>OZ007596.1:278890209-281867709 GCA_963931845.1 Maratus michaelseni | reverse complement strand
TATATATATATATATATATATATATATATGGATATATATATATATCCATATATGGATATATATATATATCCATATATATATATATATATATATATATATATATATATATATATATATATATATATATATATATATCCATATATATATATATATGTATATATCCATATATATATATATATATATATATATATATATATATATATATATATATGGATATATATGGATATATATATATATCCATATATATATATATATCCATATATATATATATATATATATATATATATATATATATATATATATATATATATATATATATCCATATATATATATATATATATATATATATATATATATATATATATATATATATATCCATATATATATATATATATATATATATATATATATATATATATATATCCATATATATATATATATGGATATATATATATATCCATATATATATATATATCCATATATATATATATATATATATATATATATATATATATATATATATCCATATATATATATATATATATATATATATATATATATATATATATATATCCATATATATATATATATATCCATATATATATATATATATATCCATATATATATATATATATATATATATATATATATATATATATATATATATATATATATATATATATCCATATATATATATATATATCCATATATATATATATATCCATATATATATATATATCCATATATATATATATATATATATATATATATATATATATATATATATCCATATATATACATATATATATATATATATATATATATATATATATATATATATATATATATATATATATATATCCATATATATATATATATATATATATCCATAGATATATATATATATGTATATATATATATATATATATATATATATCCATATATATATATATATATATATATATATATATATATATATATATATATATATATCCATATATATATATATATATATCCATATATATATATATATATATATATATATATATATATATCCATATATATATATATATATATATATCCATAGATATATATATATATGTATATATATATATATATATATATATATATCCATATATATATATATATATATATATATATATATATATATATATATATATATATATATCCATATATATATATATATATATCCATATATATATATATATATATCCATATATATATATATATCTGACCTATGTCATACGATAACGCTCGTATTTATAAATCAATTTTGATGAAACTAATTGTGTATTAAGCTAACCAATGTCTCGACCAAGTTCGTTGGCCAGCTTGGTCCGCCATTTTGTTTCAAGATGGCGGCCATTTAAAAATTTAAAACTAAAATAAATATACAAAAAAGTTAAAAATTCAAATTTATTTTTTAATTACGTGTTAGGCCTTGATACAAGGATTCCAGAGCATTTTTTGGTTTACCTCTATCTTAAAAAATGGCTGAGATAGAGCAGTTTGAAATTATAGGGTGGCTGACATTTTGAAACAAGACAGCACATTAACGCGATTACTCGCAAATTATTTTCTTTCATTGTTGTAATAATTTTCCCAATCATACGCATAAAACTATATATTCATATCCATTAGCGCCAAGATTGGCGACATTTGGCGAAATATCGCCAAATTTGGCGACCAAAATAAGTCTTCATAAATGAAGCCAATTTGGATATCCTAATAATATTGTAAATCCGATTGTGTGCAAATGTTAGGCTGAAGCCAGCGTCAAAATGGAGAATTTAATGATCATGTATTTTTGCATATAGGATGATTATAACCCGTAAATGAACATAGGCTGGTTTTTGTTTATTTTATTCAAATATTTTTCTAAATAATTCAAAATTTCATTATTTTCATAGAGAATAAAGGGACATTTTTTCGTATAATATTTTAAAATTGTTAAATTTACGTTACCGTTGCTAATACTTCATCGTTGACAAAACTAAATCAAAACCTGGAATAATAATTTTTACTCAACAAATTATTTTCAAATGAAAAATTTTCCCGTACTTTCTTATATCTTACAATTGTTAATAATACAAGGTGCATAAATACGAGAAAGTATGGAAAGCAAGCGAATATGATGTCATATATCGGAAATAAAACAGATTTGCTTTGATGTTGAAATAAAATGATCTTGGGTTATCAAATTATTTGTGATTAATTTCTGTGTTTTTGTTCTTTTTTTATTTGTCATGAAATGAATTATTTTAAATGTATGTGTTGTAAATTAAAGTTCTGTGTTTTAAATGAAATGTGTGAAAGATCTATATTTTAATACGAAATCAATACGAATGATGGTGATAGAAATAATACTTGGTGGTTTATCGTCTGCACACGGCTAACATAAAGGTACCATAATTTTAATTTAATTTTAAAAAAGTAAAAAATAAAAAATAAATAAAAATAAATAACTCTGAAAAGATATTGGACGGCAAATGTCAATAATATGCACTGCAAAATTATCCGTATAGAAAATCAGAACATCTTAGTAAAAATAACGTTATTTTTTAAAAGAAAGTTGCATTTTTTCATAAAAGCTAAAGATTTAATATTATTGCGTCGAAGTAATAGCATTTTTCCGCTATCATTTTCCCACAATCAAAACACATTTGTAAATGGTCGTTTCGAACCGGAATTTAATTTTACATTTCTTTTATCTTTAAAATAGTAAAAACTTTGTTGTCATTTTTAAATATAGCTTTTTTCAAAGTTCTGTTTCATAATAGATTCTTGTAAAGTCTTGTTGGTTGAGAAAAATGGCATAGATTTTAAAGCAATGTTTAAGTAAAATCAGAATATTTTTAAAAACTTAAAAAACAACAATGTTATCGAAACAAAAATCAATTTTACCGACAAATTCGCGTAATGCAAAAGCAAAGAAGAAATCAAAAAGTAGTGAAACTTTTCTTCCAGCCGAATTATGTAAACTTGAGCAAGCCGATCGTGCCAATTCATAATATTATAAACGTGAAAGCGCGTTGTATATAGTAGAAAAGGTTTTCATATACAGGTAGAAAATTTCCGAGAATATGGAAGGTTAGGGATCTGTAATCGGGTCCATAGCCAATTTGCCTTTTTTATCAAGTGAAATTTGGCGCAAAATTAAATACATTGTTGTAACCAGATTTGTTTTTGCATGATAAACACTTAATGCTATTTTAGATGATCACTTCCTTGCTCACCTTTGATGCCAACTATGGCTGTAAAACATATTTAAAAATATCAGACGATAATTTTCTAATTTTCGTATTACTTCATGATGTAAATAGACATCCTGGTTCATCCTTTAAACCTGAATTAATCATACCATTGTCGTTCAGTTTATAATCTTAATCCTAACCCTAATCATATCCTATCCTAATCCTAATAATAACTTTAAACAATATTCTTTGAAACAAATATGTAAATTAAATCAATATCCATAAATGGAATGAATGGAAAATTGAATAAATAGAAATGACAAAATAAAATAACAAGGAAGTACATTCATTCGACACTTAAACCTTGAAAAAACGTAAACAATTTTAAGCCCACGAAATAAATTAAAATGATCCTAAATATACTAACAAAAATATGTAAATTTAGATCATCAGATTGGTGTTGTCGGTAGTTATTTGTTTAGAGTGTCCTTGACGCGATAGAAAAAATATCTAGGTTAAATTGGGCAGAATTTAAAGTACTTTCTAGCAACCTTTATTTACATTTTAGAATCGCCTCAGATTGTTATATCTTTATGAAATATCTATCAATGTATAAAATCCACAAGCAGTTTGTTCAATATTTACACCACTTTTGCGAGAAGCACTTTATTTAATATATACAGGGTGATTTTTTTTAAGTTGTGAAAGTAAACCACTATAATAAAAGAACCACTGATCCAAATGACCTGAAATTTCACCAGTATGCTCCCAAACCAATGGGAAATTTTTAGGCATGGTTAAAAAAACTTAAAATCGCACCGACAGATGGCGGTGTAAGGTAGCAGAAACAAAGAATATCGTCTGTGGGGGTAAATAATGGATGGTACTTTGAGAAACCATCTTCCGTAGGCCCTCTGTCGTCATTGGACCTTTTCTTAAATTCTTAAGTGTCCTAAATCTCCTGAGAGCAGTTGTTGTGCTGTCATTATTCTGATAATACAGTTTCACTAACAACGCACGGTCCGTCAATGGCGCAGTCAATGCGAGGATTTCCCTAGAATAATGAACACGAGGTGTGCGTACTTCACGTTTTTATCGCCAATGTGCGTGTGCCGTGCGCAAGTTCGTCTCCCGACTTTACTGCATGCACAGCGCCATCTGTCGGTGCAATTTTAAGTTTTTTTAACCATGCCTAAAAAATTCCCGTTGCTTTGGGAGCATACTGGTGAAATTTTAGGTCATTTGGATCAGTGGTTCTTTTGTTATAGGGTTTTACTTTTACAACTTTAAAAAAAATCACCCTGTTCATAAACAAGGCATAAAATAATAATGTAGTAAGAAATATATAACACGTGTCTATACAAATAAAGAATATAATAATTCCCATTTAGAAATGAATACATATACAAATTTTACACCAAATACCACCTAAAATACACTGTTGTATATAAGAATTCTCTTAGTGTTATTTTTTGTTTTACGAAGAGGGATTCGTTGATTTTCTCGACTTTACTGGGCCCTTCTTTTTTCATTGGTTGCAGTTTCATTTTCGCGATTACATATATTATTTGGCATGAAATTTCACCTTTTTAAGACTGGGTTATGTTAAGGCCCCTATAGCAAAGAAATACCGTATTGTCTCCTATAAAATGTGATAAATATTTTGTTAACTATATATGTTTTTAATTATCGAATGAAATGCTTTGCTAAATTAATGCATTTATTCTTTTTTTAATGTTACGTGAACGAAGTCACGGGTAACAGCTAGTTGCTCAATAATTTGGCGAATTTCTTATTTAAATTCAGTATTAACGAATCTTTTGTAAACGTTTCTTTGCATTTTAACTTTCTGTTTTCGTGTAACATTAGCTAAAATTTTAAAACGAAGATATAGGAAAGCTACCTTTTCCTCCCGGTACAGGCCGGAAGGACTTTTTAATCTTATTCTTGATATTATATTGCAGTAATTTTACGAATGTCGGGAAAATTAATTGCTGTTTTTTATTTGTTTTCTGTTTTCTAGAGCTAAATTTTTCCTTTCTCAGAATTTCTATTTTAATTTTTATTCTTTTTTTTTTTTTTTGTAATATTTCTATTTACTTAATAACAGTTCAGTAGAACATTAAACTGTTGAAAAGATTAAATCGAAGATTGTTTATGTAATTATAAAGTTTCTGGATTTTAAGATATTTAATGTTTGATTTTCAAATGAATTTGATTTTTTTTCTAAGAAAAGAGTTATTTTATATTTTCAAATGAGTTTGATTCTTTTTTTTAAAGAAAAGGGTTATTTTATATTTGAATTGCAATTCCAAATAAAAGAAATTGAATTTCGAATATTGTCATTATGTATTAAATATGTAATAAAATTAAAGTTGTTATTATAAATTGAATGCAAATATTCTTTAAATTATTTTAAAATTATAGAAAGTATGTATTCTAAAAATAAACCAAAGATTGACAGTGAAAATTAACAAAATAGTAGATGATAAATAAGATTGATCCAAAATAAACTAGTTATGACAATTATCTCTTAAAACGCTGATTATAGAAACATATTTTCAACTACAAAAAAGTATGAATATCAAGTATAGCTTTTAAATGTGGCATCTATTTTACAAAGATATTTTACATGCATCTTAAAATACGATATTTAATTTCTTATACAGTCCTCTTTTCCTGTAACTTATTTTTTTTTTAATGTTGTTTTTGTTTAAGAATAATGTAAAAAGATTGCCATTCTTTCACGACAAAATCTTATAGAGTTATGAAACTTTAAAATTTATTATTTCTTAGTGATTTTCAGCACTATAAATTAATTTTCATATTTTAATATGTATTCAGACCCTTGGAAAACAAATATCATATCTAAAAGCTATACTTCATTTATATACTTTTTGTATTTAGAAGTATGTTTATCATGAGCTGTTTAAGAAACAATCGCCATAACCTTCATTTTTGAAACATCCGGTTTAATTACAGCTTGAATCAAAAAAGTTTTCAGACCAATTTTTGAACTAAATAACTTTTATTTATTAAGTCTTTTCTAAAAGAGGCAAAATGTGTAGTTTTAAAGGTGTTGTTTATAAGACTTTTAGACGTGTACACTGCTTGTTTATGTGCTTGAAAATAAATTAATGTTTGTGAAAATTGGTAGTACAAAGAATTATTATATTAAAAATGACATTATGAACGATCATAGATAAAAAAAAAAATTGTTTTGATAGCATGTGAATTTTTCCTTACACACAAACAAAAAAATAATATTAAATATATATATATATTTCTTTTGTTACATATCACTATATAGTTACAAAGCAAAGACTGACTCAACTATTTTTTTCCATCTAAAAAATTAGATTTTCAGTAAGTGTGTCTTGGAGTCGTTTTCCGAAATTTTTGAGTTTGTACAATATGAAGTTAGATTATTTGTGGGAAAATTCTAGGCGACTTATTAAAATACTTTTTAGCTTGCAGACTATCAAAGACCGTGAGCAAATGTCCCCGCAGGTTCTGTATGTAAGTACGTATGTACGTACTTATGTATGTATGTAGGTATGTATGTACGCAATGCGATAACTATTGATAGAAATATCCGATTTGCTTCAAATTTTGTATGTAGGTTCATTCTGATAAGGCGCTTCCCTGATAATTTTGGGGTTCATTGGTTACGTATAAAGGGGGGAGCGGTTGGTTAATCCCCTCTCTAATTTAAATAAATGAGTTTTTCACGCAGAATTATCCGATTTGCTTCAAATTTTGTATATAGGTTCATTGTGATAAAGCGCTTCCCTGATTAGTTTTGGGGGTTCATTGGTTAAGTATGAAGTGGGAACGGTGGGTAATCACACCCCTTAATTTAGATAAATGAGTTTTTCATGCAGAATTATCCGATTTGCTTCAAATTTTGTATATATCATGTATTTTGTATATATGTTCATTGTGATAAGGTGCTTCCCTGACTGGTTTTGGGGGTTTATTGGTTAAGTATAAAGGGAGGAGAACAGGGGGATAATCCCCCTTTAATCAATTGCCGATTTCTTTAATTTCGAAGAGAATTATTCTTTGAAGTAAGAGTATTATATACAATTAGTGTGAATAGTCTGTGAGCTCAATGACATCAGTTTAACTGGGCACTTTTCTTTTTATTATTATTTTTTAATGTTTTACATGAACTCATCATTTAATTTCATTATAGGATATTCAGAATTTATTTCATTTTTAAGTTTGAATATTTTCTTGTTTTCGGTAATTGAATTTGTAAATAATGGAACACGTAAACAATTTATTAGGGTATTTTTCTCTAACACTATCGCTTATGCATTTCTCGTACATACTTTTCTTAATAAATCTTATCAATGCTTCTCTAAGCTTTCTTAAAGCCCATTATTGCTGTTTTTTATATACCATTAAGTTCTTTCTCTTTGATGTACACTATAAAGAGTGATTTGGGGGCCCTAATCTAATACTATATAAATCTTTTTAAGTCGAGATTCATGAAATTGTTCCAAGTAGGCTGGTGGCAGAAATGTATTGCTTATAAATGAGCTGCTAACCTATTATTTCGTTTTACTACAATTTAAATGGACTAAGACTTATTAGATTCCAGCAAATAAAAGATAAAACTTTAGAAAAATTGTTAAATATTAAATTTTTTTAAATATTTAAAGGTAATTTTCCATTATCCCGACGACTACTTTTCTAAAAAAAAAAAAAAAAAAAAAAAACTATCGCCAAGCTATTTACCAAACTATAATGCCCAATAAACAAATGGAATAATGTAGCAATTGGAATCTCAAGCAAGTTGGAAATTGCACGTCAAACGTGAAAAATGAGGTGCGTACATACTCTAACTAGATTCAATTAAATGAATTATATCGTATGTTATTGTGATATGATTAATTTCCTTAATAAAATAAGTACAATTTAAGTTGGCAACATTTTATCTTTTGTTGACATTTACTGCAAATTCCAATCGGAAACTTAAGCCTAGCTTTCAAAATTTCAGAACATTAAATCCATATTTAGACTCATTTTCCATTTAATATGTATTTCTCCGGAAACATCTATCCAAAAGACTGTTGGTAGATTATAAGATTGCTATGATTAAACAATTTCAGTATACAAATTCGGTTTTTAAATTCAGTAATATGGAAATAGTATGACTCCATGTTAAATAGGACGTAATCACCATGGCAACGTAGAATCATTACCTATCATGCGATATCACTGAATTAATTACGTATGATATGATTTTATAGAATGACAAATGTGACTATAACTTGATCATAGAGGTTATAAAATGTCATATACGTCATATATGACTGTAACTTCATACATGTCAGATAACTTGGCGATGCATCTCGGTCGCCTGACAATTAATCCTCGGAAGCTACTATAAGAAGTAAGTGCCGACTTTAAAAAAATTCAAATTACTTAATAAATATTTTTATTAATATATTTTTAAGTTTTGATTCCATTTAATAAATTTTGAAATGACTCGACAAAGCTATGCAGCGATTAAATATATTAAATTTTAAACTATTCTGGTTGGATAGTTTTTGCACTGTCATATGCGGACAAATGGATAGATGGACGGACGGACCGAATGGCGACTATAAGTGCTACGTATTTATATAATTAGGAATCTACCTAAAAAATAAAAGAAATTCGGAAAATCCCCACTCACTAAAGTGTAAACTTTAAACAATAAAGTTTAGAATATATTAATGAAAACAGCAAAAAAAATGGGTTGTTTGTTTATTTACAATCTTGAATATTTATTTATTTACATTATTTTTCTTAATTATTCCTCTCGGCTGGTGAATGTTTGTGACGTCAGTTGAAATTAATCTATTGTACACGCAACTATGCATCGCAGCATTTTTTCGATACTTTTTCTCTTTTAATGTCATAGCGTCGCCGTTTAGAGACATTATTCTTATTCCGATTAACGAAATAGCTAATAAATCAGTAAAATATCATTAAAAATACAGATAAATGTCGAATTAAAAATCACTTGATGACAAAACAAACACGTGCAACGAATCTGACATCAAGTGAATGTGACGCAACGATCATGCATTTTTGGCGTTAAATCTCATATAGTTTGGAATTTTTTTTTCTTTTTTTATGGGAAGTGGTCGTGGAGATAAAGGATAAGTACCTGTTTAACCCTATCACTATGTCCTGGGGTCCACGCGGACCCCAAGCACTTTCAACAAGTTGTCAAAAAAATCTATCACTCACTGAGTAGTTTCAGCCGGTGACATCTCATATCATAATGTTTGTAACACACGGAAAAAATTAAACTGTACAAATATAAGTGGTACTTGTTTTTTGTTTTGTTTTTAAAAATAGATAGCATATTTGTCCTGGGCAACAACAGGGCATGTTTCGATTGGACATAGTGATAGGGTTAAGTAATGAATCTTTAGTTTAAAAACTATTTTGTTCAACAGGGATTAGAATTAAATTCATTGCACTTTTAACGACGCGATGCGAGTAAATTTATATCGATTTGCTGATTTTTGGAATCAATGAATTATTAGAATGAAACACTTTCGAAATACTAGAAATTAGTTATTACTTTATTAGTTTGAAATATTAAAAAATCTGGAGTGACTCCACTCTCTCTCTCTCTATATATATATATATATATATATATATATATATATATATACAGCGTGATTATAATTAAAGTTGCACTTTCAAAAGGCTATAAAAAAAAGAACCACTGGTCAGAATGACTTGATATTTCATCTCAGTATGCGGGAAGCAATGGGAATTTGTTTTGCGAAAGTAAAAAATAGGTCAAAAGTGGATCGATAGATGGTACTGTACTCGCCATATGATGCTAATCGAGGCTAACGAAAAAGACAGGCTACCGCGGTATATTCCACTTATCTTTTTTTACAGACCGCTAGAGTGACGTGATGCTCTTTTCGTACACCTTCATTGGTGCATTCGATCATCACGTGACTCCGGCGGTCTGTAAAAAAAGATACGCGTAAAGCACCGCGGTAGCCTTTCTTTTTCGTTAGCCTCGATGCTAATTAAAAGACGTGACATGCACACTGCACGTTGCACTTGTGATAAAAAGGCGGGCAACATGTATTTCCAGTGTCTCAGAAGGTAGTCATGTCTCTTTATCATTGAAGGATGGGGCTCTGCTTGTGAAGCTTTTTGGCAAGAACGGTGACTGTGCTTGCGGCAGTTGCAATGAAGAAATTCCGGACATTAAAGGGTTTAATAAACGGCTCTGGACAGATGACTGACAAAGAATGCCACAATAGCAGGTCACGTCTTTTAATCAGCATCTTATGAAGAGAACAGCGCCATCTATCTGTCAACTTTTGAACTTATTTTCTTTCAGAAAACAAATTCCCTTTGCTTCACGAATACTCAGATGAAATATCAGGTTATTCTGACCATTGTTTCTTTTTTACAGCATTTTGAAAGTGTCCTGTTTATTATAATCACTCTGTACTGAGTGGCTACTAAATACTGTTACAAATATTCAGTCAGTTTATTTTACAAACATAAAATATCAAATAAGAAATAAGAAATACACTAATATGATAAACATCAGAGATGAAAGTTTATCTAGAAATAGTTTTACTCGAATCGACCGCCATCTTTATCAATTACCAAAGATAATCTCTTATGCCACTGTACGACTGCGGCACGAATCATTTTAAGAGGTAATCTGTCCCATTCACACAATATGGAAGCTTTGAGAGAGTCTAAACTTCTGTGTTATTTGCTATTTACTTTAGCCTCTAAAATCCCCCAGACGTTATAATCTTAGATCCGACGAAGAAGGTGGCAAATCTTCTTGCATAATACAGTTCGGATAATTGACATTCAGCCAAGCCTGTGTTGATTTAGCTCTGTGCGAAGATGCAGAATCTTGCTGGAATAATCAATTCTGTTTGGGAAACAACCTGTCAGCATGTGGCAATAAATGTGTAGCCAAAATGTCTTGTTTGTAATATTCCGCACTAATTTGTATCCCTTTATCGATGAAATTCAAAGGCAATTTTTCATTGTTTGACACTGCAGCCCAAACCGTAACAGAATTCTTGTTCTAAAAGCGTTTAACAGTTCGAAGGTTGCAGAATATACGACATCATTTTTAGCAATGTAACACTGTTCAGAGCAAAATAGCTTCTCATCAGAAAATATTATTCTGTCAGCGCTTTTTCTACCATGCTGCTTCAGCAATTTCTTACATCTTTGCAATCAGTCATTGTTTGTGCAGCAGTAACGCTTTTCCTACCATGCTGCTTCAGCAATTTCTTACATCTTTGCAATCAGTCACTGTTTGTGCAGCAGTCAAACTTTGAACTTTTCTTTTGCGATAAGGGCGAAACCCAAGGTCTTCATTTATAACTTGCATAGTTCTGCAACTGACGTTCTCTTCTGCAGCCATTTTATTTGCAGAACGTTGTGGATTTATTCGGATCTTTTGACGAATTCTTTTGATGTGCTCATTTGTGTGAAATGAGCGTAAACGACCAAGCCTAGGTCAATCTTTACAGCTATTAGCATCAAATAATCGATTTATAGTTATAAATATAAATTTTCTATTAAAACCAGGGCATTTTAATTGCTTAAAGCTTTTACCTGAGGAAAATCCGCGATCCACGAGCTGTTTAATCATCATTCTATTGGCTTCCATCTTTAAAACAATTTTAAATATTTGCTTTATACAAAAATTATCTTCACTAATAGACAATTGCCAAACACTGAAATAGAGAAATAAATTGTTTTACCAAACGATTAAAAATAATTCTCCTTTTTTTTAAGTGTAACAGTATTTAGTAGCCACCCTGTATATATATAATTTCTGACACATCGGAATCGGTTAGATTCGAACGCTGCACCTCCTATTTTGAAACTGGAGGCGTTACACCTGCACTACCAATGCTTGATTACAGCCCCCCAATATTTTCCCCTTATACTCTATCGCATTTTCTTGTAACTTTCCCAATAGAATCGGTTGTAAAATGGTTTAAAAATGGTTTACAATTCGATTAAATACGTAACCCGTCAGCCGATTTGTACGAAACTGTATACAGTTCTTGCGACAGTGGATTATAAATTATTCGCCAAATTGGAACTCAGTCAAAAGTACAGTTTGGGAGTTTTCGTGTTCACACAAGTCATGATTGCAATGCTCTTCTTATACCATGTGTTTGGAAGGTTACAAGATTTATGAACATTATGTTCATCGGAAAAGGTATTCACATACAATATATCTTTTTAAAGGTCTATATAAATTTTACTCAACACTATGATATTTTTCTTCAGACTCAGCTATCATATATATTATTTCTCCTGTCAACATCCCTTTTTCTAAAAAAATACGAAAAGCAGAACAACGAATGAGATACCATATGAAAGGATTTTGAACAGCTTCTGACATAGTACAAATACATTTTCCTAAAACACGTTTTTTGATTAAAATTTACTGATAATTAAAAATTAAATCGGCATTGTTTTCATAAATGAAATGAAGGTTTTCCTGAAATTATTGCCGCCACAAAAATAAAATACCACAACAATGATTATATAAATTTTAAAAAAAATGTTCAATAAAGATAAATTGGTACATAGTTACTGCACGGGTTTATTTTATATTTATGATTAAAAAGAAAAATTTAAATTCAAATGCTAAATTTAATTTTCTTTATCCCATGTTTCTTTTTTTCCGAAACAGATGATGTCATCCTCTAATGCAGTTAAAATGCAATTTTTTTTTTTTTTTTTTTTTTTTTTTTTTGCGATTGCGTTTGCTGTTTTCGGTCAGTTTTTACTCTAATAACTTTGATGAGATAAATGAGACGATATTCTGGCTTGGCTAATGTTGTTTGCGGATATTTTTAGTCCATAATTTTTCTTTAGAAGTTTAAACCTGCATCTAAGAAATATTAGATATTGGTGAAAAATATTAGACTGCAGTGCGAAATCCTTGAACGGGTCCACTGGTGTTCCCTTAAAGTTACATTATATTTATTTCATGACAGGTATCAACAATTACTCCAGATTTGGCAATACCTTCAGTTTCATTAATTGCTCATTTTCAGCAAAACCAATTATCCAATTATTTAATACTTCTTGATAAAAACAACTCTTTTTCTAATTTTGCTTTTCAAAAAAATTGTTTATTTCTGATAATATGAAACAAACAATCTCTTAGGCCAACTTCTTAAAAGAAAAATTGTTAATTATATTGAATACATTTTTTTCACACGTAAATTTTATTCAAACTTCTACTTGGTAATTAAAGCTACGTAGTTCTTTTTTCAATGTTCAAGAAGGTTTTAATTTTCATGATCTTGTATTATTTACTGTGACAAATAAAGTACAACTGGAAGATTTGAAACTTTTTTTTAATTAAAGGAAGAAAGGAAAAAGTTGTTTCTAAGACTTTTTATTCTTTTTTTTTTTTTTTTTTTGTGAATTGCATTATTTAAAAACATTCCTTTCTGGATAGTTTTATTTCTTTTTTCTTTTGCGCCCATTCAAATAATTAACTAAATATGTTTTAATTAATGTTGTTAACATTTTTTTTCTATCTATATAATGTTAAAATCCAAGTATATATGAGAGTCTCTTATTTAATAAAAGTAATTAAGTAAAAAAGGGAATGTTTGCTGCTGAATGTGTTACGAATTCAATCTACATTATAAAGCCAAAACATATCCATCACTAGCGTTGACGTCATACGGACGGCAACAATATCTGTTATAGCTTTTGCACATATATTTGCATTTAAATATAGCATTATTTAGATTTCTATACCATCAAATAGAATTAAAAAAGTATTATTTTTTTTTAATTGTTTGTAAAGAGTAACTTAAATAACCCAAAACATATTACTTACTGGGTTTTTTATGATTTTTTTTTTTAATCAAGCATGGATTTTTAAAAATATAACTCAAAAAATTTTTTTTACAATAATGTGAAGTAGTTGTTTTCATGCCTGAGGTGCTTTATAAAATTGAGGGGGTCGGGGCAAGAAAGTGCCAAGCCACATTTTTGAACTTTTCAGATATTTCAATTTGAAAATTTAATCAAATACTGAAATCAAGTTATATAACCTAAAGTTTCTTCGCCAATGTCTTAGTAATACTTGAGACATTCTGGATAACAATATGGTATTACTTTAATGATATTACTATTACGTTTTTTTGTAAATTAGCTATCTCCATTGGTGGCATAAACATCTGGGGCAACAACGAAACCTATCACATAGGCTGCCACCAAGCGACATTAGAAACAAATTATATGTTGGATATTATAATTTACAATATTAAGCAACAGATTACAGTGTTGGATTTATTTCATCAAAAATGAGGCTTGGCGCTTTTTTGCCGCGACTCCCTCAATTTTCTTGCGAGCCACGCATAGTGAGTTAAATAGCATGTGTATAAAACAGTAGTAGTAGTAAAAGAAACACATATAAAATGTCTGTCGATTAGAAGTAATCAAGAAAGCAAAGAACGCAATCAAGAAAGCAATACGGGTGTGGTTTGATAAGTTCTCGGCCTGACAATGAAAACACAAGATTTTTGACATAATTTCATATTATTTTTCAAAATAGTCCCCTTGAAACTTAATACATTTAAGATACACTCTTGTGTGCGAATTCTTGAGTGATGCCCTGTACGAGGGTAGTTCGAAAAGTTCTCGGCATGACAAAGAAAATACGAGATTTTTGACAATATTTCATTTTATTTTTCAACTTGCAACATAATACATTTCAGAAGACTCTTGAGAAATGTTCATTCTTTGGCGTTTTTTGGTCGACGTTCAGCAAACTCGGCACGCATCGAGCGGAAAGCTTTTTCATACCCAAAACATCATGTACAATATGGTGTACACGGTCTATCGAGATGTTTGCAATGTCAGAACGTATCTTCAATCGGTGATCATTCAATACGGAATTGGGAATTTTTGAGACGATTTCGTCGGTCGTAGCGGTTTTTGGGCGCCCTGAGGGTTCATCATCGTGAATTGATTTCCTACCATTTTATAATTCAGCGGGCCGCTTTTTTATCGTCGAATGTGAAGGACGAGAATCCTTTAAGGTGGAATTATCTCTTTTTGCAAGTCCGTGGTGCTTAATGTTTTTTTTTTTTTTTAACGAAGTATTTTATGAGAGCTCGAACGTCAATTTTTTCCATTTTTAGAAAATGTCAAAACTTGTTTACTTTACTTTATCGCCTAACAATAACCAATGAACTCACGCATCTAAATGTCATCTAAAGGATCATACTTTACAAACATCATTGTCATTTGATCATACTTGATCCATCTCTGTTGTCAGGCAGAGAACTTGTCAAACCACCCTCGCAGAACAGGTAAAAAAACCAAAAAAATGAGTAATAGATAACAGCTGATGGGCTTTCATGAGAATTTGGGAAGAACTTCGTTTTGGCACTAGAAATTAAGATCCGATGAGTGCTTCAAAAATAAGTTGTTTTAGAGTTTGTTTTATGAGGGCAAAAAAAAGAGGGGCGCTGCAATTTTGAAAAACTCAACATCTTTTAACTAAATCGAGTAGGATTTCATTTTATGTATTTTTTTCTGCTTAATCAAATGAGAACATTCCCAAGTCGATACAATAAATTATTATAAACTTACGACGGTTTTATGAATAAAAACTCGAAAATTATGCATTATGAAAGAACACAAGATTATTACACATATTTTACATACACTCGCACAGCAAATCATCTTCATCTTTTAGATAATGATTTGAAACTTAACTAAATGATGAACACCAGGTTTATCATACATTTGTGAATAGCCCCAAAAGTTATATTTAGATGTTGCGTAATTCAGGTAAGGGAACGTAAACCAATAGCATTAATTCCATGCTTCATTTATCCAAGGGCTTACATTATTCCTCGAGAGTTGGCGTCGCTCGACCGAATAATAAATTCGAGTACGGTTGGAGTGTGCTACAGTCAAAGGACATAAAATAAGTGCCAAGTTGCCCGTCCAGGTGTTCCTTTTAAATCTTAGCACTCTGCCCGTTTAGTGAGAGCAAATTTACCGACATTTTTTGCTAGAAATTATGCAAGCAGTTTTCTTTTTGTAATAAATAAATAAATATGTACCCATTATTAAATTTACAATTTACAAAAAAAAAAATGTATTCTAAATATCTAATGAAAACTTTCTTGAACCTTTGACTTCCTTTTTCTTATCTACCTCCTACCACATACCCTCGGTCCCAGTTTACATACTCTGGAAGGCACAAAATCGTAAAGTAAGTACTGTATGATGAATTCACTATTGTTGTTGAACACGAATTGGGTCGCACTAAATCTTTCGTTGTTGGTGGTGATTACCTGCTGAATGCATTAATGGATAACAAAGCCATTTGTAAAACTTTCCATGACTTTTTACGCAGTACGTAAACTATTTCAAAAACAATTTTATGCCGGCTATAAATACGTCAAAGTAATATTTGAATAACAGTTATCCAGGTAGCGGTATATTACCCCCACAGTTTCAGATTCCTTCAAATACTCCTGCTTATGGCAATCAATAGTGGTGTTTTGGGTAATTCAGAAAAAAATTATCATTATTCTGTCTACCATACATTAAAACAATAACGTCGCAGTGAGATAGCCTTCTGGCATATATGCTATTTGTTCAAACAGCAGTAGAGTAGTCTTACCATTGTTATTTAAGACATAGATGGTTCTGATAATCCTAACGGTCTTTATAGCACCTGAAAGACTATACTATTCTTAGAATCGAAAATAGAGTATGTGAAGAAGAAAGTGCATTATTCCACGACATTACAAGGTCAACACAATGACATGCAAACCTACATACTCCATGAGCTTCTAGCAGGTGTAACACAACTAGTGCCATACGTGGCAAAGGAAAAATGTACTTATGAAGTCGTTAGCTAGTTACAGAGCCTGGAAGAAATGTGTCGACACTTTCAAAAGAACGAATTCCATGGCTGATAAAGTGAAGAAAGCAGGTGTAATCTTATTTCTTCATCTCTACAGAAATAAGGCCGAAAACGGCACTTTTGATGCACTTTGTTACACTCAAAATATAAAAGTGGTCAGATCCAGAAGACTTTGAAAAATAACTCACCCAAGTTGGAATCTATAACTTTATTTCTACTAATGCTGCTCAGTGTTCATATGGAGTCTACCATTGAATCGGACATAATCTTGGAAATAAATTGAATCTTCAACATTGAGGATGGATACGTTAAGATGGTGACTTACATTATGTTCGAAATACTCTACTTCCTACTCATGATGGAATAATCAGGTTGATATCTTGTTTCTATGTGATTGTACGTCGTCATTCCAATGCAGTGGCAAGAAAAACGGTATAACCTGTTTTGAACTGTGCAAAATTTGAGAGGGAATAGGATGCTGAAATACACTACTTGAAAAAAAAAGAAGTTACGGTGCCAACTGTTGGCGATTTTGACAACTTCGATCACCTTCAAGAAGTCGCAAATAACCTTGATTTTGTTGATGGCTATTTGGAAACATCTAACAAATTTAAGGTGATTTATTATGATATAAAGAACTTATTTTTAAAATAAAAATAAATATTATAAAATTGTACTATCTAATAAAATGTTCGACTTTTTAATCAAAAAGCCTCTCGTAACTTTGTAACAAAGGATCGCATCAACTTGAAAATGGTGTTAATCGACTAACAAAAAATCACATAAACTTATAACCCACTCGACCTACTTAAAAACGTTAAGTTTTTAAAAATCCCCCCCCCCCTCCAAAAAAAACATGGTAAAACAGCTTTTTTTTTTTTTTTGAAGGGTTGGGGGTGTTGATTGGAACTTCAAATTTGCTACCAAATCGAAATTATTTCCAAAATTTCGTGAATGCTCTACAGTTGTCGTCGTAAAACCCTATTTTACCTCTACGAATATCAAATCTGTGCTTACTATAGTACCATATTGTTAAATGAGATATCATACATATGATTCAATCAGTTATTTACACCAAAGACGTGTTAATAATACAATAATAATGCATTAATTATATAAAACTTTATTTCGCATATTTCCTAGATTCATAAATGAAGTTATAGATACGCTAACCATTTTTTTCTGCGACCATTTTTTGCTTAGTTAACGTATATTTGAGTTAATAATAGTAATTAATATATATTTGCGGCGAACTCAGGAAAGGTCGATTTTTTGTGTTGCACAAAGCGTAGAAACTGCTGCAAGACTGTAGTAACAGTTGCAATTTCATAGAGGTGTTCGTTTTACTGCTAATACTTTGCCATTTGTTTTAGAATATTAACTGACAAACTTACGATAACGATAAATGTACTTTTAAAACTGCTGTTTTTTAGGGTTTCGTTCATCTGACGAAACCCAATTCGTCTCAGTGTCTGTCTGTCTGTCTGTCACAGATAAATGTTTGTTTACAATAACGTACGCCACCTAGCGGTGGTAAATGAAACGAACACATTTTGTAGCGCGTGCACAGACGCCTACTATACAGTGTGAGAAGTTGTGAATCTTTAAATTTTGTTTAAACTTCCGCTAAATTTTTGAAAATTTGGAATTTTAAATTTCGCTTAAACAATTTGTTTTGTTTTGAGAAAATAAGAAATTTAAAAAGTTGCTTAAACAACTACCAAATTCATGAAAAATTTCAGCATTTTAAATTTCGTTTACACATTTTTTCTTTTTTTTTCTTTTAGAAGTTTAAAATTTTATTTAAATCTCTGATAAATTTTTAAAACTTAGGAATTTTGAATTTTATTTAAATCTCCCATAAATTTTTAAAACTTCGGAATTTTGAATTCTATTTAAATAATTTGACTTGAATATTTTTTTTAAAAACTAAGTTCTTTTTATAATAATTTTAAAATTAAATTTATTGGTGCTACCATCTATGTAAGAATTTATTAATTCTAAATTAAGAAATTGGATTTACTAATTAAAGAATAAAGTGTTTTGAAAGGAATATTAAACGAAACCCTCTGTGAGATCTGCGATCGCACTTACCCACTTGTTTAGAACTTGTGTTTGTCGAGTTATCCTCTAATATTTACAACGCTTCATTTGTCGTCTATGTTATTGTGCCCATAATTTTTTGTTTTGTCATTTGTCACCTATCTCACCATGGAAAAATACATATTAACAATTATTTTTAAATTTTGCATTGCTAATGCATAGGTCTAGACTCTAGCTATTCTTCTGAAAAATATATAAAAGTACAATTAATGGATTTAAAATGGATTAAAAATAGATTTATTAAATTTTTTGATAGATGATAAAAATAGTTCAAATAATAGTTCAATAACCCATTAAGCCACCAAGAGCTATTAGCTTAAAGAAATATTGTCTGTTTTGTAAAGGCTCGGCTTTTTTTACGGCAAAATTCATTTGTGTTAATTTTAAAAAAGGTTAGCGTGCCAATGCCGTTTTATTTGCTTTCTTCTTCATTATTTGATTATAATGCTGAACTAATTTCTTTTGAAATTTTGTCTACTGAGAGATTGTAATCAAGATTATGATACAGGCTGGTATTAATTTAAACGTGTAGTTTTTAATAAATTTGAAGACTTTATTATTTTAATACATAGTTTTTTCTTAGTATTCTACAAAAAGTTTTCCTTTCTTACTATTCAAAATAATAATGCAGGCAAATAAAATACCTTCGGCGAACCTCCTGTGGTCTGGAGGTTGAAGACTCCTACTCTAAAGTAATATTTGCATTAATACAAATAAATATACAAAACTAATGAGGGTGTATTGGCGTTACCACAATCGGCATATGAATGCCCACGCTTGGCAAGATTGGTTGGTTGGTTGATTTTATGACGGCCGACACGAAAGATATAGGTCCTAGGGGAGGAGTGCCCTCCGTAGGGGATCTTTCTAAGAGATCCTAACCCATATTTACGACAAGGTTCGAAGAAAACCACGAAAAACTCCGAACGGTTAGGTGGACGAGCGCGACAGGGGTTGTAACCCAGTACCTCCCGTCTACCAGCTTTGAGATCAGAACCTCTCAACCACCGGTGGGGCCGCTTGGCGAGAGCTTCTTCTTCACCTTTCTTGCATAAACAAAGAAAAGTATTTTCTTTTGTAAAATAGAAATATGCTGAAACTTTTTGAAACTTTGTATATAGATAGATTATAAACGAAATTATGATACAAGCTGCTATTTCATTTAAACGTGTAGCTTTTAATACATTTCATAGCTTTATTATATGTATACATAATTGACATTTTTCATTTTAAAATCTTTTTTGGTGTGATTAGTGGGCAATCGAAAAAAAAATACAATTATGTATAAAACAATCGATTAGAGTTTTCAAATAAAACTGATTTTCAATTATGTTCAGTATACCCGAATGTTCTGTAACCTGGGTACCCCGTGTCGGATCCACTGATATATCTAAACTTTAAAGAAGATGTGATTCAAATTTTACACAAAATACAATTTCAGAGAACTTTTATTGAAATGCAAAACTACTAAACTTGATATCAAGTTTAATAGTTACACTTGTTCAAGTTCAATAGTTATCAAGTTTAATAGTCGCCATACACTGTTAAAAATTTCAGCAAACTGTCCAGTCATTTGACGATTTTATTGAAAATGGTTACATAATCGTACTTTAACTCTATTCTGACCATATTACTGCCCATATTATGGTCAGAATACAGTTAAATTACGGTTAGGTAACCGTTTTTTTTTTAAACTGCCAAATAACTGGACAGTTTGCTTCAAATTTTTAACAGTGCAGCGTTATGGAGACCTAACCAAAAGCAGAATTTAAATATATGTTTTAATGAAACAAGAATCATTATTCCCACGTCCCATTATCGCAGCGCTGAGAACGTATGGGGCTAAGGCTGATGTGTCCCAAAATAAAATATAGAGGCAAAGTTCTTAGTTATATCAATTTCGAAATGAACAATACATTATTTTACTAAAAATGTTAAAGAATATATATTTTCTATACAATCATTTATAATAATAGAAAGTGACCTATACGCGTTGAAGATCATTTCGAGTGTAAATCATCTGTTTATCTCTTCGCTTTGCTAGAACATTTACTATAATAATTTCTTTTTCAACATAAAACAAGTTGGAAATTGTACGTCAAACGTGACAAATAAGGTGCGTTCGTACTATAGCTAGTTATATAAATATTCATATCTTGATGATTTTTAATTCTGTGAAATGAATTGTATCGTCTGCAGATTAATTTCTGTCATAAAATAAGTATCTCGGTCGCTTGACGATTTAACCTCGGAAGCTCCTCTAACAAGAAAGTACTGATTTTTTTTAAAAATTCAAATTTCTTAATAAATATTTTTATTAATATCTCATAAAGTTTTGATTCGATTTTTTAAAAAATTTGAAATGTCTCGACAAAATTCTGCAAAGATAATATATCTTAAATTACAAACCATTCGGTTGGGTAGTTTTTGCGTTGTTATATGCGGACGGACGGACAGACAGACAGACGGACGGACAGACGGGCGGACCAAGCGACGACAATAGGTGCTACGTATTTATATAATTACGAACGCACCTAAAAATAAGAAATTTTTGTATCGCCTTCGTTTAGTGCTCCTCGAGAGTATCTATAATTTGATAACTCTTAGGAAATATTTTCTTTACGAAAAGTCTTTCTTCCAAGTTTTTTATTCATTTTCAGATTTGTTCCATTCGACGATTTTAAATTGATTAAAAAGGTTAACTATAAGTGAAAGAATAATGTAACATAGCAACATATACACCATAATAAAACAATAGCGCTAAACAAAAAAATCTCATTCATTATAAATTTAATTAAGTAATTTAATTTAAAGCTATTATCATGTCTCGATTCCAAAGGATGAAATCGAGGGCATATAGGTAATACCATTGTTAACAAATGACAAGAAAATAAAATATATAGTATTGGAATGACCGGAAGAAAATTTAAAGACAGGTTAAAAGAGCAAAGAGGTGATATTAAGTTTAATAATTAAACTTGTTCAAGTTTAAAAGTTATCAAGTTTAATAGTCGCTACAGCGTTATCTAGACTTAACAAAAAGCAGAATTTAAATGTACTAGGGGGCACAGCTCCGAGATGTCGCTGTGTGTCCTTCACCGGGCCTGCTACAAGTATTAGTGACGTCACAGTAGTGATCCACTTTGGTCAATGTATCGCAGCAGAAAGATGTAATAAAAAGAGCATTTCCGCTCTTATAATTTGTGATTACATAAATAATATTAAATTTCATAATCGTGAAATAAAAGGGAATCAATACACTTGTTTTATTAAAGGAAATTAAAAGTTTTAAATTAAAAAAAATGCTAAGATTAATAAATCGGATTGAACCCATTGACTTACCTTTTCCTAAACACATTATTTTACAATAAATATACGTACAAAAAATATAATAAATCTACCAAAAACTTTACAAAATCAATCCCATTCCTCACTTTTACAACTACATACCATAATTTAACCACCAAAACACAATAAATGTCAATTTAAATAGAGAAATCGACATTTTTTAACTATAGAGACCTTGGCACTTTTTTTTAACGTTTTGGCGCAATCCGGGCTTCAGAAAGTTAGATATGTTTTTAAATTATATACACAATTATGAAAACAAACCTAATGAACTTTTATGTTTATTTATATATATATATAAAATTATTTATATATACAATTTTGTTCTACCTGCATATAAAAAGAGATATGTGGCTTCTTTATATTAAATAAATTATATAAATATTGAAAAAAAATACTTATTTATATGAAACTACGAATAGGTTGCCAGAAAATATGTTGCCAACTTTCCTTCTTTCGCCATAAGCCTTTTTTGGTACTTTTCGGTTAGCCGGGCGCCAGTGATACATGTACATATATAAATATACATATATTAATTCATACATATATGTGTGTGTAGATATGTGTATATATATATATGTGTGTGTGTGTGTGTATATACATATCGCTGGCGCCCGGCTAACCGAAAAGTACCCAATTTTCTATCTTAACTTTGTAACTGACTTGTAATATTTTAATAATTGTCTATTTATTGTACTTGGGTCTAGGACCTAATAACCACTCAAATTAACTTATCAAAAGTTTTATTTTCATAATATATTTGTACACTTAAGTTAGCTAAAATGTTAAATGGAACTACGTATAACTACTAAGTTGTGTAAATCAGTTACTTTTAATTTTATAAACAAAGCACACTCACTTCTAACTAAATGTATCCAGATTTCATTCAATTTATTACAGTATTTCTTTCAAAATCATTTTTTAAACTGTTTATCGTCTGCTTCTTTTATTTTTTATTTTTTCTAAAGATCATTGATTTGGAAGTACAAATTCATTCAAATATGCCGGAATATTTCCATTACAGTAGGATGGACATTCGTTGTTAGGGTTATTTTTTTTCTCAGCATAGCAAGTTCAATACCATCATATTAATTTTAGCTTCTCGAATTATGAAACGTATATCGAAACATTTAATGCAGACCACTTCTGCTGAAATGTAAAAATAATTATCACAAGGTAATTTTCGTAGCTAAAATTTCTTCTTTTCATTATCAGTAGCGAATTTGAAGACTTAGATTAGAAACTAGGAGCACAACATTTTCTTCTCTTTATTTTATAGATATAATCTACACTTTCTTTAATAATTATAATCAATAATTATTGATAGCATTATAATCTAAATACACTGTAAAATATTATTAATTACTATATAAAACAATAAATAAAATCAAAATACTATCGTAAACAATACGTACAAACGAACAAAGTACATGAAAATTTTTAAGTTATTATGGATCACTGTTTTGACGTCAGCAGGTTGTGACGTCACTTGTAGCAGGCCCGGTTAAGGACACACAGCGACATCTCGGAGGCCCCGGCTCAGCCCCCTATTCTCTAATGCTCGCCAATCCCGGGGAATTGCGAAGCAATTCACCTTAAGACCGATATATGGTCCCAGTTCGATTCGCTCGCTCGCCCCTTTTTGTTTTTGCAGCAACTCTAGCCGGAATAAGTGCTACCATAAATCATTTTAACATATAAAATTGACATTTTTTTTAAATGTAAAAAAAAATATAATAATAATTGAAAACTTTGTTGAAGACAAAATTTAAAAAGCATTTAGTTGATGCTACCAATGGGCATAAATCATTTAAATACTATGAAAAAAAATCTCTTGGAAACACAATTAGTTTAAAACTCATCGCAACATAAAGATTGTACAACAAGGCTTAAATTCATTAAAAAACACACTACGTGATAGGAAGATAGTTTATATATATCATCAATCATTGTTTAAATTTCTTTCGACATTTTACTGTTCTAATTGATTATAGATTTTTGCAAAATAAATTAGTTTTTACTTCATCAAGATAGCAACAGATGGCAGCAGGTACAATCTAGACAGTAGATATTTGTATTCGCTCCGATTTTCCTGTGAGTGAAATTCATAAATAAATTCTAAATAAGAGTTGAGAATTCATTTGAAATTAACGATATTACACATAATTAAAATGAGGAATCATCTTAAACGCTTTGGATTATGTACATGTTATTTTATTTTATTTTTAATAACTGCTAGCTTGAGTTTGACTGCTCTCACACTTGCCACCATATAAAATTAACATATAAAACCTATAAACCTGGCAGAGCTGACCTTACCAAATCTAGTTTGTTCATTTGTCTAAGCTCTTTAAATTACTGTTGTTGCCAAACGGTAAGATAGAAATTCAGCCTTATTTCCTCGCCACGTAAGAAAAAAATATATATATACATGTTTTAATGAAGCAAGAATCATTATTCCTACGTCCCATTATCGTAGGGCTGAGAACATATGGGAGCTAAGGCTAGTGTGCCCAAAATAAGATATAGAGGCAATATTTTTTCAGGATTATGTAATCACGCACTTGCTCTTGAATACGTAGATTTTGACTTGATCTTCCAGTCCGATTGAGTTCGTATGTTATGAACATAATTCACGATGAAGAGCCGTTAGTTAGTATGACTATCAGTGCAGATGCGTGTTACGCGCATAAGTTCTCGCGTCTCTTTGAAGTTAACAAAATAGTATAAAATTATCTCAGTATTTTATTCTCTCGAAATGAGACATAACAAATATTTTTTTTAATTGTATTTAAGTTAGGCCTTAAGGATATACAACATTATTATTTGATATCTGTCTAATAACAAGAATTTCAAAATCTCCAAAGAAAGAGGCATTCTAGCCTGTCCCAGCCCCTGCTGGTTCCTGTATGAGTGTTAAGAGTATTTCTATTATGTTTTGGAGCCTAAGTGTTAGATATATTTTAATAATAGAGCTTCGTACCTTTTTGGGAGGTAGAAATACCTTACTGAATCTTAATTAATTAAATTTATACAGTTAAAATATTATATATTGTGCTAATAATAAATATAATGTTAAAGCAACGAAGAGATTTGCTCATATGTAATTAATTAATAAGAACTTACTTAGAAATGCATGTGTAAAGAATTATAGTGAGATATTTCTTAGTTTACTAAACTGCTCGCGTCCAATGATCCTATTGCGTTGCTACGAGTAAGCTTAATTAAATTTTATTTATTTTTTAGTTTTATTTTTTTTTTGTAAATGTAAATTGTTCCTGTAAATAAATGTTTTTTTGTTAATTTTAATTAAGTGTTGAACCTTCTTTTTGCCTAATGTGACTTTATTTAGGTTAGTGTTAGGGTAGTTTTGGATTACTGGAATTTTTCTTATTTAAATCCTTAACAAATAGTATATACGCGGTGAATTCTTCTAAAAATTCACAACGATAGGTTTTATTAATTTAACCTTTTTCTTTCAGAGTATCTATATATTTAAAACGAAAAGCGCATTCCGTCAAATTTTAACTTTATTTTTCCACAGGAAAAGGGTCTCTTTGCGCAGGCTTCAGCGTTTTTTTTAAGGTTTCTTCCCTCAGAAATGGGAAACCTGATTAGCCCTCACCTGTTTAGCCTAGAAGTATTGGAAAGGGTTGATTGAAAACCGATGGAGGTGTACCATTGCATTGAAAGCATAGACCTTCTAATATATTTTTGCTCTGAGGTTGAAAACTAAAGCTTTTTTTCAAGAACTCATGTTTTAACTACTAAATATGCATATTTTTTCGCAAAATTTTAAAGAGAGCTTGGATACAGTTATATTTATAACCTATTGAAATGTCTGAGAGTTCGGAAGTTGAGAACTATTTTTTATTGCTACGTTAAAGGATCCAACGCGAAAACAAACAATCAAAAAGCGAGAAGAAAACATTTCTTTTACAACTCGATAACGATATTTTTCACAAAATTTTTACACGGGCTGTAAAACCGTTTTATTTATCACCAATAAAGATTTCAAAGAGTTCGGACAAAAAGAACATTTTATTTTAAAACTATGAAACGACCCTACGTAAAAAAAGCAAGAAAATGTGCGCTTTTATCACTAAATATCAGGTTTTTTTTTGTTTTTTTTACGGGTCCTGGCAACGCCGGGAGGGGTCAGCTAGTTGTTAATGAACTCTCTTAATCCCATTCAAAATCATACGATCATCTCTTAATTATTTATTCATTAGCTACCTTATTTAACCACCAAAAATGAAAGAAGGGCCCTAGATGCCTAGGAAGGATGTTATTAAAAATCCTAACCATTTTTCAGAGTCTGCATGGATCTTCCCAGCATGTTCATAAATAAAGTATAAACTGATTAACGATACCGAATTTAACAATATCCTCAATTAAATAACTTTTAATGGTCTGGATTTACTTATATTAATTTCTATGTTAAATGAAGCCGTTTAAACGATATTTTTTTATCTACTTAACGACAATCTTGATGAATATGAAAAACATTAACCATCATTTTTAGTTACAAGAACTGTTCGCGTTATCTCTCTATTGTTTATCTATTCACCGGTATGTTTTGACGATGCAAAATTTCATTTAGAGGAACTTCAAACATCCATTTAGCATTTCCTAAGCAAAATCTTTCGTTTATAGATTATGTGAACTATGCCTTTCACGTTCCTGTTGCTAAATTACAGATTATTACAGATTTTTTCGGTTGAAAACGACCAAAAATCAGTCAGATTCTGTCAAAGAACATGGTAATATATGTTTAATTACCACAATTGTAGGAAAATTTGGATTAGATGCAGCGAAAAGATACTTAACGGGGTTTGATATGACTGAATATTTAGAATGTTTTAGAGCAACTGTAAAACTCTTGTCATCGGCCACATTTAAGAAACAAATTGGAAATTGTACGTCAAACGTGACAAACGAGGTGCGTTCGTACTGTAGCTAGTTATATAAATATTCAGACCTAGATGATTTTTAATTCTGTGAAATGAATTATATCGTCTGCAGATTAATTTCTGTCATAAAATAAGTGTCTCGGTCGCTTGACGATTTAACATCCATCGGAAGCTCCTCTAACAAGAAAGCACCGATTTAAAAAAAAAAAAAAAATCAAATTTCTTAGTAAATATTTTTATTAATATCTCCTAAAGTTTTGATTCGATTTTTTTAATAAAATTTGAAATGTCTCGACAAAATTCTGCAAAGATAATATATCTTAAATCTCAAACCATTCGGTTGGGTAGTTTTTGCGTTGTTATATGCGGACGGACGGACGGACAGACAGACGGACGGACCAAGCGATGACAATAGGTGCTACGTATTTATATAATTACGAACGCACCTAAAAAGCACAGCAAGTAATAATATTTTTTTTTTCAAAATAAAAAGCGTACATTTAATGCACCAAAAGTAAATAAAGATTAAATACTACTGGCATTATTTTTTTTTTTTGAAAATTAAATAACCAGCTCTAATGAAGATTTAATTCATCTAATATTTTTCCCGATTTAACGATAACCTCTATTTAACCCTTTCATGGGGCAAAGTACTTCTGCTGCTAAAATATTAAAATAATTGACTGACACCACAATTTATAAACAAATTTTTTTTTGAAAATAATTAAAAGGCTTTTATTTATGTATATTATGAAATAAAAAAATCTTACTAAAATTTTCTGGTTGCAATTGGGCAGTTTGGAATTAAAATTAAGTGTTCGCGCCTTGCAAACAGCGCCCGTGAAAGGGATAAGGCTGATTTTCCATGGACAATTTAAAATAGTTAAATCGAGGTTTTACTGTATTTAAATGCTCATTTTCTAAAAAAAATTACTAGTTTTATTTATTTTTTTTAATTCCAGATATGGATAAGAAAAGAGAAAATATGTTTTTAATTTAATATACATGGAGATTACAAATGAATATCCCAACTTTACAGGGCTATTAAAAGAAAAGAAAAAAAAGTACAACCTTGTTGTTCACCGGAAATCAAATATAACAGATGAAAGTTTAAATTCAACTCAATTCAGTTATAAATGTTAAATGTGAGCCCCTCCAGGAACACGAACGATATCGAGGAGGTACGCTAAATCTAAGACTCCTATAAAGGGCAGTAGTATAGGAGCTCTAGATAACTCATCCCACATTTTTTTTTTCAGCATGTCTGGTGTGACTCTTTGAATGGCTGCAGATATGCTTGTCCTAAGTTCGTCAACGTCGGTTAGTATCGGTGAAACAAACACTTTTTGGTGGGGCCTCATCAAAGTCCCACCATCAAAGGCCCCACCAAAAAAATCACATGAAGTGATGTCAGTGATGAGTTATCGTACCACCTCGATATCGTTCGTGTTTCTAGAGGGGCTCACATTGAACACTTATAACTAGAGATAGACCGAAACTGGTTTTAAGACCGAAACAGAAACCGAAACCGGATTTCGGTGATCTTCCTACTTTCGGCCGAAACCGAAAGTGTAAAAAAATTTAAAAACGGATTAATACATACATAACTGCATATAATTAATAGTTAATTAATTAATTAATAACAAATAATTATTAATTACTTAATAATAACTAATTGCGTTACTAATTAATTATAACGTGTATTGAACCACATTTCTAACAAACACATGTACATATATATGTGTGTGTATAAGTTTCAAACAAAAATTAAACATAAATAATACAACTTTTTTATTTTACTATTTTATAACGACTAATAATTATAGGTATTTATCAGTAATTAATTAACAATGTAGTTAAATAATGTAAAACAAATTCAATAATGAATATTTAATTTTTAAAGTTATTCATATTTTCAGTTCGTTAATATTTTGCATTTAAATTGATTGAAATAAAGTACTTAAAAGTTTGTTTTTTTAGGAAATTAACATTGAATATGTTTTAACCACTTTATAATTATAAATATTATTAATTTAATAGATGTTTAAATATAGATATATATTTAAATATTGCTGATTATTATTATTAATTATTTAAAATTTTGTACAAACATTTTTCTGGTACATATGTTATTTTAACATATGTACCATAAAAATGTTTGTACAAAATTTTAAATAATTAATAATAATATTTAGCAACATTTAATATATATTGCTAAATTTTATTATTAATTATTTAAAATTTTGTACAAACATTTTTATGGTACATATGTTTAAATAACATATTTACCTAAAAATATCTTTGCTACTCCCTGCCTCTCTAAGAAAGTGTTGAAATGGCACCCTGTTTGAAAATTTTATCTCCGGTGCCAAGAATGGCTCTCTGTGCCTCTATCCAAAACTATTTGTTTTCATATAAAATAAAACGTAATTAATATATGAATAAGACAGAAATAATTTCCAATTATAGGAATTTCATCTAATAAAAAATATTTTAAGTATACATACTTCGATATATCTTTTGTAATAAATTTCGTAAATGTTCATATGTTTTAACAACACCTTTCTCATAAAGCATTTGAAACAATCTGGAGTTTCAAAGTAAATATTTTCTATTACTGTTAAGTTTGCAGATTTTAAATTTCACGTGATAAGAGTCTTTTAAGTTTAGTCATATATGCATTGCTTGCTTTATAATTTACTCTCGCATCATGAATCAGTCATGATGATAATGATTAACAGTGGAGTTCACGACAATAAACAATGTCTTATTTGAGCCGATACAACTCATATCAATGAGTAAAGTTGAAAATTTCCGAAAGAAAGAACGATATTTTGAAATACAGGTAGTTTCGGTGAAATTTCGGTCAGGCCGAAATTTTGGCAGCAGTTTCGCCGAAAACGAATATTCGGCGAAACTCCGATTTTGCGCCGAAACCGAAATTTCGGTCGATCTCTACTTATAACTGTGTTGAATTTAAACTTTCAACTGCTAGTTTTGATTTCTGATTAACAACAAGGTTGTACCTTTTTAGGCGCGTTCGTAATTATATAAATACGTAGCACCTATATTCGTCGTCTGGTCCGTCTGTCTGTCTGTCTGTCTGTCCGTCCGTTCGCATATAACAGCGCAAAAACTACCCAACCAAATGGTTTGAAATTTAAGATATACTATCTTTGCAGAATTTTGTCGAGACATTTCAAATTTTATGAAAATCGAATTAAAACTGTAGACGATATTAATACAAATATTTATTAAGAAATTTGAATTAAAAAAATCGGATCTTTCTTGTTATAGGAGCTTCCGAGGTTGAATCGTCAAGCGACCGAGATACTTGTTTTATGACAGAAATTAATCTGCAGACGATATTATTCATTTCACAGAATTAAAAATCAATCAATTTCTGAATATTTATATAACTAGCTATAGTACGAACGCGCCTAGTTTGTCACGTTTGACGTACAATTTCCAACTTGTTTTATTTTCTTTTAATAGCCCTTCAAAGTTAGTATGTTCATTTGTAATCACCCTGTATAATTTTTCCACGGATTCATTCTTAAAGAACACATACGTATTATATGTAAATTGTATTTCGTTTAAATTGCGTTTTCACGTGCAAAATGTTAGCAAATTAAAAAAAAAATTCAAATCATATCACGATATTTTGCTAGTTTTAATTAGGCTTTATGTAAATTTTAAATTTGAATAAAAGGATAATAAACTTTATTTCGGCATTCATATCTCATGAATTTACTTGTTTCTTTGGCGGATGATTTTTGATGACAAGGGAATGACTGAACTAGCATACAACATAATTAAGACATTTTTAAAGGTCTGTTAATGGGCATCGCTAGGTATGATTTTTGGAACAAAACATATTTTTAAAAGGAAGAAAGGTGTAATTAGATTGCACTTTTGGAGCAAATGAGGAATTATTTCGTTCTGTTTAATGTCAAGATGTTCCAAATTTAAACTAGAAGAAACATTTACAATTGCTTAAGTAATGAGATGGTCTTTATGAAAGCTTAGGGAATTTGAAACCCTCTCATGCGTCCATAATTTTTAAAGGGATGACGAAATATTTTTCACTTGAAGTAAATTTTAAACAAATTAATAAAAACAATAGTGTTGAATTTTTTTTTAAATCCTGCATTCATTACAAAATTATAAAAGAAACCTCAAATGAGTTTTACAAGCAATAATAAATAATTATAAACATTTCTTAAGTAGACTTTTGCAATACATTAAACTTTAAATATATTAATACCAAATATAAAATAAACTAGTAGTTGGGGGCCACCGTAATACTTACCCCTCATGGATATGCATAACATAAAATATGAACATAAAACATGTGTAAACTATTTATAAAATGCATTGAAATTCGAATAAAATCGTGGCTTGATGACGTCCTAAACTTTAAATGCTCTATTACTGAATTGCGTAAAAGAAACATCCTTATAACTCCAAAATTGATAATCCTAGTAACTAATGGTTTACTGCGTCGGATTAAGCATCTCAAATCCAATTAAAATATATCTTTGAATTGAAATTTGAATGAAATACAGGGTCATGAAAAATCGAAGAGTGAGCAAAATAGGATTATGATTATCTCGGCAACTCATTATCCAATTGACTTCATTCTTATGCAAAATTTATGTTTTTTTTTCTTGTCTTTTATATTCACTCCTTAACCCTTTCGGGACGGGTGATGCATAGTTGCATCGTCAAAAGTTGTATGTGGAATATGTTTTTGGCACCACTAATAAATAACTGTAATATTTGTCTTTTTTAATTAGAGTATTTATTGGTATTTTACAAGTACAGGGAACTGTTTAGAAAAAGTGGTACCAACCAAATAAAATATCTGTAAGCGATGCTGTCGTGAAAGAGTTAAAATAAACAATTTCGAAAAATTTTATATACCTTTTATCTGAACGAATATTTTGAGAGTCCGAAAAAAATAGTTCCGGATAATCGAGGTTACTGAAATTCAGTAAGCTTCTTCCTGTTACTACATATTAAGTACATACCAAATTTCAAGTCTCTATCTCAATTTGTTCGGGAGATAGAGCGTTTACAGACACACAGACGGACGGCAAATTTTTTTTTTCTAAAAATATGTTTTTCGGAATCTCCAGTATCTTAAACGTGTAAATCCCCAAAATTGTTTTCGATTTTCAAAACCATTACAAGACTTACCTTATACTACGCATGATGGGTAAGTAACAAGAACGAAAAATTGTGCATCATGGCATAGATTATGAAATACTTTCTAACAATATCGAAATATTTTAAAGAAAATTCATTTTTTTTTCATAAAGGGAAATGAGATATCTAAATAATAACTAAAAAAATACAACGAAGTAAACATTCATTTACTTGGAATTAAACGTAATTGATACTTATTCTATACTCTATAGAAAATATTTTGTACTCCACTTCAGTGATGCATATCAATTTCGTTATGCTCGAAATAGTGTAGCGTCTTTAAAATACACCAAAAACGATTCCCCTCCCCCATTGACCGCAATGTAACGGAATACTTTTGAGCATCCCTGTGAACTAACCATAAATAGTACACACTTAATTTTCAATAGCGAACATGCTACGATAACTCTCATTAACATATATCAGTTACATGGCAATCCAAGTATATTTAGGCGAGTTGGAATACAGACAGCCCGCCAGTCAGGCAGACGAACAGACAAACCGAATACATAAATACTTTTTCACTATGAGAAAAAAGGTTAATAAAAAAATGCTCATTTCTTGCTGAGATTCAACAATAGAAATTCTTTCAGAAAATCTTCTTCCTTGCAGAAAAGAAACAAATTAGCCAATATAGAATTTTCCAATAGCATAATCTAAAAAAAAGTGGTTCTTTCATCTATTGGCGTATTTTGTAATCACTAGTGAATTTAATATCTATACTATTATATAAAGAGGAAAAGGTGACTGACTGACTGACTGATTGATCGACGTCCAGCTGAAACTACTAAAGTCAGGTTCACGAAATTTGGAGTGTAGATTGCTGTTATTGCCTAGGCAAGCAATAAAAAAGGATTTTTTTTTTTAATTTCGCCCCGAAGGGGGTTAAAGGGGGGTTCAAATGTTTCAGATCATTTTACCATATCTCAGCAGCAGTTTAGGTAGGAGCGTGAAATTCCAGAAAATAAATTTACTAAAAAAATAATTGAACACGTGTTTCAGCGACTTTAGAAATTGCCCCCCGAAGGAGGGTTTGAAACTTTTCGAAAATTTTAAAGCATGTGGCCATATCTCAGTAGCCGTTTTAGGTAGGAGCGTTAAATTCCAGAAAATAAATTTACTAAAAAAATAATTGAACACGTGTTTCAGCGATTTCAGAAACACCCCCCCCCCTCCGATGGGTGTTAAAGGGGGGTGGTCGAATGTTTTAGGTCATTTCGCCATATCTCAGCAGCAGTTACAGGTAGGAGCGCGAAAATCAAGAAAACAAATCTACTAAAAAATGATTAAACACCTATTTCAGCGATTCTAGAAATCCCCCCCCCTCCCGAAGGGGTTCAATGGGAGTGATCGAATGTTTTAGGTGATTTCGCCAAACAAATCTACTAAAAAAATTATTAAACATGTATTTCAGCGATTTTAGAAATTCACCTCCCCCTCCGAAGTGGTTAAAGGGGTGTGGTCGAATCTTTTAGGTCATTTCGCCATATCTCAGTAGCAGTTATAGGTAGGAGCGCAAAAATCAGGAAAACAAATCTACCAAAAAAAATTATTAAACACCTATTTCAGCGATTTTAGAAATTCCTCTCCTGGAGGAGTTAAAGGGGAAGTAGAATCTTTTAAGTCATTTCGCCATATCTCAGCAACAGTTATAGGTAAAAGCGCGAAAATCAGGAAAACAAATATATTAAAAAAATGATTAAACACCTATTTCAGCGATTTAAAAAAATTCCTCCAAAGAAGGGGGTTAAAGGGGGGGGGTCGAATGTTTTAGGTCATTTCGCCATATCTCAGCAGCAGTTTTAGTTAGGTGCGCGAAAATCAGGAAAACAAATCTACTAGAAAATGAATAAAACACGTATTTCATCAATTTTGGAAATTCCCCCCAGATGGTGGTTAAAGGGGTATTCAAAAGTTTTGGGTCATTTCGCCATTATTATTAGTTTCAATATGTACATAAACAGAAAATTTTATTTATCACATTTTTACAAGCTTTTAATTAAAGTTCAAAATTAAGTACTGCAATTTTGTCTCACTTCCAATTTTATCCAATTTAGAAAAACTTTTTTAAAGTACCTTCATTTCTCTACCCTACATTGTAGTCAACACATTGTCTACTTGTGCAAAGCCGGGACTGGCCGCTAGTGAAATAATAAAGGAGTAAAAATAAGTCTTCTTATCTCAGTAATTACTTACTTTATTGGCGAAAGCTTATGAAAGATTCAGAACTGTTTCAAACAATTTAAAACACAACTGACGCATTTTCAAAGATCTATTAATGTGCTACATTAAGTACAGTCAGACAATACAAATAAAATGAAATATAAGAGAAATATGAAATATAAGAGAATGATGAAATATAAAAATAAGTCTTCTTATCTCAGTAATTACTTACTTTATTGGCGAAAGCTTATGAAAGATTCAGAACTGTTTCTAACAATTAAGAAGAAAATATAAGAGAAATATAAGAGAGATATGAAATATAAGAGAATGATGAAATATAAAAATAAGTCTTCTTATCTCAGTAATTACTTACTTTATTGGCGAAAGCTTATGAAAGATTCAGAACTGTTTCAAACAATTTAAAACATAACTGACGCATTTTCAAAGATCTATGAATGTGCTACATTAAGTACAGTCAGACAATACAAATAAAATGAAATATAAGAGAGGGAGATGGAGCATATACCGTACATTTAAATCATTAAACTATCCCAGAAAAATGCGAAAATAATCATTTGACTGAAAATAATGTATTTTTTCAGATTAAAAATAAACTTAGGAAGCCTTTTTTAAAATGAAATAATACCAAACTGAAAATTTTAATACATACCAAATTTTGACATCTTATTTGACTTTTTTGATAAATAACACCTTAAGATACCAAATGGAAGACATTCGATCGAATGAAGCGCACCCGCCACATTAACAAACTTAGTATTTAAATCTTACATTAAGCTGTAAAATTTTTATTAAATGTAAATAGCATGAAAGTTTGAGAACTACTGCATTAAACCAATAGTCTTTAGCCCCGTGTCACAAGGGCAACCGATTTCCATTTTATGCACATAAATTCACATTGACATTTTCAGGTGAGTTACATTTGCGATATCAATAGTACATCCAAATGTAATAATTATAAGGCTACGTCGCAAAACTAGTCGTTGGGGGCCACCGTAATACTTACCCATCATGGGTATGCATAATGTAAAATATTAAAATAAAAATGTGTAAACTACTTATAAAATGCATTGCAATTCAAATAAAATCGTGGATTGATGACGTCATAAACTTTAAAGGCTCGATTACTGAATTGGTTAAAAGAAACATCCTTATAACTCCAAAAATAATAAACCTATTAACTAGCGGTTTATTGCATCTGATTAAGCGTCAAATTTCCAATTAAAATATAGCTTGAAAGTGAAATTTGGATGAAATACAGGGTCATGAAAAATCGAAGAGTGTGCAAAATAGGATTCCAAATATCTCGGCAACTAATTATCCGATCGACTTCATGCTTTATGTAAAATTTATGTTTTTTTATTGTCTTTTATATTCATTTCTTAAAATATACAATTTCGAAAATTTTTATATACCTTTTATCAGAACGAATATTTCGAGAGTCCGAAAAAAATAGTTCCGGTTAATCGAGGTTATTGAAATGAAATAGGCTTCTTCCCATTGTTACATACGAAGTACATACCAAATTGCAAGTCTCTATCTCAATTTTTTCGGGAGATAGAGCGTTTACAGACACACAGACACACACACAGACACACACAGACACACAGACGGACGGCAAAATTTTTTTTCTAAAAATATGTTTTTCGGAATCTCCAGTGTCTGAAACGTGTAAATCCGTCAAAAAAAAATTTCGATTTTCAAAACGATTACAAGACTTACCCTATACTACGTATGATGGGTAAGTAAAAAGGAAAAAAACGATTTTGAGAGAAACTGTAAAAGCCTTTCTTAAGATTCTAAAAAAAATGTATACATGCAACAATCTTGTGTTTATAAAATACATCTAGATAAAAAATTAGCAAAAAAAGATGACCATGTGAACTAAGACTTCTAATTTAACGAACATGCTATTTTTATACCAAAAACTATTTTGGCTATCATATTACATGAAAAGTAACTTTAAAATACTCTTTATTTTATGTTTTGCAATTAATCCCATGAAGGTTTCTCTGCAAAGAAGAAGGTGCGCGTTATGCGCAAATATATTTAAAAAAAGAAGTATTAAAATCTAGGTACGCATGATACACCGGAGCGTGTTAGACGCCGAAATTTACAGTATATATACAAGGTGGTTATAATATAAGTATCTCTATTTGGAGCTGTTTGTATCTTGAAGGAATAACCCGAATAAAACTGAAATCGGTACACTTAACTATTTGGAAAGGGGGGAGAATAATGGAACAATAAAAAAAAAGTTGCAGTGATCGCCAATAGATGGCACTGCGTGGCCTGTCAGTGCAAACACAGTGTGTACCGTGGAGCTGTTACAAAACTCAATTACTTAAAATATTGCATATCACAACGTGTGCGAAACATCACTACTGAAAATGATGCGTTACATTCCGCAGTTGAGCACGTCGTGGCATGTTTAAAAATTCAGATAAAAAATTATAATATTTTACATCAGTTTCATGCTGCAACAGTGTCCCAAAATATTTCACAGATATCTAATAAATTCTATAACTCTCTTTTCTGATTTATTAAATGAGAAGATAAGTTTTAATCTCCCTCTGTTTTATCCTTCTTTTCCTCATTTAACTTAAGGTTGGACAATTTTGTTAATCTGTGAAATCTTTGCTTTTCGGCTTTAATTTATTTTGAGATTATGATGCAACAGTTATGTGGAACCCCTGAGATTATCAGATTACTGTAATACTATAAATTCTGTCGTATAAGTCGCTGATCAATCAAACATGTATAAAGCGAGAAATTATATTAAATAAAAATTAATTTATGTTAATTGCTAGTTAAATTTACCTATTTGAATTCACTTAATATGTTAAATTTATGGTTCAAAATATGTTTGTTCCACAGCTTATACGTCAGAAATTGCGTTAATTAAAAATAAAATCAAAATTTAGCAAATTTTATCACAGGAAAATTTTACTATGAATAGTCTTTTTCAAAATTAAGTGCAAATCGCTTAATCCAGCCAGAATTATTAATTATTAATTTTACGCTTAAATAAAATTGCAGAATTAACACAAAATTTTGGACATAAATTGGATAAATATTTAAAATGTGCGTTGAACTACAATCTCGAAAATATTCACATCAAACGAATAGCATTTAAAGGTTTGAAGAATAAATTACATATTTTTTCTCAAAAGAAAGTTCGCCTTTTACTTACCCATCATACGTAGTATAGGGTAAGTCTTGTAATCGTTTTGAAAATCGAAAATTTTTTTTGACGGATTTACACGTTTCAGACACTGGAGATTCCGAAAAACATATTTTTAGAAAAAAAAATTTGCCGTCCGTCTGTGTGTCTGTGTGTCTGTGTGTGTGTCTGTAAACGCTCTATCTCCCGAACAAATTGAGATAAAGACTTGCCATTTGGTATGTACTTAGTATGTAATAATGGGAAGAAGCCTATTTCATTTCAATAACCTTGATTAACCGGAACATTTTTCTTCGGACTCTCGAAATATACGTTCTGATGAAAGGTATATAAAATTTTTCGAAATTGTTTATTTTAAGGAGTAAATATAAAAGACAATAAAAAAACATAAATTTTGCATAAAACATGAAGTCGATCGGATAATTAGTTGCCGAGATATTTGTAATCCTATTTCCCACACTCTTCGATTTTTCATGACCCTGTATTTCATCCAAATTTCACTTCAAAGATATATTTTAATTGGAAATTTGACGCTTAATCAGATGCAATAAACCACTAGTTAATAGGATTATTATTTTTGGAGTTATAAGGAAAAACCTCTTTCAAGCAATTCAGTAATCGAGCCTTTAAAGTTTACGACGTCATCAAGCCACGATTTTATTTGAATTGCAATGCATTTTATAAGTAGTTTACACATTTTTATTTTAATATTTTACATTATACATATACATGATGGGTAAGTATTACGGTGGCCCCCAACGACTAGTTTTACGTGCGTTCGTAATTATATAAATACGTAGCACGTACAGTCGTTGTCTTATCCGTCCGTCTGTCCGCATATAACAGCGCAAAAACTAACCCAATCAAATGGTTCGAAAATTAATATATATAATCGTTGCATAACTGTGTCCAGTCATTTCAAATTTTATGAACATCGAAACAAAAATCAAAAAGATAGTAATAAAAACATTTATTAATTAATTTGAATTTTATTTTTAAATCGGTACTTCCTTGTTATAGCAGCTTCCGAAGATTAATCGTCAAGCGACAGAGATGTATCGCCAAGTTATCTGACATGTATGACGTTATTGTCATATATGACGTATATATGACATTTTATAACCTCAATGATCAAGTTATAGTCACATTCTCCATTCTATTAAATCCTATCATACGTAATTAATCCAATGATATTCCATGATAGGTAATGATTCTAGGTTGCCATGGTGATTACGTCACATTTAAAGATGAGTCATATTGTTTCTGTATTACTGAATTTAAAAACCAAATTTGTATATTAAAATTGTTGAATTATAGCAATCCTATAATCTACCGACAGTTTTTTGGATAGATGTTTCCGGAGAAATAGATATTAAACGGAAAAAGAGTCTAAATATGGATTTCAAGTTCTGAATTTTTCAAAACTAGGAGTAAGTTTCCCATTGGAATTTTCAGTAAATGTCAACAAACGATAAAATATTGCCAACTTAAAATGCACTTATTTTATTACGGAAATTAATCATATCATAATAACAGACGATGTAACTCATTTCACTATGCCTAGTTATAGTACGAACGCATCTCATTTGGTACGTTTGACGTACAACTTCCAACTTGTTATTTATTTAATTTGTGTTGTCATAAAACGCGTGTTAGAATAATTTTATTTTTCATAAAATTGGCATATTGTAACAGTAACTGCAACAAAATATGCCTGAAGCTATTAACTTCAGGCAAAAAGATTTGTTGTGCATTAAAATGTTGTAGAGATACCCAAATGTACTTGAAAGATATATTATATTATGTTATATAACAAAAATACAATACATTAATATAATAAAAATTCCATACATTTCATAAACTAATGTACAAATATTACATACAATGGCAATAATTATGAAATATGTAAAGCTACAAAATTTCATATTTTCGAAAGAAACACAAAACCGCAATCTTTTATTCTACGTTTTGTTTATTTGCAAACTATTTTTAAGAAATAAATAGTTGAATTTGATGGATTGTTTTAAAACATAAAAAAGCTGGATACCGAAAGCTCTTTAATAATAAATTATATTTCCTCCCTAAACATAAGCCTTTACTATGTGGATCAACATTTCTTGATCTATCATTTCGTAAATCTCGACGGATATCTTGAAATATAATAAAAGCGTATATAAAGCTTATATTCCAAAACATAATGATAACAAGAAGAAAAGAAATTCTAAACATTGATGTAGATAAAAAAGGGCGATAAGCCTTTTAGAGAAATACTACTCTTATAAGAATTTTTTTTTCTTGTTTCTGATATATTTTTCAAAAATTATACTTTTATTTTTGGAAAATCACATAAAACATTTTTTTTTTCATATTTCCTATCATATTCGATACTGGAATATTTTGAAGTATTAGATTTTACTTAAATTTTATTTTTTTTTTTACCGATCTTCAGGCATTAGTATGTATTTTTGGAAAGCAGTAGTGGTATAAATGTGGTTGATCGCGGTAAAAGTCCCTCAGGACTTGGATACGGCGTTTGATGTGCCTGGCGGGTGCCAGTCAGCGTGTGGCGGCGCAGCTCAGTTTATACTAATGACTTTTAGTAATTATAGCTTAAAAATCGGTTCGTTTAGAGAAGAGGGTTAGGATCGTAAGACAGACTTTAAAACTCCCTAATTTAATAAATAATAAGTCTATCTATTAAGTCCTTCTCACCATTTCAATTGAGAATAATATATTTTGAGAGTGCTATATAATTTTATTTAGCTTTTATTAACAATTTAAATATTATTTGTTAATTTAAATTTTTTGACTTTTGAGTAGAAATAATGATATAAATAGGAATCATCATAGATATTGTTGTCTTGTAAATATCGCTAATGATGATGACTATAACAAAGAAAAAAATAATTAAACTACATATTTTAAAACAATTTTTACCAAATATTTTATATAATTCTTATGATGTTATCATACTGAAATTGATCTGACGGTCAAATATATCAATACCAAATACTGACAAGGGGACCGCCAAACATGATGCGCACAGATTTTGATGATTTTAAAGTATGTTGTAGGGGTCATACCCTAAATATTCAGGTCAAAGGTTTCCTTCAAATGGGCTTTAGTTTTCAAGAAATTTCGAGTTAAAGTTCAGTATACATTTCAAAAACTCCGTGGTGCAGAGCTATCGCTCGCGATTTGAGAGCGGGAGATGAGGGTTCTGTCCTCTCTAGTGACTTTTTTAATAAATTTTATATATTTGTCAATATATATTTGTCAATATAATATATTTAAATTTTATATATTAAAGTTTTATGCAGAATTATGAATTCTGCATCTTTGAACTTTTTGATATCTTCCTAATAAATTCCATTTACATTTTCGAATTTTCCGTGAAAATTTATAGTTTTTGCGCATTTTTTATTTTAATATTTCTGTTGACGAAAATCCAAACTAATTTATGTCTTTTTAAAACGATTATTGCTTACATATATATGTGTGTGTGTGTGTATTTACTTATATATTTATCGTATTTATGAAATAATGCATTTATTTTTATTTGCATTTTCTATTTTTAAAAAAATTAATGATTAAGAAAAAAATAACAAAATAATATATCCTTTTAATAATTGATTTGTTTTAAATATATTGAAATATTTTAATTTTTGAAATATTAAAATATTTATCATCACCGACATCGACATTTTTAGTTTATTAAATATGGAACTAATTCTGTGATACATATCGCAAAAATATTCTAAACAAATTCCGTATTAAAAATCGCCTTCAAATATATTCTTTACGTAAATTGTTTTAACAATACTGGAAGAATGTATAAATTAGCATATTATATCTTCTTTAAATACTTAAATTGTGATAAATATATTTAAAAATGCATTAAAAGTTGAAAAGGAAATTATTTCAAAGGTTATAATTGTCTGCAAAGGAAGCTAAACGAAATGAATAAAAAGAAAATTTTATTTATTCTGTACCGTAAAAGTCATTGCAGACGATTTTTTTTCAGATATTTTTTATATTTATTGTAATTTACAAACGATTTTTCTTTCTAGTTGAATTTTTCTGTATGGCATCGACTTGTTAGAATTAAAAAAAAAATTAATTGTAATATATTATTTTTTATTTGTGCAAATCAAAAATTATGATGAGTTTGAACTTTACAGTTAAATGTATTTAAATAGCATAAATATATATATATATATAACAGGCTAAAATTTGAATGTAAGCGTTACTCTTTCATATTTTATTACTCCTTTCAATATATGCTGTTGGAATCACATAATCATACATAACTTTAGAAGATTTGAGATAAAAAATATTTTGTGTAAATTGTAAAAAATGATAAATTTTCGTTTAAAATTTCATAAAGTTTAAAAAAAAGTATTATTTTAGAACGGTTATTAAAATATAAAGGGTAAATAATAAAAAAAAAAATAAACAAAATATAGACAGAAATTAGTTTGGAATTTCGTCAATAGAAATATTAATTTCAAAACTTCAAAAAAAAAACTATAATTTTTTACGAAAAATTTGAAAATTTAAATAGAATTTATTAGGAAAATATTTTCAAAGATGCAGAATTCATAATTTTGCATAAAACTTATAACGCGACAAATACATAAAATTTATTAAAAAAGTCACTAGAGAGGACAGAACTCTCATCTCCCGCTCTCAAATCGCGAGCGATAGCTCTGCACCACGGAGTTCTTGTTCAAGACTGCGAACTAATGGGTATTTGAAATGCATACTGAACTTTAACCCGAAATTTCTCGAAAACTAAAACCCATTTGAAGGAAACCTTTGACATGAATAGTTAGGGGTATGACACCTACAACATACTTTAAAATCATCAAAATCTGTGCGCGTCATGTTTGGCGGTCCCCTTGTGAGTATAAATATGTACTGAGAAAAAAATTCTATCTGTAATGGTTTCTTCAGCGAACACAAGCAGTGCTGGTTCATCTTATTCATTTTACTGACTCTCACACTCCTTTCCATTATTCATTATTAGTAGCTTTTATCTTTGAAAACCACAAATTGTCTACATTAAACCATGTTCAAACTAACCAGTATCTAATTTTTTAGGTCTCAGAACTGCAGACAGATAGAAAGAAAAATATGAACACAGATTGACAGTCTCAAACAACTATTGCACGTGACTTACTACTTTTTTATACAAACTAGTGGATCTTCCCCGCACGAGCCACGCTCTTCAATCCCCGGCCAGATCCCACAGGTTCTAAAAACATGCTAGTTTGTTTTTTTATAAATATGATTAACGGATAATGGATAATTTAATGATATTATTACGACCAGTGGTGATTTTCTGCAATAAGGTTGCCATTAATCTCTCTTTGACTGGAAGGTCTTTCTTTTAATCAGATAATTTTTTTCATAAATCAGATAATTCAGATAAAGGAATTTTGTAATTAAAAATTGGACAACAAACTTTAAAAATTAGAGAAATGTAAAATATTATTAAACACTTCACACTGAAATCTAAAGCCTGCTCTATAGGCCTGCAAGAAGGCAAGAGCTATCTATATGCCTGCAAGAAGTGGTTACATTGCTATGCACAGTTTTTGATTTTATAAAACTTAGGTAACTGAACAATCCTTATAACTTAACTTATGTATATGATACTAATTTTCTGCTTCAACGGGTGTACCATACATTTCTCTATAAAACTACTAATTTTCATGTTTTTATATGCAACAGTTTCTGCAAAATAAGCCAAGACAGTGAAACGGTCACAATAAATTCAGTTATTCCAGAAGCAGCGTTAATTATTTTCCTCTTAGAGTAGAGCCATGCTTCAAAATCATTTTCGATAACTGTCAGAAAATTAAAAAAATATTTTGATGAGGACTTTTGAAAAACATTTCATTCAGATTTTGAATATTTTATTTAGAAAACGTAATGCATTCTATTTCAACTCCATTTAAAAACATGCTATTTTGCTCTTTTATAAATATGATTAACGGTTAATGGATAATTGAATGATATTTTCACGACCTTTGGTGACTTTCTGCAATCAGGTTGCCCTTGATTTCCTTTTGACTGGAAGATTTTTCTCTAAATTTCTATTAATAATGGATAATAATAGATAAATGGAATTTTGAATGAAAATTGGGACATGAATTTTAAAAATTAGAGAAATGGAAAAACTTACTGTACACTGCACACTAAAATCTATTCAAGTATATCCCTGCAAGAAGTGGTTACATTGCTGTGCATAGTTTTTGATTTTATAAATCTTATGTAACTGTACTATCCTTGAAACTTAACTTATGTATCTGATACTAATTTTCTTCTTCAACGCGGTTCATCATGCATTTCTCTATAAAACTACTAATTTTCATGTTTTTATATGAAATGATTTCTGCAGAATAAGCCAAGACAGTAAAAGGATCACAATAATTTCAATTACGCCAGAAGCAGCGTTAATTATTTTACTTTGAGAGTAGAGACATGCTTCAAAATAATTTTCGATAATTGTCAAAAAATTTAAAAAACAAATATTTTGATGAGGGTTTTTGAAAAACATTTCATTCAGATTTTCAAAATTTTATTTAGAAAACGTAGTGCATTCTACTTCAACGCCGTACTACAACAACGTCTACTTCAACGCCAAAAGAGAGAGAGAGAGGGAGAGAGAGAATCTATGCAAACTTAAACCGCACACGTGCGTTTCGAATAGACTAATAGAATAAATAAGAAAGTGAAGTTAAATATGAAAATATATAGTACGCTGTGGCCATCATAAAACGTTCTTCTACCGGGTGTCCTAAAACAGACTAACTGATTTTAAAATTCAATAACTTCCAAACGGTGATAGATATTTAAAAAATTCTTGCAGGAGAGTAATGTAAGATGTCAGGAGTTTTTTTTTTTTTTTTTTTACTGCCATTCCTGATTTCAGCTCGAATTATCAGCAATAGATGGCGTTGCGAGCAATAGACATCTAATCGAGGCAAAAGCAGAAATCACATAGCATTGATATGAAGGAAAGAGGTTCAATACATGGAGTAGGTCTCATTCACCAATAAAATCTTATTCAGAATGGGTTCTAAGAACAAGATTGTATTTGTGAATGAGACCCACTCCATCAATTGAACCTCCTGGGTGATTTTAGTTTTGGCCTGGATTGGACTCCTATCGCTCGCAGTGCCATCTATTACTGGTAATTCGAATTAAAATCAAGAATTGCAGTAAAAAAATTCCTGACATCCTACATGACTCTCCTGCAATAATATTTCAAATATCTGTCACCGTTTGGAAGTTATTGAATTTTGAAATCAGTCAGTCCCTTTTTGGGCCCCCTGTATATCATATTAATTTATAATAACATCAAAAATTGTGAATATAAAACATAGAGCATTTCTTCGAATTTACCACGGGGTTACAGTGAGCAGTGAATTAAAAGCAGAAGAGAACAACAGCGCCCTTTGTTGGGTATTAAAATTTCAAATTTAATCAACATATACATTTTCAATCATTAAAAAAATACACAGTTTGGTGCATTTCTAAACAACAGAAAATAAGATACATCTGTGGTGTTCATCGTACAAAGCATAGGACTAACATTCTGTAATCCGGCAATGCGAAAAATGACACATTGAAATCTGAGTAAATCGATGTTTTCATTTTGTTATGAACTTTTTGTTTCAAATAGGACCTCCCAATGCTTTCAATTCTGAAATACCAGAAATACTCAGAAACATTTACATACTCAAAACTTGACACATAGTGTTCAGTTCATACTCATTTTTGAAGCATCGACATACTCAAAAATGATTAGAATCAGTTCATACTCATTTTTGAAACATGGGCATACTCAAATAGAAGCACATGATGTTTTATTCTTGAGTGTTTCAGAAATGAGTAAATACATGTTTCAAACTTGAGTCATTTTGATTCGGAGCCATTTTCATTATATGCGACATACTCAGGTTTCAGTATTATTTGCTCAGTTTTTAAAATGTCGTTCTTAGAGTGTGTCCGCAGCAGAAAGTTGGACACAAAAATGAGATATTCTAGCGAAAATGTGGTTAAAAGGGTATGGGAGTTGCAAGAATATCGTTATAATCACTGCAAATTAAGCTTTTTAAATTGCATCAATTAATTGTGGAAGCGATTAGGATTCTTTCCACAAGCATAGGACAGCAGCACCTACTGTTAAATGATCAAAGGCAAAATTGTATCACCACCTATTTATGTCAAGGTATAGAGGAATATACAGTTTTATTAAATTCACTGCACTAGTTCTTGTGATTAAAAAGCTTTTGTAGCAATCAAGAAAAACACAGCATACCAGCGCCGCTTGTTGGTGATATATAACTAAATTTAAAAAACGTCTATTTATGTCAAGGTCTAACAGAATATAAAATTTGAAGAAAGTCCGTGCTTTAGTGCTTTAGATAGTTACCACGGTAATCATGAAAAATGCAGCATAGGAGCGCCACCTGTTGAGCAATGTACACCCAAAGAATAGCACCAATTTATGTCAATATCTAACTGAATATTAACTTAGATTTAATGTCATCCATTAGTTCTTTAGACAGAGCGGCCGAAAAATATCTGTCACACACAGACAGACAGCCTTTTTCCAAACATAGTCAAATCGTGTTCAAATCCCAAAACATGTAAATCCATCAAAAAATAAAAGTTAGAAATTTTCAAGATTCCAATACTTCTTCTTATGTACATAGAAGAATGTAAACTTATTTTTACAACAAGTGATACGCAACAAAACCACACAGAATCATATGATTTGCTCAAGCGCTATTAAAAATTAAAATTATATGAATGAAGATCTCATTTTCTTATATTTTTTTGGATTTAACAGCCACGACACTATTATGACATTATACTTTGAAATTCTAATGTATTTTTCTGAACGCTCAATAAGATTTTCTCTAAGACTATTTTACAATTAAATTATTGCATAAGTTTGATAGAATAATTGCATCTAATTAAATTTTTCAGCAAATCTGAAATTACGCTGAAAATTAAGGACTTAACAAAGGATATGTGTATACATAGTGTATAAGCCGCAGCAGCTATTCCAAATGTTTTTTTCTTGTATAACCCGCGGGCTATACACCCAAAAATACGGTACATATGAATGTAATCCTTAAGAGTATTAATCATTATTCAGTGTTTTAAAATTGCATTATATCTGTGAAATTATATTAATTTAAATAATGCTTGTACTGCAGTGAAACTGTGAATGTATTAACACAGACGTGTCAGGGAGAGGGTTAATATTTTTGATCTAATGTAATTGTACTGTCTCTTGATGTAAAACAATAAAATGTTTGTTTGTAAAAGAACTTTTTAATTATATGTACTCGAATATATGTATAGCTTATCAAAAAGTATACCAAGTCTTTTAAATTTATTTTTATACATTCTGAAATAAATTTATCTTTATTAGAGATGGGAATGCTCGGGGAAAAAAACTTAAACTTTGGGAAAAAAACTGTTTTTTCCGTTTTTTCCGAAGGGATATTTTTCAATTTTTCCGAATTGGAAAAATTGAAATTTAAGTTATAAAATAATATATTCGAAATGTTATTATGGCTGTATTCTGATATTTTTTCTTTATGTTTTTTCATGTTCAGTGTCTCCTATGAAAATGTTAACATATAAAATATGATCTGTAAGCAGTTTAGGAAGAACTTGAGTCCTTTAAAGGATCCTTTACAATTTTTTCACCTTAAAACATAGGACCCTTTAAAAAATTCGGAATATTTTCAATCTTCATTTTCAGTCCTCCAGAAATGCGATGATTTTAGAATAACAAAACATGTCACATAACAGCTGAAATCGCCAATGCATCGCTTATCTAGCTGTATATACAGTAGTGGCCAAAATTGTGGAAACCTTTAGGGGGAAAATGTCTTTTTTAAGTTTGATGGCTCTAACACCCAATATTTTTTAGTTATACAATAAAAGCTATAATGTTAGAAGCGTCAGACAGATTCCATTTTATTTGGTAATGTGTCAATCAAAGCTAGGATAAGATTGCAAAAAATATATATATATGCCATATTTTGGTACTTATAGGAAGACTTTTATCACTATTTTTTATGATTGCTATCAAGTTGCTAAAGTTCTGCGCCACCTTTCAATTTTTGAGCTAGTAAAAGCATAATAAAATTTAAAGAACATCATAAAGAGTTGATTAGTTACCCAAAAAATCAATGTGTAACAATATTTTTAAGTGTAGAAAGGCATGGTTATGAAGAAATTTGAAGTAAAATTAGAAGTAAATTAACAAAGGGATGTCTAATTCAAGCAAAACACGACTAGTAAAGGCAAGAAAAGGTTCCGGAGAGCAACTAGCAGTATCAGAGTAAGGTCCCTTTTCATAGGTCACAGAAAACATAATCTCGATGAGTGCAACATGAAATGATGCACTGAAATGTGGAGTTGAATCAAAGTACAGTTCTGTAGAGAATGCAGTGTTTTGGTCTAAATGCTAGAATTTCATGAAAAAAATTATAAATCAAATAAAAGTTGAAAATATTAAACTGAGCTAAAAGGCATGTTTACCAAACAGAGAAATAGTAGGCTCATGTTATTTCGATTGTTAAAATGTTTTTTATGGAATTCTAGCATTTACACCAAAATACTGCTCTCTGCATAGTACTGTACTTTGTTTCAGCTCCCCATTACAGTGCATCATTTCATGTTGCACATACCGAGATGATTGTTTTCTGTAACCTATACACAGGGACCTTACTCTTCCACCGCCAATTGCTCTCCTGCACCTTTTCCTGCCTTTACCAGTCTTGTTTTGCTTGACTTAGACATCCTTTTATTTATTTACTTTTAATTTTACTTCAAATTTCTTCCTAACCATAGCTTTCTACACTTAAAAATATTGTTACACATTGATTTCTGGGTAACTAATCAACTCTTTATGATGCTTTGTTAATTTTATTATGCTTTACTAGCTCAAAAATTGAAAGGTGGGAAAGAACTTTAGCAATTTGATAGCAATCATAAACTAGTCGTTGGGGGCCACCGTAATACTTACCCATCATGGATATGCATAATGTGAAATATTAAAATAAAAATGTGTAAACTACTTATAAAATGCATTGCAATTCAAAAAAAATCGTGGATTGATGACGTCATAAACTTTAAAGGCTCGATTACTGAATTGCTTGAAAGAGGTTTTTCCTTATAACTCCAAAAATAATAATCATATTAACTAGCGGTTTATTGCATCTGATTAAGCGTCAAATTTCCAATTAAAATATATCTTTGAATTGAAATTTGGATGAAATACAGGGTCATGAAAAATCGAAGAGTGTGGAAAATAGGATTCCAAATATCTCGGCAACTCATTATCCGATCGACTTTATGCTTTATGCAAAATTTATGTTTTTTTATTGTCTTTTATGTTCATTTCTTAAACTAAACAATTTCGAAATTTTTTATATACCTTTTATCAGAACGAATATTTCGAGAGTCCGAAAAAAATTGTTCCGGTTAATCGAGGTTATTGAAATGAAATAGGCTTCTTCCCATTATTACATACTAAGTACATACCAAATTGCAAGTCTCTATCTCAATTTTTTCGGGAGATAGAGCGTTTACAGACACACAGACGGACGGCAAATTTTTTTTTTTCTAAAAATATGTTTTTCGGAATCTCCAGTGTCTGAAACGTGTAAATCCGTCAAAAAAATTTTTCGATTTTCAAAACGATTACAAGACTTACCCTATACTACGTATGATGGGTAAGTAAAAATAGTGATAAAAGTCCTCCTATAAGTACTAAAATATGGCATACTTTTTTTTTAATCCTACCTTAGCTTTGATTGACACATTACCAAAAATAATGGAATCTGCCTGGACACTCCAAACATTCATATGCATTGGCTACATTAAAAATAATAATAATAATAATTATCGTCAATCTAACCAGATTTTACTGCCTTTTTCTGATTATTTGGCTATAATGTTTCACAAAATAATTATAATTGATAAAATTGTATTGCATAATAATCTTGAGAATATTATCTTTCCAGTGGTACATGCCTTTTATGGTTTTATTAGGAAATATTGGGTGTTATGAGCCATCAAACTTCAAAAAAGCATTTTTTCCAAAAGGTTTCCACAATTTTGGCCACTACTGTAATTATGAAGGACCTTATTAAAATATCTAAATAAGAACCTAAATAAAACGATAATTTCTAATTCACAAAATTTTGATTATATTTTATATTACGATTTTATATGATTTTTTAATAAGGCAATATTTTTTATACAAAATCTTCACAAAAACAGGATTGCGTGAAAAAAAATGAAAAATGTAAGCAAACCCATGCAATTTCTCTTGTTAAAAAAGAAGATTCATGTGCAAAATTATTTCAATAATATACCAAAATTTAACATAAAATTTGAAACATGCATTTATTTATATTGGCATAGCTGTGATTTTTCATGTAATCAGATAATAATTGCCAGAAATATTTAACTATTTTTAGAAACAAGTTATTTGTTTAACAACATGCAATTGAAATTATTTAGTCTTTACAAGCTTTTTTTCTCTACTCTTCCTTTTCCTTAAATATAGATTTCAAGATTTGTCTAACTGTATATATTTTTATATATATATAAATGCACACAAATAAACTTTGCAAAGAAAATGTAAATTTTCCGATAAAAATTGTTTTCAACTAAATATTTCGAAGTATTAAAAAATCCACCTGTTTTATAAATTTCATTAAATAAATAAATAAATATATATATATATATATATATATATATATATATATATATATATATATATATATATATATATATATATATATATATATAGTGGTGGCCAAAAGTGTGAACATTTTTTGAAAGTTTCATGTTTTCAAATTTGTGTGCTTGTAGAATATATTAATTTTCACTTAAATACAAACATTTCTGTATCAAATTGAAGGTACTTTAATGTAGAATTTAATAATAAAAACAGTATTACAATATCTGTATTACAAAAAAAGTTATGCAACTAATAGTAAGATCTATCTTAGATTTGCATTTTTTTTAAAGTGATACTTACACAATCAATACTTAGTAGGATAACCCTTATTTTTTAAGACAGCTTCACAGCGTCTTTTCATCGAGTGAACGAGTGTTTGGAGTTCATCTTTCGTAATCACATGGTGCCAAGAATCAATTATAGCTTCAATAAGTTGTCTTTTATTGGATGAATGTTTTTTTCGTACAAGAATTTTCAAACGTCGCCACAAATTTTCAATTGGATTGAGATCAGTGCTGTTTCCTGGCCATGGTAATATATCTATGCCTTTATTTTGAAACCATGCTTTGCATACTTTTGCTATGTGGCATGGAGCTAAATCCTGCTGAAAAACAAATGGTGCGTTGTCGGGGAAGAGATCCCTGATGGAAGGTATCAATTTTTGTTCCAGGGCAGTTTCGATGTATTTTTTTTGGCATTCAGGATGCCATCAATCACTTGAATTCGGCCCACACCATCTGCAGACATACATGCCCAAATCATGACATTTGTTGGGTTTTTTGTAGTTGCTTCAATGCAATCAGGATGAAGTGCTTCTCCTACTCTACGTCTCACGTATTTTCTACCATCACGACCAAAGAGTGATATTTTACTCTCATCGCTCCAGATTACTTGCTTCCATTGATTTTCTGACCATTTAATGTGTTCCTTTGTCCACTTAACTCGTTTTTCACGTTGCTTTTGATTTAAATATGTTTTTTTCCTTGGAATTCTAGCTTGTAGTCCAAATCCTGATAACCTTCTTCTTATTGTTCTTGAACTTACTGCAATACCAGCTGCATTCATTTCACATCTAATAGCATCTGATGAAATTTTTCTATCTTGAAGGCATAGCCGTTTAATTTTTCTATCGGCAGTAGCACTTGTGCATTTTTTTCGGCCTGATTTGGCCTTATTTTCCACTGATTTCGTTTTTCATAACGTAAACAGAACTTTCGTACACCAGAACAAGTCACTGAACCACCAACTTGTCTTGCAATTTCAGCATAAGAGAGGCCATTTTCTCTCAATATGACAATTCGGCTTCTTTTTGTAGATGTCCAATAAGTTCTTCTTGTTGATGACATTGTTTAGAATTAGTTTAATTTAAAAAAAGGACTTTAAATATTGAAAAACAGCAATACTCTATTTAATTGTACTAGTATACATTATTCCGCAAAATATTTCCACAACAATAACTCTTTTACCATCCAAATAACCTGAACTTATAGTTACAGACATTTGATTGGTCTTCAGAACAGTGTTTGTGATTGGCTAGTACGCTTTTATTACAAAACACGTCCTGATTCAAAGCGATTTGTGTTTGTTTGTTCTACTAAAATGAGCATAACTTTTTTTGTAATACAGATATTGTAATACTTTTTTATTATTAAATTCTACATTAAATTACCTTCAATTTGATATATAAACGTTTGTATTTAAGTGAAAATTAATATATTCTACAAGCACACAAAATTGAAAAACAAGAAACTTTCAAAAAATATCCAAACTTTTGGCCACCACTGTAGATGAAATTAGGATTATTTTATTTTAGTAAATTTGGCTACTATTTAACTATATTTGTATAGTTAAATATTCCAAAACTAAAAGAAGTTGAAACTTCTTTTAAGAGATTTAGAAAAAGTATTTAAACCGAAACAAAGGATGAAAAATGTCAAATAACGTTTTCCTTTTTCGGCAAAATGAAAAAGAAAAAAACTTTTCCAGCGTTCGGATTCTCTCTGGGATTTCACAAGCGAACCTGTAGATAAAAAAGAAAATTACAAAAACAACTAGCAATTGCTTTTTCTTTCTCAGCTTTCTAGTTAAAATGATAGTTGCGCTACTTTAGTTGATTTCTTTAATCTTTCTTTTGTAAGATAAGAGTCTCTATAAATCAAACATGGTTCCTTCTTTTCTTCTCAGCAGATAAGGATTATTTGGCATCTATAGTTGGCTGTTAAAAATAACATTCCATTTATTTAACTTATGCGATTTATTGTATTAAGTTTCTCGAAGCTTTTGTTATATATTGTTGGTTAACGACAATTTTGTCATTTTCATATTTATTGTATTTACTATATTTTGGCATAAATGATGAAAATTTACTCGTCATCTAAATAATTTTTTTTTCAAAATTCCACAGAAAAGTAAAATATCTCCACTAATCAGATATAGATGATTACAATCATAAAATTTGTTACGTATCACGTCATGTATTGTGGAAAATATCACTGTTGTAAATAATAATAATAATAGAGAGAGAAATAAATCATGTTTTACAAACGTAATTTTGACAATATTTCTTCACAGTTCGCGCTTTATTTCATATTCGACTATAAGAACCTTCAAAATACTTGTTTTTTAAATTAATGTTCAATTATTTAACATGTGTTAGAATTTTAATTTTTTTTTTTTGTATAATTGCATAACGTTCATTATTACTTCATATATATTTACATAGCCCAATAAAAATATTTCATAGTTCACTAATACTTTTCAGATTAAACCATCCCAACAACACACATAAGCTTGATTAATTACTTTTACGCCAAGGTTTTTACGTTCGCAATCTAATTATCTTATATTCATCATAAAAATAATGCATTTGTCCTTTTCGATGTGATCCTGTATTGAAACATATTTTAAATACGCTGATCATTGCTAGACAAATTAATATAGTGAACTTTAGCACCATAATCGAATTTCACAAAAGCTTTACGGTACTAGACATTCCACAAGCAACATAGGGACAGATAATCCCTAATGAGTTTTGAAAATAATATACAAGCAAATTTCTGTAAAATGAACAACTTCAAATAAAAATACTTATCACGATAAGAGCATTAATTCGAAAGTTACGAGCAAACATGAATTAACACATACAATTTGAATTAAGAAATTTAGTGCTTCGATTCTGAATCATCTTACAAATTAGTTGTTGAATAACATACTTTTACGTGGAGTTTTCTTTATGAATTCGATTACTGATTCTTTCTTGCATTAATGCACTTTTTTGTTTAGGAAAAAAAGAATAACCATGCTCGTAAATCATCTTAAAAAATGGAATTGAATTGACAAACATGAATTAACACATATGATGTTAATTAAGAAATTTAGTGCTTCAATTCTGAATCATCTTACAAATTAGTTGTTGAATAACATACTTTTACGTGGAGTTTTCATTATGAATTCATCTGCTGATTCTTTTTGCATTAATGTACTCTTTTGTTTGGGCAAAAAGAATAACCATGCTCGTAAATCATCTTTAAAAATGGAATTGAATTGACAAACATGAATTAACACATACAATTTGAATTAAGAACTTTAGTTCTTCAATTCTGAATCACCTTCTTACAAATTAGTTGTTGAATAACGTAATTTTACGTTTAGTTTTCTTTATGAATTCAGCTACTGATTATTTTTTGCATTAATGCATTCTTTTGTTTAGGCATAAAGAATAACCATGCTCGTAAATCACCTTAAAAAATGGAATATGCTGTGTACACTATCAGTCTGATAGTCAGCGAAAAAGACACGCTAAAAACGCCATCTATAGTTCAATTGGTGAGGTAATTCTTACAAAGTATTCGGCATGAAAATCTGTTACTTTCGTAATAACACTGGTCGGCACAAAAATCCTCCCTGTAAAAAAAAATAGTTAATTCTTATAGAATTTAGATTACTAAATCAGACTATGGCAGTAAAATTCCTCTATCACGTACCATTTTGTAGATGAAGGGTTTTTCTTTTAAAATTAAGGTATATTATATCTTACTAAAACAAATGGCAATTGTGTAAGTAATAAAATGCATATAATTATATGCAAAATACCTATAAATAATGCATAAAAAACGAGTTATACAGTGGCTTATGAATGAAAATATATTAGTAGATAGCAAATAGTAAATTCGGAAGGGGGAGGGGACAACTAAAGAAAACTAGTCGTTGGGGGCCACCGTAATACTTACCCATCATGGATATGCATAATGTAAAATATTAAAATAAAAATGTGTAAACTACTTATAAAATGCATTGCAATTCAAATAAAATAGTGGCTTGATGACGTCATAAACTTTAAAGGCTCGATTACTGAATTGCTTGAAAGAGGTTTTTCCTTATAACTCTAAAAATAATCATCCTATTAACTAGCGGTTTATTGCATCTGATTAAGCGTCAAATTTCCAATTAAAATATATCTTTAAAGTGAAATTTGGATGAAATACAGGGTGATGAAAAATCGAAGAGTGTAGAAAATAGAATTCCAAATATCTCGGCAACTCATTAACCGATCGACTTCATGCTTTATGCAAAATTTATGTTTTTTTATTGTCTTTTATATTCATTTCTTAAAATAAACAATTTCGAAAATTTTTATACACCTTTTATCAGAACGAATATTTCGAGAGTCCGAAAAAAATAGTTCTGGTTAATCGAGGTTATTGAAATGAAATAGGCTTCGTCCCATTATTACATACTAAGTACATACCAAATTGCAAGTCTCTATCTCAATTTTTTCGGGAGATAGAGCGTTTACAGACACACAGACACACACACAGACACACAGACGGACGGCAAAAAATTTTTTTTTTAAATATGTTTTTCGGAATCTCCAGTGTCTGAAACGTGTAAATCCGTCAAAATTTTTTTTTCGATTTTCAAAACGATTACAAGACTTACCCTATACCACGTATGATGTGTAAGTAATACACGATACTAGTGTCAACAAGCTAGATTTCCATGCTATATTTTATCAATTTGTTATGTAAGACAGTGAAAATACTTTTTTCCTAATTTTAATTAATTTTATCCACCTTTGAAAATTAATATGATAATCGTTTACTATTTGTTATTAGTAACTATTTCACAGAAAAATTGTATGTACTGGGGCAATTTGGATACGATATTTTGATTTACGAATATGAGATCTGTAAAGTTTACATATTTGTTTTCCAGGCAGGATTTTATTTTAATTGTAGATCAGTGTAATTAGTGTATGTTAACTGAAAAATATAATTTTTCGAGTTGTGACGCATTTAACTAAGTTAAACTCTGTGGCGCGCAGTGCAGTGATTGATGCAAAATCCTGGCCAATAAAGCAGAAATTAAAATTCGCTCAACAGTTGGAAAAGCATATTTTATAATAGCTGACTAACTGGTGCGTCAATCTATGTTTATTTCAGGAGTATGAGTCATATCCGGCGGCTCCTAGCCTCAGTTGAAGTGAAACTTTCTTTGTGAGAAGACGTGTTTTTTTTTGTTATGTTTCAGCTTTGTTATTGTGTCTAAATGTATACTTTGACATGTGCATTTAAATAATCTTAATCTCCATATAATGAAAAATAATTTAAATTGAAAATGGGTTAATATTAAACCTTTTTAGATCTAATATATTAAAATATATTTATTGAAATATAATATCTAATATATTCAAAGCTTTTTAAAGCTGTGTCGTGGTTTGTCGGACCATTTTTGAATTATAATCGTATTGGTTATAGTTTTGAAGGCATTTTTTTTTATGTTCCGCATATTGTTGTCATTTTTAGATATCAGTGATTTTTGGGAGGACTGCAAAGTATTAAAACACACACAAAAACCAGCATCTCTGTACTATAGAGACTCAACTTTGGTAAATACTCAATGCAAATAATATACATATTATATGCATTGGTTTTTATAAATAATTAAAATTTATGTGTAGTAAAATTAATCATATTTAATTAATTGTAAATAAAACAAACTTGTAAATAAAACAAACCTGTCAACAATTAATTTCCTCTTATAAATAATAAACAATTAACTAAATATTGTATTATTTATTTATTTATTTATTTAAATGCATACATTTATGCATTTATAACATTAATAAACTGTACTTACTAATAGTATGTCAACAACATTTTTTTTAACTTTAAAACACATAAAAATTAATTTCGGCGAGGATTTTGCGTCAATTACTCCACTGTGTGGCGCTACAATCCATTAAAGGTCCTGCCTCAACTCTGTTTTCTTGATCATGGGTCCTGATTTGCTGTACAGCATATGTTCCGATCAAGGGTCAACCTAACACGGAACCCTCAGTGCTTAGTTCGCAAGCAAGATTGGTACCTCAGAGCAAATATACTAATAGAGAGCAGATTCCATTGTTATTTGGTCGAAAAGTTGGTCCCAAGATCAGCTCGGATTTGGCGCTTTAGAGGCTGTCTGTTTTGGCGGTAATTGCTTTCTTGGCAACTTCGATTTCATTCTCGCAATAAAATAAACGGGAATACGAAAATTCTAACCAGGTTTTGGCCCGGTTGGCGCACTAAATTTGGTGGGAATCACGTTTGGTGGTAGGTAATCGTGGAGCCCAGAAAAGGTTACCAATTTAGTGTCTAGTATATTAGAAGGTCTATGATTGCTACACACTCACTTTATCGACACGAAGGGAAAAATGGTTGAGTGAACCTTACTCAAGTCGAATTCCGTATTTATAGCGTGGCAGCACTACGCGCTGACTACTATGCTACTTGCGCTGGCTACTAAGGCTTCTTGAAATTCAACTCTTTGTTGCAGTATTTGCAGTAATACTATGGTAAAACTTTGTTCCAGCATTTAGTGCGTCAAATGAACTAAAAATTGTATATGTTCAACAATGATCTAGTAATATGTTGACCAATGAATTGGTACAATATAAAGCAATAAACTGGTAGAATGTAGAAACGCAAAAGCAGATAAAATACTGAACCATCAAATCACTACGGTATTTCTTCTATAACCAGTACTAAAGAGACCGGGCCTTTTTTTAAAGTGGAATCTGACACAAATTGAACATCCAAGCCTGAAATTTTGGTCAACAATTACGGTACATATACTGGCAACTTTGTGACCAGTATATATACCGCAATTTAACTGGACGGCATATTTACCGTAAAATATTTAAAGTATATGTACCAGCTGCACTCCCCCCTCTCCTCAGGCCTGCACGCATTACGTAACAAGAGCAAGAGCATCACTTCGGGGGTTGCCGTACACCGAGGCGGGGCTACCAGGTTTTTCCTTACTGAAAAATAATTATTTTACGTTATAAATACCGATTTTTTACTGAAAAGGATCATTTTACGGTATAAATACCGTTTATAATCGAATTGGCACATATACGGGTTTTTCACGCTTAATATACCTTAGAAGTACGGTTCTCATACCGTAAAGAGTGAAAACGGTACAAGTACCGTTAATTTACTGTACATCTATTGAAATTTTACGACATTTTTTTACAGTGTACGCGAGTTACAGCACGGTCGACAAACAGACAGAGAGATAAACCGAATTCGTAAACACTTTTCAACGATGTTGGAAAGTGTTAAAAAGTAACACTCTATGCCGGTCAGTGTTCCGTTTACGATAGAGAAGAAATAAATGTATCAATCAATAAGGAATAGAGTTTATAAATGAATGGATGTCTGGAAGAAAGTCCATGGTTACAAATTTAAAATTTCCATAAATGAGGGAAAACTATTAATGTCATTGATTAGCGATGTCCTGAGCATTTAGTACAACCTCGGCCCTTTTTCCGATCTTAATTGCCCTCCACTTTTATCTTCATGCAGACGAGTAATAAACTAGTCGAATGTGCTAATCCCAAAACTTTCTTCTATCTCACATAGGTTTCGCATACACTAAAAATATCAGCACCAATTTTTATCAAGGTCTGTATGTTACAAAAATTTTGTGTGTGCTCTATCTCAAAAACTAATGCATGGAATTTAATAAAATTTTAGATTCCTTAGTCCCTGATATAAATTGATGCTAATTAGTGTTTGGTGTAAATTGCCCTGCAGGTTGCGCTGCTATGCTACATTATTCACGATTTTCACGATAGCTATATCTCAAGAACAAATGCATAGAATTTCATCAAACTGCAGATTCTGTTTGACCTTGACATAAATAAATGCTCATTACATTTTGGTATAAATAGCCCACCAGGTGGCGGTGCTATGCTACTTTTTTCATGATTTTCAGTGTAGCTATATCTCAAGAACTAATGCACAGATTTTCGTCAAACTTCATATTCAGTTAGACGTTGACATAAGTTGTTGTTGATTAGGTTTTGTTGCAAATCACCCAACAGGTGGCGCTGCTATGCTGCATTTTTCAGTATTTACACGATTTTAGCGATAGTCATAGCTCAAGAACTAATGCACGGAATTTCATCAAACTTCAGATTCAGTTAGACCTTGATATAAATTAGTGCTGATTCAAATTGGTGCATGTGAAACCTGTATGAAATAGAAGAAAGTTTTGGGATCCTACTAGTTTTTTAAAGTAAACAAAATTGTATATTAGGAAATTTCAATTTTTAACTCTGGATAAGCCACATAAGCCCTTTTCCAACAAAAAAACAACAACTTTCACTAATTTGTAATACAGGTCCTTCTTTAAGACACCTATATAGTTATTAACTGCATAAATCAAGATTAGGAAGGCGTCTAAATATTAAAGTTTGAACTATAGCTACTACAGTTTTAATGGTATCACTTAATTTTCACTAAATAAAAAAAGTCTCTATAGAAATTATCCTTTGACGCCAAATTACAAGACATTTGGACCAAAAATTTTGTAATTACAATTATTGAAAATTTTGATCCTCTGGCGTTAAATTACTTTAATACCGGGTGCGTCATAAATTCGTGCAAACTTTAAAAATTCATAATAAAAGAAGTAATGCTCGGAAAATTTTTCGGTTTGCGCAAGTATGATCAGAAGGATTTTGGATTTTTTTTCGATGTATAATAAAAATGATTCCAAAAGTAACCGATAGAGGGCGCTCACACGTCATACCGAGGCGTTTTATGCAAATCAGGCAAACACAAACAGACAATGGAACAAATCACAATAACATGACACTGTGCATTTATTTTAAGGTAAATGATGCTCACCATGACCACCACCACCAGGTATTAGGCAAGTGAGGCGCGTCAATATGCCTGTTACAGCTGAATGTAGCATGTCGGCACCGATGCCACCGACGGTCCGTCGAATGGCATCTTTCAGTTCCATAAAAGTGGCTGGGGAGCCCGAATATACACGAGATTTTAAGTATCCCCACAACCAAAAATCTGCTGGTGTCAAGTCTGGAGATCGTGCGGGCCACTCAAACTTACAACCTCGACTTATCACTCGGTCTTCAGTGAAAGTGTCCAACAGGAACGTCTTGACTTCACGTGCAAAGTGGGGCGGGGCACCATCCTGAATGAAAGTGGCGCCAGGTAACGCATGTCTTTCCTGCAATACAGGCACAACGTGGTCACGCAAAAGCATAAGATACCATTCTGCAGTGACTGTACAGGTTTTCCAGCCGGATTCAGGACAAGGCTCTTCAAAAAAGAAAGGACCCAGAATGAAAGACGTGGTGAAACCACACCAAACAGTCACATGAGGAGCATGCAGTGGCTTGGTCAGGTACTCACGAGGGTTTGACGTCGCGCAGATAATACTGTTTTGTGTATTGACGTCACCATGCAGTGAAAAGTGTGCTTCATCCGTCCACATGACGTTCAGCAACCATTGTGGGTATGACGTGTGAGTGTCCTCTATCGGTTACTTTTGTAATAATTTATTATTATTCATAGAAAAAAATCCGAAATCCTTCTGATCATACTCGCGTAAACCAAAAATGTTTCCGAGCATTACTTCTTTTATTATGAATTTTTAAAGTTTGCACGAACTTATGACGCACCCGGTAAATTTTCTTCAATGTGTCCTAGAATTATAATCTTAACTCGCATTTCTTTAAATGAACGTACTTCCTAAAAGACCAAATACAAGTATTTTATTCCTGTACTTCCTATCACTTTTCAATATGAAATAAAATCTGTATAAAAAATCTGTTTTTTTGACAGAAAAATATTTTTTTGTTTACAGAAAAAAAACCATTTGTATTAAAAACAGTTTTTTCCTGTAAAAGAATGTGGATTTTGTAATTTTTATAGAACAAAATCTATATTTTTTTACAGAAAAAACTGTTTTAATGAAATTATACAGATATTTTCTGTAAATTAAACGGTTTTCCACTGGCGCCAAAATTGGCAGTTTTTTCTTTCAATTTGAGAGATTTTTTTTTTTAAAACAGTGTATCAAATAGATAATTAATGTTTGGAAAAATATTAATTAAAACACACAAAATATTTTATTGTAATCGATTGATAAATGCTTCCTGTTAAGCGTATACAAAGCTTTCAAGCAGAATAATATGGATTTCAGTAAAGCACTGGGACTGTTTATAGCAGAATATTATTCCTTATATAATATGCACCTCACAAATTTCCCTAAATGCATAATTATTCATAATCTTATGCGGTTATTAAAGCAATTGCGATGCGTTATGCAATGAGATGAACTTAATAAATATTAAATAAATGCATTACTCTTGATATCTAAATATCCCTTAGTATAACAAGCACACTAACGCAACGCAATCGAAATTTGAAATAAACTTCTAAGAGACTTACAGATATGCTTGTCTTGTAATGTTTTCTATACTTCCGAAAAACAGCAGACAAATATATTCTGAATGTTTGAAAATCTTTAAAACGAATAAGATTTATTAAATAATGCTATTCCAAATTGTACATATTTGCAAAAAACAATAAATTCTCAAACGTAGCTATTAGGGAGTATCGAAAAAATCCAAATTTCTTAGATTTTTTGCGGTAAAGTTGTGAACTTCCTTTATTAAAAAGTGTGCGGAAACTTAAATCTGTGGGTTGATATCTTCTGTCACCTCAGTGGGCCGAAAGTTCCGAAAATTTTAATAAAAATGATTAAAATACAAAAATTAATAAATAATCACAGATTTTGTTCATCGGTTTGGGGTAGTGTTTAAAAGTTACTATTTTTTAACAACAACAACCGTAAAATTTTTTAGAATTATAGGTTATTAACTTCAGCCGGATCATCGACACCAAATTTTGGAAAATAAAGGCAAAAATTTAAATAAATACACTTACCTCATTTTAATGCGAACAGAATGTTTATTTTATCTTTCGAACATACAAATTACAAAAGCATTACTGTTTGTAAACATTTTTGGTCTCAAATTTTGACATATGTTTTTTTGGATTCTAGTGTCGCTCTAATAAATCTATCCCTGTTCTGCGGCCCAACTGCTTTTCCGGAGGCAGCAATGACTACACTATATGGCCAATGATGACCGGCCAATGATATGGCCAATGATAGACATTTTGTTAATTATCTGGAAAGATACTTGAGGAATTATCCGGAAACTTCAGGACTGTAAACAAAATAATAAACGTCATATATTTCCGCGAAGATTTTTTTCCGAAACCCCATAAGGGGCCATCAACAAATTGAAGAAAAACAAATATCTTTTGGATAACCCTGTAAAAACTAATATCGCAAACGCGTTGAAACAGTAACACATGCTTAGGAGGCTTCTTTTAATAAACTATGTTCATTTGTATGAGGATAGCACTTATACTGGTGGAGAAATTAAGGTTTTTAAAAAAACAATTCCAAATTTCACCAAGTATTTTGCTTATAATTTTCAGAGTTCATAATATAAAAGAATGTTCTTTTCAGGAACAATGACACACAACATTATATACAATACCCTGCAATCAGAATTAAAATTTAATAAATATTGGATGAAAACTGAGCAGGTTCACTAAATATTGCTTCACTTCGCATGCGCGAATTCAATCAAAATACACTATGCATAATATATTAGCTAAACGTATAGACCAACTTTTGTGAAAGTCTCAAAAACATAGCTTGAAAATTCTGATAGTAATCGTCGATAGAATAAGCTCTAAATTCGCTGTTACCAAAAAGAAGCTAAAAGATAATAATAGTCCAGGCATTAGGGGATAAAAAAGAGCAAATAAAGGAAAGTTTTGGTGTAGTTTTTTTGGGGGGTCCCTTTAGGTTTTTTGGGTCACTGAACACGAATCCGAGGTTTTCCAACAAATTTTTTTTTCGGGAAATACGTTTTTTACAAAAAACGTGTTAAAAAAGGATTTTTTCTGTTTTTTCAAAATAATTCCAAAATTATGCATTGTACGTGAAAGTCGGCAGTATATGAATTAAAAAAAAAAAATCCTATATTTTATGCATTGAAAGTTTTTTTTTCTCTGATCAATGGTTTAGCCGTGAGAGTGCCGCAAAAAAGGGTATTAAAAACAAAAAACCGTAAAAAAACGGGAATTACGGTCGATGTAACATGGAAACTAACCATTTTACGCAAACCGTAACCATTAATGATACTAAAGATTATATGTTTGATTATATTTTGTGCATTTGAAGTAGAGGAAAAGTGCGGATCCTGCGCCAGGGGAAGGTGGGAGCAGTGGAGCAGTTCCACCTTCTCTCATGAGTCGAAAGTGCTCCTCAGACGCAGTGCTCATACTGTAAGAGGCGGTAAAATTGCACTGTTAAAAATAAATCCGTCAATTCACGGTAAAACTACTGGCAGCAAAGTTGCCGGACATTTTCCGTTCCGTTAGTACATTTTCCGTTTTGAAAGATAAAAGAAGGGTAATTTTTATTTATTTATTTATTTTTTTTATTTATTTATTTATTTATTTATTTATTTATTTATTTTTATTTATTTATTTATTTATTTATTTATTTTTGTAAATAAACTCGGTTTTAAAAAATGTCATCTCTATTTGTGCTGCCATCTATTGATTATTACGGGAGTATTTAATTTAATTTAATATTTGATATAATGGAAGAACATTTTCTGCCAGACCTGAGGATTCAACTGGGGACGTTAGCGGCTTGAGCTGACAGCTTTACCGCAAGACCAGCGGGTCCTTGCTTGAGTGAGAGTAGGAAACGATTATACGGGATGTCTTCAAATCGCAGCTTGGGACTTAAACAATTTGGGGTTTAGAAAATTGGTAATTTGAAGCTAATTGCGGGGATATTTCGTAATGAGATGATGGTTGAAAACTATAGTATTAATAGAGGATAAAAACATGAATTATATATATTCTTAATTTGATTGTTAGATGTAAAATATAAATATTATATTTTGAATTCAATTCGATATTTTTTTTTTTTTGCTTTTTTGCGAAAATCAATTTTTAGTCAACTATTATGTATTTTTTAAATGTGTTCGTTTAGAATATATTTTCAGTGTGAGTGTTTTTTATAACTTTAAAAAATAAATTGCGAATAATTTTAAAGGAATGAGTTAACTTCGAAAGCATTACTTTTGTTTGTTGCTTTTTTAAATAGGATCGATTTTTTTTTCACTTAACTTAGCTATTTTTTATATATATATATATTAATCTGTTTGTTTAGAATATATTTTAAGTGCGAATACTTTTTTATAACTTTAAAAAATGAATTGCAAATAATATTAAAAGAATAGAAAAATTTAATTTTTGCTTTTTTAAATTCGAAAGCACTATTTTCTTGTTGTTGTTTAAAATAAACTTGAAATTTTAATTTATTGAATTTTTAGTTTTTCTGTGCAGCAACATGTCAGTTTTTGAAACATTGAAAATAAACATGCAGCAAATAACGGAATATCGCCGATGGCTGCTTTTTTCTCCGTCCGTTCCGTTGTTTTCAGGAAAAATGAGGGAATTTTCTGCAGATATACGGGATAGATTCCATTTTTCTAACAAAACGGAAACTTTCTGATCAAAATTCACGGAAGACAACCTGTCAATAAACGAAATTTTTTAACAGTGTGGGAGGTATATATAAAAGACAAAAAACTGTAAAAAACGGAAATTAGACCCTGTACGTCGATGTAACATATAAATTAACCATTTTAAACAAACGTTGACTGTTAATGATACTAAAAACTATATGATTGACTACATTTTACAATGAAGTTGCCCGATAATAAATACGGCGACTCATTATGAATCATTATTTAATTATAAATTATTATGTACATTAGTAACAAACATTAGTATATTTACATGAAGTCAAAAAGCAAAATTCTTATTTTCGCAATCTTTTACACTGTAAAAAATGTTTGTCAAATTCACTGCATTTATTGCAGTATATCGCAACGTAATATTTCCGTAGGTAAAATTACCGCAAATATAACAGTAGATTTAACCAGTGTTTAAGATTTCAACATCCTTTCATGCGAACAACCAATCAGATCACATCGTAACCGGCGTCTGCGCAAGCAAAGACATATTACTAGCATGATCTGCGCAAAGAAGTTCTACTTCCGTCTACGAGATTTTTCTCACGCGACAGCGAAAGCGAGCAAATGGTGTGTTAACGCTACGTACTCACTGGCTTACGTGCCTGCATTGTTAATATATCGGCGTTTAATTACAAATAGTTTTTATATTTGTATTAGATAAACGTAATTCTAAAGTAAGTTTGTAATTCTAGTCCAATTATCTAAATATATATATACATATATTATCTAAATTCTTCTCGCCCTTCAGAATTGAAATGCTTCTATTTTTAGTACTACAAATATATTCTCTTTCTATATATGTATTTATACATAGTTAGTATTATAATGAATATTTGATGTCTCAGTTTTGCCACATTAAAAAATTTCTATAATTAAATTCTGAATTCTCATATACAAAGCAATAAAGAAATGTTTAAATGTTGGATTGAAATTCTATACATAAAATAATGAGTTCTAATGTTGTTTGTCAAACAAACGACGAACTTTATGATTATACTAATAATCTTATAAAAATGAAAGCTGATTAAATTCAATGATTTAAAAAAAATATGGCTTTTAAAATTTCAGCAGTAATTGTGATCATTTGTACGGAAATATGACTGTTAAAATGACAGAACTTTTTGTGGTAATTTGTACGGAAAAATGTCTGTGAAATTTACTACAGTTATAACCGTTGAAATGACGGAATATATGCGATAAAATTTACATCGAATTTTACTGTGAGTTTTACGTAAAAATTGCTGGCAACATTGCTGCCAGCAGTTTTTGCCGTAAAATATTTGAAGGTCCCTGCTGTTCATCGACATCTACAACATAGAAAATAGACGTATGGAATTAGTGAATTTTTTTATTTACTACCAATATTATAGAATAAATGTTTTCTTAATGGTAATTATTTCATACCTTGTGGCATGGCTTGTTCCTCTTCCATTGGGTCCATGGATTCAATGGGTGGGCAATCCATCTCCAGCTCGGTTTCAGGGTGTAACTCGTCTTCCTCATCTTGATTCACCAATGAGACATTATTACAGTTCCCTTCGCAAATGTGGCACATGTTGGAACAACAAAGACCTGCCTTCTTGCACTCACAACTTTGTTGGCAGTTTTTTCTTCACTTACATGATACAAGCTTCAACAACGCAGGGGGACCAGGGGGTAGTAAAGTAAATACAGGCTCAAGGCCAATATTTGTTTTTTTTCATCCTCACTCTTCTGCATTTTTTTTCAACTCCTAGCCATTGCTGCACCTGGTGATATACTCTTAAAGAGTGCTGTCGTGCTGCAGCTGCAGATGGTGGTAAAGCAGCAATATTTGAATTGTATTTAAATGCTGACTTCTTGTACGAATTATACCTTAGGTGGTTCAGCGAAGGCACATTCGTCCCCCTATAACCGTACAGCAAGACCAGGAAACGTTCCCCAGCAGCTGCAATCATCTCTTGAGTAGCGTTGGAGTCTTTAAATACTTTAATAGCGTCAGCAACATCTGAATTCTTCACAAGAGTTTTGAGGAACTTCATTTTTCCTTGCATAAATGGTACTGACGTTGTACCACACCCGCTCATAGCATATAGGAAGAGGATGTTTTCCGCAACCGTTGAACTCACAGCATTAATTGGAGAAAATATCACTGAAGAAACAGTGTCCTTTCCAGGTTTTAAAAAGCAAACGTTTTCAGCCCTACAGAGAGCTATCAAAATGACCAAGGGGTGTACGTACATCCTTCCCAACTATAATCACCGTCTCATTTGATGGAGCCAAGGGCAAAGCAGTGTTTATAATCAAGGTGTCTGCGTCTTCTTTTGCTTGCTTGCATGTAATATCTTCTGATGAGAACTTATCACTCATCATAGATATTAACCGACCCTTGTTTTTTGGTTTAGCAAGAAACTTTTCTTTGCAAATGGTAGGTATCATGGTACCGTCAAACAATAATATCCGTTGAAGAATGTTTTCTTGCTCGTCTCATACGTTCAGCAGTTTTTGTACCACCTGGTAAGTCATCAGGGTAGCCATCAAAGACAATTACTGCCTGCGGTTGGTACCGTGACTGTACGTATTCAACATATTTATCGCAGATTATTGAAAAAGGCTGATTCTTAGGCCAAACAACCCTATGCAATAAAAAAACCCCATCAATGACGAATTGAATTCTGCCGCTGAACCGCTTTGTTTGTTAGGGGTTTGAATGCCTTTTAGAGAGTAGATTTGGTTCCTTTTCTTAAACCATTGTCGAATTGTGATAAGGAATAATATTTGTTGCTAATGCAATGTTGCTAATATTTATAATTAAATAATGATTGATAATGAGTCGTCGTATTTATTATCAGACAACTTCATTGTAAAAATTAGTTAAACCTATATATTTTAGTATCATTAATAGTCAATGTTTGCTTAAAATGGTTAATTTTCATATTACATCGATACAGGGCCATAATTCGAGTTTTATACAGTTTTTTTTCTTTTATCCACTCCCAATGTTATCGCCTCTTAGAATACGAGCTCTCCAGAGGAGTAGCACCCACGACTCATGAGAGTAGCTGGATCTGCCCCACTGCTCCCACCTTCCCCTGGTGTCGGATCCGCACTTTTTCTCTACCTCAAATGCATAAAATATAGTCAAACATGTAATCTTTAGTAACATTAATAGTTAACATTTGCGTAAAATGATTAGTTTCAATGTTACATTGACATACAGTACCGTAATTCCCGTTTTTTTTTTACAGTTTTTTGTTTTTAACACCCATTTTTGAAGCACTCTCACGGCTAAACTATTGATCAGAGAAAAAAACTTTCAGTGCATAAAATGTAGGAAATTTTATTTTCTTTAATTCATGTACTGCCGACTTTCACGTAAAATGCATAATTTTGTAATTATTTTGAAAAAACGGAGAAAAGTCCGTTTTTTACAGGTTTTTTGTAAAAAAAACGTATTTCTCGGAAAAAATTTTGTTGGAAAACCTCGGATTCGAGTTCAGCGACCCAAAAAACATAAAGGGACCCCCCCCCCAAAAAAAAACTACACCAAAACTTTCCTTTATTTTCTACCAAATGACTGGATTTTACGGGGTTGTATCGAAATATACTAGCTTATGAAATTTCACATAATAAGAATGAAATGTCTCATTGTATATTTCTGATACCGCCCCTCATCTATTTGCTTCCGTTAACATCTATTTGCTTCCGGTAACAGCGAATTTCAAGCTTATTCTATCGACTACCACTATCACAATATTCAAGCTATATTTTTGAAACTTTCACAAAAGTTGCTCTTTACATTTAGCTAATATATTATGCACAGTATGTTTGGATTGCATTCGCGCATGCGCAGTGAAACAATATTTAGTGAACCTGCTCATTTTTCATCCAATATTTATTATTTTTTAATTCTAACTGCAGGGTATTGTATATAATGTTGCTTGTCATCGTTCCTGAAAGGAAAATTCTTTTATATTATGGACTCTGAAAATTATAAGCAAAATACTTGGTGAAATTTGGGATTTTTTTTATAAAAACCTTAATTTCTCCACCAGTATAAGTTCTATCCTCATATAAATGAACATAGTTTATTAAAAGAAGCCTCCTAAATATGTGCTACTGTTTCAACGCTTTTGCGATATTAGTTTTTACAGGGTTATCCAAAAGATATTCATTTTTCTTCAATTTATTGACGGCCCCCTTTGGGTTATCGGGAAAAAAATCTTCGCCGAAATATATGACGTCGACTATGCTGTTTAAACGCCTGAAGTTTCAGGATAATTCCTTATGTATTTTTCTATATATTGAACAAAACATCTAAAATCGCAAGTGACCGGTAATCATTCACCATATAATGTAGTTTCACAATCCGCTCAACCGCTTGTGTGCGTGGTGAAGGAAATGTAATAAAGTCCCAGCAATCCATCGGCATATTGTCCTTTATCATCTTCAGAATTTCTTCAGAACTGATTTTTCTGAGAACTGGAGGCGATGTCGCATAACAAACTTGCAGTCAATGAGATCTACTTAGTTTTTAGCTCCAAAATTAACAGCAGGAATAACGAATTTGTGAACACGTGGCTAATTTCCCTTGCCTTGCTAATCCGCCGAGCTTCAAGGGTTCTAATAACACCTCTCATCAGTTAACATGGCCAAAAGTATGTTTTCTGGAGCCGCAAAGTAAGCGTTGCGAGAAATAACTGGTTCGATTACGTCACGATACTTCTTAGGCAAGTACCGAGATGAGCTGATGAAATGCCACAGGTGTCTAGCACCGTCCTTTATGGAATCATAATCTTAATTTGGAACCCTGAAGGTGCGTATACTCTTAAAATGAATACAACCAAAGTTAGCGACTCATTTGATGGGTCTGATGTAGATATATATAACCTCAGTATTCGATTGGCAGTTATCAGCCAGCGGGACAAATCCAACGTTCCCGGTTCCTGGATAGCTAGATCTGAACAACAAACGCCAGAACAAATGGCAGTACAAATGTTTAATAAGTATTTCTAATCTGAACTGAGGGTTGTAGGATCAATGTCTGGCAACTCGCATTCAATACTATTAAAAATTACAATTGAAAGTTTTTCGCATCCTTTGAGGTTTCGTCCAATGTCTCCGGTGTAAGATGTGGGGCCACATGACTTGCCGTCTACGGACTGAAACAGGTGTCGTAATTGAAACTCGCTGAAATGAAGACTAGATCCACATTTAGGTGTAATATGTCCCATGTACGTAGAACCAGCCTGCGATATAATACAGTAATTCGCTTCTACAATTATTCTTTGAAACTGCTTGAACTCGAGTGTTTATGATGTTAAAGTTTTGTCATGCCGTCCATCAAAATAAAGACCAGATAGAGTGGAACGAATTTCATTTGATTTTGAGACCAATTTTTTGTAAATTCTCTATTTTTCCCTCCATATTTTATTTTTATCTGCGACGAGGCTGGTATATGATTCCGATATTAAACCCAAATTTTGCATAACACTCGATGCAATAGCAGCCGTGACTCTGTTGGATACACCAATTCTTTCACTGACAAGAACTGTGTTATCCAGTTTTAAACGCATTTGGACACTTCTTGTGGGTTGCTGAAGAGACGCTGTGTAAGACGTGTGTTTGGTGCCGATCTTGCCTTCCTCCGTCTCCACTTCCATCACATCTTCTATTTCATTTTCCCTTTCATTCTCCACTGAATAGCTTGAAGTAGAAGCAGAACATATTTCTTTCCATTCTTTGGTCAATGAGCAACGCCTGCTCTTTTGCAGAAACTTTGTTTTCTTTAGGAGAGATACATTCCTTAAAAATCGCGCATTTACACGCAGATATGTCAAAACAATTTTTGCTTCCATTTTAAAGTTCTCAACATTTTCCAGAGTTGTCTTGCTTTTTCCCACACGTTTTATATTTTACATGATTGATCGATATTTCCCATGGTATGCGTGTATCATATTACAAACACGTTTATGTGAAACTGAAGGAACGGATGCATCGACGTATAAATCTTCAAAGCAACAGTTTCTGCAATAACTGGAAATCATGGTTCTTTGTTTCCACCAGTTTCGCAATCAATACGACATCTTTCGTGAGCGTCATCTTATGATATGTTCATGCGTTGGCAGCATGCGTAAAAAATCCTTCGGTGTTCCAAAAATAGGGCATTGCAAGTTTCGTCGACTTGAAAACTTTGATTGCAATGATTTTTTTCTTCTCTAATATTTACCAATATCTCTTATTAGAAAATGACGATGTAACGCACAAAACCACAAGATAAATTCCTTAAAAAAACGACTGCAGTGCACGCAATTGTAAAGACTGTACACTAATTGAAAAGATACTGCTTTAAACGAGTTAAAAACCCGTGCTTGTGGCGCAGGCCAACTGCAATTAGCCAGACAAAAAAAAAGAGTAATCGCACGATTTACTTGTCGCTCCGATTTGTTCCTAGGCGTGAAAATAGGGGTGTTCCACTGTTTTGGCAGACTGCCAAACCCTGTCTGTCTCGATTGTGTATTGTGCAAGCAGTAAACAATTATGCAGAATTGTACCAAAATGGGTCAAAATTTCCAAACTTCGATGCTGATGAAGCGGCAGAAGATATTAACCTAAAAGTCTACAATTTTCTATGGTTGTTGTTGTTAAAAAATAGTAACTTGTAAGTACTACCCCAAACCGATCAACGAAATATGTGATTATTTATTATTTTTTGTATTTTAATAATTTTGAATCTAATTTTCGAAACTTTCGGCCCACTGAGGAAACAGAAGATATCAACCAACAGTTTTAAGATTCTGCACACTTTTTAAAGAAAGGAGTTCGAAACTTTTCCGCACTACCGCAAAAAGATCTAAGAAATTAAAATTTTTTCGATACGCACTAGTAGTTATCTTTAATTTTTCTAAATAATTTTTATAACTGGTTATTTAACATATATTTTTTTTTACTAACTTTAAATAAAACACTATATTAATACATTTAAAATAGCTTTGATAAAAAAAATTGTCGCTTTTCTTATACTTTAAAAATACACCGGCATAATTTGTTGCTTCAACAATTTTATTTATTAATCTGACAGTTCATACATTATGTTTTTAAGAAGAATGGTGAATTATAAGTGATAATTAAATTTTACACTTAAGACCTCAAATCCTCAGGCCTTTCCTCCTCAAATCCAAAGGAGCTACTTTCTGACACATTTCTGAATTCATTTTTGTTTGAAAATACGTAAAATTGGCAGGTGTTCTTATTCAGAAACTATGTAATCGAATGATGTTTTTCCTTTTTTGATAAAGACAGAAAATCTTTCAGAAAAGGCGTTTTTAGTGGCCCTTTTGAAACGAATTTCTGGACGCAACATTACGAAAAGAAGAAAAGCCTGTCGTCACGTGACAACTATCGCTTATAACTCTATACGTAATTCATTTATCAGAAACTGGAAAACACCATTCGATTCCAAATTGCTTTAATTGTCAGGTCTGCAAGTGCCATGCTTTTGAGTTTAAAATTGAGCTAGTAAATGTGTGAGAAAATTTCACGTTGATGAGCGGAGAAAAATATATTTTTGAGAACCGCTTTAAGTGAATCAAAATATATCTTTAAATCAAAGTGTAATTACTGCTTAAAGTGATAAAAACATCACACAAAAGGCTTAAAAATACCTTTTAATATATAGATGACATATGCTTCATGCGCTTTAACGGCGACTTCTTCAAAATCAAAATGATAAATAAACTATCTTTGCAAAGTTTTTGAAAATGATAAACACAAAAACCACGAGATCACATTTTTTATTTTCTCCACTACTCTAAGATGTTTGCTTTCAATTAGGGTGGATGAAATGTACAGGGGCTACAGAATGAAATGGCATAGTTTAATTTCAAACATAATCTGCGAACCTAAACATGCACTTATCCCACTGTTTCATCAAGTGGTGAATACCTTGCTCATAGAAATCATTTTGCTGGTTCCGATTGGCACCAAAACTGGTTCCGATTGGAAGAAGTTTCAGACATTGTCCATGACTTCGCTGTTCAAGTAAAAACGGCGACCATTCAATGCCTTTTTTCAAAATGATGAAAGATCCTGGCTTTAAGGTAGCTATCCCAACATTTTCCACGGTAATTTCGCCAAATTCCCTCGTGGAAGTGCTTTTGTCCGTTCTGCACACGAGTCAATAACAGTGCATGTTCTCCATACGCTGCCTTCATTCGCCAATATACTTCGCGAAATCCAACTACTTATGTCCTTAAATAACGAATAACACTACTAGGGAGATAGAAATAAGAATGAAAACAGTGGAGATAGGTTTTCAAGATCAGAACTCGGACTGGAAATTGGTACCCGATTCGTGGCGCTGGTGCTCCCGACTGCCAGTCACGTGATCTGTCAAACATGACAAATTGCCGTCCGCTCTTCCTGCATTTTGGTTTCGAGCGTCCGGACATAAAGGGCGCTACATTCCCCAAAATACCGGAAACGCCGCCACACTAGTACCGCCTTTAGTTCCACAAGTACGAGTACAAACATTATCATTGTTCTCTTTCTATCTTCCTGAACAATACGTTCCCCTTTTCTATTCGCAAACATTCCGCAGAAGTAGATAAATAACAACAATAATCGATTGCCTGCCATACGATACTGTTGGCCGACCGCCAGCGCATACCACGTGCTTGTGCCTGATTACCTAGGACAAGTCCATTTCCGCAGGAGGTGTTGCCTTCCTTACGTCTCACTTTACATATACACAAAGTTTTACCATATTAATTACAAAATACTCGAAATTATAATCACTGTTCCGTTTTCATTTGGTCCACCCTTATATATAGAAGCATCACAAATTTTACTAACAGTTCTTTATTTGAAACCAAACACTTGCCATACTCAGATTTACAAGCAATGATAAAGATGAATAAGATTATCAATTTTACCAATTAAAATTTTGCATTGATTAAAAATAAAATGTTTAACCAATCCTCATAAATTATCCGCAATTTAAACTTAATCTACAACTATGGATTTTTTTTTTTTTTTACAAATTTTCTATAATGGAAAGTTTCTATAGATTTTTGTACGTTTGCCTACGTTCTGCACATCTCCGACACAAGTGACATTGAGGCTCGTGATCTGCAGATTTACTTGTTAATAATTAAACGAATTTTTATGCATCTATTCTGTTGCGATTTCGTTTACACATGAAAAAATAATGTTTAATAATTAAAAGAATATTTTTATAAAGTTTAGTACACTTTACTGTTACATTTTTAAATATTTAGTTATTACTGTAAAATAATTTAATGCTATTCACTAAATTACTTAACATAATGCTTCAATTTATTAGATTCTTATAACTACTCTAAATTCATTGTTCTTAAAAATTCAGCATTGCTATTCCTAACGAAATAGATTATATGTAGCAAATGTCTTCATATGACATTTTTATAGATATGTGAACTGAACATTTCCAAATATCGAATGAACTGGATTAAGCTAAGATTTTTAAAAGGTCTAATTTAGGCCGTCTTTCTGTTACCTTTTCAAAAAAGCAGTTATTACTTTAAAATAATTTAATACTATTTATTAGACTTCAAAAGGTAATTTTTTACTTTAAATGTACATATATATATGTGTATATAAATAGACATGTGTGTCCCTATATTTCCCTTTGCAGACACAACAACCCAGCGTAGACCACTGGTGTTTGTGTGTGGCAGTAGGCTCGAATAGGGGTCGTAGAGGTCTTAGGCTTTTTTACTTTAAATGTACATATATATATGTATATAAATAGACATGTGTGTCCCTATATTTCCCTTTGCAGACACAACTATCCAGCGTAGACCACTGGTGTTTGTGTGTGGTAATAGGCTCAAATCTCCCATCGTGCACTATGGTGGTTGCATGTCGGTAGCTGTGGGGTTGAGGGAGATAGGGTGGTAGAAAGTGGTCAACATAGGGTATTTTCTATATAAAATAGACATGTGTGTCCCTATATTTCCCTTTGTAGACACAACTACCTAGCGTAGACCACTGGTGTTTGTGTGTGGTAATAGGCTCGAATCTCCCATCGTGCACTATGGTGGTTGCATGTCGGTAGCTGTGACCTAGGACATTTTCATATCTCGACAAAATTGTTCTAAAAAATGTTTGGAATCTTCTTCAATGGGAATTGGTTCATTGAACTTAACATGAACTAATTAAGATATAACTAATTCAGATGATTTCGCGTCCCCTAGCGGTTGAAATTGAAACTAAACGGTATTGCAGCGCGTGCGTAGCACATCTGCTAAACAATGCCGTAGGCAGCGGGGATGAATGCCGGAGTTTCGTACGGGAAGAGGTTTGTTTAGAACAGATTGCGCCGCAAAATTAACTATTTTTAACGAAACCGCAACATGAAAGTTACTGATTCTCAGGCAACGCCGGACGCATCAGATAGTATAATGCTAAATTTATTAGTTCATATAAATATCCTGGTCATTCTATCAAAATATTCTGTATTGCTATTCCTACAAAATGGATTACATGCTGCAAATGCCAGCATTTGACATTACGTTTAGATCTGTGAACATTTCTAAACATTTCATGAGCTAATTTAGGTTAAGATTATTTATCCAATCTCTATATTACCTTTTTAAAAAAGCAGCTATTATTTTAAAATAGTTTGATACATTTGAAAGGGCGTTTTTTTTTCTTTTGCATAACGCTAAATTTATTCGTTCTATATAAATATTCTATTTGTTATAAAGAAAAATTCAGTATTGCTATTCCTGCAAAATTGATTACATGATGCAAATGCCACTATATGAGAACATGTTTAGATCTATGAACATTTCCAAACATCTGATGAGCTAATTTACGTTCAAATATAGTTTGTGATTCGATCTAAAATGTGGATTATGCCAGATAACAGCTGATAACGAATGAAATATTGTTACAAAATTTACACGCCACAAGTGGCGGAATTCGGGGTATTGATTAGTAGGAGGCAAGCCTGCAAGGAGTGTTCTAACGATTTGCATTTTCTATGTAGGGAAATAGATTATCGACATGTTCGGTCTACAATTAGATGCTAAGTGAATAAAACAAACTGTTATGGAAATATTCTATTTCCGACAATAGTTGTATCTATATTTTAAAGCAAATACATGTCTGTGGGTAACGCTGAGTTCATATTAACGTTGAGAACACTTGGCGAATACGTTTCGCCTTTACTGCAATTTTTAAACTTAAAAACATTGCAGAATTTCAATTTTTACACTGTGGAATAGGCATTTTTTTTCCAAATGCAATTTGCTTCATAACGGTATCTCATTATACTGTATTTTTTATGATTTTTAAAATAAGTTTCAAGAATGACTTTTTAAATATATACCGCGTGCAGCTCGATTACGAAGATTAACCCGTCTCCACTTAAAACACTATAAATAATCCAGCATTTGTTTACGGCTAATATTCTATAACAAAATTAAAACTTTATCAAGAAATAAATAAAATAACAAAATGATATACATAAAACATAAAATTAACAGACACGTAATGAAACTAATCGCTTAAAACACTAAAATTATCAGGATCAAAAAGGCTGGTGTAAGTAGCGATCTTTAAGCGATTTCTTCGGCTATTAACTCCTGGCATGCAGATAATACAGAATTATCACTTTTAATAAATCTCAAAACTTTATTATTTCAATACACTATTGATATTTTTCATATAAAAATGCTTTATGCTGTTGTTAGTGGAAAAACAAAAAAAAAATCTATTAGCGCTTTTAATTCTTAGGTGCGTTCGTAATTATATAAATACGTAGCACCTATAGTCGTTGTCTGGTCTGTCCGTCCGTACGTCTGTCCGCATATAACAGTGCAAAAACTACCCAACCGAATGATTTGAAATTTAATACATATCGTTTCAGAATTTTGTCGAATTATTTCAAATTTTATGAAAATTGAATCAAAATTAAAAAGTTATTAATGAAAGTTTTCTTTATTATGTTAAATCCTATCATACGTAATCTATATAATAAAAGCGCAAGTCATCTAACTGAGGAAAACAAATACGGGGTATCCACATCTTTATTCATATGCCAAGCGGCCATTTTTATTCAAAATGATTTTTTCGAATAAAATTGCATAAAAGTTACATTTTTAGAAAGATCGTTCAAAAAAATGGTTTGCTTGAGAGATGAGTTACATTCAACAATGTATAGATTCTGGGATAACTTCAGTGGAAATTAGGTTAACAGCCGAATATCTCAATCCATTAGAGTAAATAAACACAGGAGATTCGTTCATTATGAGTCATAAAAATATTAAACCATGGGGGTAATCATTCGCAAAGACGATCAACATAGTGAGAAAAAAAATCGCATTTGTAAACATGGCATAAGTAATAAGAAAAAAAAAGAGCATGCTCATTTCGCTGCTAGCAGACGACATAATTCATTTCATTGGAATAATGAGAATGATTTTTTTTTTTTTTTTTTTTTTTTTTTTTTTTTTTTTTTTTTACATTGTGAAACTAAATTATAAAACGAACGCGCCTCATATATCACGTTTAATGTACATTTTCCAACTTGTTAAAAAATTGATTTTCATCTATGTTTTGTAACCCATCATGCCCGGTTTTATTCCATAGTTATTTATGGTTCCAAGAAAAATTATACGATACTTGGTACAAAGTCTAACTCATAATTTGGAAGGGAGTTAATATAATTATTTTTTATTTATTGGTACTTTTTATCACCTACCGCATGAAATGATACATGTTCGAAGGATTTAAATTTTATACGAAGGGAAATTCTAATTAGATGTTCAGTGAATAAAATAGATGTTTTGTATACTTTCTATTTCATACAATTATTATAGAGTTATAAAAAATTATACAATATTTGTTGAAATTTTTTACTCATAACTTAAAGAAATTTTTTTTAGTTATTGGTACTTTTTGTCAGCTACCGCATGGAAGTCGCTCTCATTCTTGATATATAACGTTCCATTATTCTGTTTTTTATTTAAAATAATAATGTAGAGGCTGTTTTCACAGGTTTTGTCTGCTTTTAACAGGTGCAAATAGTAAAATATTTACATTTAAATAGCAAACTGTTAAATAATAGACCTCAACCTAAATATTGAAGAAAATGTAATTTTTTTTAGGTATTGTCTTCTTTATTTTTCAACCTAGAACTGTATTTCATTTTAGTTTATTTTAAAATTTGCGGAATTAAACCAAGAACATGATCCTAAGAATAATTTCATGTCGACAAAGTGACTTCTTTTCAAATGTGAATGGTCACATTTCATTAATATTATAATTATTATTAAACAATGTCCAATACGCAAATAAAATTTTTAAAACGTTATTTTTACTCATAATTTAATTTTGCTTCTTTATTTTAGAAGATTAATATTTAGAACATTAGAATACATTTTTTAACTTTTAACAAACATTACAATGCAGATTATAACACGTCCTCAATTTTTTTCCGTCGTACTTGTATTTAATTACTTCTTATTAATTGATTGATAGAATTCAGCAGTGCATTTCCTATAGTGTATTTCCTATTATTGTTGTATATTTAATACTTGAAAATGCCTGAAAGCAATAGTATAATGCACTGCCAAAAATGTCTGCAAAAACAAAAAAAGAAATGAGATACTTGGTAAATCTGCACTAGTTTCCCCATTAAAAACATTCTGTATCATTAATTAACACTTTTTTATCATAGATCTGGACTCCCACCGAAATTGCTATATAAATAAAAAGAAAAGTGTCCGGTTAAACTGATGGCATTAATTTCTCTGGCTATTCACCCTAATTGTATATTATACTCACACAATTATATAATTCTGCATGGAATACCTATTTAGCTAAATTAAGGATGGATTAGCACCTCCGTTTCCCACCTTTATATTTAACCAATGAACATCCAAATCTAATCAGGGAAGCGCCTTATCAGACTAAACCGTTATACCAAATTTGAAGCAAATCGGATAATTCTGCATGAAAAGAGTTTTTTAAAAAAGGGAAATCTTCACTAGAATCCAATATGTTAACATTGCCGTGTCACAATCCGAGTATATTTATGCGCGTTACGGCGTTCTTCATTATTTCAAAAGTCATTTAAGGCGAAACAGTTATTTTTGGATAAAACACATTATTCCGTTTTTAGTGCCACAAATCGCTGAAAATTCATAAAAGTCGAAGTACCATAACTAGGAATTTTATGTAGTAAAAAAATTTACTTTTCTGGTTTACGTAACTTTTACAAAAACGTAGGTTTTACAAAAATAACTATGTTGATGTAAATGTTTTTTTATATGATGAAGAACAACATTTAAAACCCTTTTGTCATTGGATCATTACGCCTAAATGCTAATCTTTTAGGAATTAGGTACCGGACAACGACCATCAAAGACACTCAGTATAAATGCAAACCTATAGCAAACATATAAATGTAAATGGCAAATGATTTGTAGAATACTTTCTCATTAGCATGATATTAATTAGCTTTTAATTATTCAATAAACATTATCTAAGAAAGGTAAAATAAATGCATGCAATCTTTCATTGAATTGTAATTATCTGAAAGGATTGCATTGAGATTCCCCCCACAAAGAACATTTAATTAAAGTTTCCATGAATCTTTCCTCGGTGGAATAATTGTTGCATCATTCTTCTAATTTGGCATTGGAAACATCGATTTTCTCCTGTTGTTTCATTTTCGTGCAAATTATTCGCCATCGAAGGTGGAGTTCCTTATGAAATGAAACAATTTAATGAAAGAAAAGCATTTTATTAAAACCAGCGTATAATATAAGGCGTTCCAAAACGTTTTTAGAATGAAAGATGTTTAAGAAAGCTGTTACAATTTGTTTTTCTTAATAAACAAAAGTAATAAAAAAATTGTAATTTAACAAATTACAACAACCATTGGGAAAATGCTCCAAAAGCTTTTTTTTTTTTTTTCAATTCCCACTATTAGTTCACACTCTCTATATATTTATATATCTTGTTCAAATTTTCAATCGTTACTAAAATATTTTCTATTCATCCATTCAAGTTCAAATACATTTTTTTTAAACTTGTGGTGGATGACAATTGATGTTAATACAGTTTTTTAAATATTAATTCATTCATTAAATTTAATTAATTAATTTTAGTTTTATATGGGAGAAAAAGATTTTCTCCATTGTTTTCATAAATGAAATGAAAGATTTTCCTCAAATGAGTGATGCCACAAAAATAAAATACCGCAACGATGATTATAAAAAAAATGTTCAATAAAGATAACGTGGTACATGAATGCTGCACGGGTTTATTTTATATATTTATGATTAAAAAGTAGGAATTGACTTTAAAAAAAATTATATTACTTGTTTCAAATTAATTTAAAATATTATTTATTAAAAATATCTATTATTCAAAACTATTTATCGGAACCATCTACAAATAAACGTATTTTCCATTATACAGTTGAAGAGATCCTGGCATTCTCTGTCCTCGCAAAAATATTCGTTTGAACCATCGCCGCAGTTATTGAAACGCATTTTCCATTACTATACCTTATCCTTAATATATACCTTAATATTTTGTCGGGTCCTTCCTACAATAACTTTAACTCTTGTTTAGATTGATGTCTGAGCTAAAGGTATTTTGATGAAATTAAATTGCTTTATAATACGATTTCTCATCCGACGTCAATTTTTGAATTCGGCTTTTTAGGTGCGTTCGTAATTATATAAATGCTTAGCACCTATAGTCGTAGTCTGGTCCGTCCGTCTGTCTGTCCGTCTGTCCGCCTATAACAGCCGCAAAAACTACCCAACCAAATGGTTTGAAATTTAAGATATAATATCTTTGCAGAATTTTGTCGAGTCATTTCAAATTTTATAAAAATCGAATCAAAACTTTAGCAGATATTAATAAATATATGTATTAAGAAATTTGAATTAAAAAAAAAAATCGATGCTTTCTTGTTATAGGAGCTTCCGAGGTTTAATCGTCAAGCGACCGAGATACAGAACAGAAATTAATCTGAAGACGATATAATTCATTTCACAGACTTAAAAATCATCAAAATCTGAATATTGATATAACTAGCTATAGTACGAACGCACCTCGTTTGTTACGCTTGACGTACAATTACCAACTTGTTTACATACCTAATAGTTTGCATGTATCATTTTTGTAATGATCTTATGCATTTCTATTGCCTATTCAGAGAAAAATTCTTCTAAAGTTACAGAATTTCGTTAAAAACTCTTTAAAAAAAATTCTTCTAAAGTTATAGAATTTCAAAAAAAAAAGTAAAATTGTAAAATTTATCGCGATTTGGTTAATAATAGATATCCCACTTATAGGTCTTGTTAAAAAAATCTTTAAAAATACTTTAAATTTTGTGAATTCTACTCCCCCCCCCCCTTTTCAATGTAGTAAAACAAACTCTTTTATCTGTATCCCTTATTATAAGAACATTTCTGAAAAAAATTCTGGCATTCTAAAATCATTCAATATTGGGGTTTCTTTTAAACCAATTAATAAAGTGAGTTCCTTTTTCACTAAGCATAAATTCAATATAATAAGTCTAAATTACCCAGTGTTGTTTATATTATTCCCTGTAAAGATTGCAATAGTGTCTACATTGGTGAAACAGGTAAATCATTGGAAATTCGCCTAAAAGAACATACTAGTGCTTTAAAAAATAGTAATTTGAATTCAAAAGTTGTCCAGCATTCACTTCAAAAGAATCACATCCCGCTAATTGCGAACGTCAGTATTTTGAAATCAGGTTGTAACAGCTACCATGGTCGATTACTCCTTGAGGGTTGGTTCACTCAACTGCGATCGCAGACGTTGAATGAAGCTCGTTCTGTCCCTAATGAATATTATCTGTTTTCAAAATAACTTCAACTGTCCTTGATTTGTTCAGTGGTTTGTTATGCAATAGATTGTTTTTGTACTGATGATGCCTTGCGTGTCGCTTGGCGAAACGTCTACTATTTTGTAGTTTTAACTGTTTTTAAGTATATTTTTTTTATATAAATTTTATTTTAAGTGTACTCATGTCTGTCTTAAATTATTTTATTTGGTGTTTTTAATAGTTTTCACATTCAGACGTTAAAATGTATACGTTTTGCAAATTATAAAATTTCGTTAAAAACGCTTAAAAATAAAGGGACGACGTCAAGAGGTCCATTCTTGACCGGAAACAACAACCCTTTTCCCAGTGGTTAAAAAGCAGAAATGATGTGTCCAGTTCTCACTGCATTGAAATACATAATATTCTCTTTAAAGAATGTATAACTATAGAAAACTTTAAAATGCAAATATAAATTTCATATGTGTTGCAAAATACTTTCCTATTAGCATAATATTAATTGGCTTTTAACTATTCGTTAAACATTAAATTTGAAAGATAAACTAAAAATATGCAATATTTTGTAGAATACGTAAATGTAATTATTAGAATGGGAAGCCTTTTCATTTCCCATCTAACGAATTCCTTTAATTACAGTCTCCATTAAACTTGTCTCATTGGAGTAATTGTTGCATCATACTTCTAATTTGGTATTGAAAACAAAACGCATTTAATGTTTATTTATCGATTTTCTTCTGTTACTTCATTTTGATGCAAATTATTCGTCGACAACGATGAATTTTGCTATGAACTAAATCAATGTATTGAAAATAGCGTATTTTTAAAATTAGCAGATGATACAGGACGCTTCAAAATGATTGTAGAATTACACATTTTCACGAAAACTGTTCGTATATGTAGGATAGCCAATAAACAAACGTACGATCCATAAATATCAACATAAGTACCAACTATCAATATCTAAATAGGAAGATTCGGAAAACATGAATTTTAATAAAAATACAGAAAATATTACTAGTACTAGCTGTTTAACCCGTTCTACGCACGAGAGTTCATGAATTTAATTCTAAAACCAAAATTAAAAATAAAAATCAGTACAACCAAATGTATTTATGTAATCTGTAGAAAATTATTTTTCTACTACTGTGCAATTTTTTTAATGAAATTTAATGTATCAAGTTGCTATGGCAAAAGACGATAAAGCGATATATTTGGAATAAGGGAATAAATAGAATAAAAAGTTTTGTTGATGTTTGTGTTAAATGTTTTTCTTTATTTTTTAAAAAAGGTAATAATTAAGCGCAAATGATAAATTTCTTAATTATTTGCATGCGAGGTAAAAGAATTATCGTAATACCCGCTACAGCTTCTTAGTATTGCAGCGTGGCGTACTTCAAATGTATATCTCACATTGCAGTAAACATTTAGAACTGGTTAGAACTCGTGCGATTACGGGTTGAACATAAAAAAAGTCATCAAAAACATAAAATAAAAAATATATATATTTATTTAAAATTTTCGAATTTTTTGCCCTACCAGCAACCCGAGTGCCAAATTTCGTTGCCTTGCGCCCTGTGGTTTCTGAGTTTTTGAGGTTACTTAGATAGATACGCGCACGGATTTTAATAGGTAGATATAAATTTAAGAAATGTAAACATACACTAGACAGTCAAAAGTATCCGGACACTTTCAATTTTAAATATTTTGACGAAGATCTAGAGAAATACTTAACGAATTGTTCTTGCGCCTTGAAGATGATTTTAGACATGTTTGGCTTCCTATTTTTTGTGAAAATTTAATCACGCGCGCAAATGGGGAACAGACAACATATTGAGTAAAAACATTAATATGTGCAATCACCCTGCATCAAAAGGAGATGGAAATGATCTGTAGCTGTGGCAGATGACGATGTAAATCCTGCACAAAATTTGTGTTCATTTGTATAAGGGTAGCAAGTGTATTCGATATAAAGAAATATAATATGTTAAAAACTTGAAGAACTTTCCGTACGTTTTTAGTTATATGAAAAAGGGTTTTCAACCAAATTTAACGCCTCTCTCAGGAAACATGACAAAATGCAGTAGAAACAACATACTGCAATTTGAATATAAATATCTATATATAAAAAAGTATATAGAAAATATGTAGAAACTATGTAGAAAAAAGAGACAGTTTTTTAAATAAATGGTCAGATCTTAAATAACGCATCAAATTACTTACTCTTAATTAACTAATGCAATTGAAAGATTTTACACATTTTAAGGATTTTGTTCTTAAAATATATTCATCGAGAAACCACTTCCTTGAGTCAGGTTCATGATCCAAACTTTCGCACGTTAGAGTCGAAATACCTCTTTCCAAAAAGTCTGCTTCAATCTTTTCCAATCCTTCTAAAGGATTCTACTTCTAATTATCGTGCATAAAGAATTTTTTTCTTAATTAATCATTAGCTTCAACCTCATACAGTCGGTCATTAACTAATTTTGAGGTTTCTACTCGTACAGTCGTCGAAACATTTAAAAAATGAAATGTATACCAATATCGAACATTCAGTCTACTTTATTATACCTAAAGGAAATAATTAAACATACTACGTTAAAATAAAATTAAACAAAAAAAAAATCACGAATCCTAAGAATTTTTCTTTGTAAACTAATAAACATTTTCTCGTCGTTTTTATTATTTTAAAAATATGAGATATTAATTATTTTCAGTAACTTAAATAAACGTCTTATTTCATAAGGTAGGATGTATTACTTAATTTGTAAAATGATTACTTAATTTGTAAAATACTGTTCGTTATAAATATTGGTTTCAAATCAAAAACGTGTCAATTATTAAAATTTGCGACTCTCTTGTTCATATTGAAATAAATTTATGCTTTTAAATTATGTTATTGATAAAATAATGGCTGATTTAGAGGTAAGAAATGAAAACTAATATGTATTATAGTAAACAACATTCTTTAATTCAAAATAGACCACACTGGCAGCTAAATACATTTAACAAAATTTTATCGGTGCTTGAATACTAGTTAAAAAGAAATTTGCCATTTTAGATGCAATGTAATTTAATAAGGCATTTTTTGTCTCGTCTCGATTCCTGAATGCTTTCTGATTTATATAGTAGGTCAGGTGCAAAAACATTATAAAATCAGTAAGTGTTTTGCAGAAATATTACTGCAAATTTCAAATTGATGTACCTTTTGCAGTTCAGTTAATTCATCTGGAACCCATGTACCCAACTGGTACCCTTAGTTTTTCCAACTGTCAAATATGTTCGAAAATGGTTAATGTAGATATACCTAACTATTCAGAGAGTTCTCCAACTGTAAGACGAGGATTTTCGACCGCAGTTTCTTTCAGCATGTTGTTGTCAAGAGCAGAAAGTCACTAACGGCTCCTAAAACAAAACAAGTTTTTTTTTTTTTATTAAATTCCTTTATTGTGATTTAATAAATTTATTTCGTAGTTATTATTATCTTAAAATTATTAAGAATGAATTTCTTTCAATAATTTAAATAAATCTTTTTTTTTTTCATAATGTATTATGTTTAAGGCACTTACTTAATTTGTAGAAGATTTTTCTGTATAATTCTTAAAAGACTTCTATTTAAAAATATACCAATTAATAAAATTTGTCACTTAATGAAATCTCTTTTTCATTCTGAAAGAAATTTATCGTGCAATATTTAAGTAAATCTTAAATACTCTAATAGTAACTTTAAAAAATTGCTTTTATAACCGAAAATCTTTTCAAAATTTACTTCTCTTTTTTAAGGCACTTAAGTTCTTATAAAATAAAATCTACAAGTACTTTAGAACGCTCTTTATACTTACTTATTATTTTTAATTATTATTTAAGTCTTAAGTATATTTAACTCCTATTACGTGTACAGATTTTTTTTTTTTTTTTTTTTTAAGATTCATTAAAATCATTCAAATTCTTAAAATTGAACGAATAAAGATAATTTAAAACATTTTCATGCTTGAAAATACAAATCTCCAACTAAAATTTTAAAAATCATGTCATGTTCTTTATTTTAATACTTCTAATATAGAATGAAAAGAATATTACAATAAAACCTTATTAAAAAACTGTTAAATCTTTCAAATAACGCATCAAATGGCAAACTATTAATTAACTAATGCAGGTGAGTTTTTTATAGGCATTGATAACGGTTTTGCTCTCAAAAAAAAATTAATTATTTGTTTTCAGAATCCAAACTTTCTCATACTAGAGCAAAAATATATCTTTTCAAAACGTCCCAATGCTTTGCTTTTAAGGAACTCGACTTCTAATTATCTTGAAACAAGACTTTTGTTAATTAATCATTTTCTTCCGTCTCAAAAGGAAAGTCATTAACTAATTAGGTGTTTTGTGCTCGGAGAATTCTTGAAACATATCAGCTATGAAATTTTTATTAACAGCTAATATTCAGAAAGCTCTAATTACACTTGAGACTATTTAAATAAAGCAAAAAGTTTAAGATTTTTTTTTAATTATTGTGCGCCAAAAAATCAAAGAAAAAATCAAGTGTTTTATTATTTAAAACACACATGAAATAAATTTATTTTCATGATAGTAACATAATTTTTCTCTTAATATAAAAACAGAAAATAGATTTAAAGTTCTATTCGATTTTAATCTACCTTTAAATATGTGTTTAGAGAAATAGCAGCTGCTTAAACTAAAATTTCAGAAACAAATACATTATTTCATGGCATCTTAAATTTATTATAACCGAATATATATATATATATATATATATATATATATATATATATATATATATATATATATATATATATATATGCTGATCAGTACTGGCAGAGTACTAAACTACGCTATAACTTCCGAAAAATTTTATGATTAAAGAATACACTTTTTTCTAATTTTTTTTAAAGTTTTAATGTGTATCAGCCAGTGAAGTTCGTTTATGAAATAAAATATGGTCTCTATGTATTTTCGTTTATATATTTAACTACTATATTAGTAAACTGCTAATGAATAAGGTATTTACAATATTTATCAAAATTTTAAAATTATAATCTAAATCTTTCTAAGTTTACAACTATCAAATGCAATTGTTAATTTATTCATTGTACTTAAAACTACGAACCTCTAATTAATCATATATACTATTTCTGATGTCAATATCCCCATTTTTATTCACATAGAAAACGCACATCGATAAATGGGGTATTAATCGAACGTTTCTTCAAAGAGCTTTTGGACATGGATAATGGCTAATTTGGATAATGGCTTTTGGACATGTCAAAAAATGGACATTAGTCACATTTCATTAAAACACGTTATTTATTTTTTTTAAAAACGGGGTATTAATTAAACGTTTCTTTAACCCTTTAACGGACATTGGTTTCCCTACGAAACCATAAAACTTTAATTACGAAATTCAACAATGACAGCAGAATTTTAATAGAAATGTTTACCATTTATTATATATGTGAAATATCGCTTTTTTAATAAATTTAAATAAATTTGTTTATAATTTCCGGTGTCAGTCATTTATTTCAACATTTTAGCAATTGAAATGCTTTATCCGTTAAAGGGTTAAAATGTTTTTAGATATAGTCACATTTCGTTAAAACACGTTGTTTGATACTTTTAAAAACGGGGTCTTAATCAAACATTTCTTTAAAAGGCTTTTGCTCATAGTCACATTTCGTTAAAACACGCTATTTGATTCTTTTAAAAACGGGGTCTTAATCAAACGTTTCTTTAAAACGCTTTAGGACATAGTCACATTTTCGTTAAAACACGTTATTCGATTTTTTTTAAGCAGTTAATTAAAAATTAATAAAAAAGAGTATCACCAAATAATCTTAAAGATATCATTATCATAGCCTCGCATTGGTCTACTTGTAAGTCATCGCAATATTCTAAAAGTTATGTTAATTTATTTTTATAGGCCAAATACACAGTAAATTAAAATATACCTTTTTTATATAATAATTTATGAGAGCTTTAAATAACGACCAAACAACTAAATATTAATTAACTAATGAAGAGGAATTTTTTTTAAATATCTTAACGAATTTGTTATCAAAACATATTCATCTTCAGATCTCTCCGTTTACTTTAATAATCCAAATTTTATCATTCTAGAGCAAAAATGTATTTTTCAAAATTTGTGTTTCAATCTTTCTAATGCTTTCTTTAAAAGATTTCTACTTCTAATTAACGATTAGAAGAAGAAACTTTCTTATTTAAGCATCAAATTCAGTCTCGCGTAAAAGACCATTAACTAATTATGACTTTTTAATTACCCATCATATGTAGTATAGGGTAAATCTTGTAATCGTTTTAAAAATCGAAAAAAAAATTGACGTATTTATATGTATCAGACACTGGAGATTCAGAAAAGCATATTTTTAGAAGAAAAAAATTGCCGTCCGTCCGTCTGTCTGTGTGTCTGTAATCTCTCTATCTCCCGAACAAATTGAGATAGAGACTTGAAATTTGATAAGTAATTAGTATGTAATTATGAGAAGAAGCTTATTGAATTTCAGTAACCTCGATTATCCGGAACTATTGTTTTCGGACTCTCGAAATATTCGTTCTGATAAAAGGTATATAAAAAATTTCGAAATTGTTTATTTTAGGGAGTGGGTATAAAAGAAAATAAAAAAACATAAATTTTGCATAAAGAATGAAGTCGATCGGGTAATGAGTTGCCGAGATATTTGTAATCACATTTTCCACACTCTTCGATTTTTCATGACCCTGTATTTCATTCAAATTTCAATTCAAAGGTATATTTTAATTGGAAAAGAGAGGCTTAATCCGACACAGTAAACCGTTTAGTTAATAGGATTATCAATTTTGGAGCTATAATGATGCTTCTTTTACGCAATTCAGTAATACAGCCTTTAAAGTTTATGACGTCCTCAAGCCACGATTTTATTCGAATTGCAATGCATTTTATAAATAGTTTACACATGTTTTATTTTCATATTTTATATTATGCATATCCATGATGGGTAAGGATTATGGTGGCTCCCAATGACTAGTTCAAAATATGTATTTCAATCTTTCTTATGCTTTCTTTAAAATATTTCTACTTCTAATTAACGATTAGAAGAAGAAACTTTCTTATTTAAGCATCATCTTCAGTCTCGCGAAAAAGACCGGTAACTAATTATGACTTTTTTTTTGTCCGGGAAGTCCTTAAAACATTTATACCAACAGCAAACATTAAGACTTCTTTAATTACACATAACGCTATAAAAATAAAGTAAACATTTTAAATAACTTTCAAAGTTTTCGTCGTTGTATGCCAATCACTTTTTGCGTGTTTAGTTAATTTGAAAAACATATAATAAATTCTTTTAATAAACATAACAAGAAATAAAAATCATGCATAAAGCATAAATTATGAAACATTTTACAACACATCCAGAAAACTGTAACGAAACTTTATCATTGAATAAGGTTAACGAAGATATGTAAGTAAACATATTAGAAAAATATAACTCATTTAAAAACCCAGTTTTAGTGATAGTCGGAAAAGTAGTCGAATTATTTTGTAAAGCCTTGAATATGATCTTTAGATTTGCATATATACTACACAGCATGCTAAAATTTTGTTCCATTAGAAAATTCACTTTTAGCAATTTTCGCCAATCGATGGACATGTACTCGAATTCTTTTGCACAGTCCTGTATATTATATAAAGAATTTTGTACACATCACATTTTAAGCTGAAATTTAATTTAGGTAAAAAACACATAACACAACTTAAAATACACTTCCAGGATTACCAACTATAACCGGCATTGTATCTTGTTGTTTGCGTAGCCCTGTATATGAATTTATTTGTATTCCACAACCTTATATTAGTATACAAAATATAGTTCAGCAGTAAAATGCTTAACACAATTAAAAACTACACTTATGCAACTCACTCCCATATTAGGTAATACTTATGAATTCCTTCGTGTATCCCTGTATATCAGGCATGTCAAACACGTGGCCCGCGAAGCCTTTGGCATTTTATCTAGTTTAATTTAGTTGTTAGAACACACATGCTGAAAATACACTTTGCACGTACACAATTGCACCAACCGTGGTCTTACAGATTGGCAAACATCATAAAAATATGTATATCAGTGTTCCCAGTTTGGCGGGCTTTTTTTAATTCAGAATGCTACCACTATTTTTGAATATTAATATTTGTTTTATTTAGTCTGTCATTAAATAAGAAGAATATTTCTCTTCAGAATGTGGTAGCATTCTGAATTTTAAAATATCCTGCTCATCTGGAAACAGTCATGTATAGAGACATATATAACTCAATTTTACATGTTAGCATAAAAATAAAAATATGCGGAACAAAGATAACTGATCGGAACGTAGCAAAACGCGGGATATTAAGTTCAGTGTGTAAAATTCAGTGTGATTTCATATTAGAGCAAAAGTATATGGATATGGGGTTTCCAAATTTCTGTAATTATTAATCAGTCGACCGATTTTTTAAACTATAGTGTGCAATTAGGTAGATTTTAGCAATGTTCGGTAGCTCACTTTTATACCACACATCTTTGCGTGGCTGCCAACTTTTTGTTACTTTCCCAGTCAACTAAACATAATTTGTACCAGAAAAGGTATTTAATAAATGAAATCAAATAAGTAGCGCATAGATGCAAGACACATTTTATTAAATAAATTTTCTGCTTCAAAATATGATAATTTTTATTTTTTACTTGAAGAAAACACGGAAGATTGACAGCTATGCCTTTGCTAGATCAATATTAGCAAACCAGTGTGTACAATCAATTTTTAAGCTAAAAACAAGTTAGAAAATTCAATTAAATTTTATAGATTTGGTTGATGAAAAATAACTTTGAATTTTTTTTTTTCGAAAAATAAGATAAACTAAACTATGTATAATAATAACTTTGGAACTTTGCGTGAATATTTATTTAACATGGCTGTGTTTTTGAACGCAGAAATTTTAATTTGTGCAATGGGAGTAATATTATCTATTTTTCCATGTGGCCCGCGGTTTTGTATATAATACTTAATTTGGCCCGTGGCGGTAAGTGAGTTTGACATGCCTGCTGTATATGATCAACAGAATTTAAACACTACGCAAATATTTATTTAAATTTAAAAACGCAAACCAAAATTGAAAACTCACTTCCAGCAATTATCGCTCATAGACAGTGTTGTAACCGAATACTTTTGCATGTCCCTGTAAATGAAAGATACATGCAAGAACACCAAATTTTACTTTAAACAACTTATAGTGCATCTCAAAAATGCATATGAGTTTCATTATGTCTAAAATTGTATCTACCCTATTAAAATCAGTGCTGGTATCTATGTAACCTCAAAAACTCGGAAACCAAAGGGCGCAGGGCTACGTAATTTGGCACACGGGTTGCTGGTAGAGGGCCCACGAACAATTGGACAAAAAATTCGAAAATTTTAAATAGATTTTTTTTAGTTTATGTTTTGACGAACTTTTGCCTTTTTATATTCAACCCGTAATCGCACAAGTTCTAACCAGTTCTAAATGTTCACCGCAATGTGAGATATCACATTACGTACGCCACGCTGTAACACTTTGAAGTTGTAGCGGGTATTACCATAATTCTTTTACCTCGCATGCAAATAATTAGAGATTATTTAATTGCACTTAATTATTACCTTTTTAAAAAAATTAAATAAAAACATTTTATCCATCAACAAAACTTTTTATTCTATTTATTCCTTTATTCCAAAGATATCGTTTTATCGCCCGCTGCCGTAGCAACATGATACATTAAAATCATTAAAAAAAACGCACAGTAGTAGAAAAATATTTTTCTAAATCGAATAGTTATTGAACAGCTAGGCACTTTAACAAGGGAATTCTTGTTTCTTATTTAGATATTTTAAAGTTGTTTGTTGTCATTGCGTTTTTATGCTAATTTTCGTTTCATATTCGATTATTATTATGTATAGTTGATTTGAATTTTTTACGTACTACTATTTTTTTACTGTGGATATTTGGTTGTGTAAATACTGATTTTTAATAGACATAGCACATTTTTATATTCATAAACTTTTGTTTGGTTGTACTGATTTTTATTTTTAATTTTGGTTTTAGAATTAAATTCATGAACTCCCGTGTGTAGAACGGGTTAAACAGCTAATAACATCATTAAAATATGCTGCAAACTATTTTTCCACGCAGACCATTATGTAACATAATTATTTATATGCCCTGTACTTATATACTTTTTTTTTAAATTACGCACGTTATCTTTTATTTTTACTTGGTTGTTTATTTTCATATCTGTAACCATGGAGTAACTCGAATTTATTAATTTACCGAAATTGTGGCTCGAGTTACTCTATGGTGACAGATATGAAAATAAACAACCAAGTTAAAATAAAAGATAACGTGCGTAATTTTTTTTTTAAAAGTGCATGAAAATAATAACTTTAAAGCCCGTGCAATTGTGGAATATTCTCATTTGTTTTTGAAAATGACTCGGAGTGACTCGAAATATGTCAAACAACCTAATAAAAGTTATTTTACTGTGTATTTATTATGTCGTTAATTTACTCCTTTTAGCATTTAAAAGAAATATACACTCTTTATATTTTTGTATTTAATTAACCATTTAAAACCATTTGCATTTTTAACCATTTTGCTAATCGATATCAACCTTTTAATATAAAAAAAAAAACTTCTACGCTACGTTAAAATTCTTCAAAATCCCAAAATAAATCTTACACTGTAAATTTTTTGTAGTTTCTTTTTTAAAATGTTCAGATATTTTAAATGAAGCATTAAATTATTGAGGATTAATTTGCTAATGTCGTTGAAATTTTTTAAGCAATTTAATGGTTTTGTTTTCAAAATAAATTCATCGTCAAACCACTTCGTTTACTTACATATTCCAAATTATATCATCAATCATATCTTAAAAATGTGTTTCATTCTTTTCAAATACGTTAAAACACTATTTATTTTTAATTATACTGAAAGAAAAACCTTTCTTTATTAATCATTAGCCTTCGTCTCATAAAGAAAGAGTCACTGACTAATTAAGAATTTTCTATTCGGAGATTCCTCGAAACGTTTCAACCATAAAATTTGTACGAACAGCGATTATTCAGACTTCTTAAATTACTCCTGAGGCTACTAAAATAAATATTTAAAAAAAAAATAATTATTTTTCTAAAATTTCTTCATTGTAAGCTGAAAAATAATATTCGTGTGTTTTATTGCATTATTTTTTTAATTAATTATTTTATTAATTAAAAAAAACATTTCCTTTTCTATATTAAACTGTGTTTAATATGAATGCCATTGAAAGAAATTTAATCATTTTAATGGTTTTGTTTTAAAAATAACTTCATCGTCAAACTAATTCGTTTACTTTCATAGTAAAAATTCTATCATCTATCATATCATTAAACTAGTCGTTGGGGGCCACCGTAATACTTACCCATCATGGATATGCATAATGTGAAATATTAAAATAAAAATGTGTAAACTACTTATAAAATGCATTGCAATTCAAATAAAAACGTGGCTTGATGACGTCATAAACTTTAAAGGCTCGATTACTGAATTGCTTGAAAGAGGTTTTTCCTAATAACTCCCAAAATAATAATCCTATTAACTAGCGGTTTATTGCATCTGATTAAGCGTCAAATTTCAAATTAAAATATATCTTTAAAGTGAAATTTGGATAAAATACAGGGTCATGAAAAATCGAAGAGTGTGGAAAATAGGATTACAAATATCTCGGCAACTCATTATCCGATCGACTTCATGCTGTATGCAAAATTTATGTTTTTTTATTGTCTTTTATATTCATTTCTTAAAATAAACAATTTCGAAAATTTTTATATACCTTTTATCAGAACGAATATTTCGAGAGTCCGAAAAAAATTGTTCCGGTTAGTCGAGGTTATTGGAATGAAATAAGCTTCTTTCTATTATTACATACTAAGTACATACCAAATTGCAAGTCTTTATCTCAATTTTTTCGGGAGATAGAGTGTTTACAGACACACAGACACACAGACACATACACAGACACACAGACGGACGGCAAAACATTTTTTCTAAAAATATGTTTTTCGGAATCTCCAGTGTCTGAAACGTGTAAATACGTCAAAAAAATTTTCGATTTTCAAAACGATTACAAGACTTACCCTATACTACGTATGATGGGTAAGTAAAAATGTGTTTCATTCTTTTCAAATACGTTTAAACATTTTTTTTTTTTTAATTATACTGAAAGAAAAACTTTTCTTTTTTAATCATTAGCCTTCGTCTCATAAAGAAAGAGTCATTGACTAATTAAGAATTTTCTGTTCGGAGATTCCGCGAAACATTTCAACCATAAAAGGATCAGGGTCCATAAGCCGTGTTTTTGGCCCATGAAATAAGACTAAAATTCGATTTTGCTAATGTGAAGGAATGCAGTTATTAGCAATAGCTACGTTCATTTTAGCACGTTTAAACACGTTGCTGCATCCTAAAATCTCTTAGTGACATGAAAGAATGCAGTTACTTAACTCTCTATTTTCAATATTTTACTATGAGCGCGGCTTTGCAACTCTTTTTTTTTTTACATATATTGTATATTTTGATGTATTTTATAATATATGTAAAGAAGAAAGTGTTCCACGATTGCGCTCCTATAAATAATTGAGGTAAAATTAGGAGAAATTGCGTATTTTTCGCCAAAAACTAACGAATAGAGCGAACCGTGAGCTTGTGTAAGTCAAATAAATCCGAACAAAATGCAATTCCAAAACTATTGTTGAAATCGTACAAGATAAACCTTCTAATATTAAAAAGTGAAATAATTAAGTCAGTTTAACAAAATCAAATTTTAGTCTTATTTCATGGGCCAAAAACACGGCTTATGGACCTTCATCCTTTGTACGAACAGCGAATATTCAGACTTCTTTAATTACTCCTTAGGCTACTAAAATAAATATTAAAAATTATATTATTTTTCTAAAATTACTTCATTGTAAGCTGAAAAGAAAATATTCCTGTGTTTTATTGCCTCAAAAAATTTTAAAATTTAATTATTTTATTAATTTTAAAAAGCATTTCTATTTCTATATTGCACGGTGTTTAATATCAATGCCAAATCTGTAAAAGGTTATTGAGTATAGGTGTTAAAAAGTTCGTACCCTGTTTGTATAAATCGATATATCACACAAACGGTCTGTAAAAAGTTAAACTTTTGCGTTTTATTCTAGAATAAGAATAAAAATGAAAAATGATAAGCAAAATTGAAAGAGAGTGCATTTGGCTACGTTTTTGCCCTTATAGTGCGGCTCAATAATGCATATAAGTTTCATTATGTTTGAAATAGTATAACATCATTCAAATACGCAGCAAACGATTTTTTCACCCAGATTAATATCTAACAGAATTATTTGTGTGACCCTGTAAATGAATAATAAATGCTTTGCACCCAATATTCTACAGAAATCATGTTTTAGTGCACTTCTGAAATTCATATCAATTTCATTATGCATATCATATAATGCATATCATTCACCTCTTAAATAATTCTTTATGAATCATATGAAAAAGAACATATTCTTAGGGTTACAAATAAATAACATTTAAATTAATAACATCTGTACTGTGTCTTTCTTTATCATGCTAAAGGAAATTTACAATTTATATTTTAGTTAAATTAAATACTATAATGTTAACATTTTTACCTTCTAATGCCCTTGAATTTCCGTAAGTATTGTCAGGTAAACGAGGTTTTTTTTTTCTTCCAGAGTGGTGGATTTTTACTACATTTTTGAAATAATATTTTGCTTAATTTATCTGTCATCAAATCGGGTAAATATTACTAATTTTAAAAAAGGGGTAGCAAGCAAACAATCTGAATTTTACAAAAATCCCGTCTAATTGGCAACACTGGTGATAGTATATATGCTAACGAAGGCATTAGAGGGTAAAATATTTGTTTATCACCAACAAACTATGCAAATTTTAGTTCATTTTTTAAGTTAGTTAAGTTTGCTTTTAAAATAAAATCGTACAAATACGCTTCTCATATTTCGTTTTTATATTTATCTAACCTTGACGTTACCACATATATATAAGCATTTACTATCTTCTTACAAAATTTGTACCATTTCTTAAAATCCTTCTAACTTTAAAAAGTCTTAAACTGTATTTTTTTAAATCGTTTTAAAAATAGTCAGCTATTATAAATAAAGCTCCAAATGACTAATTCATAGTAATTAACTAATACAGTTAATGTTTTTGAATTTTAATATTTTTACTCATAAAATATATTTCTCATCAAACCCCTCTGCTTGCTTTTATAATCCATACTTTCTCGTACTAATGTGATAATATCTCTTTTCAAAAAGGTCTGATTCAATCTTTTCCAGCGTGGTGCATTGAAAGAATTCTATTATTAATTATTCTCAAAGAAGAGTATATTTCTTAATTAATCATTAGCTTTCGTTTCATGAAGAAGGTCAATAATTAAATATGAGTTTTCTTTTAAAAGAATCCTTGAAACTTTTCACGAAATGTATAATAATACTAAATAACCAGCCTACTTAAACTACACCTGGGACTTTAAAACAAAATTTTAAATTCAGTTTTCAGTTTTCTTCGTTCAGCACCAAGATATTTGTTCCTTGTATAATCCAAACTTTCTCGTACTAAGGTGACAATATCTCTTTTCATAAAGGTCTGTTTCAATCTTTTCCAGCACGGTGCGTTTAAAGAATTCTATTATTAATTATTCTCAAAGAAGAGTATTTCTTAATTAATCATTAGCTTTCGTTTCATGAAGAAAGTCAATAATTAAATATGAGTTTTTTTCTTAGAGAATCCTCGAAACTCTTCAAGAAATGTATACTAACAGTAAATAATCAGGCAACTTCAACCACACTTGGTGCATTAAAACAAAATTTAAAATGCATATTTTACACTTCTTCGTTCAGCAACTAAGACATTTATTCCTTTTATAATCCAAAATTTCTCGTACTAAAGTGACAATATCTCTTTTTCAAAAAGGCTGTTTGTTTCAATCTTTTCCAGCGTGGTGCATTTAAAGAATTCTGTCACTAATTTTTCTAAAAGAAGAGTATTTCTAAATTAATCATTAGCTTCCGTTTCATGGAGAAGGTCAATAATTAAATAGGAGTTTTCTTCTTTCTATCCTTGAAACTCTTCAAGAAATGTATACATAACAGTAAATAATCAGCCAACTTCAACCAGACCTGGGGCATTAAAACAAAATTTAAAATGTATTTTTTACTCTTCTTCGATGATAACTAAGACATTTGTTCCTTTTGTTTGTTTTTTACCTGCAAAAAAAATCCGTCAATTTACAGAAAAGGACTGGCAGCAGAGTTGCCAGAATGTTTCCGTTTTTTGAGGAATTTTTTTTTTTTGTAGTCCATAAATGGCACGATACAGACGCGAAGGAGTTGAAGCGCATGTGTGGCGATAAAAAATACTGCAATCCCATTGGATGATAGATTTTTACATTAATAATTCCGTATTTGAAACTCTGTAATCTTAAAATAGCAACAAATATACAGGAGAGATTCCATTTTTCTAACTAAACGGAAACTTTCTGATCAAAATTCACGGAAGACGATCTGTCAATAAACGAAAATTTTTAACAGTGTATAAAACAATTGCGAGAAATATAAGTTTCTTTAAAAGCTTTTGACAAACATTTCTCATAATATAAAATCTCCCAACTTTTTGAATCACTAAACAATAGTTATTTAAAGCCATTTTTAAACCTGAAACTTTGAGTGTCAAATTGAAATTTCAAAAGTCATCGCCATGGTTTCAGAATGCACAATAAAACATATAGAAAAACGTTTTTTTTTAATAAGTATTCTGATCTTTTAAACAAAGCATAAATTGACTAAGTCTTAATTTACTAATACAGTTGGTGTTTTAAGATGTTTCGTGGTTTGTTCTCAAAATATTCCATTTATTTTTATATTCATATATTTCTCATACTAGAGATAAAAATATCTCTTTTCAAAAAGTTTGTTTCAATATTTTCGAGTGCTTTTAAAGAGTTCTAGAGCTAATTTCTTTTAAAAAAGAATCATTCTTAATTAATCATTAGTTTCTATCTTATAAAGAAGGTTTATAACTATTTGAATTTTCTCCTTGGAGAATCCTCGAAATACTTTCAGAAATTTATACCAAATGTAAAATATTCAATGTTACTTACGCCTGTGGCTACTATATAAAACAAAATTTAAAATGTCTTTTGAAATTTGTTTATTTATCTCAAATAAATTCGTTTCATTTGTTTTGTTTTCTTGTCTCAAAAGATGTTAGAAATGAGTTATATATATATATATATATATATATATATATATAACAAACATTGTTTTAAATACAAAATATCTCAAAATCACCAAATAACGTCTTCAAATTTAAAAAAAAAATTGTACTTGAGTCTCCCATTAAAATTTTGTACATGAGGCTCCAATTAAAATTTTGTACATGAGGCTCCCATTAAAATTTTGTACATGAGGCTCCAATTAAAATTTTGTACATGAGGCTCCAATTAAAATTTTGTACATGAGTCTCCCATTAAAATTTTGTACATGAGGCTCCAATTAAAATTTTGTACATGAGGCTCCAATTAAAATTTTGTACATGAGGCTCCCATTAAAATTTTGTACATGAGGCTCCAATTAAAATTTTGTACATGAGGCTCCAATTAAAATTTTGTACATGAGTCTCCCATTAAAATTTTGTACATGAGGCTCCAATTAAAATTTTTAGGTGCTCGTTATTTTCAACAAGCAAGATAAAAAGTGTAAAAAAAAGAAAGAAAAATATATTTTTTTTAATGATAAGATCTTTTAAATAACTTATTAAATGACTAACTATTATTTTACTAATTCATTTAAAATATATAAAGCATTTGAATAGTTTTGCTGGCCATCTTATTTGATCTATCCATAATAATAAAAGAAAGATGTTTGAGTGTATGTCTGTCTGTTTTCGATAACTAGGAAAATCTATCATACGAAGAGCTCCGTAAATTTGATTAAAAATAGACGAAGACAGGGCCGAATGCACATGACAGTCAGATTTTTCCTTTTTGATAATTAGTCGTGATTTTAATTTAAAACCCTCATCAAACGCTAATGAATGAATTTCAATTTTTCTCATTTCGCCGGTGTTATGATCGCTTCCACACATGTCCGGGGAAAACGCAGTTCTTCAAGTACAGAGATATTAAACATTCCGCTTTTTTCTGCGTTTTAAAATTGCAATCACCAAGACCCCTATGGAATTACAAAATTTTTAAAAAATCAGTTTTCACGGTACTTTATGGTATTTATGGTATTTTTCAGTGAACAAAATATGAATACTTATAATTAAAAAAGTAAATAACATTATATGTACATTTTTCTGAAATTCCTTTTGATATTTTCTGTCTTTTATGCATTTTCAACTCGAAAATCCTATGCCTCGGATTGAATTATAAAAGAAACAAAAATACCTATATTTAGGTAGTACCTACCTGGTTCTAATAATATCTTTCGTTTAAAAAATATATTAATACTATATACTATTTTAAACAAAATATTTTCTGAAGTTCGTTTTAATATTTTCCGGATTTTCGGCAATTTTAAATACCTGACCCGGATGGAAACAGTCACAAAAAAAATATATATATACTTATAGAAGGTTCTCTTTTTTTAAAAAATCTCAATGGTATCTTTCATTTAAAAAAAAAAAAAAAAAAAAAAAAAAAAAAAAAAAAAAAAGGAATATTTACTATTTCAGAAAATTATATTTTGGAGGTAGTTTTCATTTTTCCCGGTTTTTCTGCAGTTTAAAATTTGTTATCCACGTTATCCGGATATAAATACAGAGGGGGAAAAAAAAGGGAATACTCGCGGATAGAAAAGTGTCTTTCTGTGGGCCCGGGCAACGCTGCTGTGGATTGCTAGTATAAAATAAAATCTCTGAAAAGTAATCTCTATAAAAGTAATCTCTATAAAATAAAATCACTCTTTATATTTTGTTTTCACGTTTCATATTATTCAAGTAACCACTAATGGGTAAACATTTTTAATCTTCTAGAAAGTCTTGGTGATTCTTTAAAATCTTCCTACTTTCAAAACTACTAAACTACTTTTATTTATTCTGTACCTGAAACTTTGCGCATTCAATTATAATTGGAGCTTATCTCGACCTTCATTTATTTCGATACATTGGACCCACAGTGAAAACAAGAAAAATGTCCATCTATAATTAGTCAGATCTTTAATATAGAGCATGAAAAATCGCAATTATTTAATGCATTTGGGTTTTTTTAAAGAATTAATCGTCAAACCACCTCGTTTACTGGCATAATCCAAGCTTTCTTACTCTAATCAAAAATATCTCTTTTAAAAAGTATTTCAAACTTTATCAGTGCTTTTAAATAATTAAATTCTTAATTATCATGAAAGACAGATCTTTCTTAATTAATCATTAGTTTCCGTCTCATGAGGAAGGTCATTAATTAATTAGGAAGTTTCTGTTCGACGGATCCAAGAAACATTTCAATCACGAAATTTATATTAACGACGAATATTCCGACTTCTTTAAATATACTTGGGGGTAACAAAAATAAAAGAATTTTTTTTTTTTTTTTCATGATTGTACACTAATAATATTTGTTCTTGTGTTTTGTTGTTAAAAAAAAAAAATGTAAGATTTTTTTTTTAATTTTAAGAATCTTTCTCTCTGAATATTGCTTTATATTTTGAAAACAAATTTACAAAATTAATCTATTAGGTTGTTCAGAAAGTTCCTTCCGTTTGGAAAAGTTTGTTCGTACCGGAAAATTCTATCAGTTAATTATTAGACATTAATTCCAATATCTAATGCCTAATAATTGACGGGCAGAATTTCCCGGTACGAATTGGTTTTTCTAAACGGACGGAACTTTCAATAATTTTTATTATCAAATGTTTTTGGGGGGCACTAAAAACAAGAAAATAAAAAAAATATTTAACCAAAATAACTATTGCAAAATCTGCAAATATCATATTCAATACACATCGTACATTTTACGTTGAGTCCAGATAGTAAAACAAAATATATGTATAACTTAAAAAACTAAAAAAGAAAAATGTTTCTCATTAAAATGGAATTCGTTGTAATCAGCAGAAAATCTGCATGATATGAGAATAAATTGTTACAATTATTTTCAAAATTTGTCTATTTTTGTATGTCAATTAAGTATATTTATAAGATAAAATCTTAAAAATACACTCTCTATATTTTATTTTTATAATTATCTGTTATTTATATAACTGCTAATAAATTAACATTTACAATCTTCTACTGCGACGATTCGTTAGGACAACTCAAAGTTTCAAAATCATCAAACAACGCTTGTTTGAAACTTTTTTGTACCTGCAACTTTGAATCTTCATTTAAAATTTACAAATTCATCAGTATGCATGTTAATACCAATACGTAAGATACCCAATGTGAAAAAATGCATTTTAATAAATATTCGGATATTTTACATAACGTATCTAGTGACTAATTTGTGCTTATTAGGCATTTTTAAGAATTTTGTTTTCAAAATATATTCATCGTCAAAACCGCTTATTTTACTTTCTCATTCCAGAAAGCAAATATATCTTTTCGAAAAAGTCTCTCTCAATCTTATCCAGTGCTTTTATAGAATTTTACTCCTAATTATCGTGAAAGAACTTTTCTTAATTAATCATTAGCTTCTGTCTCATGAGAAATGTCATTAACTAATTAGAAGTTTTCCGTATGGAAAATCCACAAAACATTTTAAATATGAATGTTATACCAAACAAATATTCAGACTCCTTTAATTACAGCTGAGGCTACTGAAATAAAACTAAGAAATAAAATAAAATAATTCAAAATTTTGGTTTTCTTCGCGTGTTTTATTGTTTCAAAAAATATAGATAATGAACTTTCTTTAATATTTTTAATACATGTATTTTTTCGTATATTGTTCTATGTTTAAGGTCATTACTTCAATTTTAGTATATTTTATATATACACTGTGTACACTGCAAGTCTTTATAAACTTTTCAGAATACTTTTTGGAACACTTATTTTGTCGCTTTTTATAGAACACTTTGAAGCGCACTTTTTGTAACAGCCTTTAGAATACGTGCTTCTGAGAACACTTCTTTTGTTCAAGCACACTTTCTAACGCACTTTTTGAAAGCGATGATTTCACAAGTGTGTCCAAATGTGCTTCCAATATGTTCTCAAATGTGTAGCCCAAGTCTAGATTTAACAAACATTCTGATCAGAACACTTTCGGTAACACTTTCGGAGCACTTTCTTTATAGCGGAGCATATTCGGAACACATTTGAGTACACATTAAGGTAACTGGAACATTTTTTTATAAATCAAAGTGTTTTATATGTGTTCCTAATGTATGCTGGGAATTTGCAGTGTATGCTCAAAAAACACTGAACACTTTCGAATATTTAGAGAAATATATGACAAATTCTTCTGGAACTAACTGAATATATAAAAAAACATATTTGACCTCATATTTTTCAACGAAAGTTTCATCACTAGGGCAATTAGCAGATCGACAAAATATTTAATGACAAAAATAATAGTTTCGATTACCCTTTAAAATAAGCATTGAAAGGAAATTATCTGTACTTCTAGCACATGATTATATGGATCTTGTGCAGCATTCGTGTGCATGATGTTTCCTCATTAGCAATCTGAGTCCGGTTTAAATCTTTTAACCGACTATAGTAAATTTTTACTTCTTTTCAATAAAATTTATTTGGAATTTGTGCAGCAATTTTTTATGTGATTTTTAGCGTTTTTCGCGTTTTACGTCAATGTTTTGACATTAGTAAAAATAATCCGATTTCAATATTTAATCAATATAGTGAATTTTGTCCTCTGCAATTTTTGAATTTTTTTTCAAATGTTTTATGCTATTTTTACCGGTATTTTACGTTTTCTGACAATTTTGTGACAATCAAAGAAGGAATTCGGTTTCAATCTTTAAATACAACATGTTAAATTTCATCACCTCCGGTTTTTGAATTTTTCGCGTCCCGCGTTGCTTTTGTGACATTAGAAATAGTACGCTATCAAAATCTTTTACCACCACAATATAATAAATTTTGCCCTCTGCGATTTTTAAGTTTTCGCGAATTTTTAATGCGGTTTTTAACGGTTTTTTTTTTTTTCGTTTTGTAGCGATTTTTTGACATTGGTAAAATGAATCCTGTTTCCATTTTTTATCCTAATATAGTTAAATTTTGTCCTTTACTAGTTTTTAATTTTCACCGAAATTTTTATTATTTCGTTTGTGTTTTTTTGCTTTACACTATTATTTTATGACTTTTATTTTATTTATTTATTTTATTTATTATTATTATTTTTTTTATTTTTATGAAACTAACTCTCCGGTAAATTTTGCTACAGTTGCGATTAAATTCAAATTGGAAGAATGCTTAATTGATTCCCATAACAAAGTGAACGAAGATACTGAATATTTGAATTTGATTTGAGTAGAAATGAAAAATCACAATCATAAAAGATTCGTTTGAAACGAGACCGGAGCGTGCGTAGGTATAACCCTCACGGCTGTGAGGGCACACACCCAACGTTCGTTTTATTCAAGTTTCATTTCGAAAAATACAACCAGCGAAGCGGATGATCCTCTGCTAGTAAAAGAAACATAAGGTAAAGCCAGGAGAGATGGCGCGGTCGGAGAGATTGCGTACATAGAGGTTCGGGGGGAAAGAGTAGAGTGAGAGCGCAGCGACTCCAGGTAGTTGTACAACAACAGTAGTGGAGTGTCTACTTGAAAGTGTACGTTGATTGCTTTGAGCGTCTAAGATAAAGTATTGCTATTTTGTTTTGTTTTCCCAAAGTAAGTGCTTGAATTTTCATAGCTATTCATCAAAATTTCTATACAATGTCCATAGTACAAAATATTTTAAACTTAAACGATTTCTCATAAGCTACTAGTCTAGTCTAACAATGTGAACATCAACGCTTCGTTTTAGTAGCTGCCATGTTTAAATAAAAGGCCGCGCAATCTCTGCTACCGAAATTGGAGAGTTTGCGCATCTGCTACTTAGGAGAGATGGCGCATTGTTTCGATTAGTTTAAATGCTAAGAGAGAATATGCAACTTATTGATAAATTTGCATAAAAAAGTAAAACATTAAAATGAACTAATGTTAAGTTAAACGTGTTATTAAGTTACATAATTTTTTTTTGTAGTCTTATCTGGACTTGCTTTTTCTGATTCTTTGATTTTTTTTTCCTTTAATTAAAATTTTTTAATCGTTTTTAAAATTATTTCCTTTTTCTGATTCTTTAAGCATTAGGTTGAAATATTCACTCCCAATACAATAAAATTTGTTCACAAAAAGCTTACAGTAATGTCATTTAAGTGTAATTATTATTGTTAACAATTTAATGGTATTTATTTTTAGTAACAATCTCTCCTACCCATGTGCGCAATCACACCAACCCTGTAAGGACAGATTGCGCCAAATAACTTTCTTGGTCTTATTATAACTGTTCTATTAAATTGCAACATAACGACAAAATAGCAATAGGAATGCATAAAAAACAAAAGAAGTAAAAATGATTCATGGATAGTTTAGCAAAAAATTAGTATTTAGATTTTTTATTGCTATTCTTTTGAATTGTGCGCAGACTCTCCTAGCTTTACCTTAAAACATTTAAAATTTTGTTCACATCATCGTAAATTTTCAATATGGCTTCGTTTGGTCACACGACATACGTCTATGCAGTGTTCCAGTTCGTACCACACATGCGATAGGATTTCCTTATTAATGACCATAAATGCTTTTATAATGTGGTTCTTGAACTCAACCAAAGTTTCTAGTAGTGTTGGATCATATAACGATCTTTAACATACTCTTAAAGAAAGAAATTGCAAAGTATGTGTGTCTGGAGATTGCTGAAACTATGCAAGTAGCGTTAACTTTTAGACTACGGCCACGTATGGTGCGTACAGTACATAGTTAAGGCTGCTCGCCAGTAAACTTCCCGATTCCACTCGCTTCTTTAAGAAGAATTATTGAAAAAAAGCCTTAAATTTCAACGCGTCAAAGTAGTGTTACCCTTTAACATTTATTTTCGTGCATCGTTCATTGTTCGATGTGTAATACATTTTTGCAATAAAATGTTTTAAAACCCAACGAATCATTTGTAGTCACTCTGTGTGGTAAAACAATTTTCAAAAGGCTTACTTTGCTTACAGGATAACTAACTTACCGAAAACTTCCGAAACACGGTTCCGATATCATCATTACCAAAGAAACACGTTTTGAAAAATAATTTTACTTATTTATTTTATTTTTTTTGAAAAACATCATCTTGCCGAACAGTTGCCGAGCAGTTGATGTCGGTTAAGGGGCTTCCGGGTTGCAATCAACTTAACGCCTAGTCTATTGCAAGTAGAGTGTCTTGTATTAAATTGAGCCGTTGGGAAAAGTTAAAATGTAGTACTTGTAAGAACTACAAGAGAAAGGAACAATTACAATAAAAACTGTAAATGTAAAATTAAGAAATGAGATGATAATAAATTTGGAATAATAAAGTAAAGCGAAAGAAATTAAGGATAGAGTCTAAAAATTGAGAAGAAAGTGAAATTTCTTCGTGGTTCTCAATTATTATCATATTTCACATAAAATTTCTGGTTTCAAACATTTTTATTATTATCATCTAGGTCAAACTCCGGCTCATTTTCAATATGTTGGTAATCCTGGTAATATCACTATAACATTTCCTAGAAGTGTCCACCATCCACGTTATAACAACACTGCATTAGACACTCCATATTTCGGAATAGAATTATGGTACATACGGCATCATTGACCGAATTACTGTCCACATCCAGCACCATGATGCCATCACATTTTCCACAAAACAAGAAAAAAATGTTGAAATTTCAGTTACAATATTTTTATTAGAGGTAAAGTTCTTAATAAAATTTTGGTGCGATTTAAAACCTTGTAGCTTTGACTGAATGGGGTAACAGCAGCGCACTTATTATTCCTTTCTTTTTATCACCCCTTTCATACTCTTTCCGTACATATCATCACTTTTATCTATCTATTTATTATTTTAATTTATCTATTATTAGATTCTTTTTTTTTAAATGTGTACTTTTAGTATAGCATGCATATTTTTTATTTAATAAATCTCGCGTCATTCCCTTCAATAATTATGCATTTTCTTTAATTCATTATTCATATTACTATCAAACCATTTAAAATAATCAAAAAATGTAGTGCGAATATTCCTTTTTATTTGTGATAAATCATAATTAACCATTAAAGCGAAAAGAACGATTCCGTTTCATTATCTGTTTTTAGAAAAACCCGATACATTCGCGCATTTCTCTAATTAGTTATTGTTACTATCTAAATTCACATTACTAATTAATCAAGAAATTAATGATAAGAGCCTCCTTTCATTGTTATTAATTATGTTGGATATGTAAGGTTAATTGAGCAATTGTCCAATTAATTATGCGAAAAATTAAGAAGGAAAGGGTTTCAATCTATTTAAAGAAACACAAAAAAAAAAATATTTTTTTTATTAAAATCTCAGCAGCTGCAATATTTCTTTGTTTTATATTTATATAAATGAAATTAAAAAAATTTCTGTGTGTGTGTGTTCATGTGTGTCTGTTTGTGTATATACAGGGTATCTCAAAATAACGCCAGTGAAATTTCGAAAAAAATATATAAAAAAATTGGTAAACGTATTTAATTATTCTAAATGTCAATAGATGTCGTAATTTGCCTCCTCCTACATATAGACACGCATGTGCATGTTTAATCATGTACAAGAAGACTCGTTACAGTATGTCAGGTTATTATATGATCATTACGAAAAAATCGCTGCATTATTCTGTTAGTTGTTGAGTCGGATAGCGCATACTGTCTTCTCACAAAAGAATCTTCTCTCTTTTATGAACGACTTTTTGTTGGGAAAATATGTTTCAATGTAACAACATAGTGAAACACCTATCTACCGGTAAAAAACAGTATATTGTCGTACCACGTGCATGCACTTTTTTTGACATAATTCTGAACCCCGGTCGCTATGCTGAGTTCGAATCCAATAACTGACACCAGTGCTGCCTGCACTTGGGGGTTTTCAAAATTCGATTGCGCTTGTCTTACTTAGCGTATGGCTTATTTAAACTTCCGCTAACGATTTTTAAGACACCCTGTATTCAGTGCTGCAGACGTAAAAAAAAACTTGGGATATATGTTACAGACAAAGGGTAAGGACTAGAAACTAGACAATATACGCAATAGCTTTCCTTGAGAAACAAGGGGTATACAGACTTTATTTTAAAAAATCCAAGAAGGTATATGATATATACCACAATATACCATCCAATACAGTCCTGCATTTTCCATACTCTATGTAATTTCCATTGGCTTCGCAAGAACATCCTCTCTTCTTATTTTATCCTTTCGTTGTCATGGCACTAGAAAACTCAAGGCGATGGTCCCGTTTTACCCTCTGCTATAATCGAACGCAGGGGGAAGTTTCTGCTGATTTCAAGTAGGGTAGAAAAAAAAAAAAAAAAAAAATCAGTCAGCCAAATGGGGTGTTTCCATGGTTACTGACCTAAAAGAGGGACCGTGAAACTGACCTTGAGAAGTCAATAGAAATTACATGTAGTACAGAGAAAATTTTAAACATGTTTAAACCACATCAGTTTTCGAGGGAGATTTTTAACTACACCGCCCAATTTTTTTAATCGAATACAAATAAAAAGATTATGTGTAAGATAAGTTGTGCACCAGTAATGGGATATGTACAGTCAATGGTCCACATGGTTTGAAAAATTAAGTACATATTTATTAATTACTAGCTGATCCGCACGCTCTTACACGGGTTTATCTTAAATATACCTAAAGTTACTTTAAGCCAGTAGACCCCGTGTGCGGTTTAATATTTTTAAACACCGGTTTAACAGGTTCAAACTTCGAAAGAAATATTAAGGATTGAAATTATCTGCAAACAACATTAGTCCAGCCAGAATATCTTATTTATTCTATCAAAGTTACTATAACAACTGATTGAAGATAGCAAAAGGCACATGCGAAAAAAAAATAATAATAACAATAATAACAATCGTATTTTAACTGTATTAGAAGATAGCGTCATCCGCTTCTTGGAAAACATGAAAAAAATGAAAACAAATTGAATGCAATTTAAAATACAATTTAATCTAATTTAATGAAGCATACCTTTTATTCTACACATGAAATACCAGTGCTTGGATCGATCGATGATCTCTTTTTCTTCTAAACATTTCAATTTCAATTTTGCTTTTTAACCATAAATATAAAATAAACTCGTGGGGAGAAATAATACTTTGTCTTTTTTGTACTATTTATTTTTTATAATCATTTTCGAGCCACATATAATGCAGTATTTACTTTTGTGACAACACTAATTTAAGGAAAAGTTTTCATTTCATTTATGAAAACAATGCCTATCTAATATGTAATTAACCAATTTCTGCCTAGCGTCCCTATATAGGGACGCTTTAGTAAAATGGGAAAAAGTGAATTTCACACCACTTTTTTTTTTATAGAAATTTGGTGGCTTATTTTATAGAGGACTCCTCAGTAAATTAAGATGTCAAATTCCTATTACATTTTAAGTGGTGTGAAATGTACTTTTCTCATTTTACTAAAGCATCGACGCTGGGCATAAATGGGTTGACAGCAATATTTAATTTAAAAAAAAAACATGTTTTAACGAAATGTGAATGTACTATGTTAGAACCCAGTTCAAAAACCTTTCGAATGATACCTCATTCACTGTTGTACGTTTCGTAAATTCATAGAAAAAGGGATGTTGACAACAGAAATAACATATTGGATATTTTAGAAACGAACCTTGAACCTGAGAGCACACATGTGACAGTGTTAGGGGGTTAAGTTAACACATTGCGACGTCACGCCTAAAATATGAAAACAATTAAGTAGCCATTACAAGCAAGCAGTACAATAAAGTTAATTAAAAAATATATATATTTACTCATGTAGTTTTACGATCATTTTTCCTTAACTATGGTGTATTTTTTTATTTTATTTTTATTTTTTTTATTGAAACAAATTTATTCTTAGTTCGGTAAACAATATTGAAATTTTCCATAGTATCCCATACACAACAATCATTCAAAACAACAATCATTCTAACGGGGATCTTTCGTTAATATGTGACATCGTAAAAATAACTTATTTCGTTAAACTTAAAAGAACTTTATAAAAATAAACACTTAAAAATTTCTTCACAAAAAAAGAAAAAATTATAACCTGAAAATTCTGATCGTGCCCCATAAATCTTTTAAATAACAATCATTACAACAGGGTTAGTGTTATCTTCATTAATCAGGAACTATTATGACAGGGTAATGATTATTATCATAAATCAAATCTTTAATACGTCACATCGTAAAAATGACTTATTTCACTGAAACGCAAAATCGTTAAAAAATGAACAATTAAAAAGTCTTAAAAAAAACCCGAAAAATAAAATCATAGTCAATAACATGAGAACTTAAAAAAGAAAAAAGAACTGAAAATTAAATAAAACCTTCTCATTTTTACTAATGTTTTGTTGCCGGGATGCATTTTATGATAGGCTTGCAGTTTGGACACTTTCTTGGCGAGGTGGCGAAAAAAAAAGAAAGCACAGCCTATGTTTTATCGCCAATCGTCGTATTGTTATGTTTTGATCTGAAGTTCAACATGAAATGGTGGGAGAGTGGGGGAGACATAACTTATTTTAAGTTGTAAAATGTATAGTGAGGATATATTATGTCTATCATGATTTACATTTAATGCATTGTTTAAACCAAAGAGTTTTAAATGCTTTTAGTTTCACAAGACATATAATTCAGTGAAACAACTTTTTTTTTTCTTTCAAGATTAGAAATATTTTTATTTCACTCATTCATAACGCTTGAAAAAATTAGAACTTATTTTTAACAGATATAGAAATAAATACAAATTATAGATTTTTTTACTATAATTATTAGTATTTTATTATACGAATAATTTCATTTTCGATGTTTTTTTATGATTTAATTTGGCTAATTTCAATTTGCGCAATTGAACTTCGTAAAGTATTATTGTTATCATTATTAAGGATTTAATTTAGCATTTTGTGTAAAGCACACTTGTGTGCAGTGTTGGGCATCAATCAATTTAATCATCATTTAATTTTAATGTGTTTAATGATTAATAGAAAGTTGCAATTAATTTTAATTGCATTTGAATTCAATTGCAGTTAAATTGAATTACAAGTAATATAATTTAGTTGAACCCTGCAATTAAATCAATCGCAGTTAAAATACTTGCAATTAAACTAGTTGCAATTAAATTAATTGCGAATTTAAGCAGGCCGTACTATTACATTTATCGAAGTTTTAGTGCCTATCTACAAAAACTTATTGATATTCGTTTCGATAAGCGCATATCTATGAGGGTAATTTGTAAATGATGCTTTTTGTATATCATATAATTAATAGTTTTCATGCAAACGGGCCACACCAGTGGCTGAGAGGTTCTGCTCTCAAAGCTAGTAGACTGGAGGTGCTGGGTTCAAACCCCTGTCGCGCTCGTCGACCTAATCGTTCGGAGTTTTCCGTGGTTTTCTTCGAACGTTGTCGTAAATACGGGTTAGGATCCCTTAGAAAGACCCCCACGGAGGGTACTCCCCCTAGGGGGCCTATATCCCTCGTGTAGATAATCGGCCGTCATAAATCACCCAACCAACCAATCATGCAAACGGAGTTTAAATGGATAACGAAATAACTTGAAAGAAAATCTGCATTCTCATTTGTAAAGCTGGGGGATCTATTGTATATCTTTAAAATGGGTGGACGTTTCAAATATTTCCGGTTCTTGATTTGCAAGGCTGTCGTTTTTTCATGTGTAATTTGGATGTTGTGAGCATCTGCCCAGTCCTGAACCAATCGAAGAGCTTTTGGACAGTACACTTTCTTTTCTTCCACACCTTCATGCAAAAAGAACGGAAATTAATACAATAGCTCAAAACCTCATGAAATTCGCAGCCCCACAACGAAGTATTTCAAAATCCATCCTAAAAATATGGTACAATCAACTTTTAGAGAAGAAAACAACCTATGCAGCATCAACGTGGTACCCTAAACTTCAAAAATCTCATGGTCTACGACTATTATCAGCGATTCAAGCACAGTGCTTATTATTAATCTCTCGTGCATACAAGAAAACTGCTACATCTGCTCTCTGTGTCCTCACGGGAATAATGCCACTTTCATTAAGGGCCGAAAAAATAGCAGCGCAAGGAGCAATCCTCAGGCTGGGCATCCCGATGATCGACATACAACCGGATCTATATCAACCTAAATTCATTCCGACGGAAATAATACCACCCAGTACATATTTTAATTGGGCGGAAGATGTGGAAGATCAACCAAGAATACAGGTATACACGGACGGTTCAAAGACAGAAGAAGGAGTAGGATATGCCTTCTGCATATACGAAAATCAAAACCTAATAAAGGAACATCAAATACACTTAGGAACGTCAAACTCGATATATCAAGCAGAGCTGTTGGCAATACTGGACGCAGTCTCCTGCCTGCAAACATCTGCATACAGTCAAGCAACAATAAACTCAGATAGCCGCTCTAGCTTAGTGGCATTAACGGATATAAATACAGACAACTACTTAATAGGTCAAATAATAAAGAACTTGCAGCAAACGACAACAAAGATTTTCTTTAAATGGGTGAAAGGCCATTCTCCTGTTTCTCTGTTCACTTCTGTGAAAACCGCATCGTGTTACTTGCCATACTTTTCGATTTTTTTTTCATTTTATTTAATTTGTGACCAGTGTTGAATCTCTGGAGTCGAAGGTAATGAACATGCAGATAGATTGGCTAAAGAAGCTACGAAACCAGATACTCCAATAAAACAAATTTTCTATCCATTACCTCCATCATACTTCAGAGGACAACTTAAACAATACTATTTACCTAAATGGCACGATCAATGGACGATGGAACACAGAGGAAGAAAAGCATATAGCCACTGTCCCAAAGTCACAGAAGATTTTCTAATATCACACCGGAATATTTATTTATACACAACAAATCATGGTCCATTCCCGTCATACCTTTATCTTTTTGGGAAAGCACCATCTCCATACTGCACATGTGGCAAACGAGGAGACGCCACTCACTACATTCTTAACTGCCCTCTGACATCCGCTTTCCACATAAAAAAACCGGCTTCACTGAGAACATCGGTGTGGTTTCATCATGTCCTTAGTACTCCAAACTTAAAACAAAAAATCATAGAATGTGTACACCTATTGGAAAAAAACCAACAACTTTTTCAGATGCCTCCAGCGCATTTATTAGGAAACATCCAGTCCTCAGATGACGAAGAATAAAAATGATTATAACAGTGCTTACAAAAATCAGTGAAAAACTATAAACTCAAAGCTCAAAAGACTTCAATTAATCTAGAAATGTTGTAGACTAATAATCACCGAACATTTCAATACATAGACTATGCCTACACCATAAAAAGACTTAAAATCATCTGTAAAAACTTTTAAAATATATTTATAGACTATGTCCGCATCATACAAAGACTTAAAATCATTTGTAAAAACTTTTAAAACATATCTGAATTGTATATATATCATTGTAAATGTCAAATTGTATTATACATATATAATTCTTTCAATTCAGTACTATGTAAAAGCCTAATGGCCTATTGGCCTCATTTGTATTTTTTTTTTAATAAACTTGCCAAGCAGGGCTTGTAGAGCTTAAGCCGCATGGTAGGCCACCCTGCTTGGTTGAATCTTGTAAAGCTGGGGGGAATTTTACTATGATTGCGTCAAAGTAACGTCATATTTTTTTCTAATTGTCATTTTAACGCTATATGGGCGGAATGCACAGAGTTATTGTATTTTTATTTATTCGGGTGGTTCTGCTAGTTCTGAAATATTAGCTGTATATTTATACTGAGGGTGTTGTGCTGTGCTTTTTATACTTTTATTTAATTTAATTGGGTTTATCTATGTATAGATGGAATTTTGTAATCCATTTTTTACTCGCTTCCTGACATACTAGAATTATAAAAATTATGTACACAGGTGTGTTTCTGTTAAAGTAAAACATTTTACTATTTCTAAAACTTAATTATCAATTCTCAAATTAATTTTAAGAAATCACAATTTTTTTTATCGCTACGACTATATGTAAATTAATTGTATGTAATGATCGTGTATAAAACTGCGAACTTTATTTATACAGCATACATACTTACGTACATCGAATTTTATTTATATAGAAATACTGTGTGACAACTCCTCGTTAACGGGAATCTAATAAGTCCAATTAAAACCATTCTCACTCATAAATGTAAGTCTGGAGTGGTATCCCAGATGTTAAGCATTAATTCCTTCAGTGGAAGCCGCAAGATCGCTTCCAGATGTAAGTGCTATAAACCTCGAGAATCATTGCCTTTTCAAAGAGTTATAAATCTGACACGATTCCTTTGATCTGACGTTACACGGACATAAATGATCTAATTAATTCTGGCCACTTGAGACCAGAAGTTCTGCATCTTTCAAACACTTCAAAAGCTTCCAGCTGCTCATCTCCAGGAGACTAAACACTCCCGAACACTTGAAACTCATTGAATGGATATAACCAACTGGTGAGAGGCCAGAGGAGGTACTCTGATTTCTGTTGCAGAAGAGCGAACAAGCTCTGGTACTTCTTCCTTGTGAGAAGGGTTTTTTCGGCCCCTGCGCCGTATATGTAAAGAACTTTGCCCCGGAATGTTACGGGTATCCTGATCAACTAAATCTCACAATTAGATTATATGTGCTGCTTTTATGTAAATGTAATGTGTTAGTGTACTGAAACGTAACTTAATTAAAATCCATGTTGCTTCAGCTATTTGTTGGATTTAATTTGTTACAACTGGCATTAAAAAAAGGTAAGTTTAAACTTAAACACACGTACGCAATGATTTAAGGAGGTGGTATATCCGCAGAGCAAACCCCCTACCCTCGGAAGATTTGAGATTTTGTATTTTGTAATGGTTAAAAAGTGTAATTTTTCACTACTCGATATTGTCCTTCCCGGAGCTGCAAAATTCCCTCCCGGAGATGTCTGAATTCAACTTTTCTCGTAATGAGCCGTGTTGATGCATAACTGTATAAACGGAACCACAAAATAACTGAAGCGCCGCCTGTCTGTGGTGAATGGAACTACTCTTGAAATATATTTTTATTCTTCCTTATAAAATAAATCTCCTGTTTTTCTGTTCACTTCTGTGAAAACCGCATCGTGTTACTTGCCATACTTTTCGATTTTTTTTTCATTTTATTTAATTTGTGACCAGTGTTGAATTCAGGGACATTCCCCCCGGAGCATTGTAATGCCCCCCCCCACCCCGAAACTCTACAATGTCCCCCTCCCCGGAGCCACAGAAATCCCTCACGAATAGAAGTGTCTGAATTCAACACTGTTTGTGACATCTGGATCACCTGGTATATTAAAATTAAATCTACAATCTACATGTGATATTTTGTAAAACAGTAGATTGATTTATATTTTCAGAAAATTCTTTACCATTTAGCTTAATGAGTTTGAGATATTAATCCAACCCAAAGCTTTAGAACTGTCTGAAATTTAAAAAATGTTTGCTTTTATCAATAAGTCATTCGTTACGTGTGCCATTGCACGTAATTAAATAGAGGATGGGGTGCGGTTAACACACCCATAAAAGACTAATCAATCAATAAAAGTTTCTAAAATGATAAATAAGGTTATTTAAATTTATTAACATCAAACTGTTTTTCCAGCAATAATCTACCAAATGAAACTGAAAGGGAAAAAGAAACAAGAACGAAAACTTATGCATCTAGCATAGATTATGTAACACTTTCCAACACATCCAAAATAATTTTTTAAATCTTTACCGTTTAATAAGGTGATAGATGATATATAAGTAAATAATTTGAAGAACGCATAACATATTTAAAATCCCAATTTCAGGAATTACCAACAATTCGGAAAAATATCCGAATTGTTTTGTGCAGTTTTTTTTCATGTAGAATGATCCGATTTGCTTCAAATTTTGTATATAGGTTCACTGTGATAAGGCGCTCCCCTGATTAGTTTTGGGGGTTCATCGGTTAAGTATAAAGGAGGGAACGAAGGGAATAATACCCCCTTAATTTAGATAAATAGGTTTTTCATGCAGAATTTTGCGATTTGCTTCAAATTTTGTATATAGGTTCATTGTGATAAGACACTTCTCTGATTAGTTTTGGGGGTTCATTGGTTAAGTATAAAGGGTAGAAAGAGGAAAAATCCCCCTTTAATTTATTGTCGATTTCTTTATTTTTCCAGGTGCATTATTCTTTGAAATAAGAGTATAATATACACTGTAAAACATTTTGTTCAACAATTACGATACATAAACTGGCAACTTTGTGACCAGTATATATACCGTAATTCAACTAGACGGTATATGTACCGTAAAATATTTAAAGTATATGTACCGGCTGCACTCCCTCCCTCTCCTCAGGCCTGCACGCAAGAGCATCACTTTGGGGATTATGCCGTACACCGATTCGGGGCTACCAGTTTTTTCCTTACTGAAAAATAATTATTTTACGGTATAAATGACGATATTTTACTGAAAAACAATCATTTTACGGTATAAATACAGTTTATAATCGAAATGGCACATATACGGTTTTTTTACGCTTAATATACCTTCGAAGTACGGTACTCATACCGTAAAGAGTGAAAACGGTACAAGTACCCTTAATTTATGGTACATCTACTGAAAGGTTACGAAGCATAATGGCATGAGTTTTACTAGGTACTTTTCTCTTTCTTTTATTACTTTTCAATGCTCAGCATAAATAAAAAAGTGTAGGGTCATCAAGGTCGAAAGAAGGGCCTAGGTTGCACTAAATGCTCAGGACAGAAGCTAATTAACAATATTAACAGTTTTTTCCTTATTTCTGTAAAATTTTAAATTTGTAACATAGGCCCTTCTTCCAGCTTCATTCAGTTACTCGAATTGTTCACAGTAATATGAAAAGTATTCGTACATCAAAAATTATTCTAGTACGTATACTGCAAAATACGCACACTCCCTATATTTTTCGGGGAGCCTGGCACCGGTTTTTCTGATTAGAAAAATGCTGTTTAACACATAACCCTTAACTGCTGTCACATAAATTGCGATATAGCTGCTGTGAGCGGTCTCTGAGGCCGCTTGATCGAAAGATGAATAAAAGGCTCGATTGCCTCATAAGATAATGTTTCTGTACTAAACTTTAGGTACATGACTAGGGCTTGGCAAATACGGTCGCCAGGTGGCCACCGGCGATCAAGTTTTTCTATCTGGTGACCAAGTTATTTAATCTAACGTTTTCTTCTTTTTTATTTTCTTTTCTTCTTCTTCTTTTTTTTGTGTGTGTATGTGTGCAAAAATTGACTTTTTAAATAAGAACAAACGGCATTTTCCTCCTCCCCCACTCGTTTTCGACCGCGGCAAGCAGTGATCTTGCTCTTCTCCCGCACTTTTAATGGAAGTACAAATTTAAAAGGCCTTTTCCATCTTATGCGCAGAAAACACCATTTCTCTTCGCTTTAGCCAGCTAGCATGTCACATGATTAGATGTAGAAAAAATGTTCGGGGGAGGTGGGGGGGTCAATAAAACAGTAAGAAATGGTATCATTCCAACCTCTGTGGCAACTAAAATTGTGTACAATGCTAAAATATTGCTTAAGTTTTTTTTGTAAGTTTAAGATCAGATTTCTGTTTTCAGAATTAAAACTGATTATTCAATCAAATTCATTTTAACGAATAATAATATATAAGTGATTGTAAGTAATTCATTTGAAGTAAATCTATAAAAGTAAATTATGTAGTATTCTAGACTATGTAACTAATAATTCTATACTAGGGTTTTTATGTATTTATTTTTTCGATTAATTCATAAAAATCTTTTGTGATTTCTGAAAATCAATGAAGGCGAGGGGGGTAAATATTTTATGCTGGCGACTAGAATTTTTTGCTGGCTTTCTAAACTCCTGTACATGATTATTATAATTAAAATTGACTTATTTTGAAGTCTTTAACACTAGAACGACAGGAATTTTTACTCAAGTCATACGAAAATAATTTACAGCAGAATTGTTATTTAATGCTATTTAACTTAATCGTTTATTTTATTTCTGTACGGTATATATTTGACTTATTTTATGAAGAAATTTCTGGTTCGAATCGAAATATATTTAATTGGTACCGGTCAAATTGACCACTATTGTTGTTTTAGAGTTAACGATACTGCTAAGACTCCAAATGAAACAAAATACCACTAGTATCTATAGTTAAACTGAAAATTATAAGTTAACCCTTTGAATACTGGAGTCAGAAAACTCAATAGCATTCAAAATATGGCGAACGCCCGAGCGTGAAATATCCTGCGAGATTCTTTTTTCCCCTTTCTTCTACCTGCCTATTTCTCAGCAGAACAATAAGGGGTGAAAGTGGAACCTCCCTAAGATAACTAGTACAAACGGCTCCCCACCTGTTGATTCCAATAATCCCCTGCTCTGCTACAATAGTTGGATATTTACGAGGGTGAGAAAACAGGCGTTCGGGTGGTCTGCCCGTAGTTTGCTTGGCCAGGCGTCATAGGCGGTTTAGTAGCGAAAGGGTTAAACTGTGTTAAGGGTTAAATTATAGAACTTGTAGCCATTTCGTTTAATCGCATCTTTGCAATATTTTTCTGAAATAAAACGTTTCGAAAAAATTTTATTAAAAATTCTGGTAAACACGTACACACTCTAATACTGGGAAGCATTTACTAGATCCAGACAGTTAAAAAAACTCATAAAAATATTATCATTTTTTTTTTGAGTTATATATATTTTTAATAACCAACTTTTGTGTACAAATCAATAGGGGGGGGGGGGGGTATGAATTTAAAGTTAAGGTAAATATAACAAAAAAAACTCTTAATCTTCTAATCAAGACCAAATTTAGAAAAAATAGGGGTTCTAAGCAAAGACACTGCTGTCACGTCTTACAAGTATCTGACAGCAGTGTCTATACTTAGTGTCTATCCTTATTTTTTAAATTGGGTATAGTCAGAAAAACATTCTTCTTAAGATACTGAGTATTATATAATAAACATTATTAAATTAATAATAAACAACACTTAAAATAGGAGAGAGATAATTTTGTTACTCTGATAAATTTGAAATTGGATTCTAGTTATAGTCACTACACATGATTCAAAATTTGCAGGCAGTGTTGAATTCAGACATTTTTCTCCGGAATTAATTTATCTCCGGGGAGAAATGGGGGAGAGGTGCAATATGGTGCTACAGAGGGGAAATTGCAAAATTAGACACCTTATTAGTATAAAATCTCTCTTTTTTTCGCAGGAGGGAAGATTTTGAAACTCCGAGGGTGACTACAACCCCCCCACCACCCCGACAAAATTCCTCCGTTATATGGCGTGTTTATTAAATTTTGGTCTGTACACAAACAAAGTAATAATTAAAAAAATATTTTTGAGATTTGAATATTTATTATTAGGTATTTTAACATCTATTCTCAACAAAGAAAATATAGATTTCCTTAAATTAGAATTTATAAATTGAAATTTGGTTGTAAATTGTTTGATTTTTACAACATTATAAAGATCTGTGAGGAATAGATATATTTTCGGTTAGTTAGCTTTCTGTCTTTCCAGATTTGTTTATATACTTACTAATTTCATAAGCTAAGTTTAGAAAGCTGTAACTTTTCATTTAATTCTTATTTTTCTCTTTCTTTTTCTTTTCTAGATGAACGTCTGATGCAGTAAAGATTTTTTTATCCACCTAGTGATCACGATGGTATCATATTCTGTGTGAAGTCTATTAGAAAAAAATTCATGGCGTAAATTTTCCATGTCATACAATTGTGTAGTGCTGCCATCTATTAGTTTAGCGATGAGTTATAAAATGCTTCATGGATTAAAACTATGGTAACAGAATGGACTCGCATCATGGACAAAAGGTAAATTTGAAAAATATATATATACATTATGTATGCATAAAGTATATTTTGTAATATGTAATAAATTCAAAAAATATATTTTATATTTTTTTTTTTTGTAATTTGTTTTATTATTATTTATATTTTAATCCTACTGCAACAATTTCACAATTAAACTCACTACGCGGGAAAAAAAAAACACATTTAAATGTTATATGATAATCCTTAATATTTATTAATTATTTATTTTAATTTTAAAAAATGTAATAACATTATCTTTGAATGTAGCTGCAGCTATTTAAGCAAACATTCTAAGTAAAATTCAGATTTTTCTTTTCCTCACTTTCAGAAAAAGAAAGTTTTATTACCTAATTAGCTTATAAAAGATAAAATATTAAAAATATTTTTCTTTTTCATATCTTTAAAATGTGATCAGATATTGTTAATATTGTTTTTAAATGTTAAAACACGATTTCTTCCTTTTCAATCGGGATCAAGAAAAAGGTTATAGGGTAGTTGTGCCAGTAATGGACACCTTTAAGGAATTTCTTTAAAAATTATTTTTTTATTAATAGTTATAATTGTTATATTCCACATTTTTTAATATTATATTAATCTACCAACAATATTTAACCATGCTCATAGTCACATTTCCCAATGTGAATCGAAATTTAATTGTAAATATCAGAAATAACTCAAAACACCCTAAATTCCAGTAATGGACACCCCACAAAAAGTAATAGATAATTGATATTATGATTGTATTTAAAACTAGAATTTAAAGAAAGCATATTAAGGAAATAAAAGAAGCTGAATTTGTATTGGTTATTTTTTTATAAACCAAAATCGTTGAAGGTGGCCCATTACTGTAAGGCGGCCCATTACTGGCACATCTACCCTAGCTATAGATATTTAACTTTTTTTCCTTTTAAAGAAACAGTTTATTTTAAAATCTAATACCTTTAAATTTAATTAAAAAGTAACTTATGAGGTAGTTTATGAATCATGGAGAAATTAAAAGTGAATAGAATCTATCAAGTAAACCGTCAGAGTTTCCTTATCTTCTGAATCAAAATAAACCCCTTCGGTGGACAATATAAGTTGAAACATAAATAATTTCTTTTTATTGAAAATGTATTTATGTGTTTGATATACATCGCAGCTTAATGCATTTTTCACGTCAATGCAACAAGTTCATTATTATTATTATTATTTTGTATTTAAAATCTTAAAAATGTTATAAATTAAGCTCACCCGCCTGACGTTGCATGAGACCGTCAAAAATTCGCATGAAATACAAAAAAGTCTAAAAATTACAATAAAAAGCCGCGAAAATTTTAAAACCGCTGCACGAATTCCGAATAAACTTTATGGAAAAGTGAACAATCATCTATCGGCATATAAACATATGCGGCTGGAAGATTTCTATAGGATTTACTTTACTAACGTGGAAAAATCGCAGGAAATCGAGAAAAACGCTGGAAATCGTATTGAAAGATCGCTAAAATTTCAAAAATCGCAAAGGACAACATTTACTATATTGGGCTAAAAGATTAAAACAGGATTCTAAGAATGTAGAAAAATCTCCGAAAAACGTAAAAGAAATCTCTAAAAATCGCGAAAAAATACGTAAACGAATTCGAAATAAGCTTCTTTGAAAGAGGACAAAATTTACTATATTGGACTGAAATATTAAACCGCATTTCATTTTACTAATGTGACAAAATCGCCACAACCCCCCCTCCCCCCCCCAAAAAAATGCTAAAAATCGCTAAAAATTTAAAAATTGCATTAGACAAAATTTAGTACAGTGGACTGAAACATAATCACCGGAATTATCTAAAAAAGTCAGCAGGTAACGCGCAAAAATACTAAAAATCGCATTGAAAATAGTTAAGAAATCAAAAATCGAGGAAGCCAAAATTACTATATTAGGCTAAAAGTTTAAAACCGAATTCCTTTTACAAATGTTAAAAAATCGCCAAAAAATGGCCAAAAAAAAAAAAAAAAGCTAACAGTCTTATTAAAAATCGCGTCGCATTAAAATCTCAAAAAGTTCAAAAATCGCTGAGGACTAAATTTACTATATTACGCTAAAAGATTGAAATCGAATTATTTTCATAAATGTTAAAAAATCCCAACGGATCGGGAAAAAAGGCTAAAATTCGTAAAACTTTCGTAAACTCTCTGAAAAATCAAAAATGGCAGAGGAAAAAATTATATTACACTAAAAGTTTGAAACCTAATTACTTTTACGAATATCAAAAAATCACCGAGGGACACGAAAAACCACTAAAAATTGCATAATACAGAAAATCAGACACTTAAACATCGTATATCGGACTTTTAACTCTTTAAAATGATGTCAAAAACATGAAGACACTGTTTCACTTTTTAAAAAGTGCTACCTCAAAGTCCTGAACAGTCAACTTCAACAGAGGCATCGCGCTCGCTGCAATGCGTCGCGTCGCCGCAGTGTGACCCAAACATTCTCCATCGGATTTAATAGTATATAAAAATTTTTAGTTGAAATTTTTCGTTGAAATGTTTACGCTCAGAAAGTGACTATTTTGTAGAATGACCCATTACGTAATGAGTAATCCTTTTTTTACACTTTCCAACATAGTTGAAAAGTGTTTATGAATTCCGTTTGTCTGTCCCCACTCTAACTCGTGTAAATACAGTCGGATTGCCGTGTAGTTGATATATGTTATTGAGGTTGACCCATAGAACTAATGAGGTTGACCATAGTATGTTCGGTATTGAAAATGCAGTGTATAGCATTTATGGTTCGATTACAGGCGCAATCAAAAGTATTCCGATACATTACTGTCAATGGGGAAAACTGTTCTCAATGCATTTTAATAATAACAAAATTGATATGCGTCACTGATGCAGACGACGACATATTTTCTATAGAATATAGAATAAATAGCAATTATAATTTATTTACAGGGACACTCAAAAGTATTCCGATGCATTACGGTCAATGGAGAAAAATCGTTCTCAGTGCATTTTAATAATAACAAAATTGATATGTGTCACTGAAGCAGACAACATTTTCTCTGTAGATATACAACAGGTAGCAATTATAATTGTTTGCAGGTACACTCAAAAATATTCCGATACATTACGGTCAGTGGGGAAAATCGTTTCGAGTACATTTTAATGATGTTACACTGTTTCAAACATAAGGGAATTTATATGCATCACTGAGGTGGCTGGAAACATGATCTATATAGAGTACAGAGTAAGTAGCATTTATAGTTCGTTTACAGGAGCACACAAAAGTATTCCATTGCTTTAATATATATGAGGGGAAATCGTTTACAGTGTATTTTAATTAAATTGATATACATTACTGGACTGCACTAGAGCATGTTTTCTGTAGATTTTTTGAGTGCGTAGACTATTTCGTTTATTTACAGAGACACTCAAAAGATTTTGGTTACAGAACTGTCTATGAGCCATAACTGTTGGATTTAAGTTTTAGGCTGTGATATGCATAAAAATGTTCATTTTTAGAGTATTATGAGGTGTGTATTTCATATACAGGGTTGAATGATATAAAATTGGCATACATTACAGGCTATAAACAGGAATGCCTGAAAATGAATTTTTTACAGCATTGTGGTTATTTTTTAATGTTTATTTAGATATCTCATTTCATTGTGTAAACAAAAATGACATTTCTTAACAATATTCCGATAGTGTTGGAAAGTGTTTCATAATCTATGCCATGGTGCATGATTTTTCGTTTTTGCTATATTTTTTTATGTTTTTTCGCTTTTGCGAGGGTAGATAAAGCATCACATTAAGATTCATCCTTTAATGGGATGGTGCAATTGCTTTACTCCTGACGCATACCATTTATTTCAGAATGCAGGTTCTCTTTTCTAAAACGACGCCATTCATTCTATTAATCGAGATTCAAAACGTCATCAAATATTTCACAGTAGTTATATCAACTAAACTTCTTCTTTAAAAATTTGAACTATTTATTTACATATTAACAGGATTATTATTATTTTATAACACTCGTTTGAGCGTTCAAATTATCACCGACAATCGGTTCAGAATAAAAGTTACATCTCACAGAAAAGAATAAAGCGAAGGAAAAAAAAGATAATGCCATTGGCAACCGACAAATCCTCCGGCTAGACGGGAGGGCGGCATTCGTAACAACTCCAATACTAGGGCCAATATATTTTTTTGCTGACTTTGTGGTGGGCAAATATTTCTTGCAAATATTTCCAAATCATCAATACTCCAATACAAAGCTAATATTTCATGCTAATTCCATGCAGTATTGACCCAATATTGGGCGAAGATATTGTCACTATTTACATGTGAGTAGGCAGTGTCCGCACGGTCCTTAATTTTGAGTACCACTATTTCTAAACAATAAACTTCGTCTTATTTAATCGTAGAATTTTTAATAATTGAGGAGCCCTCTGCAATAACAAGGCAAGTAGAATTACCTTGATTGATTCTCAATTTTCAGATTTATCTATGTATTGTTTAGCATATGAGGAAATATAAATTTTATGATCATAAGTAAAGAAAATATGTTAGAAGTCTTCTTAATTGGAATGTATGCGAAGCAGTTATAATCTAAATTAAAATGTTGAAAGTAAATGTAAAAGCTTTGTGGCTGATAACTCCGTTTCACTTGCCTTGTTATTGCAGAGGGCCTCTCAATTTTCTACTATTATACTCGTGGAAAATTAAAAACCACAAGAGCACTGCTAGGGTTATGTAACAAATATAGGGTGACTTTTAATTAACCTACAACTCTAAACTGAAATAATTTCTCAGAGCCTCACTAGATGGCGGCACGAATGCGTGCAGTGAGAGAGAGCATAAAAGGTATTTGTTTAGTGTCAGTTCCATGCAGTTTTGAAAATGTCTCACAAAGCGTCATATTCAACTGAACACCGTGTTTTTATTGTTAAAAATTGGCATTTATGTGCTGAAAATGCAACTTTATTTCTACAGAAATGGTCTTCAACATTCAAAAACCGACCTAAGACTTCTAGAACAATCCTAAGAGATCTGATAAGAAAATTGACCACCTTATTCACCAGATATGAATCCATCTTACTTCTATCTTTAGGGTCGTATAAAAGGTTTGGTTTACAAGAAGAAGCCGACAGACCTTATTAGCCTCAAAATTTCAAAAACTGACTCTTTTTCAAGCATAAAAAAAGAAACGCTCGATTCTGTTACTGACAACTTTGTGACTCAGTTGCGCTATTGTATAACCTCTGAAGGGTCTCACTTTGAAAACCTTATCCATTAAATTCCTTTTCCCCTTTCTTTTCAATAAAAAAATGTTTGTAGTGCCATCTGCAACGACTCGAGAGTTATTTCAGTTTAAATTTGTAGGTTAATTAAAAGTCACCCTGTATTTTAATTTGACCTTTTAATGTATTTTTTTTCTCTTTTAAACATTTTTCAGTTTCTTCTAATCTGTTTTTTTACAATTCTCTTGTCAGACCTTCAGATCGGACAGAAGAAGAACTGGAGATAATTTACAACCGTCTTCGAAGCATCCAGGCTTTCGAGAAATACCATCCGACCTTACTGCATCAGATGTGCTACTTCGGTTACTACGAAGACCTCGACAAAGGTGTCACACGTAAGTATCACCACTCTAGTGGATAGTATTTCTACAATAACTTCGCTTATCAAAACATTTTAAGCATCACCTCTCTAGTGGATAGTATATTTCTACAATAACTTCGCTTATCAAAACATTTTAAGCATGACCTTTCTAGTGAATAGAATTTCTACAATAAGTTCGCGTGTCAAAACTTTATAAATATCACCTCTCTGGTGAATAAAATTTCTACAATAACCTCGCATATCAAAACATTATAAGCATCACCTCTCTAGTGGATAGAATTTCTACAATAACTTCGCGTGTCAAAATTTTATACACATCACCTCTCTAGTGGATAGAATTTCTACAATAACTTCGCGTGTCAAAACATTATAAGCATCACCTCTTTAGTGGATAGTATTTCTACAATAACTTCGCTTATGAAAACATTTTAAGCATCACCTCTCTAGTGGATAGAATTTCTACAATAACCTCGCATGTCAAAACATTATAAGCATCACCTCTCTAGTGGATAGAATTTCGACAATAACTTTGCATGTGAAAACTTTATAAGTATCACCTCTCTAGTAGATAGTATTTCTACAATAACCTCGCATGTCGAAACATTATAAGCATCACCTCTCTAATGAATAGAACTTCTATACAATATCCTCGCATGTCAAAACATTGCAAGCATCAACTCTCTAGTGGACAGACTTTCTACAATAACTTCGCGTGTCAAAACATTACGTATGAAAATGTATAAGTGAAATATATATAGATTTATTTCAGCGAAGTGTATTGATATTTCCGATTGATGCTTCAAAAAACTGAAAGGCAATTACATATGTAATTCTTCTATAAATATTTGCATAGCGTTGACTAAATTATAGAATTGTTACTTTTTGTTACTTTTGAATTAGCGGTATTTTATGGAAATATTGTTTTATATATAGAAAACTAATATGGAACCATTGATAGTTTGTTACATTGTCCGCTTGTAACAGACATGTCACTGGTGTTCATGATGATCAATGCTAGTACAATAGAGAACAAGTTTAAGTAAAATCAAACAGTCTTTATTTTAAAACTTTAAAGGGAAGGGATTTGAGAAAGTACTGTTTAATTTGCCTTATGCCGAAAGAAAGTCAATCCCCAAAATACTTCACTCAGAAAATAAAACTTCAATTAGCAATATCAATAAATAGATAACTTCAAAGTATGACTTACGATTTGGACGAACGTCAAAATGTACGTTGAGATGCTTTCAGAAAGATGTAACTTCCACTGTGCAAGTCTATTTATTGTGAGTCCAATCCCAACGTCTAAGAAGTTTGCCTACAGCAGATCTGAAATCGGCACTCCGTGATCGCCCAACACTTTTTAGTCAGTTGATAATGAGGTAAAATTTACTGTTACCAAATGACGGCACGCTTTCTCTACTCCAGAAAAGTTTATTTAACTCGATAGAACTCCAAAAACCAGAATGGAGAACTCGATCCAAATGTTTCATCTCCCCAGAGCGTTCCAGTGCTTAAATACTGCTATATCGATTGACCAGACGTAGAAATTTGCATAAATATCGAAACAAAGAGAAAAATTTACAAGTTCCCAGGTTTCCACACTCATTCATCGAAAGTTAGAGAAAGATAGCCTAAGATATCACTTTACACACATTGACTGTTATTGGACAAAAACTACGTTCCCAATCGAAAATTCGACTACCCTTATAAATCAGAGTAGTCGACACATCATACGCTTATCTATACTAATATTATAAAGGAGTAAAGATTGTTTTTTCGTTTGTTTGTTTGTTTGTTTGTTTGTTTGTAGGGGGGAAATCTCTGGAACTACTGAAGCGATTTAAAAAGTGATGGTGGCAAATTGATGGTGACAAACCCTGCTCCAACATAGGCTATATTTTATGTCGGTACCACTATCCACAGGGGGTTCCAAGAGCGAAAAACGTTCTAAAATTTCGATTTTTTGTATATTGAAGGAGATAGAAACATCAAATTTGGTATGGTAGTTACTTATAAGATGTAAATGCTCTCTAAGAACAAATTCTAAAAACATTCGAAATTTAAAAGGGTGAGATGAGGGAAAAGCGTTCTAAAAACATTCTAAATTACAATTTCTATGGTATCTCTGGAACTACAGAACCGATTTCAAAAGTGATGGTGGCAAATTGATGGTGACAGTCCCTGCTCCAACATAGGCTATATTTTATGTCGGTGCCACTACCCCTAGGGGGATGCTGGAGCGAAAAACGTTCTAAAATTTCGATTTTTTGTATACTGAAGGAGATAGAAACATCAAATTTGGTATGGTAGTTACTTATAAGATGTAAATGCTCTCTAAGAACAAATTCTAAAAACATTCGAAATTTAAAAGGGTGAGATGAGGGAAAAGCGTTCTAAAAACATTCTAAATTACAATTTCTATGGTATCTCTGGAACTACAGAACCGATTTCAAAAATGATGGTGGCAAATTGTAGGTGACAGTCCCTGCTCCAACATAGGCTATATTTTATGTCGGTGCCACTACCCCTAGGGGGATGCTGGAGCGAAAAACGTTCTAAAATTTCGATTTTTTGTATACTGAAGGAGATAGAAACATCAAATTTGGTATGGTAGTTACTTATAAGATGTAAATGCTCTCTAAGAACAAATTCTAAAAACATCCGAAATTTAAAAGGGTGAGATGAGGGAAAAGCGTTCTAAAAACATTCTAAATTACAATTTCTATGGTATCTCTGGAACTACAGAACCGATTTCAAAAGTGATGGTGGCAAATTGTAGGTGACAGTCCCTGCTCCAACATAGGCTATATTTTATGTCGGTGCCACTAACCCTAGGGGGATGCTGGAGCGAAAAACGTTCTAAAATTTCGATTTTTTGTATACTGAAGGAGATAGAAACATCAATTTTGGTATGGTAGTTACTTATAAGATGTAAATGCTCTCTAAGAACAAATTCTAAAAACAATCGAAATTTAAAAGGGTGAGATGAGGGAAAAGCGTTCTAAAAACATTCTAAATTACAATTTCCATGGTATCTCTTTAACTACGGAACCGATTTGAAAAGTGATGGTGACAGTCCCTGCTCCAACATAGGCTATATTTTATGTCGGTGCCATTACACCTAGGGGGATGCAGAAGCGAAAAACGTTCTAAAATTTCGATTTTTTGTATACTGAAGGAGGTAGAAACATCAAATTTGGTATGGTAGTTACTTATAAGATGTAAATGCTCTCTAAGAACAAATTCTAAAAACATTCGAAATTTAAAAGGGTAAGATGAGGGAAAAGCGTTCTAAAAACATTCCAAATTACAATTTCTCTTCAATCTCTGGAACTACAGAACCGATTTCAGAAGTGATGGTGGCAAATTGATGGTGACAATCCCTGCTCCAACATCCTCTTTAATAAAAAGCTATGCATTGCTGACGACTGGGTTTTTAGCTAATCGTGGCCACAGATTAATCTCGGAAAATGAAACATTTGGAGTTACTGACAAAAATAATAGCTCAAAAAGTATTTGCCAGAAAATTGTTAGACAAACTGCGTTTGAAAGGTAAAAAATTGTATTCTTCTTGATATAATTTTCAAATCTATTGATTATACCGTTTTTTAAATATTGAATTAAAAAAATTACCAAATTTCACAATGGAGTACCATAATTTCACGTGTAAAAAGATAATTATAAGGGCGACGTGTCCTGATGTGTATATTGGCTATAGCACGAGTCACAAATTATAGTACCCTTATTATTCTCTTAAAATATAAAAGTGCAGTATGAAATGTCAATATTTTGTTTGATTAAAGATTCGTTAAGAGAAACTGACCAGCGTAGCGGGCGTAGCTTGCTGGTTATTGCATATATGTTTTTCCATTGTTTGAGGAGATATACAATACTTGTTTTGGGGCTGCCAATGTATTTTTTAATACTTATATGAATCTATATATATCATCTTTAGAAATTATGATATAATTCAGATTAGCTGTGATTTAGTCAAATGTTCTTTTATTAAACAAAATGACATTCGAAATAAATTTTGAAACCAAATGATATCCAAACATTTATGATCCTATCAAAAACTTGTCAATATAAAAGTTGTAGATAATAGTAAGAGGATTTATAATAAACTTAAGTGGATTTAATATCTTGAAGTGACGAAGTTATGAATTTTTTTCTTCTTAAACCTCTATTTTTGTTCGCCCCTTGAGGCCACTTTTAATGATATCAAAAGTCTGTCATACATAAATTTTTGGCCTTTTTCCTAGAAGTAATAATAACTTTAAACTGATTAGATATGTATCATAATTAAGAAGTTATGTTTTTTTTTCTGTTTTCACTTAAAACTTTCCCATTTCCACCCCCTTTGTCCGAATTTGCTCATTAACGAACTTGGCCGAGATTTTCTTCCCCTTGATTTTATGTATCAGTTTGGAAGCGATTTGTGGAGAATTATGGGAGTTATCGTGTCCATAAAAAAGTGATAGACAAATAGATAGATAGATAGACAGATAGATAGATAGAGTTTTGAACTGGGGGGTGGTTTTGCGTTCTAGGGATTATGATCGGCGTAGATCTGCAAAAACTTTTCAGAAAATCCCTCATAGGGGAGAATGTAATAGGTAGTATTTCTTACTAAATCCACATAAAATATAGTTCTCACTAAAATTTTCAAAATTTTTATTGGTTTCAGACGATTTTATTACATCTTTTACTAGTGCAAAGTTCCGATTGTTGTTTCCGAACTTAGACATGAAGAGTTCAGCTGTCTTCTATTTGTTTCACTTTCTTGGGACTACATTTTTTGTTTATTTTGGTAAAAGCGCAGCTTTAAACAAACAAGCAACATATTTTCTTATTTATCTGTTTTCAAATGTTCTGAAAAAATATGTTTGTATTTACAACAGCAAGTTGGCAGTTCTGTTCATAATTTACAAAATGTCACCCTAATTCCAAACACCGAAATTGAAAATTCTACAAGATTTTATCTCATTTTCGATATTGTGCTGTTTAATCTCTTGAGGCCTGAAAAAATACTAAAAATACTCATTTATTACTTTTTCACAAATAAAATGACATTATAGATGACGGAAGAAAGCTCTTTTCTGAAATTGATACTTTAGAGGAGTGGTAATTTAAGTTCACAAATATCGATCTAAAATTACTAGTACCATAAAATATCAATTTAATTATCAATAACCTAAATTCACACAATAACAAATTTAAGGGATTTAAACAAGTGAATGATTTATATATTCTCAAAAAAATTTATTGTTATATAATTAAGTTAAATAATTACAAAAATTACCACACTGTCTTGAAGTCAAATGAAAATAACATTTTTTATGAGGAAATATGCATCGATGCTACCATTTATTGGTTTGGTTTTAGAACAAAAATCCTTCCGCTACATAGAAGTGAAGTCAAAATGTTAAAAAATTAAACAGTTTAGTTTTTATGAGGTAAAAAATAGAAGTTTACATTTGTCTGAAGATATTAAGATCATTAAACTTTTATAACCAGAAATTTAAAACAAGAAAATAAAATTGTACTTTATATATAGATCAAAGTATATACTATAACAACAAGTTGGTTTCTAATAGATTTCCTTAACTGCTTACATTATTACTACTGGAGTTTTAGCTTGTAGAGCATATAAAATTTTTAATCATTAAATTTATTTTAGCAACATTAAAAATTACTTTAAAATTAACTTCTGGAAGTTATTGCACATTTTTTTTTAATTTTCCCTGCAGAACTGAGCGGGTCCTGGCAAGATAGTGCCAAGCTACATTTTTGGTGAAATAAATCTAACACTGTAATCTGTTGCTTAATATTGTAAATTACAATATCCAACATATAATTTGTTTCTAATCTCACTTGGTGGCAGCCTATGTGACAGGTTTCGTTTTTGCCCTAGATGTTTATGCCCCCAATGAAGATAGCTAATTTACAAGGAACGTAATAGTAATATAATTAAAGTAATGCCATACTGTTACTCAGAATATCTCAAGAGTTACTAAGACATTGGCGAAAAAACTTTAGGTTATCTTGGTTTATATATCTTGATTTGAGTTGATCAAATTTTCAAATTGAAATATCTCAGAAGTTCAAAAATGTGGGTTGGCACTCTCTTGCTCCGACTCCCTCAATTAATCTAGAATTTATTCTTTTTTGTGATTTTTTTAAATTTTTAATGTAAATAAATATTCCTATTTACAATTATCAAATGTTTAGTTACAAACAATGAAGAAAATAGAAATTTCATATCTTGATATATATATATATATATATATATATATATATATATATATATATTATCGCAAATTGCAATAATGGAAGAACTCTAATAGTATTTTGCTTACTTAAAAAAAAAATATTATCACAAATTAAAAAAAAAAAAAGTTTGGTAATCCTTTTTAGAATGATTATTGATTCGGAATATCATGTATACATAAAGTTAATAATACTGTAGTGATTATCTGTACCATTTATAAGAGTTTAATTGTATCCCAGTGACATTATGCTAAACTTGTCTCCTTTATCATTGAGATAAAAGTAAAATTTGGATTTAATATAATACTTATTAACTAGGTACTTTAATCCTTAAGACTTGCAGTCTGTACCATTATTTCTTAAGAATGACATCATCGTCACTTAATTTCAATCTCAACTTTGATTCCCCATATAGCATGACTAAAATTAATTATTCCACACCTTCATAACGAATATTTTGATATACAATCAACACTTCTTGACACCACCCGTATAAATTTATAAGAAAATAGCAAAATTTCTTGCAATTTAAAGATGTTGCTACTATAACATCGGGTATTTGTTGATAGGTTAAAACCTGGGAATATGAAATATTATATGATGTAATTTAAACTTTTTTGATACATGCTGGAAGGTTTAAGTATTACGTATAAAATATTAGTATTTAATAAAAAATTTTAAACAAAATATGAAATAATATATGTGTATATGAAACATTTTATTTTGAGTAAATAGCGGGCTGAAGTCCAAAATGTTGAAACGTGTAGTTACAATCAATGTATTTATTTATCCAAGATATTTTGTGAAATCTTTAAACATATTAAAATAACGTAATAAAATAACTGGAGTCCACAATTTCCAGGTGAATTTAGTCTAGGCTAATTTATTTTTCTAAACCTTGAAGTTGCATGCTTTTATAACTTGTATAAGTTTATTAATATGTTGCTTTATTAATTTTTTTCAGTTTTTCGCCAAGGTGATAAAGGGACAAATTGGTACGCTGTCTTGGCAGGCTCTCTAGATGTCCAAGTTGTCTTAACATCACCTATTCTGGTAAGATTAAAATATCATTGTTTATAATTGTAACGGCATTTCAAATTATGGCTGTATGTTATTTTTCAGAATGTGCAATTTTAATTCCATATAATCTTAAAAATTGTTATACGGATTTAATTCCGAATTCAGTGTTTCACGCATACGCACACACACACACACACACACATAAACATATATATATTTAAGGAAGTATTAAGTTTATAGTATATTCTAGCTACGTGGCAACTCGATGTGTTGCTTTTAAATTGCATGAGATCATTCCATTGTTTCAGGGAAAATGAAATCTAAATTTATTGTAAATTTAGAAAGCAACATCCACATTCGTCCAACGGATGGTATGTTTTGAACTCTCCCGCAGGCTCGCAGTACAGAAACATACTGTTTGTAAGAATGTGATGTGGACGTTTGTTTTAACACCAGTTTTAATTATAAATCATGATGAAGACTGGGTTCACAGCCGAAAGTGCTTGTTTTATTTTAATGTTTTAAGATCTAAATATAGGTTTTCTTCATATTTTAGGTAATGGAATCACATGTTTTTGTGTGTACTTTTATTTTAATTCATTCCATCTTCTTTTAGGTAATGGTATCACATGTTTTTGTTTGTACCTTTATTTTAATTTGACAAAGATGAATTTAAGCATTCCGAGCTTGTTTTATATGTTAACATTTGGAGTTCTAAACTTTAAACCTTCGTAATTTTTTAACTACTTGACCGAATGACCTCTTGTTTGGCATCCATAGGTGAAATTTACCGAACAATTCAAATATGGTGTTAAAAGTAGGTGTTAATAATTAAAATTGAAACGTTTGGTGAAATTTCTAAGGAAAATTTAAGTCTAGCAAGAATTAGCAAACGTTATTACTAATCGATTGGTCACACCGGTAGATTACTAGTCACAATTTTAATGCGATAATTTGTATTAGTGTTAGTAGAGGGTCATCACTTTTTTTCCAAGACTATTAATAGTCCTTCTTTCACACGTGTCCTGGCACTTTTTTTCCTTTCTGAACCTTGTGCTATAAGAAATCCAACTAACGAATCAATAGAAAAAATCACGCAGTTAAAGGTTATTGTCTTCCATGCGAAGCAACGATAAAGGAAGTACATTAGAAAAAAAAGAGATTTAATTCTAGGAAAATACTTATGAGATTCATTCTTGTAAAAATATACAAGTGTCCTGTTACAACATTTAAAAAAAAAAAAGAAGACATTTTTTTTTTCATTTGGGATTTGTAGTTGCTGACAAATCAAGGCACATGAGCCTTTATGCCATTTCTAAAGAATATACAAAAAAGCAAGACTGAAACAGTAAGAACCCCGTTGGTGACGTTTCATTTTTTTCCCCTTTGGCCTCAAGCAGCGAATGTTATGGACTGATCTATTTTTTACGAACGTTGGAGAAAAAGATACGATTCTCTACGCAAGCTAATGAATCTCTTTACGCTCATATCAGTGTCTATTTTTATTTCATTTAAGTATTATACGGATTAAAAATTACTAATGATGTTCACGAGAATTTATGTTTAAAAAACAATTTAGAAAGTGAAAAAAAACACGATACCCGCACATTAAATATAAACATATGAAATAATCAATGATGTTGAAAGTCTTGCTACATATACTATAGATGTGGATAATACAAAAAACAAACGGGTACTCTTTTAAATTGATCACTCTGTATTATTTGGATGTAAACATTTAATTATTGACTCAATATTGGCAGAGCTGCACACATTTACACTTTTCTGTTACCACTAAAATTTAATAGAAATTGTTTTATTAAAATTTTGTCTTATTTAATCGAAGATTTCAATCATTGAATAAAACAAAATTTACTATATAATTTTAGTGATAACAGAAAAACGTAAATGTTAGCTATCTATTAGTAAATGCAGCTATCTATTGGATAATTTATTTATAATTCTGTGTTTAAATGTAGCCAATATTTGAAAAACATTTAATTTTTTCCGTGTCAACATTGATTTGCTAGGACTCACGCCTTTCTGATATATAAAAGACATTTCTTAATATTGTTTTATATTTGAAGTAAAGGGAACAAATGAAGAATTAAAATTGTTTTAAAAGTTGAAATTACTCTAAATTTTCATAATGCATTTTTTATACCACTTCTGAATTTGATATAATTCTGTGATTTCGCAAATACTTTCAGGGGCTATAACAAAGGTTTATAAATACTGTAACACTCAGTTATAATGTATAAGCATTAAACTATATTTACTTTATTTAAATTAATTAATTGTTATGTAACATGATTTTATTACGAGCTGAAAATGATGTGGGAAAAACAAACGTTTATTGCGAGAGGAAAATACTTATTCTGTGCAAGTTTGTGTGAGGAATTTTTTTAAGTCAGTGGTGATCTGTTTCTGCGTATTTTTATGCTCTTTATGGTTACAACTGATTTTATACCATATTATATTTAACTTATTATAAAAATAAAATAATTATATTTAACTTTTATTGCTAAACATATAATTAAGTGTGTCTAATATTATTATTATTGTTTTTATGATTATCCGCATTATTATGATTATTATTATTATTATTATTATTATTATTATTATTATATGATACAGAATAGACATTTCATAGTGCCACTGTTTATCAGTAATAATTTTTAAAAAAATTCAGTTAATTATGCGACAAACCACTCTTTTCAAATCAGGCCAACAGGCTGTCAAAATGAAACAGTGAAATATTTTAACTGCTAAAATGTAGAAAATGTACATAATTATACATAAAAAATAAAGAAAGTAATATATTTTAAAAAACACTAATTTATCATTTAATACTTTAATAGTAATCAAATTATAATGATACGTTGATAACACAATTTAGAAATCTTGAACAGATAGTTCAAATTAATGATTTATTTTTCTGTTGCTTACATCAAATTGGTGAGTTTTTAATAATAGCGGACCACACCAAATTAGCGTATTGTAGCGGAAACGTTTTGCATGTAAATTGCAGCCATTAAATTAAATGTGATTTTTAAGATAAACATACAAAAGAATGTTTTAAAAAATATATATACTTTGATTGCTAAACATATAATTAAACGTATTTTTTCCATGTACATTAAAGTACGATTTTGTTTTACAATTATACAACATTATTATTAATTTTAATTATTCCCATTTGGGAATACATATTTCTGTTTCCGTATATCATGCTCTGTTTAATTTGCGAGTGTCTATGCTGTTTCTCTGAATAAAAAGAAGCTTTTATAAAAGCTCGCCTTTACGTAACATATTATTATACATACATACATATTATTATACATTATTATACATATTATTATACATTATTATACATATTATTATACATTATTATACATATTATTATACATATATTATAAATATTATTATACTATACACCCAAATATTAGATTGATCGCGAATTTTTTTTTTTTTTAGCTTTAAGATGTGTCGCATAACAATAAATTTTGGGAACTGCTGTAAACTATATCATTAATATAATATAAGTCATTTACAGAATTTAAAAATCCTTTTCAATAAGGTATTGAGATATTGCAAACAATAAAAATAAATAAATAAAAAGTTATCATAAACAAATTGAATCGGATGTAGCCTTTTCTTACCCAAAAATGATTCATTATATATTCCTGGGATAACACAAGGAAGTGCACTTGTGGCAGATAAGGATCAGTCACGTGCAAATTTATTGTTAACAGGTCGCTGGAAAAAACAACAAAATGGTCGCCTTATACCACGTTAAACCTTTTATAATCACTTTCGATAAGTGTGGAAGTCCGTGACCGGAAATAGAACAAACATACGATTGGATGTCGTGTAATCTCAAAGTGAAAATATACAACGTAAAACGCTAAGGCAATTTATTTTTTTAATATAGATATCAAAGTGTCTAATTATTATTCTAATCGTTGTTATCATTATTATTATATTATTATTATTATTGTTATCATTATTATATTATTATTATTATTATTATTATTATTATTATTAGCAGTGGTAGTAGTATTTGATACAGTATAGACATTTCATAGTGTGAATATTTTCATCTCTCTCTTTTTTTTCCTTCTGTAAACTACATTATTGTAAGTGATCACTTTTGAATAGTATCATTAGTATAGAATTCAGTCATTTCTACCAGGGAGATATTTCTACAGGTCCGCGGGGAAATTGTAATGTTTGGCGGAGGAAGGAGCAGGGTAAAGAAGGGAATGGGGGGGGGGGGTTGACTTTTACTGTTTTTATGAACTCGTGTTTCCAAAGGAAATAAATCATTCATTATTTAATACACGTGTGAAATTTTGAAGAAATATGTATATGTGTCTTGAACTGAAAGAAAAAGTCTCTTAGAGTTTAAATACTTTCGAAAAATATATGTTTATCTATATACATATGTATATATTTAAAAATGAAAACACATCTGAAAAACAAAGGATAATATATTATATAAAAAGAAAAGTGCCCAGTTAAACTGATGGCATTGAGCTCACAGGCTATTCACAATAATTGTGTATTATACTCTTATTTCAAAGAATAATGCCCTCAAAAAATAAAAAAGTCTGTAATAAATTAAGAGGGGTCATTAACTCCCCCCCTGTTCCCCCCTTTATACTTAACCAGTAAACCCCCAAAACTAACCAGGGAAGCGCCTTATCACAATAAACCGATATACAAAATTTGATTCAAATCAGATAATTCTGCATGAAAGACCAATTTATCTAACTTAAGGGGGGGATCAGCCCCCCATTCCCCCCTTTATGGTTAACCAATGAACCTCCAAAATAATCAGGGAAGGCCCTTATCACAATGAACTTATATACAAAATTTGAAGCAAATAGTATGATTCTGCATGAAAAACCCATTTATCTAAATTAAGGGGGGGGGGGGATTAGGCTCCAGTTTCCCCTCTATACTTAACCAATGAAACCCCAGAACTAATCAGGGAAGCACCTTATCACAATGAACCTATAACCAAAATTTAAAAAAAATCAGATATTTCTATCAAGATTTATCGCGTTACGTACATATGTACGTACGTACATACATACATACAGAACGGGCGGGCACATTAGCTCTCAGGCTTTGATAGCCTGTGAGCTAAAAAAGCAATGGAATGGATACTGAAGGAATTATACATAATAGGATGAAAAAACAAAAATTGGAAAAGCAAAAATTGGAAAACTATGAATATCTTATAGAATCTTCAGAATGGCTTTATAAGTGTTGTGGTATTTTGGGGTTCTTTCTAAAACACAACTTACTTAAACTTAAAAAGCTCATTTATTACTCAATCTTCACTTGACAATTAAATATTTAGAAAAAAATAAGAATACCCTGATTAGCTCCACTGAAATCTGTTGCCATGGAAAAGGTAGCAAATTATATTAAACTAATCAAAATATCAAAACTTAAGAATCCGAATAGGTTAATACAACAATGATAATTTTGAACTCATCATTTTAAGACAATATTAAATGTAGTAAGGGGCAACAGATTTCTAAATCAAGTAGCATACTGGATTGCATAATAAAGAACACCCAACTCCACTCCAACCCGATGAAGCTCAAATCTCCATACACATTAAATTAACAAAAGTGTAATCATCATATAATTTGGAAAAATGCAGACAACCTGAAATTCCTCCAATATGAGGACCAAAAGGGGAAAGAGTTAAATCCGTTAATAGAATAGGGATATGATGATGTACTAAAATTTTAGAACAACCATAGAGATTCTGAACAAGATCCGATCGGTTAACCAAGAATCGTATAGTGGTGTATAATGACTGGATATTTTTTTTTTTTTTTTTTTTTTTTTTTACTTTTTAAAATAAAACAATTTTGGTGTATATTTTAGAAAAACAATGTTTCTGAAAGAGGAGAGTTAAAGCTTAATTTAACATTTTATGAAATTAAATTTAATATTACTGTTTCACTTATTAATCTATCCATCCTTAAATCAAGATCAAAAATACGATTGTATAACATTGAGTGAACTTCAATTTATGTTCATTAAAACAGTCAGTTATGAATTTAAACTTAAGAAATTTTAAAGTCCTAATTTAATAAAGTTGAATTTTCTCTCCCTTTTTTTTTTTTTTAATTAATCACAGAAAGGTTAGGCCATTCTTATAGGTCTACTGTGAATATAAAAAATTAATTATTTAGAGATTTATACAAAGAAAAACATACCAACTTTGATAATAAACAAAAAAAAAAAAAAACACAATTTATTTGAACATTTAAAATAATGAAGCAACTAAGTTATCAAAAATAATCTTAATAAAACAATATAACAGCTGATCTTTTAAGTTGAAACCACTCACTGGTTACTTTTAAATTACACATCATATTTTTAAAATTACCATCATATTACCATTTAATGGTCGTTCAAACATACAAACATTATATATTAACCTACAGACTATTTCTGTTCATAATGTTTATTCTTATTGAAATTATCCAAAGATATTCATTTCACTTTTAAACTCTGGTATAGCAAACATATTTTTTTTTTTTTTTTTTTTTTTAAAGAGGTACAAATAAATAAAAAGAAAAACTATGCAAATAGTACTTACAACAGGTAGAGAGTTCTACAATTTTAGTCAATGGGCACTTAGGAGCATTTCCTCCTTTTTCAAAATCTGATGAAGCACTTAAGCTGGAGTATTCAGGCTGGGGAAAAATTCAGACGTGGTTTCAAGCTAACATTCATCAATCCTCTCATCTCACTGCATCACTTGCCATCAACTACTAGGTCCATCATCTAGTCCGGAGGGGAAAATCGTTCTACGGTCCAGAACTTCACCGTCGGAGTCAGTAATTTCACCTTCCTGAAGCATGTGTTTTATTCGAAGATAGCCATCACCGTAACTCAGAACACTACGACTTCTAACGACCGGTTTAGTTCAATATCTATGATCACTTCTGATGGTTAAGAAGTCATAATCTTGGAGCGCCACTACGCCAAAAAAAAAATAGGCTACACATATCTTCTTCTTAATTTCTCGTTAACAGTTATAGATCTGCAATTCGAAAATGCCCTTATAGCCTCTTTTCATCATAACATCATGATTTAGGATGGTTAATGTAGGGCCATCAATGCCCCACTCTCAAAAAAAAAATCTTCCAGAAACCTGTCCTCCTTCAACAACTTCGCGATCCAGCCCACAGGCCAATCTTCGAGCCCCGTAATAAGTCGAATTTTTTTTACGAGTCAAACGACAGGTCTCTTGGCCAAGCAACAAGTGTCGTAAACATTCATTCTCCCGCGCTGCTTGAAAAACCGGACCGATCCACTCTGCCAGGGGTACGGGAATGGAAACAAAAGGAAAAATGGACTCATCGTGAAGACTACAGCTCGCCGCTCCACTCTGCCGGCCGCTTCATGGGGGAAGGAAACCATGCATCACCCCCATGGCGTGTGCTGAAGGGGGGTCCTGTTAGCCTCTGTTTACATGGGCGCCAGCTATCCGCCTGATAGCAGAGCCAATTGAAGCCTGACGTAAACTTACAAAGCCTAATTGCGTGTATAGTACACTCATAAGATAACGTAATTCTTATACAGGGCGGTCGGTCATTCTTATATCAAAGTCAGACTAGATGACTCCAAATTTTCCACCTGTGCAGTCTACTGACAAAACATCCCTCCCTTGCTGTCTGCTTTTCGTATTTGAAAAACAGGAAGCTACGTTAGACTATAAACGTTGAAATTACTTTGCAAAAAGAAAAAGAAAGAAGAAAAAAAAAACTGATTTTATTATAATTATTACAATTACTTTTATTTATTTAAATTTTTATTAGAAACAGAAAAAAAGAGTGCTTTTAAATAAATGTTGAGAAAGTGATTTAAATAATTAATGTAGATTAAAAAAAAAAAATTTGTTGAAACCAACCGTAACAAGATTGCTCCCCCCGGCTAATTAAAAAAAAATTTTTTTGAGAAAACAAATTATTTTTTTGAAAGGTAACTTGGTACCACATGGCATGCTGGGACCTCAACACTGAAAAAACTGACCCACAAACACAGATCATACATCGATCCGGGACGGGATCCAGAGAGTTCACCGCTGAAATACCACCCTGACAATATATTCCGGATATATACAACCAGAGCTCGCACATCCGTAGAAACCATTACCTAAAATATTACCTGAAACATGACCATAAAAGAGTACTACCAGAGGAGGGACCACAAGGCTGATTTTTACCACTAAAATGACCAAGATATTTTCTGCACCTGTAAAAGAACACATGTTCCACCTGATTGTGAAACCTCACTTCCCTACTACTGTCATTCCTACGCATAACTGCATCCTTCCTGAGACTTCTGGCAACAGAACTGTAAATAATACATAAATTGAATTTTGAAAAAAAAAATTAGCCGAAAAAGAAGAGAAGTGCCCACTGATTAATTGTCACTATACTGCTTATATACATAACTTCAATAATTGGCATCACAGTATATTACAACACTATCTATTAATGTAAATAAGTACTAGTAATATCATAGTTACAACACTGTAAATGTCAATGAAATTTGTAAAACACATATTAATTCTATTATACAAAAATACACAAGAGCAACTGGTGACACACAAAAAAAATATATACATATACATCTGTAAGACACAAATTATGGTATCACAGACCATGTTAGAGAATTACGCACACAATTGTAACAATTTTATATGAGAACACATGTTTGTTTTCGAACACAGTCTAATGATTCGGGATATTATGTAGATTTTACAAATGCACGTACAAGTAATGTGCATGGGAAAGAGTATCTCTGCCTCTGTGCTACTTATAGCAAAAAGCAGTTTCGGGCCTTTTGGGCACTACAGGGAAAACATTCCACAAAATAAAATAAAAAACAGGGGTGGTGACATATATCACCAGGAAGGAAAACACACATTCCACAAAAATAGGAAGTAGAATAAATAAAATAGTTAATTTTAGCACTTTTAGCCACACACAACAACATACAGGCATGTACATGAGACAGTATGTACTAGAAAAAGAAAAAGGGCCCACACTCCTTAAAGTTTAAGCTCAAATAAAACCACAAACTGTATAGTAAATAATAAATCTATCTAGTTAAAATGTAGAAATTAAAGTAAACACATACTTAAAAAGTTATATACAAAACACTGATGCATTAAAAAAAACTGAACTAAACAGATCTACCTCGGCAAAAGGGCATACAAAACACAACATCCTAAAAAAATTTTAAAGTAACAAAAATTACATTCGTTTCTTTTTTTTTTTTTTTTGCAAAAATATACCCAAAATCTACGAAAACGGGGTGCGGACGGGTATATACCACATAATCTACCATAAAACAGACAAAAACCTTAAGTATAGGCATAAAAAGGGTTAAAAATGCCTACATGAGAGTATCAACACACAACCAAAACAAACCTTTAATACGCTAGAAAAACTAAGTTCCGTTTTAAAAATGTCAAAAAAAAATAATTAAATATACATACACATTAACTAAACTATAAATAAATACAAATAAACAAGGTAAAATTGAATAAAAATGCTTGAATAACGAAAAAAGGTAGTTAGTATTTATAACTCGGACGGTCTCTTCTATCCCGTAGCGAATAGTCGGTTCTAGAAATCGATATTGAACGACTACTTCTATTCGATTTAGCAGCTGGACGAATCGATGAACGAGACCTGCGCGAATCGCTGTGCTCAGCAGTTGAACTGCTTTCTGCCGTGGCTGAATTTTTACCTACGCGCATTTCACTGCCTTCTGCCGTTGCTAAATTTTTATTTACGCACATCTCGTTATTCTCTGCCGCTGCAATCTCCGGAGAAATGGGAGGTGGGGGAGAGGGATTTATGATTTCAGTCGCGTCGCTGTCTGTTTCCTCCACTTCCGGCGCTACCGGAGTTTCGTTATTGTTGACGTTCACTACTGCTGGTGCGCGGTTACTATCATATGGTGCCCAGGGAATGAATCGGTTACGCTTACACCTGCGTACAGGAGGAGAATCGCGCGGTTGGTGTGGTGAAAATGATGGTCACGTTTTCAGTCGATCCCAGGCCAATTGTTTGTTTTGGTTCACTGGACCAGATGGGGAGTCTGTCTTTGAAGGAAGACAACCTGTCAACATGGACAATCTGACAATTTTTGGGATTAGCAACTAGCGCTATTTTAAAATTAACCTCATTTAGCTTCTCAATTATAGTAAAAGGACCATTATTTTGCTTGCTTAATTTTTTTGTATTACCAGGGGCGACTGTGGGTGTAAATAACCACACAAGATCTCCTATTTTAAAATTTTTATCAACAGCTGTCTTTTCACGGTATTTTTCCTGCTGCTCAGAAACTTTAATTAAATTACTATGTACTTCAGTGTACACTTTTTGAAGAGCTGGGATTAAGAGTTCGCAAAAAGAGGGTGCATCATTATAATTAAAAGAAGGTGGTTGAGAAAAGAGATTATATGGTAGATTCATATTTCTGCCATACATAACTGCAGCTGGGCTAAGTTTAGTTGAAGAGTGGACAGCTGAACGCATAGCTAGTAGTGCAAATTTGAGTTTAGTGTCCCAGTCAGATTGATTTTGATTGACTATGTCACAAAGTGCATTTTTAAGAGTACGATTCTGTCTCTCCACTTGCGAGTTGCCAGCCGGGTGATAAGATGAGGTCTTAATATGATTAATACCAAACATTTTATATACGTGCTCTATCGCATCTGAAATTAGATTCTTCGCGTTGTCCGTCGTAATAAAACAGGGCGCACCGTAGCGTGATATGAAATCAGCTAAAGTGTCCGCAATGACATCTGAAGTGGTTGAACTAACCGCATATGCTTCTGGCCACTTAGTAAATGAATCTATATATGCGACAATATACTTATTTCCCGAAAAAGTTTGCGGTAAGGGTCCAATGAGATCCAAATGAACCTTGTTCATGGGAAACTGGGGGGTCGGCATACGTTGCAGAGGGGCGAGCTGGTTCGCTCTATAAGCTCTCTTCTGCTGGCAACTAATACATGACTCCACTAGATGCTTGACATCTGACGACATTCCTGGCCAATAGAAGTGCTCACGAATGCGATCAATGGTCTTTTGAAAGGCTTGATGACAAGCCGCTAGGGACTCATGTGTTAGTGCAAAAACTTGAGTAACCAATTCTTTTGGCACGACTAACTTTACAGATTTATTCAAAATAGCTGACTCCCTTGTATCCTCACAAACTAAAATGTCATCTCTAAAAAAAAATTTCATGTATTTAGGAGCAATTTCTACACCTTGGTCTAGTTTTCTTGCAATCTCGCAGCATTTCTTGTCTGATTTTTGTAATTCACCAATTTTTTCAAGTAGATTAGAATGAGGCATAAAAGTAACTTCCTTTTCGACTTGTATACAAAAATTACAATTAACAGTGTCATTGGAGTTATCATTGTTGACATACCTCGAAAGGAAATCTGCGACACTGTTACACTTACCTTTAACAAACTTGATTGTAAAATTAAAGTCTGAGAGAGTGCAGATCCATTTAGCCATGCGAGATGTAGGGTCGTGAATTTTTAACATAAATGTTAGAGGCGCATGGTCTGTATAGATGAAAAAATGGGTATTAGCAATGTAACATTTGAAGTGGGCAGTAGCCCAAACTAAAGCTAGTAATTCCCTTTCAGTGGTGGAGTAGCGGGTCTCAGCATCTTTCAATTTTCTGCTGGCAAAGGCAACAGGATGGAGCATGTTATTTTCATCTAATTGTGATAACACTGCCCCTAATGCTTCGCCACTGGCATCAGTATATAAATGGAATTCTTTCTCAAAATCAGGGAGTGCAAGACATGGTTTTGAAATAAGAGCCATTTTAAGGTCTTCAAATTCTTTCTGTGCATCTTCATTCCACGAAAATTTTCCTGTCTCTTTCGTTAAGTTGATTAGATTTTTAGCTCTCTTAGTAAAATCTGGTATAAATCTCCTATAGAAAGATAGAGTTCCAATAAATGACCTAACAGCCTTTCGGGTAGTTGGAGGTTTAAAATTTTCTATTACGGCAATATTTTTATTGATAGGTGATACTTGGCCACTACAAATCTCAAAACCTAGATATTGTATTTTATTCGAAAGGAAAGTGCATTTACTGGGCTTAAGTTTAAGTTTATGCAGTCTTAACCTTTCAAAGACCATGCTAAGCTTCTCAAAATGAGAATTAACATCACTGGAGGCAATTACAATGTCGTCGATATAAACAAGAATTCCAAGATTGCCTAAATCACCGAAAATAGCATTCATAAGTCTTTGGAAACTGTTACCTGAATTTGAGAGCCCAAAACAGTTACGGGTCCACTCAAAAAGTCCTTTGTGGGTGATTATAGCAGTTTTATGCCTATCCTCTGGGCGAATAACCTGTTGAAAAAACCCACTAGTTAAATCTAGCGTTGAAAAAAATTTAGCCCCACTTAAAGCATCAACAGAGTCGGTAATGTTAGGTATTGGGTAAGCATCTTTAACAAGATTTTTATTTAATCTTCTGTAGTCAACAGCAAGTCGATAGGAACCGTCTGATTTCCGAACCAGAATAACCGGAGAAGCAAATTCAGACATGGAAGGGGAAATTATGTCCGCCTGTAACAAAGTATTAAGTTGGTCTTCCATTTCTTGACGTAATTTGTAGGGGACTCTATAAGCTTTGCCTTTAACTGGTTTATTTGAAGTTAAGTTAATTTCATGCGGGATTGTATCACAGCCGGGTAAATCTAAGACCGATGCTGCAAATACATCTTTGTTTTTGTCTAGAAAATTTTGCATTTTAAGTTTTAATGGGGGTTCTAAATGATCTAAATTAATTTCAGAGCTCCAAGTGAGATCAGCGTGATCAAAGTCACCAATTGGAGGGGCCAAATTTATATTATAGGTTAATTTATTATCAGTTACGGGTATATTTGACTGGTCTACACATTTTTGAATTTTGGCAACAAAGGTTCCTTTATTTAAATGAATACTATTGTCTGAAAAATTTGCAAATGAGATATATAGGCCATGTTCTTTAGTGCAAATGGCTCTGGAGGTAAGGAGACCTTGATTTAAATTTTTCGCCAAAGGTTCTAACATAACAATATCATTTTCCTTAATAAAATTTTCCTTATAACTTTTAACCTGGGCTAACATTTTTGACTGCGGGGGAATTGAAATTTTGCTACATAACACAGCGAAACTTATATTTTTATTTTTATTGGTTTTATCACTACTGCTATCTTCATTGCTCTCCTCCTCGACTTCAGGTACCTTATCCTCTATACTTACCAAATCTTCACTTTCATCAATATTACAAATTTCAGTAGTCTCTTCAGCTAAATTACCCTGAGTTACCTGACTCGCTGCTGAAAGAATGTTGTCGACACTTTGAATACTTGAAAAATTTTCAGTGTTATTACCCTCAGAGCTACCGCCTGATGTTGTTTGCATGCAAAAGTTCTGCGCAACACTTTCAACTTCCTTATCTGACTCAGTTTGAATGACTATCTCAACATCTTTTCCCATATTACTCAACTGCGGGTCCTGAACTACCATATTTTCACTACTATGATTCCCATTTTCAATATTAACTGAGTCATGAACTTTCTCACATGCACAATTTTCAGGAGGGCTATTGGCATTACTACTTTTTGAATTCTCCCCTACTTTGTTGACACATTTTATATTTACAGAATTATTTTTAACACAATCATTATTTATACAATTATTATTAGAATTTACACTATATACAGAGTTAGAAATATTTACAGAATTAGTAGCAAGACAAGTATTACACCCTGAAGTATTACTTGGGGTTTCTACGCTTTGTTTACATTGGCCTGAAACTGGCACTTTAAGAGCGACAGCATTTGTATCACAATTTATACTTGCCCGGTACTCTTTCAAAAATGGCATTCCCAAAATCATATTAAATTCCTCTGCTAATTTACCTTCCACTACATAGAATTCAGCTTGACATTGAACATTATCAAAAACAAATTTTAAAAATACTTTCTTATTTAGGTGAACTTTCTCACCGGTGACAGTCATAATGGGGATATTGCAATTCTCCATTTCAAAATTCTCTAAACAGTTACAATCAGTACCACTCAGGAGATTAATTGCAGAACCCGTGTCACATAATGCATTTAGGCAAACTTTATTTATGTAAATTCTTGCAGTTGGTAATGTATATGATTGGGGCTGAAACATACTATACACAGTTGGGGGGTCCAGGGGCCTGTTGGGGATCGACTTGACCACATCTGATCCGGCCACTAATAGTTTAAAGCCTCACTTTCATTGTTAGCTACTGGGGTGTTATTTACCGCCTGCTCTTCATTTCTGTTCGCAGCTGTGCTCCTATTGTTTTGGTAATAACCACCTCTTCTTCCCCTATATCCGCCTCGCTGATTGTGGTTCCCTCTAGGATTTTCACCTCTGTTTCTATAATTTTGCCCACGGCTCCTGAAATTTTGACCACCTCCCCTTCTAAAATTATAGTCGACAAAATTTAGTGGACAATCTCTGGCATAGTGGCCTTGTACGGAGCACCTATAGCAGGTTACGGGTCTTACCTCTTGGTTTTTCTCCTGTACATCCCTAGCCCTAAGATCAACTAAACTGTCTATCTTAGCTGCTAAAACATCAATTTGAGATTTTAGTTGGTCTATCTCCTTCTTTTGTGAGCTATCTTGCTGAAAAACTGCAGCACAGGGTAGGTTTTGGGTCAAATTAGGGTTGAGAATTTCCTCGCGGTGGTTGTAGAAAGGGTTAATGCTCCTATAAGCCTTTTCCTCAAGAAGCGCAATTTTGAGGACCTCTTCTGGGGATTGTGGATTTCTCGCAATTACCCCCTTTCGCACTTCTGGTGTAAGATTGCTCAACAGCATGGAGTGTAGTAGACCCGTTCGGCTTTTATCGACTACTTCACCCTGGATACCTTCAATTACAAGGGCTCTTAATGACATATCATATGCCTTGTCATAAAACTCCTGAACACTCATATTGGGTGGTTGTTTAAAATTTAAAAAATGACTGAGGGCAACATCTGGTGTGGCCTGTGAAGTATAACTCTCTCTTAAGATTTTTAATAGCTCATCAGATGTTTTTGCTTTGTGAATTTTTATTCGCCTAGAAGCAGCTCCTGAAAGTCTAGCAAGTAAAACAAACTTCTTTTCCTCCTCAGTCCAGTCGAATAATTTTGAAAAACTCTCAAATTTCTCAGAAAAATCTGAGAAGCAGACTGAGCTGGCCTCTCCATTGAATGGGGGAATATTAGACAAATTATCCACTAAAGCATTTTTTCGCTGAATAGTGGCAATTGCTTCAGAGTGCTTATCAGCCATAGTTAGAGTTAGAAAATAACAAACAAACCAAAAAAAAAATGAAGAAAGGGGGGGGGGGACAACTTAAAAATGAGAAAAAGAGAGGGGAAAGGAAAACCTTATAAATACATAAAACTTAAGTACAGGACTATGCTTTTTGTAAATAAGAAAAGGTTATGCTCACAAGGCATAATTTTGACTGGGAATTGTAGCTTACTAGCACAGAGAGAGAGCCTAGACCTCTTTTTACACTTGAACATATAAATAAAATTTTAATTGCAAAAACACCCAGTTGCTCTTTGATACATAAATACATACAAGTAAAAAAAAATCAATAACCCAGAGACCGAATTGTTACGGCTCCATTTGTTGTGGTATTTTGGGGTTCTTTCTAAAACACAACTTACTTAAACTTAAAAAGCTCATTTATTACTCAATCTTCACTTGACAATTAAATATTTAAAAAAAAATAAGAATACCCTGATTAGCTCCACTGAAATCTGTTGCCATGGAAAAGGTAGCAAATTATATTAAACTAATCAAAATATCAAAACTTAAGAATCCGAATAGGTTAATACAACAATGATAATTTTGAACTCATCATTTTAAGACAATATTAAATGTAGTAAGGGGCAACAGATTTCTAAATCAAGTAGCATACTGGATTGCATAATAAAGAACACCCAACTCCACTCCAACCCGATGAAGCTCAAATCTCCATACACATTAAATTAACAAAAGTGTAATCATCATATAATTTGGAAAAATGCAGACAACCTGAAATTCCTCCAATATGAGGACCAAAAGGGGAAAGAGTTAAATCCGTTAATAGAATAGGGATATGATGATGTACTAAAATTTTAGAACAACCATAGAGATTCTGAACAAGATCCGATCGGTTAACCAAGAATCGTATAGTGGTGTATAATGACTGGATATTTTTTTTTTTTTTTTTTTTTTTTTTTTTTTTTTTTTTTTTTTTTTTTTTTTTTTTTTTTTTTTAAAATAAAACAATTTTGGTGTATATTTTAGAAAAACAATGTTTCTGAAAGAGGAGAGTTAAAGCTTAATTTAACATTTTATGAAATTAAATTTAATATTACTGTTTCACTTATTAATCTATCCATCCTTAAATCAAGATCAAAAATACGATTGTATAACATTGAGTGAACTTCAATTTATGTTCATTAAAACAGTCAGTTATGAATTTAAACTTAAGAAATTTTAAAGTCCTAATTTAATAAAGTTGAATTTTCTCTCCCTTTTTTTTTTTTTTAATTAATCACAGAAAGGTTAGGCCATTCTTATAGGTCTACTGTGAATATAAAAAATTAATTATTTAGAGATTTATACAAAGAAAAACATACCAACTTTGATAATAAACAAAAAAAAAAAACACAATTTATTTGAACATTTAAAATAATGAAGCAACTAAGTTATCAAAAATAATCTTAATAAAACAATATAACAGCTGATCTTTTAAGTTGAAACCACTCACTGGTTACTTTTAAATTACACATCATATTTTTAAAATTACCATCATATTACCATTTAATGGTCGTTCAAACATACAAACATTATATATTAACCTACAGACTATTTCTGTTCATAATGTTTATTCTTATTGAAATTATCCAAAGATATTCATTTCACTTTTAAACTCTGGTATAGCAAACATATTTTTTTTTTTTTTTTAAAAAAAGAGGTACAAATAAATAAAAAGAAAAACTATGCAAATAGTACTTACAACAGGTAGAGAGTTCTACAATTTTAGTCAATGGGCACTTAGGAGCATTTCCTCCTTTTTCAAAATCTGATGAAGCACTTAAGCTGGAGTATTCAGGCTGGGGAAAAATTCAGACGTGGTTTCAAGCTAACATTCATCAATCCTCTCATCTCACTGCATCACTTGCCATCAACTACTAGGTCCATCATCTAGTCCGGAGGGGAAAATCGTTCTACGGTCCAGAACTTCACCGTCGGAGTCAGTAATTTCACATTCCTGAAGCATGTGTTTTATTCGAAGATAGCCATCACCGTAACTCAGAACACTACGACTTCTAACGACCGGTTTAGTTCAATATCTATGATCACTTCTGATGGTTAAGAAGTCATAATCTTGGAGCGCCACTACGCCAAAAAAAAAAATAGGCTACACATATCTTCTTCTTAATTTCTCGTTAACAGTTATAGATCCGCAATTCGAAAATGCCCTTATAGCCTCTTTTCATCATAACATCATGATTTAGGATGGTTAATGTAGGGCCATCAATGCCCCACTCTCAAAAAAAAAAAATCTTCCAGAAACCTGTCCGCCTTCAACAACTTCGCGATCCAGCCCACAGGCCAATCTTCGAGCCCCGTAATAAGTCGAATTTTTTTTACGAGTCAAACGACAGGTCTCTTGGCCAAGCAACAAGTGTCGTAAACATTCATTCTCCCGCGCTGCTTGAAAAACGGGACCGATCCACTCTGCCAGGGGTACGGGAATGGAAACAAAAGGAAAAATGGACTCATCGTGAAGACTACAGCTCGCCGCTCCACTCTGCCGGCCGCTTCATGGGGGAAGGAAACCATGCATCACCCCCATGGCGTGTGCTGAAGGGGGGTCCTGTTAGCCTCTGTTTACATGGGCGCCAGCTATCCGCCTGATAGCAGAGCCAATTGAAGCCTGACGTAAACTTACAAAGCCTAATTGCGTGTATAGTACACTCATAAGATAACGTAATTCTTATACAGGGCGGTCGGTCATTCTTATATCAAAGTCAGACTAGATGACTCCAAATTTTCCACCTGTGCAGTCTACTGACAAAACATCCCTCCCTTGCTGTCTGCTTTTCGTATTTGAAAAACAGGAAGCTACGTTAGACTATAAACGTTGAAATTACTTTGCAAAAAGAAAAAGAAAGAAGAAAAAAAAAACTGATTTTATTATAATTATTACAATTACTTTTATTTATTTAAATTTTTATTAGAAACAGAAAAAAAGAGTGCTTTTAAATAAATGTTGAGAAAGTGATTTAAATAATTAATGTAGATTAAAAAAAAAAATTTGTTGAAACCAACCGTAACAATATTCATAGTAAATATATGTTATTTGATCCAATATTGTCAGCATTAGGCATAAAATAGACGATATTAAGCCCCTATTAACACACATATATATATATATATATATATATATAAAACAAGAAATTTAATAACCTAACTTAGGTACAAATAACCAAATAAATAAATAAATATGCAACTTAAATAGAAATTAGATAAATAAACAATTATTCTATATATAAAAAATCTTGACATTTTAAATAATTTTTTTATGATTAAAAATGCATTACCGCTGTGAGAACATTATTATGTCCCATTGCAAAGTTTTGATGATTATTAAATTTATATTTTCTCTAAAAAATGAAGTAAAAATAAAGCAGGTTGCAGTCATTTGTTCCAAATGAAAAGTGTCTCTGCCTCCCGGACTTTTATATTACTATAACGTTTAGTAGAAAAAGCTTTTTTTAGATGCTAAATAGATTTACATATGACATTTTAAATATCACGTAATTTTCACCATTAAATGCTTATCGGACGTAATAATTTAATTATTTTAATTTTTTTTTCTTTTTCAATAGCCATGTGTAAATATATGTTTTAATTAAAAATACAGCGTTTGGAAACGCACATGAAAATGGTTTTAAATATCGCGATTCAAATTATATCCTTTTAAATATGACGCCATTGTCACCATTTTTTAGCACTTAACAGCTTAATTTTTTTAACATTTTCTTTCTTTATTCAAAATTTACTTGTAAATATATTTTTCAATTGAAAAGTATTTGAAAATGTTATTATTTGGGCTTTTTAAAATTTGGCAACAGTAGGTAAAAAATGCTATTACAAACTATGAATTAAATCTCGATTCAGATAGTGAAATTTTAAATAAAAATTTTGAAAAAAAAACTTTAAAAAAAAAATTTAAAAATTGATTGAACACTGCAAACCATGGTTAAATTTGCTATGCATGGTTTTTCATCCTATAAACATTTTTCAATGAACAATTTTAATTAATATATTATTAATCGATTATCGCGTTTCAAATTATATCATTTTAAATATGACGAAATTGTCACATTTAAATGCTTTTCGTACTTAATTGCTTAATTGTTTTAACGTTTTCTTTCTTTTTAAAATTTACTTGTAAATATATTTTTCAATTGAAAAGTATTTGTAAATATTATTATTTGGGCTTTTTAAAATTTGGCAACAATAGGCAAAAAATGCTATTTCAAACTATGAATTAAATCTCTATTCAGATAATGAGATTTTAAATAAAACTTTGGAGGAAAAAAACTTAAAAATATACAAATTTAAAAATTGATTGAACATTGCATTCCACAAAATATTCACGTATGGGCCTGCAAACGATGGTTAAATTTGTTATGCATAGTTTTTTTTTTTTAATCCTATAAAACATTTTTCACTGAACTATTTGGACAGATTTCAACATTAAATAGCGTTTAAAATAATTCTTCGATTTAAAAACTGTCTACTTCAGAATGTTTGTCATATATTTCTCTATAAAATACCAGTTTTCATGACTTTATTATGCAACAGATATTTATTATGAGCTGAGAAAGTGAAAAGGCAATGATAAATTCATTTATGGCAGCAGAGGCAGCAGCATTATAGTTGCTTTTTTTTAAATAGAAATATTAAGATTATTAATTAAATATCTTGTTTTTTTATTTATTTTATTTATTTGAACCCGAGAAAAATATCTATTCTTTATGCTCTTTTTCTGTACATCGCATTAACTTAGTCTGTTATTCGGATAATTATTTAATTTTATTCATGCTGTTTGACTAACTTTATAACATTAGAAGAGCTTTCTATTTTAAACATTTGTTTGCTACCCTATGGAGAGAAACGCATTTTTTGACAGAGAAGAATAACGCATTCTTTTTCTTACATTTCCTGTGACAGATTTAAGATTGAACGATGCAATATGCATGTCATCTTTTTTCTGTAACTTAATACTGAACATCCTGTTTCCAAAACAATATTTGAAAACAGTTGGTAACTCATCAACAATCTTGTATGTTAAATCTGTCTTATTCTTCTTTTCAAGACGACAAACAATTATATAGTTTTATTCTCAAACTGAATTCATTTTAATCTAAAACATTTGAAAATATCAGAATAAAAACGCACTTAGTTTACGCACAAAATAGTTTACTTACATAAGTTTTATAAATCAAAATCTATGCATAGCAATTTTATACTCGTTTTGCAGACAAATGCGTGACTAGATTATAGTGCGCAGTGTCCAATCCATTTTTTAATTTGTCTAATACATATTTAAATTTCCAATTAAATTTTCAGTAGGACTGAAACTACGCCTTAAATAGCACTACAAAGGATGTGAATTTTCTACGAGCTTGAGTGAAACAATGCGTCCAGACAGGGTATCGAACCCAGATACCTTGGTATAGCGCACCAAGTGCTTTTTTCACTTAAGTTGGTTGTGCGCTGTTAAGCAAAGTGAAAAGAAAATTCACATTATTTGTAGTACTATTTGTCTAATAGTTTAAATTTTTATTTAAAATTTCATTTCCTGAATAAGTATTTAATTCATAGTTTGAAAATGCCGGTTTTATCTACTGTTGCCAGATTTAAAAACCCAAATAATAATATTTCCAAACACTTTCCAAAGGAAAATTATATTTACACATGAATATTAAAAAAGAAAGAAAATGATAATTAGTTAAATTATTACGCGCAAAAAGTATTTAATTGTGAAAATTACGTCATATTTAAAACGATTTTCTTATAGCGCCTAAAAGAAAACTTTTCTTCTAGACGTTGCAGCGACATTTTTTATTTAACCCTTTTAGGCGAGCTGATTTTCAAATGTATAATTAATATTACCTAAGCGATCACGAAAATAGTCGTCAGTTCCAGCTGTCACAAAAGCGATGGATGCGACCTTGGATACCAAATTATCCCAAATTTTACCAAGTTTTACTATACTTTGAAATTTAGGAATTTTCAGAATTTTCAGGCTCTTAAAAGGAAAAAAAAGTGTTTTTATTGCCATAAAACGGATTTGTTCTGTTACAACATGAAACATTAATTATATTTATCGAATATATATATTTTTTAAATTTAAGTAAAATAGTCTAAAACATTAATAAGTAAGGATTTAAATATATGTAGTAATAAATATATTAAAGACATTTGTGTTTAAATCTTTGTTTTTTAGGTTTTATAGTGGTTTTAATATTTGTCATTAAATATAATTGTTATTTTGTAGTAACCTTATTTTTAAATAAAGGGGCGTAGATAACAATATATCAATAAATATAATTGTTTTTTGTATGTAATCTTATTTTAAATAAAGGGTGCAAGATAACAATATATCAATAATACAGCATATCAAAGAGTTGTAAACAAATAATTTAAACTTAAGATAAAAACGTAAAAAGTTCATTTAATATTTGATTTGATGATATATTTTGACATATTTATCATAGATTGAAATTTAGTAGCAATAAAACTTTAATTCAGTGCACCAAATTTTTGTTAGTTTGGTTTAATTCAGTTATGAAGAGTTTTTATTAGTAAATCTATCGTACAGTAAAGGGGCTGTACAGTACATACGTACAGGGTCCGACTTAGACTATCTGGGGATCCGGGTCAAGTATCATTCTGGGGGGCTGGGGCTCTGCTATCTATCTATGGAAATTGTTTGGGAATTATGTTGAAGTGACTAGTATTAAACTTTATACCTATTGTATGTATACATAAATTTCTAACCAAGTGTTATTTACGTATGTATACCAGGGTATCACAAGAAAGATGGTCACAACTTTAACAGATAACAGAACCCTAGTTTTTTTGTATACGAATATAACGACTCGTCTGAGCTTTTGAAGTGACAATACAGGTCTTTCAGTCACTCTTGATTATTTGTCATAATATAAAATTTTCTACCACATTACAAAATTTAATCTTTGTATTGCAACAGCATGCATTTGGGTGATTCCATAATATGGAAAGGCAAGTGCAGGCATGCACTTATACTAATAGCAACAACTTTCAACACTTGTTATGTTGTTACTTCACCCCTCATGCTCTAAAGTACTTTTGTATAAAATTTTAAAACATTAGTTTTCTGATGATGTAGATTGTTTCTTCTTGGGGAGGAGGAGACATGGGGCACAGGAAGCAGATGGTGGAAGTGGAGAGCTACACTCCCTTCCTAAATCTCTGAAAATGTAAGAATTTTTCACCCTTTGAACAAAAATTCTAATTAAGCCCAGAAGGGGGGGGGGGCTCTCAAACGGGGCAGCGGGCAACCGCCCCGCATGCCCCTGCATAAGTTACGTCCTGCATATATAACGTTATCACTTTAGGGGGGGAGTAGGGCTCTGGCACATGATATTGTCTGGCACATGATGTCTTTGATAACGTTGTCATTTTTGATCCAACTAAAATTTTCTCTTTTATTTATAACTTTTTCTTTACATCAACATATTCTGCTTTTTTTTTTTTTTTTTTTTTCCTCTTAACTATTTTTATGAAAATACAAAGTTGTTATTAAAATCATTAAATGATTCTAACATTTTTTCATTAAAAGACATGGAATAGTCCAATGTTGGTATCTCTATTCTTCTGCGTATATAATCCGCGGTTGGAGAAATTAGGTGCAAAGTATGTTGGAAATGATACTTGTTGTGTTTAGTATTAAAAAAAAGAGAACGAATATCGTACATCTGTTTTGTTGATAAGAAGTGCTGTTTGCCCCCTCCCCGTGCAGGTGGCAAATTCAAAACAAATTACTACTGTTGAATGCTTTATGTAACAAATACCTATTATTTAATACTTTTAAATAGTAACTTTTTCTACTAAGTGTTATTTGATATAAAGTTATTTCATATATAATAGTAATATTTTATGAACATCTATGGACTTCTCTGCATTTGAATCAGTAAAGTATAGGAATGAAAAATGTATAACCATATCTGTATATATATGCAAACGAAAGAAATAGTTGAAAAAAAGAATTAGACTATGATAACGATATCATTAAGAGGGTGGGGGGGGGGGGTAGGTCCAGGGATGTTAACGTATGAAATCGTAAGGGGGGAGTGACTCACTTTTTATTTTGCTTGTATAGACCTTATGGCCTCAAATTCAGTATTGGAGGAACGAAAGATTATGAAAATCATTTCGACAATTTGTATTAAAATTTAACTGTTTTATGAAATAAAATGGTTGTTTTCGCTTAAACATGAAGCCCTTTTCATTGATAGGAACCATAGATATAGTAATATAGCCGTATATTTTGATAACCATAAGATATAGAATGAATTTCTTATATTTATGTAAGAACATACCGCCTTTCAGCGATTAGGTCCCTTTGCAGTGTAGGGGGAATGATTGAGAGCACTTTTGACATCATCTCATTACAGGAGCAATGAAAAAACAATGTAAATTACGTCATTTACACACAGTCGTAGAAAAACGTGTCTGTCTTCTTCATGAAAATGTGCGCCTTTAAAAAATGACGCAATTTTCACAAGTGGAATAATTTTCTTAAAAATTTGGTCTCTAATTTCAGAATTGGTGGAATGAAAAACGCTAGAAGTGACGTCATTTTGACACATTATAGGAAAATTTTGCAGTTTCGTGTTATTTAATGAATGCTCTATTTCTAAAAAGATCCCTGTTAACTCTTAGAGCCATTGAGTTTCTTTGTGCTCTTAAATACTGATGTATTTTCGTTTTAATTGTGATGATAAAATGGCATCAGTACAGATATAAAAAATAAAAATAGCATATTTTTGCATTTTCTTTGCAGCTTCATTTTCTTTGCAGCAATGAAAGTAACTTTATTGCCACAATTTGGAAGAAATTTCATTAAACTACTTTTAAAATTAAAATTAAAATATGAAATCTACGAATTAAAAACTTTCTGTAAAAAAATAATTACTAAAATTGGTTCAGTAGAAAGCGCAGCGCAGATGACGAAAAAAACCGGCTTGCGTTTTAAATATATCGATTTTACGATATATTGCCAGGATAATCATTAAAACTGTTATTTTTTTACTATTGTTTTTCGATATCACATTGTTTGATAAGTATGATTTTTCCATAATGGATCGCAACTAATAGATATTTCCCGTTTAATCCACACGCGCAGGATAAACTGCAAATTTTGCTGCTTTTCACTTTTTTTTTTTTTTTTTTTTTTTTTTTTTTAAGCTTTAATCATTTTCCTATTGTTCATTTGAAGTGATTGTTTTTTCGTTGAACAATTAAAAATATTGACAAAGAGAAACCTGTAAATATTTTTATAGATTATTTATCTACATCGCTAATCTTATCTAATGTTTATTCTTCAGGTCAAAAGGAAGTGTAACTATTTTATTGTTACTATTCAGCTTTAATTATAGAGCAGCAAACCAATATAATAGTTAACCCTTATTGCTGAGACTTTTAACTTTAATTATATCTTGTGCACGCGATATGAAGATAAAAAGACGGAAGAGTGTATGCATTGCATATGCAATACGACTACTGCAGACGAGCTGCTTATTCTGAACTTTGTTAGATTATTAGGTTTGCGTTTTTATGATATTAGAGATATAACATTACATTCGCAGTAAATAAATAAATATTTGTCATTTGTGTGTACAAATATCGCACACATATGATTTCTCCTTTTTTTATGAATTACAGCATATTTGAGATGATAAAATCCGCAATCAATAGAATACGGAATAACAATATTAGTACCTTAATGGTTTCTTTCCTTCATTTTTTAAACACTTTTTTTCAATTCCTACTATTAGCTCACACTCTCCCTATATATATTTATATATCTTGTTCAAATTTTCAATCGTTAATAAAATATTTTCTATTCATCCACTCAAGTTCAAATACATTTTTTTAACTTGTAGTGGATGACACTGGATGTTAACACAGTTTTTTCAAATATTAATTAATTCATTAAATTTAATTAATTAATTTTAGTTTTATATGGGAGAAAAAAAATTTCTCCCATTGTTTCCATAAATGAAATGAAAGATTTTCCTCAAATGAGTGATGCCACAAAAATAAAATACCGCAACGATAATTATAAGAAAATGTTCAATGAAGATAACGTGGGACATTAATGCTGCACGGGTTTATTTTATATATTTATGATTAAAAAGTAGGAATTGACTTTTAATTTTTTTTTATATTACTTGTTATTAGGTGCGTTCGTAATTATATAAATACGTAGCACCTATAGTCGTCGTCTGATTCGTCCGTCCGTCTGTCCGCATATAACAGCGGAAAAACTACCCAACCAAATGGTTTGAAATTTAAGATATATTATTTTTACAGAATTTTGTTGAGACTTTTCAAATTTTATGAAAATTGAATCAAAACTTTAGAAGATATTAACAAAAATATTTATTAAGAAATTTGAATTTTAAAAAAAATCGGTGCTTTCTTGTTATAGGTGCTTCCGAGGCTGAATCGTCAAGCGACCGAGATACTTATTTTATGACAGAAATTAATCTGCAGACAATATAATTCATTTCGCAGAATTAAAAATCATCAAGATATGAATACTTATATAACTAGCTATAGTACGAACGCACCTCGTTTGTCACGTCTGACGTACAATTTCTAACTTATTTAACTTAAATTGATTTTTTTAATGTAAAAATGGAATTTTGTAATAAATTTTTCAAACGCTTTCTGATATGCTAAAATTATAAAAATTATGTACACAGGTGTGTTTCAACTGACATTACAACATTTTAATATTTTTAGATCTTAATTACAATTTAATAAATTAATTTTAAGGCATTTTTCTGTTAGCCGGTCGAAGGTGATAAATCGCCAAATAATCCTTATGGTTACAACTGTTTACGAGTTACAAAAATAATAGAGTTAATTATGCGCTAAACCTTTCCCGGTAAAATAGGCCAACTGGCTGTGAAACTGCAACAACGAAATATTTTAAAAAGTAAAAAGTAGTAAATATAATAAAAATATTAAAGAGTGTAATATTTCAAAGTTATATTATTTTACAATTTAATAGTTTCATATTTATTAAGTTATGATTGTAACAATTTAGAAATCTTGAATAGATAGTTTAAAAAATGCTTTTTATTCCTTTTCTGTTGCCATATCTTAAACACGGAAATAGATAAAAATTTATAATTTTTTTAATGCACTAGTTCGCGTTTTCTTTCAAGCGTAAATCAAAGCGGTGAATTCTCAATAATCCAGGATCACTCTCAATTAACGTATTGTAGCGGGCGTTTTTTGGAAATACATAAATTACATTGACGAAATAAAGCGGGATTTAAGATAAAAATTGAATGCTTATTAAGGATTGTTTTTTTAAAAGCTATTTTTATTTTGACACGGCAAACTAAAAAAATAGGGAGTGACTCCTCTCGAATTTCGGAACACTGATGTCCAGAAAGTTAAAAAAAAATAAGTAAAATAAATAAAGTTTTTTTTATAAATTTCTGTCACAAAAGGAATAGGCTGGATTCGAACGCTGGATCTCCCGTTTTGAAACTGGAAAAGTACCAGTTATGTATAACACTGGAACAATTGAAAAATAATGCACCATCCCAAGATAATACGTCACCAAATTAGTGGATGGAGATTCAAGTGGTAGCATTCAACTAGAAAATATGTTTACTTTCTTTATACGAATGCGATTTTTGAAATAGGCCGTCTACATATTAAACAAAAATCTCTGACGACTCGGCCTACAGGTACAGGTAGATTTCGAAGACGCAGACCGTGGGACGCCTGTTTATTGCGAATAGCAGAAGAAAGACCTATTCGCTATGTTGCGGCAGTTGGGATCGCCCACTTCAAAATATACCTCTGCCTGTAGGCGAAACCAGCATGGATTTTTTTTTTTGCTGTATGAGTTGGTCCTATAAAAAACTTGTCAATATGAAAATTGTAGATAAGATTAAGAAGATTTATAATAAATTTAGGCGGATTTAAAATTTTGTGAAGTTATGAATTTTTTTCTTCTGAAACACCTATTCCCCCCCCCCCCCTTTGGGAGCATTTTTAATGAAATCAAAAATCTCTCATACATAAATTTTTGGCCCTTTTCCTAGAAGTAATAATAACTTTAAACGGATTCGATATGTATCAAAATCAAGACGTTATGGTATTTTTTCTGTTTTCGCAAAAAGGCCCCCCATTTTCCTCCCCCCCCCCCCCTGGTCCGATTTTGTCCATTAACGAACTTGACCGAGATTTTATGCCGCTTGATTTTACGTATTAGTTTGGAGAGATTTGTGCAGACATATGGAAGTTATCGTGGCCATAAAAAAAGTGATATAAATAGATAAAGTTTTGAACTGATGGTGGTTTTGGGTTCTAGAAGTCATGATCGGTGTAGATCTGCAAAAAATTTTCAGGAATTCCAACTTAGAGGAGAATGTAAGGGGTAGTATTTCTTACGAGATCTACCTAATTGTAATAGCGTCAAAAGATAATACCAACTTTTGATACCATATTTGAGTTCTTTGGATCAAAGAAAAAGGATAAAGCACACGGGATATAGTATAGTTTATCTACTTTTTCTTAAATCTTCATAGATTTAGAAAAGGTCAAATTTTCATTATATACTGATGTTAAACCCATGTGAAAATTTTTATTTCTTTCCAAAAAGGCATCCGATTGAATTTTAAATTTTTTAATGGGCTATACAATTAATAGATCCAAACATATTCCAGGCATCTTTTCCATTCAGAAATATATATTTAATAATGCAAATTAATAATAAATTCATATTCAAAATAATTTTGAATCATGACATATTAATTTTAAAATATCATATTTAAATAATAATAATTAAATATGATACTTTAAATATTATATTATCATATATTATAATATTTCTGATTTAAAAAAAAATTGTTGTAATAAAATTTGTAAACTATTGTAAATGTATGCTAAATGTGTAATTCAGTTTAAAAACGCCGTTTGAACTTTTTTTCCCTCAAACAAATTCCTATCCTTTATTATGTCCTCCACAAAATTTCACAGCTTTCTACAATAGTTTCGTCGGTTGACAAATTTAAAATAGGGTCGTTTAATTATGGACACCCTGTATATTTCGATGTTTCATAACAAATTAATACTAAAATTGTATAACAGTTTCTTACAATTCTACACAAAAATAACAACTTTTTTTTAATTTTTAACTTTTCTCTGATGTAACTAACTATTCGAATCTAATCATTTGTCACATTTTCACCCATAAATAAATGTTTCTTACATCCTTTTATTGGTATTAATTCCCCTGTCCAACGGTACACAAACCTTAAAGCAGTTACAAACAGTATTCCCGAATCTATAAACCAATTTTCAACACAGAGGGCTTTTTTTTTTCTTTTTACAATTTTTTACGCCGCATCTCCACATAGCTTCATCATTAATAACATACAAGGGTGGTTTGATAAGTTCTCGGCCTGACAGTGAAATCACTTAATTTCATATTATTTTTCAATGTAGTCCATTGCAACTTAATACACTTAAGACACACTCTTGTGTGCGAATACCTTAATGCAGCCCTGTATGAGGGTGGTTCGGAAGTTCAAAGCATGACAAAGAAAATACATTATTTTTGACGATATTTCATTTTATTTTTCTACTTGGAACACAATACATTTCACAACATTGTTGAGGAATGTTCATTTTTTGGCTTTTTGGCCGACGCGACGTTCAACAAACGCGGCACGCATTGAGCGGAAAGTTTTTTCATACCCAAAACATCGTGCAAAATGTGGTGGACCCCATCTATCGAGATGTTTGCAATATCAGCAAGTTCGCGTATCTTTAATCAGCGATCATTCAATACGGCATTGTAAATTTTGGAGACGATTTCGTCAGTCGTAGTGGTTTTTGGGCGTCCTGAGTGTTCATCATCGCGAATTGATTTCCTACTATATTTATTCAGCAGCCCAATTTTTTATCGTCAAATATGAAGGACAAAAATCCTTTAATGTAGAATGTTTGTAATGTCCGTGGGGGTTAAACCTTTTTTAACAAACTATTTTATGATAGCTCGAACTTCAATTTTTTTCCATTTTTAGAAAATGTCAAATTTGTTTGTTTTACTTTATTGCCGAGCAATAACCAATAAACTCACGCGTCTGAAACTCGGCAGCATGTCATCTAAAGGATCATACTTTACAAACATCACTGTCATTTGGTCATACTTGTTCTATCTCTGTGACAGGCCGAGAACTTATTAATTATACTGCACTTACAGTTTCATATCATGCCTATTTTCGCATAATTTTTTGTTGGATAAAAGTCCTCGCTTTTGAAAAAAATTAGATTGCATTCATCTCAGTACTTGGTAAATCAAAGATTATTTCCGTATTTATAAAAAATAAAAACAAGCGATTAAAGAAAAAACGCCACAACATACAATTTAAAATAAAATCATATGAAAAATGTTCTAGAGCAGCAACGAAACTAGTCGTTGGGGGCCACCGTAAAACTTACCCATCATGGATATGCATAATGTAAAATATTAAAATAAAAATGTGTAAACTACTTATAAAGTGCATTGCAATTCAAATAAAATCGTGGCTTGATAACGTCATAAACTTTAAAGGCTCGATTACTGAATTGCTAGAAAGACGTTTTTCCTTATAACTCCAAAAATAATAATCCTATAAACTAGTGGTTTATTGCATCTGATTAAGCGTCAAATTTCCAATTAAAATATATCTTTAAAGTGAAATTTGGATGAAATACAGGGTCATGAAAAATCGAAGAGTGTGGAAAATAGGATTCCAAATATCTCGGCAACTCATTATCCGATCGACTTCATGCTTTATGCAAAATTTGTTTTTTTATTGTCTTTTATATTCATTTCTTAAAATAAACAATTTCGAAAATTTTTATATACTTTTCATCAGAACGAATATTTCGAGAGTCCGAAAAAAATTGTTCCGGTTAATCGAGGTTATTGAAATGAAATAGGCTTCTTCCCATTATTACATACTAAGTACATACCAAATTGCAAGTCTCTATCTCAATTTTTTCGGGAGATAGAGCGTTTACAGACACACAGACACACACACACAGACACACACACACACAGACACACAGACACACAGACGGACGGCAATTTTTTTTTTTCTAAAAATATGTTTTTCGGAATCTCCTGTGTCTGAAACGTGAAAATCCGTCAAAAAATTTTTTTCGATTTTCAAAACGATTACAAGATTTACCCTATACTACGTATGATGGGTAAGTAAAAGAAATGTCACGATAACGTGAGCATAAAAACGTGCTCTTTCTTTGAGACTGCAAACTAATTGACAAGTTTTACAATCTAACTGGATGATATAATCTCTGTCACTTGCAATTCATCCATGGAGCCACTATAGCAAAAAAATTGAAATGTGAGATATTACTGTTACAATTAAATAAAAAAAAACCTCAAGCCTGACGCTGGTCAGCGGCAATTTTATTACATTAAAATCGGGCTTTTCTGATACTGCAATAATGAAGTCCAGCCCCGGCTAGGTACAAAGAAATGATAGTGCCTGTCCGACCCGAGTTTGGAGAAAATATGTAATATCGGGCCCGGCAGGCACGAGAATAATCAAAGAAAATGGATCCGTTTGTTCCGGATCAATCCTGGGACCATTCAAATCTCTTTATTGCATATCAGCTTTTTGTATTTGCCTGTTTTCATTTTTTTTTTGGATTTAAACTCTTTTATTCTACTTATGAAATATGTTATATTTCTTTTTTATACAAAGCAGTTTTTCATAAATACAGGGTCATTCATAATTCCCTCCTGGGTTTCGAAACGTTATAGTAGAAAAACGAAGACGAATATGAAAAAAAGAAACATATGAAATTATTCCGAAACTATTCAAGTTTTACTTACATACATTACAGGTGTTCTATGTGTGAACCCTTGGTCACACGGCATACATCCATGCGATAGTCCAATTCCTGCCATACTCCGTTTCTTTAAATTTCCGGTACCACACATGAATTGTTTTGTCAGTTGGTCCCTGTTTTCGATAATTATTACGAAAGGCCCGTTGAACTGACACCACTGATTCAGATTTAAAGAAACGGAGTATGGCAGAAACTGGACTATCGCATGGATGTATGCCGTGTGACCAAGGGTTCACACATAGAACACCTGTAATGTATGTAAGTAAAACTTGAAAAGTTTCGGAATAATTTCATGTTTCTTTTTTTCATATTCGTCTTCGTTTTTTTACTATAACGTTTCGAAACCCCGGAGGGAATTATGAATGACCCTGTATTTTTGTTTTTACATTGTATTTCACATATTAATGTATAGGATATTGTTATTAATAATATCCATTATTATATGCAGTTCTGCTAGAGATCAGTGAACATATGCTGGGGTCTGCCTTGCCGTTACTTCAAACATTGTGATGGGTTCCTCCAGTGTAAAATATGATCACAATCACACGAAAATAATAAAATGCATTGAGTAAGATAGCAAAATATATTTTCATCATAGGTCAATGATTTAAAAAATTATTTCCTTAATCAAACTATCCAAAAAGCTTCTTTTTAAACACAAAAACTTCAACGTATAAGAAATCATAAGTCATTGTTGATTTGAAAGGAAAAAAAATCAGAGAAGTCTGGTCGGCAGAAAAAGCGATGAAATGGAGCATACATTTCTAAACCTCTCTAGTGTAAATCTGTTTTACACATCATTTGCTTCTAAGTCAAAAGGTTAAGCCAATGGTGCGTATACATTAACAGGAAATGCTGTTTAGTAGAAAAAAAAACTAATAGAAAGTATGTAAAAGATGTTCTTATAAAAACATGTTTGTTTGATACTTTTAAGATTCAACGGTTTGTAACCTTTGAAAATAAAAATAAAAACATTATACATTTTAATAATTGACTGAATTACGGTTGGATGATTTTTATAAACCTTTATTATGTTATGAAAAAAAATATCTCTCTTTTTAGTAAGACGGGATAATAGAGAAGCACCATATATCTTCATTATTTTTAAATTTACGAACAAAAATTCGGGTCCAAGTTGGATTAAAACATTTTTTTTTTCTTTTGCCTGAATAAATGATTTGTGACCCTAGCGTGCTAGACAAAATTGTTTGCTGTTGTGTGTTGTTGTGTTTATAAGATACGGGGTATTTGGGAAATTAATTTACAAACTAAGAGTGAAGATAGAACACACAACAGCTAACAATTTTGTCTAGCACACTAGGGTCGCAAATCATTCAGGCAAAAGAAAAAAAATGTTTTCATTGAACTTGGACCCGAATTTTTGTTCGTAAATTTAAAAATAATGAAGATATTCGGTTCTTCTCTATTATCCCGTCCACCACTTTTCATAACAAAAAACTATCGCCAAACTGTAAGGCCAAATAAACAAATGGAAGAATGTGCCATTGGAATCTCAGAAAAAAAGAAAAAAAAAACGAAAGAAATTCCGAAAAAAGCCCATTTACCAAAGTGCCAACTATCTGTAAGTTTAAACAATAAAATTTAAAATATATTAATGAAAACAGAAAAAAATTCTTTGTTATTTATTCATTTACATTATTATTTTTTTTAATTATTCCTCTCGACTTGTGAATAAAAGTTTATGATGTCAGTTGAAATTGTTTTAGTGTAACTATGAATTGCAACATTTTTTCAATGCTTTTTCTCTTTCAATATCATGGTACCTCCGTTTAAAGATGCAATTGTTATTTTAATTAACGAAATAACTAATAAGTCAGTAAAAAATAATGAAAAATACTGGTAATTGTCGAATTAAAAGCCGCTCCATGATATAACAAATACGTGTAACGCTTCTGACATAAAGTGAATGTGACGCCAGGATCACGCATTTGTGACGTTAAATCCTATAGTATGGCGATAGTTTTTTGTTAGGAAAAGTGGTCGATGGGATAATGGAGAAGTGCCAGATATTTTAACTAATTATGCAGAATACTTACTTTCCATTGTTCTAAATGTAGCCATATCATGAGAAAAGAGGGAAGTGACCCCCATCCGCATCCAAATAGCGCTGAACAAAACCTAGACATGTTTTGGAATATAATTACCCTTGCATACGGTAGGACTGACCTAATTACCGTATTCATCCTTCACTTTTCATAATTTCATCGTATTTCACACAAAGCAAGGTAAGTCTGTAGAAAATTTTATTAAAATATCATTAACTGTTAACGTTTAAAAAGTATATCTGGATTCAAATTAGAGTGAAACACCCTGTATTTGTGACTGAATAAATGCATTGCGACCAAGAGCGATCGAAACTGTCTGTCCGTGAATCTCTGTGTCACGCATGTATAGGACACAAATTTTGTGGGTGCTCTATCTCAGGAAGTAACTTTCAGAATTTAATCAAACTTCAGTTTAGATTAGAGACCTTAATATAAATTTCTGCTGAATCTGGTTGGTTGTATATCGCCCAACAGAGGATGCTGCTAGGCTGTCTTTTTCACGATTTCTGCATAAGCTACATCTCAAGAACTAATGCACGTAATTTCATGAAATTTGATATTCTGTTAGACATTAGCATAAATAAATGGTTATTACACGGAGAAAAATGACGTTTTCAAATCTGAGTAAATCGATGTTTTCATTTTTTTATGAAACTTTTTGTTTCAAATGGGACGACCCAATGCTTTTAATTTTCAAATACCAGAGATACTCAGAATAATGAAACATGGACATACTCAAAACTGAGCACATAGAGGTCATTTCATACTCATTTTTGAAACATGGACATACTCAAATAGGAGCACATGATGTTTTATTCTTCAGTGTGTTCATGTTTTCAGGAATGAGTATATATACATGTTTCGAACTTGAGTCATTTTGATTCGGGGCCATTTTGGCTCTGCGACATATACTCAGATTTGAGTATTTTTTGCTCATTTTTGAAAATGTCGTTTTTAGAGTGTAGGTTTGGGTGTATACCGCACATCTGGTGGCGTTGCTGTTTCTGGTGTGTGTTTTTTACGATTTTCGCGATAGGTAGATCTCAAGAACTAATGCACGGAATTTCTTCGAACTTCATATTCTGGTAGGCTTTTACATAAGTAGATGCTAAATCAATTTTGATTTTGATTACTCAACAGGGAGCGCTGCTATCCTATGCTTGAAGAATGATTCCTAATTGGGTCCACAATCAATTGATGCAATGTAATGAGCGTGGCTAGCAGCATTATTAACTTCATTTTTGAATCTCTCATGCACTTTTAACCACATTGTTGTCAGAATCGCTCATTTTTAACACTTTCCAACATAGTTGAAAAGTGTTTATGAATTCGGTTTGTCTGTCTGTCTGTCCGTGCTCTAACTCGCGTAAATATATATGTATAGTCATGCAATTGATATATGTTATTGAGGTTTATTTACTATGGCATGTTCGCAATTGAATATGAAGTGTGTAGCACTTATAGTTTTTTTACAGGGATACTCAAAAGAATTCCGTTACATTACGGTCTATGGGGAAAAATCATTTGCCCTTTATATTAATGATGTTATACAATTTCAAACATATTGAAATTGATATATATCATTGAGGTGCACTAACAAGAGGCTTACTATTGTATAGGGTGCATATAGCACTTAAATTCGTTGTACAGGGACACTCAATAGAATTCCGTCGCATTACGGTGTATGGAGAAAAATCGTTTGCGGTTTATTTTAAGAATGTTTAAATATTTCAAACAAATTGAAATTTATATATGTGAGTAAGGTGCATTACAAGAGGCTTACAATAGAACATTTAGAGCATAGCAATTAGCGTTCATTTACAGGGACACACAAAATAATTTGGTACTGTCTGTGAACAATAATTGCTGGAAGTGCTTTTTCAGTTGCTTTTAAATTTAACTCATTTTTTTCTATTACTTGGTGTGTATAAATTCTGTACATCTTATACAGGGCAGCACAAAAGTTCTGGAGTACATTTACGTTTATTGAGGGAAATGCCAAAACGGAAATTTTAAACTGTGCTACGTGTTTCCTATCTGAACTCAAATTTAGCGTTCTATGTAACATATATACAAATCTATAGAACATATACAGGGCTGCACAAAATAATTCAGATATTTTTCCGAATATTGTTAATAATTCCTGAAATTGGGTTTTTAAATATGTTATGCGTTTTCCAAATTGTTTACTTAGATGACTACTCTTTAGTTAGAGTATTGCTTTACTGAGTTGGCTCTTCTTTAGCTGTCACTGTTGCAGTCGGTTTGCTGGTATATTCTGGAACGTTAACTTTGAATGATTCTTTTAATGCTTTTATTCCTGTTTCATACTTTTCAGTGTGATTTTAATGCTGGAATTAATTCCTGCAATTGACTTTTGTGGCATATATGGACTTTACTTGTTAAATAACATTGACATTCAATTCTGGCTGCTACTTTAACTGCAGTTATGGACTATTGCTATCTTGTAAGCTGTGGTGCTTTCATTGGATCTCGGTCAGTGAATGGCTGATGAGTGATTTTTAAAGAGACCTCATTTGATAGCTTGGTTTCTGCGGAGGTGAACTAAACTATATCAAACTGGATGTTGTAAATTCTGCTTATCTACATTGGCTTTTGCATTTTCAGTTGTGTATGTATATGGGTAGCAAGTTATCTGCTCACATCTCATGTTTCATTTGTAATATACTGTAACTCTCCGTGGTGAGATGCTCTGTAATTTTATTGTTTTTTTCTTTTTCGTTTTGCTGTAAATTTTGTGATTTCAGTAGCTATATAATTGGTAATTGTATTTTAGAGTAATTGCATTGTATGGGAGGCTATGTATTTGTTTTTGGTTTATTTTAGCTTTAGAATTAGGTTTAGTGAGACAATTGTAACAAATCTATTTTTAGAGTCTCTTATAATTCTTAGTTTGTAAATTAGCTTTAGTAGTATTCTGTTTTCGGTTCGCTTAGTTTATTTTTTTTTTTTTTAGTTCCCTGCGTGAAGCAGCGTTTTCTCACTAAGTTGGTGGGGTGTTGCTGTTTTGTTTTGATTTAATTCCAGCAACCCTGTTTCGGGTTCGTCTTTGAGCTGTGATATTGCTGGGTGGTGAAGGGGATTCTACCGCCGGAGGTTTTACGCCGCAAACCCTCACAGGTTGGTGCTCCGGCTGGGTGATCTTGTTTACTTAGATGTTATCTTTCACCTTATTAAACGGTAATGATTTGTAAAATTATTTTGGAAGTGTTGGAAAATGTTATATAATCTATGTTTGACGCATGATTTTTCATTCTTGTTAAAAATGTTAAGGAGAAACTGTGGAGCAGACGATTGGTCAAGAATAAACATAATTTTGAGTCGTCTTAGATGACATCTTAGTTATTTATTTTAAACGATTCAAGGAGAAACTGTAGAACAGACAATTTATGAATGAACAAGGCAATTTTGTGTAATTTCGTGTACTATTTAAATCATTTAATTAACTTCATTTATATAGAAAAAAGTTGGCCACACTATAGTGATGGCCACATCCTACTAATTCTATTTATATTTATTCTAGTTAATGAGTTATTAAATTTCAAAGTCATAGAGTAACTTTATAGGAAACACTCGGTACACACGTTTCAACATTTGTCTTTAAGAGGCTACTTCACTCAATTTTTTTTTTATTTTAGTTGCAGTTTTTTTTAATTATTGAGGATACTTTCACTTTCGAAACCGGTTGCCAAAAGGAAAGTATCTTAATATAAAAAACTTAAAATCAAAATCGAAAACGTACAAAAGGTCTTGCATAGAGATTAACCTCAGATATCCAATGCCAAAAAAAAAAAACATTTAAAAATATTGAAATGCGAACAAGATATCTTAAAATATTTCCCCCCCCCCCCCCCATAGGATTAACATTAGCGAGCGGGTGTTTTCGCGTGATTGAAGTAGCCGCTCAATAATCTCCTAAAAAAGAAACACAGTAGAAATTTTTAACTTTGGTTGCTTTCCTCGTTCATAAGAAATAGAATTCCTTTGCATCGCAATTTTTCATACAGTCCTTAGCAAAAGTTTACACACTGATGATAGTTTCCCTTTAAATAAAAAATACGAACTCTTCGATTACACAAATCGGTATACTAATTTTTTAATATATTTTAAACATTTTAGGATGAAAATATTGATTTTAATGTAGGATAATAATTAATTTAACTGAAAAAAGTGAAATTTGCATATCGCAAAAGTTTAGACACTTCCTTGCTTTTTAGTAACTGTTCACGGAAAAATGCAGATGTTAAACTTATGACATCGTATGCATGAATTATTTAAGTTAAACTATATGCTAGATAGATTCAGTCAGATGAAGTAATTCAGATATGGCAGTCGAAATCGAAAGGGAAAACAGTTGCAGAAATTTCAGCTACTTTGAATCGTTCAAAGAAGTCTGTCTATCGAGTATTGTCTAAGGGTGATTCCTACAAAGCAAAACGTAGATCTGGAAGGCCTCGTGTGACCAGAAAACGAGATGATAGAAAGATAAAAAAAATGGCATCTACACAAATGATGAGTGCTAGTCAAATTAAAAGTGAATCAGGACTTTCTGTATTAACAGATACGATTCGTAGGCGAATTAAGAAAAATGGTAAATTAGTTTATAGGTCAATGAAAAAACAGCCAGTTTTGAAATATCACCACAAATTGACGAGAATGCAGTGGTCTCATAAACATATGTCATATGGACGCCACTGGTGTACTGCGATATTCAGTGACGAAAAAAAGTGGAATTTGGATGGCCCAGATGGGTGGGCCTATTACTGGCACGACTTGCGTAAAGAGCCTAGGATTTTCTTTAGTCGACAACAAGGTGGTGGTTCTTTAAAGATTTGGGCCTCATTTTTCTTTAGTGGTCAAGTAGCTCTAAAGTTCCTCAGTTGTCACCAAACAGCGCAAGACTACATACATACATTGGAGAACAACTTACAGCCATTTGGGGAACTTTTGGCTAGTCCAAAGTATGTATTTCAACAACATAATGCACCCATTCATGTTTCACATAAAACAAAAACTTGGTTTAACTCTCAAAATATTACTGTTATCTATTGGCCCTCGTGTAACCCTGACTTGAACAAAATCAAAAACCTTTGGGGCAAACATGTCTCGCAAAGTTTATGCAAATTTTCGACAATACTTCTCTGTTAATGAACTTCGAGTTGCTGTTGAACGTGCTTGGTACAAAATAGACCCCCAAGTGATGCAGGGTTTAATTTCTTCGATTTAAAGTGGCATTTTTGCAGTAATTGCAAACAATGGAGGTGCAATTCAATTTTAATTTATGGTTATTTTAATGTAAATACAGATTGTCTAAAGTCACATTTTTGCAGTAATTGCAAACAATGGAGGTGCAATTCAATTTTAAATTATGGTTATTTTGATGTAAATACAGATTGTCTATATATTTGCAACAATGTTAATGTTGTTTTTTTATCATTATATATTATGTAAAGTGTATAATTTAAAATTTATTGTTTGTGAATAAAGGATAAGTCACAAGCAATATATGACAATTGACTTACAACAATTCGTTACATACTTCTCAGTACAGAAACGTAATCGACCACTGTCTAAACTTTTGCTGCGCACTGTACATTAGATATCATAGTTACATAGATATATAAGGTATTAGAGAAAATTTCACGTGACATAATTACTTTAATAAATTTATATCGATTTTTGCGGTATTTTATATACAGGGTATCCTAATAATATTGAAACGTGTTTTATTGGAATATATGAAGTCATGTTTTACCTGTTGAATATGTGTAGGCAATGTAATTTGCAAAAGTGTTCAAAAGGTCTGGATTATGATTATGATTATTCCTGGCACTAAATTTCAAAAGGTTACACTTTGTAATGCCATTCTTCTCCGTCCAAAACTCACTGAGTTATGCTACATTAAATTTTGTGAAATTTAGGAGCTTTACGGCATTGAAAACGAAAGCTCTAAAATTTCTTAAAATTCAACGTATCATAACTCGGTGAGTTATAATACGTTGACTTTTTGTTATAGAAAAAAGGATTTTTTACATTTTTACTAATCAGATAACGGAGAAACATTTTCTAAAAATAACTTATAGGAGCCGTATAAAAAATTAAATAATGCAACTTTTAAAAAAGTTGTGGATAGCCTATTTCATTAACATAATCTTAATTCCTATCTTATTTTGAACACTTTTGCAATTTACATTACCTACGTGTCACTATTAAGTAAACACATTAAAACGCTTTTCAACTTTTTTGTGACACCCTGTATTTTATTTCAGTTTGAATAAAGATGTGCTGTATGACATTTTGTGCATGTTGAAACTGATGTAAGGGGAGAACTCGTGTATTCTACTACTAAAATGTTATGTAGTTAAAACAAACAATAAAATCTTTGAAATATTTTGTACAGCTTTGTAAAATAATACAAAATGCTGAAGGTATCATATTTTTTGTTTGCTTGTATTTTCAAAAATATCTGAAGGGACAGGGGAGAAAACGATGGTAATAACAGACAATTCGATGATAGTTATTCGTCGTCCTTTCTGAGAATTGCAATTCAAGATCTACCCCCCACCTTATACCAATCTTCAACTGTGTTTTTCAAAAAACTTTCACCATTATTCCCCTTTATATCTATCTTCAACTTTGTTTTTCAAAGTATTACCCTCATTTCTGTCGTGAACTTAAGATTTCGAAACCATAATAATTGTTTCCAGCTAACAGATAGCATTGTCATCTGAAATTTCACAAAAAAAATAAAAGAACTTTCATCGTTTTTTCTTTGACTTTTCATATTAAAACTTCCTACTGTTTTTTTTTTTTTTTTTTTTTTTTTTTTTTTAGAAGAAGAAGAAGAAGGTTTTTGAGAAGGTTAGTGAACAAAGATGTTTGAGATCGAAAAATGCACTGATATAGAAAGGCAAATTCTCAATCTGAATTCATAAGCATTTGTCAAATATTTTACACATTCACATTTTAGTATGATCAAAATGACATAAATTTTAATATAATTTCATATTTCGCTGTTACTGATACTAGGGATTTAAAAATCCTGGAACCAGTGACATTTTTGTATACTAAACCATTTTATACCAACTGATCTTCAAATATGTACTTAATTTTAATGAATTAATCGCGAAAACAGCCGTCAGCTGTCGCAGTGGTCATGGATGGAATCTCGGGGCCTAAACATCCTCCAGTCAAACGACTTGCAACCCGATTACGGAATATCGTTACTGATCGTAATCGGCTTGCCGTTCATTTCTCTTTGACTGGGGGAAGTTAATGCCACTGAGACCGTATCCACAACTATCTCTACAGCTGACGACTGTTTTCGTGGTTCATTAAGTAAAATCAATTACATATTTGCAGATGAGCTTGTATAAAATGGTTAAATAAAAAATGTCGCTGGCCGTCGGGCTTTAATATCGGAAGGACGAGATGCTGCCTCCTGTGAAAATAATGTTAAGTTTTAAAAAAACGCGTAATTTTCATTCATGAAGCGGGAAAAAAGGAAAAGAGGGTGAAACAGAGAGAAAGGGGGGATTCGCATTTTATTTATGTTACTTACTGTGAAAAAGTTTAATTAGATTTTAAAATCATGACTTTAAACTAAACACATATCCACAGATAGAGATTTGTAACTGGAGATAAAACATCTAATGAAAAAAATCGTCTTTTTTCCCATATAATGAGTATAGAACATAACTATAGTTTCGAGAGCAATTAATTAATTATCGTCTATCTTCATCAAGTAATTGGTAGCAAAGAAACTGGTTATGCAAAGATGTTTTTAATGATTTAATAGAAAAGTGTAAAGAAGGTAGGGATGATGAATGCGAAAAATAATAAAGATATTACTAGGAGACGGATTGAGAAGATAGCAGAGAGAGTTTTCCACTTGTCGGGTTAAATACTCTCTGCTACTAATCAAGTAACGAAGACAGCCGATAATTATTTAATTGCTCTCGAAACTATAAATGTTTTCAATTAAAGAAAAAAAATAAGATATTTTTTCTATAAACTCATTATGTTAAAATGCCTCATCAAGATTAAGTACATGTTTAAATATGGATGATATCGTAGAAACCGACTATTTTTAAAGACAAAGAAGGTATAATCTTTGAACCAGGGTTTATTTTTAACTAATATATTACGAACATCTTGAAAAATCGTGCTAGGACTTTCAAATAGGTTTTATTTGAGAATAAATCATGGTATTTTGAAGTTAAATTTAAAAAAAATGTAATTACTTAAAGATTTCGAAAAAATTAGATGAAAAGTATCTGTGGAACAAGCGAAACATAATATAAGCAGCAAAGTACGTTTACATCAAAACATCCTTTGTCAACCCAGTCGTCCCTAAAAAGATTACGACCTCATCCAAAATTGTCGTTCATATATAGATCAATTGTACCGGAAGTTTTAACAATCCTAAACCTGAAAAGAGGGAAAGCGCTCATTATGGTAAAGTAGGAAACGCATATGGAAGTTGCACTCGAAACAGCTAAATTGAATATGCGGCAGTTAAGTGAAGCATGGGAAAACAGTCTGTGGTTGATGTAGGAGAACAAAACAGATTTTTAAAATAAAATGCGATGCATTTCTGTTCATTGGATTGCAACTGTTCTTGTAACTGGATAGCATATAAAACATTTGGAAAAACAGACTTTGGCAAAAGTCCGTCAACAGATTCCAATTTTATTTTATTTTTCTATTACTTACCCATCATACGTAGTATAGGGTAAGTCTTGTAATCGTTTTGAAAATCGAAACAAAAATTTCTTGACGGATTTACACGTTTCAGACACTGGAGATTCCGAAAAACATATGTTTAGAAAAATAATTTTGCCGTCCGTCTGAATGTGTGTCTATGTGTGTGTATGTGTGTGTGTGTGTGTGTGTGTGTGTGTGTCTGTCTGTGTGTGTGTGTGTGTCTGTGTGTGTGTGTGTGTCTGTGTGTGTGTGTCTGTAAACGCTCTATCTCCTAAGCAAATTGAGATAGAGACTTAAAATTTGGTATGTACTTAGTATGTTATAATGGGAAGAAGCTTATTGAATTTCAGTACCCTCGATTATCCGAAACATTTTTTACGTTTGAAATATTTGTTCTGATAAAAGATATATAAAATATTTCGAAACTGATTATTTTAAAGAGTGAATATAAAAGACAATTAAAAAAACATAATTTTTTCATAAAGAATGAAGTCGATCAGATAATGAGTTGCCGAGATATTTGTAATCACATTTTTCATACTCTTCGATTTTTCATGGCCCTGTATTTCATTCAAATTTCAATTCAAAGATATATTTTAATTAGTAAAGACACGCTTAATCCGACGCAATAAACTGTTAGTTAATAGGATTATCATTTTTAGAGTTATAAGGATGTTACTCTTACGAAATTCAGTAATAGAGCATTTAAATTTTATGACGTCATCAAGCCACGATTTGATTCGAATTGCAATGCATCTTATAAATAGTTTACACATGTTTTATTTTCATATTTTATATTATGCATATCCCTGATGGGTAAGTATTACGGTGGTCCCCAACGACTAGTTTCAGTAGAAATCATAACCGGCCGTTGCTGTGCACCAGACAAAACTTCAACAAAATGTGCTTTGTCGCACAGGACGCTAAAAACTAAGGGGTGGAAAAAAATACTAAAAAAAAATACTTGAAAAAAAGAATAATAATTTGTTTAGAATATATCATTTAAAGGAGTACTGAAAATAATTTCACTGAGAACTCCTTGGCTACTCCCTGTTATTAAGAAAGCTGATATATGTGGGGGTTTTTTATGCTCCCCACGACTAGTTTTTATGCTGCAGTGAGAAATATTTTTCTTAATTAAATCAACATTATCTACGAATATCATTATTAATAAAAGAGTATTTTTAAAAAATATATTTTTCAATTTAAAATAGGTGGATTGAACTTTGTGCCGTTATATTAAAATAAATGATCAACGTAAAATAGCACAAATAAAAATATATAAAATGGCAAACAACTGTTTCGGAACCCCTGAAGCTCCATCATCAGTGCTAAATTTAAAAGATTAAAACTGAATCAAAAGTTTAAGCCATGTAAATATGCTTGTATCTCCGCACGCACCCAAGGTAGAATGGCCATTTTAACCAAATTTAAGAGTTCATGTGAAAGTAATATGTAAGCGATTACAAATTAAATCAAATTTATAGAATGATTATTCATAAGGGCATTTCTACATTTTTAAATTAGCAAGAATAAATTAAATTAATAACAGTAACGTTATTTATTTTATTTATTTTTCAATTCTGAATTTGTAAATAAATAAATAAATAAAAGTTTACCATTAGTTTATTTAAAAGAATCTTTTTTACACTTTTTTATTTAACTCAACTTTGTTTTTCTATGTAAAGATGAAATTTTGTAGTTGTTTTTTCCCTCACTTCCCGATATGCTAGAATTATAACAATCTGTCTGTCTGTCTGTGTGTGTGACAAAACTTTTATGGGCGCTCTATCTCAAGAACAAATACATGGAATTTAATAAAACTTTATATTCAGTTAGTCCCTGATATAAGTTGGTGTTGATTAGTTGTTGGTGTAAATTGAGCAACTGGTGCACGCTGCTATGCTGCTTTTTTTAAATTTCCGCTATAGCTTTATCTCAAGACCTAGTGCACTCATTTTCATCAAACTTCATATTCAGTTAGACCTTGACATAAATAGACGCTGATTACGTTTTGGTGTAGATATCCCAACAGGTGACGCTGCTATGCTATTTTTTTCGTGATTTCCACAATAGCTATATCTCAAGAACTAATGCACAGAATTTCACCAAACTTCAGATTCTGTTAGACCTTGATATAAATAGATGCTGGTTACGTTTTGGCGTAAATAGCCCAACAAGTGGTGCTCTTATGCTAACTTTTTCATGATTTTCACTATAGCTGTATCTCAAGAACTAATGCACAGATTTCCATTAAACTTCAGATTCAGTTAAACATTGACACAAGTTGTTGTTGATTAGGTTTTTGTGTAAATCTCCCAACATGTAGCGCTGCTATGCTTCATTTTTCTGTATTTACACGATTTTAGCGATAGTCATGTTTCAAGAAATAATGTACGGAATTTAATAAAACTTTAGATTCAGTTAGACCTGGATACAAATTGGTGCTGATTAGTTTTTAGTGTATGTGAAACCTGTATGAGATAGAAAGTTTTAGAATTGGCACATCCCACTAGTTTTTGTTGTCGTTTCCTTTAAGGCAGGTTTTTTGTAACATCCAAATGCGCTATAACTGATTTTAAATGTATTGCACAAACTATGAAAAATCATTGAAAGCGTGCCCAAAAAGATAACTAAAAAGAGTAGTTTTTGAAGAAATGACATAATTGTAGCAGCAATTATTTATCAATATAATCTCTAAAAAATAATAATTTATCAGTGTAAAACAAAAAAAAAAAAATCTCGATAAATGAATTTTGCTGATAAAGAATGCGAGTAACAATGAATAGACAGATATTGAAACGAAATATGAATTCCGTATCTTAACTTAATTTTGTATGTAATGATGCAATTCATTTGAAGATAATAAATATCGCACTCATTCAGCGTAATACTATAAAATTTCATCTCTAGAAAAAAAATACATTCGTAATTATATACCATAAAACAATATATTAGTTATAAATATGTCGCAGATGCTATTCTCGAATTACAGAAAAAGGTCTTGAAATATGTCAGAAAGGAAATAAATATTTTGCAATATCCAAGATGCCCGCTAAATGCATTTCTGTGCATTTTTCTTAAAATCAATAATATAGGAATAGACAGATAAGATAGATGGATATGCAAATAGACGGATTTTTCTTAACACAGAAGAGAGAAATATAAAACATAATGTTTGTTCTATATGTTGCACCTACGACGAATCCAAATAGATCAGATGTACATATAAATAAAACTAAAGATAATGACTACATTTCTTGCGTGGCATATCGCTTTAGCTACGTTTTGTATTATCATACTGAATTTTCAATTTTTAAATGCTTATATACCAAAGCCTGTAGCTGGCACTTTCTCATAACTATTGTTCAACCACTACCTCCGTAATATATAATTATTATTACGGAGGTAGTGGTTCAACATAAAATGTCATTTAAGTGGATATATCTCCCTCTATATTCTATAATCCAGGCCTCGAAGCGGTCTCTTTTAAAATAGAATAAATCAAAATTTCTTTCTTTTCATTTCTTTCTTTCATTTTAGGTCACGTAATGGGTCACGAATGTTCAGATTTTATGCATCTTAAAAGGCATTTTTTCAAAATTCGTGAATTTGGAGAGCAGGACAGGATTAGAGTCCGAACCATAGAGAAGGGATTTATAAATATTATTATACATTTATTTAAATATTATTAGATATTATTTTATATTAGATGTCTATCGTCCGAACAGCTCAAAACGGTTTCAAACAATTTAAGGGAGGAGATTTCATCCTTTAAATCAAACACAGACGTGACGGCCATCAGTTTTGATTTTTGACCAACTAAAAAAGGAAAAGAGAGGAGAATCCAACCACTAGCATACGAAAACTGTCAGAGGAATTAAGACACACCAAACACCTAACACACCATACGATTTGTTTTATATAAGCTTAAACAAACTTGCAGGGAGTAAATAAAATTCAAAAATACTTTTAATACACCATAATATTTTTGAAACATAATCATTACATATGATCTTTTTTTTTTCTGTTGGTTTTCTTTCGTTCTACAATTTTTTTAATATCGTGCTTTCGTAAAATATTCGATGGGAGGAAGTAATGTTTTCGTAGAGGAAGGAACTTTTCAATACTATTGTCCCCAATAAACAAGTTTGGGTCCGGGATGCAGAAAATAAAAAATATCATTTCCCATTATTTATGTTTACGTACATTGCAAAAAACGGTTAAGGTCCCAAAATCTAGATTTTCCATATATACCAAGGGGATTTATCTAAAAGTACTTTTAATCATTAAAAGTCTTTTAACGTAATTTGTTGAAACTATTGGACTTGAAAACTGAACAGTGAATCTGAAATGTTCTTAAATCACGTCGGCCGCATTGTTTACATGATTTAAAAAAATCAATAAACATCTTAATCAACATGTTCTTAAATCAACTAAGAAAATTTTTACAAAACAATAGTTCATTAACAAAATCAAAGAAAATCGTCTTTTTTTAATCACAAATTCTAATCATACGCACATACAAGGGAAAAAATGTTAACACAACCCAGGTATGTGTTGCGACTATTAACATTTTCTTTCTTCTTTCTTCTTCGTCTTCTTCATCTTTTTTTTTTTTTTCACATTTTAGATACAACCATGTTTCCGGATAAACAGAGAGTCTAAAAAAAAAAAAAAAAAAAAAAAAAAAAAAAAAAAAAAAAAAAAAATCAGTTATTTCGACATATGTTACAATGGATAAAATATAATTTACATAAAATGCATGTTTAATAAACAAGATTTGAATTTTTTTCTCAAAAAAAAATTAAATTAAAATTTCATTTTTAACTAAGATAACTAGATTTCAAGAAACAAAAATCAATTAAGTATGTTAAAACATTTGACTCAATTCCCTTGGTCTCCGAATATAGGAACTCTTCCACAACCTCCAAGCCCCCTTAAAAGATGCAGTGGACTATTTCATCTGCTTGATAATTCGGTTTCTACCTGTTATTCTTTTCAAAGAATCGAAGCTTTTTCAGTCTTTTTTAATATTTCCCAGCTAGTTAAAATGTGTTTATGATTTCGGTTTGTCTGGCGGTCTCTCCGTTCTCTATGTCGCGTAAATATACTCCGATAGTCATGTAATTGACATACGATATTGAGGTTTGTTATGGCATGTTCCCTATGGAAAATGAAGTATCTCGCATTTATAGTTCTTTTACAGGAACACTTAAAAGAATAACGTTGCATTATGGTTAATGGGAAAAAATAGTTTGAAGTGTATTTTAATGATGTTACACTGTTTGAAACATAGTGAAATTGCTATACATCACCGAGATGCTCTATACAACATGCTTACTGTAGAATACGGTATGCATAGCATTAATCGTCCACTTACAGGGGCGTGCAAAATAATACGGTAACAGCACTGTCTATGATCGAAAATTGTTGGAAGTGCATTTTCACTTGTGGTATGCGTTTTTAAGTTCAACTAAATTTTTTCATATTACTTTGTGTGTATAAATTGTATAGTTTATATACAGGGCTGCACAAAAGTATTCGAGTACATTTCCGTTTATTGACGGAAATTGCTGAAAGGGGTTTTCAACTGTGGCATGCGTTTTCTGTCAGAACTAAATTTTAGAATACTAGTATATATAAAAATCTATAGATCATATACAGGGTTGCTCAAAAGTATTCGGATAGCTTTCTGACTATTGACAGTAATTGCTGAAATTGGGTTTTTTAATGTGTTATGCGTTTTTGAAACTGTTTAGTTAGATATCACCTTTCACATTATTAAACGAGGAAGTTTTGAAACAGTATCCTGATTGTGTTTGAAAATATTTCATAATCTATGCTTGACGCAGGATTTCTCTTTCTTGTTTAAAAGAGGCGAATTTGTGAAAACTGGAATAATCTAAGGGTTTTATTAAAAACCCTTTCACTCTATCAAACAAGAGGAATTTCTTTTAAAAGTTGGGACGCTGAGATAGTATTTCTAAAACTGCGACGTTTGGTCATCTTACTTATATGATCAAAATATTTTTGAATATGTAGTATGTTTAACAATATTTTCATTTTAACCCTTTATGCCCTAAGTTGTGCATCAAGAAAATGCTCTTACCTTAATACTTATCATTCTTAATGGAAGAAGATATATTTTTTAAAAATGACATAATAATAAAATAAGTTTTAGAGAAGTTGTTTTATTGATACAGATTTAAGGAATCAGTAGATCTTTTTGTAAATTATTTATAAAAAATAAATAGATTAATTAAAAAAACCTGTTATAGAAATATCGCAATTCTTGTGAAAACTATTTAAATAAATGGATTGGGATCCTATCTGTAAATTGAAAGTTCGTGTAATTGCAAATTTTTCTTATAACATTTTTAGTAATAAAAATAAAAGTATTTTGATCCTATCTGTAAATTGAAAGGTTTTTGTAATTGCAAATTTTTCCTATAACATTTTATAGAAAAGTAAATAAAAGTATTGTGATCCTATCTGTAAATTGAAAGGATTTGTAATTGCAAATATTTCATATAATATTTTTCAGCAATATAAATAAAAGTATTGTGATATTATCTACAAATTGTAAGGTTTTTGTAATTGCAAATTTTTCGTATAACACTTTTAGTAATTTAAATAAAAGTATTGTAATCTTATCTGTAAATTGTAAGGTTTTTGTAACTGCAAATTTTTCATATAACATTTTTAATAAGAATAAAAGCTACACCTAAGTAAACATTTTGTTAGGAGAACCGTCGGTAGCGTAATAAATTTTCTTATTTTTATAAATAGTTAAATCAGTCTTCAAATTTAATATACATTTTCATCTTTTGATATGTTAAAGAAGTTTGTTCAGCTTACCTGAAATTTTCCTTTTTGCACCAAGTAATATCCACAGTAATCCAAAGTGTTGTAGCGATATTTATCTTATCCATTGATTCACTTATATTGGACTAATACGAAATAGTATTAGTAGAAAATAACAATTGTGTGAAATGAGCAGAAGATTCATTTTCCTTTGAATATAATATTATAATTATTGGCTAGATGTACATGCTTAAAATCGCGTTTTGGAGGCTGCGTATAAGTGCTCCAATTTTACATTATATTAAAATATATTTACATCATATATATACAAGAGCGTCTTAACTGCTCGGATACATTTTGGAAACTGAAGGGAGATTGTTATTTGAGTTCTGTGCACACGCGCGGGACAAACAGTTGTAGATTTAAGGAGGGAGATCTGCAGTATTTCTCCAGTTAGTTTCGACAGTCTCTGGTTTTATTCACTGTTTTGCATCTGCGGTTGTCACTTAAAGTACTTATAGTTAATTGGGGTCTGGTTTTTAACATGTTTTTCAATCGTTCGCTGCACGTGGAGATTAATTAACTGCATAAAAAAGGTTTCTCCGTCACTCCCCCGTAATCTCCTGTGTGGGGAATGGTTGAAGATTCAGTTTCTTACGGTGTTTTTCATACACAGGCTTGGGAGTGGGCTTCGTGAGAGTGTCGGCTATCATTTCTTCACTGGGGCAGTATTGTAGATCGATTTTTCCTTCTTCTTTCATAAGTTTGATGTTGTGGAAACGTATGTCGATATGCTTGGATCGCTTAGTATCTTTATCGTTTTCAGTCATTTTTATACAGGACATATTATCCTCAAATATCGTGATGGGTAGTTTTTGTGGAATGTTGAGGTCGCTTAGCAAGTTTGTTATCCAACTTAATTCTTGTGCTGCGTTGCTAGCTGAAACGTATTCAGCTTCGGCTGACGAAAGTGCAATGCAATTTTGCCTTTTTGTAATCCAGTAAATCGGCGATTTTCCTAGCATGAATAGATTTCCTGACGTTGATTTACGTGTTTTCAAGTCACCAGCCCAGTCTGCATCGGCGTATGCTGTTAGGATGGGCTTGCTGTTTGCGCTAAGAGTTAAATTCAAATTTTCTGTAGTTTTGAGGTATGAAATGATTCTTTTTACTGCTGACCAGTCCTTTTGGCGTGGTGTTTCGTTTCTACGACATAATATGTTTACTGCTGCAGATATGTCAGGACGCGTGATTGTTGATATGTAAAGTAATGTGCCTGTCGCTTGTCGATATTTCGTGTTATTAGGTAAAAGATTATCGTCGTCTTCAAGTCTGTTGAATCCAGCAATCATGGGTGTGTAATGAGGTTTCATGTCGTTTAAATTCAGTTTTTTCACTAGTTCCTGTATTTTATTGCTTTGATTTAGGTAATATGTATCGTTGATTTTATTAATGTTTATGCCTAGGTAATTATTCACTTCTCCTAAGTTTTTTAGTTCATATTCTTTCTTAAGTTGGTTTATTGTTTTTTCGATATCACTGTCCTTTCCTGCTATCAGGATATCATCTACATAAATGATGATGTATATCGGATTTTCTTGATTTGATTTAAAGTACAGACATGGATCATTTTTGCTCTGTAAGAAATTATTGTTTGTGAGTGTTTCCGATATTTTGGTGTACCAGGCCTTTGCGGCTTGCTTAAGACCGTAGATGGCTTTTTGAAGTTTACAAACTTTTCTTTCATCGCCGGGTTTAATATACCCGTCTGGTTGACTCATATAAACAGTTTCAGTTAATTCACCATGCAAGAATGCTGTGGTTATGTCAACATGTTTCACGTTCAAATTTTTGTGCAATGCAGAGATGAGAAATGCTCGTATTGTAGCGTGCGAAACTACAGGTGCGAAAGTTTGATCATAGTCAATCCCGAATCTTTGACTATATCCTTGTGCTACTAAACGCGCTTTATAGCTTTGAACATTTCCTAAATTGTCCTTTTTTAGTTTAAAAGTCCATTTTGAGCCGATAATTTTTGTTCCGGGTGGTGGATCTGTTAAAGTCCAAGTGTTACTTTTTCTTAGGCATTGTATTTCATTTTGTGTTGCTTTTATCCAATTTTGTTTATCATTAGTATTTTTCATTCTTTCGATATCTTCCCAATTTTCGGGAATGTTTTCAGATGAACTATTTGTGAGACAAACATATCTGTCAGGAGGAACGCCTCTATTTGTCCTATTAGACCTTCTTGGTTCAATTGGTTGCTGTTTGGGCACGGATGGTGTCTCCGCACTGTCAAGTTTTATTTCTAAGTGATTTTCATGTCTATCCGGTAATTGTGTATTGTCATCTGATGTTTTTGTGGTGTTTTGTATCTCCTCAATGTTATCTGAGTGTACATTTTCATTTTCAAGAAATTTTACCGTTCTCGCTATTATAATTTGTTTTCCTTGTGTGTGAATTCTATAAGCAGTCGATCGTGTGTCATAACCTACGAACGTTCCGGTTTGAGCCCTGTTATCGAGTTTTCCTCTATTTACTTTATCGACGTAAAATAGCGCTTTACAACCGAATGTTCTTAAGTGTTTTAAATTCGGTTTAACTCCTTTCCATAATTCGTAAGGTGTTCTGTTGTTGTTTGCTTTAGTTGGGAGTCGGTTTTGTAAATATGTTGCAGTGTTTATGGCTTCACCCCAAAAATGTTTGCTTAATTTTGCTTGTGATAGCATGCTTCTAGTCATATCTAATAAACTTTTATTTTTTCTCTCCGCAACTCCATTCTGGCTCGGATTATGCGGGACAGTCAATTGGTGTAAAATTCCGTTCTGTTTTAAGTATTCATCTATTTCTTGATTTACATATTCACGACCGTTATCCGATCTAATTTCCTTAGGTTTTTTACCGAACTGATTGTATATCATCATTATATACTCTTTTATCTTTTCAGCAACTTCGTTCTTTTTAGATAATAAATATATCGTAGTATATCGGGAATAGTCATCAATAAGAGTCATAAAATAAATTTTTCCGCCTAAAGTCGGTGTATCTAAAGGACCACATACGTCACTATGGATCAAATCCACGATATTAGTAGCTCGGTTTGTTGCTGATTTAGAATACGGCATGTTAGTTAATTTAGTTTCGATACAAGTTACGCATGTTTTATTTTGATGTTTACATTTTCCTATCTTTATTCCGTCCGCATGTTGATTTGTTATTATAGATTTAATCGCGTCATAATCTCTGTGACCGAGTCTGCGATGCCAGGGATCTATGCATTGTTTGCTGTCACAGTTATACGTCATGTTTACATAATTTTGTGGTTCTTCCACATCGTTCATTTCCTCAATGATGTATAAATTTTTCTCATTTTTCGCCCTAATATATATTTCTTCATCAAAGATCAAATCGCATTTATTATCGTCGAAGATTAGTTTACACCCGTTTTTAGCGGCTTTACTAACCGAAATTAGGTTTGACTCTAAGTCTGGGACATAAAGTACTTCGCGTAATTTCGTTAGCTTTTCTTTTCCTTCGGGGGTTAATGTTTTTATAAAAACTTCTCCTGAACCTAACGCTGTCAGTTTATTACCATTCGCGATCGTTACTGAAGTTTTATTATAATCAATAAATTTACTAAATAGGCTTTTATCATTACAAATGTGCGAGGTAGATCCTGAATCGAGAATCCAGTTATTTTTGCCTACTTTTTCGGTGATTAATGCTTTATTTTGCGTTTGATCATTTGCGTATTTTCTTTCGTTTTGAATTTATTTTCTCTACGAGTTTCGGTCTTTTCATAACATAATGAAGATGAGAAATTCTTTTTATTTTTGAATTGATTGTTACGGGGATTTTCGGATTGTACCGTGTTTCTGCTCTTGTAGTGCCAGCATTCGTAAGTGGAATGATTTTTCATTTTACAGTTGTTACAATATTTTTGTTCTCTTCTATTTTCAGTGTGTGTATATCTCCTATTTGTTTTAAATGCTCTCTCGTTGTTGTTATATCCGCTATGTGATTGTTCTGACATTTCATGTCTACGATTATATTCATCCGTTAATTTGTTTTTGATAAAATCAAGGGTGAGCTCATTTTCTGGTCTCGCCTCCAACGCAGTTATCAAAGTATTGTAACTGGGGGGAAGAGAACACAGAAATAGCGCGGAAATATGTGAATCGCTAATATTTTCTCCAATGGCATTAAGTTTATCTATAATTTGCAAGATATTAGTGATATGCGTGATCATGTTTGCACCCTCAGCTAATTTAGTACTGTATAGTTTCCGTAACAGGTAAAGCTTACTAGATAAATTGCTTCTCTCATGTATATTTTTCAGAGCTTCCCATGTTAATTTGGCAGTATCTAAGTTTTTTACATTTACGATTTGAGAATCATCGATGCTTAGGTTTATTAGAGCTCTGGTCTTGCGATCTTTTTTGTACCATGCGGGATCGGCTGGATCCGGTGGATCTTGTACTATAATATCGTCGAGTTCCTCTTTAATCAGGAACATCTGCATCTTGAACTTCCATGTACTATAATTTGTAGAATTGAGTTTCTCAATAAATTGAGTATTTTCTTTCATCGCATTCATTATTACTTTTTTAGTGTTCTTTTATTTATTATTATATTTTTAGAAATTTGTTAAATTATCCTTTTTTTTTTTTTTTTTTTTTTTTTTTTTTTAAATACTGGCCCAACGAACACTGAACTTGCGGGCCGCTGATGGCTACGTTAGCTTTGGCCCAAACTAGGAGATGAGGGGCCGCTATCGTTTGCCGTTACGGCAACTTAAAAAAACTGTCACGCCGGCCACAATGTGGCCGCAATAGAATTGGCCATAACTACATTAAGATGCCCATAACTGTGCCACAAGTGGTTAATCATAACTGACAGATAGCCTAAAACTGGCCACAATTATACTTTAAGTGGCAATTATTAATGAAAACTAGCCACAGTTTGGCCATTAACGATCATCGTGAATAAAATCTACCAGAAGATCGCCACAGCCATGCCACCTGCGTTTGTTAAGAATAAAAGCTATCCCAAAGCTGGCCATAAATGTTAATTTATTGGACATCATAAATGTAAACTAGCCTTAAGCTAGCCACTTTGTTGCCATCAATAAGCATCATTAATGAATGCAAACCGAAAGCTAACCACTTTGTTGCCATCAATGGGCATAATTAATGTATGCAAACCGAAAGTTGCCATCAATGGGCATCATTAATGAATGCATGCCGAAAGAGAGCCACTTTGTTGCCATCAATGGGAATCATTAATGAATGCAAGCCGAAAGCTAGTCACTTTGTTGCCATCAATGGGCATCATTAACATATGCAAGCCGAAAGCTAACCACTTTGTTGCCATCAATGGGTATCATTAATGAATGCATGCCGAAAGAGAGCCACTTTGTTGCCATCAATGGGCATCATTAATGAATGCATGCCGAAAGCTAGTCACTTTGTTGCCATCAATGGTAATCATTAAAGAATGCATGCCGAAAGCTAGCCACTTTGTTGCCATCAATGGTAATCATTAAAGAATGCATGCCGAAAGCTAACCACTTTCTCGCCATCAATGGGCAACATTAATGAATGATAGCCCAAAGCTAGCCATATTCATGCCACTATTGGATATCATGATGGAAGCTGGCCAGAATTATACTTTTTATGGTCCTCAAAAAAGTAAAGTTGAGCAAGAAAGGCCCATTTTTACTCCTTTGGCAGGGACAATTTTTTCTTTTTTTTTTTAAAGATATTTTGAACTTCAGAATCTAAATTTAGTGGTCCCTAATTTTTGTCTGAAAACTCTAAAATTCAAAATTTGAAAAAAAAAAATAATAATAATCTATTTGAATATTTTTTTTTTTAACAAGAGCTCATAACACCAGCCTGACTTTTATACATACATGTTTCACTTTATTATTATATTTTTCAGTTAAAAACTACAATGGTGTTATAAGCACCACATATTAAAAAGGTCAAAATAAATAAAATCGAAAGTGTTTCAGATCTTGTATAGCATATTTTCAATCTGCAAGCAAAAAAAAAAGTGTCCCAATGGAGGCAAAAATTGGCCTTATCCACTCATCTCATTAGATTGGAATAAAATGCCATATGGTTATGATTTAGTTTTTAATATTATTCTGAAAAAGTTGCAAAAGCCATATTTGTAATTAATAAAAAAAGGTTGATAACACAAGGTGTAAAATATATATTGAACGTTAAATTACCAATGATGGTGAGAATAAGGAAAAAAACTTATTTTCTTCAATTTTTAATTAAATTATAGGTTTAACCATTCTATTCAAAGGAGTAAATTTTTAAATAGTTTCAACTCATGTTTCTTCAAGCTAATTCACCAGCTGGATCGTCCAGCCCTTTTTCAAAGCAAATAAAAAACACAGAATGTTAAATGAGATACCATATGAAATGATTTTTAAGCGACTTCTGACATAGTACACTCACATTTCTTTAAAACATGTATTTTGGTTAAAATTGCAAGTAACTGAAAATTAAATAGGCATTGTTTTCAGAAATGAAATGATTACCTCAAATTACTGTTGCCACAAAAATTAAATTCTGCAACAATGATTATAAAAAAAAAATTCAATAAAGATGAAGTGGACATAGTTGCTGCATGGGTTTATTTTATATTTATGATAAAAAAGCAAAATTTTAATTCAAATGCTCAATTTATTTTTCTTTATCCCATTTTTTTTTTTTTTTTTTTTTTTTCCAAAACATATTATGTCACCCTCTAATGCAGTTAAAATACAATATTTATATATATATATATTGCTATTTTCGGTCAGTTTTTACTGTAACTTTGGTGGAATAAATGGGATTATATTCTGGCTTTATTTTTTTTTTAGAAGTTCAAACATGCATCTAAAAAATATTAGACTGCAGTGTAAAATCTTCACACAGGCCCACTAGTATATATTATTTCTGTTGTCAACATCCCCTTTTCTCAGAAAATACAAAATGCACAACACTGAATGAGATGCCATAAGAAAGGATTTTGAACCAGCTTCTGATATAGTGCACTTACATTTCGGCAAAACATTTTTTGATTAAAAATTGCTGTTAATTAAAAATTAAATCCGCATTGTTTTCCTAAAAGAAATGCAAGGTTTTCCTTAAATTAGTGTTGCCACAAAAATACAATACCACATTATATAATGCTCAAAATGATTATAAAAAATAAATACTACAAAAAAGATAAAGTGGGACATAGTTGTTGCATGCGTTTATTTTATGACTAAAAAGCCAAATTGAAATGCTCAATTTATTTTTCTTTGTCCCATGTTTTTTCCGAAACAGATGTCATCCTCTAAAGCAGTTAATTAGCTATATATATATATATATATATATATATATATATATATATATATATATATATATATTGTCTTTGCTATGCTCGATCAGTTTTTACTGTAACTTTGATGGAATAAAGGAGATGATATTCTGGCTCGACTAACGTTGCTTAAAGATAGTTTCAGTCATTAATTTTCCTTTAGAAGTTTAAACCTGCATCTAAAGAGTATTAGATATTGCTAAAAAGTATTAGACTGCAGTGTGAAATCTTCGCACGGGTCCACTGGTGCTTTTATAATACAATTTCTTACGGGGATGTTTCTTCCAATTATCCAGCTGGAAAATAAAACAAAAACAAAAATCCAGGAATTTTAATTTTATAAAATTGGTAAAATGTTGACATTACTGATCATTGGAATTTAAGAATTTTAATATTTTTTCAAAACAGTACTGGCAGTAGATCTTCTAGAACATGGCAAGTTCGCCATTCATACATTTTTTTTTTTTTTTAAATGGGCTAAAATATTGTTCATAAATAATAATATATCATTGTTTTTATTTTTTAAAGATTAGCAAGTAATGAGTACTGAATTATTATTATTTTTTTTAATCTATTACCAATAAAGAAATCTTTAAAATATTTTTCTTTCCAGCAGGAGGTATGTGACCTTTTGACTAACAAAATTTCAAACTGATTTATACAATATTATGTGCATTAAAATTTTAATCTCAACTTTTAATAAAATTATGGCAAAATTTTTATTAAAATATTCAGAAGTTTTTATACAGCAAATTATTTTTAATACCTGATCTCCAAGCAATGCTAATTTATAAACAACCAACAAATTAGTATAAACAGTTTATCAGGCTGTCAGTTTTTAAAAATTTAGACTACATAAAACATTTTTATTGAATTATATCTTAACCTGTAAAAAGAAGGGAGAATGTTCTTAGAACAAGAAAGAAGAGGAAAATATATATAGTACATCCTTTTTAACATCACTTGCATAAATAAATAAATATATATATAAACAATAGAACTGGTGTTTGTTTTTCATATAAATTTTATTTTTCACAAATGTTAAACAAACCAACCAAAAAAGCATTTATTTATTTATGTATTTACAAGATGCTCAAAATTTATCAGAAATATTTTACAAGAAAATTTAATCCTGTTACAATTAAATTTCTGATGTTTCTTAATTTAAGTTGAGAAAGGACAGCTGAAAATCTACAGTCATCTTCATAGAGAACTTTTTTCTTTCCAGATTTTTATTCTTCTTCTTCTGAAAAACAAAAAATAAATTTTACAAAACAAAATTTAAATGCTTTACTTTAAAAACACCACTTATTAATCAGCCATTTATAAATATAATCGGAACAGAAATTATAATTTAAAAAAACTATTTACAAAAAGCTTTGTAGTTTAAGTTATTTGTACACCATGAAACTATTTTATTGCAGTATACCTATATTTCAGGGTTGTCGAATGACACCTTTTTTTTTTTTTTTTTTTTTTTTTTTCCCCTTCTAGATACGAAACTGCATTTCATGGTGGCAATTTTATGTTATATCATATTCTTTTATTTCTTTTTGCACCCATGTTAACAATAATATTGTTTCTATTTTTATGTGTTAAGAGCAGGGGGAGGGGGGGGGAGGTGCTGTATACAGTGGAACTCCAGTTATACGTTTTGCCCGGGACCGGACAACAAAACGTATAACTCAGTAAAACGTACAACTCAATCGATGGTCTACCAATTTTTTTTTTTTTAATATATTGCAAAAATTTTGTTCCACTGAGGTGTTTCAGTTACCTTTTATAACAAAAACGGAAGTTTCATAAGTATTAATTCATCCATGACATAAATTTTTGGAAATGGAACAGAGTAGAAAAGAGGTACATAAATTAATATATCATAAAAGCTTTAATAGAAATATTTTTAATACACATAGAGTACTTAAAAGAGATCATTGAAATCGCCTTGACATGTAAATCATTTATCAAAACACATTTCAGTAGTTTACTGAATCTTGTTGAAATAATCACGAATCCTCGATTGTTTCTTTTCAGCAGAGCCGACATTGAACAGCAAACTTTGCATTTTGGTTAACAATGCAGCCCTGTTATCGTTACTGCTTTTACTACTGTCGAACGGCTTTTCAAAAGCCCTCAGAGCAGCCCCGAAGTTTGAGAGGGATCTTTCAAATCAGACTCATCCGACGCGTCGTCGGTGTTTCCGGTTACAAAATGTATAAATGAGGCAAAATTTTGTCCCAGGACGCAAAAACGTAACATATAACTGAGGGAAATGTGTAACTCAAAATGTATAACTCAGCTAATTTTGAATAGCAAGCGCCCGGGACCGCTGAGTTGAAACGTATAACTGAGGGCAGGGTTGTTATGATTTATCCCAACCCAAAAAACCCAAAATTTCAACTTTAAATTATATAGGTAATATATTTCTTAATGTCAGTACACCAGTAGTAAAGTTTATCACTAACCACCCCAAGGGAAAAAAGTCTTAATTCTTCCAATGACAATTTTTAAAATAAATAACTGTAACTTAATTTTCTATAAGTATATGTAACTATCACAAACACAAAAACTAATTTTTTTCCCATTAAAAAAAATACTTTGATGTATAATCCTACAGTTGAAACTCATAACAAAATACCACATATGCTGAGAATCTTAATTTAATGATGTAGACATGTAGAATTATTTGGTATATTCTATTAATTAGTTATAATAAAAAATACTTTACAGCAAATATTTTTCCCCCCATTTCTGCGAATTTTGTTATATCCAGTTTCAATTGCAAAAATTTTGCTGAATTAAATATAAACTACCACCCAACTTAATTCAATAACAACATAAACTAAGGGAAAACCTAAATTTCCTATTTACCTCGGGCTGAGGAAATTTTGGAATACAAACAACTCAAAAAAAAAAAAAAAAAAATTGCAATCCATCATTAATCAATATGTTTCAGAATGAATTTTTTCTAGAGAAAATATTTATTATATATAGGCAATCACTTCAATTAAAATGAATAAAGATACTTTATCCTTAACAAAATATTAGTTTAAAACTAATAATAAAAACTAAGTAAAAGTATACTAGTCTGATTCAGCACTGGTATTAGTATAGTACTTCTATAATTTCATTGTTAAAACTATTACTAATAATCAATTTATCTAAAAGCAAAACATAATTTTGATTGTCATTCATTTATATATTTTTGTAATCAAATAGTTTCTTTAAACTGTACTTAGTAGTAAGTACATTTTTTTCAAACATTCTGAACCACCTCTAACTTAAAAAACTCTGATAAAACCCAAAAAACCTTGATAAAACCCAAAAAACACTGATAAAACCCCAAAAACACTGATAAAACCCCAAAAACACTGATAAAACCCAGTGGGTTGTGTTTTTTCTGAAAAAACCCGTGCATTTAAGAACCCTGACTGAGGGAAACGTATAACTGAGGGAAATGTACAACTGAGGGAAATGTACAACTGAGGGAAACGTACAACTGAGGGAAACGTACAACTGAGGGAAACGTACAACTCAGGTAACGTACATCTGGAGTTACACTGTATATTAAACACTTTATCTCTGTGTTAATCACTAAAACAAAATAAAAACAGGCTTTCTATAAATTCTTTTGAATAACTTCAAATATATAAATTCAAATTCTTTACATATGATGCATAGCATCAAATTATCATCTTGAATGAGCTATGGGTGCTCTTTCTTTCATTTCATAAAAGTCGAATTGCCCACTTTGGGAAATGTTCTAGAATTTGCATTGCTAGAAACCAGCAGTTCTTTATTTTTTCACATATAACTTTTACTTGAAAATGGCTTCGTAAAGTAGGAAAATACATTGTGTACATCCAAGCTATAAATCTGATATCATCACTCATAAAACAATGGCATTTTACATACGGTTTTTGTTTCCCAGAAGGGTAACACGTCTGCCACTGAATACTTAACATATTTTGAATGATTATTATTGCCGACTTATTCTATAAGTATATGTAACTATCACAAACACAAAAACTAATTTTTTCCCATTAAAAAAAATACTTTGATGTATAATCCTACAGTTGAAACTCATAACAAAATACCACATATGCTGAGAATCTTAATTTAATGATGTAGACATGTAGAATTATTTGGTATATTCTATTAATTAGTTATAATAAAAAATACTTTACAGCAAATATTTTTTCCCCCCATTTCTGAGAATTTTGTTATATCCAGTTTCAATTGCAAAAATTTTGCTGAATTAAATATAAACTACCACCCAACTTAATTCAATAACAACATAAACTAAGGGAAAACCTAAATTTCCTATTTACCTCGGGCTGAGGAAATTTTGGAATACAAACAACTCAAAAAAAAAAAAATTACAATCCATCATTAATCAATATGTTTCAGAATGAATTTTTTCTAGAGAAAATATTTATTATATATGGGCAATCACTTCAATTAAAATGAATAAAGATACTTTATCCTTAACAAAATATTAGTTTAAAACTAATAATAAAAACTAAGTAAAAGTATACTAGTCTGATTCAGCACTGGTATTAGTATAGTACTTCTATAATTTCATTGTTAAAACTATTACTAATAATCAATTTATCTAAAAGCAAAACATAATTATGATTGTCATTCATTTATATATTTTTGTAATCAAATAGTTTCTTTAAACTGTACTTAGTAGTAAGTACATTTTTTTCAAACATTCTGAACCACCTCTAACTTAAAAAACTCTGATAAAACCCAAAAAACCCTGATAAAACCCCAAAAACACTGATAAAACCCCAAAAACACTGATAAAACCCAGTGGGTTGTGTTTTTTCTGAAAAAACCCGGGCATTTAAGAACCCTGACTGAGGGAAACGTATAACTGAGGGAAATGTACAACTGAGGGAAATGTACAACTGAGGGAAACGTACAACTCAGGTAACGTACATCTGGAGTTACACTGTATATTAAACACTTTATCTCTGTGTTAATCACTAAAACAAAATAAAAACAGGCTTTCTATAAATTCTTTTGAATAACTTCAAATATATAAATTCAAATTCTTTACATATGATGCATAGCATCAAATTATCATCTTGAATGAGCTATGGGTGCTCTTTCTTTCATTTCATAAAAGTCGAATTGCCCACTTTGGGAAATGTTCTAGAATTTGCATTGCTAGAAACCAGCAGTTCTTTATTTTTTCACATATAACTTTTACTTGAAAATGGCTTCGTAAAGTAGGAAAATACATTGTGTACATCCAAGCTATAAATCTGATATCATCACTCATAAAACAATGGCATTTTACATACGGTTTTTGTTTCCCAGAAGGGTAACACGTCTGCCACTGAATACTTAACATATTTTGAATGATTATTATTGCCGACCCATGAAAAAAGCATTTTTTAATATTGTTTTTGGTTGTTCACTCGACAACATTAAATGATTTTCTTTTTCTTTTTTTCGTTACAAATATATTTTTTTCAATTATACAAATTTTTAATGAATAATTACACAATTATGTTTTGGATACTAAATACAAATACTACAGGAAAAGTTCTTTTCAGAATGAAAAAAATATTATGCCATAGTGTTTCCCTCAGAATGAAAAAGGGCAGGGTGCTCCTTCAAAAAAGAGACACTTCAGCTGAAAAAATGGGCACTTTTTTATGAAAAGGGCTTTTTAGTGCTTTTCGTAAGTAATAGCTTAATTATTTTAAAGTCTTCTTTCTATTTTAATATTTACATATAAACATTTTTCTGTTAAAAAGTATTTGTAAATTTTATTATTAGGCCTTTTTAAAATTTGGCAAAAAAAATCGGCCAGTTCAAACTATGAATTAAAACTTTATTCAGCTAATGAAATTCTGAATAAAAGATCCTACAAACTCTACAAAATTTGTCGAATTAAAAAAAAATTATTGAACTTTGCACACTACAATAGTTAAGTATGTGCCGGCAAAAAATGGTTAAATTGCTATGTATAGTTTTTGATCCTATAAAGCTTATAATGTACAGATTTTGATATTTGATATTTTTTTTTTACCCAAAAATTTTGTTTTAAAAAATATTTATTATTCCAAAAGACATTTCCTTGAGATCAATTTGCACACTGAAGTTTTTTCATGCATTTCTATGCTGCCTAACTAAAAAATAGCCATTTATTTCAGGAACATTTTTCTTTAAAACAATTTACTAAAAAATATCTTAATATTTACTATCTCCAAAAAAAAAAGAAAAGAAAAGAAAAGAAAAATTCTGGAACACAAATTAGTCCCTTTTTCTCACAAATTTCAATACAGCGTTCTAAGAAAAATAAATGTTCTTTCGTGACCAGGGACCGATTTAGAAATTTGGGGGCTCTGGGCACAGATCTGTATGCCCCCCCCCCCTCACACAGATTCTTTGAATAACAAAAATATAATATCGAAAGCAGTACTTATTAAGATAACCATTATTGACTTTGATAATTTCTTTAAAATATTAATAAAAAAATTAAATTCAATAATTATTAATTTACTTTTAAATAATTATTTGATAATTATGAATTTTTAATGGAATTTTATAATAAACTGTGTGGTGCTGATTACCTTTCTCTATGAAAGTCCATATATCTGGAATGGTAAAGTATGCAACAACTAATAATAAATTTACCGCAGTCGGTTTTACGCTTAGTTAAGCAATGAAAAAATCCATATTTTTATTACTTGATATTTGATTTAAAAGAAATTTAAAAAACATGGATTTGAGCTTTCAGCTCCTCTCCAGAATCTTACATCTTTTGCAAAATATTTTGGGCAAAACATAAGAATGTTTTAAAAATACCTTAAGTTGAAATATCATTTTTAAAGTTTCTTAAAAAAAAGGGTCAAAGAAAGTATTAAAGAAGGTCCCTTTCTCTAAAGAACCTGCTTTATTTTTAATTTGTTAAAAATTATACATATAATCAAAATCCAAATTAATTTATATGACGGCATATTAAAAAAAAAAAAATCCTTAATTTAGAGGTCACAAGATCAAATAATTTTATCACCCTCTCCCCTCCTCTTCTAGATACATACCATTAAATTAAAAAAAAATTATTTAGCATAAATCTGTGTAATCTTAAGTATTGTCAAAGTTCATGAAAGTTAAAAACCCCGTTAACAAAAATTATTTGACACATTTCAGCAAAACATTAAAAAATATTCAAACAATCTTTTACTATTAAATGTTGCATTTCATAAATTTAAATTAATTTAATTTTTATTAAATGTAGGTCCAGATTAGATTCACTATATTTCCAGAGGTGTCACAATTACAATAATCACAAAACTGAATCATCACTCTTGAAACAAATATTAAAACATTTAAAGCAAACATTTTTTAAGCACATGAGCTGAAGCATCAAAATTTCCAGTAATTTGATGGACCCATTGTACATGATGTTTGCATTTCATGAAACTCTGCTAAACTGTTTTAACAAACTGTAAAATAACAGTTTTCAATAAAAGGATTTTATTAAAAATGAACAATTCCTATGCAATTGGTAACAGACTAAGATTTTTTTTAATGATAACTTTTTGAATACAGTTTTGTTAAAATACTACTAACTAAATTTTAATATGAAAAAGTTTATAAAATGATTTTTTGGCCGTTTAAAAGATATCGCCAAATTTGTCAGCCGATTGTGGTAAAAAATCTTAAACTTAGTCAATGGATTGCCGAAGAAAAAAAAAAATTCACAAAATTCTACAATCAGTCACGGAAAAAAATCACGAAATTTGTTAGTCAAATCATGAAAAAAAAATCTTTAAATTCTTCAGGTGCTTGAGAAAAAAAATATATATGAAATTCGTCAGTGGATTGTCAGAAAAAATCGAGAAATTCTTCAACCAGACGCGGTAAATAAATCACAAAAATCGTTCATCGGTAGCAAGAAAAAATTACGAAATGCGCCTGTCAATCAAGGGAAAAATCTAAAAATTATTGTGAAATTCGTCAGTCTATCGAGAGGAAAATCACAGAATTCTTCAATCAGTCACAGGAAAAAATCGCAGAATTCTTCAATAAGTCGTGGAAAAAAAATTGCGAAACTTTAATTGCCACTCGCCATGTGACAATTAAAGTTGTAAAAGTGGCGATTAAAAAATTGTCATTGATTGCCACCCCTACGCGGTCACTTCCCAGTTACACATTCCATTGTAATCCTTGACCAACTGACGAATTTTACGATTTTTTTTTTACCAAGAATGTGTTAAGAACTTTGCGATTTCGCCCACTCCCCCCATTTGTTTGACGAATAGCACAATTTTTTTCACCCCTGACTATCTAATTTCATGATAATTTCACACTTGACCAACTGGCAAATTTTGCAGGTTTGTTCCATGATGGATCAACGAATTGCACGATTTTTCCCCCTGATCAACTGACAAGTTTCACCTCATAAACGACAGAAGAATTTCATGATTTTTTTTCTTATGATTGACTGACAAATTTCTAAAATTTTCCGTGCTACCCGATTGACAAATTTCATGCTTTTTTTTCCTGCTATAAATTGGCTAATTGTTCAGTTTTTTCTTGTGACCAATCAGCAGATTTACGTGTTTTTTCCCTGCAGCTTACTAGCGAAATTTGCAGGAGTTTTTCATGCGACCGACTAAAGAATTTCCAGACTTCAAGATTTTTTTCATGCAATTGATTAACAAATTTAGCTATATTCTCCTGCAACCGATTGACGATCATTGTGATATTCTTCCCGCGTCTAACTGACAAAATTTACGGGGTTTTTTTTTTTCGACCGACTGACGAATTTTGAGATTTTTTTCCCTACAACCGATCTATACGAAAAAAAAAGGCATTCTGGTATTGAAAAAGAAAAAAATACTGCAATTCCGGTACATAACTGGAACACAATCACCCCTGACAAATAATCCATGATCATATTCTAAAAAAATTAATGTGATAATAGACTTTCTGATTTTTAGAAAATTTCCCTGAATTTTAACTTTTTCCCCTATTCTTATCATGAGCACTTCGCTGGTATAAAACTGATTTATACAAAAATATGTTTCTATATGATGATTATATTTTATCTAGAAAATTTGAAACATTAGTCAGTACTTTAAAAAGTGGCCATTAATGAAACCGAGTCTATTGGCAATTGGCTACTAATCCGATTTCCCAGTTTTCACCTATATTGATCGGTTGCGAGAAAAAATGATGAAATTCGCCAGTCGATCAAGTGGAAAATCTCATATATTGTGAAATTTGTTAATTGGTCGTGAAAAAAAAAATCCCATTTGTCAGTCGGTCGCAAAATTAGTCAATTGGTCACGGGAAAATATCGCAAAATTCTATTGATAAGTGGGGATAATAAACAAACCAGTTCAAAATATATCTTTTGAACAGGATGCAAGAGTGCTCTTTTAGAGAACAGTGTGACCTTTTTAAGAATATTTCCCTCCGGCTACCCTTTAGTTCTAGAGTTAACACTATATTCATTACTAATAAAAAATTTTAAATCTCATGTACAGTGAAGTTGCGACAACATATATTACTAATGACATGTATTCAGTACCAAAAGAAAAGCACATGGAGTTGTAATGTTTGTTAGGGAGAAAAAAAAATCTTTAAACCCCACTATTATTTTACGTGCTATTTAAAGAATTACATTAATGCAGACCTGACAAAATACCATTGAAAAAATTAAGTCAACTGAGAATGATTATGTAAAATGTTTATTTTTATTATAAAAAAGGGAAGAAAGTTAAGTTTTATATATGCAGTGTATTTTTCAAGTTCCATTAAATGTGTTAGGGACCCTTAACAATTAGGTTGTTAAATAAATTTCTGACTTTAGATTTTACTTGATTGAGATTCACCGATCGATCGCGGAAAAGACGCAAAGTTCATCGATCGATCGCGAAAAAAACGCAAAGTTCGTCGATCTGTTGCGGGAAAAATGCAAAGTTTGTCGATCTGTTGCGGGAAAAATGCAAAGTTCGTCGATCTGTCACAAAAAAACGCAAAGTTCGTCGATCGATTGCAGAATAAACACAAAGTTCGTTGATCTGTCCCCAAAAAACGCAAGGTTCGTCGATCAGTCGCTTAAAAAACACAATGTTCGTCTATCTGTCGCAGAAAATTCGCAAAGTTCGTTGATCAGTCGCGGAAAAAAATGCAACGTTCGTTGATCTGTCGCGGAAAAAATGCAAAGTTTGTCGATCTGTCACCAAAAAACTCAAAGTTCGTCAATCAGTTGCGGAAAAAAGCAAATTTCGTTGATCGATTGCGGAATAAACTCAAAGTTCGTCGATCTGTCCCCAAAAAACCCAAGTTCGTTGATCTGTCGCGGAAAAAAATGCAACATTCGTTGATCAGTTGCTTAAAAAATGCAAAGTTCGTCGATCAGTCGCGGAAAAAACACAAAGTTCATCAATCGGTTGCGGGAAAAAAAAATCACGAATTTTATCGTTCGGTTGCAGGTAAATTAAATAATGCAAATTTCTCCGAAAATGCTGAAATTTTTTGGGCGGGATTTCAAAATTTTCGGCGCGAATCCCGCCCTGAAATTCAAGCCCTGTTGACAGAACTGTAAACTGTTTGTCAATGCGATAGTTTAAAAAATATATCTTAACCCAAAATAACGTGTCTTTGGTGTGTACGTGTCAGTGCTTTATGAAACGTCGTTTGCATTTCTATAAAAGATGAAATTGCACTCCTATATATACAAGGACATCTCCCTGTTTTTTTTTTAATTCCCACAGAATATTTTTGATCAGCTGAAGATTCGTTGCAGAACATTGCGAAATATTCTGCTTTGGGGCCCAACATATTTTGAGTGATTATTATTGCAGACCCATGAAAAAAGCAATTTAATATTGTTTTCGGTTGTTCACTCAACAACATTAAATGACTGGATTTTTTTCAACGAAAAAAAAATCACGAATGCTTCGTATACGCCGCATTGGTAGATATGATAAGCTACGGCTACCGAAGGCAGTCTTATTTCACTGCCGATTCCAGGCTCTCGTGAGCCTATAACCAAAAAGGGCCGGTTTACCTGGACACCTCTAAGGTGGTGCTCTTCGGTCGGGGAGAAGTGGGGGCCTAAGCCTCCTGCGCTTCATCACCCTTTCCCAAATGAATGACGACAGAGGTCGCTGCAATGATACGGTGGAGCCCAAACTCAGAGGACACCACCACAACACACTTGGGCGGAATGCCAGAAGTGAACAACGGCTCCATAGCCGGGATCCCATAAGGGAAACCGAGTTCTCGGCCAATGTTGAACACTCCCATGACCCATTAATGTAACCACACCTTCCAATTATCAAACGCCGCACTGGTAGATATAGATAAATTTTATTTTTAAACATGTATAAGCCCGAAATTGTGGTATTTGTTAAATGTTTTTTTCACATATACAATTTTTTTAATGAATGAAAATTACACAATGGATACTAAATACAAATACTAGGAAAAGTTCTTTTCAGCATAAAAAAATTATTATATGCCACAGTTATTTTATTGTAAAAACTTGATATTTGAGTAATTTTAATTATTTTTTCAATTAATTTTCAGCAATGAAATTCACATGAAATTACTGAATAATAAACATGCAAATTTTTACATTGCTAACTAAGCGTAACCAAGCTTCCAGACTTGGACATTTTTCACTCTGTTGGTTTTACGCTTAGTTAGCAATGTAAAAATTTGCATGTTTATTATTCAGTAATTTCATGTGAATTTCATTGCTGAAAATTAATTGAAAAAATAATTAAAATTACTCAACACATGTTTATTACTTGATATTTGATTTAAATCAAAAATTTATAAAACATGGATTTGAGCTTTCAACCCCTCTCCAGAATCTTACATTTGCAAAATATTTTGGGCAAAACATAAGAATATTTTCAAAATACCTTAAGTTTAAAAAATGATTTTTTGGTCACTTAAAAGATATCAGTTAACAGCTTTTTAGGTGCGTTCGTAATTATATAAATACGTAGCACCTATAGTCGTCGTTTGGTCCGTCCGTCTGTCTGTCTGTCTGTCCGCATATAACAACGCAAAAACTACCCAACCAAATGGTTTGCAATTTAAAATATATTATCTTTGCAGAATTTTGTCGAGACATTTCAAATTTTATTAAAATCGAATCAAAACTTTAGGAGATATTAATAAAAATATTTATTAAGAAATTTGAATTTTTTTTTTTAAATCGGTGCTTTTTTGTTATAGGAGCTTCCGAAGTTTAATCGTCAAGCGACCGATATACTTATTTTATGACAGAAATTAATCTGCAGATGATATAATTCATTTCACAGAATTAAAAATCATCAAGATCTGAATATTTATATAACTAGCTGATACATATATATCTGAATATTTATATAACTAGTTAAGATATTTGCATGAACAGTGTCATAAAATATATACTTAACTAGCTGTTTAACCCGTTCTACACACGGGATATCATGAATTTAATTCTAAAACGTGCGTAAGAACGCACCTCGTTTGTAACGTTTGACGTACAATTTCCAACTTGTTTATTATAGTTTTAATGGTATATTGAGTATTCTTCAATTCTATAAATTACATGAATTAAATAACTTTTTTATGAAACATATAGTTTATACTCATACTCATTTTATATATTCCTTTGTGATTAATTTTAAATCAAGGTGACAAGAATACTTTTGTCTTAAAAGATTTAAATCAAAGTTAACAATGACTTAATTAGTATATTTTCCCATATATAAAACACAGTAAAAACTTTATGAAACTCACACAAGAGATAGAAATAAGGAACTCCTTTTAAACAACATTAATAAATCATTTTGAAAAACTTACTTTCAAAAATTATGTTATGAAAGTTGAAACTCGCCAGAAAAATTTAAGTATATGATGTGCATAATACAAAATTTTATTAAAGTAAAACAAAAAAACCTTTTATTTACTATTTTTCCTGTCAGTTTTCTTTCTTTTGTATTATATAATGAATTTTGAATTCAAACACACCTTACCCTGCACATGTTAAAAAATCTGCACTATAATATCAAAACTAGGCAAACTGAAGCAAACATTACTGCACACACACTCAAAGTGAAAAACAGAGCTAATAGTATCAGTACATGATCATGTGCAAGATTTAAAAAAATACTTGGTAAAATTGGGAACACCAGATAAACAGTGGCAATGTATATAATGAATAATTATTTTAATGTTCAACTGGAGTCAACAATTAAACTTAAGTTTCAATTACTATGAATATATTGGTATATTAATATTATATATTAAACATGCATCTTATTTAGCCCTCTTCTCGCTTTTTATATTTGTATCATGATCTCTCCACATTTTTGTATTAATCTCTAAAACACACAGCTTATCATTTTTAAACATTGATTTTCTATGAAAATGGAGAAATCAGTCATGCTTATGAGAAACTAGAGCTGTACCAAGTACTTGGTATATACTCGTTAATCAGCCAAATTGCAGCCGAGTAGTTGCAAGAATTTCATTTTTTAAGCATATTTAAAGACAAATTAATTTATAAGTGATCTATAAAAAGTTATTTGAATATAAATGTATAATATATGCCATAATTCATAAGAACTATTTACTCGGTACATACAAAATTTATCGGTACTTTTCGGTTAGCCGGGCGCCAGTGATTTATATACATGTATATATACACATATATATATAGTTACAAAAATATCTACATACGCATATATATACATACATATATGTACACACATATATGTATGAATATACATATATATTCATATACATACATATTTATATACGTACATATATCACTGGCGCCCGGCTAACCGAAAAGTACCAATTTATCTATAAAACATAGAAAAAGATAAGGAAAAAATCTCATGCAAAATTAAAGTTTAGTTTTAAAATTATATTTAAAAAAAAAGTCATTTTTAAAACTGTTGGAAAAGACTATGATTTCAGAAAATACAATAAATGCAATTAAAAAAATTAATAATTAAATGGGCATTTCTTTTATTGTTGTAAATTTAGCCTGCCTCAGAAAAAATGTGTTCACTGCGAGCACAGATAAAATAGCATTTTAGCTGTACATTATGAAAAAATGAAAAGTAACTGTAAACTGTAAAGCCAATACCCTTTTTTGGTAGTTTCTTGTTATAGCGGCCTCTACAATTACTGTTATACTAAGGTTTCAGCTCTGATTTCCCCAAGATCATCGAAAAGGGGCAATTCACAAAATTCCATTCTATAAAAACACTTTTCATTATTAATTTTTATTTTGTTATGTTTCAAAATGTGTAGTTTGCAAACAAATTGAAACGAAAACTTTAACAGAAGGACTTAAAGAAGTTATCAATAAACGTTTGGTTCAAATTTGAGTAACTAAATTTCATATTCATTACAAAATGTTATCTTTTACAAAAAAAAAGAATCATCAGAGTTTCCCCCAGACAGTTTCAGAAGGGTGCTGCACCCTGCCTGCCCTTTGGTTTACAAAATAGCACCCTTTTTGCCCCTCATAAAAAGAATTAGCACCCTTCTTGCCCTCAGGGACACGCCAGTAGTATCCAACGCCTGTGTGCCGAACTTCAGTGGGCGCTCTACATCCATATCCCTCAGTATAAATACATAGCTGCAAACCTTTTTTTTTTTTTTTAAGTCAAATAAACACATTTTGAACAAGAAAAATTATTTAATAAAACACGTCTTGTTTCTATAGGATGCTTATCTGATTTCATTTATTAAGTAAAATTTCAGGTTCAAAATATTGGTATTTGATTAAAAAATTAAAAAAGGTTGACAGGTATGTAAATAGAATTCAAAATACAGTAAAAAGTGAGAAAATGGAACCTGTTTGTATCAGAATCCTGTATAAAACGGAAAAAATCAGCGTCCTGGAGAAAATAATGATACAATTACAATAGATTGAATATTTCAATAAAGCATAAAAATCTGTTTAAAATGGATTGTATGTGTGTACTAATACATAATAGATGTCAAGGAGTTGTAATAGTATAATTAAATTAAGTATTTTTTTCTTTTTGAAGTATTTTTTTCCTCAACTGAAATCTTTGGCACCTTTACTATACTTCGGCGCCTGTGAGCACTGCACACATTGCACACTGGGTCGGCTCGTCCCTGCTTGCCCCACAGTACAAAAAGTGCCCTTTCTCCTTTTTGCATTAAAAAATTTGCTTTCATAGTAAAAACTGACTCAGTGTTGTCTTAAAAAGAGTATCCTGATTTTTAAATATTGAAAGTGGCTTTAAAAACCAAAATAATACCTTTAACAATTAAAAATGTGCCCTTAAGAATCTGAAAAGTGCTCTCAAGAATCCAAAAAGTGCCCTTTTCTCACCAGCAGCACCCTGCCCTTTTTTAAACCTGGGGGAAAATCTGGAATCATTTTCACACAAATAACTTTTACTTTTCTCAAAATGGGCCCCAAGATAAAAGCCCTGCATTATAAACTGAGCAAATTGAAAACTTACCTTTGCTTGAATGCCAAATGAGTTTAAGCTGCACAAGAATCTTCTCTAAACACCATCTACTGATGCACCACGCTTGATAGAAACTTGGAGCGAACTGCACATGGGTGAAAATGGCTAGTCCAAGTTGAAAATGGAGAAGTCCGTATGCTGCCTAAGATAAAGAGCGATGACTTCAGCTTCTGTTGCCGGGGACAACCAACAGTATGAATGGAATCGGCTTGGCATTCTGTCAACCGGAGTTCTTAGAAGCATGGTTCAACAGTATCTCTGCTGTCACCGTAGTCTCCTTAAAAATATGAAAATAAATTGTAATAGGTTGCAACATTAAGCATTTATCATATTCAACTAGAAATTTAAAAACAAAAAGTATAACTGAAACTGATTAATGTATATAACTGACGCCAGTGAATCATTTTTTTCTTCTTTTAAATCAAAACTTATTTCAGCATGCACACACACACATAATAATTTGCATTTAATACATTTATTTTAACGTATCAAACTGATTTTCTGTAAGTTAGGATTGGTAAGTTATTTCCATAAAAAAGGGGATATTCTTCACTTCTACTATCCAGTGATACTTTTATCCTTTCTTAGGACTTTTAACAAGCCCCTCATAATGTTTACTCTTTCTCATTATCAATGAGATATCGCCTGCATGAAATATCCTTTGGTCAAATAAATTTTATTGTGTGAATGGGGAGTTACACATTAAAATTCATTCATGATTTAAAACATGAAATACAGTATGTAATATATTTTGCATTTCATGAATTAAAATGGATGAAATGGCATAAAAATATGCAATCCAATGGTCTTTTTGAGAATGGGAAGGCTAAGTTTCTATGGTAGGTTATGGAGAAGACTCGTGGCAAGCCATTTTGGCCAGTTGATGAAGAAGGAAAAATGGCATCTTTTCTAAATATTGCTATGGGGAGGAAAAGAAAAAAAAATTACCGAATCAGCTGCACAGCAGAAGTACTGTGCACTTAGACTGTTTTAAATTTTTAAACGCATATGCACTATAGCACTTTTTACTGAAATTACGATACTGTAAAAGAAAAACACTGCAGAACATAATATAAAAGATGGAGATAAATTATAATTCCAGGAAAGTAATTAAAGAAGATAATTGATACAATGTTTGGTACTTTTCAGTTAGCTGGGCACCAGTGATGACATGTATATATAAATACACACATATGTATGATTGCAGTAAAAATTTCATATTTTGAATGAAGACGTTTATTGGGTTTTTTTTGATAAACTTTTTTTATGCATCTTTAAAGTCCTAAAACAATTTTATTGCTGCTTCTACATCTTCATGTAACAGCCAAATGGTAAAATCCATTTCAGTGTCAATAATAAATGCAAGTTATAATTTAATAAATATTTTCTATATGAAAAGTAGCAAGTTAAGATGTTTTGTGAGGTTATGATTAAATAATATTAATGATAAAAGATTAACGTTCAATAAATAGCCCAATTAGAATGTTTGGTATGGTTTGCAATAAACAATTCTTTACACTGTCAGGATTGAAATAAATGGCAAATTAGCATATATTTTGGCATGTGTTGGTATAACAGAAAAGTACCAAGTTGTGTTCCTATTACACTCTAAGTGGAATTTAAAAATTAATCAGATTACTTAGCTATTCGGTTAAACCAAAACATTTTAGGCACCATTACCATGATTAATTAAGAATCCCATTAATGAATTATAAACAAATTACTTAATTTATTAACATCTTAAAACTAAGTGAAATTTTGCAAATGGTCATTAGTATATAAAATTCGAAGTTTTCTATTACAATCAAAACAAAAACATGCCATTATCGTCAGAAAATACAGAATATATATATTAGTTAATTAAAACCAGATCTTAACTTATGAAGTAAAATTTTTACTGAAACTGTGAAATATTATTTTCGGCTTCCTGACTAGTTTAAGATTGTCAGCAATAAAGCAGATTATAAAACAAGCAACGGAGATTTACGAAAAAAAGCTGAATTTTTATTGGTTATTTTTTTATAAACCCAAAACTTCTGGGAGTGTTCATTACCGGCACATTATACCCTGGCTCCTGGCATATATATAATTACAATCAACTTATTAATAGCATATTCAGGGCAGAGATAAATCAGTAAATAACTTTTTTTCATACACTTCTGTAGAAGTAAGTAACATAAGCAAAGCAATGCAGTTAATTTTACAAAATTGCTGATGCTTTTTCTCAGCTTTCTTTATCTTGAACTTAAATCTGTCCCTGAGAATGATGAAACTAATTTTTAACTAACTCTTGGAATAATATAGAAAAATAATCTTACCTAATTTGTAAATCAAAATCCTCAAAAGAATATGATGACGACGCCAGGAATAGGGAGGCTTGCTTCAAAAATTGTAAACAGACTTTACACTTACACTTTACTCACGCTGCCATCATGACGCTGCTAACATACAAAATCCCTACCAGCCCGCAGAAACAAGAAAATGTATTCCTTTCTAAAAACACTATCTTTCAATAGAATTATTTTTCCAAGGTTTTTTTATCTTCAAAATTTCTTATACAATATTAAATAAGTTTAAAAGTGGAAATTTCTAAATGCTGATTATTACAAATTTGAAAACATTTAAAAATATATTTACAAAAATCCCCACTGGGAAAAAAATGTGTCGGAAAAGGGAAATCTTTGTTTCATCTTTCCCTCCTTGTATTTGCCGGCAAGCCTGGATTAATTTAATGTTTCTGTGATGTTAATGTAATGTTTCTAATTGAGTGTTTCTGTGAAAAGAGTCGGGGGGGGGGGGGGGGGGGATGGGTTTTTGCTTGCTATTATTGCTATTTAGGATATTTTTTTCTTTTAAATATGAAAATAACTTATTTTTTGGAACTGATTTATAGATAATATAAAATCAGCCCCCCCCCTCCTTCCCCCCCCCCCAAAAAAAAAAAAAAAAAAAAAAAAAAGATTTTTTTTTTTTCTGTTTTCCTTTAACAGTAACTGCTTTTTGGCAAAGTGGCATTTATTTCTTTTGACAAATATTTTTTTATTGAAATTGAACTATATTTTTCAAATTGGAAATAAATTCCCATTTATTGGGGGGAGGGGGGAACGGGCATTTGCTATTACTGCCATTTAGGATATTTTTTCTTTTAAATCTAAATTTTGAGTGTTTCAAAAAATGAAAATAACTTATTTTTTGAAACTGATTTATAGATAATATACAGATAATATAAAATCACCCCCCCCCCCCAAAAAAAAAAAAAAAAAAAAAATTAAAAAAATGTTTTTTTTTTCCCTTAACAGTAACTGCTTTTTGGCAAAGGGGCATTTATTTCTTTTGACAAATATTTTTTCATTGAAATTGAAATATATAATTCAAATTGAAAATAAATTCCTATTTATCATTATTTTTTTTAATATGTTTATATAATATGTATGTCTAAAGATTGCAATATTCATTTTCATTCTAGGTGCTCACAGAAAATATTCATTTAAATATATTAATGCATACTTTAAAAGCCAAAACATTAACTATTTTTATGATTTTTTTTTTCACATAAAAACTCTTTGAATTAAAGAAGGTTACTTTTTGTGTATTTTTTATTGCATAAAATATTTAAATGCAGCATATTTTATCGTGTCACATAAATCCCGGTTTAAAATAACGAAAATAATCTTATAAAATGTGAAGTAAAAATACTTTTTATTTCTTATAATAAAAATGTCGAGAAGATTATACTGGGCCACTGACTTTTAAACGATGATAGATTTGTATATCTTTGCCGCAAACGTACTTTCATTCGCTATTGGGCACTGAAATTGCATTAAGTTTCCCCGCCATTTGCCCGTTAACGATTTGGCGATAGACATCCGGTGTGCGGGCGCGTCAGTTGAAATACATTAATGGCTGGATACAAATTGCCGCAAACTTTTTTGGCCACAACGTTTACGACATGTGGCCAAAAATCTCGTGTTTGTTGGGGGGATATTCTTTTTTCAGTCTTTCATAATCTTTGTTAGGGGAACCGTCGGTAGCGTAATAAATTTTCTTATTTTTATAAATAGTTAAATCAGTCTTCAAATTTAATATACATTTTCATCTTTTGATATGTTAAAGAAGTTTGTTCAGCTTACCTGAAATTTTCCTTTTTGCACCAAGTAATATCCACAGTAATCCAAAGTGTTGTAGCGATATTTATCTTATCCATTGATTCACTTATATTGGACTAATAAGAAATAGTATTAGTAGAAAATAACAATTGTGTGAAATGAGCAGAAGATTCATTTTCCTTTGAATATAATATTATAATTATTGGCTAGATGTACATGTTTAAAATCGCGTTTTGGAGGCTGCGTATAAGTGCTCCAATTTTACATTATATTAAAATATATTTACATCATATATATACAAGAGCGTCTTAACTGCTCGGATACATTTTGGAAACTGAAGGGAGATTGTTATTTGAGTTCTGTGCACACGCGCGGGACAAACAGTTGTAGATTTAAGGAGGGAGATCTGCAGTATTTCTCCAGTTAGTTTCGACAGTCTCTGGTTTTATTCACTGTTTTGCATCTGCGGTTGTCACTTAAAGTACTTATAGTTAATTGGGGTCTGGTTTTTAACATGTTTTTCAATCGTTCGCTGCACGTGGAGATTAATTAACTGCATAAAAAAGGTTTCTCCGTCATTTTTCATATAACATTTTTTAGCAATATAAATAAAAGTACTGTGGTCCTATCTGTAAATTGAAATGTATTTTTCAATTGCAAATATTTCATATAATATTTTTCAGCAATATAAATAAAAGTATTGTGATATTATCTATAAATTGTAAGGTTTTTGTAATTGCAAATTTTTCGTATAACACTTTTAGTAATTTAAATAAAAGTATTGTAATCTTATCTGTAAATTGAAAGGTTTTTGTAACTGCAAATTTTTCATATAACATTTTTAATAAGAATAAAAGCTACACCTAAGTAAACATTTGAAAAATAACCACTTGAAAAATATTTAGCTTTAACTGTTTCGATGTGCTTTCGAAAGGTGCACTCTTAGATATTGTACAAAACTGTGCAGTCATTCAACCGTTTTCGTGAATAACTTTTTCTTGACCACATTATGAAGCGTTCTCATTGGTCAGCATCGATTAAAATTACGGCTAAGTAACCGTTATCTATGAAAACTGTCGAATGACGGGACAATTTGTGGAATTTTTTTTTACATTATGATCAAACAAAGTATTTTGTATAAAATGTAAAATCTACTTTTATTAACAGACGGATAAAATAAATTTTATGTTAAATTCTGTCGGAGCATAAAGAGTCACGTAAAAGAGTACAACGTTAATATTTCTTGGCTCACAAGTTAAATTTTCTCTCCTTACTCTTACATGCAACCAGCATGCAATAATTGCAACACAAGCCTAAGGTCAGGCAAACTGATTATTAGGTCATTTGACCCCTACGCATTGTTTTGTACTTTATTTTATTTCTATCCGTCTGCTTGGGTTGAATCCACATGGGATTATAAATGCGAAATAGAACTCCACCTTATTTGGTGGGATTGGTTTATTTATAGATTGAACTATATTAGGGCAGAAGCTCCAGATTTCGTAGCTTGAGAAAATTATTCTTTTATTATTTTTTACCACAATTTTTTTAGAATTATTTTAAATTTTGGGATCAATTATCGACAGATTGGCCTTCTTCAAGCATAATCTTGTCAGTCATCGCTTTATGAATATTGTGCCGTGGCTGCTATCAATGTACATTTATGTTTCCTTTATTATCGATTTCGATCAAAGAAGGTTATGCAGTTATATTGTTTGTGTGCTTATTGTATACAGGGTGTTTTAGTATAACATATAAAAACTTTGAAACGCAAGCACGCGCGTTGGTCTTTCAGTCGAGGATGCTAAAAAAATATGCCATACTAATCCGCTTTTCAATCTAAATAATCCAGTTGCTCATTAGCTGGATTAAAGGTTATATTCTTGCCAATCATAGGCATTTCCTATTTTTATTCTTGTTATTATCAGAGAAAGAAAAACTTTTCGGGACTATTAGAGACATGTTGTTGATTTTTATTAAGATTAGAATAAATAAATTGAAAAACCTCGTAATTTGAATTATAAATGTCCAGGTTTGAGAAAACCTATTAATACTCTGTGAAAACTACAAAGAAACGTTTCCGAAAATTACAGGCAGCAAAAGAAGGAGCAGCTGTCGCAAACACACTGGGCACTGGGGTTGGCGCGATTTTTTTCTTGCGCCATTTTTGTGAGAAAACCCCGTTTTGGAATACCCGTTAGACCTATATTGCTAAAACAGCATGTTAGTTTGGTTTTATTATGAAACAATTTATTTTATTATAAAACACTCACAATTTTTATTATAAACACAAACAAATTATTTTTTTATAAAACATATATATTAAAATTTTAGTCAAGGACCGTAGTACTGTCAGGTACTGTCAGAAGTATAAGAAACGTGTTTAGGCGCTTTTATGTTAGCCTGGTTCAGGAGATAAATCGCCAAATATTATATTATAAGAAATAATTCTTATAAAACTCATAATATTTAATTTATTATAAAACACACAGACACAGTGATTAATTTATTGTAAAACACACAATATTTAATTTAATATAAAACCAACAGAATCTGATCTACCGGTTTGCCATACGAAGCAAAATCACGCCAAAATCACCGGGTTGCCAGGTATAAAATCGCCATTTTGTCGCCAAAAAGATAAACCGACGCGTCTGCGAGATCTGTAACCAAAATAAACTTATGTTTCAAAAATGCTTCTTTAAATCTCGGAAATCAGACGGTTTCTGAAGATAAAGGAACGCTTTTCGGCATCGTGGATAGCTCGGAAAAGGTTATATACTATATTTTCATAAATCTTATTGCTAGCTTGTGAAACACTTGTGTTTTTTTACAGCGTATGATTGTCTAGTATCCATCAAACATGAGGTGCTAGTAGCTATGTGGTTTAAAGTGTATGTGTTTAACAACAAAAGATTGTCATAAAAAATGCTCTGTTGTGAAAAAATACTTTCAATAAAATTAGGCAGCTGGAATGCAATAAGTAAATAAAAAAAATGTAGGAAATCAGCATAAGGGTGTATTTTTTTTTTTTTTTTTTTTTTTTTTTTACAAACAATTACTTGTGTAGATCCAAACTGTGAATTCGGATTACAACTCACAACAACAATTTGTTAAGTTGAAGAAATTCACATGTTTCCAAGTTATCCTAAACTATTAATAATTTTCATTAAAGAGCTAAATCGAAATGTACAAATATTTATTCATTTTTTAACTACAATTCAGGATAATTGATAAATTATAAACGAATAAAATTCAGAAGAAAAGGTATTGGAAATCAATATATTTGAGGACGTGAGTTTCAAACTCGCTTTACCCAGAAGATAAAATTTTTGTACACTAAGTTTTGTTCCCAAATACTTAGTTGATAAGGAGAGTTTTGAAAGTAAAGCAGGATTTCAGAAAGTCAGAAATACATAATAAAAATAGTTTTGTTGAAGATTGTAGTGTATTTTCTGTGCATAGGTTTACCAAGAGAATATATATACACAGCTTCAGTAATCAATTAAATACTATTAATTCTTTATTCGAAAGCAATTAATATTAAAAATTATTTAATTCTTGTTTCAGTAAACAATAGCATTCAGTTTTATTCTTTTTTTTTTTTTTCATTCATTTAGGAATATCCTAATTCACACGAAAAGAAAATAGGAAGGTAAAAAACATTTTCGTCAAAAAAAAAAGTTCTCTAATTATAGTTAAGTATTATGTATAGTTATAGTTATTTCAAACGACGCCTAAATTTACTTATTTATGTCTTCAATTTGTGAGGTCTTGAAAGGATAAAAAAAAAATGAAACATTTATAAAATCTATTAAATTTTTATAAAACCAATTAAATAATTTTGTATTATATTAAATAGATTACTTATTTTTCTTATAAAGCCTATTTAATTTTATAAAACTAATTACATCAATTTTATAAACTATTAAATAATCTACTAATTTAATTTACAAAACTTACTTAATTTTGTAAAATAAAATTTTTATAAAATCTTTTAAATAAGTTTATAACCTAATAGTTTATTTTATAAAAGTTATTTAATTTTATAAAATCAATTAAAATTTACATATGTATATATGTGTACTCTATACTCTATTCTTCCTACGGACTTCTGCGTCGTGACACAAAAATTGAGAATCAAAACTTTTGTCTATATTTTTATATTATATTCCTACATAAAAAGTATAATTTTGTTGTTTTTTCAGCTATACATATTGCAAGGTTTTCCGGCATATCCTTCAATAAAGCCGTTGACCTAACGTTTTTCTCATTTTAATTCAATACACCTTGTATCTAACCTTTATCTCAATGTAAGGGGGCGTCTCCCACACTCACAGTCTACACGCTTGGCGACGACAAACGATTGTGCCTTGGCAACAGAAAACACGTGGGTTTCTAGCAACCCTCCACCGCATCTTTTGGAACTGTCACTCAGTTACGATATTGCAGCTGGTAGAATCAGCTGTCGAAATTTTTATTCCAATCCGTAAAAACATGTGCACTGTTTAATAATAAAAAATATATACTTGTTCGTTGCTACATTAGTAAAATATTTATTATAGTCTGTGTTTTCCATATTTTTTCATAAATGTGTTGGAAAAGTAAAATTTTGAAAATCTTGAAGGAATTATTTTATCATAGTGTTTGTAGTGCATACTATTAACTATCAAAATATACTTGCTCGTGGGTACATTGTTGAAATATTTATTGCATTTTGTGTTTTCTGAAATTTGTGATACATTTTTGGAAAAGAAAAATTGGGAAAATAACTAAAGAAATTTTATCACTGTGTTTGTGGTGCATACATAAGATATTTTCCTTGTTGAATTTAGTGATGTTGCCTCTGTGTCTATATATGTATCACTAGTTTTGATTCATATGAAAGGTGCCTGCAATTTTATACTCATCTACATATAAGTACAGCTTCATAAGCAAAAAATTGAGCTATACCAAATAAATACTGGTGGCGTTACAATAAAAACTTATGTATTAAAATCCTGGACCATATAGTATATTAATTTGAATGAAAAAATATCATATTGATTCACGCATCATTACTTTTGATTTATATGAAATGTGCCTGTTTATTTTGTACTCGTCTACGTATATGTACAGTCACGTGTGTAAAAAATCGTGCTTCAGGAAATAAAAAAAACACGAGGAAATGTAACAAAGATTATGTATTAAAAATTTCGAGCACATAACATTTAAATTTGAGTAGAAAATAAATAAAGCTATTGATTTACAGGATGTAGCGGTGAAAAAAATTTCAGTGATTTACTATTTTTTTTTTATATTTGCTTTGGATACTAAATTAATATATAGGAAAATAATTAATCTAAGGAATGTTGTTGTGATGAAAATGGTGAAATATAATGATTCCATTTACAAGATTTTTTGTTTATTTGAGTAACATTTGGTATCAAAACCGTCGGTACGAATGGCTTTATCTGCAAAATTTCTTCAGCTGAAGAAAAAATCAAAAAGTGTACCGTCTATGTGCACACATAAAGCTTGTAGATTTTGGCCAAAAAGAGCTATTTACTACGTCAATGAACCAAAGGTAATTATCCATTTATTTTCCTTTTCAATGTTTCATTTGTTGATTTTTTTGGGTGATATAATATGAAAATGAAATTTACAAACGTAACCCGTATTTCATACAAGTGCTTTTTGTATTTCAGTCAGTAAATAGCAGAAACTTAATTTTCTAACTAAAAAGTCTTACGCCATAAATACCATAATAAAAAATTATGAAATTTATGTTTAAATTGTTTAAAAAGATGAAAATTACTTGTAATTGTAAATTGGTTGCTTGGTAAAGTGGTAATTGTAAAGTGGTAATAAATTGGTAAAGTGTTCGTTCCAGCACTTTAAATTTCATTAAATTATTTATTTTACGTAAAATTCAAAATTTTAGTTGGAATAAATTCTTTTGAAATCCAAGCTATATTTTATAAATTACTTAAATCCTAAAGAATCCAATATAACATAAGTGAAAGAAATTAAAGTATTTATAAAACAATAATAATAATAATAATAAAATACACATTTTTTAACCTTAAATTAACACATAGATAAGTACAATTCATTGTGATTTAAATTTAGGTTATATTTATCTATATTTTGTCAGTTTACTAATGTTGTAAGTTGTAATTTAATTCATCTCGGTATAGCGTTATTCAATTTTCATTGTAATCGAAATTATTTTAGTCTTGAACTAACCGCTTAACCCTTTCCGGCACAGTGATCCCACTCCGAGCACACCTAATTTTAATTCCAAACTTGCATTCGACACCAAGAATATGTAATAAAATTTTGTTTCTACAAAGAAAGCTTAAAATAAGGAGTTCTTATTTTCTAAAAAAGTCGCCAGTAAATTCCGGTGTCAGTCAGTAATTTCTCATTTTACGAACAGACTTTGCCTGTACCGGAAAGGGTTAAATCACTCATTTGTGGACGTGTTGAATTTAACTATCAGTGGAAAATTTTCATTCAACGAATAACTGAAAAAATTGTAATATATATATATATATATAGATGTTACTTTTATTATAGATTTTTTTTTTTTTACAATTTTTCTGGTAATTCCGTAATTCAGATTATTTTAAATCAAAAATTGAAACATGTTATCTATTATCAAACTTGAATTTGAAGCCGTTATTCATTTCATATAAGCATCGAAATTTTAGCACACACTATTTATTAACTGTCACATATTTCTTAAAAAAAATTATATTAAATTACCCGGATATTACGCATATCTGCAAAGTAGGTCTGAATTCTTTGGTTTCGAATACTTCTTGTTTCATTAGCATATAATACTAATTTCTGAATAGCGCAGTTCGGGTCCGAAATGCGGTTTTACTGATTTTCATTTAAATATATTTTATTAAGTATTCTGATACACCCTATAATACAGCAGTTCATAAATTTCACTTTCATCTTTCGTGTAGACAGACAACCTTGATGAAAAAGAAACATCAACATTCACCTGTCTTCCAAATTATGCAACTTGTAGAGTCTTTTAAATAAAGGATCAGGATTCATAAGCCATGTTTTGGGCCCATGAAATAAGACTAAAACTCGATTTTGTTATACTGACTTAATTATTTCACTTTTTAATATCCGAAGGTTTATCCTGTACGATTTCAACAATATTTTTTGCATTTTGTTCGTTTTTATATGACTTACACAAGCTCAAAGTTCGTATTATTCGTAGTTTTTGATGAAAAATACGCAATTTCTCCTAATTTTAAATATATATTTTTAATATTTTACTATGAGCGCAGCTTTGCAACACTTTTATTTTTACATATATTGTACATTTTGATGTATTTTATAATGTATGTAAAGAAGAAAGTGTTGCACGATTGCGCTCCTATAAATAATTGTGGTAAGATTACGAGAAATTGCGTATTCATAAAAAACTATGAATAATATACGAACTTTGAGCTTGTGTAAGTCATATAAATTTGGACAAAATGCAAAAACTATTGTTGAAATCGTACAGGATAAACCTTGTAATATTAAAAAGTCAAATAATTAAGTCAGTATAACAAAATCGAGTGTTAGTCTTATTTCATGGACCAGAAACATGGCTTATTGACCCTGATCCTTTCCTGTGGTTCATTAATTCAAAATTTTGGTATGGTATTTCTGGGAGGGTACAACAAAATAAGAAATGTATTCTTATTTGTAGGCTTACTTTCTTATAACAGAACGCGTAATTTTCAGAGCGAATATCTCATTTAAAATACTCATTTTATTTTTATTTTTCTCAAAAGAAGTATTAATCATGCTTGTAGATTAAACACTTTTCTATTATAATTATTATATATTATTTATGTTGTCAACATCCTATTTTCTATGAATTTACGAAACGCACAACCATGAATGAGGTATCATTCGAAAAGCTCTTGAAGCGGCTTCTGACATAGTATACTCACATTTCGTCAAAACATGTTTTTTTTAATTAAAAATTGGAATTAATTATAAATTAAATCAGAATTGAATGAAAGAATGAAATCAGATCAGAATGAAATGAAAGGTTTTCCTCCAATTATAGCTGTCACAAAAATAAAATACCGCATTATATCATGCTCAACAATGATTATAAAAAATAAATAGTACGAAAAAGATAAAATATGATTTCTCCGCCAGGGTTTATTTCATATTTATAATTAAAAAGCAAAATTTAAATTGAAATGTTTAGAAGAAAATACACCATCGATCGATCGAAGCAGTGGTATTTCACGTGTAGAATAAAGGATATTTCTTTTCTTAGATTGAATTGTATTTTAAATGCATTCAATTTATTTTTCTTTGTTTCACGTTTTTCAAGAAGCGGATGACGTCATCTTCTAATGCATTTAAAATACCATTGTTATTATTATATTTTTCTCAATTATTATATTTTGTCTTTTGCTATCTTCAATCAGTTTTTACTGTAACTTTGATGGAATAAATGAGACGATATTCGGGCTTTATTTTTAGTCCTTAATTTTTCTTTAGAAATTTAAAACTGCATCTAAAACATGTTAGATATTACTAAACTTATTAAATTGCAGTGCGAAATCGTTGCACAGATCCACTGGTAATAATAATAAATATTATTAACACCTTCATTATTATTATTTGCATGATCTGTGACAATTTGCAAGTGTGCGATCATAATAATTTAATGTAATAATAATAATTTAAAAAAATGAATTTACCTGCGTAAGAATAAAATATTTTCAAAATTTAATTGATTCACTTCTGTTCAACTAAAACGGCCCACTCAGCCCAGTGGTTAACATGCTGGCCATAAAACGATGAGTTTGGGCCAGCGGGTTAGAAACCCGCTGGTTATGGGCGGGGTTTGACTGTGCAAGATTTTCAGGGTTTTTCTTGTGCGAAAACGATGATTCGGGTCACTTTTCTTACAAAACTCCGCCTTGAAGGTATCTCTTCTATAAAAATATGGCCAAAAACTGGCCGATGTCACGAATTCACATCCCACCCTAAAAAAGGTCTTTTTTTACATAAAATCCTAAGAAACAGGGGGGGGGGGGGGATCCACATTTGATATTTTTAAACAACGTATAATTATTATTGATGGTGGTGGTTTAAATTTAAACAAAATGTTGTCATCAGAATTTTTGGTTAAATTAGAACGTTTATCTTTTAGCTTTCACGGAAAGAATTATAAAAGATACATTTGCAAAATAATATTATGTTTTATCAAAAGTATTTTCGTTTTTTGAATGTTTTTCGCGCTAAAAGTCCCTCAGGACTTGGGTTTCGGTGGTCGAAGGCGAGCCGGGAGCTCCTCAGGCGCCTGGCGGCGCAGCCTAGTTTTTATACCAAAGCCGGTAGCTGGTACTTTATCACCCCTATTGTTGAACTTAAAAGGTTATTTAAGAGAATACATGTCTCTCTATATTCTATAATCACACAGGCCTCTTTCTTTCATTTTTAGGTTGAAGAGAGATACAAATGTTGAGACTTTATGCATCTTAAGGCATGATTTTAAACTAGGCTTTAAAACCAATGAAGCTGTTCTCAAAACTCGTGCATTTGGAAGCCAGGACGAGAGTAGTATCCGGACAGTTTAAAACAAATCCAACCGTTTTAAGGAAGTGGATTTCAGCCTTGAAACCAAACCCAGAAGTTACAGGTGAATTTTGATCAGTTTAAGAGAGCAAAAGAGGAGAATCCATTTTTCGCAATAAATTTTGATGCTGAAAATTAACAAAACTACACATTCAACAATTATTAATGTTTGAATGTGCAGTTTTGTTAATTTTTAGCATCAAAATTTATTGTGAAGAATGGATTCTCCTCTTTTTTATCTTAAACTGGTCAAAATTCACCTGTCACTTCTAGGTTTGATTTTAAGGTTGCGGTCCCCTTCCATAAAACATTTGGATCTGTTTTGAACTGTCCGAACACTACTTTTGTCCTGGCCTCCAAATGCACGAGTTTTGAGGACAGCTTCATTGGTTTTAAAGTCCTAGTTTAAAATCATGCCTTAAGATGCATAAAATCTCAACATTTGTATCACTCTTTACGTAACCTAAAAATGAAAGAATGAAGCCTGTATGATTATAGAATATAGAGGGACCATGCATTCTCTTTAATAACCTTTTAAGTTCAACAATAGAGGTGATAAAGTGGCAACTACAGGCTTTGGTATAAAAACATTCAATAAACGAAAATACTTTTGATACAGCCTAATAATAACAACAATACGTGTTGTAGCAATAACGTTTTCTGGATTATTATTCATAATACTAGTAAATCTGCAGATCAGGAGCCTCAACGTCAGCTCTAAAAGTCATTGTTTTTTAATCTCACTTTTCATATTATTTAGTATCTTAGAATCAGCAATTTAATTTTTATTACATACATATTTATAGGCATATAAAATACTTTGGAGGTTTCAGAAATTAGAAGCGTTAAATTAAACACGGTTTATGCAATGATATTCTGAAATTCTTATGAACTTCTTATTCATGAAACTTTTTAGAAAAAAAACTTGTATTAAAATTAATTCTTCATTTATGTCAATAGAATAGAAAAATAATTTATTTTGATAGTAAAATATTGCAGAAAAATAGTGCGAGTTACTTGAATTTTATTATTTTGATATCCTTTGAAATAGGGTTGCTAAGCAACTAATAAATTAAAGAGCAAAGTAAAAAGAAATGTATTTTAAAATTTGTAAAAAATATGAAAATAAAATGTTTTATATTTCCCGAACAGATGCAAAAACTGTTCCAATAATTTAAACAATTAATTTTTAAATTCTAATGAATGTATCAGCAAATGTTCAAAGCTATTGGATATATTTAAAACCGCCAAATCGAAAATTTAGCATTAGTAATTTTACTTTTAAATCCAGTATTCAAATATGCGATTTTCATTTCAGTTAAAAATTAAATTTGAAAATCGTGTCTGCATTCCCATTGAAAAGAATTATGACCGAAAAAAATGTTCTATGTTTTTCGAACGAATGAACCAAATTTAACAAAAAACTATACAGCCAATTTCGGGTACCTCACCAACATACCCACCAAAAATCAACCTAATAGGACGATTTTTACGGCAGTTATCGTGAAACAAACAGACAGACAGACGGAAACCAAAAACTTTTCCCGTCTCCACAGTAATCCTCAACTGACGTTTTGGCAACAAGTTTAAATTTAGGCATTTGCACTGATTTTGCAAAATGATGGTTTATACCAACACATGTACTCATTATGCTCATTTGTAAGTTCCTGTCATAAAACTTTTTAACACATTCGAAAAAATCAATGCCACTAACGAATGTCTAAAGATACATTTTTTTAAAATTATTATTTCAGTCGATCTCAATAAAATTGCACCCGTTTCTACGAAAACATACTCACAGAAAGTGCTAGTTTAGCTGCTTTACTAAATGAATAAGAAAGCAAAATCGTGCATCAAACATAGATTATGAAACACTTTGCAACACATCCATAATACAGCAACAAAACTTCATCATTTAATAAAGTTAAAGATAATATCTAAGTAAACAAATTCGAAAGTGCATAATACATTTGAAAATGCAATTTCAGAAATTACCGTCTACAGTCGAAAAAAAATCCGAATTCCTTTGTGCAGACTTTTAAATGACATGATCAACATAAAATAGCACAAATAAAAATATATAAAATGGCAAACAGCTGTTTCGGAGCCCCTAAAGCTCCATCATCAGTGCCAAATTTAAAAGATTCAACACCGATTCAAAAGTTTAAGCCATGTAAATATGCTTGCGTCTCCCGCACGCCCCAAGATCTTGGTATGAATTCAGAGGGCGGCTCAGGAATGGAGGATGCGGTATTCCTCCTCGGAGCATCGAAATGTGACTTCCGAAGATTTGGGATTTTATGCTTATTAATGGTCTAAAAATGCAACCCCCGCCGGAACTCCGCTGTGTCCTCCATTTTTATTATTATTATTATTATTATTATTTATTACGTTTTTATAAGTATACTAAAAGGTAGAAAATAATATTTTTAATAAAAAATGTGGAGGTCAAAACAAAAATCGTAAAAGCATGAGATGCTGATAGAAATACTCTTAAGTAAATTGGAATTTTGAGCAGATTCATCATATATTTGAACTTTTAACCCTCTAAGCGTTTTGCCCGTATTTTTCCGTTTCCCAAAAACCACTTAAATCGGATCTAGACAATTTTTTTTTAAAGAAAAATGTATTTTAAGATATATGTAAAATAAAGAGATATGAAGTGTATTTTAGAAACAAACGGGAAAAGGAAATTTAAATTATTTTAAGTTTTACAAATATTTTAATGAAAATGAAGGAAAGCCCTCAGACGCTCAGAGGGCTGCTCATGATTAGGAATCCTCTTCCTGGTGATATTCTCATTATGGCTTAATTTTCTTATCCTATTGTTTTCAGCACGTCACGCGTTTACGATTTTTGTTTGGCCTTCAATTTTCTGATAAAACATTTTTTTTTCTACGTTTTAATACACTAATGAAAGCATGCTTAAAAAACTGTTTTTTATTTTTTTTTTTATTTTATCTACATTTTTCTAAATGCTATATGAGATTGTATACTATGATCCAACAGAACTTTCAAATATTTCACTGATAAACGCTGTTTATCAGGAAATTATCACTGTCGCATGGTTGTTCACGAAGGAAATGACATTTCATTTAAATAATTTTCCAATTCTATTACGATTATTTATATATATGTAATGCGCTTTTGTTTAAAGGCTTAGCGACATCTTATGTAACGTAGGATGTTTTCATGGCTTGTAAATTTTATAACTTCTTATAGGCATCATTTATTTTTCTTTCGTTTTTATCGGCTCTTTGAATCTAGAGTCGTGTATAGGTTGGGTAATTCAATTTTACCCGTCCCGATCCGTGGTTCGGGTCCTGTTGGGTCAGGTTGATTCTATTTTTTTTTCGTTTCGTAACTGGTTCGGGTCAGGTTGACTTTAATTGTTTCGTGTTAGGGTTGGGATTTGACTCTTGTGTGGAGTTTGGGTTGGCACGATTTAAAAAAAAAAAAAAAAAAAAAAAAAAAAAAAAGTTTCGAATGTTTTCTCAGATGAAAAAAACTATATAGTTGAACATTAAAAGTTAATGACAATTTTTGTGCTAATTTTTTGACATAAAATATAAAATTAATACTAGAGATATAAATATAACAAATCATAACGCCTTGTAATTATATACGTCTTTTTAATTGCTAAAAGGTAAAATAAAGAGTAAAACAGTATAAACAGTAAAATAGTTGACATATGACTATTGACATATGTTTCGGCTCAATCTGAGCCATTATCAAAACAAACAAAAATATTCTATAAATGCACACAGGCTATGAAGTTATTTGAAACGCAATCATATATTTTTTCACGTACTTTTTAAAAATTACGCACGATATTTTTATTTTTTACTTGGATGTTTATTTCCATATTTGTAAACATGGAATAACTTGAGCCACAATTTTGGTAAATTAAATGATGCTGCATGCGTCGTTTCGTTACATATTGTATTTTTACAGGTTACAATCTCTATGATTTCCCCTGTAATGGATTGATAGTATAGATTGCAGGGAAAATTATTTTACTTTCATTGAAATTTGTTTGAGTGGTTTCTTCTTGATATAATCTTTCCAGGGCTGTGAATTTTCTATTATACGTCATATCAGCTATATGCTCCTTTTTTCTGTAATTAAATTTCCTTCTTGTCAATAAATTAAAAGTCTGTAATTAAATTTTCTTTGATCCGTCTTCTTTAATAAATGGTATTTTATATACTCCTGAATAATTCTCAAAATGGATTAGGTCAATTTTACTGCAAATGATATTCTTTAATTTCTGAGGGGGTTTGGCTATTAAGCAAATATTGAAACGTTTAAGGCTGTATTTTAATTTTTCTAAAAAGCGTGAATAATATTGAAGAGTATAAAGTTTATATTTTTGATAATCAAATTTGTTTTCTTGTTCATTATTTTTGGCAATATCCACGATTAATTTATTAATATGGTGTACGGTTTCGGGTAGGCTTTTGGGTTAGTTGAAATAGAATTTTTGGGTTTCGGTGTGGGTCGGGTACTACCCGATCCAAGTAGGATTCTATGACGAGTACTGAATACTAATAATTTTCATTTTTTGTTTAGAAATTTTTAGCTAAAAAGTTTGATTTAATGTTCTGAATTACAACGGATGGTACAGCGAAAACCACCCCCCCCCCCTCCTTCCGAATATTAGTCATGAGTCCAATTCTAAAATTAGCAGGGTAAAGTTTATACGCACTAAAGTAACGTTAAGTTTATAAGTTGCAGTTTACTTTTCTGCATCCGGAACCCAAAATTTTCATTTCATTTATAAATAATTTTTGCATATATTTTTTCCTGAAATAGATATTTATTTATATATTTCTTTTCAAACGTAAATTCTTCAAACTTGCATTCTGTGGATAGTAATTTCCAGAAAACGTTTTATTTCGTGTTATTTATTTTTAAGCTAAATTAAATTTTAATACATTGCTTGATGTGTATGAAAATTTATAGATCATACACAGGGCTGCAATAAAGAATGTTAATATATTACCGTCTATGGGTATCTTTCTTACACGAGATTTTATGCAACTTCTTCAATATATACAGATGTTTTGTGGTTAGTAGGTAAACAAATATCGTTGTTAGGTTAGGATAACTTATCTTGTACAAGGAGATGTTTTATCTTTATAAAGTCATCGCGTAAAGCGCAGTAGATATGCCAAAATCAAGAACTAGTTCAAGTATTTTAAATTCGAATCGAAAGGTAAAATTAATCAGACAAGGGGGAAGTACTTTTTATATAAACAATTTTATAAGAAAGTCAGGTTTACAGTCAGAGACTTCCATTGAGTGCAATCGTCTTTAATATAACAGTTTTTTTTTTTTTAAAGGATTTTCTCAATCATAAGAAAAATTATATGCTTATAAATCTATATAATGTAAAAAAAATAATTTGAGGATTATAGGATTTTTTGTATTTGCCGAAACCTTACGTTGAGGCTCACTATAGAGAGACGAGAAGTTTTTGGTGTGTGTTCTGTTTGTTAGTCTGTCTGTCTGTTCCGAAATAACTGTTGCAAAAAGCATCCGATTAGCTTTATTGAAGATATGTTGGAATGGTACACGGATGTAGCTGTTCGTTTAATTCGGGTTATTCGTTCGAAAAATGTAGAACATTTCCTTTTATGTCATAATGCTTTTCTATGTGAATTCGTGCGATTTTAAGTTAATCATTAACTGAAATAGAAATGGCACATTTAAATAATTGATTTAAATATTAAATTATGGTGTTAACTTTTCAAAATTCATAAATGATTTTTTTGGTTTCATTATTATTGTTATTATTATTATTATTATTAAAATATCGTTATTTTCACATTTTTTTTTTTCGAAGCCTTAATTTCAGTACTAGTGGAAAAATCCAAAATTGTTTTAAATTAGTAAATCAAAATCCACAATTTCTTTTGAATTAGACGTTATTTTCATCTGAGACCAGGGTACATACATGAATGGGAAAAAAATGTGTTATGGTAAACATAACATAATTTTCGCATATTTAACTTTTCTATAGCGGCTTTAATCTCAGTATCAGTGGAATGGAACATCAGTGAAAGTGGTATAATTTTATAGAATTCATATTAAATTCCTGAAATCCATAAAATAAAATGCGCACTGTTTTTTGAATGATACACTATTTGTATGTGAGATCAAGGCACATGAATAAAAAATCATGTTTTTTGTAAAACTTCGCGTCATTTTCTCTCTCTCTCTCTCTTTTTTTTTTTTCGGAGCTTTAATCTTTGTACCAGTGGAATAAAATACCGATGTAAATGGTCTTATGGTCTTAATTTGTCGAAATCGTTGTAAATGATTCCAAATTAGTAAATTAAAATACACAGTTTCTTTTAAATTAGACTTCATTTTTATCTCAAAGAAAGGTCCATGAATGAAAAAATGTTTTTTGATAAACATAACATTATTTTCACATTAAAAAAAATGCTCGAGTCCTTAATTTCGGTATCAGTGAAAAGGACGCCATTTTATATCATAGTAATTTGTTTCAAACTCATAAACTTCAATCGCGCTCATTCATTTTAATGAGTTTTTTAGTACTATGTTTCCATTCATGTTATTTGTTTTTAAAATGGATTAAATTTTAATATAGTGCTTGATGTGTATAAAAATTTATAGATCATATAATTCGAGGTTTATAATTCATATAATTCGAGGCTGATATAATGATTATCATCTCCATATTTTAAGGATTTTCATCAAATTTTATAGATCATATAATTCGAGGTTTATAATTATATAATTCGAGGTTTATAATTCATATAATTCGAGGTTTATAATTCAAATAATTCGAGGTTTATAATTCATATAATTCGAGGCTGATATAATGATTATCATCTCCATATTTTAATGATTTTCATCAAATTCATAGATCATATAATTCGAGGTTTATAATTCATATAATTTGAGGCTGATATAATGATTATCATCTCCATATTTTAATGATTTTCATCAAATTTTATAGATCATATAATTCCAGGTTTATAGTTCATATAATTCGAGGTTTATAATTCATATAATTCGAGGTTTATAATTCATATAATTCGAGGCTGCACTAAAGTATTTTAAAACATTACCGTCTATGGGTATCTTTCTTACACGAGATATTATGCAATTACTTTAATAGACTCAGATGTGTTGTTGGTAGCAGATAAGAAAATATCGTTATTAGGTTTAAGATAATTTCTCTTGTACAAAGCGATGCTTATGCTAATAAAATAATCACGTAAAGCACATTCACAGATGTACCAGAATCTATAAATAGCACAAATATTTTAAATTGGAAACGTAGAATTAATCAGAAAAGGGAGAAGCACTTTTTATCTTAAATTTTTTACAAGAAAGTCAATTTTACAGTCAACGAACTTCATTATGTGTAAATACTGGCCCACGTGTGTAAATGCTAGAAATATGGATAATTTATTAAAAATCATCAGCAGTTGCTTATGTGAAAAGATACAAATGATAGAAATTAAAATTGCCTATTTAAAGAAATTTTGTATCTCTTTATCAGTTTTTTATTTGTAGGACATTTATTATCAGTAACAATATAATTTTTACTTCATGTGGTGTAGAATTTGAGTAGATACAGTGGAAAAACTTAAAGTTTTAATCCCATTTTTCTATAAAGGAATTTCTTTAAATTTATGGATTTTAATCATTAATTTCGTTGATGTAAACCATTATTATAACATCATGTTTTTGAAACCACACTGTTGCCAATATCGCTGAGGTTTGATGTCTTTGGCTGTAAATCCAGTTTAAACTTCTTATCATACATTCGTAATAATAATAATATTCCTATTATTGCTATAAATGTGAAATTGTGTTTGCATACAGGTATAAAATGCATATATAGTGTTAGAAAAAATAGAGTATTTTTTTTACACTTTTTATTTTTTATTTATATTTTCTACTTTATGTTTAAAATATTTCGTTGTTGAAATTTCGGAAACCTTTGGCATGTTTTGCGATAGTGGTTTGGCACATAGTTAAATCCATTGTTTTTGTAACTCGTAAACACTTGCAACCATCCTCTTTAATAAAAAGCTATGCGTTGCTGACAACTGGGATTCTCGATGATCGTTGCCACAAAATAATCTCGGAAAATGAAATATTTGAAGTTACTGAAAAAATGAATAGCTCGAAAAGTATTTGTCAGTAAATTGTTAGACAAACTATTTTAGAAAGGTAAAAAAAATGTATTTTTCTTGATATAAATTTCAAATTTAATTATTATGCCGTTTTTCAAATATTGAATTAAAAAAATTATCAAATTTCACAATGGAGTACCATAGCGAAATATTCACGCGTAAAAAGTCCTCTTTAATAAAAAGCTATGCGTTGCTGACGATTGGGACTTTCGATAATTGTTGCCACAGATTAATCTCGGAAAGAAACATTTGAAGTTGCTGAAAAAATTAATTGCTCGAAAAGTATTTGTCAGAAAATTGTCAGACAAACTTCTTTAGAAAGGTAAAACATTGTATTTTTCTTGATATAAATTTCAAATCTAATGATTATTCCGTTTTTCAAATATTGAATTAAAAAAATTACCAAATTTCACAATGGAGTACCATAGCGAAATCTTAACGCGTAAAAAGATAATGATAACGGCCGTGTGTCCTGACGTATACTAACTATAGCACGAATCACAAATTATAGTAGCCTTACTATTCTGTTAAAATATAAAAGTGAATTATGATGAGATGAGTGCATGATTTTTATTTAATTTTAATATAATCATCTTATAAAGAAGGTTTTTGAATTTTTTTCGAATGGGACTAACAAATTGGCCAATACTGTATATTATTTTGAGTTTAAAAGAGGAAAGGTGGGGGAGCGCTTTATATTATTTAGGTTTCCTCTGGAACTTTTGGTTAGAATTGAAAGTTTAATGTATCAAAATTAAATTTGTCAGAAATTAAATCGACATTAAATCGGCAATAACTATAACGACTGTCCTTCAGTTCGTTTGGATAGATTTTCATTTTAAAATATAAAATCCTTCAACATTGATTTTAGGTATTTTTAAGGTTATTATCACGGGTCCGGGCAACGCCTGGCATGCCAGCTAGTAAAGAATATTTGTCGATTTAACAGAAAAATGCCTTAAAATCATTAGTAAAGACAAAACCAAAAATCCGAGATTTAAAAAAATCGTATTACAAATTTAAGAGAATATTTTTAAAAAATCACGAAATATTTAAAGTATTTTCATAATAAATTAAAATTAAAATAATATATGACAGATTTATATCACTAATTTATTTCATTGTGAAAAATAGTAGATTATTTATATTTCTTTTAAATGCTAAAGGATGTAAATTAACAACATAATACAACTTAAAATAACTTTTATTAGGTTGTTTGACATGTTTCGATTTACTTCGAGTCATTTTCAAAAACAAATGAGAATATTCCATAATTGCACGGGCTTTGAAGTTGTTATTTAAAATGCTATCATTTAATTTTAATGTACTTTTTTATAAATTACGCACGTTATCTTAAATTTTTATTTGGTTGTTTATTTTCATATTTGTGACCATGGAGTAACTCGAGCCACAACTTCGGTAAGTTAAAAGATGCCGCATCGTTACATATTGTACTTTTGCGCGTTAGTATCGCTATGGTTTCTCTTATTATGGATGGATAATATAGACTTGAAGGAAAAATTATTTTACTTTCATTTAAATTTATTTGGATAGTTTCTTCTTGAGGAAGACTCGTAAGAAAAAAAACAAAATTTTTATTATTGATTTTAAAGTAATGAATTTTGGTGTACTATTAAAGAATCCTTTTGGAAGGAATAATCAGTAAAAAAATCCACTTTTTATTAAAAAAGCATATTTTTTATGGGGATTTTTATGTTTTTTTTTTTTGTTTTTTTTGTTGAAATATACACTTTTTAAAATTACTACTCCTCATTCAATTTTCAATATTTTGGTATTACTAAAATTTATTAAATAGTGTTATGGTGTATGAAAAAGACCTAGGGAGAGATATTTTTAATTTTCTTTTTTAATGAGCTTGAAAAAAAAAACAATTAAATTACGCATGGTAAATTTCCTTAAAATCGTTATAATTTTCATTTTTACCAATTTATGTAAAACTTTCAGAATTATTTAAAAAATATATCTCTACTTACTTTTGTTGCAAATTTTTTAAAGATTCTAAAAATATAAACACTTTGTTTCTAAATTATTTTACCACTGAGCCTTAGTACTTTGAACTTAGGAAAAATATGAAAAACGCCATTTTCAGGGGGAAACGCATTTAAAGTATAAAATACAAGAGAAAGTAGTAAAAAAACTTCTTTCATGTTGAAATTTTTTTATATTGATTTCTAATACATCAAGACTATTTTTTAAGAAAAACTTTTTTATATAGAACACAATAGAAAAAAAATTGTAGCCAGTTTTGTCTTCGAAGAAAATTCCTCGATTTTCATCGATGAAAATTACACTTTTTAAAAATACTACTCCTCATTCAGTTTTCAATATTTTAGTATAACTAATATTTCTTAAATAGTGTTATGGTATATGGTAAAGACTTAAAGAGATATATTTTAATAATTATCTTGGGAAAAAATTTAATTACACATGGTATATTTCTTTAAAATCGTTATAATTTTGATGTTTACCAATTTGTATACAATTTTCAGAAACATTAAAAAACTATATCTCTCATTACGTTTGTTGCAAATTTTTTCAAGATTCTAAGAATATAAACACTTTGTTTTAAATTATTTTACCATTGAAACTTAGTACATTTAACTTAGGCAAAATCTGAAAAAAAATAATTTTCAGAAAAAAAAAAAGAATTATAAAATACAAAAGAAATAAGTAAAACAAAACTTACTTCGTGTTTAAACTATTTTTTATATTAATTTCTAATATATCAAGACTATTTTTTATATTGAACACAAAAATTTTTTGCTGTCAATTTCGTTTTCGAAGAAAATTTTTCGCTTTTACAAAAAATGTATAAAATGTTGTATCATTTGTAATTTTTTTATTATTATGTATTCTTCTTTGATTAATCATACTAAAATTAAAATGTTATTAACTGTACCTAACTTTGTAATAGTGTAATATAAAAGTAAACAAAGATGTATGAGCTTTTTAAATGGCCGCTAGCCCTTTAAACTCTGGTGAATACAATTAAAAAAACTCATTTACTACCTGTTCCAAGTGTCCCCAAGTTCTGAAATTTTGCATGGGCAAATATGTATATTATCGTTTTCTGAGATAAAATTTTTTTTGAACTTTTGATGATTTTTTGCTGAAAATTGGATTCGGTTCTCCCTTGATATAATCTTACCAGGGCTGTGGTTTTTCTATTATACTTAATATCAGCTGTCGGCTCCTTTTTTCTGTAACTAAATTTCCTGCTGGTCATGTCTATGTAGTAATTCTTGGATCCGGCTTCTTTAATATAAGGTATTTCATATACTCCTTATAATTCTCAAAATGAATCGGGTCAATTTTACTGCAAATGATATTCTTTCATTTCTGAGGGGGTTTGGCTATTAAGCAGATATTGAAACGTTTAAGGCTGTGTATTATTTTCAAAGATTTTGTGTTTCACCACGTTTTAATATCATTTTTAGTTTATCTGATATTTTGATGAAAATGTTGGATATGTAGGAATAAAAACATAATGTCGCATGCTGTTTCTTTTTTTTCTTTCGGTTTTATTATTCACCTCAAATTTATGACTGAAATGGTCGGGATCCTTCAAAAACATTTACTTACAACATAAATTAACATAGTAAATTAACGTAATAAATTCACTAACACAATCAATTCTCGCGTCTCTGAAGCGAAATTTAGCATTAATCCATATCCGTGAGTGAAACAGAAAACAATAAAATATATGAAAATAATGTTTATTCGGTTCACGTTAGTGTAGTGAAAGCATGTGAAATTTAAAAAAACCAGAAAGGAATAGCTCAAATATTTAAACACATAGATATGTCAAATTAAAACACCATTGTCTACTAGAAAAAGTTATTAATTGTTGGTTGCTTAGATATTTATGTTTATCGAGAATGGGGGGAAACGTTTCTTAATTAACGTAAAATTTTGTTTGAAATATTACGTGAATAAAGTCACGGGTAAAATCTAGTTAGATATAAATGTCGTAAGAAGAGTTTGCATTTGGAAAATGCTTTGTTACACAAGATTTTATCCAAATTTTGCAACACATGCGAATATTCCATGATTGGAAGATAAGTAAATATTCGTTTAAGGATAGGATAAAGCCTGTTGGGCAATTATAAGCTCATTCCAATGAAATTACTGTGTAAAACGCATCTGTAAGTATATACACTAATCATGAAGTAGCACTATTATTGGAAATTGCGTACATAAAATTAAAATAACAATGGGAAATTCAGAGAAAAAAAAGATATGTCATTCTATGAAATGAATTTAATGATGAAGATTGATTTATGGAGATTAATTATGAATTATGAAGAAATGCACTTTTCATTGTAAAAAAAACTACAAGATTAAGCAGTCACATAACATCGTTGAATAAAGGTGAAAGTTCGTTTTTAAGGTGACAGTTCTAAAGTCTCATTTACTAGCTTCGAGAAATCTTACATACTTACAAATATATATATAATCTTGCAGATTGTAAAACGCTAAATATTATGCAAAGGGAAATAATTGCACAACGAATTGCAGAGCTGACGTTGAGGCTCCTGATCATCAGATTCACTAGTATATAAAACTACATCAAAATAAAAATGTTTATTGCACACATGTGACGTTGGGGCATCTTATCTGCAAATTTACTAGTTAAAAAAACAATATGCACGATGTCGTAATTTTAACTTTTACAGAAATTTAGATGATATCTCAGTTTAAATATATGACAAATCTTAAAGAAATTTGCATAAGGATACTGAAATATTTCCTGGCGGAAAACAGTAGTTTTCCTCTAAACAATAAACACGCTGATAGTGTTTAGGTATATCAATTTAAATGTGACAAATCTTAAAATTAATTTGTAGTCCTTATGACTACTAAAATATTTCCTGATAGACAACAGTTGCTTTCGTCTGAACGTTCAACACGTTGATAGCCGTATAAATTTGTATATTCAGCTGTAATGTATCCTTAATAAATGTTTCTAAATATGAAAACAAAATGATGAAAAAACGCCACGTTCGTTTTGATACGCTACATAAAAATGTGAGGAAGTACTCGTGTATGTGTTGCATGTGAAGTTACAAGGACAAATTATTTCCCTCTAAACTTTTATTATCCATTGTAAAAAAAAAAAAAAAAAAAAAAAAAAAAGAAAAGAAAAAAAAAAAAGAAAAATACCAATCATAGTTTCAACCATTTATTCAAAAATAAATATCATAAAGTTATTTCCGGTTATTTTCCAAAATAAATAGAATATTACGATTGATTAAATAATAATAATAATAATAATAATAATAATAATCAAGCAGGGCGGTCGCTCTGCCAAGCCAAGCTATAAAAAAAAAAAAAGCGCCAAACAAACAACGCCAAGAACTGGACTTTAGACCGCTACTGCTTACTTACAACAATCAACTTCGCAATGTTAAATCGACCAAACATGCCAGATTAAAATATCAGATATTAAATGAACCAAGCGTCATAGAAAAAAAAAACGAAAACTAAAAGAATCTAATGAAGAAATTCTTCAATTTGAGACCAAACTCATCTTCATAAGTGATTTATAAACAGAGATATAGATTTTTTTTTAAAACGTCGAGTTACTTAAAATGATCACTATTTTCTTCGTCAAACTTTTTTTTTTTTCAAACAACCTGCAGATTTAAATATAGGGCAGAAATGAAAAAGAATTGCATTTTTGGACAAGTAATAACCTAATCTACGTGCTTTTATAAAATACAGTGAAAAAATAAATACATTTCTATCCTTAATTAGCAAAAAACTGTTAATTAACTTGGCAACTAAAAAATTATGCCAAAACAGAGATAAAACCCCGCCAACGACCGTGTACCATCTGTATTATAATTGCACAAATCAACGGGTTAATCATATCAAATTTCATCTGCAAGTCAGCCATTTTTTCTGAAGATATTTTTCAAATAAAACTTCATAATTATAAGAAAACACATTTTATCAGACAATTAAACGTGACTGCAAATTGTGGCCGATGACTGTTTACAACAGGAATAAGAATGAGAAATTGCCGAGCTAGAACATCGATCTGGATGGCTTAGTGGTAAAACGTTAGCACCGTACGCTGAAGGTCCCAGGTTCGAGTCGTGGCGCAGGTCAATTTTTCACTCATGTTGGTTTACTGCATTTAATTGTCTGATAAAATGTGTGTTCTTATAATATTGTAAAATAAAGTAATCAGACGTAGTGTTCATGCTTTTAATATAGATAAAATTTACATTTTTAGAAAGATCTTTAAAAAAAATTAATTTTGAGGGAAGAGGTACCTTCTAAAATGTATACATTAGGAGTTATCGACATTTAAAATTTTTTTCCAAACATAAACAAACTTTTCGAAAAGGAATTGAATATGATTAATTTATTTCTATAAAACCACGGTAAAGGACAAGCATTTCGTTCGCAGGCTGAGATCCTTTGACGTCATTTTTCTATAAATTAATGGAATCCAGTTGTTAAATTGTTTTTGTTTTAGAAGTTAAGTTTCCATTTAAATTTATTGTAAGAGTACAGTGTTTAATTGAATAAAATAATGTAAATCTAAGAAATTGCTGAGATATTTTGCTACTTTTCACCATTAACTACGTTTTATAAAGATTCGCCAATCAATGGGATTTAATGCTAATAATAAAAGAGCATGATATCACGTTTGATTTCAAAAGCAGCGCTGACGCGCTATGTACATATTCCATTTTTACTCATCTCATGGATTAGTCAGTGATATTTTTTAACGAAGGATAACAAGTATTATAACAAGCCACATTTAGTATGTTGTTTTTAAGGGTGTAATTAGTTTAATTGAAAAATGTACTGGTATTTCTAGTTAACCCTTTAAACAATAATTGAAAGTAAAATGTAATTTTACATAATATTCTCATGTTAATTTCATAGAGTAGATTATTTATGTTATGTATAATCTATTTTAAAAAAAAGAAATGATATCTACAAAAAATAACTTTTCAAAAAAAAAAAAAAAAAAACGAAAGTTGTGGCTAAAAAATGGTGTGATATCAAATTTCCAAGCTTTTATTATAGTACTTATTTAACTTTTTTTCATTAAATAAGTTATCATATATATAAGTCGAGTGCTACGTATATGTTAATAGAAATCGTTTTCTCCTATACTAAATACATCCTAACGTGTTTCTGAAAATTCAATTTTTTTCAAATTATGCATGTTGGGCTTGGCGGCCATCTTTCCATATTTCTAAGCACCCAAATTTCTAAAGTAAAAGCGTAATATGTTTGCAATGTAATATGTTTATAACAATGTCGAACTTCAGATTTTAACTACAGACAGATAAATTGAGGAAAACTGATATTTTGATAAATTGATTTTTACTACTTTGAAATGATTAATTACTCTAAACAATAAATCATAATATGAATCCTTAAGATAAGTCATCATTATTTTAAGACACAATTTTCAGAACATACAAGTCCATAAACGAAACGCTTAAAATATTTGCTTAAGTTACAATTTTGAACTTCGGATTTTAACTACGGATAGGGGTGCTTAGAATTTTGTGTATAATATGGAAAGATGGCCGCCAAGCCCATCATGCATAATTTGAAAAAAATTGAATTTTCAGAAACACGTTAGGATGTATTTAGTATAGGAGAAAACGATTTCTATTAACATATACGTAGCACTCGACTTATATATATGATAACTTATTTAATGGAAAAAAGTTAAATAAGTACTATAATAAAAGCTTGGAAATTTGATATCACACCATTTTTTAGCCACAACTTTCGTTTTTTTTTTTTTTTTTTTTTTTTTTTTTTTTTTTTTTTTAAGCTTGGCTGTTTTTTTTACTTTTGAAAAGTTATTTTTTGTAGATAATAATAATAACAATAATAATAATAATAAATAAAGATAAGATAGACTCTAAAATATGTTGATTTATAGTATACTATAATTCCATTAGCAATCTGGCTTTTAAAAAAAAAGGAAGATAAAGATAGTTACATGCATTTACAATTACATCAGCAAGTGTCATATTCTGAAAAAGAAAAATATTTTTTAGTTATCTACTTGGAAATTTAGTTCGAAGTGCTGTATCAAGTTATGCTTGAATTATAAGTAGTTAAAAATTAATAATAAAAAGAAGAATGCAATAAGCAATTACTTTGGATATTTGTGTGCAGCACAATCCGGATTCGTGCTATCTATGCAGATGTTGACGAGGAACTTTTTTGTTAGAAAAATACTTTTAATATATATTATCAAAAGAGGAAAATATTATTAAACGAGAACAGAAATCCGAAACAGATAAATAGAAAGTTGTAGGTCACACATTTCTTTTTATTCATTTATTTAAAAAAGGAACAACCGTTTATTTATTTATTCAGAATATCCTTCTTCCCTTAAAACAAAAAAAAAAAAAAAAAAAAAAATGAAAAATTGAAAAAAGAAAAAAGAAAAAATTAAAAGACCGCCGTTCTTAATACTCTTCAGCATACTAAGATATACTTACACTTCTTTTTTAAGTCTTATTTAAAAAATCTTATTCACAGTCGTATTTAAAAGCATATTTAAAAAATTTGTAATTAAAAGAATACTGAAGATACTATTCATGTGGATATAGTACATAAATACAAAAGAAATTTCGCTGAAACGCTATATTACGATCGCTAAAATAATATTAAAATTACATTATTTGGCGATTTATCACCATTTGGCATCATCGAAATGAATTCTCCATAAATGCTGTTTCGTATTCTTAATGGTAGTGAGAGATTTTCAATATAATTGGAAATAAAACAAATAAACTTTCAGAAAATGTTTTATTTAACCACTAGCTAACCTGCCCGGCGTTGCCCGGGCCCGAGATAATTACAATCTCAGAGAAAGGCGTTAACCCCCTCCCTCCCCATATCCGGAAATATAATGAATAATTCGTTCAAGAGAATCACCGTCAATTACATTAACCCATTTTAAGCCAAGCATCGAAATTTTATAAAATGTGGTATTATTTGCATTGAAACTTGTTTAAATTACATTCATTAAGACACCAAAAAAGTTTCGTGCATGAAAAGTAAGATTTTATTTAATTTGACGTTACCATTATTAATTTACCATTAGTAATTTACCATTAAATTTAAATTTAAAAAAATTAAGTTTTCTTATGGCATCTGTTTTATTTTTATTTTATTTACAGAACTTGCAACTTTACTCCATTATAAAAACATATCATTAATCTCAAGTGGAATAATTATACATTTTCAAAAAGTCGAATTTGTCAATAACTGTTTCAAGTAAAAAAACAGCGTATTTTGAAAATTTCTCAACAGAAAGTGATTACTTCAATTGAATTACTAATATTTTTTACATGTCTCCAGAACCCTTAAAAATAGCAGAAAAATAAAATTAGTGAAAAATATGCGTCACAGTGTTAATAAAAATATATTTATTGAAATGGTGCGTTTACGCACCTTTAGCCGAAAATGGGTTAACACGATCATTAAAAAAAGAATTACATTTTTCTGATAATTAGAACATAATGAAGACGCTACGCCAAAATATCCGGCAGATGACACCCCTTCCCGACCTCAATTTCAAATCTATATCTTAATTAGTTACCTAAATTTTTGTTCATTAGTAAAAATTGGCAATTAATTCCTTTCATTTTCGCAAACTAAATGGAGGTATCGGCCAGAGAAACAGATCTCTTTGTAGTTCAGTTTTTAATGAAAGCAGATCCCTGTCTGAAACTTTCTCGGATTGTTTTCACTGGCGCCGGCAGATTTCTGGCAGTTTTTTGCATAAATTAAGAAATATTACCGACCGAATTTTTCAAAAATCACATAGTCAGATGCAATTTTTTTTTTTTTACATATGCTCAGAAATTTTCAAATTGATATCTCAATTAGTTTTCTTAAAATTCGCTAATTAGTAAAATAATTTCGAATTCGTTCATTTCCGCTTGCAAATCCAACGCGCCTGTTCGTTTCTTTCGCCATTTTGATTTAAAAGATGTCATTTTAGAAGGTTAATGAGAATCTAATTAATATCTTGGGTAATTATCAAAATATTAAAATTCTGAGACTCTAGTGCACATGGCCAGACCTTGGACTATCCACACCTAAATTTTTCAGGCTTCTAGGTGGGCTAGATTTTGCTAGCCATCGCAGACACACACACACACACACACACACACACACACACACACACAGAGCGAAACTTTCTTTTATTAATATAGATATGTAAAAATATCTTAAAATTTCATTGTGAAAACGTACATAATTCAGAACGGGAAAAAAAAATCTACTATACATATAAAATGCAAATCAGAAATTGCTTATAACTTCAATTCTGCTAAATTAATTTTAATGGGACTCTCATTGCCAGATAGATCATTTTTCAGGGGAGGTTTTAATACATGACATATCGTTCTATGTTGTTTAGATATAGAATTGTGGATGAAAGTTCTATAATCAGACGAATCCGATTATGAAAGTTTAGCTTTTTTTAAATGTTCTGTTGAATTTATTTTGAAGAGACTTCACGCTAGTTAGATAATTTTGAATGAAACTTTTAATATAACATATCATCCTACGTTGCTTAGTTATGGAATTATGGGAAAAGTTCTATAATCAGGTGACTCCGATTATGAAAGATTAGCGTTTAAAAAACTTCTACTGGATGAATTTTGATGAGACTTGCATTATTAATATTTCAAGGATGGTTTTAGTTACGATATTGCATATCGTTATAATACCCCTGTTTAGCAAATCCTACTGTAAATGATTCACTAAAATAATTGGTCCTTAACTGCTGAAATTTTTCCTGACACATTAGAAAATATAATAGCGCAATGGCGTTCGTATCGTTTTCAGCAATAAGGAATGACATTCCAAGTAAAGTTCCACATTGCTTTAAAACACGAGATAAAATTCAACGATATATTTCGTTTGATTTAACGTTCGTGTGGACAAACCGGCCAGCGAAACGTTTGAAGCCTGCTACTAAATAATAAAATTCTGAACTCATATCAACGTGCCGGAGCATGTTCTCGTTAAAACGGAGTTCTTGCAATAAATAACAAAGAAAAATATTTTCTAGTATGTCCTTTTTAAATTAAAGATTTACTATGTTTAAATTAATTGAATGATCAGTGAAACAGCGATACTTGTACAATCTTAAACCATCAGACTGAAAAAAAAAATTTCTTATTACACCAAATGTTGAATTTATTTCTGTAAATTTACAATGACGTGTTTATAGGTGGAATATATTACAAAAGTAATATAAGAAATCATACAGGTAATATATTTATTAATTAAAATCGATTCTCAAAAAAATATTCTTCACCACTCAAACAACGTGAAAGGTTCTTCTAAACGCATTCACGGGCTCTAACGTAAAAGTATGAAATCGGCAGGCGTGACTACTGAAGTGATTTATAAACGAATAGCTTTTTTCATTTTTCGTTAAATATTATATCTTGAGTTATAAGCGATTTCTGTCTCATTCAGATATTTTTGGGGCTGCCACGTCTTGAAATTCGGTTCGAAATGCCAGCTTTGATAGCATTTACTTAAAGATTCTATGTCTTTATCAAAATATGTAAAACGCTATTCGATTCCATTTTTTTCTAAATAAGAACTTATGCCAATTTTTACAATTAAAAAGTAATTCGGGAATGTGTCAGAAAATAGCTAGTTTAAATTGGCGAACTGCCTTAAACCGTTTTACCCCTTCACAATGAGCCACCATGCATACGTACTGTTTAAGGGGCAAGAAATGTTTGAATTTGAACATCAGTATTTTGGTACCGAAATTTTCCTTTATCTAATCTCCAATTTACAGAGATTTTCTAAGATAATAATTACTATATTTGATACATATAATATAAGATCATTTCAATTAGTAATCTTTATATTTACTTTCATATCGCTGTTCTAATTTAATTCAATAAACATGAAAAATCGTAAAACTTTTGGGAGATTTGCGATTTTTTTATCTCGTTTTATCACTTTTTTCCTCGTTACAGCGAAATTTTCTGTAGCATTTTTTTATGTTTCATACAAGTTATTTTTTCTTCTTTTGCTCGGTAAGACGGACAGCGTTTTCGTTAAATACGAGTTCACTGTAAACTAGTTCAATTGTAATATGACTAACATTTTTTTTTTCTTTTATGGTTATAACCTTTAGCTAAACTTTTAAATATAATCTTTTAATATAGATCTTCGTAGAATCATTTATTTGTGAATGAACGTTTTACACGTTATGTTTCATATAAATTATTTTCTCTCCTTTTGCTCGGTATAAAACAGACAAGGTTTTCGTTAAATACTAGCTCACTATAAACTAGTTTTGTAATATGACGAACTTTTTTTTCCTCTTACAGTTATAACCTTTAGCTAAACTCTTAAATATGATCTTTTAATATAGATCTTCGTAGAATCAATTTATTTGTGAATGAACGTTTTATACAAATTATTATTATTTTTTTTTTTTTGCTTGGTAAGACAGACAGAGTTCTCGTTAAATACGAGTTCACTATAAACTAGTTCAATTGTAATATGACTAAAATTTTTTTTTCTTTTATGGTTATAACCTTTAGCTAAACTTTTAAATATAATTTTTTAATATAGATCTTCGTAGAATCAATTTATTTGTGAATGAACGTTTTATACGTTATGTTTCATATAAATTATTTTCTCTCCTTTTGCTCGGTATAAAACAGACAGAGTTTTCGTTAAATACTAGCTCACTATAAACTAGTTTTGTAATATGACGAACTTTTTTTTCCTCTTACGGTTATAACCTTTAGCTAAACTCTTAAATATGATCTTTTAATATAGATCTTCGTAGAATCAATTTATTTGTGAATGAACGTTTTATACAAATTATTATTTTTTTTTTTTTTTGCTTGGTAAGACAGACAGAGTTTTCGTTAAATACGAATTCACTATAAACTAGTTCAATTGTAATATGACAAACGTTTTTTTTTTTCCTTTAATGGTTATAACCTTTAGCTAAACTCTTAAAGACAATCTTTTAATATAAATCTTCGTAGAATCAATTTATTTGTGAATGAACGTTTTATACAAATTATTTTTTCTTTTTTTGCTCGGAAAGAAAGCAGAGTTTTTGTTAAATACGAGCTCACTATAAACTAGTTCAATTGTAATATGACATTTTTTTTTCCTTTTATAGTTATAACCTCTTAAAGATAATCTTTTAATATAGATCTTCGTAGAATCAATTTATTTGCGAATGAACGTTTTAGTAGAAAAAAAAAAAAAAACAACGAGAGCAGGTCTCGTAAAATCCTACTCATTTTGAATGTCAAACTTAAGAAGAAAATGGAGGATTAAATTTAAAGCTCAGTTTTAACACGCATTGTTACTTTCTACAAAACAAGATGTTTGTTAAGAAGATTCGTGTTGAGAGATCAATGAAAGTCAGTGTTGCATAGTAATTGTTAGCCCTGCCCTGTATTTACTTTCGCGTGAATCCTTTAATAATTTAATCTTCCTTTGTTGCCTTTTCCGCCTTTAATTGGAAGAGACACATAACTCCATTGTAGTATCTTTCGTACCTTTAGGCTGTTTTGAAATACGTGGCCTTGATTTATGACCTTCAGATGATCCTATAAAGACCACATATTCAAGGCAAACAGATTTTTTTTTTTTACTTATATTTTCTTCAGAAATGTTGATTTACATTTTGTATCAATTTATAATTGAAAAAGAAAAACATTTCTAATCAGCATTTTCCTGTAAATTACAGAATTTCTTGCATTCTATCACAGAGTTCTGCATCGGGTAGAATAACCCGATTTCACCCGAAGACGGCAGCGATTATGGGCGGGTTAACTTTTATTTATTCGGCTTCGGATTAGGTTTTGATCCTTTCGGGTCGGTTTCTTGTTGGCTCGATATTTCAAACGAAATTCCCCAATATTTTTCAAATAAAAATACTATGTTTTTGAATATTAATGAGTACACTGTAAAAAATATTTGGAACGTTTAGTATTCTAACAGGAATGTTTCTGATACCATCGGATATCTGATAGCTATTTTCACTTTCTGAAACCATCAGAAACCTTTCCGAATGTTTAGGTTTAGGTGATTGAAACCGACCCTCTTCTATAGCAAACCAGTTTGTCCGCATTTCAAGTACTTCTCTTCTCAACTATTTCAAACAGTGTACGCCGTTAACGGCAAAGATAAAGCAGCACGTTATTGGCTGTGGAATATAATGTTAGTTATTCGAGCGGTCCAAAAATAGAATTTAAAAAAAGGTAAGAATTTCTGCTGTTTTAAATACGCTAATAATATTTTATATAATGATTCTGTTTTATATTCATTATTATCTCATACATGGCGTGATATTTTCAGTTTATATCAATATTTTTAACAAATGTCTTAACCCTAACTTTTAGAACTATTTACATGAGCATTTAGATACTTTGAGTTGGAAGGATAATTATTAAAATATACTCTAAAATATAAAAATACAAATCCTTTGTCTCTCACTTTTAATTTTTTTTAATGTTGCTTCAATAAATATGATTTAAAAATAGCATTTAGTAGCAAATTTATCTCTTAAAGAATAATATCTGCCGGCGGTACTGTGTGTTTGTTTATATATATATTTTTAACGATGTTTCAGAACTCTAACTTTTATAATACTATATATTGAAAATTGACTTGTCTGACTTTAAAAATATCTATTTAAAGTAAACAAACTATATTTATTTATTTTATTCTAATTCTGAAAAAAAAAAAAAAAATTCTAGGTGATTTTATTAATCTCAGGGTTATGTCCAGATTTTTCTCACAGGGTCCTGTTATTGTGAAACTGTGCAGTTTTTTTAATATTTTTAAAAATTCCGGTCATAATTTTGGGAATTTGAAATTATCGTTATATCAGGTTCCTTTGTATCTATCCTTTACACATAAAAAAGCTATGCACTTTGATAAGTTCAATTGTTTTGTGATAGGTCAGATTTTATTTTTAAATCATTAAATTTGTGAAAAGTTCAATTTTTGAGGTGGTAAAGTCTTGTTTTTAAGACAAAGAATTTTGTGACGGATACTGTTTTGGAACGAAAAATTTTGTGAAGGGTCCAGTTTTAAGATGAGAATTTTTGTGAAATGTCTTGTTTTAATATGAAAAATTACCTTTTAAGAACCGAAAAAATTAACATATAAACAGATCTCTGAAGCTGCATTGCTTTTGCAAAGCTCATACATAAGTTTTAATCATTATGTTGCTGGGAGTTAGATTATTTGAAATGTATCTAAAATATATTAGTATAGCTTTAGTTTGTCTATTTCATGTTAATGAAAAGTTTTGAAAGTTTTCTTTCTAAGTATATATGGTATTTTTTTTTAATTTTTAAAATAAATACTTGATTTGTGAAGCTGTATGAATCCCATATTTTTTTCATGATATGTTGTTAAAAAACAAGGTAAATATCTCCATTCCCCAATATTCACTTCGTGAATATTCTTAAATATTAGGGTTAAAACACATTTGATAAAATTTTGATATAAACTGAAAAATATCACGCAATATACCGAATAATTTCGCCTAGAAAAAAAAATCATTATAAAAAAAAAGTTTGATTAGAATATTTAAAAGAACAGAAATTCTTATCTTTTCAAGTATTCTTTTAAAATTCAGATAATATATAATAAAAAAAGATAAATGTATTCAGAAACACTTCAGATATATTCAGAAAGGTTTTAGATACATTCAGAAAAGTTTCCGATATATTATGAAAGAATTCCGATATATTCAGAAACTTTTCCGATATATTATGAAAGATTTCCGATATATTCAGAAACTTTTTCGATCCGTAATGAAAGATTTCCGATATATTCAGAAAGGTTTCAGATATGTTCAGGAAGGTTTCAGATATATTCAGGAAGGTTTCATCACGAATCGGAAAGGTTCCGTGTTTTAGCCGAAACATTTTTCTGATCGAATCAGAAACATTTCTGTTAGTATCGTGCAGCACAGGTCTCCGTTACTTTCAGAAACGTTTCTGAAAATTTTTTACAGTGTATATATGTGTTTATTTTTATACAAAAATGATAAAATTCGTCTTAGAGATATAGTAATTGTAGACTATTTTTTTTTAATATTGGAAATATGCGTTTTCTTTCACTTTGGGTTCAGATTTGAATATTTTGGGTTCGGGTCGGGCATCGGGTTTTTTTTAAGCAGAAATTTCGGGTTTGGGTCGGGTATAACTGCGATCCGTGCAGGACTCTATTTTGTATAAGAGTGCATATAATTGTTTAAAATATGTAAGTAACAAATGGTAAATTCCACTCATTGTTTTCTACTTTGTGATTTCCGAAATCATCTTTTTAGGTGTCATAGCTTTGTTAAAAAGAACTCGAATATCAAATACGGTTAGTTAAAAAAATAGATGGAAATCATTTCATATAACTAATCATATGTTTAACAAAAACATATAATAGAACGTCTACAGTAACTAATTTCTAAGCCGTTAATTTTACAGATATATACTTCCGAATTTCATCACGGTTTCAAGTGTTGTTCTTTGTCATATGAAAAAGAATATTTACGATGAAGTTATTTTTGTAAAAAAAATATTACTAAATTGAAATTTTATATGATGCTGGGTCCAGTGCCGCAAGAACACTATTCGTCCTTTCGTGCGAAAAATTTCGTGTCTTTCTACCGATCGCTGGTGATAACTGACGGCACCTACAAAGTGCCTATTGGCCCTAGTGCTGATGTATCATACGCACCACCCTTGCTGCGCTTCTACTTAGGTCCTATAAACTATATTTAAAACAACATTCTGTTTAATTTAAAAAAAAAATGTTTGTATACGAACAAAATTTACACAAATAATAAACTTTGAATTTTATGAATTTGCATCGTTTTCCTACAATAAAAGCACAAATACGTGTTTTTAGTACTGAGAACGCTAAAAATCAATATAATTCAAAGTATTATAACTCGGTAATTATAGTCTTTTAACACAGAACATGTTTCCAATCATCGCATAAAAAAACTGAAATTTCGTCTCATTCAGTGCTCCTTTTTTTTTATGAAAATCAAATAATATTTATCCCGGTCTTCCCGGATTACAGAACATAGTACCCGGTGTACAGAACCTAGGTGAAAACAATTTTGAATTGATAACTCTTAATAGATATTTTTAGGCTTAACATATTTTTAGAATGACCATTGTCAAAAATCAAAATACAATTTTATATAAACAATACCAATTATGTATTCAAATAAAGTTTTGAAATTTATTAAAAGCAATTCTCTCGTCATCGATTAATAGCCAAAGAATCGCCAATGGTTTTGCTATTTTATTTACAGCCGTTTTTACAATTATGATTATTTGAATGTTTAAGAGCGTAGTTCGATTACATAATTCTTACATTTGTGTTTTATTCTTTAATTTTTTTTATATAGTTATTTATTTATTTATTCATTAATAAAGTTTTAATTTCGTTATGGATGTTTAGCCGGAAAGAAATGCTGAATAATTTATTTGTTTTAAGTGCAAATTGGATAATCTTCCGTAATCGGACTACGCGTAATAGTAAGAGATTAAAAATGTATATATGCTTGACAAAATCTTTTAAAACCATAAAAAAAGTGTAAATTGATTTACAGTTATTAGACAAATTGGATTTGAAAATGCATTTTTTTCGCAATTCGACGGTGTAAGAATTGAAATTATGCGATTGCTAGAGGTTAATAAATTCGCAAAAGAAAAAGCGAAACTTATTGCTCAGATAGTTGCCATCGTCTCACACGGACTTGTGTTACTTTATAATACAGATGAGGATACAGAAGAAATAATAGTTCATATCAAAGTCAGCTACTTATTTAATTTTCATGAAAATAAATATCGTAAAGAAGTTAGTTTTACATTGTCTCTTTGAACGTAATTCTCAACTGGCATAAGCTTATTTGTATTATAATGTAAAAAGACACGCGGAAATCAAAATACGCATCAAACTTAAATACGTATTCATCGCAAAATTATCATGCTTATACAATCTGCGTGTTGCGAGCACAAATGATGGGAATGGTATCTTAAACGGCGCTATGTCGCGTGCTTCTATCAACATACAAACGTATTATATATAAGTATTATATATAACGTATTAATATACGTATTATATAAAGTAAGTCGGACTTGTGTTACTTTATAATATGGATGCAGAAGAACTAATAGTCCATATCAAAGTTAGCTACTATTTAATTTTCATGAAAATGAAAATCGTAAATAAAATTAGTTTTACATTGTCTCTTTGAATGTAATTCTCAACTGGCATAAGCTTATTTGTATTATATTGTAAAAAGACACGCTGAAATCAAAATACGCATCAAACATAAATACGTGTTCATCGCAACGTTATCATGTTTATACAATCTGCGTGTTGCGATCACAAATGATGAGAGTGGTATCTTAAACGGTGCTAGGTCGCGTGCTTCTATCAACATACAAACGTATTATCTGCACGGATCAGTGCTTTTATCTTGATATTTTGTTTTATTACTTTTTTGTGTTTAATTATTGGGTTGTTCCGTATTCAAATTTCCTCATTTCGTCCTTGATCAAACGAATCTATATTGATTCTTTATATTCTTTATATGACCGTTATTTAAAAATGTATTATAGCTTTTAAAAAATGGGGGGTTACAGAACGTGTTGTCTAGTATAGAGAACATAAGGTGACTGAAGTGCCCCTTGGATCCAAGGGGCACTTCAGTGTCTCACTCTAAAAGATTAAAAGAATTCTATTTTACAGATTATGAAATAAACCATGCATCATTGAGTTATTCAGTATATTTGTTTAAAACAAAATGCTTTTCAATTTTCAAACCAATTTTATTCCATATCAGATGGTTCAGCGATGGTTAATCCTCTAATTCCTTTTCTGGGTGATTTGTTTTGACAGAAAGACCATCACAATCATTTGTTTTGACATTACTTTGAGGATAAATTGTTTAATCTTATTAATTTTCCGCTTTCTTGTAGATATGTGGATGATTCCTTTGCGCTCCTAGACCTATCTATTTCTTCCTTCGATAATGTGTTAACTATTTTAAACTCAATAGATCCTGTTATCCAATTTATATATGAAGTTGAAGTTGATAATAAATTACTTTTTCTTGATGTGTTAGTTACTCGTCAGCTTAATACATTTGACACCTGTATATACCGTAAACCCTTTGCAGTCTCACTTCCCTCCTAATTCTTGTCAGCCCCCTGCCCAAAAAGCCCCAACTTTTCATTTCTTTATCAATAGAGCATGTTTTATTTGTTCGGATAATAATTCCCTTGTTGCAGAATTGAATTATATCAGACCAGTGGCTATCCCTCGTGGTTTTAGTTTGGCTTATATCAACCGTTTAATTACTTACCCATCATACGTAGTATAGGGTAAGTCTTGTAATCGTTTTGAAAATCGAAAAAAAAAATTGACGGATTTACACGTTTCAGACACTGGAGATTCCGAAAAACATATTTTTAGAAAAAAAAAAAATGCCGTCCGTCTGTGTGTCTGTGTGTCTGTGTGTCTGTAAACGCTCTATTTCCCGAAAAATTTGAGATAGAGACTTGTAATTTGGTATGTACTTAGTATGTAATAATAGGAAGAAGCCTATTTCATTTCAATAACCTCGATTAACCGGAACTATTTTTTTCGGACTCTCGAAATATTTGTTCCGTTAAAAGGTATATAAAAATTTTCGAAATTGGTTATTTTAAGAAATGAATATAAAAGACAATAAAAAAACATAAATTTTGCATAAAACATGAAGTCGATCGGATAATTAGTTGCCGAGATATTTGGAATCCTATTTACCACACTCTTCGATTTTTCATGACCCTGTATTTCATCCAAATTTCACTTCAAAGATATATTTTAATTGGAAATTTGACGCTTAATCAGATGCAATAAACCGCTAGTTAATAGGATTATTATTTTTGGAGTTATAAGGATGTTTCTTTCAAGCAATTCAGTAATCGAGCCTTTAAAGTTTGTGACGTCATCAAGCCTCGATTTTATTTGAATTGCAATGCATTTTATAAGTAGTTTACACATTTTTTTATTTTAATATTTTACATTATGCATATCCATGATGGGTAAGTATTACGGTGGCCCCCAACGACTCGTTTTTCGTTGTCTTAATAAAGGTGTTAATAATCCCGATTCTTCTGTTGTTCCATCAGTTTCTTTTTCTAACCTCATTATTTTGCCATTTTATAATAGTATTAGCTTCAAAATAACTAATATTTTAAGAAATTGTGATTTTAAAGGCTTTTTTTAGCCAGTTAATAAACTAAATTTTCCACTGATAAAAGATAAAATTCACATCAAAACTTTTAGGGTATTTACAATATTCAATGTCTATGTGGTTTGTCCTATATAGGACAGACTAAACGAAAAACTTCGTTACAGATTCAATGAACACAGAAACTATGTTAAGAAAAAGGAATTGCAAAAATCCTTTATTGCTTGACATTCATTGTTGGGGTGAGGGACATAATTTCAACTTTGATTCCGCCACTATTATTAAGAAATGCAATACTGCTTTAAATTTAGACTTTTTTGAATCAGTTTATATTAATAAATTTGGCAACTACCTGGTCAACGATTTTTCGAGCGTATCTTACATCTCATCTTTCTGGGTTTATTTACTGTGTCATAGTGCATCAATTCCGGCTTAATCTTATTGGTTGCTCGTACGTGATGGTCTTTCGGTGTGTTGTTTGTTATCATTGGGGTTTACGACTGTATATTTCATGTCTTTGTGGGGGGATGTAATTTTTTGTTTTTACTGACACTGATGATGTGAGTCCAAGTTACTCACGAGTTACGAAACGTACGTCTGTTCATTGTGCTACAGTTTGATATTGTGTGTTTAAACGCTGGTTTTTAGTATATATTTATCCACATAAGGTTTCATACATATAGATACAGTCTAACGTTTTGAAAGGTATGTGTGTATGACTCTAATTATATGTGTTTAAAAAAAAAAAAACTAAATATGTTTTTAATGATTACTGATAATGTATGTATTTTACTGACAATTTAAAGAATTTTTAAGAGGAAATAATATTTTTTTAAAGATAAAAGTAATATCAAAAGATAAATCACTACTAGTGTTACTATCCACAATTAATACTAATGCCTGATGTCTGGTATACTAATATAAGATATAAATGTAATACGGGCATTAATAGAAACAGGATATTCTGTTTTTTGGTTATCTAAAATATATTTGTTTTTCCTATTTTGTATTTGAATAACCAACAGGGGGCGCTGTTGAACTTTGCTTTTCTTTACGCTAACAACTGTAGTTCAAAGTCAAATTTAAAGAAATGAATTATGCTCCGTAATTGTGTGTGTGTTATACCGTGCTATTTAAATTAACATATATATTAGAAAAATTTAGAAGGTTGTTTTGTGAAAGCTATAGCGACAGCATACTAGTTCGCTTATCCCTTACTGTATAAAAATATTGAGATAATAGTATGTAACTAATAAAATAATGCTTTTTTTTCCCTGTTGCCATTTCTTAAAAAAAGAAACAGAGCAAAAATTATATATTTTTTAAATAAATTCTTTAGTTTGTGCTTTCTACCAAGCTTAAAAAAGCCATGAATTTTCCGTAATCGGGACCCACGCCAAATTAACGTAAAAAAAAAAAAAAAAAAAAAAAAAAAAAAAAAAAAAAAAGTTACTGCAGCTATGGGATTAGGCTTGATTTTTAGGATAAATACTAATTTTTTATAAAAAAGCGTTTATTATTTAAAATATTTTTCTAATCAAAATTATTTACTTAGTTAAAGGTTTTTTTTATCTCCACTTTCACATTTGTATTTCTTATTACTGTTCTCGCGTGCATTATTTGTGGCTAAGTCATATGTGAAAACCTTCCAGTATTCTTTCGTGGGTTAATTTGACCAAGCTTAAACACGTTTCGAAACAGAAAAATTTTTCGAAAGTAAAATCAAACAGGTTCCACGTAGGAACATGAAATCTACCCTATATATATATAAAATCCTAATGAAACAAATTTGTGAAACGATTTTATGAAACGAATTTATGAAACGATTTTATGAAACGACTGATTAAACGACTGATTATGTTTCAGGGCTATTTTTAATAAAATATTAAACGCTTGATGGTGAAATTAATATCAATTGTCCATAAAAATCCGCGGATGTCAAAACTGGTAATAGAATATTGAAATTGGAATTAGTTTTCGAGATATTATTTTTTTTCTAATTTTAATGACATTTCTGTAATGATGGCAACTAATTACTCAGTTTTTTTGTGACAAAAAAGGGCAAAAAATTGAAAAGGATCCCGATAGGGATTATTGATTTCTTTTTATTCGTCATTTTCAAATTGAAATTGAATTTACCTTTTATTTCAATCGATAATGAAGACAAGATTGTGATTAAATTATGTTTTTCAGGAAAATTTGTAAAAAAAAATCACATTTCTATCGTTGTCAGGATTCAATCGTCTGTCAGCATTTAATTTAATTTATAAACTGAAAATGTTTTAAATAAATTCGTCCAAATGACGTCATTTATGTAAACGCAAAAGAAAGGAGCAAAAAATTTTTATACAATTTGTTTAGCGTAAAATGTCATTTATCCTAATTTATATATAATCAGAAGTAATTTGTATAGAAAAAACAATAATAATATACGATTAATTAAAATACGCATATAAACAAAAAAATCGTCGAATTTGTTTCCATGGCTGTTAATGTCATTTGGCACCAAATCTCACTTTCTGATGCCCGAATTGCAAGACCCCTATAATAGAAAAGCACCAAAAGCTCATTGGGTTTGTTTTCATAACTTTTGGCAACAAATCTATGTATATTAACGAATCTATCCCTTTTCGAAGCTCGAATTACGCCAAACCTAAAAGCAAAGGATCCTATACTGGAAAAGTACCCGATTTTCTTATGGACAATATTCAAGTGACATAACAAGGTGTAAAATTATCGCGGATAGCAAATTTGTTTAAATATGTCATCAGTTGATGCCGAATAAATGCAGGCATGCATGCACAAAATGTTCAATTAATTTTGTATGATAAATAATTATTAGAAATTCGTATATACATATTAATTAAAATAAATAATTTACATATTTAAAATAACATGAAAATATGCATGATGGCGCACTAAAATAGAGAGAAAATTAAAACCTGTTACTGAAAATGTCTATAACATAGTACTTTTCAATACCGTGGTTCTTAATGTTATTCACAAGCAGATGGAATTTTTCTCATCCTTAAACGCAAAGAAAGAACAGAACACAGATCGTTGTTATAAAAGTCCGAGAGGTAGCCACAATTTAAACCTAACCATTTTATACAAGATGGTTTTCAAGTTTTGTAATTGATTATACTTATCAATCCCGAAAACAGTCGTCAGCTGTCGCAACAGCTGTGTATGAGTCCATGATAATAAAAAAATGCCCCATTAAAACGTTAAAAGCATGGCAACCCAATTACAGATTTACCAATATTTTTAAAACAAAGCACGCTGTCATGTTTTTAGAGGCTTCGAAGTCTGAGCGGGGGTTGGCGAGCGTAGCTCGCAGGGGGTACGCCCCCTACTTAAATAAATAAAGATATATTAAATATATTTTCTGGTTTGAAGCATGTTTAACCTGGATCCAATTAAACCACATTTTACGGAAGAATATTTGGAGACTGGCAAGTAATATGCAATGTTTGTCTTTTTTTAGGTGCCTCAGGATAAATTATACAAAAGTTTCCATATACTTCTCTCGAAAACTTATGAAACTTTGAGGTGGGTCGCGTAACAATAAAGTTTGGGAACCATTGGTATCGATTAATTATTTCGTTATGGCTATTTTACAGATTAGGAGTGACTTTTGAGAGTGGGGAGTCCCAGGGCATGTACGCCAAAGGCTTCGCTGTAAATTAGTGCATGTTAGCAGCACCTTCGTTGATAGGTGTAGTGGCGAATGTATGAATTTAGATTTAGTGGAACACTAGGCTAAAAGTTTCGGTGTTCAGGCCGGAATTTGAACTCAGGACCTTGTCTTAAGCTGCTAACGCTCTACCCACTGAGTTATCCTGGACAAATCTGGCTTATGCAATTTACTCACACAACCTTTTGATAGTGACATTCAGTCTGTCATCTCAAACAGCTCAGCAGAATAAATCGCAGGTAATAGAATTCCAAGAAAACGTATGCATAAAATGTTGTAGGGGGGAATTGTGTCCGCCGGGTTTGTCCAGGATAGTTCAGTTGGTAGAGCGTTGACAGCTTAAGCCAAGGTCCTGGGTTTAAATCCCGACATGGACACTTTTTCAACTGCTAAATTACAACTGCTATGATTTATTTACCAATTAGAATCATTGTGTTGAATTAAGGAAATTTATGCAATCAATAAATAAATTTTACAAAGATTTCGTCTGTTAAAATTAATAACCTAAATTGCTATTTTTAGCGGCTTTGGGAGATATTTATAACTCTTCTCAAATCCCTTCTTTAAAAAACCGTATTTATTACTTTAACGAATTAAAAAACTGAACAATTATAATGTACTTACATATAAATATGAAAATTTTCCGAAATAAAATATTCGTTTCAAAATATTTTTGTTTTGTACAACAAATGGAATATGATTATATCTAGAACTCTATCTAAGTTGCATTGAGGTGGGTAAATCGATGTGTTAAATTAATTTTATAACAAATTTTTGTAAGGTATTTTAAAATACCGTCTATGCATAAAGAGTTAATATTGTCATTAACTTCAAAGACAATCTGATAGTCTCTGCTCTAAACAAACACAAATTGCATATCTCTAGAGCAGTTTCAACAGATATGAAAATTTTTATTTACTTTACTATATGTAACTTTATCTTTTGTATTGCACCTCTTGCCGAACTTTTTATTGACATTTATCTCTGAATATTTTTTAAGGGTTTTCAGTTTTAAAATACTTTAGTTTTATTTTGGATAACGTACCTGAAATTTCATACACAAGTTTGTCTGATATACTCGACGTTTTACGGAAACAGGCCGAGAAGAATGAAATCTTTTCGGTTAGCTCTAAAAAAAAAAAAAATTAATTAATTAAATAAAAACAGTCGGTCAAGTGCGAACCTAATTCACGCTCAAAGGGTTTCCGTACATTAAATTTATTAATTATTATTTATTAAATAATAAACTCTTACTACTCCTAATTTTTTCATAATTTTAGTTTATGTAGATTTGGAAAGAGGAAGGAGGGGATGGAGACATGTTTTTCCTGTATACTTTCGACGATATCTCTGAAAATATAATACGTTAAATTAAAACAAATATATTTTTGAGTTTGATGTTACGAGATCTTTCGAACGATACCCTACACGACATATAAAAATAATTTTTTTGTTCAAGTAACTCTAATTAGTATATCGGCTAATTACGACATTTTTTTTCGAAACTCATTATCAAATATCCAAGGTTTAATTTTCGACCTCGAATGGGTTCAATTTTCGACCTCGAATGCGTTTAATTTTCGACCTCGAATAGGTTTAATTTCAAGTATTAACATGTATGAGATAGGAGAGAGTTTTGGGACTGGCACATCCGAATAGTTCTTTATGTATACGAAGCCCTCAATGACCAATTCATGTAATGTTAAGAAAAACCTACTTGTAAAAAGTTTCCTTTGGTTCATTGTACATTCTCATGCTATGTTATTGATAATCGGATCACATCTATAAAATTCGTTCAAGCATTCAACTGTTAAGATTACTTTATTATTTCTAGTTTGAAAAATCTTAAATAAGTATAAAAAACTATAAAATTCTTGTTAAAAGACGAAAAAAATAGAAGTAGTATTAACAGTAATGATAATTTTGCATTTTAAATATTTCTGTAGCAGCGTTTACAACAGGGGAAGTAAGTAGCGGAAAGAAACGGGATGTCTTTGAATTGCCATCATTTGATAAGGAATTGTGCTTCCGCTTTTTACAGTAGGTGTTGAAGGGTTAAGGTTAAATAAATCATTGTCAAAGTGCAAATAACCGCTTCCTATTCAATCCAGCTTTGTGTACGTTTAGATCTTTTGTGCTTATAATCAAACTTGATGTTCTGAACCTAGAATCAAAAAATAGATCTATTTTAAGGCAATGAAAGATTACTGAAGTATTAACCGACTCAGAAATGAATTATTTTTAGATGAATGATAAACATATTTTGCACTTTAAAAATATTCAATTATGTGAAGCCCAGTGAAAGGAAGTAAGTTTGTAGCTAAAGATTATCGTCAGCACGTAGTCCAATAGTCACTTTCGCTGCGCAGAAATATGGAAATTCAATAAGACTAGCTGTCCCGCCCGGCGTTACCTGGGCCAGACTGTCATTGAAAAATGTAACAGTGGAATGGACTTCATAAAAAAAAAGACTGAATAATATTTATTTATACTAAAAACAATTAAATAAAAAAAATTAAATAAGAGCTAAAATTTCAAAAGTATAACAGTTACGTTTAAAAAAGGAAACGGTCAGGAAAAATTATTACACTTACTTCTAAAGAATGAAAAGGTCAGGGGAGTTTTTACGGTTGAACTTAAATGGCATATCGGTATACGATCAAGGCTTGATATATGGCAAATTTAGATTTGTGAAATGCTAATGTGAGACATTTTATAAAACTTCATTATTGCCATTAAACAATTAACAAATAATCGCGATTCCTGTAAGAAAAGTCTTGGCAGAAATTCCACGTTACATTCAAAGTCCCACATTTATGCTCGGTAACGTTTAAATCAGTAATTTCGATTTCAGAAGCAACGGGCTCGTGCGTGCGACAGTTATTAAGCCTATTTTAGCGACTTTTTATGCTCTGTGTTTGACGGCGTTCTCGATCCAATCTATTTCGATTTTCTCTTCTTAATTCGGTTTCTTCTTCACTTTCAAGCATTCGCCGATATATTTTACGGGCATTTTTAATGATATTTTGAAGCTCCATAATTGCAGCGAAAGAGCGAAACGTAAATAAACCCGATTTACCTCGGTCTAAATCCTGCCAAAGGACTTTTACACAACAACTAATGAGATGCGTTTCATTCGGGCGTTGCCATTAAACAATTAACAAATAATCGCGATTTCTATGCCACGTACGATAGCGTATTATACATCATAGATTTTCGCGTGTGGAAGGTAGAACAGGTCTTTGAAAAGACAAGTGGCGAATTGTGAGAAGTGGTGTATAATTGAGAGAACGAAAAGAGGACAGTAAACTTGTAAAGCTGTAAAGCATGAATTTCGGCCACGGGTGTCTACGCACTTTATAATATTTTTCATTTTATATTTTGTAATTTTTTATAATGAGCTTTGAATTTATGGAGACGATAAAAAAGTCCGTACTAAAAGAAATAGGAAGCTGAATTTTTATTCAAGGACTGAAAAAGGAGGTGCGAGACGTTTACTATATTGAATTTTATTATTTTTTTAAATATTCAGATATAAAATGCGTTTTTCAAAACCAAATTCTATAGCAGGGAATGACAAATTTTAATAATATTATTACTTCTAATATATTTTTGATAATATAACATTAGAGCCTCACTGTATGCACAAAAATATCACTCGATATATAATCATAATGAAAAAGGTATTCATAATGGTTTCGTTTATATAACAATTAAAACACAAACAAGTTTTCTAATTTTAAGACAAGCTTCTAATAAACATTGAATTTAAAATACACACGAATAAATTATTATTGCTTTTTAATGCATGAAATGTACTTGTACAGAAGCAATAAAAAATATATATTTTGTAACTTTTTTATAAAATTATTACAAACAATAACTTATAAATATTTATAATACTTAAAACAACGATTTATCAACCATTATGTTTATAAAAATACTAGCGGCCCGCCCCGGCTTTGCACGGGTAGACAATGTGTTGACTACAATGTAGGGTAGAGAAGTGTAGGTACTTTAAAAAAGTTGTTCTAAATTGGATAAAAGTGGGAGGGAGACAAAATTGCAGTACTTAGAAATTTTGAAAATTAAAAGCTTGTAAAAATGTGATAAATAAATTTTTCTTCTTTACGTACATATTGAAACTAATAAGTAATACACGGCCCATGGAAGGACATAGCAACTATATGTGTTCATGTAGAATGTGTTTTCCTGAATTTCACGCTCCTACCTAAATCTGCTGCTGAGATATGGCGAAATGACCCAAAACTTTTGAATACCCCTTTAACCACCTTCTGGGGGGAATTTCCAAAATCGCCGAAATACGTGTTTAACCAATTTTTTAGTAGATTTGTTTTAATTAATTTCGCCCTCCTACATAAAAGCTGAGATAGGCGAAATGACCTAAAAAATTCGACTCCCCCCCCCTTTAACCACCTTCTGGGGGGAATTTCCAAAATTGCTGAAATACGTGTTTTATTCATTTTTTAGTAGATTTGTTTTCCTGATTTCCGCGCTCCTAACTAAAACTGCTGCTGAGATATGACGAAATGATCTAAAACATTCGACCCCCTTATAACTCCCATTGGGGGATATTTCTAAAGTCGCTGAAATACGTGTTTAACCAATTTTTTAGTAGATTTGTTTTCTTTAATTTCGCGCTCCTACATAAAACTGCTACTAAGATATGACGAAATGACCTAAAACATTCGACCACCCCCTTTAACCACCTTCAGGGGGGAATTTCTAAAATCGTTGAAATAGGTGTTTAATCATTTTTTTAGTAGATTTGTTTTCCTGATTTTCGCGCTCCTACCAATAACTGCTGCTGAGATATGGCGAAATAACCTAAAACATTCGACCACCCCCCTTTAACCCCCTTCTGCGGGAAATTTCTAAAATCGCTGAAATAGGTGTTTAATCATGTTTTTAGTAGATTTGTTTTCCTAATTTTCGCGCTCCTACCTATAACTGCTGCCGAGATATGCCGAAATAACCTAAAATATTCGAACCCCCCTTTAACCCCCTTCAGGGGGGGGATTTTCAAAAATCCCTTCTTATTGCTTGCCTAGGCCATAACAGCAATCTACAGTCCAAATTGCGTGAACCTGACCTTAATAGTTTCGGCTGGGCGTTGATAAGTGAGTCAGTCAGTCACCGTTCTTTATATAATAGTATAGATACATATTCTCCAATATATCTTATATTTTGCATAAAATTTGTTGTTGTTTTAATTTCCTCATAATTTATTGTAATTTGAAAATGCGTGATGTAAGCGTGATAGTCATACTTATAAAGCAAGTTGGGTGTGTCTTCGATAAGTTTTAAAATTCATAGAAATATAATGCTATAACATTTTTTGAATCATTCCAACAACATAAATCACCTTTATATTGTCATTTAAAGAGAAAGATCTCCTCGAAACGATGACAACATTTTTGCTAAGATTTAATGCTTATCTATTTATGAACATGTTTCGTCTGTCGAACGCATTTGCGTGGGAATTTACATACTCTATCTTGTGAATAATAAAAAAAAAATAATCTTTCTTATTTCGTAAAAATTCTCCGCGTCAGGATGGATTTATCAGGTAAGTTACTCAATTTCATGCTATAAGAAAATTCATAAAATGTGACCTTGTCGCTTTATAATTTAACTAGCAAGCTACGCCCGCTACGCTGGTCAATTTCTTATAACGAACTTTTAATCAAACAAAATACTGACATTTCATAATTCACTTTTATATTTTAACAGAATAATAAGGCTACTATAATTTGTGACTCGTGCTATAGCCAATATACACGCCAGGACACGTCGCCCTTATCATTATCTTTTTACGCATGAAGGTTTTGCTATGGTACTCCATTGTGAAATTTGGTAATTTTTCAACTTCAATATTTGAAAAAAGGCATAATCATTAGATTTGAAATTTATATCAAGAAAAATACAATTTTTTACCTTTCAAACGCAGTTTGCCTAACAATTGTCTGACAAATACTTTTCGAGCTATTATTTTTTTTCAGTAATTTCAAATGTTTCATTTTCCGAGATTCATCTGCTGCAACAATTAGCGAAACACCCAGTCGTCAGCAACGCATGGTTTTTTATTAAAGAGGCTGTTGGAGCAGGGATTGTCACCACCAATTTGCCACCATCACTTTTGAAATCGGTTCTGTAGTTCCAGAGATTCCATATAAATTGTAATTTAGAAAGATTTTAGAACACTTTTCGCTTATTTCACCCTTTTAAATTTCGATTAAAAAAAAAAATGTTCTTAAAGAGCATTTACATCTTATAAGTAACTACAATGCCAAATTTCAAATTTCTAGCTTCTTCAGTATAAAAAAATCGCAATTTTAGAACGTTTGTAGCTCCTGCACCCCCCTGGGGTTAGTGACACCGACATAAAATATAGCCTATGTTGGAGCAGGGGTTGTCACCATCAATTTGCCACCATCACTTTTGAAATCGGTTCGGTAGTTCCAGAGATTCCATAGAAATAGTAATTTAGAATGTTTTTAGAACGCTTTTCGCTCATTTCACCCTTTTAAATTTCGAATTTTTTTTATTTTGTTCTTAAAGAGCATTCCCATCTTATAAGTAACTACAACGCCAAATTTCAAATTTCTAGCTCCTTCAGTATAGAAAAGATCGCAATTTTAGAACGTTTTTCGCTCCTGCACCCCCCCTGGGGTTAGTGACACCGACATAAAATATAGCCTATGTTGGAGCAGGGGTTGTCACCATCAATTTGCCACCATCACTTTTGAAATCGGTTCGGTAGTTCCAGAGATTCCATAGAAATAGTAATTTAGAATGTTTTTAGAACGCTTTTCACTCATTTCACCGTTTTAAATTTCGAATTTTTTTTATTTTGTTCTTAAAGAGCATTCCCATCTTATAAGTAACTACAACGCCAAATTTCAAATTTCTAGCTCCTTCAGTATAGAAAAGATCGCAATTTTAGAACGTTTGTCGCTCCTACACCCCCCTGGGGTTAGTGACACCGACATAAAATATAGCCTATGTTGGAGCAGGGGTTGTCACCATCAATTTGCCACCATCACTTTTGAAATCGGTTCGGTAGTTCCAGAGATTCCATAGAAATAGTAATTTAGAATGTTTTTAGAACGCTTTTCGCTCATTTCACCCTTTTAAATTTCGAATTTTTTTTATTTTGTTCTTAAAGAGCATTCCCATCTTATAAGTAACTACAACGCCAAATTTCAAATTTCTAGCTCCTTCAGTATAGAAAAGATCGCAATTTTAGAACGTTTGTCGCTCCTGCACCCCCCTGGGGTTAGTGACACCGACATAAAATATAGCCTATGTTGGAGCAGGGGTTGTCACCATCAATTTGCCACCATCACTTTTGAAATCGGTTCGGTAGTTCCAGAGATTCCATAGAAATAGTAATTTAGAATGTTTTTAGAACGCTTTTCGCTCATTTCACCCTTTTAAATTTCGAATTTTTTTTATTTTGTTCTTAAAGAGCATTCCCATCTTATAAGTAACTACAACGCCAAATTTCAAATTTCTAGCTCCTTCAGTATAGAAAAGATCGCAATTTTAGAACGTTTGTCGCTCCTGCACCCCCCTGGGGTTAGTGACACCGACATAAAATATAGCCTATGTTGGAGCAGGGGTTGTCACCATCAATTTGCCAACATTACTTTTGAAATCGGTTCGGTAGTTCTAGAGATTCCATAGAAATTGTAATTTAGAATGTTTTTAGAACGCTTTTCGCTCATTTCACCCTTTTAAATTTCGATTTCTTTTTTTTTGTTCTTAGAGAGCATTTCCATCTTATAGGTAAATAAAATACCAAATTTCAAATTTCTATCTCATTCAGTATTAAAAAAATCGCAATTTTAGAACGTTTGTCGCTCCTGCACCCCCCTGGGGTTAGTCGCACCGACATAAAATATAGCCTATGTTGGAGCAGGGGTTGTCACCATCAATTTGCCACCATCAATTTTGAAATCGGTTCGGTAGTTCCAGAGATTACCCCCTACAAACAAACAAAAAAACAATCTTTACTCCTTTATAATATTAGTATAGATTTACCATTTTAACTGTATACGAAATAAATAATTTCTAAGAAACGCGGCGGCGTATAGTTATTAAGTCTAGAAAAATTAAGAAAATTTGAGTAGTAGTGAATGTTTACAAATGAAAATGGATTTACTTTTAAATATATAATATTCCGATTCTTAAGTGCAATAAAAATTTTACATAAAATTTTACGGAAACAGTTGCAAATATTTCTATGAATCATGGAGAAATTATATACTATACCTATTAGATTTAAACAATACGTATATGATTTTATCAATAAAACTGTCTTCCTTTTGGTAGTTTTTTTTTTTAAACTATAAATGATATTAATCAAATTTTAATTGCTTAATAGGCGTATAGCCAACATAGTGAAAAAGTACCCAAGCCGGGACTCGAAAGTGTATCAAGTATATCCCAAGTGGTTCAGTTGGTAGAACGTCCTATACTGATGAATCGGGTTCGAGTCCCGGCTTGGATAGTTTTTCACTATGTTGGCTATACGCCTATTAAGCAATTAAAATTTGATTATTATGAATGCAAGGCGTGCGAAATTTTCTATAGAAAAATTTCCAAAGTATTAAATATGAATTTATAAATGATATTTACATTTCTTTGGAAAATTAATAAGGTGGAATATAAATTTCATATTACAGAAGCTTAATATTTTAGAAATTAAAGTTTCTTCTGCATTTTTTTTTAAACTTAGTCTTTTTAGATTTCTATATAAAATAATGAATGGTATCTAGATGAAAATTTGTAAAGCCAAAATTTTAAGTATCCCAAAAAGTAACTTTTCTGAAAGAGTGACTAATTTATTATTTTGTTATATTTAAGTATATTAAAATTATTATATGGACGTTTTTCTTGCAGAGAGTAAATGCGTGAAGTAAGGAATATTTTTAGCTTTTTTTTAGTTCTAAATATTACCGATGGATGGCAATACACTACCTCACGCTGTAATAATCCTCAAAAGGCCTTGCAATTTCAAGAAGCAAACCAATTTTTGGTGTTTCTATAGCTAAACACAATAAAGAGTAAAAACTGTTCAAAGTTTAATCCATCTTTTTGCATTAGTTACAGCATCGTAACAGCACAGCGCTATCACAAGCGAACAGAGCACAGCGCCATCTATAGGTAATATTTGAAACTAAAACAAGGAAGTGTAGTAAAAACATTCGATACAACCCATTACTCTCCTCTAAGAATATATTCGCCGTTAACCTTGTTATAGATTTAAAAAAAAAAAAAACATTTATCCTTTCTTGAATATCCTGTATATGTAAGAAAGAGATGTACACGGTGAAACAGGAACGATCTTAAAACAAAATTTGTATTTGTACCGTTTGGTGCAAGGTTATTCAGTGATATTTTGTTTGGAGTTTTCGTCGCCCAGATATCAATTGTGGATGTTGTTTCGTTCGGAAGTTACGACAATAAAATACGTTTTTGGATGTAAAAATACTCATTTAACGCTGTTGCAGATCGTATATCTTCAGTGTAATTATATGTAGTATTTCAGTTCAAAAATAATACGTGTGCTACACTTTTTTTCCCCATTTAATACAGTTAACTCTAACAAAGCCAATGCACGAAGTACGTTACCGTTTCTTTCAACAAATCTTTGTGCTACACAATGAGACATTTGGAACATATGGTACGCAATAAAACAGTGTCTAACTGTGCAGCATTACAATTATATTAATTATCTCATGAATAGTATGTACTATATATTACTTTAATATGCTTTTATTCGTTTGAGACATGGTCGCCTATAGATATGGAACTGTTATCTCATCTTATGCTACATAGCAACTACAATTTCCAGTCCCTCGATTTATCAATTTTAGGACTACAATGCAGCCGTCGATACATGGATACTCAGAAATCCAGACATAACCACGTCTAACACTAAATTGTTCATGTTTTCGGTGAATCTATAAAATTTAAGCACTACCTCACTGTGTATTAGGTAACAAATATTAAGAAAACTAGTTGGAAATTGTACTTCAAACGTGACAAATGTGTTCGTACTATAACTAGTTTCAGTGAAATGAATTGCATTGTCTGTTATTATGATATGATTAATTTCCGTAATAAAATAAGTACATTTTAAGTTGGCAACATTTGATCTTTTGTTGACAACTGAAAATTCCCATGGGAAACTTAAGCCTAGCTTTGGAAATTTTAGAACTTGAAATCTATATTTAGACTCTTTTTACATTTAATATCTATTTCTCCGGAAACATCTATCCAAAAAAGTGTCGGTAGATTATAGGATTGCTATAATTAAACAATTTTAGTACACAAATTCGGTTTTTAAATTCAGTAATACGGTAATAATAGGACTCCATCTTAAATAGGACGTAATCACCATGGCAACCTAGAATCATTACCTATCATGGGACATCATTCAATTAATTACGTATGATAGGATTTAATAGAATGAAGATAAATTTTATTAATATCTTTTTAAGTTTTGATACGATTTTCATAAAATTTGAAATGATTCGATAAAATTCTATAACGATTATATATATTAAATTTCAAACAATCTGGTTGGGTAGTTTTTGCGCTGATATATGCGGACAGACGGACGGACCAAACGACGACTATAGGTGCTACGTATTTATATAATTACGAACGCACCTAAAATATGAGCAATTGCGAAGGCAGAGCACACGATATTACTGCATACTCATCTGTGTGCTTTGAATCCCCTTAAAGCCTCTGAAATCTTTCATTGGTTATTCCAAAGAAGAATATCACAATTAATTCAATTAGATATTTTTATAAATAAACCATTCAAAGAAAATTTAATACGGAATTGGAATACGTGCGTGATGTTAGGAAAAAGAAACATTTACTAACGGAGGACAATTTCGTCATACGCCACTCGAATTAGTATGTAAAGCGGGTAGTAAAGGAATGTATAAAATTAAAACCAGAAATAATTCAAAAGTCATTTAAAAAATGTGGTATATTCGATAATCTAGATAGAACTGGAGATTATTGTTTATGATTATATGACAGCGATACTGAAGGTGAGGGTGAAACAAAAATTGGTGATTATAAGATTGATCGATTAATGATTGTAATCGATGATGAAGGATGAAATATGAGTAAGGACGAATACGACGCACAGTGGGTCAATCCTTAAGAAAATGCGAACATAGGGCCAAAAAATAATCATTAAATAATTAAATTTTTTCAATGAAATATTTTAAAAGAATGTCTACAAAATACGAATATATGTTTATCTTTTAAATCATACAAAATTATATTTTATTTGTACTGCTCGGAATATACATCTTTCAGCAGAGGAATTTTTCTGCGAATTTTAGTGATTTTTAAATGTGCTCAGAAATGAAACCTAGGTAACCACTAATAATAACTCGTTTAAAATATCATTATGAATTTCCTAAAACACATTTTAAACCACTACTGATTGCATTTTGATTGAATTTTATGTATCATTTTACATTATGAACAGCCCAAATAAAATTAACGGTATCAGAAACTTAAAAATTGTGCAACTTAAATTGCATGAAGTTGCCTGAAATTTCAAACACATCTTTGTGTTCCTAAAAGCCTGTATTTTAATGTGGTATAGGGCAATATTTGCGCAAACCTGCGCATTTTTGAAATAAATGGATTTGAAACACTCTATAAGTGGCTATCGCATAATTTTCCATTAATGGAAAGCATTGTAAATTGTCTGTAGACAAAAATATTTTTTAATAAATATTATACTGTAAGAATTTTCTAAGATGAAATAATGTAAAAAAATAATTTAAAATTAAACTATAAAATTAAATTCAATATATACGTATCTTGTGTTAGATAAATATTTACATGAAAATGCTGAAAAGAGCAAAGACTCTCAGAGGGTTAAATCTACTCTAATAAATGGATGCATAATGTGTGAGTGCTAAAATGTTATTTAAAGTAAAAGTTCTAATGCTTCTGGAAATTTTTTGTTCCTTTGAGCGTTTCTTACTTTGCGTCTAATACAGGAAATCAATGGTTCAGATGTTATAAGTAAATGGTGCAACAAGTCTTCGTTACATGCTCTTCGACTTATTTTTCTCGTATGGGAATCCCGGTACCTCCGAAACTCTTTATTTCGAGCTTCGCCAGCTTCTTCCGATAATAAACCAATTGGCCAATTGGAACAACAAAATTTGTAATTATACTTTTTCCATGAATTAATAACTTATGAATAGAAGCTGGCATATAATACCACCCGTACTTCGAAACACATTCTTTAGCTGTTTCCAGTGCAAATTCGCCAATTTTTTCGGCATTAATTACTTCGTCACAGGAGATAACTTGCATTATAATTGCAAAACGTTTAATTAGTTCTTTATCCAATCCAGTGATCTCAGCTGTAATTTCAAACTCAGCAAAAAATGTCCTTGCAGTGTTTAAATCGTGTGTCAAACCACTCCCCTGTTTAACAACATCAATTAGCAAAAATAATTCTTTTCTGAATTCGCATTGAATTTTTCTCTTTGATTCTTCTTTTTGCTTCTTTTGGTCTTCAGTTCTAGCACTTAAAGCTTTAAATGATAAATTGTAAGAAATATGAAGCAAATATTCCATAGACCGTATCTTTACATGTAGACTAGATACACCAAAGCTGTATGTGGATGCGTTTACACTTCTTTGAACAATTTTATCAATGTTATTCATTTCCGAAGGGCTTTGCACCACAAATATAACATGTTGAACAGGAGGATGTATTTGAAATTTCCGTAATAATTTTTCTATCAATCATTGTTAAATTCATTTCATGATCAATGGTTATATTTTTATGTGCTATATCAAAAGATCTTTTAAAACCCTCAGATGCTAATTTTTGTTTGCTGCATGCAAAAGAGCTTCTCCAGAAGTATCCTCTCTTAAACGTTGAGTCTTTTATGAGTTTCGGTTACATCTGAAAAAGATTTCCGAGACGTTGATTTCTGCGAATTTTCAACTTCAGATGGTTTAAATTCATTACCAACTTTAAAGGAACACTGAAGCCAAGAATCGTTTTTAGTATTGAAACGATCTAATTTTCGTTGAGATTTCTGCCATCGATCTTTTACAGCTACACAAAACTTACGTAAACGCTTCTTTAAATTTTCTTCATCAATTTCTGAAGCACTTAGTCCACAGTAGAACAGCACGTACAAAACTAAGAATTGAGTTTTCATAACTAAAACCATTATTTAAATTATTTAGATACAGAAACAAATCTCTGTTTGTTATCATCTTTCAAAAGAATATAAAAAAAAGCAAAATGAAATAATCTTGCTTGAAATAAAAAAGAAATATACTAAAATTAATATCACTACAAAATTATTTTATAAAATTATTATTATTATATTATTATGATTATTATTATAATCCCGATGATAAAAAATATGCACTGAAATAGGCTCTAAAATGTTGCAGAAGAATGTTCCGGTTTTGTAGAACGATTTTGAAAAGTTATCTAAACATTACATATGTTGCCAATTAAAAATTAAACAAATATTTTGATTATTTTGCCAATGTCCTTAGGATATAAGTAAAAACATGATTGGTAATAAAATTATTGTCTGCTAAGCTTTTTCTTTTTCTTTGATTTTCAAGTTTAATTTAGTTATCCAGTATGCCTCTAAAAGTCCTGTTTTAAACAAAAAAAAGATTAAATTGCTCATAAAAACCATGCAAATCTATTGAATATAATATATTTTACTTCTTTAAACCTAAATATAACAAAAAAAATCTTATATATAGGCTTATACTATTGTGATAATCCTATGTTCGACATCTGCTATACTTTGACCCACTGTGCGACGTTTTCCTGTAACCCGATAGTATAAACATTATATCTTAATTTTTATGCTCATATTTTCTCAGTTTTTAATCTTTCAATTTTACACACGGTGTATAACGCGCACATCTGTAAATTTTGATTAATTTTCTTGAACCAAAAGTTCGCGTTATACGCATTTTTACATAAGGAAAATAATTTATTAATTTGATTTTTCCGATAGTTTTCCGTACTGCAGAATTTTAGAATACATGATTAAAATATATTTTATTTATAAAGAAATATTGTTCGTTTTTTAGCTCACATGCTATCAAAGCCTGAGAGCTAATGTTCCCGCCGGTTCTGTATGTACGCATGTATGTATGTATGTGTGTATGTATGTACGTAACGCAATAACTCTTGATAGAAATAGCCGTTTTGCTTCAAATTTTGTGTATAGATTCATTGTGATAAGGCGCTTCCCTGATCAATTTTGGGGATTCATTGGTTAAGTATAAAAGGAGGAACCGAGGGCTAACCCCCCCCCCCCCTTAATTTAGATAAATGTGTTTTTCCAGCAGAATTATCCGATTTTCTTCAAATTTTGCATATAGGTTCATTGTGATAAGGCGCTTCTCTGATTAGTTTTGGGGGTTCATTGGTTAATTATAAGGGGGGGACGGGGGATGATACCCCTTAATATATTGTCGATTTCTTTATTTTTTAAGGGCTTATTTCAAATTCTTTGAAATAAGAGTATAATATACAATTATTGATGTGAATAGACTGCGAGCTCAATTCCCTAAGTTTAACTGGGCAGTTTTCTTTTTATCTTTTTAATTGCTTTTCTTCGAAGTAAAACTTTTGTTACGAAAATATTTCTTCAAACACTTATATGAGTTTTTTAGATTTGCAATAATTCATTTTGATGTTTTCTAAAAGTTTGTTTTTCAAATTATATATTTAAAGATTACACTACTCTGTAATATCTTTGTTGTTCACGGTTATATGTTATCTTGTAAGTTCTTTGAAGATCAGTGAGTAACACATTGAAGTACATTCTGCCCATATGTTATCTGAGATTGAACATGTGATCAATTCCCACGGTACCTCTTCCTCTTTTCATCAACATTATTTATATAAATAACACTTTCTTGAGAATTTTCTTAAGAAGACATAGTTTTATTTATTCTCATAAAATCAATGTTAGGTAATGGCGATAAAAAAGTTTGAAGTTGATATAATTTTCAATAATGAGTGAGTCAGTTTGGCATTTTAGCCAATTTTTTAAGCCAATTTTTTAGCCAAGTTTTCTTTAATTTTAAAGAGAGTGTAGAACCGATTGATAGAAAAAAACGTGGTTTATAAGTCATTAAAAATAGAGATATGAAAAATGAAATAAATCTATGTTATATAATTATATATGTTATATAATTATATCTATGTTATACCATTAAATTAAATGCTAAATGTGATTCATTACACAAACGCTTAGAAAAATTAGTTTTAATAGTTATTATCGCGGTAATCAAGGTAATTTTATCATTATTGATTTTGAGTATGTCACCGATTGTGTGCACGAAACTAGTAGGAATGTTTATTAAAACGTTTTTTAAGCCTTTATGTGTATCATGTACGCTAATGGCGCCCGGTGCATGTAAAATCCGTCGTGTGTGCAAAGTCCTCTAAGTTCCCTGTGAATTATACCTCTGGAGGTGCCTAGTCAGGTGAAGTTCTCGTCACCTGATCAAGGTTCAAAATTACGAGACTAACTCGCGTGGCGATAGCATGACGAATGGGTGTGCGATGCACCGTGAAATTAGTAAATATTCCAGCATCTCACATCCGTCCGGCATGACTTTGCTACACTATGCAGTGCTGAATGGACCCATCCAAACATCAGTTAGTAACCGGCCAACTAAGGAAAATAAACTTAGTCAAATTAAGTCACTGAAGCCACGTCGGCCTAGAAGCTTATCAGAAAGATCTTCCCTTATGCGGAGATCAGGTGAATTCTCACCCCGTGACCAGGCATCAACCCGTTAAGCTGGGCAAATGCCCGGCAGGTAGGGGCCTGGTCAATAGTTTAAAAAAAAAATCCTTTATGTGTGATGTAATCACTTTTAGCATATATGTTTTATTTTAAATCGATATTGATTACTTGCTGAAATTCAGCACACTGTAGACTTATTGCCATAATCTCCAAATTATCGTGGAAGTCTTTTCGATCATCTATATATTTTGAGTGCAAGGCAATTGGTGAAACAAGTAGTATCTCTAATTAAGAGGCTACTTCATTCAGGCGAAAACACCCTCACGCTAATGTTAATGGGGAATTAATTTACGATATCTCGTTCGCATTTCAATATTCTTATTTTTTTTTTTTTTCATTAGATAGCTGAAGTCAATCTCTATGCTCGCTCCTTTGTACTTTTCCGATTTTGATTACAAGTTTTTTTTTTATTAAGATACTTTCACTTTCGGAACCACTTTCAAAAGTGAAAGTATCCTCAATAAAAAGAACTGTAACAAAAATCGAAAAAATACAAAGGAGCGTGCATAGAAATTGACCTCAGCTATCCAATGCAAAAAAAAAAAAAAAAAAAAAAAAAAAAACATTTAAAAATATTGAAATGCGAACGAGATAATCGTAAATTATTTCCCCCATAGGATTAACATGAGCGAGCGGGTGTTTTCGCCTGAGTAAAGTAGCCTCTTAATCAGACTAGCGCATTCTGGCATGTTTCATTTCTGAGTTTAATATCCCTAGATTTATCACTTCAAATTTCCCCACCAGAACGCCTTAATTGCAATAATAATAATAATAATAATAATAATAATAATAATAATTTCTGGAAGATCTCTGCTAATGAATCCTATTTTGACTCAACCTAGCTCAATTCTTACACCAAAACCTACATTGGACATCTATTTTATATTATCTTATTATAGGCTGATCAGAACAAGCACACTAACCACAAACAATTTTATTTATAAGAAACCAGGATTCTAATCCATTTATTCATCCAAGAATTCAGGGTGACTTCCTGCAATCCAAATACGGATATTTGAACGTAATTTTAACAATAATGAAGATGTTTTGATGAAATTTGCAGATGACTTACCTTTGGTTTAAAAAAAAAATCCCTGACGACTCGGCCTACAGGCACGGGTAGATTTCGAAGACGCTGACCGTGGGGCGCCTGTTTGTTGGGAATTAAAGAAAAAATTACCTTTTTGCCATGATTTCGCAGTTGGAACCGCCCACTTCGAAATCTAACTTGTTTGCAGGCGGAGCCGGCAAAGATTTTTTTTTTCTTTTTTTTTTTTGCTATAAGGGTTGGTCCTATACAAAACTTGTCAATGTAAAAGTTTTAGATAATATTAAGAGGATTTATAATAAATTCAAGTGGATTTGATATCTTGTGAATGGACGAAGTTATGAGTTTTTTTTCTTCTAAAACCCCCTTTTTTCGCCCCTTGGGGCCATTTTTAATGATATCAAAAATCTGTCATACATAAATTTTCGGCCCTGTTCCTAGAAGTAATAGCTTTAAACGTATTCGATACGTATCATAATTAAGAAGTTATGGGTTTTTTTCTGTTTTCACAAAAAGCCCCCCCTCCCTCCCTTTGGTTCGATTTTGCCCTTTAACGAACTTGACCGAGATTTTATGCCTCTTGATTTTATGTATCCGTTTTGAAGAGATTTGTGCAGAATTATTGAAGTTATCGTGTCCATAAAAAAGTGACATAGATAGATAGATAGATAGATAGGTGGATATAAAGTTTTGAACTGGGGGTGGTTTTGGGTTCTGGGAATCATGATCGGCGTAGACCTGCAAAAATGTTTCAAAAATTCCAACTTAGGGGGAAATGTAATAGGTAGTATTTCTTACGAAATCTACCTAAAAGCCATTATCCACATCCGCATCTTAAGACCTCGAGCAGACTAGATTGCTTAATGTATTCAACATTACATTCGGTTCTCATTGACTTACAAACCGGAACTTTTCGTAACTCGGAATAACTGTAATAAAATGAATTTTTTTTAGTGCTTGTAAACATTATAAGTCTTGTAAATTTGTATTTTTTTTATAAAAATGAGATTTTTTTAAAAAATTCAACATTATTTGTCCTTAATAATTCATTTTAAAATCTATTTTAATTGTAGAATTTGTTTTCTATTCAAGGGAGAATTATACTGATATGTCAAAATATTTGAGACATTAAAACATTTAAATAAAATGAATAATATAAAATGAGGACGTTCTGATAAAATGTCGTGGAGTTGAAAACTTTTTCTAAAATAACAATTAGAAAATGAAAAAAAAAAATATTTTTTTAAACTCTTTATACGCATTTAGTGTTACTCTGAAAATCCCGCCTAATTTTATGACTGCAGTTCATGTTGTTCCAAAACACTTGCATTGTAATACGTTAAATTTGGCCTGGGCCCCGATTACGGAAAATTCACCGCTTTGATTTATGCTTGGTAGGAAGAACCAACTACTGAACTTATTAAAAATATTATAATTTTTTATCTTTTTTTTTTTTAAAGATATAGCAATTAAACGATTATTATTGTTATTAACGGATATTATTTAAATTATCTATTTAAGATTTCTAAATTGTTTTCTCAACGTATAACCATAATTTATTTAATATTAAACTATTCATGTGCATTTTTAAAAAAAAATCATTACTCTTTATTTTTCATTTATATTTCATTTTCTACATTTTAGTGTTTAAAATATTTCATTTGTAGCAATTTCACAGCCAGTTGGCTTATTTTGGAGAGCGTGGTTTGGCGCATAATTAACGCTTTTGTTGCAACTCGTATACACTTAACTACACAGCGCAGACCACTGGTGTTTGTGTGTGGTAGTAGCCTCGAGTCTGCCATCGTGTATTATGGCGGTTGCATGTCGGTAGCTTTGGGGATAAGGGAGATATGCTGGTTGAAAGTAGTCGACCTAGGGCATTTTCATGTTTCGACCAAAGTGTTCTAAAAAATATTTGGAATCTTCTTCAACAGGAATTGGTTTATTCAACTTAACATGAACTCATAGATAAATAAGTAAGATGATTTTGCGTCCCCTAGCGTTGGAAATTGAAACTAAACGATATTGCAGCCCGTGCGTAGCACGCTTGCTATAAAATGCCATGTGCAGCGGGGACGAGTGCGGGAGTTTCGTTCGGAAAGAGGTTTGTTTAGAACAGAATGCGCGCCGAAAATGACTATTTTTATCGAAACCGCAAAAGAAAGTTACTGATTTCCGAGCAACGCCAGACGGATCAGCTAGTTATGCTCTAAAGATATTAAAATGTTGAAATGTCATCGGAAACACACCTATATTCATATATATATATATATATATATATATATATATATATATATATATATATATATATATATATATATATCTTATTTAAATTTTGATACTCTTATATTTTTGGATATATATATATATATATATGTATGTATTGTATTATAACTATCGGTTTATCTATTGTCGACTATTTATGTGATTTAATGGTTATATTAAGAAAAGTTTTAATATACATATATATATAATTCTAGCTCATTTAGAAGTGAGTGAAAAATGGATTGCAAAATTCCATCTTTTACATGCATGAAATAAGTTAAATTAATGAGAGTAAAAAATTAGGTGATTACACTGTTATATCCTCAGAGAAGTTCTGGAATCCAAAGCTGTTTTTAAGAAATTCTGAAGCTAATCAGCTGAACCGAAATCTGCCAAGGGGTAAGCATTGTAAGAACTTCCTTTATTAGAGCAGCTGTGAAATCATCGCCGATACTCTTTTGTTGAATTTAACGGGCGTGCAGCTCGAAGCGTTTTTTTCTCACCAATGTTCTTTCCTGAACTTAATACATGTGAGAAAATGGGATATCAAATATTTTCCTTCAAAAATACGACCGATATTCCTACTTTCCAGTGAGAAAACTTTAAATATTAAACAAGTTGGAAATTGTACGTCAAACGTTACAAACGAGGTGCGTTCGTACGCACGTTTTAGAATTAAATTCATGATATCCCGTGCGTAGAACGGGCTAAACAGCTAGTTAAGTATATATTTTATGACGCTGTTCATACAAATATCTTAACTAGTTATATAAATATTCAGATATATATGTATCAGCTAGTTATATAAATATTCAGATCTTGATGATTTTTAATTCTGTGAAATGAATTATATCGTCTGCAGATTAATTTCTGTAATAAAATAAGTATCTCGGTCGCTTGACGATTTAACATCCATCGGAAGCTCCTCTAACAAAAAAGCACCGATTTAAAAAAAAAAATCAAATTTCTTAATAAATATTTTTATTAATATCTCCTAAAGTTTTGATTCGATTTTAATAAAATTTGAAATGTCTCGACAAAATTCTGCAAAGATAATATATTTTAAATTGCAAACCATTTGGTTGGGTAGTTTTTGCGTTGTTATATGCGGACGGACAGACAGACGGACGGACAGACAGACAGACGGACGGACAGACGGACGGACCAAACGACGACTATAGGTGCTACGTATTTATATAATTACGAACGCACCTAAAAAGGATTATTAACCGGTATCATATCATAGAATTGATTTTCTAAAAATGGCAGTATGTTTTAGTAAAGAATTGACTGAATAATTTCATTAGAGCCATAAGAATTGGGATATTGGCATGATGTTGAGTCCTCTTCGGCTAACATCGAGTTAGTGTATACTTATTCATATTTAGGAAATGCATTGCTTTCCGATATTAACAACCCCATAGATCTTATATACATAAATCTTATAAGGTCTATGAACAACTCTCTCACTGTCAAGCCCAAAATAACTCGTTTAACAAGCTACAGTTTTCACTAAAATACATCCATTATTTAAATTCATTTTATTTTACAGCTTTAAGATATAAAACTGAAGTTCTGTCATTCATTAATGGTTAATATTCATAATAATGGTTAATGGGATATCAAATATTTTCCTTCAAAAATACGACCGATATTCCTACTTTCCAGTGAGAAAATTTTAAATATTGAAAAATGATTATTAACCGAACTCATATCATAGAATTGATTTTCTAAAAATGAACGCATGTTTTAGTAAAGAATTGACTGAATAATTTCATTAATGTTAAAAATAAATGTACAACGTAAAATAGCACAAAATAATTTTTAATATAACTTCACAAAGTTTAATTCACCTTCTTAGAAATTTCATTAATGACATAGGAACTAGGCTATTGGCCTGATGTTGTATCCTTTTCGGCTGACATCGTGTTAGTGTTTACTTATTAATATTTGGGAAACGCAATATTGCTTTCCGATATTAACAGCACCATAGATCTTATATATATATATCTTATAAGGTCTAGGAGCAACTCTCTCATTGTCAAGCCCAAAATAACTCGTTTAACAAGTTGCAGTTTTTAGCACTTTCCAACCTAGTTGAAAAGTGCTTATGACTTCGGTTTGTCTGGCCGTATGGCCGTCTGCCGTCTGCCGTCTGCCGTCTGGCCGTCTGCCGTCTGGCCGTGCTCTAACTCCCGTAAATATGCTCGGATTGCTCTGCAATTTTTATATGTTATTGTCGTTATCTATAGCATGTTCCCTATTTCAACGGAAGTGTGTAGCACTTATAGTTTTATTACAGGGACACTCAAAAGAATTCTGTTACATTGCGGTCTATGGGGAAAAATCATTTGCGGTTTATTTAAATAATGTTTCACTATTTTAAACGCATTGAAATTTATATATATCACTAAGGTGCATTAGAAGAAGCTTAATATGGAATAGGGCGTGCATAGCACTTATAGTTACTTTACAGGGACAGTCAAAAGAATTCCGTTACATGACGTCTATGGAGAAAAATCGTCTGCGGTTTATTTAAATAATGTTTCACTATTTTAAACGCATTGAAATTTATATATATCACTAAGGTGCATTAGAAGAAGCTTAATATGGAATAGGGCGTGCATAGCACTTATAGTTACTTTACAGGGACAGTCAAAAGAATTCCGTTACATGACGTCTATGGAGAAAAATCGTCTGCGGTTTATTTAAATAATGTTTCACTATTTTAAACGCATTGAAATTTATATATATATATCTAAGGTGCATTACAAGAGGCTTACTACAGAATAGTGTGTGTATAGCAGTCATCGTTCATTTACAGGGACACACAAAATAATTCTCTACTGTCTGTTAACACTAATTCCTGGAAGTGCGTTTTAAGTTACTAAACGCGTTTTTAATTTTTACTCGCTTTTTGTCTATTACGTGGTGTGTATAAATTCTGTAGATCCTATACAGGGCAGCACAAAAGTTCGCGAACACATTTCCGTTTATTGACAGAAACTCCAGAAAGATAATTTTAAACTGTGCTACGCGTTTCCTAACTAAACTAAAATTTAGCATCCTAGCATATACAAATCTATAGATCATATACAGGGCTGAATAAAAGTATTCGGATATTTTTCAGAATATTGTATCTGTTGGAAATTCCTGAAATTATGTTTTTAAATATGTTATGCGTTTTCCAAATTGTTTACTTAGATGTTATCTTTTAGCTTATTAAACGGTATGTTTTGTAAAATTATTTTGGAAACGTTGGAAAGTGCTACATAATCTATGCTTGACGCATGATTTTTCGTTCTTGTTACTAAAATACATCTAGTATTTAAATTCATTTTTTTTTACAGCTTTACGATATAAAACTGAAGTTCTGTCATTCATTAATGGTTAATATTCTCAACGTTCATCTTCAATTAGATCATTAAAAGTTTTTGTTTAATATCATATTTGATTAATCAACAGTTTTTAGCAATTACAAAAATAAAGCAAAGAATACTACATTACAGTTTTGACCTTTTCTTTTGAACGGTCAAAAGGTTAACACAATATTATAAAAAAGTTTTTTAATAACAGTAGTTATATTTTAAATGATACTCGAATATTTATAATATATTAAACTGAATACATATTTTTTTCCAGATATTACCAGCATATTTGCCATATAAACATTTAATTGTATGTATTTCAAATGTTTAACCAATAAAACAATAAAATTTTTTTAAATATTGGATGAGTATTAGTGCGGTGTATTTTATCGAATCAAAATGCAAAGAAATACGCAATTTTAGCATGTTCAGGCATAGTTTTGTTAGGAAATGCAAAAGAGTGGCACAGTGAAATGAGAAGTAAATTGCCATATTAGTGTAAATGACTAATTTTTAAAATTATTTTTAAGTGAAAGTCAGATAACTAAACATATGAAATTATTAACAGGAAGATCAATATAAGTGATAGTTTCCAGGAAACAGCCTGTTAATAACACTCAAAGATATTTCAGCGCATTGGAATTCATCATGACGTGTCATAAAAACGCCTGTTTTTGAACATTCAAGAAAATGTGACTTGACACCTCTATGACTTTAAACGCTTCTAATAGCATTAGTGATTAGATAATTCTAAAACAAAATTAAAACAATGGAGCAGAGATTACTGAAAAAATATCTGAAATCTAATGCTTTATTTATATATATCAAGATAAAGAGATAATGTATTTTTTTAAAAATTCAGCAATACCGAAATAATAATAATAATAATGTCAATAATAATAATAATAATAAATTTAAAAAAATCTAAAAGAAACGTACCGTACAGATGTTACTACATTTCAGCGAAAAAAGAAAAATTGACATATAAATAATTAAATTTTGAATAAATAATATGGAGACACATTTCTAGAAATTTTGGATCTATTATTTAAAACATAAAATTGAAATAACACGTTGTGAAATAAATCTTGTATAAATAAGCTGAAAATAAAAATCTTAAAATTGTATAGATACTCGTACAAACGTAAAAATTAAATAACACGTTAAAATTAAATACTGGATACGTAAGCTGAAAACACAAATATAACTTTCGAACAGTAACACTTTGCAACACGGTAGTTTTTACGTTTTATTATATCTAAAAAACTATCAGTTTGTGTCATTTTTAAGGCCCAGGACAAAATAACATGCATTTAAATACAAAGTAAAACTGGTATGTTGTTGTTATTGTGATGCAGTCACATATTTTATTTCCTTTTTCATTTTAAAAGGTTTCAAAATTAATATTTCCCATTTAAATTGTAATAAAAAATAAATGTTTTTTTTAATACAATTTAAATGGGAAATATTAATTTTGAAACATTTTATCGCAAAACTTTCTTCTACCAAATCAAATCAATTAAATGATTTAAATAGTTACAAAAAAGTACATCAACTTAGCGAATAGATTTTTTTAAATATATAAACGCATAATACTGTTATGGAATCGTTGACAATGAAAACATGCTAAGTGTGAAGTTTCACTGAATTTTACGCACAGAAACTGGAGATATAGGCATCAAATAAATCGAACAAATTATATCTATTTGCGGCACCTCCTCTTGGGAAAATTTGCCCAAAAAATAATCAATAGCAGTTCACATAAGAATAGAACTTCATATGAAATTTCAGCCTATTCTGTGCCATAGTTCGGGATTTAGAGAGCCCACAAAATGTTTATTACGTACAAACAGACAGACACAGAAACTCACGGACATACATTTTCTAAAAGCAGTGAGATCGGGTCAGGACCTTTTATTACGTATAAATACGTCGAAAATTGGAAGTCGTAATTTTTCCCGAATCCGATACTTTTTTCTTGCATAGATAGACTTATAGTAACAATGGACAAGAAAAAAAAAATGCGTAAAAAATTAATTATTTTCAACAGTTAATTAAATTTTCTGCCGGAAATTGTAAAGTTAATTTTCAAACTTTTCCAACGACGGCGATGGGAAGAGTAAAATAAATTTATTAAATTGAAAACGGAATTAGAAATTATTCGAAAGAATGTAAAAATACTATACTTTTCATTTCCGAGAAATAGTACTTCAATAAATGAAAATATGTCTTCAAAATGGGGTTGCCAGTTTGGCCTTTTTTAATTCAGAAATTCCGGATTTATATCAGAAATTTCTAATAGTAATTTTTATGTATATATAATGACAAGCATTTCGGTTAAAGTAAAAATTTTCCTTTCGGAATTTCCGGTTTGAATTCGGAGCGTATGAATTTTAAAAAAGTCCAAACTGGAAACCTTGTTGCAAAAGATACTTCCTATAAAATAAAACCTTCAGTTTTTTCGCGCATGCTTATGTATTTATTGCTTTTATTTATTTTTTTCCCTTTTTGAGAGAATATTTTAGTGAAAAGAGACTATTGCATTTTGTTACATGAAACGCATAAAAATCTGGATTGATAAAAAATATTATTTTATATTATTACAATCATGTGTTTGTGTGCTTGTATTTCCTTAGTTTATTCACGTTAAAAAAAAAAAAAAAAAAAAAAAAAAAAAAAAAAAAAAAATCCTAAATAATATTATAGTTTTACCGCAGATTTCGTAACAAAACCAAAACCTAAAATAAATACAACCGACTGTATTTTTTTAACAAATATTACTTTCAAAGATATATTTAATAACGGTAAATCTGTAAAAAATTAACCTTTGTAAAACAGAAACCTGCATTACACGAAAATGTTTATAGTCTCGAATAAAATATAAAATTACATAATCATTCATAAAAGAAGATGTATCTACTAAGACGAAAAACTGTTTAAAACGGAAATTTTATGTGATTCTTTGCGATTCCGTCTTCGAAAGTTCAGCTGTAATTTTATTTATGCATAGCCATCAAAAACACTGAGAGCAGCTGACTTTCGAATTACTCCTTAGCGAAAGGATCGGGAAGCTGTGTTTTTGGCCCATGAAATAAGACTAAAATTCGATTTTGTTATACTGAATTAAGTATTTCACTTTTTAATATTAGAATGTTTATCCTGTACGATTTCAACAATATTTTTTTTGCATTTTGTTCGGATTTTTATAACTTACACAAGATCAAAGTTTGTAATTTATTCGTAGTTTTTGATGAAAAATACGCAATTTCTCCTAATTTTAATTCAATTTTTAATATTTTACTATGAGCGCAGCTTTACCACCTTTTTATTTTTACATATATTGTACATTTTGATGTATTTTATAATATATGTAAAAAAGAAAGTGTTGCACGATTGCGCTTATATAAATAATTGAGGTAAAATTGGAGAAATTACATATTTTTCATCAAAAACTACGAGTAATACGAACTTTGAGCTTGTGTAAGTCATATAAATCCGAACAAAATGAAACAAATATTGTTGAAATTGTACAGGATAAACCTTCTAATAGTAAAAAGTGAAATAATTAAGTCAGTATAACAAAATCGAGTTTTAGTCTATTTCATAGGCCAAAAACACGGCTTATGGACCCTGATCCTTTATTTAAAAAAAATAATTAAGCATTAATATTGTTTCATTCACCCTGTAATTGCATTCACCGCATGTCATACCACCTGTTTTACTGCTTCAGCATAAAGAATAAATACACATGGAAGTTCAATCATTAGGTTATTTAAACATTGAAGGACACGCGGACTCTGCTCATGTCATTAACCTTAGAGAAGTACCTACGTTAATTTCATTGGAAAGTTAATAGTTTTTTATTTATCTAGGTCACGATATAATTATCATAAAATGCATCACTTAAACAACTGTTTCACACGCCTCCATATAATAATATGACTTAAAACGGCTATAATTTATCCTACGATGTTTATACAGAATATTTTGGGCGAATATCACAATTTATTTTTATAGTTTTATTTGGAAAATTATGTAATTAAATACTATATTACTATATGTAATTAAATACTATAACTATCCAAAACAGTTTTCGTTTTTTTCCCCTTACGATAATTGGAAATGTAGTTATACGCTCACAAATCAGAAGCGTGTATGGCTGTTCTCCAAAAAATATTTCTCTCAGCACGATATTTTCCACGCGATATTTTCTGGCACAAGCACGACACTTGCATGCATGATTATTGGAGTGATTTGTATTCGAACAGTTTTAACTTTTTTTCTATAAATGAACCATGGTTGGTTGGTTGGTTGTTTTCATTGGCACAAAGTCCATATCTGGACATGCTGTGCCAAGCAAGAGTAACAAAAATAAAGATGTAAAGAAAAGAAAAGACAACTTGCGTATATATTTACGATATAAGAATATGCAAAGTCTACATGATAAACAAACTTATCTCCTCATCCAGATTAACAGTTACAGAACCACATGACATATTAAAAAGTAAATTAAAACAATAGTAAAATTTTAAAAATTGTTCTGTAAATGAACTATAACTTGAGTTGTAAGAGAATATTGTCCAAATGACGCCATTTTTTTCCATTCCCCCGCCACCCGGCGCGCGTTTGGAAATTCGGTTCAAAACACCAACTTTGTCAACAGTATCTAAAATATCTTTTAGGACTCAAGAAATGCTCGGCATCGTTTCCCGCCAAAATTGTGCAAAACTCCCTCTTGAAATCCTGGAGGTTAGAGACGTTTTTGTATGTGCCTGGACCTCCACTCATAAATTCACTTAACGTGCGTCGGGCGTCCTAATCTGTACTTCTCATTACTGTGGACATATATTTTATTGCATTTCCTCACCCTTTTTCGATACTGTTGAGAACTCCACACACCTGAAAGTTACATCTATAAAGGGGATCGCATTGCCATTCTTATTCCCCATTCCTCTTGTTAAAATTCCTAAAACTCCCATGTTCGCTTATATTCTTTTCATGCATTCTCACGCTGCACTTTTTGTTATCGTAAAAGGCTTTCACTGCCCGACTTAGCCCTCCTTTGAGAGAAAAAATGTATTACTTTTAACAGGGAATATTTTATTTAGACTTGCCTGATACTTATCTGGCAATACGAACTCAAGCCGCAACGAAAAAATAAGCTCTAACCCGACCCGAACCCGAACAGCAATGCAAAAATATAGCACTAACCCGACCGTATGCAGCACTCTACTCGGTATATCTGAGTGCCTTGTTAACAAAAAAAAGTTCGTTAAAACGTATCAAATTAGAGGCATGGAATTTTGCGTATAGGCTCTCTGTAGCAGAATTCAGGGAGACATATGTATTCCTCGAATTCATTTTTATTTTGCTGTATAAGAAAATGAAATTGTGTTCGAATTTCTTATTTCTCATTTCTCAGCGATTGGAGACGACTAAAGAAATCATTTAAAGATATCTTAATTTTCTATTCAGGGGCGTTTATTTTATGATTTATTTTCCGAAAGTATTTGCAAATGTTATCCTGACCTACCATGTAGACACTTAAGGTGCAATGCAACCGAGACCTACGCTTTATCCACGACAAGAAACAAAATATTCTCCCCCCCCCCCCCCTATTTAAACTAGCATCTTAAAAATCACTATACCAGCCAATCAATTTTATAAGAACAACAATAATGCTGTACTGGTAGGTACAATGTTGGCCTTAAAGAGGAGGAGGAGGGGGGGGGCGAAAAGTGCAATGCATCCGAGCCCCACGCTTTATCCCCGACGAGACAAAAAATATTTTTCCTGCTTTTGAAAAAAAAAAAAAGAAAAGAAAAGAAAAGAAACAAACAAACAAAACTAGCGCCTCAAAAATTATTATACCAGCCAATCCATTTTATAAGAACTTCCATAATGCTGTACTAGTAGGTACAATGTTGGCCATAAACAGGGAGGAAGGGGGGGGGGGGGTGCAAAGGGAGCAATACATCTGAGCCCCGCGCTTTATCGCCGACAAGACAAAAAACACTTTTTTTTTTCTACTTAAAAAAAATAATAATAACTAGCATCTCAAAAATTATTATACCCGCCAATCACACTTATAAGTGCTTCCATAATACTGCACTATTAAAATCTTCAACTGATGCGTCATGACAAAAAAATGCACCGATTTCACAACAGTAAAACACGTGTTATCTCTTATCTTTAAAAAAAAAAAAAACGAACTTTTTAAAGTTTTTTATATTTACTTTACGATCACCCTTTCGAAAAATAAATTCTTGTCTCGCGCGCCACAAATCCTCCCGGTAGACCAAAACAAAACAACATCGTTAAACAAGCGGCATCTACATAAATAGCATCCACTCTCACTTTCCAGAATTGATACCGTGCTATCGCCGCTAGTGTCGTAACCGTGTGTATTTTGCGTGAGGTCGACGAGGAAGCGTTCCTACAGGTCAAGGATGAATGATGCCTTATTAGAATGAAACCCGCAAGCGAAACGCACAATATATAGGCCAATGACGATTTTTCCTTCACTTTTTTTTTGTATTATTTTGCCTTACTATCCAAATTTATCATTAGGTAAGCAAATCATTATCTTTTCACACACGATTTTCCAATTTCTGATAATGACTTATTTTCAAACGATGCTTTTTACATTTTTACTTTTGTATATTACGTGAACATGAACAGCTTATCTATCTATTTCTCTGTCTGTCTATATATATATTATAAAGCAAAAGCATGCCCATGAGTTAAGCTGGCGTCATTTTGACGGTGGCAACGACCTGTCCAATAAATTTCGCTTTTGCTGCACCTTTTTTCTTCTAAAAATTGCACAATTTAATCAATATATCTCTTTCTATATATAAAAATAGACGTGTGTGTCCCTATATTTTATTTTGCAGCCACAACTTCCAAGCGCCGACCACTGGTGTTTGTGTGTGGTAGTAGACTCCAGTCTATCCCATCGTGCACTATAGTGGTTGCATGTCGGTAGCTGTGGGTGTGGGGGTGTGGGAGATAGGGTGGTTGAAAGTGGTCGACCTAGGACATTTTCATATTTCAACCAAAGGGTTCTAAAAAATATTTGGATCTTCTCCAACGGGAATTGGTTCATTCAACTTAACATAAACTAATTAAGATATAGATAAATAAATAAGATGATTTCGCGCGCCCATAGCGGTGGAAATTGAAACTAAACGATATTTTACTGCGTGTGTAGCACGCTTGCTATACAATGCCGTAGTCAGCGGGGACGAGTGAAGGGGTTTCGTTCGGAAAGAGGTTTGTTTAGAACAGAATGCGCACCAGAGATGACTATTTTTATCGAAACCGCAAAAGAAAGTTACTGATTTCCGGGCAATGGCGGTCGGATCAGCTAGTATTTTATAAACTCGAATGAGAAAGTGTACATTCAACTGAATCAGTCATTCTAGAAAGGGCTTTAGTCATATTTTTTCCATTATAGGACAAGTGCACTTTCTAAATTGACTGATTCATTTGCAATTTTTTTGAAAACTATCTAAATTTACTGAATTTTTATGATTAAAATGCTACTGGCAAATTTTTAATGCGTACTTTTGGTATCGAATTCGGGCTCTGATGGAAAAAATTTCGCAGGCTCGTATGTCAAATCATCGGATTCGGGCGCCGAAAAAAAATAGAAAACCTGTGCTGATTGCTAATCCACACATCTTATAAAATTTTGTTCTTTACAATTCTAAAGAGTTATAAAAATAACAGTTAATGTTTTCCTACCCCATTGTATATCACATATCATATTTCCTATATTCTTATTTAAATTTATTTTTTGCAGAAATGGGATATTCTGCATTTTAAAGATATGTCAGACATGACAGAATAAAGATCCATGTGCAAGTTCCACGTTTCTAGCTTTAAAATCATTCAAGTTGCATGACTGTTTGTACACTGTAATAAAAAACAAGTTGAAAATTGTGTGTCAAACGTGACAAATGAGCGCGTTTGTACTGAAGCTAATTTCAGTGAAATGAATTATATCGTCTGTTATTATGATATGATTAATTTCCGTAATAAAATACAGCAATCCCTTAACATTCGCGAGTGTCACGTTCGAGAAAAACCTCGCGAATGTTGAGTCTATCTATCTGCACTAAAAAAGGGGTTATGTTCTATAAAATTTTAATCAGAGTGACACAACATTTCAAAGAACAAAATAATATATGTATTCACAATACGTTATGCATAACATATATGTAGAAGGTGAATGTACACACATATTCATAAATATGAAATTTATTTATTGACGATAGTTCAAACTACCTGACTGGAGAAATAATCACTGCTAAAAAAGCATAGGTTTTTGTATAAAGTAATTTCGACTCTCTCTATTCGCAAAGAGGTGATAATGTATTAGTGGGTCAGTATGTGATACAATATTAAAACTCGATATTTAAATACAGCTAAATGCTTCAGAAATGCTTTTATTTTCTATCTAAGTGCAGCTTCAGCTCTATCTCTACGAGAACTTGCACATGTTAATTTACCAATTCTAATATACTCATTGAATGACTATTCTGCTGCTGTTATTATATTGCTTTTCTAAAACATTCACTCCTTTTTCAGTTAACAACTGAATGTTGATTTTTAAATAGATACTAAGAAAACACAGGAAAATAATCTTTAACCACTATAAATTCTGAAATCGAAAGAGAGAAAAAAAAATCGCGAATAATCAAGTCAGATTCTCGCGAATGTTAAGTTTTTCCGCATTTTCATATCCGCGAATAATCAAAATACGCGAATGTTAAGGGATTACTGTAAGTACATTTTAAGTTGGCAGGCAACATTTTATTTTTGTTAACATTTACTGAAAATTCCAATGGGAAACTTAAGCCTAGCTTTGAAAATTTCAGAACTTGAAATCCGTATTTAGACTCTTTTTTCCATTTAATATCTGTTTATCCGGAAACATCTATCCAGAAATCTGTCAGTAGATTATAGGATTGCTATAATTAAAGAATTTTAGTATACAAATTCCGTTTTTAAATTCAGTAATACGGAAATTGGTGTGCATTATTATGGCAAAGCATTTATTATTCATGTACAGGGTCACACAAAAAAAATTCTGTTTCACAATGTTCTACAGGGAAAATTCGTTTGCAGTGTATGTTAAATGATGTTTCACAATTTCAAACATATTGAAATTTATATGTATTACTGACGTACACAGTATAAATTGGTCGCGGAAAAGTATGGTGTGCATGCGTTTCTCGTTCATTTACAGGGACACACAAAAGAATTCGATTACATTCTTAGTGCGATAATTAAAGTGTATGTGTGATCTTTTTTCTACTTTGGTTTGCGTTTTTCAGTTTAACTAAATTTTTTAATAGTGCGTGGTGTGTATAAATTCTGACGGTCATATACAGAAAGGAATTCGTAAGTATTACTGACTATGGGAGTGAATTGTTTAATGGTATTTTTAATTGTGTTACACATTTTCCCACTGAACTATATTTAATAGACTAATATAAGTTTGTGGAAAATAAATAAATTCATATACAGGGCTACGCAAAGAACATGTTACATTGTCGTTTATGGTGGGTAATTGCTGAAAGTGAGTTGTAAGTTGATTTATGCGTTTTTTTTACCTGAATTAAATTTTAGTTTAATATGTGGTGTGCACAAATTTCTTTAGATAATATACAGGGCTGTACAAAAGATTTCGTGTGCATTTTCATCGATTGGCAAAAATTGCTAAATGTGAATTTTCTAACTAAACTAAATTTTAGATATTAGGTAACTAAACTAAATTTTATGTAGTGTATATCCAAATCCATAGATCATATACAGGTCTGCATAAAATAATTTGACTTATCTTTTGACTATGGAAAGTAAATGCTGAAACTGGATTTTTAAATGTGTTATATGTTTCCTCAACTGTTTACTACATAGCTTCTTTCACATTATTTAACGGTGAAGTTTCATTACAGTTTTCTGGATGTGTTGGAAAGTGTTTCATGATCTATGTTTAACACATAATTTTCCGTTCTTGTTTTACACAGTGTACTGTTGCTTTATTTTTTCCCGCTAGTATAATATACACATTTCATTGGGGGCATATAGGTAAACAATAAGAAAGCCTGTTAAATTTGAATATCAATTTTTATTTTCACTGTTATATGGAAGGAAAGCGTTTATGATTTGTGTCGAGGCATTTTTATTGCTTTTTTTATTTTTTCTCGCCAGAATACCTTTTATCCCTTAAAAAACTGTTATTTCGGCTTATCAATTCACGGTTTTGCCATCAACTCTGAAGTAATTGAGGTAATGCGAGAATATTTGATAGTAAGTGAGTTAATCACATTCAGTTTTTTACATTTGTATGTAAAGAAGGAATATAAAATTCTGCATTGTACATTAATTGTGAAATATTTTATGATGATCATAGGAGAAAAAATAGAATAACGAAAATAAAGGAAATATGCAACGAATATTCAAATCACATTAATAAAGCATAAAGATGCTCTCATAAAAAAAGGAAGAAAAACTTTATAAAAACAAAACAAATTGTCATATTTCATTTGCATTTGTAGCGGCATCGGTTCTGCATGTACATTAATAAAATTTGAAGAGAATAAAGGAGGGATATTTATTTAAAGAAGTAAAAAAAAATACAGTCCTTCTTACGTAATTATGTTGCGTTTTAAAACTTAATACTATAGCTTTGAATTTTTGTAACTGCATTCTTGTAAATGTGAAAAATATATATTTAACTTTTAATTTAATTAATTTTGCTTCATTTTAAAGAAGTAAAAAAAAAAAAAAATACAGTCCTTCTTACGTAATTATGTTGCGTATTTAAACTTAATTCTGAAGCTTTGAATTTTTGTAACTGCATTCTTGTAAATGGGGAAAATATATATTTAATTTTTAATTTAATTAATTTTGCTTCATTTTGAAGAAAAAATAAAGAAAAGTAGTTGTTGAGCGATGATTGTAATAAGCATTTTTTGAATAAACAATATTTAATGTGATATAAAATATTATAAGTTTGCATGTTTACGTTTAAGTAATTCGGTTATAATTGTATTAAAATGTGCATTTATTATTGAAAGGGTTTGAAACTTCCAATTTAGGAAAATGGCAAAAAATAGCAACTAAACTGATGGAGTAAAATACAACATTATTATTATTATTTTAATTTTAATATAAACTTTATTTTGTATTTATTCATTTATTCATTAATTTTATGGTATTTGTAAAATAACCACGGTCTCTGATTGACATCTGAAAAATTTCCGTGCACGACATGCTTAGATAAAATACATTAAAAAAAAAAAAAAAAAAAAAAAAAAAAAAAAAATATATCCTAGTATCGATAGAAATTTTTTCGAAATTCCAGTGTGTCAGGCGGATTCAACCAATATAGGGTCTACAGTCTGTCTAAATGTATCTATCAGTTTCCGTTAACTTAAGCCTGTGATAATATTGAGACTTAATTGTTTTTCTTTAATTAGTAATCTCTTAACTCTCAAAACTGTTTTCAGAATTTAGAATATATTTCATGCAATGTATACGATGTTACATGCATTGTTGTCATTTTTCTTACATTTTGCTGAATGTACAAGCTTTACTAATTTTCGGACGTCTGTTGTGGACAATTAATCATCGTATTTACTAACTATTAGCAAGCTACGCCCGCTTACGCTGGTTGGTTTTTCCAAATGCAGAGATCGTCCATTTAACCCGAATAATGTTTTGATGATTCATTTTCATTTGTTAGTTCTTGAACTCCGGGAAGTTTTGATAATACAAATTTAAAATTTGGAGACACTTCGAAGATCTTTAAAAATACGAATTTATTTTTTATATATATAGTAGATAGAAGAATTTTAAAAAGCTAAACTTTCATAATCGGATTCGCCTATTTATAGAGCTTTCTCCCATAGTTCTTATAACTAAGCAACGTAAATTGATGCGTTCTTCCCACTAAAACCTTGAACCAAAAAATTATCTAAATGAAAGTCCCGGGAAAATCCGTTTAGCAGAGCGTGCGTTATAAGCGTTTGAAATAAAATTCCTATTCATAATCGGCTTCACCTAATTATATAACTTTCTTTTATAAATCTATAACTAAGCACCGATGACGATTTGATGAACAAATCGAAACATGTAAATTTTAAATTTTAACATCTTTACTGTTTATGTTGACGTCTTTTAAGCAAAATAAAACGTGTAAATCCGTAAAAAATTATTTTTCGATTTTCAAAACGATTACAAGACTTACCCTATGCTACGTATGATAGGTAAGTAAAAAGGATTCTACCCTTTATCAATGTTCAAAATTCTGTCTGAATTGCTTATTTTAATCTTTTATTTACATGGCTCATTTGTAGACTTGGCCCATGAGATATACATAATCACTTTCAAACAAAATTCGTTGTAATTACATATTTTTAATTATTACGAATTAATGTAATATATCTATCTATATCAACATATGGATATAGATATATATATGTATATATATTATAACTATCGGTTCATATATTGTCGATTTTAATGAGATTTAATGGTTATTATTTACAAAAGTTTTATTATACTGCATATCTATATCTATATCTTATCTATTTATGTATATATACATAGAGAGAGAGAGATAATATAACTCTTTGCAAATAAAATTATCATTGAGTCGCAAGATAAAATCGACACTATAGAAATTAACCAATTATTTGAATACCTTAGTAAACAACATCAATACAGTATTGCTAACTGCACTAATTAATAAAAAAGAGGAAGAAGAAAAAATGCAAACAGATTGTATATAATGTGTCCCGGACACACCTGAAAACTGCATAAAATGAAGATGGTGCTTTCTGCGAAACCTAACTAATTAAAAATGTTTATGTAACAAATCTCCACCAATAGCTGTTTTGCCTGTTATTTCCTTTAAGGCAAATAAAATTATCTTGTATTTAAATGGTTCATCATTGTAATCATTCATCCACACTTCCGGTCATCTTCAATTGACTACCGTAATTATATCTCAGTGATTAGAGAACACATTTCATGCTGCATGTCTGTAACATCATTAAGATAGATCTAACGTAATATATATAAAACCTTTCAAGTGTGTAGTACAAGAATTATTGTTAATACAATCACTTTGCGCGATGTGGTGCATAAATTTATCTATGTTTTAATAAAATCGTATAATTCATTTAAAATATGTTTATTTATAATGAAAATGTTTATTTATTTTTTTTAATTATCGGAAAAATGATTTTTACGTGTGGGCTTTAATTTTCACAGCAGTTAATATCCAAGAAAATTAATGTAAAAAAATGTTCTCTCTTTTCTAGAAAAAAAAATTAACTAATGCTGTTGCTGTAGCCATAATTGAATTCATGTATATGTTTTATATATGAAATTATGCATGAATTTATGTTTGAATATTCCCTTCAATGTTTAAGACATTTAAGTATATTGCGTCTCCGCACGCTACCAAGATAGATTCTTCATTTAAATCAGTTTTTAAACTTTTTAAATTTGGCACTGATGATAGAGCTTTGGGGGCTCCGACAAGCTGTTTGCCATTTTATATATTTTTAATTGTGCTATTTTTACGTTGATCATTTATTTTAACAGAAACCAGTTTGTTTAGATAGTAATTTTAATTAGACACTATTTGTTTAATTATTAAAAATAAAGTTAGCCCTTACGTCCGAGTTATGTAAGAATTATCCTGCGTGTAGAGCATAAACTGTGTATCTGTTTATGACCTAAAATTAAGGAAAATTAACTATACTTAAAATTTTAAAAAGCAAAATTCAAAAGAGTAGGATTGTGTAAACATTCTTTTGAAGTATTGCACAAATGAATCTAATAGTTTTTCCGTAGTGTTTGAAATTAAAAAAGTTAAAAGAGAATCCCATAAAATATTTTCATTTTCACTCATTTCTACGCACACTTTCTATAATATGCTTGGGTGTACTCAGCTGCTATTCAAATTATTATTGTTAAAAAAAGAGAAGGAAAAACATCACATACACATCAAAACAACTATTCTTCCGTCTTCCGTTGTTCAATGGTTTTAGCTTTTAGCCTTTGTGATAGAATTTCCGGTAGCTAATGTTCATGTGACTTTTAATGCACTTTCAATCTATTCCCATAGTTGTTTTTTAACAAAAGACGTATTTCCTGAATTGAAGAGACTAACAGAATCCGTTGTTTTGAAAAAGAGAGATTATGTTTTAGTTTAAAACTAGCTTATCCGTCCCGCGTTGCCCTGAAATCAGTAACTTTCTTTTGCGGTTTCGATAAAAATTGTCATTTTCAGCGTACATTCTGTTCTAAACAAACCTCTTTCCGAACGAAACTCCGGCAATCGTCCCCGCTACCTGCGGCATTGTATACAAGGCGTGCTGCTGCAATATCGTTTAGTTTCAATTTCCACCGCCTGGAGGCGTGAACTCATCTTACTTAATTATCTATATCTTAATAAGTTCATTTTAAGTTGAATGAACCAATTCCCGTTGAAGAAGATTCCACACATTTTTAGAACACTTTGATCGAAATATGAAAATGCCCTAGGTCGACCACTTTCAACCACCCTATCTTCCACACCCCCACAGCTACCGACATGCAACCACCATAGTGCACGATGGGAGACTCGAGGCTTACTACAACACACAAACACTAGTGGTCTGCATTGCGTAGTTGTGGCTGCAAAGTAAAATATAGCGATACACACGTATATATATATATATATATATATATATATATATATATATATATATATATATATATATATATATATATATATGCGTGTGTGTGTAAATTTTACACTGTTTTAATTTTTTGATCTGACATTAAAAATCATCTTAATTCTTATGTTTACGGGTAATTCGGACATTTCTCGCCAGAGATGGGTGGGGAGGGGAGATTTCTGAAACTGCAAGAGGAAGGGGCACAGTATAGAATTAAGGAAGGTAATAATACAGTTCTGTGCACTTCTAGACCATTTATAATAAAAAAATATATAAAATCTTCGTACGGAGACATTTTTATGATAACAGGTGCTTTTGATGTGCAAAATTTTTCCCGAGGCATCACTTGAATTCGTTATTGCATTTACTTTTTGTTTTCAACTTATAGCACAGTGGTACTTCTTTTCTCAAATGCAATTTGTTAAAAAAAAACTGCTCGAGAATTTGTCTGAATTAGAATCAAAGTTTCCCACCTTCGAAGTTATTTTCTGTTAGAGGTCTGCACGGTCGAAATTCCCGATTACTGCCGATATCGCAGAAAAAAAAAATGGCCCTGCTCGACCCGGTGCAAAAGCTAAAAGTTCGGCCCGACTGAATTTCTACAAAACGGGGTATTTTACGTTGAAATGGTTAAAAATTGTCTTCTTGAGGAGTTCTGACAAATAATATTTATTTTAGCTTTTTTGTTTTCTTGTTTATATTCTTCTTTTTTTTTAAAGCGCCCTCGCTGCGATATTTATTTCTTAATCTCTATTTGCCTGCATAAATGTTTCATTATTAATATCTTTAATCTATATCCCATGGCTTGGAGACTTAAAAATTTGAAAAATGCGATACAGTAAAATCTTGTAAGACTGAATCAAATAGAAGAGAAGAAAAATCCGTTATAGACAAGTTTCCTTCTTGACAGATCCATCGTCTGTTGTAAATGTATTATATTCTTTTCGCACGTAGTATTATATTTATTTGTATGGATCAACACATTTTTTTTGTTTAAGGCAGAATTCCGTCATAGGCAGGTTCTTTTTCGCATATCTTACTGTACTTCAACTCTATTGCCTAGAAATATATCTACAATTCTTTAAAAAGAATAAATGTAAAATTGTAGAATAATAGCAATTTAAAAATTTATGCATTTTTTTTTTGCAAAAATTGTTGAAGCGGGCCAAATTTTACTGATTTTTGCACGGGCCAGTGATTTTCAAATGGGTTGAGTCGAGAACGGGTCTGAAGATTTCGGTTCGTGTAGACATCTTTTAAGGATGAAGCTCACTGCCGGATCGGCCAGGAAAAAAGAAATTGGACCGGACTTGGCCCGGAACGAACTTTCAGAAAAAAGTAAGGCCTGGACCGGAAAGAGTGAAGACGGCCTAGTTGAGACTTTAGAAAAAAGTAAGGCCCGAGTGTCGTCAATGAAAACTGGCCCGTTCCTGCTTAGACCTCTACTTTCTGTATTTACCAATCTCAAACAATACCCAAAACAGAAAAGCACAGCAAAATATCAAAACTCATTACATTACTGTACATCGCATCAAACGATGAAAATTTTATAACATTTTAATAAAAAATAACAAAAATTGTAAACATATCTTTATCGGTGAGACTTTAGTTGAGCTGATTGGGGAGAAGGTAGGGGGGGGGGGCGTCTCCATTCCTAATTTTTAGATTACTAGGATCGCTTGTCTAACTCGCTGTTTATGAATTTCGAATTGCATACCATTTCTTAGCACCGAGGTAACTGAATGGCGAATATGTGTTGTATATTTCATGTCTATGGGGAAAAAAAATTAAGAAAAATAAACAACAAGAAGAAAAATCAGTGGATTCAGCAAGCTTGCTATACTTGAATCTTAAAATGCGTGATTGTGAAATGAAATATTTTTTTTATAACTCTTGTTTAAATAAGAGGGCGTAACTGAGAGAAGTAATGCTATAACAAAGATAAATTTTAGTAGACATAAAAGAGAATCCAGGCTCAAAAAATAAATCTTTTAGATAAACATGTTTTTAAAAAGCAATTTATTATATACTTTACGTAATTGATATATGTACTGTTTGTTTTATTAGAATGACGGAGTTTAAATGAGACTTATCATTTTTAATCTGATAAAGCTAGTATAATCTGACCTTGACAATGGGAAGGTAATTGCTACAGAAAATGTCATTCTTATCTAGGAAATAGTAACTGATAAATTTTACTTTAACTTCTAGTCAGTATTAGTAATATTATTCATTTTTTCCAAGTTTCAGTTTCATTACAAGAATACCGATAAAGATTATGTTATAAAATTAAAATTTTCATATTATTTACGAGTGTACAATGCAAGGCAACGAACTTGAAAAGTTAAAATGGTATATTTTTTTTCTTCTCTGTTCAAGATAATCTTATAATTTACTAATTATCTCTTTTTAATATATCTTTATGCGCTTTTTTCAATCATTTAATCAGATCACTATTTTGGGATTTATTAATTTTCTAAAGCTTATACCACCCTGTCATGATATTTCACATATTTTTGAGGTTAAACGTGTTAGAAACAGCCTGTTTTAGAAAGACTCTCAAGTAGTTTCCTTGTATAAGTTTTTCATGTAAGATATTGCTGAGTCGACAGAAATACAAGGATCGTATAATACATTGCCGAAAAAAGTTGTATAAAATTCTAAAATATGACAATAACCAAAATACAGAAGGTCATTGACACTTTATGGAAACGATTTTCATAATTAATTTCTGAACATATATGCCAATTCTTTGCGACAATTTTACTCTAGCCCTGACTCTTGATTATAATTCTGGATCGACATTTCCATCATAGTCGATTTTTCTCTTAGTGCAATCACATCAATTTTCTCCCCCACCTCTTGGAAATCTTTCCAAAGTCCGCCGATGTGTTGGAGATAGCGCTTTCTAATGCTCGCTTTAACAAACACATAGGTAGCTGGTGATAAATTAAAAAATATATATCGTAACACTGGATGAAAGAAATATGGTTTTATTTAAGTGAGTGTATCAAAACAAGAGTAATTTTTATCAATTAATAGAAAAAAAAGAAAAAAAACGGGTTTGTGAATGTAAAGAAACGTTTCCAAAAGAAATCATGATTGTATTTTGTTATGAAATAAAATTAAAGGTAAATGGAGTAAAGCTAATGTGAATTCAATTTATTATCATTAAAATGATTATTTTAGAACCCATTTTTGAAGAAGAAATTCTAGCTTTATATAAAAAAGACATTAATTGAGCTTCATATGAACAAAGTCTACCATCTCCTCTTCCGTAACTCAACTGACACATATTTAGCAAAGAAAGAATCCCAAACGGAAATAAATCGTGTCTCAATTGAAGACATGCATGTAAAATCATCTGACGCATCCTCACCCTCTCATCAATGGCCTTTTTCTGAATTTGGATTGTTTAAATGAATTCATGAACATTGAAAAGACTTTGGAAAGCTTTACAAGAGGTATCGGGAAAATTTGACATGACTGTAACAAGGAAATTCTATTATCATAGAAATTTTGAGCCAGCTATCTAACAAAGTAAAATCGTTGCAAAGAATGTGTCATTTATGCGTAGAAATTAACTTTGAAAATCGTTTCCACAATGTGTGAGCGACTTTCTGTATTTGCATAAAGAAACTAAGCATAAAATGAGTGTAAAATTTTATAAAAATTTCCGGTACTTTTCTATTATCCAGTCGACCACTTTTCATAACAAAAAACTATGCCAAACTGTAAGATTAAACGCCAAAAATGCAGTCCCATTTACTTGATGTCAGAAGCATTATACGTGTTCGTTATGTCATCAAGTGGTTTTTAATTCGACATTTGCGTGTATTTTTAATTATGTTTTACCGATTTATCAGTTATTTCATTAATTAAAATAACAATTGTGTCCTTAAATTCTTATATTTTATTTATTTATTTATTTTGATATTCCAATGGCAACGTTATCCCGTTTATTTGGCGTTACAGTTTGGCGATAGTTTTTTGTTATGAAAAGTGGTCGACGGGATAATAGAGAAGTACCAAATTTCCTTTTATACAATTCTTCCGGTTGATGTTCTATTTTATTCATTTAAACGAGAGTTTTTATCTTTTGAAAACTTTTCTTTTAATTTGCATATATTACTTTTTATTTTATTCTTAGATTACAAATTTACTTTTTCTTAAAAAAAGTGAGAAATTGGAAAAAAAAATCATTATTTTATTTAATTTTAAAACAAAAATTTAATATTTTGTCTGCTTATGAATAAATTTTTGTATACAATAAAGTTATTCTAAGAGGAAAACGATACTTTTTGAGCACAAAAATTTCAGTAAATAAATTTAAACGAAAATATTTTATATCCCATAGATCAGATTTTACCCCTTTTAAGAATTATATAGGTGGTCGTCGTATAATGTTTTGATTGTTTCGTGCTGAATTTATTTTATAAGGGTTTAGGGGGGAATTTCCTCAACACTCTGACCGCCGAGCAAAAGGACAAAATTGCAATGTTGTTTTCTCTGTAATTTTTTTTAATGAAAAAAAAAAAAAAAAAAAAAAAAAAACTTATTTTAAAGATGATATAAAAAAACGTAATTACGTATATGAATATAATCCTTGAGACTATTAATCATCAATTAATGTTGTAAAACTACATTACATTTGTAGAATTATACTAATTTACAGTAAAGTATTGAATAAACTGGTGTGATACTATAAAAGTATTAAAAAAAACTTTTCAACACCATAAAAATAAGGAATGCGCTAGGTCTTTCGAAATAACTTTGTCCTTCTTCGTCAGGCGCAAAGAAGACGTGCAACCACTTTGAAGGCAGCACGTCTTGTATCCTGCCTTCAATATGGTTGCAGTTGTATACTTCTTTGCGCCTGACGAAGAAGGACAAAGCTCTTTCGGAAGGCCTGGCACATTCCTTATTTTTATGGTGTTATTAAGAATTTTTTTTTTATGGTTTTATACTAATTTAAATAATGTTAATATTGTGTGTGTGTGTGTGTGTGTGCTGTGAAGTCTTCAGCATAGTGAACGGATATATCAGTTCACGGCGGTGCACTGAGAAAAATGACATTTTCAAATCTGAGTAAATCCATGTTTTCATTTTGTTATGAAACTTTTTTGTTTTAAATAGGACGACCCAATGTTTTCAATTCTGAAATACCAGAAATACTCAGAATACTGAAACATGGACATACTCAAAACTGAGCACATAAAGGTCAGTTCATACTCATTTTTGGAACATGGACATATTAAAAAATGAACACATAAAAGTCAGTTCATACTTATTTTTGAAACATGGACATACTCAAATAGGAGCACATGATGTTTTATTCTTGAGTGTGTGCCGATTTTCAGAAATGAGTATATACATGTTTCAAACTTGAGTCATTTTGATTCGGAGACATTTTGACTATGCAACATTCTCAGATTTTAGTACTTTTTGCTCAGTTTTAAAATGTCGTTTAGAGTGTGACAAGGTTAATAATATTGTGTCGAGGATCAACTACATAGGATAGATATACACAAGGCCTATTTCGTGTAAGATATGAAACTGGAAAATATTTCCAAAAAAACTTTACAAATATTAATTAAAAACTTGTGTTTATTAAATACTGCGATACTTACCTTTTAAATGGAAGGAAACATAAAATTCACCACCATTTCTAGTCCAAGTGAGAATATTTCAAAATTAATGACAAACGGATACGACAAGGTACACATCCATGGCTAACAAGTGAAATTCAAAAGCTACGCCTCCTGGCTCTGAATATTTTTATTAGGTGAGAAATGCTACTATATTTTGAAAATTGTTGCACATATTTTTACTGCAGGGCGGAGGATACGCGAAAAGATTGGAACAGTAATTCAAATATAATTTTTGAAAACTTCTTTTATTATTAAAAAAAAAAAATTAATTGTCATGTTGATTTTTCATCAAGAAAATTAATTATCGCGTACCAAAAAAGTAACGTTTTTCATAGAATGGCCCATTGCGAAAATCGGTTTATCTTATAACATTTCATCCTTGGTATGTATTAAAAAAACTGCTTTTAAATATAAAGTATATATAGATAAAATTTCTTTCCTAAAATTCTACACTTCTCGTCAGTTTTGAATTTGCATGCGATATACTTTAAGGTCAAACCATCAATAGAAAGAACCTTGGATGGATCCTTTTACGAATTCTATTTCCATAACAATGGATAAGTAACTACCTTCAATGTGCGATATCAAATGAAGCGTGGTGTACAAAAGTATTAAAATGCATCACTCTAGAAATATAAAACTAACACACTTGTTATTTGCATGCGAGTATTATTAGAGACAATTCAATGACACTAGTCTATAAAAATTTATTTGTATTCATAAAAAGAGGCCCAAAGTGACATCTCCATATTCAAATCATACCGAAACTGTTGCAAGTTTTGAAAAACTCTAATTTCGGCATCTTATTTACAAACTATAAATATACATTAGATTCTTTAAACAAGTAACTTTTAAGAAAAAACATAAAACCATCTTCAAGTGATTGTTTCTTACCGTCGCACAGTGTAAGATTTCGCAAATCTAGCGGGAAAAAATTCAGAAAATCGATTTTAAGTAATTTCAGTTTTAGACATTTTAAATTACATCTAACACATTGAAGAGAAAAGAGATAATGTGAAAGCAGTTTAACTCCACAACAACCTCATCAAAAGTCGGCTCAAAACCACGTTTTCTTTAAACCTTTTTAGAGCAGCGATTGTTGTAGATGTAATTGCAAATGATATTTATGGCTAAAAATATACTTATTTTGTAAATATTGTTTTATGATAGTATGGAATCGTTAAAACAAAGTATTTACTTTGTATTTTACAATTACGATAGTTATTTAAACGTGTTACTTCTTAAAAATAAACTTGTAAGTTAATATGTAAATTATTTGAAAATTTAATAGCATATGATAAATTAAAAAAGCTGCCAAAAATTTTGTATAGTCTGGTACATTGTAAGGTAATTTTTTTTTAACTATATATGCATATAGATATAAAATAAATCAATTTCAGCTGCAACTATTTGCAACGTTTGAATATAAGTAATTTTTTACAGGTACTGAAGTGTTAATTTCGAAAAGAGAATTCTATGAGATATTTATAAATGATGTTACTGGACATAAATCATTTCCAGTGAATTCTAAATCTTGATAGACACTGTATTACACAAACATAAACTTCAACATTGCTCATATGTTATGTTAGACCAGATTAAGCGGCTGATCCATTCGTTTATGATTGACATTAATCGAAGATTGAGAAATTACCATCGCATAAAGAACATTTTTTAAAGAAAATTAAGAGATGACTGGATTCGAATATAACAATAAGTAATCTCTATATACCAGGCAGAAGTAATAATGGCTATGCGAAAAAAGTTGGACGTAGAAAGAAAAATTTTTGTTCAAGTGGACCGAAAAAAAATGTGGAAAAAATGGTTTATTTATTCTTCTCAGAACACTCACTAAATGAACTAGCACATGCCACGTATTTAAAATTAAGTCAATTTGGACGAAAGGATGCTGCGGGTATGTTAAAACAAATATCTTCAAGCCCTAAAAAAGCAACTAAATTTAAAAAATTCGTTCAAAAAGCCGGATACCCGATATTTAAATATTCTCTTGAAGAAGCGTTGGTTTTAATAACCACTATGAAATTAAGTTGCCGAAAATACGGGATTACGAGAAACTCTGCGTTACAAAAAGTTTTGAACATTTATCCATCCTATGAGTAGATAAAAGATGCAAAAAGATGTGCTGTCCATCTCAAGAAAACTGCATATTTTCTTAATCATTTGCAGAAGTTAAATTACAATCTATTGCAGATTTACCGATAAAAAGACTTTGTATTATACAAAAACAGATATTAAATTTTCTTACTAAAGAAAAGGGGTCTGTTTTAAAAAATATAACATTGATTTTTAAATGGGGGGGGGGGGAGATCGATGGCAGCGGTGGACAAAGTAGATACAAGCAAAAATCAAATGAAAACAACTTTGAAGATGCAAATATTCTAATCCCATCTGTGGTTCCTTTAAAACTATATGGTTGTAATGAAGAAAATCAAAACTTTATATTATGGCAAAATGCACATCCTTCATCTACTTCTTACTGTAGACCTATAAAATTTGAGTATACCAAGGAAACTGATCAGTCAATAACGGAAGAATTTGAAAATGTCAGAAATCAAATTACTGCTCTTAAACCAACTATAGTAGAATTAGATGATCAAACGTAATGAAATAGAGCACAGATTTGAAGATACAATGGTAGATGGCCAAGTGTGCAATATTCTGTATTTAAATAAAGCAACCCAAAAATGATATATCTGTAACGCAACTTCCAAGGTTATGAATAATTTGAAATTGATTCGAACATATACGAGTAATGCTCACGCATTTTCTTGGGGCTTATCGATTATACATGTACATATAAGATTTATGGAATGCCTTTAACATATTGGTTATAGATAGGATGTAAAAAAAAAGGCAGTGCCGAAAACATTAATGATGACACTGACAGCGACGGCAGTATGTAATAACTTAATTACTATTTACTTTAAAAAACTCCTCCTGTTGTAATTGGCAGGTATTGAATATTTTTTAAACCTGCACCGAATAAAATAACACTGCGTAAAAGTCAATAAAAGGAAATGACGAAAACTCTTTCTATTATGATTATGATAATGTAATAATAAGGAAGTAAAATGTACAATGTAACGAGTAAATATATATTTTTCCATAATGTAGAACCATTTTATCTATAGTAAGTGCAATTTTATTTAATTAACATCAATAATTTTCAGAAATTGAATTTTGACCCGCTAGATTCGCAAAATCTTACACTGTGCGTCGTGTTTCTGTGCTACTCTTTATTGTTATTCACATTAGAGTATCGCATACTAAAGTCTTGGATGGGTTGGATTGTACCCGACCCGAACTCGAAAATTCCGTTTGAAGCTAAGTCGCACCCAACAACATAATTTTATCGACACGAACCTGACAAAAAAATGTTCGTGGACCCGCAACTCGACTCGAACTCTCAATGAAAGGAAATTAATACATGTTTTAATGCAATTATGAAAAGTGATCTACAATTATAGCTCTAATAACAATTTAATCTTTTATAGAGAAAAATGGACATACCTATATTCTTTAATATTGAAATATAGTAAAACCTCTAAATAGCGGACACTTGGTATCGTTGAATAGAGTCTTACATAGGGTCGGGTAGTTCGTAATTTTCTTTTTTCGGGTCGGAGTGACTCTAGTTTTCTTTCTGTGGGCCGGGTTCAATCTAGAATGTTCTGTGCGGATCAGATTTAAGTTTTTGCAATTCGGGTCGTTGAGATTTTCAGAAAAAGTGTTAGCAGAACTATGTTTCAGATAAACATAAATACATATTTGAATATGAATGAGTATATATTGAATTTTCTGCTTGAGAAAAAAAAAATGTTTACAAGAAATGTGATCATAGATTATTTCTTTCTTTACGATACAGTTAAGAAACTTTTTTTCTTCTCCCGGAATATGGAAAATATTACCAACATTTCGTTTTTGATACACATAAAAACACCTGTATCGTATTTGTGATAGTTTATGCACATGTACACATGTTACATGTGTGTAGATTGTGACGTGTCCATTATTCAGAGGTAAAAATGTACAACTACGTAAGTGTTAATAATTCTTCGCTAAATAGAGGTGTCCGCTTTTCGGGAGTGTCCGTTATGGAAGTTTTATTGTATATTAGATTTTTCATCGGAAAATTACTTTGGACATCCTTTTGAAAAATCGGGTCAACTTGAACCTGACCCACAAGAGTCAAAATCCAACCCGACACCGACACAAACCCGAAACAATGAAAGTCACCCCGACCCGACCCGAACCGCGGGTTGGGTCGGGTTCGGATAAAAGCGAGTAACCCGACCGATGCAGGATTCTACTGCATACCTGGAAAATTCCACTTGATGGCAATTCGAATATCGACCTGAACCCGACAAAAATTCTTTAATTGGCCTGAACTGCGATTCGAGGCCTGGGGATCATGATCGGTGAAAATATCCTAAAAAATTTCGAAATTGCTTTTCTCTCGACTGTTGCAAAAAGTTGGGTGGGGCTAGTAGAGCTAAAATCAATCGGTAGGCCTCCCCGCCTGGAAGAACCTGTTGCAATAGGTAATTCCCCCCAGGATTGCACTTAAACTCCAAGGCTTTTGACGGGTTTTCTGGAGTGGTCGTCCCTATCCCTGTTGCAATAGGTATTCTTAAATTTAATTTTCAATTTGATTTAATGTTTTAGTTTGTAAAATAGCTTTTTAGCCTTCTTAGTAAGTTATTTGAGCAATTTTTCTTTATATTTTTAGAATTAATAATTTATTTTGAATTGCATAATTAAGTTACATCAGTATTGCTCATGATTTTTTAAATAATTTAGCACTCTTTTACATAAGTAAAGGCATTAGCTGGTTAGTCTCTTTTAACTTACTATATTATTTTTTAAGTGTTTTCCTTTCTTTTTAGTACTGGCAATTTATGTTGTTAATTATTTTCCGGGTTTGTTTTCTTTTTGCTTAAGTATTTTATTCACAATATTTTTCTTTTGTCCTGAGCAATACTATCTTTTTTTTTCTTTCTTTCTTTTTTTATATTGCTAATGGTACATTAAGACATTGCTCCGCATTTGCTCAAACTTTGTTTAACTTTGTTTCTTTTGATAATTACTTTGAAATATTTATTATTATTTACAACTAATAATCCTTTAATATTTACAATTTATACTTAGAATTTTGTAATAGTGTATGTTAAAGTAAACAGTGGGTTGTGTCTTCGCCCCGAGATTGCACTTATACTCTAAAGCAGCGGTTCCAACCTGGGGTACGTGGATGGGATAGTTGGAAGTACGTGAAAATTACATTGGTAATGGAGGATAACGCAAAAAAAAAAATATATATATAATGAAAAAAGATAAACAAAACACTACATTTTTCGTTTACAAAGACAGATTTATGTAAAAGTAAACTAGGCTAATCGCTTAAAATGAAGGAAAATACCTAAACTTTTGGTTAATCATTTGTTGCCATTATCTCTGTCCCACTCCTAATAACATCTTGCAATTTCATATGTGTCCCTCATTTTCTTTGTTGCTCTTTTCTTTCTAATAATTCTAGAAATATCTAGAAAAACATGAATCGTATCGGGGCTTCTGGTTCGAGAATTTCATGTAAAACCCATTTGAAAGCAGGCGATCATTTTAGTGTTTGACTGGTCAGCATTAGCTTAAACACATTAACGTGTATCAATGAGTGTAGCTTCATCCTGTCTTTGTCAGTGCTGAATTTCAAATCTTTCGCTAATATTTAGTGTTTTGAGGGACTTTACAGTGATATTGTGTTGTGGTTCAAAATTAATAAGTGGTTAACAATTGAAATTCTTTACAGAACTACATCTAACATTTGTAACTAGCATAAGAACAATACTGATGAACGTAAACAAAATATTTGGAACGGTGTTATGTGAAAAGGGGTACGCGTAAATAGAATGTATAAACAAGGGGTACGTGAGAGAAAAAGGTTGGGAACCGCTGCTCTAAAGCAAAAGCTCGATTCCCGGGGCGATCATCCCTTGTCATCGGTGTTGCAGTAAGTAGCTTTTATTTTTTGTATTGGAAGCTACCTAATAGAAAAAAATCCCTGACGGCTCGGCCTACAGGCACAGGTAGATTTCGAAGACGCAGACCGTGGGGCACCTGTTTGTTGGGAATTGCGGAAGAAATTACCTTTTTGCCATGATGCCGCAGTTGGGTACCCTAAGGGACCGCCCACTTCGAAATCTAACTTGTTCGCAGGCGGAGCCGGCAGGGATTTTTTTGTTTTTATTTTTTATTTTTTGCTATACGGGTTGGTCCTATAAAAAACTTGTCAATATAAAAGTTTTAGATAATAGTAAGAGGATTTATAATAAATTTAAGCGGATTTGATATCTTGTAAATGGATGAAGTCATGAATATTTTTCTTCTAAAACCCCCATTTCCCCCCCTCTTTGGGGCCATTTTTAATTATATCAAAAATCTGTTATACATAAATTTTCGGCCCTTTTCCTAGAAGTAATAATAACTTTAAACAGATTCAATGCGTATCATATTAAGACGTTACGGGTTATTTTCTGTCTTCACAAAGAGCCCCCCAACCCCCCCCCCCCCCCTCCTTCGTTCGATTTTGCCCATTAACGAACTTGACCGAGATTTTATGCCCCTTGATTTTATGTATAAGTTTGGAAGAGATTTGTGAAGAATTATTCGAGTTATCGTGTCCATAAAAAAGTGACATAGATAGATAGATAGATAAAGTTTTAAACTGGGGGTGGTTTTGGGTTCTGGGAGTCATGATCGGCGCAGATCTGCAAAAAGTTTTCAAAAATTCCAACTTAGGGGAGAATGTAATAAGTAGTATTTCTTACGAAATCTACCTAAAAACAGTATCAAATCGTAGGTGCGCGTTTTGCGCCGTAACATTTATTTTTCTGTAATACCACTCATTGACAGTGAGCTGGTGCGAGAAATCCTCCCAAGACATATCTAAAAAGTTTCTGAGAAAACAAGGAAAAATCGGATAAATCTGGTTATTATTAATCAACCAGTCTTTCAATACCCAAAAACTAGAGAATTAATTGTTCAATTTTAAGAAATCTTACCGTGATTAAGAGGGTTAATTAAGATTTATAAATTATAATAATTACATTTTTATAATAGCTCATGACTTATATATTTCAATTTAAAAATTGGATTTTTAAGTATTTTTCCAAAAAACTTGAAAGATCTTTTGAAAATTCAAATACAACACAACGGGTTGTTGTTACAGTTAGTATAACATATAGCATAAAATAATAATAATGATAATAACAAATCTCATATTTGCATCTGAACAACATTTCTCTCTTTAAGGGGGTTTATAAGTTTTACTGTACCTTTAATTGAAATTTTATTATTTCGTGTATCATAGTTTTCTTCAGATTTAAACCTATACTTCAGAAGTTATTCATTACAGTCTGGTTATTATATTCCATGATCCATTTTAATACCAATGAATAAAAATTTTACGTATGACACAAAAACTGACACTTATTTTTTTTTTTTTTTTTTTTTTTTTTTTTTTTTTTTTTAATGAGGGGGTTGGGCAAGATAGTTCCAAGCCACATTTTTGAACTTCTGAGATATTTCAATTTGAAAATTTAATCCAATACTCAAATCAAGATATATAACCTTAAGCTTCTTCTCCAATGTCTTCGTAACATTTGAGATATCTACCTAAAAACAGTAGAGCATTACTTTGATGATATTACTATTACGTTTTTTTTGTAAAATAGCTATCTTCATTGGGGGCATAAACATCTGGGGCAAAAACGAAACCTGTCACATAGGCTGCCACCAAGTGACATTAGAAACAAATTATATGTTGGATATAATTTACAATATTAAGCAACAGATTACAGTGTTAGATTTATTTCACCAAAAATGTGGCTTGGCACTTTCTTGTCCGACCCCCTCAATTGTTACGCGCAACAATACAGGCAGAAAAACTAAATTTTAGTTTCAATTTTGAGTTTTCATTAATTATAATTAGATATAAAACTAGACATATTGTTTTGTAAAATATATGATGTCAATTTTATTTGTTGTGATTAAAATGAATTTTTTAATGTGATATTTTCTATAATTTAATTATACATTCTTCTCCATTAAAATATTTTTCATATAATCTAAAAACTTTAGGTCTAGGTTTATATTTAATGTATTTGCAATAATAAAAACTCAAAACTGAAACCAATAATTTGGTATATGGCTGTAAGGCTGAGCGCAGCTATTAAATTAAAATTAATTTTTTTTAAATAAATGGTGAATACTTTTCTCGTCGAAAATAAAATTTTTACTTATTGATATTAAAATGGATCTTGGAATATAATAATTAGACTGGGACCACGTGCCATTTTTTTAAAACGTTTTACATTACCATGACGTGCCAATAACTAATGATTTACGTGAAATGTTGTTATTAGAATTTAAAAGATATATATATGGATAATATTAGGTATTATATATTAGAACAATAAAAAAAATAGAATGATTTCTGAAAACTCGGTTTAATTGAAATAAATCTCAAGAAATAAAGGTAAAAAAATCTTGTAAATAAATGTATCGTAAAGCTAATGAAAACACCCTGTAAGATAATATCAGAAAATATTTTAATTTTCCAATTTATAAAACATTTAATTCCGCATTTGCAAAGAGAAAAAGCTTCACTATATATGTGACAGATGGCAGCAGCAGCAGCAGTTTCTTTATTTGTAACGATTTCCAGTGTCGTGAAAGTTAAAAAAAAAAAAAAAAAAAGCAGTGCTTGACATGATAATTCTTTGATGTTTCCGGTTCCGCCTATCCTTGTTAGAAAAACTCGATAAGAGTGATTCACTTCTATTGTTATTATTATTTTCAAATTTGATATGTAACCTTTTTATTGTGTTAGTAATTCAAATATGACTATTTTCTGTAACATGAGTCCATGAGTAAGCTATATTATATCGCTCGTATGTGTAGGATATATTATTCGCGCACGTGAATACAGCGGTGTAGCAATTCAAAATTTTGAACCGGCTATTTACAAATTAATTCAACAATTAGGATTATCAATAATTAATAAAATATTTATATGAATAATTAATCGTTCAAACTATTTATTAATGCCACTGCCACAAAACCAGTATTTTAGTTATTTTAGAGGAAATATTTAAAATAAGGAGTTTTAGATAATTACAATGATGGAATTAATGAGATAATACTTAATTGGTCATTTAGGGGGGGGGGAGCAGAGCCCCCTTTCTCTCATATAATAAAACGTTTTCATAGAAGATAAACTGCCATGGAGTAAATCCATAGTGCAGGGATAGAGAATCTTTAGACTTTCGCGTGCCAATAAAAAAAAAAAAATAATAATAATAAAGTTTTACATTACAATGACATGCCAATAACCAATTACTTACGCGACATTTTTTTTATTAGAATTAAATATATATATATATATGGATAATATTCGGTAATAAATTATTTTTATTTTAAGTTTCTATTTTACAATAAACATTCTGTTATAAGTAAGTATGACCTTATACAGTAAAACCTCCATAACGGACACTCCCGAATTGCGGATACCTCCGTTTAGCGGACACTTTTTCGATCCCGAGCACCTATGTCTTTGTACATTTCGAATTCTGAACAGCGGACACCTCCGAATTGCGAACAAATTCCGCGGTGTCCGTTATTCAAAGGTTTTACTGTATAACGCCATACTTACTTATAACATAATGTATGCTGAACTGTGGTATTGCGACAAGCGGTTTTTATTGCGTTTTCCAAATTATCCAGAAGCCCCACCAGTGGCTGAGAGGTTCTGCTCTCGAAGCTGGTAGACGGGAGGTGCTGGTTTCGATCCCAATCGCGCCCGTCGGCCTAATCGTTCGGAGTTTTCGTGGTTTTCTTCGATCCGTGGATTTATCCATGCGTAAATACGGGTTAGGTTCCCTTAGAAAGACCCCCACGAAGGGCACTCCCCCGGGCCTATATCCCAAGTGTAGATAATTGGCCGTCAATAATCAACCCAACCCAAATTATCCATATAAGAAAATAACGACTCGTTGTGATGTCTAGAAGGAAAAAAAATATCCAAAATGTCTGGAACTACATCCTAATTAGCCATAATTTTATTATAAGTCTAATAATCTTTATTTTTCGAAAATCTCAAAATTATCTTTTAACTTGATAAATTGTTTAGCCCACATTGAACTAAACTAAAATATAATAACTTATATTTCACTTTCCAACCAATCGAATTTAGACAGATCAGTTAATCTAAATTACTTTATTTTGTGTAATTTCACTGTGTTTTGATTTAGAAAATCAATCAATGTCCTGGCCGAAAACATAGTGTCACGTCACGTCTGTGGCAGACGTGCTATAGGTTCACCGATCCTGCCCTAGGCGCCTTGGGGCATGCAATTGTATTTCTCATTATACTTCATAACAGTTACAACTTCAGAAATTATTTGAAATCTTTTAAGAATAATAATATGAAAGAAATGAAATTGGAAATCCCCGATTTTCAAATTTGCAAGTTAGAATCAATTATAAACATTATTTATTGAGCTTTTTTTTTTCAGAGGTGATTTTCAAACATAGAAGATCGAAAATAATAGTCTTTGAGCTCATGTGAAAAATAAAAATAAAATGTCTTCATTTGAATGGAGAGGGCTTGAGCACCATAAGGCCTTCCCTTTCCTACGCCTCAAATTCTTGTTAGCGAAACCCCATAAGAAGAATTCAAGTCTATTGTTGTTTTTATTTTAAAATTCGATAGGTCGCTATTTTATTGATTTAGTAATTCAAATATGACTTTTTTTTCTGTAATATCAATATAGGACATTATATTACATCACATAAACGTAAAGAATATAATTTTTTCTTTAAGTTTTTTTCACTATTAGTTTATATACTTTCACACTTGATAATATTATATCAATAAATTATATCACACTTGATATAATTTAAACACTAATTCTATATTTATTTTTGAATAAATTTCTTAAATTACTTAACAGGACAAAAGGCTCGTTGTTTGCGATCGATTTAAGTTTCTCCAAATTTAGAGGAAACAAAATAATATTTCCTATTATACGTGTATAAAAGAGAGTATAATAACTGTTAAATCGTAAAAAAAAAGGGAAGTTCATGCATTGTTATCGTTTAGTACATGAGATGGTGGGGGAAAAAACTTCAAATTTAAAATAGTGAGAGATGAGTTGTTTATTTTACACATCCTTTTTCTTTCTTCCTTTCATTTTTTACGAAACAGAATAAACAAGTTGGAAATTGCACGTCAAACGTGACAAATGAGATGCTTTCGAACTATAACTGTTTTCAGTGAAATGAATTATATCGTCTGTTATTATGATATGAATAATTTCCGTAATAAAAAAGTGCATTTTAAGTTTTCTACATGTTATCTTTAGTGGACATTTACTATAAATTCCAATGAGAAACTTAAGCCTAGCTTTGAAAATTTGAGAATTTGAAATCCATATTTAGATTTTACTTTTAATTTAATATCTATGTCTCCGGAAACATCTATCCAAAAAACTGTCAGTAGATTATAGGATTGCTATAATTAAACAATTTTAGTATACAAATTTGGCTTTTAAATTCAGTAATACGGATATAAAATGACTCCATCTTAAATAGGACGTAATCATCATGGCAACCTATAATCATTACCTATCATGGGATATCATTGAATTAATTACGTTTGATAGGATTTAATAAAGTGAAGAAAACTTTTAATAATATATTTTTAAGTTTTGATTCGATTTTCATAAAATTTGAAATACTCGACAAAATTCTGCACCGATTATCTATATTAAATTTCAAACCATTCGGTTGGGTAGTTTTTGCGCTGTTATATGCAGACAGGCGGACGACCAGGCGACGACTATAGGTGCTACGTATTTATATAATTACCAACGCACTTAAAAATGGCCAGGAAGCACTCAAATAATTAAAATGTAATTGATTTTCTTAAGGTCGGAAATATATTTTTAATGATATCTTTCTTCTTGAAATTCCGGCTAATTGATTTATTTTTAAAAAAATTATTTATATTTTTTTACAGAAGAAAATAAAGTATGTTCTTTTAATGGTGCATTATAAAGCAAAATCTCTTAATTTTATATAAAAAAAAAAAAAAAAAAAAAAAAACTGTAATCCAGGGTGACAGTAAAAAAAAAAAAAAAAAAAAAAAAAAAAAAACTATATATTTTAAGGAGAAAATCTATTTATCGAATTTTTTGTTATTTAAAAGAATATGTCCGTAAAATAAACAGATTACACATTAAATATATAGAAAAATTATTCTACTATTGGAACATAAATTCACCTTAGTGTACCAATTAAAAACATGAAAATATTTAAAATGAATCATCATTTATTTATTACTAAAATAGGTGTAAAATGAAATAAAGGTTCTAAAACATTAAAACGATTCTAAGATGTTAAAACTTTCGTCGGAGTCCCGAGGGCTTTCGACCAGAATCTGGCCATCATCAAATGGCGAAAATGAGAAAAAAATTCTGATCTCTTCAAAGATCTTTTTCTCATTTTCGCCCTTTGATGATGGCCAGATTCTGGTCGAAAGCGCTCGGGACCCCGACGAAAGTTTTAACATCTTAGAATCGTTTTAATGTTTAAGAACCTTTATTTCATTTTACACCTGTTTTAGTAATAAATAATTTGTGACTCATTTTAAATGGTTTCATGTTTTTAATAGGTTACACATTGTTTTTCAAAAGAATATCTACATTTATTACAAACTTAACAGACTTTTGCCAGTAAAATAAACAGTTTGCAAATTTTTACTTTTTTACTTTCCGAATACACATAGTGTAAGGAAAGTATTGTAATCATGATTTGTGTGTGTGTGAGATGATGAACACGATAACTCCCAAACGGCAATCCAATTGAGATCCCATTTAGGAAATAAGTTATAGTAGTACATTATCAAAAAAACTGTATTGAGTTTCGTAAGAATCGGCCGACGGATTAAGTATTTAATCCGTTTTCAAAACCATTTTTAAACCATTTTGAAACCGAAAGTATAGGAAAAATCATCAAAGAATTGTGACAGAGTATAAGTGATAAATATTACGACAGTGTATTCAAGCATTAGTAGCGTAGTAGTAATGTCTCCAGTTTCAAAATGGTAGGTCAAGCGTTCGAATCCAACCGATTCCATTATATACTATACTGTAACATAATTAAACCAAAGAACTGCTGATGCAACATGGACTTTAATTAAGCTACGTCTCAGTACACATAAATTTTACAAATACAGAAAAGCTGCACACATAAAGCGTAGTTTTGTGGGTTAGAGTTTTTAGTTTCGTCAGGACGCCCATCACCTTTCTGGGCAAGTTATTTAAGTTCACGGCACAAGGGCCGAGGACACCTTACTTTCTCTCAAGAGAGAAAATCCACGAGCTTGGCTGAAATAGAATTCAGAATCCTTCTTTGGCCCCTCACGAGGATGATTATATCTAGTGAGAGAATTTCAAGTAGTTTCGAGAGCTTAACATCCTGGGGATGAGCAGATGACAGTTTTTGAAGTAGCTGGATGATATTGAACTCATGGACTCAAGTAGCTTGAATTTATTGTATCATTAATGTCTGTATAACGTCAGATCAAAGGAATGATCTAAAATTTATATCTCCTTGAGAAGGCGATTACTCTTGAGATTTCTAGCACGGTTACATCTGGAACCAATCTTGCGGCATCAATTGAAATAAATAATTCTTAACATATCATACACAACTTAAATCTTCCAATTAGTGAGTTAGCCTTGTTTTAAATTAAACTTGTTAGAGTTCCTTTAATGAGAAGTTGTCACAATACGTTGTGGCTGAAACGTATGAGCGTGTTTTTTGTCACTGATATTTCACAACTAATAATCAGAGAAAGCTTGCTTAATTTTTCTATATTTATAATCTTTTTTAAGGACTTTCTTGTGATATAGTATTCATTTACATTCTATGTGATTATGAAACCTTGTGTTCATCGTTTAGCCATTTCTCAACTGACGACAAAAGTAGAGAAGATTTCAAAGATTACATCTCGCCTGAAAGTCCCACTTCAAACCGCCCAAAATATTATTAAGCAGTGAAAATCAGTAGAAAACTTTTATGTAAAAAAGAAATCAGGCTCACCGCCTTCTGCCAATTACCTGTAGAATTTGCAAAATCATCGGGAAGAGAACTACACGAAACGATATCGTAAACCTGAATTCTATTGCAAAGAGTCTGGATATTTTTCGTAAAGTATCTAGAACATTGTTAAAAACTCTCTCGGACTTCACAGTTATTAATGAGATATAGGATAAAAATATATATCCTATATCTCAATTACTAATGACTGTATTATTAATGTCTGTAATACTTTGTTCTTCACATTATCAATTTTTGAATCAGTCATCAGTCAAAACATAGTAAAAATTCCGTAAAAAAAAGTCCATCGTCATTAAAAAAATTTTAAAGTTTCTAAAAACTTTCACCATTTCAAAAACGTTTCCGCCCCAGCTGGAGCATCATCAGTTGTAATTTTAGGCATCCTTCGCTTCTCTATTTATTTTACTGGGGATGGGAATTCTTCAATCCGCAATCAAATAAATAGAGATGGGAAGGATGCCTGAAATTACAACTGATGATGCTCCGGCTGGGGCGAAAACGTTTTTGTAATGGTGACAGTTTTTAGAAACTTTTCGAGATTTCTAATGATGATGGACTGTTCTTATTGAACTTTTACCATGTTTTGAGTGATGTCTAATTGTAAAATTGGTAATGTGAAGAATAAAGTATTCATAGTTATCGTCTGTACCGCGGGCAATATTTGTCAAACGATGCCTAGCTAAAGAGACTGCAAGAAAATGCTCCAGATTCTCAAGGTGCGCTGCATGGAAGATGTTTTGTGGCCGGATGACAAAATCTTCAGCATTGAGAAGGCACACAACCGTAAGAATGATTGGCAACTGATTTTGGCCGTTTTTCATGAAAGGATTAATGATTTGGGAAGGAGTTACCTCTACGGAAAAACATCCTTAATTCTTATTGATAGAAACATAAAGATTAACGCTAAGACGTACCAAGACGAAATGTTGGCTAAGATTGTGGCCCCATAGAAGCAAAGCAACCCTATTGTAATCTTCCAGTAGGATTGGGCCTCTGCACTTGGAGTAAAAGCGACATTGGCCTTTCTCGATGCAAATATACCTAGATATTTAACAAAGGATGAATGGCATTCAATCAGTGCGTATCTTAATCCACTCGACTTCTCTGTGGGACTACTTAGAAGAAAAGTTAAAGAGCAAGAAAATGTCCAATTTGGTCTGTCTGCGGCGCGAACTTCTGAAGGTTTGGGACGATTTAGATCAGAGTAACCATCGGCGCACCGTCAATTATGTAATCCCTCGTTTGGAATATTGTGTAAAACCGAATAGTGGACATTTTGAACAATTTGTTGAAATATTTTTATTTGTTACATTTTTGTTTTATTAGAATAATAAATGTTATTAGGTAGCGTATATTTTTGAGGGAATAGCATTTTTGCGCGCGCTCAAACTTTTTCGCCACCCTGTATATTATATATATATATGCCGATATTTCAAATCCAGATTGAAAAACGGAAAAATGCATGTTCAATAGTTTTGAAAAATCTATTTAGGCATATCAAAGTTGCCATTTTTCTAAAATATTAAACACGTATTTTTCCGTTTTTCAATACGATGTATATTTCTCGAGTTGTTCGAGCGTTTCCAGACATTCCAATGGTAACGATTCTCACAGCATTGCACTCGATTACAGCGCCATGTATAATGTTTCGAAGAAAATGTTCAATACAAAAGTTACATATTTTTCCCCGTAGAATCCGAATCTTCAATAAAAAATGGGGGTCATCTTCTAAGATTTCAAAGTTGCCCCCCTTTCCCAGCGGAGGGGGGCAAAGTTGAAGGGGAAACTTCCCTAAAATACATTTTTCAAAAATATTGAACATGCATTTTGTCGTTTTTCAATCCGATGTATATTTCTCGAGTTATTTGACCGTTTCCAGACTTTTCGGACACCCTGTATATATATATATATTTGCAGTTTATTCAAGATATTGATTTGTTTATATATAAAATTGCTGTTGATTACAATAAACCAATCGAATATTTCAGTGAATGGAGATTTTCTGTAATTGATAAATTAAAAAATGAAATTATAAAAAATTATCATCATATTACACATGCAGCTTTTAAAAACATAAATAAACATATATCAGAATTACAAAATAAATTTATAATTACTTATGTAGATAAATCTCCAAATAATTATGCTATCATTTGTAAAGAATACTATAAAGTGTTAATTCACAATGCAATCAACACAAGTAATATTTTTAATAAAACTAAATTAAATATTGAAATAAATAACAGAAAATTATTAAATTATCACAAATTACTAAAAATCAAATGTAATAATTTTAATTATCCTTATCTTGTTATAATTCCAAAATTTCATAAAAATCCTATTAAATTTCGCACTGTTACCATCGGTTGTAACACATATAATAAAAATGCAAGCAATTTACTACTTAATATTTTAAAGCAGATATATGATATAACGCTAAAACATAATAACCAACATTGCCTAAAAAATAGTTTTCAACTCATTAATAAAATACATAATATCAATCCGGTAAAATTCATTAAAACATTGGATTTTAATGATTTATTTAATAACATTGATATAAAAGACTTACATAAAACAATGTGTATATTATTTAAAGAATTTAAATCTCAATTAAAATTAAAAGAACATATTTCAGTAAATTTTTTTAAAACTTTACTAAATTTTACATTGCATAATAATTACATTATATATGACAATATTATCTATAAACAATGCCAGGGAATTCCGCAGGGCGGAACCGCATCTAGTATTCTCTCTGACCTTTACTTATATTATTATGAAAGAAATATAAGTCTGAACAATGATTATGTATTTTATCGCTATATTGATGACATTATCATATTTTATTTCAATAAAAAAAATTGCACATCACCACTCAATTTTTATCCTACTCAGCTTAAATTAAGCGAAAATGATTTAATTAATAATAATATAAACTTTCTTGACTTAAAAATTAATATTACTAATAATTATAAATTAATTTTTGATATTTATGATAAGAGATTTGATTTCCCATTTAAAGTAAATATTTTTACCAATTATGCTTCATGTTTACATAAATCTGTTTATAAAAATATAATTATCAATTATCTACATCGTATAAAATACTTATGCTCAGATATAAATAAAAACAAAAATATTAGATATATTCGAGATCAAGCAAAAATATATGGATATCCTATTTTTATGATAAATTCAATCATCAACTCTTTTAAATAACATTTATTATATAATTTAAATATAAACATGGTATGTAATAAATTATTGTTTTAGTGTGCGATAACATATAACAAAAGATATAGAAAATAATAATTATAACATACATTATTACAATTATAACATATTTGGAAATTTAATATTTAATATTTGTTTGAACATTATATACACTTTATGTAGAAAATTACAAATATAACATACATAATTACAATTATAACATATTAGGAAATTTAATATTTGATTGAACATTATTTATACTTTGTATAGTTGTGATTGTGCGTTGCCGATCACCTCTGTTTAAGGTATTATTGATGTGCAGTTTTCATACATTTATAAATTAACTTATACAATAACAAATTAAATTAAATTATACAATGATAACATTGGTGATTATAACTCATATATATATATCTATTTGCAATATATATAAAAATAAATATATATAGTTTTTATTTTTGTTTATGAATAATTAAAATTAACAAGTATTTTAATTACTGCATTGCATTAATTTGATTGAAAAACAGTAGTAATACTATTAATTATCAACATTATAAATTTTGAGATATTTTGAATTGTTTATGAATTATTTAATTAGATATTTAAATTAATCTATAAATATAAAATATATTTACAATGTAGTATAAATTAAACATTAATTATTTAAAAACAAGTCTAATATATATTTAAGTAGTAGTAAAAATAAAACATTAATTATTTAATAAATGTCTATAACATCAGTGGATTAACACAGCTGGCAGCAAAAATAATTTGAATTAAAATAATATCTCTTTTACATAATATATTCTTGTTAAGAATATCTGAAATGCTGTGCAAGTTGAATTAATTCTGTGTAGATTTATTCATATAGTAGTATTATATTTTATTTGAATTTTGAGTAAAATTACAAGTTAGTATTGTTTTTTAAAGTTTATTTATATAAATAAATCTAATGAATAGTATGTAACTAATAAAGTGGATATTTAACTAAATATTAATTATGAATTATTACTATTATAATACCAATAGATGGCGACACTTTACCTTTCAGGTAGTTGTAGATAATATTGTTAATATTATATTTAATTTAACTATAGAGGGAGCTATTGATTGTATATTAATTTTACTTTCAGGAATTAAAATTGGATGGAGTAATATATATTCACGGATATAAATTTGTTATAAGTGTATTAAAACCAGAATTATTTTGAGTGTTTTTGAATCATTTTGTGATTGGGTGTCATTTATGGGGTTGTGTTTTAAAAAAAGTGTGCTCTCAACTTGTCTTACAAATCATTTCTCTCAACTCAACTTAGTTAACATGTATGATGCATTGCCATGTGGATGTGAATATTATGTAGACGTTGTGACATTTTAAGGATTCTGTATAATTATTGTGAGTAAAATATTTTATCTACACTTTACGCGTTCATATTTCCAATTTTATTATTTCAAAACTGTTATCTCGTGGTAATTTAGTGAGGTGTTAATTACAGTTTTTTGGATAATCGATGTGAGTGAAATATATTGTATTTTCTTAATGGTTTTTTATTTCCTATTTAAATATTTCCAAATTTTAATATTTCCAATTGTTGTCTGGTAATAATTCAGTGTACCTGGATGATTCTACTGATCTTAGCATTATGCCAGTAGAATTATGAAACACTGAATTATTAATTAAAACACATGTGGGTGCATCCAGGCTGATGAGTACATGTGCATGTGTTTTTCCATGTCCAATTCATATTTAATTCTCATGTGGTCCAATTTTCCATTGTGTATGGTTCATATTTAATTTGTTAATCCATTTGTGTTTACTTAATTGCAACTCCAATTTATAATTTTTTTTTTCCCCTTTCTCTCTATTTTTTTTTTCAATATTATTTTGGTATGAGTAAAATTTGGCCAATTACCATTGAAGCATCAGCTATGGTAATATTATGTTTGCACATGTTAATTATTAGCTATGTGGTATTCTGTATACACAGTATCATTGATTATCTCTTTGGAGATTTAAGTAGAATAGAACTTGATATGTTTTTTGAAATTCATAGATATTATAATTATATATATATATATATATATTATATATATTTATATATATATATATATAACCGTTATAACACAACACAGAAACATCATACACGAATGCGAGAATAAAAATCATAAATTGACATATGACCACATACCTGGTTAAATAATAGCCAGAAAAAGAAATAATAAAATATGTTACCAAAAAAAAAAAAAAAAATGAAAAATAGTGAACTAGTGAAATATTCTGGACACGGGCACCAGTGTTCGGAAATTCGAGGTGTATTCCCACCATTTCTTTTAATAATGTGTACATAACATTTCTTAATTTGTTACAATTATAAAACATTCGATGTTAATATGTGGCTTATTTTTTTTAGGACACAGTGACATTGTGCACCTTGGGTATTGGAACTGCATTTGGGGAGTCCATATTGGACAATAGCCCGCACAGTGCTACCGTAGTGACGAACGAACATTGTGAACTACTAAGGATAGAACAGAAAGACTTTAGAGCAATATGGGAGGTAAGGCCTCACTTGCATATATAAATATTAAAAGATCCTTCTACAGGATTTATTTTTGACAGAATCTATATTATAAAGCAAAAACATGTCCTTGAGTAACACTGATATCATATCAACGGTGTCAACGACCTGAGCAAACTATTTCTTTTTATCGTAAACTGTTTAACCTCTAAACATCGCCTAATTTAAATTTTTACTTCGTAGTCTAGTTTACATCATAGAGAAAAAAAAGTGCCTTCAAATGCATTTTTTTTTAACTGGTATCTCAATTTACTGACTTTTTCTGGATTATTAAAATAATTTTTAAGAACATATATTTTTAAAATATATCTCAAAAATGAACGTGCGACCCGATTACGGAAGATTAACTTGTTTGCACTTAAAACAAAGTAAATATAATAATTTATCCTTTGTTTGGTTTCGTGTAATATTCCATAACTAAATCACCAAACGAAATGGAAACTTCACAAATGCATAAATAAAACATGAATTTAACATGCATGTAATTGTACTATACGCACTCCAATAGTGAAATAATCATAATGAAAAAAATATCTGTTGATGGTGAAACTTTTGAGGTGAAACTGGTCGGCTAAGAGTTTCACAGCCTGTGTAATTTTGAAGAAGTTACTTTTTTTACTTTTTTATACGTTCCCCGGATTTTAAAATTTTTATGAAAATTTTAACCCTGCTCTTGGGTGGTAAAACAATAAAAATTCCATTCTTCTATGACTGTAATTCCCCGGAGATATGATACTTTGAATTTTATGAAATTTCGGAGCTTTCTGGCAGTAAAAGCGAGTATTTTGAATGTTTTGGAAACTGTTTCATAATCTATTATTTAAGCTGGATTTTTCTCTGTTTCTTTTGCTAAGAGTTCACGAACTTGCTCAATAGTATGATTTAAAATAATTATAGGAGCTGCACAGATTGTTTTACCTCAGTATAATTACTTAGAATTTTATCTACGAACGAAAATAAAAAAATTACCTATCTTATAAATATTGTCTTACATTATAGGAGTTGCTTGATTACGATTTCATAGAAACTTTTTTAGACTCGGATCAAATTCAAACGACATCACGAGTAATGTTCGTCCAGCGGTTAATACAGTGAATTTTAAGAACCAAATCGTATTACACTAATTATAAAAAGAAGACATTTAAGGCAGGCTGTATTTATATTCAGAATATTGTTTAACTCACAACAAGTGAATCGTCAAAAAGCCTTAGGGCATCGGCCTCCATTCCTCAATTACAGTGCCAGTTTTAAGTTGCAGCTCAATACGGGCATGTTCACAAAAGTATATCTTCAAAAGAAAGAAAAAAACAGGGGTTTTAAATCCGTACTATACATCAATTAAAAGTTCTAAATTTCAATTTTTAGAGCACTTATATTTTTCTCAGCTTATGTATTCAAATTTTGCAAAATAACTTACATTAAAAAAAAAAAAAAAAAAAAAAAAAAAAAAAAAACTTTTTAAATGGGTGTGTCATTAAATTTGAGGAAAGTCAGATTTTTATGCAATAAATTATTGTATGGTTTACTTCTTAAAGGTAAATGCGTTTTTTAATACATTCAAGACAGAATGTAACAATGTACAGAGTGTCCCCTTCTACCGTTGACTAAACCTCCTACAATTCAGACTGATTCACGACGCCCTTTAATTACCCGTAGGAGAAGAACGATTGGACAGGATACTTCTAGCTGCGTAGTCAACAATCGTCGATTGGTCTAACAAAGAAGTTCTCCAGAAGCACATACTCAGAATTTTTTTTAAAAAAATTTCAGAATATTCTTTTCATGAGGCTATATACGTTTATAAAAAATATTCCGCGGAACCTCGATATAACGTTCGTAAAAAAATTATGAAACTTTCGTGTTTTTGGCGAATTATTGCTGGTTGGCGACAGAATTTTAAAAAAAAAACGCTTTTTATGACAAATACTGTTTTAGGAAAACTTTTTCTACTCTTTATACTGAACTTGTTTAAGTACATTTAACTTAAATACAATTTTATAACTACGGTTTTGTCATAAACATTTATATGTATATATAAAGAAAATTAACGATCGTATTCTTACGATTTAGAGCAAGATTCAAATTAAATAAAAATGCTTCAAACTAAAAATTAATATCCGATTCTGAGCACTGTTAATTTGACTTCGCTATTGTTAATGTCGGAAACAACAAGAGAAAAGTATTGTTGTCATGGAAACAACGACTTATTCTATATCGAAATGTATAATGAGAGTGTTCTTAATCGGGCAGTTACTGTTAAAATATACTTAAAACTTATCCAGCCGCAGTACGCAACATGTATATATATATTATAAAGGCTTATAGAAAAAAAAAACATTTAATGGCTTAAGTTTAAATTTATAAAGTACTCATTTCAAATGCATTAAAATCGTGTACGAAAATGTGTTGCGCGCCAAATCGCGTTCTTTAGCGCCAAATTCTCGAAAGTATTTTATCTTTTTTACAGATATTTTTACCGCGGTTCAGCAGCTAAATTTGACCGATACTTCATTACGTACATAACTAGCTTCATTAGCAAATTTTTTTCAAAATATTCAGAGTATGCTCTTTAAGGATACTTTCCTTGTAAGTCAGAGATAAAATGTTTGGCGAGTCAGCCTGTATAAGAGTAGCTCTACCGTTGACCAATACGTAATAATTCATCAGCCGTTAGTTTAGAGGTACAGTCGGCAAAAGAAAGAAACCTTAAGAGAGAATTTGTAAAATTCTGACTGGTCCAATCGATTAGTAATCACATCTAATAATTAATGCTATACTTAAAATTTCCTTGAAGGGTTGTCTATATATAGAAATTGTAACAAACGCGAAATTTTCAATAGTAACATTTAATTCTGACATCATATTTGGATTCTCCTGTAAGTTTTACCTTCAAGATACCAAACGGCAAGTCACTAAGTCAAGTAGTTTAGGAATTATGAAGGTTTGAAATTTGGAATTCTTAATGTTAAATTCTTTTTTAATCGTTGCAAAACAGATTGCAGTGCAGGCAGCTGTTAAGGCCTCACTCAAAAACTACTTGACGGAATGAGATGTAATGTTAGATTCGCAAAGTGAAGCTTCTAGAATTCGATTTCTGTTTTTAAAAAAAATCATAGGTTATGATTTTTTTTTTCGAAAAGTAATTTTTAAATTTTAGATTTGCTTCTTTTTTTTTTTTTTTTTTTTTTTTTTTTGAAATATTTTTTTTTGAAAACGAATTATAACTTAATAATTTTTAACAGATATCGATTTCCTGAAGCTTCAAATATAAACAGAAATTTTTTGAGTGTCCCTGTAAATGAACTATTAATACTACACATTTCATTTTCAATATACCGAACATGCATAATAAACCTCAATAACTAACATATATCAATTGCATGGCAATCCTAGTATATTTGCGCAAGTTAGAGCACGGATAGACAGACAGACAAACCGAATTCATAAACACTTTTCAAATATGTTGGAAAGTGCTAACAACTATGTTGGAAAGTGTTAAAAAATGACGTTGTTTTTTAAAAGTATCAACCAAAGAATTTATTATGTATAAAGGATAAAGCCCATAAATATGTATAAAAGTTTTGAAATCTAAAATTTCGATAAGTATTTCTTTAAAAAAATTCTGATCAAAATTGAAAAAGAAAATTAAACATTGACTGTCCCTTATTTAATTTAATACAACTTTTTTAGCTTTTAAACGAAATCGCGCATATTTGAAACTATAACACTAGATAAGTTCACTTATTCTATACATATTTCATGACTTAATATCCTCTAATAGATGTAAAAGACCTTTTTTTAGATATGTTTAATATAGAAACATTATCTTTAATTTCCTATAATTCATATTTTTAGATTTGCGTGCAGGCCGTTAAAGCTTCCTGCTTGCTTTTTTGCACTGGTTCATAATATCCGTTGACAAAATGTTTCACTAACTTGTACATGAAACTCTTCTCTGCTGTTATGTTTAGCATCCCTGTTGCTGAATATAGTAATACAGAAAATTCGTTGAAAAAAAAACTTGTAGCATTTAAATGTTCTCGAACAGACTGTTCAAGAAGGTAATCTGTATAAGGCAAATAAAATGTTGAAACAGAGATAGTTAAGGTTTCAAAAAGACAGTCGAGGAAAATAACCTTTATTTTATTGAAGAAATCGTGTCATTTATTAATACAAAGATTATAAAAACTTCTACATGATAAAAAAAAAAAATAAATAAATAACCCCAGCTCTACAAGTGTTTTCACAAAGATGGTTGAAAGAAAACTAAAATGTCTGACAAGAATTATCCAGAGAAACTTGTCCGTACTAGAGGTGCTGACTTCAGACTTTTTTCTCCGGGAGGGATTTCTGGGGCTACGAGGGGGAGGAGGACATAATAAAACTCCTAGGGGAAATTCCACGTTTTGACCATTGAAAGCATAACATCTCAAATCCGCCAGGGGGGACATTTCAAAGCTTTGGAGGGGGAATATCACCCCCCCCCCCCGGGTTACCCCCTGGATTCAATACAGTGTACTATCCCATACTTTTCAAACTACAACGCCTTATTCAGTCTCAAAGAAAGGTTTCGTTGCTCCAATAAGCTTGCAATGTATAACTAATTTTTGAAAAAAAAGTGACACACTGATTTTTTTAGCTTGCTAAATACAACAAGAACGAAAAATCATGCGTCAAGCATAGATTATGAAACACTTTCCAACACATCCAGGAAACTGAAACAAAATTTCACCGTCAAATAAGATGAAAGAAGATATGTAAGTAAACAGTTTAGAAAACATATAACACATTGAAAAATACAATTTTCGAAATTACCTTCCAGTGTCAAAAAAGTTGTCGAATTATTTTGTGCAGCCTTGTATATGATCAATACTTGTATAGCATGATAAAATTTAGTTTAGCTAAAATATTCACATTTAGCAATTTTTGCGAATCGATGGAAATACACTCAAAATCTTTTGTACAACCCTGTATATTATCTGAAGACTTTTGTACACACCACATATTAAGCTAAAAGGCAACTTAAAACTCACTCGCTGCAATTGCCAACCGTAAACGACAGTGTATCTTTTTCTTTGCATAGCCCTGTATATGAATTTATTTATATTCCACAAACTTCTATTAGTGTACTAAATATAGTTCAGTAGTAAAATGCGTGACGCAATTAAAAACTACCCTTTAGCAATTCACTCTCATACTGTGTAATACTTACGGATTCCCTTGTGTAGCCCTGTATATGAACAACCGAGTTTATAAACATACACGTACTATGAAAAACTTTAGTTAAACTTAAAAAACTCAAACCAAAGTTGAAAACGCACTTATCACACGTAGACTGTAAATATCGCACATGTACTGTAACTGATATCTTTTGTGTGTCCCTGTAAATGAACTCAAAGCACACCACACTTTTAAGAAAAAAATTTATAGTGCACCTCAGTAATGCATATAATTTTCAGTATGTTTGAAATAGTGAAATATCACTAAATTACACTGCAAATGATTTTTCCCCATTAGAGCAATGTGTAACAGAATTATTTTTTTTTGACACTGTAAATGAATAATAAATGCTTTGCACCTCATATTCTACAAAAACATGTTTTAATGCGCTTCAGAATTATATATCAATTTCATCATGTTTTAAAGGACGTGGCATTATCAAAATATACTTGAAACGATTATTTCCCATTGACTGTATTGTAACGGAATATTTTTGATTGTCGCTGTAAAAAAACTATAAGCGCTACACACTTCAGTTGAAATAGAGAACATGCTATAGTAAACAACAATAACATACAAAAATTTCAGGGCAATTCCAGCATATTTACTCGAGTTAGAGCACGGGCAGACGGACAGAAGGTCAGACAAACCAAAGTCATAAACACTTTTCAACTAGGTTGGAAAGTGTTAAAAATGGATAATTTTAGTGCAAGTGCGAAATCATTTTCATCCGTGTATGTATAAAAACTTCGGGTATTATCATACAGGTTTTTCAGAATAAAACAGAAGTTTTCATGTTTCTTCATAAAAAAAGTATTTAACAAAAATCTCTGTCAAGAGTGAGTTTTTGATTTGCTTTAAAAAATTACAGAAGCAAGTTAAAGTTGTATTTAATTCAGAGTGAATGCATAGTTTATTTGCAATAAAAATAAAATGAAATCATAATTTTTATGAGTTAATTGCTAAATATGATGCGATTTGTTGCCATGTAGCAATAACGTTCATCCCTTTGCACTACCCCAATTTTCCAAATTAAAAGTTGTTATATTTTTATGTTTATTAAGGTATTGCCAATCTTCTTGATACTTTTGCATTTTTTTTTTATTTCATGAAAATAATAACACAAAATAATATATATTTTTAATTTTTTTATCATAACTAAATTTGCGATATATTTGAAAGCATTGTACTCTACATAATTAAAACCTTGTACTGTAATCAGAAAAAATATAATCTGCGTTGGCCATGTTTCGTATTATTCTACTGTAATTAATCATCCGAAATTATTGGCTGACTCTGAATGTACTTTGTCAAATTGATATAAAATCATTAGTTTAAAAAAAGGTTACATAACTTGAATCTGAAAATATTTTCGGACAATACTTTTTTTTTTTTTCTTTTTTTTTTTTTTTTTTAGTTTCAATATTGCATGAAACCAGTAGGAACATTGACAAAAAAAAAAAAAAAAAAAAAAGCTGGAAAATAATAAATAATTGCATTCGTGCAATTATTTTCAGCAAGAGACAAAAAGTAATGCGAGACGAAAAACATATTTTTTATATTAGAAATAATGAATAAATATGTAGCTAACATTAAAGAAGAGTCTTATTCGTGACTGAGCATTGCGCCAGTGATTGTTTTTATGAAAATCAGTGATTATAACTTGGATAAGCAAGACATTAAAATATATTTAAAGGAAAATAAACATAAATATAAAGAAAATATGTTGAAATTTGGTCAGTAAATCTAATTTTTGGGACATGACGATAACTAAAACATGATTAAAAGTTACCAATTTAAACATTTTAAAGACTTTTTTTTTTTATTATTTACTTGAAGACACCCCCTTTCTAACACAGAAAACTCTAAAAATAATACGTTAATTTGATCGGCTCTAAAACGTTTTCGGAAGATTGAATTATAATTAAACGATCAGTGGCAAACTCCTGTGATCGGGTTTCCATTAATTTCTGTTTGATTGAGAAATTTTAAGGCTGAATCATCTGACGTCAAAACAGCTAACAACTGTTCTCATGATTGATTAAATAAGATCAATTAAACATTTAAAAATCCACTTGTGTAAAATGGCTGAGTAAACAATGTCGCTGCATCTAGGAATTTTATACCTATGGTATAAGAAAATTGTTTTCAGTAAGTCGTTTTAAATGTATAGTTTCCAATATGACGTAATTTTCACTAAAGTTTTCTTCCCATTATTAAGCGTATAAATAAAGTTTTTAATTGAATTGGAATATTATTATTTACGCTGTTTTAAAATTTACAACAATGGGTAAAAGATTTTGGCGAAATAAATGAATCTCTCGTGTAAATATATTTTTTAATTGAAACTTTTTGGAAATATTGTTATTCGTGTATTTTAAATATTGCGTAAGTTTTCCATTTAATGCTTTGAACGCGTAATAATATAATTATTATTTTCAAGCTTGATTTCCCTTTTAATATTCACGCGCAAAGACATTTTCTATTACGTAATTTTCTCCATTTACAACTTTTAACACATGATCATTTAATTATTTTTTTTTTCTGTTTTTATTAGTCACGTGTGAATACATTTTTTAAATAAGAGAATATTATTATATACACTATTTTACAAATTGTCAACTATTTAAATAGATGGCTTTTTCAAAATATGAAATAAATCTCAATTAAAATTATGAAATTTTGAATAAAAAATTGAAAATAAGCCCTCAAAAGATTAGTCAAAATTAAAAAAAATAATTTCTCACTGCACACCGTAAGCTTATAAACTATATCTTCTCAAAATATTATTAAAATCCTATGCTTAGTTTTTGTTCCCATACATTTTTTTAACAGAACTATTTTGACCGACTTTAATATTAAATATCTCTTAAAATAAATGTTAGATTTAAAAACTGTCTGCTTCAGTGTGTTCATCGAAAATTTCTTTATAAAACTACCAATTTTCATATTTTTATATGCAACAGTTTTCTGAATATTAGCCCAGAAAGACCTCAAGGTACAAAAAATTCATCTACAGCGGCGTTAGCGGCATTTACTTTTTTTTTTTTTTTTTTTTTTTTTTTTTTTGAAATATAGAGAAATACTTACATATTTTAAAATATAAGTTTATTTTCCAATCAAGAGAACATTTTCAAAAAAATATATATAATCCTTCTGTAATATCTTTGTAATAAAATTCTAGTCAAGATTATTTTTTATTAAAATTTATGAAAAAGGACTTGTTACATGAAATTAAATTCAGATGAAGATAAAAAAAAATATTTTTTATAAAAATCCATATATTGGTTCAAATGCTGATGCTCGGGAAAAATCGATAAGAAAAGGTTGATATTTGAACTGAAATTATCATCATTTTAAATATTGCAAATATATTGACTGAAGGGTAACTGAGGGGTAACAATTTTAGGTTTTTGTATTTTCATGTACTATCAAGATGTTAAAACTTCATGAAAACCTGGATAAATTTCATCAACTTCCAAAATAACCACTTCAAATAAAAATCACTTTAAAAATGAACATTGCTTACGCTGTATATGCTGATAGCTGAAGTTCTTTTAACCATAACATTTCTTCTATAAAATGATAGAATTATTGTTATTATTATTTGTTTATAGTCCAAAATTTAAAAATAGAACACAAGTTAAGAAAATTTTAAAATACAAGTTAATTAAATATCAATACTATGAATGAATTTTTTTAAAAGAACTGGATTATTTAGTAGAATTAATTTTAATGCAGTACTTGATTCTTTAAATAAGCACAATAAATAATATTACTTTTATTTTAATGCTGCATTTTGCATCATCTTTGGTGAGTGTCATTGTTGCGTACAGAAAACACATAAATAGGAAATAGTAGCTGGCTTCAACTGGATGAAACTGAACGTTTGAACGGATACACTGCAGTCCTCAAGTCCGATTTAAAAAAATCCTCGGAAAGTTTCCGCGTATGTTTCATCATCTTGCCCTTGAAAACAAAGACAAACAAATTAAATAATACATGTATTTAACTGAAAAAACTCTCTTATTTAAATCATTTCATCTATTGCATAGAATAACATTTTATTAAAAATTCATAAATTTATATATATGAAGGACTCAGGTGTAAAACATGGTAACTATGATATTTTATTTCATTTTTACTGATTAGCATGTTAAATTGTTTAACTTCATCCTGAAAACTTTTTTAAAGTTAGGATTGCATCTCCTATGCAAAAATAATTATTTAAAAGTATTAAAATGCAGACGAGAAATTTGCAAAGAACGCCTTGATTGGTTTAGCATTAACTTGTGATATTTTATGCTGGCTAGTGTAAGATCTTGAATCATGAAATATAAAATGAATTAAAAAATGATCTGAATTTTTCTGCCTCTTATTAAAAATACTAGCAGATCCGCCCGGCGTTGCCCGGTCCCGTCAAAAAATAATACGAAACGCAAAATCACTCTAAAAATCGCTACACGAAACTCTTCCTCTGGTAACTCTTTATCTTTCGGAAATTAAATAGAGAGATGGACACGAAGCGGAAGTAAATTTAATACCACCTCCTCAAATGTCTGGATATTTGATTCAAATCGGGTCAGTTTTTGGTCAAAATTTTTAAAAAAAAGTTACCGTCTGATTTTCCCAAAATTTGCATTTGGAGAATCAGAAAAATAAACTGTGAGTTTCGATTCAAATAATCCAATACTTTTCTTAATATATGAGGATAAGCGAAAATAAAACTTTTTCGTTTACTGGGATTATCAAATCGATAACTTTCTTTTGCGGTTTCAATAAAAATAGCCATTTTTGGCGCACGCGCAGGAAAATCATTTCGTTACACCGCCAGGGGATGCCTTTTGTTCTAAACAAATTATCCGACACGTGTCCCCGCTGTTTGCGATACTGTGTATAGCAGGCATGCTAGGCATGCGCTTCAAAATCTTTTACTTCCAGTTTCTACTACCAGGTGGAACATTCTGTTCTAAATAAACCTATTTCCGAACGAAACTCCGGCACTCGTTTTCCTTCTGCTTACGGAGAAGGCGTGCCTGTTCACGCGCGAAAAATCTGTTAGTTCCAATTTCCACCACCAGGAAGTACCAAATCCATGTCTTAAATAATTAGCTATATCTTAATAAGTTCATGTTAAGTTGAATGAACTGATTACCGTTGAAATCGGACCCATAGAACCCGAGAAAATAAATCACCCTCCTGAATATTTATATTCATACATGGTGATAACCAAGGGCTGAAAAAATGATACCGAAGTTTATTTAGTACCTGGGAGACATCGGAAAAATGTCAGAAAAGATTTCGTTTGAATCGGACCAAGATTTAATGCAAAATCTTTTAGTTACATTTTTCCCCGCCAGGGGTGCACTCTGTTCTAAACAAACTTCTTTCCGAACGAAACTCCGGCTATGTGTCTCCGCTGCTTATAACAACGCATAGAAAGCGTTCTGTGCACGCGCAGAGAATCTTTTAGTTCCGCTTTCCACCGCCAGGGGGCGCCAAATCTATGTCTTAATTAGATATCTATATCTTAATTAGTTCCTGTTAAGTTGAATGAATCAATTGTCATTGAAATCGGGCCCTTTGTTTGAATCGGACAAATTCGAAATGCAAAATTGTTTAGTTTCACTTCCCACCGCTAGAGGGTGCACTCATATTCTAAATAAAACTTTCCGATCGAAACTCCGGACGTGTCCTTGCTGCCTACGACACTGCATAGCAGGTATGCTGCGCACACGCTGCAAAATCTTTTAATTCCATTTTCTACCGCCAGGTGACACCAAATCTGTATATTAATTAGTTATCTATATCTTAATTAGTTCGTGTTAACTTGAATGAACTAATTCTCATTGAAATTGGGCCCATAGAACCCGAGAAAATACCCCTCCCTGGTCATTAATGTTCAGAAATAGTGGTAACCAAGGTCTGAAAAAATTATACCGAAGTTTATCTAGTACTTGGGGGACAGGGATTAATTTCTACGAAAAGAAGTACCGGAACCATAATATTCTGCAGTACTAACGTCCGTAGCGTACCCCCCCCCCCTCCTCCGCCGTCACTTCAATCTGCATATTTATAATTCATACATTATTTTGAAAAAATTTAAAGCATTGTTTTTTTATTTAGCAAAATAAAAATTTTAAAAACTGCGTATAGCTTAGCTATCAACTATTCCACTCTTTAGTTATTACTATTTCCAAATAGAAACCTTTGCTTAATTTTAATGTTAATAAGTCGCAGAATTCTACGATTAAATAAGCTCAGGATTATGATTCGAAAATAGTGTTAAAGGGCCGCTTCACTGAAACTCCCCGATCGCGAAATCCCATATTAACCTATGGGAAAACTCCGAAGCGCGATGACTCATTACCTAATGTAATTATTAAAAAACGGTTTTCACCATCAGAAAGTAGACGTCAGATGCCGACGTTGTGCGTTTTTAAAAACTATCTCCGTTATTTTAAAGTATTTCTAAGAAGTTGATAAAATTTCATCAAGTGGAAATTTCAACGTTTATAGGGAATTTTTAAATAGTTAAAATTTAAAGAGACAAGTTTTAAAAACGCACAAAGTACGCATCTGACGTCTACTTTCTGATGGTTAAAATCGTTTTTTAATAACTACATTATGTAATGAGTCATCGCGCTTCGGAGTTTTCCCATAGGTTAACATGGGATTTCGCGATCGGGGAGTTTCAGTGAAGCGGCCGGTTAACACTAAAAATGAATAGTTTCAGCTATGTAGAATAGAAAAAGACTATTCCTATTTATTTACTGTGATCAAAATAGCATTAAAATGATTTGAAATGGGAATAAATAAAATTTTGAATTTAAGACAGATTGAGCTCGAGCCTGCCCAAACCCAAAGACTGATATAAAAATCGAGCCTGTTTCATCTCCATCTCTTACGTGAGTGACACATTACGTCACTTTTGTTTTGATAAAAAAGAAGGCAAAAGATTGGAGATGGGAGGGAAAGGAAAGGGTAATTTAGGATTTGTCTTTCGGAAGCGTTTTTGCGCAGTGTTTGTGAGCTCCGATGAATTTTGGCCAATATTTAAATATTTACTAAAAACAGAGAAGTACCGGAGTTGAGCTCCAGTGGGCTCCGCCGCTAATTAAGCCTTGCCTGGGGACATGAGAAAAGGTTTCGTTTCAATCGAACTAATAATTAAATACTTCTGATTTTGGAAACAGGGGGGAATGAGAGAGTTTCGATCAGAGAATTAACGCGATATTTAAACTACAACCGAACACTCACCTCTTCTCCCCCCATAGAATTAAACCAACGACGTTAAAAAATTAGGAATTATCATTAACTTTTGAAACAGAAACAAAATGACTTTTTTTTTTAGCATTCTAAAACAATAAGTTATCGTTGTTAATTTCTGAAATCAAATACATAAATGAAGTATACATGGAAAAACTCTAAAAATCGCAAAAAACAACTCGCAAAAATTCACAACTCGCAGTTCGAATTGCAATCAGCTGACGACCTTTTCATCTGCCAATCACAATTGCCGGGTTGACTTCCAGCTGTGCCTACAATTCTATCAGCTTACCCATCACAACTGCCCTCCAATGGTGTTTGACTCTTGTAGTGGGTGATTAGTGACATCATTTGAAACAAAAAAAGCTGCAAAACATGAACAAAAAATGTTAAAAAACACATAAAAAATGAAATTAAAAGAAAAAAAGCTAATAAAAAAATCAGGATAGTAAATAATCCACCCTTCCCTTTTAAATTGGGTTTTTTTTATCAGTAAAGAATTATAAACTTTCTCCAAGCTAAAAGAAGTTTTAAAAAAATGACGATTCTGAACGTATCTGAGGCTGAAATGGAACCACTGAACCAATCAAGCATTCTGGGCAAAATTACTGAATGTCGAAGGAAAAAATTAGCCGAAAAATCAAAAATCTTTGTACGAATTTCCCATAAACTTTATTGAAAAGAGGATAAATTTTACTATATTGGGCTAAGAGATTGGAACCGGATTCCGGTTACTAATGTGAGTAAATTGCAGCGAAATGTCAACAAACACTAAAAATCGATTTTTAAAATCATGATTCTTTAACTGTAAAGAATTATCAACTTTCTCCAAACTAAAAAGAGAAAAAAAAATGACGATTTTAAGCGCATCTCAGGCTGAAATGGAAACAACCACTGAACCAATCAAGCATTCTGGAAAAATTTCTTAGTGTCGAGGGTAAAAATTCGCCAAAAATTCATAAATCGCGGTAGGAATTTCGCATAAATTTTATTGAAAAGAGGACAAAATTTACTATATTGGGCTGAGAGATTAGAACCGAATTTCCGTTACTAATGTGGAAGAATCGCAGCAATACATGAAAAAAAAAAAAAAAAAAAAACTAAAAGTCGCATAAAAAATTTAATTTAAAAGATATCTATTGTAAAATTTCAAAATCTGGCTTCGAGGTACAAAACTACATGTATAGAGGTACCTTCCCACGAAATTTTGTAGGTCGAAATTTCGAAATTTCGATTGTAGGTGAGTTTTCGAAAATTTTGCGGTCGCTTCAGAACACAACCGAGAAACACACACACACACACACACACACACAAACTTCCTTCTTTATTATAGTGGGAGATTTTATGCATTATAATGAGAAGAGAAAATCCTTTGGTTAAAAAATTAATTCTAAAATGTTCAAAATTTTGATTAAAAAATTCTTGAATTATTTGGTAACAACGAACTTAAATTGTGCAAAAATTCATTTCTTACCAAAAAATAAATAAAAATAAAAATAAAGCATAGAATAAAAGTAGAATAATAGTAAAACAGCACAATATTATAGAAATATTAATATTAATGAAATAATAAGGTTATTTCTTATTTTTTATACTCTCAAATTAGGAGAATCATTATCTATGCGAAGGTATATACTATTACATGTTCTATTTTTCTGCGTCTAAATATATCAGAGTTGTAAAAATGTTTGACGCATCTGTAATGCAATACAGGGTTCATTAGCAAACAATATGGTAAAAATGTTCATTGTTAACTTGTTAAGTTATTCTTCATTTTCTTATATATGCAGCCGTGCCCGCTTGTCAAAATAAATCATTATGGTGATCAGAAGATAGTAAATAAAGGGAATTGTAGACTTTAAAAACATTTTTTTTTTCATTATTTGTGTTATTCCAACAAGAAAAATCACCACAGAAGTGCTCTATGCCATAAATTTAACAAATATTTAATTTATACAGGGAGAAATATATATATATATAGTATATATATAGTATGTATAGTATAGTAAATATTTTAGTATATATATATATGTGTGGGTGTGTGTGTGGTTTAATGGTTATTATTTACAAAAGTTTTATTATATATATATATATATATATATATATATATGTAATACCTTTGAATTTCAAAATACATTAAAATTAAAGCTACTAATTTGATTTTTAGAATTTTTTTAAATGTTCAATGCGTTTCAGTTTTAAAAATGTTCTTCTTGTTTTAATTTTATTTTTTAAACGGACTCAATTAAAAAACTTGCTCATCCGTGTTTTAATGCAATAGACAATTATTTAAAATAAAAATATAAAAAAAGTATTAAAAATTCATATATTAAAAGACTATCTTACTAATTTGAATGCCTTAATAAACTGAATTTCTGGTAAAAATCCACATGTTAATGGATTATGTTACTAATTTAAGTGCCTTTATAGACTTAATTTTTATAAAATTTCACATATTAACAGATTATGTTACTAATTTGAGTGCCTAACTGAATTTTGATTAAAAATCCATATATTGATTAGACTATGTTAATAATATGAATTTTTGATAAAAATTCTCATATTAATAGAGTATATTACTAATTTGAGTGCCTTAATAAACTGAATTTTTATTAAAAATCCACATATTTCGACAATGTTACTTATTTGAGTGGCTTAATAAACTGAATTTTTGATAAAAATTTTCATATTAATAGAGTATGTTACTAATTTAAGTTCCTTAATAAACTGAATTTTTATTAAAAATCCACATATTTCGACGATGTTACTTATTTGAGTGGCTTAATAAACTGAATTTTTATTAAAAGTTCACATATTAATATACTATATTACTAATTTGAGTAACATTAATAAACCAACATCTCAAAATGCATGCCAGATTTGTTGTAGTTATATATCAAGATTGTTCTTAGCGAAAAGCGATAGTGAGAATTTTGAATAACAAAACAGATGGTCGCATGGAGCATTTTAATGGTGCATTAAAAAAAAAAAAAAAAAAAAAAAAAAAAAAAAAGATGTTTTAGTGAATTGTGAGTGTACTATGTTAAAATCTTGTTTAAAAGGTCTTTCGTAGATACCTCATAAAGATATTTTGAAAGCAGGAATAATCTATATGAGGATGATTGCTGTTGATTATTTCGAAAAACATTTGAAAAAGACTAAAACATTCAAACATTTTGGTTTATGACTAAATATTAACTGATTGTTCTTAATTGTTTGAAAAGTAAAATAAAAAAACTGAAACTTCAAATAATTTTGTTTGTGTCGTAATAATTACAATTGATTATTTCGTAAAGCAATTCAAAAAGTTTAAACCGCTCAAAAAAATTTTTATGACTAAATAATAATAGATTGTTGTTTATTGTTTTGAAAAAAATAAAAAAAGATTTAAAATGTTAAAAACCATTTTTGTTTATGACTAAATAATAAAACAATGATATTAATTTTGATTATTTCGAAAAGCAATTCACATTACAGTATAATTAGAGATGTACCTTTAGAAGGGATAAGGGATTGTGTCAGATACATTATACACCCAGAAAAAGGAATTGATTAAAACTGCAAAATTTGTATTGTTGAGTACATTTTGGTTGTTTTAGCAAAATTCAAGTAAAATTGAACCATTTTACTTGAATTAACAAAACATTTTTTGCTGACGATACAATTTTTTTTTTTTTTGGAATTGCAAAAAAAAATTTTTTTTTGTTGATTCAAACAAAATTTCCATTGACCTATATTTAAACAAAAAGTTTTGTTGGGTCAACCAAATTTTTGTTGATTCAACAAAACTTTTTTCTGGGTGTAACATAGAAGTGCGCAGGGGTCGGAAGTAGCGCGTTACAAGTAGCAAAACTACAGTAATCACTATTTTTTACAGTAGTTTGTAGTGTAGCGTGCTACATTTTGAACAATGTAGTGTAGCGAGTATCGCGATTAAAAATATCAGTAGTACGTAGCGAGAACCGACGCTACTTTCAACGTTACTTCAGGTGAAAATGTGCCAACCTGCATATCAAATGGTTAAAATTTGCTTCTTCTGTGCAAATATTGTTCGGCTCAACAATTTGCGAATCTCAGTTGCAGTTTATAGAAACGCATCGCATGAAGACATACATTTTCTCCATTGACACTTGCTGCTAAAATCAAATACTAACCCACCAAAGTAAATAGTTTTCTTGCTGACAACACTTGTCTATTTACTCGTTATTAGGTCTTCATGCTTTAACGCTGGGTTTCTTATTATTCGGAATTGCTTTATTTACAGATTTATTTACTGTTTACATTTAGAGTTATTTTTTCTGTAATTTTCCAGATTATAACATCTCTTTTAATTTTTCTACTGAATATGTAATGTGTGTATAAACTAACACTTTCCTGTATGTTATCTTTCTTAATTTTTCAAAGCCCTCGATTGCGTCGCATTAATTTATTTGTATCTCGGCAGACGTGATATAACGAGGAGTTGCTGTATTATTTAATTCAGGTCTTCAGTTTCGAATGTAAATTGAATATCTTGACAAAATCTGAATGTAGCGAAATATTGACTACTTTTGAAAAGTAGTTTGTAGTCTCTACTTTTTTAAACAAGTAAGCTGTAGTTGTAGTTAACTACATTTTCAATAAAGTAGTTGTAGTTATAGTTCGCTACAATAACAAAGTAGTTTTTCCGACCCATGGTTAGGGCGATACATATATTTTAGGATTACCGTTAGGCACCTAACATCTTGAATATATTAACTCGTGGACAACTTCGGTTCAGCACCCGCGAACTCCACAGTACTGCAATTTGGGATACTGTAATTTCAACGGCACATAACTTTGTTGGCAGTATAGTGATAATGAAATACCTGACGCGCCGCATAAGTTCGTTTAAACTTTAAAAATTCATTAAAAAGAAACAAAAGATAATAAAATATTGCGGTTTGCATGGATGGGATTAGTGGGAAGTTGGATTTTTTAAATAACAAAAAAAGTAATTCAAAAATTACCGATAGATGGCAGTGGCATTCATAATACGAAGCAGATTTATGCAAATTCGGCTATAAATGAAACACGGTTAAAATCGGTCCACATAGATTATTCATTCGATGCTAGCAGTATGCTATCGTTACCAGATCAATGGTTGTTAGTTAAACTCTTTTACAAGAACGGGGAATCAGCAACCGGCGCATTGACAAAACACCGCACTGTAAAAGGACTCATACTGAAGCTGAGATACTGAAACTTGTCAGACGCTTCAAAGAAACGGATCGTTTGTGTTTGGAGGATCGTTCCGAAGTGGAAGGCCCTTCTTGACATCTGCTTCATATAAGGTGGTTAGAATGACAGTGGAGTAAGTCAAAAATTTGGAAAATCTAGATAACCATATTTTTACTGAAAGTATATTCATTTCTGTTCACTGTGACAGTGAAATAAGTCATAGTTCACTTATGCAGTCGCTAAATGGGAAAACTAGTTGGACCGCTTAATGCAACGAGATACGGCAACTTTCACTAAAACCCTCCATTTCTCAAATCACTAAATTGTGACTTACTCCACTATCATTCTAACCCCCTCATATTGTGAATGCAGCGCCATCTATCGGTAATGATTTGAAACGCTACTTTTTTTGTTATTAAAAAAAAGTCTGATCTCCCTTTAATTCCATTCCTGGAAATCGCAATTTTTTCTTGCATCATTTGTTTTTCTTTAATGATTTTTTAAAAGTTTTAATGAACTTATAGCGCACCCGGTATAATGGATGATTCCTATACTAAATTTAATAAAAAATCGAATGTTTTTTTTTTTTTTTTTTTTTTTTTTTTTTTATCAATATTTTTTTTTAAATTTTTATTAAAGAAAGCATGTTTTCGAAAAACACCGACATTTGAAATTTTGGTTGGTGCGAATTCGCACTAGCGAGGAGTTCACGGTTAATAGCATCATTATTGGGTCAATTTGTGTTAAAAATGACTAAAGTGAGGAAATGAAGGGCGTCAAATAAAGTAAATCATCTAAAAAGGCGCCAAACGTAGAGGTTTCCGCCAAACAATACTTTCCAGCTCTTTCCAATTACATTCCCGTATGCAAGTATAAAATGTAATTTCTTTAAATATATATTCTAATGTATTATTTTAATATTATTTAAGATCTGAATTTATTGCCTCTCTGACGGATATGCCTTTAGAAGATTGTTTAACTATACAAGATCAGAAAAATTGGTAAATTTAGCCAAATTTAACGTATTCCAATAATATCAATTTGACTTTTTTTTTCGATATGAAGAACTTATAAGACCATCGTAGTTTTGAAATACATTTTACTTTATTTATTTATTTATTTATTTATTTGCATATTAACATAATGAAAAACTACGATGGTGTTATCAGCGCTTCATGTCGAAAACAAAAATCCAAATATGTGAAATACATTAGAATTTGCTAATTAGAACTCCATTTCTGTCTTGTATAACATATTTATAAAATCGTCAGACAAACATGATTCAGAGAAGCAGTAAGAATAAATCCTTAATTATATTTAAATAATCGAAACATTTTTAGACAATAATTTTTTGAGTTTATTCGTGTGAGAGGGTGGGTGTAGAGTCTTTTACGAGTCGGGATGTACCCGACCCGAACCCAACAATTTTGCATAATGTCAACCCGAATCCCGATCCTAACCCGACACACTTCAACCGACCCGAAACCCTAACCTAAACCGAAATATTTAAATTAAAAGAAAAAAAATAATCTACATTTTAATACAATTATGGATAAATTGCCTGCAATTAAATATCTAATATCACTTTTATCTCCTTTGAATAAAAATGAATATATATATGCTCATTTATATTTAAATATATAGTTTTTTCATGTGAAAAAGTATTCAGGACATTCTTTTAAAAAATCGGTCAACTCAATCCCGACCCGAAAGAGTCAAAACCCAACCCAACTCCGAAACATTTAAAGTCATCTTGAAACATTTAAAGTCATCACGAAATAAATGAGCGTCAACCCGACCCGAACCGCAGATTGAATCGGGGTCAGGTGCGAGTGAAATCGGGTTACCCGACCAGATGCAGGATTGTAGGTGGGGGAGAAAAATCAATGCTTATCTACGCATCTTCTGTAGAAAGCAGTCTTCTCGAAAATTTTGTGTAAATTTAGAAAATAATTTTAGAACTTATACTTTCTGATACAAATTTAGAAAGTCATTTGCGTATGATATATCTTAAAAACAAACAAACAAACAAAAAACACAGTCTTTGACAGTGACACAAAAATAGACACTCTAGACAGATAAATATGAACCCTTGGAATCAATTTGCATGCTATGTTACTCTTTTCAACAATGCCGTTAATTATATCGCAATTTTTTCTTTTAGTTTTTTCTTGAAGTACATCTTCCACGACAACGTCAGACGTGACGTAAGGGGGTGTCTTTATCGCATCTAATGAAACAAGATAATTTAAATTGCCAAAGATGCAGTTATAGATAGTAGAGCTATATTTTTCTGACTGAGTAATGGATTGATAAACCTGACATGTGTTATATTTCTCGGGATCTTGGCGCTTTTACGAAGAAATAATCTGTCATGAGGTCATTGTGTTTTATTTCTCTTTGAAAGTGCAGTTTTATTTAGACTGAATATAGTTTAATTTTACTTTTTAATACAATTAAAAATATAAAGAAAATTCCATATAGTAAAACGTCAAATTCACCTTCTTAAACTTGAAGAAAACACAATGCAAACACATTGACCGGCATTAACAAATAATTTTTTATCAATAAGTTTGCATTGTGTTTTTTCAACTTTTTAATACAATTTATCATACGTAAACTATACGAAGAAATAATCTGTCATGAGGTCATTGTGTTTTATTTCTCTTTAAAAATTCAGTTTTATTTAGACTGAATGTAGTTTAATTTTACTTTTTAATACAATTTACCATATATAAAATATACGAAGAAATAATCTGTCATGAGGTCATTATGTTTTATTTCTCTTTGAAAGTACAATTTTATTTACACTGAATGTAGTTTCATGTTGCTTTTTAATACAATTTACCATATATAAAATGTACAAAGAAATAAATTGTCATGATGCTGGGACGGCTCGACGGTAAGTTATCCTTACTTTGCTTTAATTGATTCGATTGAATTTTAATTAGATTACCTCCATTGATTAATTGATTACTTCTCCTATTAATTAAATATTTGAATAGTAAAAAAAAACTACAATGGAAGTTGCGTGGCATCGTGAGTAAATAGTGGTAGTTACCCAAAATCGTACGCAGACCATCACCTCCCGCCTTCTCTGTATTGGTAAATAATTAAACATTAAATTAGAACTAAACAGTTTATTAGAACTTTCACAAATAGGTTACAATACAATTAAAGATTATACTCATAATTTGAATATAAGCTGAACTAGACTTGATTCTAAATAAACAAATAAATACACTTAATCTAAACACATTAGTTAGGATGCCTACGAAGCCCTATACAAGCTTACGTTAAAATCTACATTAAATTTTTGAATGAGAACAATTCGGAATACTTAGTAAATAAATCATACCTGCGGTCAACTGGAACAGTACGCTGATCATCCTAAAATCGGTCCTTTCAAACAGTTCAGCCGGCACTATCACTCACAATTCGACTAATTTTCAATCGGCTATTCTATCCTCTCCAACACTTCAAAAAAAACCCATCACTTTTCTCTCATCATCACCAACCTACTTCTCTCGTCAACTCCTTGCCTCCGTATCCTCTCTCCTCTTTCTGCTCCCCTATCTTATTTCTCTGTCTCCTCCCCCAGAATATTCTCCCCGTTTTTTCTATCCCAATCCTGGCCACCTTCTCATTTTCTTATCATCCCTTTCCATTCACTCAAATGGCTAGAAACTTCTCATTGTCTGAAAGCCTGCCTCCAAACAAAATTATTGGATATCTCTTCATTTAATAAATCCCACCTACTACGGGGTCATCTCACCCTTTTCCCGCCGAAAATTCTCACGTTTTTCTCTTAGGTGGTCTGGGGGGGCGTTCTTGCACTCATAATTTTATCTAACGCTGTCAAGTATGACATTTACTATTCCCGACTTTCTTTTATTAAACTTACTTCTATCTATACAATTGTAACCTCTCTTCTTGACGTAACTAACTTTACACCTGGGTTCCCCATTATCGTTCACACGTGCACCCGCCACTTAAAATCAGCAGCTGAGCCAGTCTTTTATCTTCTTAGCCCAACCTAAAATTCCATGTTATTCACGAGCATCCCCATGCTCTATTTCTATTCTTCTAATATAACCTACCTGGCTCTTAACCGAAACTCATCTTGAGAAAGAATATTCTAAGCTTACAATTATCTCACGCCTTGCCGATAGTTATCCGGCAATATTAGAAAAGGCTAAATAAAAGAAAAAAAACAAGAAAAAAAAAAGAAAAAATCCTTAACTCCCTATTCTGAAATAACTAGGCATCCCAACAACATAAATATAACATAAAACTAGGAAAAATGCACAATAAACACTAAATACAATACAAACATGATAAAACTACTAGCCATAAGACATAGGATATACCAACGCAATAAAATACCAGACAGCATAAAGTTATGTAAAATTGAAATACTAAAAGAGAAAATTTTTTTTTTTTTTTTTTTTTCTTTTTTTTTTTATATGTCTTGTGACTAGCTAACAATAACTTTTAACGTGATTTGCAACAACAAGTAATGACAGTCGCGAGTGTTGTAATTATAATACAAATAATGAATAATGCAGCGCCTACCAATTTTAAAAAGAAAAATCTGCTGCCCAAATTTGGAATTTGCAGCCAATCCCATACTTGGGTTGTTGTAGTAGCACTAATTGAAGCTGTGTAATTTGTGTCTAGTTTTAATAATTCTACCGACGGTTCGTCTAAGCAATATTTAAAGGTGCGACATTGTGAGATAGTATTTGATTTAAGGCATAATTTGTCCGTATCACACTTCTTTTCCGCCTGAAATTTTACAACATGTTGTGAGTCTTCTAATTGAAGAAATATGGCCTTAGTATGTATTAATATATGCTGTAGTTGTACGGTGACCATTCCAACTTGACATGATGAATGCGCGGTGAAAGTTAAACGAGCCAAAATCTTACAATTATAACAGCCACTAATTATCAGATTAGCTTCGCTTAATTGCGGGCAAATAGTAGTAGTTTGCACTGCTATTTTAAAATTAGAAAAATGCAGCTGAACTCGTACTGCTGATGATAAAAGCTGTGTAGACTGGAGTTTCTCATTGTTGATTCTAAAGAAATGTATGTGTCTTTGGAGTGGTAACGCTGTTTCCTGTGTAGCTCTCAGGCGTTCTATATTGTCAGGCGGCGTAATACATCGTAATCTGTCTTCGAAAAAATCGCACTTTGTGAGGTCAGGTGAGAATATAAAATTCTTTGTAAAGGAAGTGTTCGCTTGGATAGAGCCAACAATATATGCTTGTGGAGAATTTCGTTCTGAGGCTGGGGCTAAGTAAGCCTCCTCGGGGTTACCCACTCTTTGAATCAATTTATCAGTGAAATGTAAAACAGGCTGATTGTATGCGCCTAACACTGTAATTCTTATACCAGAGTCCGTGATAGCGGTATCAGAAGTAATAAGTCTCGAAATTGTGTTATTTTCTACGTGAGTGATTAGAATTTTATATTTACAAGAGTGTCCTACAATATTCGATACTTCGAAACACTGCAACAAATTTGGCTCGTACCAGACTCTATAAAAATTGCAACTTGGCCGCGTTAAAATAAAGCATCCTGAACCATTTTCTCCAGCTAGACAATCGGAAAAACCCGGAAATTCACGGCTCTCTGCAGTTTCAGCTTCGAATTTCAGACCATTTTCATTGATTGTTTTCGAAACACAATGCTGGCCTTGCCCACAAAATTTATTATAGATGCATGAGATCTGGCTAATTTGCTTAGCCCTCACAGGAAACGTAAAGTAAAGACGTTCTTTATTAAATGTACAAAGCACTTCTTCTAGTTTTATTTTTAAAGAGAAGAGATGGTTTTCATTCGCGTCAGAAAACCACAAACAGTTTTCCGCTAACAATGACGGTAGAGAAATCTCTGCGGTCGTGAAGATTTTACAGTTACGGGAACCGTCATTCATTGTCGTACATGACTTGAGGTCAGACTGTATGATTGTGTTCATGTTGCAGTCTGCCGTAGTGGGGGAGAAAAGACAAATACATGCTAGTATCACCACCGGCAGAACGGGAATGTTACCTCTCCGGTACTCATTTTGTTCCAGTTTTACATAGCAGGAACGTAAAATGTCCCGTATTGAGTGTCCGATAAAAGCACCTAATAACAATGAACACCGAGCGATGAATTTAAAGACACGAAGGACTGCATATAAACACATAAGTACAGAGAAAAATAAAAATTGCATACTTTTAAAAATCATTTTAACACACAAAAGTAATAAAATAAATGACACTGAAATTATAAAATAAAGAGAATAGCGAAATATGGCAGGATAACATTGAAAATGTGATAAGATTTCCTTACATAGGAAACAGTGTCTAATTTGGCACAACGATTTTCCATTGACATGTACCGTACCAAATACAACTTTTCCACTTTTGTGGAGGTAAGTGATTTCTAAATCAGTTTTATAAGCTAATAGTTCGAATGGGATATGAATTATATTGTCAGACGGTATGGTTAACACGTGTTCGAAATCAGAACTCCTAAGAATGACGCGTCCTGAGTCTGGAAAATGTAGCAACGGGTCCCGAAAGGAAAAAGTCAAATTGTTCTGTGTAAAAGACGCCGTTTCGCCTTCTAAGAGTTTTCTGCGTACACTGTGAACAGTATTAATCTTGGAGTCGTAGAAGCACACATCCAAATTAATTAATTTTGGATTGGTAATCGTTGAGTCCGGCATCACGGCGATTAGGTCCACTCGTTTAAATGTAGAAAAACAAAAGCATGTGCTATTAGGAAAACATGTATTATGTCCGCAAAAATGAGAATCACCATTACAGTTAGTTGAAGTACACGCACATTGTTGCATGATGTTCGTTAAACACTCATATTGCTGGGACGGCTCGACGGTAAGTTATCCTTACTTTGCTTTAATTGATTCGATTGAATTTTAATTAGATTACTTCCATTGATTAATTGATTACTTCTCTTATTAATTAAATATTTGAATAGTATTAAAAAAACTACAATGGAAGTTGCGTGGCATCGTGAGTAAATAGTGGTAGTTACCCAGAATCGTACGCAGACCATCACCTCCCGCCTTCTCTGTATTGGTAAATAATTAAACATTAAATTAGAACTAAACAGTTTATTAGAACTTTCACAAATAGGTTACAATACAATTAAAGAATATACTCATAATTTGAATATAAGCTGAACTAGACTTGATTCTAAATAAACAAATAAATACACTTAATCTAAACACATTAGTTAGGATGCCTACGAAGCCCTATACAAGCTTACGTTAAAATCTACATTAAATTTTTGAATGAGAACAATTCGGAATACTTAGTAAATAAATCATACCTGCGGTCAACTGGAACAGTACGCTGATCATCCTAAAATCGGTCCTTTCAAACAGTTCAGCCGGCACTATCACTCACAATTCGACTAATTTTCAATCGGCTATTCTATCCTCTCCAACACTTCAAAAAAAAAACCCATCACTTTTCTCTCATCATCACCAACCTCCTTCTCTCGTCAACTCCTTGCCTCCGTATCCTCTCTCCTCTTTCTGCTCCCCTATCTTATTTCTCTGTCTCCTCCCCCAGAATATTCTCCCCGTTTTTTCTATCCCAATCCTGGCCACCTTCTCATTTTCTTATCATCCCTTTCCATTCACTCAAATGGCTAGAAACTTCTCATTGTCTGAAAGCCTGCCTCCAAACAAAATTATTGGATATCTCTTCATTTAATAAATCCCACCTACTACGGGGTCATCTCACCCTTTTCCCGCCGAAAATTCTCACGTTTTTTTCTCTTAGGTGGTCTGGGGGGGCGTTCTTGCACTCATAATTTTATCTAACGCTGTCAAGTATGACATTTACTATTCCCGACTTTCTTTTATTAAACTTACTTCTATCTATACAATTGTAACCTCTCTTCTTGACGTAACTAACTTTACACCTGGGTTCCCCATTATCGTTCACACGTGCACTCGCCACTTAAAATCAGCAGCTGAGCCAGTCTTTTATCTTCTTAGCCCAACCTAAAATTCCATGTTATTCACGAGCATCCCCATGCTCTATTTCTATTCTTCTAATATAACCTACCTGGCTCTTAACCGAAACTCATCTTGAGAAAGAATATTCTAAGCTTACAATTATCTCACGCCTTGCCGATAGTTATCCGGCAATATTAGAAAAGGCTAAATAAAAGAAAAAAAACAAGAAAAAAAAAAGAAAAAATCCTTAACTCCCTATTCTGAAATAACTAGGTATCCCAACAACATAAATATAACATAAAACTAGGAAAAATGCACAATAAACACTAAATACAATACAAACATGATAAAACTACTAGCCATAAGACATAGGATATACCAACGCAATAAAATACCAGACAGCATAAAGTTATGTAAAATTGAAATACTAAAAGAGAAAATTTTTTTTTTTTTTTTTTTTTTCTTTTTTTTTTTATATGTCTTGTGACTAGCTAACAATAACTTTTAACGTGATTTGCAACAACAAGTAATGACAGTCGCGAGTGTTGTAATTATAATACAAATAATGAATAATGCAGCGCCTACCAATTTTAAAAAGAAAAATCTGCTGCCCAAATTTGGAATTTGCAGCCAATCCCATACTTGGGTTGTTGTAGTAGCACTAATTGAAGCTGTGTAATTTGTGTCTAGTTTTAATAATTCTACCGACGGTTCGTCTAAGCAATATTTAAAGGTGCGACATTGTGAGATAGTATTTGATTTAAGGCATAATTTGTCCGTATCACACTTCTTTTCCGCCTGAAATTTTACAACATGTTGTGAGTCTTCTAATTGAAGAAATATGGCCTTAGTATGTATTAATATATGCTGTAGTTGTACGGTGACCATTCCAACTTGACATGATGAATGCGCGGTGAAAGTTAAACGAGCCAAAATCTTACAATTATAACAGCCACTAATTATCAGATTAGCTTCGCTTAATTGCGGGCAAATAGTAGTAGTTTGCACTGCTATTTTAAAATTAGAAAAATGCAGCTGAACTCGTACTGCTGATGATAAAAGCTGTGTAGACTGGAGTTTCTCATTGTTGATTCTAAAGAAATGTATGTGTCTTTGGAGTGGTAACGCTGTTTCCTGTGTAGCTCTCAGGCGTTCTATATTGTCAGGCGCCGTAATACATCGTAATCTGTCTTCGAAAAAATCGCACTTTGTGAGGTCAGGTGAGAATATAAAATTCTTTGTAAAGGAAGTGTTCGCTTGGATAGCGCCAACCATATGTGCTTGTGGAGAATTTCGTTCTGAGGCTGGGGCTAAGTAAGCCTCCTCGGGGTTACCCACTCTTTGAATCAATTTATCAGTGAAATGTAAAACAGGCTGATTGTATGCGCCTAACACTGTAATTCTTATACCAGAGTCCGTGATAGCGGTATCAGAAGTAATAAGTCTCGAAATTGTGTTATTTTCTACGTGAGTGATTAGAATTTTATATTTACAAGAGTGTCCTACAATATTCGATACTTCGAAACACTGCAACAAATTTGGCTCGTACCAGACTCTATAAAAATTGCAACTTGGCCGCGTTAAAATAAAGCATCCTGAACCATTTTCTCCAGCTAGACAATCGGAAAAACCCGGAAATTCACGGCTCTCTGCAGTTTCAGCTTCGAATTTCAGACCATTTTCATTGATTGTTTTCGAAACACAATGCTGGCCTTGCCCACAAAATTTATTATAGATGCATGAGATCTGGCTAATTTGCTTAGCCCTCACAGGAAACGTAAAGTAAAGACGTTCTTTATTAAATGTACAAAGCACTTCTTCTAGTTTTATTTTTAAAGAGAAGAGATGGTTTTCATTCGCGTCAGAAAACCACAAACAGTTTTCCGCTAACAATGACGGTAGAGAAATCTCTGCGGTCGTGAAGATTTTACAGTTACGGGAACCGTCATTCATTGTCGTACATGACTTGAGGTCAGACTGTATGATTGTGTTCATGTTGCAGTCTGCCGTAGTGGGGGAGAAAAGACAAATACATGCTAGTATCACCACCGGCAGAACGGGAATGTTACCTCTCCGGTACTCATTTTGTTCCAGTTTTACATAGCAGGAACGTAAAATGTCCCGTATTGAGTGTCCGATAAAAGCACCTAATAACAATGAACACCGAGCGATGAATTTAAAGACACGAAGGACTGCATATAAACACATAAGTACAGAGAAAAATAAAAATTGCATACTTTTAAAAATCATTTTAACACACAAAAGTAATAAAATAAATGACACTGAAATTATAAAATAAAGAGAATAGCGAAATATGGCAGGATAACATTGAAAATGTGATAAGATTTCCTTACATAGGAAACAGTGTCTAATTTGGCACAACGATTTTCCATTGACATGTACCGTACCAAATACAACTTTTCCACTTTTGTGGAGGTAAGTGATTTCTAAATCAGTTTTATAAGCTAATAGTTCGAATGGGATATGAATTATATTGTCAGACGGTATGGTTAACACGTGTTCGAAATCAGAACTCCTAAGAATGACGCGTCCTGAGTCTGGAAAATGTAGCAACGGGTCCCGAAAGGAAAAAGTCAAATTGTTCTGTGTAAAAGACGCCGTTTCGCCTTCTAAGAGTTTTCTGCGTACACTGTGAACAGTATTAATCTTGGAGTCGTAGAAGCACACATCCAAATTAATTAACTTTGGATTGGTAATCGTTGAGTCCGGCATCACGGCGATTAGGTCCACTCGTTTAAATGTAGAAAAACAAAAGCATGTGCTATTAGGAAAACATGTATTATGTCCGCAAAAATGAGAATCACCATTACAGTTAGTTGAAGTACACGCACATTGTTGCATGATGTTCGTTAAACACTCATATTGCTGGGACGGCTCGACGGTAAGTTATCCTTACTTTGCTTTAATTGATTCGATTGAATTTTAATTAGATTACTTCCATTGATTAATTGATTACTTCTCTTATTAATTAAATATTTGAATAGTATTAAAAAAACTACAATGGAAGTTGCGTGGCATCGTGAGTAAATAGTGGTAGTTACCCAGAATCGTACGCAGACCATCACCTCCCGCCTTCTCTGTATTGGTAAATAATTAAACATTAAATTAGAACTAAACAGTTTATTAGAACTTTCACAAATAGGTTACAATACAATTAAAGAATATACTCATAATTTGAATATAAGCTGAACTAGACTTGATTCTAAATAAACAAATAAATACACTTAATCTAAACACATTAGTTAGGATGCCTACGAAGCCCTATACAAGCTTACGTTAAAATCTACATTAAATTTTTGAATGAGAACAATTCGGAATACTTCGTAAATAAATCATACCTGCGGTCAACTGGAACAGTACGCTGATCATCCTAAAATCGGTCCTTTCAAACAGTTCAGCCGGCACTATCACTCACAATTCGACTAATTTTCAATCGGCTATTCTATCCTCTCCAACACTTCAAAAAAAAAACCCATCACTTTTCTCTCATCATCACCAACCTCCTTCTCTCGTCAACTCCTTGCCTCCGTATCCTCTCTCCTCTTTCTGCTCCCCTATCTTATTTCTCTGTCTCCTCCCCCAGAATATTCTCCCCGTTTTTTCTATCCCAATCCTGGCCACCTTCTCATTTTCTTATCATCCCTTTCCATTCACTCAAATGGCTAGAAACTTCTCATTGTCTGAAAGCCTGCCTCCAAACAAAATTATTGGATATCTCTTCATTTAATAAATCCCACCTACTACGGGGTCATCTCACCCTTTTCCCGCCGAAAATTCTCACGTTTTTTTCTCTTAGGTGGTCTGGTGGGGCGTTCTTGCACTCATAATTTTATCTAACGCTGTCAAGTATGACATTTACTATTCCCGACTTTCTTTTATTAAACTTACTTCTATCTATACAATTGTAACCTCTCTTCTTGACGTAACTAACTTTACACCTGGGTTCCCCATTATCGTTCACACGTGCACTCGCCACTTAAAATCAGCAGCTGAGCCAGTCTTTTATCTTCTTAGCCCAACCTAAAATTCCATGTTATTCACGAGCATCCCCATGCTCTATTTCTATTCTTCTAATATAACCTACCTGGCTCTTAACCGAAACTCATCTTGAGAAAGAATATTCTAAGCTTACAATTATCTCACGCCTTGCCGATAGTTATCCGGCAATATTAGAAAAGGCTAAATAAAAGAAAAAAAACAAGAAAAAAAAAAAGAAAAAATCCTTAACTCCCTATTCTGAAATAACTAGGCATCCCAACAACATAAATATAACATAAAACTAGGAAAAATGCACAATAAACACTAAATACAATACAAACATGATAAAACTACTAGCCATAAGACATAGGATATACCAACGCAATAAAATACCAGACAGCATAAAGTTATGTAAAATTGAAATACTAAAAGAGAAAATTTTTTTTTTTTTTTTTTCTTTTTTTTTATATGTCTTGTGACTACCTAACAATAACTTTTAACGTGATTTGCAACAACAAGTAATGACAGTCGCGAGTGTTGTAATTATAATACAAATAATGAATAATGCAGCGCCTACCAATTTTAAAAAGAAAAATGTGCTGCCCAAATTTGGAATTTGCAGCCAATCCCATACTTGGGTTGTTGTAGTAGCACTAATTGAAGCTGTGTAATTTGTGTCTAGTTTTAATAATTCTACCGACGGTTCGTCTAAGCAATATTTAAAGGTGCGACATTGTGAGATAGTATTTGATTTAAGGCATAATTTGTCCGTATCACACTTCTTTTCCGCCTGAAATTTTACAACATGTTGTGAGTCTTCTAATTGAAGAAATATGGCCTTAGTATGTATTAATATATGCTGTAGTTGTACGGTGACCATTCCAACTTGACATGATGAATGCGCGGTGAAAGTTAAACGAGCCAAAATCTTACAATTATAACAGCCACTAATTATCAGATTAGCTTCGCTTAATTGCGGGCAAATAGTAGTAGTTTGCACTGCTATTTTAAAATTAGAAAAATGCAGCTGAACTCGTACTGCTGATGATAAAAGCTGTGTAGACTGGAGTTTCTCATTGTTGATTCTAAAGAAATGTATGTGTCTTTGGAGTGGTAACGCTGTTTCCTGTGTAGCTCTCAGGCGTTCTATATTGTCAGGCGCCGTAATACATCGTAATCTGTCTTCGAAAAAATCGCACTTTGTGAGGTCAGGTGAGAATATAAAATTCTTTGTAAAGGAAGTGTTCGCTTGGATAGCGCCAACCATATGTGCTTGTGGAGAATTTCGTTCTGAGGCTGGGGCTAAGTAAGCCTCCTCGGGGTTACCCACTCTTTGAATCAATTTATCAGTGAAATGTAAAACAGGCTGATTGTATGCGCCTAACACTGTAATTCTTATACCAGAGTCCGTGATAGCGGTATCAGAAGGGGGGTCTGAAGGGGGGTCTGAAGGGGGCATGTTTATTTAAAATACGGGAGAAAATATACCAATTTCCGTTCAAATAATTTAAACCGAAAACTAACCTCTCCTTATCTAACAAAATTTTAACCAGTAATAATAATATTAAAACCAATATAATATACAGTAATACTCAAAAGTTCATAAATCATAAAATACACTAGAATATGATAAAACCTATACTAATTCCATAATAAATAATGAGAATAGAAAATTTCGTATAAAAACATTTAAATGACCATCGTACTTTAAATCATAATGTCTCAAATTAAAGATCTCTAGATAATATAAGTAACACAATATTTTAAAATACATTTACATTCACCCAAGAATAATGTCATTTGTGGAGAAAGAGAAAGGAAAAGGAAGAAAAAAAAAAAAAAAAAATTCTTGACCCCTAGCATTCCACAATACAAAACTGTACGGAAAGAGTAACAAACACTGTATCATTAAACATATCTGTAACAAAGAAAGAGAAAAGTAACGAAAAGTTTATAATCCTTATTTTAATAAAATTTCTTTCATGTTTTTTTTTTTTTTTTTTTTCTATAAAAACAAATTGAATAATTTTGACGGTAAATTAAATAATTTACCACTACAGAGGTATACATTAAATTTTTAACAATAGTATAAAACTATAGGTCACGGTAACCATTGCTGGGACGGCTCGACGGTAAGTTATCCTTACTTTGCTTTAATTGATTCGATTGAATTTTAATTAGATTACTTCCATTGATTAATTGATTACTTCTCTTATTAATTAAATATTTGAATAGTATTAAAAAAACTACAATGGAAGTTGCGTGGCATCGTGAGTAAATAGTGGTAGTTACCCAGAATCGTACGCAGACCATCACCTCCCGCCTTCTCTGTATTGGTAAATAATTAAACATTAAATTAGAACTAAACAGTTTATTAGAACTTTCACAAATAGGTTACAATACAATTAAAGAATATACTCATAATTTGAATATAAGCTGAACTAGACTTGATTCTAAATAAACAAATAAATACACTTAATCTAAACACATTAGTTAGGATGCCTACGAAGCCCTATACAAGCTTACGTTAAAATCTACATTAAATTTTTGAATGAGAACAATTCGGAATACTTAGTAAATAAATCATACCTGCGGTCAACTGGAACAGTACGCTGATCATCCTAAAATCGGTCCTTTCAAACAGTTCAGCCGGCACTATCACTCACAATTCGACTAATTTTCAATCGGCTATTCTATCCTCTCCAACACTTCAAAAAAAAAAACCATCACTTTTCTCTCATCATCACCAACCTCCTTCTCTCGTCAACTCCTTGCCTCCGTATCCTCTCTCCTCTTTCTGCTCCCCTATCTTATTTCTCTGTCTCCTCCCCCAGAATATTCTCCCCGTTTTTTCTATCCCAATCCTGGCCACCTTCTCATTTTCTTATCATCCCTTTCCATTCACTCAAATGGCTAGAAACTTCTCATTGTCTGAAAGCCTGCCTCCAAACAAAATTATTGGATATCTCTTCATTTAATAAATCCCACCTACTACGGGGTCATCTCACCCTTTTCCCGCCGAAAATTCTCACGTTTTTTTCTCTTAGGTGGTCTGGGGGGGCGTTCTTGCACTCATAATTTTATCTAACGCTGTCAAGTATGACATTTACTATTCCCGACTTTCTTTTATTAAACTTACTTCTATCTATACAATTGTAACCTCTCTTCTTGACGTAACTAACTTTACACCTGGGTTCCCCATTATCGTTCACACGTGCACTCGCCACTTAAAATCAGCAGCTGAGCCAGTCTTTTATCTTCTTAGCCCAACCTAAAATTCCATGTTATTCACGAGCATCCCCATGCTCTATTTCTATTCTTCTAATATAACCTACCTGGCTCTTAACCGAAACTCATCTTGAGAAAGAATATTCTAAGCTTACAATTATCTCACGCCTTGCCGATAGTTATCCGGCAATATGTAGTAGATGCACTGTCGTTTCGAATGGGGTCTGCACGTACCAGAAAATGAGAAGGATGAAAGAGTTCATTTCCCGACAAAACAAATGTTCGTTTAATGACAATACATGTCTTGCAGGAGTGAAAATAACAAGAGTCCTGAGGCAACTCTAAAGTTCTCCAAAGGCTTTTGGATATATGTGAGCAATTTCTCATATTTGTGCATATTTCACCGTGAAGATGCCTTTGGCGTGAACACACCTCCTTGGCGAAGTGAAGTAGTAAAACTGCAAGGAAATGATTTAGTTTACACAGTATTCCGAAAAAATTTAAAAGTTAATTTATATTAATAAAGACAAATGTGCGAATAACATATTAAAGTTTCGAATCTCACAAAATAATAACATTAATAATATAAATGTGAATTCGTTTTCATTCTTTTAATTTTCATTTTTTTTTTTTTTTTTTTTTTTTTTTTTTTTTTTTTTTAAATTTATTTATTTGTGTAATATTAATTTTCTTTCTTTCTTTCTCTCTCTTTTTTTTTTTCCATTTAATATGAGAAACTCAACAGTGACGTGTTCTTTTCCGTAAGAAGCAACTAATAAAACAGCAGAAATACTACTGATAATCCACTAAGTTGTCGATAAATGTTATAATGTGGAACCAAAAAATATTGCATATAAAAATTTTTCTATTAATGAAATTGAAAAAGCAAATTTTGAAAAGAATTATACATAAAAAAAAACAAAAAAAAAAAAAGGAGAGGAAATAAAATGTACATGGGTAAATATCGCTCTAAATTGTTATTTCCACAACCCTGGCCAGAATGTAGCGAAAAACCCAAATTTGAGATCAATTTAGCCCACATTTTTAAATTAACAACTGACAAAATTACTTATATTATGCAGAAAATGTATAATTATAAAATCTACTTAGAGAGAAAGTGTAAAAAATAATGTAGCAAATTTATAGATAATGCTAAAGTTGAAAGTCAGTGCTGAAATGTAAAAGAGAGGAGAGAAAAAGTTATGAATTTTTAAAACCCTATCAAAAACTTAACTATCTATAAATTTAATATTAGAGATTTCAACAAATATAAATGGTAATAAAGAAAATTAATTCTAAAACTTGTAAACGAACTATAAAGGTAAATAACATGTATTTTAGCGCCAATGGAATATTTATATACATAAGCTAAAATAGTAATTTCATAATACAAACTAAATACACTAGACATTTGTTTACGGTACTATAAAATATTAATCCTCATACTACTAGTTATCAGTTCAACTAAATGTCACTACAAATCCTATAAATTATCATTAGCTACAAAAAAAATTAATTAAATATGCACAATAATAAAGTATAAATGATAAAACATCACATCACATCAATATCTTTTATACTATGACTAAACAAGTGGATCTTCCATCCCAAATAATAAAATATATATATTTTTTTCTTTTTTCCTTTTTTTTTTTCTTTAAATCTTATTCTGTAACCTTGTACGCCCAGTCCAAAAAACGATCAGCTAAATAACGTGGTTCAATAGGCCGCAAGTCATAAATGTGACTCTGCCCCCCATTTATGTGTGTGGGTGGGGTGTATACAATAGTGTCCTGAGAACTATCACTTTCAGGTGCGTTCGTTTGCGACGCAATAATTTCTGAATCTTGACATGATGGGGTGGCAGGAGGACTCATGTCTGGAGGGGTAATAGCCGTGTGAGACATTTCAGTGTCGCTGAATGAATTGTCAACTGTAGGGGGAACGGTGATAATAACAGGAGAGTTTTGGCTGCTACCGTTACCCTGAAAACTTGAAGGCCATAATAAGTCTAAATTTTCATTGTCATCGAAAACCGCGTGTGGTCTCGCAGGTGAGATACACTGCCTGTGGGTGTTTCCCGGGGAGTCTGTAGCCTTAATAGGGGGGTGAAGATTTAAGTGTCTTCTCCGGTCGGGACAAGGAATAAGTCTTTCGGCGTGCACTTTAACGCCTTTTGTGTGTAATTTGAATGGGTCAAAAATAGTATAGTTAACCGCATTATGTCGCTGTTTAATTTCGTATGGACCAACATTAAAACGCTTTTTTGTAGTTAGTTTATATCTGTCACAATCTCTAGTATGAAGAAAAACACGTTGACCTGGAACAAAATCCCTATTCTTAGCGAAAGTATGTTGATAATCGCGTGATTTTTCAGCTGCACGTGCTATACTCTCTTTTATTTTTCGGTTAACATACTGCAATTGCAAAGCTCTTTTTTTCACATAATCTTGATGAGAAACATGTTCCACTGATGTCGGCTCATTTATAATATCCGTAGGCATTTTTGGTTCAAACCCGAACTGGACAAAAGAGGGCTTTTCATTTATAGAAGTGTGATGCGTGTTGTTGTAAATTAGAGCGTAATATGAGGTAAATTCGTCCCAATTTAACGTTTCTTCTGCAAAAATGGCAAGCGATTTCTTTATATTTTTGTTAATTACTTCAGCGGAACCATTTGACCTTGGTAATTGCGGGGTCGTTGCTAATTTCGTTACGCCGAATCGCTTACATAATTTTTGAAGAACTTCTGCCGTAAAACAACTAGCTCGGTCCGTTAAATATTTATCTGGGACGCCAAAAGTACCAATGTAATCTATTAGACATTCAGCCACATAAAATGCTGTAGTATTAGGCAACGGGTAAAGTTTAATATATTTGGAGAAATGATCTACAAAAGTAAGAATATATCTGTTATTCCTTGATGTTTTATTAAACGGGCCTATAAAATCACCGGATATGAATTGATTTACTTTTGATGGAAGGTAATGGGCCTGTATGGGGACTGGGGCAATCTTATGTGGTGACTTAAACGAAATACAGGTCTGACATGATTTGACGAAATTCTTGGTGTCAGAATAAAGATTATTCCAATAATATTTTTGACGAGCAGTATTGTAAGTTTTCATTACACCATAATGAGTTAAGTGTGAAATGTTAAGTATATGGGCTTGATATTTTTTTGGAACAACTATTTGCTCGACCATCTTAGATTTTCGTACGCTAGGAATAGATGCTGTATGCAATAATACTCCGTTTCGTAAAAGATAATTGGGAAATTTTTGTGAGATTTGCCTAGGGCTGTTCTCTAATTCAGTAATAATTTGTAGTAGTTTGTCGTCGTTGCGTTGTTCGGTCTTAATATCATTAATAGTAGGGACATCGATTTGAATAGCGTTTAATTTTAACTGATTTAAGTGCGACGTTTGATCATGAGCCGCTGTTTTAGCATACAATAATATATAAGCTTCATCATTAACGACAGTTTGCGGTGTTACCAACCTAACTTCAGAATCGTCCATTAACATCCAATTATTTTGTGCATCTCTAATATAACAATAGTAATGTCCATTATCACTAAAGGGACCTTTATGTACGATTACCGCTTTCAAATTATAATATAATACTTCATTAACCATTGAATTAACGACATATGAACTTAAGTCTAAGTCTAAAGGATATGAGATGATTTTAGAATTTTTGTTTTCGTGAGAATTTGAATATTCAAATCTTTTTATTTGAAAGGTGATTACTTCAGGAATTTTTGAAATAGAGATTTTCTTTAAAGCTTTAACATAATTTTTACAATTATAACATTTATAGTTTTCAGAAAGTTGCTCAAATGTCGTGAACTGTTGTAAAGCGTCTTCTAACGTATTTGTAGCTTGTGTTAATGATAAAGATAAGTCTGTAAAGGAATCGAATGCAAAACTTCGCTTATTACAGTTTAAACATTGGATTTGGCTTTGAAGTATCCCTTGGAAAATTGAATGAATCGAGGGAGATATATCATTAGCGGGGATAGAATTACAGTAAATTTTGTGAAATGGAGTAGCTAGCTCAATTTTGTGTAGTACTTGACATAAAAATTCGTGAGCATCTGCTTGCTTAAATTTTTGAAAATCTGTGCCTATTTGTTCTAAGTGATTATAAACATCTGTTGGTCGCATAGTTTTTCCTGTGGTCGTACTTAAAGAAAGAAAATGTTTCTTTAACAAACATATCATGCAAAAATTCGGATTAGTACAGTGTGACATGTCACATGAGAGATATTGTTTTAATGCTTGTAATGAAATAAGTGTCTGTAAAACAACATTCATATAACACGAATTTCCGAAATTCATAAGACCTACGCCTAAACTGGGATTATGAAAGTCTAAAGAATTATCTGGTTCGAATTTATGTAATACATTGACTCTTTGAGGTGCAAGGTTTCTCTTATCTTTTTTTTCGGAATTTGGAAAGAAATCTCTTGACAAAATGTCTGCGACCACATTTTCCGAAAAGGAAATATGCCTAAATTCATAGTTATACTCAGCTAAAATAGTAAACCATCGCGTAAGTCGATTTCCTGGCGATTCAAGTTTCGACATTTGAGTAATCGCTTTATTATCGCAGTTAATGAAAAAATGTCGTCCGTAAAGGTAATGTTTAAACGTAGATAAGCCACATATAACCGCCATTAACTCCTTTTCTTGAATCGTGTATTTCTTTTGAGTATTGTTAAGCTTTTTCGAATAGAATGCGATAGGTAATATAACACCATTTACGTCTTCTTGACCGAGCATTCCGCCGATAGAAAAATCACTTGCGTCCGCCGAAAGAATGAAATCTCTTTGAAAATCGGGGTGTATAAGTATGGGTGGGTTGGAGAGATGCTCTTTAAGTTTCTCAAAAGAAATCTGAGCGTCCGTTGTCCATCGAAATCTCGTATTCTTACGAGTGAGGTCGGTAAGGGGGGCTGACAGTTTAGAAAAGTCTTTAATAAATTTTCTGTAGTATGATACTAGTCCCACAAACCTACGGATCTTTTTAACAGTATTAGGGATCGGGAAATCTCGGATTTTTACAATATTTTCATCAATAGGCCGAATTCCTTCTGAATTTAATTTGTGACCTAGAAAATTAATTTCTGGCAGAAAAAATGAACATTTTTCTGGGTTTACAGTGATGCCAAACTGGCGAAATCTTTCTAATAATTGTCGTAATTTTGAAAGCATCTCTTCAATGCTTTGCGATCCGAACGCAAAATCGTCAATATAATTTGATATTCGTAACTCTGAAAGGGGCGCTAATATTTGATCAGCTAATTTCGCAAACTCCTCAGGACTATTAATTAAGCCCTGAGCCAATACCTTATATTGAAAATTGCCATTTTCTGAACTAAATGTAGTAATTTCTCTGTCACCTGGTCTCAAAGGAATTTGCCAAAAGCTATTACTTAGATCTAATGTTGTGAAAAATTTATTTCCTCTTAATCTTTCCAATAAATGTTGAATTATCGGTAGTCGATGTCTCGGATACTTAATGTGCGCATTTACTTTCCGATAATCAACTACCATACGCCACTTTTGTTTTGTTGGGTCGTTCGTAGGGTTTTTCTTTTTAATGAGAATTAGCGGCGAGCTAATATGCGAATCTGAACGCTCTATAATGTCAGCGTCTAATAATTCTTGAATCTGACGATCAACTTCGTGTCGTAAAGCTTCCGGTACCCGATACGGTCGGCTAGACGGTAATTTCTCAACGTCTACTTTTATTTTCGGTAGTATCGCCTCTGTTCTGCCTATCGTATACACTCTTTTACTAAACACGTCTGCGAATTCAAATAAAACATCTAGCAATTTATTTCTTGTTACAGTGTCTAAATGCTCAAGTTTAAAGTCAGAGGGCTGTAATTCTGATCGTCTTAATTGCTTTAACTTCTCAGTGTTTCTATTATCAAAACTACTGCTAACTGTGCCAAATTTAGTGTTTTTATTTATATGGATAGTTTCGTCTGAACAATTAGAAACATGTAGTCTTATAACTCGTTCATTTTCTATCGTGCATACATTATTCATAACTTTAATATGTTGGTTTTTCAATTTGGAAAAAAATTTCACTGCAGTACCCGTGTGTATAGTTTTATCTAAAGAAAGGTTTATGTCTTTACGTTCTCGAGGCGCCAAAATAACATTCTTTGGTAAATATGCATAATTTGTTTCGATCGCTCCAACGCTATCGTGCAAAGCATCCTTTATAGAGATAACGGCGTGTTTTGATTTCAGTTTATTTGTATCAAAACAAACACTAAATTTTCCCAACTTTAAAAAATCATATCCTACAATTGCACTATAATAATTCGATAATTCATTTTTCACTATATAAAACTTCTGCTGAAATTGTCTGGTACCAATTTGAATAGGTAAAATCGCCGCAGTGGTAATGTTCATATCTTCCCCTGTAACTGATACAATTCTTGCATCGATTTTTAACTGCTTGACTCTGTCATCTACCTTAATCAGATTAAATATTCTTTCTGTTAGAAGTGACGCACTGGAACCGCTGTCTACCAGGCATTTTATGAAATTACCCGCAATTCTCAATTCAATAACTGGTAAAGAATTTTTCCTTTTAACGCACCCGAAATCGCGTAAGACATTTTGCGTGTTTATTCTTTCAAGGTAAGAATCAGTCGTATGCCCTTTTTCTCCTGCGGCTAGTAGGGAACTAACATGCGGGCTTTGACGGTCAGTTCCCTTTAAGCGTTTTCCGGAACCGTGTAATTATTTCTGACACCGCGAGAAGTTTGACCGCGTCTGCTATTGTTAAATCGCTGCGAACGAACAGGTCTTTGAAACCGTCTATCATTGTAAGTTCTCCCTCGGAAATTTCTGCTCTCAGGATTCGAAAAGCACTCGGAGGTGTAATGAGAAAATCGATTACACATATTACAGGTGGGCCGGTTACTGCGTACAAAAGATCTATTCTGCGATGTACGAAAGTCCCTTCCACGTCTATAATTACTTTGAAAATCGGGAGAATTATTAGGACGTCTAGATGTTTGTTCGATTTTCAAATGCTCAACTTCCTTAGCAAGATTATTTATTAACTGGGTCGTATTTGACGCATGGGCCTCTAGCATGGACTTAATCTCACTGTTGTTAGTAACAGCTGACGTATTGTTAGCAAACTGAGTCTCCAATATCTCATCATTCGAAAAGTCATTCGCCTGAAGGGATTGAACAAAATTTAAAGCCTCTTCAAATGATCTCGGGTCTTTTAAAATGACCGAATTTTTATAACGTGCTGACAAACCGTCTATAAATTTTGCCAACTTCGTCTCCTCAAATATAGCTTTAATTGCGGCGTTTGATAAGTCAGGTGAATTAAAAAACCGTTGAGTTGCCACAGAAACGCGTGCAGCGTACATTTTAACAGACTCATTTGGGGCCATAACACAGTTCGAAAATTGCTTTTGCCTGACTCCGAGACTGTATTGGGTATCAAAATAAGAGAGAAATTTCTTCTTAAATTCCGTGTAATCTTTCTCTTGATTCAAATCAGGGGAATTAATTACACTTGAAAGGGCTTCTCCTCGAATACGAGAACGCAAAATTAATAATTTTTCTTGGTCTGTACATCTAGCTAAACCTGTTACTGTTTCAACATTCTCAATAAAATAACTGGGTGAAATGGCAGAAATACTATCATATTGCGGTAAAACGGATTGAAATCCGGTTAGTTTTCTAATGAACGCCTCCGATTCATGATTATTATTTGGTGGAGGATCTTGGGCGGTATCTGAAGGGGGGTCTGAAGGGGGGTCTGAAGGGGGCATGTTTATTTAAAATACGGGAGAAAATATACCAATTTCCGTTCAAATAATTTAAACCGAAAACTAACCTCTCCTTATCTAACAAAATTTTAACCAGTAATAATAATATTAAAACCAATATAATATACAGTAATACTCAAAAGTTCATAAATCATAAAATACACTAGAATATGATAAAACCTATACTAATTCCATAATAAATAATGAGAATAGAAAATTTCGTATAAAAACATTTAAATGACCATCGTACTTTAAATCATAATGTCTCAAATTAAAGATCTCTAGATAATATAAGTAACACAATATTTTAAAATACATTTACATTCACCCAAGAATAATGTCATTTGTGGAGAAAGAGAAAGGAAAAGGAAGAAAAAAAAAAAAAAAATTCTTGACCCCTAGCATTCCACAATACAAAACTGTACGGAAAGAGTAACAAACACTGTATCATTAAACATATCTGTAACAAAGAAAGAGAAAAGTAACGAAAAGTTTATAATCCTTATTTTAATAAAATTTCTTTCATGTTTTTTTTTTTTTTTTTTTTTTTTTTCTTTAAAAACAAATTGAATAATTTTGACGGTAAATTAAATAATTTACCACTACAGAGGTATACATTAAATTTTTAACAATAGTATAAAACTATAGGTCACGGTAACCATTGCTGGGACGGCTCGACGGTAAGTTATCCTTACTTTGCTTTAATTGATTCGATTGAATTTTAATTAGATTACTTCCATTGATTAATTGATTACTTCTCCTATTAATTAAATATTTGAATAGTAAAAAAAAACTACAATGGAAGTTGCGTGGCATCGTGAGTAAATAGTGGTAGTTACCCAAAATCGTACGCAGACCATCACCTCCCGCCTTCTCTGTATTGGTAAATAATTAAACATTAAATTAGAACTAAACAGTTTATTAGAACTTTCACAAATAGGTTACAATACAATTAAAGATTATACTCATAATTTGAATATAAGCTGAAGTAGACTTGATTCTAAATAAACAAATAAATACACTTAATCTAAACACATTAGTTAGGATGCCTACGAAGCCCTATACAAGCTTACGTTAAAATCTACATTAAATTTTTGAATGAGAACAATTCGGAATACTTAGTAAATAAATCATACCTGCGGTCAACTGGAACAGTACGCTGATCATCCTAAAATCGGTCCTTTCAAACAGTTCAGCCGGCACTATCACTCACAATTCGACTAATTTTCAATCGGCTATTCTATCCTCTCCAACACTTCAAAAAAAACCCATCACTTTTCTCTCATCATCCCCAACCTACTTCTCTCGTCAACTCCTTGCCTCCGTATCCTCTCTCCTCTTTCTGCTCCCCTATCTTATTTCTCTGTCTCCTCCCCCAGAATATTCTCCCCGTTTTTTCTATCCCAATCCTGGCCACCTTCTCATTTTCTTATCATCCCTTTCCATTCACTCAAATGGCTAGAAACTTCTCATTGTCTGAAAGCCTGCCTCCAAACAAAATTATTGGATATCTCTTCATTTAATAAATCCCACCTACTACGGGGTCATCTCACCCTTTTCCCGCCGAAAATTCTCACGTTTTTTTCTCTTAGGTGGTCTGGGGGGGCGTTCTTGCACTCATAATTTTATCTAACGCTGTCAAGTATGACATTTACTATTCCCGACTTTCTTTTATTAAACTTACTTCTATCTATACAATTGTAACCTCTCTTCTTGACGTAACTAACTTTACACCTGGGTTCCCCATTATCGTTCACACGTGCACTCGCCACTTAAAATCAGCAGCTGAGCCAGTCTTTTATCTTCTTAGCCCAACCTAAAATTCCATGTTATTCACGAGCATCCCCATGCTCTATTTCTATTCTTCTAATATAACCTACCTGGCTCTTAACCGAAACTCATCTTGAGAAAGAATATTCTAAGCTTACAATTATCTCACGCCTTGCCGATAGTTATCCGGCAATGAGGTCATTGTGTTTTATTTCCCTTTGAAAATGCAGTTTTATTTAGACTTAATGTAGTTTAATTTTACTTTTTAATACAATTTATTATGTATAAAGTATACGAAGAAATAATCTGTCATGTGGTCATTGTGTTTTATTTCTTTTTGAAAGTGCAGTTTTATTTACACTGAATGTAGTTTCATTTTATTTTTTAATACAATTTACCATATATAAAATAGACGAAGAAATAATCTGCGATGAGGTCATTGTGTTTTATTTCTCTTTGAAAGTGCAGTTTTATTTGTAGACTGAATGTATTTTAATTTTGCTTTTTTTAATTCAATTTACCATATAAAATATACAGCTGGATTAAAAAAAAAAGATAGGAAATATTTTAAGACGTGGTAGAGCACACTACGACAATAAATCATTGTATAAGAAACAAGTGTCCTAATCAATTTATTTTGTCAAAAATACAGAGTGCTCCACTCCCATTTTAACACAATTTTTTTTTGTTCATAAAACTTTTTAACGAAAGTTTCACCCGACTTACATTTCTTTACGGGAAAAGCAAAAAATATATCACGAGAAGTGGTGGAAGTGGCCCCCATTTGCATCCAAACTGCGCTGAACAACATGCTTCATATTTAGAAATGTAGTTCACAATACATGCATGTAGGCCTAATTGCAGTTTATTTCCGGCACTTTTTAGTAATGCCACCACATTTCACACAAAAGAAAGTAAATCTGCTAAAAAATTCAAAATTTCGTTATTTTTTTTTTATTAATGCTAAAGTTACGAATAAAAACTTGGGTTCGTATTGGAGTGGGGTACCATGCATTTTTGAAAGAATAAATAGATTGCGACACTGATTTCCTGTAGAAAAATTGTTTGTTGTATTGTGTGCTCTACCTCTTCCTAAAATTCTTCCAATCTTTTTTGAATCACACTGTAATTTATGACTCTAGTTAAACCGGTTACCAGCTGGTGTTGCGTTGACACACCGTTAAAAATAAATGCGCATGTTTAAGTTAACTACCAATCTACCACTATTTTTTAATTTATAAAAAATTGCCTTATTTAATAATATAAACTTCGCGATTAATTAAAGCGAGGATTACCTTTCTAAATTTGTGGTGGCAAACGACTTTCAACAAAAAAGTTGAAGACCGTTTTGGTGGTTAATGTGTTATGTTTTGAAAAAAAAACAAGGTGGACGCTATTCATGTCTGGACCAAATACAAGAAATCGTCGATAATGTCGTCACTCCGTCGTGAAATAGTTTTGGTTCCGAATATTTCTCATAGGCATTACTGTCTTAAATCCTTCATTTATTCACCACAAATACAATGCCAGACCAGATATGTGTCATTAGACAATAATAATGAAGATTTTTTTTTTACATTGTAACACTGTTATAGTAAGAACGCACCTCATTTGTCACGTTTAACGTACAATTTCCAACTTGTTAAAGGTTAACAGGCATTACACCGACATCTACCCCCCCCCCCATATGTAAAATAAATTATTCTACCAATTTCGACAATATTTTTTGACCAAATACCTCTTCAAAAGTTAAGTATCATAAAAGTGCAAAATTTCCCTTAAAATCGTAATTTTTCTGTCAGATATGAAGTCATCCACCTATAAAGTTATTTGAGGGAAAATGTCAAATTTTCTTCATAAAATACTCAGATAAGCTAAATGAAAACACTTGACTGGCGTACAAGCAAAAAAAAAAAAAAAAAAAAAAAAAAAAAACGAGAGATAAAATAATCGATATGACATCCAATCGAAGGTTATCGAAAACCTTTAAAATTAAGAGCTCAAAAAAGAACTTTCCTTTCTTTATTATTCACTGCTTGAATGAAGTGAGCTACTTAAGCTCTCTGTTTTCTTGCTGTTCTTTTACAAGAACATGGGAATTAAGTTGTCAGTTCATGGTGTTTATTATGTAGTTGATAAAAAACGTGGCTTTCGTTTAGTATGGAAGGTAAGATATAATAAAAATAATTACCAATATCTTCATGTTATTTATCTAGTTCCGGATTATAAGTTGTAAACAAAATTATTAGTGGTAATATTACAGCCCATGTTGATATTTACTTTAGGTTACTTCGAAAAACAACATTTTACACTTAACAAAATATAATTAATTAACATTTTCTTATGAATATATTTTTTTCCAAATGAAAATTCTTTCAAAAAGTTTAAAATTTAATTTAATAAAATTAAAAATTATTATTTTTTACAAATTTGAGCCATGTTTAATGTATGATATATTTTCCGAAAAAATATCTAGCCCCACCAGTGGCTGAGAGGTTCTGCTCTCAAAGCTGGTAGACGGCAGGTGCTGGGTTTAAACCCCTGTCGCGCTCGTCGACCTAACCGTTCGGAGTGTTTCGTGACTTTCTTCGTACCTTGCCGTAAATACGGGTTAGGATCCCTTAGAAAGACCCCCACGGAGGGCACTCTCCCCCGTAGGCCCTATATCCCAAGATTATATAATCGGCCGTCTTAAATCAACCAACCAACCAATCATCCTATTAAGTATAATTCCTACAGTGCCCACTCCATTGCTTATTATAATGTCTTATCCTTTGTTTTTCACATGTGTGTTTTCATTTTTAATATATATATATATATATAGTAGTAAAAAATATATATATATATACAGGGTGTAACTGAAATGCTTCAACAAACTTTGAGGGATGATAGTACTCATGAAGATGAACAAAAAATGCAATAGAACACGGGGTCGCAAATGACATTTAACCCTTTCAGGGACAGTGGTATGTCTAAAAAACCACTTAATTTTAATTCCAAAACGCCACAATGGCACCAGAATTCTGCTCAATTCTTTTCCATTTAATATTTATGTGAAATATAGCCTTTTTCTTATTTACAAACAATTTCTTTTGTAAATTCCGGTGCCAGTCCATTTTCAGACGCATTTTCTCTATTTTTATCCTTTAAGCCTTTTAGGGGCAAACTACTTTTAGTACTAAAATTTTGAAATAAATGACTGGCACCGAAATTTATAAAATAATTTATTTATAAATAAGTAAAAGGCTATATTTCACATACATATTAAATGGAAAAGATTTTAGCAAAATTCTGGTGCCATTATGGCGTTTTGGAATTAAAATTAAGCGCTTTCATAAACATACCACTGCCCCTGAAGGGGTTAAACGTCATTTGCGACCCCATGTTCCATTGCATTTTTTGTTCGTCTTCATGAGTACTATCATCCCTCAAAGTTTGTTGAAGCATTTCAGTTACACCCTGTATATATATATATATTACTACAATAAATAATTATTTGTCATAAAGATTTACAAAGATGTTTATCTAAAGAATTTTTTTAAGGAAAAAAGTCTTTTTTATGGGTATTTTTTACTACAATATTATATAGTGGTAATGTTATAATAGCCCATGCCGAGTTCGTCGTTGAAAATATATGCAGGGTAAAGTGAAAATAAATTATTTTGAACAAAGCCTATGAACAGGATTATCAAGCATTTATAAAACGGTGCCCAAGGCTATGTTTTGAATCTGCATAAATCCTGCAGATATATATTTTTAAAAACCAGTGCCTACAGTTGTATTAATTGAAAACATACTTAACCCTCTTATTCTCCTGACCGTCATATATGTGGCTCCTAACTTAAATGATAAAACGCAATGTTTTAGAAAAGGCTTTCAACTAAATTTTATTTCCAGAAAAATGTTCATACCCACTACTTTAAACAAAACTAGCTGTTTAACCAGTTTTACGCACGGGAATTCATGAATTTAATTCTAAAACCAAAATTAAAAATAAAAATCAGTACAACCAAATGTATCTATGCAAAACGGAGAAAAATATTTTTCTACTACTCTGCATTTTTTTAATGAAATTTAATGTATCATGTTGCTATAAAACGATATCTTCGGAATAAAGGAATACATAGACCAAAAAGTTTGGTTGATGTTTGTGATAAAATGTTTTTGTTTATTTTTATAAAAAAGGTAATAATTAAGCGCAATTGAATAATCTTTAATTATCTGCATGCGAGGTAAAAGAATTAGCGTAAAAGTCGCTACAGCTTCTTAGTATTGCAGCGTGGAGTTACGTAAAATGTATATCTCACATTGCAGTATACATTTAGAACTGGTTAGAACTCGCGCGATTACTTGTTGAACATAAAAAAGGCAAAAATTCATCTAAAACATAAAATAATAATTAAAAAAAATCTGTTTAAAATTTTCGATTTTTTTGCCCCAATGAATCCATTTAGCCCCAAATTTCGTAGCCCTGCGCCCTGTGGTTTCCGAGTTTTTGAGATTACATAGATACGCGTACGGATTTTAATAGGGTAGATAATTTTTATCAATATATTTTTATGTTATAAATATACTTTCCCTATAGCATTTTACTACATTAAATGTTCAAGTAACATTTACATTATTGATAAAGTTATTAAAGAAAAGGAAACCTGAAATCGTCTTTTAGCTCATTTATTTTCTATCATTCAGTGAATCGCCTTATTATATACAGATGTGAGACCATTTACTTCGTACTCATGCCTCAATCGTCCAATTACATTATTAATGTTAGTCTTTTATATAGATACGATAAATCGATATGGACAAGAATTACAATGTTTGTTAATCGTTGTCCTCTTTGATTTATGCTTCAGTAGCTTTTTTTAAGTTTCGTCGTAACTTCGAGATATTGTTAAAACCATTCGGCTGACAATTTACGACATTAAAAAAAATAAATAAATAAAAAATAGAAGTAAAACTTAATGAACATTTTCAGTATCTAAGAAGCAAACTAAATCAAAATAAAACAAAAGCATGGCAAACTTACAAAACAAAAAAAAAGAAAAAAAAAAACCTTTACATCTTTAAATTTTAAACTAAAAAGTATGAACAATCAGATAAATAAAACATTTTTCGAATTGAAAGAGTTCTCTTACTTCAATTGCAATTTTTTTTAATATTAAAAAAAAAAAGAAACATTCACAAGAGAAATCACAATCTTAGTAATTAAAAGAAATACACATCCTAAACTAAAAAAAAAATCCCTGACGGTTCGGCCTACAAGCACAGGTAGATTTCGAAGACGCAGACCGTGAGGCGACTGTTCATTGGGAATTGCAGAAAAAGGACCTTTTTGCCATGATGCAGCAGTTGGGACCGCCCACTTCGAAATATACCTAAGTCTGTAGGCGGAGCCAGCAAGGATTCTTTTTATTATTATTTTTTTTTTCTGCAAGAGTTGGTCCTATAAAAAAAACTTGTCAATATAACAGTTGTAGATAATATTAAGAAGATTTGATATTTTGTGAATTGTCGAAGTTATGATTAAAACCCTGTCCCCCCCCCCCACACACACACACACACATTTGAGGCCATGTTTAATTATATCAAAATTCTGTCATACATAAATTTTTGGCCCATTTCCTAGAAGTAATAATAACTTTAAACGGATTCGATAGGTAATAATTAAGAAGTTACGGTTTTTTTCTTTTTTCACAAAAAGTCCCCCCCCCCCCGTCCGATTTTGCCCATGAACGAACTTGACCGAGATTTTATGCCCCTTAATTTTATGTATCAGTTTGAAAGAGATTTGTGCAGAATTATGGAAGTTATCGTGTCCATAAAAAAGTGATATAGATAGATAGATAGATGGTTGGATAGATAAAGTTTTGAACTGGGGTTGGTTTTGGGTTTTAGGAGGCATGATGGGAGCAGATCTGTAAACAATTTTCAGAAATTCCAACATAGGGGAGAATGTAATAGGTAGTATTTATTACGAAATTACTTAAAAGCAGTGAAAAACTAAGTTTAATTCGCAACATGTATGGGATTAAACAAAATGAAAGGATTCGACAATTTATTATAAGTAACAGATAAAATAATTTCTTTTCAATATTGTGTTTTAAAGCGACATTTTTTTAACACTTTCCAACATAGTTGAAAAATTTTTATGAATTCGATTTGTCTGTCCGTCTGCCCGTGCACTAACCCGCGTAAATATAACAGGATTGCAATGTAAATGATATACATGTTACTTAAGTTTACAATGGCATGTTCGTTATTGAAAATGAAGTGTGTAACATTTATAATTTGTTAACATTTATAATTTGTTACATTCAAAATAATACCATTACATTATGGTTTACGGCGGAAACTCGTTCACGGTGTATTTTAAGGATATTATACTATTTCAAACATATTGGAATTGATATACACCACTTAGGTGTACTACAAGAGGCTTACTATAGAATATCTCGTGTGTATAGCATTTATCGTTCATTTACAGGGACACACAATAGAATTCCATTACTGTATTGTCTATGAGCAATAATTGCTGAAAATGCATGTTTAATTGTGGTATTCGTTTTTAAATTTAACTAATTTTTTGCATAATTCTTGGTGTGTATAAACTCTGCGGATCATATACAGGGATGCATAAAATAATTCGTGTACATTTCCGCTCATTGACGGAAATTTCTGAAGGGGAATTTTCAACTATATTATGCGTTTCCTAACTAAAATATTTTTTTTCCTTATGTGATATATTATACAAACGTATAGACCATATAGAATGCCTACACTAAAGAAATCGGATATTTTTCCGATCATAAATGGTAATGGCTGAAATTTGGTTTTCAACTGTGTTATGTGCTTCCAAATTGTTTACTTAGACATAATCTTTCACCTTATTAAACGGCGATGTTTTGTTACAGTGTACTCAATGTGTTGAAAAGTGTTTCATAATGTATGTCTAACGCATGATTTTTCTGTCTTGTTTTACATATAGTTGCATGTTATTTTGAAATTCTTTTAAAAGTCCATTTGTTATTAATTAATGTCTCTTCCGTTTGTTTGTTAAAAAGTACATTATAATCTGTTTGACCTTGACATGATCTGGGGCTGATTTTTTTTTAAGCGTATATCGCCTAACAGGTGGGTCTGTTATGCTGTGTTTTGCACAATTCCATCATAGCTGTATCTCGGTAATTATGAAATGGAATTTCATCAAGATTGGTATTAATTTAGACTTTGACATAAGTTGGTAACAGATTAGTTTTGGGTCTATCTTATTCAACAGGTTGCGTTGCTTGCTGCGCTGCCTTTTTAACGATTTCCATGACAACTATAATTTGGATTCAGTGGGATATAATTTCACCCAATTTAATATGAAAGACATTAATTAAAAACTATCTGACCTCCGCTCGGCCTTGCTCGTGCCCGTGATAATAATAATAATAAAAAAAATCAAGTTTCTATTATTTTATATCTTTAACCAAATTTTGTATAAAATTATATTTTAAAATGAAAAATTCGCGAAAAGATATTGATATTTAGTGACAAAAGCGCTCATTTTCTTGTTTTTTTTTTTATGTAGGGTCGTTTCATAGTTTATTTTTATTTTTTTGTGATAAATAAAACGGTTTTACAGCCCGTGTAAAAATTTCGTGAAAAAATATTGTTATCTTGTTGTAAAAGAAATATTTGTTTGTTTGTTTTTGCGTCGGCTCCATTAATGATTATTATTACATAGCAATAAAAAAATTGTTCTCATCTTCGAAATCTCTGATATTTCAATCCGTTATAAATATATAACTGTATCCAAGCTCTCTTTAAAATTTTGTGAAAAAATGTGCATATTTAGTAGTGGAAACATGAGTTCTTAAAAAAAACTTTAGCTTTTAATCTCAGAGCAAAAATATATTAGAAGGTCTATGCTTTCAATGCATTTGTGACTCCATCCGTTTTCAATCAACCCTTTTCAATCCCCCTAGGCTAAACAGATGAGGACTAATCTATCAGGTTTCCCCTTTCTGAGGGGAAAACGTTTCCTTCAAAAAACGTTGGCACTTGCGCAAAGAGACGATATTCGTGTGGAAAATTTGACAGAATGGGCTTTTCGTTTTAAATATATAAATTGTTTTAGTTTTGGCTTTGTTCATTCAAGAGTGGTCACTGCTGTGCCGTATGCACTGCTTTTCATGATTCGAGGCTAATGTTATCTATGCCTGAATTCCGCCCTGCCAATAAATATTCCGCAGCTACTGTGACAATGTTCAGAAACGTGAAGTAAAATCAGTGCTACCACTCCCTTTTTCTCGGGTTTTTATAAACGCTTTATGAACCAAAATAGCTGAAGTGTTAAACGTTCATCCACTTGTCATACCGTTAAAACACAGAATGAAAAGAAAAAGGTGGTAAACAACAAAATAAATTTTGGATGACGTCTTAATTGAACCTCTTTCCATAAGAGCATTAACTTGACACTAGCTGAGACAGTAACTCATCTAATTACAAGTAGTTTTTTTTTCTCTTTGTGGGTGTGTGTTTATTTTTAAGCAAATTTTTTGTTTAATGTTTTTTTGGGTGCTGGAATAATGAATTAAAGATTCCAGTTTGTTTGTTTGACAGTTTGTTGTTTATACATTTATGTATTCTATCTAAATTCATAAAAGTGGAAAAAACATCGGAAAAAGTGCAGCAGGATAGCTTGTGTGAATATAATTCAGAAAACTTATCGTGCCATAGCTGAAAGTAGCTATTAAGAGAATTCGGATTCAAACTAAATTATAAAAATAAAATGTGGAAAAATATATATTAGAAATAAATTTCAAATTAAATTAGTTATCTCATTGCAAATAATGACCGATGTCTATATACACAACGGCAATGCCTAGCCTGATTATAGAAGATTATTGCATATAGAGTTAGCATTAAAGTTTTGACCTATAATTAACCATAACACAGATCCAAATTCAAAAATCGGTCCACGTAATTATGACTGTCTTAATAAGATCCTTTTGTTTGTGGAAAATTACATTGTTATTGATTGATCCGTTGCCGAGAAATAGTGTTCATTTCATTGTCAAATTAGAATGAATACATAAGAAGCTTCGCCATCTCCGGCTCATTGCGTTTCAGTAAAATTTCAAGTACAGAATACTTTAATTTTTGGCGGTAAATTATAAAACAGTTAGAATAACGGATAATGTAAATTAATTTTTCCGTAAATGTGAGACATATACAAATTTCCTTTAATTGAGTATTGTTATAATCTATATTAACTCGTTTCATGTTTTTCACGATCCCGACATTTATTTTTTTTTTTCAATTTCTAAACAAATTCTCTTTTATTACTCACTTATACGTATAAGGAGTATTTTTTAGGAGTATTACGTAAGAAGTATTACCTATAAGGAGTATTTTTTTTATTTTTTACAATCATATTTGTAATAAAGAATGCCGCAAGAGTATTTTTAATTGATAAAATAGAATTTAAAGTATGGAATAACTTTTATTTGTGTGATACATTTTAAAATACATTTTAAAGTAGCAGATAATGCAAATCCATTTTTCTGTAAATATGAGCTATACAATTCCTGTAAAATTCCTGTTCATATAATGGTGAACAGTAATGCACTGCATCATCGTTTACGCAAAACGGAACTCTTTAGCGTAATTTGAAGAAATCAAAATGATTAAACTTTTATATAAAAATATCCATTCATGGTAAAAAATATAAAATGTACATTAGAAGGGTCGAAAGAACCGAAATTTATATAATCGAAACGTAATACTGCGGGAAAGTGGCCTTTGGTAATAAGGAATAAATTCGCAAAATATTACACCAAATGGTTAATATCTTTTACCGCCTCAAAGGGGCCAAAATTTCGAAAAATCGCAATTTTTTTTTTTTTTTTTAATTAAATTATCCAAACATACCAATACAATTTCTAATAGAATGCAACAGCTACATCAAGATGTTAGTAATGTTCCAATAAAATTTCATTATGGTGAAATAATTTCTATTACCACCGCAGAGGCGCTCAAAATTTTGAAAAAAAACGGCAAGAATTTCAATTTTCCATTTTTTCTAAATTTTTTAATTTTTATTATATGTCTACAATTAAATAAATTTACATTAGAGCTAGTAATAACTTATAAATGTCTAGTAATTTTGATCATGGGTATTACAAACCAAGGGCGAGAGGGGCCCGCCCCCTCTAAATTTGAGAGAAAGGGGCTTTCTGAAGGGATTTTGGGGATTTTCTGGAAATTTTTAGGGAATTTTTTGTAGGGGGGGGGATATGAAAAATGAGGGGGAATTTATGTAAGAAGCCCCCCTACCAAATAAATGACCAAACTTTACCGGAAAATCCCCAACATTTCTTCAAAAAGCCCCTTTTTCTCAAATTTAGAGGGGGCGGGCCCCTCTCGCCCTTGGTTGGCAATGCCCATGATCAAAATTACTAGACATTTATAAGTTATTACTAGCTATAATGTAAATTTATTTAATTGTAGACACATAATAACAATTAAAAATTTAAAAAAAACGGAAAATTGAAATTTTTGCCGTTTTTTTCAAAATTTTGACCGCCTCTGCGGCGGTAATAGAAATGATTTCACCATAATGAAATTTTACTGGAGCATTACTAACATCTTGATGTAGCTGTTGCATTCTATTAGAAATTGTATTGGTATGTTTGGATAATTTAATTTTCTTTTTGAAAAAAAAAACAATTTTTTTGCGATTTTTCGAAATTTTGCCCCCTTTGCGGCGGTAAAAGATAATAACCATTTGGTGTATTATTTTGCGAATTTATTCCTTATTACCAATGGCAACTTTCCCGCACTATTACGTTTCGATTATATAAATTTCGGTTTTTTCGACCCACCCTAATGTACATATTTGTATTCCCACATTTGTCTAGTTTGAACTAAAATTAATGTTTTTATTTTAATAATTATTATTAGCATGAAAATTCATACCTTGTTTAATAAGATATAATTTTTTCTTTATCAAACTAGTTAACTAGGGATATATACCACCATAGTGGAACTATAGAGACTAAATGTCTACAGCGTGTCAGAAGGAGTACAATGAGTATTGAGAGTTAAATTTATTGCCCAAATAAAACAAAATGCACTTAAAGTAATAAATCTATTGTAACGCTTATAATTAAAAGACTTTCTGGCGCAACATTAATTTATTACCGATTATTTCACAGTACCCGGAAATTATACATAAAGCGACATACAGTTAATTTCAGTTCATTTGCAAAGTTTCTGTCAGGATGGCCCGGCTTGTCCGGGCAAAAATTCTCTTCAGCGGTAGCATCGTGCCGTAAGATATTATCTTTGGCAATAGTGCCGACTGCTCTCAGCAGATACAAAATCAAAAGACCTCAAGTTTTCACATATATAGAGTGATGGAATCTCAAGTGTTCTGGAGAGTCGAAGCCTGGATTCAAGTGCTACAAATTTATAGTGTAATAAACGTCTCTATATAATCAGATCACAGGATGCAATAGAGAATTATAACCTCTTGGAAATGTTTTATAGTCTCTTGAGAATATTTTTCGTGCGTACATCTGGAAACTTGCTTTCAGTTTTATTTTGAAGGAGGTAACATCTAACAGTCATTATATACCTCTTATTCTCATCCAATTACATCATACATTTATATCATACCATACATTCTCATCCTTACAGTGAGTCATTCAGACATAAAGCTTTACACTGTCTAGATTGTTTACGATGTTGACCCGATGTTCGACAAGCACGCAGTAGTCACATCATTTCACTGCTCTCCCTACAATATTAGGGGACGTCTGCCAACCAACAGTAGCACGTAATATAATTATGCACGCCCATGCAATGTGCATAGGCTTATATCTTTTTATGTGTTTTTTTTTTCAAAGATAAACATATTCCTTCCCCAGATCTCAGATGCGTAGCATCAAAATAATAATATCTCCTCAAACTACAGAAGAGTAGCATCTAAATAATTCCAGTGGTAGCTCTCAGAGAAGTAGCACCAATATTATGTTTTCTATATGCAATTAAACTAGCATTAAAATGCTAAAGTCTCTTCTGCAGTATTTGCTCTGAATGAACAATTGTTTACCAAGTCTGTTCTCGAAGAACATTTGATTAATATGCGAATAAGAAGAACATTTGATTAATAGACGATTATCCATATCCACGACTTTTCGATTTTAAGTACAACAATTTAAATATGCATTAAAAGTTGTGAGATGTATTCTGAAACCCAGTCCATATATTAAGCGTAATTATAAATGTTGAAAGTCAACCAGGGCTCATTTAAATGTTGAGATGATGTATTTAATTAGTAAATTAATAATTCTATTTAGCTAATTAAATGTCATCAGCGCAGTAGCTGAATTAAAGTTACGAAAGCGATTGTGTTTTCTCTGTTCTTTTTTTTCTATTTTGTAACATAAATAAATAATTTTAATTTAATTACTTGTGAATTTTCTTTAAATCATTATGGTTATTTATGTGTAATTCTTTTAGGTTAGTAAAATTATTTTCTTTCTTTATAGGTATGTTTAAGTTAACTGTTTTCCCGCAAATTATAATTATGATATTTTAATGATGATTAATGTAAATTTTAATTTTTTTTTTTTTTTTCGCGGAAGGCTCATAAGTATTTGGATTTTACTAAAATTCACAACGTAATTCTATTTGTATTTTATTTAAGTACTAACATTTTTATAACGTCAGCGTTCTATTTGTATTTTACTTAAGTACTAATATTTTAATAACGTCAGCGTACATGTTTATTTTAAGCTCGCGTTTTCCTTTATCAGAGCATTTATTATTTATATACGATCACAATAATTTTAATTGTAAAGTTAACATAAATATACCACCCATTTCTATGATTAATCTGGGTGAATGATGGGCTGATTGTTTATAAGTAACCGTCATTTTAATATGTACACATATCTGTCTACCATATATAATCTGTTAATGTGTTAATACATTTTATGTTTTTTTTTTTTTTTTTTTTTTTTTTTTTGTTATTGCTTATTTATTCGTTATAAAGAACCCCTCCCCCCTAGAAACGAACTTTTACTCTTAGTATTTTGATTTTAACTGCGATGTTTTTAATCACGCATGTCTCAAGACTTTGTTTAATTGATAAAATAAAATTTAAAGTCTGAACAATTTTTATTGTTTTGATAAATTTTTTAAAATACTTCAGAATAAAAGATAATATATTTTCCTGTTAATATGAGACATGCCAATTCCTTTAAATTGATTATTCTTATAATCTATTAACCTGTTTCATGTTCTTCTCTTTAGTGACATTTGTTTATCTTTTCAATTTCTAACATCTAAAACAAACTTTTTTTAGTTTACCGTATAATTAGTCAAAAACTCTACCATTTTTTAAAAATTTATTTACTATATTTCTTCTTTAATCATTTATTTATTTATTTTTTACTTTAATTGCATTTAAGAACAACGCAAGACTTTTCTTAGTTGATAAAAAATATAATTTCAAGTACGAACAAGTTTTATTAAATTGATATATATTTTTTAAACACCACAGAATAAAAGACGTTATAAAGATATTTTTCGCTAAATATGTGTCACCATCAATACCTGGGAAATTTCTCTCAGAGCAATCTATTAATACATTTCATGTTTATTTAAATTTTCAACATCGAACATATTCTCTTTTATTGCTCATTCATACGCATTATGAATCTAAAGACCGCCATTTTTAGCTCACAGGCTATCAAAGCCTGAGAGCTTATGTGCCCGCCGGTTCTGTATGTACGTACGTACGTATGTACGTATGTATGTATGTATGTATGTATGTACGTAACGCGATAACTCTTGCTAGAACTAACCGTTTTACTTTAAATTTTGTTTATAGGTTCCTTGTGATAAGGCGCTTCCCTGATTAGTTTTGGAGGTTCATTGGTTAAGCATAAAGGGGGAAAACGGGGGGCTAACCCCCCCATAATTTAGATAAATGGGTTTTTCATGCAGAATTATCCCATATTCTTCAAATTTTGTATATAGGTTCATTTTGATAATGTGCTTCTGTCAATAGTTTTGGGGGTTCATTCGTAAAGTATAAAGGGGGAAAGGCGGGGCTAATACCACCCCCCTCCCCTAAATTTAGATAACTGGGTTTTTCATGCAGAATTATCAGATTTTCTTCAAATTTTGTATATAGGTTCATTTTGATAATGTGTTTCTGTCATTAGTTTTGGGGGTTCATTGGTTAAGTATATAGGGGGAAAGGGGGATAACCCCCCCCCCTAATTTAGATAAATGAGTTTTTCATGCAGTATTATCCGATTTTCTTCAAATTTTGTATATAGTTTCATTGTGATCAGGCGCTTTCCTGATTAGTTTTGGGGATTCATTGATTAAATATAAGGGGGGGGGCGAGGGGATGATAGCCCCGTTAATATATTGTCAATTTCTTTATTTTTCAAGGGCTTATTTCAAATTCTTTGAAATAAGAGTTTAATATTCAATTAGAGTGAATAGCCTGTGAGCTCAATGCCCTCAGTTTAACTGGGCAGTTTTCTTTTTTTGTTTAATTATTTTAATATCTTACTATGTAACTATTATTTTACTTAACATTGATGTTTGTAGTCAAGAATATCGTAAGACTTTTATAATTAATAAAATATAATTTAAAGTTCCAAACAAATTTTATTATTTTGATATATTTTTAAAAAAACACTTGGGGATAAATGATAATACAAATCCATTTTTAGCTCACAGGCTATCAAAGCCTGAGAGCTTATGTGCCCGCCGATTCTGTATGTATGTATGTACGTACGTACGTATGTATGTATGTATGCACGAAACGCGATAACTCTTGATAGAACTAACCGTTTTACTTTAAATTTTGTTTATAGGTTCCTTGTGATAAGGCGCTTCCCTGATTAGTTTTGGAGGTTCATTGGTTAAGCATAAAGGGGGAAAACGGAGGGCTAACCCCCCATAATTTAGATAAATGGGTTTTTCATGCAGAATTATCCCATTTTCTTCAAATTTTGTATATAGGTTCATTGTAATAATGCGCTTCTCTCAATAGTTTTGGGGGTTCATTGGTTAAGTATAAAGGGGGAAAGGGAGGGGTAACCCCCCTAATTTAGATAAATGAGCTTTTCATGCAGAATTATCCCATTTTCTTGAAATTTTGTATATAGGCTCATTTTGATAATGCGCTTCTGTCAATATTTTTGGGGGTTGATTGGTTAAGTATAAAGGAGGAAAGGGGGGGGGCTTATCCCCCTTAATTTAGATAAAAGGGGTTTTCATGCAGAATTATCCGATTTTCTTCAAATTTTGTATATATATTCATTGTAATTAGATACTTCCCTGATTAGTTTAAGGGGTTCATTAGTTAACTATGAGGGGGTAACGGGGGGATGATACCCCCCTTAATATATTGTTGATTTCTTTATTTTTCGAGGGGCATATTTCAAATTCTTTGAAATAAGAGTATAATATACAATTAGTCTTAGTGTGAATAGCCTGTGAGCTCAATGCCCTCAGTTTAACTGGGCAGTTTTCTTTTGTATTCTGTTTTCCACTAGCGGCTGAGAGGTTCTGCTCTCAAAGATGGTGTATGGAAGGTGTTGGGTTCGAACCAATGTTGCGCTTGTCGGCCTAACCGTGCGGAATTTCTTCGAACTTTGCTTAAATACGAGTCTCAATATTTTAGAAATACCCCCCCTCCCCCTGGAGGGCATTGCTCCGCCACCTTCCAGCCTGTATCCCTCTCGCAGATAATGGGCCGTACAAAAAATAGTAACACCATTTTTCTCTAAACATGAGCAGTGCTGAATTCAGACATTTTTTTCCGTGAGGGAGTTTTGCAGCCCCGGGGGGATCATTGGGGACTTCCGGGGGATTTGCAATTTTGAACATGCATAAGATTAAAATCTGAAATAGATTTCTGCGGCGGGATCTCCTCGAGGCGAATTCGTGATAAATTGCTGCCCATATAATCTATTAAACCTATTGCCTGTTTTTTCAATTTTTAACATCGAACAGATTTTTTTTTTTTTTTTTTTTTTTTTTTTTTATCCTCATTGAACCGTTTAAGGAGTCAGAAAACTCAACGAACTTTTTATTACCGCACTGTTTTTTTTTTTTCACTTTAACAATAATGTTTTCAATCAAGGATGTCCTAACACCTTTTTAATTGTTAGAATTTAATATGCGGAATAAGTTTTTTTGATAAATGTCTGAAAACATTTGACAATAAAATATAATTTCATTTTTATATGAATATGAGTCACACCAATTACTGTGAATTCTTTACCCATATAATCTATAAACTTATATCATTTCTTTCTCCCTTGCTTGTTTTTTTTTTCCTTTTCTTTTCTTAAAAGGAAAAAAAAGTTAACTGCTAACAAATTCTCTTTTATTGGACATTCATCTTTATAAGGAATCCAAAACTCCAATTACTTTTTATTAGCTTACTATTATTTTATTTGACAACAATGCTTGTAATCTAAAATCTGCTAGGTAAGACCTTTTTTAAGTTTATTAAATGGAATTTAAAGCCAGGAGAGATCTATGAATCTCCGGGGAGTCGGGGGAAGGGGTGGCATTATAAGGTTCCAGGAATTGACATTTTTAACCATTCATTAAAAATTACAAAATTTGAAACCTTCCGAGGGGGGGGGGGGCAGTGTGATGCTCTGGGTGTCTGTGGGGGGGGGGGAGGCGGGGCAATCAAATGATTTGCCAGTCCGTTTCCTGAATTCATCACTAAGTTTTGTTATTTTGTTAAATTTTTTTTAAAAAACTTCGGAATAAAAGATAATATAAATCCATTTTTTCTGTAAATATGAGTCACGCGAATTCCTGTGAAATTTCTGTCCATATAATGTATTAACCAATTTCATGTTTTTTATTTCTTTTCTTTTTTTCCAATTTCTAACATCCAACGAATTTTCTTTTATTGCTCTTTCATCCGTATAAGGAATCAAAATCCCATCTTTCCATTACTCAACTACTATCAAGCGAAATACAAACGCAAGAAGGAATCGTATTCTGAAGAAAGAAATAAAAAAACTGCGCCAATCTTCTTACATCCTCTTTCTTTATCAAGGGAGTCTTCCTTCAAAGGGGCAAAAATAACAAAATAACAAACCTAATGCTTTTTGAACTCGTGGACGAATCTTTTGTCGGAGACATCTATGACAAACGCCTTACAATTAATTTACCCTCGTTCCCGTTCTTCTCGGTTTCCTGCGAAACTTGTTCCGATTGGGCGATTTCTGACCAAAACGAAATTACGTCACTAAGTGACGTCATATCAAAGTGGACAGTTACTCCGACGATGAATGTTTTCCTCTTGTAGATATCCCCGAATCTGTTGCATCCGCACGTGAGTGAAAAAGTATTAGCATCAATCATTTTTTATTGCCACAATCGAGAATCAGCATTATTTTTTTTTTAATCGACTTAAATGTTTTTATAAGAAGATATATGGAATGTTGATTATTTACTTCAAAATGTGATTTAAAAATAACACGTGTGTTTGTTTGTTTTTTTAATATGAAAACGTTTTATCCAAATTTACTGTTTTATAGTAGACGTTTTATTAGAATTAGAGGATTACCAGCATTTTTGAATACATTTCCTGACTTTATATTTTGAACTAAGTATACATATTTGTTACCAATGAATTTGTTTTTGTTTTGCTATATTATGAAGAGAGTTATTGTACTATGAAAATTAAAAAATAATAATAAATTCTGTATAAGCGTGTTTAAAATATTTATGATGAATCTAAATCCTTTTTTTATATGAAACATTGTTCTGGTATTTTATCGAAAAAAGTTGTTTACACTGAAGACGATTGATTGTTTATGTAATGAAGATAAATAATTTCAGCATTTATTCGAACATCATTTGTAATTAACTTGAAACAAATCATCAAAAAGTTCTGAAAGTAATCGTGGAATAAAACGTATTTAATCTATTTCAAAAACATGACACACTCTTTAAATTTTTACATATGGAAACATGTCAAAGATTATAGAAGTCATTATTGAATTTATAAATCGTCTGCTTTTGGAAAGAAAAAATCCATAGCGTGTGAAGTGAACTGAAAATTAAAATAAATGAACATAAAAATCAAGTGAAGTTAACGAAGAGAAAAGCCGAATAATGATTATGATTTCAAAATAGATTTTCATTAAATGAAATTTAAGAAAACAAGAAATAGAAATAAAGATTTAAGAAAAAAAAGGAAAGTATCTAACAATTAAAATAATTGAAGACTAAATCATTAGAAGAATTGTAATAATGCAATGGATACATTAAAGAAAGAGAGTTTGGATTTTTTAGATGGTGTTAGTGATAAACAAAAACTGGTTCAAACTATAAATCAATCACTAATTGAGAAAAACTGTGACTCCCGCAATGCTTTTAGTGATTTGTTGAGTTGCTTTAGAAAACTGAGCTACGTATCAAAAAACGTAAGTTTATTTAATTTTTAAATGTTTGTAATCTGTGATTTTTATTTGGTTCATTTATTTAAGCTCTTTTTAAGTTGTAAAAGAACAGTTAACTATAAATTTTGATCTGTCCAGCAGTATTAATTTATGCGTCTTTGTTTACCCATATATTTTGTTTTATAGTTATATATTAACATAAATGATTTTTTTAAGTATATTTTTTAAAGATATAATTTTAGCATATAAAAATACTTAATCTTAAAAAAAGCTTGGACTAAACTTTCTGGGAAATTAAAATATGACTGTAACGTTTTAAATGTCATTTTTCCCAGATGTTTAATTTTATGTATGCGTATGTTGGTACTTCGTACGTCTTAAGCGCCAAGAAACGCTCAAGATAATCTTAAGTCTATGGGAAGGTTGTCTTCAAATTTCTCCCTCGCATTTTAATATTTTTAAATGTTTTTTTTTTTTTTTTTTTTTTTTTTTTGATAGGATAGCTGGGGTTGATCTCTATCGTTGTGCGTTTTTACTTTTTTGACTTTGGTTAAAGTTAGTTTTTTTTTATTTTTTATTTTATTTTTTTTTTTTTTATAAGCGAACATCTTTAATTTTGGAACCGGCTCTGAAAGTGAAAGTACCCTTATATAAAAAAACTGGAACCAAAATCGAAAAAATAAAAACGTACAACGTTAGAGATCGACCTCAGCTACCCAAAGCAAAAAAAAAAAAAGTCACTTAAAAATATTAAAATGCAAGCGAGAAATTTGAAAATAACCTTTCCATAGACTTAACATTAGCTTGCGAGTGTTTTCGCATGACAAGTGTAGGCTCTTAATGTGTTAAAAATGTTTAAATTGACAAGAAATACACAATTCACATGGGAGATATGTTTGCCACCAATAATTTATTTTTTATTTTGCTGGAGTAGTTACATATGCATAACATATTACATTTGCCTTGAGGACATTCCTAAATACATAATAAATTATTAAATAAATAAATAGATATAATATGAAAAAGAAAAAAAAATGGTGATGTTTATACTGGATTTGGTAAGGGTATTTGTACTTCAGTATACTGTTGCGGTATTTTTTCTTATTGGCAGTGGGGGATATTTTTTATCAAACAATTTTTTTGTGTAGATGTGTGTAGTTTAATAAGCATGTAATATTATATTTCTTTGCATATATATATATATTACAGTAACCCCTCGATTTATCGCGCTACATGGAAAATAAGAAAAAAGCGCGATATACGGAGGGGAGCAATATAATGAGGAGGGCGAGAAGAGTGTTTATAAATGAAAAATAAAGAGCTCTAAATTTAGCTACGAGGTTTTATATTTAATACTTGTTCAAAAACGCTACAAGTTCAACTCAAAAGAGATGGTAAAACTTTAAAACATTACAAAAACTTACATATACAGTATACCTTTTTACTTACATTTTATAGTATTTTCTAAAAATAAGAATCCAGAATAGTTTGTTTTTGATTATCTGTTTGCCACTGGAAATTAAAGAACGAAAATGAACTAATTGCATTTCAGTTATATGCTTAGATTTCGATATTTCAAAAGTTTTATGTACTTTTTCGAGAAACTAAAATTATCGGGGAGAACTAAAAAAGAGTGAAATAGCCGAATACGCGATATACCGAGGCGCGATATAACGAGGAGTTAGTTTGTATATATATATATATATATATATATATAATTATAATATCTATGAATTTCAAAAAACATATCAAGTTCTATTATCATTCTACTTAAATCTCCAAAGAGATAATTAATGATATTGTGTATACAGAATACCACATAGCTAATAATTAACATGTGCAAACATAATATTACCATAGCTTGTGCTTCAATGGTAATTGGCCAAATTTTACTCATACCTAAAGAATATTGAAAATGAAAAAAGAAATAGAGAGAAAGGGGAAAAAAAATTATAAATTGGAGTTGCAATTAAGTAAATACAAATGGATTAATAAATTAAATATGAACCATATACAATGGAAAATTGGACCACATGAGAATTAAATATGAATTGAATATGAAAAAACACATGCACATGTACTCATCAGCCTGGATGCAGCCACATGTGTTTTAAATAATAATTCAGTGTTTCATAATTCTACTGGCATAATGCTAAGATCAGTAGAATCATCCAGGTACACTGAATTATTACCATATAATATTATAATTATATATATATATATATATATATATAAGAAAAAAAATATTTTTAAATATATGGGTATTACTAGAGCCTCATTAAAACATGGGACAAATGAGCTGTGACCATGAAGCTCCAGATTTTGATGATCCTCTAATTTGGTATACAATGTTATTGAAGCTAGTATTTTATATCTATTTTCCCCTTGTAATCAATATTTAGTACTTTTAGGATAGGATATGATTAAAAACAAAAGCGTATATTTATCTAAGTTTGTATTCAAGTATTCATATCTGTATATTATAAGGCATATCATCGTATCTACTCTAATCTAAGACTAATCTTTTTATCTCCAACATATTTAACTAATCTAATCTGAACAAAACTCAAACCATTTTAAAACCAGACGTGTGTGAAGGTTGTCGGGAATTTTTTACAGCTTTAAAGCTGGAAATTTTTAAATATGTCCTCCTTATGGAGTAATGTTAATTTAATGTAAATTTGTTACCACGAATGAAAGGTGTTAAGAGCCTACGCTAGTCACGCGAAGTAACGCTCATAAGTTAATGTTAAGTCTATGGGAAGGCTCTTGCGCGATTTCTCGCTCGCATTTTAATATTTTTAAATGATGTTTTTTGCATAGGATAGATGGGGTCGATCTCTAAGGCTAAGATGCTTTACACTCACGCAGAAAAAAAAATTAATCTGTTAAAAAAAGGAAAAAAGTCGCCAAATTTAGGGGATTTTTTTCTTTAATGGCAACCTAGCCAATGTATTAAGTTATTCGTTTGGCGCGGTCTCGAAAATCGCGCCAACCAAAAAGTCGCCAAACTTATGTTTATATGTTTGCGTGAGTGTAAAGCATCAGTTCCGAGAAATCTCGCAAGAACCTTCCCATAGACTTAAGAGCCTGCACTAGTCACGCGAAGAAACGCTCACGCTATAATGTTAAGTCTATGGGAAGGTTATCCCGCGATTTCTCGCTCGCATTTTAATATTTTTAAATGATTTTTTTATGCATAAGATAGCTGAGGTCGATCTTCAACGTTGTTAGTTTTTACTTTTTTGATTTTGGTTAAACTTTTTTTATAAGCGGACATTTTAAATTTTGGAACCGGTTGGAACCGGTTCTGAAAATGAAAGTACTCTTATATAAAAAAAAATCCCTGACGGCTCGGCCTACAGGCACAGGTAGATTTCGAAGACGCAGACCGTGGGGCGCCTGTTTGTCGGGAATTGCGGAAGAAATGACCTTTTTACGATGATGCGGCAGTTGGAACGGCCTACTTCGAAACCTAACTTGTTTGCAGGCGGAATCGGCAGGGATTTTTTTGTTTTTAATTTTTTTTTTTTTTTTTTGCTATAACAGTTGGTCCTATAAAAAACTTGTAAATATAAAAGTTTTAAATAATATTAAGAGGATTAATAATAAATTTAAGCGGATTTGAAATCTTGAGAATTGGCGAAGTTATGAATTTTTTTCTTCTAAACCCCCCTCCCCCCCCCCTTAAGGCAATTTTTAATTATATCAAAAATCTGTCATACATACATTTTCGACCCTTCTCCTAGAAGTAATAATAACTTTAAACGGATTCGATACGTATCATAATTAAGAAATTATGGGGTTTTTTCTGTTTTCACAAAAAGCCCCCCCACCCTCCCCCCCTTGGTTCGATTTTGCCCATTAACGAACTTGACCGAGATTTTATGCCCCTTGATTTTATGTATCAGTTTGTAAAAGATTAATGCAGAATTTTTCCAGTTATCGTGGTCAGAAAAAAGTGACATAGATAGATAGATATATATATAAACTTTTGAACTGGGTGTGGTTTTGGGTTCTGGGAGTCATGATCGGCGTAGATCTGCAAAAATTTTTCAAAATTTCCAACTTAGGTGAGAATGTAATAGGTAGTATTTCTTACGAAATCTACCTAAAACTGGAGCCAAAATCAAAAAAGTAAAAACTAACAACGATAGGTATCGACGTCAATTATCCTATGCAAAAAAAAAAAAAAAACATTTAAAAATATTAAAATGCGAGCGAGAAATCGCGGGATAACCTTCCCATAGACTTAACATTAGCGTGAGCGTTTCTTCCCGTGACCTAGTGTAGGCTCTTAATTAGGAGGACCCTGAAATTTCGATGCCCAGGTCCTCGGACCCATTGGACTGTACATTATTCAGGCTTTGTGAGCAATGAATACTAATTTGAAAAAATGGGCAGAATACATATAAAATTGGGATTTACGATGTTCCATAAGTTATATATATATTTTTCTTTCTTTTAAATTTTAGTGTGCGCTTAAGAGTTTTAAACAAAAATCTTTAATTTCACGGCCAAAAATTAAACTGCATTTAAAACCAAAGAGCGTCTTAGATTTGAGTTAATAAGGTATTTCTTATTATTTGTGATAGTATAGAAAGTGTGGTCCCGAATAAATGCCAGGCCCTCGCCCCCTCTTCGGCTTGTCGGGTTTTGGATATAACATACGAAAATGGTAGTGTTTGTACTGGATCTGGTAACGGCATTAATGATTTGATATAAAGCTGTGACATTTTTTAAATAAAAAACATGTGAATTTTTACTTTGCTAACTAAGCGTAAACCGACATAGTAAAAAATGTCCAAACTGGGAATCGAACCCGGACCCTTGAAATAACGCTCCAATATGCTCTACCATTGAGCAACGAGATGATACTCCAAGCGTCCGCAGCATTATTCCAAGGATCAGAGTTCGATTCCCGGCTTAGACATTTTTCACTCTGTCGTTTAGTCTTAGTTAGCAAAGTAAAAATTTACATGTTTATTATTCAATGATTTCGGGCGAATGTCACTGCTGAAAATTAATTGAAAAATTAACTAAAATTACGTATGTGATGTTTTTGTTTAAGTTTATTTTTGGCGGCGGGTGGGTGGGGTAGTAGGGTAAGTTTATTAATGAATTTGTTTTTGCTTTATTTGTGTAGTTTAATATGCATATAATAATTATGATTGATATATTTTAGAAAAATATAAATTTTTATATAAAGAAAGGTATACTGTATTAATGTTATGTTAAATGTTATCATTTAACATGAAAAAAACGTGATCTTTACATCGGATCTGGTAACGGCATTTCGGATTCAACATACTTTTGGAGAGTATGGCGTGGTGCATGCTTTGAAAAATAATTTAAAAAGTTTATTTATGCATTCTGATTGTTAAAATATATGATGTTAATTGTGACAGATTTAGCAATCATAATACCCCTGTTTTGGAGGAGGTATAGAATGGCTTTTTAAATGAATAACTCTAATTAGCATTTTAAAATTTTTATATTAAGTGTTTAGGGTAATTCCAGGGTAACTTACGTTACATTTAGAATAATTTTCTTTAGGAATTTTAGTAATATAACACCAAAAAATATTGAAAATGTAATGTTGATATGATTTGTTAATTAAACCTATCTTAAGCGAAATTTGGCTGAAAATGACCTACTTTTAGTGCTATTTTTTGAACACTGGCCATTATATTTATTATGGTAACTTAGTTCTTTTTGTCAGAAACGTAAGTTACCATATAATAAAAATACCATAAATATAATTTTTAGCGTTCAAGAAATAGTACTAAATTTATGTAATTTTTATCCAAATTTAGCTTTAGGTTTAATTAACAAATCATATAAACATTACATTTTGAATATATTTTAGTGTTATATTGCTAAAATTATTGAAGTCAATTATTCTAAATGTAACATAAGTTACCATGGAATTACCCTTTAGCGTTCTCTTTCAAAGTGTTTTCTGGACGATAAATTTTCGTTGTCAGATGATTTTAAATCTGAACGCCAATAAATCTGACAGTTATAGGTAGTTATATATTAATCCTTAGCTAACGAATGCCGATTGGCAATTTTAATTGTCCAAATATATTGTTATAATTGAACACCAGTATTTTTGCACATAAAATTTCGCCTTATCTAATCTAAAAATGCCTGCAATTAAATAATGCGAAAAAAGTTTTTCGCGAAACGTGGTGCCAAAACAATAATTGGAAACAACACATTTGGACAATAAAAAATGGCTGTCAGGAATAAGGTGGCATTCGTTAGAAAAGAGTTAGCATGTATATGATTATCCATTACCATTAAAAAATATATGTATTCCTTTTTAATATTTATAAAAACAGTTATATTTGAGTAAAACATATTTAAATTTTTGAAAGAGGATTTATGAACCTTAATTTGCCAGTTCAACAAAATTAACATGAAACGAAATCTAGTATTTCTGATGCTGATAAAAATTATACGACATATATAATCGTATATATTGCTATTACAAAATGGATATTTATTGTTTTTTATTGTGTAGTTCCATGTGTTCAATATCTAATTTTATGAATTCCCCCCCCCCCTAAGTTTTCTTTTCTCATTACGTTTATGAATTTAAATAAATTTAGGAATTTAAAAAGATTCTGGATCATTAATATTGTCATTTTGATATTTTATGACATAGCATACAAAAATGCATGTTATATTTAATAGTAACTTCATTTATAAAGAAATCATCAATATGATGGAACTGTGACTACGTCTGTAGGTCTTCACGTCCCTCGTGTTCTGGTAGAGCAAGTGCGAGTTGGGTAAACCCGACTTAATGCCTAGAGCCTGGTTCCCTCTTGGGCGTCCTGCCCCGAAGCTGTTGGGGGACCCCGGCTCGTGCCCAAGTGTAACGTGGTGGTTTCTCAAGAGGGCTGAGAATCACCACAATCACAACGACCTATGTCGTCATTCACTTGGATTCAATTTGAGTGATGCGCAGGTGGCGGTGCTCCCATCGGTCGTAGCGCATACAGGAGGACCCCCTTGGTCGTGTGCGATAAAAATCCCTCAGCACTTGGGTGCGACGGTTGACGTGCCTGACGGACGCCTGCTGGCGCAGCTCAGTTTTATATCGCTGACAAACTGCTGAGATTTTTTTTTTATTATACCATTGAGAATATTTAAGGTCATTTTTAAAAACATATTATAAAATGTAAGTTATCAATTTTCCCTTAATTTTTCATGTGAGAATAGTTAATTTAGGCAGCATGTTATAAAATTTATATGTGCCATTGTTTTCCTAATGAATAGAAATTCCTTGCTTACTAATTCTGACCTTGATCTGCCCTTATTGAACGAGACATCTTACATCAAGCTTCCTTATTCATATGTTTATCCGTCAAAATGCACTGTTTTAGAGAGCATTGACGTCGATGTATATTTTATTATCGGAGAGTGGGGACGACAAATTGCCGGCAACTGGGGGAAAAAAAAGCAAGTCATTTTATCTCTTTGAATAATTTTCAGGAAAGTTTTTCCTTATTCTTAAACAAAAGTTGAATACCTACTGTAACCCAAGTGAGTCTACGATCATGGACGTACGCCTGATTATTATCAGAAGATGGGGAATTCCAAACCTGTTGCTACATACATTCAGCATCAAAAAACAATTAGTCTTAGAGAAAAAAAAAATCAGTCAACTAAAAAATCAATCCCTTTTCTTTCAAAAATTTCATTTCAGCCTCTTTGTTTTCAAAGATCTTAAATTTTAAAATTACTTTTTATTTATTTATTTATTTATTTATTTATTTACTTTGCAATATTTGGTGCTTTGTTGTAAGAATAAATATTTTCTAAATTTCATACGCCCATCCCAAAAATGTTTACCACCTACCATTTTGTCCCTCAAGAGCGAGCACACAAAGCTTTAAATCTTTAAAACTCTTTATTTTTAAAACAATTCTGTCCTATGTGTTATGTTCTAGCAACAATAAATAATCAATTATCTAAATAACTCCCTGAAATATTTCCCTCTGGGTATGGGAAGGCAAAGTAAAAGTTTCCCTCTTTATTGCAGTTCACACCCCTTTGTACAGATGCATTGCGCAACACTACTTAATGTTAGCATCAGCCAAATCCGCAGAAAGTGTTGTGCGGGGTGTGTCCCTGCGTCAGGTACAAAGCCGCATTAAAAAATCCCTGACGGCTCGGCCTACAGGCACAGGTAGATTTCAAAGACGCAGACCGTAGGGCACCTGTTTGCTGGGAATTGCGGAAGAAATGACCTTTTTGCCATGATGCCGCAGTTGGGACCGCCTACTTCGAAACCTAACTTGTTTGCAGGCGAAGCCGGCAGGAATTTTTTTATTCCTTTTTTTTTTCTTTTTTTTTTTGCTATAAGGGTTGGTACTATAAAAAACTTGTCAATATAAAAGTTTTAGATAATATTAAGAGGATTTATAATAATTTTAAGCGGATTTGATATCGTGTGAATTGAGGAAGTTATGATTTTTTTTCTTCTAACCACCCCTCCTCCCCCATTGGAGCTATTTTTAATGAGCTATTATTAAACCCCTATTTACCCCCCCCCCCCTTGAGAACATTCTTAATGATACCAAAAATCTGTCATTACATAAATTCTCGGCCCTTTTCCTAGAAGTAATAACTTTAAACGGATTTGATACGTATCATAATTAAGAAATTTTTGTTTCTTTTTCCACAAAAAGCCCCCCCTCCCAGGTTCGATTTTGCCCATTAACGAACTTGACCGAAATTTTATGCCCCTTGATTTTATGTATCAGTTTGGAAGAGATTTGTGCAGAATTATTGCAGTTATCGTGTCCATAAAAAAGTTACATAGATAGATAGATAGACAGATAAAGTTTAGAACTGCGGGTGGTTCTGGGAGTCATGATCGGCGTAGATCTGCAAAAATTTTTCAAAAATTCCAACTTAGGGGAGAATGTAATAGGTAGTATTTCTTACGAAATCTACCTAAAATGGGGGGGATTAAAGGGCTGAAAGTTATAGAACGATTTTAGCATCAATGTTTCACGGGGAAACGTTTTGCAAATATTTTTTTGCATTTTGCTACAGTTTCTTTTTTGCTGATTAGGCAAATTTTTAAAGTTGGTCAAAAGTCAGCGATAATACTGGCTAGGGTAAGTCAACTCTGTTACATATGAAAAGGATACTCTCTAATTAATTGCTTCCAAATTTTCTTGAGAATTTTGCTCTTTATTGCTGGATAAAATCTATAGGGGAAACTGATACACATTGGACCATTTTTTCAGTTTAATTTTTTTTTATCTTTAACGGACAGACCGATCTGCCCGAAAATATTTTTTAATATTCCTAAAACCTTTTAAAATTCCTCTGAATTTACCAAAACATAGTTTTTAATACATTTTTCAAAATAAAAATAGTTTTATGTACCCGTAAAGCAGACCAGTGTGTCCCGAAAGTGGGGCACAGTGGACCACTATTATGTACTATCAGAAGTGCAATATAAATCTATTTATCTCATTAATATAATTCTTCTTTATTGAACTCTTTACCTCCAAAATAACATGATACCAATTTGCAAGTAATATTTTCAAAGAAAAAATATACAAAACAAAAAAATTATATAAAAAAAATAACTTTTTTTGAAAATAACAGATTAAGATACAGGACAAATAGAAAATAAGTTGAAGATTTTAATTAAATACAAAATAAAAGATCACTTTAAAATTTTCAAATGAAATTCCAAAATACTTATGAGTAAGATTGAGCGTGGAATTTTCCTGAAATACTTTAGGCTCTCGGAACAACATTACGGAATCATTGGCATCAACAACAGATTCATCTACAATTTCTGAAAAAAAAAAAATAAACCGATTTCCATTCAATTTTCATCTCATGAATCTTACTTGAATAGAATCATCACCAATTAGGCTACAGTTATATTTTTCAAAGGCCAGTAAATACAAAACAAAATATTTCTTACTATGTTAAATACATTTTTATTTTTCTCTGTTTACTTTATTTTACAGTTAAATTACTACTTTTAAACAATATTTCTTAGAGCAATATAAAAAATAAGCAGTTAGAAACTAAGCAGTTATTAAATGTTTTGAACATTCTGTATTACAGGAGCAGAGTGGATTATGGACCACTGTGCTCCGGTATGGGTGGTCTACTGTGTGCCATGTTCAATAAATAATCATATTAATATTGTTTATAGCTTTCTTTTAAACATTTTAACTTTAAAGTTAAATAAATTCAAGTTCCTTACCTTTTCAAAAAAACTGTTTTTATCTTATTTATCTACAACCTTTAATTACTTAAAACGATGAAAAATTATACTTTTAGAAGTTTAAAACATCCAGTCAGGATAAAATGGTTCACTTCGAGCTAAACATGTTCTGTGAAGGCTATATAAATAATCAATCCAGTGCTGTGGTCTATTAGAATAGAAGAGAAACTTAAAAAATATTTAAATAAATAAAATATTAGGATGTGGTCCACTGTGCCTATACGTCCAGCGTGCACCAGGTCTCCCCTACTATCTTCTTTTATATTTTTTCACCCCAAATTGTTTGACCAATACTGATTATTTATTCAAGTTCATTAATTAATAAAATATAGTTGGAAAGATAATTTTCAACATATTTTGCAAAAGTTGTAATATTTTAAATTCATTTTTTTCCCTTGGTGACTTATGTCTATTTTGTTTACAGAGAAACAGACATTTGATGGAAGACATAGTGTCTCCAATCAGCACATTAAGAACTCTGACAGGTAAGATTTATTTCGTTTCTTTCTTCTTTAATTCCCGGATTTACTTCTTTTTATTGTACTCTGATAAACCACAGCCTTATTAATATATATGGTTGTTTCATCTTCAGAAGAGAAGGTAAATTATTATTATGATTATTATTTCGGTTTTTAAAAGAAAAGATAAACGATTTGTGGTTTTTGCAGCATTAAGCGGGAAAACCCTCTTTATTAATGATAAGCATTTCTAAAAACTACTCAGCTGGAAAAGAGAGTGGTGGTGGGGGAAATAAAAACACGATTTGAGAACCTTGAAAGGTAAATGGCCGTTGTATTCTGCGGAAGATTCTGTTATTCCATATGTGTGAAATTCATTCAATTTAAACGATCTCAACTTTGCACCATTAAAAATGGACTTATTTAGCTGAGTGCCACCAATGCGAAAAGCTGGAGTTAGTGGGTTCCAAAATATTTTTTTTAATTTGTAAAGATTTATCAGTTTACAAATGTATATAGAACGTGTAACATATTAAACAGATTTTTTTCTGTTATCCTTACTATTGTCTGTAAGAGATTCTAATTTCTTTAGCTTATTAGCGTTTTAATTAGGCTTACATACAGCTCAGTGTACATAACACAGGTGATTTTTTTTTTTAATTGAAAACTCTAATAATTTATTTACATTAAATATATATATTTAATTTCCCACTAACACAGCCAAAAGTATTTTTAAATGAAAAATATAAATATAATATAACATAATATAACATAATCTATAATATAAATAATATAAAATATATGATATCAATACTTTATTTCGCGTCTGGACTGGACTCTGGTCGCGTGTGTCGGGAAAAGGCATAGAGATGTTGGACGGTCGCGTGCCGCCTGCTGCTGGAGTCCGCGGCTATACTTTAATATATTAGCCGCATACCAGAGATTTAATACCCGGAAAAAAATCACCGAAGTTTTTCCATTTACAGGAGCCCTATTTTCTGATTATTTCAGCGTTTAAGCACTAAGTGGAATTACATATGTGATAAATTTGTATTTTATTTATATTATTTTATTTATTTATTGAATGATGAAGTGTTAATATCGTTGTGGAATGTTAGCTAGAATCAAACTTTGAATTATTTATTATTTTAAGTGCAAATAGGTTAATCTTCCGTAATCCAGCTGAGCGCGACAGAGATGGACTTTTTAAAACTGAAAACTATTTTAAAAACTATAAAAAACCAGTAAATTGAGATAGTTTTCAAACAAATTGCATATGGAAGTAAACTATTTTCTTATTCCACAGTGTAAAAATTAAAATTATGCTGTGTTTAGAAGTAATTAAATTTGCAAAACAAGGGAAATGGAATGCTTAGATGGCTGCTAGTGTCTATATGACGTCAGCGTTACTCACAACATGTTTTTCTTTTATAATAAATTTTTAAAATTATTATTTGAAAATTATTTTAAGCAATCGACATCGGAACAGTGTTAATATGTTGCGGAAATATTTTCATTTACTTTGTATGAGCCAGTATTTTATCACCGGTAATTTAACATATTTCAATACATTAAATCGTCGTTGAGATTTATAAGCAGGACTTGACAAATGCGGTCGCCACTGGCTACCAAGTTTTTTTTATCTGCCGACTAAACTATTTAATCTTGCCTTTTTTTTGTTTGTTTGTATATTTGAGAATAACTATTGTTTTTTTGTACAAAAATTGAACTAAGAAATGAGTACAAACTCTATTTGTTTTCTCCTTTACCCCTATTAGTGCGCAACATGCAGTGATATTTCTCTTTTCTTGTACTTTTAATGGAAGAACCAAGTTTAAATGGCATTTTTCATCTCATGCACAGAAGACGCCATTCCTTTCCGCTCTAGCCAAGTAGCATGTCATGTAATTGGAATGTGCGTATGTGTGTGAGGGGGGGGGGCAGATTTCAATAAAACAGTAAGAGATAGTGTAAATAGAGCCTTTGTGGCAGGCAAAATTGGATACAATGGGAGACAATGCACATCATCAGATATAGATTTTCTGTAGCACTCAACTAGCCGGTCATTTGAAGCATTCGGCTATAAGCATTTTCCGAACATGCCTTTAATTCAGCCTTTATAATATTTCTTTTTTTTCCCCAAAGATATATAAGTTTGGTAATTTTCAATACAAAACTTGGTTTATATAAAGTTTGAGTACTATTCTAAACTATATAATCAATAATTGTAAACTATGCTTATTATTATTTTTTTCTTAATTCATTAAAAAAACTTTTGTGCATTTTGAAAATTAATGACCGAAAAGAGAGAGAGGGGGGGGGGGGGGGTAAATATTTTTACTGGTGACCGAGAATTTTTTACTGTCTAGCAGATTTTATCTATTTTGTAAAGCCCTGTTTATAAGTGTCTTAAATTAGTCTTTATTATATTATCAAATCTTCAGAATAAAAAGTTTGAAATTTTCTAATGTCTGCTATTATAGTATGACTGGTTTTATATTTATAATGAATAGATTTATCAAGCAGTACTATCCCTAGTTAATTCTGCTGAGCTATCGAAAACAGTTTGTAACTCCTGGAATAGTTTAATCGTATTTATAATATATGTAGCTCACGATTACTGAATAACGAGCATATAGATCGCAAGTTTAACCGTTTTGAAATTATATGTGTCTAGCAGTAGCATTTGAATTCAGATTGAAAATATCATTTGTATTAAATTCTCCCTTCCTTAACTGGAATATCTTACAGGTATGTGCATGACTATACGTTATTTGGATATCACCCTCGGAAAAAAAATTAATCAATTTAATTTTTATTATATGAAAAGTATTCAGTATAAATATGTCGTGTTGGCCAGTAATTATTTCACTTAAAAAACAATTTAATAGGAAAAACCTATTTGCACTAGCACTAAAACATCAAGGGAGTGTCAGATTTATGTATAACTTTAAATTCTAATAAAATATGAAAGACAGAATTGAATTATGAAATTTGCATGATTACCTGCCGAAACGTCAAATATCGAGATTGAGTGTTTGTGGTTTTTGACAATATGTGTAGTAGTGGGGTAAACTTTTTAAACACTTTTTAAATTGCCTAATCTAAAGTATAACAGTATTTGATGTACTTTATTCAGCTTATACAAAGTGAAATTCAATACGTTAACTGCTATCTACATTGATTTCTTGTTAATCTAAAGGCCATGGCACCTTTTGGATTAGCGCGTTTTTTTTTTTTTTTTTTTTTTTTTTTTTTGTTAATTATTATTATTATTCAAAAAGCTACCGGAAATTTTAACACTAAATTAACAGTAATTCCCGTTTACTTCATCAGAAAATTTCTCCCGTTAAATAAAGAAGAGGTTACTATTCTGAAACTCTGATAGATATTTTGAATAAAAAATTCGCTAAATTAGCAGTAGTAATTACGACTCGCAGGCCGTATGTCTCATTCATTCAGAAATATTTACGACGACCGCAGCGCGTTGAACAGCAGTTAACATGTTAATAATCTTTATTGCATTAAACATTTTGCAATATAAGTATAGAGCTCTAGTTTTACGTTGTTTTAATTACATTTGTACAGTAAGAAATATAGAAAAAAAATTATAGGAAAAGCGGGCAATTCAGTCAAAAAAAACCCCATAATTTAAAGTAGTACCATTAATTAATTTTATCATTCTGGAAGTCAGTCTTGGAAGTTGCCGTTGACCTCTTTGATGTGAAACTGCATCAGACACATTCTTATCTGATGAACTTTTAAATTTGTCTTTTATAATTATTATTTATATAGTCGCCTCTAAGAAAATCTTTTTCATTTTTTTTTTCCTCAAAATTTCAGTATAAAAAAAAAAATGTGAAAATGAATGCTTTGCTTCTTTCTACATTCATTTAAAAATTTTTAAATCCTTATTTGTTTACAAAGCCATCGTTATCAAGTGCAGTGTTCTCCAGCCAGAAAACGGACTGCGAATCTTCTTCTTGTTCTGAGCTTCTTGATGGTCGAATTTATTTTATTTTTAATGAATTTGTTGTTTGATGTTTGTCCAATCTAATGATAATTTTAGCTATAAAATAAGTTATTTTTCTCTCTAAAATGTACAAAAATTATCAACGACAACTCCCCTCACAAAAAAAAAAAAAAAAAATGTAATATACTTTGCACTTTCCATGTATTAAAAGAAATGTTACGGCCATCACTTAAACATTTTTATTTTTTAAAAACTTAATATAGATTCAGTTTTTTAAAAATTCTTATGAATGGTAAAAATAGATAACAGGCGGTGGCCAATATTCGACGTTTTCTGAAAATGCACAAATTAAAAATGCGTCTGAATCAGTCTTTCTGAGGCTGTTTATTATATTAAAAATGAGACATCGATAAAAAATGCAATATGTAGCTCAGCCTGATGAACATTTGCTACCAATTAAGCCCATTCTTACTGCTGTCGTGAATCATCAGATGCAACTTTCTGATCGGTTTCCTGTAACTGAAAAGGAGCGTCAATTTCCGGGTTCTGAACTTACGTAGAAAAGGTTTTATTGCTCGCTTTCAGAAGACAAGCTTGCACATTAATTGCAATGGGAATTCAATGGGTCCCTTTGGCCTCTAAAAATTCAGGCCGTTTTATTCACTCTGCATATATTACTACATTTAATGAAAATATGTATTGTTTTATTCTACATGTGACGTACATCTTTTACTTCACATATTAATCTACGATAACATCATGACGTACACAGTATGACGTCATGAGAGCGATGAAGCTCTCCTCCTCCTAAGTATAATAAGAATAATATGAAATTAGGAAATTACATATTTAAACGTCTATTCTGAAGGGATAAGAACTCTCAATTCGACCTTCACGTAAAATAATTAAGTTATTGCACAGATCAAATTATATTGGATTAATCAAAAATGCTGCTGGTTTGAGTTGTTCGATCTTGTAAGGGGAAGAGGGGTCGGAAAAACTATTTTTTTATTGTAGCGAACTGCAACTATAACTGCCTTATCGAAAATGTAGTTAACTACAAATACAACTACTTGTTGTAAAAAGTAACGACGACAAATTACTTTTCAAAAGTAGTCACTATACTTCGCCACTTTCTGATTTTGTGAAAGGATTCAATTTACACTCGAAACTGAAGACACGGATTAAATAATTCAGTGACGCCTCGTTATATGGCGTCTGCCGGGGTACAATTAAATAAGTGCGATATAACCGAGGGCATTAAACATTAAGAAAGATAACATACAAGGAAATGTTTTGTGCTTGTCTCCAAAATGTTAGTTTATACGCATTATTACAATTTTCTTAGCGAAATTAAAAGAGAGAAATAATACAATCAACATTTAAATACAGATACTTTTTAAAAAATCCACTGGAATTTCCAAAAACTTTATAGAATAATGTGAGTTTAAATAAACAGTAACAAACAATAAATAAAAACTTAGATCCTAATTTTACAATGGTGAGCTGGAGATCTGAAAACTTGAGGAAATTTTAATATACATGCATACATCCTCACATACATATAAAATTGTAAAAATGGATAAAACGAATTCAAGGCACTTAAAAAAAATATATATATACAAATATTTCCACAATCTGGTATTTATTAGGAATACAGTACTTTCCTTACACTATATGTGTACGGAAAGTAAAAGTGCAATTAAACTACAGCTGATTTTTTTTTCAGGAGGCACGAAAACAGCGATATAACGAAGGGCTTGTTGTATGTAAAATATTTATGCACAATCATACCACTGCATAAATTTTATATTCTATTCTTACAGTAATTAATGCACTGGGATATAAAATTACCGTTTACATGTATTTACCAATGGATTTTTTTATTTAACTCTCCAGTACACTCTTAATATGTTAATTCTTTTGAGTTCTGTTTTGAGTTAATTATATTGAGTTGTCTAATTTTATATCTAGAAAATTACAGAAAAACTGTAAATGCAAACAATATATAAATCTATACATAAAACAATTTCAAATAATAAAAAATCTGGCATTAAAACATGAAGACCTAATAACTGCCACAAAGAAAATTTATTTCTTTAGTGGGTTAGTAATTAGTACTTGATTTTAGTAGCAAAAGTGACGATGGGGAAAAAATCTGACTTCATGAAATACGTAGCTATACACTGCATCTGAGATTCGAAAATTGCTGAGCAGATCAAATTTTGCAAAAGAAGCAAATTAGGCCACGTTATTTTTAGAATGGCACATTTCCCCCCCTGAAGTAGCGTTTAAAGTAGGGTCGGTTCTTGCTACAAACTATTGATTTTTTGTATCTTAACTACTCGCTACACTACATTGTTCAAAATGTAGCGCGTTACACTACAAACTACTATATAAAGTAGCGGATACTGTAGTTTCTCTACTTGTAGCGCGCTACTTCCGACTCCTGGTAAAGGGTTAGCCAAGATTATTTAATTATTAAGTGAATCTCAAATACAGTAGTTCACAAAAGTAATCGGACACTTAAATTTTGGAATTATCATATAATTACAATAATTAATATTCATTTTTGCTATTATAATAAATAATTTATATCTTCGTCTTTGTTCACTACAAAAGTTATCGGACATAATATGTCTGAGGGATTTATATAGATAGATAGATATATTTAAATTAGTAAGTTTATTGTTTCAGATCCAATGAAATTTTTTAGACTGACTGCGTTTAATTATGTTTCATAATTTTTTCAGTGATATGTATTTAATTGATTTTAAATAAAACTATCAATAATGTAAAATTCATTGGCTGAGACTGTAATAAAAAATGATCGATAAAAATTTAAGCGTGGACAAAGTATAAGAAATTAAGATAACCCTTGAATTTCACCTACTGCCAAAAATTTCTAGGCTCATTTATCAGTGCAGTGATTGCCTAATAATAGTTAATAATTGTAGTAGTTAATAGTTAATAATTGCTATAGGAATGCTGCTAACCGTGATCGTAATGATTCCAACATCTAATTTGTAAAAAAAAAAAAAAAAAAAAAAAAAAAAACTTAAAAAATTCTAATTTTTAGTCAGAATTGGGAAAAAAAAATAACAAAGTGATGGTGTACTTTTATTGAACACTTTTCTATGTTTTGTTGTCTAATGGCATTAAATTAGATTAGTCGTTAATTTTTACAATTATTTATTTCCCCTTTTTACCATCCACGAAGCCTTTTAGAATATGTAGCCTTCATATACATTAATCTAAACTAAATGTTTCTTCCTTAGTTAATTTAGCCACACTCTTATTCTCTTCATATTAAAAAGAAAATATTTCTACTTGTGTAGCTTGACACAATATCGTCAATTTTTCTCATAAAAAGGTTTGGCTCCATAAATATTTTTAATAAGATTTTTTACGGTTTCAAGTTTTGCATTCCCTTTGTATGTTCATGAACATATAAACGTACAAACTATGCTAATGATTACTTATGTAATAAAGTTTAGAAAATATATGCCACCTTTTACAACACACTGGTCGATTTACTTTTTATTCGTAGTCATTGCAATTGGATATTATCTGTTTACACATATGAGGTGTTCAGAATCAAAGTGGACCAAGTCCTTTTATCCATTCAATAGTGTTTAAGGGATTATACCTAACTGCAATCTTTCAAAAAAGGTTTTTTTATAATCGCATTTTCTGAAAGTACAATTAGTAAAGAATAGTAAGTTACATTTTCCATTCGACAGGATAAAAATTAAAAAAAGTTACGCTGCTTAGAAAGGTGCTATGTAGCAGTGTTGAATTCTGACACTTTTCTTCGGGAGGAATTTCTGTGTCCGGGGGGGGGGGGAGATATTGTAGAGTTCCGGGGGGAAATTGCACTTTTTAACCATTGAAAGCATGAAGTCTCAAATCTTCCGGGGGCATAACATTTCAATGCTCCGGGGGAAATGCCCCCCCCCCCCTCGGTCCACCCCTAGAATTTAACACTGCTATGTAGAGCTCATAAATCATAAGTTGAATCTTCAAAAGTGATTATCTCAAAACGATGTGTATAAAGTCTGTGGTCACGATAACTCTAACACATCTCAACCAATCTTCTTTAAATTTTGACCAATTTTTAACAACAATATTATTTAGTGAGTAGTCGTTACTTTAGGCGATCTGATCTTTTTTTTTTTCCTTCTTTTTTTTCTTTCTTTTTTTGGTAAACAATCAAAGTTCAAAATATTGTGTGAAAATACTTTAATTTAAAATAATATAAAGAACTTTAATCTAAAATAATACTAGATGGAACCCGTCAAAATTTGACGGCAAAAAACTTGATAGTACCATAAAAATAAAATTCATAGCTGCTTTACAATGTTTGAAACTTTTGCAGAATAATTCAAATAAATAAAAAACCCACTTTGAATTAAAGCTAGGTTGAAGAACAGCAATTGGCTAAGTTTCACTGGCACATGTATTCGCGGAATTTCTTTCATCTGACACATTTAGCGCTGTTGTGCAAGTAAATGGTAAGTGCCCCTTTGGGGAGGGGGAAATGGCGGGATGGACAAAGGAGATGCATAACATGAATAAGCAGTCAAAGACCTTTCAAACGATATGTAACATGAGGGGTGTGTGCAAAATTTTAAAAAGTACCCCCTTGGGGGTGGGGGGGGTAAAGTAGGGGATGGAGACGGAACATGCATAATATGATTAAGTGGTCACAGACCTTTCCAACGATATATAACATGAGGGTTGTGTGCAAAATTTAGAAAAGTACCTCTTTGGGGGGGGGGGGGCAAAGCGGGGAGATGGACATTAGAGATATGCATATGATTAAGCAGTCACAGACCTTTCCAACGATATATGACATGAGGGTTGTCTGCAAAATTTAGAAAAGTACCCCCTTGGGGGAGGGGGGGCAAAGTGGGGAAATAGACATTGGAGATATGCATATGATTAAGCAGTCACAGACCTTTCCAACGATATATGACATGAGGGTTGTCTGCAAAATTTAGAAAAGTACCCCCTTGGGGGAGGGGGGGGCAAAGTGGGGAGATGGACATTGGAGATGCATAATATCATTAAGCGGTCACAGACCTTTCCAACAATATATGACATGAGGGGTGTCAACAAAATTTAGAAAATTGCCCCCCTTAAGGGGGGGGAAGTGGCGGGATGGACCCCGGAGATGCATAACATGAATAAGCAATCAAAGACCTTTCCAACAATACGTAACATGAAGGGATTGTGCAAAATTTACAAAAGTACCCCCTTGGGGGAGGCAAAGTGGGGGGATGGACACCGGAGATGCATAATATGATTAAGCGGTCATAGACTTTTTTAACAATATATAACATGAGTGGTATGTGCAAAATTTAGAAAAGTGCCCCAATTGGCGGGGGGGGGGGGGGGATGGACCACACAGATGCATAACATGAAAAGGCAGTCACAGGCCTTTCGAACGATATATCATATGAGTGGTGTCAACAAAGAAAAGTCTCCGCCCCGTGTAGGCAAAACATACTCCCCCCCGCCGCCATAATTATTGATGCGGACTCATTTTTTAAATTCGTTCGCACCCCTCTTCTCCCGCAAAATGTTGTGAATTTTAAAAACTCCACTTACGAATTTTTTTATACCAAAAGCACTTATGTCCGTCGTCTGCATGCAGAGTTTTGTGCTTACAGACGCCAGACACAACAACACACACACAGACAGACGTTTACCGACATTAATAGTATAGATGATACTCAGTGCCTACACATTTCATCCTTTATAATTCAGCCAATGAGTTGACGGTTGTTCATTTCCAGAAACGAAACAATAATTCTTTAGGATGAATTTTGTTTGTTTGATACACCGTGGCAGAATGCGTGCAATGCAGCGACAGGCGTCACAAACTTTTTAGGGCACCTGCAGACTAAAAACATATAATCAATCTTCGCGGGAAAAAAATCCTAGATTTCGTCAAATGATCACGGGAAAAACACTAATTTCATCAAAGGATCATGTAAAACGTGAATTTTGTTAAAAGGCCACAGAAAAACGCGATTTACACAAAAGATGAGCAAATTTTGTCAAAGAATCGCAAAACAGGAAATTTCACCCAAAGATAGCGCTTTCTTGCCAAACTTCGTCTAAAATTTGCGGAATAAAATGTATTTTATCAAAAAATCGCTGGAAAACGCACATTTCGTTAAAGTATCGCGAGAAAAATGCGAATTTCTTCAAAGATTGCTGAAAAAACGCGAATTTCATCGAAGGATTGCTGAAAATTCATGAATCTTATCAAAAGGCAGCAGAGAAAATGTGATTATTATCAAAGCATTGCGAAAAAAGAAAATTTCGTCTAAGGATCACAGAAAAACGCAAATTTCATAAAAGAATCGTGGAAAATAACGCAAATTTCGTGAAAAAAAATCGCAAAAAAAACAGAAATTTCGTCAAATTATCGCTGAAAAAAAAACACGAATTACGTCATAGGATAGCTGAAAAAATTATGAATCTCGACAAAAAAAAGATACAGAAAAAAATGCGAATTTCATTAAAGAATCACGAAAAAAAATGCGAATTTTGTTAAAGGATTGCGCAAAGAATGTGAATTTTTTGAAAGGTTCGTGTGAAAAATGAAACTGTCTGTATTAAAAACAGCACACACACAAACATCTATACAAACCTCAATACACACAAACATATTATAGGCAGGGCTTGAAATTCAATTTTTCCAAAGACTTGAGTCTCCCTACCAACATTTTTAAATGGAGGGGAGTTGTAATGTTTGGGAGGGAGAAAAAAAAATCTTTAAACCCCACTATTCTTTTACGTTCTATTTAAAGAATTACATTAATGCAGACATGACAAAATACCATTGAAAAAATTAAGTCAACTGAGAATGATTATGTAAAATGTTTATTTTTATTATAAAAGAGGGAAGAAAGTTAAGTTTTATATATGCAGTGTATTTTTCAAGTTCCATTAAATGTGTTAGGGACCCTTAACAATTAGGTTGTTAAATAAATTTCTGACTTTAGATTTTACTTGATTGAGATTCACCGATCGATCGTGGAAAAGACGCAAAGTTCATCAATCTGTCGCGGAAAAAACGCTAAGTTCGTCGATCTGTCACCAAAAAACGCAAAGTTCGTTGATCAGTCGTGGGAAAAAAGCAAATTTCGTCGATCGATTGCAGAATAAACACAAAGTTCATCGATCTGTCCCCAAAAAACGCAAGGTTCGTCGATCAGTCGCTTAAAAAACGCAATGTTCGTCTATCTGTCGCAGAAAAAATGCAACGTTCGTTGATCAGTCGCAGAAAAAAATGCAACGTTCGTTGATCTGTCGCGGAAAAAACGCAAAGTTCGTCGATCAGTTGCGGAAAAAAGCAAATTTCGTCGATCGATTGCGGAATAAATGCAAAGTTCGTCGATCAGTCAGGGAAGAAAGAAAAATTTCGTCGATCGATTGCGGAATAAACGCAAAGTTCGTCGATATGTCCCCAAAAAACGCAAGGTTCGTCGATCAGTCGCTTAAAAAACGCAATGTTCGTTGATCTGTCACAGAAAAACCACAAAGTTCGTCGATCAGTCGCGGAAAAAACACAAAGTCCGTCAATCGGTTGCGGGGAAAAAAATCACGAAATTTATCGTTCGGTTGCAGGTAAATTAAAAAATGCAAATTTCTCCAAAAATGCTGAAATTTTTTGGGCGGGAGGCTCCCGCTCACGATCTTTTTTGGGCGGGATTTCAAAATTTTCCGCGCGAATACCGCCCTGAAATTCAAGCCCTGATAGGTATAGTTTTAATCTGAAATAATATACTGAACTTGAACTAACTTTTGAAAAATCGGGTTAACCCAAATCCAACTTGCAGAAATCTACACTCAGTCTGAAATCGACTCTAACCATAAATACAGTTAACCCAACTTGCAACAAAAATAATTATTTTCTGTGAATTTTCTGATTTTTTCTTTTCTCAGAAATGCTGTAGTCATTTTGTCCCCCAATTTTGCCCTTTACAATTCAGCCAATGAGTGGAGGGGGCCAAAGGAGCGTTCCTTATCACAAACGAAAGATGAGATACGTTCGTTTGATGTCGTTGTTGAAAATTTATGGATTTCTATTATTAAAGTAATTTTTTCATTTTACCGTATTTATTTTCTTTTTGTGTTGTATGTATTTTGCTACTTTGAATTTTTTTAAACTAACCTTTTTTTTTTTGGGGGGGGGGAGAGTGAGAGAGAGAGATTTAGTAATTTGGTGACACGAAGTTCAGCAAATTCTTAAAATCCACAAATCGTTTCCAATGTAAACAATGAAATTTACAATTAAGTTGCAAGTGCAAAATTTCAGTTTTTTAAAATTTTCATGTCATTCTGTACACATTTTAATATGTCATTCTGATCATTATAAATATTTAGTTATGCATTATTAATTATTTACTTGACCTTTACTTTTAATATTTTAAATATTTCAAACTTACAGCTGAATGTAATTATTAAAACATTTGAAATACTGCATTCGAAAAATGAAATTTCAGCTTAGAAACTCGACAATTAAAAAATTTAAAGTAGAAAAGTACTTATGATATAAAAAGAAGAAAAAAAATACACCAGAATTTATCTGTATTACGAAAGCGGGAGAAATGATTTTCTGTGCTATACGAAAAGATATCCAAATAACTCAATCATGAACATAGAAATAGGTATCGGTTTTTATGTTCAGGTGCACTCAATCCAAACTTGAAACTTTTAAAACGGTCATTGAATGAATGAAATTCATCTCCGCCTTTCACATCCAGAAAACTTGCTGTGTCGCCAATTATGTTTATATTTTATATATATATAAAAAAATAATAATTCAGGCACTTTTCCGTTATACGGACACCATTGTCGCCAAACATACATACATACATTTTGGCATAGTATCCGTATAACAGAAAAGTACTAAAGTTCATGGTTTAAAATCACAATAAAATATCATGAAATTTATTGATTAGTTGTGGGAAAATAATGTGTTTTTCGTGAATTTTTTGTTTTGTTAACAATGTGGTTAGAGAGCCAGGGAGAAATCCAGAAAACTTGCTGTGTCGCCAATTATGTTTATATTATATATATATATATATATATATATAAATAATAATTCAGGCACTTTTCCGTTATACGTACACCATTGTCGCCAAACATACATACATACATTTACATACATACATACATTTTGGCATAGTGTCCGTATAACAGAAAAGTACTAAAGTTCATGGTTTAAAATCGCAATAAAATATCATGAAATTTATTGATTAGTTGTGGGAAAATATCGGGGAAATAATGTGTTTTTGTGAAATTTTTTGTTTTGTGTTGTTGTGTTTAATTGTAAGCATTCATTATAATTTTCAGTGCATTATTAAATTGAAATTTTTGTTTAAAATATGTAAACAAAACAGTGACCAGAAACCTGCACAATTTCTAATACAGATAGATAGATGCATGCATGTACTACTTTTAATTATTTGGTAAAAATACTGTGATCGTCACTGAGAAAACCTGAATTTAACCTAAAAGTAATTGTCGAGTGTTTAAGCTGAAATTTCATTTTACGAATACAGTATTTCAAATGTTTTAATAATTACATTTAGCTGTAAGTTTGAAATATTAAAAGTAAAGGCCAAGTAAATAATTAATAATGCATAACTAAAAGTAATTGTCGAGTGTTTAGGCTGAAATTTCATTTTACGAATACAGTATTTCAAATGTTTTAATAGTTACATTCAACTGTAAGTTTGAAATATTAAAAGTAAAGGCCAAGTAAATAATTAATAATGCATAACTAAAAGTAATTGTCGAGTGTTTAAACTAATTTCATTTTACGTATACAGTATTTCAAATGTTTTAATAGTTACATTCAGCTGTAAGTTTGAAATATTAAAAGTAAAGGCCAAGTAAATAATTAATAATGCATAAGTAAAAGTAATTGTCGAGTGTTTAAACTAATTTCATTTTACGTATACAGTATTTCAAATGTTTTAATAGTTACATTCAGCTGTAAGTTTGAAATATTAAAAGTAAAGGCCAAGTAAATAACTAATAATGCATAACTAAATATGTATAATGATGAGATTTTTTTTTTCTTTAATTATTCAGTGAAACTCGCCTTATAAATGTACGCAAATAATTCACATCAAAATCTTAAAATAACAAAGTTTTCTTTCGTGTTTAGCTATGCTTAATAACCAAAAAAGCTTGATTAATACAAAAATTATTTGGTAAAACTACTGTGATCGTCGCTGAGAAAACCTGAATTTAATCATATCACACAGAATTACATATTAAAAGTTTAAAATTAGTTTGTTTACATCGGAAACGATTCGCGGAATTTCGTACCACGAAATCTCTCTCTCTCTCAAAAAAAGGGTTAGTTATAAAAAATTCAAAGTAGTAAAATACATACGACTTAAAAAGAAAATAAATACGGTAAAATGAAAAAATACCTTAATAAAAGAAATCTATACTTTCAACAACCGAACAACCAAATGGAACACATACGCTTCTAGAGAGAGGAAAAAGCCTTCACCTCATTGGCTGGAACATCGCGTCTGAAGATAGTAAAAGCCTCTAGCTGATTAGCTGAATGCTCGCGCATGCGTATAAATAGCATTGTTGCACGAAAAACTAAAAAGCAGGTTAGCTTTCAGTATATGGATAAAGAAAAATTCGAAAGCAAAAACAGAGATTTGGGAGTAGTCACATACTTAACATTGGTCCCAAATATCTCCGAATAATGTTTTATGGATTTGATTCTAAAAGCCTCATGTGTTCTCTTTACAGTCAATTACAATTATAAGGGAAGGTATTTTCTTGTCAAAGTAAAATAATTTTGTTTTTCTTTTTTCGTGTTGTCGGCAAAATCATATGCAACTTCTTGTTTGCTCTCAAAGCGCTGCGAACTTGCTAAATTAGGCAATAAAATTTTTTCACTCATTTATTCAAGGTTAAAGTTATTGAGAAAATAATTAATTTCTTTTATGAGTGTCTTATAGTCGGCATAGTTATTTTTAGTCGTAAAACTGTTTGACTCATTACAAAGATCAGAAAGAACAATTACTTAAGAGCGCATCATAATTGATAACCCTGGCTGTATGCATTTCTCTAAACTTGTACTCATAACAGAGGGGGGGGGGGGGGAGATTTGAGTTTTTATGCTTTTAATGGTTAAAAAGTGCAATTCTCCCCCGGAAATCTACAATGCCCCCCACCCCCCACCCCGGAGCCACAGAAATCCCTCCCGCGGAAACGTGTATGAATTCAACACTGTGTATAAATGTTTGAAAATATATTTGTTGGGCTGTATCTTCTGTTGTTATAAAAATTTTTTCAGATTTATATTTATGTTATTTTCAATTACTTTCACTGATCAATCCCTATTATTATTAACTCTCTGACTGTTTACATCTTTTTTTCCCTTTCAACCAATATATGTATCCCTACTATTACATATTTCAAATCATCATGTATTTGAAATATGTAGTATAGTTATCATTTCATTCTTACGTTTCATTGCGGAAGTTTTAAAACAAAATTGCTTCAAAAATTGTGTATTATATAAATTTTACTAGAAATGTCTTGTTTGTGGAAATCGCGGGATAAGCAGTCAGTGAGTTAAGTATTAAAAAAAATGAGAAATTAATCACGAAAGAAAAATAGTTTTTTATGATATTTAAATTTAGGAGGAAAATTTAATAATAACTAAATTAATAATTTCGTTCACCTTTTCTGAAAGTTATTGAGAAGACATCTGCAAACATACGCCGCTTTCACCAAATGGCATTTTGCCAGTGACTGTTAACTTCCACAGCTATAAAAGTTTAAAAAAAAAATGTTTCTGCGATTCACTCACTGTTTGGTGATCAAGTTCAATTTAAAGTGATTGTGCTGGTTAACAAAAATAAAATGCTATCAAATCATTTACATGTTTATAGATGGGAAGAAAATGAGTCAAGGGAAGTTGCTAGTATGGTTCCATAACAAATACTGAAATTATCCGACAATACTACTCTGATGTCAATCCGAGACACGACCCAATCCCGATAAAAAGTACATCGTTGACCCGAACCCGATACAAAAAATATTTCGGTGACCTGAAACCAGACTCCAATCCGACGCCGAAAAGGAAGGTAAAATTTATTGCTAGTATTGTGTTTTGTTTCTTAACAAATGCTGAAATTATCCGATGGAATTAAAATCGGCCTCTATGTTGCACAGTTCTATGCACGGATCGTATTATACCCATAACTGCTTGATGTCAATCAGTAGCCTGATGCAAACCCGATAAAAAATATTCTGTTCACCCGAAACCCGACATATTTCAATCGGAAACCAAAAAAGAAAGAAAACTTTTTTTTTAAACACAGTTTTGTGGAAAAATAGTCTTTAATTTCATCTTTTATGTTGTAAAATAAATATATATGTATGTATTCATTTATATTTAAATGTTTCTTTTTTCACATGAAAATTTTTCTGAACTTTCTTTAAAAAAAAGGGGGGGGGGGTTAAACCAAACCTGACCCGCAAGAGGCAAAATCCAACCCTAAATCTATTACCCGAACGGATGCAGGACTAGTGTAGTAAAGATGCACATTATGCCTTAGTTTTATTTGATAAAGGTTTTAGTGTTTTAACCAATTTAATACTTTTTCTCCACAATTAGAAATAGGATACAATTCGCATGAGAAAAAAAATCATAACCTCTTTCTTATTTTCTTTTCAAGTTTAGAAAAAAAATTAACATTGACAACAACTTAGCGATGAGTGTCCTTTACAGAATTTTTAATCTTTTAATCTCCGGTAATTCTGAATAGAAGTTTGTTCCTGATTTAATCTTAGAAAATCAGTGATTAAAAAAGGCGAAATTTTCTATTCAAAATTATTGGTAGGATTAATCAGGGATTCTAAGTACCCTATGCGTCCCATGTACACGACACTCGTCGCGAAGGGGTTAAAAACGCTTCATGAATTTTGGCGATGACAAATTCAAGTATTTTTTTTCAGACTCTAATGACTGGACTTAAATTGTGATTTTTAGGTAGATTTCGTAAGAAATACTACCTATTACATTTTCCCCTAAGTTGGAATTTCTGGAAAATTTTTGCGGATCTACGCCGATCATGACTCTCAGAACCCAAAACCACCCCCAGTTCAAAACTTTATCTATCTATCTATATCTATCACTTTTTTATGGACACGACAACTTCCATAATTCTGCACAAATCTCTTCTAAACTGATACATAAAATCAAGGGGCATAAAATTTCGGTCAAGTTCGTTAATGGACAAAATCGAACCAGGGGGGGGGAGGAAATGGGGGAGGGGCTTTTTGTGGGAAACAGAAAAACCCATAACATCTTAATTATGATACATAGCGAATCCGTTTACAGTTATTATTACTTCTAGCAAAAAGGTCGAAAATTTATGTATGTCAGATTTTTGATACCATTAAAAATGGCCTCAAGTGTGTGTGTGTGTGTGGGGGGGGGGGGATAGGGTTTTAGAAGAAAAAAAAATCATAACTTTGTGAATTCACAAGATATCAAATCCACTTAAATTTATTATAAATCATCTTAATATTATCTACAACTTTTATATTGACAAGTTTTTTGTAGGACTAACCCTTACAGCAATAAATAAATAAATAAATAAATAAATAAATACAATACAATAAAATAAAATAAATCCCTGCCGGCTCCGCCTACAGACACATTTAGATTTCGAAGTGGGCGGTCCCAACTACCGCATCATGGCAAAAAGGTAATTTCTTCTGCAATTCCCAATAAATACACTGTAAAAAAAAACTCGGAAACGTTACTCATTCTGGTGGGGCAGCAATGTGGCCCATCGTTTCTAGTTATGTTTCCGCATATTTCGGTCAGATGTTCATAAAAGTTTCCGCATATTTCGGTCAGATGTTCATAAAAGTTTTCGCATATTTCGGAAACATTTACGTGCATTTCGGAAACGTTTCTTTATATTTCAGTCAGATGTTCAGTAACGTTTCTGCATATATCAGAAATGTTTTTGTATACATCGGAAACGTTTCAGCATACATCGGAAATATTTTTGTATATATCGGAAAGGTTTCTGCATAATTCGGAAACTTTCTTGTATTTTCCGTAAATGTTTCTGTATACAGTGAAATCTGTCTAAGGCGGAATCGCTTGGGACTGGAATAAAATTCCGCCTTAGACAGAATTCCGGCTTAGACAGAAAAACTTTATAGACATCCTGTTCACAGAGTATTAAACATTTCTTTGGCTAAAATGTAAAACTAAAGTATCTTTTAACTTTTTTTTTTTTTAATTAAATAAACATGAAATCTCAGTAGTATATATTTTTATATATTTATAGTAATATTAATTTACACTACAAATTGATAGTGCACAAACACACTGGTATATAAATCAAAACTACAGATTTTGGTGAAAGACACAGTTATATTTTTTCTTAATAAATGCCTTAAAATTCTATTATCTGAAACTTATTTAGAAAAAAAAAAAATCGAATATTGTTGTTTGTTTATTTTTTGCTTAATCGCTTCTTTTTCGGTAGCACATTGTATTTCAGTTAACATTGGTATTATTTCATAATTGTTTCGTTCTAAGTAAAAATTTTGTAAAAGCGTTAAATTCTTAAGAGCTTCTTCACATAAGCTTTTAATTGGGATATTTTGTTCTTCGAGTTTAATAATTTCAATTTTGTCTTTTAAGGATAAAGTATTCGACGAATTCGATTTATTAATCCATTTAGGAATAATGACTTAAATTATATAACGAATGTCGTCTTTATAATATAAGAGTGTATACGACAACGATATTGTCTTGCATCTAGCACTTCCTGGGTTAAACACAAACTAAAGTTGTGTACACTTTCACAGTCTGCATTTTCTTTACCTATTGAAAAGAGCTAGTAGATATTTCGGAAAGTTGTGGCAATATCCTTTTTGTCTGAAATTCAACGAAGAAATCAGCCCTTTTTGTATATTATACGACAAACGAAAGTTAACAATTGACCAGGGGCGAAAATACTTCAGGGGATGTTGAAAGTGTGCTGAAATCCCCCCAATGTGGCAGCCCTTTCTTTTTAAACAGATCTTCTTACATTACAGAAACCGAAGAATTAACTTGTCAGAAATCCCGTGACCCGTTGTTCAACAATTGGCAGTCATATACAATAATAGCATCATGCTAATATCCCCAAACCGCTGCAGCAATCAGTGAGGCCTTCTGACCTCTGGGAGTGAAACTGGACAATACATGTCATTATGAAAAGATAAGGTTTCTTTCCACTTATATTTCGCAGCGGAATTTTCTTCCGTCTTAAACGGTAAATTTTCTACCTGCGACCCCAGAATGAATGTCCGGTTCCGCGTTACACAGATTGTTTCCGTCTTAGGCAGATTTCTCGTAAATTTCTATGTTTAAAATTGTGGGACTCTGAAATGTTTCCGGCTTAGACAGATTTCCGGCTTAGACAGATTCCGGCTTAGACAGATTCCACTGTATTTCGGAATCGTTCCTGTATATTTCTGAATAATTCGGAAACTTTCCTGTATTTTCCGTAAATGTTTCTGCATAATTCGGAATCGTTCCTGTATATTTCTGAAACTTTCCTGTATTTTTTGTACATGTTTAAGTGTATTTCAGAATCGTTCCTCTATTTTCTGAAATGTTTCTGCATAATTCGGAAACCTTCCTTTATATTTCAGAAACTATCCTGTACTTTTCGTACAGGTTTAAGTGTATTTTGAAAACCGTACTATAATATTTCAGAAATATTTCTGTGTATTTCGGAAAGCTTCCTGTATTTTTCGGAAATGTCTCTACGTACTTTGGAAATATTTCTGAAACGTTTCCTTGTAATTCAGAACCGTTTCTGTATTTTTCTCTGTATATTTTGGAAACCTTTCTGCTTACGTTAATAAGGTTTCTGATTTATATTTAAGGCTTCTTATCAGTCAGGACGCAACTTTCCCTCTCTAATACTGGGCTTGGAGAATGCATCCATATTTTTCAAATTCTCCTCAAAAAAAAAAAAAAAAATAATAATAATAATTAAAATTTGTACCATCTGTTTTCTGTAGGCTCTTCTTGAAGAATGTATCTTTCTTTTTTATTTGCCAAAATGTTTCTAAAATTTATATTTAATTTTATAGTTTAAGTGTTAAAATCTAAGTGAAGCAGGCAAGTTGTATGTAAGATTTTAGCACTTTAAATAAAACTAACAATGAAGTTTCAAAATATTTTAGCAATTAAAAAAGAAAGAACACATCCTTCAAGAAGAGCATACAGAAAATAAAAGGTAACAATTTTAATTTTCCGTGGAGAAATTTGAAAAATATGGTTGCATTCCAAGCCCATAAGGTTTAGCATTGAGAGGGGAATTTGCAGCCTGACTGATAAGGAACCTTAAGGAAAGGGTAACTGACGTCACTGTTGGTTAAATTACTGTTGGTTTGGAAGAAAAACCTGTTCGTTCTTTACGGCTCCTACAGTACACATGAGATTCTTGCAATGATAGCTGCGACAAAAATGCTAGATTGGTTGATGGAACTGTTTGTTTGTAAACATGTCCTTTCCTTTCTCTGTGGCTTTTCCGAGAATGGAACATTTCTAGATAACATACTAAGCTTTTTGAACACATTTCGAGAAAAATATTATGATTTTCATATCCAAGTGTTACGGTTTCTGAAATTATTAATAACATTTCCAAGTATGTTACTAATATTTTCCAAAGAAGTTACTATTATTTCTTAATTTATGCTGTTAGTGTTCGGGATACCAGAAACACAATACCTAGAATATATTCTAGGTGCTGTACATATGTAACATTTTTCTGGAGCTATGAAAAGATATTGAATCCTAATTTTTCTTGCAAAAGAAACGATGTGTCTGGACTGGTAATTTTTCTACGATTTTCTTTTCTAAGCAAAACAATTGCTAAATTTAATCTACTAACAACTAATTCAACATTTCCAAATATTGCAGGTCAGAATTTAGTCCTTCTATATTCAGGACCAGATTAATTTCTGAATTTAGTAGAAAGAAACACAAGTGTTGCTTTGAAGCCCACCTTTCATTTGACATTTCTTTTTTAATTTTACATACATGGAAAATCATCAATGCTACTAATATTATTTCCCAGAGGGCTTAGCAGAGTTCATTTATGCTTCACTAAACAGCTTTTTTATATTCAGATACATTTAGTACATATATTTATTGTATTCTAAACTACCCAGATGGTTTCTAACCGGCATATCAAGATGCCATATGACTGGTTAACAGCCCATTTATCCCATTCATATTTCCCGCTTAGATAAGTCTCATGAAGATATGTGATTATTCATATTATTTAAATATCTCTTTAGAAAATAAATATTTTTAACTTATTTTTGCAGGATGCCTTTCCCCCTGCTCAATGAATAGTACCCACACAAAAAAAAGAAGTAAAAAATATTAATTTCGTAAAAAGATAAAAAAAAACGAATGCATTTTACTCCCATGAATTAAACATTAGTGAGGGAAATTCAAAATACCAGTGAACAGCAACATTATAACATCGATACTATATTTAGGAATTTTGTTTTTAATAAAACAGTAATAGATTGGAAAATATTCTTTTTTTTTTCACGCATACTTTTCTTGTTATGTAACTACAATTTTATGGTTATACATAAATACTTGGTGGTTTGCAGTTACTTTTGTATCGCATAAAAAAAAATGCAGAGAAAGTGTTTGAGACACTCTATTTACAAGACTCTTATTTACTGTATTTTCCTGCATATAATCTGTTAAAAAATCCCTCCAAAAAAATTTAAATACGGATTATCTGCTAAAATTATTTTTAAGCAAAAGTTCACGTCAGATATCCAGTTTCTACCGGCAGTCATAAAATAAACATGTAAACAGCTATCACATGATTGTCTGCTATCTACCGTTCGTGGAGTTGCTTGTGATTGGTTCACATGACGTGTACGTGGGAGTGGATTCCGATTTTTGTTATATTTTTTAGCCTTTTGGCAACATGCTTCTATGAAGTTTAAAGCGTTTCTCAACTCATCTTTTCAATTTTAATCATTTAGATTTAGGATTCAGTTGAAACTGAAACATAACTATGAAAGATCGTGTATTGTTATCACATTGAAAGGTATAATAATGTCTAAGAGAAATAGTTAACACTGCAGTATTTAAACTGAACATTATTAAAAAAAGCAGATGTTGAAGATGACTTAAAAACAGAAATTATTATTCAATTAGGAACACCTTTGGAATTAGCCTGCTGTCCGCCATCATGTTTTTTAAATCAAAACACGTTTGTTTTGTTTCTCATTTCCAAAATAATTTTCATCCATATTTACTTATTATAAACACGTTATTTAATTTTATTGACTAATTTATTTATATTTAATAATAAAAGTTAAATTTAATAATAAAAGTTAAAATGTTTTGATTTAAAAAGTGAGATGGCTGACCGCGGGCGATAAATCAAAACATTTGTTTTGTTTCTGACATAATCAAGTTAAATCAAAACATTTTAACTTTTATTATTAAATATAAGTAAATTAGTCAATAAAATTAAATAACGTGTTTATAATAAGTAAATATGGATGAAAGTTATTTTGGAAATGAGAAACAAAACAAATATGTTTTGATTTAAAAAACAATGGCGGACAGCAGGATAAACAAAAAACTTCAATTTTGTCTGAAATTGGCATACCAGTCACAAAATGACATCTTAGGAGTTCAGAGTAGATGTTTGAGACATAACCAACATCTACTTTTCAGCCTCTCTAAGTTCAATTTTGGAAACACCTGGCACTAATTTAAAACAGAGAGAGAGGTTTGTCATTATTTTTATTAATTGTCACAGTAATAAATAAAATATATCTGAAATACAAGGTGCCTCAAATATTATATGCTTGAATTTTTTTCATTTTTGTAAAAGCAACTGCAACATCTAAACCAGGTCAATAATCCTATGGTAAGGAAAGATAAAAGTGCAAAGTTCAGTTTTAGCTGTAACACCTACTTTGCAGCATCAAAATTTGCAATTTTGGTGACACATGGTGCCAATTTAAAATCAGCAGATATGTGCCAATATTACTTTTCTCTTTATCATAATAAAAATTAAGTCCTATAAATAACTCAGTGCCTCAAACACCTTCCTTGCAGATTTTTTTCTATTTAAAAAATTCAGTGGTACAGAAGTTGCAACTGTTAAGTAGATAAGTAAAAAGTGTTATTTTACGAAGTTTATTACCACATAACATTTCTATTCTTAGTCATACACAATTTTAACAACAGTCTGTTTTCTTATTATGCAATACCTGTCTTCAGTATTTAATAAACAACTTCAAACAACATAAAATAAACAATACTATTATTTTCTACTTCTGTAATATAAAACATTTTTACATATCCAAGGATTAAAGTGTATTTTTAAAAATATATTTTCGTGTCACTATTATAGTCTCACTGCAATCATTACAATCCAAGTTTAATTCATTTGATTAACTTAGTTAAATTAATCACAATAAAAGAAAAGTAAAACATATAAAAGTAAAAAACAAAAAGAATATTTAAAATAATTCTTATTTTCTTTCATTGTGGTTGATTAAGCTAAGTTTAACTGTGTTAATTCACTTTAATAAATTGATAGATATTTGTAATGTAAATAGTATCTACTAGGGGATGAACCACCAAAATGTGATTAACACCATTGTGCATGCCTTTTGTATGAGTGGCTAATTGCAAGCTTAACCCTTTGTGACTCAACTACTCCGATTTGAAAAACATTTACTCAGATGTCAGAATACATCTTTTTTAAGCATTTAAAAAATAATATAGAAAATTAGAACACACACACACACACACATATATATATATATATGTATTATTAATAAATAAATAAATATATATATATATATATTGACTAAAAGGTACTTTTCTCACATCTAAAATGAACAGAAAATTATATACTTTTCATAATATTGTTAATTTTTTAATTCAAATTTGTAAAGTATACGAATTTACCGTTGTAAAAAATCTATCTTTGGCTGTCTCGCGCCTTTTTAATTTGACAGAATTTACGAAATTCATTTTAGCAATAATGACGTGAAACTGCTCAAAGATAAGTAAAAATTTGGTATGGAAAATTACCCCAGTATTGCAATCTGTTGAGAATTTTATGAGTAATTTACATCAATTTCTGTGTTGGAAGGTATTTAGAGCAGCAATAAATAAAATCGCCTTTTAAATAGTCATGTGTAGGAAACATTGATATTTGGGTATTTTACAGATATGCAATGTGCTGATACAGATTGTTAACGGCATGTTATTAAATTGTATGCTCAAAACATTAATAATAATTAGTATTAATAAAAATACTAAAGAAAAAGAACATTAAAAGTTATGTGTTGATTTACCAATGACCTCTTAAAAGAAACCATCTATGTTTCCAAAATACATAAATTTAAAAATAGTTAAAATACTAAGCATCTTTTTAGGAATTAATAAGGGTTAGGAATTAATAAGGGTTTAGGAATTAATAAGGGTTTCTACAAACTACATTTAATATTTTGTAAGGAAAAAATAGGAAGATTTGTGTCAAACATGTTCTATTTAAAAACCATTTAAGAGAAATGAAATAAAAAATGGTTACAAAAGTTGAAAAGGATCAATAAAACTATAGCTTAATTATCAAACAACACTGTTGGTAAAAAATCTAATATCTGAACAATTTCAAAAAAGCTATAAACTGCATGTACGTCTAATGTGTAGCCGGCTGAAATCAATGACCAGGACAGATATTGACAATATTTTTTCTTTGTATGTGACACAAATCACATACAGTCACTATGTCATTAAATTTTGTTATTTTAGATTTAAGTATTCATGTTAAACATACAAGCTATATGCAAACCTCATCAAATTTTTAAAGTTGATAGAAAATAAACCCCTTTCTTTTCTCTAGTGATAACCTATGAAATTAATTTTACTTATACATATTTCCCTATTTCAATTTCTAACACATATACTATGATTTACACAGAATTGCCAAATAATTTCTTTTCATTTCAGGTCTTTACTTGGTGGTATTTAAAAATGGACATTTGATATTTATTAAAAAGTTTTATAGCTGTAAAATGTAACAGAAATTAAAAATTGAAAGAAACTAGTGAACAACTTAGTTAATAATCTACAATATTTGGAATATTTTCATAAAGATACAGCCAGGAAACAAACTTTAGTTCATAAGCTCCTATGAAATTACATTCTCACAGTTTTACGCAATTCCATATTTTACTGCTGTATTTTATGTGATTATTTTTTGCAAAGTAATCTGATAAAGAACTCACAGTATTTTCATTTAGGTCAATTATTGTAAACAGAGTACATTTCAAATAAGTTTTTTATTTGCAAATACTTAGTACATAAAAATGATGTGTATTTTTAACATTTCCTGAGATCTTGCATATTTATGCTTTGAAAAAACGAAAAATAGTTACTGAATATAGAAATATGTATTCTATTTTTTAATGCTTGAAACACGAAAAACTTTAATGTTTACACACAATACCTACACAAATATTATTCTAAAAGATACATAAACTGATATTTCACTAAAACAAAAAATATAAATATATAAAACAAAATGTCTCACAGTATCAAATAACAACACAATTTTTTTCATAATCAGTACCATAAAAATATAGCAGAGCTGCATGCATGTAAAGATGTTATCAGAGTTTTTTGTAAATCACACTTATTGCTAACATTGAAATCGTGGTTTATTCCAACTACTGTAAATAACGCTGGATAAATATTTTTCAAGCACCCTAAAAGGATGTTAGATCTAATCAGATTCCGTCGATCATGATAAGTCTTTTTTAAAACTGTCTCAATAGTAGAAATAGATCTACTCGAAGGTGTTTTTGACATTTCTAACATCAATATTTCTTTCTCTTGCTTTATAATTTTCGAATCCTCTTTGTTCTCAGTTACTGCAGGGATATTTTTTAACATCTTCTGTGGATATTCAAACACTAGAATAATAATTAAAATAAATTAATAAAAAAGTAATATATTTTCATGATTCCATAATACATTTCACTTTAAAGTTACTAGTTTAAACATAAAATAAAACAGCATGAAAAGAATATTATATTAATATTTTATTTTTGGAGATAAAGAGAGATGAAATGTGTAAATTAAAAAAAATCTTTTTTCCTTTTTAATACATTACATGGATTATTATTTTTTTTTTGTTGTTGTTGTTTAATTTCTTGTTTTATATGTAGACATTCGAATACCATTATCATAAACTTTCAAACATTTTAAAATCTGTGATTGTTCCACTTATTTTATCAATTTGCTGGGAATATTGTACGACCTCAAGAGAAATAATGCACTTCAAGAAGAGATAACATTATAAACAAAATATCAATATTAGAAAATAAATTCAATGAACGTCAATAGATAAAACGTTTCTAACTGCTTTTTAATTAGCAGAAATCTGTCATTTACAGTAGTGTTTCCCCCCAGAATAAAAAAGGGCAGGGTGCTCCTTTTTTGAAGGAATACTTTTTTATGAAAATGACTTTTTTGTGCTTTTCATAAGTAATAGCTTAATTATTTCAAAGTTTTCTTTCTATTTTAATTTTCACACATAAACATATTTTTCTATTGAAAAGTATTTGTAAATTTTATTATTTGGGCTTTTTAAAATCTGGCAACTGTAGGTAAAAAAATCAGCTATTTCAAACTATGAATTAAATCTTTATTCAGCTAATGAATTTTTGAATAAAAGATCCTACAAACTCTAAAAAATTATTTTACTTTGCACATTACAATTGAGTCAAGTATGTGCCCGCAAAATATGGTTAAATTGCTAATGTATAGTCTTTAATCCTATAAAGTTTATATAGCTGAAATAAATTGACCAATTTCAACATTAAATAGTGCGTAAAATAATTCTTAGATTTAAAAATTGTCTGTTTCAGTATCATACATATCTCTATAAAGCTACCAATTTCATGTTTATATATGTAATACTTTATTTAATATAAGTTGAGAAAGAGCACCGGTTACTTTTTTTAGAATAGAGAGAAATGACGTTACAATCCTTTTTAATATGAAAGTGCATCATTAGTTAAGTGTACCTATGAATTAAAAGTAATATTTTATTTTAAATGAAATGTGAAACAACATTGCGAAACAACATTACTTAGTTGCCTTTTATTTTAGTAATCTACAAATTTTGATATTTAATTTTTTTTACTCAAAAAATTTGTTTAAAAAAATATTTATTATTCCAAAGAAACACATTTCTTTGAGGTCAATGTGCACATTGAAGTCTTTTCATGCATTTCTATGCTGCCTATCCACATTTTTCGATGATACAATGAGGACAGACAGACATTTTGTTAAAAAAAAGTTTTTTGGAAAATCTGGTCTCTAAATCATGTAAATCCGTCAAAAAATTTTTTTGATTACAATACTTTCTTCTTTTATAGATAGAAGAAAGTAAAAAGGGTAAAACTTAGCACACACATTGTACAAAGGTAAATAAAAAAGCAATGTATGAAGGTTGTAAGGCTGTGTCGCTAAAAAGGGTGAAAATCTTAAGTCAATGTGACATTCTTATTGCATATTTTGATATTATCCCATCAAAAACAAGGGTTGAAAAGAAAATAGCCAATTTTTTTGCTTAGTTACATGGAAATAACTTTACCTTTTAATGGAGAAAAGCTCTGCTGATTGGAATTATTGCTAGAATCAAATGGATGTTGATTGCTCTCATTTCTCTTCTCAACTGATTCTGCAGCTTTTTTCCAAGGTTTCTGCAATTAATTATAAGTAACATAAAATTAAAAGTGACAGTTTATTTTTATGAATTATATCAAATTCTTTGGAAAGTAATGACATATTTAAAGGTAAAAAATGTTGAAATATTTAAACAATATTTGCAGAGACAAAATTAGAACAGAATTTCAAATTTAAATCTGATTGACAACTATTGTTAATATTGTACGTTTTTTTAACAAAGCACATGAACAAAGACACCGAACACGAAAAAATATCAAAATGCAGCCATAATAACATTTTGAATATATTATTTTATAAATTACATTTCAATTTAAAAAATACCCCTTCGGAAAAAATAGAACAAAAAGTTGTTTTCCGAGCATTCCCATCTCTAGCAACAATAAACAAAATTAGCATTTGACAACCTGTTTTGGCGATCTATCCACCTGGCCTGGATAATACGCAAGTACTCAAAATACTATAAATGAATAAATAAAGACTGGTGTAAGTAGGGATTGATCGAATACCAAGTGGTCTGTCTATTCAGCATGTAAACCGAATATTCGGTATACTTAAAAGTATTCGGATGAATTTTCCAAATATTTATTTGTGAAAAGTAATAGGTAAAGTATTACTAGTTATAAAAGTACATGATGACCAATGCTCATTTGATGTTATTTTAATATGCTTCAGTGATAAGTGTTTTTTTATAAAAGCAGATACATTGCTATTTGTAGTCAAATTTTAACATGGACAAATTTCGGTGTGAAAATCTGAGTTTTTTTTTTTTTTTTACATTATCTGGTTGTAATCTGTTTCTTATTTGTTCATAAATCTGTTCAGCTTCAGAAAATAAACGTTTGCTATAAACACTGTTGGTAGGTGCGGATAAGTATTTTCTTGGAAGTAGAAGAATTCCTTTTTACTTAGAAGTAAAATAGGTAATTAAAAGTAATGACTGATGAGTTTCAATATTATGTACATGAGTTCAGAGTTCAGCTGCACTACAAAAAACAAGTCAAAGGCCATTTAAAGGGGGAGAAAAGGGAAACTTGTTTTCTTTGTAAAATAGTCTATATAGGGGTAAAATCAAAACATATTCAGAGAAATCATTGAGAAAAAAAGTAAGGAAGATGAGGCATTTTTTCCCCTTATCATTTAACTGTTACTTCTACATTAGTTTTTTTTCATTTAAATTTATTTAATGTGTATTTTCTTTAATATACCACAATGTCTATCCTGTAACTTTTATATCCATTAAATTAAAATCACTCAAATTTTTATCTTCATCACCACATAGTTAAAGCAATATATAAAGCACAAAATATAAAGCAATAATTTGCCAGAAAATAGTTTAATGTACAAACTGACACGTTACCTTTAATATTTGAGAATCTTTCTATTCAGTGTGTTTATAATTAGACAATCAGTAATTCAGCTTAGTGATCACATCCAATTTCTTTTAATTTGAATGAATTTTTGTTTTTCCGGCAATCCTTATCCTTAATAATAGTCCATAAAATTTAATATTTATTCTCATAATTTATTAAAATAATAAAAAATAAGTGATGAATTAATGAATTTGTGAGTGGAAAGTCATTAATTTTTAGAGTAATTAAATTTAAGAATAAAAATGTAACTGAATTAAAGTATTAAGAATTTAATTTTAAATAAAGTTTACTAAAAAAGCTAAGGTATATGCAAAAAAGTTTATTAAAAATTTTTAAGTATTCGGTTGCCGAATGCTAAATATTTGGCGTACACTTTTTGACCGAATATTCAGTATTCGGTGAAATTGCTGCTTCAGCCAATCCCTAAGTATAAGTAAAAGTTTAACACACATACTTTTGTTATTATTTAGTTTTTTTCCCCCTTTAGCAGACATATAAAAGTTTTAACTTCTTACAGAACTGTTCTAGGTCTTTGAATCTTTCTCCTGTGTTCTTTAAAGCATTTTTGAAATTGGAACTCCATGCATTTTTTTAGTGTGGGAAGAGAGAAATAATTTTATGAGAAAAAGTAATATATATAGATTGCTTTTTCTGCAAAAGAAATTGGATGTCAGTTCTTAAAGCAGGCTAAAGATCTCCCAATTTTATCAATTAAAATTATTGAAAGTTTTGAGAGAGAATAACGCCTTATAATTGTCTTTCTTTAAGCATGTTTAGGTTATTTAAAAATATTAGCACCCCCAATACTAAATTCAGATAAAAGAGAGGATATGATAATTTAAAGGGATTAAAAAAGAACGACTACAACATTAAGTTATATACATCAGAGTCATTCCAAACCAGGCCATTGAAGCTATGATTTTAGATTCAGAGAAAAATTGTATATTTTACTTTTACAGTAATGCACTAGCATAAAATTATAAATATTAAATTAAAACCATACCTTGTCGTTATCTGTTAAAAGATAAATAACCGTTCTTTCAGGAAGTGCTTGAAAGATTTTCTCTTCATCCAACTCTGTTCCATCTTCTAAAAATGACAAAACTTCATCTCCAATATTTAATTTCTCTGATCCTCTTTTAATCAAGTCTTTTAGAGATGAAGCAAATACAGCTTTTCTTAATGTGCTGCTCCACACTTTATACAGCTTTTCATCCATGTCTGTGATGATTTAGTGAGAAAATGTTACATTAGATTTCCACAAAACATCACTTCGAAACATATGTAATTATTGTGCTTAAAAACAGTGAAACTTGATAGTGTTATGACTTAGTAAAATTATTCATAATATGATATTAGTCACTAAATAATTTAGTTAACTTTTAGATTCCCATGGGGGGAAAACACTTTTGGTCCCCTGACTTAAATTGTTCAAATATGCAAAATATAGTTCAGCAGTACATTTGAGAGCCTGTATTTGACAAGCTTGCTTGAATTTTCCTTTACACTTTTGGTGATTACAATAATATAAAATCGTAAATTTATTTATACATTCAAATTTTCTTGATAAAAATTAATATATTTTGACCAATATAAAGACAATTTTAAAGCAAACCAAATTAAGATGCTACTACACTCACATGAAAATAGCCAGCTGCTAATGTTAATCCTTATGGTAAAATTTTGCATTTTAATGATTTTAATTGGATAGCGACCTCAGCTATCCAATAAAAAAAATCATGTAAAAATATGGAAATGCAAACAAGATATTTTTAAAAAATTCTCTCATAGGATTAACATTAACAAGCGGCTGTTTTTGCATGAGTGAAATAGCCTTTTAAGAAAATTATTTACTGTTTTATTATTTCTAAGTCAGATTTGTTTTATGTATTGCTTTGGAGTATAACACACATTTTTTATACGCAGTTTTGTATGCAAAGCATGAATTATGAATTGTAGCTATCATCTAATTCACATAAATAATGCTTCAGGCTCAGTAAATTTATTCTTTTTCCATGCATTGGAATTATATAAAGATTTAAGGGATAATAATCAATAAGTTTATTATGTTCGATACACACATATTCATTCATGTCATTCACCTGCAGAGATCCAAAATGTAATAGTGGTTCAGATGAATACTTTTTCAAGACAAATCACAGCTTAGTGTTGACAAAAAGCATGAATAAAATTTCACCAAAAACTATGTCCTCTTTCAGAAAAGTAATTGGTAGAAACTTTTTTACTTCATATACTGTCCCTTTCACTGCTGCTTTTGAAACTTGCACAATATTGTCAGTTTCAGTCACTTCATTCAGTATAGCTTTTTTAATCTTTTCACTCAGTACATCAGCATTAAACTTAATTCCACCAGATATATCAATGTCCTCTTTAAAAAATCTTTTAAGGGATGAACTATAGTAGGTTTGCATCAATTGATGCCTATGGGCTAAAGTTAAAGGTGGATTTTTAAACTGCTTTGTGTGTCTTATAATTTGCTTAAAATAAGAATGTTTCCCTTCGAATCTAAAGCAAGAATATCTGATTGGTGGTCCTATCTATTGGTGGTCCTATCTGAGCAAGAATATTTGATTGGATAGCTTATGTGCACCTCTACATTGCCCCATTTTTTTTCTTTTGGTTGCAGATATTTTTTATAAGGACACTTTCATTTTCGGAACCGGTTTTGAAAGTGAAAGTAACTTTATAAAAAATATTTGCAACCAAAATCGAAAAAGTAATAAAGAGCAACGTAAAGATGGACCTCAGCTATCCAATGGAAAGAAAAGTATTTCAAAACGTCGAAATGCAAACGATACAGTAGACTACCTCAAATCCTCAACCCTAAAATCTGCACATCATTGAAGATATGAACAATGAAACTAAACAAACTACTCCGTAAGCAAATCTTATATACATCATTTAAAAGTAGATTTTATTTCCTTCCGTTTGGTACCAATAACTTTCTTCTACAATAATTTGTCGCAGAATTAGTAGGGGATGTTTACATTTCTTTTCCCCACGACTGTACATAAAGAGCATAAATGTATCTTCGCTTCTAATACAATATATATGTTACGGTCACTATGATTAAGCCGGTCATTATTAATAATAACCGGACATAATGGCCAGTTATTATTAATAATAACCACGGTCATTAATTATTAATGACCTGAATATTCGTATTGACCTGTAACATATACATGTAAGAATTACTTGCTCTGTATGTAAATGTTTGAAATAAATTATTTTGAAAATGGACAAACCACAATATCAACAACAATATGCAAAATAACATATTTTTAATAAAAATATATAGTTAAAATTACCCGGTAATGAACATCCTCCAAAGTTTCTGGCTTAAAAAAGGTAGAAATTTTTTTCTTAATTTTTTTCATAACTTTCTCTGACGTGATTTATAATCTAGGTCATTGTTGCCAATTTTAATCAAATTAATTAGGAAGCAAAAAATTATGTTCCACAGTGTAAGAAGGGGGGGGGGGGTCATGCCTTTTCCATTTCATAAAAAAATCTATAAATATTTATCACATTTAGGCAAAATATGCCAGTATGGACACAATTAAAATATTTTATTAATTAACAGTTATAGCTATTATACTTAAGGTTTTTTTACATAATAAATAAAATAAATTAAAATATCCAAAAAGTGAACAATGAACGGGCCGGGCCGAGTTCGGGCCTTACTTTTTTCTGAAGGATCGGGCCGGGCCTAATTTATTTTTTCTCTACAGAACCGGGACTGGTTTCATTCCTAATCTTCACGGCCCAAAATTTTTAGTCCTAGTTTTGAACCCGACCGTATGAAAATCATTGTCTCGGCGTGGCCTCGTCCGTTCAAAGGTCAGTAAAAAAAAATTAGACCTGTCCCAAAAATTTTTACCAAAAATGCATACATTTTTAAATCGCCGTTATTCTACAATTAAACATTAAAATTTATTATTTTAAAAGAATGGTAGATTTCTACACTTATTAAAATATAGTAAAATGTGTGAAAAAGAACCTGCCTATGACGGAATCCTCTTTTAAAATGAAAAACGTGTTGATCCATGCAAAATGAATCCTACTAATACGTAAGAAAAGAATATATACTACATTTCCACTTGCTAGGAAGGGAACTTGTCTATAACAAATGTTTTTTTTTTTTTGTTTTTGTTTTTCTATGCAATTCCGTTTTAGAAGATTTTACTGTATAACATTTATCAGATTTATAACACTTCAATACATGTAATATGGATTAACAATATTAATAATAACTGAAACATTTACATACAAGATTTATAAAATAAAATAAGTAAATCAAACAACAGTTTAATTATAGCTCTGCCTATTTCATTTTAAAACAATAATATTCTGTTATTGGAAAACGTGTTTTTTGTGTGTGTGTAAATATACAGTTCTGCATTTGTGTAACAAAAAAAGAGTGCCGTTTCATTTTACTTTTCGAATCAATGTTGAATTCAGACACTTTTCTCTGGGATAGATTCCTGTGCACCAAGGGGAGATTACACAATTATTTCACAACACAGAAAATGCTTTAATCAAAAACAAAATTCTTTGGATCATTAAAAGCATAAAATCTGAAATCTTCATGGGGAGGAGGGAGCCATTTCAATGCTCCGAAAGGAATGTCCTCCCAATCCTCTGAATTCAACACTGTTCCGAATAGAAGCATTAAAAGTTAAGCTTCTAAATAAATTTTACAAAACCAATAGTATGAGTAAAGTTTTAAAGTTATCAAGTGCAAAAAACTTGCATTTATTATAAGGAAAGAAACTTTATAATTACTTACTTACATACTTTTATGTTTCTTCTAAAGATTAATCCGGTATCAAAATGATCTCTGTCCGCCATGATTCTATTCTAATCCGTCACTGAGCGTCACTGAGTCTCTATGCGATGGATCCTCTGCTTCTATTGGATGTTAAATTGTTTCACGTCATTAAAACGTCATAATGATTCCCGCTTCCCGCGAATTGTTCCCGCGAAATCAAAGATTTTGCAGATGACAGCAGATGAGAGAAATTAATTGCATGTGCTTTTTTCTCTCTTTTCTTCATACAATATAAAGAGGAACTTATTATTATTTTTAATGAAAACTCTATTTCTTATTAAGACATCTAACTTTTCTAATTAAGCTAGAAACTATTACATGTCGAAATAAAGATATTAAGCTATTTAAATTTGCATAACAAGATTTAACAGATATAACTTTAATTAAAGTAAAAGTAATTTAATTACAGTAAAGTATTAAAGTTTATTTCTATGAAAAAAAGATAATAACTATCTGTAGTTGTTATAGATATTTCCCGAGTTCTGTTTTTAATTTTGTTCACCTTGAAAAAAAAAAAAAAAAAGAAAAAAAAAACTCAATCTAAAACCCGTGAAACATAAAGCTAGCTAGATCTGTTTCCAACGCATAGCAAAAAATAGTATAAAGCCAATCCGGAGTCCGTTTCATGCTGACAAAAATCGGATATATCGAACCCGTATCCCAAACAACTCGAAATCGGAAAAAAAAAGAGAATCGCCTTAAGATATTTATTACAATCATTATACCCGACCGTTAGCAAAAGAAAAAAAAATCCCTGACGGCTCGGCCTACAGGCACAGGTAGATTTCGAAGACGCAGACTGTGGGCGCCTGTTTGTTGGGAATTGCGGAAGAAATGACCTTTTTGCCATGATGCCGCAGTTGGGTTCCATAAGGGACCGCCCACTTCGAAATCTAACTTGTTCGCAGGCGGAGCCGGCAGGGATTTTTTTTTTTTTTTTTTTTTTTTTTTTTTTTTGCTATAAGGGTTGGTCCTATAAAAAACTTGTCAATATAAAACTTTTAGATAATAGTAAGAGGATTTATAATAAATTTAAGCGGATTTGATATCTTGTAAATTGACGAAGTTATGAATTTTTTTCTTCTAATCCCCCCCCCCATTTTTCCCCCCTTGGGGCCATTTTTAACGATATCAAAAATTTGTTATACATACATTTTCGGCCCTTTTCCTAGAAGTAATAATAACTTTAAACGGATTCGATAAGTATTATAATTAAGACGTAATGGGTTTTTTTCTGTTTTCACAAAAAGCCCCCCCCCCCTGGTTCGATTTTGCCCATTCACGAACTTGACCGAGATTTTATGCCCCTTGATTTTATGTATGTGTTTGGAAGAGATTTGTAAAGAATTATTCGAGTTGTCGTGTCCATAAAAAAGTGACATAGATAGATAGATAGATACATAAAGTTTTGCACTGGGGTGGTTTTGGGTTCTGGGAGGCATAATCGGCGTAGATCTGCAAAAATTTTTCAAAAATTCCAACATAGGGGAGAATGTAATAGGTAGTATTTCTTACGAAATCTACCTAAAAATGTAGACCCCAAACCCAGCACGCAAGAACACAAATTCAATTCGGGTATTCGTGAGTTCTGTTTAACCCATTCGCTGCCAAAAGTATAAAGTAAGAATTTTCAAATTTCTGGTTGAAAGTCGTTTGCCACCACAAATTCAGAAAGGTAAATTTCGCTTTACTAATACAGCGAATTTTCTGCCAATATATAAATGAGGCATTTTTTTTTTAAATTCTAAAATAGTGCTGACAAAGTAATTAATAAATTAAAGCCACGTGTATACTCGTGGTTGGCAGCGAATGGGTTAAAAAAAAAAAAAAAAAAAAGGTATATCCGAAACTCGATTCGCAAGAAACCAAACTGAGCATGGAATTGAATAGTATGAAAGGGGACCCGACCTGTACCCAATCCGTAAAAAAAAAGCTTCTGAAAAATACGGGAATATCGAAATCGGCATATAGATCCAGTTGCGGAGCGCCAAATAACATTTTTGTATAGAATACGTTTTAATTCTTTGTAGAATATGTTTTAATTCGAACGCATTAAGAGAAAGTACAGTAGAACCCCGCTAATCCGAACTAATTGGGACCGGTGCCTGTTCGGATTACAAAAAATTAGGATTACCCGAAATACCGATAAAAATAGAAAAGGGGAAGATGCGTGCTAAAGAAATGTAAGTTATAAGTAATCGGTAGTATAGTAAACTGCCTCTAATCCGGCATCCTAAGCTTCAGCATGCTGGATAATCCGGCACGACTTTCGGGAAAAAATCGTATTCCTTGTTTAATCACTCCTAAAGATCTTTATAATACCAATTGAACTTAAGAATGAGGAATTACGTAACAACCCATTACAAATGGTTCAAAATCGAGAATCTATAAATAGTCCAGCTCAGTAACCAGGTCGACGTTGGGCGGGGGGAGGGGAGGGGGGAGACATTTCTGTAGATAATTTGCGAAATGAAACTATTGAAAACAAAAATAAATTTGTATCATCTGAATTAAATACTTTTAGAAAAAAATTTTATACTGACTGGCAAACAAACTGATATTCCATATTTTTTAAAGATGGCTTCTACGAGTTGGCCTAAAGTGCACGTTTTCATTTTATATTCGTGTACATATGTTGTACTTTTATATTATTGAGTATTTTTTTTTCTATTCAAGCTATTTAAAGACATTCATCCTGTAATCCGAAAAATTTCGTAAGTTAATCTTTTCGGTTAATCTGTTCAAGTGTAATTTTCGAAAATAAAATCGGTTCGGATTAACCGGAATTTCGGATTATCGTGGTTCCACTGTACTTTAGTTTCTTTTTTTTTCTCTTAGTAGTTATTTAGTTATTTCAAGTCAATTGAGAAAAATAAATTTTACTTTCTTTTTTTTTCTAAATCCTTCAGAGAAAAAAAAATAGCTATTTAAATTTATAAATCCAGAGAGGGACTCTCACCCAGCGCCTGATTAACGCACAGGGCAACTAGGCCGTGGCCTTGGGCCCATGGCTGATGGGCCCCCAAAATGGTTAAAATGATTAGAAAAAGTTTCTTAAAAATGAAGTTTTCTGCAATTATTTCACAAAAACAAAACAAAAATATTTTGCTTAACTTGGCAACTTTATCATAATATCTAATTATAATTCTCGAAAAAATGTTTAGGTACTATTTTAATTTGAGGGGGCCCTAAAATGTTGCTGGGCCTTGGGCCCCAGATGAGCTTAATCGGGCTCTGCTCTTGCCCCCCCCCCCCTCCCCATCTCTTGCCAGCGCCATTGGAGTGCAATTCCAATTAAAATGTTGTTCTAAATTTCCCCATGGGCGTGGGGTGGAGAAGTAAGCTTGCTGAAAGTAACACTGACGATATTCAAATTTTGGATTCAGGTCCAACTATTTATCATGAAACAACATTGTGAAAAAAAATTGTATTTTGAACGCATCATCTAACTTAGTATACATTAAACATGAGATAAACAGCAACTTTAATATAAATACGTAATTAAATTAAATTGGACGGTATTAATCGGACGGAGATATCGATGTTCACGCGTAAACCAACAATTTACACATACATTGTCGGAAACCTTTCCGTTATGGAATGTAACGTTTCTGAATTCCGCAAGTCTTCCGAAGCTTTGAATATTTTTCCGCAAATACGTGTAACGATTCCGAAATAACAAGTTATTGAGGAGAACACAAAGTTTTCTATAAATTTCCGGAAACCTTTCCGCCTTGTGCCGAAACGCTTCTGATTTTTTTTACAGTGTAGGTGCCCCACGGACTGCGTCTTCGAAATCTTACCTATGCCTGTAGGCCGAGCCGTCAGGGTTTTTATTTTTTTTTTAGGGTTTCGTTGATCTCACGGAACCCTATTCGTCTCACTCTTCGTCAGAATCCGTTCTCAGAAACTATATAAGTTAGAGACTTGACATGTTGTGTACTTGCAGGTGAGTACCTATTGTCACACTGGAAATCATAAAATTTTGAAAAAGGTCTTAATTAACGCAAGATATTAATTACAAACAATCCAAAATTAGCGAAAAGGAACATTTTTACCGAAACAAAGAAAGAAGTTCAGTTTTGACCGCAATGGTACACTGATACGTGGATCGAAACCGACTAATGAGCCTTCGTCTTTCAACTGCACCTCGAAAATTTTCTTTCTCGCTGCGGTAAAAGGACGAAACCGCATTTCTTTATACTGAAAAAATTCTGGCTCTGTTAATTTTGTGTTTTATATTATTACAACTGTTACCCGTGACTTCGTTCACGTATCATTAAAAGAAGAACAAATGCATTAATTAAGCAAAATATTTCATTCCCGATAAGTAGAAACGTAAATAATTAACTAACTCTTTATCACATTCCATTGGAGACAATACATATTTCTATGTTTTAGAGGCCTTAACATAACTAAGTTTTAAAAAAGTGATATTTTGTGACAAATAATCACGAAAAGAAACTGAAACCAATGAAAAAAGGCGGGCCAAATAAAATCGTGGAAATCGGCGAATTATATAAAAACATAAGTCAAGTTTACCTGGTAAACCATTTTACTTTTAACGCCTTTGTGAAATGTTTTAATAGCCATGCTTCAAAGATAATGGAAATAGTATATTATTTTTCATTAAATTCAATTCTTGTGAATAGGGAGCAATTATTGTAGACCTAAATGCAAAGAGCTTAAATTTGCCTTCTTGATTTAATCTATAACTGAAAGAAAATCTTTATTTGTAAATGAAAATATGTTGACAGACAATTTTTGTTCTCCAGAATAAATTGATTCATGAAGTTTGAATATGTGAAAATACGTTTTTATTTTTCAAAATTTTTACTGTAATCAAGATTTTTTTTCTTTCACCATCTATTCAAATTGAAAATGAATTCTTTTTTTTTTTTCAGTTTTAATGAGAAAAAATATATTAATCCGTTTCATTTCTTCTTTTTTATTCACAAAAATGGAATAATTTAGTTGCCATTTTTAGAGAAACTTCGTTAAAATTGACAACAACAACAAAAAAAAAATAATAATAATAATAATAATAATATCTCGGAATTTAAATCATTTTTAAATTCTGAGAGGTTATGACATCCTCGGATGAATGATAACCGGTATTAAGTAAATCGCGTTGCGTTCGACAATCTGAAAAGAGTAGTTGCGAAATACAAACAGGCGGTCAGATTTTAATATAATAGATTCGTATTTATTTTTCTTTTCCTAATAATCGTGTGGTTTTTGGCAAAAACTCTCATCTGTATGTAACTGATATTCATGATTAATAATCGGTATAGATAAAAAAAATTTCAATTTTTCGTTTTAAATATGTTGTGAAACTAATCTACTTTCTATACTTACTGATCCTTGTATTATTAATGTATGGAATTAATTCCCGCTCCTTGTAAAGCACATTTGAAAATTTCCGTTTTATTTCAAATATGACGTCACATTTTCCTCAGAGAAATCTCTTTTTAATGCCATAATTCTTGTTAATTTTCTTTTTCTGGCAATCAGGACGTAAATTTTAGCGGAAAACTCACATTTGTATGTAACTGGTACTCAAGCTAATTATTAATCAGTATCGATAAAAAATATTTCAGTTTTTCATCTTAAATATTACGTAAATTTTCTATCTACTTTCATTATACATTAATATTCATGCTCCTTGTATTATTACAACTATATGAAAATACATGTTTTATTTATGACGTCATATTTGTCCAAGCCGTGGAGGATCCTTTTCATAGTTCCATGGTCCAAGCGAAATCTATTTTTAAGAATATAATTATTGTTCATTTTTCCTTATTATAACGCAGTTTTTTGACAGAAAAAGATCTTTTTAATGTAACCGATATTCATACTTCATGTATAATAACAAATACTCCATATTTTTGTTTCAAATATCACGGAAATTCATCTTATTTTGAATTCTTTTTCATTTTCATTTTTCACGTGAAAATCGTTCAATTGAAAATTATTTGTTGAGGAAAAATTATTTTTCCGTGTTTTTATTTATTGGCAACGATCAAAGCCCTAGCAACGATAAAGTAAAATGGTTAAATTTTATGGGAAAATGTCCATTTATTCTCTATGAAAATAACGAAATTTTGAATTATAAGAAAAATATTTGAATAAAATGAACAAAAACCAGCCTATGTTCATTTGAGGGTTATAATCAACGTATATGCTAAAATACAGGATCATTAAATGCTCCATTTTGACGCTGGCTTCAGCCTAACATTTGCACACAATCAGATTTATAATATTATTAGGATTATTTTTAAATATTGCATTTATCGATTTGATGCATCCACGCGTATCTCTTTACGAAGAATCTAAATATGTATTTTTCGTAATTCTCCGATAATTCGAACATAAATTACAATTAATTTTTTATTTAATTAGAAGGCTTAAAAAGAATTTATTTGTGAACACGTGATATCTCAGCTAGACATAGCTGCAATCTGTCTGCGAGCTCTTGACAGAGATGGAAACCACCACAGATTTTGAATGTACTCAGAGTTTTAAATCTCTGTCACATTTTAGGTAGATTTGTAAGAAGTACTACCAATTACATTCTTCCCTATGTTGGAAATTCTGGAAAATTTTTGCAGATCTACACCGATCATGGCTTCCAGAACCCAAAACCACCCCCAGTTCAAAACTTTATATCTATCTATCTATCTATCTATGTCACTTTTTTTGAACACGATAACTTCAAAAATTTTTGCACAAATCTCTTCGAAACTGATACATAAAATCTTGGTCAAGTTCGTTAATAGGCAAAATCGAACCAGGGAGGGGGAAATAGGGGTAGGGACTTTTTGTGAAAACAGCAAAATCCCCATAACTTCTTAATTATGATACGTATCGAATCCGTTTAAAGTTATTATTACTTTTAGGAAAAGGGCCGAAAATGTATGTATGACAGATTTTTGTTTTATTCAAAAATGGCCTCAAGGGGGGGGGGAGGGGATAGGGTTTTCAGAAGAAAAAAAAATCATATCTTCGTCAATTCACAAAACAACAAATCCGCTTAATTTTTTTATAAATCCTCTTAATATTATCTACAACTTTTATATTGACAAGTTTTTTATAGGACCAACCCTTACAGGAAAAAAAAAAAAAAAAAAAAAAAAAAAAATTCTGCCGGCTCTGCCTACTTGACACAGGTAGATTTCGAAGTGGGCGGTTCCAAGTGCCGCATCATGGCAAAAAGGTATTTTCTTCTGCAATTCCCAATAAACAGGCGCCCCGCGGTCTGCGTCATCGAAATCTACCTGTGCCTGTAGGCCGAGCCGTCAGGAATTTTTTTAAATATTGCATTTTTCGATTTAAAATTATCCATCTATGCCTGCTTTTTTTACGGAGAACCTATAAATCTAATTTTTATAAAGATCGCATAATTAGGAAAATTACGATTTAATTTTGTGTTAATGAAAATATACTTTTATCATAGTCAAAAGCACCTGATTTTTACGGTAAAGAAATAAAAACCTAATTGACAATTGCTTTAAAAATTAGAGAAACGTTTGAATTTTTTTTTTTTTTTTTTTTTTTTTTTAATCGCGAGGGTTTGGAGGAGGGAGAGACTTTTCTACAAATATCGCATTTAGTGAACCGCGCCCCCTAGATTTGGTTTATCGTTATTTGACACCATTTTTTATTATATATGAAAATGCCCCGATTTCCACAGAATTAATTCCATTTACGATAAAGTTTTTTCATATGAATATTAAACGAAACCCTTTGTGCGCTCTTCGATCACACTTACCCACTTGTTTTTTCTTTCTTCAAAGTTAAATCGATCAGCACTGGGTTCTAAATTACGGCACTGTAACTGTTAATTCAGAAATGTTCTTTATTCTGATTTCTTAAAAACATTTTCTAATTAAACTTAACCTTCTTAAAATTACGTTGTGCAATAAGTTAATTCACCTTAACATTCTTTTTTAGTTATAAAATTATGTGTTACATTAACAACGCATTCTTTAACTTGCGCGTGCATGCAAAAATGTTTATTATTCAGTTATTAATATAATGTATAATTTACAATGATATTGGACTGCATGTTATTATTGTAACATAAATGGGTTGTTGCACTGACAGCGAATTATGTATTCTTATCACTAAGATGCAAAACAATGGGATTTTGCATAATGAGATGGTAATTACTCAGTATTGGTCGCTGCTATTTAATTTTTATTTTCTTTATGAAGATATATATATAACAATGATACACCATCTTTTCGTAATAATATTTCATGTTTAAGTAACACCACATTAGATGATATAGTCGTTTCATAGCTGTATTCTCCAAGAATAATAATTTATTTTAAGAAAGCAATTGTTAACTAGCACTTGTTAACATTAGCAATTGTTAACTTCTGTATGCGACACATGAGTTGTTGAACTAAATTCTGTCCTGCTTGATAGCTGTTATCTACTTGATCACAATCTAATCTTACTGTTTAAATATTGCCATTATATCGCTTGAATTAAATTGTTAAAAAATAAGTGCAAGAAAATAGTAATGAAACATTAATCACCGTCATGTATCACTGGTGGTAGTTGTATAATTTATAACTGTGTATAGTATATGAAAAAAAAAGAATGGTACGTGGTATTCAAAAATATTACAAGCAGTTAATTAGTGTATGTATTGAACATATTTATGCCGGCATTTAACCTCATAGTGCACCCGTATATACATTTCTTTTTTCAGTAACCGAAGAGAAAACTGTAGTTATACGTTAGACTTATCTATACGTTCTCATAATTTACTGCATGTGGCATAAACGCATTTTACGGTAACATTACGGAAAATTATACGTAATCTACTAAAACTGTAAAAGAATGTGACTTTGTGAAAAGAAGTTGATATATATGCACTTATACTCTAAAATAAATTAAAGAAAAAAAAACAAATAATTAAAATAAAATAAAACTCATTCTTACTCGATTTCAGAGAAAAAACGTACTTCTGAAAATGTTAAAACGGTGGTACCCAGAAAATTTAAAAGTGTGAACGTTTGTCCCCGAAACAATCTGGAAACAGATTTCTGTTTTAGGGTACTCTGTATCCTTTGAACCTTTTTTAAAAATTTCGATGTTGCATGCCTTTTTGACATATTATTAAATGACTTTATGAATAAAAAGGATTTAATCAAGAAAAAATTCCCATTTTGTTGTAAAATTTTAAAAATTTAATTTTTTTGAAAAATGTGATTTTTAAAGCTTTACTTCTCTGACAATTTTTTTCAAGCTTTTCTTCTTTGCATGCATTTCTTACAAGCGTGTTATATAACACAAAAAAATCAGATTTCAAAAACGTTAATTAGTTTAAGGAAACAGTATAAAGAAAATGTCATGAAGTGTAAAAATACAGTAAAATTGACTTTATTTAAAATTTTAATTTAAAAAAATAAACTATTTATATTATTGAAATTCCAATACCTAATTTTATGAAATGAACCTTAGGATAGTTCAACAAGAACGAAAAATCATACATCCGGTATAGATTATGAAACACTTTCCAACACTAACAGAATATTATTAAGAAATTTAATTTCTCCACATGATGAAATGAGATATGTAAATAAGTAATTAAAAAAATACATAACTCAGAAAAAATCCATTTTCAAGAAATGCTGCCCATATTCGAAATATTTCGTGCAGCCCTATATATGATCTATAGATATTGTAAACAACACGTAATAAACAAAAATTGTACATCACAGGGAACGAGCACTTATAGCAATTACCGATCATTGTCAGTCCTTTAACCGAATTCTCTTGTGCGTCTCTGTATATGAACGATAAATCCTACGCACTCCATCATCTAGAAAAAATAATTCGTTTTGAACCTTAGTGATCCTTTTAAATTTAATTATATTTCAAGTATAATTAAATTTAAAAGGATAGTAACATGTTCAAAATGCACCGCAAACTATTTTTTACCATAGATCATAATGAAAAGGAATTATTTTTTACGTCTCTGTAATTGAGCTATAAATATACTACTAATTGTATTATACTCCGATAAAAGCATGCTATAGTCCACTTCAGCAATGCATATAAATTTCATTATGTTTAAAATATCGTAACATTCATAAAATGCGCCTCATACGATTTTTCCCAATAGAGCATAATGTAATGAGATTCTTTTGTGCGTCCCAGTAAATGAAGTATTAATGGTACATACTTCATTTTCAATACCAAACATTCTATTGTAAAATGTAATAATGTATAAAAATTTCATGACAATCAGAGTAGGTTTACGAGAGTTAGAGCACGGACAGATAGACAGACAAATTGAATTCATAAACACTTTTCAACTATGTTGGAAAGTATATTAAAAACGATAGTGAGTCAATTGAAATGTATTTGTTGAAGTTTTCGCATTTTGATCATAATGATGTATTGAAAAGTAACTCAAATGTTGCAAAAATGAATGAACTGGGACGTTCAATACATCGGACGATCGAGGCGGGGCGGTTTCGAGCTCACCCATTGCTCTTGGATCACAGCTATTCGCGGAACCGCGGCCACTTTCAAGACTGATGGCAGAGTAGTAGCCCTGACCTACATATTTCTATCTCGTTCCAAAAAGTAAAAAAAGTCATAAAATATGCTTATTTTTCAAGCCAAAGAACTCTCATTATTCGTTGAATGATGCGACAGAAAGACATGGCAGAAAGAGAAAACATTTTATTTTGATAAAACTTTGCGTATCGTGGCGCATAATACACTGTTAAAAATTTCAGCAAACTGTCCTGACATTCGACCGTTTTTATAGAAAGGATTTACATAACCGTAATTTAACTTTATTCTGACCATATTATTGCCCATGTCATGGTCAAAATAAGAGTTTAATTACGGTTATGTAACCGTTTCCTATACAAACGGTTAAATGACTGGAGAGCTTGATACAAAATTTTAAGTGTATACTAAAGAAGGTGTGTACTGATGTTAAAAACAGAAACGATTATTTCAACAAATATTTCTTAATCGACATTTGTTGAAGTTTTCGCATTTGATCATAACGATGTATTGAAAATTAACTCAAATGTTGAAAGAGAAATGAACGGGGACGTTCAATACATCGGACGATCGAGGCGAGGCCGTTTCGAGCTCACCCATTGCACTCTGATCGCAGCTATTCGCGGAACCACGGCCAACTTCAAGACTGATGGCAGAGTAATAGCCGAAATGTACATATTTTTATCTCGTTCCAAAACGTAAAAAAATCATAAGTTATGCTTCTGTTTCAAGCCAAAAAACTCTCATAATTCGTTGAATCAATAAGACGGAAAGATAAAATATATATTATTTTGATAAAACTTTGCGTAACGTGGGGAATACTACACTGTTAAAAATTTCAGCAGACTGTCCTGACATTCGACCGTTTTAATACACTGTTAAAATTTGCAGAAAACTGTCCAGTCATTCGACCGTTTTTAGAGAAAACGGTTACATAACCGTAATTTAACTCTATTCTGACCATAATATGGCCAATAATATGGTCGGAATATAATTAATTCTTCCCTTTTTTTAACACTTTCCAACATAGTTGAAAGTGCTTTTGATATTGGTCTGTCTGTCTGTCTGTCTGTCTGTGCTGTAACCCGCGTAAATATAATCGGATTGTTATGCAAGTCATATATGTTGTTAAGGATTACTATGGCATGTATTGAAAATAAAGTGTGTAGCACTTATAGTTTTTTTTACAGGGATACTCAAAAGAATTCCGTTATATCACGGTTTATGGGGACAAATAATTCACGGCTTATTTTATTAATGATACACAATTTCAAACATATTGAAATTGATATATATCACGGAGGTACACAACAAGAGGCTTATGGTGTGCACAGTACTTATAGTTGCTTAACAGAGACACTCAAAAGAATTCCGTTACATTAGAGTCTATGGAGAAAATACGTTTGCGGTTTATTTTAATAATGTTTCGCTATTTCAAACATATGGAAATGAATATATATCACTAAAGTGTACTCCAAGAGGCTGACTATAGAATATTGTGTGTATAGCATTCATCGTTCATTTACAGGATCACACAAAATAATTCGGTACTGTATGTTAACAATAATTGTTGGAAGTGTTTCTTCCATGGGCGCAACGATGGGCGCGTTTTTAAATTTAACTCACTTTTTTTTTGTCTATTACTCGGTGTGTATATTTTGTATAGATGATATACAGGGCAGCACAAAAGTTCTCGAGTACATTTCCGTGTATTGACGGAAATTCCAGAAGGTGAATTTTAAACTGTACCTAACTAAACTAAAATTTAGCATATATACGAATCTATAGATCATATACAGGGCTGCACAAAAGAGTTTGGATATTTTCACGAATATTGTTGGTGTGTGATTATATGCGTGCGTATTTATTACTTATATAAATAATCAAAAAGAAGTGGACTGTATACACTTTAATTTATTTCACTCTAAGAAACAAAGCGTAGCGTGCCCTTTTGGCAGAACAACCAAAAAACAACTGATGGAACATTAAAGATGTTGCCAAACTGTAAAACACAAATTCCACAGAATGCGCTTTGGAGACGCACGACAGCCAAGGTCAAGGGAAGCCGTAGCAGTTGGTAATTCCTGAAATTGGATTTTTTATATATGTTATGAGCTTTCTTAGATATCATCTTTCACCTTATTAAACGGTAAAGATTTGTAAAATTATTTTGGAAGTTTTGGAAAGTGTTACATAATCTATACTTTACGCATGACTTTTCGTTCTTTTCTTAATTTTTTCTTGTTATTCAATTTTTATGGCACAATGTGAGCAGTCTAAAATGTTCTTCCAGATATGAAAAACGTTTTAAGTGTCCATCAACTAATGAAAAGATAATGAATGCTGTGCAGTTGCTCTGGTAAAAGTGTAAATATTTAAAGTAAGCTAATGCTAAAATAAACGACAAAAGCTCGTTTTGGATCGATTAAATAAATTGACTGGTGTGTACTACTACTTCTTCTCTCAAATATAGTGCAAAAAATGTTAATTGTCCCATTTTTTAAAAAGAAAGAGTAGATCATAGCTTAGACCATTAAGTATTTTAATGTGAAACTCATTTGTTAGATTCTATGCATCCTATTTTTCTAAATTAATATTTTGATTATATTTTAATACCCTGTGTTCTAGAAAAACAAATTGTCATTAAAATGGAATTTCTATCTACAAAACTGCAATTTTAAATTGACATAATTAATGAGAATTATGTTATATATGAAAATTTATCTGTTAACCCCTTCCGGACGGGCATCATTTGACGACATTTTAATTTTTAATGCATGTAATTCCATATAGTATTTTTCGCTTTATTAAATCTATAATGATTAGAGAATGCAAATACGAGGGTGGTTCGAAAAGTTCTCGGTCTGTAAAGAAAACAGAAGCTTTTTGACAATTTCCTTTTATTTTTTAGCGTAGCTGCCTTGCAACTCAATACATTAAAGACACATACTTGTGCGCGAATTCTTTAGTGCAGCCTTCTATTATTACGATTAAAATATTATGGTTCTTAAAAAAAAAAAAAAAAAAAAAAAAAAAAAAAAAACATACACGCCTTCATTGAACGTATACGTGACACGGCGTGAAATGGATAACAAACATTAACATGGTCTTTTTGAAATAATGTAAAATAAATACATTTAATATATTTGTTTTTTTTTCTCAATAGCTTGATACTTGATTAGCAGAATTTGGCATATATCGTACAACTCAGATTATTTACTTATATACTATTGACACATATATATCGATAATATTTCAAAAATTATGTTTCGTTGTATTTTTTTAATCATGCAATCATTAATAATCATAATCATGCATTTCCATATTATACCATAAACTGAATTTAAGTTATTAAAAAATTATATCAATATGCATTAAATAAAAAACAAAGCTATTTTCACCATACAATTTGGTATCTCCGTTATTTTCAAGCCTTTTATAACGGTAAATTATTGTATCTTACCGTAATTCATAACCAAAACTTTTTTACCATATATTTTCTTTATCATGTAGATATTTGTACTTTTTTTTTCCTCGGTTGTTTTATCTAATGAACTATGATATGCATCTAAATTTTGGTAACCTGCCGCAATGTTTACATAATTGTTGCCAAGTTGGAGAATTATTTTATTCAAAATATCTACTCCTATTTCAGAACGAAATTTCACCTTATTTAATGATACATTCCGTGATTAAAGCAAAGATTAGTTGTCGAAAAAAGTGGTAGATATTTTGAATAAAATATTCCTCAATCTCGGCAGCACTGGTATACCTTACAAACGATTGTGTTGTTTTTCGTTCCGAATATATATCGTATTTTTTTGCGTTTTATATGATGCCTTATAAGTAACAACTTGATAAAGATTAACTATACCTGATTATTCAAATTAGAGGTTGTACCGATTATTTCTTAAATCGCCGATGATAAAAACTTATTTTCAATTAGAAGAAAATATATGAATAAAGTGAGGCTTTCAGATATAGCATTAATTTTGCAAAGGGCTGCGTGCATTTCAAAATACAAAAAATAGTTTTTGTACCGTTTCTGGAACATCTAAGCCTTTCTCTATGCTCCGACAGTAAAAATTTTACCTTCTACGATCAAAACTGACCGAATTATAACATATTGAACTTTATGAAACTTTGGAGCTTTCCGGAACTAAAAACGTTCAATGTATCATATTCAGTGAGTTCTGGTCGTAGAAGAATGGAATTTTTTACTTGTCCGAGCATGAAGAAAACGTTTCTAAATATAAGTTATACGACTAAGGAACCGTATAAAGAATTATGCTTCATATTTTAATACGTACACAGCCCCTTGCAAAAAAAAAAAAAAAAAAAAAAAAAATGCCATAACAAAAAGCCGTAGTTAAATTGTACACTTTTTGTATTTAAAAGCATGTTTCTATGATCAGAAAATTTAAGAGATAATCGTCACTACAAATATATTTTAAATCATTCAGTATATTGATATCTTAATTTATTATAATTATTTTTTTTTCAGGACTTCCGCGGCAAGATGACATAAGGACGTCCAATGGTAATATAAGGCCTTTTCCTCCTCTGGCAAGAAGGGACTCTATATCAGCAAATGGACAAAATCCAGCTCTTCCTATCACACAGGTAAATAGTCTTCATTGTCAAAAACATAGAGGAGAATGACCTTTATGCAATAGAACTAAAATTAATGACGCTTTTAAGCAAAAATGTCGGCCGATGTAGAATTTTGGACAGAAAGCGTCACCTGGTATGGACAGCATTCATTGGTTGATGCTCATTGATCAAGAAGATGATTGGTAGAAGCAGATGGACCGAGTAGACTCTACACCAGCTATTCTATATCAAAAATTTATTCAGTTGATTTTCCGCTTTCAAAGCTTATTGCGAAAAAGTTCTTCTCCTCTATATCCATGTTCATTATGTATGCATGCTCTCGAATATTCGTCTATTTTTATTAAGATGGGCAACATTCTGAATCTAGTTCATAACATAAGCAAGTAACATATTAGGGAGTAACATATTAGGGAGTAACATCCCGGATACTATCTTTATTTTCTACGCTAACATTAACTAAACGTCCGTATTGCGACACAATCGTTTTACAGTAATATCTCGGCAGACCGGATTTACATCACCTACGAAAACTTCGAAATTTTGAGATGAGTACTTGTAATAAAATTTGCATATTTTTTACGAAATTTTAAAGAGAGCTTGGATACAGTTATATTTATAACCGATTACATTTTCAGAGAGTTCGCTCAATAAGAACTATTTTTTTTTGTTATATTAAAAGACCTGACGCAAAAACAAAGAAAAAAAATAATAAAGCGAGAAGAAAACATATTTCTTTTAAAACTATATATCAATATTGTTTCATGAATTTCTTACACGCGCTGCAAAACCATTATATTTATAACCGATAAAAATTTCAAAAAGTTGGGTTAACAAGAACTTAAAAAAAAAAAAAAACTATGAAACGACCCTACGTGAATAAACAAGAAAATACCTTCTTACGAGCGCTTTTATCACGTAATAGCAATAATTTTTCGTTAATTTTCCATTAAAAAATATAAATTCATACAAAATCGTGTTTACTTTTCTTAAAAAGTAGAAAAAATGATTTTTATCGGATAAAAGCATAAAATACTAGACAGTTTAAGACAATTATTCAAATTGTTAAAGAAATCATATGAGATGTGATTTTCCAAAGTGGGCGAAAAAGTCCATGCCAGGATTCGAACCAGTGATCTTTTGGCTAAAGATGCCATTGCTCTACCAACTGAGCAATCTCTGATAAATCTGGTGGATCTATTTCACCCAGTTAACCTTATTGATCATAGCATCTGGTCTGATATCTGAATCAGCTCAACAGAATAAATCGCAGTTAATTAGACCTCCAGTAAACGCTGGAAACGTGATTATACCAGATTAATTTTGACACAATTATTCAAATTGGTAAAGAAATCATATGAGATGTAATTTTCCCCACTGGGCGAAAAAGTTCGGGCCGGGCCAATTTCAATAATTGTGTCAAAATTAATCTAGTGTAATCACGTTTCCAGCGTTTACTGGAGTTTATAATTACCTGGCGATTTATTCTGTTGAGCTGATTCAGATACCAGATCAGATGCTATGATCAATAAGGTTAACAGGGGTAAAATAGATCCGCCAGATTTATCCGGGATTTCTCAGTTGGTAGAGGATTGGCAGCTTCAGCCAAGATATCTGTGGTTCGAAACCTGGCCCGGACTTTTTCGCCCAGTTGGGAAAATTACATCTCAGCATTAAATATGAAAATTCATTGAAAATTACATAATTTTAGAAAAAATGTTTGTTTTACAAATGAAAGTATACTTACAAGGAGACCGCCAAATATGATGCGCACAGATTTTGATGATTTTAAAGTATGTTGCAGGGGTCATACCCCTAACTATTCAGGTCAAAGGTTTCCTTCAAATGAGCTTTAGTTTTCGAGAAATTTTGGGTTAAAGTTCAGCATACCTTTCAAATACTGATTAGTTTGCGATCTTGAACAAGGTCTCCGTGGTGCACGGCTATCGCTCTGGATTTGAAAGCCGGAGATGAGGGTTCTGTCCTCGCCTGTTACTTTTACATTTTTTTAATAAATTTTATTATATTTGTCGCGTTGTAAGTTTTATGCAGAATAATGAAATCTGCATCTTTGAACTTTTTGATATTTTCCTAATAAATTCTATTTACATTTTCGAATTTTTCGTGAAAATTTATAGTTTTTTTTATTTATTTATTTTTTTTTTTTCAGTTTTGAAATTAATATTTCTATTGACGAAATTCCAAACTAATTTATTTCTAGATTTTGTTTATTTTTTTATTATTATTATTTACTCTTTATATTTCAATAACCGTTCTAAAATAATACTTTTTTTAACTTTATGAAATTTTAAATGAATTTTATATATATTTTTTATAATTTATACAAAATATTTTTATTTCAAATGTTTTAAAGGTATGTATGATTAGGTAATTCCAACAACATATTTTGAAAGGAGTGATAAAATATTAAAGCAATAACTTTTATATCAAAGTTTCAACCAGTTATATATATATATTTTTATGTTATTTAAATACATTTAACTGTAAAGTTCAAACTGAACATCATTTTTGATTTGCACAAATAAAAAACAAGTTGGAAATTGTACGTCAAACGTGACAAATGAGGTGCGTTCGTACTATAGCTAGTTATATAAATATTCAGATCTAGATGATTTTTAATTCTGTGAAATGAATTATATCGTCTGCAGATTAATTTCTGTCATAAAATAAGTATCTCGGTCGCTTGACGATGAAACTTCCGAAGCTCCTATAACAAAAAAGCATCGATTTAAAAAAAAAAATTCAAATTTCTTAATAAATATTTTTATTAATATCTCTTAAAGTTTTGATTCGATTTTAATAAAATTTGAAATGTCTCGACAAAATTCTGCAAAGATAATATATCTTAAATTTTAAACCATTCGGTTGGGTAGTTTTTGCGTTGTTATATGCGGACGGACGGACGGACGAACGGACAGACAGACGGACGGACAAACGGACAATAGGTGCTAAGTATTTATATAATTACGAACGCACCTAATAATATATTACAATTAATTTTTTTTTTTCAATTCTAACAAGTCGATGCCATACAGAAAAATTCAACTAGAAAAAAAAATCGTTTGTTAATTACAATACATATAAAAAATATCCGAAAAAAAATCGTCTGCAATGACTTCTACGGTAATATCAGAATATATAAAATTTTATTTTTATCAATTTCGTTTAGCTTCCTTCGTTTAGTTTGAAATAATTTATTTTCAAATTTAATGCATTCTTTAATATATTTATCACAATTTATGTATTAAAAGAATATATAATATGCTAATTTATACATTCTTCCAATATTGTTAAAACAATTTACGTAAAGAATATATTTAAAGGCGACTTTTAATGCGGAATTTGTTTAGAATATTTTTGCGATATGTATCACACAATTAGTTCCATATTTAATAAACTAAAAATGTCGATGTCGGTGATGATAAATATTTTTGTATTTCAGCAGTTAACATATTTCAATATATTTTGAACAAATCAAATATTAAAAGGATATATTATTTTGTTAATTTTTTCTTAATCATTTAAATTTTTTTAAATAGAAAATGCAAATAAAAAAAATGCATTATTTCATAAATACGGTAAATAAATAAGTAAATATACATAAATGTAAACAATAATCATTTTAAAAAGACGAGATATCAAGACATAAATTAGTTTGGATTTTCGTCAACTGAAATATTAGAATAAAAATTGCGCAAAAACTATAAATTTTCACGAAAAATTCAAAAATGTAAATAGAATTTATTAGGAAATTATCAAAAAGTTCAAAGATGCAGAATTCATTATTCTGCATAAAACTTACAACGCGAAAAATATATAAAATTTATTAAAAAAAGGTAAAAGTCACAGGCGAGGACAGAACCCTCAGCTCCGGCTTACAAATCCAGAGCGCTAGCCCTGCACCACGGAGACCTTGTTCAAGATTGCGAACTAATGGGTATTTGAAAAGTATGCTGAACTTTAACCCGAAATTTCTCGAAAACTAAAGCCCATTTGAAGGAAACCGTTGACCTGAATATTTAGGGGTATGACCCCTACAACATTCTTTAAAATCATCAAAATCTGTGCGCATCATGTTTGGCGGTCTCCTTGTTAGATATAAAATCATACAAATTTGAGGTTTATTTAAGATTATTATCCATGGCTCGGAAAAACCCGGGCGGATCAGTTAGTGTTAAATAAAAAATAAATAAATTTTTGTCGAGTTCTCACTTAATTTCCGCAACGCCTCATTTCTTGTATTTGTGTCTATTGCGTATTTTGGGGTTTATAATTGTTTTACTAAACTCTCATTACAGGAACCATCTACAGCACTATCTAGAGCAGGATGGGTTTTAAGAACCCTGATCATCTACCAGAGTCCGCATCTCATCCGTGACAGAAAGTACCACACGGACCCTACGAGGCAGTTGCGGACATTCCGCAAATGTCTGGTCGGCTCAGAAATGGTCGATTTCTTGATGCAGCAAGGCACAGCTCACGTTAGAATCCATTCCCGAGGTTTGGCCGTAGGAATGTGGCAGGCACTCATGGAGGAAGGAGTCATCTCTCATGGTTAGTATCATCGCGTCTAAGTCCCAGTTCAGAGTTTTCCTGAGCAAGTCGTACTGAGATACCCATAAATCATTTTCCCTTCCCATTCTTCTCGAATCATTTTGTGGTCATTGACAAAAGAAAGGGGAGATTCAACAAACGAAGTGGGAGTTTGCCCAGTTGTCAACAGCTTCTGCTTTTGAACTCTGACCTTTTAGACATGCTCAGAAAATCGTAAAAGATTAAAGGGAAAGGATTTATGGGTATCCCAGTACAACTGTCTCGGATCGCTTCTAAGGCAGCGTTTAGAGCTTTCCTGAACAAGTCAGTCTAAGATGCCCATAACTCATACAACTTCCCATTCTTCTCGAATCATTTTGTGATCTGGGACAAAAGAAAGAGGAGATTCAACAAAAGAAAGGGGTGGTGTCAACGGCTCTCGCTTTGACCTCTGAACTTTAGACATGCTAAGAAAGACATAAAAGATGAAAGGGAGCACTTCACTAGTTCAAAGATACCGCACACTTAGACCGCTATCTGTTTGAACCTAACGCAATCAAAGTCGATCATTTTTTAACACTGGCAATAAATCCAGTTTTTTATTGCTGTAGCGTCCCTCAGATTTATACTTAAAAACTAAAAAATTGTTGCATAGCTCCTGTGAATGGTCTCAGAGACCGCTTGATTGAAATATGAATAAAGGGCCAGTTAACTCATAAGATACTCTTTCTATGCTAAACGTTATGTACAGGATTTTTGCAATCAAAATTCACCTAACCAGAAGTCTCCAGCGATAGTACTAAGGGCTTGAAATGAAACAAAATTTCATTAGTATCTGTATAGTAGAACTGAAAAAAAAAAAAAAAAAAAAAAAAAAAAAAAAAAAAAAAAAAGCGGTCGATGAGACCACCAACAGCAGTTACGGGTTAAAAAACTGTTTACAAGTTGATTATTATTATTTATTTTAATAATGAGGTAATTGAGCCTCTTTTCATTCTTACAATTACCATTATTGAGTTGGATATTGTAGAAATATTGTTTTAGCGACTCTACTGACTTTTAAAATGTCCATTTCAAGTTTAGTTAGCGATGATTTTATATTAAAATTTTCAATTTTTTTTTTTTTTTTTTTTTTTTTTTTTTTTTTTTTTTTTTATATCATTCTGTCTCTTCTTATCGTTATTCAACAGCTAAATCCAAAACAGTTAGCTTTAGAAATATGGTACTGGTGAAAAATTTTCAAATGTTCTTCATATCAAAAATCATTTTCACCAAGAATATATATATATATATATATATATATAAGCTACGAATTTTAATTTCCTTTATACGGTCCCTGTTTCTTATAAGTTATATTTAGAAAAGTTTCTCTGTGCTCTAACAAGTCAAACAGTAACAAATCCATTCTTCTATGACCAAACCTTATCGAGTTATGATAATTTTAATTGTACGAATTTTCAGTGTTTTCTGCTGCTGAAGATGGAAAAACACGTTTTTACTGCCAGAAAATATTCGAAACACTTGTTCGAAGTACCGAGACCGTGAAGAAAAAGAATAAATTTAAGAATCTGTTCTAATATAACAAGTGAATTTTACTTATATATTTCAAACATTATTAGCATAAGTTTTGTTCTGTTTACTTTCGATTACAAAATCTGCTAATATTCATTTTTCTGGTTTAGTCACAAACGAGCATCAATTCAAAGACAAGTATTTATTTTATCGCTTTCGAGAGGACCAACAAGAAACAGCTCCTCCTTCTGTGGAAGACAGACAACAAGCTGAGATTGATCTACCCGAAGTTCTTGCTACCTTGCTTTCGCTTGCTCCAGATGCCATTTTCAGAATGATCCTGCGAAAACCGTAAGTAAAAAGAATTTAACTTTTTTTTAAACTTTATTATTGGTGCAGCGAAGGGGGGGAGGGGATTATGGGTTTATAACCCCTCACAGACCGAGATCAATTGATAGTTAGAAAACTTGTGTTACGACGAATAAATGATATGTAAAAAACAACAAAAATAAAACCAAATATAACTAATGAATTAGTGTTAAATTGTTTCAAGGCTTTATAAAAAAAGACCTATTTTAGTGCAAAATGCGAAAAAAAAAAAAAGAGACAGCAGCAGTACACCTACTTTGCTGCTATCGTCTTCTTTTCATATCGTTTAATTTCGTTTTAAACGAAAGAGGGTCATTCATAATACCTTGAAACAGCCCCGAGCTCATTATCTAAAAAAAAGTTGGCTATGTTTTTATTTACATCGGTTCACGTCACATTTATTTAGCAAAGAAAGAGGTGAAAAAAATCATACTTGTATTAAACACCATTCTCTGATAATAATTCAAAACCTCTCTCATGCAAAAATCTTCACTGTAAAAAAAAAAAAAAAAATCTAAATTTTACAGCAAAATATTGTATTTTTTACAGAAAAAACTGTTTTAAAGAAAAACAGTATTTTCCTGTAAAAAAAATGTGGATTTTGTAATTTTTACAGAAATAAAATCTATATTTTTTACAGAAAAAACTTTTTTAATAAATATATACAGATATTTTCTGTAAATTAAACTGTTTTCCTCTAGCACCCAAAATTGACAGTTTTTTTTTCTTTTGTCAATTTGAGAGATTTTTACAGTATTGGATGTACCATTGATTTTACGTACCAGCCTTTCCCCCAAAATATATCTTGCAAAATATGAATGGAAGAATAGAATATTTTGTTTTGCTAATACCCTAGGCAGTATTACATTTTAAATTAAAATTATATGCGAGATTGCAGCAGAATGAATAATTTGAATGCAAATATATAACCATTAAAATATCAGAGAAACACCTTACAGCATGTGAGGGGGGGGGGGGAATAAAATATATCATGAAATGATTGAAAATGTAATTAGATGATAAAAATGCATGTCAGTGGGAAATCATATGAAAAATATTAGAATGGTCTAAAAGTTTTACTTTGGCGCATTGACGGCCGAATTTCAATTTGCCACTCAAAAATATTTCGTCGATCATGAAAGGTGAAAGCTCTAATCTAAATATAGCCTCTAGAAGCATAATAAATATGTAGATTCTGAAGCATAAAGCACATTGTTTAATAATACTATACAATGTAATAAACACTACGTGCGTTTCGAATCGGGAAAAAATTGTTCTTCCTTCATGTGAACTAAGAGTCATGTGCTGCAAGAAAAAAACCCAATTCGTAAAGCAAAATTGATGGCATGGCAAAGTACAGGATGTTTCACGAAGGACTCCTAACTTTAAAAATCAATAACTCAGAAACGGTGATAGATAGAAGCATGGAACCAGTGGTATGTTTATTAAAAAAGTCGTAAGAATCTTATACATAAATCTCAAGATTTAGTTTAAAATAGCACCGATAGATGGCGCTGAGAGCGTTAAGAATCCTTCTAAAGAGAGTTCAGAAGCATAGAAAGACTAGCCGTCGAAGATTTCGTCATTAAAATCTGACCTCTATTAGCGTATAGTAAAAATAATTCGCATCGGACACGTTGCCTGTCTGTTGAACTTTTTTGAAAAGCTCACGAATTGTTTTACCATCTGGGCCTTTTGCGACTTGAAATCGCGTTTGAAAACTCCTCCTTGTGGCAGTAGGACTCTGATTTAATCGTTGGTACTCCAACACAATAAACACACGTTCCACCACGGTATACATCACTTTCGGAATTATTTTCACTATACGCTAATAGCGGTTACATTTCAATGACGAAATCTTCGACGGCTAGTCTTTCTATGCTTCTGAACTCTCTTTAAAAAGATTCTTAACACTCTCAGCGCCATCTATCGGTGCTATTTTCAACTAAATTTTGAGATTTATGTATGAGATTCTTGCGATTTTTTAAACAAACATACCACTGGTTTCATGTTTCTATCTATCACAGTTTCCGTGTTATTGATTTTTAAAGTTAGGGGTCCTTTGCGAAACACCCTGTATGTGCATAATATCTTACCTCCATTAGTCGCTTTTGCTGAAACAAATAAAATCTCCTAAAACATTTTATTCATAGGAAAAAAAAACTCTCATTTTGTTGTACAAAATAACGTGAATCAATAATGACACACACATCATGAAATGGGATACATCCCCTTAAAAAAATAAGAACTGGATACGTGACAATACTTTCAAAACAACGTAATTCTTTTTAAATCTGCTTACTAAACTCCAAAGCACTGCCTAACTGACATAAAGTAATCAAAGTCAAAACTTATTTTCAGATATATTAAGATATGTTTTTCTATTCTTTTAATGCCCGATTTTAAAACTTCTGTTTCCCACGTAATAAAAACTGCGTGTAAAGATATATAATTTTTACTCGTTAAAAATCTATTTAGCATCATATGATAAATTTACACATTCCTAAATTACTTTGCGGCTGTTAAAACGAAAACCTAAATTAGTAAATTTTCATAGAAAACCTGATGTTAAAAAAAATAATAATCTTTGGAATTCCAGGATAGTTTCATTTAGGATAGCCAGGACATAGCTTCATCTTTATTGATATTAGCGAGAGAATGAAGCATTTAGCTACATTTTAAAAGTTTTCTGGCAAAAATTACGGCAGCAATGTTACTAAGCAGAAGAATTATATTTTTAAACATCGCTTTTATTTTAAAGTGGTAGGAATGGAATTTTATATTAGTAAATTAGATACAAATTAGTATACCATGGATTTACTAACAAACAGTTATTTTACGGTACAAATGCCGTTTTCAATTAGAGTGGTACATATAATGTATTTTTAAGTTAAAATGTACTACAGAAATACTGTACTCGCACTGTAAAAATGAAAATTGTACAAATGCAGTAAAATTACTTTACATATACTGAAATGTTACGAATTGTTTTTTACAGTGTAATAATTAGCGGTAGATGTGTCATATTTACCAGCAAACAGTTACTTTACGGTATAAATGCTCTTTTCAGTTAAAGTGATACACATACAATAATTATTAAGTTTAATGTACCGTAGAAATGCAGTACATCTACCATAAAGAAAACAAATGGTAAAAATACTGTAAAAATTTAACATGTATTGAAATTTTACGAATTTTTTTGCTGTCTAAATACGTCTCTGAAGGCAGAATATAGATTATTAATATATCACACATAAGTTTTAAAAGAATAAATCAAAATTGGAAATATATTTTATATACGGTGTTAACTATTTGAATAAATCGCATGTTTTATACTGTAACACTTGTATCGCAATGCTAAAAATGAACATTTTCAATATTTGGCACGAGCCAAAGGAGTCATGTTGAGATGGCAAACAGTGTAGTCATTAGAAATCTTGCGCAGAATTTTAAAAAAAAAACATTTATTTCGAGATAAACTATTTTAAGGTGTCTTTTTAATCATTGCTTACTGTGAGAATAACTGAGACGTTTTAAGTCGTAACTATCGTAATTATATAAATCGTATTGTATGGTTGGTTTAAAATGCTCAGAAATTCTCTTTCAAAAAAATTTTTTTTCGAAAAATGTAATTGTTTTTAAGATTTAAGAGTCGTATATCCCCTTAAGGTTTAAAAAATTAAAATGTGTACCTTTGGTACTTAATCGCGTGCAATAAGTACAGTAGTTTGCCAAGTGCAGAAAAATCTGCAAGTATCAATTTTGCAAAATCATATTCCAACATCTATTTTGACGTAAATAGAGGGTAATAAAAAGGCAGAAAAATTATTCTAAATCTGTTCCACTTAAACTTGTTTAGGAATTTTTTTTTAAGAACTACTATTTTTTAAAGAAATAAGATCAGAGATTTCAGTTAACAAAAAGATCAATTAGTAACTAACCGAAAAGTAATATGTAATATCTAACTGGAAATTACTAATATATTAAAAAAAATGTCACACTTTAACCTTTTGGGGACGAGCGTCACATATACATGCGGTCGCATATCAGAGTACTTATCTTTAGTTATTAAAAAAAAAAAAAAAAAAAAAAAAAAAAAAACACTATTTTCGAATAGTAATTTTAGTCTCATCGCCGAATTTCTGCGATTAAATAAAGCAAAAATTACTATTCGCGAAATAGTGGTGCTAATAAATTTAATACGGGAATCTCGTTCCGAAGTTATTAAACATTCTTTCCTATATTTACAATGAAAAATTTGCGAGGAAATATTACATTACTCGTTAAAAATCTATTCCCCATCGTATGATAAATTTACACATTCCTGAAAATGCACAAGGTAATAAACCCTAAAGTAAGGTTTTCTGCGAAATTTCGCCAACATTAAAAAGGTAAATAGATCTTTCGAATTCCAGGATATGTAGCGTCATCATCCTTGTTGATATTGACGAGAGAGCAAAGCACTTATCTAAATAAAAGCTGTCTGAGGGTTGAAGAGTGTTATTTCGTTTTTCTTCTCACCTTTTATTTGCTCTCAGTTTCTTCTTTGTGATATCTTTCTCAGCTTAAATATTTGAAGAATACATCATATTAGGTGAGTAATATTTACTCAACAGTGATGCTTTAGAAGTTACAAATTTAATATCTATAATTCACATTTTAGCACACGACTGAAGAGTTAGTATGATTTAATATAGATAATTGACTATTCTGTATTTTTATATTCAATGTTTCTGTAACGGAGTTCTAAAATATTAATTTAATCGAAATGAATGTTTGGGCGTTTTCTTTTAAAAGGATAGTTGCGATCTCAATAATAATTATTGTGTCAGTAAATGTTAAAAACGTGCTTTTTAAAAATTACATCTAAGATTTCTCTTATAAACTTTAATAACTTCAATGTTTACTGATTTGAGGATTATATCTAAATCTTAAAGCTAAGTCTAAATTTGTGTAATATTTTAGCAAAATGTCTATTTTTTAAATACATCTAAAGTATTTTTTTTCGGAGATTATCTACACTTACTTTTTATTAATATATTTACTTTTTTTTTTTTTTTTTTTTGTAGCTGTAATAAGAAAAAATATCTGATTTTGTTTTAAAACATATATATTATCTTAAAATTTATTAAGATTGCACGTAAAAATGTTAAAAACAGTTCAAGAGAAATGTTGCGCGCAATTTAAAAAAAGTACATTGTTAACATTTTTAGATAAACCACGTAAAATTAATTTTTAACCATTGTTTACAGTGAGAACAACTGACACGTTTTTAGTTATAACTAGTATAATAATGTTGTGGTGTTTTGGGGTTCTTTCTAAAACACAACTTACTTAAACTTAAAAAGCTCATTTATTACTCAATCTTCACTTGACAATTAAATATTTAGAAAAAAATAAGTATACCCTGATTAGCTCCACTGAAATCTGTTGCCATGGAAAAGGTAGCAAATTATATTAAACTAATCAAAATATCAAAACTTAAGAATCCGAATAGGTTAATACAACAATGATAATTTTGGACTCATCACTTTAAGACAATGTTAAATGTAGTAAGGGGCAACAGATTTCTAAATCAAGTAGCATACTGAATTGCATAAAGAACACCCAACTCCACTCCAACCCGATCAAGCTCAAATCTCCATACACATTAAATTAACAAAAGTGTAATCATCATATAATTTGGAAAAATGCAGACAACCTGAAATTCCTCCAATATGAGGACCAAAAGGAGAAAGAGTTAAATCCGTTAATAGAGTAGGGATATGATGATGTACTAAATTTTAGAACAACAATGGAGATTGTGAACAAGATCAGATCGGTTAACCAAGGATCGTATAGTGGCTATAAAATAACTGAAAACTTTCTTTTTTTTTTTTTTTTTTTTTTTTTTTTTTACTTTGTCAAAAAACAACCATTTTGTTGTTTGCCTTGAATAATACTTCAAAGAAAGGATAATTAAAAATTAAATTAATCAATTATGAAATTAGACTTAATTTTACTTTAGCATCAATTATCAGTATATCCATTTCTGAGATAGGAACAATAATTACATCTAATAACCTTGCGTAAACCTCAATTAATTTTCAAATAAATTATTACCATGAATTAAAAATTTAAGAAATAAAAAAAAATATTAATTTAGCAAAATTATAGCTTTCATATTTTTAATCTCACTTACTGAGAGGTTAATTCCTCCTTATAGGTATGTTGTAATTATAGAAATATTAATTATTTAAAAATTATATATAAAGAAAAACATACCATATTTGAGAATAAACAAAAACTTTCTTTATTTGAATAATTAAAAATTATAAAAGTAAGGTAGTTCTCAAACAAAATATAATAATAACATAATAACAAAGTTGATCAAAAAAAAAAATACTGAAATTACTTATTACAACACTTTACATTAAGCAGCAAAGTCCCTAAAATTACCACAATACCATGATTTAAAGATGGATCAACTTTTCAAAATTTAATTATTGATTAATTTTCAATTAAATATCATAAATCTTAAACTATTAACAAACCAACAATTCAAATGTCGTTCAATCATAAACAAAAAGGTTACATGTTAATCATCTTAAAATACCAATAATTATATTTTTTTGTTTCTCCAGGTATTTATAAATATCACAACAGTAGACAACATGTAATAAAGAAGAAATATGGGTTACTTACAATATACTTTGATATTTACTACCGTCAATGTGGGCACACTTCATTGCAGATATGTTGATCTGCCATAATCTCCTTTTTTTTTTTCAACCTATTCTTTTCAGCTGCCTCTACGAGTCAACACCGTTACTCCATACATCACTTGGAGATTTTGATTTATTCCCGATTCAAAACGTCGTCACATCACCGATACCTTGTAAAGCGGGCAAGTCTACTCAGCTAGTCTCGCCAGCCTTCTTAGTCTAGGATTGATAATGCCCCATCTCCAGAAATGATGCTCGTCTAATCATTAATTCATTTTTCGTCAAGGTATCATTAACAACCGCCGCTTAAGAAGTCAACACAAGACAACACTTTTTCTAGGAACGCCGCTACTACATGATGGGTCAAACATATTTTCTTTTCATTCGCCCTCCATCAGATACAGATCCTTACTTCGAAAATGCCCTTATAGCCTCTTTTCATCATAACCTCATGATTTAGGATAATTAAAGTAGGCCATCAATGCCCCACTCTCAAAACAAAATCTTCCAGAAACCTGTCCGCCTTCAACAACTTCGCGATCCAGCCCACAGACCAGTCTTCGAGCCCCGTAATAAGTCGAATTTTTTTTTACGAGTCAAACGACAGGTCTCTTGGCCAAGCAACAAGTGTCGTAAACATTCATTCTCCCGCGCTGCTTGAAAAACGGGACCGAACCACTCCGCCAGGGGTACGGGAATGGAAACAAAAGGGAAAATGGACTCTCCTTGAAGGCACCAGCCTGTCGTTCCACCCTGCCAGCCGCTTCATGGGGGAAGGCAGCCATGTTTCACCCCCATGGCGTGTGCTGAAGGGGGTCCTGTGAGCCTCTGTTGACCTGGGCGCCAGCTATCCGCCTGATAGCAGAGCTCATTGAAGCCTGTCGTAAGCTTACAAAGCCTAATTGCGTATATAGTACACTCATAAGATAACGTAATTCCTATACAGGGCGGTCGGTCATTCTTATATCAAAGTCCGACTAGATGACTCCAAATTTTCCACCTGTGCGGTCTTTAACTGACAAAACATCCCTCCCTTGCTGTCTGCTTTCGTATTTGAAAACAGGAAGCTATGCTAGACTAAAAACGTTGAATTTACTTTGCCAAAAGAAAGAAGAAAAAATAAAAACTGATTTTATTATTATTATTACAATTACTTTTATTTATTTAAATTTTTATTAGAAACAGAAAAAAAAAGAGTGCTTTTAAATAAATGTAGAGAAAGTGATTTAAATAATTAATGTAGATTAAAAAAAAATTGGTTGAAACCAACCGTAACAAGATTGCTCCCCCCGGCTAATTAAAAAAAATTTTTTGAGAAAACAAATTATTTTTTTTTTGAAAGGTAACTGGGTACCACATGGCATGCTGGGACCTCAACACTGAAAAAACTGACCCACAAACACAGATCATACATCGATCCGGGACGGGATCCAGAGAGTTCACCGCTGAAATACCACCCTGACAATATATTCCGGATATATACAACCAGAGCTCGCACATCCGTAGAAACCATTACCTAAAATATTACCTGAAACATGACCATAAAAGAGTACTACCAGAGGAGGGACCACAAGGCTGATTTTACCACTAAAATGACCAAGATATTCTCTGCACCTGTAAAAGAACACATGTTCCACCTGACTGTGAAACCTCATTTCCCTACTACTGTCATTCCTACGCATAACTGCATCCTACCTGAAATTTCTGGTAACAGAACTGTAAATAATACATAAATTGAATTTTGAGAAAAAAAAAAAAAAAATAGCCGAAAAAGAAGAGAAGTGCCCACTGATTAATTGTCATTATACTGCTTATATACATAACTTCAATAATTGGCATCACAGTATATTACAACACTATCTATTAATGTAAATAAGTACTAGTAATATCATAGTTACAACACTGTAAATGTCAATGAAATTTGTAAAACACATATTAATTCTATTATACAAAAATACACAAGAGCAACTGGTGACACACAAACAAAATATATACATATACATCTGTAAGACACAAATTATGGTATCACAGACCATGTTAGAGAATTACGCACACAATTGTAACAATTTTATATGAGAACACATGTTTGTATTCGAACACAGTCTAATGATTCGGGATATTATGTAGATTTTACAAATGCACGTACAAGTAATGTGTATGGGAAAGAGTATCTCTGCCTCTGTGCTACTTATAGCAAAAAGCAGTTTCGGGCCTTTTGGGCACTACAGGGAAAACATTCCACAAAATAAAATAAAAAACAGGGGTGGTGACATATATCACCAGGAAGGAAAACACACATTCCACAAAAATAGGAAGTAGAATAAATAAAATAGTTAATTTTAGCACTTTTAGCCACACACAACAACATACAGGCATGTACATGAGACAGTATGTACAAGAAAAAGAAAAAGGGCCCACACTCCTTAAAGTTTAAGCTCAAATAAAACCACAAACTGTATAGTAAATAATAAATCTATCTAGTTAAAATGTAGAAATTAAAGTAAACACATACTTAAAAAGTTATATACAAAACACTGATGCATTAAAAAAAACTGAACTAAACAGATCTACCTCGGCAAAATTTATGATCACTTCTGATGGTTAAGAAGTCATAATCTTGGAGCGCCACTACGCCAAAAAAAAAAACGGGCTACACATATCTAAAGGCATACAAAACACAACATCCTAAAAAAATTTTAAAGTAACAAAAATTACATTCGTTTCTTTTTTTTTTTTTTTTTTTTTTTTTTTTTTTTTTTTTTTTGCAAAAATATACCCAAAATCTACGAAAACGGGGTGCGGACGGGTATATACCACATAATCTACCATAAAACAGACAAAAACCTTAAGTATAAGCATAAAAAGGGTTAAAAATGCCTACATGAAAGTATCAAAACACAACCAAAACAAACCTTTAATACGCTAGAAAGACTAAGTTCCGTTTTAAAATGCCCAAGAAAATAATTAAATATACATACACATTAACTAAACTATAAATAAATACAAATAAACAAGGTAAAATTGATAAAAATGCCTGAATAACGAAAAAAAATAGTTAGTATTTATAACTCGGACGGTCTCTTCTATCCCGTAGCGAATAGTCGGTTCGAGAAATCGATATTGAACGACTACTTCTATTCGATTTAGCAGCTGGACGAATCGATGAACGAGACCTGCGCGAATCGCTGTGCGCAGCAGCTGAACTGCTTTCTGCCGTGGCTGAATTTTTACCTACGCGCATCTCGCTGCCTTCTGCCGTTGCTAAATTTGTATTTACGCACATCTCGTTATTCTCTGCCGCTGCAACCTCCGGAGAAATGGGAGGTGGGGGAGAGGGATTTATGATTTCAGTCGCGTCGCTGTCTGTTTCCTCCACTTCTGGCGCTACCGGAGTTTCGCTATTGTTGACGTTCACTACTGCTGGTGCGCGGTTACTATCATATGGTGCCCAGGGAATGAATCGGTTACGCTTGCATCTGCGTACAGGAGGAGAATCGCGCGGTTGGTGTGGTGAATCGATGGTCACGTTTTCAGTCGATCCCAGGCCAATTGTTTGTTTTGGTTCACTGGACCAGATGGGGAGTCTGTCTTTGAAGGAAGACAACCTGTCAACATGGACAACCTGACAATTTTTGGGATTAGCAACTAGCGCTATTTTAAAATTAACTTCATTTAGCTTCTCAATTATAGTAAAAGGACCATTATTTTGCTTGCTTAATTTTTTTGTATTACCAGGGGCGACTGTGGGTGTAAATAACCACACAAGATCTCCTATTTTAAAATTTTTATCAACAGCTGTCTTTTCACGGTATTTTTCCTGCTGCTCAGAAACTTTAATTAAATTACTATGTACTTCAGTGTATACTTTTTGAAGAGCTGGGATTAAGAGTTCACAAAAAGAGGGTGCATCATTATAATTAAAAGAAGGTGGTTGAGAAAAGAGATTATATGGTAGATTCATATTTCTGCCATACATAACTGCAGCTGGGCTAAGTTTAGTTGATGAGTGGACAGCTGAACGCATAGCTAGTAGCGCAAATTTTAGTTTAGTGTCCCAGTCAGATTGATTTTGGTTGACTATGTGACAAAGTGCATTTTTAAGAGTACGATTCTGTCTCTCCACTTGCGAGTTGCCAGCCGGGTGGTAAGATGAGGTCTTAATATGTTTAATACCAAACATTTTATATACGTGCTCTATCGCATCTGAAATTAGATTCTTCGCATTGTCCGTCGTAATAAAACAGGGCGCACCGTAGCGTGATATGAAATCAGCTAAAGTGTCCGCAATGACATCTGAAGTGGTTGAACTAACCGCATATGCTTCTGGCCACTTAGTAAATGAATCTATATATGCGACAATATACTTATTTCCCGAAAAAGTTTGTGGTAAGGGTCCAATGAGATCCAAATGAACCTTGTTCATGGGAAACTGGGGGGTCGGCATACGTTGCAGAGGGGCGGGCTGGTTCGCTCTATAAGCTCTCTTCTGCTGGCAACTAATACATGACTCCACTAGATGCTTGACATCTGACGACATTCCTGGCCAATAGAAGTGCTCACGAATGCGATCAATGGTCTTTTGAAAGGCTTGATGACAAGCCGCTAGGGACTCATGTGTTAGTGCAAAAACTTGAGTAACCAATTCTCTTGGCACGACTAACTTTACAGGTTTATTCAAAATAGCTGACTCCCTCGTATCCTCACAAACTAAAATGTCATCTCTAAAAAAAAATTTCATGTATTTAGGAGCAATTTCTACACCTTGGTCTAGTTTTCTTGCAATCTCGCAGCATTTCTTGTCTGATTTTTGTAATTCACCAATTTTTTCAAGTAGATTGGAATGAGGCATAAAAGTAACTTCCTTTTCGACTTGTATACAAAAATTACAATTAACAGTATCATTGGAGTTATCATTGTTGACATACCTCGAAAGGAAGTCTGCGACACTGTTACACTTACCTTTAACAAACTTGATTGTAAAATTAAAGTCTGAGAGAGTGCAGATCCATTTAGCCATGCGAGATGTAGGGTCGTGAATTTTTAACATAAATGTTAGAGGTGCATGGTCTGTATAGATGAAAAAATGGGTATTAGCAATGTAACATTTAAAGTGGGCAGTAGCCCAAACTAAAGCTAGTAATTCCCTTTCAGTGGTGGAGTAGCGGGTCTCAGCATCTTTCAATTTTCTGCTGGCAAAGGCAACAGGATGGAGCATGTTATTTTCATCTAATTGTGATAACACTGCCCCTAATGCTTCGCCACTGGCATCAGTATATAAATGGAATTCTTTCTCAAAATCAGGGAGTGCAAGACATGGTTTTGAAATAAGAGCCATTTTAAGGTCTTCAAATTCTTTCTGTGCATCTTCATTCCACGAAAATTTTCCTGTCTCTTTCGTTAAGTTGATTAGATTTTTGGCTCTCTTAGTAAAATCTGGTATAAATCTCCTATAGAAAGATAGAGTTCCAATAAATGACCTAACAGCCTTTCGGGTAGTTGGAGGTTTAAAATTTTCTATTACGGCAATATTTTTATTGATAGGTGATACTTGGCCACTACAAATCTCAAAACCTAGATATTGTATTTTATTCGAAAGGAAAGTGCATTTACTGGGCTTAAGTTTAAGTTTATGCAGTCTTAACCTTTCAAAGACCATGCTAAGCTTCTCAAAATGAGAATTAACATCACTGGAGGCAATTACAATGTCGTCGATATAAACAAGAATTCCAAGATTGCCTAAATCACCGAAAATAGCATTCATAAGTCTTTGGAAACTGTTACCTGAATTTGAGAGCCCAAAACAGTTACGGGTCCACTCAAAAAGTCCTTTGTGGGTGATTATAGCAGTTTTATGCCTATCCTCTGGGCGAATAACCTGTTGAAAAAACCCACTAGTTAAATCTAGCGTTGAAAAAAATTTAGCCCCACTTAAAGCATCAACAGAGTCGGTAATGTTAGGTATTGGGTAAGCATCTTTAACAAGATTTTTATTTAATCTTCTGTAGTCAACAGCAAGTCGATATGAACCATCTGATTTCCGAACCAGAATAACCGGAGAAGCAAATTCAGACATGGAAGGGGAAATTATGTCCGCCTGTAACAAAGTATTAAGTTGGTCTTCCATTTCTTGACGTAATTTGTAGGGGACTCTATAAGCTTTGCCTTTAACTGGTTTATTTGAAGTTAAGTTAATTTCATGCGGGATTGTATCACAGCCGGGTAAATCTAAGACCGATGCTGCAAATACATCTTTGTTTTTGTCTAGAAAATTTTGCATTTTAAGTTTTAATGGGGGTTCTAAATGATCTAAATTAATTTCAGAGCTCCAAGTGAGATCAGCGTGATCAAAGTCACCAATTGGAGGGGCCAAATTTATATTATAGGTTAATTTATTATCAGTTACGGGTATATTTGACTGGTCTACACATTTTTGAATTTTGGCAACAAAGGTTCCTTTATTTAAATGAATACTATTGTCTGAAAAATTTGCAAATGAGATATATAGGCCATGTTCTTTAGTGCAAATGGCTCTGGAGGTAAGGAGACCTTGATTTAAATTTTTCGCCAAAGGTTCTAACATAACAATATCATTTTCCTTAATAAAATTTTCCTTATAACTTTTAACCTGGGCTAACATTTTTGACTGCGGGGGAATTGAAATTTTGCTACATAACACAGCGAAACTTATATTTTTATTTTTATTGGTATTATCACTACTGCTATCTTCATTGCTCTCCTCCTCGACTTCAGGTACCTTATCCTCTATACTTACCAAATCTTCACTTTCATCAATATTACAAATTTCAGTAGTCTCTTCAGCTAAATTACCCTGAGTTACCTGACTCGCTGCTGAAAGAATGTTGTCGACACTTTGAATACTTGAAAGATTTTCAGTGTTATTACCCTCAGAGCTACCGCCTGATGTTGTTTGCATGCAAAAGTTCTGCGCAACACTTTCAACTTCCTTATCTGACTCAGTTTGAATGACTATCTCAACATCTTTTCTCATATTACTCAACTGCGGGTCCTGAACTACCATATTTTCACTACTATGATTCCCATTTTCAATATTAACTGAGTCATGAACTTTCTCACATGCACAATTTTCAGGAGGGCTATTTGCATTACTACTTTTTGAATTCTCCCCTACTTTGTTGACACATTTTATATTTACAGAATTATTTTTAACACAATCATTATTTATACAATTATTATTAGAATTTACACTATATACAGAGTTAGAAATATTTACAGAATTAGTAGCAAGACAAGTATTACACCCTGAAGTATTACTTGGGGTTTCTACGCTTTGTTTACATTGGCCTGAAACTGGCACTTTAAGAGCGACAGCATTTGTATCACAATTTATACTTGCCCGGTACTCTTTCAAAAATGGCATTCCCAAAATCATATTAAATTCCTCTGCTAATTTACCTTCCACTACATAGAATTCAGCTTGACATTGAACATTATCAAAAACAAATTTTAAAAATACTTTCTTATTTAGGTGAACTTTCTCACCGGTGACAGTCATAATGGGGATATTGCAATTCTCCGTTTCAAAATTCTCTAAATAGTTACAATCCGTACCACTCAGGAGATTAATTGCAGAACCAGTGTCACATAATGCATTTAGGCAAACTTTATTTATGTAAATTCTTGCAGTTGGTAATGTATATGATTGGGGCTGAAACATACTATACACAGTTGGGGGGTCCAGGGGCCTGTGGGGGATCGAGTTGACCACATTTGATCCGGCCACTAATAGTTTAAAGCCTCACTTTCACTGTTAGCTACTGGGGTGTTATTTACCGCCTGCACTTCATTTCTGTTCGCAGCTGTGCTCCTATTGTTTTGGTAATAACCACCTCTTCTTCCCCTATATCCGCCTCGCTGATTGTGGTTCCCTCTAGGATTTTCACCTCTGTTTCTATAATTTTGCCCACGGCTCCTGAAATTTTGACCACCTCCCCTTCTAAAATTATAGTCGACAAAATTTAGTGGACAATCTCTGGCATAGTGGCCTTGTACGGAACACCTATAGCAGGTTACGGGTCTTACTTCCTGGTTATTTTCCTGCATATCCCTAGCCCTAAGATCAACTAAACTGTCTATCTTAGCTGCTAAAACATCAATTTGAGATTTTAGTTGGTCTATCTCCTTCTTTTGTGATCTATCTTGCTGAAAAACAGCAGCACAGGGTAGGTTTTGGGTCAAATTTGGGTTGAGAATTTCCTCGCGGTGGTTGTAGAAAGGGTTAATGCTCCTATAAGCCTTTTCCTCAAGAAGCGCAATTTTGAGGACCTCTTCTGGGGATTGTGGATTTCTCGCAATTACCCCCTTTCGCACTTCTGGTGTAAGATTGCTCAACAGCATGGAGTGTAGTAGAGCCGTTCGGCTTTTATCGACTACTTCACCCTGGATACCTTCAATTACAAGGGCTCTTAATGACATATCATATGCCTTGTCATAAAACTCCTGAACACTCATATTGGGTGGCTGTTTAAAATTTAAAAAATGACTGAGGGCAACATCTGGTGTGGTCTGTGAAGTATAACTCTCTTTTAAGATTTTTAATAGCTCATCAGATGTTTTTGCTTTGTGAATTTTTATTCGCCTAGAAGCAGCTCCTGAAAGTCTAGCAAGTAAAACAAACTTCTTTTCCTCCTCAGTCCAGTCGAATAATTTTGAAAAACTCTCAAATTTCTCAGAAAAATCTGAGAAGCAGACTGAGCTGGCCTCTCCATTGAATGGGGGAATATTAGACAAATTATCCACTAAAGCATTTTTTCGCTGAATAGTGGCAATTGCTTCCGAGTGCTTATCAGCCATAGTTAGAGTTAGAAAATGACAAACAAACCAAAAAAAAATGAAAAAAGGGGGGGGAACAACTTAAAAATGAGAAAAAGAGAGGGGAAAGGAAAACCTTATAAATACATAAAACTTAAGTACAGGACTATGCTTTTTGTAAATAAGAAAAGGTTATGCTCACAAGACATAATTTTGACTGGGAATTGTCGCTTACTAGCACAGAGAGAGAGCCTAGACCTCTTTTTACACTTGAACATATAAATAAAATTTTAATTGCAAAAACACCCAGTTGCTCTTTGATACATAAATACATACAAGTAAAAAAAAATCAATAACCCAGAGACCGAATTGTTACGGCTCCATTTGTTGTGGTGTTTTGGGGTTCTTTCTAAAACACAACTTACTTAAACTTAAAAAGCTCATTTATTACTCAATCTTCACTTGACAATTAAATATTTAGAAAAAAATAAGTATACCCTGATTAGCTCCACTGAAATCTGTTGCCATGGAAAAGGTAGCAAATTATATTAAACTAATCAAAATATCAAAACTTAAGAATCCGAATAGGTTAATACAACAATGATAATTTTGGACTCATCACTTTAAGACAATGTTAAATGTAGTAAGGGGCAACAGATTTCTAAATCAAGTAGCATACTGAATTGCATAAAGAACACCCAACTCCACTCCAAACCGATCAAGCTCAAATCTCCATACACATTAAATTAACAAAAGTGTAATCATCATATAATTTGGAAAAATGCAGACAACCTGAAATTCCTCCAATATGAGGACCAAAAGGAGAAAGAGTTAAATCCGTTAATAGAGTAGGGATATGATGATGTACTAAATTTTAGAACAACAATGGAGATTGTGAACAAGATCAGATCGGTTAACCAAGGATCGTATAGTGGCTATAAAATAACTGAAAACTTTCTTTTTTTTTTTTTTTTTTTTTTTTTTTTTTACTTTGTCAAAAAACAACCATTTTGTTGTTTGCCTTGAATAATACTTCAAAGAAAGGATAATTAAAAATTAAATTAATCAATTATGAAATTAGACTTAATTTTACTTTAGCATCAATTATCAGTATATCCATTTCTGAGATAGGAACAATAATTACATCTAATAACCTTGCGTAAACCTCAATTAATTTTCAAATAAATTATTACCATGAATTAAAAATTTAAGAAATAAAAAAAAATATTAATTTAGCAAAATTATAGCTTTCATATTTTTAATCTCACTTACTGAGAGGTTAATTCCTCCTTATAGGTATGTTGTAATTATAGAAATATTAATTATTTAAAAATTATATATAAAGAAAAACATACCATATTTGAGAATAAACAAAAACTTTCTTTATTTGAATAATTAAAAATTATAAAAGTAAGGTAGTTCTCAAACAAAATATAATAATAACATAATAACAAAGTTGATCAAAAAAAAAAATACTGAAATTACTTATTACAACACTTTACATTAAGCAGCAAAGTCCCTAAAATTACCACAATACCATGATTTAAAGATGGATCAACTTTTCAAAATTTAATTATTGATTAATTTTCAATTAAATATCATAAATCTTAAACTATTAACAAACCAACAATTCAAATGTCGTTCAATCATAAACAAAAAGGTTACATGTTAATCATCTTAAAATACCAATAATTATATTTTTTTGTTTCTCCAGGTATTTATAAATATCACAACAGTAGACAACATGTAATAAAGAAGAAATATGGGTTACTTACAATATACTTTGATATTTACTACCGTCAATGTGGGCACACTTCATTGCAGATATGTTGATCTGCCATAATCTCCTTTTTTTTTTTCAACCTATTCTTTTCAGCTGCCTCTACGAGTCAACACCGTTACTCCATACATCACTTGGAGATTTTGATTTATTCCCGATTCAAAACGTCGTCACATCACCGATACCTTGTAAAGCGGGCAAGTCTACTCAGCTAGTCTCGCCAGCCTTCTTAGTCTAGGATTGATAATGCCCCATCTCCAGAAATGATGCTCGTCTAATCATTAATTCATTTTTCGTCAAGGTATCATTAACAACCGCCGCTTAAGAAGTCAACACAAGACAACACTTTTTCTAGGAACGCCGCTACTACATGATGGGTCAAACATATTTTCTTTTCATTCGCCCTCCATCAGATACAGATCCTTACTTCGAAAATGCCCTTATAGCCTCTTTTCATCATAACCTCATGATTTAGGATAATTAAAGTAGGCCATCAATGCCCCACTCTCAAAACAAAATCTTCCAGAAACCTGTCCGCCTTCAACAACTTCGCGATCCAGCCCACAGACCAGTCTTCGAGCCCCGTAATAAGTCGAATTTTTTTTTACGAGTCAAACGACAGGTCTCTTGGCCAAGCAACAAGTGTCGTAAACATTCATTCTCCCGCGCTGCTTGAAAAACGGGACCGAACCACTCCGCCAGGGGTACGGGAATGGAAACAAAAGGGAAAATGGACTCTCCTTGAAGGCACCAGCCTGTCGTTCCACCCTGCCAGCCGCTTCATGGGGGAAGGCAGCCATGTTTCACCCCCATGGCGTGTGCTGAAGGGGGTCCTGTGAGCCTCTGTTGACCTGGGCGCCAGCTATCCGCCTGATAGCAGAGCTCATTGAAGCCTGTCGTAAGCTTACAAAGCCTAATTGCGTATATAGTACACTCATAAGATAACGTAATTCCTATACAGGGCGGTCGGTCATTCTTATATCAAAGTCCGACTAGATGACTCCAAATTTTCCACCTGTGCGGTCTTTAACTGACAAAACATCCCTCCCTTGCTGTCTGCTTTCGTATTTGAAAACAGGAAGCTATGCTAGACTAAAAACGTTGAATTTACTTTGCCAAAAGAAAGAAGAAAAAATAAAAACTGATTTTATTATTATTATTACAATTACTTTTATTTATTTAAATTTTTTATTAGAAACAGAAAAAAAAAGAGTGCTTTTAAATAAATGTAGAGAAAGTGATTTAAATAATTAATGTAGATTAAAAAAAAATTGGTTGAAACCAACCGTAACAATAATATATAATTTGTTTTTATGCGATTTGTTTTAAAATGCTTTGAAAATATCTCTTTCGTATATGCTTTTTTCGAAAAATCGAATTTTCTTGGAGATTTAAGAGTTGTATGCCCCCTCAAGCTTTAAAAAAGGAAAATGCGAACGTTTCTATAGGCACTACTTATTAGGCAGTTTGTTAATTTCGCCATTTCAAACAAAAAATATTTATTTTTTTTATTTAAAAATCATCTCTAAAGTATTTAAATATACAATCGACACATCTAAAATATATTTTAAGTAAGCTAAGTTTAATCCTTTGGTAGGCTGTGAGATCTTTTTTATATGTGGGGGGTACCCGGTTTATACTACTTAATTTTAATTAAGATTTGTGCTAGAATATTTGAACAAAATTTTACTTGTTGAATTTACTTGTTCACTTTAGTGAAAAAAGCAATAACATTGCATTTCCTTATTTTCGAATAAAATTTGTCGAAAATTCTGGTGTAACTTCAACATTACAGAAACACAATTACTTGCCCCTGAAAAGATTAAAGACCTAAAGATATTAATTAGATGTAAATTTCATTACTCTACATTCTGAAATCATATATTTTGCCCGCCTGAAGGTATTATAGTGCTTGCCTTTACGTGAACGTAATTAAAGTCTAAAAGTTTTACAACGTATACTGTGCAAAGTATTGTAAGAGAATTCGCTGTATACTAATTTATACTGTGCTAGACGTCTCTGCCGCCTACCAGCTACGGTCGTCAACCCCCGTTCAGACCCCACGGTCTATAAAAACACGTTAATTTGCTTTGTTTTAAAAAGATGAAAAAATTAGTCGGATATGCCAATCACAAAACTTTCTTCTATCTCATACATGTTAATACTTCAAAATTCGCTATCACATCGCCAATAAAATCAGTATTTTTCGTCATTCTGTTGTACGTCATCTGCTTGTGATTCACCGAATTACCTGGATGCGAAACAACTTTCGCTGCACGAGCAGCCGATGTACAACACAACTACAAAAAATCGAGAAAATCCGACAAAAATCATTATCACAGCGTCCCCTTCCATTGGAATTGATCTAGCTCCAAATTAAACTGTGACAAGCAGGCCATAATAAAACACAAATATATAAAATTTGGTTCAATTCTATGCTTTGCTTCATACACTTTTCGATGATACTACAAAAATACACACACGGACAGACAGACATTTTGTACAAACATGTTCTTCGGAATCTCTGACCCCCAAAACATGTTAATCCCTCGAAAACTGGCAGTCGGAAAATTTTTCGATTACAAGACTTTCTATTTACAACAAATATATATATTAGTACACGATTAAAAAAAAAAATCAGGAAAAATAAACTATATGAACGGAGAAGTTCGTGAAATTTATTTCATTTTGTTTAATCGTAATAAAATATTCAAGTTCCTGAAAATATTTGTTTTCGTTTTCTGAAAGTTTCATTTTATATATGTCGACATTTGCACCAGCGGAGTCTTTAGAATTCATTTATACATGTCAATGCACGTGTTCCGCTAAATATGAGGCGACTTTCACATATAAAAAACATGTGATTGATGTTAAAAAATAATTTATTGATATAAATAAATAGTTAAATAAATAAATGTTTCAAATAATTATTAAAATTAAATTCAAAACTTGATTAAGAAAAAAATGTCTTGTTAATTATGACGTAATTTTTTACTTAAAAATGTATGTATTGTTATCCGCATTCCATGTATCATTAAAAAATACTTCTTCAACGCACGAAAATACACATATTGCTGTAGCGTCTAGAAGAAACGTTTTCTTTCAGGCATTATAATATTGTTTTAAATATGACGTAATTTTCACCATCAAATGCTTTTTGCACGTAATAATTAAATTAATTTAAAATTATCTTTAATTTTGAATAGTCAAGTGTAAATATGTATTTCAATTGAAAATACATTGTTTGGAAATATTATCCCGATTTTTTAAAACTTGTAAGTAAAAAAACTTTTTTTAAAATAGGAATTAAATATGCATTCAGGTAATGAAATGTTGAATAAAAAAATTATATAAAAAGCTTGAAAAAATATTCATTTTAAAAAACTGATCAGACACAGCTCACCACAATGTAATCAAATATATGCCTGCAAAAGATGGTTAAATTGCTAGGCATAGCTTTGATCCTGTACAACTTATGTAACTAAACTATCTTGACAGGTTTCAACATTAAATAGAGCTTAAAATAATTCTTTGAATTAAAAACCCTCTGCTTCAGTATGTTTAGCATACAGTTCTCTATAAAACTATCAGTTTTCATGCTTTTATATGCAATAATATTTGCAGAATAAGCCGAGAAAGGGAAAATTACAGGATAGATTCAATACCGGCAGCGGCAACAACTTTTAATAATAGACTTATTTATACATATTTTTAGGTTATTTCGTTTTCATGTCATAGTAATAACAGTTCAACGATTCTTTTATGTCTGTATTATGCACTTATGTTCATTAGTTTCACTCTAGAGCACAAATAGCAGGCAGTTGATAAGTGATGTAACACTAGATTCCTCTTGTGATTGTAAGTGACATAAAATGCATAATGTCATGCAAAATATGCTGTGGTTGAACGCCAAATACAACGCCATACTTAACAAAGAAAGGTTTTCATTGAATTTCACCGACATCAATTATGAACTGGAAGAAATTTTTAAATGCCTTGCAATACTGACGCTCTCCTTAAAAATTCCATCTTGCAGAAAAAAAAATTAAAATAAAAATAAGGTATTTAATAAAACTCTGCTGTTAATTTTCCTCGTTTCTTAAAATAATATTTCAAACGTCAATGTTTTGCTTTTCATCGAAAACATTTTCAATTATATAACTTACTAAAACAACGTTTTAAGCTTTGCAAATTTGTTAAAATCTGGTGGCCAGTGAAAAATTCTACTCGCCAGTAAAATATGTTTAGCTTCCCCCTCCGTTATTGATTTTCATAAACTACGTAAATTTTTTATGAATTAATTGAGAAAAAGTTAATAAGAGGCATAGCGTAGAATTATTAGTTACATAGTTTAGAATACTACATGATTTAGAAAGATAAAGTTTTCTAATAAAACTTATCAAAATTATATACCACTGAAAAAAAAAAATACTGTAAAGGCCTAATTAACCTGCATGTTCGTGAAATGCTGATTGCCGAATACTTTAAATGCCCGAATAATTGAATGCTACAACATGTATATCTGATGATGGCGACATCGGTGAAATATTGAAGTAGAATTTTTTTTTTTACCTATTTTCCTGCCGAAGTCAGTCAAATAATTCAGATTTATTATTTTAAAATTTGTATTTGAAGAAGTTATTTTTGCCAAATTAAGAGAAAAAGCTAAAAATAGGTTTTGCTTGAAAATAATCTCTCTTTCTTAATATTTTGTAATTTTGAAGCGTTTAATGAGACATTATATAAGAATTACAGGGGGAAAGAAAAATAAAGTTTGTGCTAATTTCTTAGGTAAATTTTGTGCAAAAAAATTTGACATATTAAATAACTTGGTCACCACATGAAAAAACTTTGTTGTCAGTGGCGACTGCATTTGTCAAGTCTTGGACTTTTATAAGCACCCAAAAATTTCTCAACTGTCGCAGCGGTTCCCAACCTTTTTTCGTATCCCTTGATTAGATTTTTCATTTATACGTACCCCTTCTCACATAAACCGGTCTCAAATATTTTTGTTTTCGTTCGTTAGTAATATTCCTATGCTAATTAACAATGATAGATGCAGTTCTCTTTAGAATTCTAATAGTTTCCAATCACTTATCCATTTTGAACCACAATACGGTATCAACATAAAGTCCCCCAACACAATGAATATTAGTTAAATATTTCAAATTAAGCACTCACAAACAAGGAATGAAGCTACTCCCATTGATATACGTTAATGAGTTTATACTAATGCTGCCCTGCTAAAAAACTGAAATAATCCTGCTTTCAAATGGTTGAATGAAATCTCATTACAATTCATATTTTATCTACATATTTATAAAATTACTAGAACGAAAAGAATATTAAAAGGAAAATGGGAGGGGGAGTTACATGGCGGATATAGTTGGCGGATATAATGGCAACGAATAATCAACCAATTACAGAGGTTTGGCATTTTCCTCATTTTTGAAAATAGCCTACTTTACTTTCACACAAATCTCTCATTGTAAATAAAAATGTATAGTTTTGTTTGTTTTCATTATTTTCATGTTTTGTCATCATTCGCCATTACCAATGTAATTTTCACGTATCCCCAGGGGTACGCGTACCACAGAACCATTGCATACTAGTTTTGATAAGTATTCAGCCTATTGTCATCAAACCTCAGTTCATTCAATTAGTTTCATTCATTCAGTTTTCGATTATGTTTTACATTTTTTTTTTACTAGTTTTAAACTGATTTAGCTGAATGCAAACAGAAAAAAAATAATTCCCACTTCACTCGCATATACTTATTTTGGTGTGTTTTTCAATAAAAAATGAACTATAATATTTCACAACTCAAGTAAGATGTAAAGGAAATAACACGAGTAATTCATTCATCCGTGTTATAACACTTGTATGGCGACCGTTATTGATTCCTCAAATTTCACTAGTTTATCATATAACACACCGTTTCAGCTGGTTGTATTTTATTTACACACTGAAACTGTGATATTGAAACTGACATGCTCTAGTATTCTTCAATCATTTTACTCACTACCGGAATTCGTGATTTATGCGCGTGCTTTACGAACTGAAACGCGAGTTGCATTGGCATCTAGCGTTGTATTGAATTTCTTTTGTTTTGGATATAACTGTGACAAACATAAGCTAATCCTCCTAATATGATGTTCGTACACATTGCCAAAAAGAAAATGTTGATTTTACAGTGTAATACTGGTACCCCAGCTGCCAGTATTATACCGTAAAGATAACAATAATAAAGAGTAAAATAAGCAGTAATACACTACCTCGCACGAGCGGCTTATTTTAATGTTTATTAGTGTTTATGTCAAATCGGGGACCCCAGGGCTACGGCTGTGTTAACGAATGCTTTAATTAGACCTTGTCTATACCTCTAACAACACGTAACGTAAAACCATCAATGAATTCTACTAGAAATAGATAACAGGCCTTTTTCTTGCGTATTCTTTCAGAGAAATCCCTGTGTCAAAGTTTAGAAAGGCAAGATCTACATAACCATCTGATCTATTTCTTTCTTATTCAAATAGTCAATGCATTTTTCACTGCATACTGCTTATTATTCGCGCCGTTGAAAATAATTATGCTTTCATTGTGATCGGATCAATCCCTCGAGGCATAATTAACCCTTTAAATTACTCTAATTAGTAAATCATCTTATTTCCGCTCGTAAGAACTGTCATCATGCTAGCCAGTGCGATGGAGTTGTCCGGAGTAGTTTTAGCCTTCTAATTCTTTTTTCATTTCACGTCACTTCATCGAAATAAAAATAGTAATAATAAACATTGTAACAAGTTGTTGCACTAGTAGTTTGGATGATTGACCAGTCAAGCGGATATGTTTAGTATGGAAATATATACGAAATCGGGTATTTATTGAAATTTAAGCATGAAAATATATACGAAGTTTGTGATATATGTATATTAAAGTTTAATCGAATTTTTGTTATGAGAACAGTATCTAGAATGGGAAAAGGCAAACTTTCTTTAAAGGAGAAATGGATCTTTGATTATTTTAAAGGTATGTTTTTGATTTAAAATGGACTTTTTTAACCTGATTTATTTTTGTAATTCAGAAGATATGAAATCGAAGATAACTCGATCTCTTGTTATCATTTATATTAACATCGAAGTTAATTTCATATTAAAATTCAAATAAAAATAGTGATAAAATTAAAAATGATAAGAAATTAGTGCACTTAATGCGGAATGACTGACCAGTCAAGCGAATGCGTTGTGCATGAAAATATATACGAAATCGGACATTTTTGTTATGGAAATCGAATCAAGAATGGAAAAATGTAAACCGTTTTTAAAGGAAAAATGTTTCTTGGATTATTTTAAAGGTATGTTAAAATTTAAAATGCAGAATTTTTAAATTATTTATTATTGTAATTCTTGAAATATTAACATAAAAAACTCAATATATTCATACCGTTTATACTAATACCAGGATTATTTTATTTCGTATGAAATCATTTTTTTTTTCCTTTGGTGAGTTGTTATATGCAGAGTATATTTCAGGGAGGGCACGTCCTTCTAAAAATTTCGCAATTTTTTTTAAATTAAAATTTTGAAATTTCCCGTTAAACCAACTTCAAAACTATTGTATATATTTATACGATTTGTTATTATTTATGAATAATTTGCTGATAACAAAGATGTTTATATTTATTCTAGAAAGAAATTACTCAAATATATACCCCCAATATGATGGTTTTCTTGTGCGTCAAACTGAGATTACTCATAAACATTTTTTTAGAAAAAAATCCGTGTCTGTATATATTATTTGTTGTTACAAGAGTTTAAACGAGCAAACAATTTTCTTCAGCGTTTTAGCTGAAATGCCCAAAATGCATTTTAGCTTTTATAAGTTACTTTAGCTTTTTCTTTGGGAGAAAAGACAAATGTTACCCTTAAGTACTTTATGAAAAACTACATTCAAAATTACAAATTGATTTTACATAATTACAGCTTTGCAAACATTTGAATGAAATTTCAAATATTTTAACTTTTTTTTCTCTTTTAACAAAAATTTTACCCATATATTTTCGCAAAATTTAAAAAAAAGTAAATAAATAAAAGGTTGTTATGGGAAATCCTAGTCAATACTATGGAACTATCCAGAGTAGTTTTAACTGCTCATTCTTTTTGGTTTAATTGTCCTCCCTTAAGAGAGCCTACGCTATAGTAATGTGAAAACATTCTCAAAGTAATCTAAACGGGCCTTTCTTTACTTTTTCGATGTTGGCTACACTTTTTTTTTTTTTTTTTTTTTTTTTTTTGAGGAAACTTTTATTTTCGGAACCGGATTCTGAAATATAAAATGACCTCATTAAAAAAATAATAATAATATAAAAATTGCAACCAAAACCGAAAAAAGTTTTTTTTTTTTTTTTAAAAAGGAGGGGGGGGGGAAGCTTTTTAGAGATCGACCTCGGCTTTCAATTTTTCAATAAAATTTATGCGACATGTGATATTTAGCAAAATTTACCGAAATTTGTGTTATTCTCAGAGTAACCATACAAGAGTATGCTTACTCTGAGGTGTTATTAGACGTATCAAGAATGGGAAAAGGCAAACTTTCTTTAAATATGAAAATGGATCTTTTATTACTTTAAAGGTATGTTAAAGATTTAAAACAGAAATTCTTAACTAAGGGAGGACTTTCTTATCTAAGGGATCCTGACCCGCATTTACGGCAAGGTTCGAAGAAAACCACGGAAAACTCCGAATGCTTAGGTAGACGAACACGACAGGGGTTTGAACCCAGCACCTCCCGTCTACCAGCTTTGAGAGCAGAACCTCTCAGCTACTGGTGGGGCCCCTGGAAGATTAAAATAGAAGTTTGGAAAACGTCTTGTATTTCATGAAAAATATTTTATTTTACTTTTTTGGGTAACTAAGCACGGGTTTTTTTTTTCCCATCGAGAAAAATATCAGTTCTCTTGTAAAGATAAAATTAATGGTAAAAAAAGTTGGCGGTCATCACATTTATTATAGTCCATATGACGCACTGAATTTAAGTGCAATGAATCGTATTAAAAATAAGTACATTACAATGTAATAGGAAGGGTGGAGATACCGGAAGGAGATTTACCCTCTTGACTTTAATGCACAGAGAGTTAGTAGCAAAGTTTTCACATCAGCATACAAGCCTCTTTTAGTGCATTGCCAGCATTACTAATATTGTTGTTGTTTGGAGCAGATATGTGTGTGAAGTGGAATTTCATATGGAGGATTCGTGTTTCACAGGTTACTTTGTTTATTTGTTATTTTCTTTAAGGGGTCTCAGGAGTCTTACTTTTTCACTGCAGGTGAAGGGATCAGAGTCCATAAGCGGTGTTTTTTGACCCATGAAATAAGCCTAAACTCGATTTTGTTATACTGACTTAGTTATTTCACTTTTTAATATTAGAAAGTTTATCCTGTACGATTTCGACAATAGTTTTTGCATTTTTTTTTTCGGATTTATAGGACTTACACAAGCTCAAAGTTCTTATTATTTGTAGTTTTTGATGGGAAATACGCAATTTCTCCTAATTTTACCTCAATTATTTATAAGAGCGCAATGCTCAATCGTGCAACACTTTCTTCTTTACATATATTATAAAATACATCAAAATGTACAATATATGTAAAAATAAAAGTGTTGCAAAGCTGCGCTCATAGTAAAATATTAAAAAATATATTAAAAATTGAGGTAAAATTAGGAGAAATTGCGTATTTCTCATCAAAAACTACAAATAATACGAACTTTGAGCTTGTGTAAGCTATATAAATCCGAACAAAATGCAAAAGCTATTGTTGAAATCGTACAGGATAAACCATCTAATATTAAAAAGGGAAATATTTAAGTCACTATAACAAAATCGAATTTTAGTCTTCTTTCATGGGCCAAAAACACGGCTTATGGACACTGATCCTTTAACGTCATGTCACATTTGATTTTATTTCTCATTCCCTATAAAACACAAATACATGAACTTTTTACAAATTATAGCTTAATATATGTTCTATACAGCATAATTATTTCAACATTACATAACTGATATTTTACTTTTATTTTTAAATATTTAATTTTGATAAAAAATTTAAAATTATTTTTTGCCTTGCATCCACCGCGGACAAGACTGTAGCAAATCTATTGGTTCAAGATCCCTAAATAATATTGATAATGATTTAAAACTAATGTACCTTGAACGTATACTTAATTTTTAAGCAATTAAAAACATAATTGTTTTTAACTTTAATTTTAAATTATAAAATGGTGAAAAAAATTCACTTCTGTTGAAAAAATGCTAATTCTAAATAACCCATGCTACTAAATTTGAAGTATAAGTTATTCCCTGCATCAAAATGAATGTATCTGTCAAGTTTCATTCAAATTGCATTCTAAGTTTTTGAGAAATGTTGCGTACAAGTAAAAGAAAATATATATATATAATAGAAAAATATCTCTTGTATAATATTGAAATGATTATGCTACATAGAACAGATATTAAGCCGTCAGTAGTAAAAGAAATTATGCATTTGTGTTATATAGGGAATGATAAATAAAGTTAAATATGACATGATGCTAAATTGCATCTTGGAAAATTGCACCAATGGAAAAGTAAGACTCCTGAGACCCGTTAAATGAGATATTTAAAGCCATAGTTGTGTAAATATTTTTTTAAATGATCAAAAGTTTTCTGTGCACCTTACAATGTATTCCAGTGTGATAAAATATCTTTGGATGGTTATCTTCAGGCAGTTTTTAGGAACTTTCACTTATCTATATGTCTGGGATTGCTTCATGCATTTAATGGTAATTATCAAAAATAGTGGATTTTCACCATACTCTGAGACTTAAAACAACCCAAATATTATTGAAATATCTTTAGCTTATAAACTGTTTCAAAATCATATTTTGAAAACTGAGATGAGATTTGGCGTTAAACAACATAAATAGATAAAATAACGTTTAAAGCGCCAAAAGGATTTATCAAATATTGCATATTACCAGTTTCTGTACCATATAGTGTACCATCATCAGCTAAAAAACATATTTCAGTTTAATATTTGCACTGATGACGGAACGCTGAATGTTACCGAAATCGTTATTCAAAATTTGATGATATTTTTGTGCTTTAAACGTTGATTTTTATCTAGTTATGCATAAGATTTTGTTGGAATTTTCTATCGTGCATTGTTGATGGTCATATCTTTTTGTTTTCTTATTTTTTTCTTCAATATCTTTCTTTTTAACTATGTTAGTAATTAGTTAAATTTCGAGTTATGATTTTGGTGAATTCCATACATTTTCTTTGAATTTTATAGTTATGTTTTATGGGAATACTATATATTTAAGTTTTAAAAAATGTGTGGAGAGTTCAAACCGTTTATAAGAAATAATATAAAGTACGTGGAAATATAGTAATTTTTAATAACTGTAAACTCTGATTATGTGACACTATAATCATTGCGGGTTTGTTATAAATAATATTCATATGAAAAAACAGCAGCACAATATTAAGGGTTTGGAAAGTAAAAAACTTGCTGAATTTTATCCTGAGCGGAGTAATTAGGATTGTGGGATTTTGAGTTATCTTTGGATGCAATTTGAATACAAATCATGTCATATAACATGAATGCAGATCATGAAGTTATTTTTTTTTAATTCATTAAAATTTTATTTTATTATTCCGATGCACTCTAGATATTTTATGTCCCAATCATAAATATTCCCTGTAATATGAATAATTTCTATGTATAACGAGTTAAAGATATAAAATCATTTAGTGAAAAATAAATTTTATATGTCTTTCAAATAAAAGAAGTCTCTTAAAAAAAAGTTAATTATGGAATAACACTCTTAAAAATTGATTATTTTGGCTACTTGTTTCAAAATTTGTTTAATGCAAATTTTGTAAAATCAAATTTTAATGCAGGAGCTAGCTTTTTTTATTGCATGCTCCTTTTTTGTATGTATTATTTATACTACCTATCGAACGCTACGTTCTTTTTGAAAACATATTTTAAAATACGTATACTTTTTGTAATACCGCCGAGTAATATATTCATAGTTTCCAAATTTTCCGAAATTTGAGTACCACTATTTCTGAATACAAAAACACTTTCTTTCTGGAGCCCGCCACAGACGGGATTCCAGTAACGGAACTTTGATCGACAAACCAATGTGTTACTGTTTACACCACTGCCATATTTCTCCAGTTTCTACATTATCTTCTCAATTTTGGGAAGGTAGATTCTGTTTCCTTACATTTTTTTTTTTTTTCAGAATTTTTGTGAATGGACCTGAGTCCCCAGGCCCTACGCTTGTTTTCCCCATTGACTACAAATATAAATTTATATTACAAATATAAATTTATATTACAAAGTCAATGGTTTTCCCCCTCTTCCAATCGCTCATCCATCGTTCATTGTTCGTGCGCCAGTTGTCGAGTCCACCGTAGTCTGGATTCGAACCACTTTGATGCAAATCATTGTACTACCGATTACAACACTGACAAAGGAATCAATTTTAGTGCAGCTAGCACCTAGGATCGACATCTGGTGCATTTTGTAGCCCTATACATAAAAATTAGAGAACCGATAAAATTTTTCTGTTAAAATCGTATTTTATATATTTTTAATACTTTTTAATTTTTTATTATTGGATTTTTAATTGTTAATTTCACGCCAAAAGGAAGTTAAGTCGCCAAATAGAGTGCTACGAATCCAAGCCACTTCTCACTACCACACAGCAGAAGATTATGGCATTCGGCCAGGGTTGCCGGGAAAAATTCTACAGTAATGAATGAAGCCAATGTCGCGCCGCCAAAAATGCAATTATAATGTATTTTTTCAAAATGACATTCATAGGTTTTTAAAGGAATTTTTAAACTTTTTTACGAAATTTTATTCTTACTATTAACTAATTTGTATTTTAAAATACTTAAAAAAAAAAAAAAAAAAAAAAAAAAAAAAACTTCTATGTTAATTGTGCGAATAAGTGGTCTCGAAAATAACATTTTCAAAAAGTTATGCTGCTGTAAAATCCAAAAATATAACTTTAACAGAAAAGTTTCATCGATTCGCAAACTTCGTAATATAGGGCTCTAAAATGCACCAGGTCTCAATGCTAGGTGCGAGCTGCACCAAAAGTGGTTCCCTTGTGAAACATTTCTTCTGTCTTTTCATTATCTTCTCTATATTGGGGAGGCTGATGACGGCTCCTTTATCTATATATATATTATAAATGACAAACGTATCCGTGCGTAACGCTGATGTCATTTTGCGAATGGCAACACTGGACGATGAAATTTCGGTTTTGCGATTTTTGCTACTGCAAGTTTTTTAATTTCTAAGCATCGCACATTTTTAACTTTTACACCATTATATAGGGAAAAAAATCTTCTTTCAAATGCAATTTGTTTAAAAACTGCATGGCAATTTATTCATTTATTATAGCATTTAAACTCAATTTAAAGCCTGATTATTATTATTATTATTATTATTATTAATCTCTATCGCTTGCAGAGGATTAGAAAATATTTATCCGTTTGCACTTTAAACAACATAAAAAGTTCAGTATTTGTATCCAGCTAATATTCCATAACGCAATTAAAACTTCCTTAAGCAAAAAATAAAATAATATAAATAAAACACAAATTTAACTGACATGTAATCCAAATAAGCGCTTTAAACCTATGAAATTATCGGAATAAAAAAAACTGCTGTAGATAACGAAATTTTTAGCGATTTCTTCGGCTATTATCTTTTGGCACAGACTAACACGAAATAACCGCTTTTAATAAATTTCAAAATTTTATTTGAATATATAATTGACATATCTCATATAAAATGCTCTTTGGTGTTGTTAGGCGGCAATCTAAAAAATCTATTATAGTTTTCAATAATAATAAAAAAAATAAATGGTGTTTTCACCTATATTCTCTATCCCGGGAAGACCGGGTTGGATTCCCTGGTATCTTTAATGACATAAATGTGTTTTAAATAGCGCGAAGACTGCTCTTCAGAAACAGAAATACTCCAAAATCGGAAGGTTTGGCAGCAATGTATATATCTGCTGATTTTTTTTGTGGTGTTCAAAAGAGAGTTGGAAATAAGATTTTCTATAGACAAATTGATATATGTTTAAACTCGATTATAGTGCTAAAGTACTTTTTAAAAATAAATTTTAAAATTTCACCAGAACTTATAAATATATCTCTGAATTGTAATTTCTATCTTAAAACGAGTTAATGTCTGTATTTGATAAATAAAAATCATATGTATATATTACCAATATTTATAAGCAGACATTATATACATAGTCATTAAAAATATAAGTCATTAAAATGGCCAACAGTTTTCATAAAAACCATCACTACACAATAACGTTTTTGTCTAAAATGTTATTGTGTAGTGATGGTTTTTATGAAAACTGTTGGCCATTTTAATGACTATCTATATAATGTCTGGTTATAAAATTTGGTAATATATACAGATGTTTTTTAATTACTTAGAAATTAGTTCATATTCTTCGAACATTGCTGCGAATAAGAGTTGGGGATCCCTTAGAAAGACTCCCACTGAAGGTAATCCACCCCTTGGCCTATATCCCTCATGTAGATAATCGGCCATAGCACTACAGCATCTTTTGCATCAGGATTAAATTAGCCATGTGTTTTTTTACATAATTTGTTTAAAAAATTCATATAATTAAAAATGCAAATATACTTTGGTTAAATGATTTCTTAATGCATTAGTTTATATTCCACCGCTACTTTAACTCTTTCAGGGGCAAGTAATTATGTTTTTGTAATGATGAATTCACACCAGAATTTTCGAAACAATTTATTTTAAAATAAGAAAATGCAATTATATATATATATATATATATATATATATTTTTTTTTTTTACTAAAGTTTTGAAGTAAAATTTTGTTACAAAATTCTGTTAGAAATCGTAATTAAAATTAAATGATATAAAAATATCCCCTGTATATGATCAACCTAATTTATACACACCACGTAATGTGAGAACATTTAGTTAAACTTAAAAACGCAAACCAAACTTGAAAACGCACTTATCACACATAGACAGTAATTATCGCACGTATACTGTAACCGATATCTTTTTTGTGTCCCTGTAAATGAACGAAAAACCCAATGCACACTGTACTTTTAAGCGAGCAATTTATAATGCACCTCAGTAATGCATGTAATTATCATTATGTTTGAAATAGTGAAACATCATTAAATTACACTGCAAACGATTTTCCCCCGTAGAACAATATGTAACAGAATTCTTTTACTTGACCCTGTAAATTAATAACAAATGCTTTGCACCCCATATTCTACAAAAAGCATGTTTTAATGCGCTTCATAATGATATATCAATTTCATCACGTTTCAAATGGCGTAGCATCATCAACATGCACTTGAAACGATTATTTATCATTGACTGTAATCTAACGGGATACTTTTGATTGTGCCTATAAAAAAACTATGTTCTACACACTTCATTTGAAATAGAGAACATGCTGTAATAAACGGCAATAACATACAAAAATTTCAGGGCAATCCGAGTATATTTATCTGAGTTCGAGCACGGATAGACGGCAGACAAACCGAAGTCATGAACAAAGTGTTAAAAAATAAAAATAAAATTAAGGTTTGATACATTAAGATATATTGTATTTAAATAAACTATTGTTAATCATTAGTTACTGCAATTATATTTTAATTATATTTTATTTTATTATATCCGCTAGAAAATTATTTTTTGCTTAGAAAAATTAATGTAAATAAATATATCGCAATTAATTCTAAACTATAAGTAAAATAAATAAATAAATAAAACTGCATATTTGAATTTTCAAATTTATATTCACTAGGAAATTATATTTTATTCTAAGAAAAAATAATGTAAATAAAAATATCGCAATTTAATTCAAACTATTAAAAAAAAAAAAAAAAAAAAAGTATACGCTTTATATCCACTAGAAAATATGTTATTCTGCGAAAAAGCAATTAAGTAAATATTTCGCAACTAATTCTGCCATAAAAATGAAATAAATAAACACCACACAGAATGATTAAGATTTCCTGAATTAGATGAACAACTCGGTGTATGACCAAAGCAGGATCAGCTTTAATTATTTGATTTGACTGTTCATGTGTGAGGTGACAAATCGATTCTTTGTAAACAAGTATCTTTATTTTTATGATGTTTTTATAAAACCCCTTGTTGAAGTGTGTTTAGTTAATGTTAATAGGTTTTGGAACAAACTATCAATAAATGCGTAAATACTGCAAAAACGTATCATATGATAAAAAATTTTGTATTTAACATCATCGTTTTAACTTAATCATTTTTGACTGATTTAGAGATCGACCGAAAAAGGTTTTTAAGACCGAAACCGAATTTCGGTGATATTCCCACCTTCGGCCGAAACCGAAAGTGTAAAAAAATTTTTTAAAACTGATTAATACATACATAACTGCATATAATTATTAATTAATTACTTAATAACTAATTACGTTATTAATTAATTATTTATTATACGTGTATTGAACCACATTTCTAACAAATAAATGTACATATATAATATGTGTGTGTATAAGTTTCAAACAAAAATGAAACACAAATAATACAAATTTTATATTTTATTATAATCAATAATTATAGGCATTTATCAATAATTAATTAACAATGTACTTAAATAATGTAAAACAAATTCCATAATGAATATTTAATTTTTAAATATATTCATATTTTCAGTTCGTTAATATTTTGCATTTAAATTGATTGAAATAAAGTACTTAAAAGTTTGCTTTTTAGGAAATTAACATTGAATATGTTTTACCCATTTTATAATTATAAATATTATTAATTTAATAGACGTTTAAATACGGATATATATTTAAATATTCCTGAATATTATTAATTATTTAAAATTTTGTATAAACAGTTTTATGGTACATATGTTTAAATAACATGTTTATTTGACATTTTTACATTTTTTTTTTTTTTTTTACATTCATACGGTAACTTTTTATTTACATTACATTATATTATATTATAAACAATTTTATAAAATTTGAATTATGAATAAATAACTCACAAGAAAGTTTTAATTAGATCACAATATTTATAAAGCATATTTAATAGTTTTATATATTCACGTAAAATTTATATAATATTAATATTTAATTATAATATATCACTCAGATGAAACATAATATTTTAGTTTCACGACAGTAGTTATATAAAATATTTAAAGCTTTTATATATTCAAGTAACATTTTGATAATAAAAAAGATTTGTATTATGTTACTCGCATGAAATACAATATTTTATTTTCGTCACCTTACTTATATAACTTATTTCACATTTATAGTTTCCATTTATAAAAATTTCATCTAATAAAAAAATATTTTAAGTATACCTACCTTGATATATCTTTTGTAATACATTTCGTAAATCTTCATATGTTTTAACAACACCTTTCTCATAAAGCATTCGCAACAATCTGGAGTTTCAAAGCAAAAATTTTCTATCACTGTTAAGTTTGCAGCTTTTAAAGATCACGTGATAAGCGTCTTTTAAGTTTAGTCATATATGCATTGCTTGCTTTATAATTTACACTCGTCATGAATCAGTCATGACGGATAATGATAAAGAGTGCAGTTAACAGCAATAAACAGCGTCTCATTTGAGCCAATACAACTCATGTCAATGAGTAAAGTTGAAAATTTCCGAAAAAAGGAACGAGATTTTGAAATACAGATAGTTTCGGTCAGGCCGAAATTTTGGAAGCAGTTTCACCGAAAACGAATATTCGGCGAAACTCCGATTTTGCCTTGAAACCGAAATTTCGGTCGATCTCTAGATATAATGTTTAACCGTTCGATACCCATATGGGCAATTTTCATTGTTACTTTCCGAACACATAGTGTAAGAAAAGTATTGTAATCGTGATTTGTGTATATGAGTAAACACGATAACTCCCAAACGCTACTTCCGATTGAGCTCTTATTTGGCGAATATATTATAAACTACTGTCGCAAGAACGGTGTACATTTTCGTAGAAATCGGCCGATTCATAAAGTATTTAATCCGTTTTTAAACCGTTTTGCAACTGATTCTATACGAAAAATCAACAAGGAAATATGACAATGACATAAATATTGCGGTGAAGTAATCAAGCATGAGTAGCACAGAGGTAACGTCTCCAGTTTCAAAACGGCAAATCCAACCGATCCCATTGTGACAAAAAAAAATTTCACTTTCTGGACACGTACCGGAAATTCGAGTGGGGTTTTTTTTTCAATTTGTTTTTATTTAGCCTCTAATTAAAACAAATATATGCAATTTTAATGTTTGCTGTTATCGTTGTGATTTACATGGTTTTATTTGTTTTTTTATAGTACCGCACACTTCAATGTGATTAAAATAAAATTACCTCTAGTTAACCTCTAATTAATTAATTTCAACCTCTAATTTAAACAAATATATGCAATTTAAATTTTTGCTGTTATCGTTCTGATTTAAATGGTTTTATTTGTTTGTTATAGTAAACGCACAGTGTGATTTTGATACTGCAGCTATAGTTAATTCTCTAATAATTTTCATACGAAGTACTTCTAAAACAATATTACTAAGAGTTAATCGTTAAAAAAAATCAGTACCAATTTTTATTAATAGTTGTAGACACAAAACGTGAAGAACATCGAAAATTAGTGAATCTAAAGGACATGAGGGAGTTTTTGAAAATTTTAAAAAGGTTTCGGTTATAGCAGCAAGTGTTGATTTGGCATCAACACCATCATTAGTTTTTCAAGAAGCCAATAAATGGCCCTCAACTGACCTGTGGCGATATTTTCAAGAATTAATGAAAAAAAAGTATAAAAGTAAAAATAATGAAAAAAAAAATCCCCTTGTTACAATACACGTTAATTTGACGTACCGTACAACATGATTATGGAAAATTCACCACTTTAATTTACGCTTGGTAGAAAACGCGAATTAGGGAATTTATTTAAAAAAGTAACTTTTACTGTGTTTCTTTTTTTAAATACTAGGGGGCTCTGCCCCCTACGAGCTGCGCTCGCCAACCCCCGTTCTGACACCGCATGATTTAAAAACACTCTGATTTCATCATCTCTAAAACGATTACGGAAGATTGTATTATAATTAAACAACCAGTGGCGATCTGCTGTAACAGGGTTTCCATTCATTTTCCTTTGACTGAGGGATTTTAAGGTCGAATCAACTGCTGTTGAAACAGATTACAACTGTAACTGTCACCAAAATATATGATTTAGCGCCAAACGTGCATAATCGTGGCGTCGCGTCACTTTCAGTTGACATCAGATGCGTTACACGAGTTAGTTTTTTCATCGGGGAATTTTTAATTCAACGCTTATTTGTCTTTTGATACTTCTCCATTACCCCGTCAATCAATTTTCATTAAAAAAAAAAAAAAAAAAAAAAAAAAAACTATCGTTAAACTGTAACACCAAATAAACAAATAGAAGAATTTTGACATTGGAAAGGAAATATTATTATTTACGCTGTTTTAAAATTTGCAATAATGGGTAAAAGATATGTCGAAATAAATTGATCTCTCATGAAAATATAATAATAAATTGAAATTGTTTGGAAATATTGTTTTTTTTATCATTTTAAATGTGACGTGAATTTCCCTAGTTACTCGTATTTCTCTTTGTAATATTCACGCGCAAGTATATTTTTATTACGTCATTTTCTACATTTATTGCTTTTAACACGTGATCATTTAAATATTATTTTAAAGTTTTATTTCTGTTTTTAATAGTCTCGTGTAAATACATTTCTTAATTGAAAGGGAATCTTATTACGTGCGCTATTTTACAAATTGGCAACGGTTCAAATAATGAAAGTTATGAAATATGAAATAAATCTTCGTCAAAATAATGAAAATTTTGAATAAAAAATTGGCAACGGTTCAAATAATGGAATTTATGAAATATGAAATAAATCTTCGTTAAAATAATGAAAATTTTGAATAAAAAATTGAAATATAACCTGAAAAAATTACTCAAATTAAAAAAGTGATTGCAGTCTGCACTCCGCAAACTTGTCAACTATATCCTTACAAATTATGGTTAAATTCCTGCGGATAGTTTTCGTTCCTATAAAACTTTTTTCAAAAAACTGTTTTGACGAACTTTGATTTTAAATATCTCTTAAAATAATTCTTCGATTTAAAAAATGTTTGCTTCAGCGTGTTTATCGAACATTTCTTTATAAAACTACCAATTTTTAAAATTTTACATGCAATAGTTTTCTAGATATTAGTCCAGAAAGACTTCAAGGCACAAAATCTTAATTGACAGCGGCGGCAGCGGTGGTTACTTTTTTTTAATATAGAGAGATAGCAACAAGAAAGAAAAAAAAAAAAGCTATATTTAAAATACATATTCTTTGTGTATAATCCTAATTTAATCAATACTAAACTATCAAATGATAAAGCCGTATTTATAAAATAAATACTCTGTTTTTTTTATATTTTATTTTCAACATTTTAGCATTAAATGTATTTCATTGTTGCAGTTTTGCAACCAGTTGGCATATTTTAGCGAGCGTCGTTTGGTGCACAATTAACTCAATTGTTCATGTAACTTGTAAACAGTTGTACTTTTGAAGAATATTTCGCGATTTATCACCTGCACTCGTTAATGGAAAAACGCTTTACAAATAATTTATTAATTTACTAGCTGAGGCGTTGCCCGGGCCCGTGATAATAAATTAAAACAAACCTCCAGTTTATATGATTTTATATCTTTAACCCGATTTTGTATGAAATAATTTTTTTAAAGAAAAATTCGAGAAAAAAATATAGATATTTAGTGATAAAAGCGCTCGTAATAGACATTTTCTGATTTTTTTTTCCACGAAGGGTCGTTTCATAGTTTTTAAAAAAAGTTCTTGTTGGCCGAACTCTTTGAAATTTCCATCTGTTATAAATATAACTGTTTTATAGCCTGTGTAAAAATTTCGTGAAAAATATTGTTATCTAGTTGCAAAAGAAATATGTTTTCTTCACGCTCTTTTGTTTGTTTGTTTTTGCGTCGGCTCCTTGAACATAACAATAAAAAAAATAGTTCTCATCTTCCGAGCTCTCTGAAATTTTAATTGGTTATGAATATAACTGTATCCAAGCTCTCGTTAAAATTTCGTGAAAAAATATGCATATTTAGCATGAGTCGAAACAGAGCGACGGCACCCCAAAACACCTCGCTTTTTCGTTTTTATTCAAAAATTTCTCAGATTTTTTAAAATATTTCTATACATCCGAATGTTTCGAAAATTTTGTAGGTGATGTAAATCTGGCATACCAAGATGCTCTAAAAAGGTTGTATCAAAATACGGACGCGTTTAGTTACTTTTAGCGTAGAAAAAAGGATAGTCTCCGTGAGGAGCGAAGTAACCTGCGTTGACCGGTGTTTCTGAAATAGTTAATATTTGTATTTTTTAAAACCGACTGCACCGTCAATTATAAGAAGGTTGCAGCTTTAAATGCATGCATTTGGTTTGTCGCTACCTTTAAAAGTGCTCTTTGAAGGGGCGTTGCCATAAGGGGAAAAACGCCCTTTTGGAAAATCGGATCCTTTTTAAACAAATTTTTTTCAAAGCTTTAACAACGATATATTTTCTAATTAATTCCGGCATTTGAGACGTAAGAGTACATTTTTCCTGAATATCCTTCCACTTTTCCTGAATATCCTTCCACTCCTGAATATTCCTTCCACTTTTAAGCAGACCGAGTGTTTTGGTTCAGTTAAGACGATTTAAAACTACGAAATAACACAAAAACATTGCACATTTAGGTTCTTCCATTTCCTCCCTATTGGTAAATCGGGTTCTGGCCATGCGCGAGTGCTGAAAGCCGACTCGCAAAGAAAGAGATGAATTATTGATGGGTTTTTAATTAATATATAGGCTAATTATCAAAATATTAAAAATCTGAGCCTCAGGTGCATCAGAACAGGCCTTGGACTATCCTCACCTAAATTTTCACACTTCTAGATGCGCTAGATTTTTCTTGTTATCGCCGACAGACACACAGACACACAGAGCGAAACTTTCTTTTATAAGTATAGATAACTTAAGTTCCTAAAAATATAAGAAATGTTTTCTAGTCATCGGAAACGCATTCGTGCACATCATTTTTACAATTCTAGCCTATCAGGAAGTCAGTGAAAAATCGATTATAAAGTTTCATCTTTACAAAAATGAACCAAGTTAAATTGAATAAGACTCTAAAAAAAGGAGCATAAAGGTGTCTGCATCTGATACTGAAGTGTTACTATTTCAGTATTATAGCAAAACGTTATGATGAAATTATATCGGTTTCATAAAGAAGAGCTAAATATGATAAAATACGATTTTCAGACGTTTAATTTTTAGCCTGACACGCCAAATTTTGCTGATTACAAGTTTTGTATTAATAATGTAATATCTCTCACCAAAGTATTCCTGCAGACTGTTATAAGGTTGATGTTTCATTTAATTCATTTTGCCGATGAAGCGGCCAGAAGCGAAGCAGTAATCTTGTATACTTTCCACGCACGAATGAATTCATTATTATCTCATAGCCATATCTTAATTGGAATGCTTTTCTATTCAACAGGCTTGGGGAACGGTCCGCAGAGGATTTGGAGATAATTTACGAAGAGCTTCTGCACATAAAGGCTTTGTCCCACCTGTCCAATAGCGTGAAAAGGGAGCTGGCAGGAGTGCTAGTCTTCGAGTCCCACCCACAAGCTGGAACAGTCCGTAAGTTTTTATTTTTATATAAAACAAGTACGAAAAATCATGCTTCAAGCCTAGATTATGAAGCCTTTTCCAACGCTTTCAAAATACTGTAACAAAACTTCACAATTTACTAGGTAAACAATTTTTAAAACACATAACACATTTGAAAATTTAATTTCAACAATTACTACCAATAGTCGAACACAATAGCCCTGTATATGATATATAGATTTGTATTTATACGACACAGTATGCTAAAATTTACTCCAGTTAGGACAATTGAAATTTCCCCTTTAGCAATTAATAAACGGAAATGTTTGCGAGATATTTTGAGCAGCCCTGTATATAATCTATAAAAATTATACACCAATTAATATGCAAAAGTTACATTTAAAAATGCGTACCACAACTGAAAACGAGCTACCATCAATTATTGTTCATAGACAGTACTGTTTAAAAAAAAAAAAAAAAAAAAAAAAAAAGATACATTCTGTGCACACCATATTCTACAGTGAGCGCCTTGTAGTGAACCTCAGTGATGTGTATCAGTTTGAATACGTTTAAAATAGTGTAAAATCCTTAAAATACGCCACAAACTATTTCCCCCCCCGTAGACCGTAATGTCGGAATTCTTTTGAGTGTCCTTGTGAATGAATCATAAATGCTGCACACTTCGTTTTCATACCGAACATGCCATAGTAAACCCCAATAACATATATCAATTTCATGGCAATCAGAGCACATTTGCGCGAATTAGAGCACAAACAGACGACAGACAGATAAACCGAATTCATAAACACTTTTCAATTAAGTTGGAAAGTGGAATGTTATGTTGAAAAAGACAAAAAACTTCTTCAAACCACCACAAAATTAAGAAAGGCGCAAGGCCTTCCGAAAGAAATTTGTCTTCAGACGCAAAGAAAACATGCTACCATTTTAAATGCAGGAGCAAGACCAGTGAAGATTGATTCTTGCTACTGCGTTCAAAGTTATAGCACGTCTTCTTTGCGACTAAAGAAGAAAGACAAAGTTCTTTCGAAAAGCCTTGCGCATTTCTTAATTTTGTGGTGTTATTGAGAAGTTTTTTGTCTTCATTTAATACTTTCGAATGTATCACCCTATTTCGATCGATATTTTAATGCATGTGCATCTAATATACGATTTTCTTAATTTTTTACAGTTTTTAATCAAGGTGACGAAGGAGACTCCTGGTTCATCATATTAAAAGGGTCTGTAGACGTGGAAATCTTTGGGAAAGTAAGTATACGCTTTTGACCAGTTTCTAAAGTAAAATTCCTTTCGTGATCCACATTTTGAACAGCATTACATTTCATGTTCATGTATATGATTTTTACGAGTTGGCTTTGCATACATGCCATTTTTTTTAAATAAAAAAACACACTTCGAACCACAAACTTATAATGATGAATGAAAGTAAGCAGATTTCAAATGACTACAGAAGGTCACATAGAAGGTCACATTTATTTAAATAAATTTTCTGATTCAAAGTACGCTTTATTTTTTAAAATGTCGGAGGTTGGCATGTATGGTTTGAAGAACTAAGACTTAGTACAAGAGAGGGAGCGCGAGATGGGAAATGCAGTTTGGTAGCAAACTTTGCATAAAGATAGCTCGCAATAGAGTTATTATACGTAAACTTTTAACCATGGCAAATTAAAAAGAAAAATTCTGTAAATTTTCCATAACAGTATACTGACAGACAACTAACATTATTGATAAGCGAGTGACCAAATGTTTTTTTGGAGGGATAACGAACTTAAATTACAACCTTGGGAGACTCCAGAAGAGGGTAATTATGGAGTTTTGAAAAACAACCTAGTTTGAGAAAACGAGTAAACATTTTAGCGCTAAATTATCATCAATGTTCGTCTAATTTTGAACTAAATATTGCAACGAGGCTTTAATTTCAGCATGCTAGAATTCCCTGTAGTGAAATTATGCAAGCTTCAAAGTGTGAATTATTTCAAATTCTAATTCCTTGAAATAAAGTTATTCAAAGTTCAAAGTTATTATTAATAACTTTCGCTTTTAATCCAACTACGTAATTTCGACTGGCTATATTGCCACTATACTACTTTTCTCAGATCTAGTTCGTTGAGTGTGAAAATTTTTAGATAATTTTCTACACCCATTTAAAAATATTATCTATAAAACTGCTTTTATATCTTATCAAGCACTTTTTCAAAAGAGAGGGGGGTATAGGGTTGAATTCTCCTTATTATGAAAATTTACAAACCTATATATATATATTTAAGAAATTTAAATTACTGATATTTAAAAATTTCTTTCTCGAAGAGAAATGGGTGACTAACGTATTTTAAGTCGAATCAAACCAATTTGGCTTAGTTTTTAATACAAAACTACGCATATAAAGCTAAAACTTAAAATTTTGAAGATAAATTTTAATCTCCGAAAAAGGTTTATTATTTTGAATCCCAGACAAAAGTTTTGACCGTTACATTCTGAAAATTGCATGTTGCATAGATTGTTTTTGTCAAGAAAACAATACATTCCAAGATGTATCTAACTCTCCCACCCATTCGATATAAATTCCTGCCTAGATCGCTGTATTTCATTAATACTATATTATCCAAATTTTAAATGCTTAATAGGCGAATAGCCAACATAGTGAAAAAGTACCCAAGCCGGGACTCGAACCCGGGTCATCAGTATAGCGCACTGACGTTCTACCAACTGAACCCCTTGGGAATGATACTCAGCCTGGCACTTTCTCACTATAACATGTTGGCAACGCTACAAACGAGTCACGGCGAGTGCCACAAACGAGTGCCAGGCTGAGTATCGTTCCCAAGTGGTTCAGTTGGTAGAACGTCAGTGCGCTATACTGAGTCACGGCTTGGGTACTTTTTCACTATGTTGGCTATTCGCCTATTAAGCATTTAAAATTTGAATATTATGAATGCAAGGCGTGAGAAATTTCCTAGTATTAAATATAGATTTACTATATTATCTTTCATGCATTATGAATTATACAAACAATTCAGTTATAGAAAATATTGATTCTAATTTATAAAGCGATATACTATTTATAATGCAATTTTAATTTCAGGGTGTTGTGTGTAGTCTTCACGAAGGAGATGACTTTGGAAAGTTGGCTCTAGTCAACGACTCTCCAAGGTAAAGAAAATCTGAATGTAGTTTACATTATCTTACCTATATGAAGCGTTAAGAAACTACTTCACCAAGTCGAAAACACCCGCTCGCTAATGTTAATTCTACGGGGGAAATAATTTACGATATTTCGTTCGCATTTCATTATTTTAAAATGATTTTTTGCATTGGATAGTTGAGGTGATCTCTATGCACGCTCCTTTGTACTTTTTCGATTTTGATTACAAGTTATTTTTATTAAGATACTTTCACTTTCGGAACCGGTTTCGAAAGTAAAAAGTATCCTCAATAAGAAAACAACGAAAATCGAAAAACTACAAAGTAGCGTGCATAGAGATTGACCTCAGCTATCCAATGCGAACAAGAAATCGTAAATTATTTCCCCTGTAGGATTAGTGAGCGGGTGTTCTCGTCGGAGTGAAGTAGCCTCTTAAGCAGATTGGTGTAACTGATTTTGAAAATTTGAGTTTAGTGCATGGCGGGTATCTAGCCATATCAGTTTATGCGCATAGGAATATCGGTATAATGTCATGAAAATTGCCTTATTTTTTTCACCCGAGGATACTGTATTTTAAAGGCAATCATTGTAGCGGGTTACCTTGTTTTTGAGCAATTAAAAAAAATGCTACTTACACCACTCTGTCTTTTAAACGACTCATATAGCTCTCATATTTCTGAGTGTAGTTTTCATTATCTTACCTATATTAAGCGTTTAAAGGCGGATTGGTGAAACTAATTTTGAAAATTTGAGTTTAGTGCATGGCGGATATCTAGCCATATCAATTCATACATAGGAATATCGGTTATACTAATCGGAATATCATGAAATTTGCCTTATTTTTAGCACCTGAAGATATACTGTCTTTTAAAGGAAATCATTGTAGCGGGTTAAAAAAACCCTTGTTTTTGAGCAATTAAAAAAATGCTATTTACACCACTCTGTCTTTTAAACGACTCATATAGCTCTCATATTTATCATATGTCTGAAAAGCAATGACATGAATGAATTTTTCTTTACGTTGTTTTTAATTTAAAAAAAATTCAAATTATATATATATATATATAACTTTTCAACCTTCTCAATATTACGGAGATAAAATGTATGAACAAGCACATGCTGTATGTTTATCATATTAATGAAAACACATGTGAAAAACAAAGGATAAGACATTATAAAAAGCAATGGAATGGACACTGCAGGAATTATACTTAATTGGATGAAAAAGCAATAAATAAATAAAACTATGGTTAAGATATTCGTAGTTTTCCTTTTTTTTTTTTTTTTTTTTTTTGCCTTTTCATCGTATTAAGTATAATTCCTGCAGTGTCCATTCCATTGCTTTTTATAATGTCTTATCCTTTGTTTTTCACATGTGTTTTTATTTTTAAATGTATCAACATTCTAATTACATTGGCTGCTAAAGCGCATGATTTTATGAATATTTTGTTTTATTACCTCAATTCCTTTTATAGCATTTTTAGTGGTACTATCATTACCAAGTTAAATGTAAATTTACTTGATTATCCACTATAGCTTGTTTTTAACTTTACGCATTTTTAAATTTCATTTTTATCATAGTAATGTATAGATAGCATATTTATTTCGGATTTTCTCAATTAGTGAGAAATGCATAACTTGTGTTTATAATACAATTTTTATTATAACTTTTCTTTTTTTAATACAGTTTTTTCATACCCAAGAAAGCCGCTAAGCAAGTGAATGAATTTATATACATAGAGAGTGTTTCTTCTTATCGGTGACGAATATATAACTTCTAAATTGTTATTTTTTAAAGGTATACTCCCAAGTTGCAAAATTATTTATAATTCTGTTTTCAAACCATTACGCGAAGATAGCTATTTTTGTTAAAGTTTAAACAGTAACATTAAGGATTGATTGTACAAACGTCCATTTTATTTCATGATATTGATCCCGGATATTTAACGATGCCTGCAGCTCGGATAAGTAAAGTTTTACCGCAGTGTTGAATTGAAACACTTTTTTCCGGGAGGGATTTCAGTGGCTCCGGGAGGGGGGGGGGAATTGTAGAGTTTCGGGGGGGGATTACACATTTTAACCATTTAAAAGCATAAAATCTCAAATCTTCAGGGGGGATGTCCCCCCGGGTCACCCCTGAATTCAACACTGTTTTACCGTATCTAAATTAAAGTAAAGAATGCACAATAATTTGAATGTTTTATATTTTTGTTTATTTTTATCTTTTTGTATAAATATAGGACCCCTTTAATTTGTCACATTTAACTCTTTTTTGATCGGCCTTGCATAATTCTTGGGGATAGCTTGCCGCCAGTAAGTCTGGCAATCATTTTTGTAACTGCGTATTTAGTTTTACTTCAGGATTTGATTCTTTGTTTTTGTGGAATTCATTCTTTAAAAATCATCGATACTATGGATTTCATTTCCTTTTTCCACAGGGCAGCTACGATTATTACCAGAGAAAATAATTGTCATTTCCTTCGTGTAGACAAGGAGGATTTCAACAATATTATTAGGGTAAGTGTGTGTATTTATATCATTCATTATGTACTGCCATGACATGACTATTGATAAGCTAATGCTGTGTTTCGAAACCATTCAGTATCAGCGACGCACTTTAGATTTTAAAGATTTCTGCGTAGCACTATAATTTCTTTGATTAACCATGCATCACTTTTAAATAATAACATTTTTAAAAATTACGCCGTCACTAATCCCTCGTAAATTTAACGGCATGCCGAATTTTTAATTTATGAAATTTGGCAGTTTATTATATTATATGCCTCTAATAGTACGTTTTTGTAGCGGTGTTTTATCAATATATTTGAGGACATGATTTTCAAAACTCGCCTTATACAAAACCCCCCCAAATTCACCTGATTTCATTGTAGAATGCCCGTTTAAAAGCATTATCTTTAAGAAATTTGAGGAAAACCTAGAATTCTATTGCGATTTTACAGACTTTTTGCTTGTTATATCACTATTTCACCACTCCCCCTCCTCCTTGGGCTCTTATGAAAACCTGAGCCTTGAAACATCAATTGAAAACCACGAGCTGATAATAAGGATAATTTTAAAATGAGCTAAGTCTGTTTGGGTGTGTGTGTGGGGGGGGGGGGGATCTTGAGCTCAAGTGTAGCACTTTGCAATTCATTGTCCAGTGATATTGTTGTAAATATCATCAATAGATAGTCTCATAAGAGAGATGTTTATTTATGATATACTATGGTTTATACGTCTATGTACTCGTATTATTTATTTTTTGGCTAAAAATTTATTCATTTTTGTATCATGGATACGTATAAATTCTAAATTGTAACTGTTACAGAAGAAAGCTTAACTTCCATCTTTCATATTGTGTCCAAAAAGATTTTTGCCAGTTACGAATATTAACAAATCAATGAAACTGCTTGATTGTTTACTCTATTAAATTTTTTGCTTCAAACTAATTTTTTTTTTTTAATTTTCTGTGTAACAATAATTTTCAAGCTTATTTGCTGCAGCTTTTCTATAAATCGCAGCAAATTTCTGAAGCCCTTAATTTAGTTTGTCCTTGTAAAATTTTGGAACATGACTTAAGATTGTTATAAAAGTCTGATAATAACTTCTGCGACAGTTTTTGTTGATTCGTTAAAGATGATATTTCAATTACAGTTACATCTTTGTGATATTCGCAAGTATAAATATTTTAGGTAGATTTCGTAAAAAATACTATGTATTACATTCTCCCCTATGTTGGAATTTCTGAAAAAATTTTGCAGATCTACGCAGATCATGACTCTTAGAACCCCCCCCCCCCCAGTTCAAAACTTTATCTATCTATCTCTCTACATCATGGACACGATAATTTTCATAATTCTGTACAAATGTCTTCCAAACTGATATATAAAATCAAGGGGCATAAAATCTCGGTCAACTTCGTTAATGGGCAAAATTGGACCGGGGGGGGGGGGAGAAATGGGTTTTTATTTTATGTGAAAACAGAAAAAAACTCCATAACTTCTTAATTATGATACATATCGAATCCGTTTAAATTTTTAGTACTTCTAGGAAAGGGGTCAAAAATTCACGTATGACAGATTTTTGTTATCATTAAAAAGAGAATCGGGGGGAGGGGTAATAGGGGTTTAAGAAGAAAAAATTCATAACTTCGTCAATTCAGAAGACATCAAATCCGCTTAAATTTATTATAAATCTTCTTAATATTATCTACAACTTTCATATTGACAAGTTTTTTTATAAAACCAACTCTTGCAGCAAAAAAAAAAAAAAAAAAAAAAAAAAAAAAAAAAATCCCTGCGTTTACCTCCCTATTGCGGCTCCGCCTACAAGCACAGCTAGATTTTGAAGTGGGCGGTCCCAACTGCCTCATCATAGCAAAAAGATCCTTCTTTTGCAATTCCCAATAAGCAGGCGCCCCACGGTCTTTGTCTTCTAAATCTACCTGTAGCCCGAGCCGTCAGGGATTTTTTTTATTTGTAAAAAAACTGTAAATAGCAATGAGTGTAAAAACAAAACGAAATGCTTGGAAAATCTACTTCCATAAAATTAACCGTCTTTTTTTTTAGATATATAAACTTACAAATAATAAACGTGGTGGGGATTGATAAAGATTTCGCTAACTAGAAGTGTCTGTCTATTAGGGAGAGTCCATTATGGATGTTTTACTGTATTAGTATTTCGTTTATATGTGAAATCTCCGTGTTTAGTTATTGTTAATTGTTGTTAAAATTAGGACGTGGAGGCTAACACTGTAAGATTAAAGGAGCATGGTCAGGATGTCTTGTTGCTGCAGAAAGTTCCAGCAGATGGCCGGCCAACTGATGGTTCACATCCTCATTTCAAGTAAGTACGAAGAAAGAGTTATTTTATTTTTTTAGGGGTTTTTTTCCCTTATTTACTTTTTTTTTCACTTTTTTTTTACACCAGTAGCCCTGTATCATACGAGGCACTTGGACCGGAATCAGAAGCGTGTAACAGGTCTGGATCTACAAGGCCCGCCTAGATCCCTCGCATGCGGAAACCCCCCCCCCCATAATTAATAGAAATATTTACTATCTAGCATTCGTTTAGCTATTCTACATTTATTTCGCATAAGATTTTTACCTGTTATGACACTCATAATGTGCATTTTAATTGTTAAACTTAATGCTGCAAAATGTAGATCCTTCTCATTTCCCAGCTTACGCTGTATCTTATTTAAGTTCTTCGTTACAAGTGAGGAATTTTTAAGGAGTGATTAAATGATTCCACTTAGATTAAGTCAAGCTACTGATGCTTTCAGATGATCTCTTAATACAGCACTAATATGACTGATTGTTATTATTTAAAAAATAAAAATTTGCCAATCATTTTTGTTTTTTTTTATCTTTACAAGAAGAAAGTATTGGATTCATGAAAATTTTAGACTTCCGGTTTTCGACGGATTTATACGTTTTAAAAGTTCCTGAACACGATTTGACTGTTTTTAGAAAATGTCTGTCTGTGAGTCTGTTTGTCTGTATGTATGTGACAAAAATTTTGTGGGCGCTCTATCTCAAGAACTAATGCACAAAATTTAATAAAACTTTATATTCAGTTATTACCTGATATAAATGGGTACTGATTAGTTTTTGGGGAAAATCGCCCAACAGGTGGCGTTGCTATGCTGCATTTTTCCCGATATCCAAAATAGCTCTATCTCAAGTGCGCTTATTTTCATCAAACTTCAGATTCAGTTAGACCTTGACATAAATAGATGCTGATTACGTTTTGGTGTAGATATCCCAACAGGTGGCATTGCTATGCTACTTTTTTCATTATTATCACGATAACTATGTCTTAAGAACTAATGCACGGATTTTCATCAAACTTCAGATTCAGTTAGACGTTGACATAAGGTGTTGTTGATTAGGTTTTGGTTCTAAATCTCTCAACAGGTGGCACTTCTATGCTGCATTTTTCAGGATTTACACGATTTTAGCAATAGTCCTATCTCAAGAACTAATGCACGGAATTTAATAAAACTTTAGATTCAGTTAGACCTTGATATAAATTGGTGCTGATTCTTTTTAGTGTATGCGAAGCTTGTGTGAGATAGAAGAAAGTTTTGGGATTGGCACATCCGACTACTTTATTTTGAAACTGCAATATGAACTGCCAAGAGACCAGTGCAGTTGATGACTGTGCATAAGTGGTAACTCCAATATGTAATGTAACCAAAAAAAAAATTTTTTTTAATTACTTTTCCATTAAAGGGAAAGTTACTTTAAGATTAAGTTGCACATTTTAGTATTTAATCAAGTTTTCCCTTTTATTAATACGAATATCCCTGTTCCTGTCCGCACATATCCCTAATATGTCGTGCGAGTTTTTTCTGAAAGGTGATTGTGTTGTGCTAAGGGTTATAGATATATTTAATTTGAAGAAAGGGCACACTGCAAAAATTTACTTCCCCTCGCTTATCGCTATGGACAGTTCTGAGCAAAAGTAAACAATCTTGACTTAGAGCTTTTTAAAGAAGACCCCGACTGCTTGTGCCTTAAGTCCTGTAGGACTCAGCCTATGGCCCAGTGGCATTTACGGTTAAATACGTAACTTTGTAGTTGTATCTTAAATTATCTTAATATTTATTCAATGGTTTATATTTTAGAAGACCGTTTCTTGTTTGTTAAAAATGTGTTCAACTTCTGATCTCAATCAATAACACTGGTGTATGCAAAAGATATTTTTTATGATCAGTGGGTAATTTTTAGTAGATATTTTTTTTATGAAATCTTGGGAAAATTAGATTTAGAAATATTTAACAAAAAGGTTAATTTATAGTCAATAAGACAAAAGATATCATTTTAAAAATGTATGTTTTAATAGGCATCAGAATAGTTTTGAGGAAAATCAAACAGTTTCATTTTGCATATGAAAGTTCAAGACTAAACAGAGAGGAGGATATAAAAAGAATAACATGTCTAGATTCAGTGCTTGTCTAAATAAATTTAATATTCTTCTCCCTGTATTCTTTACTGTTTTAAAGGACGTTAAGTCGCTTAAATTACAACATACCATTAAATTTCGAACGAATGGACTGAGTGCTTTAGATCGTGATGGTCTTAAGAATTTGCACACAAAAAAAAAATAGTTGAATTATCTTTGATACTGCATTGCATATAAATTGGAAAAACACAATTTTATCTGCCGGCAGATTCGACTTTGGGTAACAGCATATCTTTTTCCAAAACGTGTCGGATGAATCGCTTACTCTGCTGGTAAGCGTCTCATCTTTATAGTCCGGGAAGCAGCGACATTTTATACAAGCCGATCTTCAAATATATAATTGATCTCATTTAACCAATCACGAAAACAGCCGTCAGCTGTCGCGACAGCAGTGGATATGACCTCGGGAACCGCAACATATCCCCGTGTAAAACAAATGACTGACAACCTGATTATGGAAGATCGCCACTAGTCGTGGTAATATTTTTCAATCTACCGTAATCGGGGCGTCATTCATTTTCCTTTTTCTGGGATTGCGTTCCTCGGCGATCCATCCACCGCTGTCGCGACAGCTGACGGCTGTTTTTGTGCTAAGTATGTTCAATTACATATTTGAAGATCAGTTTCTCTAAAATGGTTAAAGGAAAAAATTCGCTGCTTTCTGGACTGTTAAGTTGCAGATCGCCACACAAAGTTCGGCTTAAAGTTCAAATGTATATTACTTGACCATTAATTGTAAAGTAACAAAAACATTCTTAATGTGTATTATAGTAAAATACCTGTCGCATTTTCTATACAGCAAAAAGAAAAAAAAAAAAGATTTTACAGTATAATATTGGCACCCCAGCTGCCAGTATTATACCGTAAAAGTAACAGTAATAAACAGTAAAATAATCAGTAATACGATGCCGCGCATGTGCAAACAGATTTTCATTTTTATATATTAGATTTATAGCAGTTCTTTATTACAGGGGATCAAAGTTGAACAATGAAGACGGAAGATAATAGTAATGGAACAGCTTATTCAGGGATCTGTTTAGGAAGAAATTGGGTCCTTTAAAGGAGCCTTCACAATTTTTTTCATTTCAAAACACAGGACACTTCACAAAATGCTTTGTCTTAAAAATAGACCTTTTCACAAAACTTTTCCCTCTCCAAACTGAGCTTTTCACAAATTTAATCATTTAAGAGTAAAATCTGACTGTCACTTTTACCTATATAAAGTAAATATGTGTATTTTACATACATAGATCTTCTTAACAATGTATAAACAAGAACATGAACATGGCAATCATTTCAAATTCACAAAATTACGACTAGAATTTTCATAAATGTAAAAAGCTGTTCGCAATTTCACAAAGACAGGACTCCGGGAGAAAAATTTGGACTGACCCCTGACTTAAATTGTCTTCAATTGAATTGAGAGGCTCCATGAGCCTCTTTTTTTCCTACGCCCTGGCCACAGGCCGCTTTTTCATATGTTGACTTTCTATTCCTCAGCAGGCAACACCTTTTCAAGAAAATGATCTGATACCTAAAAAATCATTCTTATCTGAAACTTTTTCATTACTTTTAGGTATATGGTTATGGCGGGAACACCCCAGAAAATGCTGGAGCATTTGCTAGAGACAAGAATAGATCAAAAAACAGATGACGCTTCAGGTATGCAGTTATGTGTATTGCATTCTTTTGCTTTCCTTTTTAACCTTTAACTGCTATTATCGGTCTCACAGACTGCTGTTTTTTTCACTTTTCACAGTTTAACACCTAACTGCTGTTAGCGGTTTCACAGATCGCTGCTTTTTTCAATATAATGGTCGTGTACATAAAATTTAGTAGAGAAGCAGTATCCTACGAGTTAATCAAGACTTTAATTCATATTTCAATCAAGCGGTCTGAGAGACCGCTCACAGCAGTTTTGTGACAATTTCTGTCACAGTAGTTAAGGGTTAACTTGAAACTTTTACTTTAACTGTTGATACTGCTGAAATTTTGCTTCGTTTAGAGTTCTAGTACTATTGCCGGAGACTTCTGAATAGATGAATTTTAATTTTAATTGTCCTGTACATAAAGTTTAGTAGAGAAACAGTATCCTACGAGTTAATAAAGACTTCTATTCATATTTCAATCAAGCGGTCTGAGAGACCGCTCACAGCAGTAAAACGACAAGTTCTGTCACAGTAGTTAAGGGTTAACTTGAAACTTTTACTTTAACTGTTGATACTGAGGAAATTTTGCTTTGTTTGAAGCTCTAGTACTATCGCTAGAGACTTCTGAATAGATTAATTTTAATTTTAATAGTCCTGTACATAAAATTTAGTTGAGAAACAGTATACAACGAGTTAATCAAGACTTTTCTTCATATTTCAATCAAGCGGTCTGAGAGACCGCTCAGAGCAGTTATGCGACAATTTCTGTCACATTTAGTTAAGGGTTAACTTGAAACTTTTAGTTTAACTGGTGATACTGTGCTGAAATTTTGCTTCGTTTAGAGCTCTAGTACTATAGCTAGAGACTTCTAAATTGATGAATTTTAATTATACTAGTCATGTACATAAAGTTTAGTCGAGAAACAGTATCCTACGAGTTAATCAAGGCTTTTATTCATATTTCAATCAAGCGGTCTGAGAGACAGCTCACAGTAGTTATGCGACAGTTTCTGTCACAGTAGTTAAGGGTTAACTTGAAACTGTTAGTTTAACTGTTGTTACTGCTGCAATTTTGCTGTGTTTGGAGCTCTAGTACTATCGCTAGAGACTTCTGAATAGATGAATTTTAATTTTAATAGTCCTGTACATAAAGTTTAGTAGAAAAACAGTATCCTATGAGTTAATCAAGACTTTTATTCATATTTCAATCAAGGGTCTGAGATACCGCTCACAGTAGTTATGCGACTGTTTCTGTCACAGTAGTTAAGGATTAACTTGAGACTTTTACTTTAACTGATAATACTGAGGAAATTTTGCTGTGTTTGGAGCTCCAGTACTATCGCTAGAGACTTCAGAATAGATGAAATTTAATTATAATAGTCCTGTGCATAAAGTTTAGTACAGAAATAGTATAATATGAGTAAATAGAGCCTTTTATTCATCTGTCGATCAAGCGGTTTCAGAGACCGCCCAAAATAGTTATGAGAGACAATTTCCGTCACAGCAGTTAAGGGTTAACAGTGACGTAGTCGTAAAAAAAAATGGAGTATACGCTATAACTTTATTTAAGAAACAGAGAGTATACAGAGGCTTAAAAAATTCCAGATGGTATACGGCGTATACCACCGTATACCCTCCTCTACTAGAGATTAGAGAGATATCAGTTCGAAACACACCCGGGCTCGATTTTTATACCAGTCCTCGGGCTCGGGCTCAAAGTGAAAATTGTATTTATTCGCAAATTTCAAAAATAAATATACAAAACTTGCTATTTGAGAAACAAGAATGTAGTCAACGTTTCTGTCATAAGAATTGTAACTTTTGCAGATTTCTGCCAGTGGTTGGGTATAATTGGCAAATTTGCTATTTTCAACAGATTTTCAAGGACATGAAAATCACGAAACATTTTCATGATCGAGTATTTAGGATCAATATTTTTTTCTGTGCAAAAACGATTTTAAAATGAGAAAACTAGTCTTGAAAAACTCTAAAATGTTTTTAACAATTTTCTACTACGTAACTTCGGTGTCTGGCTCCAACGGGCTCGGATTACAAATCATCAGGTTCAGGCTCCGAAAAAAAGAGACTGAATCCATTTATTTTCATTACACCCTTGCTTTTTAACGTGGTTGTTGGGTTTCAAAATTTAATTGCACGCATTGTAATTTGATATTGTATTTTAAAATATTTCGATTTTAAATTCAAAATTATTAATTTTCTCTTAATTTATATTTAAAACAAATATTTTCTTTCAGATACATTTTTAGAAGATTTTCTACTAACACATGTGATATTTATGCCAAGTCACCAATTATGTCCTGAGCTTATGAGACAATATCCTTTTCTAGTGTAACATTTTATATTATTTTGATGTTTATTATTAAATTTTTTAAAAAGTTTCAGTTTATAATATTGTTTTGTTCAGTAAAACGTTTTAAAAACGCAATTAAACTTTATATATCAAAGTTTTCAACGTTTTGTGTTAAACGTTATGTGTGGGGTGGGGGGAGGAGAACGGGAAAATCAAAGCAGACATTTTTGTAATTTTACAAAAAAAAAAAAAAATATAATAAAAAAAATCAAAACTTTCTTTTAATTCACGAATTTTTTTGAGAGTTTAGGCAGGAATTATTCAGACATTATATATAGTGTTACTTTCTTTGAAAAGTTGAAAGCGATACTGTATATGGGTAGGTTCACTAATCTCGCTTCTTCAACTGCTTCTTTCTTTCGTTAAAATAAGCATCTCAATGCCAAATTTTTGTTTATCATGGGTGGTAAGCCTGAAGATAGAGAAGTACCTTTATCACGATACTGTAAAACTGGATGACAATTTTAAACAAAAATGGCGACCGACATAGAATTTTAGGCACAAAGTGTAACCTAGTGGACAACATTCATTGGCTGGCACTCAATGACCAAGCAGATCACTGGTAGAAGCAGATAGAGTAGGTTGATGCTACATCAGCACTCCTAATTCAAAGAGTTTTCGAGACCTGTTTTCTGTTTCCAAAACCTATCTATATATAAATTACGCTATTGTACGTGGCACAGAAATGGCGATTATTTGTTAATTGTTTAATGGCAAAGCCCGAATGAAACGCATCTCATTGGTTGGTGCTGCCATCTATAGGAATAAAATCGAAACAAACAATGAAGATTGTAATTACATTTTGTCAACATTAACAATTAAATAGATATGTTTTTATACATTTTCATTTGAAATATTGACTTTTGTAAGCATTTAATATTTATAATTAAAACAATACAATTAGCAATATAAATTAAAAAGGGATTTTTAGTAAATAGGGAAAAGGAAGTGCAATAATTTTATCTGAACGTTTCATTTTTTAAACGTAACTGTTATACTTTTGAAATTTTAGCTCTTATTTAATTTTTTTACAAGCTTTTAATATAAATAAATATTATTGCCTTTTTTTTTTAATGTCCACTCAACTGTTATATTTTAAATGACAGTCTGCCCGGGCAACGCCGGGCTGGTCAGCTAGTTTCGAATAATGCTTTTTTTAATTAAACAGTAAATATTAAAGAAAATTAAAAAATATTTAGAATTAGCTTTTCGATTTTTCAAACTTTTTTCGGCATTATTTTTAAATTATGTTTTTGAAATTATTCGGTTAACTATATCAGAGTCCTTGTAATCAATGTTCGCAGTGTTTGAATCATTAACATTTAAATATTTATATTATTGAATAATATGATATTGGAGTGAAATCCCAGTCGCCATTTCATTATAATGATTATCTTCGTTGATGACTAATCGTCTGTGAATGTAATCTTACAGAGTATATTTAAAATAAATTAGTGACCAAGCTCTTAGAAAGTTTTTTTCAATCTTTATGAAAGCTATCTTATTTGCATTACATATTTTGTTAAATAAAGTAGGAATTGTGGAAAATCCGTGATTAAGATACTTGCCACCTGAGGTAAGCTTTTACTTTAGCATTAGTTATTAAAATGTATATTATGTTTAAAAAATCCAAGGAAAATCAACTCAAATTCTAAAAGATGCAGAATAAACCTGTTCGCATCGCAAAGATCTTTGTTTATGATTTTCTGAACTCCAGTTCTATTGAAATTTTCTTGAGGGGCCGTATACATGTTTATTTTTATACGAATTTTAAAAATATCAGTATGCCACATTATTATGGGTCAAAAATAAATCATTAGAATTCCCCAGGATTGCGAAATATTTTGATTTTTCTTATTTTCAAATTTGCTTTATGATGTAATTTTGTTAATCAAAAATTACATTTCTTTTAGGATGCCTTACAGGAGCTAAATATTTTGATTTTTCGTACTTTCAGCTTTGCTTTATGGCGTAATTTTGTTAATCAAAAATTACATTCCCTTTTAGTATGACTTAGGGGAGCTAAATATTTTCATTTTCCATAGTTTGTTTTGCTTTATGATGTAATTTTGTTAATCAAAAATTACATTTCTTTTAGGATGCCTTACAGGAGCTAAATATTTTGATTTTTCGTACTTTCAGCTTTGCTTTATGGCGTAATTTTGTTAATCAAAAATTACATTCCCTTTTAGTATGACTTAGGGGAGCTAAATATTTTCATTTTCCATAGTTTGTTTTGCTTTATGATGTAATTTTGTTAATCAAAAATTACATTTCTTTTAGGATGCCTTACAGGAGCTAAATATTTTGATTTTTCGTACTTTCAGCTTTGCTTTATGGCGTAATTTTGTTAATCAAAAATTACATTCCCTTTTAGTATGACTTAGGGGAGCTAAATATTTTCATTTTCCATAGTTTGTTTTGCTTTATGATGTAATTTTGTTAATCAAAAATTACATTTCTTTTAGGATGCCTTACAGGAGCTAAATATTTTGATTTTTCGTACTTTCAGCTTTGCTTTATGGCGTAATTTTGTTAATCAAAAATTACATTCCCTTTTAGTATGACTTAGGGGAGCTAAATATTTTCATTTTCCATAGTTTGTTTTGCTTTATGATGTAATTTTGTTAATCAAAAATTACATTTCTTTTAGGATGCCTTACAGGAGCTAAATATTTTGATTTTTCGTACTTTCAGCTTTGCTTTATGGCGTAATTTTGTTAATCAAAAATTACATTCCCTTTTAGTATGACTTAGGGGAGCTAAATATTTTCATTTTCCATAGTTTGTTTTGCTTTATGATGTAATTTTGTCAAAAATCACATTCCCTTTGGTATGACTTAGTGGAGCTAAATATTTTAATTTTCTGTATTTTGAGTTTTGCTTTATGATGTAAACTTGTTAATGAAAAAAAAATATATTTTTAAAACTATTTATTTATTTTTCCCCCGTACGAAAATCGGATGTATTTCTGGATTGTATCTGCAGGGTGTTTTACGAAGGACCCCTAACTCGGAAATAAATAACTAGGAAACTGTGATAGATTGAAGCATGAAACCAGTCGTATGTTTATTAAAAAACCCGTAAAAATCTGATACAGAAACCTCAAAATTTTAGTAACTAATTGCGCGGATAGATGGCGCTGCAGTTGGCATAACCATAAGGAGGCTGTGTCACATCAAAAGTGGTTCAAAATGTGCATCTTTCACACAACACACATGTCGCAAACAAAGAATGAAATTGTCAGTGACTCTCTGTAGTATGTCACAGGAAATCAACGCACATGCTTGACAGACAGCCTCCTCCAGCTCGTCGAGTGTTAAAGGATTGTTGCGGTAAACAATGTCCTTCATTGTCACTTGAGGAATTTCTTTCACTATACGCTAATAGCGATCACGTTTCAACGGCGAAATCTTCGACGACTGAGTGTTTTTGGCGTCTGAGTCAAAGAGTTCAGAGAATAAATAGAGATGAAATGTTTACGTTTGGCGTGACGCTGAAAATGCAAATCTAAAGTCGGCCCAAACAACTGCCAACTTGCTTTGAAAACCTCTCCCCGTCCAATGAATCCAGTCCTTGTTCCGCGTGCATCCTCTCTCCGTCGAATGAAGTCAGCTCTTGGGCCTAATGATTTGAGCGATAACCGGCTTCATATCGCATGCCGATTTTACGATTCACTGCGTCTCTATTCTTACTATTTACTCTGTACGCCTGAGCTCTCTTTATAGGGATACGAAATGATGCCTGCAGCGCCCTCTATCGACGCTTTTTTAACTAAATGTTTGATGTTTCTGTATCAGATTCTTACGATTTTTTAAATAAACATATTTCATCTATCACCGTTTCCGAGTTAATTATTTTCAAAGTTAGGGGTCCTTCGTGAAACAGCTTGTATGAAAGTACCATGTATGATGAATGAATGGGCGCAAAAATGTTTTATTTGACTAAATAATTATGTATGAGATAATTATGTACGTCTTTAGATATATTTTCCTTAATAATCTTACCTATAGAATAGAATCTGCTAATTCCAAACAAGAAAGAGAATTTATCATTGCCAATAAGAAAAGAGTTTTACAATTTGTACAGATCTGGGCTACGATCATTCGATCAGCCTTTTTTGAAGACGCTAGCATATCAGCATTTCTTCAGGTAAGCTAAAATACAGGGTGTTTTTTTTAAACTGACGCTATTCAGAGCCGCCTGTAGCTCGTTCTAATAACTGGATTGATACAAAATTTTGTGAATGGACTAAGAAAACCATGGGAAAAAAAGATTCCAGCAAAAAAAAAATTAGTTCCAATCACCGCCGATAGGGAGAAATGTGGCGCTGTACATTGAAAAAAAAACATTAGAAACAGAAAAATTAATAATTTGGATAAAATGCCATGTTTTATTCATCATTTACACTTTCCCTTTCGTTGATTGCAGTTGAAACATCCATTATCACTTTTTCTGCCATCGGTTTACGTCCTCTGCCTGACCGAACTGCTAGCGAGCCTGTTTCTTCGAATTTCAGAATCATTGCTTTCAATACATTAACGGATAAAGGTCCTTTGCGCAGTTTATGGCGTGTTCTAAGTAAACGAAGAGCGGCTGGTGCATTGCACTGGTTACAATAATAGAACTTCACAAGTAACACGCGCCGCGGTAACGTGAGATTCATTTTCAACCTGAGCTGAAATTGTTTCTCGGTGTTTTTCGCATGCATTTATAACTTAAACTATTGGCGCTACTGTCGCTTGCGTAAGTAAAAATTTGCATTTGCATTTATTGTCCGTATTTTATGCTAATTCTCAGTTACATAAATTACCACAGCGCCACATTTCCCCCTATCGGTGGTGATTGGAACTAATTTTTTTTTTTTTTTGTTGGAATCTTTTTTCCCATGATTTTCTTGGTCCATTCACAAAATTTTGTATCAATCCAGTTATTAGAACGAGCTACAAGCGGCTCTGAATAGCGTCAGTTTAAAAAAAAAACACCCTCTATACTAATTTATAGCCTAAGACGCTGACTTGTTGAGTCCTCTCGTTTTCCGCTTCCAAAACGTTTTTTTATGTGGCCTCAAACATGTTTGCTACATTAGGTGCGTACACTATACTTATATATATATATATATATATATATATATATATATAATTAAAGAATTAAAAAGAGTAAGATGGCTGAATTATACTGGGGGTGGCTAGTCAGATGAAAGTCTTCTCACCTGATCATGGTTCTAAATTACGAGACCAATTCCTTTCTCTTCTTTAATTTTTGCTTTTGTTTTAAACTACCAATTCAACAAAGTTAAATAGAAACCTTGAACTGGCAAACAAAGAGAACTGTATCAAACCACTAGAGAGCACTGCAGCGATGCCAACAAGGCTATTGTCAGGTGGATCACAGCCATGATGTGATCAGACAATTTTCGCCACGCTCCCAGTACTAACTCGTCAAGTTAGGCCCTCATGCCGGGCAGGTAGTTGCCTGGTTAGCGGTATATAAAGAAAAAAGATGGCAGATGTAGTATAACAAAGCAATAACAAAATTAATATAATCAACATTACTTATATAATAAATTTAAAAGTAATGCTATAATAATGCAGAATTCCCAAGTTATAAACATAAAAAAAAAAAAAAAATTATTCAAAATTTTGTTAATACAGAAACTTTTATCTTTTTAAAATGTAAAAACGTATACTACAAATTTAATTAACTTTAAATAAGTTAGATTAATGTCGAACATTAAAAAAATATAGGTACCACTTTGACGTAAATGGCACTGCATGTAAAAAAAAAAATATATGGAACTTATTTACATTTAGAATGTTTCAACATAATTTTAAATTAATAAATAACAGGACAGATTTTGCCCTCCTGTAAAAATGTATGTCAATAATGTCAATATATCTTAAATACCTTTTACAGATGCCAAGCATTTATAAATGTGGATTAATGATGTGTGTCTTGGGACACACATAAAAGGTTGGTGGGCCACATGCGGCCCGCTGACTGCAGGTTGAGTAGGCTGACTAAGTAATGACTAAGTATGCAGGTCCAAAAAGTCATATTTTAAAAACTATTCATAAACAATTTTCTATTTTAGAAACACAAACTTCAAGCCCCATTTTGAGCATCAGTAATTTTAATTATGGCATCCAGGACTAGATTTTTGTTTTATGCACTTATGAAGACGTGCCCCAATGAAATCTGTCGCCCCCCCACCCCCACCCATCTGTTATTTTTTCCAATGCCTAGAGCGGAAATATGCTAATATAGAAGCTCTCTAATTTCGAGTTCTTATATTTGACCTGACATGACTAGTTTGCTTTTTGATAAAAATGAAAAGAAATAGAAAAGGCTAGTATACTTTTACATAGTCCTGTTATCTGCTAAGTTACCTACATATTGTACCTTTTAACTAAAGGAAACAAAAATTGTTTGAATATGCGAATAATCTCTCTGTGATTCACAAACAATTTACGGCTACCCTTTATTTAAACAAGATAGTTTATTACTCATCAAATTTCAAATTTATCGTTTAATGCTTTTCAATTAAAAACAGGAAAATACATTAGTTTGTGACGTAGCTGATTATAAAAGTTTCTTATCTTGACAGGATGGAAAATACTCTCCCTTCAGACAAATTTATAGTAGTAAGGATAGACAAATTTTCAATGCAATTGTCACAATTAATATTAAAATCTTGTGTATTTCTATTTATGTAAAAAATTTTGTTGACCATGCATTGGCAAAGATATCCCATTATATGCTCTAATTTAACAACAAATATTTCAACTGCTTTCGACTTTAAAGGTAATTAACTGTCTTAGCTGTTTCCATGCAGATTTTAGAGACGTTTCAGAAAAGATCAAATTCTACAGTAAGATTCAAAACAATTGCATAACGTATGGGAAACAAAACATTTCATTTCCGTGTGACCATGTACATATAATGGCTAAGTACTAATCGAATTTCTATGAAAATCACTATATTCCAACATTTAGATTCTTTCTCTGATTTCTAATTTTAATACTTATCCCTTCTACATTTGTAATTTTCTCAAATTTTCAAAAGTAAAAGAATACTCTTAAAATTTATCTTGTCGTCTTCTCCATACCAAAAATTTATCTTACCGTCCATGGATGTTGTCCCATCTTGAGACAGCATCCATGTCGTTCATTCATGTAGTTTATTCCTAAATCTAAGCCAAATGACATTACTTAGTAGTTACAGTTCAAATATCATAGAAATATAAGTCTCGTGAAAATAGTTTATCACCCAGTTTAATCTACTTCTAATGTTTGTAGAAAAGTAAATCTTGAATTTATTTGAATAAATTTATTTCTAATCTTTCAGGAGCTTCATGAAGCAGTTTTAGATGACTGCAAACGTTATGGATTACACGAGGAACTTTCCGTGATAACCCGAATACTGGAAACAAAGCACAAGTGGGTATTAATTAAATTTTTTTTTAAAGTTTACTGGATAAGATAATATGGATTATAATATTTTTATGTATATTTCTATACCATTTGTAGTACATTTGTAGAAATTTTGATACACTATGGGATTCTGACCCCCCCCCCCCCCCCCCTACGAGCTACTATCGCCTACTTTCGTCCAGATCTCGCAGGCTCTAAAAATATTTGCTCTATTTTAAAAAGATTACCCAGTTACGAAAGATTAAAGGATATTATCAGGACCAGTGGCGATTTTCTGTAATCGGGTTACATATTATTGATTAAGAAAGATGAATTACACGCTTGAAACTCAGAAAATGTCGCTACCTCCTGCATTTTTATAACGTTTAGAAGAATTTTTTTTTTTAGATGTCATATTTAAAAAGATTTTCTTATAGCATTTTAAATATATAATTTTAAATATGACGTAATTGTCATCATTAAATGCTTTTTGCATCTAATATCATAATTATTATAAAGCTTTCTTTTTCTTTTAAAATTCAGGTGTGAATGAAATGTAAATGAAAAGTGTGTATAAATATTGTTTGCACTTTTTTAAATGTTGCAAAAGTAGGTAAAAATAACTATTTCAAACTATGAAATAAATCTCTATTCAAATAATGAAAATTTGAATAAAAAATTGGAAATATCTAAAAAATGTAACTGATTTAAAAAATGATTGCACACTGTACACCATGATTTTAGTGAAGTATGTGTCTGCAAAAGAGGGTTAAATTACTAAGCAAACTACGTTCCTAAAAAAAACTATTTCAACGGGACCATTTTGACCGATTTTAACATTAAATACTGCTTAAAATAATTATTAGATTTGAAAACTTTCTGCTGCAGCGTATGTATCATACTTTTTCTATAAATTTATAAGTTTTTATATGCAAAAGTTTTTCTGTTATGAGCCGATAAAGTGAAAAGGTCGCAATAAATTCAATTACGGTTGCAGCGGTGGCTACATTATTATTATTTTTTTTCAGAATATTGAGAAATTTACATCTACTTATACATGATGTTTGCACGCTCAATTTTCATTCATTAGGATTATCCGGTTCTGTGCTTACTTTTTTCTGCAGAAGCGGTCCGCTCCGGGCCTGAGTTTCATTATTTCGGAACAATAACTGGCTGCTTTATTTTCTTTTTTTCTCCCCCCCCCCCTTTTTTTTCCTTTTTGAAAAAGTAACAGTGGTATTGTACATTTTTTAACGGAATCTTTTGAAAATTGCTTAACAAATTAAATAGAAATATTTTTTTTTTCCGTCCAAATGACATTTAATCTTTTACCGAGCCGTCTACTGAATGTAAATATCACCAATGTAATCATTAACGTTGTAACATATAATCGAACGTATAATCTTAAAATTTGTGCGATGCATACGTTGTATTTTAAAAATAATAATAAATGCAGGCTATTGTTGGTTGAGAAATATCAGCATTTTTTGTAGAAATTGATACCGTACCGACTGGGCCGGGCATTATTTTTACCAAGCCGGGTCATGAATCTTGAAAATATAAACTGGTCGGGCAAGGATCGGATAAAAGATAGTATCTAGACAGCTTTTTTTTCGAGCCTAAAATTTTGGTCCATACAGACCTCTAAATCATCAAATATTTAGTTATTATATATATGTGCTAAATATCTAGTTATTGCTAGTGGTGCTTCACTCGCTTTGCTGGTCTTTTATTCCCAAACTATCCGCGGCTTAAACGAATTTGTGGTTGGGGGAACCGCTGCCTTCGGCAGCGCATAGAAATCTTTATTTTTCATTTTTAAAAAGCATAATTGTATTTGCTCAAAGGCACGCGGCGATCGACACAGATTAAGTTTCGGAAAAAAATATCAAATAATCACTGCAAAAGGCGAAAAAATACTAAAACTCTCATTAAAAAAAAAAAAAAAAAGAAGAAAAAAATCGAGAAAATCAAAAATCGCAGGGAACAAATTTTAGTACAATCGGACAAAAAATTCAAATTAGATTCCTTTTATGAATGTGAAAAAACTGCCGCGACACGCGAAAAATCGTTGAAAATCTCATAAAAAAATTGGTGAAAAAATCAAAAATCTCTTAGGACAATATTTACTGCATTTAGTTAAAAGATCGAAACCGGATTCCTTTTACAAATGTGAAAAATCGTTGCAAAATGTCGCAAAACGTTAAAATTCGAATTAAAAAAATTCGCGAAAAATTCAAAAATCGCTATACGAATTCCGAATAAACTTTTTGAAAAATATAACAAAATTTAATATATTGGGTTAAAAAAATTGAAACCGGATTTCATTTACTAGAGTGGAAAAGTCACCGCAAAACACTAAAAAATCGCATAAAAAACTAAATATAAAAAAATCTAATAAAAAAATCCAAAAACATGCTTCTGAGTGCTTAACTTCAGATGTACAAGTGCCAAATCTTCTAGCTTTGCGCGCAGCGGTCTCCTCAGAAAACTCTTGACAAACAGACAGGCATGCAGACACACAGTGTTGAATTCAGAGACAATTTTTCTCCGGGAGGGATTTCTGTGACTCCGATTTGGACATTATAGAGTTCCGGGGGGAAATTGCACTTTTTTACCATTAAAAGCATAAAATCTGAAATCTTCCGGGGAGAAATTTAAATGCTCCGGGAGGGAAAGATCCTCCCGAGCCACCCCCTGAATTCAACACTGCAGACACACATGCAAACTTCTGTATTTATTATTATGGGATAACACCTATGCAACACCCAAATTACAATAGCTGTGTAAAAAAGCTACTAATAATTTACCATCATAGTTAATATTTGTGTATTGTAACTAATTTACACCCCTTCTAAATTTTTAAAAATCTTATTTTAACAGATTCGATCGTGAGGTATTAGGAGTGTCTCATCGATGGAAAGTTGGTCCCTATGGACAGATTCGTCTACTTTCAGCAAGTGAATCTCAAGATGACGAAAGGACGGAGTTCAGACGTTGCGTCAAATCGACTGACGAAGGTTAGTTTTAATTTATTCTCTCTGCATTTTAAAGCAAACCCTCGCATGGATTATCGCCTACATCGCACACTTATTCGTCAAATGACTTAACTCAAGAACCGTTATTTTCGAGATATCAATGAATCATGAAAATTACTTTTAAATATCGGTAAAAAAGATCGAATTAGAGCAGTTTTATATCTTTTTACCGCTCTGGATATTGTGCAACCCTATCGTAAAACAAATCTTCAGATAACGTGGTTTACATTTACATTACGTGGTTACATTACTCTTTGAGGTTCCCCGACTCCGTTTTTGCTAAATTTAAGTATATTCTTATGTGTGTATGTGTGTATGCATACATCTTTAAATTTCCTTGCGTTTTTAGATCTCCTGAGCCAGTCCCCTGCACCTAGGTCACCGTAGACATAGGTGTTTCGTATAGACATAAGTATAAGAACATATTGTAATTATGATAACAACCCTATTGTGTAAATATTGGTACTTTCATAGCCTGTTAACCCCTTGAAGGGCGGTGGAATATTTTTCATGCCACTTAATTTTAATCAAGGTTTTTACCAGAACTTTTGAACAAAATTTCAGTTTTATAGCTTTGGTAAAAGAAAGCTGTAATATTACATTTCCTTATTCTCAAACAAAATTTTTCTACATTTCTTGTGTGAATTCAACATTACAGATATGCAATTATTTGGCCCTGAAACAGTTAAAGCCTTAAAACAACTGAATCAGCTGCTTTGTTTCTTGTGATTGTATTATCTAAATCTGTCATCTAAAGGCATTCTAAAGCCAATATGTCTGTTTGATTTCTGAGAACTAAAATTGGTGCTTATTCTTCCTCTTTCGAAAGCATCTAACATCATATTAGATTCTTAGATTAGTGGGGCGTATTTTAGAAAATAATCGGACACGTTAAATTGGATCGGTTTGAATAGTGTAATGGGCGGCTTGTTTGTAGTGTCTAGCACTGACCTTCACGAGGCTTTACTAAACATATAAAATAAATCTAGCATTCGAGAATTAATCTTCTCATGCGTGAATTATTTTTCAGGCAATGAAAAACATATTTTACACTTAAAATAATTAAAAATGGATTATTACGGACAAATAATGTTGAATTTTAAAATTCATTTATTACAAAGCTACAGAACGTACAAAATATGGAATTTACAAGCAATAAAAAAGTATTTTTCATGGTTGTTAAATAGGTTTTGTAATAATTTAAATTTCGGTTACACTAATACGAAGTAGAATACAACAATCTATATATTTAAAGCGAAAAGCGCATTCTGTCAAATTCACACTCTTTTCCACATGAAAATCGTCTCTTTGCGCATGCTTCAACAGTTTTTTTTTAAAGACTTCTACCCTTCGAAACGGGAAACGTGTTTATCCCTCACCTGTTTAGTCTAGAACTGTTTAGCCTAGGGGAATTGAAAAGGGTTGATTGAAAACTGATGAAGTCGTAATATGGCCATTGCGTTAAAAAGCTTTTTTTTTTTTTTTTTTTTTTTTTTTTTTAACGAACTCTTGTTTTCAGTACTAAATATGCATATTTTTTCGTAAAATTTTAAAAGAGAGCTTGGATACAGTGATATTTATAATTGATTAAAATTTGAAAGAGTTCGGAAGATGAAAAGTATTTTTTTATTGCTATGTTAAAGGAGCCGAGCCGACACGAAAACAAACAAAAAAGCGAGAAGAAAAACATATCTTTTATAACTAGATAACAATATTTTTTCACGAAATTTTTACACGGGCTGTAAAACCGTTTTATTTATAACCAATAAAGATTTCAAAGATTTCGGACAAAAATAACAATAAAATGAGTGCGTTTATCACTAAACATCAATTTGTTTTTGCGAATTTTTCATTTTAATATATAATTTCATACAAAATCGGGTTAAAATGTAAAATAATCAAAACTTGATTTTTTAAAAAATTATTATCACGGCTAGTAATAATAATAACGATAATAAAATTGCCATATTCTTGTTCAGATCCAAGAACCGGCCAAAGTACCACATGTTGACCCATCGCCCACAGTTTATGGAAGCCGTTGGGAAATGGTTAGGGTATAGAGTTCTCTCTAATTTCGAGCGTATCTGAGCAGAAAACGGTTGAGCCACTGTTGGGTATTCGTTGGCCAAAGATACTGCAAGGTGGACATTTCTTACTGTGCGGCAACAGTTAGTCTACGTTTATCCAACCATTTTATGCTTATTGATGAAATTATCTGAGAAAATCTTCTCTCACAGACAACAGAAACAATTTTTTCAAAGCCAGATTTTCCAAATGGATATTTTAAAAGAAAATAGTTCTGTCATTTATTACTGTATTTCACAAGCAATATTGAACTTCATATGATGTTTATATGTGATAAGAGAAAAAATAAAATTTTCAAAGCTCTTTTTGTGGGTTTTTTTAAACTCTTTTATTTAACTTTATTTTTGCATCGAAATTTTTAATAAAATTTTCACTGGCTTCCTAATATGCTAGAAATATAAACATTATGTACACAGGTGTGTTTTTGATGACAATACAACATTTTAATATTTTCAGAACGTAAAAATAAATTAATAAATTAATTTTAAGGCATTTTTCTGTTAGCTGGCCGCTGCTGATAAATCGTCAAATAATCTTTATGGTTACAACTGTTTACGAGTTACCAAAATAATGGAGTTAATGATGTGCCAAAGCACTCTCACTAAATTATAACAAGAGACTGTGAAAATGCAACGAAGAAATATTTTAAACGCTAAAAAGTAGAAATATATAAATAAAAAATAAAGAGTAATATATATTTTTTAAATGCTCTTTTATTATTTTTCAGCTTCACATACGAGATTATCAGGCATGAGAGAGTTAACTGACATAATGATTATAATAAAGTAATTCACAGTAAACTAAAATAGTATGTTTTCTATAGTAGATTGAAAATTAATAAATCAAAATTAGCACATAAATAAATGAGTGGTCCATGTAAGGCATTTTAACTAGAAGTTTAACACATAAACATCAAAACATAACATTCACATTACAATACAATATTCAGAGAATATTTTAATCTACAATAAAAATAAAGCAAATAGAGGGCGTAACCATACAGACTCATTTTCAATTTTTAGTGCTGCCATCTAGAGACTATTTATTGAAATACAAACAGTATATTTTCTATAAATATAAGCTTATTAAAGAAAGTTTAAAGAAAAAGGGAAATTTAAGCGGTGGTAGAAAATACTTCAGCAAATAAGTTTTATGCTCCTAACGACGGTCTCATCCTGTTTATTCTAAAAAATTATGGGTTTCACATTTCAGTCCGATCATGGATTTTCTTTTTCAGAACATTAATAATGCTGAACAAATTTTAACGAACTTTTTAACTAAGTTATCTTGTTTTGTGTATAATCACACCCACCTCATCTTTCGATATTATTACATTTCACAAGGGTTAAAATAAGGTTTGACTGTTGAAAGTCTCGTTAAAATATGTACATTATTGTTATGAATAAACATTCAGGTTCGTATTGGAGTTAAGCCATTCTTAACTAAATGAAGGGATTATGACTCTGATTTAATTGCAGTGTTCTGTACCTTCTCAAAGCATTTTTCTCTTTTTTTTTTTGGGGGGGGGGATGGGAGGTTGTGGGGGATGGGAGGTTGTGGGGGATGGGAGGTTGTGGGGGAATACCGTACTATACTGAAGTTTTAGCCATTTGCCTAACTTGTGCGATCATAAAAATTATCCGAATTTAAATAAATGGAAATTTTAAGAGAGCTAAAACTTTCAATGCATTGTTGAAATCTCGGAAGCCTGAAAGAAGTAGATTTTGAGTGATGTTTAAAACCATGTAGTTTGTTTATCAATTGATATACATGTTAAATGACTTTCTCATTTCAAATAGACATATTTTAATTTAGACATAACACAAAAAATATATCCTACATGCATAGTTTTATTTAGTGGGAGTATTTAAATATTATTTATCTGTTTATGACTATAAGTCAGTTAAATACACTTATCTATAACAGTATTGCAGTAACAGTATTAGATATCTTTAAATTTTACATGCAGTATAAATTATTGAAACATCCAGAAAGTTGGTGGAAAAAAAAATATTTTCTTCTATATCATCTAAAATTTTATAGTTTCATTCATAAATTTAGATAGATCTAAAGAAACAAATGAGCTAATTCATAAGCATGTGAAGTTACAGCTTTCTAGCTTTAATATACTTTATAAAATGTGAATCTAAAGTTATAAAAAGTGAATTATGAGCAAAACAATTAGAAACAGATATACACATGTATGTGTGGCACAGTTTGTTTACGAACTTGGATGTTCTATTTAGAACTTACGAGTTTATATATCGTGGAACTATATGAATTAGTTATTTTCGGATTTGTCTGAATCTGTTTTATCTTTTAAGCGTAAAAATGGAAATTTGAAAATGTAAAGCATTTTGTTATGCCATCTGTGGCCTAAAAATGTAAGGATGATTTTCTATAATTTTTTCTACTCATAAGCATGTCTCAAGAAAGAAAAAATAAAATGCTTGATATTTACTGAACAGAAAAAAATACATTAAAATTCCAAAAAGCAACATTAAAAATTCATCATCCAACTGTTTGCGTCATATTGGCATAAGATAAAAAAAATAAATGATTCAGTCGAACAGGTAAATAAATTTATTAATAAAAAAATATATTTTAATTAAATATATATATATATAACCATAAATGAAACATTATCATAACACCAACTTAAACAATGAAATAATAATTAAGTATGTAATAATTAGTTCACAATGAAAGATTCCCCAACACACTGAATATGGAAACAAAAACATATTAAAAGAATATATATATATATCCCTCCCTCTATCTATCTATCTATCTATCTCTCCCTCCCTCTATATCTCTCTCTCTATCTTTCTCTCTCTATATATTTTTTAAAATGATTTTTAATGTAAATTCCGATAATTCAGGTGAAAATATATAACAATCTATTAAAAAAAAAAAACCCTTCTGCTTTAAGGAAGTAGCTAAATAATCATTTTTATGTATATAATAACTCAGTAACATTTTTTTATGTGTATTTCCAGTTGTATTCCGGGTGTATTGTGCTGACCACACTTATACGACGATCAAAACACCAGTCGGTGCAACAGCTGAAGCCATCAAACGCAGTGCCGCTGAAAAATTGGGCTTTAAAGATGAACTTTTACTTGTCGAAGTTAAATCCACATCTGAACGTGTCATCTTCAAAGACTCTGAAGTCAGTGTCCCCAGCGGCCTCAGTGTTAATGGCAGGATTTTCTTGACGCCGGCCGACCAAATAGATCTCCTTACGCCCTTGCCAGAACAGGGCGGTCCTGCAGATGGAACTGGGGTAATTTTGGAATCTCTGAACTCTTTGGACATCGCCTATAATATGACCATGTACGAATGGGATCTCTTTTCATGTGTCCATGAGGTAAGATATTGATTTCTACCGCTGATGTACAGTCCACGCTTGTTATAATGACACTCCTTATTCTGAAGAAAGTTATTATAATGGGGATCGCCACAATGGATACTGTTTATATCATTATTCTTTTCCGTTTCTAAATCAATTCTGTGACTCGCACAGGAGGAAAAAAATAAAAATTTCGAAACAAAACCATATAATTACTTATAAATCAGCAATTAGTTATACATAACTAACACTGACACCATTGAATGTACACATGAAAGCGATACGTGCATAGAAATAAAAAAGGTTTTGTTTTGGCGTAGACAAGGGAGTATTCATATCAATGGCTCCACATGACCAATGGGAAATGCGCATCTGAATGTTTCATCTTGAAAGACTATGATGTCAGTGTCCCCAGTGTCTGTCCAACTGTACACGCTCCAATACTAGAAAGTAAAACTCGATAAGTCATACAAACAGAATGTTTTAGCAGTAGACAAAGGAGTATTTCTATCGACGATTCCACATGACCAATGAGAAATACACATTTGAAAATGCCATTTTAAAATAATCAGAAGTCAATTTCTTCAGTTGCTCAATGTTAAAGGCAGGATTTTCTTGATGCCAGCTTGTCAATAAGTAGATCTTAGTCTCTGTCAGCTCAGGACAGTTTTGCAGACTGAGTAAGATATATTTTGGAATCTTTAAACTTTTTAGATATCGGTTCAAATATGGCCATGTACTAATGGAATCTCTTTTCGTTTGATCATGGGGTAAGATATTTTTGCAGTAGTGCAGTGGATACTTGTTAAAACGACATCCTTTATACAAAAGAAACAGTCACAGTAACATGGGAGTTTATTGTAACAGATGTTTTGGAAACAAATTGTATATATTTTTTAATTTCTAAAGCTATACTGTGATATGCACACGCAAAACATGTACGAGTAATTACCTACAAAAAACCATGTACGAGTAATTAACTACAAAAAACCATGTACGAGTAATTAACTACGAATCATCGATTAATTACACATAACTAAAGCTATTGGACTTACAATAAATCGAAATTCGCAAAATATGTCTGTCCGATTGTATACACTATTTTTTGCAAAATACATCGAGCAGCCGTTGAAATAACATGCTTTTTGGGGTAGACTAAATTGGAGCATTGGAAAATTATAGAAGTGGTGGCTCAAGCAGTCATTTTCAAATAAATTGCATATTGATTAATAAAATATTTATGGGAATAATGAAACTAATTATTAATGCTATTATTGTAAAATTAATGATTTAAAATATTTGAGGAACTGAATTCTAAATAGTTAAGATTATCAAACTGATGAAAATGAGGGATTCATGGGGACAAATTCCATTTGATATAATAAAAAGTTTTACAGAATATGAATAGTCTTTTATTATCAGAGAGCATGTAATCTTATTTCGTGTTACAATCTGAAAGTGTTAAATATTCTGAAAATACTTAATAACTAGCAGACCCGCCCGGCGTTGCCCGGGACTGTGATAATAATAATAAAAAAAAATCAAATTTTTATTATTTTATATCTTTAACCTGATTTTGTATGAAATTATATTTAAAAATGAAAAAAATCGCGTGAAAAAATATTGATGTTTAGTGATAAAAGCGCTCATTTTCTTGTTCTTTTTGTCCGAACTCTTTGAAATCTTTATTGGTTATAAATAAGACGGTTTTACAGACTGTGTAAAAATTTCGTGAAAAAATGGTGTTATCTAGCTGTAAAAGAAATGTTTTCTTCTCGCTTTTTTGTTTGTTTATTTGTTGGCTCCTTTAACATAGCAATAAAGAAATAGATTTCATCTTCCGAACTCTTTGAAATTTCAATCGGTTATAAATATCACTGTATTCAAGCTTTCTTTAAAATTTTACGAAAAAATGTGATTTAGTAATGGTAACAGGAGTTCTTAAAAAAAAAAAAACTCTCAACGCAATGGCCATATTATAATCCCCCTAGGCTAAGCAGGTGAGGGCTAAACACGTTTCCCGTTTCTGAGGGTAAAATCCTTACAAAAAAAAAAAAAAAAAAGTTGAAGCATGCGCAAAGAGACGATTTTCGTGTGGAAAAGATAGTGTGAATTTGACAGAATGCGCTTTTCGCTTTAAATATATAGATAGCAATGTGAAAGAAATTAAACTGAGTGTTAAAACTTTCAACTATTAAAATAAAATGCGTTAACAATTAAAAATGTGGGTGCAAAGCTAAAAATTGAAATCCCTGATCTGCAGATTTCCACGACAGAAACGTAATCTATAATTATTGGACATTTTTATATACCCAGAGTTTATTTCGTTGTTGGAAACTATTTTTCAAATGTTGAAGGCAGAAAATAGTAATATTTTAGGCTCTTTGGTATCGGGATTTCAGTGTATGTGGTCAGTTTCTTATGTTTCAATGGTTAAATTTTACTTAAAGTTTTATATATTGAACTTCCATAATGACATGCTGCATTTGCGCAATCATTTGTGGATAGTTATATTTTTATTTTAATTTTTATTTTAATTTTTATATTCATTTGAATATCGTTCTATTGCAGCCATCAATTAGATTTCAACTAATTACAGCCCAAATTTTGGCATATCTTATATTTTCATAATTATTAAATACATTATTTTAATGCTGCCTATGCGCATATTTTGATGTATTTCTTGTATTTCATTACCATCATTTTAAGTTGCTGCATTCTTAACTTTTTGTATTTTTGCTATTGAAATAACATGTTGATTTGGCCGTTTGCATTGATTATGTTTGGGTCAGAAGAGTTTGGTCATTTTGCATATTGAACTATCTGGTTTGTATATTCTGTAAGGGCTTCTATTGTTAAAATTTTAAATATGTACTAAGGTATTTTATACTAGTTATGGTGGGACATTTTTTCTTCTATGTAAATATTGTACATAAATTATAATTTTTGTAATCCAGGTTTTGTATTTTTATTATTATTATTATAATTTTTATTTTATTTTTTAAATTTACGATTATTGGTAATTAACATAGAATTTTATTTTTTGAATTTTTAATTATTGGTATTAATTATCCTAGAAGAAAAATGATAAATTTGTAATGAATATTCGTACTATTTAACCTAGAAATCAACTAATAAATTTGTAGCATTATGTATTACATAATCATATTTTTATACAATTTTATATTATGTATATTTAAACATTGTCAAATTTTATTTATGATATAAAAATCTCAATATGGTCAGTAATAATAAAAAAGATTTAGCGACTGGCAATTTAGGCGATAATAATTATATTAGGTCTAATGCTCGGTACTTGGAAATTGACAGGGATTTCTTTGGATCGTCAAACAGTTACCTGTCTTATTGTCCCAAAGTGAAACTCAAATTCAAAAAATGTTCGTCACCACGTTGCTTAACATGCCCACATGCAGATCCATTATAAATTGTAAATAGTTCTAACGCTAAAATTAATGTATTTTTCTGTAAAGCTTACAACATTATTTATTCGATAAACTGCAATATTTGTAAGATGGAATATATTGGTCAATCATGTAATCCATTGCACTACAGAATCAATCAACATAGACAGGATATTATTAAAAATAATTCTATAAATGTTGAGCACATGCACTTTAGACAACATGACTTTAAAGATATTACAATAAAAATCTTAAGTATGCACAAAAATTTCACTGATAGACTACTTTATGAATCAATTTTTATCAAATCTCGTAACTCATTATATCCTTATGGTCTTAATTCTAAATTATTTAATCGTACAAACCTTGTTTATACTAATACTACTAAACATGAACATTACAGTAGCACTTATGCTATATTAAATCATACAGCAAATACAAAAACTACACGTACAAAAAGGGGTAAAAATTGTAATAGTTCACAGTATATCTCTAGTAATGATATTGAACGGCAGTTATCTAATTTGGAATATGAATTCAATAATTCTTACAATTGGCTTGATATTAGGAAAAATATTTTTTCGATCAAAAAGAAAAATCTTAACAAGTATTATAAAGTTTTTTTATCATTAAATCTATCGCCACATTTTAGTGATGTTTATTTTGATCTTTTATTATTTAGAATTAATCAACTTAATGTAAAAATTTCAAAAAACACTTACAAAAAAACTAACAACACTCTACTTATAATTACTTTTTCCAATATTGTACTTAATAAAATAAATATACACAATGTAATTAATAACATTGAGAACAAATTCCCCATAAAAAATTTTACAATACATAAATCGTACAAATACAACGTTACATTAGGACGTAGGATTTTCAATTACAATAAATTTTCAAAATTTCTAACATCAAATGATAAACCTCCTTGCTTATGTAATAATCCTAATTATAGCAATTATGTAGATAAGGTACATGGTCACATTATTACAGGGGATATTAATATTGTAGAGAATGATTACTTGCGTAATCTTATGACTAATGGGACTAAATTTCGATTACCTTCATGTTATACAATTTTTTCTATTTTAAAACAATTTAATCTGGATCTTGACCTTTTTATTTATAAAATATCAATAGATTATAATAAACCTCTTGAATTTTTTAATGAATGGAAATTAAATGTTTTAAGTAATTTAAATGCTGAACTTCATAGGAATTTGGACATATATAATTTTAATTTTAAACAACTAAATAGTGAAATAACGAATTTACAAAACAAATTTATTATTACATATGTTGATAAATCACCAAACAATTATCCTTTCATCTGCAAATATTATTATTCGCAGTTAATAACTAAAGCTATAAATACAAATTTAAACTTTAAAATAACTAATCTAGATAAAATCATTAATAATCGACATATATTTCAATTTTATAAATTACTAAAAATTAAAAACTATAACTTTAATTATCCATACATAGTTGTTATACCTAAATTCCACAAAACTCCTTTAAAATTTAGAACTGTAACAATCGGTTGTAATACTTATAACAATAATGCAAGCAAATTTTTATTAAGTATTCTCACTAAATTGTTTGAACTTACAAAACAAAAAGATAATTTGTATAGCATAAAAAATAGATTTCAACTTGTCAATAATATTAAAAATTTAAATAACATAAAATACATGAAGACGTTTGATTTTAATGACTTATTTAATAACATTGATATTAACGATATGTTCAAGATAGTAAATTTATTATATAAGGAATACAAGGATTCTATTAAATTAAAAAATAAAATTTCGTTAAATTACTTTAAAACATTAACTAAATTTATTCTCCATTATAATTATATTGTTTTTAATGATACTATATATATACAAAGCTGTGGACTCCCTCAAGATGGCATTGTTTCTTCAATTCTTGCAGAATTGTATTTATATTATTATGAACGTAACTCTAATATTGCTAATTGTAAAATATACCGTTATATAGATGACATTATTGTCTTCTATTTTAATAGTAATTCAAATTATTTATTACCTATAAAATATCATAAAAATTTAACTTATAGTTTCAATGTTATGGCAAATAATGAAATTAATTTTCTTGATCTTAAGATAATTCTTAAAGATAATAAACTTTTGTTTGACATTTATGACAAGCGAAATGATTTTACTTTTAAGGTTAACTTATTTACTAACTATTTGTCATGTATACATAAATCAGTATTTGTAAATATTTTACTAAATTTTGCACATAGAATTAATAATCTTTGTTCAAATAACTTTAAAAATCAAAATTTAAAACATATCCTTCAAATTGCACAAGTTTATGGATATCCTTACTATTTAGTTAAATCAATTTTACACATATAAATATAGATTTAATTTGGGTTAAATGTCTGTATTTTTTTTTTTTTTTTTTTTTGTGTTAAAATCTCCTTGATAAAAATGATAATCAACTTTTGATTGTTGATATATTTGGCTAAACTATGAATCCTATTGTGTGCGTTGCTGCATAGGATTATCCTAGTTTAATGTCATTCATATTTTAAAATTTAACGTTAATTTTCAACTTTTGACTGTTGATATATTTCGCTAAATTATAACTCATATTAAGAGCATGTGCTGCATAGGATCATCTTAGTTAAAAGTCATTCATAAATTAAAATTTACATGCGGGCAAATTCTATAATTGTTGTTATGATTATATGGAGTTAATATTATTGGGGTTGTAACAAAAGTTAAAATTATCAAGGATGTTACAATGGGTTAATCAATACAATATAATATTAATATGTTAAACATATTTAATTTTAGTAAATATTAAATATTTATTAAATATAGTACACTAATAAACATATCTCTTAGTTTTATATTATTTATTTTATTTTATTATTAGATCATTTAATTTAATTAATATTTATGTTTTTTATATATTTTTTTTTTCATGGTAGATATTATTTAAATAGCTGGATTTAAATTATAATAAGTGCATTACCATATTGAATAATCTATGTTATTTCTAAGTATAATACTAATTTATAAAATGAAAGCATCATATGGATTCTACATTAATGTTTGGGTTAAATTAAGATATATTTTAAATGGGTTAGTTAAAATATAAATTATATTATACTAGTAACTCTTATTCTCTATATATATCATTAATATTAACTAGTAAAATTAATATATTTACACTACATTACAGCTGCATATAAGTAATTATACATACAATATTAAAGTTTTAGTAGAATATCTGTACACCAGATGTCAGCAGCAATGTATTTGATAGTATGCTAAAATAGTCTAATATTTTTACAATATAGATAGCAGTAGTATAGCTTATTTAAAATATTAAAACTTGGAAATTTAGTATGGAGGTAATAATATCTATGAAATACTTTCAAATTATCAAGTAATATTATATATTTTAATTTATTAAATTAAAATTAAAATAAAATAATTAATGGTTTTTATTTATATGTATATCATAATTTTTTTTTCTACATTTTTTTAAATGTTGTAATCTATTTAGTTAAATAAAAATAACTGTAACTGTAGGTTACAATTTATGATCTGAAGGATTCTCTATTTAACTGTGAATTTAACCTCTTCTTTTGGATACAACTTTGTACATGTGCTCACAATATACTAAATATCTTGGGATATTATCAATATAGGTAATATATATATTTTTTAATTTTTTTAATTCTTTTTCACACTCCTTTTCAAATTGTATGTATAATTTATAATATTCCATTGTAAAGGTCTTGTTATTCAATATTGTTTCAGCGATTGTTCGGGCAAGATATGGCACTATATTTAGCAAAAGCTGGTGTCATATACAGAAAACAATCGTTCTTTGCTTATAAATGTGATTTTCTTGCCCTTGAAAAAGTAAATTACTTTATAAGCTTTTATTTGTGTATATACTCGTGTGGTTTATATTTCATTCCTTATTTTCTATTTATTTAATTTTTTTTTCTTCTTCTTAATTTGAATTAATAATGTTACTTTTATTAGGACTACAATTTTAATTTGTAAATTGACAGGGCTCTTTGGTATCGGGATTTCAGTGTATGTGGTCAGTTTCTTATGTTTCAATGGTTAAATTTTACTTAAAGTTTTATATATTGAACTTCCATAATGACATGCTGCATTTGCGCAATCATTTGTGGATAGTTATATTTTTATTTTAATTTTTATTTTAATTTTTATATTCATTTGAATATCGTTCTATTGCAGCCATCAATTAGATTTCATCTAATTACAGCCCAAATTTTGGCATATCTTATATTTTCATAATTATTAAATACATTATTTTAATGCTGCCTATGCGCATATTTTGATGTATTTCTTGTATTTCATTACCATCATTTTAAGTTGCTGCATTCTTAACTTTTTGTATTTTTGCTATTGAAATAACATGTTGATTTTGCCGTTTGCATTGGTTATGTTTGGGTCAGAAGAGTTTGGTCATTTTGCATATTGAACTATCTGGTTTGTATATTCTGTAAGGGCTTCTATTGTTAAAATTTTAAATATGTACTAAGGTATTTTATACTAGTTATGGTGGGACATTTTTTCTTCTATGTAAATATTGTACATAAATTATAATTTTTGTAATCCAGGTTTTGTATTTTTATTATTATTATTATAATTTTTATTTTATTTTTTAAATTTACGATTATTGGTAATTAACATAGAATTTTATTTTTTGAATTTTTAATTATTGGTATTAATTATCCTAGAAGAAAAATGATAAATTTGTAATGAATATTCGTACTATTTAACCTAGAAATCAACTAATAAATTTGTAGCATTATGTATTACATAATCATATTTTTATACAATTTTATATTATGTATATTTAAACATTGTCAAATTTTATTTATGATATAAAAATCTCAATATGGTCAGTAATAATAAAAAAGATTTAGCGACTGGCAATTTAGGCGATAATAATTATATTAGGTCTAATGCTCGGTACTTGGAAATTGACAGGGATTTCTTTGGATCGTCAAACAGTTACCTGTCTTATTGTCCCAAAGTGAAACTCAAATTCAAAAAATGTTCGTCACCACGTTGCTTAACATGCCCACATGCAGATCCATTATAAATTGTAAATAGTTCTAACGCTAAAATTAATGTATTTTTCTGTAAAGCTTACAACATTATTTATTCGATAAACTGCAATATTTGTAAGATGGAATATATTGGTCAATCATGTAATCCATTGCACTACAGAATCAATCAACATAGACAGGATATTATTAAAAATAATTCTATAAATGTTGAGCACATGCACTTTAGACAACATGACTTTAAAGATATTACAATAAAAATCTTAAGTATGCACAAAAATTTCACTGATAGACTACTTTATGAATCAATTTTTATCAAATCTCGTAACTCATTATATCCTTATGGTCTTAATTCTAAATTATTTAATCGTACAAACCTTGTTTATACTAATACTACTAAACATGAACATTACAGTAGCACTTATGCTATATTAAATCATACAGCAAATACAAAAACTACACGTACAAAAAGGGGTAAAAATTGTAATAGTTCACAGTATATCTCTAGTAATGATATTGAACGGCAGTTATCTAATTTGGAATATGAATTCAATAATTCTTACAATTGGCTTGATATTAGGAAAAATATTTTTTCGATCAAAAAGAAAAATCTTAACAAGTATTATAAAGTTTTTTTATCATTAAATCTATCGCCACATTTTAGTGATGTTTATTTTGATCTTTTATTATTTAGAATTAATCAACTTAATGTAAAAATTTCAAAAAACACTTACAAAAAAACTAACAACACTCTACTTATAATTACTTTTTCCAATATTGTACTTAATAAAATAAATATACACAATGTAATTAATAACATTGAGAACAAATTCCCCATAAAAAATTTTACAATACATAAATCGTACAAATACAACGTTACATTAGGACGTAGGATTTTCAATTACAATAAATTTTCAAAATTTCTAACATCAAATGATAAACCTCCTTGCTTATGTAATAATCCTAATTATAGCAATTATGTAGATAAGGTACATGGTCACATTATTACAGGGGATATTAATATTGTAGAGAATGATTACTTGCGTAATCTTATGACTAATGGGACTAAATTTCGATTACCTTCATGTTATACAATTTTTTCTATTTTAAAACAATTTAATCTGGATCTTGACCTTTTTATTTATAAAATATCAATAGATTATAATAAACCTCTTGAATTTTTTAATGAATGGAAATTAAATGTTTTAAGTAATTTAAATGCTGAACTTCATAGGAATTTGGACATATATAATTTTAATTTTAAACAACTAAATAGTGAAATAACGAATTTACAAAACAAATTTATTATTACATATGTTGATAAATCACCAAACAATTATGCTTTCATCTGCAAATATTATTATTCGCAGTTAATAACTAAAGCTATAAATACAAATTTAAACTTTAAAATAACTAATCTAGATAAAATCATTAATAATCGACATATATTTCAATTTTATAAATTACTAAAAATTAAAAACTATAACTTTAATTATCCATACATAGTTGTTATACCTAAATTCCACAAAACTCCTTTAAAATTTAGAACTGTAACAATCGGTTGTAATACTTATAACAATAATGCAAGCAAATTTTTATTAAGTATTCTCACTAAATTGTTTGAACTTACAAAACAAAAAGATAATTTGTATAGCATAAAAAATAGTTTTCAACTTGTCAATAATATTAAAAATTTAAATAACATAAAATACATGAAGACGTTTGATTTTAATGACTTATTTAATAACACTGATATTAACGATATGTTCAAGATAGTAAATTTATTATATAAGGAATACAAGGATTCTATTAAATTAAAAAATAAAATTTCGTTAAATTACTTTAAAACATTAACTAAATTTATTCTCCATTATAATTATATTGTTTTTAATGATACTATATATATACAAAGCTGTGGACTCCCTCAAGGTGGCATTGTTTCTTCAATTCTTGCAGAATTGTATTTATATTATTATGAACGTAACTCTAATATTGCTAATTGTAAAATATACCGTTATATAGATGACATTATTGTCTTCTATTTTAATAGTAATTCAAATTATTTATTACCTATAAAATATCATAAAAATTTAACTTATAGTTTCAATGTTATGGCAAATAATGAAATTAATTTTCTTGATCTTAAGATAATTCTTAAAGATAATAAACTTTTGTTTGACATTTATGACAAGCGAAATGATTTTACTTTTAAGGTTAACTTATTTACTAACTATTTGTCATGTATACATAAATCAGTATTTGTAAATATTTTACTAAATTTTGCACATAGAATTAATAATCTTTGTTCAAATAACTTTAAAAATCAAAATTTAAAACATATCCTTCAAATTGCACAAGTTTATGGATATCCTTACTATTTAGTTAAATCAATTTTACACATATAAATATAGATTTAATTTGGGTTAAATGTCTGTATTTTTTTTTTTTTTTTTTTTTTTGTGTTAAAATCTCCTTGATAAAAATGATAATCAACTTTTGATTGTTGATATATTTGGCTAAACTATGAATCCTATTGTGTGCGTTGCTGCATAGGATTATCCTAGTTTAATGTCATTCATATTTTAAAATTTAACGTTAATTTTCAACTTTTGACTGTTGATATATTTCGCTAAATTATAACTCATATTAAGAGCATGTGCTGCATAGGATCATCTTAGTTAAAAGTCATTCATAAATTAAAATTTACATGCGGGCAAATTCTATAATTGTTGTTATGATTATATGGAGTTAATATTATTGGGGTTGTAACAAAAGTTAAAATTATCAAGGATGTTACAATGGGTTAATCAATACAATATAATATTAATATGTTAAACATATTTAATTTTAGTAAATATTAAATATTTATTAAATATAGTACACTAATAAACATATCTCTTAGTTTTATATTATTTATTTTATTTTATTATTAGATCATTTAATTTAATTAATATTTATGTTTTTTATATATTTTTTTTTTCATGGTAGATATTATTTAAATAGCTGGATTTAAATTATAATAAGTGCATTACCATATTGAATAATCTATGTTATTTCTAAGTATAATACTAATTTATAAAATGAAAGCATCATATGGATTCTACATTAATGTTTGGGTTAAATTAAGATATATTTTAAATGGGTTAGTTAAAATATAAATTATATTATACTAGTAACTCTTATTCTCTATATATATCATTAATATTAACTAGTAAAATTAATATATTTACACTACATTACAGCTGCATATAAGTAATTATACATACAATATTAAAGTTTTAGTAGAATATCTGTACACCAGATGTCAGCAGCAATGTATTTGATAGTATGCTAAAATAGTCTAATATTTTTACAATATAGATAGCAGTAGTATAGCTTATTTAAAATATTAAAACTTGGAAATTTAGTATGGAGGTAATAATATCTATGAAATACTTTCAAATTATCAAGTAATATTATATATTTTAATTTATTAAATTAAAATTAAAATAAAATAATTAATGGTTTTTATTTATATGTATATCATAATTTTTTTTTCTACATTTTTTTAAATGTTGTAATCTATTTAGTTAAATAAAAATAACTGTAACTGTAGGTTACAATTTATGATCTGAAGGATTCTCTATTTAACTGTGAATTTAACCTCTTCTTTTGGATACAACTTTGTACATGTGCTCACAATATACTAAATATCTTGGGATATTATCAATATAGGTAATATATATATTTTTTAATTTTTTTAATTCTTTTTCACACTCCTTTTCAAATTGTATGTATAATTTATAATATTCCATTGTAAAGGTCTTGTTATTCAATATTGTTTCAGCGATTGTTCGGGCAAGATATGGCACTATATTTAGCAAAAGCTGGTGTCATATACAGAAAACAATCGTTCTTTGCTTATAAATGTGATTTTCTTGCCCTTGAAAAAGTAAATTACTTTATAAGCTTTTATTTGTGTATATACTCGTGTGGTTTATATTTCATTCCTTATTTTCTATTTATTTAATTTTTTTTTTCTTCTTCTTAATTTGAATTAATAATGTTACTTTTATTAGGACTACAATTTTAATTTGTAAATTGACAGGGCTCTTTGGTATCGGGATTTCAGTGTATGTGGTCAGTTTCTTATGTTTCAATGGTTAAATTTTACTTAAAGTTTTATATATTGAACTTCCATAATGACATGCTGCATTTGCGCAATCATTTGTGGATAGTTATATTTTTATTTTTATTTTTATTTTAATTTTTATATTCATTTGAATATCGTTCTATTGCAGCCATCAATTAGATTTCATCTAATTACAGCCCAAATTTTGGCATATCTTATATTTTCATAATTATTAAATACATTATTTTAATGCTGCCTATGCGCATATTTTGATGTATTTCTTGTATTTCATTACCATCATTTTAAGTTGCTGCATTCTTAACTTTTTGTATTTTTGCTATTGAAATAACATGTTGATTTGGCCGTTTGCATTGATTATGTTTGGGTCAGAAGAGTTTGGTCATTTTGCATATTGAACTATCTGGTTTGTATATTCTGTAAGGGCTTCTATTGTTAAAATTTTAAATATGTACTAAGGTATTTTATACTAGTTATGGTGGGACATTTTTTCTTCTATGTAAATATTGTACATAAATTATAATTTTTGTAATCCAGGTTTTGTATTTTTATTATTATTATTATAATTTTTATTTTATTTTTTAAATTTACGATTATTGGTAATTAACATAGAATTTTATTTTTTGAATTTTTAATTATTGGTATTAATTATCCTAGAAGAAAAATGATAAATTTGTAATGAATATTCGTACTATTTAACCTAGAAATCAACTAATAAATTTGTAGCATTATGTATTACATAATCATATTTTTATACAATTTTATATTATGTATATTTAAACATTGTCAAATTTTATTTATGATATAAAAATCTCAATATGGTCAGTAATAATAAAAAAGATTTAGCGACTGGCAATTTAGGCGATAATAATTATATTAGGTCTAATGCTCGGTACTTGGAAATTGACAGGGATTTCTTTGGATCGTCAAACAGTTACCTGTCTTATTGTCCCAAAGTGAAACTCAAATTCAAAAAATGTTCGTCACCACGTTGCTTAACATGCCCACATGCAGATCCATTATAAATTGTAAATAGTTCTAACGCTAAAATTAATGTATTTTTCTGTAAAGCTTACAACATTATTTATTCGATAAACTGCAATATTTGTAAGATGGAATATATTGGTCAATCATGTAATCCATTGCACTACAGAATCAATCAACATAGACAGGATATTATTAAAAATAATTCTATAAATGTTGAGCACATGCACTTTAGACAACATGACTTTAAAGATATTACAATAAAAATCTTAAGTATGCACAAAAATTTCACTGATAGACTACTTTATGAATCAATTTTTATCAAATCTCGTAACTCATTATATCCTTATGGTCTTAATTCTAAATTATTTAATCGTACAAACCTTGTTTATACTAATACTACTAAACATGAACATTACAGTAGCACTTATGCTATATTAAATCATACAGCAAATACAAAAACTACACGTACAAAAAGGGGTAAAAATTGTAATAGTTCACAGTATATCTCTAGTAATGATATTGAACGGCAGTTATCTAATTTGGAATATGAATTCAATAATTCTTACAATTGGCTTGATATTAGGAAAAATATTTTTTCGATCAAAAAGAAAAATCTTAACAAGTATTATAAAGTTTTTTTATCATTAAATCTATCGCCACATTTTAGTGATGTTTATTTTGATCTTTTATTATTTAGAATTAATCAACTTAATGTAAAAATTTCAAAAAACACTTACAAAAAAACTAACAACACTCTACTTATAATTACTTTTTCCAATATTGTACTTAATAAAATAAATATACACAATGTAATTAATAACATTGAGAACAAATTCCCCATAAAAAATTTTACAATACATAAATCGTACAAATACAACGTTACATTAGGACGTAGGATTTTCAATTACAATAAATTTTCAAAATTTCTAACATCAAATGATAAACCTCCTTGCTTATGTAATAATCCTAATTATAGCAATTATGTAGATAAGGTACATGGTCACATTATTACAGGGGATATTAATATTGTAGAGAATGATTACTTGCGTAATCTTATGACTAATGGGACTAAATTTCGATTACCTTCATGTTATACAATTTTTTCTATTTTAAAACAATTTAATCTGGATCTTGACCTTTTTATTTATAAAATATCAATAGATTATAATAAACCTCTTGAATTTTTTAATGAATGGAAATTAAATGTTTTAAGTAATTTAAATGCTGAACTTCATAGGAATTTGGACATATATAATTTTAATTTTAAACAACTAAATAGTGAAATAACGAATTTACAAAACAAATTTATTATTACATATGTTGATAAATCACCAAACAATTATGCTTTCATCTGCAAATATTATTATTCGCAGTTAATAACTAAAGCTATAAATACAAATTTAAACTTTAAAATAACTAATCTAGATAAAATCATTAATAATCGACATATATTTCAATTTTATAAATTACTAAAAATTAAAAACTATAACTTTAATTATCCATACATAGTTGTTATACCTAAATTCCACAAAACTCCTTTAAAATTTAGAACTGTAACAATCGGTTGTAATACTTATAACAATAATGCAAGCAAATTTTTATTAAGTATTCTCACTAAATTGTTTGAACTTACAAAACAAAAAGATAATTTGTATAGCATAAAAAATAGTTTTCAACTTGTCAATAATATTAAAAATTTAAATAACATAAAATACATGAAGACGTTTGATTTTAATGACTTATTTAATAACACTGATATTAACGATATGTTCAAGATAGTAAATTTATTATATAAGGAATACAAGGATTCTATTAAATTAAAAAATAAAATTTCGTTAAATTACTTTAAAACATTAACTAAATTTATTCTCCATTATAATTATATTGTTTTTAATGATACTATATATATACAAAGCTGTGGACTCCCTCAAGGTGGCATTGTTTCTTCAATTCTTGCAGAATTGTATTTATATTATTATGAACGTAACTCTAATATTGCTAATTGTAAAATATACCGTTATATAGATGACATTATTGTCTTCTATTTTAATAGTAATTCAAATTATTTATTACCTATAAAATATCATAAAAATTTAACTTATAGTTTCAATGTTATGGCAAATAATGAAATTAATTTTCTTGATCTTAAGATAATTCTTAAAGATAATAAACTTTTGTTTGACATTTATGACAAGCGAAATGATTTTACTTTTAAGGTTAACTTATTTACTAACTATTTGTCATGTATACATAAATCAGTATTTGTAAATATTTTACTAAATTTTGCACATAGAATTAATAATCTTTGTTCAAATAACTTTAAAAATCAAAATTTAAAACATATCCTTCAAATTGCACAAGTTTATGGATATCCTTACTATTTAGTTAAATCAATTTTACACATATAAATATAGATTTAATTTGGGTTAAATGTCTGTATTTTTTTTTTTTTTTTTTTTTTTGTGTTAAAATCTCCTTGATAAAAATGATAATCAACTTTTGATTGTTGATATATTTGGCTAAACTATGAATCCTATTGTGTGCGTTGCTGCATAGGATTATCCTAGTTTAATGTCATTCATATTTTAAAATTTAACGTTAATTTTCAACTTTTGACTGTTGATATATTTCGCTAAATTATAACTCATATTAAGAGCATGTGCTGCATAGGATCATCTTAGTTAAAAGTCATTCATAAATTAAAATTTACATGCGGGCAAATTCTATAATTGTTGTTATGATTATATGGAGTTAATATTATTGGGGTTGTAACAAAAGTTAAAATTATCAAGGATGTTACAATGGGTTAATCAATACAATATAATATTAATATGTTAAACATATTTAATTTTAGTAAATATTAAATATTTATTAAATATAGTACACTAATAAACATATCTCTTAGTTTTATATTATTTATTTTATTTTATTATTAGATCATTTAATTTAATTAATATTTATGTTTTTTATATATTTTTTTTTTCATGGTAGATATTATTTAAATAGCTGGATTTAAATTATAATAAGTGCATTACCATATTGAATAATCTATGTTATTTCTAAGTATAATACTAATTTATAAAATGAAAGCATCATATGGATTCTACATTAATGTTTGGGTTAAATTAAGATATATTTTAAATGGGTTAGTTAAAATATAAATTATATTATACTAGTAACTCTTATTCTCTATATATATCATTAATATTAACTAGTAAAATTAATATATTTACACTACATTACAGCTGCATATAAGTAATTATACATACAATATTAAAGTTTTAGTAGAATATCTGTACACCAGATGTCAGCAGCAATGTATTTGATAGTATGCTAAAATAGTCTAATATTTTTACAATATAGATAGCAGTAGTATAGCTTATTTAAAATATTAAAACTTGGAAATTTAGTATGGAGGTAATAATATCTATGAAATACTTTCAAATTATCAAGTAATATTATATATTTTAATTTATTAAATTAAAATTAAAATAAAATAATTAATGGTTTTTATTTATATGTATATCATAATTTTTTTTTCTACATTTTTTTAAATGTTGTAATCTATTTAGTTAAATAAAAATAACTGTAACTGTAGGTTACAATTTATGATCTGAAGGATTCTCTATTTAACTGTGAATTTAACCTCTTCTTTTGGATACAACTTTGTACATGTGCTCACAATATACTAAATATCTTGGGATATTATCAATATAGGTAATATATATATTTTTTAATTTTTTTAATTCTTTTTCACACTCCTTTTCAAATTGTATGTATAATTTATAATATTCCATTGTAAAGGTCTTGTTATTCAATATTGTTTCAGCGATTGTTCGGGCAAGATATGGCACTATATTTAGCAAAAGCTGGTGTCATATACAGAAAACAATCGTTCTTTGCTTATAAATGTGATTTTCTTGCCCTTGAAAAAGTAAATTACTTTATAAGCTTTTATTTGTGTATATACTCGTGTGGTTTATATTTCATTCCTTATTTTCTATTTATTTAATTTTTTTTTTCTTCTTCTTAATTTGAATTAATAATGTTACTTTTATTAGGACTACAATTTTAATTTGTAAATTGACAGGGCTCTTTGGTATCGGGATTTCAGTGTATGTGGTCAGTTTCTTATGTTTCAATGGTTAAATTTTACTTAAAGTTTTATATATTGAACTTCCATAATGACATGCTGCATTTGCGCAATCATTTGTGGATAGTTATATTTTTATTTTTATTTTTATTTTAATTTTTATATTCATTTGAATATCGTTCTATTGCAGCCATCAATTAGATTTCATCTAATTACAGCCCAAATTTTGGCATATCTTATATTTTCATAATTATTAAATACATTATTTTAATGCTGCCTATGCGCATATTTTGATGTATTTCTTGTATTTCATTACCATCATTTTAAGTTGCTGCATTCTTAACTTTTTGTATTTTTGCTATTGAAATAACATGTTGATTTGGCCGTTTGCATTGATTATGTTTGGGTCAGAAGAGTTTGGTCATTTTGCATATTGAACTATCTGGTTTGTATATTCTGTAAGGGCTTCTATTGTTAAAATTTTAAATATGTACTAAGGTATTTTATACTAGTTATGGTGGGACATTTTTTCTTCTATGTAAATATTGTACATAAATTATAATTTTTGTAATCCAGGTTTTGTATTTTTATTATTATTATTATAATTTTTATTTTATTTTTTAAATTTACGATTATTGGTAATTAACATAGAATTTTATTTTTTGAATTTTTAATTATTGGTATTAATTATCCTAGAAGAAAAATGATAAATTTGTAATGAATATTCGTACTATTTAACCTAGAAATCAACTAATAAATTTGTAGCATTATGTATTACATAATCATATTTTTATACAATTTTATATTATGTATATTTAAACATTGTCAAATTTTATTTATGATATAAAAATCTCAATATGGTCAGTAATAATAAAAAAGATTTAGCGACTGGCAATTTAGGCGATAATAATTATATTAGGTCTAATGCTCGGTACTTGGAAATTGACAGGGATTTCTTTGGATCGTCAAACAGTTACCTGTCTTATTGTCCCAAAGTGAAACTCAAATTCAAAAAATGTTCGTCACCACGTTGCTTAACATGCCCACATGCAGATCCATTATAAATTGTAAATAGTTCTAACGCTAAAATTAATGTATTTTTCTGTAAAGCTTACAACATTATTTATTCGATAAACTGCAATATTTGTAAGATGGAATATATTGGTCAATCATGTAATCCATTGCACTACAGAATCAATCAACATAGACAGGATATTATTAAAAATAATTCTATAAATGTTGAGCACATGCACTTTAGACAACATGACTTTAAAGATATTACAATAAAAATCTTAAGTATGCACAAAAATTTCACTGATAGACTACTTTATGAATCAATTTTTATCAAATCTCGTAACTCATTATATCCTTATGGTCTTAATTCTAAATTATTTAATCGTACAAACCTTGTTTATACTAATACTACTAAACATGAACATTACAGTAGCACTTATGCTATATTAAATCATACAGCAAATACAAAAACTACACGTACAAAAAGGGGTAAAAATTGTAATAGTTCACAGTATATCTCTAGTAATGATATTGAACGGCAGTTATCTAATTTGGAATATGAATTCAATAATTCTTACAATTGAATGCCTAAGGGAGGCCACTCGGCCCAGCAAAGCCTGGCCGTAGAGCGTTAGCACCTCCCCCGGGATGTTCCCCGGCACGCGGGGATTCGTTTTGGGTGATTCCAGCCACCGGCGGAAGGGAAGGCACGATGCCGAGACCGCCAGCGCACGCGCAAACGGCCCAAACAACAACAAAAAAGAATAAAAAGAAAATACAAACTAGGCCAAAGGCCGGCACTGCCAGGACAAGCCTAAGCGCGACAAGGGGCAGGCAAGAAAGCTAAAAAAAAAAAAAAAGAAAAAAAAAAGAAAAAGAAACTGAAAAAAGCCTGAACCGCTGGAGCCTGCACTCCCTCGCGACAGACAGCGGCAGGTGCAGTGATGAAGAACTTGTAGGTGAACAGTCCTTAACGCTCCTGCGTCATGACACACAGTTCGCGGCCAAGGCGGTCCTTGGATAATAATGATGCGCCGGAAAATGAGAGCTCAGTTCCCACGCGACAGATGGCGCCACAAGTTGTTGCGTTGGAGAGATGAGGTCGCTTCTAAAGACTGCGAAGGGAGCACAGCAAGGTGCTCAAACACTGACAAGGTACAGCCAAAAAAAAGGAAAAGTCAGGAGAAGGAGGGTAGGAAGATCAATTACAGTACTGATTGGTGGTGAAGAATTTAATATGTTTAGTTAAAAATTGATAAAAGCTAGAGTTGGTTACTTAATTTGTTAAGTTCGATAAATCCATTAAGAAATTAAAAATATTTTTTAATTTTTTTAGTAAGTTTGGTCTTGTTAGAATATTGGTTAGCCAAGAGGGTGGGGGAAATTCGGGAGATCTGAGATGCCAGGCAACGGTCAGTGGGCAGTCAAAATAGTAATGAGAAGGCAAGCCCCGCTGGCCACATGGACACACATTGGAGGCTGCACGTTTATAATATTTGAGGTAAGTAGGGAATGGACCATGTCCTGTGAGGAACGCTGATGTGTGGGGGGCGAGGTTAAGCAGGTTTAGAGAGACAAAAGGGAGCAATTTGTGGGTATGTCGACCTTTATCCGAGTAATCCCAGTGGTCCTGCCACTGAGGAATGATTTTAGACTTTAAAAACCCTCTAATGTAGGATGGGGGAACAGGGAGGGAAAGATCAATATTTGTGCTTCTCGTAGCTTCTTTTGCCAATTTATCAGCTAATTCATTGCCAGCAATGCCAATGTGTGCCTTCACATGGCCCAGGGCTACTCGCCGTGCAAGGTCTTTTAAAACTAGTTTTATTTGGAGTACAATGGGATGTTTTGTGCGGTGAGTAAAGATTGCTTGTAGGCTGGAGAGGCTGTCTGAATATAGTCTGTAAAATTGTACTGTTGGGTTAGAGACAATCCATTCCAATGCCCGCAGAATCGCGAACAGTTCAGCCTGGAAGACAGTGTTGTTATCACCGATTCTGCAGGCCCACTTATGGGTCACGACCTCGCCTTTCATGGCACAGAATGCTGCTGCCACGCCAGTCTCCGTGCGTGACCCGTCAGTGAAAATGGTCGGACAGCGGGGAGAGTAGCTGTGTTCAAAACCGTGCCTGGTTGTGTTTATCTGTAAGTGAGATGTCTCTTCTGCGGGATGTATTCTCCAACTGGGAACCTTCCTCTGTAGTTGTATTTGTGGAAAAAGTGCTGCACACGTTGGTTCATGTTCTAGGTGTGTGATCCTGTTTTTCTGGTATTCATATTGGAGTGTTATTGTTATGGGAGGAATACCTGTTATTACTGTGAGTGCGTCCGTTGAGATTGTCCTGTATCCTCGAGCAATTTGCAGCAAAAAGAGCCGTTGCATCGAGGTCAATTTGTCCTTCACGGCTTGCGTGAGGTTACCTCCCCAGACGCCCACACAGTAGAAAATTATCCGCTCCACTATTGTGTGGTACCAGATTTTTAACATTGTTGGCTTTATTCCCCAGGATTTTGACGTTAGTTTACGTGCGTTTAAGTGTAATTTTCCTACTTTAATCCTGAGGGTGTTGATATGTTCCGTCCAGCTTTGGTGTTCATCTATGGTGAGGCCAAGAAGTTTGAGGTGTGAGACATGCTCGACACTAACCCCGTTCACTCTTATGATTGGTTTACGTTCAAGTTTGCGTGGTTTGGAAAATGTGACTGCTTGTGATTTTTGGCTTGATAGCTGGAGGTTGAGGTTTGCTAGCAGTTGGCAGAATACGGGGAGGGCTTGAGCCGCCATTGCCTCCAAGTCCATGCGCCGCCTGCCCGAGAAAATAAAGCTGAAGTCATCAGCGAATGCAAAGAGAATGAAGCCTCTAGATTCTAGCTCTTTTAGAATTATGTTAGCTATGAGTAACCAAAGAATTGGGCCAAGGCAGGAGCCTTGGGGGCAGCCCTTTTCGAGCTGATGTACCGAAGTGCCTGAACCCCAATTGATCAATATGCTACGTAGGCTTAAGTAGGATGCGATGGTTCCAGCTATATTAGCCGGGCAGCGAATTTCAATTAGTTGCTGGATAATGTCCCTCCATTCTACATTATCGAAAGCACCTTTAATATCTAGTGAAACAAGTGAGGTGTAGTCTCCTTTGCTGATGGTTTCATTGCAAGTGGTAAGAATGTCATAAAGGGCCTTGTCACATGACCGACCCTCTCTGAACCCATATTGCCTATGATGCAAGATGCCATTCGTCTCCATGAAGTGCACCAGTCGTGTGACTAGTAGTTTTTCTAGCAGCTTCCCCAGAGTTGGTAGGAGACAAATAGGTCTATAGGAAGTGGGTTCAGAGGCATTCTTTCCTTTTTTCAGGAAGTAGACGGCCTCACCTTGCTTCAGTGTTTGAGGGAAGTAATTGTGATTGAGACACAGATTGGCCCATCTGGTGAACAACTTTGGGATGATTTTGAAAGTTAATTTTAAAATTTTGAAGTCCACGCAGTCTGGGCCAGGGGCTTTTTTATCATTAAATGTATGTAGAGCAGATGCTACTTCAGCTTTAGAAAAGGGTTTATCATTAGGTGTCGAAAAATTGAGGTCTGAATTGTCCCTGTTGGGATACGAGGATGGTCCGAAAAGTGCTGCAGTTAGGTGCTCCATATTCGCTTGCCTGGATGAAATGGAGGGTGGAAGCTCAAGTTTAATTTCGTCTGGTGTGAAGAAATTTCCTGTAAAAAATTTTTGTGCCGTGCCAAAAGGTTCTGATTGATTGCTGCAGAAATTCCGCCAGGCTTTGACTCTGGCATCCTGAACACTTTTCTTGAATTTTGATGAGAGTATTTTGTACTGAGCGCCAAGGTTTTCAAAATAAGGTGTGTTTCCGTGTGTTTCTCGTAGATGTTTAATCTTTCTCCTTAGCGCTGTGAGTTTGTTTCGTTGTGTCTTAAGTTCGGTGGTCCAGAACGAGAAGACTGGAGTCCTCCGAGTATTTTTTAGTCTAAAGGATGCTCGTGCCGCCTCTTGCATGGAAGCAATAAGTTTTTTTGTGAAGGAGTTAATGTCGGTGATGTTTGTTGCATCCCTTAGGTGTTGTGCAAGGAGTGGTCTGTGTGTTTTAATGATTTGTGTAAACTTTTTAAAGTTTCCTCGGGTTGTGTTGAAACGTCGTTTAGTTGTAGTCAGTGGTGTAATGTCAAAGCCGAAACGTATGTATTTATGGTCCGAGGCATTGTGGATGTCCATTACTCGCCAGTCCCTGATTTTTTGTGCCGCCTTCGGATTCGCCAGCGTATGATCTGGGAATCCTTTGTGTGTTATAATACCTGTGTTGTTCATTCTGACAAATGTGTGTGTTCTGTTATCAATGTTAACAATGGTTAAATTATGGACTGCGAGATGCTCGATGAGACTGTCTCCGCGGATGGTTTCCTGTGGGCAACCCCAAACAGTGGAGTTTGCGTTGAAGTCACCTCCGCAAATGAAGTACTGCTTATGAGTTATTAAGTGTTGCCACTCCATAAGGGTTTCATCAAAATTGAAACGCGGTGCTGCGTAGGTAGAGCCTATAATTAGTTTTCCTTCCTTCGCCATTATAGTGATGAAAACACAGTTGTCTCCTGTGAATAGGTGTGAGTATGCCAGATCCGTATTCTGGACGACCAGATGAGCGCTGTTATCTTTGGACGCGAACTTCGCCCAATTTTTTGGAAAAATTGACAGCAGCGCTCCATCATTGCCACAGTAGGCATCCTGCAGCAATGCAATGTCTATATTTTCTGATATCATGTAATTTTTTAGGCTGACATTAGCTGCCTTGCAGTGATTTAAATTAACCTGAATGATTTTGATGTGGCCAAATGGTGGGGGGTCCGAAGGTGCTAGAAGAGACATATTGGTTTTCTGAAAAGGTACTTAAATAAAAGGTACTTAAATAAAGGGTTCTTGGTTAAGTTAGTAACAAAAATTATGTTAAATTCAATAGAAGGGCCTACCTTGCCAGTCATGGTGATGCCCGTTGTGGCCTCCTTGATAGAGTGGGTGGTATTCATTTCTATATGAACGATTACCATACCATTCATCGTGATGATAGGGGCTATTTGCTGGTGTTGCCTCTTGTATGGTTGGGTGCTGTGTGTTGAATTGTTGATGTCTGTTTGGTTCTTCTGGTGTTAGGTGAACTTGCGAACTGTTACCAATTTGGAAAAGCAGGTTAAGTCTTTCCCGTTCTGAACTATATTTTGAGCGGTAGGCACTGCAACCAGAATCTGATGCTTTGTGGCTTGTTGGAAAATGTGTGTTGTGTTGTGTGTTATGTTTGGTGCAGTTGATGCATCGTGGAGCTGCAGCACATGATTCTTCATGGTGTGCTTCGCCACAGCATGCACACACAGACGGGGCCGCCTTGCAGTTCCGTTCGTGGTGGGTAAGGCCTTGACAGCGGCGACAGCGCAGGATGGTAGTATGTGGTCGGAGGCGACAGGTCTTTAGGCCGATGACGATGCCTCCATCATTTATGAGCTCTATGCCAAGTGACTTAGGCAGCAGAAGAATCAAATCTTTTGTCGCCTCGTTGTGTCTATTAGGTAACTCCTTGAGGACGATGATGTCTTCTTCAGTTATATGGTATGTTTTGCCAAGAATATTAGTGAGGGCCTCCTTCGTCAGCGCCTCTGGGACACCCAGGAGAATCATTTTATGCTTTGGAACTGCCTTCTGCAGAAAATTAAGTTTTTTGTTGAGAACTTGATTGTGCTGCAGCTCTGCTTGTAGGCGCTTTAAGTCCTCTTCTGTTTTGCAGGTAACTTCTACGTGATTTCTCCTGGGGGCCACCTTATCCACGTGTATTGGCGTTGCAATTGCCTCTTTAGATAGCATTATTTCGATTTCTTTTCCCGGTGTTATTGATGTACCTTTAATGATGAGGGTTTTGCGGTTAGAGCTTTCCAGAACAAACTTTTTGGCTGGTTGTGCGGCTGTTTGACTGTATGTTTGTGGGACTTGAGGTGTTGCTGTTTCTGTTGGTGAAGTGGTGGTGCTTTCTATTGCCGCTGCTTGGTCTGCTTGATTTTGTTTTAGTGTTGATCTGACTGCTTCTATAAGTGTGACGGTGTCTGGGATCCTTTCAATTATCTTCTCATTCGTTTGGCGTGCGTGATCTAGGCTTTCTTGGAGGTGCTGGCAGCTTGTCTGGAGGCTTGCTTCATTTATTTCTAGTTGGCGTATCCTGGACTGCAGTGCCTCTTCTGTATTTTGAAGGAACTCAAATACATATCTCAGATTTTTTAGTGTTTTTTCTGTGGGGAGTTTTTTTGTAGCAATGCTGTTTTCAGCTCTTGTTACGTAGCTCTTTCCCATCGTAATAAGTTCTGCCATCGTATATGTTTCTGTTTCTGCATCAGTGTTTTCATGTATTGTGGATGCTGCTGAGCTGTGGCTGACGCTTCTAGACAGCTTTGCTCTGGTATTTCTAGTTGATGACCTGCTCTTTCGAGCTGCTGACTGAGAGCTAGAGTTTTTGTCAGAAGGAAATCTTCCGTTGCCTGGCGACATGTTAGCAAGGGAAGGAACAGGATGAGAAGCTTCTACTACGAAACGATAAACAAAAGAAAATTATACTAAGTCAAAAACTAGGTCATTGGGCACTCACGCCACTTGACTGAATAAACCCATGAATGGCTCTACAGGTCTCGCAGCATGTTTCAAAATGGAAAAGTGTATGAACAAAAGCTTGCCGTTTGTCAAAAACTCGTGACTGCGCTGAAAATTAGACTGGAATTATTAGGTTCGACTTTAGGGTAAAGAATAATGATTGACCAGTATCAAAAAACTTAGACTTAAGGAATTGTTGGGTGAGAAAGGGAAGAGAAAATGAAACGATTGGGGCTCGCTAAGGTGATGAAAGACAAATTGCTATTCCTTGCTATGTAACTTATTAATAGTACATGTTTAAATATGGGTAGAGCAGAACTTGTTGCGATAGATGAGGAGGATTGTTGTTGAAGATGATTGCTATTGGAGGGAGAGACGAGAGACTCAGGCGCCAGCCAAGGCCAGCCGCAGCGCGCCACCCCGACCGACGAGTGGTAAAGGGGAAATGCTGTGCAAAAAGCAAGAGAGAAAAGTCTTGTGGCATTTTGCGAACACAGGGGAGTCTGAGAAAGTCTAAGAACGTACTTGATGCAAGAGTAAATTAAAAAGTAAATAAAAACATTATTATTCTACTCAGGAGTGTAAGAAAAATGAAGAAAAGTAAATAAAAATAAAACGAAAAAAAAAAAGACTTTAATACAACAAAGGAAAAAAAAAAACACACTAAAACTTATAATTATGCGGGCAAAAAAAAAGAAAAAAAAACTGTAAATGGGAAATAATTGTAAAAATAAGTTTGGTTACAGTTAGATGTTAGAATTGGTTATATGGTCCGAAAATGTTAAAGTCCGCAGATAGGTATTCTAATTTGAAGGAGATAGTGAAAGAGGGAAATGGAATCTGATGAAAAACGCCCCCCCCCCCCAAAATAAAAAGAGAATTTCAGGATTGTGTAAAAAATGATAAAATTTATTAGAAGCGCTAGAGAACATAAATTCACTTAAGTTTATATGAGAGGACAAAAAAACGGTATATAACAGTATGAAAAAGGAATAAATTGCGAGACCTAGCCATATTTTCGTGAGAAAAAAGAGTGTAAACAAATGATGAAAAATGCATATATTTAGGAAAACTAGACAAAGAAACTTAATAAAAAGTGATGAAGAGCAAAATGTGTTAATTTACGAAAAGAATTTTTATAGTTATTGAATGTGAGGAAGATTAGTTATGAATAAAAAAGTGTGTTTTGCGACAAACACACACTCACAAAAGGAAAAAAAAGAAAAGAAAAAAAAATGAATCCGCTAAAACTAAAATTGCTGCAGGTGTGTTGAAATTTGGGGGGGGGGGGGGGCAAAAAACTTGGGGGTTACTAAAGCTAATTATGATGAAATATGAATGAATTATTTACAAATTAGAAGCAACTAGTGAAGAGAAATGGGGTTCAGCCTTACCCCAGCACCTTGGTCCGGCGCCGGCAAATGATCCCAGTGGTCCGGTGGAAGGCAATACGCCGTACTCGGGAGAAGAAAAAAGAAAGTAAGAAAGAAATATTTATTGGAGTGTGAATAATATGTGTTGGGAAGTAAATTGACAATTTTTGATGAGTTTTACTGAGTATTTTTTGTAAGGTGAAAAAAACAACAAACTTAACACTAAGTGCAACTAAAAAGCCCCCAAAAATGCTGAAAATAAACTGTTATATAATGTGAGAATTTGCACGTAGAGATAGATGGGAAATTATTGAAAAAATAACAGTTTGGTAACAGTTAGGTGTTTGAATTGGTTACATGGTCCAAAAATGTGAAAGTCCGCAGCTAGGTATTCTAAATTGAAGAAGAAAGTGAAATAGCGGCCTGGACTGATGAAAAACGGGCCCAAAAAAACTAAGAAAATTTCAGGATTGTGTGAAAAATGAAAAAAATATTAAACGCACTAGAAAACATAGATGCTCTTAAGTTTATATAAGAGGGCAATAAAACAGTATATTACAGCATGAAAAAAAAAAAAATAAATAAATAAAATAGCGATATTGACGTGAGAATAAAGAAAATAAACAAATGGTGAAAAAAACATATTTTAGGAAAGCTTGACAAAGAAAATAGTAGAAAGTAGGGGGGAGGGGGGGGTAGAGAGAAACAATCTTTAATTAAGAGAACAGTTTTTGTAAATATTGTATGCGTAGAAGTACAGTTATGTGGAAATGAGTGTCAAACACAAAAAAAAAACGCTAAAAAAATTAAAAAGTGGCGGGTGTGATGCTTTGTGGTGGGGAGGAGAGTAATATGTTTGGAGGCTTCGAAAATCAATTTTAGTGAAAATGTATGAATATATTAAAAGTTAGAAGCGTTTAAGAGTGATAAGTTGGAAAACCGCCTTGCACCGGCACCTTATGAGTCCGACGGTGGCAGCGGCAAATGGCAAATGAAAAAAAAAAAAAAAAAAAAAAAAATCCTGTAAGAATTTAAGCAGCACAAAGTAAATGGCCAACAACAAGAACATCCCCCCCCCAAAAAATAAATAAATAAATAAATAAATAAATAAATAAATAAATAAAATGTGAATATATGAAAAAAAAGTTGACAGCTGTGAATGTTGGCCAATAAATACCAACATCACTGAACATCACCTTTCGACATTAAGTGAAAGAAAATTTCTGCCATTGCTGAAAATTAACATTTGATATTGAGCGAAATAATTACTAACAATCCTGAAAAACATCCTGAGTTTAAAATACAATAAAATACAAAAAATGCGTTAAAATATAGTATAATGTACTGGAGAAAGTTTATAATGTTAATAGAAAATAGTAAGTAGAAAGAGTGTAAAAGAAATGCGAGTCATGTCGATGATCTCAAAAAAGGATTTAAAGTAATGCGAGTAACCTACGAGAGATGGCGCCAAACGTTTAAAAAGTGTCTAGCTGATTTTAGGATATGGGCTAGAATAGCCAAAGGGAAAGAACAGGGCTTGGGGAAGGCGATAGATGGCGCTTCCTGTCCAGTTGATGATCGTGGAGAGAGGTGGGGCCTAAGGAGAGTTAGAAATTAAGAATTACGAGAGATAGAAGTATAATTAAATTGAAAATGAAAAATAAAATTGTTAGCTGTTCGAAAAAACGTTTGCAAATGTAAACTGGATGGCATAGTGATAAAGTGAGATTCTCTTAAAAAAAAGGGCGTCTTTTCATGGCCATACATTTATAATATAATGAATAAAATTATGTATAAGTGAATTAAAAAAAAACAGAAGTTTTTTTTTTTTTTTTTTTTTTTTTTTTTTAATATATTAATAATACATTAGATATTAGATGTTTTTTAAAGACATGTTATAAAAAGCTATTAACAAAAGCTGGTGTGAGTAGATTTCTCTGTTACTGGAGTAAAAGATGTGTGACAAAGATAAAACTATCATTAAATTATCTAGTAATATTAAAAAACAAACGACATATTTATTTATTTTAAATATTAATTTTACGTACTTTGAAAAGATTTATTTAAAATAACACTTTTATTACTGAGTAAGTTGGAAATTTTGTAAGAAAAAAAAATTAAAATAGGTAAGAAATTTAAAACTTAGGAATTTAAAGGAAATAAGACATATTAGAGCTTGCTGTGTTAATAAAAAAGTGTCCCGCCCCCCCCCCCCCTTGCACAAAACTAAAAAGAAAGTTTTAACAACCCCAATAATTTGAAATTTACTTTATAACTATAGCTATAATACACGTACAGCGACTAACAAAATATCAGCCGATAACTCCGCACTACCCGGGATGTTAAAGAAAATGTTAAATTAAAAATAAAACAGTAAAGAAAAAAAAAACCATAAAAAGAACAAGGTTTAAAAAAAAGAAAATAAAAGCAATTAAAAAAAAACCGTTATTGCGTTGAAAACTGCTAAGTATTACAATTAAAATTATTAAAGTTGGAAAAAAGTTTGGATCATAGGATGAATAAGTTTTCTGATGTAAAGTACTAGAGAAAAAAAAGAGCTGAAAAAGTTAAAGTATGTAACCATTTCTCTTTCCTTAACCTACCCTCCCTATTCCCTTTACTTTTTATAAATGGTACAGTTGAAAGATATTCTATCTCATTTCAATAAATGTTAAAAAGCATATTAAGGCGCAGGAAAAAAACGTCAAATTTAAGCACAACCTACATGATAAAAACTAAAAATTGAAAGAAAAAAAAAAAAAAAAAAACAGAAAAATCAAAGAATTCTAACTCCCCTTGTTACAAAATAGCAGACAGAAAGTTAATTAGGGGGGGACCGAGCGACTGAAGAGGCCACACCCCGGCCAGCAAACAGCTGTCACCCTTGCTCCCCAAAAGCAAATGAGAGCGAGGTCCCATAACCAAGCCACACTGTAACAATGCCCGTGATGCCAAACAGCCAGCCCCCCAGAAATGAACCCCGTGTCCTTCAAGAATATATATCCTAATACATACTCTCAGAGGCCAAAATTTAGAGCAAGACATGCTGAACTATGTGGCTTGGTTAGCAACAGAAGTCTAATAAAAAGCTTAATAACAATTAAAATTTTTAAGTTATCGCAACAAGGCTTTTCTATGAGCTTGCTAATATTAAGAGGTAACTTTTTATTACATTGTTTAAGCAAATTACAATTAAAACACAATAAGACAAAAAAAAATAAGATGGAAGCAGTCACTGGTTGACAAACAGCAGGCTAGGCTAGAGCAAATTAAGTAATATGTACATAAAACAATTAATAATTAACGTAGAAACATGCTGTTTACCTATTTTTGTAGCTGAGACATTCATGTATCCATTTCCATCAAGGGCGCCCGGCCCGCTGACCTTTGGAGGGGCTTTAGCCAGACATTTGTAGGAGCACAACACAGTAATTTACGTTGTATGATCAGTGGATCAAGCAAACATCAATTCTTACAATTGGCTTGATATTAGGAAAAATATTTTTTCGATCAAAAAGAAAAATCTTAACAAGTATTATAAAGTTTTTTTATCATTAAATCTATCGCCACATTTTAGTGATGTTTATTTTGATCTTTTATTATTTAGAATTAATCAACTTAATGTAAAAATTTCAAAAAACACTTACAAAAAAACTAACAACACTCTACTTATAATTACTTTTTCCAATATTGTACTTAATAAAATAAATATACACAATGTAATTAATAACATTGAGAACAAATTCCCCATAAAAAATTTTACAATACATAAATCGTACAAATACAACGTTACATTAGGACGTAGGATTTTCAATTACAATAAATTTTCAAAATTTCTAACATCAAATGATAAACCTCCTTGCTTATGTAATAATCCTAATTATAGCAATTATGTAGATAAGGTACATGGTCACATTATTACAGGGGATATTAATATTGTAGAGAATGATTACTTGCGTAATCTTATGACTAATGGGACTAAATTTCGATTACCTTCATGTTATACAATTTTTTCTATTTTAAAACAATTTAATCTGGATCTTGACCTTTTTATTTATAAAATATCAATAGATTATAATAAACCTCTTGAATTTTTTAATGAATGGAAATTAAATGTTTTAAGTAATTTAAATGCTGAACTTCATAGGAATTTGGACATATATAATTTTAATTTTAAACAACTAAATAGTGAAATACCGAATTTACAAAACAAATTTATTATTACATATGTTGATAAATCACCAAACAATTATCCTTTCATCTGCAAATATTATTATTCGCAGTTAATAACTAAAGCTATAAATACAAATTTAAACTTTAAAATAACTAATCTAGATAAAATCATTAATAATCGACATATATTTCAATTTTATAAATTACTAAAAATTAAAAACTATAACTTTAATTATCCATACATAGTTGTTATACCTAAATTCCACAAAACTCCTTTAAAATTTAGAACTGTAACAATCGGTTGTAATACTTATAACAATAATGCAAGCAAATTTTTATTAAGTATTCTCACTAAATTGTTTGAACTTACAAAACAAAAAGATAATTTGTATAGCATAAAAAATAGATTTCAACTTGTCAATAATATTAAAAATTTAAATAACATAAAATACATGAAGACGTTTGATTTTAATGACTTATTTAATAACATTGATATTAACGATATGTTCAAGATAGTAAATTTATTATATAAGGAATACAAGGATTCTATTAAATTAAAAAATAAAATTTCGTTAAATTACTTTAAAACATTAACTAAATTTATTCTCCATTATAATTATATTGTTTTTAATGATACTATATATATACAAAGCTGTGGACTCCCTCAAGGTGGCATTGTTTCTTCAATTCTTGCAGAATTGTATTTATATTATTATGAACGTAACTCTAATATTGCTAATTGTAAAATATACCGTTATATAGATGACATTATTGTCTTCTATTTTAATAGTAATTCAAATTATTTATTACCTATAAAATATCATAAAAATTTAACTTATAGTTTCAATGTTATGGCAAATAATGAAATTAATTTTCTTGATCTTAAGATAATTCTTAAAGATAATAAACTTTTGTTTGACATTTATGACAAGCGAAATGATTTTACTTTTAAGGTTAACTTATTTACTAACTATTTGTCATGTATACATAAATCAGTATTTGTAAATATTTTACTAAATTTTGCACATAGAATTAATAATCTTTGTTCAAATAACTTTAAAAATCAAAATTTAAAACATATCCTTCAAATTGCACAAGTTTATGGATATCCTTACTATTTAGTTAAATCAATTTTACACATATAAATATAGATTTAATTTGGGTTAAATGTCTGTATTTTTTTTTTTTTTTTTTTTTTTTTTTGTGTTAAAATCTCCTTGATAAAAATGATAATCAACTTTTGATTGTTGATATATTTGGCTAAACTATGAATCCTATTGTGTGCGTTGCTGCATAGGATTATCCTAGTTTAATGTCATTCATATTTTAAAATTTAACGTTAATTTTCAACTTTTGACTGTTGATATATTTCGCTAAATTATAACTCATATTAAGAGCATGTGCTGCATAGGATCATCTTAGTTAAAAGTCATTCATAAATTAAAATTTACATGCGGGCAAATTCTATAATTGTTGTTATGATTATATGGAGTTAATATTATTGGGGTTGTAACAAAAGTTAAAATTATCAAGGATGTTACAATGGGTTAATCAATACAATATAATATTAATATGTTAAACATATTTAATTTTAGTAAATATTAAATATTTATTAAATATAGTACACTAATAAACATATCTCTTAGTTTTATATTATTTATTTTATTTTATTATTAGATCATTTAATTTAATTAATATTTATGTTTTTTATATATTTTTTTTTTCATGGTAGATATTATTTAAATAGCTGGATTTAAATTATAATAAGTGCATTACCATATTGAATAATCTATGTTATTTCTAAGTATAATACTAATTTATAAAATGAAAGCATCATATGGATTCTACATTAATGTTTGGGTTAAATTAAGATATATTTTAAATGGGTTAGTTAAAATATAAATTATATTATACTAGTAACTCTTATTCTCTATATATATCATTAATATTAACTAGTAAAATTAATATATTTACACTACATTACAGCTGCATATAAGTAATTATACATACAATATTAAAGTTTTAGTAGAATATCTGTACACCAGATGTCAGCAGCAATGTATTTGATAGTATGCTAAAATAGTCTAATATTTTTACAATATAGATAGCAGTAGTATAGCTTATTTAAAATATTAAAACTTGGAAATTTAGTATGGAGGTAATAATATCTATGAAATACTTTCAAATTATCAAGTAATATTATATATTTTAATTTATTAAATTAAAATTAAAATAAAATAATTAATGGTTTTTATTTATATGTATATCATAATTTTTTTTTCTACATTTTTTTAAATGTTGTAATCTATTTAGTTAAATAAAAATAACTGTAACTGTAGGTTACAATTTATGATCAGAAGGATTCTCTATTTAACTGTGAATTTAACCTCTTCTTTTGGATACAACTTTGTACATGTGCTCACAATATACTAAATATCTTGGGATATTATCAATATAGGTAATATATATATTTTTTAATTTTTTTAATTCTTTTTCACACTCCTTTTCAAATTGTATGTATAATTTATAATATTCCATTGTAAAGGTCTTGTTATTCAATATTGTTTCAGCGATTGTTCGGGCAAGATATGGCACTATATTTAGCAAAAGCTGGTGTCATATACAGAAAACAATCGTTCTTTGCTTATAAATGTGATTTTCTTGCCCTTGAAAAAGTAAATTACTTTATAAGCTTTTATTTGTGTATATACTCGTGTGGTTTATATTTCATTCCTTATTTTCTATTTATTTAATTTATTTTTTCTTCTTCTTAATTTGAATTAATAATGTTACTTTTATTAGGACTACAATTTTAATTTGTAAATTGACAGGGCTCTTTGGTATCGGGATTTCAGTGTATGTGGTCAGTTTCTTATGTTTCAATGGTTAAATTTTACTTAAAGTTTTATATATTGAACTTCCATAATGACATGCTGCATTTGCGCAATCATTTGTGGATAGTTATATTTTTATTTTAATTTTTATTTTAATTTTTATATTCATTTGAATATCGTTCTATTGCAGCCATCAATTAGATTTCATCTAATTACAGCCCAAATTTTGGCATATCTTATATTTTCATAATTATTAAATACATTATTTTAATGCTGCCTATGCGCATATTTTGATGTATTTCTTGTATTTCATTACCATCATTTTAAGTTGCTGCATTCTTAACTTTTTGTATTTTTGCTATTGAAATAACATGTTGATTTGGCCGTTTGCATTGATTATGTTTGGGTCAGAAGAGTTTGGTCATTTTGCATATTGAACTATCTGGTTTGTATATTCTGTAAGGGCTTCTATTGTTAAAATTTTAAATATGTACTAAGGTATTTTATACTAGTTATGGTGGGACATTTTTTCTTCTATGTAAATATTGTACATAAATTATAATTTTTGTAATCCAGGTTTTGTATTTTTATTATTATTATTATAATTTTTATTTTATTTTTTAAATTTACGATTATTGGTAATTAACATAGAATTTTATTTTTTGAATTTTTAATTATTGGTATTAATTATCCTAGAAGAAAAATGATAAATTTGTAATGAATATTCGTACTATTTAACCTAGAAATCAACTAATAAATTTGTAGCATTATGTATTACATAATCATATTTTTATACAATTTTATATTATGTATATTTAAACATTGTCAAATTTTATTTATGATATAAAAATCTCAATATGGTCAGTAATAATAAAAAAGATTTAGCGACTGGCAATTTAGGCGATAATAATTATATTAGGTCTAATGCTCGGTACTTGGAAATTGACAGGGATTTCTTTGGATCGTCAAACAGTTACCTGTCTTATTGTCCCAAAGTGAAACTCAAATTCAAAAAATGTTCGTCACCACGTTGCTTAACATGCCCACATGCAGATCCATTATAAATTGTAAATAGTTCTAACGCTAAAATTAATGTATTTTTCTGTAAAGCTTACAACATTATTTATTCGATAAACTGCAATATTTGTAAGATGGAATATATTGGTCAATCATGTAATCCATTGCACTACAGAATCAATCAACATAGACAGGATATTATTAAAAATAATTCTATAAATGTTGAGCACATGCACTTTAGACAACATGACTTTAAAGATATTACAATAAAAATCTTAAGTATGCACAAAAATTTCACTGATAGACTACTTTATGAATCAATTTTTATCAAATCTCGTAACTCATTATATCCTTATGGTCTTAATTCTAAATTATTTAATCGTACAAACCTTGTTTATACTAATACTACTAAACATGAACATTACAGTAGCACTTATGCTATATTAAATCATACAGCAAATACAAAAACTACACGTACAAAAAGGGGTAAAAATTGTAATAGTTCACAGTATATCTCTAGTAATGATATTGAACGGCAGTTATCTAATTTGGAATATGAATTCAATAATTCTTACAATTGGCTTGATATTAGGAAAAATATTTTTTCGATCAAAAAGAAAAATCTTAACAAGTATTATAAAGTTTTTTTATCATTAAATCTATCGCCACATTTTAGTGATGTTTATTTTGATCTTTTATTATTTAGAATTAATCAACTTAATGTAAAAATTTCAAAAAACACTTACAAAAAAACTAACAACACTCTACTTATAATTACTTTTTCCAATATTGTACTTAATAAAATAAATATACACAATGTAATTAATAACATTGAGAACAAATTCCCCATAAAAAATTTTACAATACATAAATCGTACAAATACAACGTTACATTAGGACGTAGGATTTTCAATTACAATAAATTTTCAAAATTTCTAACATCAAATGATAAACCTCCTTGCTTATGTAATAATCCTAATTATAGCAATTATGTAGATAAGGTACATGGTCACATTATTACAGGGGATATTAATATTGTAGAGAATGATTACTTGCGTAATCTTATGACTAATGGGACTAAATTTCGATTACCTTCATGTTATACAATTTTTTCTATTTTAAAACAATTTAATCTGGATCTTGACCTTTTTATTTATAAAATATCAATAGATTATAATAAACCTCTTGAATTTTTTAATGAATGGAAATTAAATGTTTTAAGTAATTTAAATGCTGAACTTCATAGGAATTTGGACATATATAATTTTAATTTTAAACAACTAAATAGTGAAATAACGAATTTACAAAACAAATTTATTATTACATATGTTGATAAATCACCAAACAATTATGCTTTCATCTGCAAATATTATTATTCGCAGTTAATAACTAAAGCTATAAATACAAATTTAAACTTTAAAATAACTAATCTAGATAAAATCATTAATAATCGACATATATTTCAATTTTATAAATTACTAAAAATTAAAAACTATAACTTTAATTATCCATACATAGTTGTTATACCTAAATTCCACAAAACTCCTTTAAAATTTAGAACTGTAACAATCGGTTGTAATACTTATAACAATAATGCAAGCAAATTTTTATTAAGTATTCTCACTAAATTGTTTGAACTTACAAAACAAAAAGATAATTTGTATAGCATAAAAAATAGTTTTCAACTTGTCAATAATATTAAAAATTTAAATAACATAAAATACATGAAGACGTTTGATTTTAATGACTTATTTAATAACATTGATATTAACGATATGTTCAAGATAGTAAATTTATTATATAAGGAATACAAGGATTCTATTAAATTAAAAAATAAAATTTCGTTAAATTACTTTAAAACATTAACTAAATTTATTCTCCATTATAATTATATTGTTTTTAATGATACTATATATATACAAAGCTGTGGACTCCCTCAAGGTGGCATTGTTTCTTCAATTCTTGCAGAATTGTATTTATATTATTATGAACGTAACTCTAATATTGCTAATTGTAAAATATACCGTTATATAGATGACATTATTGTCTTCTATTTTAATAGTAATTCAAATTATTTATTACCTATAAAATATCATAAAAATTTAACTTATAGTTTCAATGTTATGGCAAATAATGAAATTAATTTTCTTGATCTTAAGATAATTCTTAAAGATAATAAACTTTTGTTTGACATTTATGACAAGCGAAATGATTTTACTTTTAAGGTTAACTTATTTACTAACTATTTGTCATGTATACATAAATCAGTATTTGTAAATATTTTACTAAATTTTGCACATAGAATTAATAATCTTTGTTCAAATAACTTTAAAAATCAAAATTTAAAACATATCCTTCAAATTGCACAAGTTTATGGATATCCTTACTATTTAGTTAAATCAATTTTACACATATAAATATAGATTTAATTTGGGTTAAATGTCTGTATTTTTTTTTTTTTTTTTTTTTTTTTTGTGTTAAAATCTCCTTGATAAAAATGATAATCAACTTTTGATTGTTGATATATTTGGCTAAACTATGAATCCTATTGTGTGCGTTGCTGCATAGGATTATCCTAGTTTAATGTCATTCATATTTTAAAATTTAACGTTAATTTTCAACTTTTGACTGTTGATATATTTCGCTAAATTATAACTCATATTAAGAGCATGTGCTGCATAGGATCATCTTAGTTAAAAGTCATTCATAAATTAAAATTTACATGCGGGCAAATTCTATAATTGTTGTTATGATTATATGGAGTTAATATTATTGGGGTTGTAACAAAAGTTAAAATTATCAAGGATGTTACAATGGGTTAATCAATACAATATAATATTAATATGTTAAACATATTTAATTTTAGTAAATATTAAATATTTATTAAATATAGTACACTAATAAACATATCTCTTAGTTTTATATTATTTATTTTATTTTATTATTAGATCATTTAATTTAATTAATATTTATGTTTTTTATATATATTTTTTTCATGGTAGATATTATTTAAATAGCTGGATTTAAATTATAATAAGTGCATTACCATATTGAATAATCTATGTTATTTCTAAGTATAATACTAATTTATAAAATGAAAGCATCATATGGATTCTACATTAATGTTTGGGTTAAATTAAGATATATTTTAAATGGGTTAGTTAAAATATAAATTATATTATACTAGTAACTCTTATTCTCTATATATATCATTAATATTAACTAGTAAAATTAATATATTTACACTACATTACAGCTGCATATAAGTAATTATACATACAATATTAAAGTTTTAGTAGAATATCTGTACACCAGATGTCAGCAGCAATGTATTTGATAGTATGCTAAAATAGTCTAATATTTTTACAATATAGATAGCAGTAGTATAGCTTATTTAAAATATTAAAACTTGGAAATTTAGTATGGAGGTAATAATATCTATGAAATACTTTCAAATTATCAAGTAATATTATATATTTTAATTTATTAAATTAAAATTAAAATAAAATAATTAATGGTTTTTATTTATATGTATATCATAATTTTTTTTTCTACATTTTTTTAAATGTTGTAATCTATTTAGTTAAATAAAAATAACTGTAACTGTAGGTTACAATTTATGATCTGAAGGATTCTCTATTTAACTGTGAATTTAACCTCTTCTTTTGGATACAACTTTGTACATGTGCTCACAATATACTAAATATCTTGGGATATTATCAATATAGGTAATATATATATTTTTTAATTTTTTTAATTCTTTTTCACACTCCTTTTCAAATTGTATGTATAATTTATAATATTCCATTGTAAAGGTCTTGTTATTCAATATTGTTTCAGCGATTGTTCGGGCAAGATATGGCACTATATTTAGCAAAAGCTGGTGTCATATACAGAAAACAATCGTTCTTTGCTTATAAATGTGATTTTCTTGCCCTTGAAAAAGTAAATTACTTTATAAGCTTTTATTTGTGTATATACTCGTGTGGTTTATATTTCATTCCTTATTTTCTATTTATTTAATTTTTTTTTTTTCTTCTTCTTAATTTGAATTAATAATGTTACTTTTATTAGGACTACAATTTTAATTTGTAAATTGACAGGGCTCTTTGGTATCGGGATTTCAGTGTATGTGGTCAGTTTCTTATGTTTCAATGGTTAAATTTTACTTAAAGTTTTATATATATATATATATATATATATATATATTTTTTTTTTTTTTTTTTCACATATATCTAATCTTAAAAAATAGACTAAGAGATGTATCCAATAATAAATTGTTACGCTTTTACTAACAGAATATCACATATATGGCATTTTTGTTCATTTACATTTTTTAATTAGTATACTAATTATTGTAGTTTATATGTTATTTAAATTGCACTTTTTTTCCTATTTTGCATTACCTGGATTCATATTTTAATTGAAACAATTTCTGTTGCACTATACTTATATATATGGATGGAGTTATAATTATGTACTATATAGGGTAAATATTACAGCCTTAAAGAATTTCTTTAACAATTATTTTTTTAATTAATAGTTATAATTAGTATATTCCAGTTTTTTAAATATATTTATCTACCAGCAACATTTAACCAATCTCAGTCATTTTTACCATTGTTAATCAAATTTAATTGTAATAATAGAAATAAATCAAATAACTTAAGATTTTAGTAATGGATATGAAAATGTCCCTACAAAATGGACACCCTACAAGAAGTAATAGATAAATGGTTTCATGATTGCATTTAGAACCAGAACTTAATGAAAGCATACTAATGAAATAAAATAGTCATTTTCAAATCAAAATAACAATTAGGATATCAATAATTAATAAAATATTTATGAGAATAATTAATTGTCCAAGTTAAATATTAATGTCATTATCAAAAGATCAACATTTTAATGTTAGATAAAATATTTAAAATATTGAATTACAGGGAATTACAATTATTAAATTATTGAGATAACAGGGGAATTCAGGAAAAGGGGTCTAGTAAAAAGAAATAATAATACTTATTTTATTTTATTTTTAATGGTGTTAGTGCATGGAATTGTATTTTTTATTCTTAAGAGTTAAATTTATTAAAACCACAGGATATATTACTTGTAGTAATAAGTAATAAAAATATGAAAGGAATGACACTGTCCTTTTGAAAGTTTTAAATACTGAAAAACAATGATTTAAAAATAAGCCAAAAACTTTTGATTTTCACTTGCACTTCAGGCTTTTTCAGCGATTTTAAACCATAATTATCTCTTAAATACTTTTTTTTTAATAGCAATCTCAATATTTTATTGAATATCCCAGAGAAAAAACATTGTATGTTGTCTTTTGCCGATACTTATTAAAGAAATTCTGGAAAAACCATTTTACTGTAAACCAACAGATGGCAGCACTAATCATACAGAATGCACAATATGTTGAATCTATATATTTATGCATGTATTCATTAAATTAGATTACACAGTATTTAATGGATTATTTACATTATATAAATGTGTTAAAATGTCTTAAAATGTTAAGGAATTTTATTTCTCCAGAAATAAATTGCGATTTATGATTTAAGGGGCCGCTTCACTAAAACTCCCCGACCATTAGAAAAAAAACCCTAGAAAAAACATTATTACTTTAAACCAACAGATGGCAGCACTAATCATACACAATCCGCAATTTGTTGAATCTATATACTATTTCTGCGTGTATTCATATTAGATTACACAGATTTTAATGGATTATTTACATTATATAAATATTTTAAAATGTCAAGGAATATTTTATTTCTCCTGAAATAAATTGCGATTTATGATTTAAGGGGCCGCTTCACTAAAACTCCCGATCACGAAATTCCATGTTAACCTACGGGAAAACTTCGAAGCGCGTTTACACATTAACTTACATAATTATTAATATACGGTTTTAAGCTTCAGAAAGTAGACGTCAGATGTCGACGATGTGCGTTTAAAAAAAAAAATTATATTTTTAAAATTTTAAATATTTTTAAGAAGATGATTATTTTTCATCAAGTAAAAATTGCAAAGTTTAAAGAATTTTTTTAAATACCAAAAATTTGTAGAGACCATTTTTTAAAACTCATATCATTGGCATCTCGCGTCTAATTTCTGATGGTGAAAATCGTATTTGAATAATTATTTTAGTTGATGAGTAATCGCGCTTCGAAGTTTGTCCATAGGCTAACATGGAATTTCGTAATCGGGGCATTTCATTGAAGCGGTCCCTTAAATCATAAATAGCAATGCACTTCTGGATAAATAAAAATCTTAAACATTTTAACATATTTATATAATATAAATAATCCATTAAATACTGTGTAATCTAATTTACTGAATACACGCAGAAATATAATATAGATTCAATACATTAAACAGTTTAAAAAATATATATATTGTATTGTTATAATAAAATTCAATAAATCGTTTCTGAAAATTTTTTTGGAAATGTTTCTTTTATTGCTGTGAATTGTGTTGCTTTGTCATCAAGAGGCTTATTCTTTCTCAATTAAAAATATTCTGTAATAAAAAAAGGAAGGGAAAAAATTGTGAAAAAATACCATATCCATATGCTTTACGTGAATATAGTTTCAAAGTAAGTAATAATAATAATGAAAAACTTGCCTAGTGTAATATTTTCCCTTAGTAATTGATTTAATGGATGTGCATTTGTCGAAACATTTAGTACTAATTTATCACTTCCTTACAGTATATTAAATTAGTAATTAACTCAGTGTATTTTCTCTAATAGATCATAGATGGGAGCACTAAAAATTAGTTTTCTTATGGGTTGGGTTGGGTTGGGTTGATTATTGACGGCCAATTATCGACACTATAGTTTTCTTATGATAAGTTGTGATATGTAATGTAATTTAAATCCAAGCTTATATAATCATTTAAAATTCTAATAACAGATGGTGGTGATGATAATTATTATTATTTAAAGTTTTTCTTTTATTGTTGCGAATATTGTATTGCTTTGTCATCAAGATGCTTATTCTTTCTCAATTAAAAATATTCTGTAATAAAAAAAAAAGAAGTGAAAAAAAAAAAAAAAACAATTTGTGGTAAAATACCACATCTATATGCTTTACGTGAAGTTTCAAAATAAGTAATAATAAAAATTAAAAAAACCTTGCTTAGTGTAATATTTTCCCTTAGTAATTGATTTAATGGATGTGTATTTGTAGAAACATTTGGTGCTAATTTATCACTTCCTTAAAGTATATTAAATTAGTAATTAACTCAACGTGTTTTCTCTAGTAGATCATAGATGGCAGCACTACAAATTAGTTTTCATGTGATAAGTTGTGATAGCTAATGTAATTTAAATCCAAGCTTATTTATAATCATTTAAAATTATAATAACAGATGGTGATGATTATTATTATTTTTGAAAATATAAAGTTTTCTACTTTGATAACATTTTATTTTTATGTACGCAAAAAATATCTTCTTTCGTTTTGTGTGAACTGAAAGTGCTTTTAAAGAATTTTGGAAATAATGTTTCGTGGGTATAAATCTCAACCTGTTGCTGTGAAAAAGTATTCATTTAATTGCAAACAAGAACATAGAATATATACACTCTATAAAATATATATGCCATATTGTTTAGCATTCAGCTGATTAAAAAAAAAAAATAATAATGCAATGCAATTTTACTTCTATCTATATGTTTGATTATTCATTGCCATGAGTGGTTTTTAAATAAATTCTTATCTGATTATAAAAATTTGATTCTGAAGTGTAAAACTGACTTCCTAAGTGACTTCCCTCACAAATATCTCTGAAGAAAAATCGCAATTTTTTTTTACATTTTCGGCATTAAAAATCACCTATACCTTTGGAATAATATGACCCAAACCGTTTGTAGTATGATAATGCTTATTATCCACCTGCTTATAGATTTGTGGATATCGCTGAAGTGCTTGCTCTCTTGTGGTTTGCAACAGTTATCTTTGTTTGCCAGTTCAAGGTTTCTGTTTAACTTTGTTGAATTGACAGATTTAAAAGGTCTCGTAATTTAGAATCTTGATCCGGTGACGAGACCCTCACCTGACTAGGCACCCCCAGAGGTATAATTCACAGTTAACTTGGAGGGCTTTGCACTCACGACGGATTTTACATGCTTTAGCGTACATAGATTGTTATATTACAGTCGAGTCTCTCTATATCCAACTTCCATATAACAATTTTCTCTATTCAACGATTTTTTAGCGGGAACGGTCACTTTCCCCTATGATCACATTAAAAATAATCTCCATATAGCGAAGATCTATCTCCATATAACGAATTTTTTCAGAAGTTTTACTTTATTTGTTCAGGAAATGCTTCAAAACCACGGAAAACGAATTTTCCTTCACTGATTCCTGGCAGAGCCTAATTACCGCACATGCCAACTAGGCCGCTGCCTTGGGCCCATTAGAGACGGAGGCCGCAAAATGTTGTAGAAAAAGTTCTGCTACAAAAATGTTTATTTCAATCATCGATATCTAAGAAACATACTTCTATAAACGTCTTGCCTGTACTTTTCTGTTCTCTGAAATCAGCTTGAATTAGGAACGCTGTAGGCAAAATATTTTTTTCTGGGACATTTTTTTGACATTAAAAAAAAAAAAAATATATTTAACATTAAAGTAATATAGTATCAAACAACAAAAGAAAAATTACGTTAACCTGAGTTTCATGAACATTTTTATAAAATGAGGGAAAATTTCCAAATACTTTCCAAAAAAACATTTTCAGTTTTCTCCAAAATATATGGGGGCTTGAAAAGCTGCAAGGCATTGGGTCCCGGACACTCTTAATCGGGCTCTGATTCCTGGTTTATCTTTCAAACCTGAGTATCTCTACCTTATTCTTTATTTTGTTTGTCAAATTCCTTTTCACAAAAAATTTCCGAAATTCGTTTATTGATCATTACAGATCTTGAAAATGTCGCTGATAGAGTGAATGAAACTTGTTGATCTGTTTCTTATAAGCCTTTATGTATACATTGTTATAAATTTAAGCATTACGTTTTCATTTTTAATGATAATAACTCATTTTCTTATATAATTCTGCGTTCCTTATTAAAGTGTGAAGAAGTTTACGAGGGTGTAACAGTTTTGAAATCAAAACAATCAAACATTACAGCTTTTGTCGTCTAAAACCAATGATTTTCCTTATGCGTTTTAGGTAGCTTTCGATACAAAAAAGTATAAAGCTACCTATTGCAGCCGTTCGGAGGAAATCCGTTCCGGAAAATTTCGATATATTTTCACCGATCATGACCCCCAGACCCCAAAACCACCCTCCGTTCAAATGTTGATTTATATATATATATATATATATATATATATATATATATATATATATATATATAACGCTCGTATTTATAAATCAATTTCGATGAAACTAATTGTGTGTATTAAGCTCACCAATGTCTCGACCGAGTTCGTTGGCCAGCTTGGTCCACCATCTTGTTTCAAGATGGCGGCCCCTTAAAGATTTAAAACTAAAATAAATTTACAAAAAAGTTAAAAATTCAAATTGATTTTTTGCTTACGTGTTAGGCCTTGGTACAAGGATTCCGGAGCATTTTTTGTTTTACCTCTATCTTAAAAAATGGCTAAGATAGAGCAGTTTGAAATTCTAGGGTGGCTGACATTTTGAACACATTGCAAAACAGCCCATTGCAAAAAAAAAAACAACGATTAATTTATGAGTTTTAGTGAACGCGATTTCTCGCAAATTATTTTCTTTCATTGTTGTAATCATTTTCCCAATCATACGCATAAAACTATATATTCATATCCGTTACCGCCAATTCTCACCATACTTGGCGATATTTGGCGAAATATCGCCAAATTTGGCGACCAAAATAAGTCTTCATAAATGAAGCCAACTTGTCTATAGCTCAATAATTTGGTGAATTTCTTATTCAAATTCAGTATTAACGAATCTTTTGTAAACGGTTTCTTTGCATTTTAGCTTGCTGTTTTTGAGTAACATCAGCTAAAATTTTAAAACGAAGATATAGGAAAGGTACTTTTTCCTCCCGGTACAGGCCGGAAGGACTTTTTTTACTATGCTTTCAAATAAATGTTTATTTTCCGTTTTTAAACTGTTTGAATAATTGAAAAATACAGTATGAAGTTAATATTTAGAGTTAAACATTTCAAAATCTTAATTAAATATTTCAAAAACAATTTGTGTTCAAAATTTGCACATTCATTAGGAATTTTTTTTGTTATTCTCTATATAACTAATTTTTTTTACTCTAACAATGGATTTCGATATACAGAGACTCGACTGTATATTGTCTGTAGCTGCCACGCCTTCTTCCAAGATTTTAATGAGAACATATTCATTATAATGTAAATATATTTTTTCTAATCAAACGAAATCAGAAATTTTATCAAATAATAAAATGTATTTAAAAGTCGCATGGAAACAAGAAACATTTCTTTAAATAACTTTTCTGGTTCAAATTATGTTTATTTGACTTTGAGGGGAAAACAAACTGAAGACAGGCTATAATACAATATGTGCTATACAATAGGAATATACAAATTCTATGCAATAGGAATTGAGATTTTCCGATGATCCAAAACGAGTCATATTTCGAGATTTGAGTCATTTGATCAGCATCCCATGAATATGTCACCTGGGTCACGTTTTCATATAATTTCGAAAGTGATAGAAAAAGAAAATAAATACAGAGTTAAAGAAAAAAAAAGAATAAAAAAAAAGCCTAAATATAAAAAGTAAAATTTTGTTTTTCATGCAACCTGAAGGGGAGACTCAACTTTTAAAGGCCAAAAAGTATACTTTTTTAATTTCTCAATGAAAGATAAATAAAATGAAACCGGATCTTTTCGTACTAAATAAGTATATTTTTGTATATGTTAAAACAATTTTTTGTTTGAAAAAATAAATAAATAAATAAATAAAATAGTATATATATATATATATATATATAAGTTTTTGTTGGTTGGTTGTAACATTCATTTAATGGTTATATATAATATATATATACGCAAATAGTTATATTTAAAGATTTATCACATACATTAAGAAAATAGAAAACATTGTTAGATTTTTTAGCGCAAATTTCACGCATCTTTGTTTTAATTTATTGCTTGAGTATTGTAAGTAAAAATGTGTTATGTTAGCGGTAATTTTTTAAAAACACCCTTGATGTGTTTTAAATTTAAAAAAAAAATGTATTGTTGCATAGATATTTATTTCGTTCAGAACGGTGTCATGACTTTGTAAGATAGCTTAGAACCTGAAGTTTGGATACATAATAGTAAGTGAAAACTGAGATTTTAAGCTTCAAACTAATTAAACTGGAGGCTTTACGCTTGCCTCAGGTTTCCAATGTTTAGTTAGTTTTATCTCAAGAGTTAATGTACTTGATTCTTAAATAACTGAATTAATTAATTTTACTTTATAGGCATTATCATAGGCTATATATTTTCGCAAAAATTCTTGAATTGCCACAAAATTTTAAGGTGTTTTTGGGTTATAGCGGCCCTCATAATTACGATTACGCCAAGTTGCAGCCAATTTCGTCGAGGTCGTGGTTAAGCTCCTGAAGCGCGAACGGAGCACGCATGATATATATTAGATATCTACCCTATATATATAAAATCCTAATGAAACGATTTTATGAAACGAATTTATGAAACGATTTTATGAAACGACTGATTAAATGACTGATTATGTTTCAGGGCTATTTTAATTAAAATATTAAACGCTTGATGGTGAAATTAATACCAGTTGTCCATAAAAATCCGCGGATGTCAAAACTGGTTATAGAATTTTGAAATTGGAATTAGTTTTCGAGATGTTAATTTTTTTCTAATTTTAATGACATTTCTGTAATGATGGCAACTAATTACTCATTTTTTTTGTGACAAAAAAGGGAAAAAAAAATTGAAAAGGCTCCCGATAGGGATTATTGATTTCTTTTTATTCGTCATTTTCAAATTGAAATTGAAATTATTTTTCATTTCAATCGATAATGAAGACAAGATTGTGATTAAATTATGTTTTTCAGAAAAATTTGAAAAAAAAAAATCACATTTCTATCGTCAGGATTTAATCGTCTGTCAGCATTTAATTTAATTTATAAACTGAAAATATTTTGAATAAATTCGTCCAAATGACGTCATTTATGTAAACGCAAAAGAAAGGGGGGATGGAAGGAATTAATAGTAATTATTATTTATTGATATCATTTTGTTATTTTTTTGTAAAATTTAATTAAACGAATTTATAAAATCACTAATTCGGATATTTGAAACGAATATATAAAATAATTGCCCAACTGAACGGAAGGAGAATAAAATATCCTGCTTGGTTTTCTTTCCAATTTTAATGAGAATATGACATCAATTATGGTAAAATGATATTTACTCCTTTCTCTCCGTTATTGACAGCAAGGAAAAAAATGCTCCCTATATATTAGAGAAATGCTATTAAAGTTTAAAAGTATTCCAGTAAAAGTAAAAACTTTTCCAATATATGGGGCCTTGGCGAAACAGAAAAAATAGCCTTGGCAGTAAAGGAAATTTGGCATGATACTTTCTGTCAACCTATTCACTTTGTCATTTCGTATACAGAAGCATTTTTTCAATATTTATACAATTTGTTTAGCGTAAAATGTCATTTATCCTATTTTTGAAGTAATTTGTATAGAAAAAACAATAATAATATACGTATAATTAAAATACGCATTAAACAAAAAAATCGTCGAATTTGTTTCCATGGCTGTTTATGTCATTTGGCACCAAATCTCACTTTCTGATGCCCGAATTGCGCCAAGCTTTTTAAAAAAGCGTCAAGACCCCTATAATAGAAAAGCACCAAACGTTCATTGGATTTGTTTTCATAACTTTTGGCAACAAATCTATGTATATTAACGAATCTATCCCTTTTCGAAGCTCGAATTGCTCCAAACCTAAAAGCAAAGGATCCTATACTGGAAAAGTACCCGATTTTCTTATGGGCAATATTCAAGTGACATAACATGGTGTAAAATTATCGCGGATAGCCAATTTGTTTAAATATCTCATCAATTGATGCCGAATAAATGCAGGCATGCATGCACAAAATATTTAATTAATTTTGCATGATAAATAATTATTAGAAAATTCGTATATACATATTAATTAAAATAAATAATTTACATATTTAAAATAACATGAAAATATGCATGATGGTGCACTAAAATAGAGAGAAAATTAAAACCTGTTACTGAAAATGTCTATAACATAGTACTTTTCAATACCGTGGTTCTTAATGTTATTCTCAAGCAGATGGAATATTACCATGCTTAAACGCAAAGGAAGAATATAATACAGATCGTTGTTATAAAAGTCAGAGGTAGCCACAATTTAAACCTAACCATTTTATGCAAGCTGGTTTTCAAGTTGTAATTGATTTTACTCATCAATCCCGAAAACAGTCGTCAGTTGTCGCAATAGCTGTGTATGAGGTCATGATAATCAAAAAATGCCCCATTAAAACGTTAAAAGCATGGCACCCAATTAGAGATTTACCAATATTTTTAAAACAAAGCACGCTGTCATGTTTTTAGAGGCCTCGAAGTCTGAGCTGGGGTTGGCGAGCGTAGCTCGCAGGGGGTAGGCCCCCTAGTATAAAAATAAAAACCATTGCATTCAGGGTTATAGTGGGTAGCTGCCCGGGTACCCGCCGGACTGTTTTTTTTAAATACCCGGGTTTTTTACAACCTTAAGGATTGTACCCGCCCTAAGGGTTGTAACTCCTCAGGTACCCGCCCGGACTGGGTTTAAAAAAAACCCGTGTTTTTTACAACCCTGATTGCGTTAAATAATATATTTTTTATTAAGAAGAACATATTAACACGTTTCTGAAATTCATAACAATTTCTTACAATGTTTCACAACAATAAGAACTTTTTAATATTATGCCTTACATTATAGGCCGTATTTCCGAAATTGCTTTTAATAATTCATAAAAAAAAAATTATTTTTTCCTAGGTATTTACTCCACATAAATACAATAAGAAACGATTCGAGGTGATGAAGAGCTGTGCGTCGTCGGTTTTTATTGCACCAATTAGCAGTACCCTACATCATATAGTGTGTAAACTCTGCATGGGCCCAAACCGGCTCGCGAGTCGGTCTGAGGCCATATTCATTTACGAGACTCAGACCGGGCCTAACTTTTTTCTGCAGAATCGTGCCGGGCCAGACTTCTTCTTTGCGTACCAAGCTGACCCTGAATTTCATTTCTTGCTAGCGGTCTGCACAAGCCGAAATATTCAGGTTCATGCAAAAGCCAATAGAATAAGGGCCGGCACAACAATTTTTGCAAAAAATGCATAGATTTTTAAATGGTCATTATTCCACAGTAAAAATTCTTTTTAAAGAATAGTACATACATTTCTAGGAAAAAAGGAAAATAATAATAAATAAAGTACAGTAAAACGTGTGAAATAGAACATGACTATGACGGAAACTACTCTAAAAACTGCCTTGATCCGCGCAAAAATAATATAAAAAATATACAACAGACGATGTACCTGCCAAGAATGGAACTTGTCTACAACGGATTTTTCTTCTCTTACTGAATATTCATTTGAATGTAATTGTCTAAGTGTAAGACCTAGTTTATGCACAATATGTTGAAAGAATGTAGAGTATACTGCTAAATGGCACAATAAAAAACAACGAAGCACAGCCCGCCATTACCTCGACGCTCGTAAAAAATAAATTTTAAATCAGTGTTTATGTACGCAATTATCTAAGTGGTCATTAATGTTGTTGATATTTGTCATTCCATTGTATTTCGAACATAATCTGAAAATTAAACCTATGCATATAAGTATGGGTACTTTTTAAATAATTTTAATTTTAGAATAATATTGCTTTAGAAATATCGGCATGTTTTGTAGAAATTCAGTCGGGCCGAGCCGGGTTGGGCCCTAGCCGAGTTTTTTTTTTTATCTTCATACGGGACCTGATCGCGCCGAGTGTTTAGCTTTTATACCGAACCGGGCTCGGGCCGAGGTTTTATCTTTTATACCGGGTCGGGCCAAAAAATGTACGGGCCGGTCCCGGCCGAACTTTTTGCTTTTAAATCGAGCCGTGCTGGGCCAATAAAATTTTTGTACGGTCGGGACCGGTCTCGGGCTTTAAGTGTAGCGATATCATCTCACTTGAACAGTATTAATCTAGTTACTAGCTGAAATTAACTGGCTTGGCTCTTTGCTTGATGCTAACGCTCTCGCCTGCTGAATGGTACGATCTTCTCCTGCGCCAACCTCTACATAAGTTTCGGGCCGTGCACATGCAGACCTCTAGTATGAACACTCGTTGTTGGATAAATAAAATTGTACTTAAGGTTCACAGTAAAGTGATTGCAACCTGCTTTTTCAAGCTCCTCTGAATTGTACCCTTTCCAACAGTCAGAGCAGATTGTTGATCCATCTTCTTCATGTTCACATTTTTTTCCCTCAGCGTACTAGCGTTTCTATTGGGAATTTGAACAAGAAAGCATTCGTCATTTTCTTGGCTTATGCCTCCAGAAATTCACTGTAATGGAAGCATCCTGCCGCTGTTGTTTTTCCGACGTTCAAACAAACTTTCATCGATTTCGACAATTTTATTGGCACCACCAATTCGTCCATTAAATCGTCATATGTATGGTGAACATGTAATAGTGAACATATGGTCTCTCATGTAACTATTCCAATCAACTGTCGCATTTTCACTCATATGTAACTGTTTCCAGGACCGTTGCTAAGGGGGGTTGGACGAGGGGGGAGGCTCTCCCCCCCACGCTGGCGAATGATGTTGCACTTGGCAAATTTGTATAAACTTTAATAAAAACTATAATACATTTTCTATTTCTGATAGACTTGGCAAAAGTTACAAATCTAATTGGGAAAAGCTTCTTACAAATAATAACTATATTATATTTTCTAATTGTGGTAACATAGCAAAATTATAAAACTAGTTGGCAAAGTTGTTAAAACTTCACACGAATAGAAGAATAAAATTGTATTAAAATAAATTTAGAATTTTCATAAATTGATAAAATTTTTTGCATCTCGGGCTACCGACACTCCACTTATGACATCTTTTCGGGTCCCAAGAATGTCAGGATAACGAGGCTCGATTATATATGAATTTTTAAGATTAATTAAATATTAATATTATTTCATGGTACGTCAATTATTAACATACAAATGTGAAAATATGCTAATAAATTGGCGAGAACTATTTATTTTTACTTCAAGAATGAGTTGGCAAATACTGAAATTTGACTTGGCAATTTAAGATCCTGCCCCCCCCCCCAAAAAAAAAAAGTAAAAATAAAAATAAAATTTTTTAGCAATGTCCCTGTCTGTTTCTTACTCCATTTTATGAATGTTAATTTCTCTGCCCAACATTTCAGCAGTTACGAACTGTATTCTCGAACCAATAAGCCAATTTCTAAAAGGAGCCTTTTTCAAAAAAACCTCTTACATTCCATCTCAATATAGCTTCATCCATAATAGTATATAGTTTCATATCATGGCCATTTTCACATAGTTGTTTGTTGTGTAAAAGTTTTCTCTTTTTAAAAAGTGAGATATTGCATCTATCTCAGTACTAGGTAAATGAAAGATAGTTTACATATTTATCAAAATAAATGCAGGCGATTGAAGAAAAAACAATGCAATACAATTAAAAAAAAAAGAAAAGCATGTGAAATATCTTCTGGAACATCAAACAAAATTAATATGATGATAGCATTAACAAGAAATGCTTTTTTTAGGACTGCAAACATTTGACGAGATTTCACAGCTTACTTGGCAATACATCTGTCACATGGCGATTCATTGTCGGGGGCCGCTATAACTCAAAAGTACCAATTTTAATATTTTGTTAAAGGTTACACTACTAGTTTACGTCTTAAATAGTGATCGTAAGTCATTTTAAATTCAGATGTTGTTATTACATCTTTGTAGATTAAATTAGTATGTATAAAAAATCGAATTAATCACTATTATGTTTATATTGATAGGAAATTTTTATTCACATGTTCACGAACATTTCAAAGCAAAAACGAAACAGTTCTAAGCGAAATCCCTCAGTACAAAATTTAGTTCTTGTATACTTCCGCTGATTTAATTACTACATTTTTAACCGTTACTTTTGGTGCTGACTGACTTCTATTATTACTTTAGAAAAATACTATAGTTTCAATAAGGACATATCTTATGAAAATGATAAAGTAACCTGATTTTGAAGTTTAAAACCATTTAAAAGAGCTTAGCAGCAATAATAGTCTTTGTCACAGACAGAATATGAGTTGAAAAAACTATTTCGGAGTAAACTTTTCTTTTTCTTTATGAGCAAGAATGCATTGAAATGGACATCTCTTATTTAAATGTGCCCTGTATTTACAAAATCATAAGTTAAAACTTTTAACGATTTTTGAAACTTTTATATGACGCTTTAAAACCGGATTTTTAGCAGGCAGACTGCCAAGAAACTTACATAGATTGAAAATTTAATGAGCTAATCTAAAATGTTATAGCAGTAATCCGGATAATTGAGGAATCGTTAAAGAAAAACGCTATGTTGGATGTATTAGTAGAACATGTCCAATGAAGCTATTTTTTTTTTTTTTTTTAATAGACCGTAAGCTAGTTTGCATTGTTTTAAGTAGACTGTGTTCTCCAAATATAGACTTAAAAAATACCAGTAAAATACAAATTTTACGTTGGTTTAAATAGAAATTTAAGGAAACTAGTTTGTGATTTGATATATACAAGCATGTCAATATTTTTTTTCCTTGAATGCATTGTTGTTTTTCATTTCCTTATCTCAACCCGAATATTTGGTGATTCGAACTATTGGAGTTTAGATAATCTAAGTTTTACTTATATAGTTTTGGTCAGACATACCTTTTGAAGTACAGTAGCCTCCCTCTTAACCGGAACTCCGCTTTAACCGGTCGACATTTTTTTCCCAAATCAGGCAAAATTCAGAGCAAAAGGAAAATTTTGGATATAAATGGATATACGTTGACCTTCACAGCATAGGAAACTGGAACGACAGGATTATCTCATTCAACGGCAGACTGTAACTGGCACTGTTTCTAAATTCCTTATACATGCTAAAATTCCTCATACGGAAGGGTGTAAAAGCATTAGAGTTGACACTACGCTATGTTGAGCAGCAACCAACAGCTTCCTCGGTTGAAATTTAGATGGAGGTATGCTGCAAAATGCCGGGCATTTTGCTTTCAACAGAAAGTCACTGATTTCTTTATGGTTGATTAACTCAAATTTACATAATGTAGAATAATTTCAACTTCTTATAAAGGTATGTGACATGATTTTCAACAATATAATTTGTATTAAATATTTTTCAATATTTGTTATTAATGATAGTTTTTCTTTCAATTCAGTTCATTACAACTTGTATTCATTTCAAAAAATATATAGAAAGTATACACTTTTTAAAACTACACAAATTAAAAACTAAATACATCCTACGCATTTAATTAAATAAATATGCAGCTACTTATTTAACTTTTTTTACTTCTCCTGTTTAACTGGTTTTTTTCTTAACCGGCGAACGCTTGGTCCCGTTTTGGCCGGTTAAGCGGGAGGCTACTGTATTAAGGACGGGGAACGGTGTTTAAAAAAATGTTACAGGGCCACACAAAAGAATTGCGATATCTTACGGTTTATAGACGTTATAGTTCCTTACAATACATTTTAATGACGTACTGTTTCAAAATAATCATTTTTTTTCCTTGAATGCATTGTTTTTTTTTTTATTTCCTTATCTCAACCCGGATATTTGGTGATCAGAATTATTGGAGTTCAGATAATCTAAGTTTTACTATATAGTTTTGGTCAGCGACATACCTTTTAAAGTATTAAGGATGGGGAACGTTGTTTAAAAAATGTTACAGGGTCACACAATGGAATTGCGATATCTTGCGGTTTATAGACGTTATAGTTTCGTACAATACATTTTAATGACGTATTGTTTCAAAATAATCAAAATTTATACTACGTATTGTGGCACACTGCACAATTTCCCCTGTGATAACACGAAATACCCGAATTATAAGAAAGCTTAATTTAAAGACGACCAATAACTATATACATTCTATATATATTTGTACTAATTCAGCAAAATATTGTTGAAGTACAAATATATATAACATATACAGAAAAGTAGAGGGTATACAGTTTACTTACTAATGCATTGTTTTATATGTCTATACTATAATCATATTTTGTTTTAAATGTTCTTTTTAATAATCTATTTTCAGTTATCCTTCAAAAAATTCAAAAAGTATGTCAGCATTTTGAAACTGATGATGTTAGAAAAAAACTGCGTTTATCTATTTCTCCATACTCTAAAATATATTTCTTTGAAATTTAATAATTTATTTTTGTTCCGAAAACTGAAAGAAATCTACTTTATTAACTTTAAAAAGATGCCAGAAAAGCACTTAAACTCAAGTAATCAATATGAAAGTCTTTGTCTAGAGGTAAATGCATTTCATTCTGATAAAAATGGTTAGGAAAATGATAAAAGTGCATTAAATTTTGGTATTGTTCTTTTTATATAGTTTTCTCTTAAATGAGCATTATTTGTCTTTTTTGTAAAAGGAAATGAATTGTGGATTTATGATTAATTCGGATTTCTGTTTTTGTTCCTGTTATCAAATTTGTGAAATGTTTTGAAAATATATTTAACGAGAAGATTAGCAACGTAAAATAATAAAAAAGCCAAATATTCTTTCTTTTTTATACTTTAAAAATTTTAAAGCTTATTTAAAAACAAGAAAGAAAAATTATGCGAAAAGCATAGGGGAAACTGTCCCAAAATGACATACTTAGGTACAATGACATACCTTATGTTTCTTAATATTGACGCTAGAGGCCAACACTTAACGATGCGCAGTTATGTTGTGGCATACATCGTCAACGATAATCATTTAATGGCGAATATTTCAAGTTTGTATTTTTCATTGTTTACAAAGAAACTGTTTACAGCTTCGTCAGAAATTTCTTGGGACTATATTTTGGTGCTAATTCACGTCTGTTTCATTTCAGTGATTACACAGCTGAAGTATAAGTTGAGTACTTATTTCTTTTTAGATTATTTGCTGTATATGCGAAAATTTATAAATGCATCTGCTCTCGAATACTGACTCTGTATATACAATATGGTGATTGTAGGTAAAATGACATGCCGGCAGACATCTTTCCGATCATGTTTTCTGTGCTTCAGTTGTGACAGAAAATCCACTGGAAAATAAGGAAAGCAACGACAGCAGTACAAGTTCTACAGATAACAGCTTATCGAGACCCAATCAGTTGATTTTCACAGTTTCAATGTCACATCCTCTGTTTCCAGCGCCGAAAACAACTGTTTCCGATATTCTGAAGACGTGTGTATGTTTTCAACCGGCAGCATCTTCCAAATTCATCATCTTCATTTATCAGACAACTGGATGTATCTCCAATTTCTTGTGCATTTCATGTTAGATCATCCTCTAAAAAGAGGAAGCATGAAAGTGCAAAAGTTCTGACTAGCAGTCCTAATATTGCCGAAGCGAAGAAGAAAGTTGCTGAGAAACACAATTCACACTCAAGACGTGTATCTCTACAGACTAGGAAGAAAATTCGCTTTGTTACATCCAATGATGATGACAAAGACATGGATCTTTCTGATGATGATGATGAAGCCTGTTTTTATTGCAATGGTTTATTAAGTCACTCAAAACCGAAGAAGAAGTGGATACATTGTGTTATATGTTCAAAGTGGGCGCATAACAAATGTGTCGGTGTTTCTTGGTGTGCAAAATAATTCCCTTTTGATGTATGGCAGTAAAATTAATAGCAACTTATGGGTGTGTCGTTTTAGGACAGTACTGTAGATAAAATGACATAGTGTGGCATTTTATATAAATCGTTATTATGACGTTGTGACTTTATTTGTTATTTTTTAAAAGACATCATTGCAGTCTGTATACTTTGCAAAGTTAGTTTGCAAAAAATAATGGTTATGAGAAAACATTTGTATGAATAGAAACATTTTTTCCTTAGGTATGTCATTTTAGGACAGTTTCCCCTATACTCTTATCTGCTGAAGCGTTCTCTTTCATCTTTTTATGACTTTCTTAGCATGTCTAAAGGTCAGATGTCAAGAGGGGGAGCGGTTGACAGCTCGGATAAGCTCAGGCCGTAGACATAGGTCGGTTTCTTTGCTTGTGGTATGTCGGAATCTTTGATCTTTTTGACTTTCTTAGCATCTTTAAAGTTCAGAGGTCAAAGCAGGAGCAATTGACAGGAGGGGACAACCGTTGACACCATAGCTTTCTTTTGTCCCTGACCACAAAATGATTCTAGAAGAATGGGAAGTTGTATGAGTTATGGGCATCTTAGACTGACTTGCATAGGAAAACTCTAATCGCTACCTTAGAAGCAATCTGAAAAAGTCTTACTGAGATACCCATAAATCCTTTCCTTTTAATGTTTTACGATTTTCTTAGCAAGTCCAAAAGGTCAGAGTTCAAAAGCAGAAGCCGTTGACAGCTGGGCAAACTCCCATTTCTTTTGTTGAATCTCCCCTTTTTTTGGTCCCTGACCACAAAATGATTAGAGAAGAATGAGAAGTTGTGTGAGTTATGGATATCTTAGACTGACTTGCTCCAAAAAGCTCTAAAATCTGCCTTGCTGTCCGGTATATCAACCGGCATCCATCAACCTAAATCAGTTGCCGTGAGACTATCTGGAGGCACTTAACCCGTTGGGGACGAGCGACACGTATGCGTGACGCACAAGATGCTCAGAATCCTTCATTATTCCCACCAGTTAATTTTTATTGTAAGCTTTGCCTTATTTAATCCCAGCATTTCTGAGATTCAATTAGGCGCAAATTTTTGTTTTGAAAAACCGGTGGTAAGAGATTAAAAATTCTGTAAAGGACGCTCGTCGCGAAGGGGTTAAATACATTGCTCAGTTGTAAATCTGTTTTCTGACTTTTATGGGTTGTTTGTTATAATCAACTGATACTGAAGGCATTTAAACATGAATTTAATTCCTGTGAAATAATCTTTCATTTCAATTGGAAAGCTCTGCACTTGCATAAACGAAAACAATAATAAAACGTTAATGGCTAAATAGGCGTACGCTGAAAAAAAAAAAAAAAAAAATGTTGATTTTACAGTGTAATACTGGCAGCTGGGGTGCCAGTATTATACCGTAAAAATAACAGTAATAAACAGTAAAATAAACATTAATACACTGCCGCGCATGCGTGGTAGTGTATTACTGCTTATTTTACTGTTTATTACTGTTAAATTTACGGTATAATACTGGCACCCCAGCTGCCAGTATTATACTGTAAAATCAACGATTTTTTTGCAGTGTAGTTATTACCACGGAATTCATATTCTTGAAGAAGTTTATATGAAATTTTAGCATGAAAATTACACAATTTAGTAATTTATTTCACATATTTTGCAAAAAATACACGGGATGGTTGGAAGGCTTTAACCCTTCCACCAAAGAATCTTGACACATAAACGGTGTCCTTTTTCATTAAATTTTTATTGTTATTTAATAAGTCATTTTCTGGTTGCGCATAAACGTTTGAGACATACTGTACAAAAATAAATATATAAACACACAGAAAGATAAGGAAGTCACAGTTTTTGATTATTTATATGGTGATTTACATCGCTATCATATTATAAATTATTTTGTTTTTAGATGTTCTTTTTAATAATCCCTTTTCAATTAAAAATAGTTTTTTTTTTCAAAAAATACAAAAGACTGCTCCAGCCCTTTTGAAATTGATGATGTTAAAAAAAACTGCATTTATCTATTTTTACATAAACTAGATTATATTTCAAGGAATTTTAATAATTTATTTTTGTACCACAAACTGAAAAAATGATGATTGAATCAGAAAAGCACTTAAACTCAAGTAATCAGTATCCAAGACTTGTATTAAACGTAAATGGATTTTATTCGGATAAAAATGCTAGGAAAGCGATAAAAGTGTATTAAATTTTGGTAAATTTATTGTATTTTTTTATCGAAGGATGGTTATTTATATGGTTTTCTTATTAAATAATTTTTTTTTTTGTTTTGTAAAAGAAAACTAAGTATGGATGAAATATTGGATTTGTTTACTAATATGCTTTTTAGGTGCGTTCGTAATTATATAAATACGTAGCACCTATTGTCGTCGTCTGGTCCGTCCGTCTGCATATAACAACGCAAAAACTACCCAACCGAATGGTTTGAAATTTAAGATATATCTTTGCAGAATGTTGTCGAGACATTTCAATTTTTTTAAAAATCGAATCAAAACTTTAGAAAATATTAATAAAAACATTTATTAAGAAATTTGATTTTTTTTTTTAAATCGGTGTTTTCTTGTTATAGGAGCTTCCGTGGTTGAATCGTCAAGCGACCGAGATACTTATTTTATTACAGAAATGAATCTGGAGACGATATAATTCATTTCACAGAATTAAAAATCATCAAGATCTGAATATTTATATAACTAGCTATAGTACGAACGCACCTCGTTTGTCACGTTTGACGTACAATTTCCAACTTGTTTCTTGTTGTTGTGGCTGTAAGCAATTTGTGAATGTTTTTAGAAATATATTTAACTAGGATCTTACATACGTGAATCTATCTAGCTATATATAAATGGGCGTGTGTGTCTTTATATTTCACTTTGTAGCCACAACTACCCATCGCAGACCACTGATGTCTGTGTGTGGTAGTAGCATCGAGTCTCCCATCGTGCACTATGGTGGTTCCATGTCCGTAACTGTGGGGTTGTGGAAGATAGGGTGGTTGGATGTAGTCGACCTAGGGCATTTTCATATCTAGACCAAAGTGTTCTAAATAAAGTTTGGAATCTTCTTCAACGTGATTGGTTCATTAAACATAACATGAACTAATTAAGATATAGATAACTAAGAAAGATGATTTCGCGTCCACTTGCGGTGGAAATTGAAACTAAACCACTAAACTTAATTTTATATAGTACTTCACTGCAATTATTATTATTATTTTTTTATTGAATTTTAGCCTCCTATCAATTTTCGGTCCAAAAACACCATTAGTTGTTGGATAATAATAATAATAATAATAAAACACGAGTGTTTCAAGAATGTAAACAGCTGTTCTATTGAGTATGAATGACTGAAACCAAAAATTATGGATGACAAGAACAATTTTGGAAAACTTTTCTTCGCAATTTGGACAGACAAATGCGCTTACAGAAACGTAAGATTATTTTATTTGTTGATCAATGTAACAGCCCAGGTCGTACATTTACAGTTGCAAAATGTGGGAATGGAATTTTCCCCCACCAATTAAGAAAAGTTCAACCTTGTGAATTTGGGATCTTACGGATCGTTCAAAGTAAACTATAGAAACCAACTTAAATAAAAAAGATTTTTTTAATGCAGAATCTGGGGGTAATAAAAAAAAAAAAGGATAAACATTTATAAGCTTTTCATATGATTTTTTTTTTTGCATGGGAGAGTGTCGGGAGAAAATGTATATCAAATTCTTTTGCAAAAGGTGGTCTTCCGGAAAACAGAGGTGGTGATTTTGAGTACGATGAGAGAGAAAATAAAGATTCTAATGAAATTCCGATTTTTTTTCTTGCTTAGATATGGATCGTGAGGTTTATCTCGCTTGCGATTAAAAACATCGTGATATCAGAGATTCCGACTCTTATGCTCGTATTCACCATTTACCACAACTCCCGGTTAAACGCGAATACCTCAGTTGAACGTTCAAATGGTATTCATTATTAACTTGATTGGACTTCAGTTGTAATCAGGTCCAATCAGGTTAATGATTAATAACAATTGAGCTGTTGATCGAGGCTCTTGCGCTTAACCGGGAGTTGAGATAGATGGTGAATACGAGCGTCAGTGATTTGATAGACTCAAAATCGGATAGTTTGGATAATGATTATGAAGAGGAACATGGAGTATCTTCTGTTACAGAAGCCATTCAAGCTTTGAAAACAGTGAAAGTGTTTCTTTCAAATAGCGAAGAGTAAGAGAACTTATGAACGTTGCAACTGCGATTTGTAATGTCCTAAATAAAGTCCTTAAAATAAAGTCCGCAAAAAAATAAAAAAAATAAAGCATAATTTAGAAAATTGATGTCTAAACCACTATGTAAAATGAAGAAATAAAGAGTATGTTATCTTAATTAGTCTTTATTTTATGCGCAGTGTTCAGTTTTGTCTTACCCCGATTTAACGTTTCCCCGCATACAGCGTCATTTTTTATAGTTCCTTGAATAACGTGAAATCGGGGTTTCACTTTATTTATGTACAGGATGATGCAAAGAACTGGATACATTGTGCCCATAGATGGTAATTGCTGGAAGTGCGTTTTCGATTTTTATAATGAGAGACTCACCAGAATTTAATTTTTGCTTAACACGTGGTGTGTAAAAAAGTCTGTAGATCGTATATAAGGTTATAGAAGATAATTTGAAGACATTTCCATTTACTGACCGAAATTGTTGAAGATGCATTTCCAACTGTGTTTGGAAATGTTTCATAATCTATGCTTGACGAATGATTTTTCTTTGTTGTAAATAAATCTATTTTCTGTTTAAAAAAAAGCCCTTCAAAAATACAAAATACTATATATGTTCTTCGAAATTGACGATATAAAAAAAATGCACTTATCTATTTATCCATAAACTAAATTATATTTTGTGGAAATTTAATAATTTATTTTTGTACAGCAAACTGAAAATAGCTATTTACCAATTTTAAAGAATGTCAGAAAAACACTTAAACTTAAGTGCTCAATATGACTTTTCTAAAGGTAAATGCATTTTGTTTCGGATAAAAATGTTAGGAAATTGATAAAAATATATTAGTTTGGTAAATTTATTGTACTTTTTATCCACGGAAGTATATCTAGATTGTTTTCTCTTAAATCTGCCATTTTTGGTATGTAAAAGAAAATGAAATGTAGATTTATGCTTAATGCGTGTTTTTGTTACTGTTTTAGTAAGTTTGTGAAATGTTTTGAAAAATACATTTAACAAAGAGATTAACTGCGTTAAATAATAATGCTAAATTTTGTTTTCGTTTCTGTTTTCCGTTTTTTTTTCTTTTTGCAATTTTTTAAAACTTATTTTTAAAATATTTAGTTTGGAAAAAAGGGGCCGAAAATTATTGAATGATCTTTATTTTGTAATGTTGGTTAGTACTAATCATTATAATTAAAGTTACTGATATTAATAAACTTTTAAAAATTCTCTTCGACAGGAATATTGTTTTTAGATTTTTGTTCAAAGAAAAACATTACTAATTATATATATTATGCAGCTATTGTAATCCTGCTCTTTTGAACAAACTTTATTAAATTTTGTATATGTTAAATAAAGGCTATGCTATAGTAGCAGAAAATGTATAATTTACAATAATTCTTAATTTAAAGACAAGTAATAAGAGCATACATTATATACATATTTCTATTCTTCCAATGCAGCACAATATTATAGAAGAACAAATGTATATAACACATCAGAAAGGTAGAGAAAGAACGGTTTGCTTACTTATATGTTATTTATATATATAAACTGGGTTTATGGCGAAAGGTGCCGCCATCCGAAAATTCTATAAGAGACCACTCCACTTCTTCCGGTCAAGGGTCCATTCCTCTTCCAGATCCCTATCCCTTATGATCTTTTTTATACCATCCATCCAGGTCTTTTGTGGTCTTCCTCGTTTCCTTTTTTGGTTTGTTCTATAATTAGATGCGATTTTGGTTAGTCTCTCATCACTCATGCTTTTGACATGACTCTACCAGATTAATTGCTTCTTTTGGAGATCGTCTAATATGGTTCCCCTTATTTTCATCATTTATTTGATTCTTTGATTTCTTATTCTTTATATTCTTTCTATATGTTATTATTTAAATTTAGTTCTGTCTCATTTTCTCCTATACATAGGTATTTGGTCCTACTAACGTTCATGTAATGTCCCCATTTCTCATATTCTTCCTTAATTTTTATTGTCATTCTCTCTAAATAATTTTTACTTTTTGCAGAAATTTTTGGTCATTTGCGAATTGCAGAGAAAAAATTGACGTTCCATTCACATTAAGTCCCATTCCTCTGCAATTTTCTTTCCAAATTTTCAATGCTGCTTCAACATAAATTTAAAATAGTGTTGGGGAGACACAACATAACCTGTCCGAGTCCTTTATCTATTATAAAACCTTTTTGACAATCTTTGGCCTATTTTAATCTTTGATATTTAACATCGCTATTAAATTTTAAGTTGTTTTACTTTAGATGTTCTGTTTCATAAACTATTATCACTCAAAAACTTATTTCTTCAGAAAATACAAAAATAATAAGGCAGCTTTTTAAAAATCGATGGTGTTCTAAAAACTGCATATATCTAATTTTTTATAAACTAAATTACATTTCGTGGAAATTTAATCATATATTTCTGTACAACAAACTGGGAATAAGCTATTTACCACGTTAAAAAAAATCCAGAAAAGCAGTTAAACTCAAGTAATCAATCTGAAGAAAGTCTTTTCCTAAAGATAAATGCATTTTATTCGGACAAAAATGTTAGGAAAGTGATAAAAGTATATTAACTTTTGGTAAATTTATTGTACTTTTTTTTTTTATCGAAGAAATTATATTTCTATTGCGTTCTCTTAAATACGTATTTTTATTTATTTATTTATATTGTGAAATAAAATGAAATGTGGATTTATATTTAATGCGTGTTTTTGTTATTGCTGCTGTAAGCAAATTAGTGATTTTTTCAAAAATATATTTAAAAAGGAGTTTAACTGCGTTAAAGAACAATAAAGCATTTTCTTTTTGTAATCTTTTAGTGATTATTTTAAAAATATTTAGTTTGAGAGAAAAGTAATTTTTAAGAAAAAATAAAACCACCTTCACACAATTGGAAAATTGTGTGATAAAAAATAATTTAACTATCGCAAATAGACATGACACATTTCTTAATAAAGTTAATTCATGTATATATATGCAATTTCTATAGTATATGTTATGTGTATGTTTCTAATTGTATATTATGTATATGCAAAATATTCAATTTCTTTGTATATTTTATTTTTCCTGAAAAATTAATTCTTTTTATTAGCAATATTGTCCTTACTTTGAAGTTATTAAATAAGTTCTTAAATTAAAAAAAAAGATTTATTTTGGCATAAAGTTGTAACCCATTAAATTTATCTGAAAAACTATTTTAAATTAAATTCAAGGGATTAATTTTACAACATGTTTACAACGTTTAAAGCTGACGAAAAATGGGGCCCTTAGAAGTCCCACTAAAGGAAGTTTATTGTTTTAATCAACTCTCAACAACTTATTCTCAATAAATTTACCAGTATTGGTTAAATTTTAAAATATTGGCAATGAAATGGTGAAATATTTCTTTCTAATATATTTTGACGATGCACATACACGGGAGGTCTTACGAATATTGGTGAAAAAATACTTCGCCAATAAAGTCAACATTTGGGAAATATTGACTAAGTATAGATTTACACTGGAAATATCCTACAAATATTGGCTTTACATTAGAAATATTTCCAATAAAATGCTAAAATTGTACAAATCTTGGCTTTACAATGACGAAATATTTCTTGTAAAATTAGCGCAATATTTCTTGCCAATATTTGTTTGCTACTAGGATTTAAACCAAGCTTTCTTATTATGGGATTTTAAGTAAATATCATAAGTTTCAAACTTTACTTTTTGTAAATAAATAATTTCGTTACTCTTTCAGTACGAGTTGATTTACCAAGTGTTCGGCAGACATCAGTTCCGCAAGATAATGTCCAATCTTGATGTGTTTCTTCGCCGTTTCAATGAAGTTCAGTACTGGGTTGTCACCGAGATGACTCTATCCACTTCCCCCGCAAGACGAGTGGCTCTTTTACGGAAATTCATCAAGATCGCAGCCCAGTAAGTATCACCGATTTTTTTACTTCAGTGAATTGTGTTAAGCCTCATTATTAGTCAGACTGCTTGTAATGTATTCGTACTTTTTAAATTTCTTATCAGAAAATTCAATTTATTTTTTTACTCTCTTCTTAAAGAAGGACAAATCACTCATATCACATGTAAAATCATCTGTATCTTCAGAGTAGAGTCTCCAAATGTCTGTCACCGGATAATCCCCATGTAATTTTTTGAGGTTATTTTTGCGGACTTTTTATTTTTAATCTTTTTAAAACACAGCAAATTAGCGTGTTTTTGGAAGCCGTGGGGTCTTAAAAGGTGTTGGTGAGCGTATAGCTTGTAAGGGACAGAACCAACTAGTACCATGTTATGTCTGTCACCTGATAGTCTCCGTGTGATTTTTTGATGTTATTTTTGCAGACTTTTTTTTCATCTTAAAACAGAGCAAATTAGCGTGTTTTTGGAGGCCGTGGGATCTTAACGGGTGTTGGTGAGTGTATAGTTTGTAAGGAACAGAACCAACTAGAACCATGTTGGACCGAATTTGGGTGCTAAGCATTATTGATGGCAAGGGTTGGTGTTGAGGGCACCAGGTCTAAAGGGTGAAGGGTATAGGTTCGCACAGAGCTTATAACGTTATGTGTGTTGTGAACATAACCAAACAATTAAACCAAGCATGTCTCGACTAATTTTTCTGTTTTAATTAAAGGAGGGTCCTCAATTTAAAAATTAACGAATGACAAATATACATAAAATAAATTAGTAAGTAGTAATTTGGAATAAAATAAATGAGAGAATAAATAAAATTAATCCTCTAAGCGATATCATAATTTAAAATAATTATAAAATCCAAAGGAATAAAAAAAAAAACACAAAAATACGCGACTCTGTAATAAACATGCCGAACCTGTAAATGCCTGCATTAACAAAGAAACACAGTAAGGAAAGGAATAAGAAAGAAACACAGAAGTTACATTTAATATCATTTGTTGTAATAATAATTTCTGGATTCGCTGATATTATATATTCAATAAGCAATTATACTTTAGATTGCATTCAAATAATTGACCAAATTCTTTTACAACTTGCTTCATTGCAATATTGAACATAATACGCAGTATTTATTTTAGTAGAAATTCAAATCATTCTCTTTATACAAATTACATTCAAATTCATTTATACACATTTTATAATTTATTCTTTTTGAGGCAAGCATCACAGCGACCAAAATATTGACGCAAATATGCCAAGATTTATTACTATTACGAATTAATAATAATAATAAAAATACATCAAGTCAGTTATGAGATTACATAGAATAAAATTAAAATGACTAAAAAAATATATATGCAAAAGAATAATCGAAATTATGTCCCGCAGTGGCGCAGGCGATTAAGCTGGGTTCCCGTCAAGATCACCGAAATTGAAACAGCATCGACCATGGTCGGTGCTTGGGAGGGTGACAACCTCTCTCGACTGCGGCTGCTGTGGGACCGTGTACGGTAATGGGGGCTGGTGCACGTAAAATCTGTTCGTGGCTCCAATGTCCTCCAAATAAAAAACTATACCTCTGGTGGTGCCAATCCAGGTGCAGGTTTCTCATCTGGAATTGGTTCGAAAGTCCAACCTCTCTTGTGGCTCTGGCACCCCTTCTTTCAAAGAAGTGCCATGGCATTTTCTCTGACACGACAACAACAACAACTGAAATCGCTATAAGAAATTAGTTTATTCAAAAGATCTCATTCGGATAAATATCGGCGACCACCTGTGGCTCTTGAATTCTTTCGAGGATTTTAACTATCATGAAGCACACGAACTTTAAATCAACATAAATCCAGGATTTGAATTAGAATCCAATCAGTTTTTCAGGACTAATTTTAGTTCATATCCTAATAGTAGATATTCAGAGTTCGGCGTGGTACGCAGAATTTTAATTACCATGAAGCGCTGGCTTTTAATCGGCATGTGTGCATGATAACGCTATACAACTCTTTAAATTAAAAATACTAGAAAAATTAAAAATAAATTAATGTTGTTCTTACGCACAACATTAATTTATTCAGCGACATCACACACGGTAAATTTACATCACAATACACGCGGACAGTTTCTTTGAGATTTTATTTGTAAAGTACATTTCAAGGAGGTCAGGGTTCGTTCCTGGTAGTCAACTTCTCGGCAATCTTTGCTGTGAGAACCTCTCTAGGAAGAAAGAGGCCCTAACACTCTCTTGAGCAGACCAGATGCACCTTCATTTGGACCCCTGGAGGCTTGTGTACATGCACTGCAGAAGTTAAGTGGATTCTGTAGTGGCCTGATAATGGCTTCGAATACCTAAGATATATGATCTCATTACTGTCACTATAGTGTCACTACTTGAGATTCTTTTGTGAATTATAGTTCTTATAACGTCAGAGAACACCATTAGCTAAATATGAATGATCTCTTGAAAAAGTTTTATGTCTATCATCTGGTGATCTGCACTCTTATTAACTTGAAGGAGGGGGGGGGGGGATATTTAGGAGCCATTATATAGTTCTTATTATTTTCTAATCCGTAGTAATTAATATAGAAATTACGCACGAAACATTACAACGCTAAAAATTCATACTCCATTCATATTTTCTGAACAATTTAGACGCAATAATGAAACTACCAATTTTCCAGTTGATTTGCATATTTCGTGATTTTTTGTTGTTTACCGCCATAAGCGTTTTAATGAAGGGGTATACTATGTGTATTTTAATCTTTCTATTAAATATTTTTGTTTACAAAATTGACTTTTTATTTTATATGCGATATAATGAAACTGAAATTTCTTCTGTTTCTCAGCTGCCGTGAATATCAGAACATGAACAGTTTCTTTGCCATTGTTATGGGGCTAAGCAACATAGCCGTCAGCCGGATGACACAGACATGGGAAAAACTTCCCGGAAAGTTAAAACGTACTTTCGCCGAATTTGAAACACTCATTGATCCCTCAAGGTAATGCCCATTCTTTCATGTTCTATATAAAGTATTTATACTTTAATTGTTCTGTCTTACTACCCTAATAAGTGTCTGTGACGCATAATGCTTTGTCTTTCCCCATTATGCGAAACCTTTGTAACCGTTATGACAATATTATATCTAAAAAAAAAAATCGAAGTAAGAAAGAAAAATGATGCTTCAGACACTGATCATGAAACAATTTCCAACAATAGCAGAAAACTAACCTTTTTTTTCACTTTGTAATAATAACAAGCAAGGAAAACTCTGCATCAAGCATAGATTATTAAACACCTTTTAACACCACCAGACTATTTTTATGAAACTTCAATTTTCATACGATGAAAGTAGATGCATAAAAATACCAATTTAGAAAAAGCACTAACTCATTCTCAGCATTTAATATGTATATACGGTAAGGTATTAGTTTTCCTTTTTGTAACCTTGTATGTGATATCTACATTTTATACACACACATAGTATTTTAAAATCTAAAATGTAATTTAACTAAAAAACCCACAATTGAAAACTATTTTTTGATATTTATCATAAATAAACGAAATCTCTTTCTTAGTGTGTGTCTGTTATGTGTTACAAATATATACTCAATAGTTCAAATTTACAGCTTCAATAGTTTTGTTTGTGTTGATGAATCAATCAGGATAAAGTTTCTTATATGTATTATATTATAAGTATTATAAGTAATTAAGTTTGTGCTGTATAGTTGTAAATATGTACTGTATTATAAGATTTCTAAATTATTTTCTAAATTAATAAAAAAAATACACTTCCTCTAATTTTTATTATATCCATGCATACGGGATTATTTATTGGTATATGGGCTTAGTATTTAATGTAATTTTTTGTGGGAAAAAAATTCCTAAATATTCTCTAGGATGGTCAATTAAATATCTACATGCACGTTAATGTCACGCATCTATGAAATTATCTTGAACTTATTTCTTTCGTAAGCGATGATTTATTTGGTGTTTTTAAGCAATGCATTACAGGTTTTAAATTAATGGATACATAATCTAGAGAATATGCATAAATAATTCATAAATAGTCTACAGAAGAGTAAAAAAAAATATTTTCTCTTATTTTTTTACAAATTTGTGCGTGTGGGATCATTCATTGATGTATGGGATAGGTTTAAACGCAATTTATTCGAGAATAAGAGATTATACACTGTAAAAAATGACCATTGTTTCTTATTTTATGAAAATATGCTATAACCACGAACGAAAATATAATATAATCTTCTGAGTTATCCGAAATTTCAAATAGCATGTTAGATTGTTTTTTGAATCCCCAGAAGCGAATACATTTTCAAAATTTAAAGAATAATTTATAAAAACAAATTATTTTTAGCTGCCCGAATTTTTCAGAAACGTTTCCGAAGGGATTTTATAGTGTATGAATTAGTGTCCTCAGCCTGGAATACCAGTTTTTCGAATTCTATCAATTCTGAAGTAAACATTTTCCTGCTCAAAATTTTTTTTTTAACAGACAAACATGCAAAATTAACAGCGTTAACAATAACATTAAAATTAAGATTATTTCTTTATTCTTTCATGTATAAATTAACTTACGCGGCTGAAAACGTGTACTTGAGAATAGATAACATTCGAAAAACAGGAATTCCAGCCTGAGGACACTAATTAATACACTATAAAAACCCTTTGGAAACGTTTCTGAAAAATTCGGTCAGCTAAAAATAATTTGTTTTTATAAATTATTCTTTAAATTTTGAAAACGTATTCGTTTCTGGGGATTCAAAAGACAATGTAACATGCTATTTGAAATTTCGGATAACTCAGAAGATTATATTATACTTTCGTTCGTGGTTATAGCATATTTTCATAAAATAAGAAACATTGGTCATTTTTTACAGTGTATGTAGAGTAGTCGGTTAAAATTTTGAAATTATACTTCTTTAGCTCATTTTTCTCGTAAATGATTTACTCAAGATTATTTATACATTAACAGATTTTAAGTATTGTATAAAATAAATATTAATTAATTATTTTCTGAAAGAATCGAAAATTATATTTTCTTTTCATTCACATTCATGTATGCGGGATAACTTATTGATACATAAGCATATAATATTAAATGCAATTTGTTCCAGAAAAGTATTTGACACAATCTCTAGAAAAATCAGTTAACCCTTTCGGGTCCGATTTTTTTTCAGTTTTTGTGAAAATTTAGTTTTACCTTAATATTAAAAGTAGCTATCCAAATCACAAAATTTAAAAGTTACTGCAATTTAATGGATATGTCGTTTGCTGAAATCTAAGAAAAATAATTATTTTGTGTGCTATTCATGTGGCAATAGGGCAATAGACTAAGGAAGAAATTTTGAAGACGTTTGGAAAAATGTCTTATTACGACAGTATTAAACTGGCATAACATTTTCTAATATTTTTTATATTTCATCACATTTTATACGTTTGGAAAAGTACCTCTAATTTTAAATTAAAAGAGTGAAACATATGGTTGAAATAAAAGAATCGCCAACGTTGCAAATATAATTAAGCAAACTTTTATTATTATTATTAAATGCTAAAACATAAAAGAAGTCTTAATAATAAATGCATAGACATATACTACTATTATTACATAAATATAATAACGAAAATAATTATTAAGGCAAAGTAATACTCAATAGAAAGACTAGTACAGCAGACCCGAAAGGGTTAAAGCTTTCCATGCAGTTTGAAGTCATGGATTATGCTATGAACTATTATTTTTAATAAATGTCTTTCTCTCGTAAGCTATTTGCTTATTGTTTTTAAGTAATGCCTTAAAATGTCTGTGCTGTCTAAAATGCCAAAGAATCCATTCCGGGTTTCTCGGGTTACAGAACATAGGTGAAAACCATTTTCCTAATTCAAAACTCTAAGATTGCATACTAATAACACCAAAAAGCATTTTTATATGAAAACTAGGGGTCCCTGTTCCTTGCGCTGTCTGAATTTTTTTTCGTCTGTATTTCTCTATCTGGCTATCTCTGTATGTGCCTCTTTGTCTGCCTGTCTGGTATATGTCTACCATTTCTCAGCTGTCTGTTTGTCTATTGCCTGTCTGCTGTATGTCTGACTGTCTAGACACTCTCGGCTGTCTGTATGCTTTCTATGTTTTCTGTCCGCCTGCTAACTGCATCTGCAACGAAATTAAATGACAATCTATTCTTTCTTGAGATATACGGATCGCGGAAATCTGAATAAACGCAGCATGGAAGTAGCATCTTTTGGGTGATGTACAACAAAACCTAATCAACGTCTATTTATGCCAAAGTCTAACATAATAGAAAGTTTGATGAAATTCTGTGCATTAGTTCTTGAGATAAAGCTGCTACAGAAAGTGTGAAAAATACAGCATGCCACCTCTTGGACTATTTTCACTAAAACCTAATCAGCGCCAATTTATATCAAGGTCTAACTGAATCTGAAGTTTGATTAAATTAATTCCGTGTATTCGTTCATAAAATAGAGCTTCCACAAAATTTAAGTCATATACAGACACACAGACAGACATTTTTTAAAAACAGTCAAATGGTGTCCAGGATCTTCTAAAACGTATAAATCTGTCGAAATTTTTCACGAATCCAATAATTTCTTCTTGTGGAAAGAAATAAGAAGAAAGTAATTAAATATCATAATGAACAGAGGAAAGTTTTTTTTAGAGTGGATAAGAGTGAATTCTGCCAGATAGGATATCGTTAGTGTAGCTCGGTAGGAAGAGCGTTGGCACGTCAAGCCAAAGCACCCATGTACGAGCACCCCGGCATTTTTCGCTATGATGGAATGCATCTCAACTATGATACTCCAGCGATTGGATAAGAATGTAATTAAATATATTTATATATATATTCTTAAACTATTTCTCAGTTTTTAGTAGTACATTGTAATTTTATGTAATGTATAAATATTTTTAATTGCTTTCTGAAAGAGACAGACATATTCTAACAACAGTCTTTTTGTGTCTAGGATCTTCTAATACGTACAAATTTGTCGAAAATTTTCACGAATCAAATAATTTCTTCTTGTGAAAAGAAGGAAGTGGAAAGTAATTAAATATCTTTGTATATTTTGCTCATATTTTGAGTAATACATTGCTATTTTAAGTAATGTATAAATATTTGGAATTGCTTTCTGAAGGAGACAGACATATTAGAAAAAGGCAGATTGTGTCTAGGATCTTCTAAATCTTCTAAATCCGAACAATCAAGAACAGTCAAATCGTGTCTAGGATTTTTCTAAAACGTATAAATTCTTCGAAAAATGGAAGTCGAAAAATTTCACGAATCCAATAATTTCTTCTTGTGAAAAGAAATAAGAAGAAAGTAATTAAATATATTTATATATTTTTTCTTAAATGATTTGCTCCGTTTTTGAGTAATACATTGCAATTTTAAGTAATGTATAAATATTTTGAATTGTTATCTGAAGGAATGAAAACTTATATTTTCTCTTTTCTTTGAGTTCATGAACTCAGAATAATTTAATAATATATGGGCTTAGGATTAAATGTTATTTGTTCTGGAAAAGGATTTTGCATAATCTCTAGAATACTCTGTTAAAGTTTTGCAAGCAGCTTTAGATAATATTTCATCCTATGAAAATGATTATATTTGTGTTTTGCATTGTTTAGTAATCGATTCAATAAAGGTTCTTATGTATTATATTTTTAGCTTTTAAGCAAAATATAGCTATTCTGAATTCTTTTCTGAACAAATGAAAAATTATATTTTTTCTAACTTTCTTTACATTTATTCACTCAGGATTATTTGCTGCTATATGGGTTTAAAATTGAATACAGTTTAATCAGAAAAAGAATTTTACATAATCTAAAAACTGAAGCTTTCCAAGCAGCTTAAGGTCATGTATTATCCCTTGAAATTAATTATATTTGTTAAACATATTTACTTCACAACCGATTTACTTTGTGTTTTTAAGTAATGCATTAAGAGTTTTAAAGTAATGTATAAACATTCTGAAGAAAAGAAAAATTGCATCTTTCCTAATTCTTTAAATTAATGCATGGGATTATTACTTGATATATGGGCATGGGATTGAATGTTTGTTTAGGGAGAAAAATTTACGTTATTTTTAGAATAGTTGGTTAAAGCTTTACAGGCAGCTTGAGGTCATGTATTGTACTATGGTATTCGTCAATGTTATTACTTTTTTTTTCGCAAGCAATTTGTTGTATTTGGGGTTTTAAGAAATGCATAAATTGTTTTTAACTAAGGTATAAATAAAAATATAACACATTATAACACCTTGTTATAATATTCTACTTTTAATTGCTAAAGGCGTAAAATAAAACTTTATAAACAGTAAAATAAGTTTTATTAGAGTGTTGACATGTTTCGGTTCCATCGGAGCCATTATTAAAACAAATAAGAATATTCTACAATTGTACGGTCTATGAAGTTAATTGCGTATTTTTTCAAATTATGCACATTATATTTTATTTTTACTTGGATGTTTATTTCCATATTTGTAACCATGGAGTAATTGGAGCCACAATTTTGGTAAGTTAAATGATACTGCCTCGTTAAATAATGTATTTTTACGTTTACAAAAAAAAAAAAAAAAAAAAAAAAAAAAAAGCATAATTTGAAAAAGTGCGTGGAAAATTATTTAATGGCGTTTCAAATAATAACTTTATAGACTGTGCAATTGTAGAATAGTTATATTTGTTTTGATAATGTCTCCGATAGAACCGAAGCATGTCAACAGTCTAATAAAACTTATTTTACTGTTTATAAAGTTTTATTTACACCCTTTAGCTATTAAAAAAAGTATAATGTATAACTATTGTAAATTATTTTCTGAATAAAAGAAAAATTACATTTTTTTTCCATCTTTCTTTAAATTCATGTATTAAGAGATATTTATTGATATATGGGCTTGAGATTGAATGATATTTGTTCGGGGAAGAAATTGTATTAATCAATAGTTTAAAGCTTTGCAGGCAGTAGTTGGAGATCAATGACTTTATGGAACATACAAATTGTTTGTTGCTGCATAAAAATAATTTATTAATCTTGTTAAGCTGTTTAGTGTTTACTCAGAGTTGAATTCAGATATTTTTATTCAGGTTGGGGGGTGGGGGTTTTCGATGTGGTGTTTTGGAGGAAATTTCACGTCTAGACCATTAATAAGCATAAAATGTCCAATCGTCCGTAGACGACATTTCGATGGTCCTGGTTGGGATGCCCTCTCCCGGCGATCCCCTGAATTCAACACTGTACTCAATGTTGTTATATTTATTTTATGCTATATATATATAAAAAGTCCTTCCGGCCTGTACCGGGAGGAAAAGGTTGTTTTAAAAAATTCAACTCAATTTACTCAAACACCCGAAGCAAAAATGCTTGGAACCCGATTATAGAAGATTCAATCTCTGTTTTCGTTAATACTGAATTTAAATGCGAATTTCAGCATGAGAAGTTACAGCATAACAAAAATCAGATTGTTTCAAAATCTCAGCCACCCTTAGAATTTCAAACTGCCATATCTCAGCCATTTTTAAAGATAAAACCAAAACAAAAAATGTTCTGGAATCCTTGTATCACGATCTAACATGTAACGGAAACAACTTTTTCAATTTATATATTTTTATATATCTTTTTGAATTAAAAAAAATAACTTGCCGCCATTTTGAAACAAACTGGCATGAAGCTGGCCAACGAACTCGGTCTAGACCTTGGCATGTTCTGTACACATAATCAGTTACAATCATATCGGTTCATAAATGCGAGAGTTAGAGCATAACAAATATCAGATTGTTTCAAAATCTCAGCCACCCTAGAATTTCAAACTGCCATATCTCAGCCATTTTTTAAGATATAGCCAAAACAAAAATTGTTCCAGAATCCTTGTATCACGTTCTAACACATAACGGAAACATTTTTTTCAATTTATAATTTTTTTGTACATATTTTTGAATTTTTTACCTGGCCGCCAATTTGAAACAAGATGGCAGATGAAGCTGGCCAACGAACTCTGTCGAAAGCTTGGTATGTCCTACACACATACTAAATCACATCCAAATCGGTTCCTAAATAAGAAAGTTACAGCATGACATATGTCAGAGATATATATGCAAATCAACATTTGAACGGAGGGTAGTTTGGGAGTCTTGGTGTCATGATAGGTGAAAATATACCAAAATTCTTTGGAATTGTTTTCCTCCGAATGGCTGCAATAGGTAGCTTTTGGTAATGAAAGCTACCCAAAAAAATGTATTGGGATTGTTTTGAAAATTTTTGACTTCCTTTTATGATGCATTAACACGTTTAGGGATGTCCTGACTACGAATTGACTAATTTTGGAAAATATTTGTCTGTCTGTGTTAGAACAACCACAGAATTGGTGTCACACACAGATTATCTTAAGAACTAAAGCACGGAATTTAATTAAACTTCAGTTTCAGTTAGACCATAATATAAATTAGTGCTTATTATGTTTGGGTGTATATCGCCCAGCAGGTGGCACTGCTATGCTATATTTTTCACGATATCCATGATAGCTATACTTCAAGAACTAACGGACGAAATTTCATGAAACTTCATATTCTGTTAGACCTTGATATAAATATATATATGCTGATTATGTTTGGGTGTGTGCCCAACAGATGATATGCTGCGTTTATGATAATTTTCATGATAGCTTTGTCTCATGAATTTAAGCACGTAATTTCATCAAATTTCATATTCTGTTAAAACTTGAAACAAATAGATGATTTAACACATTGACGGACAGTAGGAACAAGTGAAGTTCGAAAATTGACACTATATGTTTTTGTAATTTTTAGAATATTAGAAGTATAGTTTTACTCTTTCTGCTTAAATAAACTTAATTTTGATTAATTCAGCACGTTTAATTAGGTTGCACTACTCCCTTCACAACCACGTCAAGGTGGCTAGTTGTCAGGGAAAAATACAGTCAAAAAAAGTGATAAACACCTGTATATTCTTACAGAAAAATTTATATTGATTATTCGATCAAATAATCAATTAGAATTTTTCTATAAGAATATACTGGTAATTATTATTTTTTGACTGTATTTTTCCCTGACCTCTAGCCACCCTGCACGTGCATACTGAAGCTGCAACTCGTGTAACAGGTGGAAAACGAACTTCAACCTAAAAAATTGTTTCCAAAACATGACACTGGGCACTTGTACGCCGGTAAATATACATTTGTGCTGCTATAGCCGTAGTGTCTAAAAACGACCGTTTCGTTTTGGACGGCTATTGCCGTCATGCCACATAGTGAACTTCGCTTTGACGGCTATAGACGCAAGTGTCCGTCAACGTGTTAATTTTCTTTTTGATCTCTCAAGGTGGGGGGGGGGGGGAGTGAGGGTGCTGCTATCCCGTGATTGTGGAAAGATTCCCAATCGGATTCACAATCAATTCATCCAATTTAGCGAGCATGATTTGCAGTAGTATTAACTCCATTCTTGTAATTCTTATACACTTTTAACCTTATTGTTACCAGAATCGCTCTTTTTTGACGCCAATTTTTGTTTATACCCCTGTTATACCTGTATTTTATTTTCTATTGCGTAGAAATGCACCAAATCTTTTATTTGAGTTTGATGATTAATATGTATATGTTAATCTCAATTTTAAATTTATTACCCTACAGAGAGCGCTGTTGTTCTGTTCTTTTTTTAATTCACTATTACTTTAACTACCTGTTAAATTCAAAGAAATGCACTATATTCATAATCGTTGATACAATTATAAATTAATATATTAGAATGATATAGAAGAAATTTTGTGAAGGCAGCAGGATACTAGTTTTTGAGGATTTCATTCATCTCACGAAACCCTACTCGTCTGTCTATCTGTCACAGCTTTCGTGCTCGGACACTGTATAAGTTAGAGACATGAAATTTCTTGTACTTATATAGCTGAATACATCCTCTCACATGACAAATATTAAAATTTTGAATACGACGGACGTTAATTACTGGATATATTAATTAAAAACCCCTAAAAACTCATTCAAAATTGGGCAGAAACAGCGAAAAAGGAACATTTTTTATCTAAACTGAGAACACACCTGCTTTGATTTCGACGGAAGTTCAGGGTTTGAGTAGAGATCCTATACTACAGGCTGAATCATACCGCCATTTAATAACCCAACAGACCAAAAACCAAGCTAAAACCGGTTAGTTAACGTAGTAGTGGATGGCGAGTGACAGGGACGGCAAACATTTGCTCGGGTGGTTTCCTAATGCTGAGCTGGGTTACAATATGGCGGTTATTTTGGGCAACAAGATGGGTATGCGTCAGCTCCCCTTATAGGAGAGTCTTAGGTTGGCGTAAAGAGCTGGATTTCCAGATTCTCATCGAAGTCCCCTTTTCGGAAATACCTCGAAATAAAGGGTCGAAAATTTGGATACAGGGATAAAAAAAATCAGGCGGGAACTTTTCTACATATCTAGTAAAAAAGATTAATTTTTCATTCAAAATGAACCTTTTTATTATATGTATCCGTTTATTTCAGAAACCACAGGAGATACCGCTTGACAGTGTCCAAGATGGACCCTCCCATCATACCATTCATGCCCTTGCTCTTGAAGGACATGACCTTCTCGCACGAGGGCAATAAGACCTACATGGAGGGACTGTTGAATTTTGAGAAGATGGTGAGTATATATACATTTAAGTTCATTTTTTATTCCGAGGATGCTTTTTTAAGAGGCTACTTCACTCAGACGAAAACACCCGCTCGCTCATGTTAATCCTATGGAGGAAATATTTTAAGATATCTCGTTCGCATTTCAATATTTTTAAATGATTTTTTTTTTGCATTGGATAGCTGAGGTCAATCTCTATGCACGCTCCTTTGTACTTTTTCGATTTTGATTACAAGTATTTTTAATTAAGATACTTTCACTTTCGGAACCGGTTTTGAAAGTGAAAGTATCCTCAATAAAAAAAAACTGCAACAAAAATCGAAAAATTACAAAAGAGCGTGCATAGAGATTGACCTCAGCTATCCAATGCAAAAAAAAAAATCATTTAAAAATATTGAAATGCGAGCGAGATAGCTTAAAATATTTCCTCCATAGGATTAACATGAGCGAACGGGTGTTTTCGTCTGAGTGAAGTAGCCTCTTAAGGGGTAACACAATTTAACGCCCTGAAATCGAAGGTCTTTTCGTTAATTTTTAAAACAAAATTTTAAATTTTTTATAAAATGTTAAATGTTTATAAAAATTAATTTGCACCAAACTACCACACATATACTAAAGGAGAAAACTCTATTTTTTCTGTCTGAAGGACATGAAAAAATTAAAAAAAATGCTGCACTACGTCTAAGGAAGGCATTAAAAAAATCCCATTCTTTTACGGTCAGACTTGTCAAGTTATGATCTCTAATTTTTATTAAATTTCAATCTATATTATCACTTTGCCGTCCGCATGTCTCGTAAAAATACTTCTATTCGTAAAATGTTGAAATGATTGATTGACACCAGAATTTAGAAACAAATTTATTCGAAAATAAGTAAAATTTTTTCTTCATGTACTTGATAAAAGGGATATTTTTCATTCCAAAATTCTGGTGCCATTGTAGCATTTAAGGATTAAAATTAAGTTACTTTACGTACGACACCGGGCGGTAAAGTGTTATTATCACTAAAAACGGAAAAATGCCTTTTTAGATCTAAAAGCTGTATTTGATTTGTATACTTTTTGTAACTGTAGATAAGCTTCTATCATCAGTGTTTTGAGAAATAATCGCTCTTGGAAATATTTTGAATCATCCAATATATTATCATAACATATACATAAAAAATAATTTTTCTGGGTTTGTTATTATACATCTTACAAGAGATGTTATTGGTGATTGTACGGATTTTATGTTCATAAAAATAGCTGTAGGGTTCTGTGAAAAACAGTATTATATTTTTAAAAAAAATCTCGGAATTAGATTATTTTGAGTTCTATATCTACTTATTCCGAGTGGGATATATGATATTAGAGGATTTTATTTCCATACAATAGAAGATTTTCTATGAAAATCCCTTTAGACTATTCCCTTTTCCAGGAAGCCCTGACAGATACAGCCTTAAGGCAGTATAAAAATGGAATAAAATTTCAATTCTGGAAAAGTTTCTGCTGTCTGGTTAGTAAATCTGGTTAAAAATAAAGCATAAAATAACATATTAGGAAGACTTGTATAAAAATGAAAGTTCTGCTATTTATATTTTTAAAAAGTTATTTTTTGTCCTTGTATGTTAAAATGGTTTTTATTAGATAATTTTATTAATACATGAAAAATAAATCTTATATACATAATTAATTTAACGAAGTTATTACAGGCACTGTAAAACAAATTCTTTTATATCTTCACCTAACACTTTTTTTAAACACTTTGCGTTAAAGATATATACAAGTTATTCTTTAAGTCCCTTTCACCTCAAATAGCTGGTGGAACGAGTTAGCAACAGCCATGAATGTTATCACTGCAAATCTTTATACATTTTTCAGAACACTCTTTAGAACATTTATTTTGTCACCTTTTTTAGAACACTTTGAAGCGCACTTTTTGGAACAGTTTTTAAAATACTCCTGAGAACACTTCTTTTGTTCATCACACTTTCTAGCGCACTTTTTGAAAGCGATGATTTCACAAGTGTGCCCAAATGTGCTCCCAATCCGTTCTCATATGTGATCTCAAGTTTAGATTTAACAGATATCCTGAGCAGAACACTTTCGGTACACTTTCAGGACACCTTCATTCGGAACACATTAACAGAACACATTCAGTACACATTAAGGTAACTGGAACACTTTTTTTGAATCGAAGTGTTCCATATGTTCCCAGTGTGTGCTGGGAATTTGCAGTGATGTCTTAGTATAGTAAAACGGGTATGTGTTATACGAAGAGGTACCTCGCAGAGCCCTTAGCGGTGAACTTTGGAGTTAAAGGTCCCATTTAGAATATTACAAGAGATAAAATTAAAATTTCCATGACAAAGTTGCAGAGCATCATCAGTTTAGTAAAAAAAAGCATATTATGCTCATTGATGCGATAAAAAGTTTCCCCTTCATACTAAATTTTCTGACACTGATGCGAGGTCTTTAGTTTATGAAAAGCACGAATTTTCTTTGAAAGTGACATGAGACTTTTTTTTTAAATATATGCACATGCATTTTGTAAAATCAGAATGCTTCCTTATGGAAATACGAAGCAAAGACTGACATAGTACAAGCAAAAGAAAAGCGGACGTTTGTTATTTTTGTTTTTAAAGTAAGTTATTTTTTAAATGTCAGGCGTTTTTATCTGGAAACGCGGGTGTTTGAAATCGTAAAATGAATTGATCATCTGCCATTATTAATTTTTCTGAAACAGTATCTCTCATTACTTTCAGATATTTTCAACTGGTCAGGTAACTAGTTATCGTTTAAAGGTCTGAACGGGACAAAAATTTCTTGACCCGGGCCCTGTCTGAATGAACAAAATGTATCGTGGACCGGCCCGGCCCGTTTAAACTTTCGCAGTTTATGGCCCGGCCGTAAAAAAAAAATCAGTCACAACTGGCCTGGCTCGGCCCGTCTCAATATCTACAAAAAATTGAGATTTTTCTTAACATCCAATTAAGATTTTTTAAAAAAGAATACAGCACACATATTTAAGGGAAAATTTTGCAGTATATTTTAGAGTACTATATGTTCGCAAGTTATGAAATACAAAATAGCAAAATTAATGTCACTTAGACTCTTAAATTGTTATATTAAAAAAATAGATTCATTAAAGAGTTAATGAAGTTTATAATAAAAAAAGCGATGTAACTTTTGAATCTATATAATAGAAAAAAAGTATATATTTGAAAATATTTCTCTGTAACTTCTAAGGTGTATTTCAAACGATTCCGGTAACAGAAAATCATTATCCCTATTACTACTTTTACAAAGCCAATTCTCTCTCCGACACGTCCTGGATACTATTAAGTCCAGTTCCTTCCCGGATTATATTGACAATCTTCTGTAATCGGACTGTCATTCATTTCTCTTTGACTGGGGGATTTTTCGTTGTCTAAGGACGCATCCACTGTTGTCGCGATAGTTGGCGGCTGTTTTCTTGATTGATTAAGAAAGATCAATTACTCATTTGAAAATCAGCTTGTATAAAATAGTTAAGTGAGAAAAGGCGCTGCTTTCCGGATTTTTAAAGCGTTTTAAAAGAAAGGTTTTCTTTTAGACGCTATAAAAAATAGTTTTAAATATGACATTTTAAATATATGATTTTAAATGTGACGTAATTTTCACCTTTTTTAATGTTTTTCATACGCAAAGATTTAATCATTTTAAAGTATTCTTTCTTTTTCAATATTCCCGGGCAAATTTATATTTCAATTAAAAATACAGTGTTTTGAAATGCTATAAGAAAATGGTTAAATAAAGCGAAAACAACTATTCGAAAATAGTTGTAGGCCAAATTAACTATTGTACGCTCCTTCTGCAGTTTATATAGAAGGCGCTCGTCGAGAAGGGATTGATGTTCTCTATGGGACCAATGTTCCCCGTTTGACTGTGATGATGCTAGGACAACACTTATATTTTTATTGGATTAATCTGTAATTATTTTGTTTTACTGCGTTTCTAAAAAAAACTTTTAGTGAATTAATCCTGCGTCGCTTGCTATGGATCCGACGAGCACATCACTTAAATAATTTCCCCTACCTCACGTACAATTGGACTTTTTTGTAGTGTCTATATTATAAAGGACAAACCTGTCCGTGCGTAACGCTGACGTCATTTTGCGAATGGCAACACTTGCAACGAAATTTCTGTTTTGCGATTTTTAATCTTGCAATTTTTAGAATTTCCAACCATCGCACATTTTTAATTTTTGACAGTTATACAGGGGGGAAAATCTACTTTCAAGTACAATATGTTTGAAAACTGTATCGCCATTTACTTATTTATTATATAGCATTTAAATTAAATTTCAAGCATATATTTTTTAAATCTATCTCTATTGCTTGCAGACGATTACAAAATATTAATCCGTTTGCACTTAAAACAATTATTCAAAGTTCTGCATTTGTTTCCAGATAATAGTCGATAACGAAATTAAAACTTCCTTAAGCAATAAATAAAGTAGTATAAATAAAACACAAATTTAACAGACATCTAATCGAAATAAGCGCTAAAACCGCTGAAATTATCAGAATAAGAAAAACTGCTGTAGATAACGAAATTTTGAGCGATTTCTTCAGCTATTAACTTCTGACGAGGCAAATAAGAAATTACCGCTTTTAATAAATTTCAAAATTTTATTTGAATATATAATTGATAATATTTCATGTAGCAATGCTCTTTGGTGTTTTTAAGGGCAATCTAAACAAAATATTTCACGTAAAAAATCTACTAGAGTTTTCGGTAAAAAATGTAAATGGTTTTCACATATATTCTCTATTCCGGGAAGCCCGGGTTGGATGCCCTTGTTTTTTTTTTAAATCCGTAATGAATATTTTGATACGATTTCTACAGCGCCAATTATAAAGAAATTGATCAGACAGGCTCATTGCGCCCGATTGCATAACTTTTGGTAAAGTAAGATTTCTTTCTTTTTTTTTACAATTTTAACTGACTGTCATAGCTTCTATAAATTAGTAATGCTTTTAGAGTTCTTTTTAAAAAAATCAAATATATGCTTTAATGAATATATATTTTTTTGTTATTGTGTGCATACAAGTTGTATAGTATTGTCTCGCAGAAAATACGTGACTAAATGAAATGTTGGCAGGCTTTCGAGGCAAATGATCGTTTTGGTATTATTTGCCGTCAAAACATTAAACATATGGAATCAAAATCTGTCGTTTAGTTGATTCTAAAAAGAATTTACTTATATATATTTTTAAAAAAATGCCTACAAGCAACTAGGAGTATCTTTTATAATTATGGTTGGTAATTTTTATATAATTAAATTAGTAACAAACCAACACATCTTGTGAAAAGAATGATTGAGGTGATTTTCCAATCAGACTGAAATACCACTACTGATGTTCATCAATGTTAACTTATTAGGATAACTGCAGAAGGACAAATAATCTGATGTAGATGCATTAAACAAAAAAGAAAAGTCAGTTACTTTTTTAATTTGTTTAAATCTAAATGTCCAGGCAAATAAGCAAGAATTATGCTTTATTTCAAATAAATAAAGAATTAAGTTCCAAAATAATGTCTTCATCGTCATTAGCTTATTACATAGCTGCCAACTTTTACGCTTTTTTGTTACCACCAGGGCTTTACAAATTTGAAAAAATCTGGTAGCCAGGTATAAATTCTAGTCGCCAGTAAAAAAATTAATACCCCCCCCCCCCTTCCTTTTTATTGATTTTTAAAAAGTACAAACGTTTGCTTAGGAATTAAGTCAGAAAAAATAATAACAAACATAGTTTAGAATTATTAGTTACATAGTTTATAATAGTGCATAATAACTAAGTTTTCTAAGGAAACTTATCAAAGTTATATATTTGTGAAAAAAATAATAATAAAGGAAATATTGTAAACTCTGAATTAACCGACATGTTCGGGAAATGCTGATTGCCGTATGCTTCAAATGTTCAAATAGTTGAGTGCTACAAAATCTATATCGGATGAGAGGGCATCTATAAATAGTGAAGCCGGAAAACGATTTTATGCCTATTTAGCCTATCAAAATAAAAAAGTCAAATAATTCTGATTTAATTATTTCAAAATTTGCATTTAATGACATTTGCAATAGTTTTGCCAAATTAAAAATAAGTTAATTTTTTCTGTTGTTGTTTGTTTGTTTGTGTGTGTGTGTGTGAATATAATTTCAAATTTATTTCTTAATATTTTGTAACTTTGCAGCATCTATAATGAGATATCTTACAAGAAATTTAATTAAACGTTGTGATGTTCGCAAACTCGAGGGCTATTAACGCGTAATATTACGAGTTATTACGTAAACGTTTGTTTTCGTAGCTAAAAAGGAAAGAAAAAAATATATTTTCCCGCGCTGGATTAAATCGAAATCAGCAGCCGGCTGAGGTCTATTTTGATCCAACGATCTACGATAAGAATTAAAAAATTAATAAATAAATAAAAAAACTTTTTGAAGTTCAATCAATGATTTTTTATTTCCATTTACTGCAGATAATAATCCAAACAATGTAGTTATAAAATACTATTGAGAAACAACTCTGAACCAGACACTTGTCGCCAAGACAGAGTGACGGCAATGTCCAACGCGTGTGGTGCAAACAGACGCGAGGCGCCAAGCATTTTAAGCCGGGAAAAAATATTTAAAAAAATAATACATATTTTTATTAAAATGAATTATTCTTGAAATTTTAATTAAGTTTTATGGATTTACTTCGAATGAATTACTTATAATCACTTATATGTTATTATTCTTTTAAAATGAATGTAATAGATTAAAAGTTTTAATTCTGAACACAAAAATCTGATTTGAAACATACAAAAAAGTAAGCATTTTTTATCATTGCATCCAATTTTTAGAAGCCACATAAAACTATTTGTTATTGAACCCCCCCCCCACCCCCTCTCCTCACATTCTAATCACATGACTAGCCGACTAGAACGGAAAAGAAGGGCGTTTTATGTGCATGAAATGGAAAATGCCTTTTTAACTTCGCTTTAGAGAAAATGTCGTTTGTGCTCATTTTTTAGTTCAATTTTTGCAAAAAATAAATAAATAAATGAAACAAAAAAAGTCAGATAAAAAAAGTTAGTCGCCAGTGGTGACCTGGCGACCGCATTTGTCAAGCCCTGGTTACCACTAATAATTAAAAGGAATCCCCTGCTTCGTTAATAACGGATTTTTACGATTAATTAAGGAAACATTTATTATTAAATTTTATTGGTGAGAAAAAAAAGTTTAAAAGTTGACAGCTTAAGTATCAAAATTTATGTTTAATTGGCTTGCAGTTATAAGATTTCTACAAAGTGCCTATTACACCAAAAGAAAACTTATACCGCCTTCACCTAGAACGAATAAGTAGTCATTTTCTAAATTCCTAAACTAGGAATATAGATTTCCGAGTTACGTGAATAAGGTAAACAAATAAACTGGATAGACGTAATGATCAAGAATTTCTAGTCTATAGTGTTCTAGGTGATGAAACGATACATTAAATTATGCATCTTTTGAATTGCGAGAAATTATCACTTGATTTCTGGAAGAAATTCATAAACTAGAATTATAGTTACTAAAACTAACCTCTTGTGTTCATGTTTATTTGCAGAGATTTTTAAATAAGTTTGACCACGATAATACAGGAAAACTCTCTTGAATTTGAGTAGGGGAGATTAGAACGCTCTCGCAAAGGGAACTAGAATTTATAAGAATGACATGGAACTATTTTTTCTTGAGCCACAAATTAGTTTCTAGATCCCAGTGGCAGAATGTTTTCTCAGTGCAGGCATATTGCGCTGGATGTTGTGATTATTTGTAATGTGCCCGACGGAGAGTCAATGAAATACCTGGCAACCAAAAATACACTTATTTTGTCAATCTTTTCATAGTGAAGAAATCCCGTGTATTTCCTGAGCATTTCTGTGAAAGCCGCATCGTTTCAACAGTTTTGTAACGATTGAAAATGATTTTAATATTAGGAATTCCAAACGTTAAATCTGTATAATTGCTAAACTACTTGTCGGAATGACTTTTCGCTTGGTACCAGAAGGTAAAATCTGTTAAAAAATCAAAATATAATGTCAAAATTAGGCGTTAGTAATGAAATCGTAAAGTTTGTTACAATTGTGTATGTAGATGGCCACCCCAAGCTAAATTTAACTGTAGCATTCGTTAGTAGACGTTATTACTAATCGATTGGTACATGCCACATTTTTATAGGATGATTTGCAGCAAAGTTACCAGGGATATATCTTTTTAGGGTTTCGTTCATCTCACGAAACCCTATTCCTCCGCGCTGTTGTTTGTCTGTCACAGAGCCATTTTCGAAAACTATCTAACTTACAGAGCTGAAACTTTGTGTATAAATCAGAATATCAGCTGTGAAGAGCTGAAAATATTAAAATTTGAAAAATTCGTATTATTTTAATAAATAGAGATAAAAAACCAAAATTCTAACAACCTTTTCCTATTCAATTTAAACATTTTTCGTTATAGCCGATGCCAAAAATTAAAAAATCCACGATGAAATTCCTTCTGCAATAATTAATTTTCTATCAGACGATTTCCACGTGAAAAATGAAATAAAAAGTTTCACCAAATGAAAAAATAAGATTAATATGAAATAAAATTGATTGACGTCATAGTCGTAATAAAACGGAAAATGTCTAAGATTTCTCGATAATATAAGGAGTATGAGTATGTGTAAGTACACAAAGCAGATTAATATCACGTCATTAGAGAATTAAAAAGAAAATCTGACGTCATATGTGAAGTTTAACTAATTTTTCAAATGCTTGAGAATAATAGAAAGCGAGTATCAATATAAATAATAGAGAATAGTAAATATATGAGTTTGAGAAACATATTGAATCGTGATGAAAATCCGATTATGGAAATATTCGAATATTTTAACATTTTGAAGGTGTACAATTTGTTTAATTTTGAAATTATTATTTTAAATATTACATTTAGTCCGTAGGACGGATATTAGTATGACAAAATATAATAGCGGCCCGCTATCCGGCTGGTTTAGATATACGAAAAAATAGACCGGTAAATTTTTACTTTATAAAAAACATGACTTTTTTTTTTTTTTTTTTTTTTTTTTTTTCTAAATGGAATTTGTTTGAATTTATTAAAGAAAGGATAAAGTGTTTTGAAAGGAATATTAAACGAAACCCTTTGAGCGATCTTCGATCACACTTACCCACTTTTTTTTTTGCACTCGCTGTACTATGTCATATATATATATATATGAAATGTTTTGCCGGGTTTTATGATGGTTTGAATCGTAAGTATACTATCCTTACCGTCTGATGAAATGATTTCCTTTTCATAGTGAATATTTCAATTCTGGCAATCGATGATCCCGTAAAACAGCAGATGCTTTGCAGTCGAATGTTCCAGATGTAAGCCGATTTTTCAGAAAAACATTAGGCGTTTTCCCGTATAAATAACAGAAAACTGCATTAGTATCAATATTTTTTATTGACACTTCACCTATCAAAGATAATTCTACTAAGTATCAAGTTCAGAATTCATAGCGGAGCTGTACTACGCTATAGAAAACAGCATGAAGATGCTACATTTATTAGAGAAGTACACCAATTTGAAAAACTTCTCCTCCAAGTGACATGGTTTGTTTAGCAATTGAAAACACGTAAAAAATCGAGTGCGCGAAATTCGAATAAAAATTCGAATTAAAACGCCTGCGTAGCTGCGTTTTAAACGTAGCGAGGCGTATGAATCTTTTCGACAACGCAGGGGTAAATTAACCAATGAGCGACTTGCAAGGCTGCGGAACTTAATTTTGTACGGGGCATAATTTTGGAGTGAAAAGTTAGACGCGTGAGTTGAAATTAATTATGTGATATCGAATGATAATTTTAATAAAAATAAAAATGATACTAAGAGTCTTTCTAAAGAAATAAAAATTGAATGTCTCAAAGGAAGAAATAAATTAAGGGTTTTTACAAATAAGTGTAGCTTTTAACAAATTAAGATTTTTTGAATAAGAATGAAAAGGATATGTTGATTAAAGATATGGAATAAAACTATAATTTAGATTTAAGATATATTTAAAAGACAGGGAAAAGTAGAATTGTAAGAATTTGGAATAAATTAAGGAAAAATGGTGATTTTTTTTATTATTACACACACACACACACACACACACACACACACACACACACACACACACACACATATATATATATATATATATATATATATGTGGAGAGAGAGACTTAAAAGAAAGTTTGCTACTATAAAAAATCTGCAAAACTTAGAGTGGCAGAGTGTAACTAGATATGTCAAATTAAGTTACTATTCTATCGATCTCATCGAAAAGAAGTTCCGGTAAGAGCATCGAATATCTATTTTTCTTTGGAGTAGCAATCTTTCGAAAGTAAAAAAGTAATTACCTTTCAAGAAACCAAAAATCTTTATAAGAAAGTAAAATTTGATTTCTGCAAATCTTTTATTTTGTAAGTCTTAAAACATTATTGGAAGAAATTAAGTAAAGGTTTTATAAAGTTTCTGTAAAAAGTTAAGTATTTAGTTAATTGTTCATATTAATTTAAGCGACTCATTTATATATATATATTTTAACTTGTTACACTGCCAAATAATAAGAATTAAGCTAATACACTGTAAAAAAATGGGTCGATCTACTAAAAAAAATTTAGTTTTTCTCACTAATCTTTGCAATTACTAATTTTTTTAAAAAAATTTTTACTCTGTTACAAGAAAATTTGTAAGAATTACTAGAAAACAGCTAGCAACGATTCCGGTTTACAGTTCCGGTTACTAAAAAAATCTGTGGAATAAAAATTTACTAAAAAAAATTTAGTAACCGCAGGATTTTTTTTTACATTGCAGGAAATATCTGCTTATTAAAATTGGATGCACTGATATTTTTTTAAAAACAGATATAAGCATGTATTAAAAATATTATGCCTAGTTTTATATTAACTAGAACTCAAACTTTTACTCATGAACCTCTGGATTTATCACAGTGCTTGTTTAGAACCATGATAGTATGAATATATATATATGTAATATATTTATGATTAAATTATTTTATAGTGAAGATATTTGGGCTACTTAAATGCTGGCATACTTATTTTATAATACAATTGTCTATATAAATATTGTATTGAAATGTTAATTTTTCAATTTCATTTTCAGCATATGATTGCACAAACACTGCGCACAATAAGACATTGCAGGAGTCTGCCACTAGGTAAGTTCTGTTAGTATGCACATTATATACTTTTGAAACTGTATGGATATTTTGGATGATTTTGTGTTTTACTATTTTCAGTATTAGAACCACCTCCTGGGAATAAAAATCAGCAGGAAGTCCGAAATTACATCAAGTAAGTATTATCTCGTTATATTTAAGGTAGTTCTAATGTCAATTAGGATTTTAATATCAGTTTTCTGTTTTTAAGGACACAAGTGACATCTCGATAGTGGAAGCGAAACAGATTTTGAGTTATGTTTATAATCTCATAATTTATTTATTAAGATATACAAGAAAAATATTTTTCACTTAAAAGATATGTATCTTAGTTTATAGTATATAACCGGAAAAATACTTGCTGTATACGTAATTTTATTCAGTGTGGCTGTTTAATTTTCACTTACTTCTGTCTAAATGGTTGTGACTAAAGATAAGTTATGTACACCTTTTTAAAATGTATTGCGTCTTCATACATAAATGTTAAAAATACATCATCTAGTGATGAAAAGAAATTAAATTTTCTCAAAAAATAAATTTTAAAAGTAATTCATGCAGAAAGTCACAGAAAAAACAATTTTCTGCATATAATCTGAAATATATTTAGAATTATAATTTTAGATTGTTTTAAAGAAAGAAAATTAAAAAAGAATTGCTGTAACACTTAGAAAATCATGAAATAAATTTATATTTTCTTGCATATCTTCTGAAATATCATAGTTACATTCATAATTTTAGATTGTACAGATTAGTTATATAAACATTTCAAGTTTCAACTCCCGTAACTCTCTCCTACTGTTTAATAGATTTTATAAAAGAATATACGTTTCTGATTGAACCATTTTGAAACGTGATTTTTGATTAAACTTTTCTTTGAGAAACATACTTTTGTAAAGTATCCCTCTAGATCATTAATTGGCAAATGCCTGCGCTCCTTGCTTTTGAAAAACAAAAACTGGTTAATCTCGCATATAAGACTCAGCAGTACTCTAACACTTGAAAATCATCTGGAAATTTGAAGTAAAAATTCTGTAGAAATCCTGATTGAGAGAAAAAAAAATCCGAAGGTAGAATTGCCATATTTATTCACTTATATCACCCTTATTAACCCTCTAACGCCCTTAAGTAAACTCATATTTTTTTTTCGCATTTATAAGTTGCATTGTCTTGTTTTCACAAAAAATGTAATAAACAATTTTTATCAAAAAGTACATGTTATCAAGTAAATGACACACAAATTCAATATCGCTTCACAGCAACAAAATTTAATGAAGCATTCGGAATTCTAAAAATATCAATTCAATATTTAGTTTACTTTAACAATCAGGCAAAAAAAAATGTATATTACCTTGTATTATATATATATATTATTATACTATAATACTATATACGTTGCTGGCCATTAAAATTGCAACACCAAGAAGGAATGCAAATAACAGAATGATATTTATTGGACAAAAACATAATAATTGGAAGGACAAAGTGATTACATTTTCAGAAAATTTGGAGGTATAGATCCTGAGAAAACACTACCTAGAGCAGCCACTCCGGGCCGCAATAACAGCATTTATCTGCCTAGTGATGGAGTCGAACAGAGATTCGATGTCATGTACGGATGCAGCAAGCCACCCAGCTTCAACACTATGCCACAGTTCATCAACCGTAGTGATGGGCGAGTGGTAGCGGGCCAGTCGCTCAGAAGCCATTGACAGGACATTTTCAATTGGTGAGAAATCAGGAGAACGTGCCGGCCAGGGCAACAATCGAATATGTTCTGTATCAATGAAGGTCAGTATACTACGAGCAACATGCGATCATGCATTATACTGCTGAAACGTAGAGTTCCGGAGGCCTCGAAGATAGGGCAGAACCACGGGCAGTTACACTTAAAAAATGTAACGCCCTCTGTTCATATTGCCGGCAATGGGTCTGCCCTATCTTCGATGCCTCCGCAACTCTACGTTTTAGCAGGACAATGCACGACTGCATGTTGGCCATACTATCCTTGATCTTCCTTGATACAGAACATGTTCGACTGTTGCCCTGGACAGCACGTTTTCCTGATTTTTCACCAATTGAAAATGTCTTGTCAATGGCTGCTGAGTGACTGGCACAACATCACTATGTTCATCATCGATGTTCATCATAGATGTTCATCAACATCAATACTGTTGATGAACTGTGGCATATTGTTGAAGTGTATGGACTGCTGTACCCGTATATGACATCCAATCTCTGTTCGACTCCATCGCTAGGCAGATAATTGCTGTAATTGCGGTCGGGAGTGGATAATCTGGGTAGTGTTTTATCAGGATCTATACCTCCAAATTTTCTGAAAATGTAATCACTTGTCCTTCCCATTAAAATGTATTTGTCGAATAAATATCATTGTTATTTGTATTCCTTCCTGGTGTTTCAATTTTAATGACCAGTAGTGTATATTATTATACTATTATATTGTAATATATATATTATTATACCTTGCTGCTTTTTTGACATTTTATCCTAAAAAGAAGATCATCTCAAGTCCAAGGATTATAGTATCATATCAGAAACTCGAGATATGTGGAACTTTTTTCTGCTTAGGTAAACTCTTCTCGATCCCAATAAAAGCGTTACGGTACATATTCACTTAAAATTTAAGTTAGGGGTCCTTTCAAAGATTTCACCTGGAGGTGACAATGGGCGTTGGCGAGTTATAGCTGTTCTTATAAACATATTACGAGCTCATTAATGTTCTTGCTATATGTACTTTTCATCCATTTGAAACTGCATTTGCAGACCAGTTAGAAGATTAGTAGAACTTTGGATTGCTGAAGAATATGATGTTTTGTTGTACTTATATTTTGCTGTAATTATGTAAAAGCCCAATGGCCTCATTTGTATATATATATATAACCCTTCCAAGTAGGGCTTGTAGAGTTTAAGCCATACGGTAGGAATCACTGCTTGGTTGAATTTGCATTTGAAGTATTATCGATATCGCTAACACAATAGCACAAATAGACGTCGCTACCTTAGAATGGTCAAGCCTCATTGCTTCAACGACTGTTTCTGTTGCTTGGTAGATTTTGGTTTTATGGCAGATGGTTCACAAATGGGCGTGATACGCCAAATGAGGGTGCTGGAATAAATATCAGATGTTATAAAACTAAGTAAATGCTATCCTATAAAAACAGTACAAAAAGTAAAAGTATAGTTATTGTCCAGATAGGGTGCATTATAAAACTGATGATGACAAAGGTAAAAATAAAATGTGTCATTAAATCGTATCTGATATATAAACATGTAAAAAGTGAAAAACATGAAAAATAAATGTGGCGACTAATTTTCTGAGAAAATTGTATCTAACTTTACTTTTTCTATTATCAACAATGTAGTTAGAAACTTTTCAAATTCACTAACTCTCGAAATACGCAATATAATGCATTGTATGTCAGCTCAAATTATGGACAAGACTAAGAGGATGTCACCACATTTAACGGTTTTTGTATGTTTTAACTACGTTTTTAGTATCTTTCGACTATCCTGGAATAAAAACTGGAGTGCTTTTCAGTAATTGACAAAATTCGAATTACAATCCCCCCAAAAACATGGCACGAAACTTGATTTTTTGATTAAACCATTCTTTCAGGTAGTGTCTCGGAAAATGGGTAATCTCAGTAACCGATATTTTATTAAAGTATCGTGCTAATTCAGTAATTCAGTGCAATATACAAGGTGATTCATAAGTAAGTATACAACTTCCAGATGCTGTAAAACAGGAACAGTTTAAAGCACCTTCTCCAAATGCAAGCCGTAAAGTAGGTGTACTCATAAAGTTTTTTGCTGCCGTGCGAAGTGACATAGCCGATAGCTAGCGTATCACACGAATATCAGTAGAATTGGCTGTGTCTGCAGTGGAGAAGGAATTTTGTGTTTTTGAACTAAACAAAACTGAATCTGTCACCATTGTGCAACGGCATTTTCGAAAACGATTTGGAAAAGAATCTCTAATCAGAAAATCCATTTATGATTGGTTTAAAACATTTGCAACTACGGGATGTTTGGGCAATGTAAACAGAAAGGAATTACCGGTTTGTTGTGTGTCAGGTGAGTTAAAAAAATTTAAACCAATCATATAGATTTTCTGGTTAGAGGTTCTTTTCAAAACTGTGTTCGAAAATGCCGTTTCAAAGGGGTAACAGATTCTATTTTGTTCAATTCAAAAACACAAAATGCCTTCTCCACTGCAGACGCAGCCATTTCTACTGATATTTGCATGACACGCTAGTTATCGCTTATGTCACTTCGCAAGGCATTGGGAAAAAGACTTTGAGTACACCTACCTTACGGCTTGCATTTGGGGAACGTGCCTTATAATTTTCTTGTTTTACAGCATCTGGAAGTTGTATACTTACTTATGAATCACCCTGTACTTATCTATATGTAATTTTGTGATCTGAAACAAATGTTTCTTACTGGCAGTTTTAAAGTATTTTAATAATATGACAATAATATATTAAAAATAAAAATCGGTATAACGTCTGATTTTTTAAAAATACCGAATTGCATATTGTAGATAATAAAGAATCTTAACTACTATATGCTGTTTTAAAATGCAGTAGCTTTATAAAATTTAATAATGTGTTAAAAATTTATTCGAAAGTACAAAATTTATATCCTTTTACGGACGTTTTACTAATAGTTTTAAAACTAACCATTATGTTTACCCTTACCAGTAATTTGATGAGTAGGATTCATTATGAGATTTGAATGTGGATTAAAACTGACGGGAAAAGTCTTAACGCTATTTGTGTGCCACAGTGCATTAGGAAACTTCCAATTTGTCATGGAATTTCTGTTGAACTTGACTATTGTCTGTTACACAACTGTCAAAAGTTTCTCATTTCACTGCTGCGACTTGCCATTTATATACAGGGTGATTATAATTAAAGTTGCACTTTCAAAAGGCTGTAAAAAAGAACCACGGGTCAGAATGACTTGATATTTCATCTGAGTATACGTAAAGGAATTGGTTTTGCAAAAGAACAGAAGAAGAAAGTTCAAACGTTGACCGATAGATGGCGCTGTACTCGTCATAAGATGCTAATTAAAAGACGTGACATGCTGTTTGAACAAAGAGTGCCACAACAGTATGTGACGTCTTTTAACCCTTTATTGCAAAGTGATGTAAATTTCCATCACTGTTTATTTAACTTTTAATAAATAAACTTCTCCGCCACCACTATATTTATATAGAAATATTAATCCAGTAAATTTCCCGTGAACTATGTTGCTGGACAAAGTTAAAAATCTATCTTAAAAATTCCGGTGTCTAATATTTAATATATGTATAAAAAAACACAATTGTAAAAGAAAAACTCATGCAAAGAAGGGTTAATTAGCATCTTATGACGGGTACAGCGCCATCTTTCAATCAACTTTTGAATTTGTTTCTTCTTTCACAAAACAATTTCCCAATGCTTCACGTGTACTTAGATGAAATATCAAGTCATTTTGACCAGTGGCTTTTTTTACAGCCTTTTGAAAGTGCATGTAAAATTATAATCACCTTGTAGTTGCCAGCAATATACCATTGTCTGATCATATACATTTGATGGTGTGCTTCTAGTCTATTAAAAGACCATAATGTATTGTTTTTATTTGTGTTTTTTTAATTTCCACATGTATTTAATATTTTTTTTATTTTCAGGAACTTGAGGGTCATTGACAATCAAAAGCGGCTGACACAGTTATCAGATATACTGGAACCGAGACGGTCATAGATCTACTCTAATGCTTGATCATCAGACTACGATGATGATATCATGTAACCACAGAATATCAATATCAGTATTTTCAAAATGACGAACATTTGATCATATCAAGCACAATTAAATGTGTCTGGAGATGTTGTTAAAAGAACTGTTTAAAAAAAACTATGCGAGTTCTCTGTGCATATGTGAATTTATCATTTGTGTTGTGTAACTTGTGTTGTGCAGACTGTGAAGGGTGTATATATCCATCCTGACACTTAAATCAAACAAAAAAAAAAAACCTGTACCTGAACTCATGTAACTGGAATTATTTGATCTTTCCGGTTTTGATGTTAATGGACTTTGGAAAACAGAGGAGCTAGAATTTTTCTACGCTGGAGGATGATTCTAGTCAGAATAAAGTTATGAAAGCAGTGGAATTATGTCTATTTTTTCTTTTTATTTATTTTGTGGAAATCTTAGTGATTGAATGCAGGCTGTTAAATTTTAAAAGCAGATGAAGCAACAAACAATTTCTGTGTAAGAGACCAGGTTCACAATGCTTTTATTCATTCGAAAATACAAGGCGTCTCACTCCAATAAGAACCCGTATTTTTATTCATGACTTTAACAATCATGAAAATATTTTACAGCAGACTTATCTTACTTTATATGAAATGCGGTGGCATCACGAAATATTCTAAAAGAGAACAGTAATTCAGTCACTACAATCGCATGTAATGTGAACTACAGTAAAAGATAATGGTGCGTTTAGTTCAGCGTTGTTTGAATGCGGATGTTGGAAATTTCCACCAGCTCTTTATAAATGTTATTACTACATTTCATATAAAGCAAAGAATGTCTGCAGAACAAGAAATTCTTTTTTCATCATAAAATGAGTAAAACTATGAGTATACTATTGATGACACTGAAATTTAATCAATAATTATGTTAACATTACTTCTGCTTTAAAGTCCTCCTATTCTCACATTCAATTCGCTGTTGAGACTGAACGTAACAACCACATTTCTAGTTACGAGGTTCGAATCTCATTTCCAAACTTCCGTTTTTCGAAAAACTTTGTTGTGTTAATTATTTCCCATGCTTTGTTCAACCAAAACATGGTAGCTTTTTACACGTACGTGTAACGCGCGCTGAATGTTTAGTATGATATCCATTCCCTCTGTAATGAATTAAATTATTTAAAATCAGTACCATTAACTAGGCTTTTCAATCCTTCTGTTATTGACAAAGTTGTGAAAAAGTTTCACAAGTCTTCTGCTATAGCCACTGTTGTCCACATTAAAAACAAACTTCCTTATAAAACGATTTTTCTTCCATTTTATTCAGCTTTAACGTATAAATTAGTTAAAATCGTAAAACTTTTCAACTTTAACATTATCCTTTAAACCTACTAACACAAATCATTTCATTTCTACTAAATTAGCTATCCCAATGTTCGATAAACCTGGGGTTTATAATATTCCTTGTAATAATTGAAGTTTATATTATAATCGGTCAATCTATGCGTCTCTTAATTAAAAGAATGTATGAGCAGAACAATTATTTTAAGGAACAATATTTGTTTCGATCTGCCGTTGCAAAGTATTTACGGCAAAAATACCATTTTTTTACTAACTTATAAGTTTATTAAAACATTTTGCTTAATTTTTAAGAACTTTTCCTTATAATAAATACATTACAGTAGAACCCCGATTTTCCGAAAATCGGCTTAACCGAAAGACCTTAAAACTCCCTTTTTTTTAAATATGAAAAATTTTATTTTTAAACAAGCATGCTAATTATGAAATAAATAAACAGTGTCTACTTACTTATTTGGACCATTGTGTAAATGCAGGCATTTTATTGCATAGACACATGCAACACTTCATTTCTTTACAAAATATATTGCGATTTTTTTTTTGTTTTTCAACTTTACATTACTTCAATGCTGCCTTTTCACGCCACCTTTTAAACAACACATCTGACGCTGTGGCATCTTCCTACACTTTACTGTATTTCAAAATTTATATTGTATAGTGAATATAGTATATTTCTAATGATAAATTTTATATTCACCATATTGAATACGCTATATTAAAACTGAACTCCTTGCATAATCTGGACACTACAATGTGTAAAGACTGAATTTATCAATAATGTACAATAACTTTATCTTTTTATATCCTCTTCAGAACTAAAATAAGACTTTTATTTTCGTTTATATTATATTTATCATATTTTGTTTAAAAATTCTGCATTAAAATAATTTTTTAATTTTTTACTACTTTTTTTTATACGTATAAAAATTGCTTTTTACAAAATTTCACATATGACAAAATTTCACATATAAGGCATTGCTATTTATCAAAAATATTTCTTAATAATGCTTTTTTATATTATTAATAACTTTTTTATTTTCAAATAATATAAATAACTGCAGCAATGTGCCTTACAAAATAACATGGCTACGTTATTACATCATGGCTAATCATTTGTAATGTATTCGAGTTTTTTTTCTTTTAAATAGCAATAATAATTAAATATAATAACCATTAAAAATGCAAACTAATTGGTTAGTTAGAAACCCCTTTATCCTATAAATTAGTAATGTTGCATGACTATAATTTCATAATAATAATAATAATAAAAACATAAGTATAATTTTTTAAGTGATAAAAGTGCAATTATTGATTTATTTTTGTATGCTCTGTCTTACTTCGCAAATTCTTTTTCTCCATACTTTTACAAGAGAAACACTTCCTAATTGCTCTATACTTAGGAAATAGTATCGTAAAATCTGAAAATGTTGGGGTGCTGCAACAGGTTAAGAGCATTTCCATGAAAATGTGGACGTGAGGGTTGAAATTTCAAATGTCTTTTATTACTACAAATAATATATCAAGTTAAAGGTAAAAATATGACGCATATGAAATTACAGAGAACTAAGCTCTAAAAATATTTTTTAAAAATAATTTATGTAGGCTCAAAGTTGAAAAAATTTTAAAAACTTTCGGCCTGTAAAATAGGATATTTTCATTCTGCCAGAAGCAATATTTAAAACAGCAGCATTTTCCATATATGTGCATATATTGCTATTTGTGATCTTTGTATATCTTTTGAAACACTTAATTTTTCAAAAAAAAATTAAAAGACCCAATTTTTAATACAAATATATTTACACTGTCTCTCTGTCACATCCGTCACAAAAAGATGCTTAAGTTATTATACAAAATGCATTTTTCAATGAAAATACATGAAAATTTCGAAAAGTCTAACTGTTGCAAGTCTGAATAACTACAAAACGTTAAAAATTGATTAAATTTTTATTTTGTGTGAAATTTTAGTGTGACGGGTGTGACAGAATTCTTATGACAGATATGCCAACATTTTAAATTGCTTTGAAATATATTTAAATATTTTAAAAATGAAGTGTAAGGTTGAATCATTCTTGTTTCTGATCATATTAAGGCCAATTTGCCAAAAAAGAGAAGATAAATCATGAAATATATATTTGAATTATTTTAGCAAATTGTGTGTTGGTAGCAACTTACTTTTAAATTAATTCTGCTTTGGATTTTTTTAATTGTGCTCAGGAAATTGTTGCAATAAAGGCATTTTATGTCTCAGCAGTGAAAATACTAGAAACTAAACAAATACTGACAGAAAGATGGGAAGGCATCAAAGCATGTATTATCACCACTTTAAAGTAAGTAGGGATAGTACTATCCTTTTGATGGAAAAAACTGCCAAATCAACACTGAGGGAAGTGGCAGTCACTGCTAATTGTGAATCTCCCCCAGAAAGATTTTGAAAATATCAGATTTAAATATTGGTGATTATCTTTTGGTTTCCCTCACCAGTAGCAAAAAGCGTAATAGCTTGTACTATGCTAATGTCTTGAATATCAACTTCCGCCAGGAAGAAATAAGATTAAAATACATGCAAGCCACTGGGCCACACTGGATTTGGCCAGAGGAAGATGACATCTCAATTAAAAAAAATTCTGCTATTGTAAAAAAAGGATATCAACCATCACTTATAACGAGTAGGGAGCACTACAAATTTTAAACTAACTGCATAAATATGTTAGTTTTGTTAAATTTCTTTTGTATATTTACTATTGTTGAGTTTACTGTCTATACTGATCATTGTATTTTTTTGGTAAACAATTTTCAAATTGTATACTTTGCACAATGTCACACCCATCACAGCAGGAAAAAAATTCTTATACATTAAAATATTAAAAATTTAAAATGAAAATTATGTATTAAGTTTAATTTGAATCTCTTTCATTAGAAAAAAAATGTTTTATTAATGAGTTAAATATTCACAGGAATTTTAACAAATGTGTATGCAAGTGAAAATTCTTGTCCCGAGAGAGTCACACCCGTCGCAAGTTTAATTTTTTTTTAAACATTGAAAGCTATTGAAGTTATATATTTGCTTAATTGTCCAAGCATATGCATGGAAAAACGTAATTAAAATACTTTTCAGGGATTTCTTAGCTAATTTATTTCCCAAAATATACATATAAAATCTTAAAATTTTGTATTGGATGTCACACCGGTCACAATGGAATGGCCCTTAATTAGAATAATGACAGTAAATAAATAATTTGATGGTGATTTTGTTGTCAAAGCTATATTGTTTCGTTTTGATGCATTTAAATACCAGATAGTTGGTCTGGTCGTCTGCAGTCTGCCGCCTGTCCGTGCTCTAACTCCCGTAAATATGCTCGGATTGCCCTGTAACTTTTATATGTTATTGTCGTTATCTATAGCATGTTCCCTATTTCAACTGAAGTGTGTAGCACTTATGGTTTTTTTACAGGGACACTCAAAAGAATTCCGTTACATTACGGTCTATCGGGAAACATCATTTGCAGTTTACTTTAATGATGTTACACAATTTCAAATACATTGTAATTGATATATATTACTAAGGTGCATTACAAGAAGCTTAATATGGAATAGGGTGTGCATAGCACTTATAGTTAGTTTACAGTGACAGTCAAAAGAATTCCGTTAAATTACGTTTATGGAAAAAAATCGTTTGCGGTTTAATTAAATAATGTGTCACTATTTTAAACGCATTGAAATTTATATATATCACTAAGGTGCATTATAAGAGGCTTACTACAGAATATTGCGTGCATAGCAGTCATCGTTCATTTACAGGGACCCCCAAAAGAATTCTCTACAGTCTATTGAAAATAATTCCTGGAAGTGCATTTTAAGTTGCTGAACGCGATTTTAAATTTAACTCACTTTTTTTCTTTTACTTGGTGTGTATAAATTCTGTATTTCATATACAGGGCAGCACAAAAGTTCGCGAACACATTTCCGTTTATTGACAGAAACTCCAGAAGGTTGGTTGGTTGGTTGTATAGGGTTTAATGGCGCAAGATCCCATTAGGGACAAGCTGCGCCAAAGAAAAAAATCATTAAAGAATCCGCAAATAATGCTAACAAAAGCTAAAACAGAAACAAAGTTTAACGAGAAAATTATCTGGATGGGGGTACCCATCCAGATATAGTCATACAGTGAATAAAACAAAAATTAAGAATTCTAAAAAAACATGGAGGTATAAAATAATACTCTTAGAAATAACCCCATCCAGATGTCAAGTTAAAGAAGTATAAAATAACATTGTTAAATAAAACATAAAGGATATATAAAAACTATATGTCAAAATAAAAACCAGAATGTTTTAAAAAATGAAACAGTGCCCCATGAGGTGTTTCCCCAATGAGGTTTGTCAAGATTGGTGATGATGAATTAAAATATATTCTATACAAGTGCTGGAGGCCCGAACAGTCAGTTAAATATGATAAATGGTCAGGTAATCAAAATGACAATGTGGATACATGGGTGCATCCTCCCGAAGTAAGAGGTGTCCTTGAATGCCCAATTCTCAGACGAGTCAGAAGAACATCTGTTTTCCTTGGGTAACTTGGAGGCCAGGTCATGATTATAGGTTTGATATGGTGCAGTTTATTATTATATTCTAAATTCCAACTTTCTTGCCATTTATTATGTTTAAGTGTTTTATAAATAGTTTAACTTCTGAGAATGGAATTGTATGGTGTAATGGATTAAGAGCAAGTTTTACCGCCTCATCTGCTTTTTCATTTCCAGGAATACCCATGTGTCCAGGTACCCAGCAAAATAAAATATCATAACCACGTCTAGTCAATTTATTATAAAAATCCAGGATGCCTGAGACATAAGGATGCTTTTTAAAATATTTCATTGCGTCAATAGAACTATTTGAGTCGGTATATATGATAAAGGATGTGTTATGATGATGAGATATGTGTAGCATGGCTCTCTCTATAGCAATCAACTCTGCCGTAAAGACAGAAATTGAAGTGTGAAGCCGATAACTGAATTTAGTGTTATCAATAAAAACCCCGCAACCAACAATATTCCCACTCTTGGAACCATCTGTATAAATATCATTATAGCTATTATATTTTGAACGATGTGCAGCAAATAGTTGTTGGAAAACAGTAGAAGCCAAGTTGTTTTTGTCATAACCTTTAAAAGGGAAACTCCAGAAGGAGATTTTTAAATTTTGCTACGCGTTTCGTAACTGAACTAAAATTTAGCATCGTATGTAGTATATATACAAATCTATAGATCCTATACAGGGCTGAATAAAAGTATTCGGATAATTTTCCGAATATTGTATATGGTGGAAATTCCTGAAATTACGTTTTTGAATATGTTATGCTTTTTCCAAATTGTTTACTTAGATGTTATCTTTCAGCTTATTAAACGATAAGGATTTGTAAAATTATTTTGGAAGCGTTGGAAAGTGTTACATAATCTATGCTCAACGCATGATTTTTCGTTCTTTTTTCTTTTTAGCAAGCAAATTTTAGTACAGTTTTTTGAATCTGTATTTCAATTCTCTCATGACCTTCTGCTCATTCATATTCTAATTTGAGAAATAAATGCGAGATTTCCCCAAAATTTGAAAATATCTAACAAATTGATCAGAGTATTTTTCTTCTGGAAAACGGTGAACACAATTTCTTCCTCTCGTGTCTGTTTACACGAACTCCCTCCTAAAAAAATAAATATGATCTTTGGGCTGCTTTTGCTTAAAAATGTGTAGGTTTAATTACTAAGCTTCAAAAATGAAATCATTTATACATCACTCTTGTATGATTTTGTTTATCTTGTGAATGTCATTTTTTATTATCCAATTTACTAAATTATGACTGTATGCATGGCATCTATGTTATTTGGAACAAAATAAGCATTATCGGGGAATTTTGATGTAAAGTATTTGTGAACAACCTGTGTATATGATTCCTGTTTAAATATCTTGTTGTGTGATATTTTTTAATATTCATGTTTATTAAATATTGACTGCATGTATCAGAATAGTGTTGCGAAAGGAACTATCTATGAAAGATTCATTATTTTAATGTTGACCTGAAAATATCATAATTATTTAAGACTTTAAGATATTTTTGACCGCCCTGTTTAAAGGACCCATGCTTTCATTCTTTACCGAATCCCGTTTAAGTCTCTCGGGTAGCACTGAGGTTAAGCATACCACAGTTTGGCCTCGGTTAGTTGGTTGGTTGATTTATGACGGCCGATTATCTACTCGAGGAATATAGGCCCTAGGGGGGACTGAGGGGGGGGGGTCTTTCTAAGGGATTCTAACCCGTATTTACGGCAAGGTTCGAAGAAAACCACGGAAAACTCCGAACGGTTAGGTGGGAGAGCGCGACAGGGATTTGAAGCCAGCACCTCTCTTCTACCAGCTTTGAGAGCAGAACCTCTCAGCTACTGGTGGGGCTAGTTTGGCCTCGGACGTAAATGATTCTATCAAAATAACATTGAAAGTACTCCTAGTTTGTAATTGGTATTCTAGATTCATTTTAACACAATTATACAAATCGGTAAAAAAATCAAACCAGTTGTAATTTTCCAACTGGACGAAAAATGTCCGGGCCAGGATTCGAACCTGGGATCTCTTGGCTGACGCTGCCATTCTGTACCAACTGAGCTTTCCCGGTCGAATCTGGAGGGCATAATTCATCAACAATGCGCCAGATGCTATGATCAATAAGGTTACTGGATGAATTATGCCCTCCAGATTCCACCGGGATAGCAAAGTTGGTAGAGCATGGCAGCTTCAGCCAAGAGATCCCAGGTTCGAATTCTGGCCCGGACATTTTTCGTCCAGTTAAAAAATTACAACTCGTTTGTAATTGGTATTACCTATACACTTTTAATTATTTTTCGGATCAAGAAGGGATAAGCGTGCCACAGTTTACACTCTGATGTAAATGACTCAAAATAACATTTAAAGCATCTTTTAGGTTGCATTTGGTACCATACCTTATGTATGTCGCTCTCGTACCTTAGGGAATATGCGTACCACAGTGCAGAATCTGATGTACATAATTTTGAAACGTACTGTGTAAATTTCAAAACAATTAATATTTTTTTAAAAAAGGCGCATCAAAAGGATAAGCTAATTTATGTAAATGAACCTCTAACGTGAATAAATATTTAGTGATAGTTTCTTTAGACGTTATTTGCATACCCGAAGATCTTTATATTACAAATGATTAGCCATGGTGTAATAGCGTAGCCATGTTATTTTGTATTAATAATATAAAATAACATTATTAAGAAATATTTTCGATAAATAGCCTCTGGGAATATGCGTACCACAGTGTAGAATGTGATGTACATAATTTTGAAACGTACTGTGTAAATTTCAAAACAGTTAATATTTAAAAAAAAGGCGCATCAAAAGGATAAGCTAATTCATGTAAATGAATCTCTAACGTGAATAAATATTTAGTGATAGTTTCTTTAGAAGTTATTTGCATACTTGAGGCTATCATTTGTAACTATGATTAAAATGAAAGATGACGCAACAATTTCTAAAACTCTACCATCTTTTGATGAGAAAAATATTTCATATAGTCAAATATTTTTTGGTATTTTAATTTAAACCAAGTTAAAATCATATGCCGTTGGGGCAAATACAAGCCTCATAGTGAAATATCTTAAAAAGTTATCGATTTTATAAATCTGGAAAAGTTTAACTATAAATATTTCTCTGAAAAATATTGACAATTTTCATACATTTGCATCAAGGAAATAAGCTTTTGAATGTAATATTTATTCTCTTTTTAAAATTAATTTGTATGGGAAACAAAAATTCATATCTTATCTTTATTGTTAAAAATATGCTGATGGGCATATAAAATTATTTCGAACATTTAATAGCAAGTAGTTTCAATTTAAAATTAAAGTGACAAAAGTTTTACTAAAAAAAGTAAAAATAAATTTTAATAAAAAAATGTTTTATTATTAAATTCAAAACTGACATTATAATTACTGTTTTATATTTTGAAATAGTTTAGTTTCAATTAGGATAGAAGCAATTTTTTTAAAGGAGCGTTCTGGTATGTAATTCATAAATATAAGAAAAAGAAAAAAAGGACTTGAAAGAGTAACTTTTGAGACTTGCACCTCCTCCCTCCGGTCGCAAACATTCATTTATTTCAAATATTTGACCCAAATATGTTTTCAAAAGAGTAATTATTGGAAGACTTAATGAAAATGCTGAAAAATATTTTATAGCTTTAATCCGAGAAGCCTTTGTCTCTTTTTCTCACACGGAAGCGCGTACCGGGTCTTTTTAATCATATTTTCTCCACAAAATATGCAGGAACGTATACATTTCTGTCAAACTATCTTTTGCAGGAGTTCTCACATTTATTCTTGGTACCTTTTTTTTAATCCCTTTAGTAATTTCATCTCTACTAAGATAACAATCAGGAAATTCACGAAAATGTCCGCTTCGTCCTTTTTGGATTTCCTTTCATAATTCTTTATTAACTTTAAAATCTGCTACATTGTTATTTTTCATAAGTTCTCATTTCTGATAATATAAGATAAATGGTGGAGATTGACTTTTGACTTTATTTTAGCACTAGAAATAAAGATCCGATGAGTCCCCAAAATAAAAATTTTTGCAATTCTGAATCGAGTGACACCGTTCGCAAGTCGATACGATCATTTGTTATAATGTTACGGCGGGTTTTATGAATAAAAAGCATAAAATTACCCTTTATGAGCTAACACAACTTTATTTGGCTTAATTTACGTTCCAAACATGTTATTTATATCACACTGACTTAACCTAAACTTATTAAGGGTGTATTCAAATCCAAACTGCTTATTTTGAGGCACATTTGTAAATTCATTTTTGCTCTAAAATGCATCCAATTATCAGGTTCTCTTATTCAGAAACTTTATAATGTCCGCATTGTCTCGATTTTTTGATAAAGGCAGAATATATTTCAAAAAATGCTGTCAAAGTGGACATTTTGAACCGAATTTCCCAAAGCGATAGCGCTGGAAACAAAAAAAAATGATCGTACTGTGAAAATAATTGTCTGTAAATCAATTTCTAATTAATTGAACGAAAAATAAAAACATGGGGCCCTTATAAATGTCTTTATAAATCATGCCGCCAAGTTTCCTGTCGTAACTTTAAAAAATGAGTCTGAGAATGTGTCTCAAAATTTTGAGTTGTTGAGCGTGGAAAAATATTTTTTTTGAATACCGCCTTAAATGTCAGCAAAATAACAATAATCATAATCAGGGTCCTTTTCAAGGTGGTCGAAGTTGTGGATGTAAACTAAGTTTAATAAAGTTGTACTCTCTGATAAAGTATAATTTTCGACTTTTTATTCATAAAAACAGCCTTAACGTTGTTACAAATGATTGTATAGATTTGCGGATGGTGTCATTCGATTCAGAATTAAACAAGTTGGAAATTGTACTTCAAACGTTACAAACGACGTGCGTTCGTACTATATATAAATATTCAGATCTTGATGATTTTTAATTCTGTGAAATGAATTATATCGGCTGCGGATTAATTTCTGTCATAAAATAAGTATCTCGGTTGCTTGACGATTAAACTTCGAAAGCTCCTATAAAAGAAAAGCACAGATTTTTAAAAAAAAAATCAAATTTCTTAATAAATATTTTTATTAATATTTTCTAAAGTTTTGATTCGATTTAAAAAAAATTGAAATGTCTCGACAAAATTCTGCAAAGATAATATATCTTAAATTCCAAACCATTCGGTTGGATAGTTTTTGCGTTGTTATATGCGGACAGACGGACAGACAGACAGACAGACGGACGGACAGACGGACGGACAGACGATGACAATAGGTGCTACGTATTTATATAATTACGAACGCACCTAACAATGCATGATAAACGATACCGCATCTGACCTGTTTAAAAAGAAGTTTATTTCGCCTTCTCCCCGAATTAAAATGCCCCCCTTTTATGCCCAAAACCCGGTAAAACAAATTTATTTTTTGGGAACTCATCGGATCTTCATTTATAGTTCCAAAAGAAAGTTCTTTTCAAATTTTTGTGAATGGCCATCATATGTTCCTGCACTAACGTATAATTTTAGAATTTTTACTAATAAAACCTGCCGTAACTGTGTTACAAATGATCGTATCGATTTGCGGATGATGTCATTCGATTCAGAATTTAAAACTACACTAGATGGAACCCGTCGAAACGTGACGGAAAAAATACTATAACAATATCAGTAAAATAAGCTTCTTTATTATTTAAGTAGGGCTTCGTATGAAACAGTCTTTCAAATATTTTATTTTAAAAATCCCCCCCCCCCCCCCAAGTGAAATGCTATTTCCGATGCAAACTCAAAATGAACACTCCGTAAACAAATGTGTAATGCAAATCAGTTTGACATTACCACCATATTATCTACGACAAAAAAAAAAAAATCATGGATCTATAAAGTATCATACAAATAGTCCTATCATACAAATTTCCTAATTTCATCTCATATTCAGTAAGTAAAAGAACATAGTATAAGCACCCTTCACCCCCTCTGTGATAATGCAATCGAATGAGCTCCTATGCGCATATGTATTGCATCTGCCCAAAGGCACCGTTGAAATTCGACGTTGAAAAAGTTTTAAAATGTCCTCTTTTAATCATTGTTCGTTTCAAATCCATATCTTCTAAAACGCATCCATTGTTTTAAGCTAAACAATTTTTATGTAAAAATGAAGAATTTTTGTTAAAAATATTAAATTAATATGTAGATGAGGGAGAATTTTAATGTTTTCAATTGTAATTTATTTGTATGGTTTCTTCTATCCCTTTACATAATCAGGATGATTATTCCTTTTCCATCACAGTCGGTCTCTTATACAGTTAAATATCCAATGGATCTTTAAAAAAAATAATAAATAACAGTTCCTAACATATTCTGATTCAACATATACATCAACGAATTCAACATATCAATTTTATGTTAATAAACTCAAAATAGTTTTTTTTTTCTGTTGACAGATTTTATATTAGCGCCAAAATACTCTATCTTATGGATAATCTGATCTTATGATTTATCAGGTTTTTATTATTATTATTTTTTTACTTTTCATGAAGGTTAGGGATACCTATTTTCAATTGTTGCAACTTTCCAAGGGGCTATTTTACATTATTAAAACAAACGGATGGTAATTGTTGAGATAGAATTGAAAAATATTTCATGCTTGAAAATTATTTAAAAAGTCGTTAAATTAAGCGGCAGATTTCAAATAAATTTCAATCGAAAGCTAATTTTATTTTTCTAATTGAGGATGTAAGAATTGAAATTGTAACATGTAGTAAAAAAATTAAATTTTTAGTATTTAGAAGTGATGTAAGCGCGATGACTAAAGCGATAGTGCCGTTTGTTGTCACAACCGTTATACATTTCTAAATATTGCCACTGTGTTTTGGTTGGCGTCCAAAAGTAGACTACCATTTTTTGACATCGAAAGAAAAATTCATTGTGAAAGAAATAAGACTTTGCCGCTAATAAGGAACTGTTAAATGAACTTATAACAAACCTACCAAAATAATTCCTATAAAATATTAGCTTTACATTGTTTATTCTAGCTAAAAAATACAACCATTATTTCAAGTTTTTTTTTTCCTGAAATTCTTTACTTTTGTGAATTTTTTTTATTAAAAAGGAAATCTTAATAATTTAAATCCTATAATTCCTATAACTTAATCCTATAATTTAAAAAAAGTAATTGGTAACATGTAATCAAGGTATGCAATCAGGATGAAGCAACCAATAAAGGCTCCAGTTCTAATCTTTAAAATTAAAAATTGAAATATCAGTTAATATTACGCCATGTTGACACAATCATATAAATTTTTCTTTTTAGTTTTATCAATGTTAAAATGCATTTCAAGCTAAGCATAACGTCATTTTCACCGGTACAAACTTTTCACACGTACATTTATGCTTAAGCACCATGCATACAAATAAAAATATATTTTGCATTTAATTGTAATGAAAAAAAAATGGCATCAACAAAGTTGTAATGCTTAATGATAAAATGAACCCAATGGACAATATTTCCGTGACGTCACAGTAAATATGAATTTTTATTTGCTTATAAAACACACGGATAAATATTTTTACCGAAATACTTAAACATTTTAACTATATTTTAACTTACAAATTAAAAAATTCGGCCTAAAAGTCACGTGCTTTTAATATTTAATATTTATTTTTTATGCTCGCAATCATCGAGTTCAGAAAATAAACTCTGTACGTCGCAACAGTGGGCGTTAATCCGATTGCCGACTTTATGACGTCATAAGCAGAAGTAAAATTTTAATTTAAGATTATGGCTAATTAATTAAATTTTCGAACAAACGAATGTACAATAACAAATCTGTGTCCAAATATCTTTCATTTAAAAAAAGAATTGTGTAATTTGATGCAGTAGTTTGTTCTCATGGATTGTCGAAAGAAATCGCTTAGCGTTTTAAATATATAGATGATAAACGAACCCTACTTGACCTACTTAAAAAAAGTTGAGGATTTTCCCGCCCGGAAATAAAATGCCCCCCTCCCTACCCTAAAAATGCATGGTCAAGAAACTTTTTTTTTGGAGACTAGTCAGATTTTCATTTCTAAGGCCAAAACGAAATTCTTCCCAAATTTTAGTGAATAGCCATTAGTTGTCTCTGAAAAATCCTATTTTACCTGCACTAATAAAAATCATAGGGGAGACGGGGCAAATTTTCCAACTTTTTATAATTTTATTTTTATTTATTTTAAGATCAATAGGATGTTATTGTATCCCCTAAGCCTTCATCTACAAATTAGCAGAATTATTTTTCAAAAAACTAAATATAGTTTTTGACAGAAAATGGTTAAGTCTGATCATGTCACGTTGGAAAATGTGCCCCGTATCTGGGGCAAGTTTTCCACCCTACTAAAAATGTACAGGGGCAAATTTTCCAACTATACTTAAAATAGTAAAACATGGTAATAAAACTTGCTTGTTTATTAATATATATTTTTTATTGTAAATTAAAAAGGCATAATAATAGTACAAAAAGGAAACTAATTGAATATAGAAAACAAATGTCACTTAATGATTTTACAAAAACTGTCAGTTAACAATTTTATAAAGACAGATTTTTTTAAAAACAAAAGCCGTCATCATTGTCTGAATCAGAATGAACGCAAACAAAAAATGAAACATCTCCTTTGGTGCAGTTTTCATGCGCCAATTTCTTGCATTTCGTGCACAGCACCCACTTTTCTTTTGCCTTAGATTTCGAGTAAAGTAAAAGCAATAAATGCAAAGTTAATCTTCATCACTTGAATGTAAGCTTTTTATAACTTTTTAGGATTTGATGTTTTAATGCATTTTGCATTTGAAGATGAAAGTCCAAACAGCTACCTGGCTTCGTTTGGGATTGGATTTCGTTTTGTTTTTCGCCCCTTTTATCTGATTTCATTTGCAGTTTCCTTTTTTTAGATAAATCTTTTTCCATTTTTAGCTGATTTTTTTTTTTTTTTTTTTTTTTTTTTTTTTTTTACGAGAGAATCTGTCAGTATAGTTGACTTCCTCTTTTTCTTTCCACGCTGTGTTTGCTTTCTAGGTGCCACCTTCTCAAAAGGCCCAACTTCTTTGGGTGTAAGGAAAGTTTGTTTGGATGCAGAAGGAAAGCTTTGGTGCAGAAGGATTTGATGCTTTCGGTGGGTTTGAATTAACGCTATGAACAATCGATTGTTCTGGAAAGTTTAAAGTCTGTTTAGAATTGTTAGTGTTTTTAAAATTTGGTACGGCAGGAGCTGGCCTGTCAGAAAAGTAGGATGGCATAAAATTTGAGTCTGTAAATATATCAGGATTCAGTGGGAAAATTCCCGAAAATTTAAACCGCCATAATATTGACAGGTGTTAACGCCAGTGGAGCAGCTCTAGCCAAAATAGAAGGGATGTCATAAATTGTCATAAGCCTTTTATTTGTGCATACCCAGGTATCACAAAAAGTGTTAATTTGCTTTTTGAGAAGCATATACATACTGCAATCTAAAGATTGCTTTGCTTACATTTGTAATCTCATATTGCTAATTGTATTTTTTAAGTTATAAACATTAAATGCTTACAAAAATCAATATTTCGAATCATTGCTTGTTTCGCTTTTATTTCTGTAGATGACAGCAAAAACCAGTTAAATGTAAAAAATCCTGCCAAAGGACTTTTACACAATAACCACTGAGATGCGTTTCTTTCGGGCGTTGCATTAAACAATTAACAAATAATCGCGATTTCTGTGCCACGTACGATAGTGTAATATATATATAGATTTAAATTCACTTTGGTTTTTATATTGGTAGTTTTACTTAAATGACCAAAAGATCAAACGGGTTCGTTTCATATATGGTTATTTGGTCGATTTTATTACACAAAAAATACATTTTTGATACAATAAGACCAACAGATTTAGGAAGGGGCATGTATTCCAAGGAGACGCGTGTTGGAATACATGACCCGTGTGCTGTTGGAAAACCTTCCCTGTCGCACAGTTTGGTATTTAGTCCCAAAACATGGCCAAAAATGATTTTTTTTTTAAATCGGTTTCCTACCCTGTATATTATTCCTCAAAAAGTTTAATAGTTACTGCATCCAAAGGCAAAAAGTGCAATGCGCTAGCACAACACAGCGCGTCACGCGATCAGTCCGAAGTTGCCGTTCGCTTCCAGTGGTCCTGTGATTTTACGATGCACTCAGATTTCAGTGTTTTAAAATCTCTTGTAGTTTTGTGTCTAAACAATTTAGTTGTTGTTCTTGTGATGGATTATTCTGAACTGGGTATGTACTTTATACACACTACATTTACCTAATGAATATCCTGCGGATTTTTTGTCTATATGGTCGACAACTTAGGTATAGTTAACGGTGGCATAAATAATTATTTATAATATTTAGAAAGGATTTTGTTATATTTTTAAACATATTTAAGCGATGAAAACTATTGTGTAATATGCAGATATGCAGTACTTAGTATACAAGGCAATTATAAAAAAATCAGCCGCCCGAAACCGCCCCCCTATTTTTAACGAATTTTTTTGTTGGTTCCTACAGTTTTTTTTATATAAATTACTGCTATTTATTTTTTTATTTATTTTGAAATGAGATCTTCTGAAATGAGATCTATGACTCGGAATGAGTTGTATACCATCATGCAATGCTCAAATGAGTCAACATTTGATGGAAATCATCAATTTATGGAGCAAGAATTATTGAGAAATTATTCTGAAGGTGATCCAAGGATAGCTGAGATGAAGCAATAGCTCTCCGTTATTAAAAATCAGTTAAACAAAAATGGGTAGCTACTCATAAAAACAAGGACAATATTTGGAGAAAACAATACCAATACAAAATTAATACAGAAGAATTTGAAAAATATTGCTAAGAGACGGCTGAACTGTATGTGTCGCTATATGGTTTTTATCCCATGTCCCCTACAATGCACAAGGTACTTCGTCATGGAGCAGACGTTATAAAAAAAGCTATTCTGCCACTGGGCCAACTATCTGAAGAGGCTGTAGAAGCTCGCAATAAACATATTAGGTCATTTAAATTGAACTACAGAAGAAAGTTTTCGCGAGTGGTCTGTACATTGCTGTCCTGAATAGGCTTCTTTTAACTTCTAACCCCCTAATAACTGGCATGAAATGCAACACAAGCTAGAAAAGAAAGCCGTTATCTTCTGAAGTTTTACATCTGTTATCAGAAAGTGATATTACAAATGTTAATATTCTTAAAGACAGTAATAGTGATGAAACTGATGAATAAATACTTTCATTTATAAATAAGACTTTATTTTATCGTTTTCACTCTACAATTCAAATAAAAAAGAAAACTGCTCAGTCAAACTGAGGACATTGATATCAGACTAATTATATATTATGCTCTTGCCTCTCGAAAAATAAGGAAATTGACTATATATTAAGAAGGATCATCTCCCCATTCCCCCCTTTATATTTAACCAATGAACCCCCAAAACTAACCAGAGAATTGCTTTATTACAATGAATATATATACAAAATTTGAAGAAAATCGGATAGCGCCTTATCACAATGGACCTATAAACAAAATTTGAAGCAAAATGGTTATTTCTATCAAGAGTTATCGCGTTACGTACATACATACGTACATACATACATACATACGTACGTACATACAGAACCGGCGGGCACATTAGCTCTCAGTATTTGATAGCCTGTGAGCTAACAAAAACGTAGATATGTAGCTTTTAGAGGTATAAAATAATTTTGGCCAGGTTTTGGGACTAAATACCACACTGTGCGTCGCCTTATAGATACTTTTACACTACCTCGACGAGTAGCGGTGTAAGCCATTTGCAAAACAAACGCATATTTACATGAAAAAAGAAACTATTTTTTAGTACATTCAATGTCAAAATAGTAAGTTTAACACTAGTATGTTTATTTTACGTTTTAATAAAGACCTGAAAATTTACTCACCATTGAAAAAATGAAGAAAACGGCTCTCCTGACGAAGTGACAGTAGCTACTTAGTTAAAACTTTTGTATATGGTGTGTTCAGCCATTTCACCCGCTGGCGTCATCTAACGTCTCACTTTAAAACTAAAGTGAGTTGGAAAACTTGCCCCTATGGAAAATGTGCCCCGGTCTGCCCTACTTCTTAATTGGTCTTCATATAAACGAGGGTGTCATGAAAATACAGTCTCAGTTGGTTACTTTCACGGAGCATTCCTCAAACATCAAAGTAAAAAAAAAAATCTTAATGCAGCGAATCTTTATCGTATTAACTTTGGCGTAGCGTAAGATTTTTGAAAAAAAAAATAATTTGTGAAAATGGTGGAATAAAAAAAAAAAATTCTATTAGGTTTATTTTGGCCTAATATATGAGCCTTAAAAAAATGGCCTTAAAATGCCTGGAAAGAATATCTAAAAATGTATACGTCCTAGTTACCGCCAAAAATAATTTAATTTTTAAGGTTTATGTTAAAAGTTAGAGAAAATCCAAGCTGCGCCAGTTACCAAAAAAAAAAAAAAAAAAAAAAAAAAAGGTTTTTAAGAAATGCATTTAAAGTTTAGTTTAGCGGCAATTAGTGAGAGTGGCATATTTGTCACTGTAACTATTGTGATAATTCAATTATAAAAAAAATCGTTTTGAGGTTATATTCTAAAAAATATAAAATATCAAAAAATGCAAAAAAAATAAAAAAAATAGATTTTTTGAAGGTTTTAAGGTGTGTCTTTTCACTTAATCAACAATGCTTGATATTCTTATGAATGTGTTCACGATACGTTGATCGAGTGGCCCGGTCGTAAGGACATTAAATATACGGAGTAGATTTTGTCGGAACATGGAATTATGAAATACGTTAATTATTTCCTACTTTTATGGTTTTGAACAGGTGAATCTACTGACTATATCCCCTTATCCTCCTAAAACAATCGCTATCGTAATAGCATATACCTATGTTCACGTTGACAAAATCCAAAACATCGAGGGACGATGTAACGTGATGTGAATCAGACTGATTAGCATCCATAACTGGCAGATTCTTCAATCGGGCATCGCTCACTTCGCCCACAAACATTCTGTGCGCGATTTGTTCATGTGATTGGGCTTTTTGTGTTTCTGTATCACATCGTTTGGTAGGTTGATTGATAATGTTTTTAACCACTTAATCGTCGCGCCCGAGACATTCACGGGCAGTGTAGACTGCTGTTTAACACTTTCCAGCCTAGTTGAAAAGTGTTTATGAGTTCGGTTTGTCTGGCCATCTGCCGTCTGGCCGTGCTCTAACTCCCGTAAATAGGCTCGGATTGCCTTGCAATTTTTATATGTTATTGTCGTTATCTATAGCAAGTTCCCTATTTCAACTGAAGTGTGTAGCACTTATAGTTTTTTTACAGGGACACTCAAAAGAATTTCCTTACATTACGGTCTATGGGGAAAAATAATTTGCGGTTTATTTTAATGATGTTACACAATTGCAAACACATTGTAATTGATATATATCACTAAGGTGTATTACAAGAAGCTTAATATGGAATAGGGTGTGCATAGCACTTATAGTTAATTTACAGGGACAGTCAAAAGAATTCCGTTACATCACGTCTATGGAGAAAAATCGTCTGCGGTTTATTTAAATAATGTTTGACTATTTTAAACGCATTGAAATTTATATATATCACTAAGGTGCATTACAAGAGATTTACTACAGAATATTGAGTGTATAGCAGTCGTCGTTCATTTACAGGGACACACAAAAGAATTCTCTACTGTCTGTTAACAATAATTCCTGGAAGTGCGTTTTAAGTTACTGAACGCGATTTTAAAATTAACTCACTTTTTGTTTATTACGTGGTGTGTATAAATTCTGTAGATCATATAGAGGGAAGCACAAAAGTTCGAGAACACATTTCCGTTTATTGACAGAAACTCCAAAAGGAGAATTTTAGACTGTGCTACGCGTTTCTTAACTGAACTAAAATTTAGCATTCTATGTAGTATATATACAAATCTATAGATCATATACATGTCGAGGGCTACGTGTTTCTTAACTGAACTAAAATTTAGCATTCTATGTAGTATATATACAAATCTATAGATCATATACAGGGCTGAATAAAAGTATTCGGATATTTTTCCAAGTATTGTATACGTTGGAAATTCAAGAAATTATGTTTTTAAATATGTTATGCGTTTTTCAAATTGTTTACTTAGATGTTATCTTTCAGCTTATGAAACGGTATGATTTGTAAAATATTTTGGAAGCGTTGGAAAGTGTTACATAATCTATGCTTGACGCATGATTTTTCGTTCTTGTTTTTATTCAGATTGCTTGATTCTCACCAGTTTTTTAAAATAATGTATTTGGCTTTATTCTCGCATTATTTTATCTGCCATTAAATAAGGTGACTATTTCTATTTCAAAAAAGTGGTGGCAATCAAGCAATTTGAATTTTTTTAAAAGTTGTCTACACTTATCGGGCACGACCATTAAGGGGTTAAAAGCTCCATCGAACATCTAAAAGCACCGAAGGAATGGGGAATAATTCTGATTTTATATGACCAAAGCACAAAATTTTTTTTGAATACATGCAAATACTTGAACAAAAAAGAATGATTGAAACCGCTATCGTTGTCAACGATTAGAGATGCTATCCGTCAATATGTGCCTGCTATAACACAATAAATGGTACTTAATGTTGCGAACGATGTTGTGTCTTGTCTGACATCTGTACTGTCGAATGGCGGACAGCACATTAAAGAGTTGTAAGCTTACATTGTTAAAAATTTTGTGGTACGTTGAACCAACTTTTGGTGCTGCAGTAGCTTCAAACATAAGATGGTGAAATCTTGTTCAAAATTTGGAGCTGTGTTCAACCAGACAACTGTTGGTGCAGCTACTGCAGCACCAACAGTTGGTTCAATTCACAACAAAAATTTTAACAGTGTATGTCGCTTACAGTAGTAACTTATAAGCGACTTGTCACTTGTAAGACTTGTTGTAAAAAAAAGAATCATTAAAGCATTGATTTTTGTTTTTATCATAAAAAACCATTCGGCTCCTTTTTCATCAGTTCGGTGCGAACCGCATCTTTTTCTCGTTATTCGTTTTTAAATTATTATTTTTTTAATGTTATTCCTGACTTTTGAATCACACATTTGTGCATTCGATTGTACTATTACGTATCATACTTATATCTTGAAAGCCATTTGTTAGTCGAAAAAAGAACTATTCAAGTATTCGTATTTTCTTTTGTCATAAAATATCCGGATTTTTTTCGTTACGTTCTGTGCAAACCGTATTGTTTTACTTTTCTGTGTTTTTGAAATATAATTTTTTAAAGTTGTTCCTGAGTTTTGGTCACACACGCACTCACAGCATACACACACATATATATACAGGGTGATTATAAAAAACTATCCCGAAATATGACCCCCTAACTGTCATACCGTTCACAGAAACTGAATGAAATTCTGGCCTAAAGTATTTTGAGGTATGCGCTCAAGAATCATGTGAAAAACAACAGTTAAATTCTAACAGTTACGGTTACACTGAAAAAATTTCGAAAATTTCAAATGGCAACACCTACTTTTTTTTATTGGAATGTGATCTTCATAGTGAAAAACCATAAAAAGCGTTGGAACGGTACCTGTAGCACGAAAATTGCCGGCGCTAGACAGACTAAGAAGAATAGTGAAAACAACCAATAAGGATAAAGAAGCAACAGAAAACAAAACATTTTATTGTGTTTCATACATTTTCCATTTCACACACGACGACACTTTACATGCGGCAGATGGTGAATAGCATTGAACAATAAAATGTTTTACTTTCTGTTGCTTCTCTGTCCTTTATTGGTTGTTTTCACTTTTCTTGTTAGTCTGCCTAGCGCCGGTGATTTTCGTGCTACAGGTACCGTTCCAACGCTTTTTATGGTTTTTCACTATGAAGATCACATTCCAATAAAAAAAAGTAGGTGTTGCCATTTGAAATTTTCGAAATTTTGTCATTGTAACCGTAACTGTTAGAATTTAACTGTTGTTTTTCACATGATTCTTGAGCGCATACCTCAAAATGCTTTAGGCCGGAATTTTATTTAGTTTCTGTGAAAGGTATGACAGTTAGGGGCTCATATATCGGGATAGTTCTTTTATAATCACCCTGTATATATATATATTTCTGATATTTCTGAGTGCGATAGCACTCATATTTATCAATCTGGATGTTACTGAGCATGTGTACAGGACTTACGAAGAACTAGGTCGAATTCGTTGAACAACTGGATCTGTCATCTTGTGTTAAAATGTCAGCCTCTAAAAAGATTTCAAACTTAAAGAAAATATACAATAAATAATTAAAAATTGCTTTTCCATGACACAAGAATTCCGGAGCACTGTTTGATTAGACTCTATCTTATATAATGGCAGAGAATATAGCAGTTTGAAATTCTAGAGTGGCTTTTATGAAACAAGACAGCAGTTTAAAAATAAGGGATTCTTTCATAATCGGGATTAATTTGTGGGTTAAAGCAAAGGCGGTTTCTCGCACGTTTCTTTCACTGTTGTAACCATTGTGTCAACTCTCATACGATTAAAACTACATGATCATTTTATAAAATGATGTCACATTTAAAAGAAAAAAAAATATATTGGTATTCATCTATACTAATAAAAGAAAGTTTCGCTCTGTGTGTCTGTGTGTGTGTGTGTCTGTCTGTTGGCGATGGCTAGGAAAATTTAGCGCACCTAGAAGTCTGTAAATTTAGATTTAGGTAGTCCAAACCCTCTCCTGATACACCTGAGCGTCAGAATTTTAATATTTTGAAAATTAGCCTAGATATTAATTAGATTATCATTAACCATCGCTTCTAAAATGTCATCTTTTAAATCAAAATGGCGAAAGAAACTGACTGGCGCATTGAATTTGCAACCGGAAATGAACGAATTCGAAATTATTTAACTAATTAGCGAATTTTAAGAAAACTAATTGAGATATCAATTTGGAAATTTCTGAGCATATGTAAAAAAATATTCTGTGTCTGACTGTGTGATTTTTGAAAAATTCGGTTGGTAATTTTTTTTAATTTCTGCAATAAACTGCCAAAAATCTGCTGGCGCCAGTGAAAACGATCCCAGAAATTTTCAGACAGGGATCGGCTTTCATTAAAAACTGAACTATAAAGAGATCTGTTTCTCTGGCCGATCCCTCTCATTTAGTTTGCGAAAATGAAAGGGAATAATTGCCAAATTTTACTAATGAACAAATATTTAGGTAACTAATTAAGATATAGATTTGAAATTGAGGTCGGAAAGGGGTGTCATCTGCTGGCTATTTTAGCGTAGCGTCTTCGTTATGTTCTAATTATCAGAAAAATGTAATTCTTTTTTTAATGATCGCGTTAATGTACGTGACGGTGGTTCTCTTGAACAAATTATTCATTATATTTGCGGGTAGGGGAGGGAGGGGGTTAACGCCTTTCTCTGAGATTGTAATTATCTCGGGCCCGGGGAACGTCGGGCGGGTTAGCTAGTAATATATATTTGTATTCATATACATATTGGTATTCATAAAATATTCGTACGCACATGTGCGCATGTAACGGTGTCCGCCGTTGTCAAACTGTTGCTAACATAGGCTATACTTCCCAAAAAATCAAAAAGTTTTGCGAGAAAATTAGATTGGCGTAAATGCAACTAATTTGGCGATATCTGACTAACTTGGTGAAACTCGCAATCAAATTCAGTATTGACAAAAATCGGGAATCGCCTATAATTCAATATCAGTTTAGATTCGTGTTTTTGTGTAAAATTAGATGAATTCTTAAAACCAAGGAATAGGGAAGCTTATTTTTCCTCCCCGTACAAGTCAGAAGGACATGTTTAATCCACTGTCTTGTTTCCTTATTTTCAGCCAGCCTAGAATTTAAAATTGCTATATATCAGCCAATTTTGCTATAAAGGCAAGAAAAAAAATCATTCTAATTTTTCTATCAAAGCCTAACACTTAATGAAAAAATAATTTTGGATTTCTAATTTTTTTGTATAATTTTTGAGATTTAAATTATGAATTGGCCGCAATTTTGAGGTTAGATGGCAGATGAAGCTGGCCAACGATCTTGGTCAATATTATAGTAAGTGCTATCGCATGACAAAAATCATATAAACATTTGAACAAGTGTGGATTTAGAGTGTGGTTGTCATGATCGGAGAAAATGTACAGAATTGTTTTTGAATTGCTTTCCCCCGGACGGCAGCAATAGGTAGCTGCTTACTTTTTTGTAATGGAAGCTACCTAAAAGAAGAAAAGAAAAATGTAAAATAAAAAGAGGGTGCGATATTCGAATTCATGCTGTCCTAACTCAAGCTCTGCGCTCTGACCAATCGGCCACCAATCACACTTCAAAAATACAGCAAAACATTATAAGTAGATAAATCCGTGATCCGAACGTCTTGTTCTCAAATTCACTGAAAGTATATGCTTATTCTATGCATACATCCTCCGTAAAGACCCACTCCACATGATTCAATCTCTTTTGCGATCAGTCGACACAGGCGCAGATCGTGAACAGAATCTAAAATAGCATGCTCTAAGCAAATATAATTAAGAATTCGCGTGGACACAGGCGTTTTATTGACGCCTTATTTACGTAAATCTACTTTATACATTGAACATCAGCGTCCTGTATTGGTGACTTTAAGAATTTTTTTCCTTATAAGAAATATTACCTATGGAATGATATCTCCATATAAACAAAATTACCTACTAGCAGTTTCGCCCGTCGTTGCCCGGTCGCGTCCAAAAATAGCACAAAACGTGAAATCACTCTAAAAATCGCTGCAGGAAGCCCTTCCTCTGGTAACTCTTTGTCTTTCGGAAATTAAATAGAGAGATTTACCCGAAGCGAAAGTAAACTTAATACAACCCCCTCAAATGTCTGGATCATTTGATTCAAAACGGGTCAGTTTTTCGTCAAAATTTTAAAAAGTTACCGTCGGATTTTCACAATTTTTATTTTCGGAATCAGAAACATAAACTGTGAGTTTCGATTGAAATAATACAGTATTTTCCTTAATACTCGAGGATGAGTGAAAATGAAACTTTTTCATTTTCTGGGATTATAAAATCGGCACTTTTCTTTTGCGGTTTCAATAAAAATAGTAATTTTTAGCGCACGCGCAGAAAAATCTTTTAGTTCCACCGCCATGGGTAGGCATTTTGTTCTAATCAAATTATCCCACACGTGTCCCCGCTGTCCACGATACCGTGTATAGCAGACTTGCGAGGCACGCGCTGCAAAATCTTTTACTTCCAGTTTCTACCACCAGGTGGAGCATTCTGCTCTAAATATACCTATTTCCGAACGAAACTCCGGCCCTCGTTCCTGCTGATTACGGCACCGTGTAGACGGCATGCCGTGCATGCGAAAAAATCTGTTAGTTCTACTTTCCACCACCAGAGTGTACCAAATCTATGTCTTAAATAATTAGCTATATCTTAATTAGTTCATATTAAGTTGAATGAACCGATTCCCGTTGAAATCAAACCCACAGAACCCGAGAAAATAAATCACCCCCTGGATATTAATATTCATAAATGGTCGTCAACAAGGGCTGCAAATATGATGCCGAAGTTTATTTAGTACCTGGGAGACCTCGGAAGAATGTCAGAAAATATTTCATTTGAATCGGACTAACTTTAAATGCAAAATCTTTTAGTTACATTGTCCACCGTCAGGGGGTGCACGCTGTTCTAAACAAACCTCTTCCCGAACGAAACTCCGGCACGTGTCCCCGCTGCTTATGACAACGTATAGAAGGCGTTCTGTGCACGCGCAGAAAATCTTTTAGTTTCGCTTTCCACCGCTAGGGGGCGCCAAATCTATGTCTTAATTAGTTATCTATATTTTAATTAGTTCATGTTAAGTTGAATGAATCAATTGTAGTTGAAATCGGACCCTTTGTTTGAATCGGCCAAATTTTAAATGCAAAATTGTTTAGTTTCACTTCCCACCGCTAGGAGTGCACTCAGTTCTCACTAAATAACTAGCTCTAATCAGCTCACTAATAATCAGCTAAATAAAATTCTTTCCGATCAAAACTCGAGCACGTGTCCCTGCTGCCTATGACACCGTATAGCAGGCGTGCTGCGCACGCGTTGGAAAATCTTTTAGTCCCATTTTCTACCTCCAGATGACGCTAAATCTGTATCTTAATTAGTTATCTATACCTTAATTGGTTCGTGTTAATTTGAATGAACTGATTCTCCTTGAAATCGAGCCCATAGAACCCGAGAAAATACCGCTCCCGTGTCATTAATTTTCAGAAATAGTGGTAACCAAGGGCGTAAAAAATGATACCGAAGTTTATCTAGTATCTGGGGACCTGAGAAAAGGTTTCGTTTGAATCGGACTAATAATTAAATAGTTCTGATTCTGGAGGCAGGGGGGGGGAAGAGGAGGGAGTTTCGATCAGAGCATTAACGCGATATTTAAACTACAACCAAACACTCAGTTTTGGCAGACGTTCTACTTGGATTCTGCAGCTAAATTTGACTGATCCTTCATAACGTACATGAGTAGTTTCATAAAATTGTTTTTTCAAAATATTTTGTATATGCGCTTTAAGGAGACCTTCCTTGTCAGTATCCAAACAGGACACATTATACAACCATGGAAGAAATGAGTGTAAAAATGTTTATACAATAGGCGCCTGGTGCATGTAAAATCCGTCGTGGGTGCATCAAAGTCCTCCAAATTCCCTATGAATTATACCTCTGGAGGTGCCTAGTCAGGTGAAGGTCTCGTCACCTGATCAAGGTTCTAAATTACGAGACCAATTCCCTTCTCTTCTTTAATTTTTGATTTTTTTTTTAAATCTGCCAATTCAACAAAGTTAAATAGAAACCTTGAACCGGCAGAAAAAGAGAACTGTAGCAAACCACTAGAAAGCATTACAGTAATACCAACAAGGCTATTGTCAGGTGGATTACAACCATGCTGTGATCAGGCGAACATCACCCTGCGCCCAGGTACTAACTTGTCAAGCTAGGCACTCATGCCGGGCTGGTAGGTGCCTGGTTAGCGGTATTATATATTGTTGGTAATATATCAAAAGATTAATATCCGGAATTAATTTCTATGACAGTTTATTTACATCATTTAAAAACTCATCCCGATAAGAAGTAATTATCTAGAATTTCAAACAGGAAATGAAAGTGCCTGATGCAAGATGAAGAGGTTTTTACAGCACGTGCTCTGAACAAGGAAGTGAAAGACTAAAATACGTATTAGTGACGTAAATTGACTTTACGTCATTACCATCCAATGAAAGAACTTAAAAATGATGTCACTATATAAGGACTAAGACTGTTGCATCTCTGCTTTATAGAACTTTAACAGATTCTTTTTAATTCGCGATGGAAACGGACATTATGTCGTTTTCCCTTAAACTTAAATTGAAATAATGTTTAAAACTAAATTTTATGTAACTATTAAATGTAAGCTATGTAAATTAAATAATTTAACAGTATTATGAATATGAATTATTAATTAATAATATTTTAACATTACTTAATCAGTCTCATGGATATCCTACAAACCAAGGATTTACATAGTGAGTGTGTGCTAATCATAATGGATTAATACAAATTCTGGCGATCATGGCCTAGCGAAAAAAATGAGGAGTGAGGACGATTGCTGGAAAATAGAGGTAAGCAAATATCTTACCTATCTTTTGTTCCGAAAGTTGAATTTATTATTTATATTGCTTTAGAAAGCGCAAAATTACTGACTACCGAGAAAATAACACTAACAAAGATTCTGAGACGTGAAAAATTCTAAAGTATATAAAAAATAAAAATAAAAATAAAAATAGTGTCCTAGAATCCTCGAATACTTAAAAGAAATGAATTAATTTTAGATACATTCTAAAATAGAAAAATGGCAACCTTCAAAGAAGGAAGTATAATTGAAAAATTAAATTCCAGTAACTATGCAAACTGGAAATTCAAGGTGGAGATGCTCTTGATAAGAGAAGAGCTCTTTGAAGTTGTCACAGACGACCCACCTACTCCAATAACCCCGGAATGGTCGAAGAAAGATAGAAAGGCAAGAGCCTTGATTAATTTAAGTATTGAGGATAATCAAATCATCCATATTAAGCATTTACAGAATGCACGGGACACATGGAACACGCTTAAAAACATCCATGAGAGATCAAATCTCTCTAGCAAACTCTTTCTCCTCAGGAGACTTTACGGAACGAAATTATCAGAAGGAGGCAACATGATAACTCATATAACAAAGATATTAGAAATTATTGATAAGTTATCAGCCATAGGCGAAGAAATTAAAGCAAATCATATTTCAGCATTATTGCTCTGCTCTTTACCTCCTTCATACGACACCCTCATAACCGCATTAGAAGCCAGACAGGAAGACGAATTAACTCCAGAATTTATAAAGAGTAAATTAACAGACGAATTTAATAAAAGAAACGAGCATTCTAATAACAGTGATAATTCGAACAAAGCCTTTAGAGCTGAAAGAAAATTTAAAACCACAGGTTTTAAAAAAGAAGAAAAATACTGCACGATTTGTAGACTAAAAAATCACAACACAGTTAATTGCTGGCATAACAAACATAAAACAAATAATTTTAAACAAAACAACAAAAAACATTTCTCTTCTTCGCTAGTCTTTCAAAAAGACGAAAATAATTTAAGAAGCGCGGACTCAAATAAACCGAAAGAAAAAAGCACAGCTTATTTCGGAACCGAAGAAAAGAAAAATTGCGCATTTTTAACTAACAAATCGAAAAATAACGCATGGATTATCGATTCTGGCTCATCCTCCCATATTTCAAATAATGAAAATTTATTTTATGAATTTACAAATAAAGAACATACCAACGTCGTAATTGCCAACGGCAATAAATTAAAATCCTATGGTTCAGGTAATGTAAATATTACCACAATAACATCCGACGGTAGAACACATGAAATAACATTAAAAGATGTTCTACTAGTACCGGAAATTGAAACAAATTTATTTTCGGTAGCTAAAGCTACGGAAAACGGATGCAAAATTACATTTGAAAATAATCAATGTTTTCTAGAATATGAAGGATCAATACGCTTAGAAGGGATAAGAAAAAATAATCTGTATGAAATTCAGCAAACAAACATAAACACAGATGAAAATTTCGTAAACATGATAACTAATTGCAAAAATAAAAATTGCATAGAACTGTGGCATAGAAGATTAGGACATAAAAATGTCGCGTCGATTAAAGAATTAATGACGAAGGAATTAGCATGCGGTATAAACATAAATAATTGTTCCTATAGTACCGAATGTGAGCCTTGCATTAAAGCAAAATTAACTGACGCACCTTACCCAAAGAAAACGGAATTGAGAGCAAATAAAATTCTGCAATTAGTGCACTCTGACGTTTGTGGTCCTATTCAAACTCCAACAATAGGGGGAAAAAATTACTTTTTAACCTTCATAGACGATTACTCTAGATTTACTATAATTTATCTACTACAAAATAAAAGTGAGGTATTTGAAAAATTAAAGGAATATGTTGCACTGGTCAACAATAAGTTTGGCAAAAAGCCTACAGAACTCAGAACAGACAACGGCAAAGAATTTAGAAATTCTAATATTGATAATTTTCTAAAAGAAAATGGAATTAAGCGACAGCTAACAGTACCATATTCTCCCAGCCAGAATGGTATTGCTGAACGAAAGAATAGATCATTAATTGAAATGACAAGAACATTGTTAAGTGACTCTAATTTACCATTACATTTCTGGGGAGAGGCGATATGCACCGCAAATCACCTACAAAATCGACTGCCGACTAAAGCCAACGAAAAAACTCCATATGAATTAAGGACAAACAGAAGACCAAATCTAAAATATTTAAGAGTCTTTGGCTGCAAAGCTTATGCATATATTAACAAGCAAAAAAGACAGAAATTAGATAATAAAGCAGTAGAAGGGATCTTCGTGGGATACGATAATTATTCCAAAGGATATCGTATCTATACGAGCGGCAAAGATATCACTATAGCCAGAACGGTGAAGTTCTTAGAAAACTATCCGATAAATTCAAATAAAGAAAAACGGCTAGAACTAAATTTAGATGAAAACACTAATGCCGAAAACGAAAAATCGGAAAACCCAAATCTGATAAAAATCGAAATTTCAAATGAAAATGATAATCAGAATGAATCTGAACTAAACCAAACCGAACCAAGAAGATCAGATAGAGTAAATAAAGGGGTTCCCCCAGATAGACTAATTTATTTGGTTAAAGATGAAAATATTAACGAACCGAAAAATTGGCAGGAAATAATAAACATGGAAAACCCAGTAGAAAAAGAAAACTGGATCAAAGCGACACAGGAGGAGATAGAATCTCACAACCAAAATAAAACTTGGACATTAGTTGACCCCCCGCCAAATACAAAAATAATAGGTTCGAAATGGCTCTTCAAAACAAAATTAGACGATAAAGGAAAAATACAAAAATATAAAGCGCGTTTAGTGGCGAAAGGCTATTCGCAAAATTTTGGTATTGATTACTATGAAACTTTTGCTCCAGTGGTTTCACATACTACAATTAGAACTTTTTTAGCAGCCGCCGCCTATCATAAACTAAACATAAACCACGTTGACATTAAAACAGCATTTTTGTATGGAAATTTAGATGAGGATATATACATCACTCAGCCGGAAGGCTATGTCAAACCTAATCATGAAAACAAAGTGTTCAAATTAAATAAGGCTATATACGGCTTAAAACAGGCAGCTAGAGCCTGGCACATAAAAATTTCAGAATCATTAGAAAAGTTAAATTTCAAACCATCAACATCAGACACGTGTTTATTCATACGTAATACTAAAAACAGTAAAGCATATATTATCGTCTATGTAGACGATTTATTAATATCAGCAAAAGAAAATGAAATTAAAGAAATTATACAAAAACTTAAGATTGAATATGAACTAAAGGATTTAGGTCAATTAAACTACTACCTAGGGATTAAAATTGAAAAAACAAACGAAGGATATAAACTGAATCAAAAAAGTAAAATTGAAGAATTAGTTAGAAAATTTAAATTAGAAGATGCGAAACCATACAAAACGCCCATGGAAACAGGCTATTTAAATTTTGATAACGAAGAAATACCATTGCCAAACAACATCGATTATAGAAAGGCAATTGGCGCACTTTTGTATATCTCAACTGTCACAAGACCAGATATTTCAGCTGCGATTAACATCCTAAGTAGAAAAAACGAAAACCCTTCACAGAAGGATTGGAAAGCAACTAAAAGAGTGATTTCCTATTTAAATCACACTAAAAACTTTAAATTAGAAATAAATACAACACAGCAACCAATACTTGAAGTGTACTGTGACTCAGACTGGGCTGGAGACGTACAAACTAGAAAGTCCACCAGCGGAAACCTATTTTTATTAGGGAAAAACCCAATTTTATGGATCAGCAAAAAGCAATCATGCATAGCCATGTCAAGTGCTGAAGCCGAGTATATTTCAGCAGCAAATGCATCACAAGAAATTTTATGGTTAATTAGACTCTTACAAGAATTTGACTTAGAACAGACATTACCCATAACTATGCATGAGGACAACCAGTCCTGCATAAAAATGATCGAATCAGAAAAATACACCCGTCGCACGAAACACATTGATATAAGGTATCATTCCATTAAACACCTAAAGGACAATGGTACAATTAATCTAAATTACTGTGAATCAAAGAACATGATAGCGGACATCCTAACCAAGCCCACTCCCAAACCTATCTTCGAAGTTCACAGAAATAAACTTAAGAAATCAAATTCCAGAGATTAAGGAGGAGATTGTTGGTAATATATCAAAAGATTAATATCCGGAATTAATTTCTATGACAGTTTATTTACATCATTTAAAAACTCATCCCGATAAAAAGTAGCTATCTAGAATTTCAAACAGGAAATGAAAGTGCCTGATGCAAGATGAAGAGGTTTTTACAGCACGTGCTCTGAACAAGGAAGTGAAAGACTAAAATACGTATTAGTGACGTAAATTGACTTTACGTCATTATCATCCAATGAAAGAACTTAAAAATGATGTCACTATATAAGGACTAAGACTGTTGCATCTCTGCTTTATAGAACTTTAACAGATTCTTTTTAATTCGCGATGGAAACGGACATTATGTCGTTTTCCCTTAAACTTAAATTGAAATAATGTTTAAAACTAAATTTTATGTAACTACTAAATGTAAGCTATGTAAATTAAATAATTTAACAGTATTATGAATATGTTTTATTAATTAATAATATTTTAACATTACTTAATCAGTCTCATGGATATCCTACAAACCAAGGATTTACATAGTGAGTGTGTGCTAATCATAATGGATTAATACAAATTCTGGCGATCATGGCTTAGCGAAAAAAATGAGGAGTGAGGACGATTGCTGGAAAATAGAGGTAAGCAAATATCTTACCTATCTTTTGTTCCGAAAGTTGAATTTATTATTTATATTGCTTTAGAAAGCGCAAAATTACTGACTACCGAGAAAATAACACTAACATATATAAATATATAACTGTACAGAAAATCACTGCAAATTGTGGTTTCCTGAACCCATATCAAGAGAAATTCTTTTAAATCTATCCTGGTTCTACTGTGTTTAGAATATTTACGGGATACAACAATACTCGGGGAATTACATTGATACTTTCAGCACAGTACACCTAGGACTGTTTCAAAATATGCTGTTATTGTCCAACTGACAATCCCAGCGTCCAAACAACCCAAATTTACGTAACTTCTGAATTTAATGAAACAATACTGAAACAAATTTATTTATCCCTTTTTATTGTTTACTCTGGAGTTCAAACATAAATTTTGATTAAATAATACTTTTTTATACAACAGACTTCTGTAGATTGTACTTTTCTGAATATTTACATACATATTAAAAAGACAAATTGCATGCATGAATAATATAATCAAAAATGGGAAGAGAGTGAATGAATTACACCATTGAAGATTGATAGAATAAATGATAGATCCATACTCCTACATTTGGAGTCTGATTAGTAATACGAATTGAAATTTGCATGCGTATTTGAAATAGAAGCTCTGTAATTTTGTAGAAAAGCCTGCAAGAATGCATTTACATAGCAGATAAATGATATTACATCCTGGAATTAAATTACTTCAGAATAAATTGTAGTTTTGTATATTACATTCTAAAACTAAATTATTTCAATAGAGAAAGCTTTAATTGATCCTCAGGAATGTATTTTATATGTTTAATACATTCTAGTTATGATAATTTAATTACAGGATTCATTTATTGAAGTTTGTTCATATTTAGAACACATTGGAATTCCCGGATAAAATTAATCTTATATAAGTAGAGTTGTTTGTACATTTTAATCGTGTTTATTTCAATTTTATTCATATTTATAGAGAAATTTTCTTAAGGGCTGCATACAATAGAAATGTTCGCCTGTTATAATTTGATAATTCCGACATTCAGGATCATCAAGGAAGAAAAAAATATAAAGGAAACACTTTTTCTAATTGTCAAATTGTGTTTTCTGGTTCCTCGTATACATTCAGCGTAAAAAAGGAATATCGCCTGATATAACAAATAATCTAGTGAAATATGTGCATGGAAGATTAAAGAAAGTGTTATAAAACAAAATTATAATTTAACAAATTACAACAACTATTGGGAAAATGTTCTGAAAGCTTAATTTTTTTTCAAATTAATTAAAAAGATTAATTATTCAAAACTATTTATCGGAACCATCTTCAAAGAAACGCATTTTCCATTACTACAGTTGAAGAGATCCTGGCATTCTCTGTCCTCGCAAAATATTCTTTGAACCATCGCCGCAGTTATTGAAACGCACTTTCCATGACTATACCTTATCCTTAATATATACCTTAATATTTTGTTGGGTCCTTCCTACATCGACTTTAACTCTTGTTTAGATTGATGTCTGAGCTAAAGGTATTTTGAGGAAATTAAAGTTGAAGACCTCGTTTTTTGCTATAGAAGACGATTTCTCATCCGACGTCAATTCAGCTTTTGAGTTCAGCTTTTTTCATATCTGATAGTTTGCATCTATCCTTTTTGTAACTTTAACTTTTTTGTAACGATTTTATGCATTTATATTGCTTATTCAAAGAAAAATTCTTCTAAACTTACAGAATTTCGTTAAAAATTCTACTAAAGTTACAGAATTTCGTTAAAAACGCTTAAAAAAATAAAGTGACGACGCCAAGAGGTCCATTCTCGACCGAAAACAACAACCATTTTCCCTATGGTTAAAAAGGCGAGTGAAAGTAGATCAAATAGAAATTGATAAGTAAAATTTACTTTTTACGTTGCATTTGTGCTACCCATATATGCTGTTTATATTCTTTTGACGCGTAAAAATGGATGTACTGTTGGTTTAAACTGAATAAATTCTTGTTCATTTTCATTTGGTTTAATGTTTATAAGGTGTTAAATTCTTACTAAAAAACTTTTTAATTCTGCATTATTTCTTTATATTATACGTCAATTATATGTTTGTAATCAAATATTTAATATGTGAAAAATGGATGTTGCAAGAGAAATTGCCTTAAATCTATCCTATTTCTATTGCGTTTAGAATATTGACGAGATACAACAATGCTCGGGGAATTACATTGATACTTTCAACACAGTACACCTAAGACTGTTTCAAAATATGCTTTTGCTGTCCAACTAAGAATCCCAGGATCAAAACAACATAAATTTACGTTACTTCTGAATTTACTGAAACAATACTGAAACAAATTTATTTATCCCCTTATGTTGTTTATCCCATACTGCAAACAAAAACTTTGATTAAATAATAATTTTATATAAAACAAATTTTTGTAGATTGTACTTTTCTGAATATTTACATACATATTAAAGAGACAAAAAAGTGCAGGCATGAATAATGTAATCAAAAATGGGAAGAGAGTGAATGAATTAGACCATTGAAGATTGATATAATAAATGATAGATCCTTACTCCTACATTTGGAGTCTGATTAGTATACGAATAGAAATTTGCATGCGTATTTGAAATAGTAGCTCTACAATTTTGTAGAAAAGCCTGCAGGAATGCATTTACATAGCTTATAAATGATATTACATCCTGGAATTAAATTATTTCAGAATAAATTGTAGTTTTGCATATTACATTCTAAAACTGAATTATTTCAATAGAGAAAGCTGTAATTTAGCTTCAGGAATGTATTTTATATGTTTAATACATTTTAGTTATGATAATTTAATTAAAGGATTCATTTATGGAAGCTTGTTTATATTTAGAACACATTGGAATTCCCAGATAAAATTAATCTTATATAAGTAGAGTTGTTTGTAGATTTTAAATCTCGTTTATTTCAAACTTATTCATATTTATAGAGAAATTTTCTTAAGGGCTGAATACAATAGAAATGTTCGCTAGCTCGCATTTGCAAATTCCGACATTCAGGATCATCAATCAAGGAAGAATGAATATAAAAGAAACACTTTTTTGTAATTGTCAAATTGTGTTTTCTGGTTTCTCGTATTACATTGAGTGTAAAAAAAATCTCGGCTGAAGCAACAAAAAATCCAAGTGAAATATACGCATGGAAAATTAAAAAAATGTCACAAGACAAGTGAAAGTAGATCAACTATTAATTGATAAGTAAAATTTAGTTTTTACGTCGAATTTTTTTTATCCATATTTACTGTTTATATTCTTTTGATGCGTAAAAATAAATGAACTTTTGGTTTAAACTGAATAAATTTTTGTTCATTTTCATTTGGTTTAATGTTTATAAGCTGTTAAAATCTTACTAAAAAACTTTTAAATTCTGCATTATTACTTTATATTATAAGTGAATAATATATTTGTAATAAAACATTTAATATGTGAAAAATGGATGTTGCGAGAAAAATTGCTTTAAATCAATTCTGTTTCTTCTAAGTTTAGAATATTGACGGGATACAACAATACTCGGTGAAATTACATTGATACTTTCAACACAGTACACTCAGGACTATTACAAAATATACTTTTGCTGTCCAACTAACAGTCCCAGGATCCAAACAACCCAAATCTACGTTACTTCTGAATTTACTGAAACAATACTGAAACAAATTTATTTATTCTCTTATGTTGTTTACCCCATATTTCAAACATAAATTTTGATTAAATAATAATTTTATTTAGAACAGACTTTTGTAGATTGTACTTTTCTGAATATTTACATACATATTAAAAAAAAAAGTGCATGCATGAATAATATAATCAAAAATGGGAAAAGAGTGAATGAATTAGACCATTGAAGATTGATAGAATAAATGATAGATCCTTACTCATACATTTGGAGTCTGATTAGTATACGAATTGAAATTTGCATGCGTATTTGAAATAGAAGCTCTGCAATTTTGTAGAAAAGCCTCATAGAATGAATTTACATAACAGATAAATGATATTACATCCTGGAATTAAATTACTTCAGAATAAATTGTTCCTTTGCATATTACATCCTGAAACTAAATTATTTCAATAGACAAAGCTGTAACTTAGCTTCAGGAATGTATTTTATATGTTTAATACATTCTAGTTTTGATAATTGAATTAGATGATTCATTTATGGAAGTTTGTTCATATATAGAACAAATTGAAATTCCCGGATAAAATTAATCTTATATAAGTAGAGTTGTTTGTAGATTTAAATCTCGTTTATTTCTGAAGAGTTTCTTAAATTACTAGTAGTTAGTGACGTTAAGAATTACACTGGATGCATAAAGATTAACTAGGTTTATTAGTGGATCCAAGATCCAACCTGCATACATCGCGGCTAGCATGAGACTGCCGGTCCGATCGCCGATCACGACCGGGAAACATTTACATGCGCCTGTGGCGCCATCTAGTGAGTTACAATGTAAACAACTCGGATTATAACATTCTCTTCTTTCTTAAAGAAAGCTAAGAGCAAATATTAAAAAGTTCTTTCACAGGGAACAGTTCAAAATCAACAGCAATGCTAAAGAGTTCTAATGTCCATAATCAGCAATGTAAAAGAGTTCTAATGTCCATAATCACAGACGATCAGGTTTCTTCCTTGGGCGATTTGAACGTTTGAGCACTGGGGTTCCTGGGTCCTGCCTAATCACTTGTGGCAAGAGTGCAAGAGGGTCTGCTTGCGAACTGTTCTCCCTGTCTAGAACACTTACCTGTGGAGATAGAAGGGGGGGTACCGCGGTTTTTGGAACTTCCACAGTTGGTGATTCTCCACTTACATCATCAGCCGGCGTTAAGTCCTCTGAGCATTCGGGCTGAAGAACAGTTGGAGCTGGCAGCTGTGGAACGAGAGGAATGTCACTAGCACCTTCAAGTCTGTGGCGGAGTCGGTCAATGTGCCGAGACCAATCTCCCCAACTGGTTTTGACTTTGCACATCACATTTCACACTGTGGAAATAACAGTTCCAGCCACCCATTGTGGGCCCCGGCTAAAAGAGCGCACCCAAACCGCGGTGCCTTCTGTAAATTTTCTTTCACTGGTTTCTGCTTTCGCACGATCTGGGCTACCGGAATAACGAATTAGATCCAAGCGTGTGCGAAGAGGTCGTCCAAACATAGCCATAGCAGGGGATATGCCTGTTGATGCTGCCGGCGTGTTCCTGAAATTCAGCAGGAATCTAGCCAACCTCTCCGCAAAGCTTCCTTCCTTGTTTTTCCGCATTGCAGCTTTCACAGTGCGCACCGCTCTTTCAGCTAATCCATTTGAGTTTGGATGGTAGGGTGCCGTTTTTATAGGCGTAATGCCATTTAAACATAAGAAATCAGCGAATTCATCACTACGAAATCCAGGTCCATTGTCACATACTAAACTCTGTGGTAACCCGAAGCGTGCAAAAAGATTGCGCAGAGTCAGTACTGTTGAAGCTGCTGTCGTATTAGGAGCAGGAATCACTTCCAGCCACTTTGTTTTAGCATCGACTACAATCAATAGCCAATGACCTTCCACAGGACCTGCATGGTCAATATGAATTCTCTCCCAAGGTTTCTCAGGTGCAAGCCAAGAGCTTCGTGTAGAAGGGGGAGCTGTAGCATTTTCTTGGCAGTCAACACAGCTGCGAACCTTTGTTTCTAAGTCCCGATCAATACCAGGCCACCAAACATGTGAGCGGGCAAGATATTTTATTGCATTAATCCCTTGATGAGCACTGTGAAGTTCATCCAAAACGAATTCACGAAAGTTTCCTGGGACAAACAGACGGGAACCTCTAAGAAAGATATTTTCTTCCACTGATAGTTCATTCCCGATGTGCCAAAAGGCTTGTAAATTTTCTAACACTTTCTTTGGCCATCCATTCTGAATATACGATCTTAGACGACTCAGTGCAGGACACCTATCTCCCTTTCAATTAGGTGTGCTGTCAGTGGGCTATCGTTCAACTGTCTGATGAGTAAGACTGACTCGGCTGGCACTGGAGGATCTACAGATTCAGATTTTAGCGGAAGTCTACTGCAAGCATCAGCATTTCCATGTAACTTCCCTTTACGATACTCAATCTTGTATACATATGCAGATAAGGTTAAGGCCCATCGTTGTATGCGAGCTGCAGCAACTGATGGTACTGGTTTATCTTCAGACAATAAGGTTACTAATGGACGATGGTCAGTAATCAAAGTAAATTTGCATCCTAACAGGTAGTTCCTGAAACGAGTCACTCCAAAAACTAAGGCTAAAGTCTCTTTTTCGATGTGACTGTAATTCTTCTCCGCTTTTGTAAGGGAGCGAGAAGCAAGCGCAATTGGGCGGTCGCCATCTGATGTTTTGTGTGAAAGTACCGCACCAAGACCATAAGGACTTGCATCACAAGCCAGAATGACTTCTTTGTCTTGCTCAAAATGCACAAGTAAGGAAGTGTTCTGCAAGACATCTTTAGCTTTTTTAAAAGTTTCTTTCTGGGGTAATTCCCATTTCCATGGCTGCTTATTTTCTAACAACTTGTATAATGGTGCTAACAAGGTAGGCATATTCAGTAAAAACTTGGCATAATATGTTATTAAACCAATGAACGAGCGCAGTTCATCAACATTTGTTGGCTCAGGTGCCTCTGCAATTGCTCTCACCTTTGATTCGACTGAGTGCAGTCCATGTTTGTCTATGCGATGCCCAACATATTCCACAGATGATTTCAGGAATTCGCATTTCTCCGGGTGTAATCTTATACCTGCTGCTAGTAGACGGCTAAAAACTTCCTCTAAATTTTGCAAGTGCTCCTCTTTCTCTTTACCAGTTACCAGCAAATCATCTAAATATATAGAAGCTCCTTTTGTGCCTTGTAAAATCTTCTCTATTTCTCTTTGGAAAATCGCAGGAGCAGAGGCAATGCCAAAAGCAAGTCGAGTGTAACGGAGAAGGCCCCTGTGAGTATTTATGACCACCATGCGTCTCGACTCTTCATCCAGTTATAGTTGGAAATAAGCATCCCGAAGATCTAACTTGGTGAATGCCGTACCACCTGACATTTTAGCAAACAAGTCCTCAATCTTTGGAAGGGGATATTGTTCCAGCTCTGTTGCTTTATTCACCGTCAATTTGAAATCACCACAAATTCTTATTCTTCCATCTTGTTTTAGCACCGGAACAATTGAAGTTTCCCAATCTGAGGTTTTTACAGGTTCTAAAATACCATCTACAATAAGGCGATCAATTTCTGTGTCAATTTTCTCTTTGTAGGGATACGGGACAGGACGGGCTCTGAAGAAATTCGGAACTGTGTCCTTCTTACATGTAAGGTGAACTTTGACTCCTTTAACCAACCCCAATTCTGGTGAGAAAACTTCACTAATATTTTTTAGAAGACCATCTAATGTGGGTTGACTTGCACTTACATTATGCAAACTGTGATTCATATTTGAGTCAAATGCATTCATGAGTCCTAGTGGAACAATCCAGTAACGACGAGCTAAATTTGTGTTTCCTTCAGAAACCACCAGTAAAGGCAAATGTTCTGTTTTTGACTGGAACACCACATCTACATTTGTCACTCCCAGAATGCCAATGGGATGGCTAGTAAAGGACTGCTTTTTCAAAATACAAGAACTTTGCTAGAGCATACATCGACGATATCGCTGTTTTTTCGGACACATGGTCTGAACATATGACGCATCTTGACACAATATTTTCTAAACTACTAGAATTACGGTTCTCAGTCAACCTGAAGAAGTGTGCCTTTGCGAAAAACCAGATAAAGTATTTAGGACATGTCATCGGGTCCGGCAGCCATCGAACCGACCCAGACAAAGTGGAAGCCATCCGAAAATTAGCCGTCCCACAGACCAAAAAACAACTTAAGAGTGTCCTCGGATTGTGTAATTACTACCGCGATTACCTGCCTAAGTACGCCGAAACAGCATACCCATTGACAGAACTTACTAAAAAGAACAGTCCTGAGAAATTGTGCTGGTTGGAGGAACATGATGAAGCTTTCAACGAACTAAAGAGGGGTCTCGTTGAGGCACCTAGTCTTTATACACCTGTATTAGGGTTACCTTTTATCATTCAATGTGACGCATCTGCAATAGGCATCGGTGCATGTCTATCTCAACAGAAAGATGAGAGACTATATCCAGTCAGTTATGCCAGTCAAAAGCTCACCAAAACTCAACAGGCTTGGCCGACCATTGAACGGGAGGCCTATGCGGTTATCTGGAGTCTAAAGAAGTTCGAAACTTGGATCTTTGGTTCGCCCGTGGAACTTATCACCGATCACAACCCACTGAATTTCATCACCAAAAATGCTCCCCAATCTTCCAAACTGCAGCGATGGGCATTAGCGTTGCAAAAATATGACATCATTATTTCACATTGTCCTGGTGCAAAGTTGACGAATGCTGATGCACTATCTAGACTGGAGACAACAGACTAATAAAATTTACTGTAGACTTTTGATGGACAATTAATGACTTTTAAGGAAAAAAAAAACTTTTGATAGTTCACATTTGTTTATGTTGCAGCTGTAACTGAATTTCATACTAACTTGTATTTTGTATTTTATGTGTTATTTGCATTTAGTATTATGTATTATGAAACATTAATTGTATTTTTATATTGCAGTAGCTAGCAGGAGTTTCCAGATATGTCCCAGAGAAGTTATAAGTATTTTTCTGTATTTCTTTATATGTATATTGAATTCATCATTATTCATTAGTAGTTTAATGATAAAGAATGAAGTGTAGTGACGTCGCCAGTCTGGATTTCAGACTGCAAATGTGGCATACCCCTTTTACAATCTTAGGTGGGGGTGTCATGCTGGTGACGTCGGAGTTTATGGCAACCCTTTTTTTTCCCTCTTCGACTACTAAGTAAGAGAGACGGTAGGAGTGTTTGGCGGGAGGCCAAAGGATTCGGACGTGTGTGCGTCGGCACATAGTTATGAAAATATAATTGTGTCGATAGAAGAGTAGTAATGTAACTGCTGCTGCTATTGTGCTTAATCTTTGTGTATATCTATGTGTGTTCTTCATGTTTTGTTGTGACGTGCTGTCCCAATAAACTGGTTTATTGCCAAATTAGCTGCATTTCTGTGTTATACCGGAAATATAAGAACAAAATGGACTTGGTGAATTATCGGCTTTAAAATTTTGATTTAAAAAGGCACGAAAGACGGGAAACCCAAAGGAAAGTTTTTTTAAAGGACATCACATCCATTTTTGCTGTTTATACTGTTTGACGCGTAAAAATAGATGTAGTTTTCGTTTAAACTGAATAAGTTTGTGTTCATTTTCATTTGGTTTAATGTTTATAGGCTGTTAAAATCTTACTAAAATATTTTAAATTCTGCATTATTACTTTATATTATAAGTCAATAATATGTTTGCAATAAAACAATGAATATGTGAAAAATGGATGTTTACATTTTCTACACTCACTTTATCAATTATTTTTAATGACGAGCTCATCGCAAATGTAGGATTCAGCCATGGAAAATCTGTGATTGTTATTTTAAACTTCTAGGCTATTGCAAATCCTTCAGATGCCTGTCACAATTTTGAGATCACTTTTGTATGAAAACATGTAGCCTCTAATTAAACTTGACGGAATTCTAATTGTTTATCCAAGTTGTCATCGCAGACTGTTTCCATATATAACCCTAAATTACCTGAATGTTCTTGTATTTAAATACTGTAAATTAGTTACTTTACTTTCAAAGTTTAAATCGCTATGTAAAAAAACTTGAAGGAACGAATGAATATTTCATTTAATAGAAAACATAACTATTCTTGTTTACAGTTCACGGATTGATTCCTTCATAACACAGTTCAAAGAAATTTCTCAAAAGAAGTGACATCAGAACAGGTACAGGCAGTTCTTGACACGGAGTTACAAAATAAATATGGGAGTGTAGAAACATCTTTCTGCTATTTTAAACTTGTTTAAACTTCGATAATCGAGGTACGTGTCAAGAGTTAATGTCAAACATATGTGATGCTAAAGTAAAAAGAAAAATTTTATAAGCATCACAAAATCTTAAAAGAAGGTTTCGTTTCGGATCTAAATATAAAATCAATATTTCGTCAGGCGTAAAAAAGTCGCTCGTAGTTTGAAGGCAACCACGTCATGGTGAAATGAAACAAAACAGACCTTGAACAGTAAAAGACAGAGGAACAAACCAATGAAAAGGAAGTTATGTAAGACCAAAGAAGAGAAGATTGGCAAAGGATGGATAAGTGCAAGAGAAAAAGAAAAGTAGAGAGTGTAAAAAAGAACCTAAAGAAACGTTTAAAACTGCGGAAAAATGATTTTTTAAATAAATAAATTAGAAGAGAATTAAATAAAAATAAGGGTAATTCAGTTCGCGTTACAAAGTTACCTTCACCTCCCCCTTTTTTTTTCTTTTTACATCCAACAACAGTTGGTATTTATATTTCTGTACGAAATGACTTCAATGTGCTCTATTATAAATTTATGAGGTTTATACTACTTTTTTTCTTTTAATTATCTGACGCCAGTTTTTAGGTGCTGGTTTACGTAAGTGGCTTGCTTAGCATATTTCGGACACATCATTTGGATATAATACAATGATGAAACCTTCATAAAAACAACGTTCTTCGAAAAGATTAATCTTTTTTCTTCGGGAACAAAATGACGCATTAACATTTTGAGTGCAGGACAACATTGAAAGGAATTATAAATAAAGGAATTCCCTTTCAGTGCTTTCAGCAAGACTGAAAGGACGGAAAAGGAAGGAATAATTCTCCATTTTCTATAAGGAAAATCCACTTACGTGAAGCAGCACCTAGAAACTGGTTTCAGATAATTAAAGAAAAAAAAGTATTATAAACTTCATAAGGATGATGGAATATCTGTTAGAATAGTTCTAATTTAATTTAAAAAATCTTTCAACTTCAACTTTTGTTCACTTCTTGCAATTAAATGAAACTGTTGTCCGGTACTTACGATATTAATAGATATACTTAGATGGAACCCTTCAAAACTTAACGAAAAAAATGACTATAACAATATAAGCAAAATAAGCTTCTTTATTATTTAACAGGGGAAGAGTATAAAACAATGTTTCAAAAATTTTATTTTAAAAGTTTTTTCCCCAGTGAAATACAGTACTATTTTCAATGCCAACTCCAAACAAGCAGTCCGTAAACAACTGTATAATTTTAGTTCGACAAAACCGCCATATTCACCACTGCAAGAAAGAAAGTTTCATGGACCTATGAAGTATCATACAAATAGTATATTCCTATGTTCATATCGTAAATAAAAGAACATAGTAAATAAAGTACACATCTCTCCCCCTGTGATAATGCAATCGAGTGAGCTCCTATGCGCATGTGCATTGCATATGTCCAAAGGTACATTCGAAATTTGACTAAAAAAAGTTTTAAAATGTCTTCTTTAATCATTGTTCGTTTCGAATCCATATCTTCTAAAACGCATCCATTGCTTTAAGCTAATCAATTTTTATGTAAAGATAGACAATTGTTTTACAATAATAATATACAATCTGCAGATGAGGTATATTTTTAATGTTTTCAAATGTGATTAATTTGTATGGTTTTCCATAATCAGGGATCTTTTTACTCTTATACAGTGCAGAACAAAATGGATCTTTAAAAAAATAATAAAATACAATTTCTAGTATATACTGATGCAACCCATACATCAACGAATTCAACATGATATCAATTTTATGTTCAACATAAACTGAAAATCGGTCTTTTTGTTGATAAATTTCAGTTTAGCGCCAAAATGATCTATCTTATGGAAAATCCGGTCTTATGGTTTAGCAGGGTTTTTTTTAATAATTTTTTTTCACTTTTTAAGTTTTTTAGGGAAATTAAATTCCAATTGTGACAACTTTTCTAGGGGCTATTTTACATTATTGAAGTAAATTTAAGGTCATTGTTGAGGTAGATTTGAAAAATAATTTATGCTTGGAAATTATTTAAAATTATTTAAATTAAGCGGTAGTTTTCAAATAAATTTCATTCAAAAGTTAAAATTTTTGCAATTGATGATGTAAGAATTGAAATTGTACGGTATTTAGAAGTGATGTAGGTGCGATAACAGCGAAAGCGATAGCGACGTTTGTTGTCACAATCGTTATACATTCCTAAAAATTGCCACTGGGCTGGCGTCTGTAATTAGACTACCTTTTTTTTGAGGTCGACAAAGAAATCCTTAGTGAAAGAAATAGGACTTTGCTGCTAATAAGAAACTGTTAAATGAACCTATAATAAACCTACAAAAATAATTCCTATAAAATATTAGCCTTACATTGTCTATTCTAACTTAAAATCAATCATTATTTCAAGCTTTTCTTTTACCGTAACACAATAATTTTAATTCTCCTGAAACCCTTCATTTTTGTGAATGTTTTATTAAAATATGAAAACTATAATAAAAATGAACCCATAATAATGAATCTATAATAATAAAAAAAGAAATTGGTAAAATGTAATCAAGGTATGCAATCAAGATGAAGCACTCAAAATAGGTTCCAATTTTAGTCTTGATAATTAAGAATAGAAAAATGAGTTGAAATTATGTCATGTTAACACAATCATGTAAATTTTTCTCTTTAGTTTTTTCAATGTAAAAATGCATTTCAAACTAAGCATAACGTTATTTTCACCGGTGAAAACTTCACACGTACTTCATATACGTTACTTTTATGCTTGACTACCATGTATATAAATAAAAATAGATTTTGTATTTAGTTGTAATGAAAAAATGGCATCAATATAGTTATAATACATAAAGATAAAATAAGCCCAATGGACAATATTCCCGTGACGTCACAATAAATATGATTTTTTTTTCGCTTATAAAAATAAAGTGTACGTGCATAAATATTTTTTCTGAAATTTAACTTGGAAATTAAAAATTTCGAACAAAAAGCCACGTGTCTGAATATTTTTCATTATTTCTCTTTAATCCTCGCAACAATGGAAGTAATCCGATTACCACGATTTTCAAGATATAATAAAAAAAAACATTTAAAATTAAAATTCTTCTAATTAATAAATGTATTGAACAAATGAATGCACTAATAACAAATCTGTGGCCAAATATCTTTCATTTAAAATAACAATCATGTAATTTGATGAAGTAGTTTTTTCTCACGAACTGTGGAAATAAAACGCTTAGCGTTTTAAATATATAGATTTGCATTCGATAATCGCAAACATCTAACATAAAATAAGTAACTTCTGTAGCAGAGCATAAAAAAAGATTCTGCGGAAATATTGGCCAACGTTCAGATTATACTTATCTCACGAAGCATGCCAATTTTGATCGATGGTCATAAATTTCTCTCCCAGTTCCATAAAATCTATCTGCGGTTATTATGCAGATGTAAAGAAAAAAAAAAACCTTTTAGTTCCTTAACCATATATATCTGATAGAATTTACTTTTTTATATACATTCTTTTTTCGCAATATGTGAGATAATAAATCACTCCATGCTGAATACTTTCGTGCAGTAATATGCAAGACATAAAATATTGTCATTAAATGTTGTTTAGTATGCTGAAAATGATGCCAACTAATTTTGAAACATTTCTAGGAATAAATCATACTTACAATCGATATTAACTGAAAATTGCAAAAATTATATTATTATGCAAATTGTGCCATTTTGATACAGTTATAGTTATTACAATGATAATGCATAATTTCATTGTCATCATGTTTAAAGATGACGTCATTTGCGAAAACCCGAGGCTAACGAAAAAGACATGCTGCTGCACTGCGTTACACGTTCGTTTTCGTGACGCAGGTACAGGAAAAGCCCGAATGGAGGTGCAAGAAAGGAGCATCATCTGACTCTAGCCCTCCGAAGGGAGACTAACGCGAAACGTAGCGTGACAGCCTGCCTTTTTCGTTAGCCTCGTCAAAAACATTTTGCTCTATCAAGATTTATTCTCTAAATTAGCAGCTGGTGGAAGTATAATAACTTCATTTTGAAACACCTATAAAAAATAATTCAACATTAGGAATTAAAATACATGATTACTTTTAAAAATGATATTATTTTCATCCGCTGAAACGTTGCAATATTAGACCAATTGATAAAAATCTTAAAGAAGGTCTATTCAAATTGAAAATATTTTTTGTGTCAATAGATGTTTTCAGTGTGACTCCTGCCATGACGGTTTGGTTGAATGATTCCAAACGGTTGCTATGTTTCATTTCTTATTAAATATAAATCGTAGAAAATGTTACCACCGCATATAACGTATTAAAGTATTAAAGCACATAACTGTGAGATATAGCTATAAGATGTAGCTATAAAATACAAACAAAATAGAAAATACAACATAGCAATCGTTTGTTTAAAGTCAGTACAGTTCAAAACGGCATGAGTGACGTCGCGACTGACGTCACGACTGAAAGCGTCTACTTTTATGCGAAAATTGTAAAGATATTACAACCCATTTCTCTTTTTCTGCTTTTGTCCCCCTACAACAAAGGAACAGTCAAAATATCGCCATTACAAAAATTGCATTAAAAAAATCGGAAATGTATTTATTTTTTGAAATTTTTAGAGTTATAATGACATTCTCTTATCCTTTTAAAAATTATTTTTTTCAACACGTAATTCGCATACTTTTGGCGGAGTAGATGTCAAAAATAAGAATACAGTGGGATTTTAACATATAAGGTTGCTTAAAAAGAGACACCGATTTGAAACTTTGAAAAAATCTTTTTTTCTTCTCATTATTAGATACCTTATAGTATCCTGCATATAGCCCAAAAATGATTTTGTGAAATTCTAATTATTATAAAGTTGCAGAGACAATTTTTCTCACTATCTAAAAACTCGTGTTTTTTAAAATATTTACTTACATGACCGTTTGGATTGCTCGAAAACCGAATATAAACGATCAGAATTGAATTATTCAGGGTGTTCCAAAATTCGACCACCAGACTAAGAGGAATGATAGAAGGCATCAAGAGGATGAAAACTTACTATAGAACATGGGGTGGCAAGACACGTTTAGTGGGAGAAAATCGCAAAAATAGTTATATAGGGTGTGACGTCTAGTGTAACAGAAAGGGCCACTAATAATTAGAAAAAAACATTTATATGAAGGGGTTAGAATGGCAGTGGATTAAGTCAAAATGTAGTGATTTGAGAAATAAAGGGTTTTGTGAAACTTGTTGTATCGCCGTTGCATTCAGTGGTTCAACTTTATTTGCCCTTTAGAGACTCCCTAAGTGAACTATGACTTATTTGACTGGCACATTGAACAGAAATTAATGTACGTTTAGTGAAAATATGGTTATCTTGATTTTTAAAATTTTTGACTTAATCTCCTGTCATTCTAACCCCTTTATAAGGCGTCAAGTATCATTACAATGCATTGTAGTTCAACGTCAGAAAGGAGACGACGACGTATTTTTATAGAAATTGTTCGAAGTTGCGGCCACGAACATCACGTCACAGCCGACACCGACGGACGAAGAATTGCTGGACGCGTTAAAACATATTCCTATAAAAATATCTCGTCGTCTCCTTTCTAAAGTTGAACTGTAGAGGAAAGACGGGTAGATGCGGACGGCGGGTAACCGCGGACATTTCAATTTCTAAAAAATTCAAAGTATTGCGTAAATAAAGAGTTATTGTAAATGAACGCCCTCTAGAGTCGAAACAAATACAGTTTAATTGCGACGTGGGCGCCGAGTAAGTTAGTCGTGAGTGAGTGTTTTGTTTTCGTCAATAAATTTTCGTTGCTCCTGTCAAACTTTATTGCAGATTATTAAGAAAGATTAATTAGAATTATTAGATCGTATTTTAGATGATCTTTATTAGACATTAAGATTGTGTTTATATAGATGCATCGGATTTTTATGTAATTGTGATGTTTGTAAGGCCAAAAAACGGTTGGGACACCATTGATTAATATGTCCGAGGCTACCCGCCGTTTCTTTTGACGCCAAAAAATATAAGGCCAAACTTTTTTTAGTATATTTCGTTAAATATTTCGATATTATTAGCAATGTGTAATTTAAATCATTAAAGATGTTCGTAATTTTATTTTAAGTATAAAATAAAGACAGAAATTTTATTCATTTGTTTTTTATTTGCAATTTATCTAAGTGTCTGGGGCTACCCGATCTTCCCCTAATGCATTGTACTCATGATTTACGTCAAATAATTTTTTTTTCTATTCATTATTTGTCCTTCTTGCTCCACTCGACGTCACCCCCTTCATAAATATTTTTGCGATTTTCTCCCACTAAACGCGGTTTGCGACCAATAGTTCTATGGTACATTTTCTTCTTCTTCATGCCTTCTATCACCCCTCTTAATTTGTTGTTCGAATTTTGAAACGTCCTATATATAGCGACAGATAAGTTTTTTTTTTATATCGCTATTTTGAGATTATTTACAAGCATTTTAAGGCAAATTGTATAGGGCCAAATAATTTTTTTTCTTGAAAATTCCGCTATTTTCACAAATATTTAAATTTGGAAAAATTCCTACGCTACTTTATAGTGATTACAAATTGTCAAAAGATTAATTTCATTAAAATGTTTTTGTATGTATGTTTGAGGAATGCTCGATGGAAGCGACCAGCTGACACTGCAGTTTTAGTAAACCCACGTTTACATGGATGCCAAAGGACGAAGTGAGGAATTTTTAAAATGAAAATATAACGAAACACCCGCCACACGTATTACTTACCCATCATACGTAGTATAGGGTAAATCTTGTAATTGTTTTGAAAATCGAAACAATTTTTTTGACGGATTTACACCTTTCAGACCCTGGAGATTCCGAAAAACATACTTTTAGAAAAAAAAAAAACATTTTGCCGTCCGTCTGTCTGTCTGTCTGTGTGTCTGTGTGTATGCCTGTAAACGCACTATCTCCCGAACCAATTCAGATAGAGACTTGAAATTTGGTATGTACTTAGAATGTAATATTGGGAAGAAGCCTATTGAATTTCTGTAACTTCGATTATCCGGAACTATTTCTTTCGGAATCTCAAAATATTCGTTCTGATAAAAGGCATATACAAATTTTTGAAATTGCTTATTTTAAGGAGTAAATATAAAAGACAAAAAAAAAAAAAAAAAAAAAAAAAAAAAAAAAAAAAAAAAAACATAAATTTTTGATAAAGAATGAAGTCGATTAGATAATTAGTTGCCGAGGTATTTGTAATTGTATTTTCCACACTCTTCGATTTTTCATGACCCTGTATTTCAGTCAAATTTCAATTCAAAGATATATTTTAATTGGAAATGAGATGCTTAATCCGATGCAGTAAACCGTTAGTTAATAGGACTATCGATTTTGGAGTTTTAAGGATGTTTCTTTTACGAAATTCAGTAACAGAGCATTTAAAGTTTATGACGTCATCAAGCCACGATTTTATTCGAATTGCAATGCATTTTATAAACAGTTTACACGTGTTTTATTTTCATATTTCATATTATGCATATCCATACTGGGTAAGTATTACGGTGGCCCCCAACGACTAGTCTTAATATGTTGCAAAACTCGTTGTTACTGAATCCTACAAAAATCGTAAATTTATTACTTTTATTTCGACCTTATAACTGGTGTCCCCGTTAAGCGAGTGATTGTATATGTATTGCACAAATGTCTTTTTTAACACATTTCAACGCAGTGGAAAAGTAATTTGACATTGTATCGTCTGTCTGTTTTTTTGTCAGTCTGCACTCTGGCTTTCATATATATATACTTGATACTTTGAATACCTCGAAAATGATCTAGAAGAACTTCTGGTATTATGGAATAATATGTACATTTGAGACAATACTACATCCGTATATAGTTTAGACCCGAAAACAGAATTCAATTAAAAATTTTCATCTATCTGCGAATAGTTTTTATAGACAAAAATTATTTTACAAATTTCATCACTTGCAAAAAAATAATATAAGAAAACGTATTTTGAGGGTATTGTGAGATACTAGTCGAGCAATATGGAATAGGAGGTTAAAAATGACGAAAAATAACAAAATTTAGCAAAAAACAGAAGTAATGGTACCAAGAGAGCATGATCGAAATGTAGTGTCTAGGTAGTTAGCGAATATACTCCAGTTAATATTTCAGATTTGAACAAATCACAAATATAAGGATCTGTTAGTAGTCGGGAAATATGGAATAAGGGATTAAAAATGAAGAAAACGAACAAAATTTGGCAAAAAACATATGTAATGGTATCAAGAGAGCATGATCGAAATGTAGTGTCTAGGTAGTCAGCGAAGATACTCCAGTTTATACTTCAGATTTGTACAAATCACAAATATAAGGATCTGTTAGTAGTCGGGAAATATGGAATAGGGGGTTAAAAATGAAGAAAATGAACAAAATTTGGCAAATAACAGATGTAATGGTATCAAGAGAGCATGATCGAAATGTAGTGTCTAGGTAGTCAGCGAATATACTCCAGTTCATACTTCAGATTTGTACAAATCACAAATATAAGGATCTGTCTTTGCGGCACCATAATCATGGAGTATTATGAGATATTGGTATTCCATATAACCCGATACCGCTGGTTTGGGAAAAATATTACTCTATGTTTAGTGGTGTGAATCGCGAGCTAAAAAACGAGTAATACGTCATAAACTGTTATTATTTTGATGTACATTATGCTTAATTTCAGTGTAAAAATATTACTTCTAATAATGAATAAAACATATTGAAAATTATCTCCTGAAACTTCCCAAAGACGAAAAACAAATATTTATTCACGCAACGCGCCCTGAAACCGACCGACGAACTGTACGTTTTGGGGGCATTCTGGAAACATTGTTAAGTAGTTTATGACGTTTCTGAATGATGGAAGCAGTTTACCGAACAGAAACCTTGGTATTCCATATTACCCCACTATTTAATAATACCCGAAGTTCCTCTATGCTTTATTGAAGCTCAGTACAGCATGGAGTGTGACGTATTTATCGTTAGTTTATAGGAACTCACAAAAAATTCGGGTACATTACAGCATGTAGGCCACAATTATTTCAAGTGAATTTTACTGACTTTAACATATTTTAACGGTAAAGAAAATTGCATGTAATATTGAGCTGCATTGGAACATATTTTTTATAAAAAATATCACGAGTAGTTTTTTCTGCTTGTTTACAGACACAAAAATGTATTCGATACATTACGACCTGTTTCCGATAGTTGTTTGAATAGTGTTTTAATAATGGTGTAATCTTCCTAATTGTACGTGTTTTAATTATATTTTTAAGAATCACTGTAACATGTTTGCAATACAAAATGTTGCTTGAGACATTTATAGTTTTTTTACAATGCTACTCAAAGATATTCGTGTACATTACCGTTTATGGACTGTAATTGTTAATAAAACTGTGTTTTCAGTTGAAGGTTCAGTGGGAAGAAAGAGGATAGTCGCAGATAGTTAGATGATAGTTATTCATCATTCTTTCTTTTACGCGCTTCGCCTTTCATTGTTCTCTTTCCTTTATAGCAATCTTCAACTGTGTCTTTTAAACGTGCTTTCATCGTTCAGCTTCCTTTATATCCACTTTAAACTATTTTTTCAAAGGATTATCTTCATTTTTGTCCCATTGAAAGGTTGCCAAACTATAGTACGCCCCTCAAATTAACAGATCGCACTGCCATCTGAAATTTCACAAAATTGAGCTGCCTTCGTCTTTTTCTCGACCCTGCGATTGTAGAATGCGTTTTACAGCAGAACAAGGTTCATAGTTTTACTATACTATATAGTGTGTAAAACACTATAGTACACACTAAAACACATTAGTTTGTATATAAAGCTGAACAAAATAATTCAATTGCACTGTTTTGAATGCATGGTTATTTTTTGAGTTTGTTACCCAGGTATTCTAAGTTTTAGTGCGTTATGTGAAGCGTCTGCGTTATGTATATGCGAAAGAGTTTCTACAAAGGGCTATTCAAAATAGTTCGAATAAATTACCCCAATAATTAGTTATAGCTTGCGATGTTATCAATGTTTTTTTTTTAAACATGATGAAAATGTTATTTTTCATACACAGTGAATTTCACGCACGCATTATTTTTACTGTTGATTAATTTTATAGTATCTCTATAATAAAACCGTAAGTCATGTGACGGTCATCAACAGTTCCGGAATGTCCGTTTCACTTTTTCATATGCCAGGCGGCCATTTTTATTAAAAATTATTTTTTCGAATAAAACTTCATAAATGTGACATTTTTAGAAAGATCGTTCAAAATAAATTAATATTTGAGAGATGACTTACGTTCAATTATGTATATATTCTCCAATAACTTTAGTTGAAATTAGCTTCGCAGTTCAAATTCTCTATCCATGAAAGTAAACAAAAAAAAAAGATTCATTCGTCGTGAAGGTTTAAAATATTAAACCATTAAACCATGGAGATAATCGTTCGTAAAGTTAGTTTTCCATGAAAGATTTTTTGGAGCGCTGCCTGATGTCAAAAAATAATTCGTACCAGTGACACAATCAAAGTTTATCATAATTATGTGCTATACAACTCAACTTCATTCTTTATCTTTTCTTGATGTAAGCTGAATGTAAACAAATACAACTCATGTAATGATATTTAATGAATCAAATTTCGAAACAAATTGTCAGTTAATTTGGTATTTATGTATTATACGTGAAAGGAAGAGAGACCATCGAAAATGATTGTTAATCACCAATCAAATTTACCATTATTAATGACCAATCGTTTTCAAAACAGTAATTTAATATACATTTACAAAATACATAACATCATTAAGTACTTTTGTGTTATTTGGGCGCAAATCTCGCCAATAGAATTTTTAAAATCGCCAATACCAGCTTTTATTTTTCGCGTTTGCAAATTAGAAACGATACTTTTATTTTGAAATCAAATGTTCTGATGGAACAGCTGTCGTAGACGCACCGGGGCACTGTATTAACTATAGAGTTGCAATATAGAGAGAAAAAACGGGTTGCTGTAATTAGAATTATAGGCGGTAATGTTGGTGTGACATATTTACGTGATTATCAAAACTGGCTTCCAAAAGTTCAATGTTTCACCAAACCATACTCGAAAATTACGTGTTATAATATGCACTCCGATTATGTCACATTATTCAAGACGTTTTAAATGAGAATAATGATAGATTTTCTTCTTGATTCTCCCGCAATCAAGTCTACAGCCAAAGTTAGAGAGAAACAAACAAACAAAAAAATATTGGCAACAATATGGTTTAGTGTAAATGGTGGATATCATTAAAGACTTTCACAAAATAGACTTCATTGCACCAAATCGTATTAACTAAAATACGCCAATTGGCAATGGATCCAATTACGGAAAACTACTTAATATGTTTAAGAATCTCCTCATTAGCAAGCATATTGCAACTGATAAGCAAACGGATATGAAGCATAAATGCTTAAGTTGGTTAAGCGGTTTTTGTGAAGAAAGATGAAACACATAACAACAAAAAATATGCGAAATGCTACCATGATCGAAAAAGTTTTTGATTTGTCTATTAGAATCTTCCGGTTTGGCAAAGGATTACGGAAAAAAATAAATTATGAATAAAAGTAACGTGTTACAGTGCTTAACATACATTTAAGGGAGACCAAACTGGTCGCCAGTGGCGGCTAGTTTATGCATAATAACTGAAGTTTTAAATATAGAAGTTGATGTTTGCGACGAACATGTGACTACAGAAATGAACGATTTTGTTGACGTCGGTGACAAAGTACGGCGTTAAGCATTTACTGGGAAATTTCCAAATATGAAGATTCTAAGACCTTTTGGGGCGGAATACCCGATAATTATCCAGATTGTGATGAAACCACAAGAATTCTTTTTGCGAAAGTAAGGTTAAATTATTAAGGTTATTAATATAATATTTCGACAATGATCAAGAGAATTATCTGATATTAGTGATTTCATCTTTGTATTTTGAATATAATAAGAATTGTTCGTTTTAAATGTTCTTTTTGTACATTTAGATATTGAAATTTCAGCCTGAATTATTTTTTTTGTTGAATTTCGTGGCTTTTGTTAATTCTGTAATACGGATTGTGATCATTGTGTTGTGATTGTCAATATTCTCTGAGAAATTCAAATTCTTTGATTTGAACCACTTTATTATTTATAGACGCCCTGACATAGTACAAAAAGACGGATATTTTGGATTTTTTTTTGTAACCAATGCTACTGTAAGTGTAATAAATGCATGGATAAGTGACACCATATCGTTTAAAAAAATTACATGGCAGAATGCTATATTTAGTTCTAACTTACATGAGATAATAAATAGCAATGATATGGATGTTAAATTAATTAAAGAATTTATCTGTGGATACCCGCTTTTTTTTTTTCAAGATACAACCAAAAGAGCTGGTACATATTTTCTAGTTGTCTCAATCGAGTTTCGGTTTTACGTGAGCTAATCTGCTATGTTCATTTTAATGTGTTATGTCTTATATTCCTTTTTATTTGAGCTGATGTACTTAAAAATATGCTTACAATACAATTCAACTGCTTACATATAGATGATTACGAAAAACAATCTTTCAATCTTACACTGTTTAAGCAATTGTTTAATTGTAGTCAATTTCGATTTAATTTTTACTTTAAAATAATGGTTGTACGTTATGTAAATCGATTGAATGTTTCGACGCATAATTATAGGCCAAAAGTTAGTAAATTCAAATTAGTGAAGTGATTTAATATTTTAATTGAATAACGAAAATCCAGCAGAGGATTAAATTATAAACCGGAAATTTATTTTTAAATGCTTAATTAGAAAGGCATTTCCAAGCTTCTAAGTCATTTAAGATTAGATGACTCACGTCCGCTTAATCCCCAACGATACTTGATGCATCCTTGAAAGTTATTATTTTATGAATTCTTGAAATATATTTGTGAATGAACATTTTCGCATGAATTAGTTGCGCTCTTAAATTTTTATGAAATGCCTATCTCAAGTTAACAGATCTGTTAATTCGAATGATGATGAAAATTATGCAAAATGTATAACAAATCTAAACCTTCCAAACGTCGCTCGTAAGAAATTTACTTAAAAATTTGGATCATGAGAGAATAAGTTAATTAAAAAATATAAGCGAAGTTATGTCATCATTGTTTAATGTGAAAATTTCTCTATTTTTTATTTTAGCTGTTCATATTTTTACTTAAAATGTTAATTATATAACAAAAGTTATCTTTGTTCTGAAGTAATTTTAAAGATACTAATACATTCATTAAAAAAATGAGTGTCGAAAGTCCACATGTGAATTCTACACGTATTTCCGTAAAATGGGAATAGTATAATGGGAAATATAAGAAGGATTTATCTTGAATTTATACATAAATATTAAGATACTGAAACACCTTATGTCATATTATTTTTTACAGATTTCAATATACAGGGTGTCCACGTATAACCTGACCGACCTTTATTTTTGCAACCGTTGGTCCTAGATGCATGCTTCCAATTACAAAAAATGGTTTAAATAAGGTAAAGAATTATTTTTAAAGCGATTCTGGTCAAGAAAAACATTTATTAAAAAATTACGAAATTTAAATTTTTATACGGTCCCCCGGTCCTATAAGTGATATTTAGTAAACATTTACCATTACACTAACAAGTAAGATAAAAAAAGTCCCATTCATCTATGATTAAAACTGACCGAGTAATAGCTGTTTAAAGTTGGAGTATATTTTTTGTTGCGAAATAGGGGTCATTCACAAATGTAGTAGAAATATAAATAATCGTCAGATATATAAAAAAAATAGTTGAGAGCAAAATTAACATTGCAATCTAATATAAATATGAAATATATAATCATTCTAACATATTAATGCAAAATATACAATTTGTACTGAACATATAAAAGGATAAAAATAACAGAATTTTTGTTAAATAAAAGGATGAAAAACAACAGCCTCAATTACGATTTTAAAATGCTGTTAGATTACACCTTAAAACACGTTCAAAACAAATTTTGGGTTGTACCATGTTTTTTAGCTTTTGAAAATTGATTCTAATGTACCTTTTAACGCTGAATACGAAAATGACTTTCATTTTAAACCATAACGTCAGGATTTTTCTCAAATCGAAAATTTCAAAGTTAAAAAGCTCAAAGTTAAAATTGATCCCTCTCCCCTCCCAACCTCATCGGACCCCTGAGCTATTTAGTTGTAAAAAATCCAGTATAAGCCGAAAAATTGAATAAATTATTGAATTAAATAAAATTAAACTGTAAAAAAGTCTAATAAAAAAGTCTTACATCTATTTTATAGTATCAGATTTTTCGCTATTTTTTAACCTTGAAATTTTCGATTTGCGAAAAATCTTGACATGATGGTTAAAAGTGAAGGTAATTTTTTTATTCAGCGTTAAAAAATACATAAAACGTAATTATAAAAGTTAAAAAACACAACCATCGCAGGTTTATGTTTTCTAATCTAAAACTTTGTCTTAAGCTTGTTGACGGTAATCTATCCGATTTTTTTTTCTGTTATCCTCTAATATGAGTATTATTATGATGGTAAGCGTTGAAAATCATAATAATATAACATTGTCATCGGATTTAAGTCAGTATGTAAAATTTAACTTCAATCGGACATTTGAAAGTGAGTTAAAGTTCTAGTACAAATTTTAAACTGGAAAGACGATCGTTGCAAGTTAAATAAAACAGATTAAACATGAAATAAATATATATTTGTTAAAATAAATCATATCCTCAAATCCTAACAAAATAAATATATGATAAAATACGATTATTTTAACTAATCTAAAACTTAACTAATAAAATTTAAGTCAATCGCAATAGTTGTACGATGATTTTTTTTCAAAGTGCAGATACCTTGAAATAAGTTTAAGTACTTTATATACGACCTCTGAAAGCACGGCAGAAGTCATCTGTTTTGAGATGCAAAAAAGTGGTATAAGTCATGCATTTCAAAGTCACATAATTCGGTCAAATTTAATGTTAGATGAGTGGGACTTTTTTTTATCTTACTTGTTAGTGTCACAGTAAATTTTTACTAAATATCACTTATAGGACCGGGAGACCGTATAAAAATTTAAATTTCGTATTTTTTTAATAAATGTTTTTCTTGACCCAAATCGCTTTAAAAATACTTCTTTACCTTATTTAAACCATTTTTGTAATTGGAAGTATGCATCTAGGACCAACTGTTGCGAAAATAAAGTTCGGTCAGGTTATACGTGGACACCCTGTATATGGAGAGTTAACGAAGATTTCACTAGATAAAACAAAAATTGAGATAAATAATTACCCAGTTTATGAATATAAAACATTTTCCAACTACATTTTTATCACAGATTTAATAAAAATAATAAAAAAGCCCTATATTTATAAATCTAAATACAAAGTACGTTCCATATGTTATGTAGAATGGCTTAATATTTTGTAAAATGAATTATTCTAAGACTAATAAGTAAAATCTAGTTCTTTTGCTACTAAATTTAAATTCTTTTAGAATCATGCGTTTTTTAGCTTTATTTCTTTTTTAACTTCCTCTATGATAGATATTGTGAATTTCTGCATCCTTCTTTTTCACCCTTTTAACATCCATAGGCATTTTATATATGTGTAGTCAAAATATGTTTTATCTCCTGAGAAATTAAAGACTTTTCTTTCTCCATATTATTCACAACATTTTATTTTAAGAATAATGCGTGAAAATCGTAAATTTGTCTATTTAGACTTTTCTGCATAACTTAAAACCATTTCCTTGCCACTTTTAATGGTGGAAAAGAATCTTGTTCCTGTGAACGAGTTATTTTGGTCATAAAAGAGAATGAATGTTTCTTCGCGCATATTTTAGGTAAAAGTCCTTTTGTGAAATAAACCCCAATTTTTCTCTCTTTAACCATGAAGACTGGCATTAAATTCATCACATTTTCTTTCAAATAGTCACTTTCCCCAGGGATATTCTATAGCGCCGCCCCCCTTCCTTTTCTGGTGAAATAGCTTTTTTGAGTTTCAGTAAATAGAAAGGAAGAATACGTGTGTACGTGCGTAGTAACAGGCTTTTCGTGGAGATCACGGTATCTAGAATCTCCATCACGGTATTCTAGATACCGTGGTGGAGATTATGTGGTGTAAGAAGCGATTCCCTTCGTTGTAGGTGAGACAAGATGAATCAAGTTACCAGATATTTAAGATATCTCACATCGCCAAACTCACTGAGAGAGTGACACAAATTCTCTCAGTCAATGAGTTCGAACTTTCTATGGCTAGTTACAGACACTATCCTTCATTCTTATTGGCTGTGGAGCTTCGCTTTAATTGATTGGTTGTTGAGACGTATTTTAACTTTACCTTCGCACACTTTCTATTTGTTCAGGTCTCAGATACAGTGACGTTCAATGAGTTATTTTAGATGAGTTTTGCGTTGTGAATATGTGTTCTAATTCCGGGGTGTACCACCTCAAGATTTGGGGTCAAAGATATATTAAATATCCGGTCTGAACGGAGTATTACCTTTAAAATAAGCATATAATAGAGTCAAAGACTGTACGTAGACTCAGAAAATCACGTGGTTCTGTGGTGAAAGGTAAAAGTGGTCTCCCATTAACTGTTTAAATGCACTTTACCCATGTCACGTCATCTGCGGGTATATAGAAGAAAAACACCAATAGCCGTGAAGAACATTTTAACACAGCTTCCCCTTCGTCCAATTAACAGTCTTTTTCGGAGGGCATATACACTCATAGGCGTGGATGTCGCCACTCGTGGGTAAAGTCCATACCATGCTTTAAAAATTCTGAATGACCTTAGAATATCAACAAAATAGCCAAAAATATTCGCTTTTTCATCTCCCCCCATTTTTACTAGATAAGTAGTAGAAATGACCATACTATTTTTTCCCTTTATTCAAATTTCGGCAGGTGTTACACCCTCTGTTTATAATTGTGAACATTGATACAGTTACTGAAAACAATTCTTGTTTTTCTTTCTTTACTGTCTAGAAATGCGAACTCATTATCCCCTCCATCACTGAGAGCGCCCACCTCCTTCACAACACACCAACCCACTTAAAAGGGAGGAAAATCCTTTCATCTATCCAGGGCTATTACTGGTTTCAGAACATTGGGATGATTTCGGCTATTGCGCGATTCAAAAGGTTAAGGGGTTACTTCAGTCACGCAAAAATCACTCGCCAGCTAATGTTAAACATATGGGAGGATTCTGTTGAAATATATCGCTTGCATTTCAGTATTTTTAATTTTTAAAACAGTCTTTTGCATATGACCTTGTTTTCGAATCGATCTGCGGGCCATGGAATCTACAGAAAAATGTCAGTGGAAGCGTAGCAGGAGGATAATGTTAAAAGGGTATGTTAATTAGGATATTTTATTTTAAAGGGCAGATATTGAGGTAGAAAAGGGTCCCTTACCCCGGTGATAGAGGGTAGTCTCGAAGTTATCGTCGAGGAAGAGATTTTTTTTAAATACTCGTTCGATTGCTGTAGAGATGATACAACTACGTAGGAGCTGGACCCTTCCTGTGTACCAAGGAACTTCTACTTCGTTAAGAATGTTAACTCCCATAGTAATGTAAACACGTTGAATCAAATTGTGGGTCAATTTGAATTACTGACGTGGGATTGTTTGATTAAGTAGTAAACGTACGTAAAACACACTTGACGATTTAAACATCTTTTATGTATCACAGCAATATATTAAAAAGCATCTTAAACAAAATCTTATTATTTTCTTCTTTATTTTGAACACTTTTGCATTTTACATTGGTAAATAGTAAAAAACAACCAACAAGTAGGAAAAAAGCTCTTAAAGGTATTAAAGCTCTTTTCAATTTTCACCCAGTATAGCTGGCGTATGATGAATTACACAAAATGATACGTGTATACAAAATCTCATTCATATTTTTTCACACATCTAGAAGTGTATACGTTTAGAATACATGATCAGAGCATTATACAGCCAACGATTAAGCATGGAGGCGGATCAATAAAGTGTTTTAATAATCTGGATGAAGACCAAAAATTTACTGACAGCCACTCAATTATCCAATGCTCGAGGTAATTAAAACATAAAAATCATTTTATAACAAATAATTATCAACGAATATACATACTATTTCATTATCTGAAAACATTGTTATCCTTACTTTACAGGAAACGTTTTCATAATAGCTCATGAGGCAACAATGGTTATAGTAAAGATCCTACGAATGGAACAACTACGGATACAAAAACTATTTTAAGGATGGTGATAACAATGATGAACATTACAACAATGCGCCAAAAGTGGAGAGTCAGTCACTTAGTTACAATGGATGGTTGAAAATTTTACCAGTTTATTCTTCAATAATTTATCAGTTTATGGTTCAGCATTTTACCAGTTAAGTGTTCAAACTACACAATTGCATAAGTCAGTCAGTCAATGAATGTGTCAGCGGATATCAGTCTTTACATTATGAATTCTTAATAATGCATTAAAAAGTTAATTAATATAGTACGGCTTCTAGAATTTTCTTATTTAAGCTACGTTTCTGATTTAAAAAAAAGGTTGGAAATTGTACTTGAAACTTTCGTTTATAACTAGTTCCACAATGTAAAAAAATCATCCGTATTATTTCAGTGAAATGAATTATATTGTCTGCTATGAACTAAATGAGCGTGCCTTTTGTTTTCTTATTACGTATGCCACGTTTACAAATGCGAAATTTTTCCTACACCAGACAGCGCTGCAAAATTCACCATGTAGATCTTGCTCTGCGAATGATTACCTCCATGGTTTAATATTTTTATGACTCATAATGAACGAATCTCCAGCATTTATTTACTCTAATGGATTGAAATATTTGGCTGTTAACCTCATTTCCACCGAAGTTATCTCAGAATCTATACATTTTTGAATGTAACTCATCTCACAAGCAAACAACTTTTTTGAACGATCTTTCTAAAAATGTAACTTTTATGCAATTTTATTTGACAAACAAAAATGGCCACCTGCCATATGAAAAAAGAAGTGGTTTGCTCGTATTTGTTTTCCTCAGTCACATGACTTTGCGCTTTTATTATATAGATTACGTACGATAGGATTTAATAGAATAAAGAAAACTTTAATGATATCTTTTAAGTTTTGATTCGATTTTCATAAAATTTGAAACGATTCGACAAAATTCTGCAACGATAATATATATTAAATTTCAACCCATTCGGTTGGGTAGTTTTTGAGCTATTATATGCGGACGGACGGACAAACAGACTGACAAACGGACCAGACGACGACTATAGGTGCTACGCATTTATATAATTACGAAAGCACCTAAAAAGACATATTTTGTAAAGATTGCAGATTAAACGTAAAGAGTACAACAGTTAAATGATATAATGATTAAAAAAAAAAACTCATACCGAAATATATTTTAAAGTAAGAGATATTTCAGCTAAAGACAAGAATTGATTTCGCTGTATCTTGCGCATGCATATATATTAGTATATTATGCATATATATTACTATATTATACATATATATTACTATATTATACATATATATTACTATATTATAGTATTATATATTATACATATATATTACTATATTATAGTAATATATATTATACATATATATTACTATATTATAGTAATATATATTACAATATATATTACTTCGATGAAATAGTCTGTCCTAACATGACAAAAATGAAACCAGCAGAACTAATGAATGAAGGTATGTGGTACAGATTACCGAAAAAAAAAAAAAAACGATTTTCCGAATATCCTAATATGAAAGTAATGAGTACGTGCGTCATACACTCGACTACAGAAAAAGACTTTCATGGGATCCAATGTTTCTTTTTACAGAAAAGTCGAGATTCCTGTATTGATGGGTTCTTGTCGAGAACAGATATTAATAGAAAAAGTTTGCGTAAAGTAATCGTATGAATATTTTCTTAGTTTTATTCAGAATACTTATCCTAAAAAATATAAAGATTAACAAAAACTGTGCAGCAAATATGTATTTAATTTTAAAAACTGATATCGGGAAATATATATAGGAAATATATATATATATATATATATATATATATATATATATATATATATATATATATTTCCTTTTGTATTTTTTATTTTTTTAAATGTTTCTTTTCAAAGTAAAATTATTTTAAACAAACATGTCTAATCAATTTATTTATTAACGTTCTTTTTTTTATTGTTTTATTTTATACTCATAATTATACACACTAAATTCGCAAATCTTTTCTTAAATAGTTTTAATTATCATTACCTTTGAACGATAAATATTTCATCATATTTATAAATTTTCTGGGGCATTATTTTCTTCAAAGAATTACGAATTTTGTTTAAACATATTTTATGTTTTACCATATTATTGAATGCACTTCATGAAATCATTGGAGTAATCTGGTCTGATACAAAATGTAGAAAAAAATAAATTAAAATACAGAGATTGTTTATTTTAATTAGTATCGGTTACAATATATTAATCAAATTTACATTCGAATTAAAGTGTATTAAAAAAATGTATAGATTCTGAGATAACTTCAGTGGAAATTAGATTAACAGCCGAATATCTCAATCCATTAAAGTAAATAAACACAGGAGATATGTTCATTATAAGTCATAAAAATATTAATCCATGGAGGTAATCATTCACAAAGCAAAATCTCCATGGTGAATTTTGCATTGCCGTCTGATGTAGAAAACAAATTCACGTTTGTAAACGCGGCAATTTTACATTCGAATTAAATTGTTTACCGAAAATTTAATGAATGGTGTCATGGAGATTTAGAACATTTTAAAGGTGGTAAATATGATGAAATTTCACAAAAATATACAAAATTACGGCATTTAAAAAAGCGCGCATATCTATAAAATATTTACTTTAAATTCAAAAGCTTTTATCAATTGGGAAAGGTACTATTATTCAATAATTGTCATTTATAGAATTTGAAATTTTGAAAATGCGTCTTGAGACACTAATTTAAAATTGAAGAGACGCATCGTGTTCATAATATACAACCCCAATGAGAATTTAAGAATAACGACATCATTATTGCAGTAAGGTTTCACTTAAATCATGTTAAATGTTACTTCAGATAACGAAATTTTGAAACACTAAAATCTTCATTAAACACCTCTATCAAACTGCAACTGCATTTCCAATTAATATTAAAACAACAGACTTTAATTGTTAAACAAATGACATAATTGCAAAATAAATACCTTTATTTAAAAAAAAAAAAAAACATTGTAATTATAAAACAAATATTTAGAAATTAAAAAAAAAGCTAAATACAAACAAGTTGGAAATTGTACGTTAAACGTGACACATGAGGTGCGTTCGTTTTATAACTAGTTTCACAATGTAAAACAATAATCCTTATTATTTCAGTGAAATGAATTAATTATATCGTCTGCTATGAACGAAATGAGCATGCCCCTTTTTTTTCTTATTACGTATGCCACGTTTACGAATGCGATTTTTTTTTCAACATCAGAGAGCGCTGCAAAATTCACGATGGAGATTTTGGTTTGCGAATGGTTAATTCTGTGGATTAATATTATTATGACTCATAATGAACGAATCTCCTGAGTTTATTTAATTTAATGGATGGAGATATTCGGCTGTTAATCTAATTCCCACTGAAGTTATCTGAGAATCTATGCATTTTTGAATGTAATTTATCTCTCAAGCAAACAGTTTTTTTGAACAATCTTACCAATAATGTAAATTTTATGCAATTTTATTCGAAAAAAAAATAATTTTGAATAAAAATGGCCGCCTTGCATATGAAAAAATAAGTGGTTTGCACGTATTTGTTTTCCTCAGTCACATGACTTGCACTTTTAATATATAGATTACGTACGATAGGATTTAATAGAATAAAGAAAACTTTATTAATATATTTTTAAGTTTTGATTCGATTTTCATAAAACTTAAAACGACTCAACAAAATTCTGCACCGATAATATGTATCAAATTTCAAACCATACGGTTGGGTAGTTTTTGCGCTGTTATATGTGGACGGACGAACAGACAGACTGGCAGACGGACAGGTGGACGGACCAGACGACGACTATAGGTGCTACGTATTTATATAATTACGAACGCACCTAAAAAGACTTATTTTGTAAAGATTGCAGATTATACGTAAAAATTACAGCAGTTAAATGACATAATGATTCAAAAAACGCATACCGAAATATTATATTTTAAAGTAAGAGATATTTGAGCTAAAGACAATAATTGATTTCGCTGTAACTTGCGCATATATATATATATATATATATATATATATATAACTATATTATAGTAATATATATTACAATATATATTACTTCGATGAAATAGTTTGTCGTAACATGACAAAAATGAAACCAGCATAACTATCGAATGAAGGTCTGTGGTACAGAATACCGAAAAAGAAAGAAAAAAAAAAACGATTTTTGGAATCTCCTAATATAAAAGTAATGAATACGTGCGTCATACACTTGACTACAGAAAAAGTCTTTCATGGGATCCAATGTTTCTTACATCAAAGTCGAGATTCCTTTATTGATGGGTCAAGAACAGATATTAATCGAAAAACTTTGTGTAAAGTAATCATATGAATATTTTCTTAGTTTTATTCAGAATACTTATGCTAAAAAATATAAAGATTAATAAAAACTGTGCAACAAATATGTATTTAATTTTAAATATTAATATAGGGAAATAAATATAGGAAATATATATATATATATTTCCTTTTACATTTTTTAATGTTCTAAACCGTTTTTTTTTCAAAGTAAAATTATTCTAAACAATAATGTCTAATAAATTTATTTATTAACGTTCTTTTTCTTATTGTTTTAATTTATACTCATAAAGTATTACACGCTAAAATCGCAAATCCTTTCTTAAATAGTGTTAATTATCATTAGCTTTCAACAATAAACATTTCATCATATTTATAAATTTTCTGGGGCATTATTTTCTTCAAAGAATTACGAATTTTGTTTAAGCATATTTAATGTTTTTCCATATAATTTAATGCAATTCATGAACTCATTGGAGCAATCTGGTCTGATACAAAATGCAGCAAAAAAGAAATTAAAATACAGAGATTGTTTATTTTAATTAGTATAGGTTAAAATATAATTATAAAATTTACATTCGAATTAAATTGTTTACTGAAAATTTAATGAATGACAGATTTAAAACATTTTAAAGATGGTAAATAAGCTGAAATTTCACCCTTTAAAAAAGCGCACATATCTATGAAATATTTACTTTTAACTAAAGCGCTTTTATCAAGTCACTGTTAAAAATTTGCAACAAACTGTCCAGTCATTCGACCGTTTGTAGAAAATGGCTACATTACCGTAATTTAATTGTTATTTGACCATAATATGAGCAACAATGTGGTTAGAATATTATTACGTTAGTTAAATTGGTTAATTACGTCAGAGTTAAATTACGGTTACGTAAACGTTTTCTGTAAAAACGGTCGAACGACTGGACAGTTTGCTGCAAATTTTTAACAGTGTTGGGACAGAAAAAAATAAATGAAAATACAAAGATTGTTTATTTTAATTGGTATCGTTTACAATATATTAATAAAATTTACATACAAATTAAATTGTTTACAGAAAATTTAATGAATGACGTTATGGAGATTTAAAACATAAGATTGTAAATAAGCTGAAATTTCACAAAAATATACAAAATTACACCATTTAAAAAGCGCACATATCTATAAAATATTTACTTTTAAACAAAAAGCTTTCATCAATTGGGATAGAAAAAAATAAATTAAAATACAGAAATTGTTTATTTTAATTTATTATCGTTTACAATATATTAATGATATTTAAATTCAAATAAACTGTTTACCGAAAAATTAATGAATGGCGTTATGGTATAGATCCATATATATGCTTTTTAATATACAAAAAAAATATTTTTTAATTCTTTTGTTAAAAGTTATCTCTTCTCTTTTCTTTTTATTCTGTGCCTACTCTCATATATGACTATTTTTGGACGTCCGGCAACCCTATTGTCAGACCTCGGTCCCCAATTTAGGGCATATATTTATGATACTTTCAACAATCCCTAGGCATCAAAATTTCCCATTCGTCAGCATCACACCCGGCTTGTAACTCTATCTCTGAGAGGGTGAACACTTCAATAAAATACTCTATAACTACTCTAATGCAAGAAGGATATACATTTGAAAACGCTATTGTTATACACAAAAACTTATACAACGGTTCCAAACATTCCTCCACTTCATTCTCTCCTAACTTCTTACATTTTGGCCGCGAATTATCACCAATATTCGACACTTATAATTATAATGCAAATAAACTTTTTTTGGATCAAAATGTTGAAACATATAAACTATTTGATGACTTAAATGGCATTTACAGAAAAGCCTATAACAACATTAAAAAATCACAATTTAAAATAAACAATTATCACCAAAAGGCAGCTAAATTAAGACCAATTTGTAAAAAAAATTGTTTATTTGAATTCTGTTGACAAATTTAAACCCAAATATACAGGACCTTATGTTGTAGTCTAAAAACACTCACCTGTAACCTTTTCTATTATGAAACTCAACTCACATCTTGATAATACCATATTTAGAGTTCACCTAGACAGAATCATCCTTGCTCCACCTCGCAATAATCATCTATTCGATACAAGTCATCACAATAATCCTAACAATTTTGTAGACACTAGACAAATTCTAAATCAGCCACATTCCTATAATTTACGCACTCGTAATTAAAATTTTATATTGTTGTTCTGTCAGTCATTGCTACACAGGAGTTGCAAATCCTCGTGTACCATTTATATTTAGTTTGTAGTATTTTTGTATTTGGTTGTTAAGTTTTTGATGCTCATGGCTGGTTCATGGTGTATCGTTTGTTATTTTTATATACAGGGAAACTATTTACTATATTCTTGACAAATTGCAATTCTTCTTTAAAATAATAATAATAAAATAAATATATAAAGCTGATATTTGTAATAATGACAATAGTTCAGTTATGTTCTTCATTTAAGTCTTCATTCTTCGAAAATTTTAAATTCAGATAGTCTATTTCAATGTATCAATGGTGAAATTTAAATTTTTATTGTGAATTCTCTATATTTAATTCAAAAACAAAAAAATAAATAAATCAAATAAAAATAATAATCAAGGAATACAAAATCATGATTGTGACCTTAATTACTATCTGCACTCTGGAATATAACTTGAAAATTTTTTACCATTTTTAACTAATGTGTGATGACCAAATGTAATAACCAATGGTCATATTTCTTATAATAAATACAAGTTTAGAGTAAAAAGATTTGCATTCAGCAGAATTGAATTGCACTGAATTTTTCCCGTGATACACAAAACAATTTTTAATTTTTCAATTTTATTTTCATATATATATATATATTTTTGACTTGTAATAATATTTTTGTGTATTTTATAACTGTGTTTAATTTTTGCATTTTGATACATTTATGGTTTGTTAGTAAACAAACAAAGTAAGTTAAACATGTGCTACAATTTTTTCAAAAAAAAAAAAATAGAAAACTGTACTATTGTATAGTACAACGTAAACATAGCTTTAGCTGCATCTCCAAAAAACGTTTCTGAGTTTACAAACTGTGATAAAAAAAAAAGTAAACGCAGCTAGTTGGTATAGTAATGCAACTTGAGATGTTCAACATAGTTTAACTTTGTTTATTTTGCACGTGAAAAAGAACATTTAAGAAATGTACAAACAAACTAAAGAACTTTTTAAGAATTGCTGATCACAATTCTTTCTTTTTCCCATATAGCATGGCCACATTTTATATGTTTATCATCATTGCAATGTATGTATTTATAGCAAGCTATATTTGATAATAGAATGGCGGCCAGTAGAAGTAGTTTGAATTTTTATTTGTTACAAAAAACTGTCTCAATTCAAAAGGCAATTAAAAAAAATAAATAAAACAAGGGCAAACCTTGTGAAGGCGCACTATTTTTGACTAGCTATGGATATATGTGTGCATATCTACTATATATATAAAACACAAACGGAAATTTCGTTCCGTTCCTTTATAACTCGAGTTCTGCTGAATGGAATTTGATGGAACTTGCACTGTTAGATAGAGAATTTTTCAGGGAAGGTTTTAGTATGTAACACATAGTTCTACGTATATTAGTTATAGAATTATGTTGGAAAGTTCTGTTATTTTGGACGATAAGGTTACCATAGGACATTTGTTTGGCGACCATTATCGTTGGCGAAAGAATTGAAACGGCTATATCAGAAAATAATGCAAACATAAAAAAAATAAAAGAAAAATTCTGTTATTAATTTTATTTAAAATCCCCCCCCCCTCCCCGTAAAAAAAAGAAAAGAAAAAAAAAACTGTTTTAATGAAGCATAATATTTAATTTAAACCCCAAAGGAATGTTTGTAATACTTAAAAATATTTGCAATGCATGAGATTGCAATTCAGATTAAGTCAATATTTGGCGATTTATCGATTGCGTCAGGTTAACAACGATGCATCTGATAATTTGATTTAACAAAATATGAGTAAATTTTTTTTTTCGTTCTGTTATTTTTTTTTTTATATATAATTCTCCTATCATGTGTCTTACAGGAGGAACTAGAAGATGTAATTAAAAAAATGACTGCATTTATGAGTTACATGTTATTTGTTTATTTACGGTTTTGATTTTACTTTTGTCGCCAAGCAATGCGATTTTAAGCCAAAAATGCATCAGCGTGACATCAGCTTGAGCGATATTAGTAATAATAGTGTTTTTTCGTGTATACAAGATCCTTTTTGAAGTAAATTTTTATATTCAAATGCAAATTATATAAATAGCAGTTATTGTTAGGAATGTGGGATCAAATATTTAAATTTTAGTGAATGTCTGCCACTCAAACACATATTGTAAAATAAATTTTAGACATTTAAAAATTTACCACGGAAACATGCCGGTTTGTTTTCACCAAACATATTATTTTTATAGCCTCGAACTCAGATCAGCGAATATTGTCTATTCTTTTATTTTTATTTTATTATTTTTTTAATATATCGCCAATTTCACTTATAGAAATATCCACTGTTTCAAAAGCTAGGAACCAAAGAATATTCTTAAGGAGACGTGTGCATTTATGCTATATTAATATCACAAAAGGCTACATTTTGGAATAAAAATTGTTTGCTGAAATAAATTTTCGATGTTCTTTTTAATTCGTCATTTCTTTTTAGTTTTTTCTGCATATCTTCCCTTCATTCAGGAAGGTTCTTAAAATACATTAGACTAATTGTCCGTATTCCGGTCACTTGCCAGTTGGCATATTTACTATATTGTTGGATGTTTCGTTTATGTTTGAAGGTTACTCTGGACGACGATTCAGATTACAGAAGATTAGACGACTTTTGAAATTAGCGATTGCTAAATTTATGGGTTTTTTTTCATTAGGAAGAAAAGTTTTACCAAAAAAGCAATGATTAAATGTCTAAATGTTGAGCAATGTCTAAAAGAAATCCGTGAAAATACAAGAGATTTTCCGTAAAATTTTACGGAGAAGTTTCATTTTTCCAAAACATTAGTACAATTTCCGTGAATGACATTAGTTCCGTAAAGGAGATTTCAAATCCGTAGATATGCAGAAAGTTTTCCGTAAATTTGATGGATTTTTTTCAAAGCAGTACAATGTCCGTTTATGTTTGAAGGTTACTCTGGACGACAATTCAGATTACAGACGATTAGCCGACTTCTGAAATTAGCGATTGCTAAATTTATGGGTTTTTTTCATTATGAAGCAAAGTTTTACCAAAAAAGCAATGCTTCCAATGTACGGTTGGTTCATTTTATGACGACCAATTATCTACACGAGGGATGTAGACCCTGGGGAGAGTGCCCTCCGTGGGGGTCTTTCGAAGGGATCCTAACCCGTATTTACGGCAAAGTTCGAAGAAAACCACGGAAAACTCCCCTACAGTTACGTCTACGAGCGCGACAGGGGTTTGAACCCAGCACTTCCCGTATGCCAGCTTTGAGAGCAGAACATCTCAGCCACTGTTTTGGTGCTTTCAATGTACGGAAAAACTTTTTAATGAAAATGGTGGTGAATGGAATAAATAATATTTGTCGATTTATCATTTCAGGCTGGATAAGAAAAAACGAGTACCTGAAATTCTTATTAGATAATTTTTCGATCATTATAAAGCCTTTTCGACCTACACACAGCCCTAGCAGCTAAACATAGTGAGAAATGAATTTATTTCTGCGTGTTATTATGCTCTTTAGCGAAATGCAAAAAAAATCTTCGGTTTAAGTATTCACGAAAAATAATATTACTAAACATTTTGCATAGCTAACTTTATCATTGCCAGTTTTAATTAAGGTGTGGAATTTTGTTAATGAAAGATCTATAATTGAATTAACAGTAATTTGACATTATTTAATGGAACATAGCTTGGCACGTAAATAACTTCGTTTTGTAGCTAACTCTGGTACATTAGTAACCATATTGTTTCAAGCACTTCTAATGTTTGACGTCAAACTTGGATATCGGCAAGATTAAGATTAAGAAGATTTGATTGGATACAAACTAGAGGTTTATTTTTCTACCAGAGTTAATCATTGGAGTTTTTTCAGATTAACGGTTACACGAATGCAACTGGTCTAAAAAATGGAAAGACAGTGAAAATGGTGTCATTTTAATTTTATTCATATTCAGCTTTAAAAATGCACTTTTTATGTTTCACCATTCTTTTTAAATATGAAAATTAAACACTGTTCTTTATGTACAAACAATTTATTACAATTTTCAATGTATTTACTCTACTGGAATCGAAAGATGAAAAACCGTAGTAGACTTTCCAGAAGAGGACGTATATTGCGAAATATAACGTAAAATAGAGTGAGATTGTACTTACGTTACCAGAATCTCACATGGAGACAAGAAAGAGGGACGGAGTTCAAGAACCTTCAGACGAAAATGAATCACCCGAACAATATTTAAGTTCAATGGTTAATCTATGCAATAATTGTAATGCTTTCTCTTTTAGTAGTATGTTGACTAAAGAACATTTAAGTTCCTATTGTCACCATCTCATAATAACCTCAATTCCCTACCAAACTCTACTATAAATGATCAACTAAATGAGTTGCTTCTTTTAGCTCAAATTTTGTCCAATGTTTGATATAATATAACGCAATGTCTTTCACATCGTTTACAGCAATATTGAAGTAAAAACAAGGTGAACGTCCCTATTGCTTTAAAATACATGCTCAAATCCATTGATATAATTCGCTTGATTCAAGGTTCGTTTGAAAATATTTACTAAAGTACCATCTGTAGGTGAAGATCAACATCCCTTTAAAATACAAAGCCATTTTGTTTGATTTAAGGTACATTTAGAAAAATGGCCCAGCGCAGCGGACGTAGCATGCTAGTATATACATATTTCTTTACTTGCCTTATAGCACTTTTCTAATCATATATATATATATATATATATAATAATATTTACGTCCTTTATATCCTTTATATTTTAGTGCATTATGTCTCATTTTCATTTTAATGTATATATGTTTTATATTTAAGATGCACAGGTTTTTGGTAAGACTCATTATTATTATTATTTTTGCCAGCTTCGGGGTGATATATATATATGGTATAGATCCATATATATGCTTAATAATATACAAATTTTTTTTTTTAATTCTTTTGTTAAAAGTTATCTCTTCTCTTTTCTTTTTATTCTAAAATCAAGTCTCATTTATTAACAAATTAATGCTTTATCCTTTTTGAAGGCAGATGCAATTTATTCTCTCATATCTTACCTTTTTAATTTTACATATACACCGCAGTTCGAATGTTAGAACAATATGTTTCTCGCTGTGTGTATGCACTTTGTCCGGTATATTTTCTTTCCTTTTAATTCTGAACTCTGAGCATCTGCTAGTTATCATAATACATTTACTTTTAGACTTGTAATTATTTCAGTATAACACAAAATTTATACAATCCGCAGTTTATGTTTTTACAAATTGTTACTTCTGTCTCGATATTTCGGGATCGCAGATGTTTTCCCAGCCCCTAAAAGCCACAAAAGGTTACTGATGAACTTTGTGATATTACACCCCCCTCTTTAATCGCCAAATTTAAATATATCTATTTTTTCGCTTCAAATAAGGGACTAATTTCGACAGAATGAGTTCTTATTATATCTCCGAACTATTGTTGTTTCTCTTTACTCAGGAAAAACATCTGAAGTGTTTTGCAGTACAACGAATTTCGTTTTAATAACTATGTACTATTATAGTAAAATATCCACTGTGACGATCAGGCCATCTCTTCGATAATATTATTAGAATGCAAACGACAACTATTTTATACTAAACCTACACTACAGGCGTTATGGAGACTTAAAATATTTTAAAGATGGTAAATAAGCTGAAAATTCAAAAAAATATTCAAAATACATCATTTAAAAAACGCGCGTATCTATAATATATCTACTTTTGATTGAAAAGCTTTTATCAATTGGGAAAGGTACTGTAATTCAATAATTCTGATTCATAAAATTTGAAAATTTGAAAATGCGTCGAGAGATACTAATTTAAAATTGAACAAATGCATCGTTTTCATGATATACAACCCCAATGAGATTTTAAGAATAGCAACACCATTATCGCAGTAAGAGTTCACTTAAATTAAGTTAAATGTTACTTCAGATAACGAAATTTTGAACAACTTAAATCTTCATTAAACACCTCTATCAAACTGCAACTGCATTTCCAATTAATGTTAAAACAACAGACTTTAATTGTAAAACAAATGACATAATCGCAAAATAAACACCGTAATTAAAAAAAAAACATTGTAATTATAAAACAAATATTTAGAAATTGAAAAGAAGCTAAATACAAACAAGTTGGAAATTGTACGTTAAACCTGACAAATGAGGTGCGGCCGTTTTATACGATATTATATATCAAATTTCAAACCATTCGGTTGGGTAGTTTCACAATGTAAAACAATTATCTTTATTATTTCAGTGAAATGAATTATATCGTCTGCTATGAACGAAATGAGCATGCCCCTTTTTTTTCTTATTACGTATGCTACGTTTACAAATGCGATTTCCATCAGAGAGCGCTGCAAAATTCACCATGGAGATTTTGCTTTGCGAATGGTTACTTCTGCGGATTAATCTTTTTATGACTCATAATGAACGAATCTCCTGCGTTTATTTAATTTAATGGATGTAGTTATTCGGCTCTTAATCTAATTCCCACTGAAGTTATCTGAGAATCTATACATTTTTTAATGTAATTCATCTCTCAAGCAAACATTTTTTTTGAACGATCTTTCCAATAATGTAAATTTTATGCAATTTTATTAAAAAAAATAATTTTGAATAAAAATGGCCGCCTGGCATGTGAAAAGAGAAGTGGTTAGCCCGTATTTGTTTTCCTCAGTCACATGACTTGCGCTTTTATTTTATAGATTACGTACAATAGGATTTAATAGAATAAAGAAAACTTTTATTAATATCTTTTTAAGTTTTGATTCGATTTTTATAAAATTTGAAATAACTCCATAAAATTCTGCAATGATAATATATATTAAATTTCAAACCATTCGGTTGGGCAGTTTTTGCGCAGTTATATGCGGACGGATCAGACGACGACTATAGGTGCTTCGTATTTATATATTTACGGAAGCTCCTAAAAAGGAACATTAAGTAACATAGAACTTACTAAAATTAATACCATTAAACGTGTTCTTTTCAACAAAAGTTTAAATTATTGTGATTCTGTTATTAACATCAAAATATTTATATGTGAAAACTTTAGGAAATAGTAACTTTTCCTAAAAAAATATATTTGTTATTTGTACGGCAAAATTAGTTTAATATAAATATTGACGTACTGTTATGTTTGTAACAAAATCTCTGTTTTTTCTAATTTCTCAAGATATAACTCAAAATCATATTTAACTTCATTTATACAAAAGGTGTTTCTTTAAAAATTAAATTTGTTTGTTGATATTATCTCTTTCTTTATTAGAGTGAAGTTCAGTTAGATAAAATAAAAAAAAAATTCTTATGATTATTAAGAAAAATATTGCTTCCTGTGTTGAATTTCTGGAAAAGTGTCATCTAAAAGTATCTCGACCAGAGAAAATTAAGTTTGTTGTAGATAGTTTATAGATTATAATATTGTTTCGTAGATTTCGAGTATGAAAAATCTCTCATTAAACATCAGTATTTTCAGTTGTTTAAAAAATAGGAATTTCATATCTAATATACTTGCTGAAATTCCTAGTTCATCTTACATAACATCTAAAGAGCGGATTATTTAAAGGTGCAAGCAATATTTGTTCGGAATTTTCCGAGGAAGGTACTCCTATTTCGTGACTCCCATTTGCAATAATATTATATTGTGTTATATAATAACAGTTATCTTTCTCTGAATGTATTATTAAAGATAATATTACCTTCATAATAAATAATGAAGACTAAAAATTCCCATGTGAATGTCATAACTAATAATGTGAAATGTGAATAGCCCACGAGAAATACTTGAGTTACTATGTAAATATTTAAATATTGAAACCCCGTGTTGATTGTTAAAATTATATCTCTTTAAATATCCCGTAGAAAGACGTCCCGGATTCCTCTGCAATTGAAATTGAAATTGAATTAAATAAAGCGTGGAAAAGAATTGTATTATGAAAAGGCCTGAGCATTCGCTTTTCGTTTAATTTCGTTTTGTGATTAAAAATAAATAGAGTTAGTTAAATAAATGTTTTAGTGTTTTTTAAACTGTAATTTATGGTCGTAGGAACCGATGATATGCGACCTGTGGATTTACTATATATAAAAAAAATCATGAGTAATAGATTTGTTTATCTTGGTGCTTCGTAAAACGTTCGATCTGAACTGTGTTTATTAATGGTGTTGTTATAATAAATATAAGGAACAATATTTGTGATTATGATAACTCTGTGATTAACGGGAATATATTTAGTTTATATGCTACTGTGAACTTTATTCAGATGATTAAAAAAAGTATTAAATTCTGTTGTAAGGTCATCCCTGTTTATAATCAAATAGGCATGTACTAACCTCTTTATTAACTAGTTATTTGCATGTAAAATAATGAGTTAAAATAAAAATCCATTTAACCCTTTCTGGTCTGGTGTACCATGAAGAGAACATGTCTTTCTATTGAGTATTATTTTGTCTTAATAATTAATTTCGTTATTATCTTTCTGTAATAAAAGTAGTAGAAGTATATATCTATACATTTATTATTATGACTTCTTTTATGCTTTAGCATGCAGTAATAATAATAACAATAATAAAAATAATAATAGTTTTCTTAATTCTCTTTGCACCGTTGGTGATTCTTTTATTTAAACCATATGTGTCACTCTTTAAATTTAAAATTGGGGCTACTTTTCCGAACGTATAAATTGTGATGGAATACAAAAAAATATTAGAAAATGTTACGCTTGTTTAATACTGCTGTAATAAGATATTTTTCCAAACGTCTTCAAAATTTCTTCCTTAGTCTATTGTCACATGAATAGCATACAAAATAATTATATTTGTTAGATTTAAGTAAATGACAAATCCACTAATTTTCAGTAATCTTTAAATTGTGCGATTTGGATAGCTAATTTTAATATTATTAAAGTAAAAATAAATTTAAAAAAAATGGGACCCGAAATGGTTAAAGGAAAAAAACAATCTAAAATCTAATATTATTAAGGCTTACAGTGATATAACGTATACAGGTGTTTTAAATACAATTGAAGTAGAACTTTACGGGAAACAGTTGTTTGTTTTTGATTAAGAACGCACAGACATTTTTAGAAAAAAGTTTGACTTTTTTGATGAAATGATGTTGATGAATACATTGCTGAACAACGGTCTATTCAAGAGAAGTTGACAAATGTTAGTAAAACAAATAGACTTCCATAATTAAATATCTCAACGTTTAGTGACCAATTGCATGAGTGTCTATCATTTAGAGATATTTGTCTTTCCAGTATACATAACAATTCAGATTTATCATCATCCCAAAAGCTTTCCTATTTAAGATTATAGCTGCATGCTGATCCCTTAAGAATAATGCAGTCGATTCCTATTATTCATGCTAATTATGCGATAGCGTATAAACTTTTAGAAGATATTTTTTCAAATAAAATATATCAAGTATTTGCGAATTTGAAGCGCTTTATGTCTTTTCCCTCAATTCAGATTGAAAATTTACCATCTATTTTAAAATAAGTAGATAATGTTATTGGATTCATTAGATCATTAGAAGTTTTTGAGCAAAAATATGGAGGGATATTCAGAAACAATATTTGCATATATTTTAAATCAGAAACTCGAATCTTGTTTTAGATTTTGGTAGGACCATGAATCTAAAAGAGATGCATTATTTAAAATTAAAAAGTTAATTCCCTTCTTAAAGATTCATGCGCGAACTTCACAAGCTTAGAAACAAACCATTAAATTATTAATCAGAAAAAATATCTGAAAAAATACATCATAATTTTATTACAGTGCAAAAAGACGTATTTGCTGCGAGTCAGAATATTCTCTTTTATTATATAAAAGTTGCACATTTCAGTAAATGGCAGTAAATGATTGTATAGAACTCATAAAAAAGAACAATGTTTTTATTGTTTATCTAATAATTTAAATTATTCTGCCAGAAACTGAACTTCTAATTAATCCTGTAATTATTGTTCCAAACGTTATTATTCTCTCCTTCTCATTCAAAAGGAAAAAATAAACTATTCCCCACAAGTGCAGGGAGTCAGCAGGCAGGGGTCAAAATGATATATGTAACATTAGTGCTTTCCCCACACGTGGAGAGATATAGCTTAAATTCCGAAGCAAAATGGTGAAAATAGAAACAAAAATTTTGATTTCGTTGGCTCTTTTATATTTTATTCATGTTTAAAGAGGATGGACACTATTTTATCTACTGCTTTGATTAATGTTCACTGTTAAAAATTTGCAGCCAACTGTCCAGTCATTTGACCGTTTTTATAGAAAACGGTTACTTAAACGTAATTTAACGCTATTCTGACCATACTAGGGGCAATAATATGGTCAGAATACAGTTAAATTACGGTTATGTAGCCGTTATCTATAAAAACGGTCAAATGACTGGACAGTTTGCTGCAAATTTTTAACAGTGTTGAAAAAGTGTTGAAAATGTGTTTGGGAAATTTATGATTACTTGGTGCACTTTTAGATGGAGGTCAAACCTTAGTTATATTTCCTATGACTTTGAAAACCATTAGAAATTAGAAGAGAGAAATTCAATGTTCCTGTTTCGTGTTTAAATGATGCTCAAATTAAAATAAAATGGAAAATTACGGTGACAGTTTCGAATAGGGCTGATTGTGAGAGAAGATTAGCTTTTTTTAATCCTTCTAAACATAATCAGTTTCATTCGAGGGCATTATTTTAGGTTTCCGTTTTCTGAGCTTCCTTATAGTATAAGAATAGCAGACCCTAAATTTAATCAACTTAATAAAATCGGTATTTTATTAGGAACGGAGTATTTCTATAAATTATTGAGAGCTGGACAAATTTGTTTAAAAAGCATCGTGTTTCAGTAGTATAATGTATAAGAATTTTTGTTGGGTATGTCAATATTTTTCATCTAGTTACATAACAGAAGGAATGTATTTAAAGCACCAAAATCAATAACTTTAAAAAGCAAGACATCGTTAAGACAGCTTCTCAATAAAGACATCACGAAAGACGAGAAAATGTAACGTACTGATATTTTCCCATTTATGATGATGTATAATTTGTTTTAAAAGATATGAAAAAAATTAGAAAAAATGAAGTTAAATAAATCAATCATTATCTTAAAGAAAATCAAAATTAGGATCGTTATGGTATGGGCTTTTATTTTGAAAGAAACTTTCGCTGATATTTACATATATCGTAAATCCGTTTATACGTTTTAATAGTATAAGTCTATCCAATAAATATTTAATCCAGTCTTTTAAAGACACAGATCTTTCGTTATATGTGATACCTCGACGATGGTGGGCATTCCAAAAAACAGAAGTGAAGTTAAAAATTTTCCAAACAAATATAGCAAAAGTCCCATTCGTCAATTCGGAAATGATATTTTATAAAGAGCCACGATTCGAAATAAGTAGATAGAGAAACCTATTATTAATAAAGATAGCAGAAGATACCTTTAAAAAAAAGCATGTGTAAACGGCCAGTATGAGTCGTGTCACAACTGCATTGTGATCAGAAAAGAATTTAAATTTGAAGCGAAATTTGAGTTGAGGGCTTGGACAAAGAAGAAAAGAAAAATGTGATGAATGTCTTGTGCAACCGCTTTCGACAAAGCATAAGCCAGTTCATTACCGATGTTGGGGAGTTTTATTAATTATTTTAGGTACTATTACCTTTTACTAAAATTTGAATGAATGCAAATTACCTATGACTTAAAATTGAAATGAATCCTGTCAATATGCACATTTACAAAATTATTCTCAAACTAAACTAAATTTAGAAAAAGTAAATGGATTAAATTAAACAGAAACAATTAAGATTTAAAGAATTTAAAGTTACCTGAATTCTAAATTTTGAATTCAAAACAGTACAAGAATTAATCATTTGAAAACACTGACAAGATTCTCAATTTGCACTACATTCAATTCCCCAACAATCAGCATTGTGAATTCAAGAATTAATATGATGTGTAACAACAAGGAATTTTCATCGACATAACAATTTAGACTAAATGAAAATTTTGGAATAAAGGGGACAAAATCTTTCTTTTAAAGAAAGTACAAAAAGGGGAGGTATAAAAATTGATGATATAAGTTAAACAAAATAATATTTAACAAATATTAAAAATGCTAAATTAATTCCAAGAATTCACAACACTGAAGCTGTGATCGTATAGATTATCCATTGTTTAAGAGACCATAAATAAATAATTAAATTTTGAATAAAGTGATTCATTATAAAAAAAAATACTTCTAAAAAAAAAACTTTAAATTAAAGTATTAAAATTACTTCATATGTCAATTCAGACATGTATACCATGTAATTAATTAAAGAAAAGGTCTCAATTAAATAAAATAAATTTGAATGTTAATTTAACGTTCAGTAAAACACAAGTTTATTTTTCTCCACTTTAGTATTTAGAATATCATTTATAAACTCAGAATTTTATGAATCGAAATTAAGGAGATAAATCAAAGTAGATTTTAAAATTAACAAAAGAGTAAATTACTCTATTTTGCAAAAACCAAAAAAATTTTGAGTATAAGATTAACTTCATGATTAGGGAATACAATAAATTATTTTAATTAACTTTTAAGTTCTTCACCAGAATTAATACTTAAATCAATAGAAGAAATTAAGTTAAAGATTACTATGCATTTTAAACTGATAACTCAAACTATACATAGTATTCCGAGTTAAACTTTAATGATTAACAATAAGGAAAGTTACTGAAGATTACCTTTATTGAAATGATTAAGAAAATGATAAGATAAAGAAAACATAGAAGGGATTTACTACAAAAAAAAGTATTTATTATCAAGTAGCATTTTAAATAGTTTGTAAGTCATTCATTAAAACATAAGTAGGTATATTCAATGATTAACAACCCAATATCATTACTACAAACAATAATAATAAAACAAGCTTTTTTTTTTTACTCACACTTCAGCAGCATTATGGACGTGACTTATGCATACTACATCTTACAGAATCAGCGAAGGTTCATAGATTTGACGATTCATTCCTGGTAATGTTGTTAGTATTCTCTACTTGCACTTGTCAATGAAACACGAATCCAAGAGTTTGAGTCTACAGAACTGTATTTACGACGATTCGCTCAATCACATTTACGCTGATACCCTGGTGCATTTTTATTTCGGACAGAGTCGAGCTAATACACACTGTAACTGTTCTTGGGAGTCCCCAAAAACTAATAGTACAGATTGCATAAGATCTTCTTACTCATGGGAGGGTTTTCAATTCTCATCGTCCTACGACTCAGCTTATTTTTCTATGATAACTTTCTCTATTGACGCACTGAAGAGGATTGCGTCAGGAATAGTAAATCAAGTTGTGGCCTGTGGTAAAATTAGCACTAAGTGGGCCATACATTGGCATTTGAGTGGAGTCATGGATAACGCTCACCAAAAAAAATCATTCACAGCAACGTTACTTCCCAATGAAGGCAGAGCCTATATTCAAAGTCTCAAATGACAGCAAACTGTCTTACGAAGAATCTTATCGCATTTCTTTAACACCAGTAATATTTCTTTTTTGTCGAAACACCGTTCGTTACTTTCTCTGATGTTTTCCACTCATGCACTGGTCATTTTGATCAACATTCGGATACCTTTCACTTACACCTTCACTTGTAAAAAAAAAACTCATACTGCCTGAGCAGGCGGTGGTGGGGGGAAAGATCCCCTAACCCACACCCACAACCTTATTCTTTTTCGTTCAAAACCTCACTGCCTGTACCAGCTCAGTCGCATCTCCATGGTAACGCGGGAAAAAGAGAGGACCAAAAAACCCACGCTCATTGGCTGTGGTCACCCTTTTCTTCTTGGGGGAACCTCCTACTTATTCTCTGAAATCAGCTACAGAACAGCTGTCCGTTGGGATCTTCGAAAATCAGCCCTCATACTGGCACCTGCATGGTCGTAAACAAAATTTGAGAGCAGTATACTGTTGTTATCTTTTTTAAACAACCAACAAGCACCGTTTTATGCTGGCTATCCTTTTCATAAAACATCATTCTAAATAGTTTTATGGCCCTATACACAGAGTAATAAAAGTTGCGTACAATACACGTGAAGCAAGGCTCTCTGTTATTCTCATGATTATACACAAAGGGTGTTTACGTTGTCCATTTGTACTTGTGTGGTCCTGGACCAACATTGTAATTACATGACAATTTCAAATGTGGGAATTTCTGTCTCAGCTACTTTAAAGATAGAGGAAAAGAAAACTTGGGTGGTCTCTTTTACATACGAAAAAATAAAGACATATGGATTTTGAAAATAAGAGTTTTAATTAATAATGTTTAAGAAATATAATAAAAAAAAGAGAATGGGGGGGGGGTGGGGGGTAAATATTAACAAGAACGAAAAATCATGCGTCAAGCATAGATTATGTAGCACTTTCCAACGCTTCCAAAATAATTTTACAAAACATACCGTTTAATAAGCTAAAAGATAACATCTAAGTAAACAATTTGGAAAACGCATAACATATTTAAAAACATAATTTCAGGAATTTCCAACAGATACAATATTCGGAAAAATATCCGAATACTTTTATTCAGCCCTGTATATGATCTATAGATTTGTATATGCTAGGATGCTAAATTTTAGTTTAATTAGGAAACGCGTAGCACAGTTTAAAATTATCTTTCTGGAGTTTCTGTCAATAAACGGAAATGTGTTCGCGAACTTTTGTGCTGCCCTGTATGGGATCTACAGAATTTATACACACCACGTAATAGACAAAAAGCGAGTTAAAATTAAAATCGCGTATAGTAACTTAAAACGCACTTCCAGGAATTAGTGTTAACAGACAGTAGAGAATTCTTTTGTGTGTCCCTCTAAATGAACGATGACTGCTATACACACACTATTCTGTAGTAAGCCTCTTGTAATGCACCTTAGATATATATATATAAATTTCAATGCGTTTAAAATAGTGAAACATTATTTAAATAAACCGCAGACGATTTTTCTCCATAGACGTCATGTAACGGAATTCTTTTGACTGTCCCTGTAAAGTAACTATAAGTGCTATGCACACCCTATTACATATTAAGCTTCTTCTAATGCACCTTAGTGATATATATAAATTTCACTGCGTTTAAAATAGTGAAACATTATTTAAATAAACCGCAAATGATTTTTCCCCATAGACCGCAATGTAACGGAATTCTTTTGAGTGTCCCTGTAATAAAACTATAAGTGCTACACACTTCCGTTGAAATAGGGAACATGCTATAGATAACGACAATAACATATAAAAATTGCAGAGCAATCCGAGCATATTTACGGGAGTTAGAGCACGGACAGACGGCAGACGGCAGACGGCAGACGGCAGACGGCCAGACGGCAGACGGCCAGACAAACCGAAGTCATAAGCACTTTTCAACTAGGTTGGAAAGTGCTAAAAAGGAATGAGTTTATAAAAATTAAATGTTTTAAGATATTAATGAAAATATAAATATAAAAATTTAGATTAAACTACCTCTAACAAGAATCCCCCGTCTCTATTAAAAAACACAATTTTTTGAAAAATAAAAAAAATGTTGTTTTTTAAGTAAAAAATGCGAGTGAAAATTCAATGGATGCGGGAGAAATCACTAAATGGGGCGTAATATTTCAAACAAACCAGACTTCGGTCCGAAGAATTACTAAGAAACACCTAGCAAGCCTACCACTCAAGGCATACAGTCCGGAATGCATAACCTGAGTTTGCATACATAAAACTCTCCTCACTCGTCAACAAAATTCTAGACACACCTGTAGAATAACAAAAAAAATTTAAAAGATGAACACAAGGCTGGACATTGCTTTTGTCACCACTAACCTTATCAATCGGGAAGGTTCCATTCAAAGTATTTACCTGAACACTGTTTGCTAAACCAAAAAAAAAATTTTTGAAAATTGCCAGAATAATTTTTATTTTACTACAAAATAAAAGTATTTATTATCAAGTAGCATTTTAAATAGTTTGTAAGTCATTCATTAAAACATAAGTAGGTATATTCAATGATTAATAACCCAATATCATTACTACAAACAATAATAATAAAACAAGCTTTTTTTTTTTTACTGACACTTCAGCAGCATTATGGACGTGACTTATGCATACTACATCTTACAGAATCAGCGAAGGTTCATAGATTTGACGATTCATTCCTGGTAATGTTGTTAGTATTCTCTACTTGCACTTGTCAATGAAACACGAATCCAAGAGTTTGAGTCTACAGAACTGTATTTACGACGATTCGCTCAATCACATTTACGCTGATACCCTGGTGCATTTTTATTTCGGACAGAGTCGAGCTAATAAACACTGTAACTGTTCTTGATAGTCCCCAAAAACTAATAGTACAGATTGCATAAGATCTTCTTACTCATGGGAGGGTTTTCAATTCTCATCGTCCTACGACTCAGCTTATTTTTCTATGATAACTTTCTCTATTGACGCACTGAAGAGGATTGCGTCAGGAATAGTAAATCAAGTTGTGGCCTGTGGTAAAATTAGCACTAAGTGGGCCATACATTGGCATTTGAGTGGAGTCATGGATAACGCTCGCCAAAAAAAATCATTCACAGCAACGTTACTTCCCAATGAAGGCAGAGCCTATATTCAAAGTCTCAAATGACAGCAAACTCTCTTACGAAGAATCTTATCGCATTTCTTTAACACCAGTAATATTTCTTTTTTGTCGAAACACCGTTCGTTACTCTCTCTGATGTTTTCCACTCATGCACTGGTCATTTTGATCAACATTCGGATACCTTTCACTTACACCTTCACTTGTAAAAAAAAAACTCATACTGCCTGAGCAGGCGGTGGTGGGGGTAAAGATCCCCTAACCCACACCCACAACCTTATTCTTTTTCGTTCAAAACGTCACTGCCTGTACCAGCTCAGTCGCATCTCCATTGTAACGCGGGAAAAAGAGAGGACCAAAAAACCCACGCTCATTGGCTGTGGTCACCCTTTTCTTCTTGGGGGGAACCTCCTACTTATTCTCTGAAATCAGCTACAGAACAGCTGTCCGTTGGGATCTTCGAAAATCAGCCCTCATACTGGCACCTGCATGGTCGTAAACAAAATTTGAGAGCAGTATACTGTTGTTATCTTTTTTAAACAACCAACAAGCACCGTTTTATGCTGGCTATCCTTTTCATAAAACATCATTCTAAATAGTTTTATGGCCCTATACACAGAGTAATAAAAGTTGCGTACAATACACGTGAAGCAAGGCTCTCTGTTATTCTCATGATTATACACAAAGGGTGTTTACGTTGTCCATTTGTACTTGTGTGGTCCTGGACCAACATTGTAATTACATGACAATTTCAAATGTGGGAATTTCTGTCTCAGCTACTTTAAAGATAGAGGAAAACAAAACTTGGGTGGTCTCTTTTACATACGAAAAAATAAAGACATATGGATTTTGAAAATAAGAGTTTTAATTAATAATGTTTAAGAAATATAATAAAAAAAGAGAAGGGTGGGGGGTAAATATTAACAAGAACGAAAAATCATGCGTCAAGCATAGATTATGTAGCACTTTCCAACGCTTCCAAAATAATTTTACAAAACATACCGTTTAATAAGCTAAAAGATAACATCTAAGTAAACAATTTGGAAAACGCATAACATATTTAAAAACATAATTTCAGGAATTTCCAACAGATACAATATTCGGAAAAATATCCGAATACTTTTATTCAGCCCTGTATATGATCTATAGATTTGTATATGCTAGGATGCTAAATTTTAGTTTAATTAGGAAACGCGTAGCACAGTTTAAAATTATCTTTCTGGAGTTTCTGTCAATAAACGGAAATGTGTTCGCGAACTTTTGTGCTGCCCTGTATAGGATCTACAGAATTTATACACACCACGTAATAGACAAAAAGCGAGTTAAAATTAAAATCGCGTATAGTAACTTAAAACGCACTTCCAGGAATTAGTGTTAACAGACAGTAGAGAATTCTTTTGTGTGTCCCTCTAAATGAACGATGACTGCTATACACACACTATTCTGTAGTAAGCCTCTTGTAATGCACCTTAGATATATATATATAAATTTCAATGCGTTTAAAATAGTGAAACATTATTTAAATAAACCGCAGACGATTTTTCTCCATAGACGTCATGTAACGGAATTCTTTTGACTGTCCCTGTAAAGTAACTATAAGTGCTATGCACACCCTATTACATATTAAGCTTCTTCTAATGAACCTTAGTGATATATATAAATTTCACTGCGTTTAAAATAGTGAAACATTATTTAAATAAACCGCAAATGATTTTTTCCCATAGACCGCAATGTAACGGAATTCTTTTGAGTGTCCCTGTAATAAAACTATAAGTGCTACACACTTCCGTTGAAATAGGGAACATGCTATAGATAACGACAATAACATATAAAAATTGCAGAGCAATCCGAGCATATTTACGGGAGTTAGAGCACGGACAGACGGCAGACGGCAGACGGCAGACGGCAGACGGCCAGACGGCAGACGGCCAGACAAACCGAAGTCATAAGCACTTTTCAACTAGGTTGGAAAGTGCTAAAAAGGAATGAGTTTATAAAAAGGAAATGTTTTAAGATATTAATGAAAATATAAATATAAAAATTTAGAATAAACTACCTCTAACAAGAATCCCCCGTCTCTATTAAAAAACACAATTTTTTTAAAAATAAAAAAAATGTTATTTTTTAAGTAAAAAAGTGAAAATTCAATGGATGCGGGAGAAATCACTAAATGGGGCGTAATATTTCAAACAAACCAGACTTCGGTCCGAAGAATTACTAAGAAACACCTAGCAAGCCTACCACTCAAGGCATACAGTCCGGAATGCATAACCTGAGTTTGCATACATAAAACTCTCCTCACTCGTCAACAAAATTCTAGACACACCTGTAGAATAACAAAAAAAATTTAAAAGATGAACAGAAGGCTGGACATTGCTTTTGTCACCACTAACCTTATCAATCGGGAAGGTTCCATTCAAAGTATTTACCTGAACACTGTTTGCTAAACCAAAAAAATTTTTTTTTGAAAATTGCCAGAATAATTTTTTTTTTACTACAAAATAAAAGTATTTATTATCAAGTAGCATTTTAAATAGTTTGTAAGTCATTCATTAAAACATAAGTAGGTATATTCAATGATTAACAACCCAATATCATTACTACAAACAATAATAATAAAACAAGCTTTTTTTTTTACTCACACTTCAGCAGCATTATGGACGTGACTTATGCATACTACATCTTACAGAATCAGCGAAGGTTCATAGATTTGACGATTCATTCCTGGTAATGTTGTTAGTATTCTCTACTTGCACTTGTCAATGAAACACGAATCCAAGAGTTTGAGTCTACAGAACTGTATTTACGACGATTCGCTCAATCACATTTACGCTGATACCCTGGTGCATTTTTATTTCGGACAGAGTCGAGCTAATAAACACTGTAACTGTTCTTGGGAGTCCCCAAAAACTAATAGTACAGATTGCATAAGATCTTCTTACTCATGGGAGGGTTTTCAATTCTCATCGTCCTACGACTCAGCTTATTTTTCTATGATAACTTTCTCTATTGACGCACTGAAGAGGATTGCGTCAGGAATAGTAAATCAAGTTGTGGCCTGTGGTAAAATTAGCACTAAGTGGGCCATACATTGGCATTTGAGTGGAGTCATGGATAACGCTCGCCAAAAAAAAACATTCACAGCAACGTTATTTCCCAATGAAGGCAGAGCCTATATTCAAAGTCTCAAATGACAGCAAACTGTCTTACGAAGAATCTTATCGCATTTCTTTAACACCAGTAATATTTCTTTTTTGTCGAAACACCGTTCGTTACTTTCTCTGATGTTTTCCACTCATGCACTGGTCATTTTGATCAACATTCGGATACCTTTCACTTACACCTTCACTTGTAAAAAAAAAAAAAAAAAAAAACTCATACTGCCTGAGCAGGCGGTGGTGGGGGGGAAGATCCCCTAACCCACACCCACAACCTTATTCTTTTTCGTTCAAAACCTCACTGCCTGTACCAGCTCAGTCGCATCTCCATGGTAACGCGGGAAAAAGAGAGGACCAAAAAACCCACGCTCATTGGCTGTGGTCACCCTTTTCTTCTTGGGGGGAACCTCCTACTTATTCTCTGAAATCAGCTACAGAACAGCTGTCCGTTGGGATCTTCGAAAAACAGCCCTCATACTGGCACCTGCATGGTCGTAAACAAAATTTGAGAGCAGTATACTGTTGTTATATTTTTTAAACAACCAACAAGCATCGTTTTATGCTGGCTATCTTGGTCATAAAACATCATTCTAAATAGTTTTATGGCCCTATACACAGAGTAATAAAAGTTGCGTACAATACACGTGAAGCAAGGCTCTCTGTTATTCTCATGATTATACACAAAGGGTGTTTACGTTGTCCATTTGTACTTGTGTGGTCCTGGACCAACATTGTAATTACGTGACAATTTCAAATGTGGGAATTTCTGTCTCAGCTACTTTAAAGAAAGAGGAAAACAAAACTTGGGTGGTCTCTTTTACATACGGAAAAATAAAGGCATATGGATTTTGAAAATAAGAGTTTTAATTAATAATGGTTAAGAAATATAATAAAAAAAAGAGAAGGGGGGGGGGGGTAAATATTAAAAAGGAATGAGTTTATAAAAAGGAAATGTTTTAAGATATTAATGAAAATATAAATATAAAAATTTAGATTAAACTACCTCTAACACCGATCTCTTAGCAGAAGGACTAGACTCAAAACCGATTTTACGTGCAGGTATGCGACATCCACAAGCTGTCAACGCAGCACAATATTTTCATGAAGTCACCCTCCCAAGTACTGAACACGTTTAATGTTGCTTCACTTTGATATTTGGGTTTGAAACTGGTGTTTTACAACTTTGTTTACCAGTGCCGTATTTGACAATATTACTTTTTAAAAGAGCATTTATATTATTTTAAACTGACTCTGTAGAATTTTCAAAAAATAAGTACTTTACATGTTAAGTATTTTACTTGTTCATTTCAAAATTAATCTTTTAATGATTGCTAAAATTAGATAAAAACATGCTATTTTAGCAGAAACACTTATTTGTAAAATAGAGTACTTGCAAAATACTTTAATATTATTTCGTCTATAAACTTTCTACACAGCCTTAATTATTCAAAATTCTTTAAGATCATACTAACTGAATTAAGAAATCTTACTTATCTCTTTTTTTCTAAAAATGTAAGTTGAATTAAAATAGAGTACTGTCATGCGTTGCGATTGAAACAAAAATTCTTATTGATCGAGAATTTCTTGAAAAAATAATTCAGTGAAAATTACGTAAATCAACTTTGCAAACTATTCAAACAATTCACTATACTGAAAACAAATTAGTTTGTTGATTACAATAATTTATGCACTATGACAAAGTTTTATAATATTATAATTTTTTTCTAGGATATGAAATTATTTTATATCATTTCCAAGGAAACAAATAATTTAACAACTAATTAAATGCTTTTCATCTTATTAAACAGAATCATCGTTAATTAATCTTTTCAGAAGCGTATTATTAATGTAAAAATTTTCTTCAGTTAATTAGAGCTTGTTTTAAAACATATTTCAAAGTGACATAATACAAATTACATTTACCTTTTTTACAATAACTGTTATCACTTTAATTACACTTTAGCTATTTTTTTTCTATAGAAAAGAGTTATGACGCAATTAAATAGCTGGTTATATTTTAGGATATTGAAAATAAATGTTTTATTAAAGCTGTAAAATTATATTAAAGCTGTTATCTTAAAAAAAAACACTTTTTTAAATATTCATTATTTTCATGCTGCTGAAGAAACTTTTCTTATATTGAAGCAGTTATACTTGATTTGTCATAAGAAAATACAATAATGCTTAACATTTTAGTGCGAAAAATAAAATTTAACTTTTTATGGTGACATTTTACGCTTCTGTCCCATTTCTAAATAAATTTTGGAAGGACTTAATTTGTCATACAATTTAAATAGCTGTGCTTCTTGTAGAAGTTTAAAATATAAAGCTTGGCAAAAATCACTTCTATTTAATTTTTTTTTTAAATTTACAATAACAAATTTGGAACGACGCTAACAACATTCTACTGTTCTACACTTTAAAAAAGTCCAGGACCGTTCCTATAAATGAATTAATGGAGAAAATTAAAGTAAGGTACATTTCTTGAAAATATTTTGTCATTCTAAAGAATTTTCCTTGAAGATATCAGAAAAAAAAAAAAAAAAATTGATTCACATACTCTTATTGTCAACTGTGATCAAGAAAGTTTCAGAATATAAACTAAAATCTTCTAAAATCATTTTTTAGGAATCCAGCTGCTCATTATTTCTCACAGATGTTCATATTTTTTTTTCTCTGTAGTGTTAATAGTGTAGTGTTATGCTTTTACTAATGTTGTTTAACTTAAATATTTAATAAAAAATTTGAAATTAGAAACATAAATTAAAAATTCTAGGTTTTAACATACTTATTAAAAAGTAAATAAATCTTAAATTATATTTTTAAAATAAGTTTTTTAAATTATAATATATGGTGCGATATTTATTGTGTCTGATTTAATAAGGAACTTATAATAATTTGCCCATTGCATAGTAAAGATTACAATTAAATTTAAAAAGTTCGAAATAATGTACGAAAAAAGATTAAGTAAAATACACCTCCCATTAATTTTCAAAAAGTAACACTTTTCAACTCTTTGCAGGTTCTCTCTGTAGATAAATTTATAAAATGGATTTTTTTTTACTTTATTGTAACAAGATCATTACAACATACTGCATACCTATATCTTAAAAAGTGAAACAAGTGTGCTTAAATGGAAATTCATCTTTGTGTACTGGGGCCATTTAAAAATTAGAAATGTAAATCTCTGTTATATTGCAAAAAGGCAAAAATTCGGACAATAATATATAAGCAGCTGACATTAAACAAAATATAATTGATTTTTGCAACGGTATTATAGGCGAAGTCTCCCAAAGTACTTATAGAGGCATTACTAGAAGAATTGATTTATGTATTGGAGTTGAGAGGTTTAACATTGAGAATGCTTTGTGAATTTGTTTGATTTTTCCTTTTGGGATTTAAAACTACATTAGTCCCTTTACATCCTCTCTGCCTGTGTAATGCTTTGTTAGATGCAACTGTGATGAAAATATCCCCACCTTTTACCATAGGTTTGGTCTAAACTACGTCATCGTAAATTTGTGCCATGTCTCAATCTTTACTAATAAAAAAGCATTTAAATTGATACCGAAAAATGGTGTAGATGATATATTTCCCTTTATTACAATTCAGTTAATTTTTCCGTTATTTCTAAGTTTTTTGGTAGTGATGTTGTTGCAACGAAAGGAAAACGTCTTTAATTGATAAATTTTGTCTATGTGTGTTGTAAAAAAATTTAGTACTTACGTATTATCTGGGCCAGGTCAAATGCAACTGTGCCAAGCATGATGGTAATTATACTAATTACAGTAACCTTTATTTTTGGGTTTTTTTAACCACACATTTTAAAATACAATAAAAGATCAAGCAATGTGCGCACGAGAGTGCGATTTGGACGAAAATGCTTCTTATGATCTGAAATTTTATTTAATCAAATAAAAAAAATAGTTCAATAACTTCTCATAGATGGCGCTACTTCTGGAAAGTTATTGAATAGGTAGGATGCCTTTATACATAACAATGGCGATGGACGCACAATGCATAGCCACAGTTTTTGGCCAAACTATGGCAAACCACATTCCAGAAGATAAACAATACTCGTCTATCCATCCTCAATCGTCTATTCGAACTTAGGAGGGCGAGTATTGTTAAGTTCTGCAATGTGGGTTGCCATAGTTTGGACAAAAACTGTGCAGTCTACCTAGTCGATAACTTTCCAAACGCAACGCCATCTATGAGAATTTTTGGGAAATAATTTTTTATCGGCTTAAAATTTTTTTCAGATCATACGAAACATTTTCGTCCAAACCGCACTCTTGTACGCCAATTGCTTGATCGTTAATTGCATTTTAAAATGCGTCAAGGAGTTTTGGGACACCCTGTATTTTATTTATTTATTTATTTATTCAATACTATTTACCATTTTTAACAATAATATGTATTTAATAATTTTAAACTACTGTTTTCAACATGATTGGGAACGATAAACAAGATTGGCAGTCGACAACCATTTTTGGCGATGTATCTTCTGGCTCGGATAATACATAAGCACCAAAAATATAAAGTGAAGACATTCTGAAAATTAGTAGCAGGAATATTCCATTAACGTAATTTTGTTTCCTACATTATTTTGAACATTTTTGCATTTTATATTGGTAATAATAGTAATGATAATAATAATAATAATGTACATGTAAAAAAAAAACAAATTTCTTTCCAGTTGCAAGACGTGAGTTTTCGTGATGATTATCACTATTTCCCCAAATTCCTTCACTTCTAGGCTGGAAGGTGCGCTTCGTGAGTCTCATCTTGCCCCGAAAAATTAATTGGAATTGATACATTTGTATACTTTTATTTTGATAAAATCACTGTATCTTAAAATCTTTACTATTTTTCCCTACCCATAAAATTTTTGTGTGTTCTGTTGATTGAAATGTGTTTTTTAAGAGTTTAAGAAATTTCATTTTGTTTCGTCAAAGATACAATTTACATTGAAATTTACAACCTCTATTTTCAGTAATGCTGTGCATGACATTTTAATTGAAAATATGTCCCATTCTTTGTACTTTCGTAACGCATTTCTCAATTACTGTAGCATTAATTTTCATTTAACAGTATTATTTAAAAATTAAATATAGTACTTTGAATTTAATAAAATAGTCTTCCATTAAAATAACATAAAAAATGAATAAGCATTCAAAAAGCAAATGCACCTTTTCCTCCGAAGAATGGATTTAATCAAATAAACGAGGAGTAGCCCACCATATTTGCGTGGCTTGATTGGTTGCGGGGTGCTTAGAATCAGCGTGCGCATGCAGAAACATATTCTGAAATCCAGTCCAATCCTTTTTAGCTGCCTCTCAATTGAAATCCGATAAATTGTAGCAGTAGATTGTTTAATAGCCAGCACAAGGAAATTGATAAAAAAAATGCTACATTATTATTTCATCGTGTTGAAAATAAAAACTATAAAACAAAATTTAAAATACGCTCGCATTGATTTAAACCGTTTTGTCTTTTTACATAGTCAGACCATTTATATGGCTGTCGTTGAACGGTCAACGCCATTGCTTTTTGTGACACCCTGTATAACTTTAGAATAATGAATTACACAAAATGATGAGTTCAAACAACGCTTATTCATATTGATTCAAAAAACAGGACGTTTCCACTTCTAGAATACGTCACCTGCGTATGATCCGGATTGTCTTCCGCCAACGATTAAACATGAACGCGGATCTATAAAATGGTATTCAATTAGCAATCTTGATGATGTCCAAATATTTTCTGACAGTCACTTAACTATCCAATCCCTAAGGCAATTAAAATATAAACGTAATTTTATAATATATATAAAACAACACATAATTTAACTTTCCACTTGTTTGTTTGGCAATACAGTTTTTCTTACTTTACGGGCAAGGTTTTCATATGAACCCGTGAGGCAACAATGGTCATAATAAAGATTGAGCAATGGACACAACTATGGCTAGAAAAAGCACTGTAACACTTGTTATAACAATGATAAGCATTACGTGAATGGCCCAACTGTATAAATTAAACAAGTGAGTTGCAATGGATAGGCGTAGCCATTTTACCGTTTCATATTTTACCAGTTTATTCTTTAACAATTTACCAGTTCATGGTTCAATATTTTACTAGTTAATGGTTCAACCTATACAAGTGCATAAATCAATCAGTCAAAGAATGAGTCAGTGGATATCAGTTTTTATATTATAGATAATTTATAATACATTAAAATAAGCTTTTTAATACGGTATGCCCTGCAGCATTTCTTTATTTAAGCCACTTCTTTTTATAAACAATGATTTATTTTGTACAGATATAATGTTATATGTATAATCTACAATAATTAAATGAAATAATCTATACTATTAAAAACCGTTCGCGTATCTATGTAACCTCAAAAGCTCGAAAACCACAGGGTGCAGTGCTAGGAAATTTTGCACACGGGTAGCTTGTAGGGGGCCCCTGAACGATCGGGGCAAACGATCGGAAATTTTAAATAGATTTTTGATAGATTAAATATTAATTAAAATCTATCCACAAAGAGATCTCATCAAAAATACGATTTTATATCTGGTTTTATATCGGCTTTTTTATCGGTTGATTGGTTGTATAAAATCTCCACAGAAGTAATTAAATAAATCAAGGTAGGGATGATTGCAATTCCCAGTCGAGTGTTTAAAATCGATGGATCAGATATTATATGAGATGTAGACAATCAACTTAATTATTGACCGTTGCCAAATGCTAAACACTTAATTTTAAAAGATTTTATCGACTTAATGAATGATAATTAGCTGGTTTTAAGGTTTTTTTTACATGACATATATTAGTATTATATAGATTATTAATACAAAAAACTTTATTTAGCAGATTATTTGTTAAATTTGCGGGGGATGGGGAGGGGTGGGGGTAAACGACTTTTTATTAAATATCCCATATATTTTACTTGACCGCGCGCCACCTGGTGACGGCTTTTTCATTAATTGACCCTCTTTATTAATAAATCCAAATCTACTGCTCTGATTTCAACTGAACTAATTACGTTTAACAAATTTAACATTTTTTTTATTCACCCGTAACGTTTAATCACTGTTTTACATAGATGATACCGTTATTTTAGAATAACAATTTTCGTAAAAATTAAATTTATGTTCCTATTAAAAGTACAGAGCCAGTATTCAGTTACGCATACCAACAATCAAAGTTAGTGATTTGTTGTTGCGCACTTGACCGCGCGCCTTCTCGCGGCCCCTCCCGCAAGGTTTTTTTTCTAACTGTGCTTTATTTCCAGAACTCGGTTAATTATGTTTCGAACTTCTCCAAACCAGTTCCATTTTGCTAAATTATCATAAAAATCAGCACTCATAGCTTCAGGGTGTACTTCTAGAAAACAGTTACCCAGTATTTCCGAATAATAGTCTAAGCCAAATTTCAAATTAAGTTCCTAGCATAACCAAGTGAATCAATCTTCAAAGATGCATATAGTGGCTCTTTTAATTTATCATTTGCTGAAAGGCACTTGAACATCCGCTCCCCCCGGCCCCTCCCTCAAGGCTTTTTGTCTAATTGTACCCTGTTTCCATATCTCAGCAACTAATTTTCCGATTTCAGTGCAACTGATTCCAAACATCATATTTAACTTAATAATCAATGTCTATATCATTAAAATAAATTTGAGTAGCGGGTACTCCTATTTCCGAATAACAGTCTAAGACAAATTTCTAATTAAGTTCCTAGCTTAATCAACCGAACGAATCTTTAAAGATGCATAGTGGTCCTCCTAATTAGTAATTTACTGAAATGAACTTAAACATTCGCTCCTCCCCGGCATCTCCTTCAAGGGTTTTTTTCTCTAACTATGCGCCGTTTCCATAACTCAGCAACTATCTTTCCGATTTCAACGCAACTGATTACAAACATTATAATTAACTTAATAGTCACCCTCTATAACATTAAAGTAAATTTATGAGTAGTAGTTATCACTCTTTCCGAATAATAGTTTAAGCCAAATTTGTAATTAAGTTCATAGCTTAACCAAACGGACAAATTTTTAAAGATGCATAGTAGTCCTCCTAATTAGTCATTTTCTGAAGGACACTTGAACATCCCCTCCTCCCGGCATCCCCCTTTACTGCAATGTGAGATATGCATATTACGGACGCCATGCTGCAATAGCAACAAGCTGTAGCGGGTATTACGATAATTCTTTTACCTCACATGCAAATAATTAGAGATTATTTAATTGCGCTTTATTATTTCATTTTTTTTAAATAAAGAAAAACATTTTATCACAAACGGCAACAACATTTTTATTCTATTTATTCCCTTATTCCAAAGATATCGCTTTATCGTCTGCTGCCATAGCAACAAAAATTAAGTTTCATTAAAAAAAAAAAAAATGCACAGTAGTATATTTTTTTCTAAATCGTATAGTTATTGAACAACTCAACACTTTAACAGGGGAATTAAATTCATTTTATTCACATTTTAGAATTAAATTCATGAACTCCCGTGCGTAGAACGGGTTAAACAGCTAGTAATAAATAATATGCGTATCCTACTGTTTTTTATGTACTAGTGCAACTATTGAAAAGGCAAGAAATGAAATGATTTCGCTATACCTTGCATAAAAATATTTTCTATAGTACTATTTTTACTGCCTTTACTTTTTCTTTCATAACATGACCAAAATGAAACCAGTAGAACAAATGAATGAGGGTCTATTATACAGAAAAGCTAACAGAAAAAAAGATTTTTTTTCATATTACTGAATATAAAAAGTACCGAGAACGTCACACAATCGACTATAGAAAATACTTTCATGTGATCCAGCGTTTCTTTTTACATAAGAGTTGAGGTTTATTTATTGATGGGTTCCTGTCAAGAACAGATGTTAATCGCAAAACTTTGTGTAAAGTAATCGTGTGAATGTTTTCTTAGTTGTATTCAAAATACTTATGCTGAAAAAATATATAATCTAACAGAAATGTGCAATAAAATATGTATTTGATGAAAAAAAAAAACTTATATATATGTTATACAAAAATTTTATTTCGCAATTTTCCTTTAAATTACTCTAAATTCTGACATATTCATTATTTCCCTATTCCTGAATAATATTTATTCCCATTTAATTTCCTTTTACAATTAGCAACGCGTATATTAATAATTATCTTATTCCAAATCTTAATCTAAAACTTTAAGTCAATTCGTAACTTTTATCAGCTATCCAATCTATAATATTTTGAGAGAAGCTTTTCATTTCGAATGTTTTTAAAAGCCATTTTGTTATTTTATTCCACGGGCTGGATTCGCGTGCTCGATTTATTTTACTTCAAAAACAATGCACCAATAAATCCCAGATTCTTTCTTATAAAAACCTCTCCATCGTGCGTCATTCACTTAGCCGTATAATCCTTAAATTTCGTCTCTCACCGATTGGTTCGTGAGCGTATTACGTCGCTTTTCTAGCTATCCGCGCATTTAACTAAAAGCAATTGCAAAACTTCGGAGAGCATAATTTTGACTTGTTTTCAAGTGCTGAACAAAAGGTTGTCTGGCGTTCTTATGACCAAGAATTTCTAAACCACCCATTTAAGATCAAATAAACGATGTAATGATTTATAGTCAAGCCTGAGGGCTTTAGAAAACATCTGCGTCCTGTGGGAATTGTTTCGTCATCTCTTCTGTTCCTGAATAAATGCTTTTATTCGGATAACTGGCTTAGTTTTTATGGATAAATTCTCAAGGAAAGATTCTCTGGAGAAATTCTCTGGTACATTCATCACCTACACTCCCCGCCATGATGCTCGATCTATCGACTGCAATCATTCACCCTCTATAACCAGCGGCCAGTTTCTCGTGAAATTTTAAATCATACAGCTAAAATCTAACATATATATATATTACATCTTTTATACTCTCAACTGTTTTCTTTTCAAAGTGAAACTATTCTAAACAAAAAGTAGTTAAATTTATTTATTAACGTTCTTTGTCTTATTGTTTGTGATGTGCAGTAATGCACCGTCATTTTACAAAAAATAAAATATTTAAACGTAATTTGAAATAAACAAACTGTATAAACATATATATAAAAGCTCCATTCGCAGTGAAGATATGGTGGTTACATGTTTGTGTTTCTACATATGTCTAGTTAAAGTCAAAATTATTGTATGTATTATTTATTGATATTATTAATATGCAAATTAATATTTTGTTCACTAATAGAGTGATTTTTTCGTCATCAAGAAAGTTGACTCAGAATTTGGACCAACCAGGGTAGAAATAAAACTGTCGCCATTTTGACGTAAGGGGCATAATAGGTAAATTGAAGACAATTTGTGACTTAGGAACATAATATATTGGTGATAAAACTAAAAGCACTTAAACTAATAAAACTGACTAGGTGTTTTACGATGCTGAACCTGAAGATCCTCAAGCAGGTGGTCACATGATCACTAGTGTGATTTTTGTAAAATCCAACGACGAGTTTTTTGTATATAATGATAGGGACTATTTTCAATCCAATATTACCACTTAAATTAATTATGCAAGCCCATGCAAATTGCAAAGGGATTGGATCTCATTGGATTATATGGGATTTCCAAACCGAATTTGTCAATTAGCTGACTGTATTGCAGGTATCTTTCTGAGTTTTCACGATATTTCATGGGTCTTTTTATATGCGTCACTCTATAGAATTGACTACCAAATCAGAAAAAAAAATTTCTTTGTATAGTTCACGCATGCGCAGTCATAACTTATTTCATACAGATGCCCATATCTCATCAAATATTCAATATATATATTTTTAATTGCAGTATACTGTTTCTACTGTTCTTGAAATCAAACATGTTCTTTACATCCTTGAATTTCAAGAATAATTTGTCAAAACTTTCAGCAGATATTCGACAAACCGTGTAGAATGCGATAGCGTTCGGTCACTACCCTTTTATTTTTCCATAGCAGTGTATATACTCTTTCTCCAGCTTCCAAGCATTAATATAATAATTTCTCTCTAGCAATCTAACAGCAACATAATGCTTAAATGACTCTCTATCCTGTTTTCAGACTAGACGCATCAAAATAATTTCCTCTCTAGTGTTTGCTCTAATAGAAACACATTAATTGTAATTGTTTTTGGAGAAGGATTGTTTCTCCAAGGCTATCTCTCTAAAAATGAAATCGTATCCTAATATGCTCTTACGCATATATTATCCAAGTTTTGATTTTAATATTAGGTGATTAATTATAGAACAAGTTTGATCTTAATTTATCCTAATAGAATTCATTTATAAATGTTTGAAAACAGTAAAATTACCACGAAGACATCAAAGTCTTGTGCACCGCATCTTCACTTAACATATGTCCATGTATGATTATTCTGGATTTGATTTATGTCTCAGATATTTAGTTGTTTTGTAGCTTTTAAAAATAGGGTGATGGCTATTATGAAACACAGGCCAATAATTAATTATACCTGTGAATGTTGGTAATAAACAAGGGCTTAATTAATGTTAATATGTTGCTTTGAAATCGTAGAAAAATAACTTTATTTAACAAATTAAATGTAATCAGCTCAGAAGCTGAGTCAAATTACCATGGCGATTGTGCTTTATCTTTTTTTTTCCCTTTTGTATATAGTTGTAATATGTAAATAAATAATTTTAATTTAATTACTTGTGGTATTTCTTTAGGCCACCATGGCTCATTTGTGTGTAATTGGCTTAGGTTCATTTTTATTTTCTTTCTTTACAGGTATGTTGTTAACTATTTCCCACGAATTATAATTATGATATTTTGATGCATATTATTGTTAATTATAATTATAACTTCTTTTTGGCGGAAGACTCATAAGTATAGGGATTTTACAAAAATTTCCCAACGCAATATTAATTTTATTCTTAATATTTTATAACGTGAGCATTAATTTATTTTAAGCTTGCCAGACCCTTTACCAGATCATTTATTTATTTATATACGATCGCAAAATGATTTTAATTGTAGAGTTAACTAAATATATCGCACATATAATGGTTAGTTCGAGTAAATGATGAACATATTATTTAGAAGTATCCGTTATTTTAATTATTTGCATAAATCTGTCCAGCAGTGTAATTTTATACTCATAAAGTATTACACACTAAAATCTCAAATCTTTTCTTAAATAGTGTTAATTATCATTCACTTTGAACGATAAATATTTCAGTATATTTATAAATTTTTCGAGGCATTATTTCTTCAAAGAAGTACGAATTTTGTTTAAGCATATTTAATATTTTTCCGTATAATTTAAAGTATTTTATGAACTCATAGGACTGATCTGATCAACAGGTCATAAGTTGATGTTTCAGAAAAAAAATATATAATTTAACATTATTTAAAATCTCGCATATCAATACAATATTTACTTTTAATTAAAAATCTTTTAGTATTTATGAAATTTACTGTTATGCACAAAAACAAAACAAAGAAAGTAGTCAGAATTTCTTTTTTCAGGGGTTCTTGTTAAGAACAGTAATTAATCGCAAAACTTTGTGTGAAGTAATCGTATCTTCTTAGTTTTATTCGTATAATTTATTGTACAAAACAATAAACATTAACAAAACATGAGCAAAAAAATTGTATTTAATTAAAAGAAACTTATATCTATATTTTTTCTTACATTTATTATTCCCTAAATCTTTTTCTTTTTGAAGTAAAATTGCACTAAACAAAAAGGCTTGTTCATTTTATTTATTAACGTTCTTTGTTTTATTGTTTTATTTTATTCTCATAAAATATTAAACACTAAAAATACAACTATTTTATTAACTGGTTTAATTATCATTCACTTTGAATGATGAAAATTTCAGTATGTTTATAAATTTTCTGGGGCATTATTTGATTCAAAGAAATATAAATTTTGTTTAAGTATGTGTAACGTTTTCCATATAATTGCAAGTACTTCATTAAATTATTGGAGTCATTTGAGATACCGGGCTCATACGAAATGCAGATAAAAACAAATTAAAAAAATATAAAATGTTTGTTTTAAGTTATATTTTATAAAATATGTCAAGGAAATTCCCATTCAAAATAAATCATTTGTTTCAAATTTAATTAATATAGTAATGAAAGCTTTAAAACATCTTAAAGATGGTAAATAAGTTGATTTTTCAGAAAAAAATATACAATTTAACATCATTTAAAAACGCGCATATCAATACAGTATTTACTTTTAATTACAAATCTTTTAGTACTTATGAAATTTACTGTTATTCAATAATTATCATTCACAGAATTCGAAATTTTCCAAATGTGTCTAGAGACACCGACTAATTTAAAACTGAACACATGCATTGCTTTCATAATTTACATTCCCAATGAGAAATTAATAATAACGACTTCAGTAATGTGTTGAGAATACACTTAGACATGTTAAATCATACTTTAATTAATATTAAACAACAGACGTTGATTGTAAAACAAACACCGTTATTGTAAAATAAACACCTTAATTGTTAAAATAAATACCGTAATTATAAAACAAATATTTACAGATTACAAAGATGCTTAATATAATAAAATAACTTTATTAAAATTGAAATTACTAATGTTTTTGTTTAGAAAATACTTTATGTTATCAGTACAATTCCACTAACTTCACAATATTTTTATAGAAAATCTTTGCGAAATAGTGTTTTTTCTTAACAGTTACAGTCTTGTTATTTATAACAAATCATTAGTCTAACAGAAATAGTGGCGTTCTTTATTATTGATAACAAAAATTCCATTATGATTAACGAATTTTGTAATTTGACGATGTATAACTCAAAATTACATTTTACTTTACATGTACACAGCGTGTTTCATTTTAAAATTACATTTGTTTTCTGAAATTATCGCTTTATTTACTGGGAGTGGGGTTCACTTTGATAAAGGTAACAGATTTGTTATGATTATTAAGAAAATGTATTGCTTATTGCTTTGAATTGCGAGAAAAACATCGTGCTTGTTCCGACCAGACAAAATTAAATTTATCGTAGCGATTAATTATTGTTTTGTAAATTACGATTATTAAACATTCCTTATTAGAGATAATTATTTTCATTTGTTGACACACAAAAATACATTTCATATCTAATACATTTACTGGAACTTGATCATGGAAAATATCACATAATTTATCTTATAAAGAACGGATATCAATTAACACGAAAAACACCTTTGAAATATACAGTAATAATCAGTTGCTAAAGTGATTTCGATTTTATATTTACTTTCAAATAAAATTCGTACAAAAATTTAATTGATTGAATGCTTCGACGTAATTTTGGACCATAATATAGTAAATTAAAAGTCTTAAAATGATTTAGTGTTTAAATTGAATATCCAACCTTTAATAGAATAAATTATAAATTCCAAATTTCTTTTTGAGCGCTTAATTAGAAACGTAATTTCAAGCTTCTAAGTACTTTAAGATTAGATGATTCACGTCCCCACCCAAACTTAATGCATTCTCGAAAGTTATTATTTTATGCATTCACGAATATACACTGTTGGCCAAAAATTAAGGGGCAGTGACCGGACGTTTTCGCTTTTTACACGTTTTGTCAAATATCAACTGAAATATTCGACGAATTTGTCTTGAAATTCGAGGACGTAAAGCACATGTTTGACTTCAAGAACAGTAGAAACAGAAAACTACAATTAAAAAGTTAATATATTGAATATTTGATGAGATATGGGCATTTGTATGAAATAATTTATAAATGAGCATGTGCGAACTATATCAGAAATTTGTTTTCATGATTTGGTAGTCAATTCTATAGAGTAACTCATATAAATAGACCTGTCAAATATCGTGAAAACTCAGAAAGATACTTGCAATACACTGAGATAATTGACAAATTCGGAGGAAATGCCATATAACCCAATGGAATTCCCCCCCCCCCGAATTTGTTAATTAGCTCACTGTATTGCTGGTATCGTTTTGAGTTTTAACGATATTCGACTGGTCTTTTTATATGTGTTATAAATTATTTTATACAAATGATCATATTTCATCAAATATTCAATATATTAATTTTTTAATTGCAGTATACTGTTTCTACTGTTCTTGAAGTCAAACATGTGCTTTACATCCTCCAATTTAAACAACAGTTTGTCAAGAATTTCAGTTGATATTCAACAAACTGTGTTAAAACCGAAAGCATCCGCTCACTGCCCCTTAATTTTTGGACAGCAGTGTATATTCGTGAATGCGTATTTATGATATAGTGCAGACCTCTCTTAAATTGTAATGAAACGCGGAATTCAATGATGAAGAAAGTAATGAAAATTATTTTATCGAAACTGTGCATGACTTTTATTATTTTTTATAGCACGGTTTTGCTTTATTTTACTATCGGAGCTAAAATACAGGTTGTTCATAAATATCTCATTATTTCAAACAAGAAATATATTATAAAAAAAATTAAGTAATTTTTTTTACTAGAAAATTTAATGTGTGTGACTTCAAAGAAAAAAATCCTCCCTGGGCCCTGCCCCTGATGAAGTAGGTCCTAAAAGTACTTGAATATTGCAGTGCCATCGACAATCGAGTTGTGCGCAACGTTTCAGAAAAGTCGGTTTTACGGAAGTTAGTCAAAAACAGATTGCAAGAATTTAACAAGGCAGATAAACTACATATGAAGTTAAATATAAGATTATAAAATTCATAAAAATAAAGTTGTATAATTGAAGGATATTTGAGGGGAACGTATTCCAATGATGGAGAAATTTGCTTAGTACAATAAAAAGTTTAGTTGAACTATTTGCCTATACAAATGTTTTATAAACGGAACCTTCAAATAACAAGAAATAAGCATATTCGAGTCATATAAATGGCATGGATCAGAACCGTGGACTTATGCCTGAGTTGCCTCCATACTGGCAAAAACATACCAAAAAGACACAATAGCCCTTCGAAATCGTACTTATTATTTGATTGAGAACATGCATTAGACTTGTTTGCTTGACACTAATTCTCTTTTATAAGCCCTCGTCTGGATCAGAACTGGATAGACACAAGGAAATATACATTGCTAAAGAATATTTCCGGGAACTCCACAAAAAGTGTGCAACGGAGTCACTGGGAGTCGAACCCGGTGTCTTCCTTTACGTTTGCAAGTGATTAGCGGAGTAGTGTCTTAACCAATCGGCCACGGACATTACTGACAGCGGTAGTAAGTTTGGTATAGATTCACTGTTCAAAGTACAGATGAAACGGAGATCATTATTATAAGTGGTGTTAATGAATGGGTTTGGTATTCAATAAAGACAAGTTCGCTATAGAATGTTTTTACTACAGCATAAATCAAACTCCATGGCGTCACAATCCATGTAGGAACTTGGTCTGCACTACCCCATTTCACTTTGGTGACTATGGTGTTATATGAAATTTGTTCCAGTTAGCTGATCAGCCTGATGTGGAATCCCCAGACTTTAGTTCCCAAGCACGCTAGGTACTAATTTTATTGACCTTGAAGGTATGAAAGTTTGAGTTAACCGAATATCTAATCTAATATACTTACTGAAACTTGATCATGATAATCATATATAACAAGCAAAAATGTCAAAGGTATTACAACATTTGTTACGTAATTTTGGGCTCATCCCTATTTTTTACTTCATATTTGTTTTCTTCGATAAATTGTAACTTCGGCTACCATATGGGAAGTTATTCTGTTGAGTAGTGTGGGATTTATGAATGTTTAAATTTTGTAATTCCTAATGTTAAATTAATTTTTAAGGGGACTCGGCACTCAAACCTAAAAACTTTAATCAACTTAAAAAAATATTTTTGTATATTATTATGTAAATATTAAATAAAAATAATTCAATCCAAGAAAATTAAAAAAAATAAAATTATTTTTTCGACAAAATTGAAAAAAGTTCAATTTTAAACACTTATTTCAAAACGCTACTAGTATTTTACTTTTAAAATTTTCAGTTAATTTTTTTTGTGAGGTCATCAATGATATTTTGAATAGATTTAACAATCGGATTTTCTTTAATATCAATAGCTTTACAGAAAAAAATATTAACTAAATACAATTTGAAAAAAGCTTAAACAATTATTAGTTTTTGCACATATGATTTTTAAAAAAAATTGTCAAAATATTAATAATCGGATCCTTAAATCTCTTACATATAGTATGGTGTTCAACTAGAAAACATATCGGGATAAGCCTTAGCATTTTGAAAAAAAATATCTGAAAAACACGAACTGTGATAAATAGGTTTTAAGATTCCATTTTCAAAGAGGTTGTCGTGGTATTTACAGGGACAAAATGACAACAGATGTTTGTTAAATCAGCCGTAACTGTTGTTCTATAGGGAGCATCAGCCGGAAATTTTGTCAGGATGTAGTCGTAAGTATGTGGTATGTAGCAAGATAAAAATCTGAAAATCACAATTTTTACGAAATTTCGATATTTGTAGGGTGCCGAGTCCCCTTAATCGCTGTAAATCAGGTTATAATGCGGGTAGTTTTTGAAACATAACTCAAAAGCTACTTGGAAGAATGACCTATAATTTTGGATTCGTATATTTGAATCTTTTAAAAATCGATTTCTGTGTAAAGAAAAGAAAAAAAAAACATAGATTATAATTCGTATTTTTTTTCGAAATAAATAGGAATTGTAACCTATAAATGTTTCAACAGAAATCGATTTATAGAAGTTTCAGATATGCGAATTCAAAATTACAGCTCATTCCGTTAAGTAGATTTTGAGTCATGGTTAAAAAACTACCAGCATTGCAATCTGTTTTGCAACGATTAAAATATGAAATTAACATTAGTTGTCCTAAGCTTTAAACCTATCTTATACCTAAACTAGCGGCCCTCCCTCGCTTTGCTTCGGGTTAACCTTGAAAACCTTCATCTCTTTGTGTTTTCTGTAGACCTTTTTAATGTGTACAATAATTAGTACATTATTTTGATAAATCTTGTAGGGTTCAGCCTGCGTTTGCAATGTATAAGTGGAAAAAATGAAATTATTTACGATATCACATTAAAAACCTCAAAAATAACAGTATTTCTCCACTATTTAATGGATGTTATTATACATATAAACCTTCCTCTTGAATCACTCTATCTATTAAAAAAAACCGCATCAAAATCCGTTGCGTAGTTTTAAAGATTTAAGCGTACATAGGGATATAGGGACAGAAAAAGCGACTTAAACCTCAAAAATAACAGTATTTCTCCACTATTTAATGGATGTTATTATACATATAAACCTTCCTCTTGAATCACTCTATCTATTAAAAAAAACCGCATCAAAATCCGTCGCGTAGTTTTAAAGATTTAAGCGTACATAGGGATATAGGGACAGAAAAAGCGACTTAAACCTCAAAAATAACAGTATTTCTCCACTATTTAATGGATGTTATTACACATATAAACCTTCCTCTTGAATCACTCTATCTATTAAAAAAAACCGCATCAAAATCCGTTGCGTAGTTTTAAAGATTTAAGCGTACATAGGGATATAGGGACAGAAAAAGCGACTTTGTTTTATACTATGTTAGGATTATTTGACCGAATGTTTTTCTCTTTAGTATCCTAAAGCATAATGCACCGAAAAAGCCACATATGATGTCAAAATTAGGTATTCGGAGTAAAATTTTCAGAGTTTGGTACAATTTCAATATAAAGACAATCCTTTAAGCTTATGTTTTTAACATAAATTGAAAGAAGACATAATTTCCAGTCGAATGACTATTCCTATTTGTTTATCAGATACTTTCATGATTAAAATGTATTGGATTTTTTTTTGGTCGATTGTATTTGCAGTATGTCTTACATAATTTTGTAAGGAAGGTTGAACTTTTCCACATGCCGTTTATTTATAGACTAAAAGTGACATTTCTGAGTCATGCCATAGAAAAAACATACAATTTACTTATAAACAATTGAGAATGGCAAACGTATTATTAACGTCTAGTTTCATCCACTGTTAACAAGCTCATAAAATTTTGTGGACAGGCGCAATTTCAAACATGCGTACGTAGAAAGGAAGGAGCTTGAAGAATATTTAAATTAATTGTAATTTAAAAATAAATCGCTATAATAAGGGTAAGGAAATATAACTCATGATTCCTGTACAAAATTTAATAAGGAAGAAAACTATGATATTTTATCAAAAGGAATCATGTTTTCACCAAACGCTGAAATTTGAAAATTCGGTCGGTGAGCATACACACTAACGTGGAGATTCATGAGTTAAAGAACGGAAGGCATTTGTCAGTTTTCTTTGTCGCGTATGTTTCCAGAAAACATGTTTAAATTGCTGTAGAAATTTTTTTTAAACAGAATTATGTTCTATGAAAGACAATTTGTCATTACACAATTATTTTTTCATCAATCATACTGAATGGTAAACATATCATACTGTTGGGACGCAATATGCGAGCCTTAGCGTCCTAACATTCCTATTTAATATCGGAAGATTTAGCACAACGCACTCAATCACAATCAACCACTCACTCAATAATTGATGTGTTCGGACTTTTGCAATCATGAAAGACATGAGAACATTAAGCAATATCAATTCATTTGATTATATTGATTAGTTCGTGTCAATTTACACTAATGAGGGGAATCACGAACATTTTCCGCAAAAGCTAAGCAACAGGTGTCCAAGAAATACAGACGGCAGACGGTTGTCAGTTGCAAATAATAGTCTTGTCTTGTCATATAAATTCATATGACTTCAATTTACAACTGTTACCTTTGACCTGCAGACCACTTGACCATACGAGGCAGACAGAAGGTGGTCCTTAACATGTAAATTTGGTACTATGTCTGGAGGAGATATGCCATCATTGGACAGTAGGGAGTTTTGATGATCTTGGTGGACAAAATTCATTTTTCCGATTAGCTCGGAATTTAACAAGACCGCGTATACTGGTAGCTGAATGTCTCTTTTGTCGAGATCCGTACGAGTTTTGTCAAAAAAACCCGATGTGTCGATTAACTACGACCGTAAAGAAGGCAGTTGATTTGAGAGACTTTCAACAGTTGCATTATTTTTCTGTAAGTTCGAAAGCAAGTCGTGACTTTTCTGTTTTATTTGAAAGCAGGAGTTTACTGGACATATGTCACATGTTTGTCACACGATTTAACCTATTGTTGTTTGAAAATAAGCGCCATCTTGTTTTCAAACTTCATCTTGACTTTTAATACAGTATTAAGCATTATTAAGCAATAAGCATTTTTTAAAATCAAAGTGCCATTCCTAAAGTTTTGAAAACTTAAGACAGCTCCTGCGAAAGTTTGCGAATCATTAAGTTATATTAACTTGAAGTGTGCGTCTGAGTGTTTAATTCAAATCTTGCAAGTCAATTTTCACCACTTTTATATATCCAATTGAGCTGAAACTTAGAATACATGTGTAGTTTCAAAAACAATACAATATTATAATTAAAAAAAATAATAATATAAGTAATAATATAATATAATAATAATAATAATAATAATAATAATAATATAAATAATAAAATAAGTCAAATATTTATCACTGTTTGGTTATTTTATTACTGATACATTCGAAAACCCAGCAAAACCTAATCGTCCAGGTGCTAGGAGTGAAAAAACTGCAAATCGTGATACAGTTATACCGTTTGGTCAGTATCTAATCTATATTAATACAAAGCATATAAGAAGGAGAGGCATCGCGGAAAGGGCGGGGAATTCAAGATGTCGGCCGTTATTCAAAATGGCGTCAGTTTCGGGAATTAGTGCAATTTCGTTTCTATTCATCATATAAAAGCATGTTTGATGGAAATTTAGATGTTTTTAGATAAAAATATTATTTGTAACACTTTACAGCACAGTCGAAAAGTATTTATGAATTCAGTTTGCATGTTTGTCTGTCTGTCTGGTCGTCTGTCTAGTCGCGCACTAACTCAAAAAAAAAACCGGATATCCAGATAATTAAAATATGGTATTGTAGTATACCGTAACAAGTTCAGTATTCATTTTCAAGTGTGCATCATTCATAGTTCATTTACAGGGGCAATCAAAAGTATTCGGTTACATTATGGTCTGTAGACGAAAATCGCTTGCAGTGTGTTTTAATGATGTTATACTCTTTGTAACATATTCAAATTAATATACATCAGTGCGGTGCAGTACAAGATACTTCCTGTAGAATATGCAGTGCGTAGCAGTTTTCGTTCATTTACAGGGGCTCACAAAATAATACGGTCACAGGACTTTCAATAAAAACTATGCTGTCTATGCGCGTTTATAATTTTATAATGTGTTTTTGAACTTTGCTAGATATGAAAGAATTTCAAATTGTCACTTTTCCAGGAACATGCGATGCTTTAATTTATGACAGGCCAGTTCTTATTAAGATTTTAAAGCCTCACCAGTCTTCTAAAACCTTTAATGATTACTACATTAACACATTTTAACCCCATTTATGTAACAACATTGAGAGTTTTAGCTGCCAAAGAATAGATTTTATATGGGATAGATACATTACACCAAGCATTAAAGGTGAAACCAGACAAAAAAGGGGTTCAGGAACCAGGCGGCAAGTGCTATCGCATGTGAAACTACCTAAAATTTGGCAAGATTTCTAAAGAAATTCAAGTAATAAAGAAGAGTTATTTAATCTGCTTGGAACACTAGCTATAAATACCATAAAAAATGCACAAGTTATAACCACTTCATGTGAAGAAGTTAAATGAAATAATATTGCACTAAGTTCCTTAATTGGAATGACTTGCCCTGGTTATGAAGAAGCTGATACAAGGCACCTCAAAGACATGACAGAAAACGGATTGAAAAATATTGTTATACGCTCTGTAGATACTGATGTATTAGTTTTAGCAATTGCACATTTCTTTACTTTGTCAGATAGACCCCTGCAAACTGTTTGGATTGCATTTGGAACAGGGAAGAATTGCAGACTTATTCCCGTCCATACTGTAGTTGCAGCAATTGGAAAAGAAAAAGAAACTTCGTTACTAGGACTCCATGCTTTCCCAGGCTGCGACAACAATCCTGGTTTCACAGGAAAAACAAAAAAGTCAGCTTGGAAGACATTGATTTTCTATAAAGATGCTACTATCGCATTTTCATTTTTATCAAAACCGCAAACTTCCATATCTGACGATATTCTAAATATTTTAGAAAAATTCGTTGTATTGTTGTACTGTTCAACATGTAACAGCATAAGTGTAAATGGTGCTAAACAGGAATTGTTTATGACAAAAAATCGTCCTATTGAACATCTTCCACCAACCAAGGGTCCACTAGAGCAACACATTTTAGGGAGTGCTTTCCAAGCTGGACACATTTGGGGACAAGCACGTGAGCGGGAAATATGTTCCCCCTCTCGAAACAAATGGGGATGGTGGTTGGATGATTTTTCATGGAAATTAAAATGATCGGAGCTGCTCGAGAGTGCAGATTCTTGCAAAGAACTGATAAATTGTATTTGCAAAATCTGCAAAAATAAGTGTAGTTGTAGGAAGGTTGGTCTTTCTTGCACATTATTGTGGAGCTGTAAAAACGAATGTGAATGAGAAATAATATGCTACAAACTAAAGTTTCTATATTCTGCAATTTTATGTCATTCATTTGCTATGTAGCATTCATTTTTTAATATGTTGTATAAGTAAGGCATTAGTAAAATGCATTTTTATTATTTATTTAATCCATTCATTTTACTCACTATATAATAAAAAATATTTTAATAATTGAATTGTTTCATTTTAAGTATATTTCTGATATTAAAAAAAAATTCAATTAAAAAAATCGAAAGTGACATCAAAGGCACTTTTATATGACGAAAACGGAAAAAATTGAATAACAGCCTAAATCTTAAATTCCTAAGACATTTCCTAAGACAAAAAAGGGGTTCAGGAACCAGGCGGCAAGTGCTATCGCATGTGAAACTACCTAAAATTTGTGTGGTGAAAGCCTGGCCAAATGAAAGCATTTGGCCAGGCTTTCATTATGCCTCTCTTATATGCATTTTTTTAATATAAAGAAGATACTAACCAATAGGGATATAGGGATATTATTATTAAAAATTGTAGTTATTTCATACCTAGCACCTCTCTTAATAACAATCGATTTAGCTGATGATCTATAAAATTTATACACAAGTTATAAAGGCACTGTGCTCGGAGACATTAATGTAACGGTAACCGTATTATTTTGTGAGCCCCTGTAAATAAACGAAAACTGCTATGCACTGCTTATTCTATAGTAAGTATCTTGTACTGCACCGCACTGATGTATATTAAATTGAAAATGTTACAAAGAGTATAACATCATTAAAACACATAGCAAGCGATTTTCGTCTACAGACCGTAATATAACCGAATACTTTTGATTGCCCCTGTAAATGAACTATGGATGATGCACACTTGAAAATGAATAACAAACTTGTTATGATATACTACAATACCATATTTTAATTATCTGGATATCCGGTAATTTTTTTTTTGAGTTAGTGCGCGACTAGACATACGACCAGACAGACAGACAAACAGGCAAACTGAATTCATAAATACTTTTCGACTGTGCTGTAAAGTGTTACAAATAATATTTTTTATCTAAAAACATCTCAATTTCCATCAAACATGCTTTTATACGATGAATAGAAACGAAATTGAACTAATTCCCGAAAATAACGCCATTTTGAATAACGGCCGCCATCTTGAATTCCCCGCACTTTCCGCGATGCCACCCTTTCTTATATGCTTTGTATTAATATGGAGTAGATACTGACCAAACGTTATAACTGTATCACGATGTGCAGTTTTCACCTTATTTTTGTCGTGTAGCACTTGGACTATAATTAAACTTCAACGCAATAATTTTGTCCGCCTAGATCCTCAAAACGCCCCACTGTGCAGCGTCCTGATTGAACAACAAGAAGCACCAATCAAAAAACAAACTATATCAAGTATATAACTATTATTACAATTTTTTTTGTATGTAAACTATTATATATTTTTTTATATAGTATGCATTCGAGCTTCGCTTCGAGAAAGATATAGTCTACTTTCGATCATCACTTTTGAAGGTTGTATCCAGTCGACTAGTGCATTAAAATATATTTATTTTACGAGACTCTCTCTTTAGAAAAGTACTTATGCCAAAAATGCTGCTTTGCGCGCTGGCGCTTTGGAGTTATTAATTTAAATAAGAGAACTGCATATATATTTTGCAGCAACCTTCTTAAGATGAATAAGCTCATACATTTATATCGATATGGTAAAAACGAATAATAAGTGAAAGTACAGCTTTTACAATTTTAAATGATTCGTAAAATATTGAAGACCTCTAGGTTGTGTCATCTTCAAGATGATGCCTGGATTATGACTCAGTACGGGGTACTGCTCCCAGGTATCAAATTACAAATTATTCATTGTGACTATTGTATATATGCATTTAGATAAAATGTTTGAGGGCATGTACATGTACAGCATAGCCCAAATTATCATTATTTTTAATTAAGTTAAACTTTTAAGTTTGTTAAAGACAAACTTCCCTAAAATTTTGACAGATCAACATGATCTGAAGTTAATTAAATATTTTCATTAATTTATTCAGCAACATGTTGAATTAAGATATTTGTTAAGGAAAGGAGAATATCTTTCCTAGGATTAAGTTAATTTCTTTTTAATAAATTTTGTAAATACATTTTAAATATATGTGTTGTAAATAAACAATTAAGTTAAAATAATTTGAATTCTTACTATTTACCACTATACATAAAATGTGTCATATTTAATTCGTTTTTAATTAATTATTTTTAGGTATCTATATTTAGGGTAGCCATTTAGTTTACTTCTTCCCGCCATTCCTTGTATCATTTAAAGGGTTTTACTTTATGTTAAATTTTAATTTAAAATTTAAGGTGGAAGATTCATAGATAACAGAACTTCGAAAAACACAAAGCAATTTTAATGTATTTTAACGATTAATCTTAACGTGAGCGTTGTTTTATTTTATCCCTTTTGGCTCGCGTTTCCTGTTATTATAATATAGGTTACGATCACTTTAATTTAATTTTAAATAAGTACTTTAAATGCTCTCAATTTGCTTTTCATGGTGGTTATTAAATGTATGTTGAACAGATTTAAGAATAGCAGTAGCAAATAAATATAAGCGCAAATATTCTATCCAACACATACGAATTGAGTTTTTCCAAATTAGCGAAAAATGACCAAGCCGGAATTCGAACCCAGAATCTGACTGAAATTGCCAATGCGGTACCGATTGAGCTACCTGGGCCGATAACCGTCGGGCATATTTCGCTCAGATAATCTTATTAGAAATAGCATCTGGTCTGCTATTAAGTTCAGCTCATCAGAATATAGCGAAGGCAATGGAACTATGGATACGTAAATACACTGCCATTGCTAATAAAGTTATCTGAGTGAAACATGCTCGCCGGTTGTCGGCCCAGGTAATTCAATCGGTAGAGCATTGGCTATTTCAGTGGAAAGTTCTTGGTTCGAATCCGGGCTTGGAAATTTTTTCGTTCAGTTGGAAAAATTTAATTCGTATGAATTTATCATTAAGCTGCGAAATGAAATTTAATATATTTTGGGATTATAAGCGTTTATATGAAAATGCAGGAAATACCTCAGACGCTTAGATGGTTATTTTTTAACAAGAATTTTTTCGAGTAAACATTCTGAAGCCGAGGTCAACCAAAGTCTCGTCTTCTTACTGATAAAGTTTGAAAAAAGTTTATTAAAAACTGTGATATTACTATCACATTGTTTTTATTTCCCGTATTTTATTCGCTGTTTTTCTGCCGTTATTTAGCGCAAACACACTATCGGCGTTTCTTTCCTTCACGTAGCTGGTGACTTCATCGTTCCTCCATTCTCCCTGCTAGGCTAGCTTTGGAAGCAGTTCCTTGCGTCTTCTTTCTGTGAAAACGATAAGTCATTTGATTTGCGCATGCGCTAGTGCCGAGCATTGCCGCTCCCGCCATGTTTGGAGGTGTGGCCTTTCCTGCCGAAACGTATTGAATTCGTCTTTACTATTCTAAATTAATCTAATTTGTTTATAGTTATTTCTTCATTATTTAATTATCGAATCCTTTCAAAAATTTCCTTTCTTTAACTTTTAGAAACCCCAGTTCTTTAATATATATAAGAATGTAACGTATTTTTAATTCAGAGGAACCCTAAACTTAGATTGACGATGTAAGGTGATTGCTGTCGGCTCAAGTTTCCGTTTTTATCGGAACTTGCGTTTCAATATGCCAAATTGAAATTATTTTAATCGTTCTTAAAATACAGAATTATGATAAATATTTCCAAAAGTGATGCTGGAAATTATTTTATTTATATTTTTAAAGAGTTTGCCAAGCTAATTTAAATTCTTCAGTATGTTGTAAGATTTTCTTTATATCGTATGCCAAATGCAAAATTTTAAATTATTCTGCGGAATCTTCAATGACATCTTCTTTGAATGGAATGCAGTGACCTAAAAAAAGTTCTTGATATGCCTTCCTATCCTATCTTTATTTTCTATTCTTCCTATCCTATCAATGTCAAAATAAAGATTGGATAAAACCGCACTATACTTGTCTACATTTTCGGTCTTCTTCATGGTTTTCCAGATCACCTCTAAGTAAGATACTTTATTTTATTAATATTAGATTATTTCTTTTCAAGAACGTTTTTTTTACCTAAAGAACAATTAATTGGAATTACTGCTCACAATGCACCAGCAATAAATAAAAAACCACGGCACAGTAACTGCACTCATTCCACATATAATGAAACGCATATGTTTCTATTCATGTGTTTTAACCCTCAACATTCTTTGCTATGCCACAAAAATCTTTTTTTTTCAGTGCTAGTGAGGAGTCGAAGTCGTCTACGAAGGACTGTAAAATTACTAAAAATTGGAAGAGTAAATCAACAAATCGTGCCAAAAACTGCCAACAAAGCAAGAGGGGAAAAGCGAAACGCACACCCGCAGCTAAAAAGCAATCATAAATAAAGTGTGCCTCATCTAGTGATTCAGCCTCATAGGCAAAAGACGGACTAACGGATATGGAACAAGCCCCCCCCCCTCATTAGTGCGCCAAGTTTTCAAATAGCTAACCACCTAAGCTGCACACAAAGCCTAGTAGTGATAACAGCCATTAAGATTCAATGGACACTGATAGCATTAAGCGCATTCACGAAGAAATAAAAATTATAAATACCACAAGTTCAATGAAGCAAGGGAAAGAAAGTGACAAAATATATAAGTGACAAAATGCAACAGTGTGTAACTACAAAGATAGTGAGAACTACCACCGACAAAAGTCGCAATATGACAAATTACCGAAAGTGACAAAAAACCAGCGAAAGATTCGCAATATGACCAATTTCAAGAAAGTGACAAACATTACCAGTACAAGATAGTGACAGCAAGATAAAGACAATGACGAACATATCTCAACAGGGTCGAGCCTATAAGCGGCAAAAAATCCTAACAGAAAGTAAACAAATAAAAAAGAGACTAGCCCATAAAAGAGGCGTAACCATGACAACGACAAACCACCATGATAAAGACAAGCCAATATAAACGGCAAAAATGAGTCTGTAGACTTATATCCCATGATCGGGGCGTTCAGACCCCACAACAACAACAAACGGCAAAAATCAAACACTGCAAACAATATACAGGCAATGGCATATGAAAGGAAATGAAAACACCAGCGATATCCTAAATAACAATGTCAGTAAGTATAGAATAATTGAAGGTACAAATAAATAATAAAGGTAGTTAGTAGTAATTTTTTAGAATTAGAAATAAATTAAAGTTTGTAGTTAAGGAATAAAATGCAAGTTCATCCCCCCCCCCCCCTGTAAACTGTTAGGTAACTTTAGTATCCCCTCTAATATTTAATTTTTTGTATATGTTAGTTAAGCAGTTTTTATTAGCAATTTTTAACTTAAATTAAGCTTTTCAGTACACTGATAAAAATTTCACCGTTGGATTACGGGAAAAGCTTGGCAGCACAGACTCCAAGATTTTCCTGTAATATTACAGTTTGTACCGTAATCTATTTAGACTGTATTAGACCGTAAATGGCAGTAAATTTCAAGAACGTATCTGACCGTAAACCACAGTAACTTTCAAAAACGTATCTGACCGTAAATAACCGTTACTTTCAAGAACGTATCTGACCGTAAATAACCGTTACTTTCAAGAACGTATCTGACCGTAAATAACCGTTACTTTCAAGAATGTATCTGACCGTAAATAACCGTTACTTTCAAGAATGTATCTGACCGTAAATAACCGTTACTTTCAAGAATGTATCTGACCGTAAATAACAGTTACTTTCAAGAATGTGTCTGACTGTAAATCACAGTAATATACAGGGTGTCCCAAAAGCCTCCGTACAACTTCAAAAATTGATTAAAAAAATAATAGGCCTACCGCAAAAATATTTACAACAGTACACAGAGTAACTTAAAAAGTTTTTTTCTACTACCTTAGTATACTTGTACATGAGATCCTTTCGTTGCACGAAGAATATCAAGTCGATATTCCAATTCCCTTCACGTGCGTTTCAGCATGCTAACATCAACAGTAGTTACAACTGTTTGATGAAATAAAATGTTGAAACAAAAGATCCAAACAGCAGTAGCTACTGTTGATGTTAGCATGAAAAACATTTGTGGATTGAATTGAAATACAGTCTTGATATTCTTCGTGCTACGCAAGTATCTCATTTTGAAGTTTACTAAGGCTGTAAAAAAAAACTTTTTAAGTTACTCTATGCACTGTTCTAATTATTTTTGCTGTAGGCCTATTACTTTTTTAAAAATAAATTTATGAAGTTGTACGGAGACTTTTGGGACACCCTGTAGATTATAAATTATCGTATATGACTGTAATATCAAGATTGTAAATAAGCATAAATGCCCATCATTTTCTACTCATTTACATATATCGCTGTAAATTGCAGTAGTTATCAGAACTGCAAATGACCATGAAATAGTTATTTCAAGAATTCGCATGATTACTTCCAACAGTAACTGTATATTTATACATAGGATGTCAAGAAATGCAACATTTTATTTCTGTATAAGAGATAAATAGTATAAATTGCAAAAATGTCCATAAGGTACAAAATTTCAATTCTATACTTTTCATCTCCATGGAGATATTTCCAAAATTAGTTTTTATACATTCTTTGTAACCAAACAGGTGGCTTCAGTACCTCCAAAAATCAGGAATTATCTCACTTTGCCATGCAATTCGAAACATGGAATCTAATCATTATTGGAGAATAATGTCTACAAATCTGATATTTAAATGTATTGATTAATAATAATGTGTTGATGTAATTGATGGCACATTAAATCTTAGTTTGTAAACATTCGCCAAGCTTGAACAGATTTCACTTTTCAAATTGCATGCAAAGTGAAGCAAGTCACAATTTTTGACTCTCTGCAACTTCATAATGTTTGGAGATGATTAAAACCAATCCACATTTTTGCAGATTACATTATTTATCCATCTCATATAGATACAAAAATAAACTGTATAGCTTTTTTTAGACAGCCTGTATATTTAAAACTTGATAATATTTCTAAGATTATTCTACCACTACATATATATGGTGGTTTGCATATAATTTTTTTAAACAATTAGCGACTTTCTCAATATTACATATTTTTTCTATTTACAACACTATACAGCTTACAAAATAAAATTATATTTAGCATTGAAAAATGACATGTGTATAAGTTTTATTAAACATGATTGTTTCATATTTCCGAAAAAAAAAATTACGTAAAACTTCATATACAAGTGTAGTAATTTTTGCCAACATCTAAGTAAAATAAAAATTAACTTAAGCAATATTAACCAGGCAGAGTAACAAACACTTATCAAATTTGTTACAAATCACAGGCTAAATTTGTCCAAACCCTAACACAATATCAAGTATAACTCGTAGCTCAACAATGCACACCTTTGAAAAATATAGAAAAAATCAGAAATTTTTTTAGTACTTATCTCTTATTTAATATCATACTCTGAATATTTACGATTATGTATTCGTAACAACAAATGAACTTATTCATGATTTTTTTTAATGTAATGAGGAAGGTGATTATAATAAACTTTTGCATAATAATGTATCAAAGACATAATTTAATGAATATCAAAATGTTAAAATTATTTCTATTTCTTTCAATATAACTTTTGTTTTAAGTTTTTTGAGAATCACTTCGGTATTTATCTACTTGCACATTCTTTTGCATTTTGATGCCTGGGTTCTTTTGGTTTCTACCCAAACCCAAGTGAGATTAATGTCGTTTTAGCTAATAATGCAGGAATAGAGTATAATATTTGCCTTTTAAAAAAATCACAAAAACACTTCAGTTTTGTGTTAAACATTTTACTTGGAGATAGTATAAAACATGGATTTATCTGTAAAAATGGGAAATTGTTCAGGATCATCGGAGAAAAAAAAATTCTTGGTTGAAAATACTACAGCCAAAATAAACTATTTGTAAAAATGCAAATAACTTAACCACTTCAACGTCCGTTTAGATAGGGAACAGTGTTATTACCCCCGATTTAACTTGGGTCAGCTACTGTGGTTAAATAATGAATGTTTACATACTGGGAAGTACTATACAGATTTTCGTGTTTTGGGAAGGACAGGATAGAATGCTGAGTCATCAATTTCACATTTCAGTAACATCCTGCCTTTTGTTCTGTGACTAATTTATCAATGTCCAGAACACCCTGAAATAATGAACAATTTCATCAATTTTCAAAAACTAAAGAAACTCTAAATCCTAATTTCAGGAAAAATTTTAATATAACAAGGAATGATCTTCTAAGAACTGTTCAAGAAAAATCTTTAAAATATGTCATCACACATATTAAAAACAAGCATTTTTTTAAATAATTTAAAAAAATTCACAGACAAAAATAAAAATTTTAATTCAGGAACTCTGAAATTATTTATTCTGTACATATTTTACATAAGATACGACAGGTTTTAAACAATACATCTAAATGCTGCTAATTTTGTCATCAACTTCCTGACTTTATTTATATTACATGATTTTGGATTTTACTTTGCTTTTGAACTTTTTTCAGGATTGATGTCCAAAAAAGCTCTGAAAATAAAGAAAAAAATATTAATAGTATCACATCTTTTAAAAAATAACGTTACTGTAAATACATCAAGCCATAATCGAATGAACAACTAATCTCGTAATTATCAAATTATAACAGATAGCAGATATTAAACTCCTCAATAACACGTGCATAGAATGTCTACAAAATAACATTCATGAAGAAAAACTTTTTGTGCTTTATAAACCCTTTATTGTTTTTCTTATCTTTAAAGCCAGAACAAAATGGATTAATTAGCATATATGACAGAACTCAATAGCCCACTAGTGTCAATGAGTGGTAAGAAATTTCATTTGAGCTCATTCATTACTGAATACATGTTATCTAACAGGTTATAAGTAACATTTGTTGTAGGCAACTACACTGCACCATGAATTTAAATTTTTTGATTTGATTACCAAGATCTGCAAAGTATGTGAAGAAAATAGTGTTGACACTAGACCAAAAGTTCTTTTAACTGATCGACAAATTTTGCATTTTTTTCTGCAACTGATCAACAAATTTTGAATTTTTTTTTTTTGCAACTGGCTAAAGGATTTCATGATTTTTCCCCACAATCAACTGACAAATTTCGTGACTTTCTCTCACGATAAATCGACAATTTTTGTATTTTTTCCATGCGACTGATTTAAGAATTTCGTGATTTTTCCTTGCATTCAATTGACGAATTTCGCAACATTTTTTAGATTTTCTCCTCAATTAACTAGCAATTTTTCCGATATTTTGTCGTACCAATCGAGGAATTTCGAAATTTTTTTCGCCATAATCATGCCTTTTTACCCTCAACTGATTGGCAAATTTTGAGATATTTTCCATCAACTGATCTGGTCATAAAAAAAAAAAAGAAAAATTAAAGTTTTTGATTTGTTGGAATTTTCCAAAGTTTTTAGTTTGTCTTAGTATCTTAAACACTATTATGCCAAATATAAAGTATATAGAGCTGTAAAGTAATATAGGACAAAATTAGCACTCGCCATCCGGCGAGTAATACTGAAAATTTGGCGACTGACTTTATTATATTACCACTGGCCAAACTTAATAGCCACACTCACCAACTGTGATGATTGAATGGAAACAGATTTTATTTCCTGCTGTCGCTCGTCGAATATCGAAACCATTTGGCGAATTTCATGATTTTTCCCCTGAAACCATTTGACGAATTGAGAATCTTTTTTCTCGAAGCCAATCAACGATATTCACACACACCCCCCCCCCCCTCCCCGAGACAATTTGATGAATTTTGCGAGTTTACTGCTATTAATTGTTGAATTTCGTGATTTATCGACTATCGATTAACGAATTTCACGACAAACTTTGTGGTTTTTTCTGCGACAGATCAACAAACTTTGCAGTTTTTCCGCGACAGATCCAGGAACTTTGTGTTTTTTCAACCACAGATCGACGAACTTTGTGTTTTTTCAACCATAGATCGACGAACTTTGCATTTTTTTCACGACTGATCGACGAACTTTTCGCTTTTTAAGCGACTGGTCAACGAACTTTTCGCTTTTTAAGCAACTGGTCAACGAACTTTTCGCTTTTAAAGCGACTGGTTGACGAACTTTTCGCTTTTAAAGCGACTGGTTGACGAACTTATCGCTTTTTAAGCGACTGGTCGACGAACTTTTCGCTTTTTAAGCGACTGGTCGACGAACTTTTCGCTTTTTAAGCGACTGGTCGACGAACTTTTCGCTTTTTAAGCGACTGGTCGACGAACTTTTCGCTTTTTAAGCGACTGGTCGACGAACTTTTCGCTTTTTAAGCGACTGGTCGACTAACTTTTGCATTTTTTAAACGACTGGTCGCCAAACTTTGCATTTTTTAAACGACTGATCGACGAACTTTGCGTTTTTTCTGCGACAGATTGACGAACATTGTGTTTTTTAAGCGACTGATCGACGAACCTTGCATTTTTTGGGGACAGATCGACGAAATTTGCATTTTTTGGTGACAGATCGACGAACTTTGAATTTTTTGGTGACAGATCGACGAACTTTGCATTTTTTGGTGACAGATCGACGAACTTTGCATTTTTTGGGGACAGATCGACGAACTTTGCATTTTTTGGGGACAGATCAACAAACTTTGCATTTTTTGGTGACAGATCAACGAACTTTGCGTTTTTTCCGTGACAGATCGACGAACTTTGTGGGGTTTTTTTCGCGACAGATCGACCAACTTTGCATTTTTTGGTGACAGATCGACGAACTTTGCATTTTTTGGGGACAGATCAACAAACTTTGCATTTTTTGGTGACAGATCAACGAACTTTGCGTTTTTTTCGCGACAGATCGACCAACTTTGCATTTTTTGGTGACAGATCGACGAACTTTGCATTTTTTCGCGACAGATCGACAAACTTTACATTTTTTCTGCGACAGATCCACGAACTTTCGTTTTTTCAACCACAGATCGACGAACTTTGCATTTTTTTCACGACTGATCGACGAACTTAAGGTTTTTAAACGACTGATTGACGAACTTAAGGTTTTTTAAATGACTGATTGACGAACTTAAGGTTTTTTAAGCGACTGATCGACGAACTTTTCGTTTCTTAAGCGACTGGTCGACGAACTTTTCGTTATTTAAACGACTGATCAACGAACTTTGTATTTTTTTAAATGACTGATCAAAGAACTTTGCGTTTTTGCTGCGACAGATTGATGATCATTGCATTTTTTAAGCGACTGATCGACGAACCTTGCACTTTTTGGGGACAGATCGATGAACTTTTCATTTTTTAAATGACTGATCAACGAACTTTGCATTTTTTCTGCGACAGATCGACGAACATTGTGTTTTTTAAGCGACTGATCGACGAATCTTGAGTTTTTTGGAGACAGATCGATAAACTATGCGTTTATTCCACAATCGATCGACGAAATTTGCTTTTTTTCCCCGCAACTGATCGACAAACTTTGCATTTTTTGGTGACAGATCGACGAACTTTGCATTTTTTGGTGACAGATCAACGAACTTTGCGTTTTTTCCCGCGACAGATCGACGAACTTTGTGGGGTTTTTCTGCGACAGATCGACATACTTTGCATTTTTTCTGCGACAGATCCACAAACTTTTGTTTTTCAACCACAGATCGACGAACTTTGCATTTTTTTTTTCACGACTGATCGACGAACTTAAGGTTTTTTAAGTGACTTATCTGACGAACTTTTAGTTTTTTAAGCGACTGGTCGACAAACTTTTCATTTTTTAAACGACTGATCAACGAACTTTGCGTTTTTTAAATGACTGATCAACCAACTTTGCACTTTTTAAATGACTGATCAACGAACTTTGCATTTTTAAAATGACTGATCAACGAACTTTGCATTTTTAAAATGACTGATCAACGAACTTTGCATTTTTTAAATGACTGAACAACAAACTTTGCGTTTTTTAAATGACTGATCAACGAACTTTGCGTTTTTTAAATGACTGATCAACGAACTTTGAGTTTTTTCTGTGACAGATTGACAAACATTGCGTTTTTTGGGGGACAGATCGACGAACTTTGCATTTATTCCACAATCGATGGACAAAATTTGCTTTTTTCCCATGACTGATCGAGGAACTTTGCATTTTTTGGTGACAGATCGACAAACTTTGCTTCTTTTCCGCGATCGATAGGTGAATCTCAATCAAATAAAATATAAATTCAGAAATTTATTTAACAACCTAATTGTTAAGGGTCCTTAACACATTTAATGGAACTTGAAAAATACACTGCATATATAAAACTTAACTTTCTTCCCTTTTTTATAATAAAAATAAACATTTTACATAATCATTCTCAGTTGACTTAATTTTTTCAATGGTATTTTGTCATGTCTGCATTAATGTAATTCTTTAAAGAGAACGTAAAATAATAGTGGGGTTTAAAGATTTTTTTCTCCCTCCCAAACATTACAACTCCCCTCCATTTAAAAATGTTGGTAGGGAGGCTCCCCTCCTTGTTAAAATTGAATTTCAAGCCCTGTAAAATTGTTTATATGCATTGTTTATATGCTGGGAGGAAAGCAATAATTATACAATGAGTTTAATTAAAAGCAAATTAAAATTAAATTGAATTTAAAGGTATTATAACTCTGTAAATTATATCAAGGGTATTAATACTCTATATGAATGCTTACAAACCAGTATAAAAGATAATTAAATTATGTGCCCATAACTTTACATAAAATTGACATTTAATACAGGATAAACAATAAACAAAAGAAATTAAGATCTATTTAAACTGTAACTTTACTTGTGACTCATAAATAACATTCTCTTTTTTACCATGTCTACCATATACATCCAAATTTTCCATTGTCCAAGCACTAATTGTACTAAAACTCATATTATAAATCATTACTATCAATGGCCAATTAAAAATCAGCTTTAAAACCCAAATAATGAAAAGATGGAATACGATTGGTCAGGAAAGATTCATAAAAGTTTTCCTCTATCTGTCAAAAGTGCTTGGATACATATCGGGTTCTTTTAAATAGAATATTTATTAATATTTGCTGCAAAAAACAACTAAACTATCTGACTGGAGATATATGTTATCAGGGGGCGATCCAGGCAAAATTTGGGGCCTTTTTAAGGCCCCGTCACAAAAATCAATTTAATAAAATGGGCCCCTTCACAAAAATCAATCTGATAAAATGGACCTCTTCACAAAATTCCTTTTACTAAAATAGGTCCTTTCACAAAATTCAGTTCCATAAAAACTTACCATTTAATATTTATTTATTATTTTGTGATGTTTTAAAATGTGTAATTTGTAAACAAACAAGTTCCCCAGAGAAGAAAACTTCAGTAAAAGGATTTTAAAAAGTTTTTGTTTATAAATGCTTGGTTCAAATTTGAGTATAACTGGATTTCAAATTTCGTTACAAAATGTTATTTTTCAGAAAAATATAATAAATTTCACAAAAATAACCTTTATTTTTCACAAAATGGGCCCCAAGAAAAAAAACCTGCCTCGACTCCTGGTTATTGCAGAAATGAACTAAGTTGCCCTTTTTGAATTATCAAAACAAATTTTAATTAACAATTAAAAATACAAAATATTAATTTTTTTTAAAAAATCCAAAGGAAAATAAAAGTTTAATTCAAGCATGATTTAAATTCCTAAAATAACCAAAAAATTAAAAATTTGTATTTTTAATTAATTTATTAAAAAACATCGAAATCAATGTTAAGTGAATGTAAACAACTTTACAAAGCAATACTCAAAAAATAATTTATTTAAAATATTAAAATGGTTCCATTAATTAAAATTTTAGACAAGTAAGATGAGTAAAAGGTTACCCTAACTAAATTAAAAAATATATATACTAAAAAAGATTATATTAAAGATTATAAAAACAATGAAAATTTAACGTAAACAATATAATGTTAAGTCTATAGGGCGCCATTTGCAATTTAGAATAAAAACAGTGTTTACAAAAATATAACTTATACATATTAAAACCCATCAAAACTAAAAATAATGAATACTAAAACCATGTAGGGTAGATGTGCCAGTAATGGACCGCCTTCCAGTAATGGGCCACCTTCAACATTTTTGGTTTATAAAAAAATAAATAATAAAAATTCAGCTTTTTTTATTTCATTAATATGCTTTTTTAAAATTCTAGTTTTAAATACAATCATAATATCAATTATCTATTATTTTTTGTGGGGTGTCCATTACTGGAATTTAGGGTGTTTTGATTTATTTTTGTTATTTATAATTAAATTTCGATTCACATTGAGAAATGTGACTATGAGCATGTTTAAATATTGTTGGTAGATTAATATAATATTAAAAAATATGGAATATAACAATTATAACTATTAATTAAAAAATATTTTTTAAAGAAATTCCTTAAGGGTGTCCATTACTGGCACATCTACCCTACGTATTATAAGCTAAGATGCCATTAATGTTTAAAGTTGTTAAAAGTATGAAAACATATTAAAAAGTGGGTGCACAAAAGGAGGATGTTAAATGAAAACACCACTGGAAAAACATGAGGAAAAAATGAAGTTTTGAAAATTGCATCAATACTATAGGTGCAGATACCCAACATTTGGAAGGAGTCACTGGCTCCTAAACCCAAAAAATCCAGTGGCCACAATTGTAAAACAAATGCATAAAAACAATAGTATTTATATAGGGTAAAAAACTAAAAAAAAAAATAATAATAATTAATTCAAAGTGTAAAGTAATTTATTTAATATAAACACGTGTACAACAAAATTTGAATATTAATTAAATCTTAAATCATGTACAGTCAGAAGATAAAGTTGGGCAAGATACGGTTTAAAAAACAATATGTAGATAAGCTAAGCAATCATGATAGCGGGGAATATCAGAAAAACAATATTTCTTATTTTGATTTTGCCAGACAAAAGTACATATGACAGAAAATCTGAATTTGTGAGAATATTTTGCACTATAAAAATAAAAACACACTTCAAACATTTGTTTATATATATATATATATTTAAATCACAGTCTATGTAAAATAAAATTATCAGATGTTACGAATAACATTGCTATTCGAATATATTTAATAGTTTGCTGTGTTAAACAGATCATTCTGAAATGTTATTAAAAGATAACAATAATGTGTGTGTTTTGGTCTTAATCTTAAAAAAAAAATATCAACATTTCACGATGGGGACTGGGAATACCAGAAATAGATTACTTTTAAATCACATGGCGACTTAAACATCAAAAGTTAGTGGCCACAGCAAAAAATTTAGTCGCCACGTGGCGACTGGCGGCCGTGAATCTGCACCTATAATCAATACATGTACAAAACTTAAAAACAATGATACTAAATTAATCCTCATTAATTTTTTTATGTTTTACATAGTTTTCAATAAGTTAAAAGTATTAAAAATATATGCAAAGAACATGGAATTTTTCAAAATTTAGAAAATGGTATAAAACAGAAACTAAAACAGCATATGTTAAAATGTGAATAACTCATTAAGTAATTGACATAATTACATAAAAAAGGTCTTAAATTGTTCATTAACGTACAAGCTACTTATATTAAGGCAAGAATGCACAAAAAATTGTAGATTTCTACATGGGAGGGGCTGGTTCAGTTGACAAAAGTCTAATTCGTTAGAGATATGAGAATCTAAAGTAGAGGATGGTTTTTGAGTCATAACTCCTGAACCGAATGAGATGTATGCAGGGGTCGATGCAGGGTTTTTTCCCTTGGGGCCCATTTTGTGAAAAATAAAGGTTATTTTTGTGAAATTTATTATATTTTTGTGAAAAATAACATTTTCTAATGAAAGTTGAAATCCAGTTACTCAAATTCGAGTCAAGCATTTAATAACAAAAACTTTTTAAAATCCTTTTGCTGAAGTTTTTCTCTCTGGTGAAGTTGTTCACAAATTACACATTTTAGAACATCACAAAATAATAATTAAATAATAAATAGTAAGTTTTTGTGGAATAAAATTTTGTGAAAAGGCCTATTTTAGTAAAAAGAATTTTGTGAAGGGGCCCATTTTATCAAATTGGTTTTTGTAAAGGGACCCATTTTATTAAATTGATTTTTGTGAAGGAGCCCTAAATAGGCCCAAATTTTGTCTGTATCAACCCCTGGTATGAGTAGTCAAATTAAACAAAATTTAATAAGGAAGAGATAGACATGTAGAACAGGTTTCCAGCTTACCCCAATCCGGATATTAGTCTTCAATTGATGATCAAAATGTACAGCGATGCTACGATGTTCATGGAAAGAGTGGTTCTACCTAAAATGATACAATATATATCTATATATATACCAGGAAATATTTATTTGAATAATGTCAATTAAAGGTTAAATTTCAATATTTGCATTAGTATGCAGTGGCTGGTCGGTAGAGACTGTATGTTTAGTATCCACTTCTGTTAAGTTAACGGCCACATATTACCGTGTTTTGTAGATTTAAATAGTTTTATATTTATATATAAGTTCGAAAAAATTCATTTTAAATTATTATATTTCTTGTTTTCTAATATTTGGTATGATTAAAAAAAAATATATTTGCTTAACAAGAAATTATTTACAACTTTTTTTTTACTCACAATTAAAGTATCAAACATTAAATATTTACCTCAAAAGGGCCTAACATTGCTGTACATAGCAATTATTTATAGTACTAAAGCTATTAATACTGAACAAAAATCATTTTTAGAGTTTCTGAAGGATAAATGAAGCACAGATGTTACATTAAGTAAATTTTCATTTTTCTGCGATTATGTATTTTGTCATTTGGTATTTTTTTGAGTATTTTAAAAAAGAGTGCTTAAAAAATGCACAGACATAACAATATTGTAAAATAAAGTTTCACATATGACTTAGATGAAAATTAATCCTTTTTTTACTTACTGTAACAAGAAATTTTATTGTTTAGAATTTTTTTTACTCAAAATTACAGTATCAAACATTGAATATATATTTACCTCAAAAGTATCTAAGTTTGTTGACATTGCAAATATTATTTATAGTAAAGGTATAATACTGAACAAAAATCATTCTTAAGAGTTTCTGCATGATGAATGAAGTGCGGTGTTACATTAAATGACATTTTAATTTTTCTGCGATAATGAATTTTGTGGGAAGAGATCTGTATCCTGTGTATGCTGCTTGGCAGAAAAAATTGCGCAAAAATGCCGTTTTGGCGACATGAAAAAATTTTCAAAGATTGCAGAAAAACATCATTTTTAAATCTGTATGTTATTTATAAATCAATGATTTTGCTTTTTGCAACATTTTTAAAAGTAGAAAATGATGCAAAAACATTGATTTATAAATAACAAAGATTTAAAAACTAAGTTTTTCTGCCATCTTGAAAAATTTATCACGATCCAATTACGCAAATTTTAACAACATTCTAAATAAACTAACGATTAAAAAGCTAAAGAAATGTGATTTTTCAGATGAATATTTGTTATTGTCAGGGGGGCTCTGCCCCCATGAACCCCCGTTTTAAAAACATTTTGGACAATAAAAAAGAGAAAAAAAACTGACCAGAAATCTTTTGTCAATCTTGATTACACTAAATTCAAAACAATGTTAACTTATAATCTCGCTCACAACTGCCCAAATTTTTTTTTTTTTTTTTCAAAGTAAAAGTAAAAGGATAAATATAATAAATGCCAATAAATGAGACGGCGATTCAGAAAAAAGGGAAATTGCATACAAAAAATATAAAAATAATTACACATAAAAAAAAGTTAATATTTGCAAAAAAAAAATTAATTAATTAATTAAAAATAATTTAATGTTTACCAAAAGGGATCCCAGTCAGGGCCTGAAACATCGTCACTGTAAGGCACTTCACCTTCTAACTGAAAAGAATTTAAATTTTGAGAGACTTTTGGTAATGCACCCTCGATGTTTTCAGACTCTGCCGTTGGTCTTTGAAAATCCAAAAGCTTTAGCCCCTCATTTCCGCACCCTGGGTAGACTTGAATAATATCATTTATGAGGACTTGCATTTTCTGGCCCGTCGTTTCTAAATAATCTAGTTTGAGGCGGCGATAAAAATGAAGAGCCATATATTGTGACAACATTTTATCGTTCCTGCGACATTTTAGAGAATTTTTAAACCAACAATTTTCATTTTCTAGATCGTTCGCTTTATTGGTTTTTGACACGAATTCGCCTTTACTATGATTCGTAACTTTGTGTGTTGTCTGACTGGAGAATAATTTTTCTACATCATGGTATTGTTTGGCCGAATCTCAAACAATACCCAGTAATTTTAATAAGTTAGATACTAAACTCAGGACGTCTAACCGTCCTTCAGCTGCATCATTTCACAGGGATTTATAGCTTTATCTGGATAAAAATCTATTAAATTGGGTACGTACAGTTTTGCCATTAATAAATCATTAACAGTATCAGTGGATAAATGGTTACGTGTATCATCTATAAATTTAAAACAGAAAGCGCATTTTGTCAAAATTTCACACGAATATCGTCTCTTTACGCATGCGTCAACTTTTTTTGAAGGATTCTCCCCTCAAAAACGATAAGACTGATTGATTAACCTGTTTAGCCTAGGGGGATGGAAAAGGGTTGATTGAAAACGGATGGAAATATATTTTTGCGCTGAGGTTAAAAGCTAAAGCTTTTTTTTTTTTTTTTTTTTAAGAACTCATGTTTTCACTACTAAATATGCATATTTTTCACAAAATTTTAAAGAGAGCTTGGATATGGTTGTATTTATAACTGATTGAAATGTCAAAGAGTTCGGAAGATGAGGACTATTTTTTATTGCTATGTTAAAGGAGCCGACGAGAAAACAAACAAAAAAGCGAGAAGAAAGCATCTCTTTTACAACTGGATAACAATATTTTTTCCCGAAATTTGTACACGGGCTGTAAAACCGTTTTATTTAACACCCATAAAGATTTTAAAGAGTTAGGACAAAAATAACTTTCTATTTTAAAACTATGAAACGATACTGCGTAAAAAATAAAAAAAAACAAGAAAATGAGTGCTAATCACTAAATATCAATATTTTTTCGCGAATTTTTCTTCTTAAAATATAATTTCATACAAAATCGGGTTAAAGATGTAAAATAATAAAAACTTGATTATTATTATTTATTTATTTATTTATTATCACGGGCCCGGGCAACGCCGGGCGGGGGTCAGCTAGTTTTTTATTAAATTAAACAGACTAAATCCCTTTTCACATTCAGCAGTGCTAAATGGCAGGTTCACTATAAAGTTTAGAAGTTTGCATAAATTAATAAATTCATTTGGATTTTTACACTCTGCTAAAATTCACCGTCTGTCTCACATTAGAATTTATGTTTGGTGTGAGACCAAATTTTCAAAATCGGGTGATTGGCAAAAACTAAGTGTTAAAAAAGCTAGGCATCGGCGTCAAATTTCACATCCAGGAATAATTTTGTAGTCGTCAAATGCTATAATGTAATTAGTTGCATTTGACGACTAACGACTGCAAATTTCGAACACTGTCTACTCTACATAAACTTTGATATTAAAATTCATTTTTAAATTAATAAGGTTAGATAACCAGATAAATAAATACCTGAATAAATCCGGTATTGGTACAGCCAGGGCAGGCGTGCTTCCTCATCGCGTTTTCCTCTTTCCTCGTGCGAAAATAAACAAACATGGCGCCGCGCGTTCGTTGCCATTTTCCAAAATCAAACTACTCAGATGAGATGGCTGTAATCCACTGTTCCTTTACGGTTTGCGGTAGCGAATAACGGTGATTTACTAAAATTGCCTGTGATCTGCCGTAAAAGACTGTAACAACCTGTATTTCTTTCTCTCTTGGCCGTAAATGACTGTTGGACCAGGGATAATCCTGTAAAAATGATCAGTTACGGTCAATGACAGAATTTTACAGCCAATAACTGATTTTTAACGGGTAAGGGCAATATTTACAGTAATACGGTAATGTACAGTAAATTATGCAGTAAAGCACCGTAAAGCAACGGCTATTTTTAACAGTGTACCTCCGCAGCTAAGTTAGTTCTAGTTATAAACATTATATAATTAATTATATTTAGTTAGAACACGGCCATTTGTTCCTACCTTCCCATCTTTAGATTTATCTAAGTTATATAAATTATATATATTAAATTATATATAGATAATATATAGCCGAGGGGCCAACCTCTCCGAATTTAGTAAATTATGCATATAATGTCCCCCCTGTAGGAATAAGCAACTCTGTAGAATATTTAGTTTCAGTTAAAATAATCATAGGGTAGAACTATAGGAAAATTAAGACAAACAACCAAGTAAAGTAATAGTACTCAAAGTCTAAAAGTAGCATCTAGTTTCTAGTATTAAAAGTGTTATAAAATGTCTAACCCCGTTCCTTTTCAGAAGCGGAGATCATATAAGCTAATGGCGCCCGGTGCATGTAAAATCCGTCATGGGTGTAAAGTCCTCCAAGTTCCCTGTGAATTACACCTCTAGGGTTGCCTAGTCAGGTAAAGGTCTCGTCACCAGATCAAGGTTCTAAATTACGAGACTAAATCGAGTAGTGGTGGCATGACGTATGGGTGAGCGATGCAGCGTGAAATTAGTAAATAACCCAGCATCTCACATCCGTCCGGCATGACTTCGCTATATTGTGCAGTGCTGAACCGTCTCATCCAAAATCAATTAGTAATCAATTTCCCCTGCTCTAACAAGTAAAAAAATCTTTTATTGTACGAATCAAACTTAATGAGTCATAATACTTTGAATTTCATGAATTTTTATATATTTTTGGCACTAAATATGAGTTTTTTTAACACATTCCAACCTAGTTGAAAAGCGTTTATGACTTCGGTTTGTCTGGCCGTCTGGCCGTCTGGCCGTGCTCTAACTCCCGTAAATAGGCTCGGATTGCTCTGCAACTTTTATATGTTATTGTCGTTATCTATAGCATGTTCCCTATTTCAACGGAAGTGTGTAGCACTTATAGTTTTTTTACAGGGACACTCAAAAGAATTCCGTTACATTACGATCAACGGGAAAAAATTATTTGCGGTTTAATTTAATGATGTTACACAATTTCAAACACATTGTAATTGATATATATCACTAAGGTGCATTACAAGATGCTTAATATGGAATAGGGTGTGCATAGCACTTATCGTTAATTTACAGGGACAGGCAAAAGAATTCCGTTACATTACGTCTATGGAGAAAAATCGTTTGCGGTTTATTTAAATAATGTTTCACTATTTTAAAAGCATTGAAATTTATATCTATCACTAACGTGCATTACAAGAGGCTTACTACAGAATAGTGTGTGTATAGCAGTCATCGTTCATTTACAGGGACACACAAAAGAATTATCTACTGTCTGTCAATAATAATTCCTGGAAGTGCGTTTTATGTTACTGAACGCGATTTTAAATTTAACTCACTTTTTGTCTATTACGTGGTGTGTATAAATTCTGTAGATCCTATACAGGGAAGCACAAAAGTTCGCGAACACATTTTCGTTTATTGACAGAAACTCCAGAAGGAGAATTTTAAACTGTGCAACGCGTTTCCGAACTGAATTAAAATTTAGCATCCTATGTAGTATATATACAAATCTATAGATCCTATACAGGGCTGAATAAAAGTATTCGGGTATTTTTCCGAATATTGTATAGGTTGGAAATTCCTGAAATTATGTTTTTAACCCTCTAAGCGTGTGAAACGTAATATTCCGTTCACTAAGCTCCAGGTTTCACTGCAATATATGCAATGTTTAAGATAATATAATTCTATAGATTTAATGAATTTTCAAAACATTGAAGAATGATTAATCCTCTCAAGGGTTACAGTCATATTTGTAATTAAATTTTATTTATCATGCTGAAAGAATCATATTATTTTAGCATTTAAAACAAAATTAAGAGAAAACAACATTACAATTTTACCCTTTTTCAAAACGCTCAGAGGGTTAAATATGTTATGCGTTTTCCAAATTGTTTACTTAGATGTTATCTTTTAGCTTGTTAAACGGTATGATTTGTAAAATTATTTTGGAAGCGTTGGAAAGTGTTACATAATCTATGCTTAACGCATGATTTTTCGTTTTTGTTCGTTTCTACATTGGATTTTCCATGTAATCTAAAAGGTTTTAGAAACACAATTTATAAAAATACTTTGAGTTCAGTTTCCAGTATTTTACAAAACACAATGGACAATGGGAATGGACAATTTGAAAGAAGATATTATAAAAAAGATTTTTTAGTTGGTTGCATTTCAATGCCCTGAATAAAATGTAAGAAAATCAAATTAAGAAATTTCTAAATGTCGGTAAAGAATATATGACATTAATCAAGCATTAAACACATATTATATAAAAAAAGGTTTGACTATAATACATATTTCTTTGTTCAATTTTAGAATTGATTGAATAAAAAAAAAAAAAACATAAGTGCATAATTTTGAGAGATAGGATACATTCTTTTATCTTGAATAGTTATAAAATAGATCTGAAAACTATTTAAAAGAACGCGAATTTCGGTTAAAATCTCATAGGGAAAACTTCATTTGCTTTTCTGAAATATTATTACTTCTAAAGATTATTTCAACATTTTCGGCTTGTAAAGCCTAACGAGAAAGGACAACAAAAGGCTGAAATATTCCCCGAAAAGTTTCAGATTTTCCACATTTTGCAATATCTGTCAACTGCATACTTAGAATTCAGTAAGTAAAATGACAAATTTCTATACAGTTTCAAGATATCATTTCAAAGTTCTAAAGAATCTGAAATAAGTTGAATTTACAATTTAATTCAGAAGAAAGCTTTAGATTCGCTACACTAAAAATGCAAAAGAACTACTCGTTTATATGAGTGCGCTTTCCTTAACATACTCTTTCATATTCACATACAATTATTGGATTAGGTCTGTTGCAAAATTTTTCTAATCTTATTGGATTCGTGAAAAGAAAAATCTTTGAAGAATATTATATGTATAATTTAGAATGAGTTACTTTAGATCTGTTGAATTCTAAAACTAGTGTAATTCATAAAAGTAAAAATGAATAATTCTTGGCTTATTTTTCAAAGTTATGTATAAGGTTTCGTATGCCTTTTTCCTATTTTAATAATTATATATATATATATATATATATATATATACATAATTAGTCTAAATTTATACATCTAAATAAATCATGATGGGATTCAACCTTTACAGTTTTTTATTTATTTATTTATTTTTATTTGAAGCTATAAATATTAATTTGGTAATATGATTATTTGTTCCAAAATTTAAACATCAAAGCTAAATAAGTATATATTTTTTCTCTTAATCGCTTTATTATCAAGTCATTAATATATAATTATCAATTAAACGATAGGGAGTTTATGCATATAGGTGCAAAGATTTAGTGAAAATCGTAAACTATAAAAATTAAGATTCGAAAATTTTAAATAGATGTTTCTGAAGAGCCATTTAAGAGGAAAACCTCATTGATCAATATATGAACATCTCTCCAGCAACTTTAACCCGTCGTTGTTCGCGTCTCTTTCAATGACGCTATTGGTGATGTGTGAACTTTTCCCACAGGCTAGACCATACCAATATATAAGCAGTGCAAGCAATGAAAATAGCTATAAAATCGGTTTTAGGTCAATTTATAATTTATATTTAAAGAAAAACAAGGGAATTTATATTTAAGGTATTTGGATAGCATTTCTAAATAAAATATACGCTTTTTAAATCTAGCGTAAGAGAAAATGTCATAGCCACTACCGACGGCTTAGATCAATTTTGTCTCTGTTCGAAGTAACGGGAGTGATAAAAGTCGTTGATTTCATGGGTAGATATCCAAGTTTTCCTAGCAAAAGTAATGGCGGATTTTTACAGATTTCATGTTACTAAACAAGAACGAAAAATCTGGCATCAAACATAGATTATGTAACACTTTCCAACACTTCCCAAATAATTTTGAAAATCTTTACCGTAAGGTGTAAAATGCTAACTAACTAAACAATTTTGAAAATGCATAACGCATTTATAAATCCAATTTCACGAATTACCAACAATATTCAGAAAAATATCTCAGCTCTTTTGTGCAGCCCTGTATATGATAAATTTTAGTTCAGTTAGGAAACGTGTAGCACAGTTTAAAATTTCCCTTCTGCAATTTCCGACAATAAACGGAAACTCGAGAACTTTTGTGCTGACCCGTATACAATCTATACAATTTATACACACCAAGTAATAGACAAAAAAGGAGTTAAATTTATAAACGCGTTCAGCAACTGAAAAAGCATTTCCAGCAATTACTATTAATAAGCAGTCCTTTAACCGATATGTGTGTCCCTGTAAATGAACGATGAAAGCTATACACATAATAGTCTATAGTAAGCCTCTTGTAATACACGTTAGTGATATATATCAATTTCAATATGTTTGAAATAGTGAAACATTATTAAAATAAACTGCAAACGATTTTTCTTCATAGACCGCAATGTAACAGCAATCTTTTGAGTATCCCTGTAAAGGAACTATAAGTGCTATGCACACCACATTATATAATTAGTCTCTTGTAGTACACCTCAGTGATATATAGCAATTTCAATATGTTTGAAATTGTGTAACATTATTAAAATAAACCGAAAATGATTTTTCCCCATAGACCGCAATGTAGCGGAATTCTTTTGAGTGTCCCTGTAAAAAACTATAAGTGCTGCACACTTCATTTTCAATACCGAACATGCCACAGTAAGACTCAATAATATATATCAATTGCATAACGATCCAAGTTAATTTACGCGAGTTAGAGCACGGCCAGATAAACGGCAGACAGACAGACAGACAGACAACCGAATTCATAAACACTTTTCAACAATGTTGGACAGTGTTAATAAAAATAGGGCAATGAAATGAGTGTATCACGTACGAATATTTAGGTGAGGGGGGGGCTTGTTTTTAAAATTAATCTATTTTGTTTCTTACTAAAATATAAGGGAAAATTACCCAGATATTAAAATGTATCTAATATTATGTAAACATGATATATAGAAATTAACTCTTATGAACGCGTATGAACGTGTATGAACATTAGTCGAGACACAGCGACAAAAAGAATGAATTAATGTTAGTAGATACAGCTGGATATGAAATGGTTAAGACACCAAAAAAAAGAATGCACGAGATAAAGTATCAATAAAATATATTTCCATGATATATTTTATTTCATGACAGTGGAATAATATGTTATAAATATTAACCTCATCCGTGAAATTTATTTACAGAAAAACCACTCTTTCATTTCCTCTTGCAAAGGGGAAAGAAGAAAGACCTTGATAAAGAAAAAGAAATAGCTTCAAAGTAAGCAACATTTCTTTCCACGCATAATGAATTGAAAAGTGAGATTTATGACCACTCAACTTCAGATAAATGTTCAAAAGCTCTTCTAAATTGATGAACTATTATTATATAAAATAGATTAAAGACATTAGAACAATAATTATAAACATTATTATTCCAATTACGTTCTTACGCTCAAACCTTGCAATGTGTAATTTCCAATGATGTAATGATAAACTTTGAACTCTCTTTATTTTGACTTTAATTTCTTCAGCCCTCTACCAAAATGTAACCGCGTAAACAGGAGCAGATGCTAGCTCCATTATAATGTGAAATAACCACTATTAATGTTTAAATGTAAGCTGTAACGTTAATGTAATGTTTTGCTATCAATTATAGTATCTTAAATGGAACAACCACCCAGCAAACACGAGATTTTTGGCCACCTGTTGTAAACGTTGTGGCCAAAAAAGTTTGCGGCAATTTGTATCCAGCCATTAATGTATTTTAACTGAAGCGCCCGCACACCGGATGTCTATCGCCAAATCGTTAACGGGCAAATGGCGGGGAAACTTAATGCAATTTCAGTGCCCAATAGCGAATGAAAGTACGTTTGCGGCCAAGATATACAAATCTATCATTGTTTAAAAGTCAGTGGCCCAGTATAATCTTCTCGACATTTTTATTATAAGAAATAAAAAGTATCTTTACTTCACATTTTATAAGATGATTTTCGTTATTTTAAACCTGGATTTATGTGAAACGATAAAATATGCTGCATTTAAATATTTTATGCAATAAAAAATACACAAAAAGTACCCTTCTTTAATTTAAAGAGTTTTTATGGAAAAAAAAAATCATAAAAACTGTTAATGTTTTTGCTTTTAAAGTATGCATTAATATCTTTAAATGAATATTTTTTGTGAGCACCTAGAATGAAAATGAATATTGCAATCTTTAGACATACATATTATATAAACATATTAAAAAAATTAATGATAAATGGGAATTTAAATTTCAATTTCAATGAAAAAATATTTGTCAAAAGAAATAAATGCCACTTTACCAAAAAGCAGTTACTGTTAAACGAAAAAAAAAAAAAAAAAAAAAAAAATTCTTTTTTTTCTTGGAGGGGGGGGGGGGGCGGTGATTTTATATTATCTGTATATTATCTATAAATCAGTTCCAAAAAATAAGTTATTTTCATTTTTTGAAACACTCCAAAATTTAGATTTAAAAGAAAAAAAAAATCTTAACTAGCTTAAATAAGCAATAATACCAAATACCGACCCCCCCCTCCCACTCCTTTCACACGGCAAGCCGGGAGTAATGCAGGGAAAGATGAAACAAGATTTCCCTTTTCCAACACATTTTTTTTCCCAGTGGGGATTTTTGTAAATATATTTTTAAATGTTTTCCGCTTTGTAATAATCAGCATTGAAAAATTTCCACTTTTAAAATTATTTAATGTTGTATGAGAAATTTTGAAGATAAAAAAAAAACCTTGAAAAAATAAATCTATTGAAATATAGCTTTTTTTCTGCGGTCTCGTAGGGATTTTTATGTCTTTTTGGCAGCGTCATCGCACATCGCAGCGTTGTTTACATTTCCCCTTCCTTCATCGTGGCGTCGTCTATGTCTATGTCTAAGTCTCGTCATTCACTGGTTTTTGGATATTTAGATTTACTAATTAGGTAAGATTATTTTTCTATATTATTCCAAGAGTCAGTTAAAAATTAGTTTTCATCATTCTCAGGGACAGATTTAAGTTCAAGATAAAGAAAGCTGAGAAAAAGCATCAGCAATTGTGTAAAATTAACTGCATTGCTTTGCTTATTATGCGACTTAATTCTACAGAAGTGAATAAAAAAAAAAGTTCTTTACTGATCTTACATCTGCCCTGAATATGCTATTAATAAGTTGATTGTAATTATATATATATATCAGAGTAAAATGTGTCCGTAATGAACAATCTCGGAAGTTTTTGGTTTATAAAAAAATTAACCAATAAAAATTCAGCTTTTATTTTTTTCATAATTCTCCGTTGCCTGTTTTATAATTTGCTTTATTGCTGACAATCTTAAACCAGTCAGGAAGCGGAAAGTAATATTTTACAGCTCCAGTGTCTTTCAGTGAAATTATACTTCATATGTTAAGATCTGGTTTTAATTAACTAATATATATATATTCTGTATTTTCTGATGATACTGGCATATTTTTATTTTGATAGTAATAGAAAACTTCGAATTTTATGTACTAATTAATGACCATTTGCAAAATTTCACTTTATTTTTAAGATTTTAATAAAGTAGGTAATTTCTTTTTAATTCATTAATGTGATTTTTAATTAGTCATGGCAATAGTGCCCAAAATGTTTTGGTTTAGCCGAAAAGCTAAGTAATCTGGGTACTTTTCGGTTAGCCGGGCGCCAGTGAAATTTATATATCTATGTATACATATATATACATATATCTATACATACACACATTTATATATGCATGTATGTATATATACATATATATATACACATACATATATGTGTGTATTTATACATATATATGTATATATAGATATATACATTTCACTGGCGCCCGGCTAATCGAAAAGTACCGTAATCTGATTTAATTTTTAAATTCCACTTATCAGAGTCGTGTAATAGGAACACAACTTGGTACTTTTCTGTTATACCAACACATGCCAAAATATACGCTAATCGGCCATTTATTTCTACCCTAACCGTGTAAAGAATTTTTTATTGCAAACTGTACCAAACATTCTGATTGGACTATTTATTGAACGTGAATCTTTTATTATTATTATTTAATCGTAACCTCATAAAACATCTTAACTTGCTACTTTTCAAATAGAAAATATTTATTAAATTATAACTTGCATTTATTATTGACACTGAAATGAATTTTACCATTAAGCTGTTACTTGATGATGTAGAAGCGGCAATAAAATTGTTTTAGGACTTTAGATACATAAAAAAAAAGTTTTTATCAAAAAAACTCATAAACATCTTCATTCAAAAAATGAAATGTTTACAGCAATCCTAAGAGACATTTACAATTTCAAGCCTGTAGTTTAAATAGAGTTTTATTTTATTACCTTATGTAATATTTATTTGTTCTTTTATTTTAAGTGCATATTTTGTATTGCAATTTTCAAACGTTTTATTTTTAAGTGCTTAAATTCGTGCCAACAATGTTATTTTTGTTTTCAAATGATTCGTTTCATGTGAATTTCCTTTTGTGCCGATTATTATGCTTAGCGACAATGGTGTTGGTATAGCAGAAAAGGACCCAAACTTTTTATAAACAGTTGCTTTTAATATATTTTCATGTTGTAAATATTTTTTTAATAACAAACCAGATTAATTTTTAATGGGTTTTTTTTTTCCTAATGAAAGCACATAATTTGTTTGGGTACATTTCGGTTAGCCGGGCGCCAGTGATATATATACATGTATTATATATACACATATCTATGTATATACACATATGTCTGCATATACATATATATACATACATATATTTATATACATATATGTATGTATATACATATATAGGTATATACATTATGTATTTATATATGTTGATATATATCACTGTCGCCCGGCTAACCGAAATGTACCTTTTTTTGTTTCAAAGTATTGCATCGTCCCTTACCCCTCATGCAAAAACAAATTTGTCTTTAAGGACGTCTTCCTTTTTAAAACTTGTTTTAAGCCTTTTTTTAACCTCATCTCCCCCGAGTCTGAAATTTTCTTTCTGTGTTTGTGACAACATACTCTCAAAGCATGCAATTTCTTTCTTGGAATCCAAAATAGTTGCACACTGTTATACTATACTGTTACATTTTTTTTTTTTTTTTTTTTTTTTTTTTTTTTTTTTACACCCATCCAAAATATTAAGAGGAGAGAGCCTGTCTGATATTACACTTTTAATTTTATGTTAAATAAAACATTGGGTACTTTTCGGTTAGCCAGGTGCCAATGATGTGTACAAGTACATACATGTATATATATTACTTTTGTCCAGCTAACCGAAAAGTACCAAACATTGTATCAATTATCTTCCTTAATTACTTTCCTGGAACTATAATTTATCTCCATCTTTTATATTATGTTCTGCAGTGTTTTTCTTTTTCAGTACCATAATTTCAGTAAAAAGCGCTATAGTGCATATGCGTGTAAAAATTTAAAACAGTCTAAGTGCACAGCACTTCTGCTGGTGTGGCTGATTCAGTAATTTTTTTTTCTTTTCCTCCCCATAGCAATATTTAGATAAGATGCCATTTTATTTAATGCAAATTATGTGTGTGTGCATGTTGAAATAAGTTTTGATTTAAAAGAAGAAGAAAATGATTCACTGACATCAGTTATATACATTAATCAGTTGTACTTTTTCTTTTTAATTTTCTAGTTGAATATGATAAATGCTTAATATTGCAACCTATTACAATTTATTTTCATATTTTTCAGGAAACTGTGGTGGCGCAGTTCAGAGATGGCAGCAGAGATGACTGTGCAGCATAAACTCGTTTGGCATTCAAGCAAAGGTAAGTTGTCAATTTACTCAGTTTGTAACGCAGGGCTTTTATCTTAGGGCCCATTTTGAAAAAAGTAAAAGTTATTTGTGTGAAATTTATTCTTTTTTTTTTTTTGTGAAAGATAACATTTTGTAATGAATATGAAATTTAGTTACTCAAATTTGAACCAAACGTTTATTGATAACTTCTTTAAGTCCTTCTGTTAAAGTTTTCCTTTCAATTTGTTTGCAAATTACACATTTTGAAACATAAAATAAAAATTAACAATGAAGAGTATGTTTTTATGGATTGTTTATAAAATAGTCAATTCAGAAAATTCCAGATTTTAAAAGTATTGCTACCCCACATGCAAAAACAAATTTGTCTTTAAAGACTTCTTCCTTTTTAAAACTCAATTTTTTTTAAGTTGCCTGTGTTATTTAAAAAAAAAAATGGGAAGAGATCCTGTTTATTAAAAGGTATATTGTGAAGGGACCTGCTTTACTAGGAAGAATTTTGGGATGGTCCCCTAAATAGGCTCCAAATTTTGTCTGTATTGATCAATTTACATTAGTAAATTTAATTTCACACATTCATAAAATAGAAGTGCACTCTTGTATTTTAGCTGCATACAGTTGGTAAACGTTAAAGCTCTTTACAAAGCTTTCCAACCTTTGCACTTTAAGTGTAAAATTTACACTTTTTAACCTTTTTTTACAGCTAGAATGTACTTATTTTTTACTCTTAAAAGTTATAGAAAAAAAAAAGCTATTAAAATATTTTTCGGCAGAATCCTCGAATAAGCGAGGGTCCCCGATTTGGCGATTTTTTTGACGCACGCCAAGGAACGACGCGCGCCAACCGAGAAATCGGCAACCTCCGAATTCTACCCAATCAGAACACGAGCTTTTCGGCAGACGACTTATTACTTACACACATCGTCAAGCAAATTCTTTCACAAAGTACACCGTGAACGTAGCATTGATTTTATTTCGTTTTAAGAATATTTACAAAGTTTTAGTAAATTTTACCGCCACATTTTTCGATTTTTACATACTTTTACCAATATTTTCCTTCAGATATTTCAATTTTTACAAACTTTTACCGATATTTTCTTTCAGATATTTCAATTTTTATAAACTTTTATCGATTTTTTCGTTCCGATTTTTTCCATTTTTACAAATTTTTAGCTATTTTTCCTGCCGGATGTTTCCGTTTAAAAAACTATTTAGCTATTTTTCACTCCGTATTGTTTCATTTTTAGCAATTTTTCTATCCAAATTTTGAACTATTTATTCCTCCAGATATTTTTATTCTTACAAATTTTTTCCTCCGGATTTTTCCATAAAAAAAAGTTCTACCCTATTTTTTCCTCCGGATTTTTCAATTTTAACCTACTTTTTCCATTTGGATTTTTCGTTTTTACAAGTTTTTAGCTATTTTTCATCTATTTTTCATTTTTAAAAATTTTTAGCTATTTTTTCCTCTACATTTTTACAAATTTTAGCTACGTTTTTATTTTATTTCTTTTGTTTTCATTTTTATAAATATTTAGCTATGTTTTTACTTTTTTTTTTCATTTTTATAAATATTTAGCTATGTTTTTACTTTTTTTTTCATTTTTATAAATTTTTAGCTATGTTTTTCCTTTGTTTTTTTTGCATTTTTTGAAATTTTTAGCTATTTTTTCCTCCGGATTTTTCCGTTTTTAAAAATTTTTAGCTATTTTTTCCTCCGGATTTTTCCGTTTTTAAAAATTTTTAGCTACTTTTTCCTCTGGATTTTTCCGCTTTAAAAAATTTTTTAGCTACTTTTTCTACCGAATTTTTCAATTTTTAAAAATTTTTAGCTACTTTTTCCTCCGAATTTTTCAATTTAAACAATTTTTAGCTACTTTTTCCTCCGGATTTTTCAATTAAAAAAAAATTTTAGCTACTTTTTCCTCCGGATTTTTCAATTAAAAAAAATTTTTAGCAATTTTTTCTCCAAATTTCTCATTTTTTTTTAAAAAAATATCTATTTTTTTTCATTTGGATTTTTTATTTTTAGCAATTTTTAGCTATTTTTTCTTCCGGATTTTACCATTTTTACAAATTTTTAGCCATTTTTTTCCTCCAGATTTTTCCATATTTTTAATTTTCTTTCTTCTGTATTTTTCATTTGTATAAATTTTTAACTATTCTTTCCTCATCATATTTCCATTTTTACAAATTGTTAGCTACTTTTCCTCCAGATTTTACAATTTTCACACATTTTTAGCTATTTTTGCCACCATATTTTCCCACATTTTTAGCTATTTTTGCCACCATATTTTCCGAATTTCCAATTTTTTTGCTATGTTTTCCTCCAATTTTTCCATTTTAAACTATTTTTCCCACCGGATTTTTCCTTTTTTTTTATGAATTTTTAACTATTTTCCCTCCAGATTTCTCCATTTAAAAAAATTTTTAGTTATCTATTCCCTCTAGCTTTTTCAATTTACAAATTTTTAGCTATTTTTTCCTCCGGATACTTCATTTTTACAAATTTTCGGCTATTTTTTTCCTCCGGATATTTCCATTTTTACATATTTATAGCTTTTTTCTTCCATCTGTATCCATTTTTACAAATTATCTTTTTTTTTCTATGAATTTTTTTGAAATATTTATCAAGTTTAATAATTTATTACCTTTAACAATGAAAAAATTTCTAGTAAAATAAGGCTTAAACTTGAAAATTGTCACAAAACGGAATAAAATCAACGTTTACTTCATGAAAGAAATTCTCATAAAAACTCTATAAATAGTCAATTCTCTGCATCACACCACACACGTTATAATTGAGGAAAATTTCGATATTCTTCATTTTTCTAATACATGCAAGACGCGGTTGACTATGCTTCGCGTACATTAACTGAAAAAAAACATCACTGGACGCATGAAACTCGCTGTACAGCATTCTCTAGAATGCACGAAATTCATTTAAGCCGAGGTCAGTAACTTGTGTATGTACGCTTCGCGTACATTAACCGAAAAAAACATCACTGAACGCATGAAACTCGCCGTACAGCAATCTCTAGAATGCACGAAATTCATTCAAGCCACGGTCAGTAACTTGTGTATGTACGCTTCACATACATTAACCGAAAAAAAACATCACTGGACGCATGAAACTCGCCGTACAGCAATCTGTAGAATGCACGAAATTCATTCAAGCCACGGTCAGTAACTTGTGTATGTACGCTTGGCATACATTAACCGAAAAAAAACATCACTGGACGCATGAAACTCACTGTACAGCATTCTCTAGAATGCACGAAATTCATTCAAGCCGCGGTCAGTAACTTGTGTATGTACGCTTGCCGTACATTAACCGAAAAAAAAACATCACTGGACGCATGAAACTCGCTGTACAGCAATCTGTAGAATGCACGAAATTCATTCCTGCCGCGGTCAGTAACTTGTATATGTACGCTTCGCGTACATTAACTGAAAAAAAAACATCACTGGACGCATGAAACTCGCTGTACAGCAATCTGTAGAATGCACGAAATTCATTCAAGCCGCGGTCAGTAACTTGTATATGTACGTTTCGCGTACATTAACCGAAAAAAAACATCACTGGACGCATGAAACTCGCTGTACAGCAATCTGTAGAATGCACGAAATTCATTCCAGCCGCGGTCAGTAACTTGTGTATGTACGCTTCGCGTACATTAACCGAAATTTTTTTTTTTCCCCCAACAATCCATTGACTAATTTTAAGATTTTTTACCACGATTGGCTGATAAATTTGGCGATATCTTTTAAATGGCCAAAAAATCATTTTGTAAACTTTTTCATATTAAAATTTAGTTAAATTGTAATATTTTAACAAAACTGTATTCAAAAAGTTATCATAAAAAAATCTTCGTCTATTACATATTGCATAGGAATTGTTCATTTTTATTAAAATTATTTTATTCAAAATTGTTATTTTACAGTTTGTTAAAACAGTTTAGCAGAGTTTCATGAAATGTAAACATCTTGTACAATGGGTCCTTCAAATTACTCAAAATTTTGATGCTTCAGCTCATGTGCTTAGAAAATGTTTGCTTTAAATGTTTTAATATTTGTTTCAAGAGTGATGATTCAGTTTTGTGATTATTGTGACACCTCTGGAAATATAGTGCATCTAATCTGGACTTACATTTAATAAAAATTAAATTAATTTAAATTTTTGAAATGTAAAATTTAATAGAAAAAGATTGAGTATTTTTTAAAGTTTTGCAGAAATGTGTCAAATAATTTTTGTTAACAGGGTTTTTGACTTTCTTGAACTTTGACAATACTTAAGATTACACAGATTTATGCTAAATAATTTTTTTTAATTTATGCTATGTATGTAGAAGAGGAAGGGAGGTGGTGATAAAATTATTTAATCTTCTGACCTCTAAATTAAGGATTTTTTTTTAATATGTTGTCATATAAATTAATTTGGATTTTGATTATATGTAATGTATAATTTTTAACAAATTAAAAATAAAGCAGATTCTTTGGAGAAAGGGACCTTCTTTAATACTTTCTTTGACCCTTTTTTCTTAAGAAACTTTAAAAAATGATATTTAAATTCAAGGTATTTTTAAAACATTCTTATGTTTTGCCCAAATATTTTGCAAATGTAAGATTCTGGAGAGGAGCTGAAGGTTCAAATCCATGTTTTTAAATTTTCCTTTAAATCAAATATCAAGTAATAAAAATGGTGATTTTTTTTTTCATTGCTAACTAAGCGTAAAACTGACAGTGTGAAATATGTTCGAGCCTGGAAGCTTGGTTATGCTTAGTTAGCAATGTAAAAATTCACATGTTTGTTATTCAATAATTTCGAGTTAATTTCACTGCTGAAAATAAATTAAAATTACTCAAATATCAAGTTTTTAGAATAAAATAACTGTGGCAATATTTGTATTGGAGTAATTAGTGTTTCCCCTAGACGTTTTCGAGAGGGCGCAGCACCCTGCCCATTTTTTTATAGTTGTAAATGCGCCCTGCCCGTTTTTATATAGCTGGAAATGTGCCCTGATTATTGTGGATTCGCAAGAATTTGCTTTCGCGAATTTCACCAAAATTTAGCGGGAAAATATCACAAAAATCATCTATCGGTCATGAGAAAATATCGCAAGATTCGTCTATTGGTCACAGTAAAATATCACAAAATTTGTCACTTGGTCGCAAGAAAAATTACAAAATTCAAAAATCTCAAAATTCGGCAGTTTGTTGTAGGAAAAAAATTGGGAAATTTGCTTATTTGTCGCAAAACCTCCCTCCCTGCACAATTCGGCAATTGGTAGCAGGAAAATATTCTGAAATTCATCAGTCAGCTGCGGGAAAAATCACGAAACTATTCAGTCAGTCATGGGAAAAAATAGCGAAATTCTTCCAAGATCGCATGAGAAAAATTGCTAAATTTGTCAATCGATTGCGGCTAAAAATAGAGAAATTTATATATCTGTCATGGGCAGGGCATTCGGGGCACGGGCCCAGGGTCCCCGATTTTCAGGAGTCCCCAAATGCTACTAAAAATTTTTGAATTATTGGCCAAAACAGTTTTAACTGTTAAAAAAACAAAATTAAAATGGAAAAATCTGTTTGTCAGAGATTGTCTATGATGTGTCAAAGCAGGGTTGGCAAGTTTCTTCCAAAGTGGAAAAAACCGGCCTGAAGAAATAGGTTTCTTCCAAGTGGAAAAAATGGAAGAAACTGTTTTTCTTTAAGAATTTACCATATAAGTTACAACTTTGTAAAATACAATAAAAATAAATGTATTTTCTAATAGATAACCTTACATAAATTTAATTAGACTTATAAAAATTCAATTATGTATGATAAATTGATAATTACACCAGTTTTTTAGCCAAGATCATACACCTGTCTAAAGCTTTCCAATCATTGTGTACCTGAATAAAATAAATGGGACTTTTCTAACACCATGCCAAAATGTATGCTAATGTGCTATTTATTTAAACCCTGAACGTGTAAATATTTTTATTGCAAACCGTGCCAAACATTGTGATTTGCTATTTATTGAACATGACACTTTTTAATTATTATTATTACTTAATTTACTCTGTAACCTCGCAAAACATCTTAATTTGCTATTTTTCAAATAGAAAATATTTAATATTAAGTAGTAACTTATATTTATTGTTGACACTAATGTGGATTTTACCATTAGGCATTTACCAGATGATGAGGACGCTGCAATAAAATTGTTTCAGGACTTTGGATACAAAAAAAAAGTATGAACGTCTTCATTCAAAAAGTGAAATGCTTACTTCAATGCTAAGAGACATTTACAATGCTATGCCTGTAGTTTAAATTGAGTTAATTTTATTAATTTATCATATAATATTTATTTGTTCTTTTATTTTAAGTCTATATTCGTGTCGATTTAATAAAATAGTTCGTGAAAGTCTGTAATTTTCAAATGTTATATTTTTAAATGCTCAATTTTGTGCCAACATTTTTTTTTTTTTTTTTCCAATTGAATCCTTTCACATGAATTTCATTTTGTGCCAATTATTGCACTTGGTGACGACAATGGTGTTGGTATAATGGAAATGTACCAAATAAATTTATCCAAAATACACAAAATCAATTAAAGGTAATTCAATTCAAAAGAGGCACATTTTTTTTAATATATATAATTTAAACTTCTGTAACCAGTAGTAAATAGTATGTGGATCATTTACCTATTGTAGAATGAAACTCTTTTAAATAAAAGACAGTGCTTTGAATTTACGCCCATTTTATTAAGGAAACTAATATACAGTAATTACTGTATTGAAGGATTTCATTAAAATCTCCATTTTCCTTACTACAGTGCAACATTGTATAACAAAACAGAAGTAATTTAGCTTTAAGATGCTGCAATCAATTTCTCAACTTAGAATGGATGAATGCAAAAGATGAAAAAAATTCTTATCCCTGTAGAGTTTATTTTCAGAACATTTATCTTTTAAATCAGCATGCTAGTATACATAATTACAAATTTGTTTGTTTTAAGTTTTGCACAATAGTTTTTAAAATATTGCATTTTTATATGATAAATAAGGAATTGGTAGGTTTTTTTTTTTTTTTACAGAAATTATATAAACAATAAAAAAATATCCCCTACCTCTAAAGTTGTAAAAAACATAACCTGTAAATACCTGCTGAACCTGAAGTTTGTTATTAAAAAATAACTTATTTTTCCATAAATAATATTTTTAATATTAATTAATTTCCAATTTAAATTTCATATAATTAGGTTTTGAATTTAATTCTTTTATATAGTTAATATATTTTAATTTTGAGCATCTGTTTTGTTTTCTGTTGGTTTCTTCCAGTTTTTTCCATTTCTTCCAGTTTCTTCCGGAAGAAACCCAACCTTGTGTCAAAGTAACTTCATTTTTTCTTTATTGTCTTTTAACCCTTTGAGGCGTGGTGGGATATATTATATCCCACCTAATTTAAATTTTACTTTTTTAACTTTGACGGGGAAAAGTTGAAAAATTGCTTTTCCTTATTTTGAACTAAATTACGGTGAGAATTGAAATGCTATCGTTTTATGAGTGATAATATCAGATTTATAGCTTGGAGGTACACAATGTATTTTCCTACTTTACAAAGCCATTTTGAAGGAAATGTTATGTGAAAAAATAAGGTACACAATGTATTTTCCTACTTTACAAAGCCATTTTGAAGGAAATGTTATGTGAAAAAATAAAGTGAAGAAAATAAAGAACTGCTGGTTTCTAGCAATACAAATTCTAGAAACATTTACAAAGTGAGCAATTCGACTTTTATGAAATGAACAGAAAGAGCACCCATACATCATATGTAAAGAATATGAATTTATATATTTGAAGTTATTCAAAAGAATTTATAGAAAGCCTGTTTTTATTTTGTTTTAGTGATTAACACAGAGATAAAGTATTTAATATATACAGCCCCCCCCCCTCCCCCCTGCTCTTAACACATAAAAATAGAAACAATATTATTGTTAACATGGTTGCAAAAAGAAATGAGAGAATATGATATAACATAAAATTGCCACCATGAAATGTAGTTTCGCACCTAGAAAAAAAAAAGGAATTAGGTGTCATTTGACAACGCTGCCCTTTCATGAGTTTTTGTTAAAAGCAAATATAGGTATACTGCAATAAAAAAGTTTCATTTTGTACAAATAACTTGAACTACAAAGCTTTTTGTAAATAGTTTTTTTAAATTATAATTTCTGTTCCGATTATATTTATAAATGGCTAATTAATAAGTGGTGTTTTTAAAGTAAGGCATTTTAATTTTGTTTTGTAAAATTTATTTTTTGTTTTTCAGAAGAAGAAGAATAAAAATCTGGAAAGAAAAAAGTTCTCTGTGAAGATGACTGTAGATTTTCAGCTCTTGTTTATAAACTTAAATTAAGAAACATCAGAAATTTAATTGTAACAGGATTAAATTTTCTTGTAAAATATTTCTGATAAATTTTGAGCATCTTGTAAATACATAAATAAATGTTTTTTGGTTGGTTTGTTTTACATTTGTTGTGAAAAATAAAATTTATATGAAAAAAAAAAAGCATTCAGTTCTAGTGTTTTTAAATATATATATTTATTTATGCAAGTGATGTTGTTAAAAAAGATGTACTATATATTTTCCCCTTCTTTCTCATTCTGAGAACATTCCCCCTTCTTTTTACAGGTTAAGATATAATTGAATAAAAGTGTTTTATGTAGGCTATATTTTAAAAACTGATAAACTGTTTTTGTTGGTTGATTATAAATTAGCATTGCTTGGAGATCAGGTATTAAAAATAATTTGCTGTATAAAAACTTTTGAAAATTTTAATAAAAATTTCATCATAATCTCATTAGAAGTTGAGATTAAAATTTTAATGTACATAATATTGTATGAATCAGTTTGAAATTTTGTTAGTCAAAAAGTCACATACCTCCTGCTGGAAGGAAAAATATTTTAAAGATTTCTTTATTGGTAATATATTAAAAATATATATATATATATATTCAGTACTCATTACTTGCTAATTTTTAAAAAGTAAAAACAATGATATATTATTATTTATGAGTAATGTTTAGTCCATTTAAAAAAAAAAAAAAAAAAAAAAGATTTAGTGTATGAATGGTGAACTTGCCGTGTTCTAGAAGATCAACTGCCACTACTATTTTGAAAAAATATTAAACTTATTTAATAAGAGAAATTTTAAGATTACATAAGAAGGAAAATAGTGACAATTGGCTTTCTGTCAATTAGTAATATTTTGTAAATATATATACATTGAAATTTTGTTCTATGATGTGTATAAAAGGGGGAAGAGTCCTTAACAGACTAAAACATTACTTTATAGGAATACTGCTACATTTTTCTGATATTATATGCCAAAGAGATGAAGATAGTGAAATGACATTTTTTGAACGGACCTAATTTACATATATATATAGTTACATCATTAAAAAAAATTCTTAAATTTCAATGATCAGTAATGTCAACATTTTACCAATTTTATAAAATAGAGTTCCTGCGTTTTTGTTTTATTTTCAAGCTGGATAATTGGAAGAAACATCCAGGTAAGAAATTGTATTATAAAAGCACCAGTGGACCCATGCGAAGATTTCACACTGCAGTCTAATACTTTTTAGCAATATCTAATACTCTTTAGATGCAGGTTTAAACTTGTAAAGGAAAATTAAGGACTGAAACTATCTTCAAACAACATTAGTCGAGCCAGAATATCATCTCGTTTATTCCATCACAGTTACAGTAAAAACTGATCGAGCATAGCAAAGACAAAAAAATATATATATCTATAGTTAATTAACTGCTTTAGAGATGACATCATCTGTTTCGGAAAAAAACATGGGACAAAGAAAAATAAATTGAGCATTTCAATTTTGCTTTTTAGTCATAAATATAAAATAAACCCGTGCAGCAACTATGTCCCACTTTATCTTTTTTGTAGTATTTATTTTTTATAATCATTTTAAGCATTATATAATGTGGTATTTTATTTTTGTGGCTACACTAATTTGAGGAAAGCCTTTCATTTCTTTTATGAAGACAATGCAGATTTAATTTTTAATTTACAGCAATTTTTAATCAAAAAATATGTTTTATCGAGATGTGAGTGCACTATGTCAGAAGCTGGTTCAAAATCCTTTCTTATGGCATCTCGTTCATTGTTGTGCATTTCATATTTTCTGAGAAAAGGGGATGTTGATAACAGAAATAATATATACTAGTGGGCCTGTGTGAAGATTTCACACTGGAGCCTAATATTTTTTAGCAATATCTAATATTTTTTAGATGCATGTTTAAACTTCTAAAAAAAAATAAAGCCAGAATATAATCCAATTTATTCTTTCATACTTTACAGTAAAAACTGACTGAAAATATCAAGAGCTATATATATATATATATAAATTGTATTTTAACTACATTAGAGAGTGACATAATGTTTTGAAAAAAAAAAAAATTGAGCGTTTGAATTTAAATTTTGCTTTTTTATCATAAATATAAAATAAACCCATGCAGCAACCATGTCCACTTTATCTTTATTGAACATTTTTTTTATAATCATTGTTGTGGAATTTAATTTTTGTGGCAACAGTAATTTGAGGAAAAACTTTCATTTTATTTCTGAAAACAATGCCTATTTAATTTATTACTTGCAATTTTAACCAAAATACATGTTTTAAAGAAATGTGAGTGTACTATGTCAGAAGTCGCTTGAAAATCCTTTCATATGGTATCTCATTTAACATTATACATTTTTTATTTGCTTCGAAAAAGGGATGTTGAATATAATCATTAGATAACAATTTTCAATGGAAATTCTGGCTGGACAATCCACCTGGTGAATTAGCTTGAAGAAACATAAATTGAAACTACTTAAAAATTTACTCCTTTGAATAGAATGTTTAAACCTATAATTTAATTAAAAATTGAAGAAAATTAGTTTTTTTTTCGTATTCTCACCATCATTGGTAATTTAACGCTCAATATATATTTTACACCTTGTGTTACACCTTATTTTACAACTTTTTTTTTTATTAATTACAATTATGGCTTTTGCAACTTTTTCAGAATAACATTAAAAAATAAATCATAACCATATGGCCTTTTATTCCGATCTAATGAGATGAGTGGATACGGCCAATTTTTGCCTCCATTGGGACACTTTTTTAAAAAAAAATTATTATTATTGCTTCCAGATTGAAAGTATTCTATACAAGATCTGAAGCACTTTCGATTTTATTGTATTTTGACCTTTTTAATATGGGGTGCTTATAACACCATTGCAGTTTTTAACGGAAAAATATTATAATAAAGTGAAACATGTTTGCATAAAAGTCAGGTTGGTGTTATGAGCTCTTGTTAAGAAAAATATTCCAATAGATTATTATTATTTTTTTTTTTTTTCAAATTTTGAATAAAATATTTAGAGTTTTCAGACAAAAATTATGGACCAGTAAAGTTAGATTCTAAAGTTTAAAATAACTTAAAAAAAGAAAAAAAAATTGTCCCTGCCAAAGGAGTAAAAATGGAGATTTGCTCAACTTTACTTTTTTGAGGACCATAAAAAGTATAATTCTGGCCAGCTTCCATTCATGATATCTAATAGTGGCATGAATATGGCTAGCTTTGGGCTATCATTCATTATTGATGGCGACAAAGTGGCTAGCTTTCGGCATGCATTCATTAATGATTACCATTGATGGCAACAAAGTGGCTAGCTTTCGGCTTGCATTCATTAATGATGGCAACGAAATGGCTAGCTTTCGGCTTGCATACATTAATGATGCCCATTCATGGCAACAAAGTGGCTAGCTTTCGGCATGCATTCATTAATGATTACCATTGATGGCAACAAAGTGGCTAGCTTTCGGCTTGCATTCATTAATGATGGCAACGAAGTGGCTAGCTTTCGGCTTGCATACATTAATGATGCCCATTCATGGCAACAAAGTGGCTAGCTTTCGGCATGCATTCATTAATGAATAGCATTGATGGTATGTGGATGGCTGGCTTAAGGCTAGTTTACATTTATGATGACCAATAAATTAACATTTATGGCCAGCTTTGGGGTAGCTTTTATTCTTAACAAACGCAGGTGGCATGGCTGTGGCGATCTTCTGGCTAGATTTTATTCACGATGATCGTTAATGGCCAAACTGTGGCTAGTTTTCATTAATAATTGCCACTTAAAGTATAACTGTGGCCAGTTTTAGGCTATCCGTCAATTATGATTAACCACTTGTGGCACAATTATGGGCATCTTAATGTAGTTATGGCCAATTCTGTTGCGGCCACATTGTGGCCGGCGTGACAGTTTTTTTAAGTTGCCGTTACGGCAAACGATTGCGGCCCCTCATCTACTAGTTTGGGCCAAGGCTAACGTAGCCATCAGTGGCCCTCAAGTTCTGTGTTAGTTGGGCAGTCTATTTACTCTGACTCATCTAATCCAAACCAATTATTTTTTTCAGCAATAATGTGATATGTGTATTGCCTTGGATTTAACCCCTGGATTACCTTTACCTGGATTAACTTTAACTGGATTACTCTTCGAAGTGAGATGCATCTTCAGAAAAGGTAAGAGAATTTTATCTTATCCTTTTCAAAAGTACTTTAATCTTCTTGAGACATTTTCGCGCTTAAACGAACTCCTCCTTCAAAGATTAATGAGACTGAAAAATTGTCTCGGAAGGAAGGTGTGATTTAAAGCTTAAAAACTAAAAACTGCTTAAACAAATTTACAAATCACTTAATTTCGAATGGAAGGAAATAAATATAAGCATCTTTATAGAACTAATTAAATAAAACTTAATAAAACAATAAAATCAATCGAAGAAATGGTGTTTTCAAAAGAAACACAGATAATTGAAAAGTTAAACCCAAATAACTATTCCATATGGAAATTCAAGGTCCAAATTTTATTAATAAAAGAAGATTTATCTGAATTAATAACAGAAGAACCGCCAAACCCAATAACACCTGATTGGCAAAAGAAAGACAAGAAGGCAAGGGCCATAATAAATTTAAGTCTTGAGGACTTTCAAATCGTCCATATAAGAAATTTAAACACGTCAAAAGAGACGTGGGACACATTAAAAAATATTCACGAAAGAGGCAATCTGTCAAGTAAACTTTATTTACTCAGAAAATTATATGGAGCTAAATTACAAGAACACGGTAACATGCAACGTCGCATAACAAATATTTTTGAAACCATCGACAAACTCTCCGCAATTGGAGAAAATATTAGTGAATCGCACATATCAGCACTATTACTGCGCTCACTTCCCCCTAGTTATAACACACTAATAACGGCTCTGGATGCCAGGCCGGAAAATGAGTTAACACCAGATTACATAATAAATAAACTTGTTGACGAATATAACAAACGAGTAGAAAACTTGGAACAAACCGAAAATTCGGTAAAAGCGTTTAAAACACAGAAAAAGTTCGTAAATACTGATTACAAAAAACATAATAAATATTGCACGTACTGTAAGCAAAATAATCATAACTATAAAGAATGCTGGCACTTAAAAAACAGAAATTCACAAAAAGCTACACCAAAATAAACATTTAAACCAAAGAAGTTTACATCGTCGCTCTGCTTCGAAAACACAATCGGTGATAGCGAAAATGATAGGTAAGAAACGAAAGAAAAAATAAATAAAAACGTACAAATAAATCATAACAAAAATCAAGATGCAGCATTTATAATCGAAAAGCCCGGAAAACCAACCTGGATTATTGAATCCGGAGTATCTTCCCATATTGCGAACAGCAAAGAAATATTTACTGAAATAAACAACACCGACAAAAACATCCGTAATAATCGCGAACGGAAACACACTCAATCCCTACGGATCCGTTGAAGTTATGATTACAACAAAAACATCAAACGGGGACTCAAATAAAATAAAATTAAAAAACGCGTTATATGTTCCAGATTTGGAAACAAACTTAATTTCTGTGAGTAAAGCAACTAAACACGGTTACAAATTAATATTTGAAGACGAAAAATGCATGCTATCCTGTAACGGCAAAACGTATCTGGAAGCGAAAAAGAAAAAGAATTTATATGAGGTAATTCTCTCAGAAAAAGATATCCCAGACACAGCAAATATCGCAAACGACTGCAAAAATAAAGAGTGTCTAGGACTTTGGCACAAACACCTAGGTCATAGGAATTACGAAAGTATAAAACAAATGATGAAAAACAATTTCGCCAATGGCATAAAAATAAACAACTGCAGTCATACTACACACTGTAAAATATGCATCAAGACATAAACTACTGATGTACCATATCCGAAATTATCTGAAAATAAAACGACACAGGTACTCGACCTGATACATACAGACGTCTGTGTACCGATAAGGACAACCTCTTTAGGGGGAAAAAGGTATTTCGCCACTTTTATTGACGACCACTCAAGATTCACAGTAATTTATTTACTATCTCACAAAGATGAGGTCTCAGAAAAAATAAAGGACTATACACAAATGGTTCACACACAATTCGGGAGATATCCCAAAGCATTCAGATCGGATAACGGTTGCGAATATATAGGCAAAATTACTGAGGACTTTCTTAGAAAAAGAGGTATAAAAACACCAATTTACTGTTCCACACTGCCCGAGCCAGAACGGGATTGCTGAAAGAAAGAATAGGAGCTTGATAGAAATGACTCGAGCTATGCTCTCAGAAGCTGGGTTACCCCACAGATTCTGGGCTGAAGCAATAAATACAGTAACACATCTCCAAAACAGACTACCAACAAAGGCTACAAATAAAACTCCGTACGAAATTTGGTTCAAGAGAAAACCAAACTTACATTACCTTCGAGTATTTGGCTGTAAAGCTTATATATACATAAACAAGATACATAGAGGAAAATTAGATAACACAGCCAGGGAAGGAATATTTATGGGATATGATAACCACTCAATGGGTTATAGAGCATACAATAAAAATAATGAAATCATAATCGGGAGAACTGTAAAATTCCTAGAGAATAACACACACATTCTGAATGAAGAAAATAATGAACCAGAATGCCTGCTTGATAACAAAAATTATATTGAAACGGAAATAAACAACACAGAACAAACACAAGCAGAACCCGATCAAAACATTCCTACATTAAGAAGGTCAGAAAGGACAAACAGGGGAGTTCCACCTAATAGATATACATCCGACAGTTATATCTGTATAGTAAAAAACAATGAAATAATCGAACCGAAAAATTGGAAAGAAATCAACAAAATAAAAAATCCTAGAGAAAAGGAAAATTGGCTCAAAGCCACAGATGCAGAAATAGAAGCGCTGATGAAAAATAAAACATGGGAACTGGTAGAACCACCACCAAATAGAAAAATAATAGGATCAAAATGGATCTTTAAAAGAAAAGTCGATAGCTCAGGAAAATCACCCATATATAAAGCAAGATTAGTTGTGCTCATCTAATCCAAACCAATTAGTTTTTTCAGCAATAAAAAAGGATTGATGCATTCATTTATTTTGCTGTGTCTGGGATATCTTTTTCTGAGAGAATTACCTCATATAAATTATTTTTCTTTTTCGCTTCCAGATACGTTTTGCCGTTACAGGATATGTGCAATGCCTTGGATTTAACCCCTGGATTACCTTTACCTGGATTAACTTTAACTGGATTACTCTTCGAAGTGAGATGCACCTTCAGAAAAGGTAAGAGAATTTTATCTTATCCTTTTCAAAAGTACTTTAATCTTCTTGAGACATTTTCGCGCTTAAACGAACTCCTCCTTCATAATATACAAAAATGCAAGGCAATCCGAGTATATTTACGCAAGTTAGAGCACGAACGGACGGCCAGACAAACCGAAGCCATAAAAACTTTTCAACTAGGTTGTTGGAAAGTGTTGAAAATAAAACGAAAAGTTTAGTTCTTTTATTATTATTGACTAGCCAACTCTTCAATTTCTGCTTCAAATATATTTTTATCTAGATAAAGGATAAGTTATGTATGAAAATAAAATATATTATGCTTAAAAATATGACTCTGCACTATTTTAAGTAAAGGAAAGAATTTGTTTTTGGACAAAATGATCGAAAGACTTCTTCAAGGTTTTTACCATCAGAAGATTCAACTCGCATTTTTTATGGAATCCGTTCATCAAGCCAATTTTCAGTTTTTTCAGCACCACTACTCAGAAGAAGTTATTAAAAAAATCAAATGATTATCTGACAACATCTTTTGAATACATCAGTTATGACAACACGTCCCAACGACCAACGGCGCACGGTGGGATATTTATCGATTCTAGCTGGAATATAATGTGAGCCAGCTAGAATCGGTTAATATCCCACCGTGCAACGTTTTTCTAGGGTTTAATTGACAGATTTTGCAACTTGCGGGTGATCATTGTCATGCTTGAAAATAAATCTTGTCCTTCTTTTGCTTCATTACATTATTAAGTTCAAGGTAGTACAATAAACAAGCATTTGGTGCATTTTAAAGGCAGCAGCTAATTCATATTGTGTTCCAGGATGATATTCATCAAGGACGCGCCGCCTAATAACATTAAAAACTATTATTTTATATTCATTTAGTAATCCCATTAATAAAAAGTCCTTCCGGCGTGTACCGGGAGGAAAAGGTAACTTTCATAGTCCATGTTTTTCTACTAATTCAACTCATTTTACTCAAACACCCGAAGCTAAAATGTTTGGAACCCGATTATAGAAAATTCAATCCCGGTTTTCGCTGATACTGAATTTGAATACGAATTTCAGCATGAGAGTTACAGTATAGCAAACATCAGATTTCTTCAAAATGTCACCCACCCTAGAATGTCCAACTGCCATATCTCAGCCCTTTTTTAAGATAAAGCCAAAACAAAAAATGTTTCGGAATCCTTGTATTACTGTCTAACACTTAACGGAAACAATTTTTTCAATTTATAATTTTTTTTACATATTTTTGAATTACAAAAATAAAAAAAATGTAACTGGCCGCCATTTTGAAACTAGATGGTGCATGAAGCTGGCCAATGCACTCGGTCGAGACCTTGGTATGTTCTGTACACATGATCAGTCACATTTATATCGGTTCATAAATACGAGAGTTACAGCATAACAAATATCAGATTGTTTCAAAATCTCAGCCACCATGGAATTTCAAACTGTCATATCTCAGTCATTTTTTAAGATATAGCCAAAACAAAAAAGGTTTCAGAATCCCTGTATCACGTTCTAACACTTAACAGAAACTATTTTTTCAATTTATAATTTTTTTTGTGCATATGTTTGATTTTTAAAAAATTTAAAATATTTTAGCTGGCATCCATTTTGAAACAAGATGGCGGATGAAGCTGTCCAACGAACTCGGTCGAGACCTTGGTGTTTCCTATACACAAACTCAGTCACATCCAATTCGATTCATAAATAAGAGAGTTACAGCATGATAAATATCAAATTACATATATGGATATATGTATAAACACTATATTTCCAATGATGACCGGTCACTTGCGATTTTAGACGTTTTGTTAAATATCTGGAAAGATACATGAGGAATTATCCTGCAACTTCAGAAGTGTAAACAAAATGATAAACATCATACATTTCCGCGAAGATTTTTTCCGAAAACCCAATAAGGGGCCGTCAACAAATTGAAGAAAAACAAATATATTTTGGATAACCCTGTAAAAACTAATATTGAAAAGCATTCAAACTGTAGATTATGATTAAGTGGATTATTGTAATAATTTGGGTTCATTTTTATGAAGATAGCATGTATACTCGAAGAGAAATTCAGGTTTTTATAAAAACAGTTCCAAATTCTATCAAGTTTTTTGCTTATAATTTGCAGAGTTTTTAACATAAAAGCAAGTTATTTTCACAAAATATGACAAACAAAATTGTACACAACACCCTGGAATCAAAATTAAAAAATAATAAAAATTGTATGAAAAATTAGCAGTTTTACTAAATATTGTTTCATCGCGCATGCGCGAATTCAATCAAAATATACTGTGCATAATGTATTAACTAAATATATATTACAACTTTTGTGAAAATCTTAAAAACATAGCTTGAAAATTGTGATAGTAATCGTTGATAGAATAAGCTCGAAATTCGCTGTTCCCAAAATGAAGCAAAAAGATGAGGGGTTGTATCAAATATAGAATGAGAGACACTTCATTCTTATTATGTCATCTTTCATAAGCCCTCATCTTTTTGCTTCCTTTTGGGAACAGCGAAATTAGAGCTTATTCTATCGACGATTACTATCACAATTTTCAAGCTATGTTTTTAAGATTTTCACAAAAGTTGTAATATATATTTAGTTAATACATTATGCACAGTATATTTTGATTGAATTCGCGCAAACCTGCTCATTTTTCATACAATTTTTATTATTTTTTAATTCTAATTGCAGGATATTGTGTACAATTTTGTTTGTCATATTTTCTGAAAATAACGTGTTTTTATGTTAAAAACTCTGCAAATTATAAGCAAAAAACTTGGTAAAATTTGGGACTTTTAATAAAAACCTGAATTTTTCTTCGAGTATTCATGCTATCTTCATAAAAATGAACCGAAATTATTACAATAAGCCACTTAATCATAATCTACAGTTTGAATGCTTTTGCAATATTAGTTTTTACAGGGTTTTCTAAAAGATATTCGTTTTTCTTCAATATGTTGACGGCCCCTTATGGGGTTTCGGGAAAAAAATCTTCGCGGAAATGTATGATGTTTATCATGCTGTTTACACTCCTGAAGTTTGAGGATAATTCCTCATGTATCTTTCCAGATATTTAACAAAACGTCTAAAATCGCAAGTGACCGGTCATCATTGGAAATATAGTGTATATAAATCAACATTTGAACGGATGGTGGTTTGGTGTCTGGGGTCATGGTCGGTGAAAATATATTAAAAGTTTTTGGAATTGCTTTCCTCCGAATGGCTGCAATAGGTAGTTTTTTGTAATGAAAGCTACCTAAAACACCTAACCTTCATAATATATCAACTTTTAACTCCGTGCAGTATGGTAAATTTCAATGTAAAATTAAACTATTTCATATTTTGAATTATGGGATTAAAATTTTCCACAGAATTTTTATACATCAAAAGAAAATAATTGCAATATAATAATGAAAAAAAAATCTGTAATTGTAATTATAATCTTAATTTCACCGTGAATTAATTTCAGTAAAGTTAAGAAAAATAGGAGAAAGGAGAAATCATTTTAATCATCTTGAAAGGAGGAAATACAGACACATGTAAATGTCAGTGAAAATACTTAAATTTTGTATTTTGACAAACTATTTTTATTTTACATTTATTTACAGTTCCCTCTCAAATTTCCATTTTAACAAAAACTGTTGAATAAGATTATCCGCGTGGATAATTAGCTTGTGATTAATTTAATTTTAATTTGATTATGAACCAGAAACTCATTTATCTTTTTTGAAGTATTTTTGTTTACGAGATAGTTCTATTATATTAGGAAAAACTTTTAGGTATGTGTTATTAATGAACATGTCAGTAACAAATGTATATGTGCTCAATTTTAGAAGAACAAAAAATGCTGTTTGTACTGGTTTTGTTTGGTATACTTTTTATGTTTTTAATCAGTACGAAAATTTATTTTAGATGCAACTTTAAATATTTTGCATGGATAAATTTGAAATATATTTTATGAAGTGGAAAAATGTTTACAATGTATTTTTTCATTCTTTCGTTAAAAACACACTTTTGTACGTTTTTAACACTGTCCAGCATAGTTGAAAAGTGTTTATGAATTCGGTTTGTCCGTCTGTCTGTCTCCCTGCCATCTCTCCGTGCTCTAACTCACGTAAATATATTCGTATTGTCATGCAATTGATATATATTATTGAGGTATACTATGGCATGTTCGGTATTGGAAATGAAGTGTGTAGCTCTTATATTTCCTTTACAGGGACACTCAAAATAATTTCGTTTCTTTACGGCCTATGTGGAAAAAATCTTTTGCGGTTTATATTAATGATGTTACACTATTTTAACCATATTGAAATTGATATGTATCATTGAGGTACAATAAAGGAGGCTTTCTATAGAATATGGTGCGCATAGAACTTACAGTTCCTTTACAGGGACACTCAAAACAATTTCGTTAAATTACGGTCTATTGGGAAAAATCGTTTGCGGTTTATTTTAATAATGTCTCACTATTTCAAACGTATTGAAATTGATATATATCACTGAGGTTCATTAAAAGAGGTTTACTGTAGAATTTAGTGTATATAGCATTTATTGTTCCTTTATAGTGACGCACAAAAGAATTTGGATAATGTACCGCCTGTTAACAATAATTGCTGGAAGCAGAAATGGTCAAAATACATCGAAAAATAATTTTCGATACAAAATACATTGGTTTTAGAACCTAAAATACAAATACAAAATACTTTTCGATTTTTAAATTTCCAAAATACAAATTACATGTATTTCATAATACATTCAAAATACAAAATAGATTAATTTTAGTTTTAATTAATGTGCAATATTTTGCACTACGCAAAAATGTTTTAATTGCAATGCCATGGTATAAATTTTTATGTAACGTGCCGAAATTTTCAGTCCCGGGCCCAGTCCAACACGTAGAAAAACTTGGGGACCGACCCGGAAAAAAGCTAAAAGTTCGGTCCGAGCGTATAAAAGTTATGGGACGTGTATAAATACTAAAAGTTCGGCCCAAGCCTGTCCCGTAAAAAAGCTTCATTTCTACAAAAGATAAATTTTTACGCTGATGTGGTTAAAAATTCTCGTTCATATTCCATAGGCATTTTCACAAAAATATTTATTTTAACTATTTTTCACGTTTATATTCATTTTTTAAAAAGCGCCCAGAGCTGCGAAGTACAGACACAAACGTTCTAAAATACTGTCTTCCTCATATTTATTTCTGCCTGTGCCCATGTAAACTATGGTTATTTTTTTTTATGAATCTCTATTTGCACGCAAATGTTTGAATTATCATTAATATCATTAATCCATATTCCATGGCTTGCAGCCATACAAATCTGAAAAATGCTATACAGAAAAATCTTCTAAGACGGAATCGCTTAAGAGCGAAAACAATCCATTATGGACAAGTTCCCACCTTAGCAAGTATACCACCTACTGTTAATCATTATATTAATTTCACACGTATTATTATATTCATTTTTCCGTTTAAGAGAGGATTCCTCCATAAACAGGTTTTGTTTCACAGGTTTTCGTGTAATTTAATTCTATTGCCTAGACATATATATACTATTCTTCAAAAAGTGTTAACTTAAAATTTTAATTGTAGAATAATGGCGATTTAAAAATATATACATTTTTTATCAAAAAGTCTTTTGGACCAGGTGAAATTTTAGTGATTTTTACACGGGCCAGGCCGTGCCAATGGTTTTTATACGATTTGTTTCGAGACTGGGCCTGAATTTATTTTTTCCGTTCTGACCTCTAGAAAGAATGTCCAAGTCTGGCTCAATTCGTTAAAAGAAATCTGACCATGCGCGAGTCTTCAGAAAAAGGTAAAGCCCAAGTCCGGTCCGGTCAGAAAAAAGTGATGACTAGGCTCAGTTGGTTTCGACCTGAAAATAGTGTTTTGGTCTTACACCAAGTATCATGAAACAATATTATTTTGAAATATATCGAGTATACTTATATTTATATCCAGGACCGTGCAAAGGAAAAACTGCGTCCGTGGCAAAGTTTCCATTTGGTGACCCCCCCCCCCTCCCCAACTCCTTCTTTTTGTGTCAGCTGTCACAAAATTGATAAATGACTGAAACAGAAATAAATTATGTTTATTTTGGGACTTTAAAAGATTTAATTTTATTTGAGAATATCCAACTAAATAATACAAGATAAAATTGCTATTATTTGTTAATGAAATCATGTTTTGGGACAGAAAAAAAAGAATGAAGAAGAGAGAAAAAGAAATTATCTGAAAAATGATTGGCGGTCAAGAAATGAATCATTAAATAAATAAAACAGTGATTGGTAGTATAAATTTGGCGTCTCCACAATTTCTGCGTCCTGGGCGAAGGCCCCTCCACTGTTTTCAGATCCGGTTAATTTGGATTTAAATAAAAAAACAAACCAAAAAAGAAAATTTCATTTAGAAAAAAAAGAATGAAGAAGAGAGAAAAAGAAATTATCTGAAAAATGATTGGTGGTTAAGAAATGAATCATTAAATAAATAAAACAGTGATTGGTAGTATAAATTTGGCGTCTCCTCAATTTCTGCGTCCTGGGCGAAGGCCCCTCCACTGTTTTCAGATCCGGTTAATTTGGATTTAAATAAAATACAAACCGAAAAAGAAAATTTCATTTAGAATCCTGCAGAAACTTAGCATATTTGTAAAAACTGTGATTGTTGATTTATTTTTTGTCCGAAAGATGAAGCGTTTCTCTTCAACGAAATTTGATCCAGGCTCCACGCAACAAAATGGCTGCTTGTAAAATTCATCTAATTGAAAATGACATTTCAAAGATAGGGAATATTTTTCTTCCCATTGGAAGTGGGGGATAACAATGAATGGGTTTCTCATTGTGTGGTTTTGGACCTCCCTGTTCCCTTTTGTTCAGACCCAACCCACTCTCAAACTATAGAAGTGGAGAATCCCCCTGGTATTTTCCCTTCCTGCTTTAAAAAAAGCCCGTCTTGCTCCTATCTTCGTATACTGCACAATAAATGTTTCTTCGATGGTCTCCTCAATTCTTTAAATGACTCCCTGGTTAATTATTAGAGATAAAAAAACTTTAATTCGCATATCACATATTAAAAATCTATTTATATATATATATATAAATTAAATACTCAGACACTTAGACTTTACTCAGACTTTAAGGAAGTTTGAAATACATCCATTTAAGAATTATTGACGTTAAAAATTATCGGGAAAACATTAACCGTGTAACGTATTTCACAAGTTTCCGATTTATAAGTATCATTAAACGATTTTTTTAAAAATAATTATCTTCAGATTAACATTAATTTCATGATAGCAGCTCACAAGTGTTTAATATTAATTTCATATTACGATTAATATTTTTTGGCAGCGAATTGTTAAAAGTAAAACGGTTTTTGATATCCTGAATAAAATAATAATACTAACTCATCAGAATGCTTTTTCCACGATCTTTTAAATAACTTTATGCAATATACTTTTTAATGACTTAAATTAAAATTATATTAGCTGATTTGCTTAATTAGCTAATTAATTAATAATTATAATTCAGTGATTATTCTTTAATAATTTTCATTAAACTGAAATTAATTTTCGCCTTTCTCATTTAACTAGTTGGACTCAGTCTTCTTTAAGAATTCTATAATTAGAAAAGAATGTTTAAGATAATTAAATAAAAATGTGAAGTTATTTCCTCTATAATTATAATTTATAACATTTGAGAAATTAGAACATACTTTCGGATAAATAAATAAAATATATCGTTCTTCAATGAATTTCAATTCAATTTGAATATTACAATTATTGCTTTTATGTCATTAGAGCTACGGAATGAAACGTCCAGTCTTTTAAAAATGTAAAAATTTGTAGTACACATGCTAAGCTGTGGACCATTGCAATAACTAATAAGTTTACTATTTTTTTTAAATATAAAGTTTCACATAACAGGTTTAAATGTAAATTAAAGTCTAATTACTGCTTAAAGTGATAAAAACATAACACGAAATGTTTAAAAATACCTTTTAATACAGATTACATATGTTTTATTCGCTCTATCGGCGACATTTCAGATCTAAATGAGGAATAAAATATTCTCGCATAGTTTTTTGAAAGTGGTAAACATAAACCACGAGGTCGCAAGTCCAAGGTAAGCAGGTGCTTAAATTTCAAACTGAAAACGTGAAAATTATTATTTATTTTTAATTTTATTGTTTTTTCAATCTGTTAAACATCACGTGCCAAATTTTGGGTAATTCTAAAGAAGCGGCTTCGTTGCAAATGTTATCTTTTCGCAAATATATTTCTATTGATTCACGGATAATGGATGGAAAATAAGCTCTTGATTGAAAAATTATTTTACTATTCGTGAAATCAATCTGTAACTGCTCTATTCTACATTGTCTAGCTAAGACAGTAGTTCTTCTGTCATATTTAATATCTGCCATATGGTTTTTTATTCTTGTTTTAAATTTTGTGTTTGTTATTCCTATATAGTATTGTATTGTTCCATCTACCTTGGTGAATGGGTTTTCTTAAACACTGGAAAGTTGGTCAGATTCTATTGGATCTGGTTTTCTACATACTATGTTTTTTAATTTTGTGGAAGGTTTTGCAATAAGGCAGATATTGAATTTTCTAAGTTTATATTTTAATCTTTCGAAGAATCCAGGAAAATATTGTAAAGTTGATATTTTTGAGTTTCGCTCATTACAAATTTTCTTCTTTTTATTATCCATGATCGTAATTAATTTATTAACAGTGCTGTCTTTGTATCCGCTATTTCTTGGGATATCACGTAATAACATCAATAATAGTGAATATCAACTTTACAATATCAACTCTAAAATATTTTCCGGGATTCTTTGAAAGATTAAAATATAAACTAAGAAAATTTAATATCTGCCTTATTTCAAAATCTTCCGCAAAATTAAAAAGCATAGTATGTAGAAAAACATGTCCAATAGAACCTGATCAACTTTCCGGTGTTTATGAAATACTATTCACCAAGGCAGATGGAACAGTACAATACTATATAGGAATGACAAACAAAAACTTTAAAACATGAATAAACGGACATATGGCAGATATCAAATATGACAGAAGAACTACTGCCTTAGCTAGACAATATAGAATAGAGCCGTTACAGATTGATTTCAAAAATAGTAAAATAATTTTTCAATCAAGAGTTTATTTCCCATCTATTATCCGTGAATCAATAGAAATATATTTGCGAAAATATAACATTTGCTTCCTTTGAATTACCTAAAATTTGGCACGCGATGTTTTACAGATTGAAAAAGCAACAACAATTAAAATAAATAATAATTTTCACGTTTTCCAGTTTGACCAATTTAATCATCTGCTTACCTTGGACATGCGATCTCGTGGTTTATGTTTACCACTTTTAAAAACTATGCGAGAATATTTTATTCCTCATTTAGATCTGAAGATGTTGCCGGTAGAGCGAATGCAACATATGTAATCTATATTAAATGTATTTTTAAACATTTCGTGTTATGTTTTAATCACTTTAAGCAATAATTAGGCTTTAATTTAAAGTTAACAAGTTATTTTATTATATTATTTTGTGTAAATTTGTTTTAAGTTTTTTTCTGGTATTCATGTTCGAATTTTAACTTTAGCAAAATTCCAATTTGATTTATAATTTATGACGCATGTTTTCCCAAAAACAAAATCTTATTCAATTGCGCTTAGATTTCAACTACACTTCAAAATTAAAGTGTAAAATAATAATTCTCTTTATTAAAAATTCAAAGTACCCGTATTTAAAAGCCTTAAAATATTGTCCTTTAGACAGCTTAGCAATTATCTGTTTAATAATAAATATAACATTATTCTATTATAAAATGTATTTAGAAAGTAAATATAATTGTTTAAATCTTTTAATTTTCGTTTCTGCTAAGCAAAATAATTTATATTTTGCAATATTTAGATAACTTTAATTTTGTTAAAATTATTAGTTCAAGTTTATAAACTGACAAAGCAAATATTTATTTAATTAAAATTTTTCTAAAATAATTATTTCAAATCTTCAATGGTGAAATCCAAAGCTTTGTTAAATAAAACTTTAATACTTCCTACATTTATTCTAACGATTAAAAGAGATAGTATTTGAATAATGTGCCTTAAATATTTCATGAAAAAATGCATAAAAAGTATTTTATATTCCTGATATTACGAATGAACAAATATGTTCCCTTTTGTAGATATTAAAATAAAGAGGCAAATGAATATTTCAATTATTTTTTCCGTTGATTGCACAAAACATTCTTTCGGCAGCTTTAAAAGTTTAGACAATAGTAGTCAACTATTTGATATGATTTCAAAAGCTTTTTGTTCTCGTAAAATAAAAATAATCTCAAATTGATTTAAAAATCTTTCATCTGAAGGAATATTTTAAACGATTATTTTTATCATTTATGTACCAGCATTGAATATGTTTTTCTATTTATAAATACTTAATTGGATTCCAAAGTTTTTATGATTGCAATTTATTTGATTTTTGTTATTTTAGTAATTTAAAATTCTGCGTCATTCAGATTTTAACATTTTTTAACTTAGGTGAAAAGTGTTTTTGATTTCAGTTTGTGTGTTTGTTTGTCTGCACTCTTACTCCCATAAAAAAAGTTTTATTACTATGAAATTCACATATATTATTGAGGTTCACTGGGGCATGTTTCCTATTAAAGATGAAGTATGCAGATATTATAGTTCGTTTACAGGGAGACACAAAATAATTATTCCGTTGCATTATCGTTTATGGGGAAAAAGTTGTTTGCGAAGCATTTTAATGATGTTATGATACTTTTAAAAATGAAACTTGCCTGCTTCACTGAAGTGTACTATATAATGCTACAGAATATGAAGTGAATAGTATTTATAGTTTATTTACAGGGACGCACAAAAAATATAATTTTGAATTATGATCTAGAAGAAAAAAATGTTTGCAGTGCATTTCGATGTTGTCACCTGATTTGAAATATAATATATATATTATGTATCATGGAGGTGCAATAAAACTATACGATATCAATGTAAAAAAAATAAAATAAATAAAAGTTACACCACTTCTAACTCCGCCGCAAAATTTGTATAAAAATGTGACTAGTACTAATCTAATAGTATTAACGTCTATTAATGAATTCTACGCTTAAGTTTAGCTTAGCAGTCGTCTACATACAGAAATTGTAACAAATTTTAAAATTTTCAATACTCTAATCCTTAATTTAGACAAGAAGCCGTAATAAAAAGAATTGTGTAAATATTACCCATGAGAAGATATAAACTATGTAAATAAGAGTTTTATAAAATGCAGGCTGCAGAAGTGGTTACTTATATCAGATTTTTTATATAATTGAAGATAACATACATATTTCTCTTGTGATTGTGACAGCGGTGGATCAAGCACTACTGGTTGTTTTAATACTGGTTTTTGTAAAGTTGTTTTAATTTGTCAGCGACACGCCCACTACTTATTTAAGACAGCCTTGTATGTAAAACATGAGTAAAGAAATGCAACGTGCTAAAACCTACCAATTGACTTATCAGTATAAGACTCTTCGAAGAGAGAGGAAGATTGTGCGTGATTTTCCTCTCACAAATGCACCATCTTTCGCAGAGGCTCGTATTTTCATTATGGTATGGAGAATTGGATAAAACAAATGAATGCAGCAAATTGATTCTATATGGGATGAGGCTAGTTTCGAGGTAAGTAGTGCAACTGATGTGGCACAAATAACTGGTATACGATCAACATCAGTATTCTGTATCTTTTATGGGTGTGCTATATTTGAATCCAACAATTTTCATATGCCTCACCAGATCCAACAAAGGACGCAACTAAACGGGACTATATTCCAATAAGAGCTTTGACAAAAGTTACGAAAGATCCAAAGTGAATATTCAGCATCATCACGATAGATGAAACTCATTTTTTGTTGCCTGGCACAATCAATATGCACAATCGTAAATTCTTATTAAAAGATTACCCTCATGCGTACATTGAGGTGCCCCAATATTTACCACAAATTACTGTTAGGTGTGGATTCACTGCCTGAAATATTGTTTTGTGGTCCTTTTCTTCATTGAATCATAGGGTTCCTATTACACAGATTCCTTGAACTTTTATGAATTTATGAAATGCTATCCGATTTATGGGTCACAAGATACATAGTTTGTTTAAATAAAGAAAAAACTTTAAAATCAGAATTCAAGTATATGAAGATCTGGACAGCAAATTATAATTAAAAAATTAAAAACTTCTTATAGATACATTTTTATTCTTTGCAGTCTCTTAAATGTATATATTTTCTTCTTTTTAATATATTTTATAATGCATTAAAATATACTTAACATATTTTTCGTATTCAGTAGCATACAATTTAAATTGATATGCTAGATTTTATAATATATTTTGTTAAATTATTTTTTTTATTCAAATTTCTTATTCCTGTTTATACGGTCTTCGTAAAATGCATAAATAAACACTATATAAAATATTACCTATTGAGTTGAAGAATATAATAAAAATCTAATATATATATATATTAATATATATATATATATATATATATATATATATATATATATATATATATATATATACCATTGAAATAACAGAGTACTGGTTATGAAAATAATCAAGAACTACAGTTAGACTATCAGAAGAGATATTGATGTCATTATACAATTTAAACAATATTGTACTACACAAAAAACTTTTAGTTCCAAAATTATACAAAATCTGATTTGAATTTTATTGTAAAAAACTGAATCATTTTAACTAAAGCTCTTTTTATAAGGATAAATCATTTAATTAATTTCAACTTCTAATAATGTAACAAAAAGTATAATTATTGAACCAAAGAAAAAACTTTGAACGGAATTTGACATTACTAATTCTTGTGGATTTGTGGCTTTTTTGATACATAATGTTTTACTTAACAAGCATCTTTTACTTAGAATAATACGATATGTAATTTACATTTTATTGCAATGTTCAGGAAACAATTCAACTAATGTTGTTTTGGCAAGTATAATTCACATAATTAATTTCAGCTTCTAAAGATGAGAGAATGATGAGACATATTTAACCAAAGAACATGCTTTGAACGTAATTTCACATTATTTATACTTCCGAAGCACTAACTGTGGACATTTGATAAATCTTTGCTGCTTCCCCACAGATACTTTGGATGATATCCAAGTCACATTTCTCATTTAGAACTCATAACGATGGTCATAATTTACGTTCTTTTATTCTGACTTACAGGTTGAGATCAGAAAGACAGATTTATATCTCTTTGTTCGGAACAAATTTATACTATTACATTATAACACGAATAATGCTTCACTAAACCATAATCATAACATGAGAATTATCATTACAATAAGAGAAATAAATCCAATCGCAAACAGTTGATTCAAATAAATTCTAGATTTGTATTTGTAGATTTATTTGATTCACCTAAATCAATTCTTTTTCGATGACACTGAAAATTTTTAATAGATTTTAAATAAATTTACCTTCAATATAATATAATATATTTTATTAAACCTTTTCTAAAAATAATTGTTTTGAGCAGATAATGTCACGAAACCTTGCGCTGTGGACCATATTATAGCTACATTTTTATAATTGATTCAAATACGAATTGTAATTTGGAAGGATAATTCGTAACATGTTGTCGGAAATTACGAAGCCAACATTTTTTCTCTCCAAAGAATAACTGTCTCAGATGTGATTTTTTTTTTGGACAAAATAAAGTCGGTTACAATGATAACGTTTCATTTCAGTTGTTGTTTTACTTAAAAATTTTCATCTTTTGTATTTATTGTTCATGATGGACTCATGTTCCTAATTATTACCTTTTTACCAGTTTTCGCATTGAAAGGACGCTTAAAACTTTACAAACTTGATATCAGTCATAGAAGCCGTTGATAAAAATCCTTTTATTACACTTTTTTATTTAACTTATCTTAAGGGTTTTGTATGTAAAGATGGAACTTTGTTTACGTTTACGTAACTAATACTTTGCTTACGTTTAATTGTTAAGTATAGATTTCGTTTTTTTTTTTATTGTTTTACCTTACAAATTTTTTCGCACATGAGTTAAAAATTTGCGCCATGATGAAAAAAACAATTTTTATTTCATAATTCATTTTGTAAACTTATTTACTTAAAAGTTTTTGTTTAAGTATGCATTTTAGAAAAAGCCCCGCTGCACTGTCATTAAACTTTCTTTAAAATAAAGAAAAAATAAAGAAAAAATAATAGCGACAGTCATTTGTATATGTTTTTCATTTATAAATAAACATTTTTCTAAATGAAATTTAGAAAATACTTTTATAAAAAAATATAATCGCTAGAAAATAAATTTAATGAAAAAGGGCAAGTTAATCTGTTTTTAACACTTTCCAACCTAGTTGAAAAGTGTTTATGACTTCGGTTTGTCTGGCCGTCTGGCCGTCTGCCGTCTGGCCGTCTGGCCGTCTGGCCGTCTGGCCGTCTGGCCGTCTGCCGTCTGCCGTCTGTCCGTGCTCTAACTCCCGTAAATATGCTCGGATTGCCCTGCAAATTTTATATGTTATAATCGTTATCTATAGCATGTTCCCTATTTCAACGGAAGTGTGTAGCACTTATAGTTTTTTTACAGGGACACTCAAAAGAATTCCGTTACATTGCGGTCTATGGGGAAAAATCATTTGCGGTTTATTTAAATAATGTTTCAATACTTTAAACGCATTGAAATTTATATATATCACTAAGGTGCATTAGAAGAAGCTTAATATGGAATAGGGTGTGCATAGCACTTATACTTACTTTACAGGGACAGTCAAAAGAATTCCGTTACATTACGTCTATGGAGAAAAATCGTCTGCGGTTTATTTAAATAATGTTTCACTATTTTAAACGCATTGAAATTTATATAAGGTTCATTACAAGAGACTTACTACAGAATATTGTGTGTATAGCAGCCATCGTTCATTTACAGGGACACACAAAAGAATTCTCTACTGTATGTTAACAATAATTCCTGGAAGTGCGTTTTAAGTTACTGAATGCGATTTTAATTTTAAATCGCTTTTTGTATATTACGTGGTGTGTATAAATTCTGTAGATCCTATACAGGGAAGTACAAAAGTTCGGGAACACATTTCCGTATTATTTAACTCCAGACGGAGAATTTTAAACTGTGCTACGTGTTTCCTAACTGAACTAAAATTTAGCATCCTATGTAGTATATATACAAATCTATAGATCCTATACAGGGCTGAATAAAGTATTCGGATTACTTAGATGTTATCTTTTAGCTTATAAAAGAGTATGATTCGTAAAATTATTTTGGAAGCGTTGGAAAGTGTTACATAATCTATGCTTGACGCATGATTTTTCGTTCTTGTTTAAACTAATATGTCTTTCGGAAAATATGTATAGCAACTCTTTAATATGCTTATTTAAAAATGGATATCTAACAGAAAAACTAAGGTTATTTAATGCACCTTTGTAAACATCTATATTTGCCATACAGATTTATTTATTACGATCAAAAATCTGAAGTAAATTTTCCAATGCTATTTCAGTTGTAGCATGTAAGTATTTATGGAAATATAAAAAGTCCGAATCAAAAATCTGAAGTAAATTTTTCCAATGCTATTCCAGTTGTAGCATGTAAGTATTTATGGAAATATAAAAAGTCCAATTACATTCATCTATCTTGTTCGGAAAATTCCATTAAGGAGGTGTTACACTTCTTATTAGTAGTAAAATTTTGTTTTCTACAACAAGAGATAGAGATTGGTAAAGAATATTCATATGAATAAGATTTAAGAAACAAATAAGAAAGAATTCTAATAATATTTTATAAGTTTGCAGTAAACATTTTGACCTTTATGATGTTTTTTTTATTAAAAAAATACTCATAAGTAACATGAATAGTAAATTTTATTTATGGCTAGTTTGATTTAAAAAAATTGAAATAAAATTGATTGATTACATTATTTCTTCGAGAATTATTTTAAACTCCAGTGTAAATATTTTGGTATTTTAATAAAATGAGTATTTCTTATATTCTTAGTAGGGGGCCTACCCCCTGCGAGCTACGCTCGCCAACCCCCGCTCAGACTTCGAGGCCTCTAAAAACATGACAGCGTGCTTTATTTTAAAAATATTGGTAAATCTGTAATTGGGGTTCCATGCTTTTAACGTTTTAATGGGTCATTTTTTGATTATCATGGCCTCATACACAGCTGTTGCGACAACGGACGACTGTTTTCGGAATTGATAAGTAAAATCAATTGCAACTTGAAAACCAGCTTGTATAAAATGGTTAGGTGTAAATTGTGGCAACCTGTCGGACTTTTATAACAACGATCTGTATTCTATTCTTCCTTTGCGTTTAAGGATGAGAAAAATTCCATCTGTTTGTGAGTAACATTAAGAACCACGGTATTAAGAAGTACTATGTTATAGACATTTTCAGCAACATATTTTAATTTTCTCTCTATTTTAGTGCACCATCATGCATATTTTAATGTTATTTTAAGTATGTAAATTTATTTTAATTAATATGTATATACGAATTTCCTAATAATTATTTATCATACAATATTAATTAAATATTTTGTGCATGCATGCCTGCATTTATTCGGCATCAATTGATGAGATAGTTAAACAAATTTGCTATCCGCGATAATTTTACACCATGTTATGTCACTTGAATATTGTCCATAAGAAAATCGGGTACTTTTCCAGTATAGGATCCTTTGCTTTTAGGTTTGGCGTATTTCGAGCTTCAAAAAGGGATAGATTCGTTAATATACATAGATTTGTTGCTAAAAGTTATGAAAACAAACCCAGTGAACTTTTGGTACTTTTCTATTATATGGGTCTTGACGCTTTTTTAAAAAGCTTGGCGCAATTCGGGCATCAGAAAGTGAGATTTGCTGCCAAATAACATAAACAGCCATGGAAACAAATTCGACGATTTTTTTGTTTATATGCGTATTTTAATTATACGTATATTATTATTGTTTTTTCTATACAAATTACTTCTGATTATATATAAAATAGGATAAATGACATTCTACGCTAAACAAATTGTATAAATATTGAAAAAAATGCTTCTGTATACGAAATGACAAAGTTAATAGGTTGACAGAAAGTATGTTGCCAAATTTCCTTTTCTGCCAAGGCTATTTTCTCTGTTTCGTCAAGGCTTTGTTATTTATGTGTAAACATATAATTCATTATTAAAAAAGTAATGCTACTGAAATATTCATTTGTTTTAAACTTTAATAGCATTTCTCTAAGGTATAGGGAGCATTTTTTTCCTTGCTGCCAATAAAAGAGAGAAAGGAATAAATGTCATTTTACCATAATTGATGTCATATTCTCATTAAAATTGGAAAGAAAACCAAGCAGGATATTTTATTCTCCTTCCGTTCAATTGGGCAATTATTATTTTATATATTCGTTTCAAATATCCGAATTAGTGATTTTATAAATTCGTTTAATTAAATTTTACAAAAAAATAACAAAATGATATCAATAAATAATAAGAAATAAATAAGTATTGCACTGCCGCGCAATAATTACTATGAATTCCTCCCCCCCCCCTTTCTTTTGCGTTTACATAAATGACGTCATTTGGACGAATGTATTCAAAATATTTTCAGTTTATAAATTAAATTAAATGCTGACAGACGATTGAATCCTGACGATAGAAATGTGATTTTTTTTTCCAATTTTCCTGAAAAACATAATTTAATCACAATCTTGTCTTCATTATCGATTGAAATAAAAGATAAATTCAATTTCAATTTGAAAATGACGAATAAAAAGAAATCAAAAATCCCTATCGGGATCCTTTTCAATTTTTTTCCCTTTTTTGCCACAAAAAACTGAGTAATTAGTTGCCATCATTACAGAAATGTCATTAAAATTAGAAAAAAAATTAATATCTCGAAAACTAATTCCAATTTCAAAATTCTATTACCAGTTTTGACATCCGCGGATTTTTATGGACAATTGGTATTAATTTCACCATCAAGCGTTTAATATTTTATTAAAAATAGCCCTGAAACATAATCAGTCGTTTAATCAGTCGTTTCCTAAAATCGTTTCATAAATTCGTTTCATAAAATCGTTTCACAAATTCGTTTCATTAGGATTTTATATATATAGGGTAGATAGTTTTTTAGTATTGTTTTTGTTCATTTTTTATGGCAAATAAATATTTGAGAGTTTAAATTTAAAAAAAAGAAAGCTTAAAAATGGACCTGCAATTCAAAACAAAGCAGAAATTTTACAATTAATGAAACCAAAAATTTAAAATTATTCGGATGTGACGTCATACAAAATAAGCATAAAGATTTCCTTATAGCAGTTTACAGAGAAAAAAATCTATATAAATTTATGTGACGTACTCAAAAAAAAAAAAAAAAAAAAAAAAAAAAAAACTACATTGCTACAACTAGATTTCTAATTAATATAAGACAAAAATAACATTTTATTTTTGTTAAATATTCTTTATAGATGTATGCGATTTATTTTGCCATAAGATTTTATCTACTTATCAAAATATAACTTAAGTTTTAAAAGTCAAATAGCAACACCATATAATTTATTAGATATTTGATTTCAGAAAGTCAAAATGTGGGAAGAAAAATTTTAATTAATTTTGAAGGATTCTTTCTTGTAAATTAAACCAATCAATGTCACAAAGAAAGGTCTGTTATTTAGACGTAAGTCAAAGAACAACTTATACAAGCCATTATTTTTTAACTTCTATAATACTCTGTAAAACCCTAAACATAAGGCGCTTGCTTGTTTTGAATTAAACCTTTCTTGAAACATTTATTATTAATTAATAAAGCTATTGTTAAAAATTTGCAAATAGAAACACGTACATCTTTTGTCCCCATTAGAGTCAGCACTGTCAAAAAACTCCATAATAAATTTTCGCTCCCTTAATGACAAATTGTCTGTCAAATTGTTCGCAAATATGTAAAATATGCAATTTTAATACTATCAGGCCCAAAGTAATTTTGTTGCTAAAATGTTGAAATGATTGAATATTACCAAAATTTATGAGCGAATTGGTTTGAAAAAAAAAAAAAATTCTTTTACACTGTAAAAAAAAATGTTGTAATTTTTCCTGCGCTTTATGTGGTTATTTTTCCCGCACCTTTGTTGTTAAATCGATTCAAGCAACAAGTGAGTTAAAATCGAATTCTTAATGTCCTTGTACGACGCAGCGATAACATGTCTATAGATGCAGCCAATAGCAACCCGACTGGCGTACTTTATAAAAGTAAAATTTTAGTAAGAATTCTGGTGGCCATCAGGCAGTTATGAATTAAAATTAAGTGTTATATATAATACTATTTGACCCTCCCTGCGTTGCCCGGGCCCATTATAACAACTTTAAATAAACCACAAATTTGTATTATTTTATATGTTTAACCTGCTTTTGTATGAATTTATATTTTTAAATGCAAAATTTACGAAAAAATATTGATATTTAGATGTAAAAGTGCTCGTAAGAACACATTTTCTTGTTTTTGTACGTACATTTGGATCTTTTAATATTTGGCAATAGATGGCAGCACTACCCATTAAATCAGAAGGACTATTTCAAATTTCTCTCTCCTCTCCGTTTCAAATAATGATTTTCACTATCTTTATATTTTATTTTAATGTTTCAAAAACTACAAACAAAAAGTTTCTCTAGTATTACTTACAGTTATAGATTATGAAGGCAATTTTTTTTAAATTTAAATAATTTTAATACAAATAATTTTTATTTATATTATATTTTGAACGCAAATTTAGTTAGTAAAAATATTGTTGTGTGTTAAACTTTACTTAATTAAAAAGCATTTGAATAAAAAAATACAAATTATAAATTACAGACGTAACTTCTTTTCCTGAAAATGTGACAGTACTTGAAATGATTTATATACAGCTAAAAGTAATGCAGAAATCATTCGGTCGGAAACGGGATTCGAACACACTTTCTTTGCAGAGAGCCAGTGCTTAAACTAACGCCTTAAACCACTCAGCTACGCTGACCATGTTCAAGTGCACTTTAAACCAGAACATGTTTAAGATTTAATCTCACGCATGCGCAAAAACATTGAATTTGCGCTAAAAATTTTAGCTTGTCGCTTTAATATATAGGATACCACCACCCTTGAAAGGATTAAGACTGTACTTTAAATGACAGTTTAAAAATTTTTAATGTTATTTCTGTTCTCTTTCCTGATATTTCATGTATGTCAACGATATATTTGTGCATTTTGAAATGTGTATATTTACTGTTGTAATCTTCGGTAGCATAATAATTTTCTATTCTTATGAATTGTTAGATCAGTTTTGATACTTAAATTTTTATTTTCATCTTTGATAATAGTAAAAAGCTAATTCAGCTTACCTGAAATTTACCATCGCGCGAAGATTATATCCACAGTATGATATTTATACTTATTCATTTGCGTCATCATCATATCACTATTTAGGAAGTAGAAATATTATTAATAATGATGTACAAATTCATATGTAATAAGCAGAGATCCATTTTGATTTGAACATTATATTATTCTTTTACTTGACTATACATATAATTATTTCGCGTATGGAGTCTGCATAAAATTGCTCCATTTTTACATTAAATTTAAGATATATTCACACATTCACATGACGTGTTTACACTACAGTTACATTTTTCATACTAAAAGTTTATATGAAGTGCACACGCGCGGGATCAGTTGAAGGTTGAAGAGGGGCAATCTGAACTTTTTCTGGGTTGTGAGTTTCGACATAAGGTCCATCTGGATACATTCAGAATAGTTTACATCTGCGGTTTTCACTTGAGACGCTAGAGTTAATTGGAGTCTGTTTTTTAACATTTAGTGTTTTTTGCTGCGATGTTTACAAGTATGCACTGAGTGATGTTCGATGCGTTCTTTCCCATCGTTCACAACACGTGGAGATTAGTAATGGGTAAAAGGTTTCTCCGTCATTTACTATAGCTAACATTTTTTTTCTATAACATCTATATTATAAAGAAAACACATGTCCGTAAATAACGCTGACGTCATATCGATGGCGGCAACAACCTGCCCAATCTATTTTGCAACTTGCGTAAATTCATCGACTTCTAATAAACATTGCACAATTTTATTTTTTACTCCGTCGAATAGGAGAAAACTTTTATTTTCAAATGTGATTTGTCTGAAAACTGTACCTCAATTTACGAATATTTTATGGATTTAAAGATATTTTTCAAACATGATTTTTTTTAAACTAAAAAAGAGACATGCAACTCAATTACGGAAGAATAACCCTTTACACTTTAAAAACATAAATAAGCCTTATTTCGTGTCATATTCTATATTTAAATTGCGAAACGAAATTAAAACATCATACATAAATAAATAAAGCATGAAATTACATCTAGATAATCGAAATAAACGCTTTAATACTGAAATAATCAGAATAAAGAGTTTGCTATAAATGGCAAAATCTTTCGCGCTATACCGCTGGGATGCAGCTAATAAGAAAGTACAATAAATGCGTCTTGGTGTAGTTAGTGGGCAAGCTAAGCAAGTGCATAAAATTTAAATATCTATAGAGTTTTCGATTAAAAACGATTTTATCTACGTTATGTACACCGGTACCACGTATATTGCGTTTAAACCCAGGTAGCCCAAGTTAGAATGTCTGATTACTTTAATAGTTTTAGCTGCCGTGTCATTCAGACTTTGCGTGTCAATGCGTGTCTCAAAATTGATACTGTCCCGGAACACATTTTAAGTCATATTTAGTGAGTTTTTCAAGATAGACGGCATGGAAATTTGTATAAGGGCTCCAGAGTTTTCATAAGACGTTAATTGCAATTTTTTGCCACATGGCTTTTGTTCTGTCCCATGCAATTATTTTTCATTGTAATTAGTAGATTTTTAAGACAATTAAAATTTTCCCCAAAGTTTACTAATTATATAATTTTCAAGTGATAAAAAAAAATTCTTAAGATACTTCAAAAATTTGATACACTATAAAAATGTACCTACTTTATAAACAATAATAACTTAGAATCTATTTTTTAAATTAAGATTTCATTAATTATTTTTCAATTAAATCAATATAACGGAACATGCAATAACATATAATTATTTTTTCGTTGGAACAGGGTATTAAGTAACAAACATGAGACACCGTTGTCATCTAATTATAAAGAAAATACTTACTGTATTCTGATTATTATATTTCAGAAAGTAATGATGGAGTAATCTGATCAAACACGTCATATAAAACACAGTTTTTTTCTCTTTTTTACCTTTATTCTTCTGTAATATCGCATTATCATTAAAATGTTTATCATTAAAACTGATAAATCAGAAGTACCATTTACATAGTAATATAAGGTTTCTTGTAAAAATAAAATATACATATAATGAGGAGATATATACATAACCAAGTAAATATCTAGTGCGTCTTTTCAATTTAATTTAATGTATTATGTGTTAATGTATTATGTGTATTATGTATAATCGATTATTCGTATTCTTTAATGATGAGAAGAAAATTTTGGCAGATAAAAATAAAATGCAGATTTATAAATATGCATTTCAACAAATGACATATAAGCTCAAATGAGAGTGAATGTGTCGCTTGTGCATCCACGTTTGAAGGGTCAGAAAGTTGCGCATGTGTTAATGAATGGCTCTGAGTGTGAGAATAGCCGATATCTTGCAGAACGTGGCAGTGGCTGTTAACCAACGTGGAAGCAAGATGACTGGAACGGTTTTGTACCATGGATGTCTCCAAACATTCTCAGCGTCACTTACACCATCTTATAGAACCTGAAAACAGAAATCTAGAATCGTGGGCGTGGTATGCTGTCCAAAGGGGTTCTTTTTCTGCGTAATAACGTAGAATCTGTGATCTGTGATTATTTTGTGCAAAGTTTTGTTGCGGTGATTTTGATGGGAAGCGCCGGATTTTTCGCCGTATAGGGAAAAAGGGGGCGCGGCTAGCTGTCAATCAAAAGCGTACGGTGAGATGGGACGTGTCCCACTATAAGCTACAAAAATAAAATGGCGGCCAAAAAGGGGCGTGGTCAGCTGTCAATCAATATAATTTACCTAGTTGAAAATACTTTCCTGTGTTCATTATGACCTAATTACATGGTATACAGGAGTTTCCATGTTATTTCAGATTCATCATGTAAAATGCTATAGTTATAGCTCAGATGAATGAAATTAGCGCTGCAGTTCGCAACCTTGTCCAACAAATAAGAGCGAAATATACCATCAAGGATATCGTTGGGATAGCTTTGTAAGAAGAGCGTTGACACGGCAAGCTAAAGCACCCAGGACCGAGTCCCTTTCTCGGCATTTTTTGCTCTATTGGAATAAATCTCAACTATGATACTCCAACCATTGAATATAGTTGTCCTATTCGAAATTTGTTTTCCTTTGAGCTAATAAATTATTTTAAGGGCTTTTTAAATATTTAAATATTTATATGTAGATGTACTTCAAACTATTTTTACCATCTTAAAAGCACTGTGCAAATTTAGATGCTATCGAGAAACATCTTTTAATCCCATACGTTAACAATTAATTTATAAAATGGAATCAATTTCGATTTAATTTTTACTTTGAAATCATATTCATACGAAATTTAATTTTACAGAATTAAATTCGTCAATGCAGAAAATTATGCAATATTTTACTAAATTAAAATTAGGGACTTCATATTTTAATTGAATATCAAAATTCGAATTATGTAATTAGTTATCAACTGGAAATTTCTTTTCAGATGCTTAATTGGAAAGTTATTTGTAGTCTTCCAAATACTTAAAAATGAGATAGCTCATATCCCAGCGATGCTTAATGCATTATCTAAAGTTATTATTATATGGAATCTTGAAACATATTTCTGAATAAGAATTTTCGCATGCAGTAGTTGCTTTTTTTAATTTAATTAATCGCCAATTCCAATGGATAAAATTATAATCAAAATTAGTATACCACAGTTGTTTATTCTTTTCACTTATTTTGTATACCACAGTTGTTTATTCTTTTCACTTATTTCGTATACCACAGTTGTTTATTCTTTTCACTTATTTCGTATACAACAGTTGTTTATTCTTTTCACTTATTTAGTATACCACAGTTGTTTATTCTTTTCACTTATTTCGTATACCACAGTTGTTTATTCTTTTCACTTATTTCGTATACAACAGTTGTTTATTCTTTTCACTTATGCATCTTATTACAGTAAATTTTCAATTTATTTTATTACTGTAACCAAAATAATGTCAAGGTTTTGGTATACAAATCTCTATAGCTAACAAAACTAACAAATAAGCGATATGAGTCGATACATTTTCTAAGAATGCGTAAGAAATTTTCTAAATATAAACCATGGAAAGGTTTTAAGAAAAATGCTTTAAAATATTTCGTCATTTATAATAATAATTTGAAGTGTTTGGTTACTTGTTTGCGTGCAAGACAGTTTGCGTGTTTACCGTTATAAAGCTTTTCTCCCAGAAAGGCAAGAAAGGTTGTTGCTATTTGAGAATTCGGCGTTTGGAAGAATTTATGCAGGATGCTTTTTGTATTATTTAAAAAATAAATCTTGAATGCATAATCAATGTATCATTTCATGGCATTTTAACCCATACGATATCCTACACATTTGGGATGGGGAAAATTAATTTCGACAGCCCTGTATTTTGGCATAAGCTTAGTACAGAGTTAATTATTCTTCTTTAGGCTCATACTACAGTCAGTTCCACATGAGCGTTCGGTTCATAATTTCACTATTAGATGGCGCACAGATCTCGTTGTTATGTTATCCTAATCTTTGAACATTCGACAAGAATGCTTTGAAGTTATATATTCAGTACGACTTGTTTCGATGTAATTAAAGCAGAATATTCAAAACGATTGCTGCGTATGTAGGTCGTTTTAAAGCAGTATTTATTATCACCCATCCAAAAGGACCAAAAATATCTTATGTAGCTGCAGCCTTCTACATGAAAAAGTCTGAGAGGTTTGTCAGTAAGTGGGTAAAACGGTATAACGGCACCAAAAATGAGTGAAAGCATGTTTGGTACACGCAAAGAACTTGTATTGTTCAGAGTACAGTGAAACACCCTGTTAAGGTTAACGTATAGGGATGGTTCTGTTCAAAGCGTTTTGATGTTTTACAGTTGTTTACCAGCAATTTAAATGCTTAAAAATGCTTAAAATATATCAAAAGTGTTTACTAAAGTCTTTCTAAAGACCGTTTGGCTCAGATAACAGTACATGGGTGCTTCAAAAAGACAATGACCCGAAACATCGAAGTCGAGAGCATATACAGAGTGGAAACGCGAAAATGTTATCACCATGATGAATATACCAAGTTGCCTGACGCTAATCCAAGTGAAAACGTGTTAGCAATAATGAAGTTAAAACTAAGGGAAAATAATGTGTTCCATTTGAAGCAGCTGTTTTAACTAATAAATAATGTGAAGGGGTTGAAGGTTCCACATGTTGTGATTAAACAAAAATATGTGGAATGTGGGAAGAGAATTAGACTGAATTGTTAAAAATTAAATACATGAAGGTGAAGGTTTGGTTCGTTCAGTTAAAAAAAGGAGGGTTTTACTTCCCTGAGATTTGCAATATAAGTTGAGAAACATTAAAGATGTGAACATGTCAATTTGAAGCACAAGAAGAAATCAAATGTTGAAATAAGCTAATCTGCAGTTTATTTTCTTTTAATACATATTTAATAATTTAGACCACGCACAAGTTCTGATTTTTGCAGCACCGACAGGCATGTCATGCTCAAAGTTAATATTTCATAAAAGTAAGAGGCTGACAGACTAAAAAAAAATGAAATATCTATAAACTTGATGAAAATTAATAAAATATTAGATATATGATTGATGAGAAGGAATAACAAAAATTAGTAAGTGTTCTATCTGGAATTAAGCTTATCACATATTCACTTCAAGTTATATAAACAGACTCTTTGGATGAATTCCAACATGTTTCTAGTAAGTAACTATATGTGAAGATTTATTAAGCTTATCGCCTTGTAAATCTACAATTGTCTAAAAGATTGCTTAAAATAACTCGTGGATGTAAATAGATTAATAAGACATTACCTTCGACATGTTATTCGGAATAAGAATTTGAATACAGACATCTTCGTGCATCATGAAGGCTGTAGTTGAAGTGGTTATGGGAGTCCTCGTTGTTGTAGCAGTGCCAAAAACAGGCGTGCGCTCGTATTTCAGCACAAGAGGGTTACCACACTTGTTGCGTACAGAAATACGTCAATCGGGAACGAAATTCGTCAAGCACGAAAGAGGGAACTGCTCCAATAGGATGCAGGAAAAACGATAGTTCTGCGATCGCAGAAAACGACATTTTGGCGAAAGCCAAACAAGTATTCAATCATGCGATCACAAGGCCAGAATGGAAGTGTAATTTTCAGTGCTTGTGTTTAAGCAAAGAGGTGTATGCAACTTAGAAAATGGATAGGAAAAATAACGATTGAAATAAAATAAAGGATTTAAAATGTAAAATGAATGTAATAAAAGTTAAGATAGAAGAATAAATAATAATGTAGTGGGAAATTTGGATATTAACTAAATAGAGTTAATTTTCCCACAACAGCAGCTTAGTCACAGTATAAAGGAAGTTTGGATGTATCGTCCTTTGGAATTAGCTGAAAGTCTCGTCGAAAGGAAGCCTCGACACTGCAAAGCTATACTCAACAACAAAGGAGAGTAGACAGCGTATTGAGTAAAAGCATTCCTCTAAGTCGTGTTTGAGTTATGCATAAATAAAACACCCGAACTGCATTTGTTTTGAAACGATTACAAATTAATACAAAATTTAAACCTTCATTATTGCTAAAAATACTTGACCGAATGAATTCCGGCATGGCTTCCACAGTAAAAATTAAAAGAAAAGGTGAAATAGGATGCCACAATTAGCTGTTCGTATTGATATTTCCAGTGTTTAGTACCATTTCAGCATGAAGACAACTCCATAAGCTTTTGTTTTAACATAAATTTAAAGAAAACATAATGTATAATGTTTTCTCCATTATTTTGCCTACTGTTCCATATAATTAACAAAAGTATTATGTAATAAATTATTGTATAATTACCGTATGCGTTGTTGTATAAATAAAAATTCTTATTGATCGAAAATGTCTAGGAAGCTTTGGTAACACGATTTATTGAAAATTGCTTAAATAAGTCTTGGAAACTATTCAAACTTGTCGTTAATATATAAAATAAGAATAGTTTGAGGAATATAATATTTCAAACACTATTTCAATATTTTATAATATTAACAAATTATATATATATTATATAAATATTCATATATATATTATATAAATTAAATTATTAAATAATATATTATATAAATAATATAATATAATATATATATTATATAAATATTAACAACCATTAATTCTTTATTTTAAACCTCCATGTAATTTCCTAGGAATAATCGAAACACTTAATTATAATTAGTAAAATTCTTTTCACCTTATTAAATAGAATCAAGTAGCGTTAATTTCTCTTTTCAAAAACGTATAATTAATGTGAAAATTTTCTTATGCTAATTAGAACGTCCTCTAGAACCTATTTCGAAGTGACGACTTAAAGATTACATACTTTTTTAAATAAAACATTTATTATTTTATTATACTTTAGTTACTTTTTTCTCATAGAAAATAAATTGTGGGGAAATTAGGTCTATATATCTAGTTTGTTATATTGTAGATCATTAGGAATAAATTACTTCATTAAAGCTGTAACTTGACGTAGAAAAAAGATTCTCTCTATTAAATATTAATTTAATTAATTGCTACTAAAGTAACTTGATTTATCTTTTAGCGGTTGCTGTTCTTTTGTGATAAGAAGGCATCATAATTCTTATCATTTTTGTGTGAATAATATTTTTTACCTTGTAACATGGATATTTTTTCATTTCCGCCGCATTTCAAGATAAATTGTGGAACTAATTTTGTTAGGATATAAAACAAAATGCATATCATATAGAAATATAAAGTTCATTTAACGCATAAAACTACTTTTAAATAAAATAAAACTAGGAGAGTCTGCACACAATTCAAAAGAATAGCTATAAAAAAATCTAAATATTAACTTTTTGCTAAACTATTCATGAATAATTTTTACTTCATTTGTTTTTTATGCATTTCCATTGCTATTTTGTTGTTATGTTGCAATTTAATAGAACAGTTGTAATAAAACCAAGAAAGTTATTTTGCGCAATCTGTCGTTACAGGGTTGGTGTGATTGCGCACATGGGTAGAAGAGATTGTTACTAATAATAACTACAATTAAATTGTTAACAATAATAATTACACTTAAATGACATTGCTTTAAGGTTTTTGTGAACAAATATTATTGTATTAGGAGTGAATATTTCAACCTAATGATTAAAAAATTAAAAAAAGGAAATAATTTTAAAAACGATTAAAAAATTTTAATTAAAGGAAAAAAAATTAAAGAATCAGAAAAAGCAAGTCCAGATAAGATTACAAAATAAAATTATGTTACTTAATAACACGTTTAACTTAAAATTAGTCTATTTTCATTTTTCATTTCTTAATGCAAATTTACCAATAAGCTGCATAATCTCTCCTAGCATGGAAACTAATGGGAACAATGCGCCATCTCTCCTAAGTAGCAGATGCGCAAACTCTCCAATTTCGGTAGGAAAGATTGCGCGGCCTTTTATTTAAACATGGCCGCTAATAAAACGAACCGTTGATGTTCACATTGTTAGTCTAGAGTAGTAGCTTATGAGAAATCGTTTAAGTTTAAAATATTTTGTACTATTGACATTGTATTGAAATTCTGATGAACGAAATTAATTCTGATCTGAAATTTCAAGCACTTACTTTGGGAAAACAAAACAAAATAGCAATATTTTATCTTAGACGCTCAAAGCAATCAACGTGCGTTGTTGTACAACTACCTGGAGTCGCAGCGCGCTCACCCTACTCCTTTCCCCCGAACCTTTATGTGCGCAATCTCTCCGACCGCGCCATATCTCTCTCGGCTTTACCTTGGATGCAAAACCAGATTTTTATCACTTTTCATACCTGTTAGCCCTATATATATATTTTGGGCCTTGAAACTTATACATAATGTCACCTTTTCGTACTTGTCTAATTTTCCCATTCAATCCTGTATTTGTTTTCTTCAGTCGCTATTGTTTTCCATTTCTAGTATCGTTCAAATCTTTCTTTTCGTTTTTCAACTCGCCGATCTATAGATACTTTCCAAACTGTTCGTTTCGATATCGTTTCTCACATCGACCATCGTTTTCTCAGCCTTTTTCCGGATTCAGTTGCGACCGCTAGCTACGAAATTATTTCATTCGTAACGCTATAGGGGAGCATGCGCCCAGAGGCCGTGCCACAGTTTTCAAAGGCACTCTAAATTACTTTGCCAATAGGCAGTTTAAGAACTTCTCAACTTTGCACATTAGAAAGGGGGCGTTATCGGAAAGCGGTATGTTGATGCTTTTTAAAAGAGAATGAGAAGGCCGTTGAGAGGTGGGCGAGCGAATGACAGCAGCAGCTAGGTTATACAATAAATTTTAAACAAATGTTTTAATGCTGCAGGAATATTTATTCTTCCGAAATCCATTTGATATTGTGTTTTGTTAATATGAAAGTGGTTTTTTTTAAAGTGACATGTGCACCCATATTCAGGTTTGTGTTTTCTCTACTGTGATGTCAACTTATCTACTTTTGGTTTCGTCAAATACGAATAGAGAGGAAGGATTACGCTAATATATTTTACATCTTTTCAGCAGTGCTTCTATAATTATGTGGATTAAAATTGAGTCTCTTTTTATACTGAACTGTGATAATAAATGAACAGTGTATGTCTCAATAAACGTTAGTTTAATTTAAATCTAAAAACTGTGTTATCAATGTGTATTATCTACTTTCAACACTTTAGTCACTAACTTGCCAATTTCAGCCATTAATCTTCCACGTACTCTGTTTTTCAATTTAATTCTATTTTTAGACCGGTCCCTGTACCCGGACCGCGATCACGGTTATGGGCCCAGGCTTATTTAAGCCATATTAACCCTTTAAGGGCCGTAACCTTTGGCAAGGGTTAGTTGACAAGTGTTAGTAGACGGCGGTAGTTAGACCCACTAGTGAATTTTAGTGGGGGGGGGCGCATTTACATAATTTCATAAATTTTAGAGTCAGTAGTTAAAATGATTTAAACTTATGAAATTTTTTGAAAATTTAAATTTTTTTGGTACCTTTTTTGTAAATTTTTTTAAAGAAAAAAAATCTTCCTTGGCAAGGGTGAACATACAGGTGAGCATAAACAAGCTAAATTTCCATAATTATGGAAACTGGTCAGCTGACATCAAGTTCCTTCTATTGGACAAAAATGCCTGGGGCATTGTTAAGGGAACAGAGACTGTACCTGATACAAGTGATGCAGAGCAGCATACAAGGACTACCAATCCAGAGTTCGTTCAGCACTGTCCATAATCTACCTGAATGTCAAGCCTGACTTCCGGCGAATAATTGAAAACATTAATGATCCTAAAGATGCATGGGCAAAGCTCCGATCCCATTTCCATCCTGATAATAGAGCCCGCCACATGCAGTTATTCTCAGAATTGTTAGCATGTAAAATAGCACCAGAGGAGTCGATAGATATGTACGCTGCTCGCCTCCACCGAAACGCTGACCAACTAAAGGCAATGAATGAGCCAATTAAGGAAATCTATCTTTCGTTCCAACTTCTTAGATGGCTCCCTCAAAAATACGATAGTCTAGTCCAGAACATACTCCGTTGGCCAGATTCTAAATTTGTGTTTTCTGACATCTTGACTGAACTAGTCGCCGAAGAATCTCGTCTTAAACTGAGGTCAGTGGACAAAAACCAACTTGCCGTCCAGTCCCATTTCTCTGGAAGTCGTCGTCCACCAAATAACACGAGTTACCGACGAAAACCTAAAGGCAGATGCCACAAGTGTGGAAAGACTGGTCATTTCAAAAATCAATGTAAGGCCTCTTCTCCAGCCACGTCGGGTCCCGAGTCCTCAGTTGGCACCAGTTCCAGAGAGTCTTCTACATCCAGAGGTAGCCCTGTCCATCATCAGAATAGAAATGGAGCTCCTAGATCCAGACCGAGTCGAAAGCATCAAGGTACATCCCATAGTCAGGTAAACTTCCGCATTCAATCTAACCTTAGTAAAGTTAAGGGGGAAGACGATGCTTGGGTGTTCGACACCGGTGCCTCGCACCACTTTTGCAAAGATCGAGGACTTTATGTGACTTTTCAGCCTCTTCATAACCACGAACTTGCCGTTGCTGTCGATGGAGCAATTTTCCCGATTGAAGGAACTGGCACTGTTAATCTTAATTTAAATGGATCAACTTTGTGTCTAGGGGATGTTATGTATTGTCCTAATTTAAGACGTAATCTTATTTCTGGCTCTCGCCTTGATAGTAGAGGCGCAACATTCAAAGGAGGGAAAGGGAGAGTTAAAGCCTACACAAATGATAAAACACTATTTAGGGCTACCCTTAAAAATGGGATTTATTACATCCACCCCGATGCCAATTCTAAAAGAAAAAGTAAACCTAGCAGCAACATAAAGTTTAAACAGGTCCGTTTTGAGGCCTCGACAGTACAAAAGGATGATCTCAGATTATGGCATCGTAGGCTAGGTCACCTCAGTCCCACACTAATAGAACATACACAGAGGTGTAATGGCGTAAAAGGTTTACCACACATTAAAGACCGGGATTTTCATTGCGAAACGTGCAAACTAAATAAACATAGATGCACATCTTTTAAACCATTAAATCAAATCCGGTCCAAGAAGCCACTTGAACTTTTACATACACATTAGTGGGGACCTACTACTGTAACTGGGAGAGGTGGAGAAAAATACTTTTTAACAATAACAGACGATTTTTCCCCTAAGGCATCAGTTTACCCCTTATGTAGCAAATCACAAGTCTTTAAAGTTTTCACAAACCATGTCAAAAGGGCCGAACGTTTTTTAAACACGAAACTTAAACACGTACGTAGTGACAATGGGCGGGAGTTTTCAAACGAAGCTTTTAAAAGATATTTTGAGGAAAATGGAATAAAACACGAATTCACGAACACATATACTCCAGAACAAAATGGCGTCTCGGAACCGCTCAATCAAACCATTGTAGACGGGGCACGTTCTATACTACATGAAAGTAAACTAAGTCTGAAGTTTTGGCCAGAAGCCATTTTGTATTTTACTTACACTCTGAACCGTGTTTGCCACAAGTCGCATAACAAAACCCCGTTTGAATATTATTGTGGAAACAAGCCGTCCATAAGACACTTGCGTCCTTTTGGCACAGTAGCATATGTGGGAGTGCCCAGACAACTCCGAAGTACAAAATTTGAGCCTAAGGCTAGAAAGGGGATTTTAGTAGGGTATGCAATGTCTACAAAAGTGTATAGAATTTGGTTACCAGACACAAATAAGATCATTGAAACAATTAACGTAAGATTCAGTGAAGAAGCAACCGTACCCAAAAACACCTACGTTGGAACTGAACAAGGCCCTATTTATTCTTTAGGCACAGACCCTTTTGCTAGTTTAGAGCAGGATAACGGAAGCGATCTGGGACCCACTTACACACTGTCATCTGAACCTCCCGAAATTGACCCACTAAAAGAAATTCAACCTGACAAATTTCATAAGTCTGTAATTCCAATAACAGAACCAAGCACCTCAGGTTTTTCTGCTTCCGCCGCTGGACACCCATCTACGGATGAGAGTGAAGAGGAAGGCGATGAGCTTTCAAGAACTTTGAGGGAAGTTACCTGGTTCAGAAAACCTGTAACAAGGCCTGATGAAAGGCGTACAGACATTTACTATTAAGAGTTTGGAGGGACACAGAGGTTAAGGTCAATTAGAGAGGTCCGTGACTACTGTCTAAAACATGGAATTAAATTTAATCCAACTATCTTTTGTTTTAGAGGAGCAGACAAACATGAACGGATTGTACGTGGACACTCACGGTGCTCAAGCGCTAGCTCTAGTCCAGGCAGTACACCACCACATTTCTCCATTTTAGAATCCAGCAATACCGATGCATGACTAGACCAGGCTATACCCAATACATACAAACAGGCTTTAAAATCACCTCAATGGGAGCTGTGGAAACAAACAATGGGGGAGGAATTAGCAGTAATCAACAATAGAAAAGTATGGGTCTTAACTAATCTTCCACCCAATAAAGAACCTCTCGGATGTAGGTGGGTTTTCACCATTAAGCGTAATGATAAAGGGCACATAGCTAGATACAAATCAAGACTAGTAGCACAGTGCTACAAACAAATTAAGGGCGAGACTTACGATGAAACTTTTTCACTAGTAGTCAATTTTAGTTTAATTCGCTTTTTCTTTGCAGCTTTAGTGTCTTGTCACGGGTGCATTCATTTACAATGTGACGTGAAAGGCGCGTACTTATACGCCCCATTAACCGATGAGGTTTATATGAAACAGCCCCCTGGTTTTGAAATAAAAGGAAAAGAACACCTGGTTTGTAAGCTTCAAAGAGCATTATATGGGTTGCATCAGAGCGGGAGAGTGTGGTTCTACGAATTGCATAAAATTTTAATTTCTCTTGGTTTTAAAAAGTTAGATTGGTGCAATTGTGTTTATACATTTTCTGATTACATTGTTTTATTATTATATGTTGACGATTTTGTAATTTTAAGCAGACATCAAAAATACATTGACAAGGTTTTAACTCTTTTAACTAAGCATTTCGATATAAAAATCTTGGGCAAAACCCGTAAGTTGCTTGGAGTGGAGTTTGAGGATGATGAGGAAGGTGTAGTCTTTATACATCAAATGCAATACATTAAAGAAATTTGTACACGTTTTGAGGAGTACAACTTTCCCATTACTTCACTCCCGATTAGTAAAGGGGTCGTCTATTCGAAATTACAGTGCCCTCAAACAGATGTAGAAATTCAAGAAATGCTTAACTACCCATATAGAAGTGTGTTAGGGTGCCTATCCTTTCTAACAAGCAGAACACGCCCTGATATTGCTTATGAAGTAAACATATTCAGCCATTTCCAAAGCAATCCGGGGATAGCTCACTGGGTCGGCCTCTTAAAACTTCTGGGTTACGTTAACTATACAAAGCATTATAAATTAAATTTACCTTGTCATAAAATTAACCTGATCACATGTACAGACGCAGATTTTGCAGCCAATCGTGATGACAGGACATCTATGGGTGGTCAACTACTTATGCTAGACAAAGGTCCGATAACATGGAGAGCTTTTAAACAAAAATCAATATGTTTGTCTACTATGGAATCTGAGTTCGTGGCCTTAACAGAAGCAACTAAAGAGCTTCTTTGGTTCAGCCGTATTATCATAGAATGTTATAATAAACATATATTTTCAGGTGCACAAACTAAACCAACTTTATTAGTAGACAATATGGCAGCAATAGATTTCATTAAATCCCCCATAGAAAACTATAGGACAAAACATATCGATGTTAAACTTTTCTCTGTACGCGATTTATAAAACCAAGAGATATTTTTAGTAAAACACGTTAATAGTAAATCCAATCTCTCTGACATTTTTACAAAACCACTTACAAAAGCTGCTCTACTAAAGTTCGTTGAGGCTATATTTATTTTTGGGTCTTAAAAATAAAAATTTACATTTCAAAATTTAAAAAAACAAAAAAAACATTCCTCTCCTTCTTTTGAATTGTTGAAAAACAAATATTGTTTCTTTTCTTCAAGCGTTGAAAGCTTGTTTAAATTTTTCTAGTTAAACATATAAAGTTTAACTTTATCTGTTTTGAATTTTTGAATACCGAAACTTGTATGTTTCATAATGTCTTTTATATTAATGTTTGAACCTTGTGATTATACATTTAACTTTTCTGTGATAGCATCGTGTTTATACCTTGTTTTAATTTTTATTTCAGAAGGATCCTTCATAATCAAATTTGATGCTATATTTTGAGTACCCTCATTTCCAATGGCATAGAAAATTTAACTCCCGCTGGAACGTGATCAGACCTCATGTTGGTTCATCCTCCGGGGTTACGAGCAGCATTAAGAAGCGTCTCGCAGAGGTGACAATGTAATTGCCAGAGTGACCTGCAGGGGATAGCGGCCTTCGTGAGTGCTCTGGTCACTGGAAGGCCTGTCGCGGCATCTTTTTTTATTTCCGTAAGTCCCTCGTTTTTATTAATGGAACTGCCACTTTTGTCCCGTCCGTGCTATTGGAAATCGAGTTGTAATATGTATTTTTCAATCCTATTATGCAAATGTTTATCAAATATTTTTATAAGTATTGCATAATTTTTTTTTTGTGTGCACACATATATATATATATTTTAAGTGAGCTCACTGAAATTTAAATATTTGAAATACATAGAAAAACGTGTGTTGGTAAATGTAGCCATATGTTAGTATGGTGAGGTATAAGTTTTTAATACAAGCAAGAAACAAGAACTTTCTCTGTGTGTTTTGAAAGAAAAGACCATTTTTTTTTTAAAAAAAGGGTTCAGCTGTCTTTGTTCAACAAGTGTGTTCCCTCAAAGTGATGAGGATCTCTGTTATATTTTTTATATGAGTGTTTATATGAATATACCTATATATTTACTTGTTATAATTGTTGTTGTACTTGTGTAATTGTTGTTGAAATATGTTTATAGATATTGTTGAATGTGAATATATGAATGTGGATATATTAACCAAATTTTACTGATTAACCATGAATGTTTCTTACTGTTATGTTATCAGATAATTTCAGTATAAGTGTCAAGGGGGGGGGAATGTTAGCCCTATATATATATTTTGGGCCTTGAAACTTATACATAATGTCACCTTTTCGTACTTGTCTAATTTTCCCATTCAATCCTGTATTAATTTTCTTCAGTCGATATCGTTTTCCATTTCTAGTATCGTTCAAATCTTTCTTTTCGTTTTTCAACTCGCCGATCTATAGATACTTTCCAAACTGTTCGTTTCGATATCGTTTCTCACATCGACCATCGTTTTTACACTCTCGAATGACGAAATTTGATTTTTACGTAGCCAATCGATGAAATACATGATTTTTACACGCCGATCGATAAAATTCATGATTTTTACGCACTCGGTCGCTAAAAATTGTAATTTTTACTCGCCGCATTGACAAGATTCGTGATTTTTATGCATTTGATCGATGAAATTCAGGATTTTTACACTCCCGAAAGGCGAAGTTTTTTTACGTAGCCGACCGACAAAATTCATTATTTTTCTGCGCACAATCGACAAAATTCATTATTTTTCTGCGCACAATCGACAAAATTCATTATTTCTCTGCGCACAATCGACAAAATTCATTATTTTTCTGCGCACAATCGACAAAATTCATTATTTTTACGCGCACGATTGAGAAAATTCATGATTCTACACGCACTATCGACGAAATTCAGGATTTTTACACTCTTGAATGGTGAAATTTGCAATTTTTCTTCCGAAATTCAATTTGGGTTTTTTTTCCGGTTAATGTGCGTGAAGTGTACATATATATATAAGTTACTAACCGCTGTTTGAATGACTTTCATACATTCTAGAGATTGCTGCATTGTGAGTTTCGTGCATCCAGGAGTGTTTTTTTTCGGGTGGGGGGGGGATGGTGGGGAGGGTTAATGTAGGCGAAGCGTACATATATATATATATATGAAACAAATTAAAAAATTTTTTTTCGCCGTTGGCCTCATTAAAACTATAATTCTGTTTTAAATCCCATTATTTTAAATTATTTTCTCGTTCCAGTATTTCGATTGTCAAAATTCCACCGTGCTAAAATACTTTATTCTAAATTCATTCTCTTAAAAAAATGGCTCATCGCGATGTTCGATTAAAATTACGCACTTTTATTTCATTAAGTAAAATGCATCCTAGAATTAATTCTTTTTTAAAAAAACCAATCTCCCAGCTAAAAATATTTTACTCTCTTGAAATAACAACCTATGTATTTTTATTTATTTTATTTTATTTCCCTATGTTTTCTGACAAAATAATATTACTTCTCAAATTATGAAAGTTACTTTAGTCTCAATGTAAAAATTTATCTTGGCATCTTGCCAGGCTCGATAAAACCTATGTATTTCTTTTCCTTTTATTTTCTTATTATTTATTCGAAGGAATTAGATTTTCGAGAATATTCTGGAAGCATTTGTTTGCCGCGCTTTTTCCAGCTTACGGTAAAATCGCCTCGATATAAGAGCGCCAAAGAGATTAATCCGAACGCGCTGATTGGTCGAGAGACTTTTTAGTGAACATGTATTCTGGAGCGTTCAGGAAATGATATACGGCGTTTTTCCCGCGAAAATGTCAGATTGTTCCGGGATCCGGTGGTGTATGCAAACCCGGCACGTACTTCCTGATCATGGAATTATCTCCTTGGCTGCCGATAGAAAAACAACTACCTTTTTAAGAGAGAACCTGCCTTCTTATTATATAAATTAAGTCACCAAGTCTTATTTACGATATTAAATCATCATGAGTGGAATTTAACTTCGGAAGGAGTAAAAGCATAGCCATTTTCACGTATCCATAATCACGTATCCAGCGTTTACTGGAGTTCCTTTACCTGCGATCTTTTCAGTTGAGCTGATTAATATATCAGACCAGATTCTCTGATCAATAAGGTTAACTGGATGAATTATGCCCTCCAGATTCGACCGGGATAGCTCAGTGGTAGGACGTGGCGGCTTCAGCCAAGCGATCCCGGGTTCGAATCCTGGCCCGGACATTTTTCGTCCAGTTGGAAAATTACTACTCGTATGATTTATTTACCAATTTGAAATAATTGTGTTAAAATTAATCTAGTGATTCTCGAGATTGCTGCATAGTGAGTTTCATACATCCATGTTTTTTTTTTCAGTTAATGTATGCGAAGCGTACATATATATGTTACTAACTGTTGTTTGAATGAATTTTATGCATTCTAGAGATTGCTGCTTGGTGAGTTTCATGCACCCAGTGTTTGTTTTTCAGTTAATGTACGCGGAGTTAATGTTCGGTTAATGTACCGGCTTAATCCGGTAACGGATAATTGCATACCCCGCTTATATAAGTGATTTTGCGGTCTCCTCTGATAATGGGATCCAGGATAATGGATATTCAGGGCCACGTTGCCTGTAAGTTTTGTGTAAATGTATCACTTGTACGTGCCACCATTCGAAACAAGCTAAATTCCGCAGCAAAGGCTGTGAAGTGTGAGAACAATTTGTAAATACATTTGGTATTTAAATACGAGGTAAATTATATAAAGCATAAACATCAAATGTTAATAAAATGGTTTTTTAAAAATTTAAACCTTATTTGCTTCATAATTGTATAAAAGATAAAATTGGAAGGACAAATCAGGATGCAGGTAAGAGTAATTTTTGTAAATTTTAGCATTTTTTTAGAAAAACAGAAAAACATATATTTGTTTTGCTTTTAATATGAATTTTATGTAGTTTTTTTTATTAGCTGTAACATATGTAATACATTTTACTTCATAGTAAATGGTATATAATTTAGAAATTTACATATATATATATATATGCTTTCATATAATTTATTTTATATATTCAAAATTATATTCAAAATTATAGATTGGCGCAGCTTGTCCCAAATGGGACCTTGCGCCATAAAACCCTATACAATCAACCAACCAACCAACCATCAAAATTATATAAATATTCAAGGCACATATAGATACTTTCTTTAAGAGATGAAAAAATATTCAAATTTGAAATTCACATTGCGAAAAAATTAGTTGCAATTAAAATTAATTTTTGCATTCAAATTTCACGTAGGGGAGACCGGTACACACTGGACCTATGGACACAGTGCACCACCCCCTAATATTTTATTTATTTAAACTTTTTTAAAGCTTCTCTTATATCCTAATAGAAAACAGCACTGCACTGATTATTTATAGCCTTCAGAAAATATGTTTAGCTCAGATTGAACTATTTTATCCTGATTAGTTGTTTTGAGCTTCTAAAAGTAAAATTTTTCATCATCATATTTCAATTTTTTTAGTAAAAGGTTGTAGATAAATAAGATAAAACAGCTTTTTTGTAAAGCTAAGATACTTGTTTTTATTTAACTTTAAAGTTAATATGTTTAAAAGGAAGCTATAAACAATATTAATACGATTATATTATTTATTGAACTTCAACATGGGTCACAGTGGACCACACACTCTGGGGTACAGTGGTCCACAATCCACTCTGCTCCTGTAATGCAGAATGTTCAAAATATTTAATAATTGCTTATTTACTATAAAGAAATATTGTTTAAAAGTAGTTATTTAACTGTAAAATAAAGTAAACAAAGAAAAATGACAATTTATTTAATATAGTAAGAAATATTTTGTTTTGTATTTACTGCATTTGATAAATATAACTGTAGTCTAAATTGGTGATTATTCTATTCAAGTAAGATTCATGAAATGCAAATTGAATGGAAATCAGTTTATTTTTCCCGAAACTGTAGATGAATCTATTGTTGATGTCAATGATTTCATAATATTGCTCCCAGACCCAAAAGTATTTCAGGAATGTTCCAGGCTCAATCTTACTCATAAGTATTTTGGAATTTCATTTGCAAATTTTAATGTGCGCTGATTGTTTTGTACTTAAGTAATAACTTCAACTAAATTGCAATTGTTGCTGTATTAATCTGTTATTATTTTCAAAATATAATTCATTTTGTTTTTGTTTCAAAATGTTACTGGTAAATTTATATTACTATGTTATTTTGCGGGTACAGGGGAAATAAAAAAGACTTAGATTAATGAAAAATAGACTTATATTGTATTTCAGATACCTAATAGCGGTCCACTGTGCCCCAGAAGTGGGGCACTGTGGTCCACTTTACGGATGCGTATATATATTTTTTTTTTGAAAAATATATTGAAAACTATGTTATGAGAAAATTATGATAAATGTATAAAGGTTTAAGGAATGTTCAAAAATATTTTTATGCAGATCGGTTTGTCCATTAAAAAGAAAGAAAATTAACTGAAAAAGTGGTCCACTGTGTACCAGTCTCCCCTACATTTAATATTTAAAATTATCATCTAAATCTGCCACAATAGACTTCATTATGAATTGCTTATAAGATTAAAAATTTGTAATCCTTTCGCACAATATATATATTCTCACAAGCTACAAAGAAAATCATTTTTTTGTGGGGGGGGGGGGGGGAGGCAGTAAGTACATATTGAATAATCAAAACAGTTACAGCAATTAAAAAACAAGGATATTTTATAAAAATGTTTCAATGCTTGGGTAACAAAATTAAATGGACAAAGTAAAAGTTATGTCCACTCTGATTTAAATTCTTGTGCATCTATTTGCTTTATCAATTTGAAATTTCTGTAGAGGATTGAAAAGATATGCCATTATATAAAGAATTATAATTTAATTTTTTAAAATTCATATACAATTATTTTTAATTGCAATTTTTATTGTTGCAGTGGAATTACAAAATACACACATTTAAATTATCAATTTTCTTCTGCACATTGAATTTATTTATAAAATTGCACTTTTTATTACAAAATTTGAAAGTAAGATTTTAATTTTTTGCCAATAACCCTGTGTTCTTGATTTCAAAGAAAACAACTGGGCTATTTCAAAGAAATTGCCCAGTAATGAAACTATTGAAAAAATAAAAACAATTCAATACCATAAAAAATCATAGCTTGAAGATTGAAGTACTATGATTATTATGAATACTTCACTCATCTTTCAATATTATTATTTTGACTAAAGTCCTTCATACAATTTCTTGAATTCTTTCATTTTTCAAAATGTAACCATAATAATTGAATAAGTCAGCCATGATCAAAAAATATTTTTCAGTGATGATTAATCGTTGCATGCATGATATATTTTATGCACAAATTGCATATAAATTGAGATATGAAAAAAATATTTAATTAGATTTTAGTGCTGATTTTTCCATACAGAAAAATTGATATTTTATATATATACATATTTTGTAATAAATTTCTAAAAGGCTGCAGTGAAACTGCAAAAAAAAATGCATTTGAAAGACTGCAGTGATTTGGCACAAATCATTGCAGTTTTTTTTAAGTCGACATAACTACACATTTACTGCAGTAAGTGTGTAGTTAAAATGCAGTTGGAATTCTGCGGTGATTTGGCACAAATCCCTACAGTTTTTTTGAAATCGACATAACTACAAATTTACTGTAGTAAGTGTGTAGTTAAAATGCAGTTGGAAGACTGCGGTGATTTGGCACAAATCCCTGCAGTTTTTTTGAAGTCAACATAACTACAAATTTACTGCAGTAAATTTGTAGTTATGTCGACTTAAAAAAAAACTGCAGGGATTTGTGCCAAATCACCGCAGTTTTCCAACTGCATTTTTTTGTAGTTTCACTGCAGTTCATTTTTAGCTGGGATATTTTTTTTATTCTTGTTACATGTGTTATGCGTTTTTCAAATTTTTATTTAGATATCCTCTTTCACCTTATTAAATGGTGAAGTTTTTTATAGTATTCGAATGTATTGGAAAGTGTTCCATAATCTATGCTTAACACATGATTTTCTGTCTTGCTTAGTTTTTAACTCTTCATTATAATTGAAAAGTGTCTATGATTTCGGCTCATACACTGTTAAAAATTTGCAGCAAACTGTCCAGTCATTTGACCGTTTTTATAGAAAACGGTTACATAACCGCAATTTAACTCTATTCTGACCATAATATGGGCAATAATATTGTCAGAATAGAGTTAAATTACGGTTATCTAACTGTTTTCTATAAAAACGGTCAAATGACTGGACAATTTGCTGCAAATTTTTAACAGTGTATATCAGTATGTCTTTCCGCACTTTAATTTTCGCAAGTATATTCGATTTGCCAGGAAATCAATAAACAGTACAACCCCTATTTAACGATACTTGATTTAGCGTTTTCCTCAATTTAACCCTTTGATTACGGGGTTGGGATATATGTCGTTCCAGCTACTATTTATTTATTCTATTTACACCACGTTGTGAAAAGTAATCTCTGCTATACACTTATACTAAGATACTTTCAAGAGAAATCTACCACAAAGAATTTTTTTTTTTGTAAATTGTGGTATGAACGAATATAAAAGTAATCGCCACAGTCCTAGCCCGTAAACAAAAGGTTAACGATAAATGATACGGATGCACCTATATTTATTTTTATGTTGAATGATCCTCGTTTTAACGATAATTTCCCTCGTTTTAGCGATAATTTTGATTAATTTGAAAAAACGCTTTTTTTAGTTGTCAGCTTTTTCTCTCTGTTGCTTATCTATTGTTTATCTTCATAAAGAGTTGAATTTCGAGCAATTTGAAACATCAGTCTCCTACGACATTTCAAGACAGAATTTTTCATTTATGAATTATGTAAACGATGACTCAAGTTTTCGTGTGTGCTGTAAAGCTTACAAGAATTTTATGACGAAAACAAACAACAGCTGTTTGATTTAGATTTTGGTTTTGACACAGAAAATGATGAAATATCGAAAGTTACTTTAATTAAAACAAATTAGTTTGGTTATATTAAATGAAAAAAAAAAATACTCAGTGAGCATTGGTATGGATGGATATTTATATAATGCGGTGTTTCTACTGTAAAACACCATGTCACCGGCTACATTTAAGGAAAAAGCAATGCAACTGTCGATATTTTTTTCATTTTTCAAAAAGTATATTCAGTGTGCCAAAACTCATATAAAAATACCAGTCAAATATCGGGAAAACTCAGAAAGATGTCTTTAATACAGTGAGCTAATTGACAAATTGGGGGGGGGATCTAATTGGATTATAAGGGATCCCCCCCCCTCCAATTTGTCATTTAGCTCACTGTATTGCCGGTATCTTTCTGAGTTTTCAGGATATTTGACTGGTCTTGTTATATGAGTTGCTCTATAGAATTGACTACCAAATCATGAAAAAGAAACCTTTTTAAATGTTCGCGCATGCGCAGTTAAAAATTGTTTGATACAAAAGCTCTTATCTCATCAAATATTTAATATATTAATTTTTTAATTGCAGCACACTGTCTCTACAGTTCTTGAAGTCAAACATTTGCTTTACATCCTCGAAGTTCAAGGACAATTCGCCAAGAATTTCTGTAGTTATTCCACAAACCGTGTAAAAAGCGAAAGCTTCTGGTCACTGCTCTTTAATTTTCGGACATAAGTGCACTTAAATACCAGTGGTAGATAATGTTTAATAGCGGAATTGGAATATTTAATAAAATTTTTATGGATACTTATTTTATTTAATATGATCCCGATTTAACGAAAGCATCGACATAACGATGGTTATCAAGGGACACTTTACAATCGTTAAATTGAGACTCTACTGTAAATTATTAAGGATGGCAATATTGTGTTTTCTATTGAAAATGAAGTGTATAGCACTTGCTTTTAATTTACAGGAAGAATAAAATAATTAGGATACGTTGTTGTCTATGAACAAGAATTGTTTGAAGCATATTTTAACGATGTTACACTACTTTAAAAATTTCAAAAAACTGATGTGCATTATTAATATATGCTCTGTAGCATGCTTCCTACAGAAAGTGGTTTGTCTAAAGTTTAAAAGTATGTTGCAGAAAAGAATTCGATTATATTATTGCAATTGAAGTAGGCTGTCATTTTTGAAGAACTGTGTATGAGATACATAGAACGCGCGGTAACCTCTACCTTACATAAAATAACGCATGTAACACTAAAAGATCGTTTAAAAGGAGGTGTATTGCCATTGTGTTGTGGGTTTTCAAGGTCAAATAAATTTTATATTCCTATTTTGTGTGTATATACAGGGTGACACATAAATACTGTGACGTTATGAAAAAATCAATTTATTTTAAAGTTTTTCGCGTTTTTGAGCTATACTATTAATTTATTCGAGTTCCTCGTTGTTTTTTCTTGTGTAATTGCTATTTCTGCTGATATTAATTCACCGTTTTGCAGGAAAACCAGGTGTGCATAGAAGACCGGTCAGCCATCTTTGCCGACCACAAGCGAGGAATGCCGATTCCTGCGATCGACAAGGCTCTCAAATTGCACCGGGAACAAGTCTATTGCGTCGTGAAACGTTTTAAAGAGACAGAATCACGCCGGAAATAGAAGCGGCCATCTTGAAGAATTTCCAGAAGAGCCTAGACGCTTGCATCGCCGCTGGAGGAAGCAATTTCGAATAATCTTGATTGTTTCTTGTACAAAATTTTCTTCTCTTTCGAATGGTGAATAAAACCAAAATAATTTCAATTAATTAATTTCAAAGCTTCCCTAAGCTTATTTTTGAAACAAATTAAAAGAAGACACAATTTCAAGTCTAATGACTGTTTCCATTCTTTTCTGTGACATTTTGTGAGTAAAATGTATCGGGTGTTCTCTGTTTTTTAGCCGCGTGTTATCTATTTTTACCACATAATTAATATAAGTATATTTTAAGAATTATTGTAAAAATACCGTCATGTGTTGCTGTATAAATAAAAATTCTTATAGATCGAATATCTCTAGGAAGCATTGTTTACATAATTCGCTGAAAAATGCTTAACATGGTTTTATAAACTATTTTAACTACACATTATTCTAAAAAAAGAATTATTTGTTGATTAAAATATTTCAAACACTATTTCAATATTTTGTAAAATCAACAAATTATTTTTAAGCCCCTAATTCCTCATTTCAAAACCCCTATTATTTTCTAGAAAGAATCTAAAAATTTAATTATCATTAGTAAATTGCTTTGCATTTTATTAAATAGAACGTTAAATGCTCACAGCGTTAATTGCTCTTTTCAAAAACGTATAATTAATGTGAAAAATTTCTCATGTTAATTACAACGTACTAATTTCGGAGTGACGACACACAGATTACATACTTTTTTTACATAAAACATTTATCTATTTAATTACACTTTAGCTAATTTTTCTTATAGAAACTATGTTATGGCGCAATTAGATCTTTGAAAATAAATCAGTTTATTAAAGCTATTAAAGCTGTAACCTGATATATTAAAAAGATACTCTGTGTTAAATATTAATTTCAATAATTGATACCTAAGCAACTTTATTTATCTTTAAGCGATTGAAGTTCTTTTGTGGTAAGAAGGCTTAATAATTATCATTTCAGTGTGAATAATAATTATTACCTTATAATTATGACATATTTTCTTTCCGTCACATTTCATGAAAAAATAGGGATCTCATTTTGCTATGATATAAAAAAAATATGTATCGTATAGAAATACAGAATTCATCTAGCGCATAAAACTATTACTAACTACTACATCTGCAGATCAGGAGCCACAACGTCATCTCTGCAAGTCATTTTTTTTCATTCTCATTTTTGTTATCATTTAACATCGTGCAATCCGCAATTATTACTTTTCAAGTACATGCGTATTTATAAGTATCTAAAATTCTTCATGTGTTCCAGAATGTTGTTCCTAAAATGTTCCAGAAATTAGAATCGTTAAATTAATCACGGTATTATACAATGATATTCTGAAATTCTGATGAACTGCTTATTCTTTTAATTTTTAAAAATAAATATGTATTCATCTCCCCCGTAGTCCCATTAAATTTACATTCGTTTGGATTTTTTTTAAGAGAAAAAAAAGATATTTTATTAAAATAGTGCGAGTTTCTTGAATTTTATTATTTTATATTATTTTAAAAACGGTTGCTAAGCAACGAATAAATTAAAGTGGTAAGTAAAAATAAACGCTTTTAAAAATTGTAAGAAATATAAAAATAAGATTTTTATATTTCCCGAACAGATGCAAAAAGCATTTTCAAATATAAGCAATTAATTTCTAAGTTCTATTAAATTTATCGGCAAAATTTTAAAACTATTGGAAATCCACATCGAAAATTTAGCATTCATAATTTTACGTCTCAATCCATTATGCAAATATTCCATTTTCATTTCAGATAAAAATGAAATTTGAAAAATCGTCTGCATCTCCACAGGAGAGCATTATGACCTAAAAAGAAATGTTCTATATTTTCCGAACGACGAACAAAATGTAACGAAAAACTATACAACAAATTCCGGGTACCTCACCAACATACCCACCAAAAATCAACCAAATCGAACGTTTTTTATGGCGGATATCGCATATATCACATATTTAATTATTTCTTGACGTCCACATGAGTACGTTAATATGTTTCTAAACACGTTTTTTACGCTGATGTCAAATCTGGTGTCCGTTTTCTTCTATCATGTCCAGTTTTTGAAATAAGTGAAATTTTATTTTTTAATAAAAAAATAAAATAAAGGCCAGAAAATGCTTTTTATGCTACTTTGTGATGTACGTCAGCTAATTAGGATAGATTATACTACTTTTTTCAAGTTTTGTTATTATTCGCATTAGGGATTATTTCGCTGATAGGAATCTGACAGCTTTCACCTTTTTGACAAGGAGGTACACACCCCTAAAAAAGCATTTTATATTAAACATGTACCAATACAATACAAAACTAGAAGTTCAGTTTACTCAAAATCTAGAAGATAAGGAAACGGATTGCAGATTCGAAATCAACAGATAAATCTTGTCTAGAAAAACATTACGTCAATTCTGTGGTAACTACTTTAAAGTTGAGAGTAATGTAAACATTACACTATTGAAAAATACGCAAGTTAGGCTTAGTAACTGATAGGTAACTGTTAAGAATATGAAGACTGTGATATTTATCTGAAGCAAATGGTCCAGTAATCATAAAGGTAATTTAATCTGACTTTGAATTTACCTAAAATTTCCATAGAATGGCACAAAAAGGCTTAAATTTGCATAAACTTAAATATGCCAATTTCTCAAAAACTTACGCATGATACATGTTTTATATTTCTTGTTAAAATATAATTGGGATTTTACCTAGTAATATAACAACATTAACAAATATTAACCTTATTTATGATAAAAAAAAAAATCATTGACGAATATTTAGTTTATTTGAAAACATAAAACACACAAGCTAACAAAATAGCAAGAAATATCAACATTTAATTATCATAAACAAAATCAATGACGTAAAATGAGCAAAGGGGAGACTCAATGACGTAAAAGGAGCAAAGGAGAGAATCGATGAAGCAGAAGGTGGTATGTTAGCAGTCATTAAATTAATAAGAACGGCCTATGAAGAAGAGAGTGTTCGAATCCTCAAATGAGACCATAGCAGGGTCTTCCAAAATATCCACTTGGAAGGTAACGAGATTTCCAATGTTTATCAACCGTTATGTATTATATACGATATGTTCTGCTGGGATCTATGAACTATGAGATTATATTTTAATGTTAGTTATGCAGGAGTTTACTCTGAACTTCAGAATCACTCCAAAGAGTTATACACTGCTCCTTAAATATCAGCTATTGATACGACTGCTATTTTGGCGATAAACCTCTCAAATTATAAAGTTATTTATTTCGATGCGAAAACGCATCGATTTTTATGACACGATTATTACTGATTTCTGATACACATATTGACATTCTGAGGTTAATTCAATTAATAGGTTGATGAGTTTACTGATACAAGACTGTGCCGGATAATGACTATGAGAGTTAATTCTTTATGAGGATGTTTGTTGCCCATTGACTACGAAGGAACTCTTCATTCGTAATATAAAGACAAAACATGCTATAAGACATGTTCTAATAATTGTTATTTTGATATGACGTGCTTATTAACACTATTTAGTTACATACTAATGTTTGCTGTAGCCGACAATTAATGGGAGTAATGATTTATAATAATTTTACAATAATATTAATACAGAATGATATAAATGAAGAAGGTTTTTCGATTTTTATAAATTAATTAATTCGGAAGAATTTAATTATTAAAAAGGTCAGATTTAAAATTGTTAATTCTTTTATATAATGTACTTTTTTAACTGTTGTATTTGGGATCAAAATAAAAATAATTATTTGTTTGTAAAGAAATGTTCTTATTACGTTTTAACTATGAGTCCTTGCTTCATGTATAATGTCAATTATTTTTATTACAGTTTTATTTTAGTTTAAGGTGAATTTCATGGATTTATAGTTGATTTATATGTTATTTTATACATAATAATATTTTTTAATGATTAAATGTTTATCTTAAGAATCACGCGTAATTGCTTCACTGCAATTAATGTTACTCCAAAAACATTTCGTTACAACACGTTAATTTGGTGTGGGTGCCGATTACGAAAAATTCACCGCTTTGATTGCAGAGTGGTTGAAAACTAGAAATTATGATTTTATTAAAAGTAATTACAATTTTTGCTCTTTTATTTTTAGATATAGCGACAGAAAGAAAGACATTAGTTAAACTATCTCTTAAGTATTTCTAAATTGTTTTCTCAACGTATACACATAATTTAATATTGAACTATTAAAGGAATAAAGCGTATTTAAAAAATTATTACAGTCTTAATTTTTTGTATTTTGTACTCTTTAGTGCAAAATATTTCGTTTTTGCAGCTTCACAGCCAGTTGTCCTATTTGGCGAGTTTGGTTTGGCGCATAATGACCTGTATTGTTTTTTTTAAAACTTGTATATAAGTTGTAAACATAACGAATATTTGACGATTTATGCCTTAAAATAATCTCATTATAATTAAATTCTACAATTATTGAAATGTTGTGCTGTCATCGTAAACACATCTGTGTGTATAATTTTTATAATTTTAGCCTATCAGGATGTCAGTCAAATATCGATCACAAAATTCGATCTTTACATGCAAGTTAAGTTAAATAAAATAGTGTAATATAAAAATATATTGACGCATAATGAACTCATTTGTTACTTGCTATCTTGTAATCGAACTTTTCTTTCGATTTCCGGTTTTCGACGGATTTACACGTTTTAGGGGCAAGAGATCCCGAAAAACATGTTTATACAAAATGTCAGTCTGTCCGTCTGTCTGTCTTCATTGTATCATCGAAAAGTGTATGATATTATGCATAGGGAATTGAACCAATTTTGTTATAGGTTTGTGACTATGGTCAGCAGATTCTTGTTGAATTTTGAGATATTCCGCCGCTGTAAGAAGGCGCTGTAATAAGTATTTTCGCGTCATTTTCATTATTCTACCATCGAAACTGTATTAAATTATGCATAGAATTGAACCAAATTTCATTTATAGGTTTTTGGCTATGTCCAGCAGGTTCTACTTTAATTTGGAGATATTCCTCCGGATGGGGGAAGCTATAATAACGATTTTTTTGCCATTTGTATTGGCATGAGATAAAAGAAAGTTTTGGGATTGGCCCATCTGACTAAGTTTTGTAACTTGTATATAAGTTGTAATCATAACGAATATTTGACGAATTACGTCTTAAAATAATTTTATTATAATTAAATTCTAAAATTATTGAAATGCTGTACTGTCTGAAAGGATTTCCTTACGAGATAAACTAAGATGATGGGTGGAAATTTTATATTAGATAGCCCATTTCTCTAGATGGATCGTTTTCTGTCCAACAACGTTACTCTGTTTAGGTGTTGAAAAATGGTTTGCATTTTTAAATGCAAGCCTATTTTGAGCGGTATTGCAATTTGAGACTGCACAGCACAATATAAAGTTTATATCTGGATCTAAAAAAAACATGGTGAAATGTTTTGAGATTTTTAATGAAATGTTGGATTGTTTGAAAGTAACTCCGTACGAGATAAACTAAACAAGCATTAAAAAAATCTTAATAACACCATAAAAATAAGGAATACGCTAGGACTTTCGAAAGAACTTTGTCTTTCTTCGTCAGGCGCAAAGAAGACGTTCAACCACTTTGAAGGCAGGAGCAAGACTGAAAGGAAATAGGAGGGAAAGAGGAACAAGTTCAGAGAACAGCCAATAGGAAAGCAGAAGACATCAACCAATCACAGGAAGGAATTACCTAGAATGCAGAACATAAGGAAATTATAAAGAACATTGAAAAAAGATTGAAAAAAATAAACTAAGTTGTTGGGTGAAGATTTTATATTAGACAGCCAATTTCTGTAGATGGATGGTGTTGTGCTCAATACCTATACACTGTTTAGGTGTTGGAAAATGGTTTTCATTTTGAAATTCAAGCCTCTTTTGAACAGTATTGCAGTTTGAGACAGCACAACACAATCAAAAGTTTATATCTGGAAATAAAACAAAGAAACACGTTAAAGAAATCCGCCCCTTCACACAATATTCTATGTCAAGAAAATCTTTAATAGCTATGATGTCTTGATTATTAATTAAAATAAGTAAGAACACATATTTAATAAATGTGGACGAGTGAAAGCCATTTTACATATTTAATTAAACTTCACAAGCACAATATGTAAAATCACAACATAAAGACATAACTACACTACATTCAGAAGCTACTTACAGTACAATACAATAATGAAATAGATGACGCTAGCGAACAGACACATTTCCAATTATTAGTGCTGCCATCTACAGTGTTTTAACTGAAGGACAAACACCATAATAGCCGTCACCTTTAATTATTATTCAATTTTAAAAACGTTAATTTCATTTTACTACACACTGTATAATAATTTATTCATTATCTAACAACGATTACCCAAATTTCACAGAATATGTATTTTAAATATCTCAAATAATAAATAGAAAATTATTCCTAAGATATAATGTAATTTATTCATTTTCTGATACATAATATTTGAACGGAAAGAAGCTTTATTACGAAAGTAATGTTTACTGTTAATACATTTATTATTATATTCTTATATTCAAGGATCGGCTTTTCTGATTAGTTGTTCTGGATTAACTAAGATGCTTTGGATATAAGCACAAATTAATATCAATATTTCATCACATGGGATGCAGTTATCTTTTGTATTTTTGCCCAATATAAGTATACGCATTAGGAATTATTAGTTGTTATGCTAAAAAAAGCAGTTTATTCAGAGAAAGTTTCTGGAATAGGGGAATCTATAGGCTTTTGATTATTCCTTTATTTTTCATATCCAAAACTTCTTTTTCGTTTACTATTTTCCAGATTATGTTTTTTTCAGTCATTTGATATGTTGTTTTGTATGATCATTTTTACTTAACGATGCTTTAGTTCAATGAAATAAAGAAAAACAAGTCTACTTTTAATAAGAATTTGCTGAAAGAAAATCACATTTTTTTCTTTTATATCATTGTTTTTTCTTACGAATAATATCTTTTACACGGAGATTCGGACAGCATCTGTCCGAGAATACATGCAAACTTCGACAGATGCTTTCCGAGCCCCATCTAAAGGATATTATAGTTCTGGACTTTGTTCTTGACTTATAACTTTTGAGTTTTAATAGCTCTTATTTTAAAATAAATCATAATTTTCAAAAGGCGAATAAAATAAGTAAAATTTAAGTACTACGTTATGTAGACATATGCTTTAAAAATGAAAAACAATTACACAAACAAAAGAAACATTGATGTATTTGACTGATTTCTAAATAGCTGTATAAAACTGTTCGAAAACTTATCGCAATTTGTTAATGTAAAGGATCTAAATAATGAGAAAATTTTCTAGACAAATTTGGTTTCGTTATATATTCCACCGTAATAAAAATCTACTACGGCATATTACTGGTTACACATTTCTCTAAATATACAACAAGAAGCAAGGAATATCAGTGGATATTTTATGAGAGTGAATACGTAAAATTAATACGACCAAGAATTTTAACAATGCTTTAAGCAGCTTAAAGATGTATTTTTATAATGACGCCTTTTAAACATTGCCTATTTGGAGATATTAGTTCAGAAAGTCAGAAAACGGCCCCACAACAATTGAAAGCACCAGTAATTTGTAGATACAGGCAGTGAACAAAATAATGGAAATGTTATAAGTGGTTTTGATGAATGTGATTAGTGGTCAAGAGAAACAAGTTGGCTACCATAATTTTATTTATGCATATAGCTTATATAATACTCTACCCTCAGATAAATTATATGAATTTGGGAGATTCAGTATAGGAAGCCTTCTGACTAAAAGTAAATAAATTCCATAAAACCTTATCCAGAGATATTTGGAGACAACAAACTCTTATTACTTTTCATGGAGAATTGCAATAAACTATCTCCATATGTTGCTCGCAATTTAAACTTAGGTCTTGGCATGTTATAGTACCGAACGAAATATTTTCGATAGAACAAGAGTTCATCTAAAACTCGATTGAACGAAAAAATGGACTGGAACCACTTTTGCTCTGAACGTCTGATATGCGTGTGTCGTTTAAGACGAAAAACATGTCAGACATTCAAAAAGCACATGTATGGTTGAAGCTACTTTCATTGCAATCGTTTGGTATTGGGTGTTTCTATCTCAATCCAAATCCTCGGGAGGAATGACGGCATATCGAGTTGAAGAGGAAACATCCTCACTGAAGCAAAGAGTGTATGACCATATTCTGTAAAAAAGATCGTCGGGTGTTGTAATGGATTGTTGCACAGAAAGAAGTTATTCCGCATGTAACAGGGCGGAGGAAAGAGTACATTCCCTATTTAGCCTGACAAAGAATTTTCATAGCTTTTGCTTAGTTTAAGTAATTAAACTATTATCATTTATTCTATTATTATTAAAATTTGTATTTATTAATCTATAATTTTATTGCGTTTGTAACTATTATGCACTAAAATCTACATTATTGTCATTATCACATGTATTTGACACCAACCTTGGTAGACCGGGAGGCGGCAGCACAAACAATCACCTCATCGAGTTCACGGCTGAAATTCCAGAATTAGTTAAAACTCGATTCGCATATTAAAACGCAATCGGTCTGCCAAGTCATATCTTGGTGGAAAACATCTTAAAACCCGATTTTAGCTGTTGACTCGTAGGTTTACCATTGTGTTTTCCTGCACCCAAAGATATGAAAACATGGAGGACTGGGAGCAGGAACACACAATGGTAAACCTATGAGTCAACCGCTAAAATCGGGTTTTCGGGTGTTTTCCACCAAGATATGACTTGGCAGACCGATGGCGTTTTAATATGCGAATCGAGTTTTAACTAATTCTGGAATTTCAGCCGTGAACTCGATGAGGTGATTGGCTGTGCTGCCGCCTCCCGGTCTGTGGCCTATATATCAATTATTCACAATGGAAGTTTTATGTAAATATTTTTCTAAATAGTTTATAAATGGATAATAGCTGTCTATAAAGTAATCGGCTAATTTTTTGTAATCGGATCCCCATCCAAGATTGGAATCTAACACAAGCAATGTCAAAAACAAGGTAGTTTTAAGCGTCTGAGATTTGTTGAAATTGTTATACTATTTTAATTCATTTTGTGACAAAACACGTTTTATAAAAATCAAAAATTTGTTGTAGAGATGATTAATGAAGTATATTTTTTAATATACTGTCTTGTTTTAAAATGTCGGTCATTTAAAGATTAAAAACTCACATATTACAGCCTTTCTTGAAGATAAATGTGAAACAAAAAAAAATTCAGATCCTTGTTCCATGGTCAAAAAATACAAAAAAACAATAATGGATTTTTAGTTATTTCATTTGTTTATATTTTAAAGTTTAAAGCTTTAAATGGCTGTAATTTTAAAAGAAGGTTAAGGATGACGTTGTTCCACCGAAATCTGTCGAAATCTTTTTTATGTTTTATGTGCATGCCGGACTGTAAATCGGCCCACAAATACAGTCGCTATAGTATGACATATTATTTGATATATAGTATATGAATCAAAACTTGAACGGAGTGTGGTTTTGAGATCTGGGGTTCATAATGGGTCTAAGTATATCGAAAATTTCTTGAATTTGTTTTCCTCCGGACGGCTGCAGTATGAAACTGTTTACATTTTGTGAGGAAGCTACCTAATAAAAAAAGGCAACAAAAATAACTGCATAAATTACATAGCATCTACAGGATCGAATTTACTTAATTACAGTTAGAAGAGAACTCTTTAAACAATCTATTGCAGGATAGCTATTCAAAAGGCTTTCATTACTGATGTCAGTGCAAAACATCCGTTAGAGTAGTGCAACGAGCCGTATATGGCGGTCGAATTATGTATGGCTCAAAGCGATATGTAAGACAGGGAGAATCTGCGAGGTTAACGAAAAAGAAAGGCTACCGCGGTGGCTTTCACATATCTTTTTTTACAGACCGCCGGAGTCACGTGTTGCTCGAATGCACTAATGAAGGCGTACGAATAGAGCATCACGTCACTCTAGCGGTCTGTAAAAAACGATAAGTGGAATGTACCGCGGTAGCCTGCCTTTTTCGTTAGCCTCGGAGCATCTGAATGTGACGACATACGCACAGGCGCGAGCGCATATTGAACTTTTTGTCTAAACTTTGCCACCTTACTTTTCAGAACTTCACAATACTCGCCAGCTCGAGATCTATAAGGAAATATCAACTGACGTGACTCAGGGCAAAAGACGGTTTGATTGGTCTACGAACAGGGACGAGTTTGCTGATTGGTTAGAAGAGGGGGATTGATTGACGGGAGTGTTTGTTTGTAAACATGCCCTTTCCTTATTATACGAGTGAGACAAGTCAACAACAAACAATAGCGATGCAAAAAATGAAGGCTTTCCGAGATGTTTGGTCATGAGTTTCTGTCCGAGATTATCTCGAGCATTTAAATTTATTGCCCACATGTCGTCATTCTCTTATAGAGGTATCTTAGTTCAGATGAACTCTGATTCAAATAGTTCCTCATAACTGGACCTCATAGTACGTCTGAAAACACCCGATAAATTTATGATCCAGACAGCCTTCTTCCAACTATTAAGCATAATAGGTAGATCAATAAAATTGTCAGGTTGGTGAAGTTCAAATACTTACTGATAAATCGTTGAACTGCATCATTTGATTAGTGAACATGAAGTTTAAGATTCACATCACTAAAACAATAAAAACCTAAGAGTACTTTTTTAACAAATTTCAACTATATATAATTAAATATCCGGAAATTGAAATAAAAACGATCTAGTTTAAATGACACCCAGGTGTAACAGGTAAGGAAACAGCAGGTAATTTGACCAAATACTCGGTATAAAAAGATATCCAGAAACAAAATTTCCAATATATCTTTTTATACATAATTATTTCATGAGGATATATAGATTAGCTGACAACATTCACCTACAATTGTATCAACAAAGTAACAACATGATTCAGATATATTGAAACAGTAGTTTTATATTTTCTACACACTTTGTATTTTCTAAGTGGGAAGCTTTCGAACATTTCTATACAAAATAATAATAATAATCTGCACACAGACGAATGCGACTGTCTTTCAAACGGTAATCCCTTACTGTGTGTTTATTAAAATTATCCATTTTAATGCTACATAGTTTCAAATACAACATATTATTAGTTCTAGAATAGTATCTTTTAATTCTAATTACTAAACTAATCTTAACGAAAATCTAAAAGGAAATAAAAATATATTAAGTGCATACTACAAATTTACAGGGCAATCAAAGCATAATATGAAATGGTATAAACTGTAAAATATTTCATAAATAGTTAAAAGCATATAAATAACATTTTAATTGCGTAATGCTAAATATCTGTTCTAAGGTTATCATAATAATAATCTAATTATTCTTCAAAATTTCTCTTACAATAATAATCTTATTAAAATTTGTCAGACTTTATTTGATATTGATATCTTGTTTACTATGTTATTAAAAGACATGTGGCATTTGAATACTTACAAAATGAAATATATGTCTGAAAAGATGAAAATTCGTATGAATATCTATCTTAAACAAAATATTTAAGTATTGAAATCGAGCAAATATAATTTAAAGAGCTATGCATAATTTAGAAGGGAAATGATGATTGTCCACTTTTTGTGAAATTTGAGATGAGAATTTCATCTGTTACGTTGAGAAGCATACTATCCTTTCGACAACCTTGGATCAGGGAAAAAATGAAAATAATTCTTTGAAAATCACATTTGGAGATTGGTATAAATGGAGACGAACGATAAAATCCCACGCTCGTAACAGACATAATGATGAGTTACACGCTCTTAAAAAAAGGAACGGTAAATAACTATCATTTAACAATTTCTGTGGTTACCCCTTCTCCCCTCACCCTTCCTCTTTAGAAAATGTTAAAGTATGTAATCTTCTTAACCGTTTTCCGAAACTCTACGAGGATTCCAGGACCGGGGCCTTTCTGGAGGTTAATAATATCCTCCTTTCGTACTAAAGTTATTTCTCGTAAATAAGGCCTATGGGTCATGCGCTCCGGAAAATGTTAATTTTACTGATGGTATGTCGATTTCGTAAGTACATTCCAAACATTCGCACGTTTATGACAAAAATTATTTATTTTGTAACGATTATATGTAAAAGTTTCAATAAAAAAATAAATTAACAGACAAGTAAATAAAGAAACAGACAAACACGCAATTAAATCTAATATATAAAAATGAAAATTTGTCAGTCTGTATTTCTATGCAAATTCACAGTTTAGAAGCGAGAATCGTGAAAATTTACGTACAGGCATATGCATACACAGCCGAGGCAATTCGTACGTTATACAAGGCCGGTTCATGACTTTTAAAACGTCACACGGAGTGGATAATCTTTACACGGCGAATGGCACAAAACGATGGTCGCGACACTTTGTACCAATCACCGCGCCGTGTAAAGAGCAACTAAAGTAATCCGAGATTGAAATAAATTATAGTTAATTTTTGATTAACTAGGGCGCCCTTCCACCTACGAGCTGCGTCTGTCTTTCTATACAAATCCACAGTTTAGAATCAAGGTTGTGAAATTTTCGGTATCGGTGTATTAAAAACACGGCTGAGCCAACTAAAATAATACTGAATTGAAATAAATTATAGTTAATTTTTAATTAAAAAAACATCAATCAAACAGCCATTTCCTATCAAATTTAATCATTTTTCGTTATAGCATTTGCCAAAGATCAAAAATTCCCATTAATTTTTTTCCCGCAACAATCAATTTTCTACTGAAAGATTTCCACGTGAAAAATGAAAATGAAATAAAAAGTTTCAACAACTAAAAAGAAGATGAATATGACGTGATATTGGAAATATAATGGCCATTTTCAAACATTTCTCAATAATACAAGGATTAAGAGTATGAGTAAATACAGAAAGCAGGTTAATATGACGTCATTAGTGAATAAAAAGAAAATTAATATGACGTCATATTGGAAGTTTAACTGACTTTTTCAAATATTTGACAATCATACAAAGAGGGTATCAATACGCGTAAGAACAGAAAGCAGAGGAATAGAACGTTCGCAGGTGAATATAAAATCATATGAGTTGAGGAACGTGTTGAATCACGAAAAAAATCCGATTATGGAAATATTGGCATATTTTAACGTTTTGAGGTTTTCTGAATTCGTTTTTAGTATTTTTAAATGTATTCCATATTTATATATGTGTGCATGCGTGTATATTTGACTTGCCACAAATTTTCATGTCTCCAGAGCTCATTTTTAATGAAGAACTAAAATAAAGATTCCAGATTTAAAAATAAAATAAAATGTCAGGTCATTGTACGGTATGAATGCACTATGTCACAAAAGATTAAACAAGGAGTATGAGTATGAGTTAGTATAGATTTCAGGTTAATATGACGTCATTAGAGAATTAAAAAGAAAATGAATATGACTTCATAATGGAAGTTTAATGGACTTTTTCAAATATTTGACAATTATACAAAGAGAGTATCAATATGCGTAAGTGCAGACAGCAGGGGGATAAAACGTCATATGAGTTTGAGAAACGTGTTGAATCATGATAAAAGCCCGATTAGGGATATATTAGCATATTGTAACATTTTGAGATTTTCTGAATTCGTTTTTGGTATTTTTTAATTCACTCTACTTGTATATATGTGTATCTGAGTGTATATTTGAATTTTCAGAAAGTATCAAGTACCCAGAGCTCATTCTTAGTGAAGAACTGAAATAAAGATTTCAGATTTAAAAAAAATAGAATGTCAGGTCATTGTATGGGATGAATGCACCATGTCACACAAGATTACTTTTCAGACCCTCAATCAGGCACTTTAATTTTTAAGAGGCAATGATTTACTAATGTATGGAGTCACTGTTGGATTGGCTGGAGATTTCCAACAAACATTGCCGGCCATTCTAAAAGAAACAATAGCGGATGAAATTAACGCATGTGTTAAATCGTCACATCTTTGGAGGCATCTCTGGAGTTCATCTGAATGGAATTATATTAGATTTTCAATTTTCTGAACTTTTTTAAAATATAGGGAATGGATTAATATCGCTTCATCCAGTAACTGGTCTGTTCAAAATATGAGAGGCATTTTATAATAAAGTTGTGTCTGTTGAAGAACTCAAGGCGAAAGTACTTCCAAATATTTGACATTTTACAGACCATAAATGTTTTTGCGAATGTGCGATTTTTGAACTAAAAAATTATAGTGTAAACAACATCAGTTTGAAGGTTCTAGAAGAGTTACCTTCGAGAAGCTGTATTGTACAAATAAATAAAGACCGTTGTTGAAAAAAAGGAGCTTTCAAGTAATTGTTTTTCAGTTTTTTCTCTCAAGTACAGTTTGAAGACGGTTTGACATTTTTCCTTTTTATCTTTTATTGCTCCAATGATGAATGGAAGCAAGCTGATTTATGGTAGGATCTCCGCCTCCCTTCCACCTACAAAAAAATATTTCAGAGTTCTGCATCAGAGGTCGGGTAACACGATATTTCCAAACCATACCCGAACACCGGATTATGTTCGGGTCGGGTTGGTTATAAATTTTTGCTATATTTGAGAATGGAGTTGCTTTGTCTCTGTTCCTATGTCCAACGTAATTGAAAATAATTGGTTGACAAATGACACCAAAAACGCATCAAATGTCCAAAAAAATAATAAAATGTGCGACAGCTTATAATTTGTTGCAGTCATTTGAGCACACTTTGTCAATAATGTATTTTAAACAAAACAGTGATGACGACTTTCGATCTGTTTTTACATACATTTTATTTTTCTTTCTTTTGTGTAAATTTTTAATTTGTTAGAGGAAATGTTCTCGTGAAAGTTAGAAGTTAAATGTTTATAACTAGAATACCCAACTACAGTCTTGCGAAACAGCAAATTTTATTAATGCCAAGCCACAACTAGAATATTGCGCGGATCGGTTTATAATTTTAAAAATCCGCCCTACCCGAAACCGAAAATTATATATTAAGTCAATTCGAAACCAAACCCTAATAAGAAAAAAAAAATAGTTCACCCGCATCCCAACCGGAATTCGACAAAATTGTTTTCGTCAACACGCAACCCGAATCGAAACCGAAAACTCTATATTAAGTCAACCCGAAATCAATCGTTACCGAAACAAAAACAATTAGTGGATTCGCAACCTGACCTGAACGCGACAAAATTATTTTCGTCAACAGGCAACCCGAACCGACACCGACACAATTCAATCGGAACCCAGTCGCAAAACAAAAAAAATATATCCACAATTATCGAAAAGTTGTGTATAATTATATCTCTAGTATCAATTATGTCTCTTATGCAGAAAAATCAATATATACATATAAAATACTGGCTAATATTCAAATAAATATTTTTTATTATGAAATGTAAATTGGAGATTCTTTTGTGAAATAGTGTCAACCCGAACCCGATCTGAAAGTGTCAAAATATAATCCAAAATTTACCTGAACCTGAATTAATTAAAGTTAACCTGACTCGAAACCGACTTGCAGTGAGAAAAAATAGAAGTCAACTCGACACAGAAGTTAAAATATTAGCGTCAACCTCAACCAAATTCCGAAACGGGTGGAGTTCACTTTGTCCGGCATGATGCTGGACTCAGCCCGCAGTTTGGTTTGAGCCTGAGTAAAGATTTGTCGTCCTTCGCATTCCAATCGAAACCCGAAATACATCATCCCAAACCTACACGGAACTCCCAATAAGAGAAAAATATTCCACAATTTAATGTAATTTTGGAAGAATAGTAAATAATCATATCTCTAATTCCAATGTTATCGTTTATGTTTAATAAAAAAAGTGTAAAGAGTCATATAAAATAACATTTTTTGAAACATTCATTTAAATAAATAATAATAAAAAAAACTTTTATGATCAATTTTTATGAATTTTATGATCCAATACATCGAAGATAGCGAAAGTAAATGAATATTCAGGTATTACAAACATTTGAAACTCCTGCGCGAATTAATAAGTAAAAAAAAAATCTCTAAAAAATAAACAGCCGTAAATCATTAGTTTCTTCTTAGAGTAAGTGCGTTAATTGATTGAATGTGCATGAACCTGATTTATTTAAAATAAAACTTAAATAATATCATGTAAATGATCTATGAAAATATTCCCTGTGTAAATATGTCCCTATGAAAATATTCCCTGTAATTTACCCTTTGTATTAATTCAAGTGTAAGGAAAGTTTATTGTTAATGTGCAGAATGTTTTCACTGTACCGTATCTCATTTTGCAGGTTATTCTGCTTAATTCAGAATTCCATTAATACAGAAAACTTAGTGTCTCAATCGTCCAGATTAATGAGGGTTTATTGTAACGTCATCGCTATTGAGTTAAAAATCCAATAAATATGTTAAATGATACTGCAGATAACAAAAATCTGAAAGCACTTTTATTAGATGCGTTCATTAATTACCCAATAATACATTACACACTTAAGTTATTTAGCTTATTTCTGCTTAATGTTAACAAAACTAACGTATTGTAAAACAAACACCGTAATTATAAAATAAACACTTTGGGAGAATAAAGAAACTGAATATAATAAAAAAGACTTTAATCAAACTGAAATGAAATTTATACTGTTTAACGCATTTTTTAACAGACTTTCAACGAAGGAGGTGATACATTTCGAAATTATCTTTTTCTTTAAAGTATATACTTTTATAACACTTGAGCGGAAGCTTCGATTTTCATACTATTTTTTTTGTTGTAAAAGTTTTTGTTTGTAGATGGTCCCGTTTCAATATCCTTTTAATCCAAAAACAAGTAATTAAAAAAAAAGAAAAGAAAAATAAGTCAATTCCTACTTAGGTCAAAAATACTTTTTTTTCCAGCGATCTACCCGCTTAGCCACCGACGGTATTTATTTCCTGCTAAATATATAAGAGAAATTTATTTTCGAGTACGGAAGAATTTCCTTCCGTCCCAGGCGAGGCTCGATCCTGGTACCTTGTGGTTACGAGCTCAGAGCTTAACCGACTGCGCTATCAAGACTTGCGAGTACGTGATTTTAAATGGAACTAATGTCTGAAATAAGTCGGCTGCGTGTTGATATTTTTCTCCCATATAAAACTAAAATTAATTAATTAAATATAATTAATGAATTAATATTTGAAAAAACTGTATTAACATCAAGTGTCATCCACTACAAGTTAAAAAAATGTATTTGAACTTAAGCGGATGAATAAAAAGTATTTTATAAACGATTGAAAATTTGATCAAGATATATAAATATACGTATATAGGGAGAGTGTGAACTAATAGCAGGAATTGAATAGTGTTTGTCTTTATGTCAGTTTTCAAGAATTTTTTTATACGTTACAGGTTTTATACTTTTTTCCTTTAATATAAATTGACCAATCGTCACAAAATTTAAAATATGGCAATTGCTTTTGCTTTTAATGAGATATACAAGGAATCAAACCAAACATAATCCAAGCATTTTTTTTTTCTCAAATATATGTTTTTAATTATGAAATTTAAAAAAAAATAAAGAAAAAGTGTACATTATCTTTTTTCATAAAAAGAATCAGCGTCATCAATAAACATAGATGTATTATTTTACAGCTCATATCTGTCATTAATTTTCGAGTTATAAAAACATATTACTTATCGACGCTCTATGGACTACTTAAGGAGACTGTAACCCGTCATCGTTTTCATCACAGAAAATAAAAATTTGGTACTTTACAAGACACATTTTGCAGAATTTTATTTTATACTAGCGGCCCGTCCCGGCTTTGCACGGGTAGACAATGTAATTTTTTTATTATATTCGTTTTCCTGAATTTCGCGCTCCAACCTAAAACTGTTGCTGAGATATGGCGAAATGACCTAAAACTTCCGAATCCCACTTTAACCACCTTCGAGGAGAGAGGGGATTTCTAAATTCACTGAAATACGTGTTTAATCATTTGTTTAGTAGATTTGTTTTCCTGAATTTCGCGCACCTACATAAAACAGCTGCTGAGATATGGCGCAATGTCCTAAAATTTTCAAAACCACGCCCTTTAAAACACTTCGGGGGGAATTTCTAAAAACACTGAAATGCGTGTTTATCCATTTTTTTAGTTGATTTGTTTTCTGGAATTTCAAGCTCCTACCTATAACTGTTGCTGAGATATGGCAAAATGACCTAAAACATTCGACCACCCCCCTTTAACCCCTCATAATGTCTGAATTTCTAAAATCGCTGAAATATGTGTTTAAATATTTTTTAGTAGATTTGTTTTCATGATTTTCGCATTCCTACCTATAACTGATGCTGAGATATGGCCGAGGCTAACGAAAGAGACAGGCTACCGCGGTGCATTCCACTTATCTTTTTTACAGACCGCTAGAGTGAAGTGATGCTCTTTCCGTACACCTGCATTGGTGGATTCGAGCATCACGTGACTCTCGCGGTCTGTAAAAAAAGATACGCGTAAAGCACCGCGGTAGCCTTTCTTTTTCGTTAGCCTCGGATATGGCGAAATGACGTAAAACATTCGACCACCACCCTTTAATGCCCTCCGGGAGGGGGAATTCTAAAATCCCCGAAATACATGTTTAATCATGGTTTTAGTAGATTTGTTTTCTTGATTTTTGTGCTCTTAACTAAAATTGCTGCTGAGATAAGGCAAAATGACCTAAAACCTTCGACCCCCCCCTTTAACCACCTCCGGGAGGGGAATTTCTAAAATTGCTGAAATACATGTTTAATCATTTTTTAGTAGATCTGTTTTCCTGATTTTCGCTCTCCTACCTATAACTGCTGCTGAAATATGGCAAAATGACCTAAAACATTCGACCACCTCCCTCTTTAAACCCTCGGGTGGCGAATTTTTAAAATCGTTGAAATAAATGTTTAATCATTTTTTTAGTAGATTTATTTTCCTGATTTTTGCGCTCCTACCTATAACTGCAGCTGAGATATGGCGAAATGACCTAAAACATTCGACCACCCTCCTTTAACCCCCTTCTGGGGGGAATTTCTAAAATCTCTGAAATAGGTGTTTAGTCATTTTTTTAGTAGATTTGTTTTCTGGAATTTCAAGCTCCTACCTATAACTGCTGCTGAGATATGGCAAAATGACCTAAAACATTCGACCACCCCCCTTTAACCCCTTTCTGGGGGGAATTTCTAAAATCACTGAAATAGGTGTTTAATCATTTTTTTAGTCGATTTGTTTTCTGGAATTTCAAGCTCCTACCTATAACTGCTGCTGAGATATGGCGAAATGACCTAAAATATTCGACCACCCCCATTTAACTCCCTTCTGGGGGGAATTTCTAAAATCGCTGAAACATGTGTTGAATCATATTTTTAGTCGACTTGTTTTCTGGAATTTCAAGCTCCTACCTATAATTGCTGCTGAGATATGGCGAAATGACCTAAAACATTCGACCACCCCACTTTAACCCCCTTCTGGGGGGAATTTCTAAAATCTCTGAAATAGGTGTTTAATCATTTTTTAGTAGATTTGTTTTGTTGATTTTCGCGTTCCTACCAATAACTGCTGCTGAGATATGGCAAAATGACCTAAAACATTCGACCACACCCCTTTAACACCCTTCTGGGGGGAATTTCTGAAATCGCTGAAATAGGTGTTTAATAATTTTTTTAGTCGATTTGTTTTCTGGAATTTCAAGCTCCTACCTATAACTGCTGCTGAGATATGGCGAAATGACGTAAAACATTCGACCACCACCCTTTAATCCCCTCCGGGAGGGGAAATTCTAAAATCCCCGAAATACATGTTTAATCATGGTTTTAGTAGATTTGTTTTCTTGATTTTTGTGCTCTTAACTAAAATTGCTGCTGAGATAAGGCAAAATGACCTAAAACCTTCGACCCCCCCCCCCCTTTAACCACCTCTGGGAGGGGAATTTCTAAAATTGCTGAAATACATGTTTAATCATTTTTTAGTAGATCTGTTTTCCTGATTTTCGCGCTCCTACCTATAACTGCTGCTGAAATATGGCAAAATGACCTAAAACATTCGACCACCTCCCTCTTTAACACCTCGGGTGGCGAATTTCTAAAATCGTTGAAATAAATGTTTAATCATTTTTTTAGTAGATTTATTTTCCTGATTTTCGCGCTCCTACCTATAACTGCAGCTGAGATATGGCGAAATGACATAAAACATTCGACCACCCCCTTTAACCCCCTTCTGGGGGGAATTTCTAAAATCGCTGAAATAGGTATTAATCATTTTTTTAGTAGATTTGTTTTCTTGATTTTCACGTTCCTACCTATAACTGCTGCTGAGATATGGCGAAATGACCTAAAACATTCGACTACCCCCTTTAACCCCCTTCTGGGGGGAATTTCTAAAATCTCTGAAATAGGTGTTTAGTCATTTTTTTAGTAGATTTGTTTTCTGGAATTTCAAGCTCCTACCTATAACTGCTGCTGAGATATGGCAAAATGACCTAAAACATTCGACCACCCCCCTTTAACCCCTTTCTGGGGGGAATTTCTAAAATCACTGAAATAGGTGTTTAATCATTTTTTTAGTCGATTTGTTTTCTGGAATTTCAAGCTCCTACCTATAACTGCTGCTGAGATATGGCGAAATGACCTAAAACACTCGACCACCCCCATTTAACCCCCTTCTGGGGGGAATTTCTAAAATCGCTGAAACATGTGTTGAATCATATTTTTAGTACATTTGTTTTCTGGAATTTCAAGCTCCTACCTATAACTGCTGCTGAGATATGGCAAAATGACCTAAAACATTCGAACCCTCCTTTAACCCACTTCTGGGGGGAATTTCTAAAATCGCTGAAATAGGTATTAATCATTTTTTTTAGTAGATTTGTTTTCTTGATTTTCGCGCTCCTACCTATAACTGCAGCTGAGATATGGCGAAATGACCTAAAACATTCGACCACCCTCCTTTAACCCCCTTCAGGGGGAATTTCTAAAATCGCTGAAATAGGTATTAATCATTTTTTTAGTAGATTTGTTTTCTTGATTTTCGCTTTCCTACCTATAACTGCTGCTGAGACATGGCAAAATGACCTAAAACATTCGACCACCCCCTTTAACCCCCTTCTGGGGGGAATTTCTAAAATCGCTGAAATAGGTGTTTAATCATTTTTTCAGTCGATTTGTTTTCTGGAATTTCAAGCTCCTACCTATAACTGCTGCTGAGATATGGCGAAATGACCTAAAACATTCGACCACCCCCATTTAACCCCTTCTGGGGGGAATTTCTAAAATCGCTGAAACATGTGTTGAATCATATTTTTAGTCGACTTGTTTTCTGGAATTTCAAGCTCCTACCTATAATTGCTGCTGAGATATGGCGAAATGACCTAAAACATTCGACCACCCCACTTTAACTCCTTTCTGGGGGGAATTTCTAAAATCTCTGAAATATGTGTTTAATCATTTTTTAGTAGATTTGTTTTGTTGATTTTCGCGTTCCTACCTATAACTGCTGCTGAGATATGGCAAAATGACCTAAAACATTCGACCACCCCCCTTTAACACCCTTCTGGGGGGAATTTCTAAAATCGCTGAAATAGGTGTTTAATAATTTTTTTAGTCGATTTGTTTTCTGGAATTTCAAGCTCTTACCTATAACTGCTGCTGAGATATGGCGAAATGACCTAAAACGTTCGACCACCCCCATTTATCCCCCTTCTGTGGGGAATTTCTAAAATCGCTGAAATAGGTGTTTAATCATTTTTTAGTCGATTTGTTTTCTGGAATTTCAAGCTCCTACCTATAACTGCTGCTGAGATATGGCGAAATGACCTAAAACATTCGACCACCCCCTTTTAACCCTCTTCTGGGGGGAATTTCTAAAATCTCTGATATAGGTGTTTAATCATTTTTTAGTAGATTTGTTTTATGGAATTTCAAGCTCCTACCTATAACTGCTGCTGAGATATGGCAAAATGACCTAAAACATTCGACCACCCCCCCTTTAACACCCTTCTGTGGGGAATTTCTAAAATCGCTGAAATAGGTGTTTAATCATTTTTTTAGTAGATTTGTTTTCTTGATTTTCGCGTTCCTACCTATAACTGCTGCTGAGATATGGCGAAATGACCTAAAACATTCGACCACCCCCCTTTAACCCCCTTCTGGGGGGAATTTCTAAAATCTCTGAAATAGGTGTTTAATCATTTTTTAGTAGATTTGTTTTCTGGAATTTCAAGCTCCTACCTATAACTGCCCCTGCCTATGGCAAAATGACCTAAAACATTCGAACCCCCTTTTAACACCCTTCGGGGAGGGGAATTTTCAAAAATCCCTTCTTGTTGCTTGCGTAGGCCATAACAGCAATCTACAGTCCAAATTGCGTGACCCTGACTTTAGTAGTTTCGGCTGGGCGTTGATGAGTCACCCAGTCAGTCAGTCAGTCAGTCACCGTTTCCTCTTTATATAATAGTATAGATATGGTACTTTATTGATGAATTTAGAATTTCATCATTAATTTACATTAATTTGTACTTTATTTATCTTTTGCCGAAAATGGTCTCTTTGTTGTTCATTTTTAATTTTTTGCTAATCTTACCCTTCTTCCCCTCTTAACTTTAAAAATCTAATTATTTTCCTAGACTTCGGCTGCGGACAAAAATTTAAAATTGATATGGCTATTACTTGGGATACGGAGCCCATAGCTTCAGGGGTATAAGGAACTCGTTCCAAGTTCGTTCCAAAGTTAAGTTAAAATTTCTGTATTTCGTTTCAGTTTACTAATTGAATGTGCGCGGTACATTTCCCTGTAAGATCTTAAGTGTATTTTTATAACTTATTTATGGATAAACTCCTAGCACATTTTCATTTACGTGATTATGTTTCTATGATGAATTAAGAAACAGTGTATAAACTATATACATTTCCCGTCTGCTTTGATCCAAGGAACTTAAATATAGTGCGGAATGTGCGTGTTACGGTTTGAAAATCAAAATTGGTGCGATTTTTAATATACAGACGAGGCCCGAATCGTAATTAATAGTTCCATTCGACAGCTACTTGCATCATTTTATACAATTATTTAAAACAATTTAGTTCCTGGTACTTTTTTTTTCAGGACTGTACATTCCTTATACTTTAAGCACTACTGTTAAGAAATTGAATGGTGTATCAGGCATTGACTACGCTTGTAAATTTTTACGTAACGAAACAACTTCCAAAAAAAATTTTGACGACGAAAATTCTTATTTTGAAACACTCAAAAAGTTAGAGAGCAACTGCCTTTTCCCCAGACATAATCAAATACGCGTGAATCTGTTCATAAACAAGATGGCCATGATTAACGTATAGGTGTTTAGAGCTCAGTTACAAAGAATGCAGCGCTGCAATCACAAAACCATTTAGTGTATACACTATTTAGACAATGGGCAATATAAACAAAAGTTCACATTTTTGGTACCAGAGGCAAAAGTGGTGTTTCAGGCAGTAATTGAAGCAGTCTGATTAAATGTTACTTAATCACGTAACTGTTCCATTATTTAATTTTTGTGCCGAATGTACTGCTCAAAACTAGGGATCCTACATTAGAGAGAGATTGGACATTGCGTCGCCGGCAGATTTGACAAATCCGCCATTTTAGTTACGTCGTCGTATGTATACGCTGGTATTGCTTTCTAAAGAAAATTTGGATTTTAAAGATTCAACATTTTAAATATTGTATCAAGACTTAGTACACTATTAATAGATAATTTTCTTTTGTTGTTTATAGTTACTTTTTAATATTTAGTAATGTTTATTTATTTTGTAACATATTTTAAATTGTCAGAGTTCAATTGTTGAGTATGCGGTCAACTTTAAACAGTTTCATTAAATAATAACTATCGAAATGAGTAACACAAACAAAGCAGTTTCGTTTCTGCGTCTCTTGTTTTACATTTTAAAACTAATTTTGATTTAAATCTTTTTGTAGTGAGTGAGCAAAACGTGTAAATAATTTGGAGTTTCGAAGTTTGACACAGTTGGCGGTAATTGACAAACGTTATTGGCGATGAATTTCTGTTTACATTTTGAAACATTTATTTTAAGAACGTAATACAGAATAAAATTGTATATAGTGCACTCTTTTTAAAATATGAAATTGTTTATAAATTATAAGGAATAATTGAATAAATTGCTAAAATGTTCATTTTTTAATAATTTCTTTTTTACATATCAGCGGAATTTGAGAGCACAAGACGTAAGCATTTAAATTTTCCGAATAAAAAAAATATCTATGTAGTCAGCGCTGACTCTGACAATTGAAAAAATATATAAATTCACAATATATAAACCTCTATATAAATAAACATTACTAAGCATATGTGTGTAAATTTTTTTATTCAGTTTCTCGGAATGTAATTTTTTTTTTCATATTTAGATATACTTAGTATTATAAAGTGTATTATTCTAGAAAATTGAAGCTTTTTAATTTCATACAACCAATTAGTTTCTTTAAAACTATCTAAATTTATTAATGTAAATACATTAATAAAGAAGGTATATTAGGAATAAGTTAAAAAAATTTATACTTTTCTGAATATTTCAGTATTTTTTTTAAATTTCTTATTGCTATTAAATGATATATTTTTAACCTTATAAAATTAAAAGAGTTCCCTCTAAGAAATTTTATTTATTTACTTAAAAAAGTAACCTAAGTAATCTATATCATGAGTCATGACCATTTAAACAGAGGAAAGTAAAAAATAAATACCCACGCTACAAAAATTACATTATGTAGCATTTCTTGTGTTATGCATAAATTAAAATGTTTATTTTAAGTGAAAAAACCCCCCAAAAACTTGAATATTTGTTTATAATAAAATTCGAATATTTTAAGCATAATGTAAAGTCCCGAAATGTTAACTCTGCAATTCAGCCGAATAAAAGAAAAAGCATTTTCTGAGAATTCTTATTCATTAAAACGGAATTGTGCTTATGTTTCTGTTCTGAATGACTCTGTGAAGGCATATGAAATGAATTTCTGGTGATTTTAATAGAATAAAAAGTGTTGGACGCGGATGAAAATGCATTGCGTTCTACGGCGTTCCACCTGCTTTGTAACTAATATGGCGGACTTTCCGTCAATGTCCAATCTCTCTCTAATGTAGGATCCCTACTCAAAACCAGCCTGCAGCGCCACGTTTTCCTCTGGTGACGAAAATATGAATTATTAGTTATCTTTATTAGTGGATTTCCCATTGTCTAAATTGTATGTATACGAAATGATGTTGCATTTACTACGTTACGTTCTTTATAATTGAGATCTAATCACGTATACTTTAATTATGACTAGACTGTACACTCAGAAAAAGAAACTGATTAAAACTACAAAACATGTTTTTGAGTACAAATTGGTTGTTTTAGCAAAATTCAAGTAAAATTGAACCATTTTACTTCAATTAACAAAACATTTTTGCTGACGATACAAATTTTTTTTTTAGAATTGAAAAAAAAAAAAAAAAAAAAAAAAAAAAAATGTTGATTCAAACAAAATTTTTATTGACCTATTTAAACAAAAAATTTGTTTAAATATAGGTCTATGGAAATTTTGTTTGAATCAACAAAATTTTTTTTTGTTGCAATTCCAAAAAAATTTTTTGTATCGCCAGCAAAAAATGTTTTGTTAATTGAAGTAAAATGGTTCAATTTTACATGAATTTTTCTAAAACAACCAAAATGTACTCAACAAAAATGTTTTGTAGTTTTAATCAATTCTTTTTCTGAGTGTAATTTTACACTGTAAGAAATGAATGGTCATCTAGATCCTTTATTTGATTAAACAAATTTTAAATGCTTAACCCTCTGAGCAATTTGTCCGTATTTTCCATTTTCCCAAAAAATTCGCTGCAGACAAATGTATTTTTAACTGAATTGCATTTTAAGCTATATATGTAAGATAAAGGATTATAAAGTGTATTTTAAAAACAAAACATAAAAAATAGTCCTTCCGGCCTTTACCGGGAGGAAAAGTTAGCTTTCATAGTACATATTTTTAAAAATTTACTCAAACAGCCAAAGCTAAATTGCTTGGAAGGGAATTATAAAAGATTCAATCCCGGTTTTCGTTAATACTAAATTTGAATGCGCATTACAGCATGAGAGTTACAGCATACCAAAAATCAGATTATTTCAAAATTTCAGCCAACCTAGAATTTCAAAATGCCATATCACTACCATTTTTTAAGATAAAGCGAAAACAAAAAAGTCCTTCCGGCCTGTACCGGGAGGAAAAGGTAGCTTTCCTATATCTTCGTTTTAAAATTTTAGCTAATGTTACTCGAAAACAGCAAGCTAAAATGCAAAGAAACCGTTTACAAAAGATTCTTTAATACCGAATTTGAATAAGAAATTCGCCAAATTATTGCGCTATAGCCAAATTGGCATAATTTATGCAAGCTTATTCTGGTCGCCAAATGTGGCGAAATTTCGCCAAATGTCGCCAAGTATGGCGAGAATTTGGCGCTAACGGATATGAATATATACTTTTACTAGCTGTTACCCGTGACTTCGTTCACGTAACATTAAAAAAAGAATAAATGCATTAATTTAGTAAAACATTTTACTTGATAATTAACAACATATATAATTAACCAAAGCTTTATCACATTTTATAGGAGACCATACGGTATTTCTTTGCTATAGGGGCGTTGACATAACCCAGTCTTAAAAAAGTGAAATTTCATGCCAAATAATATATACAATCGCGAAAATGAAACTGCAACTAATGAAAAAAGTAGGACCAAGTAAAATCGTGAAAATCGAGGAATTCCTCTTCGTAAAACGAAAAACAACACTGGCAGAATTCTTCTATACAACAGTGCATTTTAGGTGGTATTTGGTGTACAATTTGTATATGTTTGCATTGCTAAATGGGCATTATTATATTGTTTATTTGCATAGACATATGTTATATATTTCTTACTACATTATCTTGTTTATGTATATATTAAATTAAGTGCTTCACGCTAAGTGGTGTAAATAGTGAACAAACTGCTTGTGGATTTTATACATTGATAGATATTTCACAAAAATATAACAATCTGATGCGATTCTAAAATGTAAATAAAGGTTGCTAGGAAGTACTTTAAATTCTGCCCAATTTAACCTCGATATTTTCTCTATCGCGTCAAGAACACTATAAGTAAATAAACACCAACGACACAAATCTGATGATCTAAATTTACATATTTTTGTTAGTATATATAGAATTATTTTGATTTATTTCATGTGCTTGAAATTTTTTACGCTTTCTCTAGGGTTGGGTGTCGAATAAATGTACTTTCTTGTTATTTTATTTTGCCATTTCTATTTATTCTATTTTCCATTCATTCCACTTATGGATATTGATTTAATTTACATATTCGTGTCAAAGAATATTCTTTAAAGTTATTATCAGGATTAAGATAGGATACGATTAGGGTTAGGATTAAGACTAAAAATTGAACGACAATGGCATGACCGATTCAGGTTTAAAGTATGAACCAGGAAGTCTATTTACATCATGAAGCAATAAGAAAATTAGAAAATTATCGGCTAATATTTTTTAATATTTTTTACAGTCATAGTTGGCATGAAAGGTGAGTGGGGAAATGATCATCTAAAATACCATTAAGTGTTTACCACGCAAAAAACGAATCTGGTTATAACAATGTATTTAATTTTGCGCCAATTTTCACTTCATAAAAAAAATGACTATGGATCTAATTACAGACCCCTATCCTTCCTATTCTCGAAAATGTTCTACCTATATGTAAAAAAAATTCTGCTGTATAGAACGCGCTTTCACGTTTATAATGTTATGAATTGGCACGATCGGCTTGTTCAAGTTTACACAATTCGGCTGGAAGAAAAGATTCAGTACTTTTTGATTTCTTCTTTGCTTTTGCGTTACGCGAATTTGTTGGTAAAATCGATTTTCTTTTCGATAACATTGTTGTTTTTTAAGTTTAAAAAATATTGTAATTTTACTTAAACATTGCTTTAAAATCTATGCAATTTTTCTTATCCTACAAGACTTTACAAAAATCTATTATGAAACAACTTTAAAAAAAGCTATATTTAAAAAAGACAACAAAGTTTTTCCTATTTTAAAACTAAGAGAAATGTAAAATTAAATTCCGGTTCGAAACGATGATTTACAAATGTGTTTTCGATTGTGGGAAAATGATAGAGGAAAAATGCTGTTACTTCGACACAATCATATTAAATCTTTAGCTTTTATGAGAAAAGCAACTTTCTTTTAAAAAATATACTTATTTTTATTAAGATTTTCTGATTTTCGATACGGATAATTTTGCGATGCATATCATTGACATTTGCCATCCAATATTTTTAAATTAAATTTTTTTTTTTTTAATTTTTTACATTTAAATTAAAAATATGGTATCTTTATGTTAGCCGTGTGCAGACGGTAAATCGCCAACCTATCCCATCATTCGTATTGAATTCATTAAAAATATAAATCTTTCACTCATTTCACTTAAAACACAGAACTTTAATTTACAACACATACATTTAAAATACATATATTACGTACATTTAAAATAATTCCTTTCATAAGAAGAAAAAAAAAGAGAAATTAATCACAAATAATTTGATAACCCAAGATCATTTTATTTCAACATCAAAACAAATCTGTTTTATTTTTCTGTATATGACATCATATTCGCTTGCTCTCCATACTTACTCGTATTTATGTACTTTGTATTATTATCAAATATTTGAAAACGCACGTTTTATTTCTAATATGACATCATTTCATATTCTGTTTAATTCTTAAATAATTAATTTCCTTATCATTTTTCACGTGGAAAATTTTCACTTGAAAATAAATTGTTGATTAAAAATTATTACTCAGGAGTTTTATTTTATATTGGCAACGATAAAGTATTTGCAACGGTAAACTAAATTTAAACATTTTAAAAAAAGCTGCAAAACCGGGCTCTTTGGGCCAAACCAACCAAACCAACCAACCATTTTAAAATATACGAAAAAATGTCCATTTATTCTGTATGAAAATAATGAAATTTTTAATTTTTAAGAAAAATATTGAAATAAAATAATCAAAACCCAGCCTATATTCATTTGAGGGTTATAATCAACTTATATGCAAAGATACAGGATAATTAAATGCTTCATTTTGACGCTGGCTTCAGCCTAACATTTGCACACAATCAGATTTATAATATTACTAGCTGTTACCCGTGACTTCGTTCACGTATCATTAAAAGAAGCATAAATGCATTAATTAAGCAAAATATTTCATTCCCGATAATTAGAATCGTAAATAATTAACTAACTCTTTATCACATTCCATAGGAGACAATACCGTATTTCTATGTTATACAGGCCTTGACATAACTAAGTTTTAAAAAAGTGAAAATTTGTGACAAATAATCACGAAAAGGAAACTGCAACCAATGAAAAAAGGCGGGCCAAATAAAATCGTGGAAATCGGCGAATTGTGTAAAAACATATGTCAAGTTTACCTGGTAAACTATTTTACTTTTCACGCCTTTGTGAAACGTTTTAGTAACATCCTTCAAAGATAATGGAAATAGTATATTCTTTTTCATTAAATTCAATTCTTGTGAATAGGGAGCAATAATAGTAGACGTAACTGCAAGGACCTTAAATTTGCCTCCTTGATTTAATTTATACCTGAAAAAAAAAATCTTTATTTCTAAATGAAAATATGTTGGCAGACGACTTTTTGTTTTCCAGAATAAATTGATTCATGAAGTTTGAATATGTGAAAATACATTTTTATTTTTCAAAAATTTTACTGTAATCAAGATTTTTTTTTTCTTTCACTATCTATTCAAATTGAAAATAAATTATTTTTTTCAGTTTTAATGAGAAAAAATATATTAATCCGTTTTATTTCTTCTTTTTTATCCACAAAAATAGAATAATTTAGTTGCCATTTTTAGAGAAACTTCGTTAAAATTTACAAAATAATAATAATAATAATAATCTCATAATTTAAATCATTTTTTTAAATTCTGAGAGTTTATGACATCCTCGGATCGATGATAACCGGTCTTAAGTAAATCGTGTTGCGTTCGACAAACTGAAAGGAGTGGTTGCGAAATGCAAACAGGCGGTCAGATTTTAATATAATAGATTCGTATTTATTTTTCTTTTCCTAATAATTACGTTTTGGTTTTTGGCAAAAAACTCTCATCTGTATGTAACTGATATTCATGCTTAATAATCGGTGTAGATAAAAAAAATATTTCAAATTTTTCGTTTTAAATATGGCGTAAAAGTCATTTACTTTCTAAACTTACCGATCCTTGTATGATTAATGTAAGGAATTGATTCACGCTCCTTGTAAAACACATTTGAAAATTCCCGTTTTATTTCAAATATGACGTCACTTTTTCCTCAGAGAAATCTCTTTTTAATGGCATAATTCTTGTTAATTTTCTTTTTCTGGCAATCAGGGTGTAAATTTTAGCGGAAAACTCACATTTGTATGTAACTGGTATTCATGCTAATTATTAATCAGTAACGATAAAAAATATTCAGTTTTTCATCTTAAATAATCCGTCCATTATCTATCTACTTTCATTATACATTGATATTCATGCTCCTTGTATTATTACGAATATTTGGAAATTACATGTTTTATTTATGACGTCATATTTGTCCAAACCGAGGAGGATCCTTTTCATAGTTCCATGGTCCAAGCGAAATCTATTTTAAATAATATAATTATTGCTCATTTTTCCTTCTAATTATAACGCAATTTTTGACAGAAAAAGATCTTTTTAATGTAACCGATACTCATACTGTATCATGTCATACTGTATCATCATGTATAATGTTGTTTCAAATATCACGGAAATTCATCTTCTTTTGAATTCTTTTGAATTTTCAGTTTTCACGTGAAAATCGTTCAATTGAAAATTAGTTGTTGAGGAAAAATTATTTTTCCGAGTTTTTATTTTTTGGCAACGATCAAAGCCCTAGCAACGATAAAGTAAAATGGTTAAATTTTATTGAAAAATGTCCATTTATTCTCTATGAAAATAATGAAATTTTTAATTATTAAAGAAAATATTTGAATAAAATAAATAAAACCTAGTCTATGTTCATTTGAGGGTTATAATAAAACTACATGCAAAAATACAGGATCATTAAAAGCTCCATTTTGACGCTGGCTTCAGCCTAACATTTGCACACAATCAGATTTATAATATTATTAGGATATTAGGATGCGTATGATTGGGAAAATGATTACTACAATGAAAGAAAATAATTTGCGAGAAATCGCGTGCACTAAAACTCATAAATTAATCATTGTTTTTTTGTAATGTGCTGTCTTGTTTCAAAATGTCAGCCACCCTAGAATTTCAAACAGCTCTATCTCAGCCATTTTTTAAGATAGAGGTAAAACAAAAAATACTCCGGAATCCTTATATCAAGGCCTAACACTTTATATATATATTTTTATAAATTTGAATTTTTAACTTTTTGTATATTTATTTTAGTTTTAAATTTTTAAATGGCCGTCATCTTGTTTCAAAATGGCGGACAAAGCTGGCCAACGAACTTGATCAAGGCATTGGTGAGCTTAATACACACAATTAGTTTCGTCCATATTAATTTATAAATACGAGCGTTATCGTATGACATAGATCATATAGATATATACAGATATATATATGAAATTAATATTTGAACGGAGGGTGGTTTTGGGGTCTGGGGTCATGATCGGTGGAAATATATCGAAATTTTCCGGAATTGCTTACCTCCGAACGGCTGCAATAGGTAGCTTTATACTTTTTGTATTGAAATCTGCCTAAAAGGTTCCGAAGTCCTTGTATCAAGATCTAACACTTAATTAAAAAAAAACATTTTCAATTTATAATAAAAAAAAAATTGAATTCTTAAAATTTTTTTAAAAATTTAACTTGCCGCCATTTGGAAACAAGATGACGCATGAAACTGGCCAACGAACTCGGTCGAGACCCTGGTATGTTCTGTACACATGATCAGTCACATTCCTATCGGTACATAAATACGAGAGTTACAGCATAACAAATATCAGATTGTTTCAAAATCTCAACCACCCTACAATTTTAAAGTGCCATATCTCAACCATTTTTTATAATATATCCAAAACAAAAAACGTTCCAGAATTCTTGTATCGCGTTCTAACACTTAACAGAAGAAATATTTTCAATTTATAATTTTTTGTACATGTTTTGGAATTTTTAAAAATTTAAATTTTTTAACTGGCCGCCATTTTGAAACAAGATGGCGGATGAAGCTGGCCAACGAACTCGGTCTAGACCTTGGTATATCCTATACATATACTCAGTTACATTCAAATCGATTCTTAAATAAGAGAGGTACAGCATGACATATATCAAATATATATATATATATATGTGTATATATATTTGAACGGAGTATGGTTTGGTGGTCTGGGGGTCATGATCGGTGAAAATATACCAAAATGTTTTGGAATTGTTTTCCTCCGAATGGCTGCAATAGGTAGCTTTTTGTATTGAAAGCTACCTAAAAATTAAATTAACATTAGTTTTACGAGAATTTTTATGAAAATGAAAGAAAGCTCTCAGATGCTCAATCCTTAAATACTGTAAAAATCCAGTTATTCGAACTCCAGTCTTGCGCATAAATATCATGAAAATAAAAAAAATCATTTTTAAAATAAAAAAAAAATCTTTATTCATACAAAAACCGTATTTATAATTCGTAAAAACAAAGTTTCTCCAATTTCTTATTTACACCATTAGTAAAATTTCTGTTTAGGGTATATTAGTAAATGATTGTCACAACGCACTATAAAGCGATAAATAATATATCAAAAGATTGTCAAACGCCCTATAAAGCGATAAATAATATATCAAAAAATTACGTATTAAAGGAATGTTATAAAATTTATTTGTATTGGTATATAGACCTTAAATACTAGGTAACAGACTACCATAAACATTTGAGAAGTACAATAGATCTGTTAGGAATAATCAACAACAAAAAATACCAAGTTGCCAAATGTGCGCTCTTACACACTCTAGAGTGGAAGATTGCGCATATTTTCAAAAAATGTTAATTTTGGGCGAATTTCACGTTGTAGAAATGTGAATTTTCTCGTTCGCTCTGAATACCTTCATACTTTTTTCAATCAAAACAATCTCCAAATAGAATTTTCTGGAGCAGTAACAAGATTAAACAAGTTGGAAATTGTACGTTAAACGTGACAAATGAGGTGCGTTTGTTTCGTGCTATAACTAGTTTTCCAATGTAAAAAAGAAAAAAAATCATCTTTTTATTTCAGTGAAATAAATTATATCATCTTCTATGAGCGAAATGAGAATGCCTTTTTTTTATTATTACGTATGCCATGTTTACAGATGCGAATTTTTTTCGACACCAGCGCTGTAAAAATCACCATGGAGATCTTGCTTTGCGAATGATTACCTCCATGGTTTAATATTTCTATGACTCACGATGAATGAATCTTTTGTTTATTTACTTTGACGTATTGAGATATTTGGCTGTTAACCTCATTTTTACTGAATTTATCTTAGAATCTATATATATTTGAATGTAACTCATGTCTCAAGCAAACAATTTTTTGAACGATCTTTCTGAAAATGTAACTTTTATGTAATTGTATTCGAAAAAATAATTTTGAATAAAAATGGCCGCTTGGCATGTGAAAAAAAAAATGGTTAGCCCGTATTTGTTTTCCTAAGTCACATGACTTGCGCTTATACTATATAGATCACGTATGATAGGATTTGATAGAATTGAGAAAACTTTTATTAATATCTTTTTAAGTTTTGGTTTGATTTTCATAAAATTTGAAATGACTCGACACAATTCTGCAACGATTATATATATTAAATTTCAACCCATTCGTTTGGGTAGTTTTTGTGCTGTTACATGCGGACAGACGGACACGCGGACGGACCAGACGATGATTCTAGGTGCTACGTATTTATATAATTACGAACACACCAACATAAATGTTGATAAATGGTTAAAAATACTGAACTCATCTATTGTATTAGTTTTTAGTCCAATCACAATTCTACACGAGCACTTTCCAGCCTTTAGCCGCTTTCAAAACACAACTAAAATCAGCATCATGTTTCATAATATATGTTGATGTGAAGAATGTGAACTCTTATAGCTTGTGCTCTCTTACGCTATTCTGCCCCAACCGTTTTTTTTAAGTATACATTTAGATAATTTTCAGTTTTCATTTTACTCTTGCAGATATATATTAATTCTCTCTTCTCAGACTCTAAGAAAATTTGAAGAACTGATTTTGTATCTGGCATTTGTAACTGAAATTTTAATTGAAACTTTGTTAGCAGATATCATAAGAATAAGCATGAAAAATTGTCGGGATATCTGTTTTATTTATGATTGCTCCAATGATCTGTATTTCTGCATATTGGGATTGCGTCCAGGTCCCGATAGTTAAAATGTATCCTTATAAATTTTTAATTAGCGTAAAATGTTTAACTGATTTCTTGTACTTAGTTTACACCACATTTTCATGCGTGTAAAAACTATGGTATCTTGTGGTTTTTGTGTATTATTTTTATTTACTTATTTTAATAATAAAGGGTTATTTTAGATGAAACTATCGGTTGATTTATATTCATATCAGATTTTTAAACATATACTGGAACATTTCATTTCATTAAATTTGTCGGATATTTTTTCGAAAACAAATAAAACTGTTTCAAATTCATTAATCACATCGTTGACAGATCTTTTTCCCCCCTGCTTTGTATTTATTTTTTGTCAAACGGAAAGATGATAAATGACATCCACGCTGAATATTTAGATGAAATGCTAAGCGGAATATTAAGTCTAATAAAATTATTAAAAAAGTACGCAAGAATTAAAAAAAAAAAAACTACTATATTTTCAAACGTCCTCATGGAGATAGCCAATTTTAGCATTTATCTTGCTGTTCGTTTCGGTTAATTATTATTTTTTATTTATTTATAATATTTTTTATTTTGTAATCCTCATATTATTTCTCAGTTGTTCAACTAAAAAACTGTAAAGAGAAATCCGATTGTAAATTGCGTTTTGCTTATTATTTTATGTTTGTATTGTTTTTGCGCTTCGAGAATTTTTAACTATAATATAGATTTGTGGAAAATATTAATCATGTTTTATCTGTTAAGGGAACTCGGCATCGCCCCCCTACATTTGAGGAAAAATGAAGAAAATATCAATTTTCCAATTTTTTAAAATGTAATTAGACATTCGTAGTATATTCTGACCAAGGTACGTAAAAAGTCGGTAATTATAAATATACAAGTTGTAATTTTGCAACTGGACGAAAAATGTACGAGCCAGGATTCGAACCTGGGATCTCTTAGCTGAATCTGCCATGCTCTTACCAACTGAGCTATGCCGGTCGAATCTGAAGGGCATAATTCATCCAGTATGATTTCTTTCGATAACTATAAATATATTTAAAAAAAATCAATATACCCATATTCCTCTAAATAGGTCAGAATGAAAATCTTTCAAGGATTTGTCTTTGTACAAAGCGTCAGAAGGTTCAATATCCTAAACTGCAATTGTAATGACTTGATAGGACATTGCACACCACAATCAAGTCAAAAGTATATGCCTGGAAAAGATGGTTGAATTGCCATGCATAGTTTTTGATCCAATAAAAATTCTAACTTTATAACAGATATAAGCATTAAAAAAAGCTTAAAATAATTGTTAGATTTAAAAAAAATGTCTTCTACAGATTGTGTTTTATACATTTCTCTATAAAAACTATCAGTTTTTATTTACCGGGTGAACCAAAAGTTCGTTAAAACATTAAAAATTCATAAAAAAGGAAGAAATTATGATAAAGAAGTGCGGTTTGCAGGAAAAGGCTCACAAGCTAGTCGGATTTTTTTAGCAGCAAAAAAAGTTTAGTTTAAAAAGGCACCTGTAGATGGCGCTAACATGCGAGAGATTTAGCAGAATTATGCAAATTAATCCTGTAATAAAAGACAGGGATACACGGAGATTTCTCATTCGCTTTCAGAATGTTATCATTACCCGATCGAGCGTTGTTGGTGAAGTTGTTCTATTTGAACGGAGGGTCAGCAACTGTTGCGGTGCGAAAATTTTGCACGGCGAAGAGATTGAAGATGAAGAATGTGGTCTGGAGGTCATGTTGAACAATTGTTATTGCAAGAAATAATGGATGGAACGTACTGTTGTCCTGTTCATTGCGTTTCGTCCAGCGCTATCTACAAGTGACTTTTTGAACTAATTTTTTTTGCTGCTAAAAGAAATTCACATTGTAAGCCCTTTCTTGCAAACCGCACTTCTTTATCATAATTTCTGCCTTTTTTAAGAATTTTTAAAGTTTTAACGAACTTTTGGTTCATCCGGTATTTTGTGCAATAGTTTTTGTAGGATAAGACGAGAAAGTTAAAAGGTCATAACAAATTCAATTACAGAAGCAGCAATGTTAGTTACTTTTTTTTAGAACTGAGAGATTTTTACAAGTAGCCTGACATTATACTTTTATTCACATTAAATTAAATAACGGTTTGGAAATTGTAATAGGTCGATTTGTTTATATGCTCGTGGTGCAATAGGTACCATTTCAACGGCATGTATAGTATTTCACTGTGGAGAGCATTTATATCTTATATATGAAACTTTTAGAAATCGATTGCTGTTAAACATTTTACATTCATATTTTTTTCAAAAATCAATAATAATAAAAAAAATATATATATTTTCGAAATAAAATTTCGGAAACAATTATGATTTGTAACCTAGAATTATGAATTGGTAGATTTCTGAAAGCCTCAAATATGCGAATCCATAATTATAGCTCATTTTACTAAATAATTCTTGTTATGTTTAAAAATATATATATCCGCATTATAATCTGTTTAGCAACGATTATAAATGAATTTAACATTAAGAATTCTAAATTGTAATCCTTCATTATTCCTAAACTCACTTACTAAATGTATTTCCGTTTGGTAACCTGAGATAAATTTTACAGAGAAAGCCACAACTAGATATTACTAAAGAAAATTTTCAGAGTTTGGTATAATGTTGTGAAAAGACGATCCCCTAATCTTTTTTAGTGACACAAATTGGAAACAAGAGATAATTTACAGTCGAATGTCTATTTTCGTCTTTTATGTGACAATTTTAAGTAGCTTTCATTCCAAAAAGTAAAAAGCTACCTACTGCAGCCGTACGGAGAAAAGCTATTCCGGAAAATGTCTGTATATTTTCACCGATTATAATCCCCAGACACTAAAACCACCCTTCGTTCAAATGTTGAGTTATATATATATATATATATATATATATATATATATATATGTATATATACGAGGGCTGTTCAATAAGTAATAAGACTAAAATTATAAAAAATACAGAATACCTTTAATCCTCATCATTTACATGGTATTTTTCAAAATAACTACCGCGGTATAAAATAACTGCACGGAATACATTTATCCCAACGTTCTGTCCACTTCTTAAAAACATGTAAAGTCTGTTTTTTGAGAGCCTTTTTCAAAACCGCCTCCGCAGCCTTAACACATGATTTGTTGCTTGCAAAATGTTTGCCTCGTAATGGTTTCTTAAGGAATCTGCCAGAAATCGCATGGAGCGAGAACAGGACTGTATGGAGGGTGTGGTAAAATCTCTACGTTGTTCTGCTGCAAAACATCCTGTACGCAACGAGCAATATGTGGTCGGGCATTGTCACGGTGCAATAGGAAGCCATTTCGCCATTCTGTGGTCCTCCTTGATGATAACCGCAGCTGTGTTAATCATTGTCTCTGTGATGGACGTTGAAGGTCGTCCTTCACGTTCAATATCTTCAACATTTTGCCTTCCTTCCTTAAAAGCTTTATGCCAGCGAAAAATACTTGCCCTCGACATTGCTTCATCGTTAAAAGCTTCACGTATCATGTCAAAAGTCTCCGATGCTGATTTTTGCAGACGAACACAAAATTTAATCGCATGACGCTGTTCCATCGACGCTTCCATTTCGACAACTGGCCACTCTCGTAGGCGCCCGCAAACACGCTTCAGTTGAAACACGTGATACTCAGGAACATGAGCCTGTACATGCCATCTATCGGTAGCTTTTGTTAATACAGACAACAAACTTTTTTTATGCCACAGAAATTAACATTCCAATGTGTGGTTTCACGGCAGTAAAATTAGTCTTATTACTTATTGAACAGCCTACGTATAATCTTATATCCAGATATATGTATATATATGATATTTGTCATACGATAACACTAGTATTTATAAACAGATTTGGATGAAACGAATAGTGCCTATTAAGCTCACCAATATCTCGACCGAATTCTTTGACCAGTTTGGTCCGCTATCTTGCTTCAAAATGGCGGTCACTAAAACATATAAAACTAAAAATAATATATACAAAAAAATTCGAAATTCAAATTTAATTTTTGCTTAAGTATTAGGCTTTAATACAAGGATACGGAGCATTCTTTGTTTTGTCTCTATCATAAAAGATAACTGAGATATAGCAGTTTGAATTTCTAGGGTGGCTGATATTTTGAAACAAGACAGCTGATTACAAAAAAATCAGGGATTCATTTATCAGTTTTAGTGAACGTGATTTCTCGCAAATTATCTTTCACTGTTGTAATCATTTTCCAAATCATACGCATAAAACTATGTATTGATGTCCGTTAGCGTCAAATTCTCGCAAAGATTGGCTATAAAAAATAAGTCTCCATAAATTAAGCCAAATTTGCTACAGCTGACTAATTTGGCGAATTTCTCATTCAAATTCAGTATTAACGAATATTTTGTTATCGGGTTCTTTGCATTTTAGTTTGTTGCTTTCGAGTAACATTAGTTAAAATTTTAAAACTAAGATATAGGAAGGCTACCTTTTCCTCCCGGTACATGCCGGAATGCCTTTTTAGATTTCACTGCATGTGGATGTCTTCTTCTTCTTCTTTTTTTCCTTTTTCTTTTTTTTTTTTGAACGATTGTACATTACTCTTATTTTTCCTGATCGGGAACATTCTGTTACGTTGAATATTTATCAAATGCACCTGAAAATATTTGTATCCTTAAAGAAATCTTGATTTACATTTCTTAAATAACACTATTTCTAAAGCTTATTTCATCATTTTCAGCTTGTAAAATCTGGCAACAATGTGCTGAAAAATCTTCAGAAAAGTGTCGGTATATTCGCATTTTGCAATTTCTCCATCTCCATGCCAAAATTCAATAAATAAAGATATTTCGATGCAGTTTCAAGATTTTATTTCAAAGTTCTAAAGAATTTGAAATAAGTTGAATTTAAAATTTAATTACGAGAAAAGCATTAGATTCGTTAATGTAAAAATGCAACAGCCACTCGTTTACTTTAAAGTGTACTGTATACACGATTATTTTACATATTCACCAACTATTATTGGATTAAATCTGTTCGAAAAGTTTTCTTATATTATTGAATTCTTTAAAAGAAAGGAAACGTGGGCAAATATGAAGTTTATTACGTGTATATTGTATAGTGAAAATTACCTAAGTTTTGTCGAATTCTAAAATTAGTGTCATTCAAAATATTAATGGCTCGTTTTTTAAAGTTATGTACAAGATTTCTTTGAATTTTTCAATTTTAATATATATTTAAAAATATACGCTAAAAAAAATGTTTTACAGGATTAAAAAAAATTATATAGCTGCAATATATATATACATGTATATACAGTCCCTGGCCAAATTATTAGACGCAGTTGTTTTTATTAGAATATTTGGTATGTAATGTCCCTAAAAAGTAATTTAGCGTGGTAATATAGTTTTAATTCATTAAAATAATGTACGCCACAAATTTTCCTAATTTGAGAAACTGCTTTTGTTGACACTGTCTCAAAATCAACCGAATTAAAACACGTCATGACAGGCTTCAATTACGTGGCTATGTGCGACAATCATGGAGGTGTTTGTGGCATTGTAAAATCAGCTGTTAGATGTTTATTTTTATTTCTATTGTGAAGATATTATTTTTAATTGTGAATATATTATTTTTAATAGTCAATATGCTATTTTAGGTAGTTAAGATATGGGTAGAAAAACAAATTTGTCAACAGAAAAGAAAGGCGAAATAAAAGCGCTTTTACATATTAAAAATATTCGAATAGAGAAATTTCAAGAAAACTGAATGTTTCTGAATTAAGTGTAAGGCGGGTAAAGACGAAACTTGGGCTTGGTCAAACATTAAGCCCAAAAAGAAAGAATAAATGTGGAAGAAAATCTGTATTTACACCAAGGATACAGAACGTCGCTTAGAGAAGATCTGCTTAGAAAATCGATTTGCTACTACAAAACAGATCAGATCGAAGCTCAAAGAGTCTGATATTGTTGTGTCAGAACGATCTGTACGCAGAAAACTAACAGCTATGAAATTCAAGGCCTTCAGACCAGCTAAAATACCAAAATTAACCAAAGCAATGAAAGCTAAGCGACTGAAGTGGGCTAGAGAGCATAAACACAAGACGTTGGAGTTCTGGAAATCGGCAATTATAAAGTTATTCTTATTTTATTAATACTTAAAGCATTTAACAATGTCTGTCTTTAACCATTAGATAAATTCTTCATGTTAAAAATTATTTAATTCAGGTTTGCTTCAGTGACGAAAGCACTTTTGAAATTTTAGCAAACAAATCCCAGTTTGTGTGTCGTCGTCCTGGCGAAAAGTTTCATCAAGATTGTGTCGTGCCAGCTATCAAGCACCCAACAAAAGTCATGGTTTGGTCTGTCATAAGTGGAAAATGCACTGGAGGTCTTTACAAAGTCAAAGGAACTATGAAACAAGAGCAATACAAAGAGGTGTTGCAAAGTCGGTTGATTCCACAATTAAAAGAATGGTTTGCAAATGGAGAACCTTTTACATTTAATCAATATGGAACTCTTTGCCACACAGCACGATCAGTGAAAGCCTATTTACAACAAAAGAATATCCCTGTATTGGACGGGTAATTCACCAGATATGAATCCCATTGAAAATGTTTGGGAGCTGTTGAAGAGGGAGTTGGCCAAAGGGGTCATAACGAACAAAACCCAATTGATAGATAAACTTATCCATGTCTAGAATCATCACCCACACATGCAAAAAAATATTCAATGTTGCATTAACAGTATGCCACGACGAATAGAGGCATTGATTGCCGCCAAAGGAGGCTCCACGAAAAATTGATATTTTCGCATTTTAAGTAAAAAGTTTTTCAAGTTCAATAATTTTAATTTGACTTACAAAAATAAATAATTTTAAAGTCATTGGCGCGCTTTTTATTCATTCTTACCTTACAATTAATGTTTATTCTGAATTTTAATTGTTTATATAATAATATCATCTCTATAAAATTAGTAATATGATTTTACACAAAAAAAAACACGAGTGCGTCTAATAATTTGGCCAGGGACTGTATATATATATATAATAAAAACTACGACAGCCCAAAATTCCATAAATTTAAATTTTAAATCAAACAAATAACTAAAACTATACTTAAATCCCAACATTATTAAATAAAGAAACAGAAAACACTAACGATAGAACAATTTAAAAAACCAACAAACCGAAAAGATGAAGAAGACAGGCCGCGTGACATACGACAAGCACTGTGGGGTTAAACTAGATTTACGTGCACAACGTTCCCCCGCACCTGTCAAAATCATAAAAACAGCCAACAAAACTGACATAAAAACAGAAAAGAGATAAAATATAAACCAAGCAATTAATCGATAGAGATCATCAGATCATCGAGACGGGCATCTTGATATACATCTTGAGTGGAATGTAGTTGAATATAGCATTATACCAACTGGAACACCATGTATATCTTTATATTCAGGGATCTCCCCATGTTGGATATCAAAATTCTGGTCTCGATGATCTCTATAAGAATTTGCAACAAATTCTTAATACATTTTCATAAAGTACAAATATAATGAAAGCGAAATTTTCTTAAGAGGTTAACGTATAATTTCAAGATGTTTAAAATCTAAATTATTAGTTTTATACTTTTTAATTAATATTTCTAATATAATTTATAATAAATATTTTAACTTCAACAAATCTTTAAATCATTTTTACCGCACATAAAATTTGATTCTTACGGATTTTTGTTTTAATTTTGAAACGTTTGACTTGAGAAACATATCAGTAACATTTGTTCATTTTGCTAGAGTTAAGTATGCGAAACGACAATAGTTTAGCTGATTTTGGACATTTTTTGAACAAAGACTGCTAAAAAAAGTTGCACAATATCAAATTTAGTTCAATCAAACATTAAAATACTTCAAATAGCTTCAGGCGATATCATTAAAATACGTTAAAAGCGTCCAATTAATTTAATGAATCAAAAGAATTATTCTTGGCAAAAGAAAAGTTTTCCTTGGGTATTGACATTTTTTTTCTGGTGTTTTCAAGTTAAAGAATTGACGAAACGCGATTCCTGATTTAAAATGAAAAGCGACGTGATTGAGATATCAATGTACATTTTTACAGAAGATAATGGATGTATTTCGTTTATTATTTTATCTCTCACAGATTTATTTATATTTTATTTCAAATAAAAGACAATTTTAAATCCATTGAAAACGTTTCAAATTCTGTCAAGTCTGTTATTTATTTGTTATTTTTAAATATCTGTAAACAACTTGGATTTAAAAATAAATTGAAACAATACTTTACTTAATAAATAAGGACTTATTATCAAATGTATATAAATATAACCATATAATATGTCGAAACAGTATTAGTGAATACAACAAGCATTGCTATGAAATGTCTTTCATTATAATCAATTAATATGAAAACATGGTGTTAGTGAGAAATAAAATAATCGACTGTGCTAATAAATATCTAAACAATACGACCATCAATTGGATTCTATACAATTTTATAAATCATAAATAATTGGAACAATTAAATGAATAAAAATTTATCAATTAATAAAGCTGAACGACAGATCACTCGACAGTACTCATAAAAAAGTTCACAATTTTTATCGAAAGTACTCTTAAATTGATTTCTTAATCTTTTGTTTCAATACCTGAGGGTATTCAAATATTGCTTTCATGTGAATTCATGCGTGAATTTACTTCTTAACTAATTTTATAATATTTTTTTTTGCTCATAATTTCTGATATATGTACGCATACTACAACATTTCGAATTATTTGTCAACCTTTTTAAAAATAATTTATTTTTATTTTGTTAAAATTAATTTTAGTCATGGTACTTAAAAAAACCCCCTGAGGTTACTAAAATTGTTTTAGTAGATTTGTATTCCACGGAATTATTTAGTAACCGGTATTATAAACCGGAATCGTTGCTATCTGTTTTCTAGTAATTCTTACAGATTTTCTTGTAACCGAGTAAGAATACAATTTTTTTTTGTTAAATGCAAGGATTATTGAGAAAAACTAAAATTCTTTTAGTAGATCGACCCATTTTTTTACAGTGTGCTAATATTGTTTGTTTAGTTTCACTAAGCCTAACAATATGTTAGTGCTTAGGATTGTTTAAAGTTATTTTTTCTTATAATCATCATTATTTTTTCTGCTGTATTATTAAAACAATTTAGTTAGTTTTCTAGTTTCCTACAAATGTTTAAATTAAATATTTTTCGTGGAATATGATCGCTTGTGCAGTATAATATATCTGCTTTTAGAAAAATGACATTATATCCCTTATTGAGGCATGAAATTTAATGCATACGAAGAAACGGAAACATACTTAAGAAGATAGATTTCATTATTTTTTGAAACATTTGAGTGAGGAAATATATTTAGTGATACAAGCAATTAGAGTTATTCAGAAATAACGATTTTTAAATATATTTTATTATAAAGCAAATTATTATTATTATTATTTACACTTTATACAATTATTTTAAAATATTTTTTTTTTTTTTTTTTTTTTTTTTTGTAGCGAAATGAATTTGTAAATACTTTTAAGAACATTTTATTTTTCAACAAAAGTAAATAAGTTATTTTAATAATCGTTTAGTTACTGATTTCAGAAGAATCTCATTTTGAATGCATCTGAGTCATATAAAGCAAAATAAACGATATATTACATCAATATGAAAAGAAAAATCAACATATTTTGCTATTAAAAAATCCTTTTCCATGTAAAGCAGATTGTATTTTACTAAATTTAAAGGACGAAGTATGATTTATTCAGAATTTATTATCGATAGTTACAGAAAATATGTAAATAATATTTAAACAGAAATTATTACTTTTTTGAGTGTGTGTGTGAAGTATTAAAAATGTGAGAATCTAATATTTTTTTCCTGATTTTTTTTTCTTTTACGATTACACTTTTTTAGAAAAATAGTAGAATAAAAAATTTAGGTTTATAATTTCCATTATTAAAAACACATTGAATTAGTACACTTTTAAATTTTTAATATCTGCGTGAAAAAAAAAGAAAACTGTGTATTACTCTTAAGTGTATTTTTTATGTAATACAATGGTAGTTTGAGATTTTTTTTACCAAAAATGGTTCAATACATCTTCATTTATGTGAATATGAAGTAACAATTTTCTAGCTTTAAAACTATACATTTTATTTTCTACAACATATTTCTGACAGCTGAGTAAATAATACTTCATCTGCCTTTATCCAAGAACTATTTTTCTCTAACATTTGATATTAGAGAAAAGCTTACTAAAAGAAAAAGAAACTGCATTTTTATGCAACGTCGTTATGCCGATTGCGCCATCATTAGTTCTGAAATACAATACTAAAAAAAAAATAGTAGTTTCTTAATAATTAGATATTACTCGTGTCTCTTGTTTGCTACTAAATATCATATTCCAGTAAAAGACGAATTATGTGTTCATTTATGTTCAGTTATACTAATTTAATTTAAAAATAATTGATAAATTTTTTAATTAGTCTTATAAATTATTGTAGTTTATGAAACAATGTATATTTTCATCCTGACTGACATTTTTTATTTATCATATGGAAAAAAACTTCTTCCTATAGCAGGAAATTTCATCTTTACAAGACTACGGAAATCGCCTAGCTAAACTGAATTTCAGTTTATATAACGGAATTAGATTTTTATAAAATTATTTATTAATCATACAGGAAAAATCTACGTGTATTGAACTTATATAAAAATAGTAGTTTGTGTTCTTCAGACATTTATTAAAATAACTTTTTTTAAATGTTTGTTTAAGAAGAAATAAGAATTCTCTTTCAAAAATAAAATAATTAAGAAATATTAATTTATAAATTTACAGATTGGCATCCAAAATTGATTGTATGATACTTTTTTCTATATCAATAATTGCTGACATCGTTCTAAAAAAGATCTGTTCCATCTATGAAATAAAGAATTTTACTACAATTGAAGGTGTCGGGGCAAAAAAGTGCCAAGTTACATTTTTGGTGAAATAAATCTAAAACTGTAATATGCTGCTTAATATTGTAATTTATAATAACCAACATATAATTTGTTTCTAATGTCACTTGGTGACAGCATATTTCCCAGGTTTCATTTTTGCCCCAGATGTTTATGTCCTCAGTGAAGATACCTAATTTACATAAAACGTAACAGTAATATCATTAAAGTAATGTCATAGTGTTACTCATAATATATAAAATATTACTAAGACATTGGCGAAAGCAATTTAGGTTAGATATTTTGATTTGAGTATTTGATCAAATTTTCAAATTGAAATATCTCAGAAGTTCAAAAATGTGACTTGGAAATCACTCTCTTGCCCCTACCCTTTCAATTGTATCCATGTTTATCACTGTCTTATTCACGTATCGAGATTGACGCTCACAGTTTTAATACTTCACACACAAATAATAATTATAATAATGATTTATGTTTAAAAATTAGCCACATATTTTCTAAGACTATCGATAATAAATTCTGAATAAATCATACTTCGTTGTTTAAATTTAATAAAATACGGTCTGCTTTACATGGAACAGTATTTTTTCACAGCAAAATTTTTAACAGCCTAAATTTTTAGAATTAAAAAATGCGTAAAAATTAAGGATTAACTTTCTTAGAATTAATTTAAACGTTTTACAAAATAAAAAAAAAATGACTTATACCAGTTAATTAACATTTTTTGAGAAATGATGTATCTTCAAATGGCGGCTGGAAATTTCCAAAATGCCACTTTCTAGGTCATTCTTCATCTGAAAGTAGTCACAAGAATTTTCTTCTCTTCCAAAAAAGTCCCATAGATTCTTGATGACATCCATTGCTTCTTTTGATGCAGGAGTTGTTTTTGCGCAATCGTCAATTTCGTTGTTGCAAGAATTATAGCATTTGGTAGTTACCCGATGATGAGAAATCTGCAGTAAAATTGTTTAAGAGCTATGGAATCATGGATATAGAAAGTTTTTTTTTTCGAGATTCCGCCTGCGGACATTTCAAAGTAAATCCAAAAAGTTGACGTTTACACTTTTATACTAGATGTCATAACCCTATATATTGAGAGATTATAGGGCATCGCAAATTGGCGTGATAAAAAACAGCACGGCAATGTTCGTCATTATTTACAGTCCAGTGTCACAGAGTTCATATGGTGACACCTTTATTCAAACAAGTTGGAAATTGCACGTTAAACGTGACAAATGAGATGCATTCGTTTCGCATTTTTTTAGTAGATTTCGTATGATGCATACAACTGCTGCCAAGATATGCCGAAATGACTAAAAAAACTTAGGAATATATACTTAGGAGGTCGAATATCTAGCTTCAATAGTTTCGTCTGTGCGTTGATTAATCAGTCAGGGCAAAGTTTTTTTTATGTAGTTAGAGACCTAATATTATTGCTATAAAAAGTATTTTTGCTTCAATTCCGCGGAAAAATTATTTTCCGTTAATTCCAGACAACAGTGAATGAAAATATTCTCTACATTTGTTCTTTACATCAGTAAAACCAATTCGACACTTTTCTGTTACACCAACACCATTGTGCCAAATATAATAGTTGGCGTGAAATGAAACATTTGAAAAAATTAACATTGTTGGTGCGAAAGTGATCAGTTAACAAAATATCAGGAAAATTACAGACTTTCACGAACTATTCTGTTAGCCCAATTCAAATATATACTTAAAATGAAAGAACAGATAAATGTTATACAATAAAATAATAAAATAAAACTCAATTTAAACTGCAGGCATGGAATTACAAATATCTTATAGCCGACATCTCGAAAAAAAAAGAAATTTATTTATGTATATTCCACAGCCCTGAAAAAAATTTATCGCAATTTCTCATCATCAAATAAGTTGTAAATGGCTAAATTCATCTCAGAGTCAATTAAAAATGTAATTTACAACTTAAAATATATTTGAAATTCAAAAAATAGCAAATTAAAATGTTTCACGTGGATATGATTAAATAATAATAATAATAATAATAAATTGATTCGCGTTCAATAAATAGGGAATATGTTTGGCAAAATTCTAAAACTGATTTAATTGGTTGATAGGCAAATGGCGTCAAATATTTTTATCGCTGGAGAACTTGATTTGCGAATGGTTTCATGGTCAAATATTTTAACGCTCACGATGAATGGATCTCTACGATGGAACACAAAGGAAGAAAAGCATATAGCCACTGTCCCAAAGTCACAGAAGATTTTCTAATATCACACCGGAATATTTATTTATACACAACAAATCATGGTCCATTCCCGTCATACCTTTATCTTTCTGGGAAAGCACCATCTCCATACTGCACATGTGGCAAACGAGGAGACGCCACTCACTACATTCTGAACTGTCCTCTGACATCCGCTTTCCACATAAAAAAACCGGCTTCATCGGTGTGGTTTCATCATGTCCTTAGTACTCCATACTTAAAACAAAAAAATCATAGAATGTGTACACATATTGGAAAAAAAACAACTTTTTCAGATGCCTGCAGCGCATTTATTAGGAAACATCCAGTCCTCAGATGACGAAGAATAAAAATGATTATAACAGTGCTCACAAAAATCAGTGAAAAACTATAAACTCAAAGCTCAAAAGACTTCAATTAATCTAGAAACGTTATAGACTAATAATCACAGAACATTTCAATACATAGATTATGCCAGCACCATAAAAAAACTTAAAATCATCTGTAAAAACTTTAAAAATATATTTATAGACTATGTCCGCATCATACAAAGACTTAATTGTATATCATTTATATCATTTGTAAATACTTTTAAAACATATCTGAATTGTATATATATCATTGTAAATAATACCAAGAACCTATGGATATCAGGCACGCCTTGTACCTTACTCAAATGAGAGTATATATGTCAAATTGTATTATTTATATATATATAATTCTTATTCATTGTTCAATTCAGTACTATGTAAAAGCCTAATGGCCTATTGGCCTCATTTGTATATATATATATATATATATTTTTTTTTATTATTATTATTTTTTTAATGAACTTGCCAAGCAGGGCTTGTAAAGCTTAAGCCGCATGGTAGGCCACCCTGCTTGGTTGAATCTGTGTTTGTTTACTTTGAGAGAATGAGATATTGGGCTGTCAGCTAATTTCAACTAAAGTTATCTCATAATATAAACATATTTTAATGTCACTCATCTCTCAAAAATTAATGTTTTTGAACTATCTTTCTAAAAATGTAACTTTTATGCAGTTTTAATTAAAAAAATACTAAAATTGAGTAAAAAAGGCTGCTTGACATATGAAAAACAGAGTGGTCGCACTCGGCATGTTTACCAACACTTTCATACTCTTGGATTTCATTATAAGTATATGATTAACAAATGAATCTCAATAAAATTAGTTTCGGAGTGTAACTAAAAAGCTTCTGAAGAGATTCATGATTACTGCTGGATATTTTTAGGATTTATTTTTTTTAATTAAAGCTAAAAAACGTATCAGGTGTAGTTTAAGTAAATTCTCTATATAATCAGCAAAATGTTTTTTTGGAATCAATTTTTGAAGAGGTGATTACTATTTTATATATAAAAAAAATGTGAATAAAGTCACCAGGATGGAGATATTGACATCGGTCAAAGTTTCAAGTTGAACGTTCTTAACACGGGTCCGCAGAATAATAGTTAATTGATTTTTGTTTTGTCTGCTGCACATTATTTTATATTAAAGTTTTTCTTTTACGTAAAATGCTATTACTAAATATCTTTATGCTTACTGTTCCTGATATCGTATCACAACAGATTATTTTTCTTCATTTATTATAAAACTAAAGTTTGGTTTCGATTAAACTCCCTTTATGAAATTTAACAAGTTTAATTATGCCTCAAGAAGCTAATAGTTATGCGCCATTGAAAATTCTACATGAAACAGTATTAAAGACTAAAAGGACATAGAAAATATCCAATATATTAAATATCCAAAAACACTCACTCTAGAGTTCTCACAGTAACTTATATAAATGTGTACTATTAGTATTAGTTACGAAGAAACACTTTTAATAAAGAAATAACATAAAGTTCAAAAGATTTACATGAAATATTATCACAAATTTCTTCCTTATTTGTTTCTTTAATCTTATTTACATCAGCCTCATATACAGCGTTTTAACTCTTGTTTCAGAATACCAAAATTTATAAATAACATAAAGTGTAGCATTTTATTAATGTAATTTTCTGAACAAGATAAATACATGTTATTGGACTTGTACAATGTGCATTTTCCATAAATACTTACATGTCACTAAAGACACGTCATTGGATATACAGGGTGGTTATAAAATAAGTATCCCAATTTGAAGCTGTCTGTAGCTTGAAGGAATAACCCGAATGAAACCAAAATTTGTACACATACTATTCGAGAAGGGGGAAGAAGAATGGAACAATAAAAAATAGTTACAATAATCGGCAACAGATGGCGCTACGGGTACTGTCGGTGCAAACGCCGTTGTAATCATCAGTAAACTAAAAACGCGGTCATTTCTGCCATTAACGTTGTACGACATGGCTCTCAGAGTACCAGATCGCGCTTTAATTTAAAAACTATTCTACGTTAACAGCTCAAACAGTGCAGCTGCTTTACGTGAATTTAGGCGTGTGAAAGGAATGCGTAAAGGGAAATGTCCTTTGAAACCGTGTGCAGTGAGAAGAATGGTAAAAAAATTCGAGGAGACTGGATCGTTTACTTTAAAATGTGGAAGAGAGAGGAAGCCAGTACCTCTCCGCATGCAAGAAGAAACTGCCACTGCGATTGTGGAGTCATCAGGTATTCCGGAAGCCGGTCCTAGTGCACGTGGAGTTCCCGAAATTTGGATATTCCATATGCTACTGTTCGAAAAGTTCTAAGAAAGGTAATCCAATTTTATCCGTTTAAAATTAGTTACCATCAACAATTGTTACCAGGTGACGCGCAGCAGAGACTGGATTTTGTTTTAACGTTTTTAGCACGAATGGAGGTGGATGATGCCTTCCCATAGAAGATTTTATGAGGAGATGTAGTCCATTTTCATATGAATGGGACAGTCAATACGCATAAAGGCAGAATATGGGCTTTGGAGCCACGAACTGTTATTCACAAAATACCCCTCCACACTCCAAAAATCACTGTATGGTGTGGCTTTACTGCAAGTTTCATTCTTGGTCCTCATTTTTTTTGAGGAGTTACGGCCAACAGGCCCTGTAACGTGTTCGGTTACTATTATTGCACATTACATTTTACACACAAAAGCGCCATCTGTCGGCGATTATTGCAATTATTTTTTTATTATTCCATTCTTCTTCCCCTTTCTCAAATAGTATGTGTACAAATTTTGGTTTCATTCGGATTATTCCTTCAAGCTACAGACAACTCCAAATAGGGATACTTATTTTATAACCACCCGGTATATTGGATATAATTGCTTCAGACATTTTACACTAATAAATGTGTTTTTGCTCTAGATAGCGATGCTTATAACGTTACCTTAAATAACCATATTATGTCATTTAGATAGTTGTATTTTATTAAAACAAGAACGAAAAATCATGCATCTGGCATACATTATGAAATACTTTTCAAAACTGTCAGAATATTATTAAGAAAATTATTTTTTCCGTACGATAAAATGAAATATCTAAATAAGCAATTTACAAAATACATAACTCAGTAAAAATCTATTTTCAACAATTGCTGCCCATGTACATAATATTTTGTGCAGCCCTGTATATGATCTACAGATCTTGTAAACAACAGCTAATACAATAAAAATTACATAAAATCATCATTATAATATAATATTATCTGCTTCATTACGCATATGCATTGCAAATATGACTAAAGACAAAATACCTTTTTAATCTATGTATTGTGCTACAATAACTCGATAATTAGTTAAAATCAATAGATTACCTTCTTTCAATTTGAATTACAAGTCTGAGTAGCTGCCATAGCCAACCTTTGCGAAAACGAGGCCCAGTGAAACACCTTTAGTGAGGCCTTTTCATTCCAAACTAGTTATCCTACCTTTTTCTTCCTATAAAGCAATCGTATTTTTTTAGAAAAGAAAAACCTTGCATGGCATACCTACGTGTATGAAGAGTAACAGTAACAGTACGCATAATATAAAAGAAAACTTGATTAAACAATACAATATGAAACTTTAAAAACACTTTTACAGAAATGTGTTATTGGATTACAAATATTCATTGAAATAATAGTTGCCATTGATTGAAATTCATAAATATCATTGGTATATAAAATTCAAATTGAAACGTCCAAAATAACAAATGAGTCACATAAAAAATCATTATATCATTGTAAAATCATTATAAAATATACCAAATCATATACAGACCTCTAGGTCTTTGAAAGAGGTATTGTGACTGTTTCGAGGTATAGAAATGAGATTTTGGAACCTTACGTTCGCCTTTTCAGAGGTGCAGTTGGCACTGATTTCCTTATGGACATACTGGCCAGATAGAGGTAACCTGGTCGACGATTTTCTGGAAACTGATGATATTTACCGGATGGATTGGCCAGCGAGATTTCCAGACCTCAACCCTATAGAGTATGTTTGGGACGCTCTAAGGAGGGCAATTACAACTCGCAAGCACCCTCCGAGAACCATCCAGGGCCTGAAAACAGCGTTGCTGAACGAGTCGGGACAATTGCACAAGAACTCATAAACTGCGCCTTATTTCCAGCAACAAATCAAGGTTTATAAGTCCTGTATATCTGAAAGATGCGATCATACCCCCTATTAATCTATTTTTTGTTCGATTATTTAACCACTGTTCACACCTTCTGTTTTCGATGACTGTTGACTGGTTATTTTATTTGCATTATTTCAAACTATGTTCATGCCAAATTTCATTACAATCTGTCCAGTAGTTCTGGAGATAATTGACCAAAATAATGGAAATGGAAATTTGAAAATGGATTTTTACTGAGTTATGTATTTTTTTAAATTGCTTATTTAAAGATTGAAATGAAATCAGCGCCAACTGCACCTCTGAAAAGCAAACATAAGGTTCCAAAATCTCATCTCTATACACAGTTACAGTACCTCTTTCAATGACCTGGAGGTCTCTATATGATTTGGTATACTTTATAACGATGAGATATCTCATTTCATCGTACGAAAAAATTAAATTTCTTAATAGTATTTTGTACATCAATGTATTTGCAAAGGCCTTGATTTTGCAACATTCTCAAAGTGAAACAAAATTATCATTAATGAATACTTTGATTAATTAAAAAAAATATATGCAAGAATAAAACTATATAAATTACTTCACAGCAGTACACAAAAAGATCAAAAGAAATGTTTGCCCTCCTTGAACAAGTTTTTCTCTTCTCCTTAAAGCAATTCTTGAAATGTTACCCCTGTTGCCCCCCTCCACTCCCTCCTCCAATATCTTACCTCCTTGGATATATTATCATGTAGAATACCCCTAATCCCGTCCCTAACTATATATTTTATAAAATATATTGTCAAAATTATGCCTGTATAATTTGCACAAAAACAAATCCTTCATTTTTTTTTTCTTGCAAAATGACCAATAACTTTCTTCAGGTAAGGTTTACAAGCTTTTGTTTTTCAATCAATATAATTCAATTATCAGAACTAAACCGATGTTGTGTCATGCTGCTTCATATATAAGTTATGAAAAACTTTGTTCTGCCATCGTTGTTGTCAACGCAAAAACCAACAAAAAATCAGACATTTTGAAATAATGTCGTGGTCGCAGTGTGGTGTGTGAATTAAAATTAAAAGTTCGCTAATAGAAGTAATATTTTTTATATGAATATAAAAAAGATATATCGAAGCCCCTGATGTCCAAAACAAGATAATATATGATATGGATATGCAGATTGTAACAAATAACATCACTCCATAATATATAGTTAATGATTAAAAATATTACATAAATACTTTCATAAATCTTTATCTCGAACTTTCTAATTTTCAGCGTTTATTATTCATTCAGTTTAATCCAACAACTCCAGGGTATCTACGCTCCAGCCTTTACATTTTAAAACATTAGAACTATGAGATTTCAGAAACATTCAGATTTAAAGAAACATTTGAGAAATAAAAAGGTACTTTTGCGGGACATTCAGAACACATTCAGAAAAGCTTCCGAGTGGATTTTACAGTGCATTAAACAATTTTATCAAGCTGGTATGAATGAAATATTGGTTTTTTGGTTACTATTTAATCCCAAGTAAACATTTTCAGTTGTGTAAAAGAATTTATGCATTCCAGAGTAGTTGAGTCAAGCAGTAGTGAAGAGTAGCAAAATAATATTAATATTATTGCTGTTAATTTAACATGTTAGTGTATTGAACATTCTTGTAAAATATGAAGAATGAAGATGTTTACTGGATAATAGTAGATTCTGAAAAACAGATATTTCGTGTTGGTACAGTCTAGAGGAAAATTATTAATACACTGCGAAAACGGCGAGGAAACAATTTCTAAAATTATGAGCAACAAAAGAAACATTTGATTCAAAATTGCTTCTTTAAATATCTTTATCGGTAATCTATTGGTTTCTGAAGATCGGCAGACAAAGGAACTCTTTTCGTAATCGCCGGAAATTCCGAAGATGTTATATTATTTCTTCATAAACTTTCTTACTTCATGAAGAATATTTTCTTACGAGTGTGCTAGAACTTTTATGTATTTGAAGTTGCTCTATAAACGAATCGGCTTTGATAGCGTTTGTGTTGTATTTGTCTGATAAATCATGTGATTACTTGGTAGCCGAATCTCTTCATCTCTCTATTTAAATTTTATAAAGTTTAAAATGGAAATATTGTTTATATTTTGCCTGTTTCAGTTAGATTTTGACATGATTGTCTGCTATATAAGGTAAGAGCAGAGTTGAAACCGTGCCAGGATCTACAGATTCCTAATCGGCGGTTCACACTTGGGCAAATCACAGCCATAGCGATAGAAAAACCCACCGGACGGTCGAACCCCTTTCAGACGGATTGTGAACACCCCGGGAGCAGCACAGTCACCAGCCACCACTCGCCTAGGAGTTGTCTACTACAAGAATTGTCCACGTGAACAGACAGCAACGGTAGACCACGAATGCCACAACCAACGACTGTACTGCAAAACAGAGACCGCCTTCAGAGAGGACTATGAGAAGGTGATTCGATTTCTCGATCCACACAAGTGCTATATTAGGTAAAGATTTGCTAGCTAAAATGGGTTATTTTAAGACATCTCAAAGCTAGTTAATCAAATTTGGTGATTTACGTCCTTTAACAAACGTTACTCAGCAGCCGTGTTGATGCTTCTATTCAAAGTTATTACCTATGTTAAACCAGGATTTTTGCTTGTTTCAAATAAAGAGTATAGATACTTGCGGAGTCTTGTTATATTTGATTTTTTTTAGCGAGATTGTTGTATATTGTATTGTAGTATTCTAATAATATATATTTAGACTGTTAAGAGAAGTCACTGAATAGAAACGTGCATTTAAAATGCTCAGTTGTAGATAAGGATATTTTAAGTATCTTTGCTATGCTACCTTAATTAATTTTCTCAGTTTTATTTTTGAATCAACTAAGAGAATTGTGAATAGAAGTTGTTTAGTTTGTTTAGTGATAATAATTTTTTGTTTTGTTAAGCTGAAATTTTAAGATTAGTTATCAACAAAAAAAAAATGGTGAGTGTGGGAGCGGGGGGAGAGCTGGCTACAAACTTATTCTTTTCTTATACTGCATAACTGGAAAAAATTATGATTTTTACGCATTATGATGTAGCAGACAAAACTCTATAATTGCATCGCAAGTTTGCACGACGTTATTTGCTAAAAATAGTTCTTAATAAAAAATAATTACTTGATTTTTTTTATTTTTTTTGTTTACAATGATAAGAAATTAAATTTCTAATTTAAATCGAAAAGTACGGAAAACGCGAAAATGGGGCGACGCGTATTTACATATATATATAACGCAACCCTCTTGGATGAGGAGAAATAAAAGCCCTTTCAGATGCAGCTACAGTTAATACCTTGCACTACATTTTCTTGTATTTTCCCAAACCAAGAGACTAGTGTTATAAATAAAGTAAAACTTGCCCAGTTAAACTCATAACATTGAATTAACAGGCTATTCACTCTAATTGTATATTATATTCTTATTTCAAAGAATAATGCCCCGCGAAAAATAAAGAAATTGACAATAAACCTGTATACCAAATTTGAAGCAAATCGGCTAATTCTGCATCAAAAACCCATTTACCTAAATTAAGGGGATTAGATTTAACCATTGAACCCCGAAAACTAATCAGGAAACAGCCTTATCAGAATAAACCGGTATAAACCTGTATACAAAATTTGAAGCAAATCAGATAATTCTGCATGAAAAACTCTTTATCAAAATTAAGGGGGGATTAGCCCCCGTTCTTCCGCTTTATACTTAACCAATGAACCCCAAAACTAATCAGAAAAGCGCCTTATCAGAATAAACCTCCATACCAAAATTGAAACAAATCGGATAATTCTGCATGAAAAACCCATTTATCTAAATTAAGGGGGATTAAACCCCGTCACCCCCTTTATACTTAACCAATGAACCCCCCTAAACGGATTAGGGAAGCGCCTTATTAGAATGAACCTATATACAATATTTGAAACAAATCGGATATTTCTATCAAGAGTTATAGCGTTACGTACATAGGTTCATACATACGTACATATATACAGAACCTGCGGACACATTAGCTCTCAAACTTTGATAGCCTGTAAGCTAAAAAATTAATAAAACAGGCTTCCCCAATTTCTTCACAGTTTATCGTATAAACCTGAGCGCACTTAATAATTCTACAAATATCAATCTCGATTTTTTTTTTTTTTGGTTTTATCCGTTTTCAATTGAATTCATTTCATCTTATTTTAATAATAATTCACTTGTCATGATTATGAGTTAGTGTATCAATTTCCTTTTCAATGTAATCGTATGAATTTGTTCCGACCAAAAAGATATAAATCCACATTTGATTTCAGAATCATTCTGATATCAAAATGTAAGTCAGAACAAATGATAGTAAATTATGACATCCTTTACGAGTTCTAAACAACAAATATGATTTGGCATTCATCCAAAGTGTTTGCGGGGATCAGTAAATATTTATCAAATGCCCACAATAATTGCTTTAGAAGTGTTGGTAATGTCAAATTACATTCATAGCATTCTGTTTGCTTAAATAAGTCTTATCTTTTGTATTATCTTTAGAAGTTGAAATTAATTATATGAATCATTTTTTCAAAATAGCAATAGTTGAATTGATTCATGATTTTTGCAATAAAAAGTAAATTATATTTCCCATTGTTTTAAGTAAAAGTGTTCTATATACTAATAGCTTAGTTATTCACAAAGACTTCAATGTATTTTCTGAGAGGCAGAATCGTTTCCATAAAACGGTTTCTTAGTGATATTTTTGTTGGCTGAATACTTATATACATATTGGGGATTTTATCACAGATTGATTTGCATTAAACCATTTCTTAATTTATTAGGAAGAGTTAACTAGCGTATTTTTAAAAATGCCTAGTTTTTTGTATAAAAATTATTTTAAGTTGAGTAATAAACGGGACATAGCGTTTTAAATTTTCTTCAACGCATTTGAAACAGTGATTTGCAGGAGCAAACTCATAGAGCTGAAACCCGTGTGGTTGACACATTTTCAGTGAGTTTTGAGTTGAATGTAATTCACTTTATGAAAAGCGACCGTGAGCTGCGTTAGACTCAAAATATCCATAAGTTTGGATTATAACTCAAACTTTTTTTTTTCAAAGTTACCTGAAAGATATACTCATACTAAAAACATTTCTTTTTAACTTGAAATGACAGTTTACACAAACTAATGATATTCCAGTGTCGAATTTTGCGAAAAAATTTGTGATGAACTTGTTGGTGTTGACTTATTTATAGTGACTCACAGTTAATATCTGCAGTCAACTCCCTCCCCACCCTCCTCTCCATCTCTGTCCATTTTAGTATCTTAAAAGATTTTACAAGACTGCTTCTTTGCAATCAATACTAAAATTAAAGACATCATTAAATTATTCCTTAACAAAATACTTGTGAGTTCCGAAACTCCACTTGATATTGTAAAGCATCCTTTCTAAAAGTATTTACTTAACGCGTTGACCGCTGCGTTATACGAATTGGATACGAAAGAAATGGAAAAACAAAGCAGCAAAACGTATACTTGCTACTGGTCCGCGTGAAAATAGGATCTGCATATAAACCGGAGTTAAACAATCGTAAAGAAAAAAAAAACTGAGCATTTCTGATTTTCTTCACGTTGTTTTTAACAAATCATAGTCTAAAATCTAGCAATCAATACTAAAATTAAAACCCAGGAATCATTAAATTACTCCTTAGCAAAATGCTTGTGAGTTCCGAAATTCCATTTGAGCTTGTAAAGCATTCTTTCTAAAAGTATTTACTTAACGCGTTGACCGCAGCGTTATACGAATTGGATAAGAAAGAAATGGGAAAACAAAGCAGCAAAACGTGTACTTGCTGCAGGGCCGCGTGAAAATAGGCTCTGAAAATAAAATGGAGTTAAACAAATATAATGAAAATAAAATACTGTTCATTTCTGCTTTTCTTCACTTTGATTTTATCAAATCATACACCAAAATATAATAAATTATAACACCTTCTAATAATATTTTTTTTTAATGCTACAATGCGTAAATTAACAACATAATATACAGCAAAATAACTTTTATTAGATTGTTGACATGTTTCGGCTCACTCCGAACCATTTTCAAAAACAAATGGGAACATTCTATAATTGCACGGTCTTTGATGTTATTATTTGAAATGCTATCATTTAATTTTTATGAACTTTTTAAAAATTACGCACTTTATCTTTTATTTTTATTTGGTTGTTTATTTTCATATTTGTAACCATGGAGTAACTCGAGCCACAATTTCGGTAAGTTAAAAATACTGAATCGTTATATATTGTATTTTTCCGTGTTACTATCTCTATGGTTTCTCTTATTATGGATGGATAGTATAGACTGTAGGGAAAAATCATTTTACTTTCATTGAAATTTATTTGGATGGTTTCTTCTTGATATAATCTTGCCATGGATGTGGTTTTTTTATTATACTTAATATCAGTTATATATGCTCTTTTTTTCTGAAACTAAATTTCCTGCTTGTCATGCCAATATAGTAATTCCTAGATCCGCCTTCTTTAATAAAAGGTATTTCATATTCTCCTGAATAATTCTCAAAATTAATTGGGTCAATTTTACTGCAAATGATATTCTTTAATTTCTGAGGGGGTTTGTCGATTAAGCAGATATTGAAATGTTTAAGGCTGTATTTAAATTGTTCGAAAAAGCTTGGACAGTATTGAAGAGCATAAAGTTTGTATTTTTGTCAACTTTGTTTTCTGGTTTCTTATTATTGGCGATATCCATGATTAATTTATTAATATGGTGTACCTTAAAACATTTACTACAAGCAATTTTATGAATATTATATAATTCATTATCCATTTTATTTTCCGTACATACTATACAGTTCCGTCTTAAAAAAAATCTGCAGCCTGAAATTTTCTAATTTTTTTTTGCCATTTTAGTATTTAAAAGAAATAAATCATATATCATTTAATATATAATTCCCAACGAAACTTATTGGTAAAATTTAACACTACTAATCCCTTAAGTAGTTTAGAGAATTTATAATTGATTGACATAAATTACTATATTAATTACAATATTCACCATGCATTGTATTAATTATAATATTATGTTGATGAGTGCATTAGGTAGAAAAAACATTTGCGTAAGGTATAAATGCATCGCAAACATTATCTTTAAAATGACAGAACGAAAAGCTAAATTAAAAAACAAAAATCTCATTTTAATCTTTATATATGAGATTTATTAATAATTGTTTTAAAATATGGTGGAATTTCTTGAAAGATTCATTGTGCACCTTTTTCCAAAAAATATTTTATTACTCGTCAACCATATGGGAAAAATATGACAATGGACTTATGACTAATGATATAATATTTCTATAGTAAAAGATTTTACATCATAATAAATTAAATTTTTGCACTATATTGTCTTAAATAGCTTTAAAAAATATTGTAGGTATTATAACTTTTCATTGAAAGTAATCCACATTAATTAAAATGTTATAAACATAAATTCCAACACATTAGCATAACATGAAAGTATTTTCATTATAACTTTAATAAACTCTGGCAAACGATAGGAAATGTTTCTTTCAGAGGATTTTCATATACATGATTCGGAGTAAGATATTACAAATCTTGTTATAATTCTTTAAACAAAAAGAGTAGATGACTGTTAAATTTTGTATAAAAGTAATAAATTCAAAATATCTCTCTGTGAAGTGGAAAAAGATTTAAAAGCTAACTATAACGATAAATGATCATCATGCTGAAAATGTATATAATATTTTATTTCTAATCTAGAACATTTTTTAGTATAAGCATTTTGCATGATGTACTTTATTTATTGTAAGTTATCCATGTAGGAAAACGTTTGAGAATAGCAATATAATATTCTGAACAATTGAGTAAAAGTATCCCTTAAAATAATTCATATAATATCAGGTATAGTAAAATAAAGATAATAAAGTATTTTTTAAACATTAACTAGCTATTTCAAATTTCATTTTTATGAACATTATGAATTCACAATAATTCCGCATAATACTTACTTTATTGTAGTTCATTACACATGGAAATATTCAATATAATATGTTGAATAGTTGATAATTAAATTACCCTTTTTTAAACTTATTGATATAATCGCATATATAGAAGCATAAATTTAATTAAGCGTTGTATTTGAATTTTATTGCTAATATAATTTTTGTGAATCGTATAAATTTACAATTCATCTATATATTCTTTACTCTGTATTTGACTGCACAGGAAAATTATGTAGGCATATGTTTATTAATTAATTATGTTAGTGCTGAAACTATGAACTAGGAAATTGAAATAATTTATATTTGTTTTATTCTCAATTGGGCTAGTAAAGTATTCCATATTACATATAACCTTGGAATTTAGGAGGTACAGAAAACATTTTATTGTACATTTAATATTTATGGTGTAAATTCATATGTGATTACGTTTCTTGTAGTATTTATTTTTTTGATATTTAAATTATAAATTAAGAAACAGAATTTGAAGTATTGGAAAGGTTACACTATAATAAAATGCAGATATATGAAGTAACATAATGTATTACAAATAAGTTTTAAATTTATTTTCTACATATTAAAGTATGTAACATCCTTTAAAATATTACTTTTATTCTAAAAAGTCTTAAAAGTATATATTTTCTAATATTATGTTCCTACTATTAGCTTAAGCAATTACTTAGAAAGATGGTTCAATGTATTTAAATACACAAAAATAGAAGATAATAAAACTAACATAAAAAAGAAAACAAATATTTGGTGTATACTATCAGAAAAAAAAAAGAATTTCGGCCATCAAATTTGAGAGTTAAAACATGCTTAAATTAATAAATATAAAATTTCTATCGCTATATTTTAAGAATACAGGGAGCCTTCGACAACATACTTATACAGTTACAGGCGCTAGGCTTCCCGAGGAACCTGGCTGGGGTCGTCAAGTCTTATCTAGCAGAATGAAGTGTCCTCATTAATTTGGGCGCAAGATACATTCCGCATAAGCTGGAGAAGGAATGTTCCTAAGGCTTGCACCTCTACTCAGGTTACTAATCGCAAACTTCTTTCTTTTAGAGCTGTAGCGTCAGGGCATAATCGCATATGCCTTTACTGATGACTTCAGCATGGTTCTCTCGAGACGCACGCATGTGGACCTAGAAACAGCGACGGCTCGAGCATTCACAGTATTCTGCCAACTACTAAATGCATACCACCTACACCTACCACCTGGAAAATCAGATGTCCTTACATTAGCCAAGCCACGCAAGCTGGAGCGGGAACCAACAATGCGATTAACGGAACTATCTTGCACCATGTAGCACATATGAAAATAGGTGTCACTATAGATAAATATCAAACCTGGACAGCACATCTCAACCAACTTAAACTCAAATTAGTCAAACACAAAAACTTAGGGGGTAATCTTGGGGATCAATAATAATATGCTAAAAATATGGTACAATACAATTATAGAAAATATTATTCTCTATGGGGCTGGAATTTGGGGAGGTAAACTAACAAAAAATAATTAACATCAATTCAAAGACCATTACTACTACAACTGTCATGTGGCTATAAAACCATCTCAACCGATGCACTAAATGTAATTACAGATATACCATCCATCACCTTAACATTAGAATATGAACACAACCGGAGCAGAATCCTACACCTTTCACACTGTCAAACAGTAGAACAGCATTTTCCATCCAAAAGCATCGAACGCATAGTCCATGCCTGGCAATTACATCCAGCAGAAAAAAACATCGCACCTCCAAGTAAATACAGATCGTAACACGTACACACCATCTACATTGCCAATAATTTTAACTGATGGATCTCGAACAGCAACCGGCGTAGCATCGGCTTACTGTGTCAGGGAAGTTGCCTCGATCATCCAAAAGTGGACCTGCAGACTGGACGACAACAACACTGTATATTAAGCCGAGCTATATGTCATGCTCCAAGCACTTGAATGGATCCATGCACAAACAGACACAACTCAGCACTGGATATATAGCAACAGTCTGTCTAGTCTACAGACAGTTAATTCCCACACAACCAAACACCCACTAGTTCTTGATATAAAGAAAAGGCTATTAAATCTCGTAAGACGCGCTTGAATTGGTCATGTGTCCGTTCACAAGGGCATATTTGGCAATGAGCTGGCGGACACTCTGGCAAAAAAAGCTAAAAAAAAACAATATCCATAACCACATTACACTCCCACACAGCTACATAAAATAATTATTAAAAACAAATATTTTAAAAGACTGGCAAGTACATTGGATCACCTCTACAAAAGGCCGACATACTCATACGCTAATCCCCAAAGTCTCCTACACAATATTTTAACTCACCCCTCACACTACAGCTTTTCTTACTGGTTATGGACCCTTCCGCCAGTTTCTACACAAATTCAAATGTGCATCTTTAGATCGATGCGAGTGCAGTGAACAGGGTACAGCGTCACACCTATATTTTCACTGCACACTGACAAGCCAATGGCATCTCAGGTACACTCAAAACCTCCCAAAAATTGGCTCGCTAATATCCTAACTCGCCCACAACTAAAGAGCATATTTGACCACGAAACTTACCTCTCAAATTTAACTTAGGCAGCCCGTCTGTCGGATCACAATTTTTCAAATATCTGCACCCTGTAGTTCGTACATCTCTGGCAGAGAAATACGTGCTTGTCGCAAAAGTTTTTACATCCTACTGCTGCCCCTTGCTGCCAAGTATCGCGTGGGAAAATCTGTTTTCCGGCAGTGATGGACCCTCCTGTAAAAGCCTTAATGAGTCCCTGTCACTAACTCGCTATTGGAACTCTCCTGGCAGGGCCGCCCATAGGCCGATTTAATTTCTTTATTATGATTATGTTTTGCCGCCAATTAGACGCGTTTCCAGGCGGCTTCAGCTGCGGCTGAACACTGTAACTCTTTTTTAAGATATTAATAATGGGACCAGGAGGGATACTATGCTCTACAGACCTGGTTTCCTTGTCTGAGCAGTCCCTCTTAGGCAATCAAATCAAATCAAATCAAATGTATGAAAGTATTATAAAAACAGTTGCCAACTTTATAGATTCATATGTTGTCTGATGTGTTTTTGCTGGTAAATCCCATTAAACACTTAACATTAACTTAGCTTAAAATTAACCACATTTAATTTTAATTGCCTAAATATAGGTTAACTTTGGAATTATTTTTATTGTTTGAGATAATAGAAAATACTTTTGAATACTCACGTTTTTTTAAGTGTTCATTACTCTTTTAAGAATTAAATAAAATTTTTATCAAAAATAAATCAAGATGGCGTCTAATTAGTCGGTCTGAAGAATCACTGTTTTGAGAAACACCGTCGATCTGCGTAAGTGGCAGTTAATTTTAAAATTGTCTAAAGTTATTAGTCAACATAATGTTTTATGAAATAAATCTAAAGAACTTCGAAAAAGTTTTGAAAAATGACAAAATAGCGGACACTTAAAATTATTTATGATTTTTGACCCATTTTGTTTGTTCTTTGACCTTCTGTAAAATATATTTAATATGGACGATTTTAACAATTTATATGTTCATTCTGTGGTCAAAAGCGTTTACTTTTGCTGTGAAAAAAATTCAATTAGTTCAACGGTTCAGTTGCTACAACCTACTCAAATTCGAAAAATCTTGTTTCGACAAAAACGGGTTTAATGTTTTCTTAAATTCTTTGAGCCATAAATTTATTGTCAACCTTTCGTTTTGCATATATATATATATATATACTTTTTTTTTGGGGGGGGGGGGGAGGATGGTACCAAACTCGAATTTCAGGTCAGAATGTCAAAATTGAAAAGGGTCAAAGAATTAAAAATAAAATTTACAGATATGTCGGTATATTTGACAGGCTGTAGCAACGTAAGTAAATAAATAGATTCTAAACCTTTTTAGCATGACATTCTCTATACTTATACATTTAATAAAATGCAACGATTTTTCAAAAAAGTATAAGTAAGTTTGGCCTTAAGATCAACGATAATATGTGAAATGTAAGTCTAAAAAGTGTACTTTTTCCCCTTAAACGGTCAATTTTATTTTCCATCACCATTAACGCCCCTTGCTGCATCGTTAGATCCCCACTGCCAAACATAATAAGAATGAACATAAAATAATTAATCACATATTTAAAAGTATATCTGATAGAAAACTTTTAGACCTTAAAGTAAAAGAATCAAATGTCACACAAATGAAATTGAATCTTCTTAATTATTTTACATTTGCGACACAATTTAAATGGTTAAAACCGTATTTTATTCTTTGCGAAACTGGGTCTTAAATATAATAAAATTTGCATGTGAACTTTTCTTTGTTGCAAAAAATAATTATTTTATTTAAATTATTATGCGTTTTTCTTATTTAAAAGTAATATAATAAAATTCGTTGATTTTTTTTTCAATAAACTTTAACAAAAATGGATGAAAACATATCACATTCCGTATAAGGCGATTACAAGCGACAAAATAAACGTTTCCCAGGAAAAATACACTGTCTGAATTGGTATATAAAGATTACTCAGTGTGCCGTGTAAAGAGCATAATACTCAAGAATAGGAAGTAATTTTCCTTAAATACGCAATATTAAAGTCAAAACGATTTCAAGTCAAAATAATTATTTTATTTAAACTGCTGTGTGTTTTCCTTATTTAAAAGTAATCCAATAAAATTCGTTGAGTTTTTCAATAAACGTTAAAAAAATTTCCTGGAAACATATCACATTCCGTATAAGGCATCTGATTACATGCGACAAAATAATCTTTTCCCAGGAAACAATACACTATCGTGTAAGGAAAATACTCCAGAATAGGAAGTCATTTTCCTTAAATACGTAACATTAAAGTAAAAACGATGTCTTCTATTATGATCATAGAAAGTTTTTCCTTTTTTCTCCTATAGAAGGGTAGAATGTTTTCGTCATTAAGTAGATGATATCTTTTATGAGTTAAGGGTTGTTTTGTAGAAGAAAAACTATTCTAGATTTTCTTTTGACCGATAAGATTGAATTTTACTCTCCATAAAAATTATCTTAATGCGTACATGAATGAATGTTAATTTAAAAAGTTTTTTAAACTACCCTTTATATAAAAAATAAAATACTAATAGGAAATACAGTAACCTGGGCACACAACTAACATTGTTTAATTTACCTTTTTATTTTATAGAAAATTATTTTCTTATCTTTCCCATATTGGCAGTAATTAAGATCTATTACACATTGTCAAATTGAAAGTGGATACTACTAAAAATATTTATATTTCTATAACCATATAAGACGTTTTAATTAAATCATCAAGGGATAAATCTTCATTTCAACCAGATATACAGGGTGGTCATAAAGTCTTTTGTTGATTACCATAATTTATTGCAGAAAAAGTAATTTAATTAGGCATATACTTGTTTCAATATATGGTATATATATATATATATAAAGATATTTATGAAGTTTTTAATACAAGTAGTTACGTCAGTGAATTTCGATGTGAGCACCCTTGGTAGCTCGATGAATGTCAAAGCGATATTCCATTTCTTGCCACTTATTGCCCAACATTTGGGCTGTCACACTAGACACAGCATCTGTGATCTTGACCTCGAGTGGCTATCCTCTGAATATACAAAATTGTGTTAAATTTAATAATTGAACTTATTACAGTGTGTCAGGTGGACGGTTTTTCAATAAACGATGTTCAGTTTGCATTTCAAACGGGCCTTGTCTAGGGGATTATCCATCCAGATGAAAAAAAAACCCTTAAGAACATGACTTTTCCATAATAAAAATTTTACAGAATATTACATTCAATGATTATTTCGTAATAATGTTTTGTTGTGAAAAGACTTTATGACCTCCCTATAAATGAATCTAGTAAAAAAATAGTAAAAGATAATTTTATACTTTTAAATTCAGATTAAAATATTATTTTTATTCAAACAATTAAAAAAAAGTATTAAAAAAAGTTTTCATTTAATTTAGTCTATTTATTCATACAGGGTAAATAAAATGTGTAATTAAAATAAAGGGAATTTTATTTTGAAATAAAGCTTTAGGGCCTTCTTGCTATCGCATATACTTTATGTGCATGAAGTATCTATAAACAATCAGTAGGTTGTCAGACAATATAAAAATGTAACACATTGCAGATTTTATAATCTTTTTTTCTTTTTTTTTTCTTTTTTTTTTTTTTTTTTGTACATATCATTGTACATATTTTTATTTTTTTTTTCATAATAAGTTTCAATCTGACACAGGCATCATAAAATTAATTTTTCCAAGATAATTATAATTAATTTTACATTCAATTTGGGATACGTAATTCTAAAATTATAAAAACTACAAAGGGTATTCCAAAAAAATCGACACCTTGTTTATGTTTTTACCTGTTGGAAGTACGTAGGATATATTTTCAATGTGTCAAAAATGGAGTCGGATTTAAGATGACATTGATAAAATAGTGCGGATATTAGTTTTCAGATGTTATACTTTTTAAAATTTTATACTGTCCCTGTATCCTTTCAGTTATATTTAGAAACATTTTCTCCATACGTACTTCTCCACTTCCATTCGTACTTACTTACCATTCGTAAGAATTCCATTCTTCTTCGTCCAAAATTCGACAAGATACGGTTTTATCAATTTTCGGAACTTTCCGGCACTAAAAACGCATTTTTCGGTTTTTAGAATCTGAAAGCTCTGAAGATTCATAAAACTCAATGTATAATAACTGGCTGTGTTTTAGTCGTAGATTTATGTTTTTTTACTGTTGTATTTGATATAATATACAGAAACAGTTTCTAACAATAGTAACTCAATAGGACCCAGGTGCTATAGAATAATTTAAAATGTATAACTTTTTGAAAATTAGGGATACAGCAATTTCATCAGCATAATCTTAATTTCGGCCTTATTTTGAACACTTTTGCAGTTTATATTGCCTCTGTATCTCAAACAGGTAAAATGCAAAAAACGCATTTTAATCTTTCTTGGGCAACTTGAATGCAAAACTAATTGCTGTATTTTTCCTAGTATAGAGAAAATGTTTCTAATAGTAACTTATAGGATACAGGGGCCGTATAATAATTTAAAATGCGTAACTTTTTGAAAATTAGTAATAGGACAATTTCATTGGCGTAATCGTAATTCCAGCCTTATTTTGATAACTTCTGTACTATGCATTGTATCTATATCTCAAACAGGTAAAATATAGAAACGCATTTTAATCTTTTTTGGCACCCTGAATGCAAAACTAGTTGTTGTACTTGTCCTAGTACAGACAAAATTGTTTCTAATAATAACTTATGGGACCCAGTGACCGTATACTAATTTAAAATGTGTAAATTTTTGAAAATTAATGATAGGACAATTTTATTAGCATAATCCTAATTACGGACTTATTTTAAACACTTTTGCACTTTACATTGTCTCTGTATCACAAACAGGTAAAATATAAAAACGTATTTTATTCCTTTTTGGGCACTCCGAATACAAAAATAATAACTCTTCAGCTTCCCCTGCTGGAATACAATGCTATTCAGTTTCTTATTGTCTATATTTTTTTCTTCTAAGATAAAAAAAATGATTATTTGTAAAGAAACCTCTGAACATTTTGAAAACAATTTCATATCACATTTCAGTGTATTACCGTTTAACAAAATGAAAATATATAAATTTTTATAATGCTTTACGATCAATAAATTTTTAATTTCCTCCCAACACCATTTGGTTGAAATTTTTAATGTACTTTATAGAATTCATTATTATTTTGAAAACTAATCGTCGCAAAAACACAAATATATATATGATACCAATTCTATTTTCTGCAATAATAAATAAATTATTTTCACTGAATGCAATTTAATATTATTTTCTCTAAGTTATTACAAACAAAAACGTTCTGGTTTCATAAATTTTCATGCTTTTAATCCATGTATGTTTCGAGGCATTTCAGCATGATATTTATAAAAATAACATATTTTTAATGTTTGTTTTCAGTTGGAAATATACCCATATTTTCTATCATTTTCATTTGAACATTACATTATAAAAGTAGAAAAACTGCTTTTACATAATAGAAAATTAAAATGGATCGCTGACAAAGTGGGAAATGGAATTTTTTCCTCATACAGTTAAAGAAATATTTTCTAACATTACCAGCACATATTTTAAAATTCATAACTTGCCACACTCTATTTTATTTAAAATTTCGCTAAATAAAATTACACTAGTAAATTTTCAGATCAGGTGACGAAACGTCTTTTTTGCAAGAAATTTTAATTTTCATCTCAATTTACACATTATCTAACATCCTAAAGTCCGCAATTTAATAAAATTAGATTTATATGTATATTTCTAAGCATAGAAGATTTCCCAAAGATTCAGAAAATTTAACTTTTAAGACTTCAAAATTAACGTTATTTTAAACACGATTCAATACAAATGATGTTCTTTAAGTACTTATTGTTGAATTTTTTTAGATTATTATCAAAAAACGTGATATGATATGATAAGTCGCAGTGATAAGATGATAAGTCATCACGATAAAAAATATATGAAAATTTCCAATGAATGTATTGTTGAAGGAGCGAGGCCAACTAAGTAAGCGCTAAACATCAGAATATTAGATTCTTCGAATTAAGATTAACTCTAGTCTTACATACAGAAAGAAAAGGAATTGTTTACCTTTTCTATGGTTTATCCAATTTTAGAAGTATCCACGGATTTATATATCCAATAGTTGAGAACTTATTATATTCACTTCTTAAATAATCCTGTTTAGATGCACCACCGCTGAAATAAAACTTGTAAACAATGATATTAATTCACACTGAATAAATGGTTTCACGTAAGCACTGATTTTAAAAATTATATTCTACATTAATTAAAGTTTTAAAATGTTTACATTTAGAATTAGATTAATTTTAGCATCAGGAAACATTTTTTCCTGTGACTTTACAGAATGGGATTTTGTAATACACTGACTCATTTTCATAAAGTTTGGAAAGTTAAAAGTATTGTTGCATCAGTTCTTTGAAATAAATTGACGTCACTAGCATATATATTTCACAAATAATTAAGGGTTTTTCTGAAGAATTTTGTTGCACAACTGTAAGTTCATAAGTTACATTTAATGATAAATAATTGTCCTTTTAAATGTTTTTAGTTCTGTAATAAGTTTATAATAGCATAATCACAAATCACAAATCACGAATTATAAACATACTTCACATTATTAGAAGAGTGACGATTATAACGAGGTAATAAATATCTATTGCTTGATGTGTTGAAACTTAAGAGTCATAAATTAGGTCACTTGTTTTTGAAGAGATGAGAGAAAAATTATCGTTGGGTTTTTTCTGCCATTTTCCTTCTTTCTTTATTTTACTTTGAGTGGAAAATATTAAGTTGATTGAAATGAATGGATTAGTTTTCTACATGCGTCATTTAATATATTTTCTTTTCCTGACACATTATCAAATAGAATTGCTAGGCAACTGTTGAGGTAAGACAGAAAGGATAATTACTTATGATAGGAATAACAGAAAATTGAAAAGTGTAAATGTTTTATATTTTTCGAACACATGCATAGAATTCCTAATAAATTCCTAATAAATAAATAGAATTCCTTCAAAAATAGACAGATAATTTAGATTGTATGACATGTGTATTCAAAAAATTTAAAACTAATCAGAATAATCTAAGACCTAATTTTGTATATTTTAACATCCATAATTTAACATTTAATTCAATTATTCAAGTGCTTCATTTTCTTTTCGGTGAATGGTAAAATTTGAAAATTGTCTTACTTACTATAGAAGAATAATGTCATAAAAGAAATGTTCTATAGTCTTCGAATGATTGAACCAAATTAAATGAAAAAGTATACAGCTATTCCAGACTATCTCACTAACATATCTTCCAACTATCACGCTAATTGAATGCTGTTTGCGACAGTTATCCCTGAGCATACACACAGAAAAGCTCACACAAAATGTTTTCGTCTCAACAAGATTTCACTTGACGTTTCGGCAATTACAAAGATATGATATATATACCAGGGCTTAACAAATGCTGTCGCCAGGTCGCCACTGGCGACCAAGCTTTTTACATGGCGACCAAGTTATTTAATCTGACCCTCTTTTTTGTACAAAAATTGACCTAAGAAATCAGAACAAAAGGCAATTTTTCTCTCCCCCACCTCTACTCTTACAGTGCAAGCAGTGATCATCTTCTTGTCTGATACCTTTAATTGAAGAGCCAAGTTTAAAAGCATTTTCTAATTTATGCACAGAAAACTCCATTCTTCTCCGCTCTAGCCAGCAAGCATGTCACTTGATTAGAATGGGGGGGGGGGGATTGAGAAAAGAGGTTTCAATAAAACTTCAGGAAATAGTTTCAATATAGCCTGTGTGTCATCTAAAATTGTAACAATGCTAAAAAACTCAAGTTTTACTGTAAATGTCGAAGATTTTTGTGTACAGAATTAAAACTGATTAATCTATTACATTTATTTTGAAGAATAATAACATGTAAGAGATTATAAATAATTCATTTGAAGTAAATCTATAAAATTTATTAAAATTCCGGCTTTTCAGTTTTAATAGAAAAATAAGTTTATATTACCTTTCTTAATTATCTACTATTCTAAATTATGTAACTAATAATTCTCAACTATGTTTGCTATTATTTTTTCACAGTTAATTCATAAAAAACTTCTGCGGTTTTTGAAAATAAATGACCATAAAAGGGAGGGGGGGGGTTAGATAGTTTTTACTGGCGATAAGAATTTTTTGCTGGCTACCAGATTTTATCAAATTTGTAAAGCCCTGCATATATATATATATATGTAGGAAGATGATATGCAAAAAGTTAATTTACTGAATGTTGGAGATAAACAATCAACATGGCACATTTTTAATTTCTTTATTTAAGTTTAATTTATTGTAATTAATATCGTTTTTTTTTTTATTTTAGCAATCGTTTTCGTTTTTTTTTTTTTAAAGTTTTTTTTAAAATATCTTCTTTAATTTTTATTTTTCATCCATAAATATGGATATCATTTTAAAGCATTTAAATAGTTAAATTTCAGTATTTTATTTATTTTTCCATTAATATAATTTTCTAAATTTTATTCCACATTATTATTTTGGATCAGCGGGTATTAGCAATTTTCAGCCTAGCAACAGCAACTCTTGATACTCACCAAAGTTCAAAGGAATGTACGGGTCGTTTTGAGAAAGGTGACTTCATGATAGCGTCACGTATGCATTCTCAATGTCACTTTTACAGAGAGTGACCACTTCAGAAATTGACGCAGCCAATCTCTGAGGAACGAGAGGGGCGGCAAAAAAGCCCCCCCTCCAGTGGAGGAGGTAAGCTCCCCTCTGAAAAGCCTTCAGTTTTTCCTAAATTTGTGACCAGTGCAACATCTCTGATGTAGACGTCCAAGGATCGTGTAGGTTCGGGTCGGGGCGACCTAGCCCTAACGCCTGAATGCAGTTATCGTCAGCATTCAGTATGGGTGAGCCATTTTTTTAAAGAGTAAGATTTTCGTGCCCGGCTGGTCCATTTTAATGTAATTTTATATTTTTATGTAACAGTAATTTTAGGCCTCATTCTTTTATTCTGAAATTTATCGATTTTTTTAAACTATTATTTTATCAAAATCTAAATAATAATTTTTAAGGCAACATTGTGCCTATATTCATTAATAGTTTATTTTTAAATTTTATTCTCACCTCTTCCACAATGTCTCACAGAAGTAATTTTTAATGTAATATGTTATATAAAACCATAAACCAAGACTTTTGTAGTCTCATGGTGTTAAAAAAAAAAAAAAAAGTCTGTATTTCTCCAAACTCATAACCATATGAATAAATCACGAAGTTTAATTGTAATTTTGACTTTTTGTGAAATTCTTTAAAACATTGGTTTGTGTAATTATTTTAAAATATTTGGGTATTTCAGGTACTTAAATTAATTTAAAAAAAACTGTATTTATACGTTTATTAAGATTATGTATTTTTGTGTCTTTGTTCTTTTTCAGAGTCGCGAGAACCATGTTTAGCAATTTAATACTAATTATCATCTTTTAAATTCAAAATAAAAAAGTTATTTTTTTGTAAAATTTTAGGATGCTTCTTTTCCATTATTTTATCTTTCTTTTTTTGTAATTGTATGCATTAAGTGCATTCCCTTTTCTTTTGTTAGTTTTTTTAAATTATTTTGCGGTCACAGATATTCTAGATCAGCGTTAAAAATATCGAGCCGGAGCTTGCTTATTTTATCGTCTTCACAACGCGGCGATTAAGCAATAAAGCTCTTAAAACTGTACTAACCACTTTTCTTTCTCTTTTAACAACTTGTGATACCTTGTAGGGAATTAACACCCCAGCTTCTTCCCAACACTGAATTAATTGAACAACTAGACTTCAAAATAACAAAAACTTGAACTTTAATACCATTCTAAAAAAACAATTCCACAACGGTTCGTTGGCTATTTCTTCAAAATATATTACACTTCTCACCCAAAACATACAATATTCTTATTGTCGCATAGTCCAATTAGGCCTAGCAGTACCCTAATTGACTCTTCCCCACTTCGATGCTTCCTCGATGAAAAAAATTATAAAACTGGCTCTTTTTCCAATTTTGAATATATTCAAACCTTGATTTCGTGATCCAAAATATTTATAACTCATGCTTTGAAATCATGAATAATAAAAATACCAGAGTGTCAGTTAATTTGATGATCACGCACTTCATAAAGGAAATGAATTATGTTTAAATTCAAATCCTATATATATATATATATATATACAGAGTGTCTCATTTATTTTGCAACCCGCGTAAACGCGAAGCAAATGAACGACACGAGTGCACGCGCACACCGTTAGCACAGGTAGTGGTGTGGATGGGGCGTGTGAGCAACACTACCAACACGCTAGAAAAACCGCACGAGACACTTTTGTGCTAAGGAGAACGAAGTGAAAGGTAGTTTTGCGTCATGGTGCTATGTGCAGAAAAACGCCCGTTTATTATTTTCGAACGTCTTCGTACAAAACAGTCAAGGAACGATATGAAAACAAGTTTCCATACTCGGGGGTGCCGAATAAAAGCACAATTAAGCGAATCGTGGACCATTTTCAAACAGAATGCATTGTGGAACCGAAAAGAAAGAACCGTTTGTCGTTTGTCCTAACTGACCACAAAATGAAGGAAATTGAGACGAAAATCAAGGAGGCCACGTCAGTAAGAAAATTAGCAGATGAACGTTTCGTTTGGTTTCAACAGGATGGCGCTCCTGAGCATACGGCCAACGACACTCCGTTATTTCTCCAAGAATTTTTTGGTGATCGACTAATTACGAAATGACTATGGCCTCCACGCAGTCCAGACCTGTCACCGCCCGATTTCTTCTTGTGGGGCTATTTGAAAAATCGCGTGTTCCGTAAACCGGTAGCCTCGATTACTGAACTGAAAATTCACATTACGGAAGAGATAAACGGTATCACACCAAACACATTACAGAATGTGTCTCGAAACCGCCTGAAACGGGCCGAGATATGTAAAGATGAAGACGGCGGTCACTTCCAACACCTTTTGTAGTAGTTAAAGCACTTCTGTAAAATAAAAGTTTATGTTTGTACATTGTTCTTTTTTTGGGGTTGCAAAATAAATGAGACACTCTGTACAGCATGCCCACTAAAGTCCCTTGCCACCCTCTTAAATTCGGAACGGCTAATGCTATATTCATAAAAGTAGTGCCTAGGTATAGTAAAGTAGCCATGCGCTACAAAATGAAAACGCCTACGGCGCCACCTGGTGGAAGGCTGCAGAGTTAGCATTTCTATCTCGAAAACGGAAAGATATAGAGAAAAAAAGTGATTAAAAAAGTTGTTGAGTATCATGGATTTAGTTTGAAATGACACCTTGTGGACATTAATGCGAAGAATAGAACGGTTAAAACGCGCATTTGTTTTTTGGTGATTTCCTACACTTTGACGTGATAAAACGATCTTAGAAAAAAAAACAACTAGTTATAATAATATACCTTTATTTTAGATGTTCAAACTTCTCACCGTCAGCTGCAATGCATATTTGGATCCTTGTTTGAATTTCACGTTGCACACGTTGGAGCATAGATGGTGACACGTTGGCAGAAAAGTCCGTAATGCATCGTTTAAGGTCATGAAGTGTTTTTGGAGGGTTCGTATACACTTGCTGTTTCATAACTGGTTGTTTCTTTCTTTCTAAGATCGTTTTGTCATGTCACAGTGTAGGAAATCACGAAAAAACACATGCGCGTTTAAACTGTTCTATTCTTCGCATTAATGTAAACAAGTTTTTTTTTTGTACTAAATCGATGATACTCTACAACTTTCTAAATCACTTGTTTTCCCTATCTCTTTCCGTTTTCGAGTTAGGAATGCTAAATCCGCAGTTTTCCACCAGGTGGCACCGTAGGCGGTTTCATTCAGTAGCGCATGGCTACTTTACTATACTTAGACACCACTTTTATGAATATAGCAGCATTCGTTCCGAAGTTAACAGGGTGGCAAGGGACTTTAGTGGGCATACTGTATATAGGCTATCCCAAAAGTCCTTGACGCATTTTAAAATTCAATAAAAGATTAAGCAATTGGCGTAAGAAAGTGCGGTTTGGACGAAAATGCTTCTTATGATCTGAAATTTTGTTTAAACAAATAAAAAAAGTTCTTTAAAAAAAGTTCTATATAATAAAAATTTCTCTCAGATGGCGCAGCTTCTGGAAACTGATCAAATAGGCAGAATGCCTTTAAACATAATAATGGCGGAAGACGCACAATGTGTATGCAAAATTTTTGTTCAAATTGCTGAATAAATCTATTGTCGTATAATAAAATATTTAATTTCCTTTTTTATTTGTTATTTAGTGGAATATTATTTAATGATTTTATCTCTAATTGCAATTATTTTAAAATGTTGTAAAAAAGCTGCATTATATTCTGTGGTTACTAAAGAATTTCTGCAAACATATTCTTATTTAGCAATAATTTGATAATAATAACACCATTAATCGTACGAATAAATTTTGATGGACTTTACATGTTCTGATTTTCGATTGATTGGTTAATATAAAGATAACACTTTACTATAAATATCTAAATTTCATTAAAATTTCACCGGGGCAAAACAAAACACTACAAAAGATTTCATTACGTAATGCTTTTGATTATGTGTCGCTACTTAAAATTAGTAGATGATATTTAAAGAGTATGGGAGTATGATTTAAACAATTGATAAGTAAAATTATCATGTTTGAAAAACATTTATTAAATTATTTTTATACAAGCTTGATATTTTTTTAATCTGCTTGATTTATGTCTGAAATTTTGAGAGGATATGTAAATAAAAGAATTTGATCATTCACATGAACTATTTATAAAAAGAACCGCTTTAAAAATACATTTGAAAAAAAAAAGAAAGAAAGAAAAAGATATTTTTCAGGGCAATTATACAATTTTGTTGCCGCGTTACTTATGTATAGTATATAACTAATAGTTTACATTAAATTTACCATTTTTTATAACATATGCGACAAATGGGAGATCAATCGAAATTATAGCTTTTTACTTAAGATGTCCGTTCTCTGTTTCTCAGACATTGAATCATGATTATAAAACTTATTTAACACTATGTGTTGGGAAAGCGAAAAATAAAAAGTTATAGTGGAAATATGATATGGTTTAGCTGTAAAATGCATAAATGTAAATAATTAAATAATAAAAATGTTAATTATTATTATTAATAATAAGTCTACTGGCTTAAAACGTCAGTGGCATGCCATAAAACTAGTATAGACCACTTCCTGGGTCTAGAAAGTAGATTAAAAAATATATAATACATTTATTTTTAAGACAGTGTGATTATCTAGTAAAATGTAAATATATCAAGTGTACTACCTGTAAATACATAATTGTTACTTTACAATTCATATATTCATTCATCTACTTCTTGCATGGTTAATCATGAGGGCAGACATTTCTTAGGGTTGTCTTTTAAAGAATGGAAAATGTTGTTAAACTTAGAAAATTACTGTTATCATCTTGCCAAGAGCTATTATGTATAATGTGTAAATATTGAAATTTGTAAAACATGTAACTTATATAATTATTGTGTATACATTTTTTTTTTTTAAATCTACGTACCTGTAAAAAACTGTAGCTTTAAATATTGTGTATATAATCTATAATATTCAAACATTGTATAAAATCAGGCACGCCCTGAATAAATAGGGCTGCCATTTGTGAATTAGAGTTTGTATAATTTACTATAATTTACTTTTCAATTTGTAAATGTTTTCCCATGGCACGCCCTGATAAATAGGGCTGCCACTTATGATTGATGGTGTAAGAAATTTTAGTTAATCCGGAGACGGTGGTGTCGTTTGGACGGTAGAGACCTTCCTGCCTTGAGCTTGGGGCTTGTCCCGATCATATGCCAAAAGCGGATCCTCAAGGCGGGTGACTGCCAGACAGCCTTGTAAAGCTACTTTCAGGTTCAATTTCAAAGATTTATCTTTTTAACACTTTACAACCTAGTTGAAAAGTGTTTATGACTTCGGTTTGTCTGACCGTGCTCTAACTCCCGTAAATAGGCTCGGATTGCCCTGCAATTTTTATATGTTATTGTCGTCATCTATAGTACGTTCCCTATTTCAACTGAAGTGTGTAGCACTTGTAGTTTTTTAACAGGGACACTCAAAAGAATTCCATTACATTACGATCTATGGGGAAAAATCATTTGCGGTTTATTTTAATGATGTCACACAATTTCAAACACATCGTAATTGATATATATCACTAAGGTGCATTATAAGAAGCTTAATATGGAATAGGGTGTGCATAGCACTTATAGTTCACTTTACAGGGACAGTCAAAAGAATTCCGTTACATTACGTCTATGGAAAAAAATCGTCTGCGGTTTAATTAAATAATGTTTCACTATTTTAAACGCATTGAAATTTATATATATCACTAAGGTGCATTACAAGAGGCTTACTACAGAATAGTGTGTGTATAGCAGTCATCGTTCATTTACAGGGACACACAAAATAATTCTCTACTGTCTGTTAATAATAATTCCTGGAAGTGCGTTTTAAGTTGCCGAACGCGATTTTAAATTTAACTCACTTTTTGTCTATTACTTGGTGTGTATACATTCTGTAGATCATATTTAGTGCAGCTCAAAAGTTCGCGAACACATTTCCGTTTATGTGCAGAAACTCCAGAAGGAAAATTTTAAACTGTGCTACGCGTTTCCTAACTAAACTAAAATTTAGCATCCTATGTAGTATATATACAAATCTATAGATCCTATACAGGGCTGAATAAAAGTATTCGGATATTTTTCCGAATATTGTTGGTAATTCCTGAAATTGGATTTTTAAATATGTTATGCGTTTTTCGAAATTGTTTAGTTAGATATATATTACACCTTACGGTAAAGATTTTCAAAAATATTTTGGAAGTGTTGGAGAGTGTTACATAATCTATGCTTGACACATGATTTTTCCTTCTTGTTTTTTAATAGTTTTATTTCATAGATAACTTTTGTTAGAAGAAAGAGAGCCATATTCGTGTACAGTAAATTATTTTAGATGCTACATAATTCAAATGATGGGAGAAAAAAGTAATTTAGTGTGAAATATAAGGTTGTTATTCTTTTAAAACATAGAAATTTTACTTCAAATGTTATCTGTATAAAATAGTTATTTTTTAAGGTATGAAAACATCACGAACGTTATGTTCACATCATCAGTTCCGTGGACGAATTAAAAAAAGGTAAAGATTTGTAAAAGGAAATATAATAAAGTGTAATACACAAAGCATAATTTACTCTAAGTATTTATTTCAGTCTAACACTCAGTCTGATACAAGTAATTTGCGAAAAATCGTGAGGTTTGTGGACATTATTTCGATAGATATGATGGTTACGATCATATACTGTTAAAAATCTGCAGCAAATTTCCCCGTCATTAGATAGTTCTTAAATATTACGGTTATTTGACCATGTTATTAAGCATATGTGGCCATATATCTTAAATTTCTTGTCCGTATTACGGTTAGAATAATGTTAAGTTACTGTCATGTAACCATTTTCAATGAAAATGTTCGAATGACTGACAGTTTGCTGCACATTTTAAACAATGTAGCAACTCCATAATGTAAAAATGTAATTTTAATAAAATATTTCTGATGATTTCGAGATAATACTGGCATAATGTTAGATAAGTTCAAAGTGATTACTTTTGCGCTTAAACTCGAAAATTTTATGGAACATTTAGCACTGAAAAGGTACGTTTTTGGTAAGATGGTCCATTCACATATCTTTGATACAAAGCAAAATTGTCTGTGTCAGACACGCAGACGACATAAAGGATGCTGGTAACAATGTAGATGTTACTGTTTCAAATTTACAGCAATGGACTTATTTTATGCGTCCAATCCATACTCTCGAATACATCATTGTTAGTGGAAAAATTATAGGACTTTTCCCATACTTGCATAGACAGAGTATAAAGCGATGTACTTAAACATAGGCAGGCAAGCATACATCCGCGCCGCACACATGTCAACTCTGTCGCCATAAAGGATGAACATGTTTTGCTAAAAGGCCAATTCGACGAAATTATATTATATTTATGCAACATTATTAAGATTTTTCACAAGAGGTTGAGAAGGACAGATTCTTTTGGGTATTCTAATTAAAATTCTGCAGGTTTTTTTAATATATAGCAAACTGAAATCAGTGTTACGCTTGGTATTTAAACGAAATAGTATCATACCAAGTGCTTGGGTGTACAGATTGATGAAAATGTTTTGCAACAATACTTAAATCGAGTATTTCTAAGCTATATTTTTATTTTAAAAATTAACGTCGATTCAGATTTCAATAAATTATGCATCATTCTAAATTCACCTTTGCAAGCTTAAAACAACAGCATTTTATTAATAATTATTAGAGGAAAAATGTCTTATAATTGGTTTTATAATATGCATGTATATACATATAATTTATGTCATAATTGCATTATAATATACTTTACAGCTGCATTTTTTTTCATTCTTTTGAAAATCAAAATTAAATAAGACAGAAAACGTAATCCTATAACTGCACGTTAATATGAAAGAGAATTGTGTGTATAGTGCACTCTTACTAACAGCGATTTCCTTTTGCATTTTTCCTATAGTGAAACTAATGCTTTTCTCTGAATTATTTTCTAAACTCACCGAAATTTACATTCTTTAGAATCTTAAAATAAGATCCTAAACCTCTATCGAACTTTGTCATTTTATGTACTAAGTTCGTAGAGTGCAGATGGGTGAAATTGTATTTGTGAAATGAACAAAGGCTGAAACGTTTCGGAGCATTTCGCAGTCCTTTGTCACGAAACTTTATCAAATGGAATTTTAAGAATAAGCTTTGAAAATGGTAGTGTTTAGGGCATGAAAACGAAGAATTTTATATGAGGTTTTAAAAGCATACGAATATTTTCAGCTGTATTTGATAGATTTTAAAATTAAAAGAATGCTTTCGATGTGGAAAAGTACTTATATATTAATTTTTGTCTTTGCTCAAACATATCTAAATTATTACCAATAATTTTTAAGAGAAAATTAAAACTGACTTCAAGGAGTTTTTTTACTTACTAGTTAACATATATTAGTCGAAAAAGTTTCGCACTAACTAGTATTTTTCTGGCATGTTTTATACTATTATCCGCATTCAATTTATGTACCATGTCAATATTCCCCAGTTTGACGTGCACTAGACGACGATATATATATATATATATATATATATATATATATATATTAATGTGTCCCTAAAAAATATATACACTGCTCAAAACAATTAAAGGATATTGCAGTTTTAGGGGGATTTTGTATCTGGGAAACTTTTTAGCTGATTGATACATGGTCGACAGACATAGTAGGTTATATGAGAATAAATTACACATGTTTGACAGAAAAAATGCATTTTATTGCGCATTTGTGTACAAAAGGAAAAAAAACACAATTTGTGCATATGAGAAAAAAAAGAATAAGAAAAGGTGTTTTCTTCAAAGAAAATCATTTTCAGTAGGGGGTATGGTTTCCACGGGCGGCCAGCAACGTTGAACACCTTTGAGGCATGGACTCAATGAGGCTATTAATGACGACTTGGGGTATTCTGCCCCACTCTTCCAGAAGAGCTCTTTCCAGTTCTTGGAGAGTTTGTGGGGGTTGTTGGCGGCCAGAAACTCGTCTTCCTAGAGCGTCCCAAACGTGCTCGATTGGATTCATGTCTGGAGAACACGCTGGCCATTCCATTCGAACGATTCCTTCCTCGAAAAGGAAATCCTCCACCAGGTTTGCACGATGTGGCCTGCAGTTATCGTCCATTAAAATGAAGTTATCTCCGATTGCTGCAGCGTAAGGGACTACAATAGGTCTGAGGATCTCATCCCTATATCGGCGACCAGTCAGAGCTCCATCTCGAATGATGTAGAGGTCAGTGCGCCCGTCAATGGAGATGCCACCATACACCAACACTCCTTCACCGCCAAATCTGACACTTTCGTGCACGAACGCAGGATTATTCCTACTGCCACGGTCCCTCCAGATGAAAATACGCCTATTATCCGAATGCACAGAAAAACGGGACTCGTCAGAAAACAGAATATTGCTCCATTCATTTCGCCTCCAGTTGACATGCTCGGTTGCCCACTCCCTACTGTCGCGACGATGCCTTGATGTTAATCTAACACATACCATCGGTCGGCGAGCATACAGACCTACAGCATGGAGCCGGTTTCGGACAGTCTGAGTTGAAATCGTGGTGCCTGTAGCCGAGCGAAGGTGTTGTTGGAGAAGAGTAGCGTTCATGTTTCGGTGTCTCCGAGCTGTTAACGCTAAATACCGATCTTCATTGGGCGTTGTTGCCCGTCTACGACCTTGCCCTGGTCTTCGGCCTGCACATCCACTCTCCAAAAAACGGTTCCAGATCCTGGAAATGACACTTTGTGACACTCCAATGGCTTGCGCTACTTCGGCTTGAGTTTGGCCCCCTTCTAACCTACTAACAATTCTCCAAGCTTCTGAATCTGTCAAATGACTTCGCTGAGACATCGTACTCATCGAAACAAAGCAATCACTGAATGCCGATCATCCTTGTCTTCATTCTCTTTTATCCAGTTGAAAGTCAAATTTCATTCGCTGCCGCTGAAGCGACGTTTTTGACGTCGAACTCAAAATTTGCATACTCCACAGTTTGAAAACCAGAAAAATTTGCATTTGTGATTCTCTTCTTCTATTTTCGGCAAAAAAAATTTCGTTTATATCTTTATTTTATATAAAACTTCAAATATCCTTTAATTGTTTTGAGCAGTGTATATACGATAAGACGGCTATTTTAAAACGTAAAGTAGTACCTTATGTATTATTTTACAAGATGTTAGTAGAATAACCTGCACAATATTTTGAAATTTCGTGACTATTGGCCAATTTTTACGAAATTGGAACTTATAAACTCAATAAAAGTTATGAAAACAGACAGAAAGAAAACATACCACTTTTTGGCTATAAAAGACCCATATGTGTCCACCAACAAAAAGTGCACTTTGTAATAAAAACATAATTATGAATAACAGAGCATTATTCTATTAGTTAAACGCAAAAAAAATCTGTACCACTCTGACATCGGACAAAAAAAGCGTCAGCTCGTATTAAGAATAATACCACAAAACGGTAATTTCTTCAAAAATGACTGCGATACATCTATACTAATAAAAGAAAGCTGTTTCTGTGTCTGTATGACTGCGTGTGTGCGATGGCTAGCGAAGTCTAACGCACGTACAAATCTGAAAATTAGGATTTACGTAGTTTAAGGTATGTCCTGATACACCTGAGGCTTAGAGTTTTAATATTTTAATAATTAGATGAGATGTCAATTATAACCCATCAAAAGCTCATATTTTGATAATTAGCTGAGATATTAATTTAAAACACATCGAAAGCTCATATATTTCTTTCCTAGTCGGCAGAGACGCTTGCTCATTCCCAGAACCCGATTTACGCAGCGTATGAAAACGAAAATCGCTTGAATGAAAAATGCGTTTATTTCACGCTTTTGTTTTTAACTTCTGTTCATTGAACTGTTTAATTTATTTAAAAACAGAAGACATATTCTACAAGATCGGATTCTTTTGTTTCGAATGCTGAAATCAATTTGAAAACATATTGATGTTAACCCTTTGAAAAACCATTTTTCATAAAGGGTGGTTTTCCCGAGCAGGTGAGTCTCGGGTATGACATATCCAGGTTGCGTACGGTTTTTACAATTGTCACCACTATTTTTCCAAAAGTAATCTTCAACTTACTTTATCGCAGAATTTTTAACAATTGTCTCTAGCTAAATAAGGTGGAGTCGTATTATTTGTATTTATTGGTGACAAAGTCAACACCATTCATAAGCTGGGTATGCGCGATTTCTCCCGGGCTAACTAATTACACAAGAAATCACGGAACGCCGCGTACGAACAGTCAGAGGAAGGTATTGAGCTCTACAACAAACGACATTTGTATATGAATTTTATTTCGCAACTCAGCAAAAATACAGAGCGTTTCATTCCAATCCGAACATGGAATTCCACTCATAATTTTAAAATTAACGAAGGTGATTTAAAGGAATTTTTAAACAGATTCGCATTACTTTATGTGAAACGCGATGACGTTACGAAAACAGCATCAAGAACACAGCAATTCAGTAAGTGTCATCTTATATAAAGTTAACTACATTCTGAAACATGACGCACTTAGTTTCAGGGTTCGAAATAAAAAATCAAAATCAATATATTTTAAGCCTTTAAAAATATCGTCTATATTTTGTAATAGTGACAACAGTTCTTTTTATATACAAAAAATGCGATTTTGTGTTTTAGCTTCGTGCATCACAAAATCCAGGGCTTTTTATATAATCGAAGAAAGTACATTCAATATACCAATAGCGTTTTGTAACCAATATAAATACATATTAGATAAAAAAATAGATTACATTAAACTCTGTCTAAGTATACTCTGTGTGTATGACGGGAATCTGTGTAATGCGGGAAAATATTAGTGTCTCGCAGGACGATTTTCAATATTGTAAACTCTGTCTAAGGCAGAGCAGTGTCTACGATGGGAAATTTTCCGGATACTGATCTATTTACTCCTTAGACAGATTTCTTTTCCAAAATATATTGAATATAAAAAATATGAATTTTAAAAAATGTAATGGAAAAATAATGCCTTAAATGTTATGCATTTTAAAAGCTCCATTTTAAGAAAGCTTTTCATTAAAACATTATTATGTACAAAAAATATTATGAAATAACCATTGAATGTAATGCTGTAAAATTTTTATTATGGAAAAGTCATGTTCTTAAGTTTTTTTAGTCCAGGCTCTGACGTCATTTATGAGTTATTTGATGACAAATTTCCTGGAATATAGATCAGATGGGATGGACCAACTCCTATAGATTTTTTGTTTATGGGGTACTTAAAGGACAGAGTATTTACAATACCAGTAAAAGATATTCAAACACTCAAGGTCAGGATCACAGATGCCGTGTCTAGTGTGACAGGCCAAATGTTGGGCAAATGCGTGGCGAAAAATGGAATACCGCCTTGAAATTCTTCGAGCTACCAAGGGTGCTCACATCGAAATTTGCTGACGTAAGTAATTGTATTAAAACTTCATAAATGTCTTTACAATATATTGAAACAAGCATATGTCTAATTATATTAGTATTTCTGCAATAAATTGTTGTAATCAAGGAGATAATTTATGACAATCCTATACATTTAACGAATGTTTTTAAACTTTATTTACAAATAAACTAAACCATTTAAGTGCAGTTTAATGAAGATGTTTAAGGAAGTTTTATGTAGGTTCAAAATTTATTTCTTTATCGGCGTTGTAGTTTAACATATTTAAGTGCATTGCTCCCGAAATAATGATGTCATTATTATTAAATTATCACTAGGTATGTATATCATGAAAATCATGCAATTTTTCTATTTGAATTTTATCTCTGTTACTGGCGCTGTGGCCATTCTAAAAATTTCAAACTCGTCGTAATGATAATTATTACAAAACAATAAATTTTACAAATACTGAAACGTTTTTATTTAAATGTAATTATTTTTTAGACATCCGTATTTTTTTAATTATTATACAGATAGTTTTAATTTTAACGTTTACGTATCTATAAACATCCCTTTAATATGTTTTATGTATATATTACATTTTGTTTTAATTTGAAGATTTTAAATTTATTTAAATGTGTGTGTAAAAGTGTTTAATAAAAATACATTAAAGATAGCAAATATTTACTTGTCAGTACAAATTCCTAGCCGTATACCAAAAGATCGTGTACGTAAACATTTTATTGAAGATAACTGTTATCCTTGTACAAGCAAATAAATACTTCACACTTATTATTGTTTAATTTATATAAAAAAGAGAAAAACTTTTAGTGATACCCACAATAAATGTTTTTTTTACTGGATAAGTATATTTCATATATTCTCTATATAGGCATTAATATAGGCTCTATATAGGCAGCTTAGTCATCATAGGTTTCTATAACTTTCCCTATCTGTGTTTTAGGTTTTCTATCTCAGTTCATGAAGGCTAAAGATAAAATATTTGGAAACGATACTAATTATATTAATTATGGTATGTTATTTCTTCAGAAACCGGCCTAACTGCCGAATCAATTTCACACCATGTTTACAAAATTTACTATGTTATGTTTGTTTTACTTTTTAGGTTAAATCTCAAAAAGCATGGAAAATAGTCACTTACTTGTGATTTTAATTACAAATAATCTATATTTTCATTTCAATAGGAGAAATACAGAGTGAGTGAAATTTGTTTGCTAAACTAGAATGAAAATTCAATATTTGCCTACCTCATCAAAACATAAATCAGAGGATATATTTTATGCTATATGTGAAGTATGAAAAACATTTTCAAATCCAGTATTTTGGTTCAAGATTAAAATTTTTAAATAGGATGGATGCAATTTGGCATATAAAATAACATAATTATATTATGAGAAAATCGATTGCCCTAATCCAGATTTTTCATGTCTACAATAGTTTATAAGTTAAGAGTTCCATAATGCATATATATTGAGTGCAATGACTGACACCTTGAAACACGAATAAAATCACATAGTATTGTCACACCTTTCACTCGCATCACACCTTTATTTCATGACACTGGGATTGTAGAGGATAAGAGTCTTAATAGTTTGTTAAAAAGTGCGACAGGTGAGAAGAACTCTTTGTATCGATCCCACAATGTCGCCATTCAGCGCACTGTGCTATGACTCAATCTTTCATTGTACTCATCTTCGTACGAAGAATTTCCATTTCTTTTTATGATCTGAATTCAGCTGAAAATATTAAACAAGAAATAAAAATCATGCGTCAAGCATAGATTATGAAACTCTTTCCAACATAACCAGAAAACTGTAGCGAAACTCCACCGTTAAATAAAGTGAAAGAAGATATGTATAAGTAAACAGCTTAGAAAACATATAACACAATGAAAAATACAGTTTTGAAATTAAGTTCTAGTGCCAAATAAAGTAGTCAAATTATTTTGTGCAACCCTGTATATGATCAATAAATGTGGATATATAGTATGATAAAATTGAGCTCTATTAGAATATTCACATTTAGCAATTTTCGCCAATCGATGGAAATGCACTCGAAATCTTTTCTACAGCCCTGTATATTATCTGAAGACTTTTGAACACACCACATATTAAGCTAAAAGGCAACTTAAAACTCATTCGCTGCAATTACCAACCGTAAACGACAATGTATCTTTTTATTTGCGTAGCCCTGTATATGAATTTATTTATATTCCACAAATTTCTATTAGTCTACTAAATATTGTTCAGCAGGAAAATGTGTAACACAATTGAAAACTAACCTCAAGCACTTCACCCCCATAGTCTGTAATAGTTTACGGATTCCCTTATGTAGCCCAGTATATGAACAACCGAGTTTATAAACACCCCTGTAATTTGAAAAAAAAATTAGTTAAGCTGAAAAGCGCAAACGAAAGTTGAAAACGCACTTATCACACAGACTGTAAATATCGCACAGGTACTTTAACCGATATCTTTTGTGTGTCCCTGTAAATAAACAAAATGCACACCACACTTTAAAGAGAGTAATTTATAGTGTACCTCAGTAATGCGTATAATTTTCATTATGTTTCAAATAGTAAAATATCACTAAATTATACTGCAAACGATTTTTCCTCATAGAACAATGTGTAAGAGAAATCTTTTATTTTACCTTGTAAAGGAATAATTAATGCTTTGCACCCCATATTCTACAAAAATCATGTTTTAAAGCGCTTCATAATTATATATAAATTCCATCATGTTTCAAACGACGTAACATCATCAAAATGCACTTGAAACGATTATTTCCCATTGACTGTAATGTAATGGTATACTTTTGACTGTCCCTGTAAAAACCTAAAAGGGCTATACACTTCAGTTAAAATAGGGAACATACTACATTAACGACAATAACATACAAAATTTTCAGGCCGATCCGAGCATATTTATGTGAGTTAGAGCACGGACAGACGGCAGACGGACACATAAAACCAAAGTCATAAACACTTTTCAACTAGGTTGGAAAGTGTTAAAAATGACCCTGAAAGTGATCGAAAGTGGGCCGAACCGTTGGGGTATGACATATAGGTTTACTCGTATCTTCAGACATATAATTATCAACTTTACTCTCATTTCTTAGTATTACCTGACAACGTTTGGAGACTGTCCTTCTACCTCTGTTCGCAGAAAGCAGTTTGACTTTTTATTTTTAATAGAATCTTAATATTTTTTCACATCTCTCCCTTATTACGGAGTAGTATTTCGTGAATGGCTCATTGTTTAATATCCTGTTTGTTGTGCTGTCTGGTGTAGTTCCTTTGATTCAGATCACCTAATCTTCCATCACTGGCTTTATTTTCTAGAAGTCTTTTAACGCAACTGTAGATTGCAAAATCCATGACAAACATCACCTTCAGTAAGGGATTCTGAATGATTACAGAAATATATTTCTTCATATTTTGATGTACAATTCTTAAGTTTATTTAAAACAGTATTAAACGATTTCAGTTTATATGCAACGTCATGGAAAACACGTTCAACATAACCTTTAACCCCCCACAGGCTTACATTTCTAATTTTCTGGGTTTATAATTTATTGCAAATATGGAAAAATTCTAATTAGAAAAAGTTTGACTTCTGTAAGCGTTGTGACGGTATCTCAAATGCTAAATAGTTAATAGTATTATATTGTATTCAATGTTAAAAAAAAATATATTGATGTGTAAAAATGGCATTTTCACATCCAATTAATATGTTTCAAACACTAAATTTGCAATAAACATTGTTGTAATGAACAGATGCTGTAGTTACTGTAAGGGTCTGCATGAAATATCGGTTTTAAAGCTGGTGCTTAGCACATTCATTATATAACCATAATTGTATTTGTTAAAAATGTGATGTTTAGCTTTCTCTGATTTTCTCTTGGCAACCGCCCGTTACATCGGTATTAGATCAACTTTGCCAAGCTAAGATGTTCATCCTATAAGGCACTGCTTAAGTATCTTTTTTCATTTCACCTGACATCATTCCTATAAAACAAATTATAAACCTTGATCGAATAGGCTGGATTTAAATATAACGGACATATTCCGGACATAGCCAAGATATATCCTTTTCAACTCTTTTTTATTGGCATTATCAGATTGGCATTGTTAGATTAAAAGTTTATCAAAAATACTTTAATTTATCCTCTATTATTGTAGCTGTTTCAAATTATCTAAGTGAAATCAAACCTTTTAAATAGGCTATATCTGTATGTGTTTTATTACCTCAGAAGTCATCAATTTTTTAAACATCTCATATTAAATCTGTTCGTTTCAAAGAGCGACACATTAGACCATTTGTAAAAACTATTAACTGAGGCTAAGTAGCTACACAGTTAGAAGAAATATTTCGTTTAGTAAAGATAGTCTATATCGTTGTTTAAATGTATTGAAAGTTATTTGTATATAACAATAATCTATCTTTTTTGTTATTATTTTTTCTTTTGTGAGAGAGCAAAATTTGTTTTGGCAAAAACTTACGTCTCTAAAGCCTAATTACAAGATATGACTGTGACGCTAGGTAAATGTGTTAATTAACAAAAGACTATTACCTAAATTTCCAAAAGATTATTACCTGTTAAATCAGGCAAAAATAAGTTGTAATTTTCCCAACTAGGCGAAAAAGTCCGGGCCAGGATTTGAACCAGGGATCTCTTGGCTGAAGCTGTCAATGCTATACTAACTGTGCAATCCCTGACAATAATTCACCAAGTTAACCTCATTGATCCTAGCATCTGGTCAGATATCTTAATCAGCTCAATATAATAAATCGCAGGTAATGGGAACTCCAGTAAACGCTGGATACGTGATTACACTAAATTCATTTTGACACAATTATTCAAATTGTTAACGAAATCATATAAGTTGTAATTTTCCTAACTGGGCAAAACATTCCGGGCCAGGATTCGAACGAGGGATCTTTTGGCTGAAGCCGCCAATGTTTTACTAACTGAGCAATCCCGAACAAATCTAGAGGATCTAACTCACACAGTTAACCTTATTGATCATAGCATCTCGTATGATATCTGAATCAGCTCAACAGAATAAATCGCAGGTAATGGGAACTCTAGTAAAGGCTGAATACGTGATTACACTACATTAATTTTGACACAGTCAAAATTGATCTAGTGTAAAATGATCTATGTTCCTTCAAAATAACGTCTGTCGTTTGATATGCACTTTTGGCAATGACTTTACGAAAATTTCGGAAAATATATCTTTCGGTATTGTTTCGAGAATACTCGTTACGTGGTTTTGAATTAACCAGCCACACTCGTCATCGCGTCATCGCGAAAAAGTTTATTGCTCGTAGGCTAGTTGTAGAATCCTGCTACAACATACTTTTTCTATTATCGCTCCTGAAACAAGCCTTTAAAGAATAATGCATTTCATATCATACATTCAAAGGTATGTGACTAGAGTTGTCAATGGTTCTAAATGGCAAAATTTATCAAAGTATTTGCCCGAAGATTTCAGAAATGATACAATCTTGTCAAAAGTGCGCTTCAAACAAAATACCTTATTTCGAATGAAAATAAATTTTTTTTCCTAATTTACGATATAACCTTTTGTTTACGAACAAATTGAAAAAAGCGCTACACTGAATACATAATTTTCTTATTTACAGACGTTTGTCTAATCAGATAACCATTTATCTCAACTTGGATTAAATAAATGTTCAGTACAATCCTGATTATACATTTGTATTACATTGAAATCAACACTATTATATTTGTAATGTATTTAAATATGTAAATAAAAATGTACATTGATTTATATCAGAAAACATTAAATACACATAAAAAGTATCATGATACTTCAAATAAAATAAATATTGATAATTTTACAAAAAAAAAAAAAAAAAAAAAAAAAAAGGGAATTTGCTATTCTTTATTGAAAACGAAAATTTAGTAGTTTTGTTGTTTAACATTTATTGATTGTAAATAAATCATTTAAAAAAAGACGCAGGAATGAATCTTGTTAACAGTCTTTTTAATTACAGTAGCTTCACTTTAAAAAAATATTTTAGATAAAACTAGTATCAGAAGAAAAAATATAGATTTTAAAATTGTTTTAATTAAATGCCTAATTTGTAATACATTTTTTTAATGTGTACAACTTTTTCGAATAAATAATCCAATTGAAAGTAGGAAAATATTAGTACGACTATTTTACACAAAATTTTCAATTAACTTCCATTCTTAAGAAGGACTCATCAGTAAAGAAATACCGACCGCTATGTAAAAAGAAACGTTGTATATATCCCATGAAAGCCGTTTTTAATAAAAGAATATGTGATATTTTCATTACCGTTTTTATTTCGGATGTCCGGATTTTTTCTTCTGTGAGTGTTCAGTGTAATATATTTTCATTCATTATGTGGGTTGGCGAGGGTTTTTCGGCGGTCGGTTGGATGGTGAGAGGTTGGCTTCTCTCTCGTGCTGAATTTACAGTTCACGTGGGGGGCGGTTCCGTATTCTAGCTGCCGGCTGTCGTGGTTTGTTTGTGTTCAGGTGATAGAAGTTTTATCTGTTTTTTGTGCGTTTTGGGCTGCTTTTGAAAGTAAGTGGTTTATATTTATTTTTCTCTGGAGATTTGCTGTATCACCAGTGCTTTTCTGTGTGGATTGTTTTCTTTTATTTTCGTAGTAAGTAGTTATCAGTTTGAACTTTAGTGTCGTGTGGGTAATGTCGGGATGGCCGTCGGCATCCAAGATGGCTAATTCGACAGTTAATGTGGTCAATGATGAAACATCTTTACAACCACCAGTTAGTAGTGTCGAAATGGTAGAGGTTTCTGAAAATTTGTTACAATGTGATATGAATAATGTAAACATAGCTCGCGCTACAGTGTCTACGGACAGATTGCTTCAAATTGCGGCATCTAATGGTGGTAAGGACTTTAACATCTTTTTACACAGCTCGGTGTCGAAAACAATCCCCCAACGAGACCCGAGAGCGGTCCAGGCAGAAATCAAGTCAAAAGTTCCGTCTGCAGCGGACATTGCCAATATTAGATATACGAGATTGGGTGATATTATTGTCAGTACAAAAAAGGTGGATTGTGCGATTGATTTCGTTAATTTGTCTGAATTTTTGGGAGTTACTATATCAAAGAGAGTAGTGTGGGAAAACATTACTAATCGTTTCCTGCTTTTCAATATACCCGTTGACATCCCGTTACCAGAGTTGGGTAATGAACTCGCGGAAAATAACAATTTGAACATTTTGGAACTTCGGAGATTCATCCGAAAGGACTCTCAAAGTGCGGTGTCTCCGGTTCTGGTGACCAGCTTGGGGACATTAATTCCAGCTGAAGTCAAGTTATGGTATTCACTACAGAGAGTCACGCAATTCATTGATCGACCCCGGCAATGCATTAAATGCTTCAAATTTTCTCACCCGTCAGGCAAATGCCCAGCACAGCAGTGTTGTGTCACATGTAGCATTGTACACTCGGGGCCATGTACCACCCCAGTTAAATGTGCGAACTGCAATGGGGATCACAGAGCGGACTTTCGTCAGTGCCCCTCGCGGCTCCAGGAAGCCGAATTCCTTCGATTCAAAAGTCGCAATTTTCTTTCCTTCACAGATGCCAGAAGAAAATTCTTTACTCAAAAACCCGAGGCGAAGTCATTCGCTCAGACAACCAGCACTAGAAGTTTTGAATTCGGGGACTTTCAGAAATTGTTGGAAGTCCGAACGAATCATTTGCTCAAAATCATCGTTGACGTGATTTCAAATCAGTCTGCTAATTTAACGAAGCAACTGGATGCCTTTAGTGCAAGCATTATAAATACTTTGGCTAAAATATGCGACTCTTCCCCGGAGCGCAAACGCCCGCATAAACCTGACAAGACATAAAAAAAAAAAAAAGTGTGTTTGTGTGTGTCGTCTCATTATTGATTACGTTTTTTTTTTGTTTGCCTTCTGTACTGCCGGGGCAGTTTGGCACTGTGTGTGTCTTGTGGTTATGTTTTGCTGTTCACCCCCCTTTTTTTTCTCAGCTTGTCTTAATGGGTATCTCAGTTCTCCAATGGAATTGCCGTAGTATCTTAAACAAACTCCCCTGGCTGCATACCCCCCTTTTCGCCGCTGCGGACATCTTGGCTCTACAAGAAACATTTCTAACTGCTGAAAAGTCCCTGACCATCCCCGGAAAAGTGATCTATCGGTTGGACAGATTGGGTCGCCCTGGTGGCGGACTCCTCATTGCAATTACAGACGCTTGGTCCTCCCTCCAGTTAAACTTTGACGCTTTCAACCTCTCTAATGAGATTTTGGGGGTTCGCATATTTCTTGGTTCACATCATTTGAATATAATTAACCTTTACTCGTCTTCGGGTCTGGTGGTAGATGATATTATGAATGTGACAAACAGCCTGCCAGGTAATACTCTCATTCTCGGAGACTTTAATCTTCATCATCATCTGTGGGGCGCCCCGGTGTCCTCGCGTGCTGGCGAATTGTTCGTTGATTGGCTTCTGGACAGCCCTTACTGTATCATGAACCTGGACACTCCCACTCATGTTTCTCCCAGTGGCTCCTGTTCTTTGATAGACTTGTCTCTTTGTACTTCAGACATCTTCACTCAGTCCTCAATCCATGTGGAGGAGGATTTGTTTGATAGTGATCATTTCCCAATTATCATTTCTGTAGAGCTTTCCAGTCCACCCCATCCTAGCCCTATTCTTTACAAGTGGCCGAACATTTGTCGGGAGGTCAACGACAGACTGCAACGGGTTTCCTCCATGGATTATGACTCCTTTTCTCAGTTGGTTCAAGGTGCGATGCAAAATCACAGCTTTTCCCGCGCTAGGCGTAACAAATGCCTTCCTGCCTGGTGGAATGCGCGATGCAGCAATCTTCACAAGCAAAAGAACTTTTTTCTAAAGAAAGCCCGGGGTTTGATTTCCAGTGAGTACTGGATCAAATACAAGCGAGTGTCTGCCAAGCTCAGGAAAGTCATCAAAGAGTCCAAGCAGCGATTCTGGGACTTAATCTGTACTGATGCAAGGGATCCCAAGATTCTGCACAAGGTATTCCGCAAGATCCGAAATCGATCCAGCACTCCCATCGATACACACCTTGTTCTTCAAGTAGGGGACATTTTTAGCGCTGATGCGGCTTTCCAAGCGGAGACGTTCGCTAATGTTTTCACTGGGGAGGGGGATCATGAATCCATTCCCATCACATATGGCATTGTAACCAGTCCTCAGCTCAACAATCCTTTCGATATCACTGAGTTAAAAGATGCTATCCGCCGAACGAAAACCTCGACTCCAGGAGAGGACAAGATTAGTGCTGCATTATTTAAAGGCCTCAACGATCACTCGCTTGGAGTCTTGCTTCAAGTGTATAATGACATATGGCTCACGGGGGACATCCCATCATCCTGGACCACGGCGATCATCCTGCCAATCCTCAAACCCGGCAGAACTAAGAAATTGGCTGCCTCCTACCGGCCCATTGCACTTACTTCTGTGGCCTGTAAAATTTGTGAACGGATGATAGCTACCCGTATCAATTATCACCTCCTCGCGAATAATACCTTGGACCGTAGACATCTTGGCTTCCTACCCTTCAGAGATAGTCAGGCCACACTTACCCGGCTCCATCAGGACCTCATAATGGCAAGGAAAGAGAAAAAATATATTTTGGGCATATCTCTAGACCTTCAAGCTGCTTATGACTCTGTCTACGTTGACGGACTTATTTACAAATGCGCCCAAGTTGGCATTACTGGTCCCATCTTACGCTGGCTCCATCGCTTCCTCTCTGGGAGGTCCATCAAGGTGGCCTGGAGGAATGTCACATCGTCACTCAGGTATAACAATAGAGGTGTCCCTCAGGGAGCGGTGCTGAGCCCTATCCTGTTTACTATTTTTCTGGCTGATTTTTTCGAGGTACTTGAGGGTCTTGGAGTGAAATACTTAATTTATGCAGATGACATTTTCCTCTACTGTGACAACTGCTCTCTGGAGAGTTGCCGTATCAAGCTACAAGAAGCGCTCCGACTAGTTGCTCAGTGGTGCACACACTGGAAGCTTTCCATCCGGCCGGATAAATGCCATGCTATCAACTTGTCCAGACGCCCCGCGGAATGCTACTTCGACTTCAGTGTCAACGGTGGATTAATCGAGTGGTGTACGGAGATCAAGTTCCTCGGTTTCTATATCGCACGGCGTGGAGGTTTCCGGAAGCACATCGAGTACCTCCGGGGAAAAGTCTTCACCATAATAAACATTCTCAAGTCTCTGGCACAGAAACGGTATGGCGCACGCTCCCATCACCTTCTAACTTTAGTTTTCTCTTCCATTCGAAGTGTGATAGAATATGGAGCGACGATTCTCAGCTCAGCAGGCGTCTCTCTTTTTCGTAAGCTAGAAGTTCTCCAAACCAGTGCCCTTAGAATTGCGTTGGGTCTACCGAAATGGACTCCAAACATGGTGCTAAGAAGACATGCCGGTGCTGCCCCACTTGCAGACAGGATCAAAGCTTTGGCGTTCAACTTCTGGGTTAAACATCTTTCTTTGGGTAGTTGGTCCCCCCTCTGGGACATTCGGGCGGATGGTCTAGACCTTTTTGTTGAAGATTTACCCAATGTTTCTGAGATGCTGACAAAATTAAGGATTACTCCAGATCATCTTCTTCGGTTCCAAGTCCCATTACCTCAGGATGTTGAAGCTTTCAGGGTCCTCACTGCGGGGTTCCCGTTCCAAAATAAAGATCTTGATACGGCCATGATCGCTCCATATTTTGCTGAGTTCATCCAAGATTACAATGAATGGAACATCATCGCAACCGATGCTTCGAAGACCATTTTCCTCACCTCTATAGCTGGCTGCAATTCAAAGAATCAGTTTGCTTATAAAGTCCACCATGTGAATTCCATCTTCACTGCGCAGGCCCTTGCAATTGGGATTGCGCTGGACGAACTGGCTCACCCGTCGTCACGTGTCCTCATTCTGTCTGACAGCTTGTCCGTGCTGTCTGCTCTTCAGTCCATAACTCTAAAATCTCCTATGGTCATCCTTTGGCTTCATAACAAAATCATTCGTTCCGCTCAATTTCTCTCGAATATTATCTTCCTTTGGGTTCCGGGTCACCGGGGTGTCCCTTTAAATGAAAAAGCAGATAGTTTGGCTAAAGGCGTCACTTATTCAGATGTTCTGGTTGACTGGATTTCCCCTGAGGATATGATCAGCGTTCACAAACGGGAAGCGGCAAGTCAGTTCGATCAAGATTACAATGCATCCAAATACAGTGTCTCGCATGGGAATATTCCCTCGGTTAGACTCACCTCGTCATGGGCTCGGAACAGACGGGAGGACGTGTTGATTTCCCGGCTTCTCTGTCGGATGTTGATTACCCCTGAGGTTTTAGCACGGTTTCACTTGATTCCGGATGGCCGTTGTAGTATGTGTGGTTGTATAGACTCCTTGGATCACATTTTGTTTAATTGCTTGAAGTATCAGTCTCATCGCAGTAGTTGCTGGGATTCTAGGGTGTTGAACAGTGGTGGTTTTAGTTCTTTTGTGTATTTTGTGAGCAAGTTTTGCGCGTCTAAAGACTTTCGTGTTTCAGCTTTGTTGTTCCTTCATAGCATTGACCGGTTTTAATGGTTTAGTGTTGTTGGTTTTGCTTTGGTGATTACACTAGTTGTGGATCATTCGGGATGACAGCCGTGCAGCTATATGTCCCAAACCCTCCCCCCCTTCAAACTTCAAACTTCAAACTATGTGGGTTGGCATCACTGATAGAAATATACAGAAATGCTATTTCACTGAAGAAAAATAATAAAACATGGTATTTTTACGCAGTGTACAAATAAATATATTTTTTTCCTTTTGTTAGTTGAAACATTACTTATATAACAACAAAATTATATTTGTGTATGTTGTGTGCTTTATTTTTTATTTATTTTAATTTAATTTATTTTTGTAAATTTTATGATCTTCATCCTTTATAAGCTAAAGTAGTTCCTTTTAGAAACATAAATGAAAACGCAGATTCCAGTACACTGTAAAAGAAAATGGGTCGATCTACTAAAAAAATTTAGTTTTTCTGATTGATCCTTGCAATTACTAAAACACATTTTATATACATACTCAGTTGCAATAAAATCTGTAAGAATTACTAGAAAATAGCTAGCAACGATTCCGTTTTAAAATACCGGTTATTAAAAAAATTCTGTGGATTACAAACTTACTAAAAAATTTTAGTAACTTCAGGATTTTTTTTTTTTTATACAGTGTACTACATTTTTGAAATATTGTCATTTTGTTTTACGCTGATGAAAAAAAATGTTCTACTTACAAATTTCTGTTTAAGAGAACAATAACAAAATTGCAGACTCAGGGGTCGGCCGGAGTAGTTCAGTGGTTAGAGCAACAGCCCGGAACGCTGTGTACCCAGGTTCGATTCCTGGCTCTGGCTAATTTTTCACTCCATGTTGGATTATTGTATTTAATGTATGTATGTATGTATGTTTATTAATTAATTATATATGTTTAAAATAACGACGACTGCAGACGTTAAATATGTGTGTAATTTAATATATATTCGTAGATCGGTGGAATAGTAAAATCTATTCACCGTTGTCCGGTCGTCTTGGCTGTCTGGTAGATGGCTGGTGACCTTCTCTCCAACATGGTTTATTAGTGGGAAATTGCAGACTCAGGGGTCGGCCGGAGTAGTTCAGTGGTTAGAGCAACAGCCCGGAACGCTGTGTACCCAGGTTCGATTCCTGGCTCTGGCTAATTTTTCACTCAATGTTGGATTATTGTATTGAATGTATGTATGTATGTCTGTTTATTAATTAATTATATATGTTTAAAATAACGATGACTGCAGACGTTAAATATGTGTGTAATTTAATAATAACATAAATCTCAAATATAGAACAGGGAACTGGTGGATTATTTGTGAATTGATAACACCAATTTTATTTCTGCTTTAACCCGCCATTTCTTTTTTTACCTCGCGCTACGCATTGTGCGACTATTTATTGTGGACACTGGCAAATTCAGGCACATCTATTGGCTTTTTCCTGAACAAATGGAGATGTTGGTGTATATGATCAACACTTGCTGTTATAAATAGATGCATTTTGATAACACCCCAAGCTTTCCCGAGGTCATTTAACTCGCCGACACTCAGAAGTTGCCACAGTTTTGTATTTAGCATGGTTTGTAAAACGTGAGTAACCGATATTTGTTTCATGATTTATGGTTTGTGGAATATATTTAGATGTCTTGTGTATAAAACTTTTTGAGGAATTAATACTGCAGTGTTCAATGCACATTGCTGTATGTGGTAGTAGAACAACCAAAAACAAAATAAAAATTAAAATTGCTTGAATTTATCTTATGTAGAAGCTACATAACCAGAATCAATTGACAAAATAATCGCAACAGTGATACTATTTGAAAACAGAAGGCTTTATGTGAAACCAAATGCAACCGTATAAATTGTTCCTAGCACAATGATTTCCCACCGTTTGGAATTTCAGAGAAGAAAATTATTTAAAAATCCACAGATGGGATTCATTTAGAATAAGACAAATCATTAGAATATAGAGATAACATTAGACTCATTTGTATAAAAGAAGTTATAGAATCATTTAGAAATTCTATTTAGAATCAATTATTTTCGCTGAACACTTTGTGTACACCTAAATATATGATTTACAAGGCGTTTAGAAATAATGCTAATACGTAAACAATCACAAAATATAAGATTATAAAAAAAAGGCAGCTATTCAATAATACAATATCCATTCAATGAAGTTATATTTCAAAATCTTTTAAATTTATCATAGTACGCACCTTTTTCTCATCGACCACCAATACATGAGATATTGAAAAAACTTGGCTAAAGTTATTACATAGTTCAATAATTGAATCATCTACGTTACAATAGTTTTAACGATTTTGGTGAGAACAAGAATAATTTCCATCAAATAATGTATACATGTTTAAGACACCTCTCATAGTATTTAAAAAAAAATTATGTCACATTCAACAGAGAACAACCACAAGAAGATGCCTGGAAAGTGAAAATCACCCAGATTTATTTTCGAGGAAGTATCTTTCGCAATACAAAATAATAGTGCTTGATGGACATAGTAATTTTTTCTATTAAATGAAAATGTAATAAAAGAGTTCATATGTTTTGAGAACAAAAGCATAATTAATTATGTGGGATAAATATATATATATATTAATTTATCACAGCAAATTCACTAAACTATTTCAATTAAAATTATATTAAAACAATTGACTATTATCCTACTTGTGATTTTTTAGAATATAGTCTATTTAAATTTAAGTCTTTGGTCATTTGGATTGCTTATTTTTATAGCTATATAAAGCAAAAAGGGATCCAGCTAAGATAAAAATATAAAACATTAGAGAAAAACACTTGTTTACTGAATATTTATGATTTTGTGTGACGGAAAATAATTGTTACTGCTCCTTATATATGTTATAATTCATGAAATCGTTGAAGAAGATTGACGATAAGCTGTATGGAATTGCAGCAGTATTATTATATAAGTGAAACTAGTTGTTCTTTCGTAGAATAAATATGGTCGCAGTCGTCGTTTATTAGAAGCATAAATATAGTGGCAGTCGTCGTAGAGGATTCAGGCAATGAATTAACACGGTGGGTGTTTCTCCAGAATGTAAAAAACAAGAGATTCATAATTCCACGTTTTTATTTAAATAATCGTCATGGAAGCAGTCCGCACATGATTTAAATGGGCAGTGTCATCTCTCACTGAATTAGTTGTCGCAAGCTGTTCTTAAAATACTTCGAACATGATCATAACTCTCGACAAACCATTCGGTTTAAATTATTTAGAATACAGGATGCGTAAAAGACGCAGCCAAGGGACTGTTAACACTTGCAAACTCGGCCAAAATCTGCGTGAAGCATGATTACACCCGCTTTTTATGAATAAGTGGAAAGATACCAAATCATGACGTAGAGCGCGCTCTAACCAATGTGAGAATATGGAATACGTGTACAATCTACGTCATGACCAATGAGGATGATGAAATAAATAGTTCTAACACATTTCTAAGTGGACGCATTTTAAAGTGAAAAGAAACGAACGCGCGAAACTCGGAAAGAGTAAAGGGAAAAAAAAACTAAATGGCTTTCGAAAAAACATTCGAACTCACAGAAATGATCAGAATTTATGATAACATTTAGGAGTAACTGAGAGCTTTAATTTAAGTAAATTGGGCAAAATAATAATGAATTTAAGGGGAATTTAATAGAATTAAATAGAATTAACGATAGATATAATTAAGGAATAAGGAATTAGTGCAACTGGTGGTAATTTAGTACAAAACAGAGAAACATCACAAAGGAAGATTTAATAATGTAACATATATATATTACAAATGGAAAACTAATTTGTATACATCAAAAGTTGGTTTCAATAAGCACAAAAAATGCTAATTAAAACAGCTAAAAATGGTTAGTGTAAAATAATAAATTGACCATTCTTCACTGACTGTAAATTTCGAGGCTCATATCAGAAGATAAGAAAATCAAATTTTCTTTTGTCTAAATATTTATCATTTCATGATTTTAGACTGTTCTGCATGCCTTACAAAGCATATAAGTGCAACGTTCCCACAACCAGATACCTCTTTCATTAAATAGTTATACTTTCTCCAAAAATGATGAAAGGGAGTACGAAAATTTACGAAATGTTTACAATGCATTAAAAATTTATTTTATGAAAATTTACTGCATATAATATAATGTAATCTTCTACAGTTAAAGTAAAAGCATTACACAGAAAACAATATGCAAAAAATCCTGAACTGGTCGAAATCAAAACATTGCAAAGTAATCCCTTTCTTGCTATATTAGATCAAATAAACAAATTCCGTACATGAAATTTCATTTGAGAAAATAGTTTAAATAAGCGCAGAAAAATATAGGTAACTTAGTTACTAGAAAAAATATACTGATTCAAATTATATTTATATGAAATCTATCAAACTCATTCCCGTGCAAACAAACCACGGTAAAACACTCTAATAAAATCTGCTCGGTAACTATATCGGTAACGTGATTTCGCAGTCTAAGATAACCGACTCGAAAGCTTGATGAAATATTACAGTCATTTAAGTATCACTTACTGGTAATACATAAGATAATACGGGATTGAGATATAAAAAACAGGCTTCATTTTAAAGATAATTTAAAAAAAATAACAACTAGAGAAGGTATAAGTTTCAGCTATTCTCGTGCATGGAATTTCTTGGAGGGAACAAGATTTGATTGTTCTAAAAACTTTAATTTATTCCTCTAAATCCTCTAATTCCTAACTGGCTACAAATTTAGGGTTTATTGGGATATGGAGAATGTGTAGGACACACATATTATAGTGTGTATCTTAAGACCAGTTGATCCATCTACAAATTAACTATGCTAGTAAGAAGTTTTACTACAGATGTGAAGCAAATGACGTCAACACTAGCTGATGATAATTAAAGGCAAGATGTAATAATATTCTAAAGTGAGAGTTTCAGGCTTTGGGGCAGCCACGGTAATGGAATGCTTGAACTTTTACTGCATTTATGACACAGAAATTGAGTTGATTGTCAGATGTTTAGCTTAGAAAGTTGTAAATCTAAAAATATTCTTTCATTTTACAAGCAAATTCATAAAATATATTAGCCAGAATTGCTTTGGGACCTGAATTTGCATATTAGGGAAGAGTGACACATATATACTTTACATTTAAATGTTATGCGTAAGAAATTTATTTTTAAGAATTGCAAATGGTTTAAAAAAATGCACAATCAGCACATTTCATTCAATCACTTAAATGATAACTTTATTAAAAAAATGGTATTAATTTCAGTATATTCAAAATTATGTAGCGGATAAAAATTTTTAATATCCTGAATATTAGTGTGTGTAGGTATTTAGCATGGAGTCATTTATCATCTCACATATTGTCAAAAGATAGATACGTAAAAAGCAGGGAATACTATGAGACATATGATTAATGAACATGAAAGTGTTTCTATTCTTTACATTTGTGGAAATAACCGCAGATTGTTTTTATGGAGTATGAAGTGAAATTCAGGAACATCGATCAAAATTGTCATGTATCGTGTGGTAACTATAACCAATATACTGCAAAATATTTTGAAAGCATCTTTTATTCCTTTCCCTCCTACAGAGGTTGGTAATATAATGTAAAATGTTTGCAGTAAACTGTTTTTCAGTGATGTTAGCACTGAAAGACTAATTGTATCGGATCACACGAAGTTATCAAATGTGACAACTAAGACGGTTAGTTAATTAAATTGATTAAATTTACAGCCCTAAGTCTTTATTAATTATAGGAATTGCCTGTGTTTTATCAGAAGCGTTTTCAAATTATTACGACATAAGTACTTGTATTATATAAATCTGAATAAATGAAAAAAAGAAAAAAACTCATCGCACTTTGAAAGTCTCAATCTTTCTTTTTCAGGAAAAAAAAAGAAAAAAAAAGTGATGCCTCATTGAACGAAGAAGCAAGAGTAAAATTAAGTAGATGGTTAGAGGTACAAAATGGATTGTTAAGCCAATGAAAACGTACAAGAGTTGTACATTTTTGTGTGAAATATGTTCATGATATTATACCCAAAAATGTGCTGTCAGTCACAATATATCGTTGGGTATAAAAAAACTGATTTGTCAGGTGTGCACGTGCAATCTGTCTACGTTTATTTGTTATTTCTTTTTCAAAACCGTCATAACATCTTAGAATGTTCTGTAGTTTAAAAACTGTTTTATAACTTTCTTGTGTACGTATGCGAGGAAAATGAGGAAATTTTAAAACCGGGTCAAATAATAAAAAAAAATATGAACAAAATTTAAAACCGGATGGAAGAATAAAAAAGTATGAACTAACACACACACATATATACTACTAATAACTAAATATGCAGAAAGTATTCTAGTAAATAATTCTATTGCATAACTGAAAATATAGGAAAAAAATTAAATTTGATTTTTTTTCTTGCAAGTCAAATAGTAATTTAGGTAATTTTAAAATATTTTTAGAAATCTAAATACTTGTACAAATTTTCAACGAATACATCACAAGAATAATTATGTTCGTCGTCTAGTTTTGAATTAGAAACGAACACTTTAAAGGTATTTTTAATTCATTTAATGTTTTGCTTACTAAATTTCTTATGAGAGCACAATTTGTTTTAATGACTCTTTCTTTAAAGGCATCACGTTTTCTAGTATAAGACGTCTCTTAGAGCATTCATAAACATTTAAGTTTTACATTAATTAAAGTACATTTTAAAATTAAATGCATGCTTAGAAATTTTTTTAGCATATTCTTTTATTAAAACAAGCGTAATTTAATTACGATTTCGTAGAAGAATTTTTGTGAAAACTACACATTAGAGGCACTTTTAATTTGGTAGATTTTTTTAAGGGGAAGGGAAAAATGAAAGTTTTAAGCACATATTTACTTTTATCAAGGGTAGATGCTTATATAAAAAATACTTTAATTTATGTTTTGGTATTTAATGTTTACTGGATTACATAAATTTGTAAACTCTTATAAAAATCCATAAATATGAAAGAAATGGATAAATTTGTTGCTATCTGTGAAAAAGGTATTTACATGTTATCACATTAAGAAGGTTTGTTCTGAAGATTAAGATACAAATACTTGAAAAATGTGTCATTTTTTAAATTCCAACATTTGTCAATAGATGCCAGTTCTCATATGTCATGTCATTTGTAAAGTTTTACACAAAAATAGTTGATTTGCAAATAAACAAAACTTTCATTTATAAAACATCGCTAATTGTTATATTTGTCGCGCAGCACATCAAATTCTACTTAGAAAACGTGTTATAATACTTTTCATAAAAGCATGTAAGCAATATATTAAATAGTGATTGCCAGTTTTTACCACTCTGTTGAATAAGTGGTTTATGACCTATGGATATCGTAGAGTCAAATATTTTTAAGAATAAATAAAATGCTTATAAATGAACTGTAAGTAAATCGCATATTTCGTCCTCGAACTTGTAATTACTCGATTTTCTCGATTTGAGGTTTTTTAATTTCACCTGTGTTTAACTATCCGTGTTTATTTATTTTAACCTGAGACATTTCTGTGATAACTTTTGAAGGTGTTTGTCACTATAAAAAAATTCGCAAATTTTGATGCACCTAGATACAACGACCCTAACCCTCCCCAACTTTTTTTTCAATAATGCATATAGATCAACATTATTTATCCACAATTTCATATCTTAGCACAATTGTTATTATTTCTTTTAATTTTAGTATTTATTGATCGCTTTCAAATTTTTTTAAAATTTATTCTTTAATGAAAAATTTATGAATTAGAACTTATGTATAGAAACGCAATCTCTGCTTTATTTTACACTCCCGCTCTAAGCGATAGTGCATGTATTTTCATATTAATGTAAACTAAGCCAATTCCTTATCTCTTTTTGATACCGAAAACTATACACGATATTAATCAAGATTCAAATGACTGTAACGCAAGAAAAATATTATTATTAAATGTTAGAAATGTTTGTCGTCATTCTTATTTTTTAGATCCATTTTGACGTCAGTTAAATAATTTATACACTCGAAATACTCTTTTAGATATCCGTTATGTAAATAAATTCAAAATTTCTTAGCTTTGCTTCATTTTCAAAAGACATTGATGGTTATACAATGTTACATTTGAATACGATGAAATTCCAATTATTCCGTAACTAAAATGTCTATTAAAAAGCGTTTATCAAGTGAGGATAAGAAAGAAATATATCTTATTTTAGAAGCAAGAATTTAAATCAGAAAATTTAAAAAAGTAATTTGAATGAAAAAGTTCTGTTTAAATGAACCACTGCGAGTGAATATTCTTTTTTTACCAGCTAATGTTACACAGTACTTGTGTAGTAGTGGTAACTTCAATCTTTAAAATATTATAAATTGTAAAATAATATTAGAAATAAATTCTTAAAAATATATATAAAAATAATTTATATTGTATAATTGTTGTAAAATTATTTAGTAGCATTTGAACACATGTGAAGAAGATATATAATACTTTTCAGTATATAAACATTATTACAGCTAAACCTTTCCTAATCATCTGTTGCGAGTATGACACTCATGAACATAGAGGGTTTAAAGCACAAACTTTATACTTATATGTATTACCATTTTTTTTATAAAGAGAAGAGATAATTCCGTCTACATTTAGACATCGGATAGTTATACTGCATTTAAGATTTTCTTTTTTTAATGAAAGCATTTAAACTTCCTCGCACACTAAGCAATTCTATATGGCATTACTAGATTTTTTTCAATAAATTACAATTATTATAAGTTAAGATGATACGTTGAACTTTTAAAATGAAATTAACTACATTTTAATTTTAAAAACAAATTATTTGTGACCTTTTCCAGTAAACATCACTTTTTGCGAGTAAAATTTTCAATCAAATATGTTAAACCAAGTACTCTTAAATTAATATTCATACTTCCTTTTCCCTACTGCTCATATTTATATGTGTGGGCGTATGAGCTTATCATTATTCATTTTATAATGATGTAAATGTTAATTTCTTTAATAATATTGAAACGGAGAAAACAAATACACCATGTGTTGTTTCATGATGCCATGCTTATTTAGCGTGTAATATGAAACTTGGAATAAAAATCTAAAAAAAAAAAAAAAATCTTCTGTATATAAATTAACAGCATAATTTTTATGAAATAATTTATGGTTATGTGTTAAATCAAGAACGAAGGATACATAACGTTCATGACCATTTCTAGTTCTGTGAGAAAATTAAAAAATAATAACAAATGAATATGTGCGCATTCATGGTTAACAACTGTAATTAAAGAAAGATAGCTCCTGTCTGCCTACCTGCCAATGTTTTTCTTAGGTGTAGAATGCTACTAAATTTGGGAAATTATTGCGCATAATTTTATTGTAACGAAGGATACAAGAAAGGATTTTTAAAGAAATTCAAGCAGAATTTTTGAAAAAATGTAAAATATATGTATTTTTTTCATAAAAAAAATCCTTCTATATTAAAAAAAGTAATCTGGAATTGAGCCAAAAACGATTTAGCCAATCAAATTCTGCGTAGATATTCCGGGTTATTCTTATCGCTTTTTTACTAGGGAATTTTTTTGAGGAGCTATTACTTTTTTTTCTAGCCATCCTACGGATTTGAAAATCATACCATCAGACGCGAAATATAACAAGCTTTCAGAAATTAAAAAAATTATGACGGTCGGATAATAACAACTCAAAAAATCCTTAAAAATCGAGTAAAAAATATTTTATTGAAAAAGTCATTTCTTTATGTTGTTGCCAATTTCTAAATAAGCGCAAAGGATTATGTTTTACCTAAAAAAAAATGTATTTGCGCGACACTATTAAAAACAATAATGAAAGTTTAAAATAATAATTAAATGATCACGTGTTGAAAGCAGGAAATAAAGAAAATTACGTCATAAAAATTGTGTTTACACATGAATCCTTCTATATATAAAAAAATGTAATGATTTGGAAATGGAACAATGAAAATCTGCGTAGATACCGTGAAACGTATCTGATTGGTCAGAGCTTTCTGACTTTTCTTAGAGGGAATTAACATGAAAGTAGAGAATTTAGATAGGATGGACGCTATTAGGGGTGTTACCAAGGGGAAGGGACCAGGATCTGTCGTCAAGTTTGGCGCCAACTTGGCGATATATCGCCAAATTTGGTGGTCAGAATTAGCTGCCAAAAGTGGCGCCAACTTGGCGCTATTTCCAGTATTTCGCCAAATTTCCATAGACTCCCATTGAAATCCAGTAGCGTTTACTCGCTTGCAAAAAATCAATAAATTGAGATATTGCAATGCAACAAAAATTAATATTAGCTTATGAATAGACCTTAATTGAACTATTTAAATTGTTTTTAAGCACAAACACTAACTATTTACAATATTCTTAACACTATATATACAATTGGTACTTGTTAGTTATCCTGCCGACCAAATTACTGTCGCCAAATTCATATATATTAAACGAGCAAGGGATTTTCCCGATTATTCATACATATTGAATAATCGGGAAAATCATCGTGAGGCGATCCAGAATGGAAACGCGAAACGATTACGTCTGGGGTTGGCTAGGGCGTGATTACGCGGGGGGTTGGTGAGCGTACCGAGCAGGGGGGGGCCCTAGTATAAGAAAATGTTTTGAGAAAAAAATATTTTATTAAATGAATAGTACAATTATGACATTCATGAGATAAATGAAAATGTTAATTGAGAAAGTTAGATATAACATGTTAAGGAAATATATCTCTGTTTAACAAACCAAAATATTAATTTAATTTTCATTCCAAAAAATCATTAGTCTCCATCAAATATATATTTGAAATGTTTTACGTTATGTTAAACTACGAAAACATTAGTTTAATATTCGGCCAAAAATTAACCACCGCGAACCGAAAAAATAACATTTTGTGCAGAAAGACTATCATATTTTCAATAAATGTGGAAGTAAATTATGTGGATATTCTTTAAATTACAGTTTTTTAAAGAGAATGTAAACTAAAAATCATTAAGTAGATTTTGTGAAACAAAACAAAAATAGAGATATTTGTTCACGATTTCGGATAACAAAGGATATCCCATTACTAACATTTTTCTTTTCCACAGAAATGGAGTAATTTAGCTGTCAATTTTAGAGAAATTACATTAAAACTTACGAAAAAAATATTATCTCGGAAACTAAATCACATTTTAAAATTCTGGAAGCTTATAGGATGGCCTCGAATAGATACCATCAACTAATGATAATTTCATCGCGCTGCGTTCTCTATTCAAGAAGAAAAAGTTGTGAAATACAAACAAACATTCAGATTTTAATATAATAAATATTGGGAGGAAAAGTAGCACGGAATATATCAGTTATTAAATACACATTTTTGCAAAATAAAACGATCATCAAAATACAAATAAAAAATTCTTTGAGATTTAGAAATTTGAATTAGATAAATATAGGTATCATGATATTTTCCACGTAAACAAAAATCATTCTATTAAAACACATACTGTATAAAAGGATACGTTTTATAATTATTTTTATGAAAAAATCCTTTTACAAGAATATGCTATCAAACGATCTTTTACAGAGTTTTTGAGCAGTGAGAATTTTAATTAAAATTGCTGAGACGGCAAAAAAGAAGTACTTTAGATGCATAATTGGTATTTTTTCTAACGCTTTTTTATCTCATTAGAAAACTATGCACGGAATGAGAGTAATAAAATACCAAAAATACAGAAAGAAAAGCTTTAGACATTTTGAATTTGAAAGGCATATTGAAATCGGCCATCGTTTAGTAGCAGATTTTTAATGAATATACACAATGATGTAGTTTTTATTTTTCCGCTATAGAGCCTAAAAAATTGTATTTTTTTACTCAGGATTTTTTTATTGTAAATATTGTCTATTCTTATGAGACAGGCGTGTATGAAATATTAAATACGGAAAATTTGCAGATTTATTGCTAGAAGGCTTCGAAATAGTATCACATATTTCAAACGAGTTAAATGACAAAATACTGTAGGTATTTGAAGTCTCTCTCGTATTTAACAAATCACAACCAGCTTTTGAATGTATAACTATCTTCAAAAAATCTTCAACAACAAGCAGTGTTTTGTTTACTTGCCTTTCTTGAGGCAGTGAGTTTTATCAATATTCTAAAGCATTGATCATATGGTAGCTGAAAGTAAATTTAAACTGCTACAGAACACCGTAATATGTACATAGTTATTATTTATATTAAAATCATTAAAATTACAGACATTACATTACAATTACATAAAACATTAAAAACATATTAAAATTGGACGTTTCGGATTTACATGAAAATCCCTCATCAACAAACATTTTTCTTAACGTAAGTCACAGTTCAAAAATATCAACGCATAGAAAATGCAACGCATCAAAATGTGGAGGACAAAGTTACAGTTAGTCATAGGCGTAACTAGTGGGTGGGCCGGGTGGGCACGGCCCACCCCAGTCAGCTCCAGTGCCCACCCCAGAATTTTAAACTCATGTGGAAATATTATGACGCAATAATTCTAATTTTGCATATTCCAACCCAAATCTTTGTAAGGTTGCACAGTACACAAACAAATGTAATACACATATATTATTGAATTGCGCATTCAGAGGTAGTTCTTGTGCATGTGAGTATGGGGTTGTGTTATGTGACGGGGGGGAAGGGGGCACTATCTAAAGGACAATTCTTCTATAGCATGGAAGCATCAATGATCCAGAAAGAACAAAATTAAATATTACATGAAGGATTTTTTCTTCACAAGCTGGTGGGGAAAACATAGTTTCAAGAATTGCAATTTAGCATCCTTTTGACAAAGTCACAAGTCTGTTGAAAGGGGGACGCTGATATCTATCCCCAGTATATCTGCCCCCATACGTCACAGCAGAAGGGGATACATATCCAGGTTCACTTTCTTCGAGAGTCGGATATCCGACCCCAGTATATCTGCCCCCATATCAGAAGGGGCCATATATCAAAAACTAGTTCGTGTTACTTTCGTCGAGACCTGGATAACCGTCCCCTGTATGCCTCCGTACGTCATCTTGACGTCATAGCAGAAGGGGACATTTATCAAGGGGTAACATATCCGATGCTTGGACGTTTTACTTTTGAGTAGAGCATTGGATATCCGACCCCTGTATATCTGCCCCCATACGTCATCTTGATGCCACAGCAGAGGGGACACATATCCAGTGCTAGAACATTTTCACGCTCGTCAAGAGTTGGATATCCGACCCCTGTATATGTATCCCCTTTTACAAAAATCCGTAGACGTCATTCAGATTATAACACACCAATTAAATACATATATATACATAATTGAAACAATATAAATATTGTTTGAATTATGTATTGTTACATTTAATAACAATACATAATTGAATTTTGTTATCTATAATATATGTATTATGTTTCAATGTATTGAATACAATATATCTATTCAAATTTGTAATGCAAAAAGTATTTGTTTTAATCATTTTTTCCCATTTTAAAATAAGTTATAGTAAGATGGCTAGAAATTATTTTCAAATGAAAAACTATATATATTATTGCTGATTTTCCATCTGTGCTTAATTCCTGTTGATAGCACATACGAACAAAACAATAACGAAAAATAATGTCGATTGCACAGATTATAAAACACTTTCCAACTATTTTTACTTATTGCATTTATCCACCTTCAGTTTTCCGAAATATATTCTGTACTTTCATTAAATACTAAAGATTAAGTAAATTTATTTTAATTTGTTCGAGAAAAACATGATCAAAATGTACTTCAAATAAATTCTGCCACTAGACCGTAATGTATCCAAATTCTTTTGTGTATTCCATGTAAAAACTATAAATGCCAGATATAGCATTTTTTTTAAAAGGAACATACTGTATAGTATTTCTTACTACCCTTCTCAAATCAAAGGGATGTACTTACTGACATATTTCTGAAATCATTTTTATCCTGAAACGCATGAAATTGGCAGGTGTTGTTATTCAGAAACTATGTAATCAAAAGACGTTTTCCCTTTTTTTGGTAAAGACAGAAGAACTTTCTTGAAATGCTGTCAAAGTCGGCGTTTAAACCGAATTCCCTACACGGAAGCGCGAGAAAGGGGAAATACTTGTCACGTGAAAACAATTGCTTATCACTCGATAGGTAATTTATTTGCCAAACGCTATTCAATTGCAAATCCCTTCAATAATCAGGCTTGCCAATTTTATACCTTTAAATTTAAATATGAGTTAGAAAATGTCTCAGAAAGTTCCACACTGTTGAGCAAGGAATTTGAAAGCTACCTTAATGACATATATCAATTTTGTGGTTTTTATTTGTCAATATTTTCCCGAAAGTTAGAGCACGAATGGACAGATAGTAAAAAAAAAAATCATAAAGTCATGCCTCACACATAGATTATTACACACTTTCCAACACGACGAACATATACATTAAGCTACATTTTACGCTATACCTTTTTTACGCTTGTTTGTTTCTTTAGCCTTGTAAAATGAGTATAAATTCTATACATAAAGTGTTCAATGGAGAACAGAGTATAGTATATATGTGCTTAGCTAAAACAACCCGGATAAAAAATAATTCTGCTCGAGTCATGCGCATATACCAGTAACCTCTCTGAATGCGAAATTGGAGAATGAAAATTTAAAACTATGCCAGTTTTTATCGAAGGCGGATTGACCGGGGGAGCGGTTAGGTGTCCTTTTCCCCTTCCTTCCACCCGTCTTCAACATATATAATATATTTTTTTTAAGTGTCCATAGATTGCGAAACGAAATGGTCGAGTTTTGCTATCTTAGTCTCCGCCCCCTCTCCCCGAAAATGTTTCGTATCTGCTGACTCGACGGTCGAACAATAGTGACTTACTTATGTAGCTGCTATGTGCTATATGATTCGGACGAAATTTAGACAGAGAGGAAATTTCTGTGGACCAACTCACAGTGGGTAATTCTAAAAATCTAGGTGGTAAATAATCAGCTTTCAACTTATAGTTAGATACCCTATATATTAAAGTAGGAGGACGATTATGGATGTCTGGACATGAATTTAGTAAGTCAAGTTTATCAGAACAGGAACTCTTACATATCATTACATGTGGCTCACAATTAATTTATTTGCACTTCCATTGATTTTAAATCATTATCATATACTATCAAAACATGTGGCTTTGATCGCGTAATTGTTGAAGTAATTGTGAAGTGGTATTTGTGTGTCGATTTTCATTAGGAAATTTTATTGCCACAGATAATTAAAAAATTACTAATTAAGTCACATTTTGAGCAAACTTCATTCTTATACTGCATTAGACGAACATGAGACTTAAATGAATGAGAAAAACTAAAATTAATTCCAAATAAATGGTAATTGAGAGTATATATTGAAGGTTTTTCGCTCATTTCATGTTTTATTTGAAATTTCGAATTTTTTGTAACCGTTAATTTACATCTTAAATGTAATCGCCGTGCCAAATTTCAAGCTTCTATTACAACTATATCGCAGAAATCACAATTTTAGAATGTATTTTGTTCCTGCAGAGTTAAAAAATTCTGAATTTTTAAAAACTTTTCTGTGGATGCATTTATGTCTTTGAAGTAAGAGATATGTAAAATTTCAAGTTTCTATCACTAACAATTTCATATTAATTATAGGTTAGTAGGGCTCCTGTGGAGCTGTGCGGCAGGGGATCTGGGGATAAGGGATCGGGGATATGTGCGGTGGTGGATCGGGGATCTGTGGGGCGGGGGATCGGGCGTCAAATATAAGACGAGGGGATTATTTCGGATTTTTTTAAATTAATTTTAATTGGGGGACTTAGAAAATTTCGAAGCATTTTTTTTTTCGCGGAGAAATATCTACTAGAATACGATGCGAGTTTCAACGGATTCATTTTAGCGAAATAGAAATTTATTTAATTTTAATTTTAATTGAGGGACTTAGAAATTTTCGAAGCAATTTTTTTTTTTTTAACAAGAGTATGCAGTATGAATATTAGAGTTATGTAGTAGAAGTGAATGCAAAATAGTATTTAAAATAAATTAAAAATGCTAATTAAAATTACTCATTAAGAGATATGTTAATGAAGGAACTTAAGAATTTAAGCGAGATTATTTTTTCTCAACTAGAATATGCACTTTGAGTATTAGAGTATGTAGAAGTATGGTGGAAGTGAATGAAAAATAGTATTTAAAAATTAATTAAAAATAGTAATTAAGAAATAAATTAAAAATAGTAATTAAGAAATAAATTAAAAATACTAATTAAAAGTTGATCGGTCTTAAAAATTTTTGGGGTAAGAGGTGGGTTTTAATTAAATGAATTCGATACACATTATGCTAAAAATACAGGGCCCCCATAAGAATTATACTGCACTAAATTTAATAGCTCCCCCCCTTTTTTCCCCCAATAGCCCTTCGATATAATTTAGGCTAACAATACACACTTCGAAAAATACAGAGTGCCCACAAAAAGTATACGAAGAATTTTAACGTTAATGCATAATAGTAAGTAACAATAAATAAATAAGAACGAAAAATGCGTCATAGTATAGTATATGAAACACTTTCCAAATGCAATCGGAATTTTATGCGAAATAAGTAAATAATATAACTTTACTATCTAGTGCAAGTTAGATTTTACTTTCGAATGTTTAAATTTACGTTTGGAGAAGTGAAAATGGATATGAAAGGTAAAAAAAAGGGTACGAAGAATTCAAATGTTAACATAAAATAGTAAGTAAGAAAGTAAACAAGAACGAAAAATGATGCGTATCGGTATAGTTTATGAATCATCTTCCACAATTATCGAAATGATATGTAAATAAAATATAATTTTACCATATAGTGCATTAGTTAATTAAAATAGTTAAAAGTTACAGGGACGCTTCGAAAGAAACTGGAAAAAGTTATAGATATTAACCCCTTCACAAAAATTGGAGAGATCTCCTTTTGAATAAATGGCCTAGGGTCCTTCAAAAAAATCCAATGAATTCACGTTACGGAAACCTTTCATAAAATCAGTTAATTAACCTCCCCCCTTTTTTCCCCATTCGAAGTGAAGACCGACATTACACTATAGGGGCTCTTGACAAAATAATGGGATACGTGCCCTATTTGAATAAAAAGACCCCTTGACAAAAAATCGCAGGAGTCCCCTGTTTGAATAAAAAGCCCTTCACAAAAAATTCGGTCATTATCTATAATAAGGCTTGGAAAGTACTTTGGTATACAATTACTTTGATAGTTAAACGGTATTTTTTCGAATATCTGTAGAATTCACCATAGTTTTAAAATTAAATAAAATGCTTACTAATTTCCACGTTTATGTTTTTTGTAACTTGTATAGTAAAGTATAGTAAAATTATACTAAATTGGGTTTTTAGTATTCTGACTTAAAAATTTCTTTTGATTAATGAATAGGATAAATAAATAACTTGCCTGACAAACCTTTTGACTTTGTTTTTATAAAATATGTATTCTACTATTTAGTTTGTCTATTATTTAAAAAAAATGTTTTAAATGTTTAAAATACATTTTTACCATATTAAAACTTATATATAAACGTTTCTTACCTAAAATTTCAACCATGATGTATTGGACTTGACCCAAATTTGAACTTCTGTGGCACTTGTCTTAAAAGGAGTGAACGGTAACGTGTTCGCTTAAATCGCAAGACCATGGGATACTGTGACGTCATTTATAAGGGGTATGGTAGTAGACATAATGTATAGGTATAATTGAAATGAACATGTTTCGTCTAATTGATTTTTAAAATAAAATACAATTTAAATTATTTGTTTTTATAATACATAGTGACTGTATGTCACATGGTCTCTAACGTCAGGGATTTTCCACCACGTGGTAGATTAGTAAGATCACGTGATTTGACGACATCACTGATCGCGATAACACTCTAGATAAGATTCACTGATAAGAACACATTTCAATTAATTTCTTCCAAAGCAAGTTTACGACCTAGTTGTAGGGTGCACTCGAGGTATGTAGATATATAGTAAGTTAGTAGTAATATATTTTTTAAAGTTATTTTTCTTTATGTAGGGGTAGGCAAAAAGGAAAACACAAATTATTGCATTTTAAGTTAAATCTTTAATAATATAAAGACTTCCACCCACAGAAACGCATCCATACTTTTAGTTATTTTCATACAGACTTTAAGATATATGTTCTTTCTCTTACCATAACACATAACATTGTGCGCGGGAGGAGTCGACGGCAGCCGAGTATAACGGTAATCAGACTGAAGCAAAGCCCCACGAGTACATTTCAGGAAAGAAGGGTCACAAGGATGGCCTAACTCCAGAGACTAAGCGTAATCCTTTTGGAGATTCGGACGTAGCGGGCGGTAAATCGTACCCGAATCAAAATACGGAAAAACAAAAACGCAAGTTTCTGGTGCAGACGGAGAGGTCTAAGACAGGCACGTCCCATGTCTGAAGCACACACAAAGTGAAACTTCACGGAGACGGGTCGCCCGAAGTTCCTCAGCAGGGGAGTAAGCAGAAAGCAACCCAGAGTGCTAGTGAGCGACGTAATGGTTCTGATAAATCCTCTCGAAACAAGGTTAGACGGGTAACCCGACGATCCTCAGCTGGGGATTAAACGGAAAGTGTCCAAGAGCGCTAGCAAGTTGCGTAAAAAGAGGAAAAAGAAAAACTCTTAGAGCTCTAAGGACGATCGTGAGGGAAGTAAGAAAGATTCGAGGAAGAGCAAAGTCCAATCTCATGATTCGGACGCGTCTTCCGTAGACGATCTTCCAGAAACCCAGCTAGGTGGATTAATGGCTGATGAGGACGGCTCTTGGTCCAAAGTTGTGTCCAGGAATGCAAGGAAGAAACAGCGGGAGATGGATCGGGCGGGACGCCCAAAAGGTGCGAATCCCCATCCAAAGGAATCCGCCCAGAAGGGGAAGCAGAAGCCAAAAGCCAAAGCCAAACCTAAAGAGGAACTAGCCCTCATAGTGTGGCCGAAAACACCGGCCACACACTCTGACGTTTCCTCCAATTTCATTCGGACAAAAGTAACTAGCGAAATCGACCCTATCAAGGCCAAAATCAGAATCAGAGGTGCGCGGGATATCTCAGGTTTAGGCATTGTCATTATAACAGATAGCACCGCAGATCTCGAGAGGCTGGAGGCCGAAATAGAGAAGACGGAACTAGTGAGCGATCAATCGATTTCGAGACCGCGTCGACGCACCCCGTTTATCATTGTCTTCGGTGTGGACTCGGATCTATCCAATGCCGACGTGATTCCTGCGATCCTGGAGCAGAATGAGATTCTTCAAGGGGCTTCCCTTGAACTCAGAACTTCGTTCACAGGGAAACGCGGTCGTAATCACGTAATAGCGATTGATGAGAGTTCATATGACCGTGTGGAGCGGGTTCGCAAATTGAGTGTGTGTTGGTGACAGGTGGATTTCCGGCCAAATCAGAGGCCTCTGATTTGCTATTGTTGCTGGAAGTACGGCCACACACAGAAGGTGTGCCGAAATGTGCCCCTGTGTGGGAGGTACGGCGTCTCGGATCACACAACCTCAGAATGCAGTGCGGACGCGCTCTGCTGCCCGAACTGCAGAACCAGGAACGAACGGAGACCAAACGGCAAGCAATTGTCGATCAGTCATGCCGCAGGTTCTAATGAGTCAAATCCACAAGTTGGAGGTCGAACAATTAAGAACAGCGTCATCATGGGGATAAACCCGACTTTCGCACATCTTAATTGCCACCTTGCTATGGCGGCCGCAAACCAACTGGCTCAGGATACTCTGTCGCAAGAGACAGACATCATTTCACTCAATGCACCATACGTAGGCGAGGGCTCCGTCACCGGTACGCCTAGGAACTACGCGCAAGTTCACTCGGCGGGTAACTTTTTTCGGGCGGCCTTCTGGGTGAGCAAGCGAGTGTCCTTCTGCACGGTCTTGAGACACCCGGATGTGGTGGCCATCCCCTGCAAGTGGCCGAGCAGTTGGGTACTGGTAATAACGTGTTACTGTGTCCCTTCTGAAGATATCAACCTCGTTCTCGAACCGTTGGATACGCTGTTGATGCAATACCCGAATGACAACGTCGTTCTGGTTGGAGAATTCAATACAAAGACCACGATTTTGGGCAGCGACCCACGGATCCCAGAGAGCGATCTCTGATTGCCTTCGCCTCGAACGCAAACCTTGAAATCGTTAACGACCCGGACGGTCCTCCCACATTCCTTGGCCTTCAAGGGAAAGGCTGGATCGACGTCCTTCTCGTCCATTTCTGCGCCAGTCGCATTGCGGATTGGAGGATCTCCGACATCGAAAGACTCAGTGACCACCGTCTCATGCTATGGACCTATGAAGGCAGGCTGAGGTCAACCTAGAGGAACCAACAGACGTTGGTTCCCAAGGGACTTAGTCTTGGATGAGTTCCTCCGTGATCTGCAGACAGCGGATCTGAGATGGTACGATTTCGCCACCCCAGAGGAGGGTGTTGAACACTTGATGTCAACTTTGGTGAAGCTGTGTCAGAAGCACAAACGCCGAAAGCTTGTTCGTCGCAAGGGTGCATGTTGGTGGACAACTGCGTTGACCAGCATCAGATCTCGTTTGTGCACGCTGAAGCGGCTCTACCAGAATAATCTGGAGCCGACTCGGAGAGCGACACTTGGCGCCCTCTTTAAGCGTAAGCGAGCAGAATACAAGAAGTCGATCCTGCGCACAAAACGTGCCTGGTCCAGGAAATTTAATTCCGAAGAACCTGTCACGGATAGGCCAGGCCAAGTAGTTGATGTGGTAAAGGGTTAGTCGAGACAGGAGGCGCCCGTTTTGCTGGTCCTTCCCTCCGGTGAGGAAGTCTCCACCTGGGAGAAATCTCAGGATGCACTTGCTAGACACCATTTCCTACAGGCCGCCGAAACCTCGCGGGTCGAAATCATTAGGACCGGCGAACCGGACTGGTTCACATTGGAAGAGCTGGAGCTTGCAGTCGAATCGCTGCCGCCTAACAAGGCACCCGGCCACGATGGTATCAGTTTAGAGATCGCCCGTAAGGTACTCCAGTTCCATCCTCAATGGTTACTGGCCTTGTATAACCACTGTTTGAGGAAGTCTTGTTTTCCGCGGACTTGGAAGCGGGTGGTTGCTGTTTACTTTGCCAAATCCGGCAAGGAACCGAGCGACCCAGATTCCTACCGTCCGATTTGTTTACTCCCGACCCTCGGGAAGATTCTAGACAAGTTGTGCGCAGCAAGATTGGCGCTCTATCTAGAGACCAACGGTAAGATCCACCCGCATCAGTACGGCTTTCGCAAGAATGTCAGTACCGTAGAGGCGCAACGAAAGGTGTTGCACTACATAGCCGTATCAAAGAGACGTGAAGCTAACACATGTCTGCTTACGTTAGACATCAAGAGCGCTTTCAACAGCCTACGGCGAGCCGCTGTCCTCCAATGCTTGAAGGACTACGGCGTTGAGCCGTATCTCCTGGGGATGATCGACAACTAAACCTGGTATCGTTCGATTATCCTCCACGACGGGAGCACTACTACAACGTAGGCGTTCCTCAGGGGTCGTGTCTCGGCCCGACTCTCTGGCTGGTTGTAACAAACGTCCTTTTGGACGATTTGGATCGCTTGCCAGTTCCAATTGACGAGAAGTGGGCTGTCCAGACCTTCGCTGATGACGTCTTTGTGGTACCACGTCAAAAGGCGGTCATGAGGTTCGCGACTGTGCTCAGACCGGTTCTCTCGAAGATCCACAGCTGGGTGATGGATTTCGTCCTCACTTTCAGTTACGCCAAGTGCTGCCACTCAATCGTTCCTCCCAAGGGCACCTTTCAAGTACCAGCCATCGACGCCCATCCGTATGGCAGGCCACAAGGTAGCACATCGATAGAACATACAGTACTTTACGATTGACAGCCATCTTAGTTGGATGCCCCACCTGGACCAGGTTCAGGAAAAGACGTTCAAGGTACTTCACAAGATGAACCGACTTACTGCAGTGAGCTGCGGAATCAAGCCGCACCTCCGCAAGATGCTCTACGCACTAGTCTGGTACAACGGTAAAGTAGTGTTGAAAAATCGGTCACTAAGCGCGCAGCGGGGTCTACTGCTGTGCGTTACCAAGTGTTACAAGACGGTTTCGACGGATGCTCTAAACGTGTTGGCAGGGGTTTTGCCTCTCGACCTACGTTCAGAGCTGGACCGAGACTTCAAGTCTCTGGCCCGTTGGAACGCAAGCATTGACGGCACTGGGCTAAACCCCGGAACTGTCGAGCTGTGGAAACCAACTCTCAACAGAGACGACTTTCGGTGGATCCCATGGACTTAAGACCTCACCCTAAAGACGACGTGTTCCTACTACACGGACGGATCCAAGCAAAAGAACGAGACCGTTGGGTGTGCGTTCCTTGCTGTTGTCGAGGGCCTAATCGAACGTGAGAGTCAGTTTCGTCTCACGAATGGTGCAGAAGTATTTGTGGCGGAGGTTCACGCGATCAAAGAAGCAATAACAGACGCCCATCTGCGAGGTCTCAGTGAGCTCGATCTCTACTCAGACTCGAGATCGGTGCTCCAAGCGCTTAATAGCCTGGTGCCAAAACACAAGGCAATTGTTGAGATTAAGGAATTGGTGAAGCAAACTGGAGTCGAGCCTCATCTTCGCTGGGTTCGTGCTCACGTCGGTCACGTATACAATGAACGTGCGGATGCGTTGGCCAAGGCAGCCACGACACGACAAACTGTCTACGTGGAGATCAGGAAACCGCGCCGCCAGGCCAAGAAAATTCTTCTGGGTCGGGCCGTAGCATCTTGGCAAGAAAGATGGACCTTTCTGAGCACGGTCGAGCGACGTATGAGGTTTTCCCGCGGGTCCGCACTCGCAGACTGCAGGGAGAATTCTATGTGAACCAGGCCCTTACGGGACATGGCGCCTTCGGCGACTTTCAGAGACGCCTCTTCGGAAACATCTCAGTATATTTCTTCGGAACGCGCGTCAGCACAGTCAGACACTGTCTGTACGAGTGCAACTTCTGGTGGTCCGAGAGAGAAACATTCTTTCCTCGTGACTTCCGGACTCGAACGCTGCATGACTTATGTCTAGACGGTTATTGCCGCAAGGGAGTGAGGCTCATAGTCCAGGACCTCCTTGTTAGGTCACTGGACCGCAATCTGGGTCGTCGAAGGGCAGGCCGAAGCGCAAATGCTTTTCGTGGTCGCCGACCACGTTTAAATGCAAATCAACCAGCCCGCGGCATTTGCGGCGCTGGAGGTCATGGTGCATAATTAGTGGGTTAAGAGTCCTACTCGAGAACCCACAGGTAAGGTAAACAGGTAGGTATGATTTCCTTATCTCTATGTGTTGTGTTATGTTTTGCATGCAGTAGTGTATATATGTAGTAGTGCATTTATGTCGTAGTTATATATATGTAGTAGTGCATGAATGTCGTAGTTATATAAATATGGGTATGATCTCCTCGAATGGGGTCGCTTGACCACGTCCTAGTTTCGCCTATGGGGTTCTGTCTCGCGGGAAGCTATTCTAGTGGGGGACAACCTTAGCCAAGGCGTGTCTGTGCGTCAGGGACTAACTTTCTTCGAAGCCCCGGGTTGGCAAGAAGCACCTTCTGCTCGCCACGTCCGATGAACTAGTCGCTTCCTCCTTCCCTAGGATTTGATAATTGGAAGGCGTGATTACAGTACTGGGTCGTGGGGTGTTTCGGCAATGGCCTACAATCCGAATCCTCTTATGAGGTTCTGGCAACAAGGCCGTCGGGTCGTCTCTGCGTCCGCCCAAGTGTCAGGTGGTGGTGTCCTGCACTTGGGCTCCACCGCAAGTCGCAGCGTCCGCTGAACTTCACTCATTTGGGTTAGGGTGAGAGGCGCAGGTAGGATTCGGCCCCCGTCTTTCCCCAGGCCAAAGAGCACCACCTTGGAGGTGTCCGGGTAAACCGGCCCTTCTTGTTCGTGACCTCGTATAGGCTAACCAGAGCCCGGAATCCGCTGTGAACTAGACTGCCTTCGGCAGCCGTAGCTTATCATTACCATAACACATATGGATTTTTTTAAATGTATGTCACGTGACTATCTAAAATTATAATAAATTAATTCGCTAATCACAAATTTTATTTCATAACCAATCACCTATACTAATTTATAATTTTTCAACCATGTACATAACCTATAATTATAAAATTCAAATTTTTTGTTAAGGATTCGCCAATAACTCATGCGATAAAACGTTTGCGAAACTAAAAATTGTATATGATCCGTGTTCAATTTGTAAAAAAGTATTAGGTTAGAAACGCACACGTGACCATAATCACCTGTAAGGTGTATACAGAGGAGCTACACATGTGGAATGTAACTTGAACTATAAGCAATGTAAAACAATCCCTGTTATATTCCATAACTTGAAAAATTATGATAGTCATCATATTATAACAAAGCTAGAAAAATTTAAAGATCTTGAAATCGATGTGATTGCGCGTACGCTGGAAAATTATATTACTTTTAAAATCAGAAAGCCAACATGTCTTATTCATAAGGACTTTTTAGTTTCATTCGTTTGCGTCGGTTTTGAGCCCGCGAACTTGAGCTCGAATTTATTATTTTATTATTGATACGCTAACTATTGGGCTGTCCGTGCCCTGATACTTTCTCACTTTCTTATAAATACTATCTATTACAATCACACTTTTTTACACTCGTGTTGTATCATTCATAAATATTTTTTATTCTAAAAACACCTCGAAGAATACTTTTTAAAGAATGAAATTAAGTTTTAGAGAATTTATAACGGAATCAAAATAATTATAAAGTTTCATTATAAAAAATTTCAGACACATTGTAAAATAATCTTTTATTCTCGAAGAATACTTCTTTCACGAAATAGATTCCCTTTTAAATTTTTTTAATCAGGAAAAAAACTAGTTCTATACAAAAAAGAATGTATTTCGAATAGGAATTCCTCTTTAGTACACAATGCTTTAACACATGTACCGAAATTTGTAGAATTTTTCAATGCTGCTATCACTGGATATTAGTTTAAGCTTTTCAGTTTTAAATATTAGTGAGAATATAAATTGAAAGTGATTGCGTGGTTGTAACCCTAGCAAAATCTAATCATGACTCAATGTTTTTTTTTTTTATCTTAACCACTGAATCATGATTGCGTACCTTCGAAAGAGTATTTAAAGAAGAGGTAGGCTAATTTCATTAAATGAACTATGCTTCAGTCTTTGCTTTTTTGGAAAAGAACTTTTATTATAAGACAAAGCGGTTTTATTTATATCTCTCTATATACTTGCATGTCAGATATTATAGAGTAAAGCGATTTTGTTTATCTCTCTCTATATACATGCGTGTATATCGCATATCTGATTTTATAGGTCAAAGCGAATTTTTTATCTCTCTCTCTCTCTCTCTCTCTCTATATATATATATATATATATATATAAAATGTATATCGCATGTCTGATATTATAGGGCAAAGCGATTTTATTTATCTCTCTTTATATATATATGCATGTCTGATATTATAGGACAAAGCGATTTTATATATATCACTCTACATTTGTATATACCTTTGTGTAATAGGTGTGTGATATTTATTTCAAAATAATTATTAATTATTTTGAAATAAATATCACACACCTATTATACAAAGGTATATACATATACAAAATAGAGTGATATATATAAAATCGCTTTGTCCTATAATATCAGATATACATATATAGAAAGAGAGATAAATAATATCACATATACGATATATACGTATATATCTTATATCTATAATCATTTATTTATTATAATAATTTTTTTTTCTTGAAATATAAATTTATATATGTATTCCCTTTTAAATGTAAATGCTTTAATGAAAATTAATAAAATATTCTATCTTCTAAAATATTTTAGGTAGCTTTCAATACAAAAAGTTACCTATTGCAGCCGTACGGGAAATCATTTATTTAAAAGTGCTGCGCACATGACGGAAAATCCTCTATTTCCACCTACCGCCGAAAGGATGCGCATTCTCATCTAAACGAACCTCCGACACGTGTTCACCGTATAGTAGGCATGAAGCGCATGCGCTGCAAAGTCTTTTAGTTCCATCTTTCACAGGGGAGTCACTCTGTTCAAATAAATCATCTTCCGAACGAAACTCCCACACGTGTCCCCGCTGCCTCCGGTACCATATAGTAGGCGTGACGTGCACGCCAGCAAAATCATTTAGTTCCACTTTCTAACACCAGGGTACGCCATTTGTTAGATTCGAACATCCGACACGGGTACCTGTTGTATCAAGGTAGTTGGATGAACCAATTACCGTCGAAATCGGGCCCATAGAACTCGAGAAAATTATGGGCCCCTGGCGGTGGAAGGTAAAACTAAAGTCTTTAACGCGATCGAAAAGTCGAATTAACCATAGCCCGTCGTGATCGGGCCCGTAGAACCCGAGATAACAAAGCACTGTTAGAGAAAAAAAGCTTGTAGTGTTTCCCGCCAGGGGGCGCTTGATCAAGTGCTCAACAACAATTCATTTACTTTGTTTGTTGGTATGCATCAAGTAAATACGGGTTGTGTACTTTTATTAGGAACATAAATTTAGTTTTTACGAAAATCGTTATTTGAAATTTCCGGTATTCTCTATATATAACATTACGATACGGGAGAAGCTAAAAATGTTAAATTTCTTAAATGGAATTTGTTTTGTGCAAATCAGAGCAAGGCCTTAACACCCCCCCCCCCCACCTACCCAAACCCGCAAATATAACGAATAATTTGTTCAAGGAAATCCTCTTCCCCTACATTAACGGGATCATTAAAAAAAAGAATTATATTTTTCTGATAGTTAGAACATAACGCTAAAATAGCCGCCAGATGGCACCCCTTCCCATCCTCAAATTCAAATCTATATCTTAATTAGTTATACTTGTTCATTAGTAAAAATTGGCAATTATTTCCTTTCATTTTCGCAAAGTATATGGAGGGATCGCCAGAGAAACGAATATCTTTGTAGTTCAGTGTTTAATGTAAGCCGATCCATGTCTGAAACTTTCTCGGATTTTTTTAACGTTGTAAAATGCACATACATGCATACACACATGTATGTGTACATGTGGGGGATACATGCATACACACATGTATGTGGGCATACATGCATGTATGTGTACATGTGGGGGCATACATGCATACACACATGTATGTGTACATGTGGGGGCATACATGCATACACACATGTATGTGTACATGAGGGGGCATACATGCATACACACATGTGCATACACATGCATACACACCACCATATTTTTGCAGTTTTTTGTAAAAATTAAGGAAAATTACCGGCCGAATTTTACAAAAATTGCATTATCGGATGTCGAAAATGTTTCTACTTATGATTAAAAATTTCAATCAATATCTTAATTAGTTTTCTTAAAATTCGCTAATTAATAAATAAATTTCAAGTGTGTTCATTTCTACTTGCAAATTGAGAACAGATGTTCTTTTCTTTAGTCATTTTATTAAAAAAGATGGCATTTTCGATGCGATGTTTAATGAGATTCTAATTAATATCGTGGGTAATTATCAATATATTAGAATTCTGAGTCCCAGGTGCATCAGATCAGGCCTTGTACTACATAAATCTAAATTTTCTTACTTCTAGGTGCGCTACATTTCGTTGGCCATCGTAGACACACAGACACACACAGCAATTTTGTTTTATATTAGTACTAGCTACACTCCCGGCATTGCCCGGGCCAAAGATAATAACAATCTCAGAGCAAGGCGTTAACCCCCTCCCTCCCTATACTCGCAAATATAACGAATAATTTGTTCAAGAAAACCACCTTCACCTACATTAACGCGATCATTAAAAAAATATTTAATTTTTTCTGATAATTAGAACATAACGAAGACGCTACGCTAAAATAGCCGGCAGAGGACAACTTTACCCATCCTCAATTTCAGATCTATATCTTAATTAGTTATCTAAATTTTTGTTCATTAGTAAAAATTGGCAATTATTTACTTTCATTTTCGCAAACTAAATGGAGGGATCGGCCAGAGAAATTGATCTCTTCGTAGTTTAGTTTTTAATGAAAGCAGATCCCTGTCTGAAACTCTCTCCGATTTATTTCACTGGCGCCGGCAGATTTTTGGCAGTTTTTTGCATAAATTAAGAAAAAATACCGGCCGAATTTTTCAAAAATCGCATAGTCGGATGCAGATTTTTTTTTTCTACATATGCTCAGAAATTTTCAAATTGATATCTTAATTAGTTTTCTTAAAATTCGCTAATTCGTAAAATAATTTCGAATTCATTCATTTCCGCTTGCAAATCCCAACAGCAATTCTTTTCTTTAGCCATTTTCATTAAAAAGATGGCATTTTTGATGCGATGTTTAATGAGAATATAATTAATATGATGGGTAATTATCAAAATATTAAAATTCTGAGACTCAGGTACACATGGCCAGACCTTGGGCTATACACACCTAAATTTTCAGACTTCTAGGTGGGCTAGATTTTGCTAGCCATCGCAGACAAACACACACACACACACACACAGAGCGAAACTTTCTTTTATTAGTATAGATATAGATATAGATATAGATATAGATATCTGATATTTGTCATGCTGTAACGCTCTTATTTATGAACCTATTTGGTTGTGACTGAGTATGTGTATAGGCCATACCAAGGTCTCAACCGAGTTCGTTGGTCAGCTTCATCCACCATCTTGTTTCAAAATGGCGGCCAGTTAATTTTTTTTAATTTATTAAAAACTCAAAAAGATGAACAAAAAAATTATAAATTTGAAAAATTGTTTCCGTTAAGTGTTAGATTGTGATACAAGGATTACGGATCAGTTTCTGTTTTGATTTTATCTTAAAAAAAAAAAAAACGGCTGAGATATGGCAGTTTGAAATTCTAGGGAGGCTGACATTTTGAAACAACCTGATTTTTGTTATGCTATAACTCTCGTATTTATGAACCGATACGAATGTGACTGATCATGTGTACAGAACATGCCAAAGTTTCGACCGAGTTCGTCGGCCAGCATTATGCGCCATCTAGTTTCAAAGTGGAGCCCAGTTAAAAAATGTAAAAAGATGTTCTAAAAGATGTGAAATAAAATTATAAATTTCAAAAGTTGTTTCCGTGAACTGTTAGATCATGATACATGGATTCCGGAGCATATTTTGTTTTGGCTTTATCTTAAAAAACGGCTGCGATATAGCTGTTTGAAATTCCATGGAATATGGAAGCTACCTTTTCCCCCCGGTGCAGGACGGAATGACTTTTTTGAATACTTTTTTCACATTTGATATGAAAATTATAAGTTTTGATTTGACTAAGAGATTTACAGAAATATTTATTTTAAAAAAATTACTAATTTTTTAAAGAACAAATGTCTATTTTTTATGAGTACAGAAACTATGTAATCGAATGATGTTTTACCTTTTTTTGGTAAAGACAGAAATTTCTTTCAGAATATACTTTGAAAGTTGGCGTTTTGAATCGAATTTCCGGACGCGGCAGCGAGGGAAAGGGGAAAAAGTGGTCGTCACGTGACAACAATCATTTGTAACTTGATAAATAATTTATTTATCACAAATGTAGTACTCAATCCAATTTCCATCGTTTTTATAGTCAGGCTTGCAAATTTTATGCGTTTATGTTTAAAAATGTGTTAGAAAAAGTAGTCAGAAAGTTTCAAGTTGTTCAGGAGGGAATTTGAGAACAACCTTAAATTTTCACTTAATAGTTAGTGAATTTCATACACTTTAGTTTTTCGTGTCCCTGTAGTCGCCGGACCACGCAGTTTCTTAGGCCATTTCAAGAAAGTATATAGCGTAAAATGTAGATATAAAAAGATATAGCGTAAACTGTAGCTTAATGTATATGTTCGTCGTGTTGGAAAGGGTGTAATAATGTATGTGTGAGGCATGTCTTTATAATTTTGTTTTGACTGTCTGTCCGTTCCTGCTCTAACTTTCGGGAAAATATTGACAAATAAAAACCACAAAATTGATATATGTCATTAAGGTAGCTTTCAAATTCCTTGCTCAACAATGAGGAACTTTCTGAGACATTTTCTAACTCATATTTAAATTTAAAGGTATAAAATTGGCAAGCCTGATTATTGAAGGGATTTGCAATTGAATAGCGTTTGGCAAATAAATTACCTATCGAGTGATAATCGATTGTTTTCACGTGACAAGCATTTCCCCTTTCTCGCGCTTCCGTGTAGGGAATTCGGTTTAAACGCCGACTTTGACAGCATTTCAAGAAAGTTCTTCTGTCTTTACCAAAAAAATGGAAAATGTCTTTTGATTACATAGTTTCTGACTAACAACACCTGCCAATTTCATGCGTTTCTGGACAAAAATGATTTCAGAAATGTGTCAGTAAGCACATCCCTTTGATTTGAAAAGGGTCGTAAGAAATGCTATACAGCAAGTTCCTTATAAAAAAAAATGCTATATCTAGCATTTATAGTTTTTACACGAGGTACACAAAAGAATTCGGACACATTACATTACGGTCTAGTGGCAGAATTTATTTGAAGTATATTTTGATCATGTATTTCTTGAACAAATTCAAAGAAAGTTATTTATTCTTTAACATTGCATGAAAGTTCAGAATATATTTCGAAAAACTGATAGTGGATAAATGTAATACGTAAAAATAGTTGGAAGGTGTTTTATAATCTGTGCAATCGACATTATTTTTCGTTATTGTTTTGTTCGTATGTGCTATCAACAGGAATTAGGCACAGATGGAAAATCAGCAATAATATATATATTTTTTCATTTGAAAATAATTTCTAGCCATCTAACTATAACTCGTTTTTAAAAAAGGAAAAAATTATTTAAAAGAAATACTTTTTACATTACAAATTTCAATAGATATATGGTATTCAATACATTGAAACCTAATACATATATTATATATAACAAAATTCAATTATGTAATGTTATTAAATATAACAATACATAATTCAAACAATATTTATATTGTTTCAATTATGTATATATATATGTATCTAATTGGTGTGTTATAATCTGAATGACGTCTACCGATTTCTAGATAAATAAGGACGTATATTAGTTCACGGCAAAAAATAAAAACTGTACGTAACAGGGGATACATATACAGGGGTCGGATATCCAACTCTCGACGAGCGTGAAAATATTCTAGCACTGGATATGTGTCCCCTCTGTTGTGGCTTCAAGATGACGTATGGGGGCATATATACAGGGGTCGGATATCCAATGCTCCCCTCAAAAGTAAAAGGTCCAAGCATCGGATATGTTACCCCTTGATAAATGTCCCCTTCTGCTATGACGTCAAGATGAAGTACGGGGGCAAATATACAGGGGACGGTTATCCAGGTCTCGACGAAAGTAACACGAACTAGTTTTTGATATATGGCCCCTTCTGATATGGGGGCAGATATACTGGGGTCGGATATCCGACTCTCGAAGAAAGTGAACCTGGATATGTATCCCCTTCTGCTGTGACCTAAATGCGACGTATGGGGGCAGATATACTGGGGATAGATATCAGGCGACTCTGTTGAAAGCACTGGGTGGTCATTCCATCTAAAAATAGCAGGATACTTCCTGTCATTTTTTCTTTTTTTTGTGCAAAATAGAAGAAACGACCGTATTACCTACGACCATAGAACATCTGACAACGATTCTTCGTTCGAACAAAGTAACGAGGGGGATAAAATCCAGGAAGTAATTGAAAGATCGGGTGTACGCACGATAGAGGGTTAAAACAGTTAGCACTTATAATGAAAAATATAATGCAAACCTTTATAACAAACATATTTATACAAATAAAAGGAAGTTGTGTGCGTGCGACGCCGACGGCTAACAAAATCTACCGTAAGTAGAAGTCTAAATATTTGGGTCCTGATGTACCTGAGACAAGGATTTTTAATTTTTTAAGACCCGGGACCCCTGGGTCTCCTTTAAGATTTTTGTCCTAAATTGTTAATAACTTGTCCCATTTTTATCCAATCTTCTTCGTTTTGGGAGTCCTTTTTTTTTCTCCAATTAGCTCCCCCCCCATTCATACATTCCAGTTAAGATCCTGGCCCTCTGGGGCCCCTTTGAAGTTTTTGTTTCTTAAATTGTTAATAACTTGCTCCCTTTTAATCCTATCTTCTTCGTTTTGGGGGCCCTTTTTCCATTTAGTTATTCCCTCATATCTACATTCCCATTCGGACCCTTCATCGTAGGGCTCAAAACCATCAGTTGACTCTTTTGAGCCCCCTGCTATAGCTCTCTTAAAGTCATCAATAGTTTTTTTAACAACTTTTTAAGACTTTCAGCTACTACATGAACGACAAAAAAATTCTCCGTACAGGCCCGGGCCTCTCGCGCCCCTTTACGTTTTGTGCCCTAAATTTTAAATAACTTGCAAACTTTTTATCCGATCTACTTCGTTTTAGAAACCTTTTCTCTATTTTGTTAATCCCTAATTTCTATATTCAAATTAGGACCCCGAACTCCTGGGCCCTTGAACTTTTTGTGTGTCATGCATTTTCACCCCCTAATTGTGTCATTATCTCAATGCATAGCTTAAAAGTTGAGTCTTGAACTCCTCTCCCTGGGACCACCCTGATATTTTTATTTGGGCTCTAGGGACCTTTTTAAGTATTTCTTTAATATTTTATTCTAATGATTAATTTATACATGCTTAATTTCGACTATTTGAAGATCTAAAGCGCTACGTGCTAGGACCTTTTAAGATGTTTTCGTCTTAGGTTCCTGCTCAAAACTATCAGTTGGCCCCTTTTGAGCCCTTTACTACAAACCCCATCCCTTAATAATCGTCCGATTTGCTAGGTTTTTTTTCTAACAAATTCTTAGGGCTTCCAACTACTGTTTGAACGACAAAAAAATTTCTCGGATCTCAGCTACCACCAATTTTGAATATTAATCTCCTTTCGTCCCTTGATGCAGCTTCTTTAAAAATGATCCGATTCTCTTTCAATTTTCTTCATAGTTCTAGGGTACTCCAGCTACTTTATAAACTTCTAAACATTTCCTTAGACCTGAGCTACCATCTTTTAAAAATATTAATCTTCTTTTTCGGCATAAACTTACGTTCTCACTTCAGCAATAAATTAAAAATTGCGTTACTATTCAAAATAAGTGGTTAAGTTTAAAGAGAGGGGTGATTTCATCCATAAATTAAATTTTGCGTTAATGTTAAAATTAACTTGTTAAATTTACAGGGGGGCATCTTCCACCCTCTGGGAGTGCATTCTTTTCTTGGGTTCTATAGGCCCGATTTCAACAGGGTTTAGGTCATTCGACTTGATATCGAAAACTTTTCCCTTTATCGAAAACTTTTCCGTTTTTTCCCTTTTTATTTATTATCTAAGGCTCGAGCAACGCCGGTCGGGTTAGCTAGTATTACAATAAAATTGCAATCATTGAATAATCAGTTCATTAACATTCACAGACAGTTTTTATATTAATATTTATTAATATATATTTTTTTAAATCTTCTATTTATAAAAATTTAGGATAGGGGACTTGGCTCTCTCCTACCCCACCCCCATCCCCTCTTCATATACCCATGAGATTTCAAATGCTGTCCGCACATAGTGTTTTTGCTACATTTATGCTTCTTAATCAAATTTCTACTTTTTCAGAACTTTTTCCGATAAATTTCTAAATATGTTTAAAGGAACAATATTTTGTTATGAAATGTAGAGAGTGCAATGAATCAATTAAACTTGAATCAAGATAAAAGAATATTCTTTTTGTCCTAGAATTTAGACACATAGAAACAAAACTATCTTATAAATATAAAACTGAACGAAAGATGTACTACATTATTTAACCATAATACTCTCAAGAACTGCATGTGAAGTATGAAGGTATATGAAAGGAAGAGAACAAATTAGAAAGATGTGTCCAGTGCTTATTTCAGACGACTAGGCTCTGAGGGAGGGGGGGGGGTTACAAAAATTTAAAGAATGTACTTCATTATAGCATTAAAGTTATACCTCGAAAATCTCCATGGTTTCGGCAATATGGAGTAGTAGCAGGGATGTAACAGATTGGGGAGAGGTTTGGCTGCCCTCCACACGCACACAACAACTTCTTGAATCCTTTTAGATTTCACAATATTTAAAATAATAATAGCATCTATATTACATTTAAAATTTCTAAAACTTTGCAATAGAAAATTTTATGACATGGGGATGTGACCTCTTTTTTTCTGTTTATGTTTTGTATCATTAAAGTGGTAGGGAAAATAATCGGATGTTAATTAGCCTCAACAAATAATTTTAAAGCCCCTTGTAACTTTGCTGGCTGGTTAGGGCTCTGAGTGGCACTGTCCTCCTCAAGTCCCAAGACTGGCCCGGCACGAGTCTGAAATAAAAAAGCAACCCCGTCCCGGCCCCGAATTTAATGAAAGAAAATTGGTCCGAGATCAGCCTGGCCCACGCACCGGGCCGGGCTTCTGTTGCTTGCCAGCACTGTGCCCATGCAGATTTCTATAACACTAAATTTGCATTCATACTTTACGGCAGGCGTAAGTAGAGTGGTAAGCTGCAAGTAGCTCCAGTAATTTCAAGACTCATGTATAAAAATTTTGATAAAAAATTTTAATTTTCCAGATATTAAAAAAGGCTACTCACACAAATATAATAAATATAACTGTTGTGAAAACTAATGTAATCAGAGCCAGTGCGAACGCGTATTTGAATGTTCATGTGTGAGCCGAGAGTTGAGATCTAAAGAAGCGCAGAGAGTAGTACTGTTTCAAAGAGGCTGCTTGATAAAGATAGAAATACATCAAAAGTTCGAAAAAAATATCATTTTTCATAAATTACATTATGTGATGTATCAACTTGTATCTATCATAAATTCGGCTTATTCGTATTTTTTTCTTTTTAATTCTTTGTCCACATATATTCTCCTCCTTTTATAAAGAGAGAGGGACTGACAAAGAATTATCACACAACTTGTGATTTTCTTCCAAAAAGTGCAGTTGATGCATGTGGAGAATCCAACAATTGCTAAAAACGGAATCCTATTCATACAACTCATCAACCAAATTCACAACTTTAAAAGTAAAAAAAATCAAATTACTGGATCAATTAACGGAAATAGGCCGTACACATGCTAATTAGTGGGAAGACAGATCACTGAAAAAAGGTATAGAGATTTTACACTCAGCAGGTGGAGTACTGATAAGAATATACAAAACACGACTTGATCTTGAAAGGCAAAGAACGAGAAGGAATCTAAATCCCAATCTTAATTTTTAAATATTTTTCAAGCTAAGTTGGAAAAACGTACTGTAAGTATGGAGAAACGTACTGTCAACAATTTACATGAATGGGTGCAATTATGACACTGCAAGTAAATGGAATGTAATTTAATATGCATTGTTATACGCATTTAATATGCATGTTTCCCAATATAATTTTAACTTTATTTAAACTTCCATTAACAACACATGTGTAAAATAGAGATGAGTTCGGACTCTTTTTTTTTTTTCGGACACCGAGCCCGATGATTTGAAATCCAAAAACAAATAATTTTGTGCCATCAGAGCCCCAGCCTGATACCAAAAGGATGCATTATGAAACTATTAACATTTTAATATTGTTTCAAGACGAATTTGCTCATTTAAAAATATCTTCTTAGATAGAAATAAGTATTAATTTTAAATACTCTCCAATGACAACGTTTAGTGACTTTAATTACTCCAAAAATCTGTTTATAATTGCAAATAATAACTCTGCAAATTTATTATTTATATCCAACCACGGGAAGAAAAAAATTAAAAGTCATACTTCATTTCTGTTCTTTTTTTTTTTTTCAATATCATTGTACGACTGTAGCAGAAAGACATGAGTTCTGTTTTACAGTACTTTAAACAGGAAATGAGGATAGACAAGGGACATCCAACGGCTTTTTCTTATGTTGCTAACAGGGTATGTGTTTAATATCATAATCAAACAGAATATTTCTCTTTATATTTCACCAATAACAATTTAATTCTCTTTCAAGCTGATTTTTAAAAGATTGTAAAAGACTTTCAGATAATTAGAATCCTTTTTTGTTTCTCAAATAGCAAGGTACTTTTTTTTTACACTTTTTTTTAACTTGTTTCTTGTATATGAAGGTGGAATTTGGAATCGATTCACTTCTTGTTGTTTTAGAATTAGAAAATTTATATTCTCATGCGTGTTTCCGATGGTAATATAACATTTTAATATTTTTAAAACTTAATTATAAATTATTAAATTAATTTTAAAGCATTTTACCATTAACTGTCCACAGGTGAAATATTGCTAAATATTATATAGGGTTACAATTAAATAAGAGTTAGAATAACAATGGATTTAATTATGCTCCAAACCAAGCTCGCAAAAAGAGCCCAACTAGCTGTGAAATTGAAACATCTAAAAAATGAAAAACTTTTCTTTGAGAAAAGTAGTTATAAAATTTATTTTCAATTTAATTTAAATTCAGGCGACGTTTATTTTTTTAGGTAGATTTCATAAGAAATACTATCTAATACATTCTCCCCTATGTTCTGAAACATTTTTGCAGATCTACGCCGATAATGACTCCTAGAACCCAAAATAACCCCCCGGTTCAAAACTTTATCTATCTATATATACAGTAGTGCCCAAAAGTATTTTGACAGTATGTTCGCTCTTTTTTTGTTTAACATTAAAATATAAATAAAATATATTCCATACCATTGAGAATATGATTATTATTAAAATTCTGTGAAACATTGAATATAGTTAAATAAATTAATTGATTGATTTTTTTAAATTTTATTAATGTTTTTAATTAAGTCAATTATTATCTTTGTCAAAATACTTTTGAGTGTTGCTGTATATTAATATCACTTTTTTATGGACTCGATAACTTCTGTAATTCTGCACAAATCTCTTCCAAACTCATACATAAAATCCAGGGAGATAAAATCTTGGTCAAGTTCGTTAATGGGCAAAATCGGACCAGAAGGGACGGGGGTACACTTTTTGTGAAAACAGAAAAAAAAACATAATTTCTTAATTATGATACATATCGCATTCCGTATCCGTTTAAAATTATTACTTCTAGGAAAAGGGCCTGAAATATATGCATGACAGATTTTTTATATCATTAAAAATGGTCTCAAGGGGTTTAAAAAAAAAAATAGGGTTTTAAGAAGAATGATAAACATAACTTCTTCAATTCACAAGATATCAAATCCGTTTAAATTTAATTTAATTCTTCATAATATTATCTACAATTTTTGTACTGACAAGTTTTTGAAAGAACCAACTCTTACAACAAAATAAATAAATAAAAACAAAAACATGTAAAGCGAAACCTCCATCCTCCCAATAAAATCAGCGCATTCTCCAGTGCAACGCATCACCTGAAAACCTGAAATTAGTACTTAACTTCGAAATCTACCTCTGCCTGTGTGCTGGGCCCGGGGGGATTTTTTTCATTGATTATATTATTTCTTTTCTGATTTTAACTGCTTTTAATTTAGTCAGAGATTCTATATTATATTTGACTATTGAAATGCTAAATTAAATTAATGTTACTGTTAAATTATTATTTGTATTGTTTTTTGTTTTTTTAATTGCTTTAATGGTCAAGTTTTGCAGTGTCAAAATTTTAAAGGATCTGAAGTCTAAATCTAGACTGTAGCACAATTCTGTTTTTGACATGAGTCCAAGAAGTTAATTTAAGTGATTCGATACTATCGAAATAAAATATATTTTGCAAAATTTGAAAGGGGCAAAGTATGATAATAAAAGATTAAAATAATTTAATGTCAGAGGAATTTACTGACAAATTGATTTGAAAATAATATTCTTCACACACTAAAAATAGGCAAAAATTTATTCAAAATTTCTGGTGCAATTGTAGCCAGTCGCGGAGATTAAAATTAAGTTGTATAAGTAGTATACCACCATCCTTCAAAGGGTTAATACAAGTTCCGTTTTCATAGATTTTACGGTTTTTTTATACAGACAGTGCATTGCTTCAACGATTTTGTTAACAGAGAAGTAGAATTTTGTGTCTTCCAACGTTTTCTTTTAAAGAATCTGTTTTTTCTTCATAAGTTAAATTTTGAAAACCGGGATAATTTAGGCGCAGCGCTCGTCCATCTTTCTACTATCACTGGCTAATTTGAACTTTATAACCATCTTCATCTTTGTGGGAACACCTTCTTCCTTTCTCTCACGTACACACACATATTTATTTAACTGTGAGTCTATTACATAAAACTTCACAATTATACATAAAGATATTGAATGGATAGAGATATATGTTTATGAAAATTAACTGCAAACCGTAACAAAGATTCTTCTCAACCATTGAGGATAGAAATGTGGAAGATAATGACAAAATTTTCAGTGTGAATGAATCTTTGAATATTTTGTCAACAGAGATTTTATAAGAAAACTTCTACAGACTAACGTTCGAAATACCCCCACGTTTAAAAACCCATATGTGCATTCACGAGTGCAAAATAGCATATATATATAAATTGATAGAAAGTTTCATGATCGTAAGAAAATGAATCGATGGGCTCAAATGTGCCCGCAATCGCTAGGTTGACTACCCCCTATTTAAGGATTCTGTTAAGGCTGTTCTCAAATCCAAAAGAGCTATTTTCAGACATATTTTTTTTAATTCATTTTTGTTCGGAAAGCATGAAATAAGCAGGTCTGGTTATTCAGAAACTTTGTAATCGAAACACGTTTTTCATTTTTTGGTAAAAACAGAAGATCTTTCAGAAAAAACTGGTCAAAGTCGACGTTTTGACCGAAATCTCGCCGCGACAGCCCGAAGAGCACGAAAAATGCGTGGTCACGTGACCAGAATTGCTTATAACACAATAAGTAAGCTATTTATCAAAAAATGGAAAACGTATTTCGATTTCAAATCGCTTAAATAGTCAGGTTTACCAATTTTATGCCTTTACGTTTAAAAATGAGTTAGAAATTGCGTCAGAAAATTTTACGTTGTTCCGCAAATCATTTAAAAACCACCTTAAAAACCTGGGGGTTAAATCTAGAAGTTGGGAAACTGACACATTGTCTAAAACTAGCACTGTCTCAGTACGTCTGGTCATCTTAAAAATTGCAGTATCACAGGCAAATAATATTCTTTCCCATTAACCACAATAATAAATTGTTGCTAATTTTTACTCAAATTCTTCATTAAATTAACGAGTTTGGTATCATTACAAGTTTGTTAGATATTTCCTTACATGCATATACACACAAACACACACACAAAGAATTTTTCAGGTTGGGGGCCTGTGCCCACCCCACAAAAATGTTCTAGTTACGCCCATACAGTTAGTATGTAAAGTTAATATGTTTTTAATGTTTTATGTAATTGTAATGTAATGTCTGTAATTTTAATGATTTTAATATAAATATGTTCAGACGTAATATTTTTGTTTACTTCAAATAGTTATTATTATTACTCCTACCTCACAAAAGAAACTTTTGAGCATTTAAAATCAGATAACGTATATATAGTGCATATGTGATGTTTTAAAAACAGAACACCTACATGGGCTCATAAACAAAAGATTTAAAAGCAGCAAAGCATCAAGATCTAGAAAACAAAGTTACAATACAAACATTTTGTCGCACCAAATACAATACATTACAATACAATACAATTACACACGATTAGTTCAATAAAATAATTGCGAGATAGGTGATTTTACTATATAGTAGTAGCTTCTTTGCAAATAAATAGATTATCAGATAAAATATAACAAACTATATTTATACTGTAACAATCTAAGGTCATCTTGAAAGCAGAAATAAAATAAAATAAAATAAACCCAAAACAGCGAAGGTTAATTGAAATGTAGAAAGATTTGATTTAATTTTATAAATAAGAGTTAATATGTGAAGATTGGCCGGCACCTAATTCTTTCTATAAACGAATATCACAGATTTAATATTCTTTATCATTTTTTAATCTTTTAAACAAAACTCATTTTGTTAACAAGATGAGAAAGTTTTCTGCGATAATAACAAAATGAGTGACTGAATAACAAAAGAATTCAGAAAATATTTTTTAATTCAAAAGCAAAACTCAAAATAATTGGAGTATTAATGTTATGGTAACGCTTGACGCAATGAGGTAGCCTATCCTTTTCATCTGCCTGGAAGACGCCATCACCGCAATTTCATCACCACAATGACGTGGAGGAAGCATTGCTTGGGTTGGTGGAGATATATTGCAGAAAATATGGTATGTTTAGATTTGTGAGCTCATGCAGGTTAGGACAGCGGAAGATTCATTACCCAATTATATTTCTCTATAGGGGCACGAAAAATGATGAGTGTTCTAACACTAGCTAATAAATATGCAAGACCGCAGGTTAGCACCATTTGACCCACCAGTACTTTTACAAATTCCTATGTGCATCTTCAGACCGCTGCGAGTGCAGTGAACAAGGTACAGTGTCACACCCGTATTTTCATTGTACGCTGACAAGCCGATGGCATCTCAGGTGCAGTCAAAACCCTAAAAAAAAATTGGCTCGCAAATGTACTCACTCGTCCACTTCTAAAGAGGAAACTAAAAAGCATATTTGATCACCTAACCTACCTCTCAAATTTAACTGAGGGAGTCCGTCTGTCGGCTAAAAATTTCTCAAATCTCTGCCCTCTGTCGTGCGAACAGCTCTGACGGAGAAACCCGCGCTTGTCACAAGAGTTTTCCACCCCAAAAGCTTTCACCACCTACTGACGCCCCTCGCTACCCAGTCTCGCCTGAGAAAATCTGTTTTCCGGTAGTGATGGACCTCTCATGTGAAAGCCTTAATCAGTCCCTGTCACTTGCTCGCTATTAGAGCTTTCCTGCAGGGCCGACAGTAGGCCGATTTTCTTTCTTTCTCATGCTTATGTTTCGCCGCTCATTGTCGCGTTTTTCGGCGGCTTCAGATGCGGATGAACACTGTAACTTATTTTAGACCTTATTAAAGGGACCGGGAGGGATACTATGCTCTACAGACTTGGTTTCCTTTTCTGAGCAGTCCCTCTCAGGCAACCAAATCAAATCGTCCCAAGTGATAGAAAACCTCCGAAAGAGACTTAACATTGCATGGAGAGTAGAGGAGGTCAGTTAACTGATATAAATTTCCAAAATTAATGAATATAAATCGCATAAGGATACATTTTATGGTATAACGAATTGTTATCTATATCTCATTTTTTTTTCGTTTTTCCGACGTTAAAATTCAGGGTATTATTTTTATCACAAATCTATTTTATATTAGTGAAAGAATTTAAATAGATATGTCTTACATTATTTATTTTAATAACTGAGCCTTCAATAAAAAATCAACTTTTTTATTTATCAACTCCAGCACCCATTAAAAAAAGCTGAGTGGCTTTCACTTTTTCGGATGACGAATTTTCATTCTAATGCAAATAATTTGAACAGTGTCCAAATAAGAATTACCCTTAAAAATAGTAAAAAGAACTTTAAAAAAACTTACTTTAACAATTTCTTTGACAAGAACGTTGCTCCAGTACTCGGGAGGGTGTTGTTATTTTGCCAGTACTGTGTCAGTAATTACAAAGAATATTTAAGTGAATCTAAAGCTAGTAATATTCAATCTATATTGACGCTTCATTAGAAATATAGTTAATGTAATGCCAAGTTTTGCACAAATGCTGGTTAATATTGAAATTATTTCCAATTTAAAGCTAATATTGCAAAATTTTTAAGATTTATTTTATCTAATATTTTTTGTCAGTATTGGTGAAATATGTTAAAATGTCAACATTTTATCATTAGAACAAAATTTCATGCGGATGAATGCAAAACTGAATCGACATAAAGTGAGTATTGTTTTGTAAATTATCAGTTCTGATTTTGCTATCTTTCAACTATGAATAATTTTGCAATTTTCTCAATTGCTGCATGATGTTTGATTTTGGCATCTTTTTATAACATGCATTTTTACATATTTCCATTACAAAACTTTTTTCAGAACAAGCAAAATAATTTTCATGTTAAACAAAAAATATTAAGGATATGCTTTCTGTATAAAAGTTAAATTATGGGGTGAGGAGTATTTCTGGTTAAACAAGTTGTGGCTAGATGCCAAAACACATTTTTCTGAACTTCAAAACACCATTCCTGAAATAAGTTTCCTTTAGAACTTTCAGTGAATTATGTGCAAGAAAAATATTTAATACTTCTAAAAAAACCTAAAATGATTACTAAGAAAAGCATCGTTATAGTTTGTGTTTTCTCAAACGGTTGATTTCCAAACCAAAATAAATTTATGGAACTAAATAAAGGAAAAGTTATGTTCTACATTAAGAGACGGTTTTTTATTAATATAAACAACGTAACTTTTTAAAGGAAATTTTGTTTTTAGAAAAATCTGTTTCGTAAAATAATATTGTGTAGATTATAAATCTGATATAGTTTAACATTAACTATTATTTTTTTAACGTGGTAAGGAAATTCAAATCAATTGTTTTTAGTCAAGAAGTATATTTTTTTCTAAGGCGAAATAGAGTACTAAAAATATATGAGACAAAGAACAGTTGCTGTTTTATAATTGTGAATTACGGCCAAAATTATCAGAAATAAAATTTCAGCTAAATTCTAGATATGCAAAGAACCATTTTCTTTTCTAAATATATTGTAAATATAAAGTTTTCCTAAATGTAATTTTATTCTAACATGTACACAAGTGCAATTATTTCAAAAATATTTTATTTCTAATAATTAAACTCTGTAAAAATTTTTAGAGCTTTCTACTAACGAAATAAGCAAAATATTTTTAAACAGCGTTATTATTTTTGTTTAGAACCATTCTAAATCATTTTAAATAATTATAAATCATAATAAACACTTTGTGTAAAAAAAAAAAAAAAACCATTTTGAAGTAAACCAACAACAACAACAACAACAAAAAGTTGGATTTTACACAATGTTATAATTCAGAATTAATTACATACAATTACAAATAACACAAAATATAAATAAGCTGAAATTAATTTTTAAGTAAAGTATATACTTCTCCCTTGTTCCGAGCTACATAGTTTATCTTTGATTTCAGTGACAAAAATTTTTAGAATAATTCGCAATTTTTAGCAAGTGATTTATTTCAAAAGTGTGTATCGTTGTAAATTGTCCGGCTTCTTGTGATGAAATACCACTATATTATGGATATGTATAGACTACAATGGATATATGACTCTGTAATGACTTATGTAAGTCTTCCCTCACGTATACACGAATAATATGGATTTGAAGCCGTAGAGATGTGTGCTTTTACAGTGTCATGTAAGATCTTACACTTTATTTAGTAATTCAAATGAAAATATTCTATATATTTTATCTTGTGTAATTTTACTAAACATGCATGATAGTAGTTGGGCACTACACTATCATATTACCAAAAATTAATTTTTGTCATAAATTTGGTCAATATCTCCAGTAACTGACACCCTCCCTTTTTTTTTTTAAACCAATAGCTGAAAAATAAGTTATAACAGTTAAGACAAATAAGTTACCACTAGATGGCATTACGTTGTAGAATTATACAAGAAAAGGATTATTTGAGTTACATTTCTGCTGAAGCGTCAGTTACTGGTTAGGTGTCAATAACTGGGGATTTCACCCTACATTTTTTCAAAGCGGATGAAATGAAAAAAAATCTGGAAAAAATGTCATTTTGACGCAATTAAAAGGAAAATATTGGAGGAAAAATTAAACGAAAATAATTTTGGAATTGAAAAACGAAGTAATTTCAATTTTAGGTTCGTGAAGCTTCTTCACGTTTTTAGCACCATCTACTCAAATGTAAAATAGTTTTGTGTCTATTATAATGAGAAAATGGCACCAATAAAAAAAAAAATAAACTCCATTATTTAATTTTTCTCTGCAATACAGGAAGTAATACAATTGACACCATTATGAAGACATTTCATAAAAAACATTTAAATAAAATTAAAATATAACAAGAACGAAAATCATGCGTCAAGCATAGATTATGTAACACTTTCCAACGCTTCCAAAATAATTTTACAAATCATACCGTTTAATTAGCTGAAAGATAACATCTAAGTAAACAATTTGAAAAACGCATAACATATTTAAAAACATAATTTCAGGAATTTCCAACGTATACAATATTCGGAAAAATATCCGAATACTTTTATTCAGCCCTGTATAGGATCTATAGCTTTGTATATATACTACATAGGATGCTAAATTTTAGTTCAGTTAAGAAACGCGTAGCACAGTTTAAAATTCTCCTTCTGGAGTTTCTGTCAATAAACGGAAATGTGTTCGCGAACTTTCGTGCTTCCCTGTATATTATCTACAGAATTTATACACACCACGTAATAAACAAAAAGTGAGTTAAATTTAAAATCGCGTTCAGTAACTTAAAACGCACTTCCAGGAATGATTGTTAACAGACAGTAGAGAATACTTTTGTGTGTTCCTGTAAATGAACGATGACTGCTATACACACACTATTCTGTAGTAAGCCTCTGGCAATGCACCTTAGTGATATATATAAATTTCAATGCTTTTAAAAGAGTGAAACATTATTTAAATAAATCGCAGACGATTTTTCTCCATAGACGTAATGTAATGGTATTATTTTGAGTGTCCCTGTAAATTAACTATAAGTGCTATGCACACACTATTCCATATTAAGCTTCTTGTAATACGCCTTAGTCATATATATCCATTACAATGTGTTTGCAATTGTGTAACATCATTAAAATAAACCGCAAATGATTTTCCCCCAAAGACCGTCATGTAACGGAATTCTTTTGAGTGTCCCTGTAAAAAAACTATAAGTGCTACACACTTCAGTTGAAATAGGAAACGTGCTATAGACAACGACAATAACATATAAAAATTGCAAGGCAATCCGAGCATATTTACAGGAGTTAGAGCACGGACAGTATATATATATATATATATATATATATATATATATATATATATATATATATATATATATATATATATATATATATATATAACCATAAATGAAACATTACCATAACACCAACTTAAACTATGAAATAATGATTAAGTATGTAATAATTAGTTTGCAATGAAAGTATTCCCCAACACACTGAATATGTATACCAAAAACTTATTTAAAAGAAGAAGAAATTAAATTAAAAATTGAATAAATGAAATTGAATGAATGAAATGAAATTTCTGGAATTTAGACAGAATTTTCAAGTCCTAAATGCCTAAATACCTGGTTTCATCATCATATTAGCCATAACATTGCTAAAGAATATGATTTTGGGACTACCTACTCATAAACAATGAATCAAACCTGTGAAAAAAAAAATAAATAGAATATTAAAAAGGAAAGAAACCATACCTATAATATACAGATAAAACATGAAATAGAGTCATGAAGTACATAATCCATTTGGATTAAAAAAGATACCTGTGCACCACATTGACCACACATGAACACAACGAAACAGAGAGAATTAATTGCAAAAAATCATTACATGTTGCCAAATTTAGATTTAGAAAATGATTTACTATGTTGCCAGAATAGATTTTAGAATAATATGAATATTATTATAAAGCAACAGAAACATTGGTGCTGCCATCTATAAGGGTAAAAAGTGAATATACGCTGAATAAAAATAGTATTGGATGAAAATTAATATTTAAAAATTGAACCATATACTATCTAAAGATGATAGCACTTAGTTAAATAATAAATAAATGAAATTAATTTATAAATAATAAATAGAATATCCAATTAGATTAAAGTAATGGATGTATTGATGAGTAATTCTATGTTAAAATACGATGTAAGATGGAAAAATTAATAATTAAAGCACATAAAAATATATGTACTTTGAAATGACATAGCAACTATTAAATAGCTGTGCCAAAAATGCGACATCACATAAATTAAATTAAATTAAAATACTAAATATTTGAATTAAGATACAAAGGATTTAAAATTAATATTAATTAAATATTGAAATTAATTAGTAACATATAATGTTTCTTCATACAAATTTAAAAATTAAATACACTTGATATAAGTGGTAAGGGTAGAACGTTTAATAAAAATTAAAACATGTATTATATTAACACTTTAGAAAAGTATACATTGTATTAGAAGTTAATATGATATTGTCCCCCGTAGGCATTAATCCAAATGCATTAGATCAAAAACATTAATATTAATGAATATAAATTCATTTAAATTAATTAAATAATGAATATGTTAATATAACTAAATTAATATACATATAAAAATATCACATCACAGTCCATTATAAAATGTGTAATATCAAACGTGTGCGTAAATCAAAATGCCCCCCTCCTTTTTTTTTCCTTTTTTTAATATAAATTAACCATGTGTTTTTTCCATACAACTACGCCACATACCTCCTCAGTCCAACATCTACCCACCCAACCGTCCTATTATATATATATATATATATATATATATATATTTTTTTTTTTTTTTAATTACTATTTTCTAAGATTATATGTTTTGTTTTTTATACATATATAATAGCTACATCTAAAAATTAACAGCTTCGCCCAATAAAAAATAATTAGCAAAATTGGTTCAGTAGAAAGTTTCAGTCAAATGATTCAATTAATCAGTCGTATCATAAAATCGTTTCATTAGGATTTTAAATACAGGGTGTCCTTATCAATGATTGTCCCGGTTTTTTTTACCTCATAACTTTTGATTTAAGAATATGACAAAAATATTATTACATATTCGTAAATTACAACTCAAAAATTTTTTAATAACACAAACAAAGTTACATAGGGTTAAAGGTGCAACTCAAAATGCTAATAAGCAAATAATGATTATAAGTAAATAATAATTAATATTAAAATTGTATCAAGTTTATCAAAAAGCCGTTATCGAATTATGAGTACAAAGTTAAATAGATATTACATAATTCATTAAAAGTATTTTGATGAATTCGAAAAACAAATAATATTATTTATTGTTGGATTATAATCGTGATTTGCTTAATAACATTTAAAGTTGCAACATTACGCATATTGAACTTGAATTGTGTTATTAAAAACAAAAAGTCCTTCTGGCCTGTACTGGGAAGAAAAGGTAGCTTCCCTATATCTTCGTTTTAAAATTTTAGCTATTGTTACTTGAAACAGCGAGCTAAAATGCAAAGAGGATTCGTTAATATTGAATTGAAATAAGAAATTTGCCAAATTAGTCAACTATAGGCAAGTGGGCTTCATTTATGAAGACTTTTTTTTTTTTGGTCCCCAAATTTGGCGATATTTCGCCAAGCATCGCCAAGTTTAGCGAGAATTGGGCGCTAATGGATATAAATATATACTTTTATACGTATGACTGGGAAAATGATTACAATAATGAAAGATAATAATTTGCGAGAAATCGCGTTCACTAAAACTCATAAATTAATCGTTGGTTTATTGTAATAGGTTGTCTTGTTTCAAAATGTCAGCCACCCTAGAATTTTAAACTGATATATATCAGTCATTTTTTAAGATAGAGATAAAAGAAAAAATGCTCCAGAATCCTTGTATAAAGAACTAACACTTAAACAAAAAATAAATTTGAATTTTTAAATTTTTTGTATATTTATTTTAGTTTTAAATCTTTCAGTGGCCGCCATTTTGGAACAAGATGGCGGACCAAGCTGGCCAGTGAATTCGGTTTAGACATTGGGGAGCTTAATACGCACAATTATTTTCGTCGAAATTGATTTATAAATACGAGTGTTATCGTATGACATATGTCATATATATATATATGTATAAATCAACATTTGAACGGAGGGTTGTTTGGGGGTCTGGGGGTCATGATCGGTGAAAATATACCGAAATTTTTCCGGAATTGCTTTCCTCTAAACGGCTGCAATAGGTAGTTTTATACTTTTTTGTATTGAAATCTACTTAAAACTTTTTAAGTTGTAATTTACGAATACGTAATAATATTTTTCGTCATCTTCTTAAATCAAAACTTGTGAGGTAAAGAAAGGTATCATTTATGGACTACCTGTATATAGGGTAGATATGTTTTTTAATCTTTTTACTGTTATTTTTTGTTATAAAAGACAGTGACGTGATTGGGACAAACAAAAAAAACTTTTGTACTTTAGATTAGACAGATTACCAAACAAATTACTGAAAGTAATTTGGTACCAAAAAATAAAACAGCAGAATTGTATTCACTAATATGTATATATCTAAGAGCATTACAGAAAATTTCAATTACAATCTATTCAGTAAAGAAAATAAAACAGTCCTGTTCCCTCCGATTATACACACCTGAATTTATTTTCATGAGAATAAGCGATAATATATAGCGTCATAAGGCTTAGTTGTAGTCTTTAATTTTTCAATTTACCGTATGCTCTATTTATACATCATTCTATTTATACATTTTATTACATTTAACTTGGTTCAGGTATGTAAGGATGATATTGTGTAATCAATTATTTACTCACTTCCTGATATGCTAGAAAAAAAATTAGGTACACAGGTGTGTTTCCAATGACAATATAACTATTGTACTATTTTTAAAACATTAGTACAAATTAATAAATTAATTTTAAGAATAGTTTTTCCTTTATTGGGATGCAGGTGATAAACCGTCAAATAATCATTATGGTTGAACAAGTGGGTAAGTGTGATCGAAGATCGCACAAAGGGTTTCGTTTAATATTCCTTTCAAAACACTTTATCCTTTAATTTAGAAATCCAAATAAATTTCATTCAAAAAAAAAAAAAGTTATGTTTTATATAAAGTAAAAATCTACCAGTCCATTTTTTCGTTTACTACAATATCTGAACCGACCCAATAGTGGACGAAGCCCGCTATTCTGATTCTGCTCTGTCATAATAATATCTGTCATGTGGACTAAATGCGATATTTAAAAAAAATAGTCCCCCCACTCCCCTTCTTTAATAATAATCCCTATTCCCATTATTAATTACACCATTGCCTATTAGCGTTTTATTTTTTTTCTATACAAAAATCAGCATTTTGTGATAAAATGTAAATTTGGTTCAAATAATTTGATCTTTATAAAAATTAGATTTCTGAACTCACCGGAAAAAAAAAATATATATATACATGCAACATTTATCTGTAAATACAATATTTAAAAAACAGCTTTTAAACTCTTACTACCCTCAAACTTGCGTTATTCTTTTTTCCCTCCCTTCAACAGTTGCGACGAAAAGCGTGAAGGATGTCTCGTAGATGAATGGCATAAGTCTCCGATGTCACAGCCAGCTGCAAATGTTCTTTTGATTTGGATAAAAAATATTTTCATTAACGCAAAATTAATTCATAATTTCTGTTCTAGTTACGCCATCTTTATAAGAATTAGATTTTTGTGTTCGCCTTAAAAACATACTTGTACACGTGTTAATTTCAAATCGATAAATGAATAATAATAATAAAAAATCTATAGAGCCTGAAAAATTCCTAGTCCTCCATCTTTGATCTGTCTGAACAGGTGTCAGATTGTTCGTTTGTGGTTTTCCAATGAAAGGAAATTAAACTAATTTATTCAAATCGATTTTTAATTGATATTTACACTTCTGGTGGGAGTAATTAATTTTTTTAGAAATACTGATAGCTAATTTATTTATGCGTGTGTGTTCGAAATTTTACGTTCCTAGGTGGAATAGTTTATGAGTTGGGGGTGTATTTGAAAACGTCCAATCTGTTATCGCCATTGCAATGCTGTGACTATGGCAACCCTTTCCCCTCTTCTGGAATTTAAGAATGAAATTTCTTTGTGGTTTGATTAAATTCTACACTTTAGTTGAATATTTTTTTTCCATTAATGAGTGAGTTTTTAGGGTTTTAATTAATATCTTGCGTTAATGAAGGCATTTTCAAAATTATATAATTTCCAATGTGACAAAAGGTATTCAACTGTAAATACACAAAATTTCAAGTCTCTAATTTATACAGTTTCGGAGAACGGACTCTGTGACTGACAGGCAGAGAAGCGAGATGAATAGGGTTTCGTGAGATGAACGAAACCCTAAAAAGTATATGAGTTTCAGTAAGGCTGTTATTTATGCCCTAAAATAGGCCAACTGGCTATGAAACTTTAGTATTGGAATTATAGATAATTATATATTAACAAGTAGAAAATAAAATATAAATAAAAAATACAGAATGTAGTTTTTATAAAAAAAATACGCATTTTATTAACAGTTTAATAATTTTTAAATTATGATTATACGTTGAGAAAAAAAATTAGAAATCCTGAATAGATAAATAATACATTCTTTCGCTTACGTATTGCCATATCTTAAAAAGGAAACAGAGTAAAAACTATATATTTTTTTAATGAATTCACTAGTTCGCACTTTCTACCTAGAGTAAATAAAAGCAGAGGATTTTTCATAATCGGGGACCATGACAAATGGATGTTTTTGGAACTACATAAACTGCAGTTATGACATTAGACGTGAATTTTAATATAAAAATTGAATGCTTATAAAATAATTTAATTTAGTTATTTATTACTTTTATTTGTAGGAAAATATTTTAAAAATATTATTCTCATAAAACACAGCTTTTAAAAATCCACAAACCATTGCTTGTTTTCACGGTTCCAGCATGTGTGTAGTCTGATATACAGATATTAACGTAGCAAATTTTTAAATTTTTTAGACAACATAACTTTTCTTTTTTCTTTAATAATGATGTTCAAAATAATGTTTATAAAAATGTGAGATGACGTGATGTAATAATGTTTGTGATTTAAATTTTCAAGACACGGTACATTATTTACTTGACCATGACGTATCGATTTACTGACTATAAATATTATTTTTTCTACAATAATACTTAAACTGATAAGTAAATGGTTCTGATTTATACATGAACATTTTAATATATATTTGATATTACAGAAGTTTGAACGTGAAAGAAAGAAGAAACTACGTTATCTTATGTAATATGTTTGTTCAGATTAATACATTATTAATTTCCGAAATACAATATTGAAGATAATCAGTATTTCCTTTTATGATATTGATGTAGCAAATTTTTATTAAACATCATATGTCAGCGAAAAAATATTTTTGTGTTAATGCATATTTCGTTATAATAGTTTATTTAAAAATTAATTGATGAAATCTTAATTTGGAAAGAAGATTTAAAATTATTGAAGTTTATCAAGAAGGTATATTTGTATGGTGTTTTAATTTTTGGAGGTATGTTATAGAAAGTTAATTTTTCTTACAGTGGAAAATTACATGTTTAGTGAACTATGATTAGAATTTTAGAAATCTCAAAACCCATTAATTATAAAAAAATAAAATAAAATGTATGTACCATAAAAAAATGCATGTACTGTAGAAAAATTAATTTGTCGAAAAAATGCGTTCATCTTTTTACCTAAATTCTGAGGAAAATTGTTAAAGAAAAATCATTGTTCTACCTTGAAAAATTCACTATATATGAGTTTAAATGTGTTTGGTAACTTTGTTAAATGCACTGAAACGCCTAAAAATAAGACCATACTTCGACTAATACTTATTAAAATATTGTCCGATTTTTTTTTTTTTCGAAAGTAACGATACGTATCAGAAAATGTATAAAAATAGCGTTAGTTTGATAGTTTTAGCACACATGAAATACCAATGAAGAAGAAGAGTAATAATATTAAATAATTTAAAACTTTCAACTAAAGTAGCGTCTTTAAAATTGCATATTTTGTATATAAGCGAATGATTAGGTGGCTGATATTTTGAAAAGTGAACGAAGATTTATTTTGTTGGTTTCATCTATTCTGCTTTTAATGGTAACAAAAATGTATGTAGATAGATCCAAAATTTTATGACTCGATATAAAAGTTGGCGACAATTAAACTGAGAGTACTCAGCGTGTTCTCTAGTGCGATCCAATTGCAAGTATGCAGCCAAATTTCGTAGGATGATTAATCATGACAGAGGTAAAAAAATTCCAAAAAAAAAAAAAAAAAATCAAAATTCATCGCTAGCGAGATGTTTGGCACTGTGTAGTAAAAAAAAGAGTTAAAAAAATGCATCGCCAATACTGAAATATTACCTTTTATTTACCACATTTAATTACTAACCAGAGGATTTCGCACTGAAATCTAATATTTTTTAGGTACTTCTCTATTATCCCGTCGACCACTTTTCATAACAGAAAACTATCGCCAAACTGTAAGATTAAACGCCAAAAATGCAGTCCAATTTACTGGATGTCAGAAGCATTATACGTGTTTTTTACGTCATCAAGTGGTTTTTAATTTGACATTTGCGTGTATTTTTCATTATGTTTTACTGATTTATTAGTTATTTTGTTAATTAAAATAACAATTGTATCTTTAAATTCTTATATTTTATTTATATATTTATTTTGATATTCCAATGGCAACGTTTTCCCGTTTATTTGGCAATAGTTTTTTGTTATGAAAAGTGGTCGACGGGATAACAGAGAAGTACCATTTTTTATCAATATGTAATATTTATTAGATGCAGGTTTAAACGTCTAAAGAAAAAGTAAGGATAAAAATATCTGCAAACAACATTTAGTTTGTAGTCAAGCCAGGATATCATCTAATTTATTCCATCAAAGTTAGAGTAAAAACTGATTCAAGATTGCAAAAGGCACGCTAAAGAAAAAAAAATTACAATCGTATTTTGACTGCATTAGAGGATGACGTCATCCGCTTCGGGAAAAACATGGGACATAGAAATATAAATCTGAAAATTTCAATTTCAATTTCGCTTTTTAATCATAATGTAAAATAAACCCGTGTGGTGTTTTTTATAATAATTGCTGAGCATCCTATAATGTGGTATTTTATTTTTGTGGCAACAATAATTTCAGGAAAACCTTTCATTTCTTTTATGAAAACAATGCCGATTTAATTTTTAATTTTCAGCAAATTTTAATCAAAAACTTGTTTTAACGAAATGTTAAGTGTGCTGTGTCAGAATCCTGTTCAAAATCCTTTCATATGCTATCTCATTCGTCGTTCTGCGTTTCGTGTTTTTTGAGAAAAAGGGATGTTGACAGGAGAAATAATATATATGATTATTTAAGCTCAATACTGCAACATTTTTAGAAAAGCTGAAATTTTACAAAAACACTCATAAAGTATCTTTATCTACAATTTCACTCACTGACTACAAAACAATGAAAAAGACTTTTTATTCAAATTTTGTGTCAGCTTATTGGGCTTTAAAAGGCAACGCGTTACTTTAAGAAAAAAATATTGAAAGTTATGTGCAATATGTCTTCTTCTTTAGCCGAACATGCGTTACTTCTGAAATACTTTTACCTCAACCAGTGCACCGAATTAGCTGCTCTTCGTGCTTTTAGAATGCGCAAAAATGGCATAAAAGTACGGTCCTTTGGCTGTTAATGGCTTAGAAGCAACTGTTGAGAGGTTTGAGTAAACAGGTCCTCTGAAAGTTCAATCCGGTAGAGTTCTGTAACGCAAACCCGTGCCCCAGGATACAATCGAAGAAGCTGCAACGGCGATTTTCGACAGAGCCCAGGACAACATTATTACTAGTACTTCCAGCGTTCGCAGGGTATCTCGGAATCTGGATTATGCCTTATTGTACAGTTTGAAAAATCTTACGAAAGGTTATACACTTTTATTCGCAGAAGGTCAGGTCTGTGCAAGAGTTACGTCACAGCGACCATGAAAAACGATTGACTTTAGCTGTCACATTTCTTTCCAGAATGTAAATGGATGATGCTTGGACTTGGAAAATCTTTTGGGGTGACGAGGACTACTTTTACCTAAATGGATGTGTAAAATATTACCCTAAACGGACCGATAATCTGTTCTGTTACCGGATATAAAATATCGCCACATGTTAAACAACTTTGTCATTTCGTCACTTCAGCAAAGCAAATGCCACGAGAAAATAATTTTCATAAATATAGAGCCCTTCCATACAATTTTATAGGAGTACAGCAGCTTCTACGACAAAAGTTCACAACAGAGAGAGTCATTAGTCGTTTCTTTCTAACTGCATAACCACCTCGCTCCTCTAATCTTAACCCATGCGCCTTTAGACTATTAGGTTACCTAAAATCCAAGGTCTCTCTGGGCGATGTCCCGCACATGGCTGCTTTGAAGGACAACTTATAATGCACTGCAAGGAACATTTCTGCAGACATGTTATTTCTGCTGTTGTAAATGCTGCGCACAGATTTCAGTATGTAGCCCACGAAAACGACAGCCAAATTGAACCTGAACTTAATTTGCTAAATGAAAGGTAATTTTATTTTAGCATTGATTCTGCATTTTTAAAACATTCTTATTCTTTTGTATTACACAGCGCCACATATCCCCTAGCGGAATTCTTTGTCCCTTGTCTTGTTTAATCCTAATACGAAAGTTGGCGCCATTCTCGGACAGAACACACTTAGTAACGTCAGTTTAATCATACCTATCTTGTACTTTAAAAAGAAATAGAGAAAAGTTCACCAATTTATTTTTCAAAATAATCTCCTTCTAGTTCGATACAGGCTTCACGTTGTTTAACCCCTTGGGGACGAGCGACACGTATACGTGACGCAGAAATTGCTCAGAATCGTCGATTATTCCCACCAATAACTTTTTATTGTAAACTTTGCCTTATTTAATGACAGCAATTCTGCGATTCAATTAGGCGAAAATTTCTGTTTTGAAAAACCCGTGGTAAAAGATTAAAAATTCTGTAAAGGACGCTCGTCGCGAAGGGGTTAATGAGCAGCTCTATCTCTGAAAAGTAATCTGAAGGTTTGTCTTAAAATTTCTCCATTAAGTTCTTTTAACACCATCATCATCATTATCATGAATATATCGGATGCAAAACAGACAATAATCACTTGCAACTAAATCTGATCTGTAAGGAAAATGGTAAAGCTATTGAAATCAACATTTCTTTACTACTTTTTTAGCAACGATAACTGAATGAACAACAGCATTATCAAAGGGAAGAAAGAATCCCGCGGCTCACCACTCCAGGCGTTAAGTGCAGTTATGCAAAAGGCTTGCATTATATTCCCAATTTATTGTTGGGTTTATTTCTTAAAAGCTGGATTACAGACCCAAAAATTGGTGGTCATTATTTTTTTTGTTACTTGCCGCATCATTGCTTATCTTTGTGTTGCTTCTTCCGATTTTCTCCACTTAACTGATCGTCATCTCGATAGACGATCATAATTCAAGACCAATATTTCATCCCTAGTTACGATAGACTGTAAATATTTCCTCTGAATTGCACTGTAAAGCTTCTAATAACAAACTTCATGATGCTATTTTTGAATCGCAGAATGAAGTGGGGGTATGCATCAGTCTAATATTTATCCTGCAATTAAAGATTCAACTGTAAACAGTAATGAAAGCTATAACTACATCCCGTCTAGCAAAATAACCAAATAAATTCACGCTGAAATTTTAAATATTTTTTGAAGAAATAATGTGACAAATCAATTTTACATTATTTATTTTATTCTAAACTAGCCATACATGAAACATATTATTTATATTACTTCTAAAAAAATGAAATAAGTAAACAACATAAAATTCAATATGCTTATTACAAATGTATGAAATATTATCACAAAGTTTGCTTATTTATTTCTTAAAACTTATTTTCATTGCTCTTATATGTGGCGTTCTAACAGGTCCAGGAGATTAGTGAAATTTACAACTGCTATAAAGTTAACCACTTCCTTAATAGAATTTTCTGAAAAAGATAGATGAACATAATTGAATTTCTTCAATTTCCATAAATACTTACATGGCACTAATGACATGCCATAGGAAATAACAACTTGAGTCTTTTTATGGTAATAAATGTCTTTTTGTTCTAGATAGTGATCTTTACAAGATTACCTAGAATATTCATAGTGTTTCATTTGGATAGCTGTTTTTTTTAAATAAACATAGTAAAGACTTTATTAAATATATGGGAATATATATACATTTATACATTCCCATATTAGGTGTAAGAAAAATTGCGATCTCCTTTAATTAAAATTTTGTTAATAATTCTATTTCATTAAAACAGTAATTTTTAAATGTTTTTTAAATATGTATGTACATAAATAAACAACACATACATTAGGTGACTGCCAGTGATATTTTACGTTATTTTATTACAAGAGTAATCTATACTTATAAATGAGTAGTTTAATTTTCTCATAATCAACGCCGAGCCTCAACCGTTTGTCCTAGAACAATGGAATTTGGAAGACATGTTCTTTATACAGTGTAGGCACCCACTAAGAAAGAATTTTAAAAAATCCACATCCTAAGGGGGTTAAATGGGGTGTCGAAATTATTAGGTAATTTCGTCTTTTCGGGATATCTTAGTAGGAGTTTTAAGTAGGAGCGTGAAATTCAGGATAACAATTCTACTAAATAATAGTTAAACATGTATTTCAGGCGATATTAGAAATTCAACCACTAAGTGGATTAAGTGGGTCTAATGTTTTAGGTAATTTTGCCTTTTCGCCATATCTCAACAACAGTTTCAGTTAAAAGCGCGAAATTCAGGATAACAAATGTAGTAAAAATTAGTTAAACACATATTTCAGCGATTTTAAAATTTCAACCACTAAGGGGGTTAAATGGGGGTCGAAAGTTTTTAGTCATTTCGCGTGTTCGCCATATCTCAGCAGCAGTTTGAGGTAGGAACGTGAAATTCAGGATAACAAATCTACTAAAAAATAAGTAAACGCATATTTCAGCGATTTTAGAAATTCAACCATTAAGGGGGTTAAATGGGGGGGGGTCAAAAGTTTTAGTTCATTTTGCCTGTTCGTCATATATCAGCAGCATTTTTAGTTAGGAGCTTGGACTTCGTGATAACATATCTACAAAAAAAATATAGATAAATATGTATTTCAGCAATTTTAGACATTCAGCAGCTAAGGGGGTTAAATAGGAGGTCAAATATTTTAGGTCATTTTTCCATATCGCAGTAGAAATTATAGGTAGAATCATGAAACTCAGGATAACAAATCTACTAGAAAAATAGTTAAACACGTATTTCAGCGATTTTAGAAATTCAGACACTAGGGGTGTTAAATGGGGGTCGAATGTTTTACGCCATTTTTCTATATCTCAGTAGAAATTATAGTTAGGAGCGTGAAATTCGGGATAACAAATCTACTAAAGAATAGTTAAACATGCATTTCAGGCGATTTTAGAAATTCAACTACAAAGGATATTAAATGAAGGGTCTAAAATTTTTGGATGATTTTACCTTTTCACCATATTTTATCAGAAGTTTTAGAGAAAAGCGCGAAATTCAGGATAACAAATCTCCTTAAAAAAAATAGTTAAACATGTATTTAAACGATTTTAGAAATTCAGCCACTAAGGGGGGTTAAATGGGGGTAGAATTTTTTATATTATTTTGCCATATCTCAGTAATAGGTAGGAACGTAAAATTTAGGATAACAAATGTACTAAAAAATAGTTAATTATCTATTTCAGAAATTTTATATAATAATCCCTCAAGGAAGTCATACTGTGTGTCGAAAATTTTAGGTAATTGTGATATAGTTCAGCAGCAGTTTTAAATAAGAATGTGAAACTCCGCTTTACAAATCTACAAATAAAAGTAGTTAATCAGGTATTTCAGCGATTTTAGAGCTAGCGAGTTTGTGGGCAACATCGGCTCTGAACCCGATTGCGGAAGATTAGACGAAAAAGAGAACTATTGCTGATTTTTTATTATATATTTTATGTGACATATTTTCCAAGGAATATATTTTTTTAATTTCCCATTTTATAATTTTTTTTTCGAGTTTCGTCTTTTAGAGATCGGATTTAAAATTTTAAACAAAATATTACACTTCCACCTTTTTTCAAAATACATTTTTTGAAAGTAAAAAATTGCGATTTAAATGCCGATTGCCATATTTATGGGCTAGATTATGCACAAGGATGCCTTATGGTGATTACCGTATAGTCGGATTACAAGCGTGAAACCGAATGGGTCCTGTTAAAATTATTTCATTTTAATGATTTATGCACGCAAAATAACTAAACACGTTATAGTCATTGCTGCATTAACGATCTATAGCTGAGAAATACACAGGGCCCTGTTATTTTGATCACCTCATTAATAATTTATGGCCGTGTCAGTACCCATTTACAGTGATCGCCATTTATCTTAGGCAATCCCAATTTTATTTATTTCATCCTAAAGCTCTTCGCTCATTTTAGATAAATACGCACAGGGCCAGTATTATTTTGTCAGATGGATTATGGAAAAAATATTATTAATGTGACAAAATATTTATTTACGTGCATTTATTTGTATATATTATTTAGTTATTTTCGTGTAGTTTAAAATAAATTATTTTATTTTAATTTATCTGTTTGCATGTAAAATGCAATTTCTGTTCCCCAAGGGAAGTCAACACAGTACGCTGCAGAATGTATTTGGGCCCCACTCAGAAGCGAGCGGCTAGTGATTACATATAGAGAACTAGAACAAATCTAGAAAAAAAAAGTTGTTGGAATAAAAATAATAATTAAGAAATCTCACGCAAAGCAATACGATAAAAACACTATTTATTCATGGGGTTAACAATTTACTTCCATATTTGAAATAAAATTATGTAAGGTAAGGCATTTTTTACAAAATGTGTCTCCATTTTTAGGTGCGTACGTAATTAAATAAATATTTAGCACCTATAGTAGGCGTCTAGTCAGCCCGCCTGTCCGCAAATAATAGCGGAAAAACTACCCAACCGAATGGTTTGAAATTTAATACATATAATCGTTGCAGAATTTTGTCTAGTCATTTCAAATTTTATGAAAATCGAATCAAAACTTAAAAGATATTGATAAAAGTTTTCTTCATTCTGTTAAATCCTATCATACGTAACTAATTCAATGATATCCCAAGATAGTTAATGATTTTAGGTTGCCATGGTGTTTACGTCCTATTTAAGATGGATTCATATTATTTTCGTATTACTGAATTTAAAAACCAAATTTGAATACTAAAATTGTTTAATTATAGCAATCCTATAATCTACCGACAGTGTTTTGGATAGATGTTTCCGAAGAAATATATTAAATGGAGAATGAGTCTAAGTATGGATTTCAAGAACTGAAATTTTGAAAGCTAGGCTTAAGGAATTGGAATTTTCAGTAAATGTTAACATAAGATAAAATGTTGCCAACTTAAAATATACTTATTTTATGGCAGAAATTAATCATATCATAATAACAGATGACATAATTCATTGTACTGAAACTAGTTATAGTTCTATAAAACCTCTTTTGTCACGTTTGAAGTACAATTTCCAACTTGTTTGCAAAATGTGTATCCATTTTCCAGTTAAAGGTAAAAATGGTGTTAGATATTGCTTCACGATTCTTCCTAACAGTGTTGGGTATTAAATACAGTAAAACATGCTAAGACGAAATCGCAAGGGTATGAAAAATATTCCGTTTTTAAACAGATTGCGTCTAACTTGTATACTATTCGAAATAATTGCAAAGTGTGGAATTTTCCAATTAAGGTAAGATTCCGTTATAAACAATTTTCTTTTCCACAGATTTTTTCGTAACTAAATATTTAAGATCTAAAATTTGTTCACAATTCGAAAATTTTATATAGCTATCTGTGTGTACAGGAGAACATTAAATTGTTAAACAACAGTTAATTGTTATTTTTCTTTACAATTTTAGAACACAAATATACAACATTTCTGCAAAAAGAGCAAATAAAATTTTTTAAAGTCAATTTTTTCTTTGTGTCAATGAGTATGTGAACATTTTCAAAAGAAAATCTTTGTAAAAATGTGTTCTTATTTGGATAAACGTTCTCATTTTGACACTAAATATTCAATTGTAAAAAATGAATAAACAAATAAATAAATAAATAAATAACGAAATCCTATTTATCCTAAATTTATCGCAAAGAAATGCAAGAAGTACCCCTTTGACTGGAAATTGTGCTTTCATTCGGAATATGTATTCAGCTTTTGAGAAAAAGCTCGTCTACATATAACATATTGTATCAACTTTGAATTTGAAAATGATAACGCCAACTTTTGACACCAAATTTGAGTACATCGGAACACATGCTCGGAAAAAGATATAGTTTATATATTTTTTCTTATTTTTTTTTAGAATTATAAAAGAAAATGTATTCCTTAAAATAAACAATATTCGGTAAATAAAGCTTATCAATAAATTTTGGTAAATAAAATTTAATTTTTACAACGAAAAGTAGCAAAAACACGCATTGAAAGCACACCAATTTTTTTTGATCAATTTAATTTAATTATTTCTATTACAGAAGATGGATCTCCTTAGAGCATCGAAAAATAAAACTAGTCGTTGGGGGCCACCGTAATACTTACCCATCATGTATATATAATATAAAATACGAAAATAAAACATAGGTAAATTATTTATAAAATACATTGCAAATCGGATAAAATCGTGGCTTGATGACTTCATAAACTTTAAATGCTCTATTACTGAATTGCGTAAAAGAAACATCCTTATAACTCCAAAATTGATAATCCTATTAACTAACAGTCTACTGCGTCAGATTAAGCATCTCATTTTCAATTAAAATATATCTTTAAATTGAAATTTGAATGAAATACAGGGTCATGAAAAATCGAAGAGTGTGGAAATGATAATTACAAATATCTCGGCAACTCATTAACCGATCGACTTCATTCTTTATGCAAAATTTATGTTTTTTTATTGTCTTTTATATTCACTCATAAAAAAAAAATAAAAAAAAAAATAAATTGTTTTATTTTCAGAACGAATATTTCGAGAGTCCGAAAAAAATATTTCCGGATAATCGAGGTTACTAAAATTCAATAAGCGTCTTTCCATTATTGCATACTAAGTACATACCAAATGTCAAGTCTCTATCTCAATTTGTTCGGGAGATAGAGCTTTTACAGATAAACACACACACAGCGGGACGGCAAATTTTTTCCCTAAAAATAAGTTTTTCGGAATCTCCAATGTCTAAAACGTGTAAATCCGTCAATTTTTTTTTCGATTTTCAAAACGATTACAAGACTTACCCTATACTACGTATGATGGGTAAGTAATTTCTCTTTATCACAAAAATTAATAATAGGATGGAGTTGTAAAAGTACATAGCCCTATTTTGAACGAAACTCTTTTTAACACTTTCCAACCCAGTTGAAAAGTGTTTATGATTTCGGTTTGTCTGGCCGTATGGCCGTATGGCCGTCTGTCGTCTTTTGTCTGTCCATGCTCTAACTCCCGTAAATGTGCTCGGATTGCCTTGCAATTTTTATATGTTATTGTCGTTATCTATAGCATGTTCCCTATTTCAACTGAAGTGTGTAGCACTTATAGTTTTTTACAGGGACACTCAAAAGAATTCCGTTACATTACGGTCTATCGAGAAAAATAATTTGCGGTTTATTTTAATGATGTTACACAATTTCAAACACATTGTAATTGATATATATCACTAAGGTGCATTACAGGAAGCTTAATATGGAATAGGGTGTGCATAGCACTTATAGTTACTTTACAGGGACGGTCAAAAGAATTCCGTTACATTACGTCTATGGAGAAAAATCGTCTGCGGTTTATTTAAATAATGTTTCACTATTTTAAACGCACTGAAATTTATGTATATCACTAAGGTGCATTAAAAGAGGCTTACTACAGAATAGTGTGTGTATAGCAGTCATCGTTCATTTACAGGGACACACAAAAATTTCTCTACTGTCTGTTAACAATAAGGACCTACAATAATATACACCTCCTGGAAGTGCGTTTTAAGTTGCTGAACGCGATTTTAAATTTAACTCACTTTTTGTTTATTACGTGGTGTGTATAAATTTTGTAGATCATATACAAGGAAGCACAAAAGTTCGCGAACACATTTCTGTTTATTGACAGAAACTCCAAAAGGAGAATTTTAAACTGTGCTACGCGTTTCTTAACTGAACTAAAATTTAGCATCCTATGTAGTATATATACAAATCTATAGATCCTATACAGGGCTGAATAAAAGTATTCGGATATTTTTCCGAATATTGTATATGTTGAAAATTACTGAAAATATGTTTTTAAATATGTTATGCGTTTTCCAAATTGTTTACTTACTAAATTTTTATATTTCAGCTTATTAAACGGTATGATTTGTAAAATTATTTTGGAAGCGTTGGAAAGTGTTTCATAATCTATGCTTGACGCATGATTTTTCGTTCTTGTTTATTTTTAATGTATAAAATGATATTGTAAGTTATCATTTTTATTTTTTTAATATTAATGTTTACTAATATTTTTTGGTTTAAAATTATGTTTTTAATACCTGGCATATATATAAGTATATCATTAAAAATTAAACCTTTTCCATCGGATACATTTTTTTGTGGAATATATAAATAAAAATTTGTCACAAGTATTTATCATTAACATCTTCAACCATTGACATCTGGTAACTGTTTACTGAACCGCTCTTAAGAAGCAGCAAATTGGACGGTCGCCAAGAACAAACAACAAGTTATGGCGTCTAAAATAATATAATGCGTTAAAAATATGCATCAATTTGCAGCAATTGTTAGCTTTAAATAACGCTGCTAACCAAAAGATTAAAAATATTGTTTCTCTGGATGTTCGGGAGTTTTTACTATTATTTCTCTATCTCTTCTATGAGTCATATTTGTCCTTATGCCCTAAATGTTTGCATCATTGTTGCCTATTCTTAGAGATTTTATTTGGTTTTCAAAATTTCTTTAATAAACTTCTACAGAAGAATATAATTCAGTATTTTCGGTTTAGTGGCTATTCCTACCAACAGAACACGAATTTTCAGGTAGTATCCATGTCAATCTACATTTTATATGTTTTTACTAATTATGTATCAATATTCATTGACTGTACTCGTATTTTGCCTATTTTTTATTTCTATAGTTTTATTTTGAATTAATCATGCAAGTTGTTGAAATTGAAACCTAAAAATATTATCAGTGAGTCAGTAAAAGCATCTCTTTATTGTATTTTATGTTTGGTTGACATTAACTGCCAACTTTACAAATTTGTTTTGATTTTGAAAAAAACAGAAAAGACTGTTTCTTTATGGAAAGAGGCCATAGATACACTAAAAGTCTAGGTACGGTACTGAATCTATGAACATTTAATTCATAAGTAAGTATACAACTTCGATGCACTATATAACAGCAACAACGTAAGGTATGTTATCTTACCTGTAACAGAAGTGTAGTGAATGTTTCAAGATTTTATAGTGACAGTCACAGATGTTGTATGCGTGCGCCCTTAGTCACATGACACACATAGAACCGGCCATTTGTGTACAAACGCGAGTTAGAGTATTTGAAGCAAGTTCAGTGGTAGTGGATGTGATACTATGTTTCAACTTCGCTAGATGAACAGGAAGAAGGGCGGTAAATTTTCCATTACCGGTCATTTCTGTCCAAACGTGAGTTAGGGTATTTGAAGCAAGTTCAGTAGTAGTGGATGTGATACTATGTTTCAACATCACTAGATGAACAGGAAGAAGGGCGGTAAATTTTCCAGTACCGGTCATTTCTGTCCAAACGTGAGTTAGGGTATTTGAAGCAAGTTCAGTGGTAGTAGATGTGATACTATGTTTCAACTTCGCTAGATGAACAGGAAGAAGGGCGGTAAATTTTCCATTACCGGTCATTTCTGTCCAAACGTGAGTTAGGGTATTTGAAGCAAGTTCAGTAGTAGTGGATGTGATACTATGTTTCAATATCGCTAGATGAACAGGAAGAAGGGCGGTAAATTATCCATTACATAGTGTTTTCCACTACCGCTGTACTTGCTTCAGATACCCTAACTCACGTTTGGACAGAAATGGATTACCGGTTCGATCTGTGTCGTGTGACCAAGGGTACACACTAAGAACATATGTGACTGTTTTCTAAAAAAAAATTGAAACGTTCACCTACATTTCTGATACATGTAACATAATATACGTGACATGGTTTCTTTTTTATAGTGCAACGAAGTTGTATACTTACTTTCGAATTTTAAATTATACCCTTTTAGGTAGCTTTCAATACAAAAAAGTATAAAGCTACCTATTGCAGCCGTTCGGAGGAAAGCAGTTCCGGAAAATTTCGATATATTTTCACCGATCATGACCCCCAGACCCCAAAACCACCCTCCGTTCAAATGTTGATTTATATATATAGATATATCCATATATATATACATATATATATATCTGACCTATGTCATACGATAACGCTCGTATTTATAAATCCATTTTGATGAAACTAATTGTGTGTATTAAGCTAACCAATGTCTCGACCGAGTTCGTTAGCCAGCTTGGTTTTTTTGTTCAACAAACTCATTTTGTTCAACCAACTCATTTTGTTCAACCAACTCATTTTGTTTCAAGATGGCGGCCATTTAAAAATTTAAAACAAATAAATATACAAAAAAATTAAAAATTCAAATTTATTTTTTAATTACGTTTAGGGCCTTGATACAAGGATTCCAGAGCATTTTTTGGTTTACATCTATCTTACAAAATGGCTGAGATAGAGCAGTTTGAAATTCTAGGGTGGCTGACATTTTGAAACAAAACAGCACATTAACGCGATTACTCGCAAATTATTTTCTTTCATTGTAATAATTTTCCCAATCATACGCATAAAACTATATATTCATATCCGTTAGCGCCAAAATTGGCGACATTGGCGACAAAATGGCAAAATTGGCGACATTTGGCGAAATATCGCCAAATTTGGCGACCAAAATAAGTCTTCATAAATGAAGCCAATTTGGCTATTGCTCAATAATTTGGCGAATTTCTTATTCAAATTCAGTATTAACGAATCTTTTTTAAACGTTTCTTTGCCTTTTAACTTGCTGTTTTCGTGTAACATTAGCTAAAATTTTAAAACGAAGATTTAGGAAAGCTACCTTTTCCTCCCGGTACAGGCCGGAAGGACTTTTTTAGTTCACTTTGATGTCTACAATGAGTAATGCCATTTGAAAAATGAAAATGACTACGATTTTTAATATGTAGATGACCCTTATTTAAAAAATGGCACTCATATTTCGAATGTAGACACTATCCTCTGTCGATACCTCTAGCATTATATTTATTCTCAAAATGTTATTTATGTTAAAGTCTTTTTCACATAAATATTAATTTTATCTTATTTCAAACTATTTTCTGCGCAAAAAATTCTTTCCAATCTTTGATTAATAGTACAATAGATTTCATTTAAACTCAAAATTGTATAATAAATGGTTTTACATAAGTTTTGGCTTCAAATTGTACCTTTAATTTATTTTTACTTGTAATGTTTTTGCATAGTTTTTATTTAGACTTAAAATTTAGAACAAATATTTCTTGTGGTATGGTTTTTTTTTTTTTTTTTTTGTTCAGGAAAGTGATACTTGTTCCCAGTCACGGATTATAAAATACAAAGTAAAAATTATAAAAATAATACTGAAATTCGAAATTAGTATTGCGGCTGGAAATATTTACTTCCTTCAAAAAATTTTAATGGTGTGTAATAATTAATGGTGTAATTATAATTGTAATTCTAAGCCAATTATTCGGTCATGAGAATAATATTTATTTATGATTTTTACAAGAGCTTTATGAATTTGTAGACCAAAAATACAACTGTCACCTGATAGGAATCAAACTTAATTGCATTGCAATCCAGACCGTATGCAGGTATGCCATTATTTGATCAAAAATAATAATTTTTGAAATCGTTTTTAATGGAATGTCACATTATTTAGAATATAAAGTAAGATCTCTTAAAAACTAGTAGTTTTATCCGAAAAGAATAAATCCGAGCGCACCAAATAAATAGTACATAATATGAATGCACAAATACAAATCTGGAAATAATTTTGGTTCAACACTTTCTATTTTCCTCCTATTGTCTATTTAATCTCTTAGCGTAATGATAATTTACATCTCATGATACTGATTTAGAGTACCGTTATCCTTTTCAAAGTAATCGTTGCAATTTATTTCGACCAAAGAGATAGAAACCTATATTTGATTTCAGAATCGTTCTGATCGCAATTTGTAAGTCTATACTATGTATTACTAGTGGAAAATACAAATTGTATATTTCTTAGAATAATAGAATGTAAGTTGTGGTTTTCGTTACGATTTCTAAAGAATAAATGCGACCTGGATGCCATCCAAAATAATTGCAGGAGAACAACAAAGATTTATCAAAATCTAACAGTGAATGTCTCGGTAGTATAAGTAATGTCCAATTATGTGAGAAACATTCTGTTTGGTTGAATGTTTCTTATCTTTCTACTCATCCTTAATAGTTTAAATTAATTTTATTATTTATTATCTCCAAAACAGATTTAGTTAAATCTATTCTTAATTTCTCGGCTAAACTCACATTCGCTTGCATGTTTATTAAAAGACTAGCAAGACTGGTCCATTTTTCCAAACGAGTCTTGAATAGAACGAAATAGCGAATTTGACATTTTATTTTAAAGAATTATGGACCTTCAACTGGAATGTCCTACCGCATTGTTGAATACGATGCGAACGCCATTGCGCTATTATATTATCTTATGCGTTAGACAAAATATCTCTAATTAAGAAGAAAAATCAAAATCGTAAATAAACAAAACAAAACAAAAAACATGTCGCCTACATGCACAGTCATTTGTAGACTAATTTTTACCTATGCCTGTTTCTCCTGTAAGTCACATGATGGGGGGTGTTAGATAGATAAGAAAATATTATCAAGAATAAATTAAAACACAAAATGGTTACACAGATTTATGTAATCAAATTTTCAGATGCATTTTTTTTCAGCCTGACGCAAAAGATAAATCGCCAAATATTATTTCATTTGGAATCTTTCAAATTGAATATATTTTTTTTTTACATTGTAAACATTCCTTTCTTGTTTAAATTATATATTTTCGTTTTATAACATTATCTCTATTCAAAACTGCTTTTCTTTTTCTTTTCATAAAAATAAATAAACAAAATTAGTAAACGTGTTTTCATTTATTATTTGAGGTGTATGTATTATTTTCTAAATGATATCGCCGTTTCAATTATTTCACCAACCTTAATGGTCGCCAAATGAAATGATCAATTATAACCTTTTCCTCCAAAATAACAATAAAATACCAAATTTTATTATAAAAAATCATGGTCATATTATATGTTATAATTAGGTCGAGAAATTTCTCTATCCGATGTTGCAAACGGCAAAAAAATTCCTCTGGTAGTATTTGAAATTACCCTGGACATACAAATTTAGGGCCGCTTGCTTTATAATATAATATGACCAGAAGGACCCGTGCGAAGCTTTCGCACTGCAATCTTTGAGATTATTTTCTGGTAAGTTTTAGCATTAATTTTTAATTAACTGATTTTTTTTTAATCCAACAACGCGTTTTAACGAAATGTCAGTGTACTGTGTTAGAAGCCTGTTCAAAAACTTTTCGAATGATACTACGTTCATCATTGTATGTTTTGTATGTATTTAGAAAAAAGGATGTTGACAACAGAAATAATATATATGATCTGCATTGTTTTTTTTTTTTTTTTTATAAATGAAATGAAAACATTTTTCAAATCGATGTTGCACAAAAATAAAATACTGCATTATAGGATGCTCAACAATGATGATAAAAAATAATAAATAGTACAAAAGAGGTAAAATGTGACGTTTTATCACGGGTATATATTTATGATTAAAAACCAAAATTGAAATTGAAACGTTTAGCAGAAATTAAATATTATTTTTTGATCCAAGCAGTGGTTTTTTACACGTGTATCATAAAAGGTATGATTTGTTATGTTACATTGAATTGTAATGTAAGTGTATTTCAATTTATTTTTCTTCGTCCCATATTTTTCCCGAAGAAGATGACGTCATCCTCTAGTGCAGTTAAAATATAATTGTTATTTTTCACCCATCGCAAATGCCTTTTTCTATCTTCGATGGGATTTGATTGTGAGGAATAAATGAGACGAAATTCTGGCTTGACTAATGTCATTTGCAGGTATTTTTCTCCTCAATCTTTCTGTAGATGTTTAAACCTGCATCTAAACAATATTAATATTGCTAAAAATTATTAGACTGCAGTGCGAAATCCTCGCACGGGTCCGCTGGATAAATACATAATATTGTTAAAAATGGTAAATAATATAAAATAATAAATGAATAAATAAATAAAATATAATTAATGAACAATATTAAATCAATAACAAAAGAAAATCTATAAGGTATAATTTAAAAAAACTATAAATAATAATAAAAAAATAAACTGTAAACTATGATACTACATACTTATCGAAAAATAAGGGTTAGTTAATTGGCACATGCTTGGCGCAACTGTATTTCACCTGGCCCGTATAATACGTAACTACCCATTTTATTATTATTATTATTATAAAACACACACAAATTATTTTATCATAAAACACACTCAATGATTATTTTATCATAAAACACACACAATGATCAAAATTTATTTTAAAACATACAATGTTCAATTTAATATAAAACACACGCAATCTGCTCTACCTGGTTACAAAGCCAAATCTCGTCAAAATCGTCGTGTTGCCTAAAAATAAAATTGCCCTTTTGGTACCAAAAATGTATCCCGGTGCGTCTGCGACATATGTATCAATATTATTTACATACAATTTACTTCTGCTTGTATATTTCAATAAGATACAGAAGTCGCAGACGCACCGGGGTATCTTTTTAGCGTCAAGAGGGCAATTTTATGCCTAGGCAACCCGACGATTTTGTGCGAGATTTTGCTTCGTATGGCAACCCGATAGTGCATATTGCGTGTGTATTAAACATTGTATGTTTTATAATGATTTGATAAATGTGTGTGTTTTATGATAAAATTATGTGTGTGAATAGGTTGCCAAAAAATATGTTGGCAAATTTTCTTCTCTCGCCAAAGTCATTTTCTTTACCTTGCCAAGGCCCCAATACTGAAAACGAATTTATATATAAAAAAAAATTGAAGCATTGAATCAGAGATGAAGTGAATTCATATGAAAGCATTTCCTCAGACTTTACAAAACTGTTCCAGAAATGTCTTAAATACGTAAATCAATATTGGTACATGATTTTTTGCAACCTTATGGAAATAATGAAACTTCAATAAACAACATAATAACTTAGCATAATGAAATAATAAAAATAAATACAATTTTTGTAAATCCTAAAAAAATTATATTCGATTAGAAGACAATCCTTAAATAAGTTAGTGTACTATTACTCTGTTACAGTACGCATATACACAATCATGATAAATTGAACAATAGATGACACACATATAAAAATTAAATAAAAACCTGATTAAAAACTCGATATTTTTTTCCAAAAGCACGCGCGAGAAAAAAATTAACAATCGTATTTTAACAACATTAGAAGATGACGTCATCTGCTTTTTGAAAAACGTCAAACAAAAAAAAATAAATTGAATGCATTTCTAATGTAATAAAGCATATATTTTATTTTAATTCCAAATTTGCCTTTTAACCCTAAATATTAAATTAACCCTTGCGGAGAAATCATACTTTATCTTTTTTGTACTACTTATTTCTTTTTATAATTGTTGTTGAACATGATAAAATGCGGTATTTGATTTTTGTGGCAACACAAATGTGAGGAAAACCTGTCATTTCATTTATGAAAACAATGCCGATTTAATTTTTAATTAACTTCAATTTTTAATAAAAAAACATGTTTTAACGAAATGTTAAGTGTGTTATGTCTGAAGCCTGTTAAAAATCCTTTCATATGGTATCTAATTCGTCGTTCTGCGTTTTGTATTTTCTTAGAAAAAGGGATGTTGAGAGGAAAAATAATATATATGATGAAGCGAATGTAGTGTAAAATGTATATAGTAAAAACTTATTTATTGAATAAGCCTTCCATATTTATTCTGATAAACAAACTTTATTTCATGATATTGTTTTTGCGTTAATACTCTTCTTATTTGAATGCTAATATGCATTCTTGATTTTGTAATTCTTTTACATTTTATGTCAAATGATAAATTTCCATAAATTGCTTATTGCTAGTGCAAAATAGAAAATGTATATTTATTTGACTTAAATATAAAAAATGAACAGCACCATAAATTAGCACCACATAAGTTACTAAAAACAGTTATGTTAAAAAATACTTGTTAATAAAATTTTATATTTTTAAGAGAAATAAATTATATAAAATATTTTATAAACATACAGTGATAATAAATTAAATTAAAAAATTACAGTATCTATGGGTTTTATTTTGGCTTATTTCTTTGTGTTTGGATTGATTTCATCTTAAGGTGCCTGACTACGCACGGAGCAATTTTTTTTCAAAAAGCTATTTAATTATTTTTTAAAATTATTTTTATTAAGATTATGACTAGAAACTGTGAAGAAAGCAAAAAATATTTCATTTATTCATGAAATTTTGGTAAATGGGGGATTTTGTGGTAAATAGTGAAATTTGGTCCAATACGCAAAACGCTCTACAGAAAATTCTATTGTAAGCATCTTAATTTCCTTTTTACACTTCATACTTATGACATTGGTAAAGGCAATGAACTAAAATCTAAGAGATATTTTAAATGTTTCAAAACGTATAGCATATCGCCCCTTTTTACATGCTGATTTTCCTAAAATTAATCGATGTCATTGTACGAAAACATTCCTAACACAAAAAATATTTATTCTAAAATTAAATCTTTCGTTCATTGCCTTCACAATAGTGTAAACAACATGCAAATTAAATTTCATAGTGATATTCTAATAACTTTTTGAGAAATCATGTTTTGCGTATGAAATTTTCACCAAAAATTACATATTCCAAAAAAGGAATTTAAAGTTTAGATTTATGCTTACTACAAGAATTTACACAGTAATATGCATCTAAACTTCACTGTTTTTAAGAGCCAAACTCATTTTTTCAAGTACTGAGCCTTTGTTTATTTCTAGAAATCCATATTTTTGCTTCCCATCTCCCAGTTAGTACCTCAAATAGTACTGCCGGTCCTTTAAACAGTACTTCTGGTTTGAGTGACAGCTATTGAGTAGTTTAAAATCCGCTACAACTCCAGTTCTATTTATTTTACAATAAAAATAAATACAATTTTGGAAAGGTAAATAGTTGGGCTTTAATAAAATGTAATAAAATCGTTTTGACAATTTTGGTCGAAAACCACTTTTTAAACGTAGTCCTTAATAATACCTTAATAAAATCTTAAATTACGTGTCATGATTATGATTTATTAGAGTACCACTTCATAACTTTTGCAATCGAAAAAAAGCGTCCCTCCCAAAGAGATGCAAATCCACATTTGATTTCAGGATCATTTTGATTTTAACCGGTAAGTCAGAATAAGAGGACGTAAATAAGGATCTTTGTTATGAGTTCTAAAGAAGAAATGTGACCTGAATGTCATCCAAAGTAATTGCAAGTAATTTTAGGAGAGCAACAAACATTTATCAAATGCTAAGAGGGAATGTCTAGGAGAATACAATATGTCCAATTACATTAAAAATGTTCTGTTTAGTTAAATATTTCTCATCTCCCGTATCCTCTTTAGAAGGTGAAATGAGTATATTTTTTTATTATTTCCAAATTAGCTTTAGTTAAATTTATTCTTAATTTTTAGAATGAATTATAAATCACATTTCGCTTCACATTAAATAAAAGATGAATTGAGTATGGTGTAAGGTTTATATAGTGACAATTTATTTATTAGGGTTCCGTATCTCAAAAGAAAAAAAAAACGGAATCCTCATAGGATCGCTTTTTTGTTCGTCTGTCTGTGAAGACCGTTTTGTTTTCAGGAACGACTGAGGGTATACCGTTGAAATTATTATCAAATAATAAGGTCCATGATTTCATTGTTGTGTAAATGTTTCCAGCTTCTAACTCGGTATAAGAAAAAGTTGTGGCCTTAAAACAGCATTTTAATGACGAGTTTGTCAGACGAAATTGTTACGTAATAAATCGATCTAGAATTACAAATTAATGAATTTTTGAATTTTTTACTTTACATGTGATCTAAGACAAGACCCTTCGTCATAAATTTCAAAATTCTAGGTCAACGGGAAGTACCTTATAGATTTTGAGAGTAAGTTTGTATGGCGTCCGTCTATCAGTTTAGACCGTTTCTTTTCGGGAATGGCTAAAGGTATAAAGTTAAAATTAATAATAAATAATAACGTCCACAACCTCATGTTTTTGTAATAATGTCGAGCTTTTAACCAAATGCAATAAAAAGTAGTGGTCTTAAAATAATATTTTTCATTATTTGAATTTCCCATAATCGGGACCCTTGTTAAATTAACGTATTCTAGACAAGGTTTGTTTATATTTCTCTTCGATAGGCACATAGCCATTAATAATCGAAAAAATTACTAGGAGCAATACAGTTATAGACAACGTTTTTCTGACTTTTACATAGAAAGTTACCCATTCATTCTTAAGTCATTACAAACAAGTGTGGTTAAGGTTTAATAGGTAATTAAATAAATTACAACAATTTCAAGATACATCTAGGTATAAATAGACAGTTCATAGTTCTGCATATTTGTATAGAAACTAAGCACCTAACTATGGTTATACACTATGCACAAGTCCTGGTTATTCTTCAATAGCTCTATTTCGTGATAGGGTAGGGTGGTGCAGGTGGGTGCTCTTTAGCTATTTCATTAAATAACAATAAATGAAGAGATTTAAGGAATAATATTATACTTTATTTATACTCTTAGAAGCTAATAAAAAATTGCATTAATCAACTTATAAGAAACACTTTCGGTATTATTTGAAAAAATATTATCCTCCAGAATGCGCACTCTTAACAAAAAATAAGGGCAGGAGTGCGCAGTCAAGTGTGCAAGAGTGCGTAGTAAAAAAAGGGGAACTTTTCGTGCCACTACTCTCTGCAAGAAGTGCACTCGATCCAATCTTTACGATAGGTCCTCTATATATTTATGAACCGCCTGGTTATATCCACAACATTTTCACTTCTGCAGGTTTTGGCTTCTTGGGTTAAATTTTACACTTTTTTGGAAAATATTTTTGCCTTTCTTCCGGCAGCGTTATCTTCAAGCTGCCTTTTGTGCGTTCTTACAATAGGATTTCAGCACAGATGACTGTGTATACGGTGACAACTCTGTTAATTTTACATAAGATGAAGTTGTGGATGTCGAAGCTATACCTTGCGAAACCGAAGTTGGGTTTATTTCACAGTGAGCGTGCGTATTTAGCTTTACATAGCTTTTCTGCAATTGGATTTCCTATTGAAAGCAATACTCTTCCCGCCTCATTTTCAGTATTATATGGTTCTACTGACATATGTGGTTCAACAAGTTCATCAGGGCTAGTTTAATGATTCTAATGGGCTTTCAGTGACAATGTTTGCTAAAAAGTCAGTATAAAGATTCATTTTTAAAAGATCATCTACTCATTACTTTAAAACCTTCAATGACTTTAGCAACGGTATCAGTTTTTCAAAAAGTAAGTGTTAATTTTGATGTAACTTAAAAGATCGTTATTGTTCGACCTGGATGATTTCTCATTCAAATTTTGGACTTGGCAGAGTAATCTATTCTTTAATGGTCTAAAAAAATATTTATCTAGCGGTTGTATTTTGGGGCTAAGGACAATATGATATTGACAGATCATCCAATCAGACAGATCAGAAATCAACAGATGAAAATGTGCAATAGAATGGAGGATTGTCGAGGATCAAAAGCGCGGACTGCCTTTGAGTTGGTTCTTAATATGTTGAAGCCAGTCAAGAAACAGATCACTTGTTATAAAGCTGCTATCAGAAACTCTAATAAATATTACTTCAACGGCAAATATGGGCAATATCCAAACCTTTTGCCTTTATTATCTTTCTTTAGTATATGAAAGCGGGTGGAATAATCTGCCCACTAGCGCTCATTGCACAAATCACAGTAACGTTTTGCCCACTCTCAGCACCTGAAATCTTGTTAACACATCGTTTCTCTTTATTGGATATGACTTTTCATGGCTTGTTAGGTACTGTAGAGAAACAAGACTCGCTGATATTGAATATTTTGTGCGGTGGAAAGTAATATTTATGATAAAGATCTAATACGTTTTTGTAGAAGTGATCTACATGCGACTTATTAAAGCCCATTGTTCGTGCGATGCTCTCTAAAGTTGGTTGCGTAAGTGATAAAATATGTTATAAGAAAAGCCATTAAATCAAACTGAAAATATTAAAAACCCATTTTATAGCTATAAGGGACAAATAAAATAGGTAACAAATATGTTGTAAAAGAGTGCGTGCTTACTCTTGCACACGTTGGCACTGCGCATTCTTGCAGATCGTCACTAAATAACTTTGAAACGTCAGTAATAGTATCTATTGATAAGAAAATCTAAATCACTTAGGTGACGGGTAGTTCAATAATAACCTAATCGAAGAAAACAAAAAAAGTAAATCACTTATGTAATCTTTATTATGATCCTGTTTTCAAAATAAATAAATATTAAAACAAATCACTTTTTCTCTTCTAATTCTTTTAAACTGTCACCAAAATACGCAGATTTTTTTTAACCATAAAATAACATGTCATTACATCGTTTACAACTGCGGCTAAACGGAAAACTCTGTTTTGGGATTAGATAATCGCCCTGCGCACTCTTGTACAGCGCAGACTTTTGCTACAACCTACCCTATTGTGTTTGTGAAATACTGTTCTTGTTTGAATGCTAATATAAATATTAGAATTTTTAATTCTTTAACATTTTCAGATTTCATCTTTCTACAAAATTATTACGTATTACTAGTGCAAACTACAAATTGTGTATTTCCTTGACTCACTTAAAAACTGAACTGAACTATACGTTTACAGCACATTAATTACTAAAAATACGTCAGTTGAAAAATAGTTGTTAATAAAATCTTATATTATGAAGAGAAATGAATTACGTAAAATTATAATAAGTGTAATAAACATACAGTGATAATAAATGAAATTGAAAATTTACAGCAAATGTTGGATTTCTTTTGGCTTATCCCCTTGCGTTTCGATTCATTTCATCTTAGTTTAATGATAAATTACATATCATGAATATGATTTACTAGAGTATTATTATCATATATTTTGTAATCATAGAAATTTATTCCGAGTGATTAGGTATAAATCCACATTTGATTTCAGGATCATTTTGATCTCAACCTGTAAGTCAGATTCAAAAAATTTAAATTATCCCCCTTTGTAATGAATCTAAACGAGAAATGTGAGTTGGATACCATACCATTCAAACTAATTGCTGTGTTACAGAAAAGATTTATGAAATGTTCACAGTAAATGCTTCGGAAATATTAGTAATGTCAAATTTTATTCAAAACAATCTGTTTGGTTAAATAATTTTCATACATTGTCTCATCTATTGAAACTGATATTATTTATGTGGATTATTCTTGCCATAGAAACATTCGTTAAATTGATTCATGATGTTTAAGTATAATGTTAATCACAATTCGCATCATTCTAAGTGTAAGACTTATTTCTCCATAAAACATTCAATATCTACTCTGGTAAACCAACTCTGTTTCATGACATTGTGTGTGAGTAATACTTTTGAATGCTAATATTGTAATTCTTAATTATTTAATATTTTAATATTTATCGTGGGTGGCAATAGATTAAAATTTTTAAGGGGGTTAATTGAAGTGTCTTAATCAATTATTCGGATTTTTAACAGATTTTAGTTTTGTTTCACGTGATTTTAATTTTAATTTAATTAATTAGAGTTTCACATAGAAATATAATAATTTTTTTATTTTATATTATTTGCTAGTAAATGCAAAGGTGTCATAAAAAATAATATTATAGTTCAAGAGACTATTGAAAAAAATCAAAAGTTACTGAGAATCCTTAAACAAATGGTTTTATTTTATTTTATTAAATACATTTTTTTTAAATTTAGGTTTAATTATGAGATTGTTCAATTGCGTAATATATCATGCACTGCCATGTCGATTCTTGGTATACAGTAATTAAAAAAATATAAATAAAATCTTTAAGATTATTGAATAAAATAACTTTAAAACTAAAATTATTTACATATATATAAAAAAAGATGCTCTTCTACATGTTTAATTCCAGGTAGCACAGAACAAGCCACAAACAAGTTATATGATACTATTTTAACCAGTCCCAGATGCATTAAAGAATATGTTTTATGTTAAATTTTTCACTCAAGATTTTGTTACTTGGGGAAAGTAGAGAAGTAACAATAAATTGAATAAATTAAAAACGTTTGCGGTCATGTTAACTAAAAATTCTTGAAATGGTCTGTCGTATCAATTGGCTATGGACGCCCTTTACAACTCTGCAAGCGTTTGTGAAATAATTCAAATGTCTTTTTTTTTTTTTTTTTTTTTTTTTTAGTATACAGAGTTTTTAACCCAATGTAACACTACTTTTAAAAAAGCTTGAGAAACTGCAGTAGAAACATTATACAGCAATTTTTAAATAAGTATACTGAATATTGGATGAGATACGAGCATACATGAAAACAAAATTATCTTCGCCTGTACTAACGGTACCATAACTTTTTGTTTCTCATAATTTAGTACTCAATATAGAGGACAATTTATATAAAAAGATGAGATGAATATTGTAAAAATTCCGAATGTTATCGGTGATAGGATGAGCTGAATTTTATCTGCTTTTCAAAAGTAGTGATAAGTTTTTTTTTTAATATTTGGAATACCATTCAGTTTTAGCATCCCTCCAGCGAGAAAAAATTGAAATAATTAGCTCTATGCAAGAAGAAGAATCAGTCATTTCCATATTATCATTTGTTTAGTTTCTTTATTGGAAAGTTTCTTTTATAATTTTTTTTTTAATTTTAATGCATGCTAGTTTTTAAAATTCTAAAATATGAACACATTGAAAGTTACTGAAGCTTTTTATACTGTTGTGTGTAGCATATTTAATAAGGAATTAAAATGTTGCTAGCATTTACAGGTGCATTTTTAAGGGTTTCATTTCCGTTGTAATACCGGATATCGTACGTGGGATAAAACCGGGTATTATAAAAATAAGGTTTGATAGTTTTTATTAAATAAAACTCGAAGAAAAGTGAGTCAAAACACTAAGGACAAGCGTGGTTATGTTTTTTCTAGGGCTGATAAATATGTGAACCTAATCCGGATGATTTGACTTTTCTAGAAAATAATTTATTAATAAAAACAAATCATATATTTATAGTAATAAACATATAGTAACAACGTATATAAGTATAGTAATAAACAAATCATATATTTATAGTGATATTATCGTACAAAGAAAAGTGAAGAGTGCTTACTCAAAGTTTCGTTAAATTCTGTTGGAGATTTGTGCTTCATGAAGCAACTAATAATAAAGTATCTGACTCTACTCTACATTCCCTAAATATATTATTTATATATATATATACCGAGTGTAATAAAATGGACTGACTAATTTTAAAATTCAATAACTTCCAAACAGTGACAGATATTTAAACAATTCTTGCAGGAGAGTAATGTATAATGTCAGGAGATTTCTTTTTCTCCGATTCCTGATTTTAGTTTGAATTATCAGCAATAGATGGCGCTGAAAGCAATAGACATCCAATCGAGACAAAAAGCAGAAAACAGTATTGATCTGAAGGAAGGAGGTGCAATACATGGAGTGGGTCTCATTCACCAATAAAATCTTATTCTGAATCGGGCCTAAGAACAATCTTGTATTAGCGAATGAGACCCATTCCATATATTGAACATCCTTCCTACACATCAATGCTGGGGGATTTTAGTTTTGGCCTGGATTGCACTTCTGTCGCTCGCAACACCATCTATTGCTGGTAATTCGAACTAAAACCAGGAATCGCAGTAAAAAAACTCCTGACATCTTACATTTCTACAAGGATTTTTTTAAATATCTGTCACCGTTTGGAAGTTGTTGAATTTTAAAATCAGTCAGTCCCTTTTAGGATACCCTGTATTTTTAAGAATATTTTGATTATAATTAATAATGAGGATTTTTCAAGTGTTTTTTTTTTAAGTAAAAATTTCAGTAAATTCTATTAAATTTATTTTTCTGTAATGTACCAACCATAAAATAAAAAATACCCATGCCATAAAATTTTAACTTCATTAAAATTAAAACAACAAACTAAATTACAATCATAAAAACTTTGATGAAAATTAAGTATTCATAAATTAAGTATTCATCTTTGATGCTGGTACATCAAAAGATTAAAATACTCGTTTAAAGTAATCATTCAGATCAAAGATTTTTAAATGAAAAAAGTATTTTTAAAAGTTATTTTTCTTTTGGCGAACAAAGAGTCTTTAAAATGCATATCAAATAGATGACTACAATTGTCTAAAAGTTTAAAGCTCTTCAATGATTTCTGTACAGTCAATGGGAAAATAATTAAAATATTCTATTTCCTTTTTAATTTTAAATCGACAAAATGAAACATATTTGTTTACCGAAGATAAGAGGTAGATAATTATTTTTCATGAAATATTTCATGCACATAATTAAAATTCTATATCTTTTTTAACGTTGAAATCAATATATGAACTCCTGAAGTTTTTATTTAACAAGCTTTGAAATTCGACATTGTAGATTTAAACTAATAACTTTAACGAAATTTCAATTTTCAACGTAATTTTTTCAACGTAATTTTTTCAGTGTTCTGAACCAATGTGTAACAAACACAATTTTTTTAAATAAAAAATCGTCAGATTGTTTCTCAAACATCATGGAAAACTTGACAAAAATGGAAATTATTTTTGTAATTAAATTATTATATTTTACACAGAATTTACAAAATAAATAAATAAAAGTTAAAGTGAACTGATATTCCTATTACATATCTCAATTTAAAAAGGTTTGATATACTATAAATATATTTTTATGACTATCAAAGTACGCATTGGAACTACACGTCTAAGTCTATTGTTTTACAATGAATGTGCACGATATACACTAAAAACCAACGTTTAGACACACAATAACTGCAGCACCATGAACAGACGTACGTTTCAGGAGCAGCTTGGACTCACATTATCAGTGTCAGTAAAAACAAAAGATTACATCCCTCAAGGACATGAAACAAAGTTGAAAACCCAAATGGCATCAAAGAAAACTCCGAAAGACCATAACAACAAAAATAGCAACCAATAAGATTAAGCCGGAAGCGATGAAAAATGACACAGTAAATCAACCCAGAAAGGTGAGATGTGAGGAATTCGCCATTGTAAATTTAAACTAATAACTTTAACAAAATTTCAATTATCAAAGTAATTTTTTCTCAGTATATAAACTTGAAATCATAATTTCAGCAATTTTCCAATTATCCAAATAAATGTTTGATTACAAAAGAATATAAATATCAGATTTAAACTGTTATACTTACTTCCCTAAATACATTTAAAAATATAATAATGGAATTTTTAATATTAAACGCAAAATATCTAAAAGTTGTAACAATTCCATCGAAAATGTGTACCCCCGTGTGCTTACAAACCAAAAAACGACCTTCGCTCGCAGGAGTAGCGACGGCTACTGCACGTATGGGCTTGAGTCGCAGGCTTTATGTTACAGATAAGGTTACTCAATCCAGCTATTTGATAGATACAGGCAGTGATGTCTCATGTTTCCCGAAGTCATTTTTAGTTAAAAGTGCTAGAAAGAGGGATTTCACATTGTATGCCGCTAATGGTACAAAAATCTGTACTTACGGTACTAAACTATTGACACTGGATTTGGGACTGAAACGTAAATTACAATGGCCATTTATCATAGCTGAAGTATCTAAACCAATTATAGGCGCTGACTTTCTACAACATTTTGGTTTATTGGTTGATTTAAAAAAGCGGCGTTTATTAGACCCTGTAACTAATTTTTCTGCTCGTGGTCGCGCCAGTCTGTGTGATGTCCCGGTGGTTAAAACTATCATCGGAAACACTGCATATATAGAACTGCTAAAAAAGTATAAAGAGATTACACAGTTAAATAATACGAATAAACAAACTGTAAAACATGATACAATCCATTTTATCCCTACTGTTGGTCCACCTGTGACAGCTAGAGCTCGGCGGTTACATCCAGCGCAGCTCCGGATAGCTAAGCAGGAATTTGACTATATGCTTGAGAAAGGTATCTGTAGGCCATCTAAAAGTAATTGGGCCAGTCCATTACATATGGTCCCTAAAGGCGTTTCGGATTGGAGACCAACTGGGGATTACAGGGCACTTAACCGAATTACTGTACAAGACAGATACCCCATTCCTCACATTCAAGATTTTACTTATATGTTAAAAGGTAAAAAAAATATTTTCTAAAGTGGATTTAGTTCGTGCTTATCATCAAATTCGGGTTCATCCTCCCGATATCCATAAAACTGCTATTATAACTCCTTTTGGTTTGTTTGAATTTCCATTTTTAAACTTTGGGTTATGCTCTGGCGACGCTAATTGTGCTAATTCTCCTTATTTGAAAATGGAAGAGGAAGCATTATCCATTTAAGTTTCTCCAGCGGAGCAAAAGAGCGTTCTCACATTTGGCGAATGTTTGGCGGTTGGAAAGTTTTGCCAAGTATAGACTGACGGTGGATTCGACCGGAATCTTTGACACTTGCTCTTCGGCAGTCTCCAGTGATGCATCGGGATTTTAGAGCGGCTGCTGGGACGGCTATTAAACATTATATTTATTTATTAATTAATTATGTTTATTTGAATATGTTGAATTTTATATATTTTGTTAAAGTAATAAAGTCGTATATAGTAAATTATGCCGTCGTATAAATAACCACAGCGCAACCTTTACATACCTACAAGTGGTGACCCGTATACACGCTTTTGGCTGTGGTTTAAAAGAGTAAAAGAAAGATTAATTCATAATGAGTTCTCGTCCAGTCTATTAGGATGTCTTTCAAGGATTAAGGTATGAGATTACGTACTGTTTATTTCCTTTTGCATGTATCCTCTGAGGACTTTTAGGATAATTTAAACTGGTTTTAGGTTCCAATGGTTGGATGGTTTCGATGTTGATATTGCTGTTTTAAGTGTTAAGATGTTTTAACCTTCGTTCAGTCTGGATTAAATTGTTGTTTAGCTCGGCAGTTTGAGATTTCTGTTTGTTTTTTGATAGTATAAGGGATGCCGGACGACAATCCTAGTGAAACTGTGAAAGGGGGGAGTACAGGATGCAATAGAGTGTCGGTAAAAATTCCAAATTTTTGGCCTAGTAATGCAAAGTTATTTTTTGTACAGCTAGAGGCTAGTTTTAGGTTAGCGGTATGATAAGTTGCAAACAGAGGATGAGGAGCTAAAGGCTATTTTGGACGGAAAGGCTGAGTTTAGTGGAAATTTAGCTAAAGTACAAATGCCGGATGCTAAGACATTATTGTATTGTGAAACTTCTGGTGAGGTGAACAGGTTTTATGTCCCCCAGACCTTGAGATATAAGGTGTTTGAGTCAATGCATGGGCTGTCGCATCCAGGAATACGGGCTTCTAGGCAGCTGATCTGTTCGAACTATATTTGGCCAGGGCTAAATAAAGATGTGTCTGTGTGGTGTAGAGCGTGTATACCCTGTCAGAGGACTAAGGTACACCTGCATACTAAGTCTCCTTTGGTGAAATTTTTGGTTCCAGACGAGAGATTTGCTCATATACACATAGATATCATTGGTCCCTTACCTCTAGTACGTGGATTCAGATATTGCCTAACCATGATAGATAGGTTTACCCGGTGGCCAGAGGCTGTACCTATTGTGGATATGACTGCTGAAACTGTTGCTCAGGCTTCTGTTCAGACGTGGGTTTCCCGTTTTGGTACGCCTCAGAGGATAACATGCGATAGGGGTAAACAATTTGAGTCCATACTTTTTGAAAGTCTGGCAAAAATGCTAGGCTCTGTTATAGCTAGAACTGCTTCGTATAGGCCCCAGACGAATGGTTTGGTGGAGCGACTTCATCGACCTTTAAAGCAGGCCTTAATGTGCTATAAGGTGGATTGGTTGGAAGCTCTCCCCCTGGTTTTGCTGGGTCTACGGACAACAGTACGTGCGGACCTTGGTGCATCTACAACTGAGCTGACGTATGGAACGACTCTACGGCTTCCAGGCAAGTTGTACGAGGATAGCCCCTTCTCAGACCCACCGACTTATATTTCAAAACTACAAAAAATTATGTGTTCTTTAAGACCTTGTCAACCTTTAAGGCATGGACAGCAAAAGATCTATGTTCCGAAAGAACTAAAGAGCTGCACCCATGTATTTGTACGGAGAGGTCCTTTTAAGAGATCTTTACAACCGACTTACGAGGGTCCATTCAAAGTCGTAAAACGACTGCAGAAAGATTTTGTGGTTTCTATCGGGAACCAGGAAAAGATCATAAATATTGATCGTTTAAAACCTGCGTTTCTGTTGAATGAGGATGGTGAGCCTGATCCTACAACTTATATAACGAGATCGGGAAGGAAAGTTCGTTTTCGTCTCCCACGTGTTGTGTGAGACTGGCGGGGGAGTCATGTGGCGACGCTAATTGTGCTAATTCGCCTTATTTGAAAATGGAAGAGGAAGCATAATCCATTTAAGTTTCTCCAGCGGAGCAAAAGAGCGTTCTCACATTTGGCGAATGTTTGGCGGTTGGAAAGTTTTGCCAAGTATAGATTGACTGTGGATTCGACCGGAATCTTTGACACTTGCTCTTCGGCAGTCTCCAGTGATGCATCGGGATTTTAGAGCGGCCGCTGGGACGGCTATTAAACATTATATTTATTTATTAATTAATTATGTTTATTTGAATATGTTGAATTTTATATATTTTGTTAAAGAAATAAAGTCGTATATAGTAAATTATGCCGTCGTATAAATAACCACAGCGCAACCTTTACATTCCTACACGTCTTAAGCAGAGATACATACTTTAAAGTTTTACTAGCGGCCCGTCCCGGCTTTGCACGGGTAGACAATGTAATTTTTTTAGTACATTGGTTTTCCTGAATTTCGCGCTCGTACGAAAAACTGTTGCTGAAATATGGCGAAATGACCTAAAACTTTCGAAACCCCCTTTAACCACCTTGGGAGGAGCGGGGGATTTCTAAATTCACTGAAATACGTGTTTAATCATTTGTTTAGTAGATTTGTTTTCCTGAATTTCGCGCACCTACATAAAACAGCTGCTGAGATATGGCGAAATGTACTAAAATTTTCGAAACCACCCCCTTTAAAACCCTTCGAGGGGAATTTCTAAAAACACTGAAATGCGTGTTTATCCATTTTTTAGTAGATGTGTTTTCCTGAATGTCACGCTCCTACCTAAATCTGCTGCTGAGATATGGCAAAATGACCTAAAACATTCGAACCCCCCTTTAACTCCCTTCGGGAGGGGGAATTTTCAAAAATCCCTTCTTATTTCTTGCATAGGCCATAACAGAAATCTACAGTCCAAATTGTGTGACCCTGACTTTAGTAGTTTCGGCTGGGCGTTGATGAGTCAGTCAGTCAGTCAGTCACCGTTTCCTCTTTATATAATATAGTATAAATAGTATAAAATATAGTTATATAGTATAGTATAAAATAGTATAGATTTTAAACACTAACATTCTTAAATTTCAGTAATAAAAATTATTTCACATGGAAGTTTAGAAGTATAATTTGAAAATTTCCTTTAAAATGATAATGAATTCTGTGTTTTTGTTTTAATATAATTGTTGTAAATAATAGCGTATAAATCTATTTTAAATTTTGCTAAGATAAAATACAAAATTATAATACAAAAAAATTTTTTTTAGAAAATTTCGATTAATTTTTCAAATTACATATTAATACAAAATATAAATATACAAGTCCATTACTTATATCCTAGCCTACATTTTTCGTATTTTTAAACTACTAATGTTTTTATTCATTTCACATCTGTGGTACCATAAAGGCAAAATTAGTACAAGTTAAACTGAATATAAGTAAACTAGCAGACTACGCCCGCTGCGCTGGTCGGTTTCTCCAAAAGAACCTTGAATCAAACGAAATATATCGGTGAATTTAACCTTGTATTTTAAAGTAATCTGTAACTTACCTGGAATATCCTAAAATAACATAAAAACGTATACTTATTTCACTAAGTTATGTTTTTTTAATACGGTTTATTATTACGTTTACAATTTATTACCAACCGTTTTCCATTGATATATGTTTTATAGCTACATTTTTTAATAACGTGAATTAACTTATATTATACACAACTAAAAATAAATGGCGCATCTAGTATTTGTCGAGGATTAAATAAAAATCATACATTTATTCGTGACATCATAATTCACTTTTATATTTTAACAGAATAATACGGTTATTATAATTTGTGACTCGTGTTGACACATTTCTGTTATTATTATTTTTTTACCCGTGAAGTTACATTTTTAATTTTTGACAGTTATACAGGGGAGAAAATCTACTTTCAAATACAATGTGTTTAAAAACTGTATCGCAATTTACTTATTTATTATAGCATTTAAATTAAACTTCAAGAAAGATTTAAAAAAAAAAAATCTATCTCTATCCCTTGCAGACGATTACAAATATTAATCCTTTTTCACTTAAAACAATATAAAAAATTCAGCATTTGTTTCCAGCTATTATTCAGTAACGAAATTAAAACTTCATTAAGGAGTAAATAAAATAGTATACATAAAACCAAAATTTAACAGACATGTAATTGAAATAAGCGCTTAAAACCGCTGAAATTATCAGAATTAAAAAAAAAAAAACTTTAACGAAATTTTTAACGATTTCTTCGGCTATTAACTTCTGACACGATGCCAATACGAAATTACCTTTCTTAATAAATTTCGAAATTTTATTTGAATGCATAATTGACATATTTCATGTAAAAATTTTCTTTGGTGTTGCTAGGAGGCAATCTAAAAAAATGATTAAATGCAAAAAATCTATTAGAGTTTTCAATAAAAACATAAATGGTTTTCACCTATATTCTCTATCCCGGGAAGCCCGGGTTGGATGCCCTAGTTTTGTTAATGTAGTGAAATTGAAATTTTAAGCAGGTATGTATCAAAATCAAATATTAAACACTTTTACTATCTCATATCACATTTTAAAGACCCGCATTCGAATCGCTATTGTGACCTATAGACCCTCGCTGCGATCTTCGGTATTTATGATATTATTTAATGATGCAAAGAGGTTAAGAATGGCCGAATAAATACCATTTATTAAATATAAACATAAATCTGCTTCACACGACTAATCAATCTGGAGGCACTTCACTTAATTTTCCAAATATTTTATACAATATTGTGCGTTCAAATACGTCCCTGGAGCAATGGATTTATCTGGATTTGAAATCCGGATACAGATGTTACCTCTGAGCCCCAAAGGTTTTTTAATTAAGTGGTAATATTTATTTATTCCTTGGTTATTTCCTGTTTAGAAACAGTCACGAAAAAGTTTATAATTGATTTACACAGAAAACGTGTTGTCGGATTGATCCGAAAATCTATACACTTTTTGCGATTGTAACCTATATCATACGTCCTAAATTTAAGTAATCGAAAATATCGTTTACACATCGTGTTCGCTCATATGTACATATAAGCATAATCGTATAAACACCAAAACGTAACACTGGTAACTTGACAAAATAATGAAATAACAACATGCAGACTTACATACGCACATACATACTGAATCATTCAAATAATAGTAAAAACAGATTCAGGACACCTTAAAACATACAGTTATATGAAAATTTTGTCTTTTTATATCATAATTGCAATACTTTGCTTACAATGTGTGATTGGAAAACATAACACAGTCATATATAAGCCATTGGAAGTAAAAAGCCGATCCCTTACACCAATCAACAAAATTCTAGAATAATAGTGGTGTAACGCTAACACCAGATTGGGAGCTCTGTAGGTAATAAATCGCCAAATAATTTTTATGGTTAAAACTGTTTTTGTGTTACAGAAACAATGTAGTTAAGTATGCGCCAAATCACTCTCGCTTTGATAAAGAATTATTGGAACAAATATTACATTTTTTGAATTTTCCAATGGAATAACCCTAAATGATATTTCATATAGAGTTAAATTATACACATCACATATTATATTCATTTTATGTTTCATTTTATTTATTTATTTATTTATTTATTGTGAAGAGCATCTTATGCTTTTGTCTATATTTTTGGTAAAGGATGTAGATCCAATCTTTTACAATTGTTTCTTTACAGTTTTTTACAGCATAGTACAGTCGTAGCCTTTCATGAAAATTAGTGCTCTGATTTATAAAGAAACATTTTTGAAGTATTTTAAATGAAAAAATTTGAAGAAACATCACAAAACCTTTCAATGTGTATAATTTGATAAACTTTAATTGATTTAAATCACTATTTCAAGATTCTTTTAACCGTGTCACGAACATATCTTTAATGAACAACTCAATTCAAAAGATGAATTCTTCGTATTTTTTGTATCATTTTTACTATAGCATCTTTTACCAAGCTAAAATTTGAATGAACACGCAGACATAGACATTAAAGAAAGATAAGTTTATAAAGGATGTGTATGCCTACTTTGTATGTATTGTCGAATAATTCTTTTTTATGTTTGACAAACTGAATATAATTTGAATAAAAATTCAATGTGTGGAATGATATTGTAATGTAATGTGATCTTGAAATATTCGTAAATATGCTCTGATTTTAAAACATTTACTAAATAATATTTTTTTCTCCGTTGTAATTGATTGGCGAAAAGCACACTGATGAGATTAGCGATTTAAAAATTTCAATGTTCAAATAAATAAATAAACTTTATGATTTATCCCGGCTGTTTATTTTTAAACAACATTTTATATTGCTCTAATAAATCATGAGAAATTTTAAACAAAAACGAAAAATCATGCGTCAAGCATAGATTATGTAACACTTTCCGACGCTTCAAAAATAATTTTACAAATCCTACCGTTTAATAAGCTGAAAGATAACATCTAATTAAACAATTTGAAAAACGCATAACATATTTAAAAACATAATTTCAGAAATTTCCAACGTATACAATATTCGGAAAAATATCCGAATACTTTTATTCAGCCCTGTATAGGATCTATAGATTTGTATATATACTACATAGGACGCTAAATTTTAGTTTAGTTAGGAAACGCGTAGCACAGTTTAAAATTCTCCTTCTGGAGTTTCTGTCAATAAACGGAAATGTGTTCGCGAACATTTGTGGTTCCGTGTATAGGATCTACAGAATTTATACACACCACGTAATAAACAAAAAGTGAGTAAATTTAAAATCGCGTTCAGTAACTTAAAACGCACTTCCAGGAATTATTGTTAACAGACAGTAGAGAATTCTTTTGTGTGTCCCTATAAATGAACGATGGCTGCTATACATACACTATTCTGTAGTAAGCCTCTTGTATGTAAATTTCAATGCGTTTAAAATAGTGAAACATTATTTAAATAAATCGCAGACGATTTTTCTCCATAGACGTAATGCAACGGAATTTTTTGCCTATCCCTGTAAATTAACTATAAGTGCTATTCACAACCTTTTCCATATTAAGCTTCTTGTAATACACCTTAGCGATATATATCAATTACAATGTATTTGAAATTGTGTAACATCATTAAAATAAACCGCAAATGATTTTTCCCCATAGACCGTAATGTAACGGAACTCTTTTGAGTGTCCCTGTAAAACAGCTATAAGTGCTACACACTTCCGGTAAAATAGGGAACGTGCTATAGATAACGATAATAACATATAAAAATTGCAAGGCAATCCGAGCATATTTACGGGAGTTAGAGCACGGACAGACGGCAGACGGCCAGACGGCGAGACAAACCGAAGTCATAAACTCTTTTCAACTAGGTTGGAAAGTGTTAAAAATATTTTTTTCTAACCCCAGGTATGATTGGGTCTCGCTATTTTGAATACTTACTCTTTTCGTATAGTAATATTCACCTGATTTAACTCAGAAATATTTCATTAAATAAGGTGAATATTAGTATTCGGAAATAGTGATATTAAAAATACCAGAACATAGACAACCTTGTAAGACGAAATGTACATTTATTCTAATTACAAACACAATAATCAAATAATAATAATAAAAAATTCTTCTACAATAATTTATTTCTATCAAATACAGATATTGTTTTTACAACATTCTTTTGTATGATAGAAAGTACAAACACAGAAAATTTATGTATATATATATATATATATATATATATATATATATATATATAACCGTTAAAAGACAAAACAGAAACATCATATATACAGGGTGATTATAAAAAACTTCCCGATATATGAGCCCCTAACTATCATACCGTTCACAGAAACTGAATGAAATTTTGGTTTAAAGTATTTTGAGGTATGCGCTCAAGATTCATGTGAAAAACAACAGTTAAATTCTAACAGTTACGGTTACAGTGACAAAATTTCGAAAATTTCAAATGGCAACACCTATTTTTTTTATTGGAATGTGATCTTCATAGTGAAAAAACATAAAAAGCGTTGGAACGGTACCTGTAGTACGAAAATCGCCGGCGCTAGACAGACTAAGAAGAATAGTGAAAACAACCAATAAGGACAGAGAAGCAACAGAAAACAAAACATTTTATTGTGTTTCATACATTTTCCATTTCACACACTTTACAAGGGGCAGATGGTAGATAGCACTGAACAATAAAATGTTTTACTTTCTGTTGCTTCTCTGTCCTTTATTGGTTGTTTTCACTTTTCTTCTTAGTCTGTCTAGCGCCGGCGATTTTCGTGATACAGGTACCGTTCCAACGCTTTTTATGGTTTTTCACTGTGAAGATCACATTCCAATAAAAAAAGTAGGTGTTGCCATTTGAAATTTTCGAAATTTTGTCACTGTAACCGTAATTATTAGAATTTAACTGCTGTTTTTCACATGATTCTTGAGCGCATACCTCAAAATACTTTAGCCCAGAATTTCATTCAGTTTCTATGAACGGTATGACAGTTAGGGGCTCATATATCGGGATAGTTTTTTTATAATCACCCTGTATATATATATATATGCTAAACATATATTTACAAAAAAAAAAATCTGGGCTAAAACAAAATAATTACTGTATAATGTACTTTTTGTACAACAATATCAAATATTTTAATTTTATGTTTAAAAAGATTTTATTTTTGTTTTTAGAAAATGCAAACATTCTTAGTAGGAAGTGTCAAGTAAAAGATTTCCAGAAATATAAAAGACTAGCTGACCCGCCCGGCGTTGCCCGAGCCCTTGTAATAAACTTAAATCTCTTAAGAAACGGAACTCTGAACACGGTCTACGATGGCTTCGGAACCGTATACCAGGCATGCTCGTACGCTCTAGAAAATCTTTTATTTCCCCCTACCACCGCAAGGGGAGCATTCTGTTCTAAACAAACCTCTTTCCGAACGAACTTCTGAGACAGGTCCCCGCTGCCTACGTTACTGTATAGTAGGCGCAGTACAAAATTGAGCTGGTTTTGAGAAGATTGGAACATTATTAGCCCAGTTATTGCAATAAGGCACAGTTAGAGAAAATAACCTTGAGTGAGGTGCCGAAGGGAGGAGATGTTCGAGTGTCCTTCAGAAAATGACTAATTAGGACTCCCACTATGCATGCATAAATATTCGTTCGTTTTGTTGAGCTAGGAACTTAATTACAAAGTTGGCTTAAACTCTTATTTGTAAATAGTGGTAACCGCTACTCATAAATTTAATTTAATGTTATAAAGGGTGACTATTAAGTTAAATAAAATGTTTGGAATCACTTGCGTTGAAATCGGAAAGATAGTTGCTGATATATAGAAAGGGGCATAGTTAGAGAAAAACCTTGAATGAGGGGCCGGGGGGGAGGGTTGTTCAAGTACCCTTCAGCAAATGACTAATTAAGAGGAGCACTATGCATCTTTCGAAATTCGTTCGTTTGCTTAAGCTAGGAACTTAATTACAAATTTGGCTTACCCAATTATTCGGAAATAGTGGTAACCGCTACTCATAAATTTAGTTTAATGTTATAAAGAGTGACATTTAAGTTAATTATAATGTTTGGAATCGCTTGTGTTGAAAACGGAAAGATAGTTGCTGAGATATGAAAACGGAGCATAGTTAGAGAAAAAAAACCTTGAAAGGAGTGCCGGGGGGGGGGAGGGGTTGTTCAAGTGTCCTTCAGCAAATGACTAATTAGGAGGACCACTATGCATCTTTCAAAAATCGTTCGTTTGCTTAAGCTTTGAACTTAATTGCAAATTTGGCTTAAACTATTATTCGTAAATAGTGGTAACCGCTACTGATAATTTTAGTTTAATGTTATAAAGAGTGACAATAAGTTAATTATAATGTTTGGAATCACTTGTGTTGAAATCGGAAAGATAGTTGCTGAGATATGGAAACGGAGCATAGTTAGAGAAAAAACCTTGAAGGACGGGCCGGGAGGGGTGGGGGGGGGGGGGTGGTTCAAGTGGCCTTCAGCAAATAACTAATTAGGAGGAGCACTATGCATCTTTCAAAATTCGTTCGTTTCCTTAAGCTTTGAATTTAATTAAAAATTTGGCTTAAACTGTTATTCGTAAATAGTGGTAACCGCTACTCATAAATTTAGTTTAATGCTATAAATGGTGACTATTAAATTAATTATAATGTTTGAAATCACTTGCGTTGAAATCGGAAAGATAGTTGCTGAGATATGGAAACGGAGCGGAGTTAGAGAAAAAACCTTGAAGGACGGTCCGGGAGGGGTGGGGTGGGGGGGTTGTTTAAGTGGCCTTCAGCAAATAACTAATTAGGAGGATCACAATACATCTTTAATGATTGATTCATTTGGTTAAGCTAGGAACTTAATTTGAAATTTGGCTTACTACTTTTACACTACTATTCGGAAATTCTGGTAACTGCTTTCTAGAAATACACCTTGAAGCTTAAATGTAATTAGACCCTTGTCCCTCTTAATTCCCGCAAATATAAAAAAGAATTTGTTAAATAAAGTTTTCTGTATTAACAATCTCCATCATAATAATAAATGTCATGTAAAAAAAAACTTAAACCCGACTAATTGTCATGAAGAAAAATATGCCTGCAAAATATTTCAATCAGTGGGACGTATGTGTAATTTGTCATGTACAGGTGGCGTGACATTCGCATGGCTCCTCTACGCTAATAACTTCAATCCATGTTGACACTATTTAGTTAGAAATCCTTATTTGTGCATCGCTACTCTGGTTTATTTAATTACTTCTGTGAAGAATCGATGCAACCATCCAGTGAACCAACCAACTCAAGAGAATAAAAGCGTATTTTTAATGAGAGTTCTTTGTGCATTTTAATTAATATTTCAGAAAATAATTAAAATATTAAAATTCTGAAGTAATGTTGCACCAGGAGAGGGTTTGGACTACCTAAATCTAAATTTCCAGCCTTCTAGGTGGGCCAGATTTTCCTAGCCATCGCCAACAGACACACACACAGACACACAGAGCGGAACTTTCTTTTATTAGTTTAGATTATGGATAAAAAATGGATAAACGTATTTAAATAATTATGTTAGGAAAACTAAATTTCAATACTAAATATATAGTAATAATAATAAATTATAAATTGTATTACTCTAATATGTTCATACAAAATTCTGGTACTGGATTTTAGAAATATTTCATTTGTTCAATGAATGAATATGACAAACATTTAATCTAAGCTTTCTGATAAATTATCTACTTTTCTTTACATGAAAAAAAGCTCATGTGTTATTTGATAACACATATAAATATTGGAAACTGTATAACTATACATTTTTATATATAAAAAAAGAAAAATAACTTTGTGGAATTTAATCCCACTTTTTAAAAATATGAGGGCATTTTGAAAAGTAAAGATACACCGTACGCCGGAGGAAAAGAAACGTTTTGGCAAGCAAGTTGGCAACACAGGTGTTAACCTTGAACCGTTAGCTTTCTCCTCGCGGTCGTTCGGCATTTCAACGTTGATTCTGGTTGAAGTAGGTCGTGTTTAAAATGGTTCCGCCGATTCAGAATCCCGCCAAATGCGAAGTTCGCTCCGTCATACGTTTTCTTCATGCAAGAGGTCAGCGACCAGCGGATATTCACAAAGAAATTGTTTCTGTTTATGGGAACATTATGAATTGACAAAATGTAACGAAATGGTGTCGTCATTTCTCTCAAGGTGGACCGATGTTCATGACGAACAAAGAACAGGTCGGCCATCTGTGATCTCTGATGCCCTTCTTCAGAGAACGGAGGAAGCAATTCGTGCGAATAGACGTCTCAAATTGAAAGAATTGCATCAGATTATACCGGAAGTATCAAAAACAATTCCACGACGATGATGAGATCAAAGATGAAGTTGAAATGTGGTTCCGACAACAGGCGGAAACCTTCTATGAGTGTGGGATACAAAAGCTTGTGCCCCGACTTAACAAATGTTTGGATAACGGGGGTGATTATGTCGATAAATAATAAATAATCCAGTTAATAAGATGTAACTTACGTTTTCTAAACAAATGTTTTTTTTAAGGAATGCGAGCCATTGTATCTTTACTTTTCGAAATGCCCTCGTATTTTACAAAATTATAAGTATAAAACGCTTTAATATAGGCGTAATATAAATTCCCATTATGATTAAAGATATTTAAACTATACCAAAGAGAAAAAAATACGTTTTTTTTCTGAAATCTATCACATATGCATTTGCTATTATCAAGTTCATTAATAACACATACCTGAAAGTTTTTCCTAATAGATTAGTACTATATCAAAAAAAAAATCATTTCTAAAATGATAAATGAGTTTTTGGCTCATGGCCATATTATATTAATGACACGGTAATTATCCACTCGGAAGATCTTTAATAGTAGTTTTCGTTGAAATTGAAATTTTGGGAGGAAATGCTAATGATTGTAAAATAAAAAGAGTATACAAATACTGTTTAAGAAATTTGACTAAATTTTACATATATTTTTTCCTTTAAAGATGATGAAAACGATTTCTCCTTCTTTTATTTTCTTTTATTTTTTGTACTTTTAAAATTGGTGTTCAACTACTATTAAATTTGTAGATATATTTTTTTCTTTACTTTATTACGATATTGTACTGTCCTCTAAAAGAAACCCACAGTGAAATGTTTCTCAAAAAACACCCTGGTACTACACCAAATATTTTACTAAAGTCATTTTTTTGTCTTTTTTCTGTTTTTATGTACCATTTAGAATAATAAAAATATTTAAAAATACCTAAGGAGTGCTTATTTAATTTAAAAATAATTTTAATTAACAATTGCAGAATTCTGGTCTTGGTGCAATAGCTGTTGCAAAAATGTATGGATACAAAATTTCTTTTATTCGCTGATTTTCATATTATATATATTAATTTTATTTTATAAAATTAAGTTTCAATACACGTTTACAAACACTTAATTACAATTCTGTTACATTAAAGTTAGACTATGCGCAAATATCCAGTACAAGACAATGTAAAAAAAAAATCATCGTTATTACTTCAATGAAATGAATTATATTATTATGTTATTATGATATGGTTAATTTCCACAATAAAATAAGTATATTGTAAGCTGGCAACATTTTATTGCTGGCATTTTATTGTAAGCTGGCAACATTTTTTTTTGTTTACATTTCCCGTAAGGCATGGTGACATCACGGCGACGTCACTGTGAAGTCACACTGTGACTTTGTGACAGTCGTCGTGACGTCAAGTGACGTCGATGTGAAGTCACTGTGACGTAAATGCGAGGTCGTTATGGCCGTTTTCAAGGCTTTCTGTGACCTCACAATGTGACTACTTTGTGAAGTCACCGTGCGACTTCAATGTGAAAAATGTGACGAATCTGCATCGGATAGGGTGACCAGATTTTACCCGAATCCTATACGGATTGTTCGGATCAAAATTTTTTTATGGTTCAAGTTTGTGACGTTTGTGACGACACTGCACCGGGTCGGGTGACCAGATTTTACCCGAATACAATCCAGAAACTTCGGATCGATCTTTTTGGATTTGTTTGGCTACAGAATAGATTTGGATTAGTTGTCGTGTGACCTGATTTTCGTGAACCCGATCTGACCCGAGTCGGGTATAATGTTTTTACTGTAAGTCTTGTTCAGAATAGAATCTTGCATACGACCAAGTAACCAGATTTTATCAGAAATTGTGTTACGATACAATTTCTGATGTCGGCTCGGATCTAGAGTCATGCACGAATCCGGTTATATACTTCTTGAACATGATTGAATGTCTACTTGAACATGAATGATGGTTGACTGAAACTATATTTACATTCAACCCGTAATCTTACCCTAACCCAACAACAACAACAAGAAAAATTCTGTAGGCCCACGACCCGACCGAACCTGATAAATGATTTCGCATAGATTCGGATAACAAGATTTCACCAAATACGGATAAGATCGACGATAAGGATTGGATCGGCAATCATTTTTTTTATGCAACTCGTATTCAAATTAAAACTTTGCATCTGATTGGGAAACCGGCTAATGTAGCCGTTAAACAAGAAAATTATAAATGTAAAAAACGCATACTAATATAAAAATAATAGATGAATCCATTAAAAATTATAATAAAATTAAATATTTTAATAATATGAAATTCTATTGTGCAAATAACCACTTTTAAAAATAACTTCGACTTCCATTTGTTTTATGTAACCACCAAAAATGTTGACAATAATTAAAACTATGCTATTTTGCTTTTAAGTATTGAAGTTTTTAAATGTGTATACTTTGCCATATTTCCCCTCTTTCAGTATCACGAAACTTTCTGACACATTTATGAACAATTTTTTAAACGCTTGGCACTTGCATGCCTGATTATTAAAGCGATTTGGAATGAATAGCGTTTTCCATTTTTAGATAAATGAAATGCTTAAGAGCAATTTTGGTCACGTTTTTTCCGTTTCTGACGCTGCGCGTCGGAAATTCGGTTCAAAACACCGACTTTGATAGTGTTTTCTGAAACATCTTTTGTCAAAAATGGAAAATGCCATTCTATTACATATATTCTGAATAAGAACACCTGCCAATTTCATGTGTTTCCGAATAAAAATGAATTCAGAAATTAGTTATTTTGGATTTGATTACAAATTTAATGAAAATAAAAGTATAGATTTTTAAATAAGCATTGTGAAAAATTTATATTAGGAATCCATTTAAATAATAGATCTACTTATTGTGAGATATTATTAAATAATAAACATTGTATAAAGCAATAAAACATTTTTCGAAGCAAATGAAATTTAAAACTTAGGATCATAAACGCAAAGAAAAAAATATATTATTTTTTTTCTTTACAAATTATTTTATTTATAGTTTTTGATAGAATACTAAATGCAGAGCTTAAATATCAATTTTTACTATAGAAAAAATTCGATAACATAACTGGAAAAATTACCTTAACTGAATAGCTGTTTTATTGTTTCATCAATATTCATTATTTTTGTGCACCTAATATTGACATATCTTGACAACTAAATTTGTAATGAGTTAAATTGTCGCAATTATTTGAAATATACCAGAAAATTATTTCTCAAAACCTCCACTAGCTAAGAAATTTTCAAATTGTAAATCAAATATTAATAGTTTTAAAAATTGCAATGTTTTTAATTACAATGAATAACTATGAAAATTGAACTGAGAAACGCAAAACATAAATACATTCCTCGTTATAAATAACACTTTACATTTAGAATATATATTGTTAGTAAATACTTTAAGCTTTTTTCCAAACTCTCTAATTAAAACAATTTAAAACATTAAAGATAAAATTTTATACAAGTGATTAAAAAAAAAAGATTTAAACATCTTAACATTTAAATAATGCACTATTAATCTACCATTACTAAATATGCACTATTAACAAAACTTCGAAGACATTAAAAGTTACCTGCTAATCTATAAGTAAAACCACCAGTTCTAGGGATTAAGTTTTAATGGTCGTTGACTGCTTCCTTTTCATTGAAAAATGAGACTCAAATCCACTGCTTTAATTTTCCAAGTGTCCAGCTTAGGTGTTTTCATAGATCTGAGATATCAAATATCACGCAGACCTTAATAACGCACCCAGCTATACATAAGGATAGGTTAAAATGGATGATTCACTTTAAAACGTTAATTTACTTTCACGGTATAAATTCCACAATATACTTCCACAAACTTAAAAGAACACCACACACTCTAATCCGCCGATGAAAATAATCGTCTGCCCTCAACATCTGCGATCATGATCTGCGCAGTAATGTTTACCACAAAGTAACATCTAGCAGGTGTTTCCAGAAAAATAATAGAAAGAAAACAGTTAAATAAAGACATTTCAAATGCTTTATAGTTTATATGGCTGACAAATAACTTCTAATAAAACTATAATATTCTGTTTTTATATGAGAGAGTTTAATATTCTTGGAAATAAGCTGTGAAAATTAAAATTTTTATATATTTTTTAATCAGTTGCATTTGTTTTAGGCGTCCAAAATAAACATAAATTTTAAATAAAAATGGATTTAATAGTCTTTATAAAATAATTACGACATAAATGTAAATACTATTCTGCAATCAGATTTCCTAAATACGATTTTTTCATTTTTTACACTCTATTGAAAAGAGCAATATATTTAACAGATGTGATATCTTACTAAGCACTGACCAGTTTTGGAATAAATTGCTATAGGAAAGACATATACTTTATGACATATTTTTAATTCGTTTTTGTTCGGAAACGCATGAAATTGGCTTTTGTTTTTATTCAGAAACTCTGTAATTGAAAGACGTTTTCCATTTTTTAGTAAAATCAAAAGATCTTTCAGAAAAGAATGTCAAAGTCAGCGTTTTGAACCAAATACCCGACGTAACAGGGAAAGAAAAGAGAAAAACCAGTCGTCACGTCACACGAATTGCTTATAACTCGATAAGTAATTTATTTATCAAAAAATGGAAAACTCATTTCGATTCCAAATTGCTTCCATAGTCAGTCCTGCCCATTTTATGCCTTTGCGTTTAAAAATGAGTCAGAAATTATGTCAGAAAGCTTCGCGTTGTGGAGCAGGTCAGTTGAGAACCACCTTAAATATTCAGTACAAGAAAAATCTTGAACGCGTTCAACGGTCACCCCGAGCTCCCCCGATGTCGAACTCGCAAAAATGTTGTCCTCACTTTTTAAACAGAAAGCTGATGATTGGGTTGAGTGGCCCCTCAAAATAATAAGAGATTGGAGATTTTTAAAATATTTTTAGTATCACAAAATTAGCAAATGAGTTCTATGCGGTGGTAGGAAAAAAAATAAATGTTTGTATTTAAAATGCTAACAAATCTCTAAATCGCTAACAGTTTTATTAGAATGGGAGATCTATTTCTGAATTACTTTCCGCCAAAACTTTCCTACGTTACTAAATTTCTATTTAAGGATTTTTACCTGTGTATTATATAGTATATTTTGTTAAATTTCATGAAAATGGCAATGAAAATTGTAAAAAAATATCTGCCTCATATATGTAGACAAATATTTATTTATTATTTTATTTTGGAAATGCAATATATTTAAATAATGTGTGACAATGTTTTTATTAATGATTTAGGTACATGACATAATTCAATTCTATATTTTATGAGTTTTTTTCCAAATTCTCTCTCTGATCACACCGTGAAGTCACAGAGTGTTGGCATTTTGATCATAGGTTTTACGTGCTTATGTGACTTGCAGTGACGTCATTGCAACGTCACAAAATTTTTTAAAGCTGTCAAAAAGTAATTTTCTTCAAGCCATAAGATGTTCTAAAGTTTATTTTAAGTTTTCTTTAGATCTTCAAGACGTTCACATTTTGATCACAGTGTGACGTTACAAAGTGGTGTCATTTTGGTCACAGATGTGATGTGACGTACGTGACTCACAGTGACGTCACAATGACTGTGCATGCTATGCGGGTTACTGAAAATTCCGATGGGAAACTTAAGCCTAACTTTGAAAATTTCAGAACTTGAAATCCATATTTAGACTATTTTTCCTTTTAATATATATTTGTACTGAAACATCTAACCAAAAACTGTCGGTAGATTACATGATTGCTAGCTATAAACACTTTTTGTATACAAATTCAGTTTTAAATTCAGTAATACGGAAATGACAGGACTTCATCTTAAATATGACGTAATCACCATGACAACCTAGAATCATTACGTATCATGGGATATCATTGAATTAATTATGTATGATGTGATATAGTAGAACGAAGAAAACTTTTATTAATTTCTTTTTTTTAAGTTTGATTTCACATTGATTCAATTTTCATAAAATTCGAAATGACTCGACAAAATATTGTAAGGATTATATATATTAAATTTCAAACCGTTCGTTTTGTTAGTTTTTGCGCTGTTATATGCGAACAGACGGACAGACAGACGGAGCAGACGACGACTATAGGTGCTACGTATTTATATAATTACGAATACAACTTTGTATTTACATCCTTTGTATTGTATAGATTATCTATATATTTAAAACGCTAAGCGTTTTGTTTCGACAATCCGTGAGAACAAACTACTGCATCAAATTACATCATTCATAATCAGATAACGCCCACTGTTGCAAGGCATAGAGTTTATTCTCTGAACTCTATGGTTGCGAGGATATTAAGAGAAATAATGAATATTAAAAGCTCGCGGCTTTTAGGCCGAATTTTTTAATTTGTAATTTAAGTTTCCGTAAAAATATTTATCCGCCTGTTTTCAAAGCGAAGAAAAATTCATATTTATTATGACGTCACGGGAATATTGTCCATTGGGTTTATTTTATCATTATGCATTATAACTTTGTTGATGCTATTTTTTCATTCCAATTAAATGCAAAATATATTTTTACTTGTATGCATGGTGTTGAAGCGTTAAAGTAACGGATATAAAGTACGTGTGGAAAGTTTGCGCCGGTGAAAATCACGTTATGCTTACCTTCAAATGCATTTTAACATTGATAAAACTGAAGAGAAAAATGTTTTGATTATGATTGTGTCAACGTGACTTAATTTTAACTGATTTTTCCACTCATAATTATAAAGATTAGAATTGGAGCCGTTATTGATTTCTTCATCTTGATTGCATACCTTGATTACATGTTACCAATTACTTTTTTTTTCAATGATAGGTTAGAAGATTTCTTTTTTTAATAAACAAAATCACAAAAGTAAAGGATTTCTGGAAATTTAAAATGATTAAAAATAGTGTTATGGTAGAAAAAAAAATCTTCAAATAATGATTGTATTTTTAGCTAGAATAAACAATGTAAGACTAATATTTCATAGGAATTATTTTGGTAATTTTATTATAAGTTCATTTAACAGTTCCTTAATAGCGCATATTTCTTTCCCTGTGAATTTCTCTTTCCACGTCAAAAAAATGGTTTTCAACTTTTGGACGCCAGCTAAAATACAGTGGCAATTTTTAGAAATGTACAACGGTTGTGACAACAAACGGCGCTATCGCTTTAGCTTTCATCGCTGTTAACATTCTAAACACACTTCTAAATACTACAAATTTCTATTTTTTACTACATTTTACAACATTTTACAATTTCAATTCTTACATCATCAATTAGAAAAAAATTAGATTTCGATTGAAATTTGTTTGAAAACTGCCGCTTAATTTAACGATTTTTTAAATAATTTTCAAGCATGAAAAGTTTTTCAATTCTATCTTATCAATGACCACCAGTTTACTTCAGTAATATAAAATAGCCCCTGGGAAAGTTGCCACAATTGAAAATAGAATTTCCAAACCATCATAAAAAGTGAATAATAATAATAATAATAATAATAAAAACATTGATAAATTATAAGATCAGATTATCCATAAGATAGAGCATTTTAGCGCTAAACGAAAATCTGTCAAAAAAAAAAAAAAAATTAGTTTATGAATAACATAAAATTGATAAGTTGAATTCGTTGATGTATATGTTCCATCAGATATCAGAATATGCTAGGAATTGTATTTTTATATTTTATTACATTTGCCAACTGTGTAAAAGGAAAAATATCCTCGACTGTGATGGAAAAGGTATAATCATCCTGATTATGTAAAGGAACCGAAGGAAAAATACAAATAAATTACACTTGAAAACATTAAAAATCTCCCTCATCGGCCGATTGATTTATTACTGTAAAAAAATTCTTCATCTTTACATAAAAACTGATTAGCTTAAAACAATGGATGCGTTTTAGAAGATATGGATTTGAAACGAACAATGATTAAAGAGGACATTTTAAAACTTTTTTAAGGTCAAATTTCGACGGTGCTTTTGGGCAGATGTAATGCACATGCGCATAGGAGCTCATTCGGTTGCATTATCACAGGTGGAGGAGGGGGAGATGTGTTCTTTATTTACTATGTTCTTTCATTTACTGAATATGATATGACCGTAAGGATATACTAGTTGTATATACTTCATAGGTCCATGAAATTGTTTTCTTGCCGTGGGGAGTATGGCGATAATGTCAAACTTATTTGCACTGCACAGTTGTTTACGGATTGTTTGTTTGGAGTTTGCATCGGAAATAGTACTGTATTTGACTGGGGAAAAAAACTTTTAAAATAAAATATTTGAAAGGCTGTTTCATACGCACCCCTTCTTAAATAATAAAGAAGCTTATTTTACTGATATTGTTATAGTATTTTTTCCGTCATAATTTGACGGGTTCCATCTAGTATAGTTAAAATGTTTAAGTATTTCGGTAAAAATATTTATCCGTGTGTTTTATAAGCAAATAAAAATTCATATTTACTGTGACGTCACGGAAATATTGTCCATTGGGTTCATTTTATCATTAAGCATTATAACTTTGTTGATGCCTTTTTTTTTTCATTACAATTAAATGCAAAATATATTTTTATTTGTATGCATGGTGCTTAAGCATAAATGTACGTGTGAAAAGTTTGTACCGGTGAAAATGACGTTATGCTTAGCTTGAAATGCATTTTAACATTGATAAAACTAAAAAGAAAATTTTATATGATTGTGTCAACATGGCGTAATATTAACTGATATTTCAATTTTTAATTTTAAAGATTAGAACTGGAGCCTTTATTGGTTGCTTCATCTTGATTGCATACCTTGATTACATGTTACCAATTACTTTTTTTAAATTATAGGATTAAGTTATAGGAATTATAGGATTTAAATTATTATGATTTCCTTTTTTAAAAAAAAATTCACAAAAGTAAAGAATTTCAAGAAAAAAAAACTTGAAATAGTGATTGTATTTTTAGCTAGAATAAACAATGTAAGGCTAATATTTTATAGGAATTATTTTGGTAGATTTGTTATAAGTTCATTTAACAGTTCCTTATTAGCGGCAAAGTCTTATTTCTTTCGCTATGAACTTTTCTTTCGATGTCAAAAAATGGTAGTCTACTTTTGGACGCCAACCAAAACACAGTGGCAATATTTAGAAATGTATAACGGTTGTGACAACAAACGGCACTATCGCTTTAGCTTTCATCGCGCTTACATCACTTCTAAATACTAAAAATTTATTTTTTTTTACTACATTTTACAATTTCAATTCTTACATCCTCAATTAGAAAAAAAAAATTAGCTTTCCATTGAAATTAATTTGAAGTCTGCCGCTTAATTTAACAACTTTTTAATAATTTTCAAGCATGAAATATTTTTCAATTCTATCTCAACAATGACCATCCGTTTATTTAATAATGTAAAATAGCCCCTTGGAAAGTTGCAACAATTGAAAATAGGTATCCCTAACCTTCATGAAAAGTGAAAAAAATTTAAATAAAATAAAAACCTGATAAATCATAAGATCAGATTATCCATAAGATAGAGTATTTTGGCGCTAATATAAAATCTGTCAAAAGAAAAAATAAACTATTTTTAGTTTATGATTAACATAAAATTGATATGTTGAATTCGTTGATGTATATGTTGAATCAGAATATGCTAGGAACTGTTATTTATTAATTTTTTAAAGATCCATTGGATATTTAGCTGTATACGAGACAGACTGTGATGGAAAAGGAATAATCATCCTGATTATGTAAAGGGATAGAAGAAACCATACAAATAAATTACAATTGAAAACATTAAAATTCTAATTCTCCCTCATCTGCATATTAATTTATCATTTTTAACAGAAATTCTTCATTTTTACATAAAAATTGACTAGCTTAAAACAATGGATGCGTTTTAGAAGATATGGATTTGAAACGAACAATGATTAAAGAGGACATTTTAAAACTTTTAATTTAAACATTTTAAAACTTTTTTAACGTCGAATTTCAACGGTGCCTTTGGGCAGATGCAGTACATATGTGCATAGGAGCTCATTCGATTGCATTATCACATAGGGGGTGCTTATACTATGTTCTTTTATTTACTGAATATGAGATGAAAGTAGGAAATTTGTATGATACTTTATGATAGGACTATTTGTATGATACTTTACAGGTACATGTCCTTTTTTTTTTGGTCGTGGGGAATATGGTGGTAATGTCAAACTGATTTGCATTACACATTTGTTTACGGAGTGTTCATTTGGAGTTTGCAGCGGAAATATCATTTCTCAGGGGGGGGGGATTTTTAAAATAAAATATTTGAAAGACTGTTTCATACGAAGCCCTACTTATATAATAAAGAAGCTTATTTTACTGATATTGTTATAGTATTTTTTCCGTCACGTTTTGACGGGTTCCATCTAGTGTATGTTTAAGATTTAATAGAATGAAGAAAACTATTATTAATATCTGTTACGTTTTGATTCGATTTTCATAAAATTTGAAATGACTCGACAAAATTCTGTAACGATTATGTATATTAAATTTCAAACCATTCGGTTTGGAAGTTTTTGCGCAGTTATATGCGGACGGACGGATAGACAGACGGACGGACAGGCGGACACACATGACGATGACTATAGGTGCTACGTACACTGTTAAAAATAATCTGAAATTCACGGGTATTTTTTGCCTGAATTTCACAGAAAAAGTCCCTTTTTATGACAAAAGGGCATTTTCTGTTAAAAACAGAAAATTTCCCCATATTTCCTGAAAAAAAAAAAAAAACCCGGAACAGACGGAAAAGAAAGTGGCCAACGGAGATATTCCGTTATCTGCTGCATATTTATTTTCATTGTTTGAAAAACTGACATGTTGAAGTAAAGAAAAATTAAAAATTCAATAAATTAGTTTATTTAAAAGAACAAAATAGTTCTTTCGAATTAAAAAAAAAAAGCAACAATTAATTTTTCCATGCTTTTAAAATTATTAGCAATTTATTTTTTAAAGTTTCAAATTTTAAAGATTTAATATTCACAATTAAAATATATTCTAAACTAATATCTTATTATATATATATATATATATATATATATATATATATATATATATATATATAATAGTTAAATTAAGTGAAAAAAAAATCGATTTTACTCAAAAAGGCAACAAACAAAAATAATGCTTTCGAATTAAAAAAAAAAAATAACAAATAATTTTCTCATTCCTTTGAAATTATTCGCAATTTGTTTTTTAAAGTTATAAAAAACACTCTCACTGAAAATATATTCTAACCGAAGACATTTAAAAAAATATATAATAGTTGAAAAAAATCAATTTTCTCAAAAAAGCAAACATATTTTATCGAATTATATCAAAATATAATATTCATACTTTGTATCTAACAATCAAACTAAGAATATACATAATCCATGTTTTAATCATCTATTAATACTAAAGTTTTCAGTCATAATCTTATAACAAAATATCCCCCCAATTAATTAAAAAATTACCAGGTTTCTAAACCCCATATAATTTTAAGTTGCATGCCGCGATTTGAAGATATCCCGTATCATCGTTTCAAACTCTTATTCTAGCAATGGCCCACTGGTCTTGCGATAAAACACTTGGTTAAAGGCGCTATCGTCCCTGGTTCGAACCCCAAGGTCAGCCAGGAAATGTTCTTGAAGTATATTAAATACTCCCGTTATAGTCAACAGATGGCAGCACAAACAGAGAGGTAATTTGTTTAATACCAAAGTCATTCATAACGGAAATTTACCGTTTTTTCAAACGGAGATTTTCCTTCTGTTATCTTTCAAAAATGAAAGTCTACTAACGGAACGGAAAAAGTCCGGCAACTTTGCTGCCAGTAGTTTTACCGTGAATTAACGGATTTATTTTTAACAGTGTAGTTATATAATTAAGAACGCATCTAAAAAAACCTTCAACAATTTCTTGAATAGTTATATAATTAAGAACGCATCTAAAAAAAACCTTCAACAATTTCTTGAATAGTTGTATAATTAATAACGCATCTAAAAAAAACCTTCAACAGTTTCTTGAATATATTAAAGAAAACCTTGAATATATAAATGTAACCTGCTTTCCGTGCTCTTAACCAGCCAGTACTGTCGTTTGGCCTCAATCTGCAACCAACTGTTTTCTGCTGCCAACTGCAATCGAAAGTGTCTGGTAATTTTTGGCTATATAGTGTACATGTCTGTCTTGATATGTTATGATTTTTTTTAATTGTTAATAAATTTTGCAATATATTAAACATCAAATACTAAAATTTACCGTAAAATCTTTTTTACATGCGTTTATGACTAAAATAAAATATGAGTTAAAAAACATTTTCCGCTTTGAAAATTGTACTAAAATAGAAATTTACTTAATGGTGGCTTTTTCGAGAATTCCTATATGAAAGCTTAATTAAATTATGTTTTTTTACTTTAAAAAATCGTTAAAATATTTTTTAAACTTGCATTCATTAAATAAAAAATCACTTTCATTTATATAAAACATAAATTTATATCACTACGTTGAAAGATGCTTTTCAAAATAAAACATGTGATGTTTTTAAAGAAACCAGTGTGATTTTAATTTACTTTCAGCTTCATAAGAAATTTAATTCGCAGAACATTAATTAAACTGTAAATATTTTTAAAGCGGTTTTTTTATTCAAAACTAGACATAGACATATATTATTATTTTTTTTTCAGATATATTCGTCAAATTCTTTACAAGTATTACAATTTTAAAATAAATAAAAGTAACTAAATTTTCACTTATTATTATGCATCTAAAAAAATATGATTTAAATCCAAAACATCTACTTTTTTAATTACATAAACGAATTACTTACTAAAAATATTTCTGAATATTTAGAGATTATGTTTTGTTCTTTCATTCCCTTTTAATTTTCCTTTCATGTTTATACACAATAAATTTACAAAACTCTACTGAGAAAAAAAAAGTTTACTACTTACCCATCATACGTAGTATTGGGTAAATATTGTAATCGTTTTAAAACATTGGAACAAAAAAAAACATTTGACGGATTTACACGTTTCAGAAACTGGAGATTACGAAAAACATATTTTTAGAAAAAAAAAATGCCGCCCGTCTGTCTATGTGACTGTAAACGCTCTATCTCCCGAACAAATTGCGACAGAAACTTGAAATTTGGTATGTACTTAGTATGTAATAATGAGAAGTAGTCTATTGAATTTTAGTAACCTCCACTATCCGGAACTATTATTTTCAGACTCTCGAAATATTCGTTCTGATAAAAGGTATATAAAAATTTTGGAAATTGTTTATTTTAAGGAATGAATAAAAATACAATAAAAAAACAAATTTTCTATAAAGAATGATGTCAATTGAATAATTAGTTGCCGAGATAATTGTAATCCTGTTTTCCACACTCTTCGATTTTTCATGACACTATATTTCATTCAAATTTCAATTCAAAGGCATATTTTAATTGGAAATGAGACGCTTAATCCGACGCAGTAAACTGTTAGTTAATATGATTATCATTTTTAGAGTTATGATGATGTTTCTTGTACGCATTCAGTAATAGAGCATGTAAAGTTTATGATGTCATCAAGTCAAGATTTTATTTGAATTGCAATGCATTTCATAAATAGTTTACACTTGTTTTATTTTCATGTTTTACATTATGCATATCCATGATGGGTAAGTATTACGGGGGCCCCCAACGACTAGTTTTACAATGCGTCATTGCTGCAAACTGTCCAATCATTAAACCATGTTTATTGTATTTATAGATAATGATTGCATAATTATATTAAGAAGCATTCTCCTTGTTCAAGAAAGAGAAAAAAGTACAGTGATTTTGCCAAATTAATTACAAATTGCTAAAAGATATTTTGTTTAATATTTGTATAAACGAAATTTTTGCAAACTAATGGTATTTTTATAGTTTTGTAGCAAAAAGGTAAAATCGGTATCAGACATATGTCCAAAGAAGAAACTTTTAGTTTTAAGAAGTTTTAATAACGTACTTAAAAACTTTCTAAGAAGTAACTTATAGTTTTAAGAAGTTTTAAAAACGTACTTATAAACTTTCTCAGAAGCAAAATCCCATTGCAGTGTAAGTCAAACGAATGTCAATGTCTTTAAACTTTGGGCTTTTCAATTACATGTAACCTTTTAATGCTATTATTGTATTTCTAAATTGTATTTGCAGTACATATGTATCTTTTGTAATTGAATGGTATAAAAACAAAAACGGTTTGCAAAAATTCTTCCAAATCGATTGCAAAATCGAAATATCGATATGAATATTAATTATACTTTTAGTAAATAATATAACTTACATCACTCTGTTCTAAAAACACTTGCTAACATTTATTTGAAGAAACAAAATAATTCGGTTACAGTACTGTCTATGGGCAATAATTGATGGATGTGGGTTTTCAATTGTGGTACGAGTTTTTAAATGTAACTTATATTTTGCATATTACTGGTGTATGTAAATACATGTGCAAGGCTACACAAAATAATTTCAGTACATATCCGTTTAATGACGGAAATGCATGAAGGGGAATTTGAAATTGTGTCATGCGTTTTATAACTGAACTAAATATTTTCATGCTATATAGTGTATATAGAAATCTATAGATCATATACAAGGCTGCACAAAATAATTCGGAGATTGATTCGACTATAGATGGTAATTGCGGAAAGTGGGTTTTTAAGTGTGTTACGCTTTTTAGAAATTGTTTACATATACTCCCCCCGAGACTGCGCTTTTACTGTAAAGCGAAAGCTAATTTCCCGGGGCGGTCATGCCTTGTCAACTTAGACATCATCTTTCACTTTATTAAATTGTGAAGTTTTGTTAAAGCATTCTGAAAGCATTAGAAAATGTTTCATAATATATGCTTGAAGCATGATTGTTTTCTTGTTACTTATTGTCTTGATGTAAAAATTTATTCCCAGTATGATGGGTTTGGGCAAAAAAGTGCCAAGCCACATTTTTGAACTTCTGAGATATAATTTGAAAATTTGATATAATACTCAAATCAAGATACATAACCTACAGTCTTTTCGCCAATGTCTTAGTGACATTTGAGATATTATGAGTAACAATATGGCATTACTTTAATGACATTAGTATTACGTTTTTTGTAAATTAGCTATCTTCTTTGGGGGCATAAACATGTGGGGCAAAAACGAAACCTGTCACATATGCTGCCACCAAGTAACATTAGAAAGAAGTTATATGTAGGATATTATAATTTACATTATTAAGCAATTTATTACAGTGTGAGATTTATTTCACCAAAAATGTGGCTTGGCACTGTCTTGCCCCAACACCCACATATATATATATTTTCTACTCATAATTTTTTTTTAGTTACACTACCTAACTTTAAAATGCAATAACGCAATAACTCTAATAAATATAAGGTAAAGCTAGGATAGTCTGCGCACAATTCAAAAGAACAGCAATAAAAAATCTAAATATTAATTTTTTGCTAAACTATCCATGAATAATTTTTACTTCATTTGTTTTTTATGCATTTCCATTGCTATTTTGTTGTTATGTTGCAATTTAATAGAACAGTTGTAATAAAACCAAGAAAGTTATTTTGCGCAATCTCTCCTTACAGGGTTGGTGTGATTGCGCACATGAGTAGGAGAGATTGTTACTAATAATAACTACAATTAAATTGTTAACAATAATAATTACACTTAAATGACATTGCTGTAAGGTTTTTGTGTACAAATTTTATTGTATTGGGAGTGAATATTTCAACCTAATGCTTAAAGAATCAGAAAAAGGAAATAATTTTAAAAACGATTAAAAAAATTTAATTAAAGGGAAAAAAATTAAAGAATCAGAAAAAGCAAGTCCAGATAAGATTACAAAATAAAATTATGTAACTTAATAACACGTTTAACTTAAAATTAGTACATTTTCATTTTTCATTTTTTTATGCAAATTTACCAATAAGCTGCGTAATCTCTCCTAGCATGAAAACTAATGGGAACGATGCGCCATCTCTCCTAAGTAGCAGATGCGCAAACTCTCCAATTTCGGTAAGAGAGATTGCGCGGTCTTTTATTTAAACATGGCCGCTACTAAAACGAACCGTTGATGTTCACATTGTTAGTCTAGATTAGTAGCTTGTGAGAAATCGTTTAAGTTTAAAATATTTTGTACTATTGACATTGTATAGAAATTCTGATGAATAGCTATGAAAATTCAAGCACTTACTTTGGGAAAACAAAATAAAATAGCAATACTTTATCTTAGACGGTCAAAGCAATCAACGTGCACTTTCAAGTAGACACTCCACTACTGTTGTTGTACAACTACCTGGAGTCGCTGCGCTCTCACTCTACTCCTTCCCCCCAAACCTCTATGTACTCAATCTCTCCGACCGCGCCATCTCTCCTGGCTTTACCTTAACTGTTTAATAAATGACAGATAGCTCATACATTTTGCATACAATTATTTTAAATATATTTCAAATTATCGCCAATAAATGACGCTACGCTACGTAAAACTCTACGAATGTTTTAAACAAGAGCTAAAAATCATGCGTCAAACATAGGTTATGTAACACTTTCCAACGCTTGCAAAATAATTTTACAAATCATTACCGTTTAATAAGCTGAAAGATAACATCTAAGTAACAATTTGGAAAACGCATAACATATTTAAAAAATTAATTTCAGGAATTTCCAACATTTACAATATTCGGAAAACTATTCGAATACGTTTATTCAGACCTGTATACGATCTATAGATTTGTATATATACTACATAGGACGCTAAATTTTAGTTTAGTTAGGAAACGCGCAGCACAGTTTAAAATTCTTCTTCTCGAGTTTCTGTCAATAAACGGAAATGTGTTCGCGAACTTTTGTGCTGCCCTGTATATGAAATACAGAATTTATGCATACCAAGTAATAGACAAAAAGTAAGTTAAATTTAAAATCGCGTTCAGCAACTTAAATTGCACTTCCAGTAATTATTGTTAACAGACAGTAGAGAATTATTTTGTGTATCCCTGTAAATGGAAGATGACTGCTATACACACACTATTCTGTAGTAAGGCTCTTGTAATGCACTTTAGTGATATATATTTATTTCAATGCATTTAAAATAGTGAAACATTATTTAAATAAATCGCAGATGATTTTTCCCCATAGACCGTAATGTAATGGAATTCTTTTGACTGTCCCTGTAAATTAACTATAAGTACTATGCACACCCTATTCCATATTAAGCTTCTTGTAATACACCTTAGTGATATATATCAATTACAATGTATTTGAAATTGTGTAACATCATTAAAATAAACCGCAAATGATTTTCCCCCATAGACCTTAATGTAACGGAATTTTTTGAGTGTCCCTATAAAAAAACTATAAGTGCTACACACTTCAGTTGAAATAGGGAACATGCTATAGATAACGACAATAACATATAAAAATTGCAGGGTAATCCGAACCTATTTACGGGAGTTAGAGCACGGACAGGCGGCAGGCGGCAGACAAACCGAAGTCGTAAACACTTTTCAACTAGGTTGGAAAGTGTTAAAAAGGGGGAAAACTGCATAAAAAATCTGATATAATTTAAATTTTTGGTAACAAATTCAACATAGTTGAAGAGTTTTGAGAATTCGTGTTTGTCTGGCTGTCAGTTCAGACTCAGTCTGTCTGTTCTTTTATCCATTCTCTAACTCGCATAAATAACTCAGGTCTCCGTTTAATACTTAGTCTCCTTTTAAACACTAAATCAGATATATCTTGATTTTCTGTTGATTTAGAATTTACAGAAAGTTCTACTCCACCAGATATATCATAAGGTAAATCGTCGGATAAATTATTTTTTATTACATCTTCTTTTTCCGTTACAATACTGCGACCAGTTGGCAAACAAATGATTTCCGGAATATCCGAAAAATAATCCATATCTAAAATAAAAATTGTTCAATCATCTTCCTTGTAAAATATTCAGAAAAAAAGGACGTAATGTGGAAAAATAAAGAGATGGATAATGAAAATGAAAATTTAATTTTTTTAATTATAAATGTAGAAGTTGAAATAATATATATGAATTCGTCTTAAAATATCAGTTTCAGAAGGGTAATATCGCTTTTATAGCTAATAAACTGAAACTTAACTACTATAAATGTATGGAGGCATATGCAAATGTTTTTTTTTAATTGCCCCCTGTTAGGCGCCACTGCTCCCATTTTGGGAACAGCTTATCCTTTCAGTAATTATGATAGAACTATTACAGATATTAATTACGGATTTATGTTGTTTTATATAATGTACAGTAATAAACATATTTTAACTGAAAAATATCATTTTTCATTGTTATTAAAAAAAATTCTTTCGAATGCGACAAAAATGTATTTTTCGCCCTTTTTAACTCATTTTGAAAAATAGATATTTCAAATGAAAGTTAAAAAATAAATACAGAAGTCATCTCATATACTCAAAATGCAAATAACATGAACTTTTTAACAATATATAAAATGCTCACTTTAGAAAAAAATACTAAATCCATGTTCCAAAAATTGAAGGAATGGCATCTAATGGGTTAAAAATATGCCTTTGCTCTCGCAAGCTTAAAATTCTTTCAGATTGCAATATTACAAGGCCAGATAAACAACGTTTACAAAGTAATAATATATTTTTACAATATTATAACTGGTTCACAGTTTTTATTGTAAGTAACTGCAATCTATCAGAAATGGACATAGGATTTGTCTTACCGAAAATGAAAAAAAAAACTACATATCTCATATTAGAAAGAAACATAACAATGAAACACTTAAGTGTCTACATACAATAAATATTTCAAAAACATATGATAAATACTAGCTAATTTTTATTCCAAAACAACAGTTAACACGAGACAGAAAATTTCCCCTGGCAGAGGAAATCTGTTTAGACTATTAATGTTTGCGTGTGTGAAGGTATTAAATACGTAGGGAAAATGGGTAATGAAATGACAATGAATAACACTGCTGTTTTGTTCCCCTTTAGTGTTGAATGGGTTTCGGTTTTGTGTTTTGCGCTAAAGTAGGATTTTCTTGTCTCTTTAGAGATATTGGAATTACTTTTTCTTATATTTTCTTGGAGAGTTATTATAAGCTTAAAAACGTTTCAGCGATTTTATTTTCATGGCAATATAAAGTTTGTGTTTTAAAAATATTTTATTTCTCCTTTTTTCCGTCTTTGCAAGGAAAATGTATAAATCATTCGAAAATTAATAGGGAGTTTTCGGAAATCTGTTACTGAATAACAAACTTCAAAGTAGTAAGAATGTTTCCTTTACAGTTATGTTAAATAATGCCCACCTCTAGTCTGGATGAGGTTGCACAGAAATTTGAAGTCCACACAGGCAATGAATTCCAATTCTCTAATCGTTTATTAAATGAACCAGATTTCAAACCTAATTTCATAGCAATTCAATTATATGAATATTTTCATCTAATGGCTTTTTCCTTTTCTTTCTTTTTCTTTCTTTTTATTTTATAATACTTAAGTTATAAGTCAGTTATCAGTCACAAACATTCCCGAAGTATCCCTTGTAAAATTGTAACTTAAAACACAGTGATACATATACACATCAAACACTGTTTTTCCTTTTGCTAAAATCAGTAAAAAAAATATAAAATTATTGTTTAGATATTTTTAGAATTTTTCTAGTCTTAAATATGTGCGTGCTCTGGATTAAAGGAAAAAATCATGCAGTGTAGAGTTAAAGTTTTCGAAAAATTGTTCAAACATTTAACTTAATTTTAATTATATCCTTATTGTACTCGTATTTATGCGAAGTTTGTCATTTATTCATTTAAATACAATTTTGATCAAATACTCATTATATATGGAACATGTTTTATAGATTAACATTGTCTGAATCTTTATTTAAATAACACAAAAATAAATAAAAATGTAAATAATCAAGTAAAGAAATGAGTCATAAATTTAGTTAATTAATATCGACACAATAAAAGATAGATGTGTCAAGTTTTCGAAACTGATTCGTATAGGAATGAAAATTTGCATTCGTATTCGAAATAAAATCATTGCAATTTTGTAGACAGACTTTCTAAATTACATTTACACAAAGAGATGAATAAAATTACTTCTTAAATCTAAATTAGTTGAATAGGATCAACAATAATTTAGCATCGTCTGTTTCATATATTTGGTTAATTTAATCGGGAGATTCACGTATAGAGTATTGTATATTTATACCTCATTGGAATTTACAATTTACCTACAAAAGTAATCTTATTTAATTGACGGAGTTGCTTGGGAAATTTAATCATATTATTTGAAATTTAATTATGTTTGTACAAAATACTCATTAAATAGCTTAAATGCTTTGCATTTATAAACTGTGGTTAATTGAATTTTATATTTTAAATTCTATTTAACGAAAACTCAAGCAAATCATACCAAGATAATTTTATCAAGTAGAAAATGTGTTTATTCCAGTTGAAAGGTCACATGAATTAGAGTTCATAAATGCAACGGTTATGAAACTATCCCTGGTCTTTAGAGTGGTTTCCGCTATATAAATCTCGATTAAATTTCTGAAATACAGGCCGATATGAAAATTTTAGACAAACATAAGTGTTGTTTCGAGCAATCTACTATCTACTATGCAGGCTTATTCCAAATTCATGGTACAAACTTTAAGTGTTGGTACAGGACAATGTAACAAACAATTTTTGTATAGGAAAGCAGGGTAGGAAATCTATTTATATAATCCAAAAATACAGGGCGTCTCACTCCAATCCGAAGTCGGCTTTTCGTTCATAACTTTAATAGTAGTGAAGATACTTTAATGAAATCCTTACAATATGCTTACGATTCATACAAAGATGAGTCTCTTGCAAATTTTTAACACTTTCCAACATAGTTGAAATGTGTTTATGAATTCGGTTTGTCTGTCTGTCTGCCTGCCGTCTGTCTGTCAGTATGTCGTCTGTCTGTGCTCTAACTCCCGTAAATATACTCGGATCGTCATGCAATTGATATATGTTATTGAGGATTACTGTGGCATGTTCGGTATTGAAAATGAAGTGTGCAGCACTTATAGTTTTTTTTACAGGGACACTAAAAAAATTCCGTTACATTGCGGTCTATGGGGAAAATCATTTGCGGTTTATTTTAATGATGTTACACAATCTCAAACATATTGAAATTAATATATATCACTGAGGTGCACTACAAGAGACTAATTATAGAATGTGGTGTGCAAAGCACTTAGTTCCTTTACAGGGATACTCAAAATAATGCCGTTACATTACGGTCTATGAAGAAAAATCGTTTGCAGTTTACTTTAATTATGTTTCACTATTTCAAACATATTTAAAATGATATATATAACTAACGTGGATTATAAGAGGCTTACTATAGAATATTATGTGTATAGCTTTCATCGTTCATTTACAGGACACACAAAAGAATTTGGTTAAAGTACTGCTTATTAATAATAATTGCTGGGAATGCTTCTTCCGTTGCTAAACGCGTTTTTAAATTTAACTCATTTTTTGTCTATTACTTGGTGTATATAAATTGTATAGATTGTATAGTATACAGGACAGCGCAAAAGTTCTCGAATATATTTCCGTTTATTGTCGCAAATTGAAGAAGGGAAATTTTAAACTGTGCTACGCGTTTCCTAACTGAACTAAAATTTTAATATTCTATTTAGTACATGAACAAATCTACAGATGATATACAAGGCTGCGCAAAAGAACTGAGATTTTTTCTCAATATTGTTGGTAATTCCTGAAATAGGATTTAAAAATATGTTATGCGTTTTCAAAATTGTTTAGTTAGATATCATTTTACACCTTACTGTATAGATTTGCAAAATTATTTTGGAAGTGTTGGAAAGTGTTACATAATCTATGCTTCACTCATGATTTTTCGTTCTTGTTTTAAAATATCGTCACTAGTGTTAAAGTTATGGACAAAAACGCGAATTCGATTGCCGTGAGACCCCCCGTAATTTTGACTAAATAAATGAATTTTTTACCCTGGTTTACTATATAATAAATGTTTTTTTACAGCGTCATCTGCCAACCTACTGTAAAAATCATTTATTGCATAGGAAACCAAAGTCAAAAATCCATTTATTTAGTCAAAATTACAGGGAGACTCACTTCAATCCGATGTCGCGTTTTCGTTCATAACTTACACAGTAAAGAAGATATTTTAACAAAATTTGCAACAGAATCACCGTCAAAAGAATCGTAACATACTTAAACAACACGAAACACCTCAACCTAACCCTAAGTTAGAAAAATAAGCCTATTCTCGAAGTTTACGCAGATGCAGATTGGGTAGGTGATACAGAATCTAGACGATCCACCAGCGGGAATATATTTATGTTAGGAAAATGTCCAATACATTGGATAAATCAAGAGACAAACATGCGTAGCGCTTTCTTCAGCAGAAGCTGAATACATTTCTGTAAGTAACGGAGCACAGGAAATATTGTGGATGACAAAACTTTTGAAAGATTGAAACTTACCACAACAGAAACCCATATCAATATTTGAGGATAATTAGCCGTGTATCAAAATGGTGGAAAGCGAAAAACATACTCGAAAAAGTAAACACATCGATATCAAATTTTATGCGATAAGACAACTCAAAGAGGATGGAATAATATATTTAAAGTATTGTCCCACAGAATTTATGACCGTGGATTCACTCACCAAGCCCAACCCCAAGCCTGATTTCATTAAACACCGAAATAACCTGAACTTACTTCCTTATCCTACATAGAAGATTAAGGGGAGTGACGGAAACCCCAATTATAGGATAGACTTCTATGCGGAATCAACAACTCATCAATCAACGAATAATAAAGTAAATTAAGATTGCAGCAAAATGACTATAATTATCTCGTCGATAAAACCCATTCATAAACTGTTTCATCATAGTGACGTACTCGGAATAGCCGCCCACGTGAAACGGAAATGATCAAGAACTGTTGTGTGTTTTTCCCTGTAACGTCATCCAAGAACTCAAAAAAACTTTAGACGCTCAGTTGTGTAAATATAGTCTTAGAATGTAGTTCTCGTTAAATGTCAGAGCAATGTAAATGCTCTATAAATATGTAATCAAGAGAAATAATATATATTAAATCTTAAATTTAAACGGAAAGGAAAGAGTATATTCATTCTATTATGAAAATACAATTATACTAATAACTAGGGGGCTCAGCCCCCTACTCGCTAACGCTCGCCAACCCCTGGTGAATTGCAAAGCAATTCACATTGAGACCGCTACGCGGTCACAGCTCGCTCGCCCCTTTTTATTTTTCTAGTAATTCTAGCCGGAATAAGTACTACAATAAATCATTTGAATATATGAAATTGACAATTTTTTTAATGTAAAAAAGTAAATGAAAACTCCGCTTCAAACACAACTAAAAATGCATTTAGTTGATGATACTAATGGACATATAAATAATTTAAATACTATGAAAAAAGGATCTTGAAACATAATTAGCACCTATAATATTGTACAGCACGGCTTAAATTCATTAAAAAAAACACTATGTGGTAGGAAGATAGTTTATCATCAATGATTGTTTAAATTTCGTTCAACATTTTATTATTCTAATTGATTATAGATTTCTGCTAAAGAAATTATTTTTACTTCAATAAAACGGCAACAGATGGCAGCAGGGCATTCTAGAAAGTTTATATTTTATTATCTCGGATTTTTTGTGTGAGTGAAATTCATAAATAAATTCTACAGGAATTCTTTGAAAAAATGAATTCATTTGAAATCAACAATATTACTCATAATTAAAAAGAGGAATCATCTCAGACGCTTTGGATTACGTTCATATTATTTTATTTTTAATAATTGCTAGCTTCAGTTTCATTGCTCTGACACTGACCGCCATATTGGAGGCGGGGCTAACACAATCTTGTCTGTTCATTGGTCTGAGCTCTGGAAACTACGATTGTTGCCAACGATAAGGTAGAAATTCAGCCCTATTTCCGCGCCACGTAAGACAAATATATATATAGATTATAATATTTCAGAAGTGTCAATTAGATGATCGTTGATACTCCCATGGATTACTTCAATTAAAAAACAAATCACCGACCAGTCAATGATCTTCAAATTGGATACACTAACCAGGTTTGATCGTCCAATCAGGTAAGCAATGCATGCTTACTTACCTTTCTGTTCAAATGATGTTTTAATACAATTAAAGAAACTATTTACATGATTAATTTAACTGCGCCGCCGGTAATAGGTGCTACGTATTTATGTAATTAAATGATTGAGATTAAGGAATCTGCAATTTGTTGTCCCTGAGAGAAAAGCATAAATATTCCCTGGAGAACATGCTAACAAATCAGGGTAATTTAACTAGTAGTTGAAACTTTTTGCTTATATTATTTTTTTTCTCGTTTCTTTTTTTTTTCTTTTTCTAAATAGTTCCAAATAAGATAGGCATATCCAATGCAGACCATTTCGAATGTTAAATATCAGAGAGATCTCAGAACTACTTTAAAATCAAACATCATTAATGTTAAAATTAGCTAATTTTTAATATTACTGCAATTCTTTGATTCTTCTAACCATTTTCAGATTTCAAAACTGTAAGAAACGTATATAAAGAAATATTTTCTCTCGCAACATAGTGCATAACTAAGATTTTATTTAATATTTGTTAATTTCCTTTATACTTGGTACCTCATACTCTAGGTACATGTGTGGAGTTTAATAGAATATTAAAATAATATTTTTATTGTTAGTGTCAGCTACTGGTGTATCGATTCTGCCATTTTTCCAGTAGTTCATACTTGTGATTTTACCATAATTGCGGACGGACTAGATGATGACTATAGGTGCTACGTATTTATGTAATTACGAACGCACCTAAAAATGATTGAAATTAAGGAATCTGCAATTTGTTGTCCCTGAGAGAAAAGCATAAATATTCCCTGGAGAACATGCTAAAAAAATCAGGGTAATTTAACTAGTAGTTGAAACTTTTTGCTTATGTTATTTTTTTCTCGTTTCTTTTTTTTCTTTTTTTAAATAGTTCCAAATAAGATAGGCATATCCAATGCAGACCATTTTGAATGTTAAATATCCGGCGGAGAGATCTCAGAACTACTTTAAATTCAAACATCACTAATGTTGAAATCAGCTAATTTTTAATATTACTGCAATTCTTTGATTCTTTTAACCATTTTCAGATTTCAAAACTGTAAGAAACGTGTATAAAGAAGTATTTTCTCTCGCAACATAGTGCATAACTAAGATTTTATTTAATATTTGTTAATTTCCTTTATACTTGGTACCTCATACTCTAGATACATGTGTGGAGTTTAATAGAATATTAAAATAATATTTTTACTGTTAGTATCAAATACTGGTGCATCGATTCTACTATTTTTCCAGTAGTTCATACTTGTAGCAACAGCTGACAAAATTCAAATATTCTCTTGTACCTGTAGTTAATATTTGTGTCAACTACAAATAATCGACTTTGAATAGGGGTTTTCTAGGGAGTACCCAAGTACGTAGTCTACAACATTTGTAAGGAAGAGATTCTCCAATTTGTGAATGTTTGTTGAAAGTTTGTATTTTTTTTTTCTCCTAAGAAGATATAATTTTTTTTTTAGTTCCGTTTTTTCTTTCCACCTTTTTTTACCTTCAATTGACTCCATGAAATACAAGGGAGGCCATAATTACAAAATTTCACTTATGAAGTCGGAAGGCATGTATCAAATCTTTAAAAATCTACGACGAAAGCTGCTTTATGCAAATTTTTGCTAAATGAAGATATTCAAGCAGTTGAAACTGTCGCCAGAGCTAATTTGTGCTTGGAAAGCATGCATATTAATGTAACTAAGGAATCTAATTACAATACAAAGTTTCCAACACCTGTTTGCTCGAAATGAAGTACGAATAAATGCACCAAGCATTTTTATTTTTAAAGTATATAAAGTAGGTAATATTTTATTTATTGGATTCAATATATTTTTTTCATGTACTGATAAACATAATAAATATAATGTAACTTCTTTTAAAGTAGAAAGCTTCTTTTAATATATAAAAAAATACAAAAACAAACGATATTCGTATAATTTCAATTACTGGTGCACTTAACCTACTTTCGCATTAATATAGAATAACCTCAATAATTTCCTTTCAAAAATTAGAGATTGTAGATTGTGTCGAAGTTGATAGTATTGTATCAAAATATGCTATGCATATCGGTAAAAGAAACGATTGATGTTATGCAAATAATTAAAAAATGGTAAAATCATATTTTTAATGTCTATGTTTATCTGAACGTACAATGCTATAAAACAGGTCCGGTAACATTAGAAGTACATAGGAAAAACATTGAAATTAAATTTAATATGAAGTAATGCAAATAGGCAAAAGGGATTAATTGATTTTGCATACATTTACAGGGACCAGTTACTTTTAGTTGCACTCTAGTGGAAACGGGTTTTCGTAAAATGTTAACAAGCAAAAAGACAATCTTACAGAGATTCGCATAAAATATGTCCCAAGGAATGGTTCATATTTTCTGCTTGGTGAATATAACTTTAGCTACAAGCAAAGTTTGCATATTGCCGATAAGTCATTCAAAATAGAATATTATTGTGTATGCATATCTGTAAAGGAGATATATGTCAAGCAGTTGATCCAGAATTTACATCAGAACAAACATATATCAGAAATTTTTGAGCACGGCAATTTTCTGTGTAAGATGAGTTTAATAAAAAATGTAATTACATTGATATATTGTAAATATCATGTCACGCATTAACCGTAGATAATAACATTCACTGTTAAAAATTTGCAGCAAACTGTCCAGTCATTTGACCGTTTTTGTAGAAAACGGTTACATACCCGTAATTTAACTATATTCTGACCGTATTATTGCTCATTTTGTGGTCAGAATATAGTTAAATTACGGTTATGTAACCGTTTTCTACAAAAACGGTCAAATGACTGGACAATTTGCTGCAAATTTTTAACAGTGTTAGATAATTACAGTTCATGTATTTTACACGGATATAATCAGATATATAAAAAATACAGATAGCCCTTCTTTGTATTGTTAAATTTTTATGATATTTTAACAAACATTTCTATGAAAAAAACATTTAAAGCATGAGACAAAACAATTTATATAGAATTATAAAAGCTAGAATTTAAAATGTGATAGTTTAAATGCGTTTAGTGATATTATTTGATTACACATATTACAAAATTTAAATTTTTGTTTCGCCAAGGTTACCTATTATTCTATATAAATTTTCATTTTAACAATATTCCATATATTATACTGGCTTATTAAATTAAAACCTATTCTTAAACTAATCTATCAATCTCATATGTAAACGTATAAGATCTTAATCCACCTAATAATATTTATTTCAAATTGCTTAAATCTAAAAATGGCGCTAACTACTTATATTCCTTAAATAAAACCCTTTTATTATTTAAATACCTATTGAAATTCACTATTATTTCCCTTGCATATCAAACCACTCTAAATTCTTTACTTAATTGCTAAAATGTCATAACTCCTAAATTATCCCGTTCTAAAAAACCTATTTATTTAAAATCAATCTTTTATTAAAATATCAAAATGTCTATTATAATATTCAAAGTTTAAATGAGTTTAGAGATACTATTTGATTACACATATTTCACCAAAAGAATAAATGTTTGAAATAGTATTATAATATGCGATAATATAATAATATCACATATTGTTTTCTACAAGGAATAAGTTTCTATACACATTAAAGACGTGTATGGATTTTATTGCATTTGATACAGTGTAGTCGTAAAAAAATACGTAAACATATTGCCTCACACAGACGCTAGCGTATTCGAATGTTTTTGAGTGCTCCTGTAAACGTTCAATATATGCTGCATTCGTCATTTTCAATAGAGAATATAATGTATTGAACATACATTTTGTAGAAATCGAAGCACATTTAAGAGTGATAGAGCGCGGACTGGCTACAGACAGACTAATGAACCCGATTTAAACATCTATATGGCTAAACATCGCCTTATACTTTCGATTTTAAACGTTTTGTCGAATATCTAGAGAAATACATTACGTATTTTTCTTGAACTTAAGGAATGTAATGTTTGACCTCATATTTTTCAGCGAAGTTTTGTTAATTAGGACAATTAGAAGAACAACAACAAATTCAATAAAAAATAACATTTCCGACCACACTGTAAAATAAAAGGACCTAAATGTGTCTGTAGCGTATGCCTTTATGGATCGTGTACCAAATTTGTCTTCATTTGTGTTAGAATAACACGCATATGAATAAATATATAAAAAAGACTTTAGAAAATTCTAGAAATTGCCACACATTTTTTAGTTATAGCAATGCAGGTCTTAGGCCAAATTTAACGCCAATTTAAGAATACTTGACAATGTGTAGTGGAAACAACATACTATATTTAGAACATAATTATATTAAATATTGTATGAATTAGGAGCATTTGGATGAAATACGTTTTATTTCTGCATGCGTTTAAGATGACAAAACTTTTTTTTTTGCATACTTTAGCAGTCAACTATATAGTGCAACTCATATAATAAAGCCAGTCGAATATCGTATTAGTATAAAAAGATATAGGCAGCATAGTGAGATGAATTTCAGTTGTTTTATAAAAGTAGCTAGATGACAAGGGATTTTCAACGAATTGTCATTTTTCATTTTTAATTGTATTTAATTTTTATTGATGCTTTAGTTCTTATTGGAAAATCATCAGAACATGACCATCCCAACAACAACAACAACAAAATTTCTTAAATACTAACTCCTTTGTTTGAAGTCCGTTAATAAAAAATGACAATTTGTATGAAATCCCTTCTTTACCGTCTACTTTCCGAAGATAACTAAAATTCAGCTCACTATATGGGAGATATCTTCCTGTATTCTCACGATATATGACTGCCCTATATTGTTGCCTACTAAGTTATGAAAAAAAAAACAGTTTTTGATTTTTGCGCTGTTAAAAATTATTTGTTAAAATCGCTCATATTTCATTAAATATTCCACATATTTTCATTCTAATTGTAATGTGCTATTTCTACTAAACTTCGTCTTACTGAAAGAGATACTTAATTCAGTTGAAAACCCCTAATACTATGAACAAAATACTTGAGGAAATGTCTTAAATATATCAAATCTTCGCTGAGATATATGGAGGCAAATATCGTTTATATATATACTTAAACTTCCAGAAGATTTTGTGAAATAATGTAATAGATATCGGGTAAAATATGTAAAATCGGAAGTGTCCTTTGATTTTTGACCATGTAGTGTATGCTCGAAAGTGTTAAAAATTAATAAAGGGTGATGGGAGAAAGTATAAACAAAACATTAATAATAATAATAATCAAATAATTAAATAATAATAAAAACAGACTACACTTTAATTTAATTTATTTAATAAACCAATTTGGCCATACTTTTGGTCATTTCACGCGATTGAACTTAGATAAAGGCTTAATGCTTGCAATATCCATTGATATATTGCCATTTTGCATCTACAAACTTTTTCCATAAAATAATAAACTTTTGTAAGAGAAAATAGAAAAAATGATACTTTCGAAATATTTGCCAACATACAGGTCATAGTTACTTCACGAGGCATGCCAATTTTGATCGATGGTCTGGAATTTCACTCCATATTCCATAAAAACTATGTTCAGTTATTTCCACAAAAGTAAGGAATAGAAACACTTTCTTGTTCATTAATCATATATCTGATAGAATTTCCAACTTTCTATGCATTTTTGTTATTTTGAAAGTAGGTGACATGATAAATGACTACATGCTGAATACTTACATAGATTAATATGCAGGATATTTTAAAAAAAGTTTCCATATAATGTTGCAGATGATGCTGAAAAGAGAAATAGATTCTATTATAAAATTATCACTTAAGCTATTGATTGCTTATATATTGACCGCGCGTCATATTTTTAAAAATATTTTTCATTATATTTAAACTGCATGAAAGCCATCTTCTAACGCGCATCTTTTAGTTTAAATGAATATACATTATTTTATCTTGTTTTAGTTAGCTTTTATTTGATACATGTGTGAAACAAATGGTTTTTAAAGATTTCATTTAATGCTCAAATTTTTACATTTGTTTTACAATATGTACCAGATGTGAAAATTATTTTTTTATTTTTTTTCCTAGAAAAACTCAAAAAGTAGTATAAACACATTTTCTTTCAAATATCATAATTTTTTCTTAATTAGTTCCTTTTTACTTTTTTATCTATCAAATAAGGGCGATAAAATCTATCCATAAGGGCGATAATTAACTCTAGGCGCAAAGGTAAATAGTTTTAATTTCTAAACAGAATACGTTACATATTATTTTTTTAAAAATCTAATTAACAGTTTTAATTGTTTATTAATTTTTTCTGAATATTTAATATCTATATACTTTTTGCTTCCGTGAATTTAACGTGTCTTTGATAAGTGTATCCTCTGTTACCAAATTTCTACTCAGTAGAATAAATAAGACCGGCTTTACGATAAAGTACTAGTAAACTATATTGCACAAAACACTTACTGGAAAAAAATCTGTTGCTATTTTGACTTTGTTCTTCTTATGTTTAGAATATAAAACAAAATCGTAAGGTTTTTAGGTAAGTGTATGTTTTCATTATATTTTGTGTTACTCCAATTTTAGGTTTAAATTTTCCCTCACGTTTCATAACAATAAGTAAAGAAATTTTATATAAACAAGAAGTACATTGTATATGTATGTATTTGTCACACTTACAAAATATAATTTGTTAAATGTAACTTATGTAACATACACTGTTAAAATTTATGTGCTAGATTGGACCAACATTTGGTGCAGCAGTAGCTGCAACCATCCGCAACCATATGATGATGAAATCTTATTTTCACCATCATATAGTTGCAGCTACTGCAGCATCAAAAGTTGGTTCGACACAGCATATAATTTTTAACAGTGTATGTATGTACAACACGCACAATTCAGTTTATATGAATATACAATATTTTAGCAGTATTTAGTTAGCGTTTACTGGCTTCATGTGTGAAATCAATTTTTTTAGATGTCATTTCATGTGGAAAGCTTTACATTTTTTCCGTTATATACGGTGAACCCCCCCCCCCCCCCCCATTAACTGACAATTTAAGGATTCTTTCTTTTGCAAATCACTATTACAAAAATTTAAATTTATTTTACACTTAACATTGTTTTTGAAAGAATAGTAGTGATATATTAAAAAAAGATTGTTGGCAAAACTTTGAAAAATTGTACATTTTATTATTAAAAATTAAATTTATTCATAAATATGGTCAAAAACTCCAGTCATTGACAGCATCCCTATTTTGATATAGCAGTAACTAACACAAACAGTACCAGTGACTGACAATTTATTTTAAACAAGTTGGAAATTGTACGTCAAACGTGACATACGAGGTGCGTTCGTACTATAGCTAGTTATATAAATATTCAGATCTAGATGATTTTTAATTCTATGACATGAATTATATCGTCTGCAGATGCATTTCTGTAATAAAATAAGTATCTCGGTCGCTTGACGATGAAACTTCCGAAGCTCCTATAACAAAAAAGCACCGATTTAAAAAAAAAATTCAAATTTCTTAATAAATATTTTTATTAATATCTCCTCAAGTTTTGATTCGATTTTAATAAAATTTGGAATGTCTCGACAAAATTCTGCAAAGATAATATATCTTAAATTTTAAATCATTCGGTTGGGTAGTTTTTGCGTTGTTATATGCTGACGGACGGACGGACGGACGGACAGACAGACGGACGGACGGACGGACAGACGGACGGACCAAGCGACGACAATAGGTGTACTTATTTATATAATTACGAACGCGCCTAAAAATTAAAATGCTTTAAGAAAACTTTATTCTTTAATATAAAAACAAAATGCATTAATATTTATTATAAAAAGTAGGATTTTGTAAGCTGTACTGCACTATTAGTAAAGCAGAGTATATAGTAAGAATATATAGCATTAATATTTAGTACTGCATTATTAGTAATGCAGATATCCAATAACTGACATTTATGAACCAGTAACTGACACAGATAAAACAACTTAAATGTTAATGGTGTTTACTACAAGATAAATTTAATTTATTATTACGCAAATTTAAACAGTTCAAATAACAGATTCAATCTTTCTTTATTATAACCAATAACTAACACCTCTGTCAGAGACTGGTGAAATCAAATTCTAGGAACCAATAAATAGCACCAAATTAAATAACTATAAAACTTAAATCATGGCATTAATATATCATATGCATTTTTAAACTAATTTCTACAAGTATAACTTTAAGAAAAAATGTTTAGAATGGTTGCTTTACAAATAGATTAGAAAAATACATCCTTAATTTCAGAAATAAGATGGTTGCTTTACAAATAGATTAGAAAAATACATCCTTAATTTCAGAAATAAGATGGTTGCTTTACAAATAGATTAGAAAAATACATCCTTAATTTCAGAAATAAGATGGTTGCTTTACAAATAGATTAGAAAAATACATCCTTAATTTCAGAAATAAGATGGTTGCTTTACAAATAGATTAGAAAAATACATCCTTAATTTCAGAAATAAGATGGTTGCTTCAGAATGGCACTTTTTGTATTCTCAAAAGTATCTTCCTCATTGAATATGTTCTTGGCACTCTAGTGGTGAATAAATTGACTCCAAAATAAAAATAAGTGTCGCATTTACCACTAGATGACATTACTTTCTAGAATTTTACAACAAAATGCTTATTGGAATTAGATTTTTGCTCAAGTGTCAGTTACTGGTTGGGGGTCAATAACTGGGGATTTCACCCTATAAGTTGAAAATATTTTTTGTTCTTTTCTTAGAAAAAATGTAAGTAATTAGTTTAAACAAACAAACCTAATGAATGAATCTGATTTGAATAAAGCACGGACATGAATGAAAAGTATTTTCCCGAAACAAACACACACAAAAATATATATATATATATATAAGGATGTCGTACATTCGAATGTAAAAAAGGATTTCATGAGATCAAATATATTTTTTTACATAAGTGTCGGTATTTCTTTATTGATGTCTTCTTGTCAAGAACAAATGTTAGTCGTAAAGCTTTGTGTGTAAAGTAATCGTGCGAATATTTTCTTACTTTTATTCGAATTTTATATATATAAAATTATAAACATTAATGAAAGTGCGGAACAGAGTATGCATTTAATTAAAAAAAATTCATTTTAAATTTATATACATATATATATTTTTTTTTCGAAGTAAAATTAATCTAAACAGAAAGTCACGGTATTTATCACGACGTTAATAGTATAGATTTTGCATAGTATATTAACAAATATTTCATAATAAAATACCACTTACAGTAATTTCATACTTAAGTCAAGTCATTGAATAGATTGAATATTATATTCAAAGGCTTTAATAACGAAATAAATAAATAATAATAAACGTTTATACAATTTTTACACTTTTTTATGCCAGAGGTATTTCAATTAATGAAATACAATAATTGATTTTGCTGTACGTTGCATAAAAATAATTTAATTTCTTTTTCTATTATTATTTGAATGAAGTAGTTTTTCAATGCACTTACAAAAATGTCAGTTCACTTATAAAATTTCTAATGTTTTATTTTATTCAAAGTAGCGTTATTTTTGTATGTGTGTTTAATGTTATCCCATATAATTTAAAGTAGGTCATTAAATATCTTAAAATATAACTCACAGTAATAGAGTGAATTGTAATGTAAAAATGCGTATTGTGGAACGTGCTCAATTTATGTTTAGTCAGAGTTGAGATAAGTTCCTGTCTTATAACACTCTCGAAAAAATCATCCGTGAACTGAGCAAATTTTCTGCTTATTATTTTTCGTTAAACACGAAAGTTTTCGCTTTGATTGGTCCATTTTTCCTGTAAATACAATTTGCTCAGTCTAGCATAAAATTACAAAAAAATCCTCCAATCAAAAGATACATTTTCTTCACATCAGAGGGATGTTGCGGCAACTGTTGTGTTTTGTACTTTTTGTAATGGAAACGGGATTTTTATTTATGTCCCTTTTCTCACAAAACATGAAACATTCGTGAGCCTAAACTAAAAATTTCTTAAAACTCTCCAGTCAGATGACGGATTTTCTGTCAAATAGCAGAAAAATCTTTACTAATCGGCAATTTGCTGTCTGTACTTTTACGTTTTATGACGATTTTTTTTTTTTTTTAAGAATGTATATACAAATCTGAAAATAACAGAATAGTATATGGAATAAGTAGGCTTTAGAAAACTATGCATTTACCAAAACTTCTTCTGCTGTCTTAAAAAAATAAATGGTACATTTTTGTGATAAGCAAATAACTTGGCATATTTTTAAATAATGATTGGAATGTATTCTACAAAACAACATAGTAACCTTTTTACAGAATCTAAAAACATATATTTCATTATCCGTTAGACATAAAAGGGCAATGAATTTCATTTTTTTCTGCAGAAATATATAGTCTCTTAAAGATGATTTCTTATGTAATTGTTTTACACGAAATTTTTTTCATTACACTGTTTCAGAATGTAATACTGCATTCAACGTTTTCAGTCATATTTCTGAAAAGAAATATTTTTTTCGGCAAAGACTAAATGTTAAAAGTTCACAATACGAAACAAATTACGTGTGTATGCATACCTACAGATTATGTATATTTTTTTCAATAAAATAAGTATTAAAACTATTTTAAGATAAATATTATATTTGGCTTTACATTGCATAAAATAGCTTGTTTTTCAATTATTACTTCTATGAAAAAGTATTTCGGATCGTTATCCCTATGAAACCAGCAGAATTAAAGGATAAAGCTCTAGCAAAGAAGCAAATGGTATTAAAGTAAATGATTTTCCGGAAATCCGAAATAAAAAAGGTAATGAGGATGTCATTCATTCGACTGTAAAAATGACTTTCATGGTATCCTGTATTTCTTTTTACATAAGAGACGCTATTTCTGTTTTGATGAGAAGATGTTAATTGAAAAACTTTGTATAGTGCAATGATGCGGATCTTTTCTTATTTTTGTTCGAATTATATTTAAACGAATAAAATACGAACATTAAAAATATATGCAACAAAATACGAGTTTAATTAAAATAAATTATATATACATATTTTTTTCTAATGCTTGTAATTAAACAGTTTTTAAAAGTAAAAATACGATCTTTAAAATTTATTTAATATTCGTCCTTTTAAAGCAATTTATTTGACAGTAAATAAATACTAAAGCAGCCATTTCCTTCTTAACTATTATTAATTTCTATTTACAGTCACAACTAATCATATCAGCTTCTTTATAAATTTTCTAGTGTTTAATTTTTTTTTTTAAGTAGTTTGATTTTATATGATATGTATTTACCATTTCCCCATGTAATTAAAAATTCTTCATTGAATATCATAAATGTAACTTACAATTTTATTAGTGTTTAGCGTAAAGTAGACATGATTAATGAAACATTTGCGGAGGTTTTCTTTAATCCAAGTTTGTAAAAACTTGTCTAGCCCCAAATCTGGTATATATACATATAAACTTACTTTTTAGGGAATGAGTACCCAAAATCTTAGACTGGTGTAACACTAAACTGGAATATATGATTTCGCTTCCACCGATAATAAATGCAATGTAAATTTTAAAATGACATTGATATAGTATCATTAAAATAATGCTCGGATTATCTTCTTTTTTTATATTAAAATAAAATTAATATCATGACTGAGTTTTAATAAAAGATTCATTCAATAAACAGCCATTAAACATGCGTATATATTTTTAAATATGAAAAATTCATGCCGGCTCGAATTATACGCACCGGTAGATTTTGAAGTTAAGTACTAATTTCACCAATTAAATACAAACAAAACCAAAGATTTAACAATTTAACAAACAACCCAGTTTAACAATATTAACTTGCCGCTTTTGACGAGTTTCTTTTTCGCCATTATACTCCAATTATTTTGTTTTGTTAATTGGTAAAGGTAAGAAAAAAAAATTAACTAAATTTATTTTTAATCTACTGTTACACGCGTTGGTGCTAAGTATCAATTCCACCATCCCTAAGGCAACCACAATTAAGGACCTGGAAATTCATGACAGTGGATTTTGCGTCTTCTCCGCAGACCGTGGGGCGCCTGCTTATTGGGAAGAAGAAAAAACTTTTTCCATAATGCGGCAGTTGGAACTGCCCACTTCGAAATCAACCTGTGCTTGCAGGTGGATCCTGCAAGGATTTTTTTTCTGTAATTGTTGGTACTATCAAGAACTTGTCAATGTAAACGTTGTAGATATTATTAAAAAAGATTTATAATAAATTTAAGAGTATTTGATATCATGTGAATTGACAAAGTTATGAAATTTTTTTCTTATTAAACCCCTATTTTTTGTCGCCATTTGTAATGACATAAAAAATCTGTTATACATAAATTTTTGGTCCTTTTCCTAGAAATAATGATAACTGTAAACTGATTCGATATGTATCATAATTAAGAAGTTATGGTTTTTATCTGTTTTCACAAAACTCCTCCCCATTTCCACCCCTCTTGGTCTGTTATTGCCCATTAACGAACTTAACCGAGATTTTATGCCGTTTGATTTTATGTATCAGTTTGGAAGAGATTAGTGCGGAAAAATTTTAAAAAAGGAAAGAAAGATAGATAGATAGACAGATAGACAGACAGACAGATAGATAAACAGATATATAGATAGATTTATTTTTGAACTGGAGGTAGCTTTGGGTTCAGGGGTGTCTTGATCGGCGTAGATCTGCAAAAAAATTCAGAAATTTCAACATTGGGAAGAATGTAATGGGTAGTATTTCTTAAGGAATATACCTAAAAATACCTTAAAAATTAGGCGGGATATTTTATGACGATTTATTAATAATAATTATTGAGGAGAAATATATAGCAAACGTGTCTTTTTGTCACTTATTACATATACTTGAAAAGCAGTACTTCAAATTTTTAAGCTAAAATGGCATGAAATTTGGGATTGATTAATATTGTGGAAAAATCGTGGTGCTGAAATGGTGTGAAAAATCTGTGTCATTTCTACACATATTCAGATGCTTCAATATGATATATGTAGTGGGATTTATCTACCCCCCATAAACATCTGTTAAAAATTACATGATTAATTTTTTGGATGACTACTGTGAGGTCTGAAGACAAATAATTAGTGCTCTTGACATGAATTATTAAATTTCAGAAACAGCTCAACAATACGTTTTTCTCGCTCCACAGTATCACGAGTAGGGCAGGAATACACTGTTCGAGAAAAATAAGAAAAAAATTGTGTAAACTACTAAGGACAGTCATATTAGTATGAATTCCAGATGAATGTCAGAAACATACACATTATCAATGAAAATGTTCAACAGCGTTCTCTCCATCAACTAACGTGGAAGCAGAAGACACGCGAGAGTACCACTGGATAATGCACACAGTCTTTCCTTATCGTCTTGCATGGATCTGAGAATACTGTGACTGGAACATTGGGTGCTAGAACCGACTAACATGGAGAGCTGAGTCTTGATTCGTAATGTGTCACGCTATGTTAAGCTAAGAACACAGAGGCTCATGGAACCATAGATACACCTGCAAATTATTTTTACCAGATATGTTTTTTCAAGGCAGTTTTGGGAAATTCTGTACTTGTACAAATCACACTCCCTTTAAGCGCGTAGATTGTAATCTGAGTGATTACTTGCATGCTTTCCTGCCCCCTGAATAGAAATGGATTTGAAACAGAATAACTGCTTCTTTGAAGGTTCAGCTCTAAATCATCTGACTTGAGGAAGTTAGTTTACTGGAACGACCGTAGAAAATTTCACAAACGGGATACGTACTATGTTTCGTCTATTTTATCGAGGATAAATATTTATTTAATTAATAAAAATCACTGGTATATAAATAATTGACACGTAACATAATATTTGCTCGAATCTAGAAAAAAAGAAACGACGTGGTAGAGCGAACACTTAAAACCGATTCTACGGATGAAGCAGATTTCTGCAGCAATAATATATCAGCATGCAATTATAATTACCCCAAGTAATGTCGCTTTAAAATTATATGCATATACTAAATTATAATTTAGAAGCTTGTTTTTAGAAAGTTGTTTAAACTGGGATAGATTAATTAATAAATAGAAGGGGGGGGGGTGGAATCACTGAATCATACGGTGATTTAGATGATTAAATTATGCTGTCAAAGTACATAGAAGATACATTTAAACATAAAAATACATTAACTATGGGTACCCCTAGTAATTTTGTTTCTTAAATCATATCATCTGAGAAATAAAAATTACACGTTATTTCCTTGGTTGTAACATGTCCTCTTGGGAATAAAATTGTGATAATGGGAATGAAATTTAAATGCGAAACACGTTTCGATTGCCTTTTTGACATTTGCACTGACACGCAGATATTTACTGTTTATAATGTATTTTCATAAAATTCTTTTTATTTAAATAAATGTGCATTTTATGTCTTAAACAAATTCGAATTAATCAAAATTTAATATATGCATAAAATGTATAAAAATGTTTAAATAAATGTTAAGTTTTAAATAAAAATTAGCATTTTACAACTTTTTTTTTAAGAACAAGCTTATGTATAATGCATTTACATTTAAATATTTACAGCATATTTAAGCCTTTGTTCAGATACCATTATCCAATAATTATCACAACGGATGATTCGAAATTTGTATGAGGCATCTAAGGACGGTGACTAATTTCAAATATAACAGATTTATAATTTTCATAATATGCATCCCCAATGTGTATTTTATAATAGTGACATTACTGCGGTAATAATACACATAAATATGTTAAAACATACTGCAGATAAGGAACTTTTGAAAGCACATAAACCTTCACTAAATTCATTTATTAATCTGTACTTAAACAATCTCTTTTATGTCCAAATATACTAATTATATTAAATAATAATTATTTCAATTAAATAATATTTAATAATTATAAATAATAATTAATAAATTAATTAATACATAATAATTATTATTGTCCAATTATACTAAATATTCCTAAATATATTTGCAAAATAGATAGTTATAGAAATTGAAAATACTAAATTTAATTAAAAAAGCTTTATTCAAATTTATATTATTCAAGGCATTTTTTAACAAAAAATTCTATTTTTAATTTTTTTATTATAAATTTATAATTTCGATTGGAAATTTCTTTTGGTTAGAATATATTTTCTTAAACAAATGCATACACACACACACACACACACACACACATATATATATATATATATATATATATATACAATTTAAGAAAATTATAGTGTAGTAAAAATTAAATTAATTTTATCGATGATTATACAAAATGCTCTGAAATGCGTAATGCTCAGAGATATACCCCAAATAAAATTTCATTTGTATATAGATAAAGTAGGGGGCAAAGTAGCCAAAAATACTTCAAAGTTTTGATTTCATTTTTGTTTAAGTTATGCATGTTTCGTTTTACATACAGGGTTGTGAAAGGCAAGGTGATATTGCAAACCGATCTCGAATTTGTCTCAGAGTACTTATATTTCCTTGTGTAAAATTTAAAGAAAGCACAAGAAATGCTGAAAATGGGCATTTACATGCAGTCAATTAAAGAATGAAAAATTGTTTACAAACATGTAACTTAAATTACTACCCTGAAAGCTAAACTCATAGTACAAAGTTATTTCTTTAAATAATACTTATTCGTACACACATACGATAATTTTCAAGTAGTAAAAATCCTACATTTGTCAATGATACAAAAAAAATAGAAATGTTTTTTTATTGCCAAAAACAGACCTTTTGCTCAGAAAAGTTATCATCTACTTTATGTCCAAATCATTCTACTCCTCAATAAGAAAAAAAAAAACTTTCTATAAATACCATGGAAGATATCGTTGTGACATTATTGTTCTGTATTTATCATAAATGAATTCTTATTCTTGACTATTCTCCTTAAAGGATACGGTACGAAATCTTTATATACCGATTCAGATAATGTATTGTATCTTAGAAATCGTAGTACAAGTAATCAGATGACTTATAGGTCAAGTGAAGGTTTTTTGTTTTGAATGCTTATATTGATAAACTCGAAAACAAATATTAGAGTATGTTTGAATTAGGAAAAAGAATAAATTATTCACTATGAGTATGTTCTGATGTAAATTAATGCTTTTTCACTTTTTTTAATTTTACAATGAATTACATAGTGTTTTTAGGCTTCACTTAAGCCAAACTGAAATTTCTTTCAAATAGACATTTGTATATGTTAATTATTGTTTTCTTACCATAACTATTATTATTGAGAGGCGAAAATTAATGATACAGAAAAATGGCAACGAAAAATTAAATGGAAATTTGAGTAAACGTAAATTTTCAAGATTTACATCTTTCATATTATTATCGATCTTAATATTATGTCTTTTCTAAGATTTCATAGCAATAAATCTCTGACCAACAAATAAACTATCAATCATCATATGCAACAAGTATACACTGTAAAAATTGACCGATGTTTCTTATTTTATGAAAATATGATATAACCACGAACGAAAATTTAATATAATCTTCTGAGTTATCCGAAATTTCAAATAGCAGGTTACATTGTCTTTTGAATCCCCAGAAACGAATACATCTTCAAAATTTAAAGAATAATTTATAAAAACAAATTATTTTTAGCTGCCCGAATTTTTCAGAAACGTTTCCGAAGGGTTTTTATAGTGTATTAATGAGTGTCCTCAGCATGGAATACCTGTTTTTCGAATGTTATCCATTCTCAAGTACACGTTTTCAGCCGCATACGTTAATTTATACATGAAAGAGTAAATAAATAATCTTAATTTTAATGTTATTGTTAACGCTGTTATTTTTGCATGTTTGTGTGTTAAACATGTAGATTGCCTGATTTAGTGAAATTCAGTTTCTTTGTGGTACACGTCCTTAAAAATTTGTAGTTTTTTTTTCAGATATTGCCCACAAACTAAAGTAAGTTTATTTACAACTTCACATACAGTTATTTCCACTGTGCCATCTCTCTGTTTTTTAACCCTACTGTTCTCCTTAAACATATTACACACTTGTAGTATTTCGGATCATAGTGACCCAAAATTTATTAGAATGGAAGCTAATACAAAAATGGCACAAGTAGTTGATACAAAATGAAGATTCAGTAATAGGATATAATATTGCAAGTATCCCCACTCTTTACAGTCTTGGCAATAAAATGTAACATGATTTATACATTCTCAATTCTACAATACAGTCTTAGAATTTGACTTACCATAGCAGTTTTATTGTCACATGTTGAAGGGCCGAATTTTAATCTTGGCCACACGCAGGTTGATTGGAATGGCTGGAACTTTGCCTAGATGAAGCCTCTGCTAATTAGTTTTTTAGAACTAGCAAATGCTTGTTCGTTTCCTGGAAGGCGCTTTCTGCATTCAATATGCGGAATTACAAGCGATATTCCAAGTTCCTCTAGAAACATCCTTCATTTATGAATATTGTTTGTCTTCCACTGTGGATTGATTTTTGCCGACAGCACAAATGTATTGTAAGCAGATGCATCCACAACATTGTAAAATACAATTATGGGCCATCGATTTGTTTTCATTTTGCAAGTGTATACAGAAATGAGCTCATCCAGCAAATCAACACCCTATTTCATTGCATTGTAGTTTATTTCATTGCGACAGCACAAATGTATTGTAAGCAGATGCATCCACAACATTGTAAAATACAATTATGGGCCATCGATTTGTTTTCATTTTGCAAGTGTATACAGAAATGAGCTCATCCAGCAAATCAACACCCTATTTCATTGCATTGTAGTTTATTTCATTGCGACAGCACAAATGTATTGTAAGCAGATGCATCCACAACATTGTAAAATACAATTATGGGCCATCGATTTGTTTTCATTTTGCAAGTGTATACAGAAATGAGCTCATCCAGCAAATCAACACCCTATTTCATTGCATTGTAGTTTATTTCATTGCGACAGCACAAATGTATTGTAAGCAGATGCATCCACAACATTGTAAAATACAATTATGGGCCATCGATTTGTTTTCATTTTGCAAGTGTATACAGAAATGAGCTCATCCAGCAAATCAACACCCTATTTCATTGCATTGTAGTTTATTTCATTGCGACAGCACAAATGTATTGTAAGCAGATGCATCCACAACATTGTAAAATACAATTATGGGCCATCGATTTGTTTTCATTTTGCAAGTGTATACAGAAATGAGCTCATCCAGCAAATCAACACCCTATTTCATTGCATTGTAGTTTATTTCATTGCGACAGCACAAATGTATTGTAAGCAGATGCATCCACAACATTGTAAAATACAATTATGGGCCATCGATTTGTTTTCATTTTGCAAGTGTATACAGAAATGAGCTCATCCAGCAAATCAACACCCTATTTCATTGCATTGTAGTTTATTTCATTGCGACAGCACAAATGTATTGTAAGCAGATGCATCCACAACATTGTAAAATACAATTATGGGCCATCGATGTGTTTTCATTTTGCAAGTGTATACAGAAATGAGCTCATCCAGCAAATCAACACCCTATTTCATTGCATTGTAGTTTATTTCATTCCGACAGCACAAATGTATTGTAAGCAGATGCATCCACAACATTGTAAAATACAATTATGGGCCATCGATTTGTTTTCATTTTGCAAGTGTATACAGAAATGAGCTCATCCAGCAAATCAACACCCTATTTCATTGCATTGTAGTTTATTTCATTGCGACAGCACAAATGTATTGTAAGCAGATGCATCCACAACATTGTAAAATACAATTATGGGCCATCGATTTGTTTTCATTTTGCAAGTGTATACAGAAATGAGCTCATCCAGCAAATCAACACCCTATTTCATTGCATTGTAGTTTATTTCATTGCGACAGCACAAATGTATTGTAAGCAGATGCATCCACAACATTGTAAAATACAATTATGGGCCATCGATTTGTTTTCATTTTGCAAGTGTATACAGAAATGAGCTCATCCAGCAAATCAACATCCTATTTCATTGCATTGTAGTTTATTTCATTGCGACAGCACAAATGTATTGTAAGCAGATGCATCCACAACATTGTAAAATACAATTATGGGCCATCGATTTGTTTTCATTTTGCAAGTGTATACAGAAATGAGCTCATCCAGCAAATCAACACCCTATTTCATTGCATTGTAGTTTATTTCATTGCGACAGCACAAATGTATTGTAAGCAGATGCATCCACAACATTGTAAAATACAATTATGGGCCATCGATTTGTTTTCATTTTGCAAGTGTATACAGAAATGAGCTCATCCAGCAAATCAACACCCTATTTCATTGCATTGTAGTTTATTTCATTGCGACAGCACAAATGTATTGTAAGCAGATGCATCCACAACATTGTAAAATACAATTATGGGCCATCGATTTGTTTTCATTTTGCAAGTGTATACAGAAATGAGCTCATCCAGCAAATCAACACCCTATTTCATTGCATTGTAGTTTATTTCATTGCGACAGCACAAATGTATTGTAAGCAGATGCATCCACAACATTGTAAAATACAATTATGGGCCATCGATTTGTTTTCATTTTGCAAGTGTATACAGAAATGAGCTCATCCAGCAAATCAACACCCTATTTCATTGCATTGTAGTTTATTTCATTGCGACAGCACAAATGTATTGTAAGCAGATGCATCCACAACATTGTAAAATACAATTATGGGCCATCGATTTGTTTTCATTTTGCAAGTGTATACAGAAATGAGCTCATCCAGCAAATCAACACCCTATTTCATTGCATTGTAGTTTATTTCATTGCGACAGCACAAATGTATTGTAAGCAGATGCATCCACAACATTGTAAAATACAATTATGGGCCATCGATTTGTTTTCATTTTGCAAGTGTATACAGAAATGAGCTCATCCAGCAAATCAACACCCTATTTCATTGCATTGTAGTTTAGCATGATTTGAGTTTTAGGTGACTTCTTTCATTACGAAAAGCTACCTATTGCAGCCGTTCGGAGGAAAGCAATTCTAAAGAATTTTGGTATATTTTCACCGATTGTGACGCCAGACCCCCAATAACTCGAAAAATATACATCGGATTGAAAAACGGCAAAATGCATGTTCAATATTTTTTGAAAAATCTATTTATTGATGTGAAAGTTCCCCCCCCAACTTTGCCCCCAAAGGGGGGGGGGGAAAGGAGGGAAACTTTGAAATCTTAAATGATGGTCTCCCATTTTTTATTACAGATTCGGATTCTACGGGAAAAAATACGTAACTTTTGTATTGAACATTTTCTTCGAAACATTGTAGATAGCGCAGTAATCGAGTGCAATGCTGTGAGAATCGTTATCATTGCAATGTCTGGCAACGCTCGAATAACTCGAGAAATATACATTGTATTGAAAAACGGAAAATGCATGGTCAATAGTTTGGAGAAATATATTTAGGGATATCAAAGTTGCCATATTTCTAAAATATTAAACACGTATTTTTCCGTTTTTCAATCTGATATATATATATATATATATATATATATATACATATATTTGACGTATGTCATGCTGTAACTCTCTTATTTATGAACCAATTTGGATGTAACTGAGTATGTGTATAGGACATACTAAGGTCTCGACCGAGTTCGTTGGTCAGCTTCATACGCCATTTTGTTTTAAAAATTGAAAAAGATGTACAAAAAAATTATAAATTGAAAAAATTGTTTCCGTTAAGTGTTAGAACGTGATACAAGAATTCTTGAACATTTTTTGTTTTTGCTATATGTTAAAAAATAGTTCAGGTATGGCAGCTTGAAATTCTAGGGGAGCTGAGATTTTGAAACAATCTGATATTTGTTATGCTGTAACTCTCGTATTTATGAACCGATATGTATATGACTGATCATGTGTACAGAACATAACAAGGTCTCGACCGAGTTTGTTGTCCAGCTTCATGCGTCATTTTGTTTCAAAATGGCAGCATGTTAAGATTTTTTAAAAAAAATTAAAAATTAAAAAAAATGTATAAAAATTATAAATTGAAAATTTTTTTCTGTTAAGTGTTAGAACGTGATACAAGAATTCTGGATCATTTTTTGTTTTTGCTATATCTTAAAAAATGGCAGCGATATGACAGTTTGAAATTCTAGAGTGGCTGACATTTTGAAACAATCTGATTCTTGTTATGCTGCAACTCTCATGCTGAAATTCGCATTCCAATTCAGTAGTAACGAAAACCGGGATGGAATCTTCTATAATCGGGCTCCAAGAAATTTAGCTTCGGGTGTTTGAGTAAAATGAGTTGAATTTTTAAAAACATGGACTATGAAAGCTACCTTTTCCTCCCGATACAGGCCGGAAGGACTTTTTTTATCATCTATATTATTACTTCCTCATTACTAGTATGATAGTGATTAGAAAAACATTTTAATTCTTATTTAGGATATTAAGTTAGTGGTTACTGTGAAATATAATTTTGATTCTTGAACAACTTTTTTTGTTAATAGATTAGGGAGTTTAGTTTTATTCTTTCTGAAAATTTCTGTCAGTGTAATGTTTCTCCTGAGAAGCACTTGACCCAACTTATACGACGTAAAAAATATCGCAATGTTTTGACCTATTAGCTCGTATGTCAAATACATGACAAACCGCATAGGTATATGTTTCTCACGTGACACACAATTTTTACTACCAGTATACACTGGTGATTTCAACACATAACACAAAGCATTATCTCTATGTATCCATATTTGGATTCCGAATCGAGCTGCTTTGCTTGATATACTATAATGCTTGAATGAACATCCTCTGAAGTCTACCAACTACTCATGAACACCCACATTTTCATGGAGGTTATAAATTTTAAAAAGTCTGTCTACTAACTTTTCTGAAAATTTTCGTATAGCTGAGAGTCTGTCATTTTTTCTTCTCGCCTGTCGTGATGACTTGTCATCAAAACGTTACACACGTGAGATGAGAATGAAATTTTTTTGTGACATTAAAGCAGAAAAAAATATACCTACCTGTTTCTGGGTTCCACAAGCTCTTTGTTAGTTCACTATGAGACTTGTAAACACCAGCCAGTAATAGTACACCAATGTATCCTTCGCAAGCTACTTCATCAATTTCAATGTATTTTTCACCATACACTTTCTGTCCTTCAATATTAATCGTTTCTAATACAATTTTCTCTAGAGTATTGAGTGTGATTACTTGAAACGGAGGTTATATGTAATTTATTCCGGCAGTATTATATCTGGTTATACCTGGCGTCATTTTTATTTCGTTTTCACTGGATTCCTTTCCTTTATTTGGAAACGGTTCTAAACTCCACATTTTTTCTCCGTCTTTTGATTGTACTGTTTTCACATTACCAAATTATATTTCAAATCTGATTTTTCAATATCTGAATGTGAGTTTGCATGAAAACCGTCATCACGTATAATTTTATTATTCTGAAACCTTCTCGTCGGAGTTGGATGCATTCACTAATGCTTTCACGCATCGTCACGACGGCTACCTATTTGTCGACATTTTATTATAAACACAAGACAAAAAACGCCATAGTGAAATATGCGATAATGAAAACAGACACACTATCTCGATCTCTACCGCTTTTACAATGCTCTGGATTTCACTTCATTTTCTCACTATAGAGTTGGCACAAGTCGAAATGTAGCCATTTCATTGGCTAATGTGTTCGCATAATGGGGACATTTCTTTCCCTGTGAGATCATGTGACCATGAAATTGAGTTAGGGGAATCAACTGGCCAAATTTCAGAGACAGTCGATAATATTTTAGAATCGGGTCATATGGGCTCAAGGATTACACGTTTAAACAAATTACAATACTATTTTATTTGGAAATTATAAGAATATTAGAAAGTATCTAGCAAAAAACACATAAAAATTTGGACAAAAACAATTATTTGTAAAAAATGTTAAGAGCAATTAAATTTCAATTCGAGTCAGAAAGACCCAAGGAGAAAAGCAGGGTTGGAAATTCCGTTTTATAAGGTGAACTTGTTTCTTAACAACATCGATTTTTGTTTTCTCAACTCAAATTAAATTCATCTTAAAAATCTTCGTATTTAATATCTGTGATATTATGAATTTTGAATCTTATTTTTCTTTGTTAGGTATCTTTATCTTAATATTTTAACCGGGAGCATATTTCTGAGTCTTTAGAGGAAGGTATCTTGATTTTCTTGGTTACACCTCACGCCATTCCGTTGCAGCAATTTGAAGCACTTACATTGTTTTTTCTGTTGATAATCACAGTTAACTCCTCACGAGTTTCAGAATCTGTTGCGAGTTATTTCTTGTTATCCTAAAGTTAAGTATATTCTTCTGTCGATACACAAGCCTCTGTTTAATTTATTTTAATATTTTTCCATTGTAAATAAAAAATTGTGTCGAATTTAATGCCTTTATCATTTTGTAATACCCGTGCATTCATCGTTAAAGTTTATATATATTTTTTAAATCATTGTTAATGGTCATGTTAATAATTAAATCCCGTCGCAAACCGACCCGTCGCAATTCTCAATTTTATAGATACACCAAATACACCTTCGCAAGGTGAACGTTTGATACTGCCATGTTATGCTCTGTTTTTCATTCCTTGTACAAATTTTAAATAATAATTACGATTCTTTGTTGGGTTATTTGTTTCCATTCATGTTGCTAACATTATTTCAATGTCCTTGTTCCCCCGCTCGTCTGAATTTTATAATTCGATGTGTCTTGGCATACCGTGAATTATTTTTATATCATAATGAATAGAGGAAATACATTCAACTAGGTAAATTATATCCAAAGGTTGGAGTAGCATAGTTGAGATTTTTTTTCCAACAGAGCGAAAATATGCCGGGACCAGGACTCGAACCTGGGTACGATGGAATGCCGTACCAACGCTCACCCTACGGAGCTATTCAGACGATTTCCTGGTTGGCATATTTCACAGAATATTCCGGAGAGTGAAGTATGCCAGTCAGGATATCGTTGGGATAGCTCAGTAGGGAGAGCGTTGGTACGGCAAACCAAAGTACCCAGGTTCGAGTCCTGGTCCCGGCGTATTTTTGCTCTGTTGGAAAAAAATCTCAACTATGATACTCCAACCTTTGGATATATTTTTATATAATTTCATATTTAAGGTAATTTTTATGATTGTTTGCGAAATTTCCTTTTGTTATTGGAGTCGAGAATATATGGTACCCTAAATGTTTCTAAAATACCACAGAGGATAATATAGGGTAGACCGGGGCACGTTTACGCAGTGCACTTTTTCCAAAACGACTTATAACTGGCGCGCCACCAGTCATGACAGATTGATGCTGCTCCCTAGCGGGTATTCTCACAAGATTTTGAGCGTCAGTCGAGCTTTGGTCTTGCATGCGAAAGGATAACCTGTTTTCTGTCAAGGTGAGTAAAGTTTGTGTTGAACTTATTGAAACTTATTGTGAACTACTAATACTTAGTTAAGGATAAACAAATATCTGAACAATAGCGAGAATTTTATCTTTTTTTTAGAACTGTATTTGTATAAACAGAAATGTTATTAATTTTCGTTGCACGTTAAAAATAAATCCAAACATGGCGACGGGGCACGTTTACGCATTGAGATCGGGGCACCTTTACGCACGTTCTTACTGCGTGAACGTGTCCCTGAAGCTTTTTTGCTCCGTACTGTCTCAAACCTTTTTAGTATTTTCAGGCTATTTAGTTTTGCAAATCATCATTTAATGTTTGAGTAACATAAATGACAATTTATGACATTCCTTCAATTTTGGCATCAACCTTACACCTAGCAGTTATTCCAGCAAACATAATGGCTGGATTTAAAGTGACAGGGATCCAACCGCTAAACTCACTAATATTTTCTGAGGCTAATTTCATGCCATTGTACGTGACTGACAGACCAAATACAACATCGCCCTCTACTAATAGGCCTACTAACGCCTCTGGCACTGCAGCAGAAGTCTCTGAGACTTATATGCCTACCCATCCTCCAAGTATTTCTCCCAGTAGGCCTTCCACTTCGTCACATGTGGACTACCCAACACCTGAACAACTGAGACTATTTGAAAAGGCAGGACCAAGGCTTGGCACTAAGAAAGGGAAGAAAAAGAGGAAGTCCGCAATCCTAACTGATAGCCCGGTTAAAGAAGCCCTCAGACAAGAGCAGTTAGAAGTGAAAAAGAAAAAAGTAATGGCACAACAAAACAAAAAGAAGAAATTACGTAAAATTTTACTAGTTTCTATGGAAGCAGAACAAGACGACAGCAAAGGAAAAAGTATGTCAAAAACTGCAAAAGGGAAAAAGTTGGTACACTCTGGAAAAAAGAAATAAGGAATAAATCTGATGACGAAGATGAAAACTGTGTGTGTATTTACTGTTTGAGATCATACAACCAATCAAAAAAAGGACAAGACTGGGTTCAATGTCTGGGTCAATGGGCCCATGACAAGTGTGCAAAAGGAAATACTTTATTTTTTGTTTGTAAAAACTATAACAGTGATGATGAAGATGACTAAATAGTTTCTGTTTTTAATTAGCAATAAGCCCTGTGTTTTCAGTTTAGCCTATAAAATGTTCTTTAATTAATTCTCTTTATTATTTTTTTATTTTTAAAAGCGTTTTAAGTTATAAATAAAACATTTCAATTTGATTAAATATTTATTTCACTTAGTACTTGGTATCACTTATAATATGCGTAAACGTGCTCCACTTGATGCGTAAACTTGCCCGTAATGCCCTCCGATGCGTAAAGTTTTCGTAAAAGACTTGGGCCTAATTTTTTTTTTATGGTTAAAAACACGAATAGGGCAACAACTAAATACACAAATTTTGACTTTATTAACTGCTTTATAAAACCACAATGTCTAAAAATTCCTAAGATAAAACATAAAAATTAGAAAATTCATTGAAAAAAAACCACGTGAATGTGCCCCGGTCTACCCTACTACTTTATAAGTTCCGTTACACTGCGGAGATTGGAGATGGATGAATCTTGTAAGAAGATTTTGCTATACTAAAAATATCATAGAACGATAAGGATTTGACTACAAATTTATAATGTCAAATGGGTCTGGAGAATTCATTTGTCCCTGAACAACTATGGTTTGACCACATTTCTTTTTTTTCAGAGATTTAGTATTGTTTTCACATGCTTCACATAGCCTACAAATACGTAACGACAGACCCAGTTTCTTAATCATTTAAACATTTCCAGCTTGGCTAACAGTAATATGAGTTTCTGGTATCGAATATTTCGACAAAAGTAACGTTTCACAGAATTTCTGTTATTTGTAGATAATGACACTGTAAGGTTTACTTCGTCTCCCGTGTTGAGAATATCATAGCATTTTAACCCTCTACACTGAACTGTCATTTTTTTTAAAATTTAACTATTTTAGTTTATTTTGCGTCATTTAACAAAAGAAATGAGGAACTTGGAATCAAAATAAATTAAATGCATTTTTTTGTTCGACAGAGTATTCTTGCTCTATAAAGAATAATCTGAAATACAAATGATGTGAATTACCACTTTACTACACAGCGTATAACTAATAGAGTGAAAAATGTCCAGACCGGGATTTAATCCCGGATCCCTTGGTATAGCGCACCAAATGCGTTACCAATTAAGCCATCCGGACGACATCCGGACGACATCCGGACGACATCCAGACTAGCATTTTCTCACTTTTATGTCTATGCTACAACCTCATAGCAGAAGATGGAATCATGAGCACAACTCCATTGGCATACATGAGACAAAGTAAACTCAGTACCGATGAATATTTATAGACTAATTAATTTTTCAGCAGAGCTGAAATTATGCTGTAAATTAATGAAACAAATGATGTGAATTATCAATTTATTACACAGCGTACAACTAATAGATTAAAAAGTGTCCAGACCGGGGTTCTTGACATTTTTTATCTCTATTGGTTATACGCTGTGTAGTAAAGTGATAATTCACATCATTTGTATTTCATTAATTTACAGCGTAATTTCAGCTCTGCTGAAAAATTAATTAGTATATAAGAATAATCTGTTCAACTACTTAACAAATCACGTCCTTGATTGAAAATGTGAGCAACAAATAGCTCCAGTCTCCCGTTATTCTTAGTAAAGGAAAACTGTTTATTGGAAGAAATTGCTGTAGTTGAAATTTCAACTGTGTTTTGCGTTTTGTAACTAAGCAACATTTTAGCACACTATAAAGTGTGTAGATCCAAATTCAAGTACCTTTGCGTGAATGGACGGCAATCTCTGAAATCTTGTTTTCAAATGTGATATTCAATTCTATGTTGTTTAATGATATATGTTAGTTCCTTTACAGTATTATGGAAAGTTGGAAAGTGTGTAAGAATTTATGATTGACGCTTGATTTCCCTTTCTTGTTTTAGTTGTTATTGAATCGCACATTCAGCATTTTATAAAGCCAAGTCATTGAATTTAAATTTAAAATTGATTATTTCTTTCAACACTTTCAGTTATTTTCAGAGTATTTAAAATAATGATGTGTCAAGAATAATGATTTACTGATAAATACATAATATACTGGTCACATATAATACACTGGTGAAAAAATGAGGTAAAAATTAAGTATTGAAAAATTAACGATATATATAATTTGGCACCAAGATACATTTACGTATCTTTAAACACGAACCATTTAAAAAATTAATGATATTAAAATTTATGGGCAAAACTTCAACCGTCTATTGCAATTGCTTTATAATTGCCTCTATATTATATTAAGAGATAAACATTAAAATAGTGATATTAATTTTAATTATTTTAATGCTGTTTGGATGATGAAATTAAAAGTCCTGCCAACAATTTTTAAAAGTAAAAGTATACTTAATGTTCTGAATAAAATCATAATCCCAACACATGAAATATTTTTCACTAAGCTTAGTCAATGTGCATAAGATTATTTTTAAGTGACTCCAATTAGAACTACTCCAGAACAATGAATGTCAATTTAAAGTTAATTAACTCTAAATGATATAATGGAAATTAGAGTATTTAAAGTTAATGTAGTTATTTATCATATTTTTTAGTGCACTGAAATTGTTTTTTTTCTTGAAGAATTTCTGTTTTGTGTAAATAGAAAAATATGTTGTTTAACTAGTTTAATTAAAGATTCAAATTTTTAAATTAAAATGCATAATAACTAATTAAAATATAAAATTATTCTAATTACGTGTAAAATATTGAGATATATATACGTATTGATTATAACGTATTCTATGCAGTGTTTCGAGCTTAGACCCTTTTTCATTCTTATTAAACATATAGAAAACGTTTTCTAATGTTGGAACACTAAATTCACCTTCATATATAAATTAAAAACATGAAAATATTTAAAATGAATCACAATTTATTACTCATTACTAAAATAGGCGTGAAACGAAATAAAGGTTTTAAAATATTAAAACCATTCTATAGATGTTAAAATCTTCGTCGGAGTCCCGAGCACTTTGGACCAGAACCTGGCTATCATCAAGAGGGCGAATGTGTGAAAAATTCTGTAACTTCCGGAATGTATGCTCGTTAAATATCAGAAGGCGGAACCAAATGTGAAAAAACGGAAGGGGAATGGAGGAGTCTATTGAGGGAGGTAGGTTATTCCAAACCAAATGCACCATTGATTGCAAGTAGATTAAACACTATTTTTGGTATTTTTGCACGATAACGTATCATTACAGGATTTCTGCCTCTTGTCAGTATTTCCACATCCTCCCTCAGTATACATGTACTATATAATCATTCATTTTTGCTATAATCTTTACTTTGCCGAAATATATATCAATTTATGTTTTTAATTCACTTTGAATGGAAAAATTAGTCATTATGGATTCTTCTTGGTCTGAATTAAATGGAAAAAAATTAATCTGAAGTGCTGCATTTTATCTTTGGAATTTTTTTAACAATCTATAAACAAGTTATTATGTGGGAAAATGCCCTTTTCATGGAGGGTCAAAAGGAATTTTAATACCTCTAATGAAGGGGATAAGAGTGATTCTTCCATTACAGAGCTAAATAAACCTACCATACTACAACGTAATTTGCATAATAGATTTAATTTTAATAAATTACGGGATAGCTGTCATTAATAAAAGGAAAAATTACCGTAAAGAAATTGTGGTAGGGTTTTATTCTTCAATAAAGATTTGGCTGATTTGACCACATTGATTCTAAGAGCTTTTAACAAAGACATTGGAATAATGGTTGATTTTGTTAAATATATTTTAAATTATATTCTAAGACCTATTTATTAATATCAATTAAATGACCACATTGATTCTAAGAGCCTTTGACAAAGACATTGGAATAATGGTTGATTTTGTTAAATATATTTAAAATTATATTCTAACACCTATTTATAAATATCAAGTAAATGACCACATTGATTCTAAGAGCCTTTGACAGAGACATTGGAGTAACAGTTGATTTTGTTACATCTATATATATATTTGTCTTACGTGGCGCGAAAATAGGGCTGTATTTGTAACTTATGGTTTGGCAACAACTGTAGTTTCCAGAGTTCAGACCAATGAACAGACTATATTGTGTTAGATCAGCTCCGCCTCCAATATGGCGGTCAGTGTGAGAGCAGTGAAATCATAGAATGGAACTCAAACTAGCAATTATTAAAAATGAAATAACATGTACGTAATCCAAAGCGTCTAAGATGATTCCTCATTTTAATTATGAGCAATATCGTTAATTTCAAACGAATTCTCAACTCTTATTTAGAATTCATTTACGAATTTCACTCACTCAAAAGTCGGAGAAAAAAAATCAACTGTCTAGATTGCACCTGCCGCCATCTGTTTCTGTATTGATGAAGTAAAAAATAATTTATTTTGTAAAAATCTATAATCACTGAGAACAATAAAATGTCGAACGAAATTTATCACGTAGTTTTTTTTTTTCTAATGAATTTAAGTCGTGCTGTACAAAAGACCCTTTTTTCATAGTATTTAAATGATTTATATGCCCATTGATAGTGCCAACTAAATGCATTTTCAGTTGTGTTTCCAACGGAGAATTACCTTTTTACATTAAAAAAAAAATTGTCAGTTTCATATGTTCAAATGTTTTATGGTAAAACTTATTCCGGCTAGAATTGCTGACAAAAAGGGGCGAGCGAGCGAAGCGAGCTGTGACCTCGTACCGGTCTCAATGTGAATTACTTCACAATTCATAGTCATTACTTCCCAAGTCTTCGCTAGTCATTACTTCGCAATTCGAGCGTTATAGAGTAGGGGCTGAGTTCCCTAATATATTTACAATTATATTCTAACGCTTATTTATTAATACCAATTAAATGACCACAGCGATTAATTGACCACATTGATTCTAATAGCCTTTGACAAAGACATTGTGATAATGGTTGATTTTGTTAAATATATTTAAAATTATATTCTAACACCTATTTATGAATATCAATTAAATGACCACATTGATTCCAACAGCCTTTGACAAAGACATTGGAATAATGGTTGATTTTGTTAACTATATTTAAAATTATATTCTAACACATATTTATTAATTAAAATTGAAATAACTGTTCAAATGTTATTAAAAAATATTAAAAAAAGCATTTCAGATTAATAAAAAAAAGTACATTCCTTCGTGTAAATTATGGAAATTTTGGGAGAAGTTATTATATATATATAATAAAAGTTCAAACCGTCAGTCGGTTGGGAATTAGAAAGTTCTTAAATTATGCATACTTATCTGCTTAAATTTTGTTTTAAAATAGCATTTAACAAGAAAGAAAAATCGTGCGTCTAGCGTAGATTATGAAACACTTTCCAACACTTCCAGAATACTTTAACAAAATTCCTCTGTTTAATAAGGTAAATAAGATACATTAGTAGACGTTTTAGAAAACGCAAACACATTTGAAAACCAGATTTCAGCAATTACTGGTCATAGCCAGAAAAGTACTCCAATTCTTTTGTGCAGCCCTGTATATGATCTATGCATCTGTATATATTTTATGTTTTATCCTAAAATATAATTCTATAAGAGAACGTTTAACACATTTCAAAGTTCACCTTTATAATTTTCTACCAATAAACGGAAATATACTTGAATTATTTTGTAGAATATTCTATTTTACATACAGGTTTTTATACAGGCCACTAATATAAAGCTAAAATTTATTTCAGGCAACAACATGCTTCAAACTATTGAAATCACACTTCCATAAATTATCATCCATATGTGATCATGTATCCTCTTTGTGTAGTCCCTGTATCTAATTTTGTTTTTATTCTACAAACAGCTCATAATATATTAGATATAGTTCAACCAGAAAATACATAACTCAATTAAAAACAATATTAAAGAAATTCACGATCAATTAAGATTATACTCAGTAATACTTACGAAATTATTTGTGCAACCCTTTATATGATCTATAGCATTTATACACACCACTTAGTATGAGAAAATTTTGTTAAACTTAAAAACGCATTCCACAACTGAAATTGAACTTCCGGCAATTATTGCAAATAGATAGTACTTCGGATTCAGTACTGTATCCAAAATCTTTTGTGTGTCCCTGTAAATGAACTATAAATGCCACGCACATTCTACAGAAAGTATCTTGTAGTCACCTCAATGATGTATATTATTTTTATTATGTTTGAAATAGTGTAACATAATTAAACTACGCAGCAAACAGTTTTTACCCTTTGACCATTATTTATTCGAATTCTTTTGTGTGGCCCTGTAAATGAATGATAAATGCTTTACACTCCATACTCCACGGTAACCATGTTTTAGCGAACCTCAGAAATTCATATCAATTTCATTATTCTTTTAAAAGTGTAATATGAATAAAATACACATCAAACGATTTTTCCCCCATAGACCATAATATAACTTAATTATTTTGAGTACGACGGTAACCAAACTCTAAGTGCTACACATATCATAAGCATCTTTCAGTGCGCTTCAGGAATATCTGTCAGTTTCAATCTTCTTGAAATATTGTAACACCACTTAAATACACTGCAAATGTCTTTTCTCCATAGACTATAATGTAACGGCATTACTTTGAGTATACCTGTGAAGAAACTGTAAATGCTATACACTTCATTTTGAGTACCGAACATGCCATGCTAAGCTTCAACAACGTATGTAAATTCAATGACAATGCAGGTATACTTAATACTTATGCGAGTTAAATCACGAACAGATGAACAGACAGATAAACCGAATGCATAAACACTTTTTAACAATGTGTGATAGTGTTAAAAAGTTCACTAATCACACACATTTTACATTAAGATAGGTTAATAAGAAGCTAAATTAATCTCCAGTGACTTTAAATAATGTCATTCAAATGAGTTCAAATAATGGTATTTAAATAATACGGATCGAAAATAAAAAAAATAATATATATTTAAAATTATTAATAAATTTTAACTTTCTTTCATGTTTCAATCACATATTTTCTCGTAGGCTAAAAGCTTAGAATCATATTGTAGTCTTATTAAAAATTTCAATAGGTAAAATATAAGTATTTTAAATATATAGAAATGATAAAAATTTAATTTTCAATATTACAGACGGTGTGATGCGTGCATCAGGGGTGAAGATACAGCAAGCCAGTAACATATATTTCCAAATGCCATATATTTCCAAAGCTCTATGCACCACTACTATATCCAAACAGTCAGCTTTATTTAATCGCATAATATATGTTATTAAATAAGTCAAATATTACCGATAGGAATAGCGGTGATATTTTGCCTGATCATCTGCAGATTCGCCACCACCTGGCGTACACAATATGCGAGTTGTGTTCGTAAAGATTAACACAAAAAATTTACCACCAACTAAAAATTTACGAAAAACGATGTTTAATTAAGGATCTAAAATTAGTTTTACTTTCCTCAGAAATCATCTAATAATTTTTTGTGATTTGTTTTAGAAATACGAATGTATTTGTAAAATATTGTATTGCTTAACCATAATTAGACATAAATACTAAAATTACCACCTCTTATACAAAATGTTTGACAAACAAGCAGTTAGTTGAGACATGTCAGAGCAGCAGTTTAATGATTAAAATATTGTAATTTTAAAAATAGCAATGATTGTAGGCGGACTTCGAATAAGGAAGCAATTATTAGGCAGTAATAATGCTACTTCTATCCCACCAGACCGACAAGCACTTACGTGTACACTGTAAAAAACATTGCAGTAAAATTACGGGCAGAGGACGGCAGCAGAGATTCCAGTCATACCCCGTAAAAAAAACCCAATAAATGCCCATCATTTTGTGCAGCCCGTAATTTTATGGGACAAAGTAATACAGCATTATAATGCACGGATATAATGCACTTTAAAACATAATACCACTTTACTTACTGCTAAGTAGCACGTTAGATAATCATCACAGAATCGCTTTTTTGGCGGGTTAAAATTTTCGGAACACGAGTAAAATGAAGGGTTACACCATAGCGGAGGACAAGGTATGGGGTCGTACCGTATTTTTGCTAACACATGGGCTAGAACTGTAAGAATATGTGGATTGCTCTTAAATTTCTAAGTATCTAAGGGATAAGGCCGCTTATTCAGTGGATCAGACCGTTTTTCATCAAATAAGGCTGTTGCCCGTGAAAATTGAAGGGCAAACGCTCAAAAATTTACAGTTTTTTCTGAGAGTGTATATGCAATTAGTGTGACAAACATATTATTGAAATTTGTTTTTCTGTATTACCTGTTAAAATACATTCAGAAAAGGGAATTAAAATACAATTGTGCATCATTAAGTAATTTAAATGAAAAAAAAAATCTCTAAAAATCATTCGTGTCACCAGTTTTTTTATTTCTTCTACATTTGTATCTAGTATATTATTTTCTTAGTCTGATATTTCACAAGTTTTTTGTTATCGACCGTCAGTCTGATATATGATATATATTTCTCTCTTAATAAAATATTTGTTACTTTAACGTGAACAATTACATTTAACCTCAACACTAGTTCGACTTTTCAAAGTAAATGTTTCAGTACACAAGAAAATTCTCTTGCACTTTGATTTCTAAATCTATTCAATTTTATATTTGGTCTTTGATATTAACTGCAAACATTTTATTTGAAAGAAAAACATTTAATATTAAAAATATAAAGAATGGTATTTAACAGTTAAATACTATTAAAACACTTAAAGTTTTAGACATCTGCGGCGAATGTTTTTTTTTTTTTAAAGTTTTACTTGTGTTATTTGTATGTTTGAAATTTAATCTTGGCAAACTATAAATTCTTATTAAATGTTTTAATTTTACATATGCTAAATGTGTTAAATGTTTCATGCGTAAATTAAAAAAATGTATTATGTTACATATGTTTAAATGTTTTCATTATTTTACGAATGTTTAACACCGCAGTAACAACACGCAACGTGTTGGTCTTTTAGCTGCCGATGTCCTTTATATTCTTCTACTCCATATCCTCTTACAAATACAATGAAGATACAAATAAATCTTTCTCGATATTCATTATCAAGTTACATGTTGTCTCGGTCTTATATTCATTATTTTTTTTCAGGCACTTATTTACAAGCAAAGTTGAAATTCGTTGAAAAATCTGCCAAACCGTCAATATAATCTTTTTATTTTTACCATTTCCCAATATTCCAAAGCCCGTTTGAAAAATGGATAATTATAGTAAACTGCAAATTCATAACTCCATTGAAATATAATATTCAAATAGTAAATGGAAATTGTTTCTTGTTTTCCATTTTCTGTATGTGGGAGCCGGCGGAAAAGAACGAACGCGACCAATAGCATTCGGACAAAAGACTCGACTACCCTCAGATTAAATGCTTTAATTCACAGGTATTTTTCGAAAAATAGACAAAGTTAAATTCATTTACGCTTTACAAATTTTATCGACTTTCTATTTTAAATTTTACATTGCATTATTCTTTTAATATAAATTAAAAAAGTAAATTGAATTAGTTCAAACTACTCATTTTCCGTTCTGACAGAAACAATTTTTAAATAATAAAAATGTTTTTAAAATTATTACTTCAGATAAACAAACTAACAAGAGAAATATCATTTAGTTTATTAAAATTTTGTTAACATTTAAGTCTAGAAAGGCGAATCGAAAAATTTTACTATATCAAACTCTAATTATTATAATATTTATTTGATTTTTTAAAAATAAAGTAGGATTTAAGTAATATATTTCAAATATTTCTTGATAAAATATTCAAGAAAGTTTTTTATTACTTTTATCATCAATGAACAAATATGTTTCATTTGCCAATTTTAAATTAAAGAGTATGAATTAAAAAATATATATATTTTTTTCATATTGACTGTACAAAAAATCGTATAACAGCTTTAAACTTTTAGACAATTACAGTCATCTACTTGATATTCATGTCAAAGACTTATTGTTTTGTAAAATGAAAAGAACTTCGTATTCATTTAAAAACCTTTGATCCAAATGAATATTTTAAAAGTTCATTTTAATCTTTCGGAGTTCCACCATGAAATATCGGTTATCTTTTACAACTATTTAAATCATTTCCATTTTTTTACGATTGTAATGTTATGTTTGATATTTTTACTGTACTAAAATTAAAGATTGTGTCAGATAGTTTTAATTTTCTTCTTTGTGATTGGTATTTCTGCTGGTAAGTTGTGGACATGCTAATTGGAGTAGGTTACTTAGCCCAATTATATAATAACTATCCGCATTTAACCAAATGAAGCACGGATTAATACCTCCCTCCAGAACAGTGTTGACGTAGCAGCAGGTGTTGACTTATCAGTCGCTCGGTCCATAACTGCAATTTTATTTGATTTTTCCGTTTTGATAATAATAATATCGGGGTCTTTCTTTAGTTTCTTTAAAGTACTCAATAAAAACAAATGTTAAAAATATATTAAAAATAAATGAACAACGAGAAATACCACAAATAAAAATAATAAATTGGCAAACAGCTGTTTCAGAGCCCCTAAAGCTCCATCATCAGTGCCAATTCAAAAGATTAAAACCGATTTAAAAGTTTAAGCCATATAAAATATGCTTGCGTCTTTCGCACCCGACAAGATTGAATAGCGGCGACATTTTCAAGAACAACAGCGGAGTCAGGAAACACATGTGACGCAGAGACCAATAGGAGCTCCCTCCGAGACCGGGCGAGTTTAAGTACAGAGGAGCAAAAGGGGGGACGACGAATAGAATGAATTAAGTGAAAGGTAGAAAGACATTTGAGAAATTTGGTACGGAGGAGAAAAAAGGAGGAGGATGCAGAGAATGAATTAAATGAAAGGTAGCATGAAATATTTGGTATACTGGACATATCATTAACTAAGTTGCCTGAATTCTTCCATACATGATAAGCCTCCCAAAAATCAAAGTCGTAAATGGATGAGAATTTCTGCATTATTGGACCCTCTGAAAAATTAAAACTGTGATTTTCAGACCAACAATGGTTAGCTATTGCAAAACGTTTAATGTCACAATTTTTAACATAGTTTTTATCTTCCCCCAAAGAGGAACTTAAGGGGTCTCTTGGATCTATATACATTCTGTCACACTCCCAAGCTATCTTATAAATTCCCCAATGTGAAAATCTGTCAAATGGATGTTTGAGATCTGTAAATTTGATTTTGTTAAATGGTGCATAAATTATTTTAAAGTCGAATCTTTTCAAAATTCTAGATATTTGATGGCTTATTCTTGGAAAATATGGAAGTATAATTAAATTTTCATTGCGAACATTGTTAATGTTGGAATGTGCATGTTTAATTAGTTTATTATGAATTGAATCAACGATTCCAACAGGAAAACCCCGGTCAATGGCTATTGATTTAATGTGGTCTAACTCTGCTTTGAGTAAACTCCCAGATGAACAAATGTTTAAGGCACGATGTACATAGGTATTAAAAGTAGCTAATTTTTGATTCGGGGGATGAGATGAAAGACGGTGTGGCGGTAATGAAACTGCGAATGGTTTACGAAAAACTGTGGTTTGAAATGAGTCATTTCCGGGGTAAACCATAACATCAAGGAAAGGTAGTTGGTTATTATTTTCAAATTCAGATGTAAACTGTACATGTTTATCTTCAGAGTTCATAACAGTAAGAATGTGAGGAATATCTATATCACTAGTATCAAGTACAGCGAAGCAGTCATCGACATAGCGGGTGTAAATTGGAAAATTTAAGTTATTGTAAAGGTTTGACTCGAAATAATGCATATAAAAATCACTGAGAATTGGGCTCAGGGGCGAGCCCATAGACAAGCCATCGGTCATGCGATAAAAATCACCATTAAAAATGAGCGTGTTTTGCGATAGACAACTGTCAGTAAGGTGTAATAATTCATCTATTTGAAACTCCTGAAGGCTTAATTTGAGACAGTTTAAGGCACCTTGAACCGGTACGTTTGTAAAGAGGGATTGGACGTCGATTGAAACTATACGGTGGCTTTGAGTAATGGGAAAGTTGCGTAGTTTACTTAATAAATAATAATAACGAAATAATAAGAATTTTTGGAGGTGTAAATATTGTTGGAGAGTAGTGAGGAGAAAATAGAAACAAGATATTTCGCTAATCTATACGAGGAAGTACTAATATTTGAAACGATTGGTCTGAATGGAATGCCGAGTTTGTTGCTTTGAGTAAACTCCCAGATAAACAAATTTTTAAGGCGTGATGAACATAGGTATTAAAAGCTGCTAATTTTTGATTCGGGGGTGAAATGAAACAGGGTGTGGCGGTAATGAAACTGCGAATAGTTTAGGAAAAACTGGGGTTTGAAATGAGTCATTTTCACGGTAAACCATAACATCAAGGAAAGGTAGTTAGTTATTATTTTCAAATTCAGATGTAAACTGTATATGTTTATCTTCAGAGTTCATAACAGAAAGAATATGAGGAATATCTATATCACTAGAATCAAGTAAAGCGAAGTAGTCATCTACATAGCGGTGTAAAATGGAAAATTTAACTTATTGAAAAGGTTTGGCTTGAAATAATGCATATAAAAATCACTGAGAATTGGGATCAGGGGTGAGCCCATAGACAAGCCACAGATGTTCCTTATTCCGTATATAGGATACCTACCGAATTAACTTGTACATTTCTGCACGCATTTTATTCCTATTACTCTCTGGAATGACCTGAACGATATATTCACAGTCTGCGACATTGGTTTTTTGGTCAGTTTTATTATCAAATGCACACTTTGGTCCAAGAGAGCGAACTTTATTTTCAATGTTAGAGAAAACTTTACTTGAATAGTTACTGTAGGGTACAGGTTTGGTGTAAAGAAGGAAAGGGGACAAAAAACGAGATTTCCTTAACAGACTCTAGAACTTCTTTAAACGGGTACTGTTTTTTCACTTTGCTGGATATAGAATAAACTCGATATTATTTGCATTCATTGGTCAAATATATCAGCTGGAGTTCTATTAACAAACTTACAATAAAGTCGAAACACTTCACTTGACAAAGTATTGACATATGCGAATTTATCCCTGATACATAGATTCAGACATTAGAGTTCCACATTCAGTTTCTTCTGGGGGAATATTTTTAAAATATAGTTATCCTTGAGCGAAATAAACATCGGGATGACATGTTTTTTTCACATTTTCGAAGAAAAGGTAAGTTCAAAATTTCTCTTCCAAGTCGGAATCTCTCTATCTTGAAACACTTAAAAATAAAATAACTGTCCACAATTTAACCTAGCATTGGTAGAATTGATCAGTATAATTTAGATACTTGCACCATAAAATGTTAATATTGGGAATGTAATCAGAATACATACAAAATTGCTCAATGGTACACAAACGAAGCACTTTTAATTGAACTTCATACATAAAAACGAGTTAAATCTACGTTTCGTTCTACATTCGCAGACGTCATCAGGATTTTAAAAAATGTTCAAGTGAATTGTAAGATAAGAAATAAGAACGTCCTGTAGAAGAGATTACCAGTCAAGACCTGACCAATCACATGCCTTAAAAAATGAAGCAGCGTTGCCATCTGGCGAGAACATAAATTAAAGGTAAATTGAAAAAAAAGCTTTAGAAGTAACGAACAATTGACTGAACCATATGGCAACGCCTTCCATGAACGGGGAACTAGATTACACTCCAAAGGAAGTTAAAAGTAGGAGGGTGGGGTGGAGGGATAGAAACAACATTAAAAGAGGTATTAATTGTTTTTCTGAAAATTATATGAAGTACTTGGGATATTATACGACAAATTGTCGCTGCAGGCATTACGTTCCCGACTTTTACCAGACTTTTGATCTGATGGGATTTTATCAATTTTATCATTAAGTAAATCAACAAGATAAGGATGGGCGATTGCCACTAACTTTAGAATAAATTTCTGTAAAACCATCTTTAACTTTTAAAAAATTGAAGTAGTATAGTGAAACCTTTTGTATATCGCAAATTGATTCCTGCCCTGAAATTGATCTGAAGGAAGTGTAGAATTGTACTGATGAATAATCTTATCAATAAATTTAATTGGAAAGCCGTGGTCATCCGCTATTTTCTAGATAAACTTGATCTCTTTATTCAATTGATTGTCTGTAGAAAAAAGAATGCTATTTTAATAAATGACTAGAAGAAGGAAATTTTGCAATGAAAATGCATATTAGCTGAGAAAGGGATAAAAGTGTTTTCTTTAATTGGTTTTCTGTAAACTGAGTATTTCAATCCAATGTCATGCCTATTAATTTGAATTATCCTAAGATGATGCAATGCAAACGATTTTTCCAAGTAGATCATAATGTAACGGAATATTTTTTTGTTTCCCTGTTAATGATCTGTAATCTAGAGAAAATCAATTTTTTTTTAAGAAATCAATTTTGGCATAGTACACAAAAGTTGTGTTGTGTAATGGGTCAGTTAGAACGCTTAAAAATTTTCATCCATATTTCTCAATATTTAACTGCACCCCTGTGACATTGAAAAATAGTATAAAAAGAGAATTTTTTTTTATGAAAAAAAAATATTTTTAAAAATATTTCAAAATTTTTACTGAACATACAATGAAAATGTTACATATTGGGTCAGTTAGAACTTCAAAAAAATTATCATTTTCTCTCAATACCATTACAATGGATTCTATGTATGTTACATACTAATGAGTTGCAACTAAGACACAAGTTTTACAAAGGATCCCTATTCATATTCTGGACCTATTGGATTGCTCCTAAATGAAAGTGAAAAAAATGCAGTGGTCATGTTTGATCAAATTCACTGTACTATTCAGCCTTTGGATACGAAATATGTCAAAAAGCTAAGTATTTACCATCAATATTTGTATCGCATTTGTCTTGCTATAAAAGATGGCATTTGCTCTGCCTTGCGTAACTGACAATAGCATAGGTAAACTCAATCATGCACGATGGCTGACCACCGCAAACCGTTTTATACGGTTATATATTAGCTTTCCAAGATCAACACAAAATCGTATAATACTCGTGAAGTATCTAATGCTGTTTATGCTTCAATGTGGATTGAGATAAAAATGAAATCGAATTGCCAGTATGGTGCCTAACATTCCTGTAAAATGATTTTCCTTGCCAGGTAGCTTCTAGACAATGTTAAGTAAATTATTTACAAATTATTCTCAAACAAGGTCTAGGTCAAACTGGGCAGGGAGTCCTACCTTTCGGCTTAAACTCAACTAGCACCACAAAGCAGGTTTGTTTACTATGTGGCAAAGCCTTACAAGATAATTATTAAAGTTCAGAGAAAACAATAAATACAAAACAATACTAATAGCTCACTTATTGAACGATAAACAATTAATAAATACGATAATATAAAAAAAATAATAATCATTGTTTGAATAGTAGCATCGAGTGTATAAAAATACTTATTTGGAGAAAAAACTTGAATAATTAGATAGGGGTGTTTACAGTAAACAATTAACACAATTTAAGTACAGCAAAGCACTAGTACCAAGAATACCACGGAATAACGTAAGTGATTGTATAGGAATATGTTGATGTTGTGAAAACAATAAACACAAATCAAATACCACTTGAGTTTAGAGACGTCTTACTGAAACACAAATTCCAAAAAATCAAATTTTGATGATATAATAACTGATATAAAAAAAATTATTATTATACTGAACAATACTAAATAATACTTTGTGATATTGAGCAATAATTATACTATGCAATACTGAAATACGAATTCTGAAATGACAAAATTCCAAAAATAAAAATTCTGGAAATACAATTTACCAATCCCACTGAGCAGTACTAAATAATACTATGTAATACTGCAATAATACTATCATGTAATAATACTGTATGATGCTGAAGTAGATAATAATATTGGATGGAAGTAAGTACTAAATGAACAATAATGAATGAATAAAAAATACTGGAGTGAACAAATATAAAATATAAGCAAATTAAAATGTACAAGAAATTTCAAACCAGCTGGGACCAAACTTAATACTTAAAAGTCCTTCCGGCCTGTACCGGGAGGAAAAGGTAGCTTTCCTATATCTTCGTTTTAAAATTTTAGCTAATGTTACACGAAAACAGCAACTTAAAATGCAAATAAAACGTTTACAAAAGATTCGTTAATACTGAATTTGAATAAGAAATTCGCCAAATTATTGAGCAATAGCCAAATTGGCTTCATTTATGAAGACTTATTTTGGTCACCAAATTTGGCGATATTTCGCCAAATGTCGCCAAGTTTGGCGAGAATTTAGCGCTAACGGATATGAATATATAGTTTTATGCGTTTGATTGGGAAAATTATTACAACAATGAAAATTTTTGCAATGTGCTGTCTTGTTTCAAAATGTCAGCCACCCTAGAATTTCAAACTGCTCTATCTCAGCCGTTTTTTAAGATAGAGGTAAAACAAAAAATGCTCTGGAATCCTCGTTTCAAGACCTAACACTGAATTAAAAAATAAATTTGAATTTTTAACCTTTTTTGTATATTTATTTTAGTTTTAAATTTTTAATTGGCCGCCATCTTGAAACAAAATGGCGGACCAAGCTGTCCAACGAACTCGGTCAAGACATTTGTGAGCTTAATACACACAATTAGTTTCATCAAAATTGATTTATAAATACGAGCGTTATCGTATGACATAGGTCAGATATATATATATATATATATAAATCAACATTTGAGCGGAGGGTGGTTTTGGGGTCTGGGGGTCATGATCGGTGAAAATATATCGAAATTTTCCGGAACTGCTTTCCTCCGAACGGCTGCAATAGGTAGCTTTATACTTTTTTGTATTGAAAGCTACCTAAAAGACATTTAATATGAATACGCGAACAAAGTTAAAACAAATTGGAGATGATGCTAACTTAATATAAGAATTAAAGAAATTTACCTATGCTATTGAAGGACCCACTGGAATGCATATTTTGCGTATCCTGAACACCTACCATTATATTGTTTTCTACATGATTCTAGAAAACACATCCGGGAATTAGCAGTTAGGCGTATTCTCCGTGCTAAAGATAAGAAGACGAGGAACGCTGGTGGTTTGCTGTTTTTCCAAGCTTCCTAAGCTCAATTTCGAAGCAACCGATTATATTGATTTAATTGAGTGGTCAAAGTGTTTTGTAACAGAACCACCTCTTACAATGTATATAAACGACAAAGACTTCAAAGAAATGTACAAAGAAAACAGTTTCCAATACTAACTATTGAGGAATTTAGGTGTCATATACAATCTGTTGAACGATGTGTTAAACTAATATCTGAAGCTGCAATGAAAGTTTGTGGTTAGACTGTAAGAGATAGATATATTTGTGCCAAACTTCAAACAAGGAAATGACTTCCAACGTTTTACAACAACGGACAATATTATTCTGACATCCAATATTCAATTTGCATCAAGTATTATTAAATACACTAGCTGTTTAACCCGTTCTACGCACGGGAGTACATGAATTTAATTCTAAAATGTGAATCAAATAAATTTAATTCCCCTATTAAAGTGTTGAGTTGTTCAATAACTATACGATTTAGGAAAAAAAATTTACTACTGTGCATTTTTTTTAATGAAACTTAATTTATGTTGCTATGGCAACAGACGATAAAACGATATTTTTGGAATAAGGGAATAAATAGAATAAAAATTTTGTTGATGTTTGTGAGATAAAATGTTTTTCTTTATTTAAAAAAAAGGAAATAATGAAGCGCAATTAAATAATCACTAATTATCTGCATGCGAGGTAAAATAATTATCGTAATACCCGCTACAGCTTCTTAGTATTGCAGCGTGGCGTCCGTAATATATATATCTCACATTGCAGTAAACATTTAGAACTGATTAGAACTCGCGCGATTACGGGTTGACATAAAAAAAAGGCAAAAAATCGTCAAAAACATAAAATTTAAAAAAATGTATTTAAAATTTTCGAATTTTTTGCCCCAATCATTCATAAGCTCCCTGCCAGCAACCTTATGCCAAATTTCGTAGCCGTGCTCCCTTGTGGTTTTCAGAGTCTTTGAGGTTACATAGATAGATACGCGCAAGGATTTTAATAGGGTAGATATTATTCTAACTGACCCACCCGGCGTTGCCCGGGCCCGTGTAATAAACTTAAATCTCTTAAAAAAAGAAAGTCTGTCCCGGATCTCCGATGGCTTTGGCACCGTATACCGGGCATACTCATACGCTACGAAAAATCTTTTATTTCCACCTTCCACCGCCAGGGGAGCATTCTGTTCTAAACAAACCTCTTTCCGAATGAACACATGTTCCCGTTGCTTATGGCACCGTAATAGTAGACGTGCTACAAAAGCGGATTGGAGAAGATGGGAACATTATTAGCCGAGTTATTGAAATAAGGCACAGTTAGAGAAAATAACCTTGTGGGGTGCCGGGAGGAGGGGATGTTCAAGTGTCCTTCAGAAAATGACTAATTAGGAGGACCACTATGCATCTTTAAATTTGTTCGTTTGGTTAAGCTATGAACTTAATTACAAAATTGGCTTAAACTATAATTCGGAAATAGTGGTAACTACTGAAGGAGGAGTTCGTGCAACGCGGAAAAAATCCCAGAAGTTGAAAAAAGGATAAGATAAAGTTCTCTTACCTTTTCTGAAGGTACATCTTACTTCTTCGTGTAATCAAGTTAGAGGTAATCAAAGGTAATAGTAAATTGATCGCACTTAATATATCACGGTTTCACTGAAAACTAAATTTAAATATTAGTATGAGGCTGAATAACACATATTTCACAATCTTGATTAACCATTTATAAACAAATTTAGAAATCAATTAGAACTAGTTCGAAAGAACGAAAATAAATATAAGAATCTTTATAAAACTAATTAAATAAAACTTAATAAAAACAATAAAGAAAAATTAATCGAAGAAATGGCTTTTTCAAAAGAAACACAGATAATCGAAAAATTAAACTCAAGTAACTATTCCATTTGGAAATTCAAGGTCCAAATGTTATTAATCAAAGAAGATTTATCTGAATTAATAACAGAAGAACCGCCAAATCCAATAACACCTGATTGGCAAAAGCGGGACAAGAAAGCAAGGGCAACAATAAACTTAAGTCTTGAGGACTCACAAATCGTTCATATAAGAAGTTTAACCACGTCAAAGGAGACGTGGGACACATTAAAAAATATTCACGAAAGAGGCAATCTGTCAAGCAAACTTTATTTACTCAGAAAATTATATGGAGCTAAATTACAAGAAAATGGAAATATGCAACGTCACATAACAAACATTCTTGAAACCATCGATAAACTCTCCGCAATTGGAGAAATCAGTGAATCGCACATATCAGCACTATTACTGTGCTCACTTCCACCTAGTTACAACACACTCATAACGGCTCTGGAAGCCAGGCCGGAAAATGAATTAACACCAGATTATATTAAAAATAAACTTGTCGACGAATATACTAAACGAGTAGAAAACTCAGAACCAACAGAATATTCGGCAAAAGCGTTTAAAACACAGAAAAAGTACGTAAATAATGATTATAAAAATCATAATAAATATTGCACGTACTGTAAACAAAACAACCATAACTATAAAGAATGCTGGCACTTAAAAAACATAAATTCACAAAAAGATTCACCAAAACTAACATTTAAACCAAAGAAGTTTACATCATCGCTCTGCTTCGAAAACACAATCGGTGATAGTGAAAATGATAGGTACGAAACGAAAGAAAAAATAAATAAAAACGTACAAATAAATCATAACAAAAATCAATATGCAGCATTTATAATCGAAAATCCCGGAAAACCTACCCGGATTATTGATTCTGGAGCATCTTCCCATATTGCGAACAGCAAAGAAATATTTACTGAAATAAACAACACCGAACAGACATCCGTAATAATCGCGAACGGAAACACACTTAATTCCTACGGATCCGGTGAAGTTATGATTACAACAAGAACATCAAACGGGGACTCAAATAAAATAAAATTAAAAACGTGTTATATGTTCCAGATTTGGAAACAAACTTAATTTCTGTGATTAAAGCAACTCAACACGGTTACAAATTAATATTTGAAGACGAAAAATGCATGCTATCCTGTAACGGCAAAACGTATCTGGAAGCGAAAAAGAAAAAGAATTTATATGAGGTAATTCTCTCAGATAAAGATATCCCAAACACAGCAAATATCGCAAACGACTGCAAAAATAAAGAATGTCTAGAACTTTGGCACAAACGCCTAGGTCATAGGAATTACGAAAGTATAAAACACATGATGAAAAACAACTTGGCCAATGGCATAAAATTAAATAACTGCAGTTATACTACACACTGTGAAACATGCATAAAGACAAAAACTACTGATGCACCATATCCGAAATTATCTGAACATAAAACGACTCAGGTACTCGACCTGATACATACAGACGTCTGTGGACCGATAAGAACAACCTCTTTAGGGGGAAAAAGGTATTTCGCCACTTTTATTGACGACCACTCAAGATTTACAGTAATTTATTTACTATCTCACAAAGATGAGGTCCCAGACAAAATAAAGGACTATACACAAATGGTTCACACACACTTCGGGAGATATCCCAAAGTATTCAGATCGGATAATGGGGACAAATATATAGGTAAAAATACGGAGGACGTTCTTAGAAAAAGTGGTATTCCTGTAAATTAATTTCTCGGATGAGGTTAATATTTATAACATTCTCACAAATTTATTTTAATGATATAGACGTTGATTATTAAGTTAAATATGATGTTTGGAATCAGTTGCACTGAAATCGGAAAATTAGTTGCTGAGATAGGGAAACAGGGTACAATTAGATAAAAAGCCTTGAGGGAGGGGCCGGGGGGAGCGGATGTTCAAGTGCTTTTCAGCAAATGATAAATTAAAAGAGCCACTATATATGCATCTTTAAAGATTGATTCATTTGGTTATGCTAGGAACTTAATTTGAAATTTGGCTTAGACTATTATTCGGAAATACTGGTAACTGTTTTCTAGAAGTACACCCTGAAGCTATGAATGCTGATTTTTATGATAATTTAGCAAAATGGAACTGGTTTGGAGAAGTTCTGAACATAATTAGCTGAGTTCTGTAAATAAAGCACAGTTAGAGAAAAACCTTGATGGAGGGGCCGCGAGGAGGCGCGTGGTCAAGTGCTCAACAACAAATCACTAACTTTGACTGTTGGTATGCATAACTGAATACTGGCTCTGTACTTTTATTAGAACATAAATTTAATTTTTACGAAAATTGTTATTCTAAAATAGCGGTATCATCTATATAAAACAGCGATTAAACGTTACGGGTGAATTAAAATTTTTTTTTAAATTTGTTAAATGGTTATTAGTTCAGTTGAAATCAGAGCTTTAGATTTGGATTTATTAATAAGGAGGGTCAATTAATGCCCTCCGCCGCCAGGTTGCGCGCGGTCAAATAAAATGTATGTGATATTTAATAAAAAGCCGTTAACTCCCACCCCTCCCCATCCCCCTCAAATTTAACAAATAATCTGTTAAATAAAGTTTTCTGTATTAATAATCTCTATCATACTAATATATGTCATGTAAAAAAACCCTTAAACCCAGCTAATTATCATTCATTAAGTTGATAAAATCTTTTAAAATTAAGTTTTTAGCATTTGGCAACGGTCAATAATTAAGTTGATTGTCTACATCTCATATAATCTCTGAACCATCGATTTCAAACACTCGACTGAGAATTGCAATCATCCCTACCTTGATTTATTTAATTACTTCTGTGGAGATTTTATACAACCAACCAACCGAAAATAGAAAAGCGTATTTTTGAATTTTTGATGAGATCTCTTTGTAGATGGATTTTAATTAATATTTAATCTATCAAAAATCTATTTAAAAATTTCGAATTTTTTGCCCCGATCGTTCATGACCGCCCTACCAGCTACCCGTGTGCAAAATTTCCTAGCTCTGCGCCCTGTGGTTTTCGAGTTTTTGAGGCTACATAGATACGCGACGGTTTTTAATAGTATAGATTCCAAATTTGTGATTTTTGTTCTAATCTGTATTCTGTCTGCGTGTATTTCAAACCAAAATATACTAGTATTAATTTCGTAAAACAAATTTGAATAAAAAGTTAAATTACGTAATAATTATAGAATTATTACAATTTATAGTACTTTTTAATTAACGAAATAATGTCAATACTAATTTCGAAAAATAGTTTTCATAATACACGTTTTTTGAAAATCCGATATTTTTATTATTTTTCTAAAATATTTTATATCAGAGGGACGCGATTAATTATTGAGAGAAAATTATGTTTTTTTGTGGATTAACTGACCCATTATGTAATATTTACATTGTATGCCAGTAAAAATTTTGGAATATTTTTCAAAATATATTTTTTTCACAGAAAAACGATTTTTCCTTTTTTTCTGTTTTTTAATGTCACAGGGGCGCGGCTAAATATTGATGAAATATTTTGTGAGTTCTAACTGGCTCATTACGCAACTTTTACGTTCTATGTCAAAAGGGATTTCGGAAAAAAAGCTTATTTCGGCAAACCCTACTCTAAATACTACACACTTCATTTTCGGTTGGGACCATTCTATAGTGAACTTCAATAACATAAGAATTCCATGACAGACTGAGTATATTTACGGAAGTTAGTGCACGGAGAGAGACACACATACGATGAGGCAAATTGAATTCATATACACTTTTTAGCCACGTTGGAATGTGTTAAAAAGAAACAAAACGTGATTAGAATTATGATTGTTGAACATTGGCGATATTTGCAAAACTTAAATTTTTCTGCATTCTTCTAGTTTTAAATAATAATAATAAATATTACAATTTAAGGAATCGGTTTTGGATCTGAGTACATCCTACCAATTGTGCCTCGTAGAAAATAGCCACTAATTTAAAATTTAACAAGTTCAACGTATGTATTCCTGTATGTTTTAAAGAAAAGTGCTTTAATGTTGTATCAGGAGGTCTTTATAAATTATGTGTATTGAGCCGCACAAAGTTTAAATCATTGTCATATTTGTAATAGTTTTTACTTAAATTAATATTCATTCAAAGTTCTAATTTTTATTTCTAGATTATTGAAAAATCAGACGTCAGGTCTATTTAGTATATTACGAAATCGTTTAATCCCATTTGGAATAAAATTGCAATACATATTCTTGTTCAATCAGCTGTATTACTCACATTCATTATCACTAAATTGTATTACCTTATTTAAAAAAAGCATTAAAGGCTTTCTGATTAAATATGCTTTTATTATATAAACAAATTTTACTTAAAATGATAGGAAATATAATTTACATTTTGTTACAAAAATCATGAATCAGTTTACGCAGATTTGTTTTAGTAAGGCTAAAAACATAACTAATTTCTATTTCCAAAGATAAGAATTATTTAACAAAAAAAATGTTTTAATTGAATTTTGACATTACAAATTCTTCCAAAGTATTCTTCAGTGGATACTCGATAAATCTTTGCTGCTTCCCTGCAATTACTTTGAATAGTACCCAAGGCACATTGCTCGTTTCGAACTCTTAAAGAAAGTCACAATTTACTCTCTATCTCTTTTTTTTACTTACAGGTTGAGTTAAGAATGATTTGGAAATTAAATGGAGATTTATATCTTTTTGGGTGAAACATTATTTTGGGATTAGGTTAGAAATGATAACCATTACTCTAAATCTGCATCCTGGCATGTGAATTATCATTCCAATAAGATGGAATGAATTCAAACGCCAAGAGAGAATCAAAAAGGAATTAGAGATTTGTATTTGACGAATTATTTATTGTATGTAGGTTTATTTATTTCACTATAAATTTTAATAAACATATTTTTAACAAGTTGGAAATTGTACGTCAAACGTGATAAATGAGTTGCGTTCGTACTACAGCTAGTTTTATAAATATTCAAATATTGGTGCAATGGGTGTTGCACTCTTATGCAAAAAAGAATGAATACTAAATTTAGTTTATGTGCAGAATTTCATATTATAGATATTAATTTTATCTTACGAAATCAAATTGCAATACAATTTAACAAACAATGAATTACAATTATGTTACAATTAAATTATACTATGCACAAATACCGATGTAAGATAGCGAAAAGAGAATAATCGTTAATATTTCAGTGAAATGTATTATATCGTCTGTTATTATGAAATGATTAATATCCGTACTAAAATAGGTACATTGTAAGTTGGCAACATTTTACCTTTTGGTGACATTTACTGAAAATTCTATCTTTGAAAATTTTAGAACTTGAAATCCATATTTAGACTCTTTTTAAATTTAATAAATATTTCCACGAAAACATCTATCCAAATAACAGTCGGTAGATTATAGAATTGCTATAATTAAACAATTTTAGTATGCAAATTCGGTTTTTAAATTCAGTAATACAGAAATAATATGACTCCATCTGAAATAGGATGTAATCACCATGGCGACCTAGAATCATTACCTATCATGGGATATCAATGAATTAAATGCATATGATAGCATTTAGTAAAATAAAGAAAGCTTTTATTATTATATATTTACTTTATTCTATCTTTACAAGAAGAAAGTATTGGATTCATGAAAATTTTCGACTTCTGGTTTTTGACTGATTTATACGTTTTAGAAGGTCCTGAACACGATTTGACTCTTTTTAGAAAATATCTGTCTGTCAGTCTGTGAATCTGTCTGTCTGTATGTGACAAAAATTTTGTGGGCGCTTTATCTCAAGAACTAATGCACGAAATTTAATAAAACTTTATATTCAGTGAATCACTGATATAAATTGGTGCTGATTAGTTGTTAGTGAAAATCGTCCAACAGGTGGCGCTGCTATGCTGCACTTTTCGCGATTTCCGCAATGCTCTTTCTCAAGAACTAATGCACTCATTTTCATCAAACTTCAGATTCAGTTAGACCTTGACATAAATAGACGCTGATTACGTTTTCGTGTAGATATCCCTACAGTAAACTGAGCGTTAAGCCGACATAGTCAAAAATGTTCCAAGCCGGGAATCGAACCCGGGACCCCGGAATTGCTCTCTGAGGCTCTACCACTAAACTACAAGGAACGATATCCCAACTCGGCATCTCTAAATCTTATATATGTCGGATAGGCTGCAACCGCAGCACAAGATGGAAATTGTCATTCAGAGCACACAAACCCAGTGGCAACTTTTAAAATCCACTTGTTTGTTACTCATTAGTTATGGGCAAATTTCAAGCATGAAAAATTAATTGAATAATTAATTGGAATATACTTGTAAATCAAAGATTGTTTTTACTTTCAGATTTCAAACTTTAAGGTTTTTATTTAATTTAATATAAAAAAAAGGGTGAAACACTTTGCATAAAACTGCTTGAAACTAATAGAAAATAATAATTATTTTACTCTTTAATACAAATACTAACATTTGATTCAATAACCACAAGTGCATCTAAGTTGTATTCCATTTTCAGAATTCGACATAAACAGTGATCTAATCATAACATAAAATATAATTAAATTATAGCATGTCAGAAACATGCATTTATTCAGGAAATCAGCAATACCAGAAAACTGGAAATGCAAAATTGCATCTTCTAAATTACAATTTCCGTTAACACACATCCTTAATTAAAATATTTTGATATGAGAAATTTGACGCGTTTTCAACGAAATGAATACGAGAATCATGCGGTTTGTAATGCGTTATTTAGAATTACGCTTGGAATATCCAATATAATTGCTTTTACATACAGTACACATTTTATAAGACCCTTTGTCTATTTCATTGATTATGATTTAATAATTTCAGTTTTGATTTATTGCGATCTTTTGACTTGTGTTATTTTGATTCATTTCCGGATCTTCCAATATAGTTTTTTTTTTATATACACTTTGTGATATTTATTCAAGTCTACACTCTATTAATTTAAATCCATAATACTGGCTGGAACAAGAATAACAGAAAAACTAAAAATTGCGTAATCTGGAATATATAATAGTAGCGTGATGAGGTAACAGTAGTGTGATGAGTGTTTTATAGAAAGGCAAAAAACAGGAATATTTAAAAAAAATAAAAAAAGAATATTTACTGATTAATTAAATTTACAACCAACAAGCGGTGTTCTAGTTGTGTCAATAGTTTCTACAGCGGTAAAAAACAATTCGGAACGAATCTATCAATAAAATGAGAAAGAAAAATCATGCGTCAAACATAGATTATTAAACACATTCAGAAGACTGCAACTAACCTTCCCCATTTTATAACGTGAATATTTAAGTGAGCAATTTGAAAATCGCATAAGACATTTAAAAACCCAATTTTAGCAGTTACCATCTATAGTTAGAAAACCATTCAAATTATTTTGTGATGACCTGTATATCATCTATAGATTTGTATACACAATACGTAGAATGCTGAAAATTCGTTCAATTAAAAAACGCATAACACATTTGAAAATTCCCTATCAACAATTTCCGAAAGCAAACGGGTACGAATCATTTTGTGCCACCCTGTATAGAATCTATTTAATTTATACACATTAAGGAATATATCAAAAAATTAAATTAAAAATCGCACACCACAACTGAAAGCACACTTCCAATAATTATCGCTCATAAACAATACTGTAACCAAATTATTTTGTGTGCCCTGTAAACGAACGATAAATGCTATGCACACCGTTTTATACAGTAACCCTCTTTCCGTGTACTTCAGTGATTTATATCAATTTGATTATGTTTGAAATAGCATAAAATTATTAAAATACGTTGTAAACGATTTTTGCGGATAGCTCATAATGTAACAGTTCTTTTGAGTCTCCTTATAAACGATCAATAAATGCAACCCAATTCATTTTCAATACCGAACATTCCATAGTAATCCTCAATGACTTATATCATATATGTGGCAATCTAAGTATATTTATACAAGTTTTAGTGTGGTCAGACAGACGACCAGATAAACCCGGGGCGATCATACCTTGTCATCCCTTCTTTGATGTTGTACATAATTAAAATACAAGAACTGACAGAAAATTTGAAGGAAAAAGAAATAGTAATTGATTATACAGAGCAGAAAATAAGAGAGTTGGAAGAGGAAATTTCATCGAAACAAGTAGCAATTAATACTCTTTTAACTCATCAGTCAGCAGAAGATGGAATTTGGAATAAATTTGAAAAATTACATCAAGACACAATTAGGACTAAAATATGTTAAAGTTGAATTAAAGGAGGTACAAGATTCAAAACTGCCAAAAACAACTAATTCAACAAAATATTATGTAAAATATCTCTGTCGGATAAAGATCAAAGTCAACCAATAGAAGATTTATTACAACAAGTCAATTTACAGGAATTAGAAGAATTGCCAAATAAACCCAGCAGAAAATTGCCAAAAGCAATTTACAATTACAGTTCAACAGGACAGAAGAATACGAAAACCTAAAGAACACAATAAACATTACTTTTATCTCGTCTATCTGTCTACACTGGGAGGATACATAAGGTATAATAGTATTTTCGTATTTGTCTGCACTACTATAACTTGACAACATTGATTTTCTTTTGTTCCAGTTCAGCATGCTTAAAATTTCAGTTTTATCTTAAAAAATCAAAAAATCAAATAGAATTGAATATTTAAAAAAGAGAAATTAATAATATTTAAATTACCCATCAGTATAACAGATGAAGTTCTACCCTCTATATTACAAAAGAAAGTTCCAAATTTAATTAAAAATCTCCCTAAAGGTAACTTCTACAAACAAATCATAGAAATTGATACATTTTATGCAAACTCCTTGTCAAAAGAAAAAAAAAATCATTACAACTTGCGCTATAGCTTCGATGAAAAATATCTTTATCTACAAAGATGCTTCAGGTGTCAGCACTATGGCCACATGACATCTAGATGCTCCTCGGGTAACTCATCCAGATGTGCACATTGTGTAGAAACTCATCAAACCAATCAGTGTAGACTTCAACATAACTCTGATTGTTATCAGTATATTCATTGTATAAGATACAATAATTTGCATTCAGGAGAAAGAGACTTTCAACAGTTACAAATCGACCAGCCCTAAATGTGAAGTCTTCCGCTATGAAATCTTCAAATTTAGGAGATATTCTCTTCAACAAGGCATCAATTAATATACTAGGTGCTTCGGTGATAAAATAGTTACAAAATACCGTTTTTGAATTTGTATGGTAAAATACATTAAATTGAATAAATAGAAATATTTTATTTGAACATTATTCACTGGTAACTCGTCCCAGAGTAACTTTTGTTTCATTCTAAATTTAAATTCTGTATTTACTTTAAAATATTTACATTTCTCACTCATTTACTTTTATCTCATTTCTCTGTCTACACTGGGACGATACACAAGATATATTAGTATTTTTGTATTTCTCTTCACTACTATATCTTGGACAACATTGATTTTCTTTTGTTCCAGTTCAGCATGCTTAAATTTTCAGTTTTATCTTGAATTATTTTGTTTTATTATGGTTAGTTCATTTTTGGATAGTTCTAATCCTGCTTAACTGGAACTTCATGCACTTTTCCCCTTGCATTAGGGCTTTATATTATATTAGCAATTTTACTACAATTTTATCTCTACTTCTTTCAGTCTGTCCCAGCTACAACACATTTCCCAATGTTAAATATAATCAACTTCAAATATAAAAATTTTATGAGTTCAGGTGTGGCATTTCACAGCATTTTTATATTTCATTATCTCATATTATTTTATTTTATTTAATACTAGCTAATTGGTTTATTTGTTTATTCGGAATTTTTTATTATGTCTACACTGAACTATTATTGAATTTGTATTTGCGTTTAATTATTTCAGTATAACTGTTTATTCCATTTAATTTAGTAATTCATTCATTTAAGAAAATCAACATTTTGTTAATTATATTTTCATGGACTTGCAATTACGCAATATCTCATAGGGCGTCAGGTGTATAAGCTATTCGGACTTAAATCTCAGTACAATGGTTTTTATAACTTATATATTGTAATTAGTATTCAATTTAGCATGTTTATTTAAGGTTAAATACCACAAAGGATTAAGTATCAAATATTGCATTAAGTATTGCATTTCAATTGTGCAGAGTATAAACCGTAATTTGTAACGTAAAAGAATTGATTTCTAGTCGAGCATTATTGTTATATTGAGAAACACAGAATTTAGAAATAGGCTTGCCCGAATGTGGGCAGCCACCTATGCAATTTTGTAACAGTAAACATCTCTGCAGAGCGGAACTAGTTGAGCTTAAGCCGAAAGGTAAGCCTCCCCACCCGGTTTGGCCTTGACCTTGTTTGATGTTGCACGATATTTCACACAGAATCTATGAGGATTTCTGCTGTAGTTTTTGTAACCTGATGTTTTAAAAATATTAGAAACATGAAGTAGCTTTATGTTTGGTAAAGAGATAATTGCGTTGTGAAATGTATCCATTTTGTAGTAATATTTTTTTAATTAAAAAAAGTCCTACTCCTTTCTCTGCGAACACATCGCATTACTACCCCCCACTTACAGGCATGAAAATTTTTGTACTTATAGCTAAATATCTACTATGAAGCTCAAAATATTAAAATTTGAAAAAATTGTATTATTTTATTATAGAGAGATAAAACACCAAAATTCTAACAGCCTTTTACTATTAAATTTTAACATTTTTCGTTATAACAGTTGCCAATAATTACAAATCCACAATAAAATTCTTTCTACAATAATTAATTTTTTATTGAAAGATTTCCACGTGAAAAATGAAAATGAAATAAAAAGTTTCACCAATTGAAAAAAAGATTGATATGACGTCATATTGTTAATAAAACGGAAATTTTCAAACATTTCTCAATAATCCAAGGAGTATGAGTATGTGTAAATACAGAAAGCAGATTAATATCACGTCATTAGAGAATTAAAAAGAAAATTAATCTGACGTCATATTGGAAGTTTAACGGATTTTTCAAATGTTTGTGAATAATACAAAGCGAGTATCAATATGAGTAATAGAGAATAGTAAATATATGAGTTTGAGGAACGTATTGAATCATGATAAAAAGCCGAATATGGAAATTTTCGCATATTGTATCATTTTGAAGGGTACAACATGTTTAATTTTGAAATTAATTTCTTTTAAATATCCCATTTAGTCTACATGACAGATATTATTATGACAGAGTATAACAGCGGGCTTTTCCCGCAATCGGGCCTGTTCAGATATTCAAAATACGGAGTTTGTTATAAAGAGACTTACACATGTTTTTAATTATCGGGGGTGAAACGTTTTCCTTAATTAATGCATTTATTTTTCTTTTAATATTACGTGAACGACGTCACGGGTACCAGCTAATAAAATATAAAATAACTAATCTTCCGTAATCTGTGGGTAAGGTTCACTCCAAACATGGGCGTTTGCTAGCAACAATAGTGTTTAAAATCTATGTAGATACTTTTAGAGAACTGTCACAAAAAGTCTTTCTTTCTAAAATACGCAATTTGGCAGTATGACCTGGATTACAGAGGGATATGCAATAGGTTTAAATATCTATTTTATATAAACATTTTATATAAAACTATATATATAATATATTATATATTTTATATTTTTTAAATATCGCATTTAGTTCACATGACATATATGATTATGACAGAGTATAATAGCGGGCAGAGTCCATAGAACGTTCTCGAAAATAGAATTCAACCAATCAGGGTACATTGAACTTCCTCAACACATGCTTGGCGCTAAATGAAAGAATGTCGCCAAACTTGGCGACATTTAGTGAAAGAGTTGGCTTTCAGAATCTGAAGGAATTTTCTAGAAATTTCCAATAGGAGCTGAGATACATGATTTAACCACCAGAGTCCGTAGAACGTTCTCGAAAATAGAATTTAACCAATCAGGGTACATATGATAGGGAAAATTGACTTTTAAGATTACCAATGCCAAAACACTTGCTTGGCGCCAAATGAAATATTATCCCTCATAGCTAATTTTGACCGAGCATAACTCGATCTTCACTGCTCGTTTTCTTATAATTTGTAATAAACTAAATTTGGAATAACTTTTATGTAAGATTGAATTCCTTTAGAGGAATATTTGTAAATCGTCTTTCATATATAAAGGATAGTTTTTAGGGTTTCGTTCATTTCACGAAACCCTATTGCTCCCGCTCCGTTGTCTGTCTGTCACAGAGCCATTCTCGAAAACTGTGTAACTTACAGAGTTGAAACTTTGTGTATAAATCAGAATATCAGCTGCGAAGAGCTGAAAATATTAAAATTTGAAAAATTCGTGTTATTTTAATAAATAGAGATAAAAAACCAAAATTCTAACAGCCTTTTCTTATTAAATTTGAACATTTCCATTTATAGCAGATGCCAAAAATTTAAAATCCATGATGAAATTCTATCTACAATAATTAATTTTCTATCAGACGATTTCCACGTGAAAAATAAAAATGAAATAAAAAGTTTCACCAATTGGAAAAAAAGATTAATATGAAATAAAAAAGATTGACGTCATAGTGGTAATAAAACAGAAAGATTTCTCAATAATACAAGGAGTATGAGTATGTGTGCATGTACACAAAGCAGATTAATTACACGTCATTAGAGAATTAAAAAGAAAATCTGACGTCATATCGCAAGTTTAACGGATTTTTCAAATGTTTCAGTATAATACAAAGCGAGTTTGAATATGAGTAATAGAGAATGGTAAATATATGAGTTTGAGGAACGTATTGAATCGTGATAAAAACCCGATTATGGAAATATTCGCATATTTTAACATTTTGAAGGTGTACAACATGTTTAATTTTGAAATTAATTTTTTTTAAATATCGCATTTAGTCCACATGGCAGATATTATTATTACAGAATATAATAACGGGCTTCACCCGCTATCGGGCCGGTTCAGATATTCGAAAAATCGAGAAAAATAGACTTTTTTAGAAAAGGAAATTTATTTGGATTTTTTAAAGAAAGGATAAAGTGTTTTGAATGGAATATTAAACGAAACCCTTTGTGCGAACTTGGATCACACTTATCCACTTGTTTATATATTAACATTATTCGTTGCAAAAGAAGTTCATCACACACAAATATAATGTTGAGAGTATATTTTGTTTCAGCATTTGTAAATTTGCAATTAAGAGAAAACCAAATAGTAATATCTATTTCATAATAATTATCTTTTGCAATGTCTGCATTTTTTATAATTAAATTTGCTAATATGCATGAACACGGTTCTTAAAAGCATTTATCTTCTAATTCACAGACTTTGACAGGCAGATGTATTCTTATTGATTTGTATACTACAAATCTAAATTTATATATATTTTTGATTAATGCTGCTATCTAATATATACTTTGTAACAATTTTAAATATTTCTTCTTCAATTATTACTGTAATTTTATTCAGTAAGTTTATTCAGTAAGTCAATTATTACTGTAGTGTGCAAAAATTAAACAACAAACACAAAATGCTAATTTTTGAACGCGCGAGTACTCAAAAGGAAGTTCTATGAAGCACAAGTGTAAAAAAGAGCTACTACCCTAACAGCACGGCCAGTCGATGTGAAGTCCCCTGTACGTCACACATGGTTACAAGTGTCATAATCGCTACGGTGAATCAAAATATGGTATATTTCACTCGTCTCATTATTACTCTCAAATGATTGTTAACACTGAAAAGTCACTGTGACTATCGCTTTGTGATGGGTCAGAAGGTGACATTACAATGAAGTCACCTTGTGATTCTCAAGTCACTGTCAGTTGAAGACTGAACTTGGAAGTCATTGTAAGCATTGCATTGTGATGAGTCGCCAAATAATGTCACAATGAAGTCACATCGGGACTTTCTACCGACACTCTATTGTGAATTCATCATTGCACCCTTTTGGAAAAGTCACCAGGTGATTTCATTTTCTGTCACAAGGGAAGTCGTCACAGAACAGCTATCATGATGACTATACAATGGAGTGTCAAAATGACAGTCACATGAGAGTCACAAGGTGACTTCATTGTAAAGTCATCTGGTGAATCGTCAATAAGCAGCAGTCATGGTGACCGTTCAGAGGAGTGAACAAATGAGAGTAAAAATGAGACGAATGAAAGATATCACATTTTTGCTCATTTTAGTGACTGTGACAATTGTGACCATTTGTGATGTCAAGAAGACTTCACATCGAATGTCTTTGCTGTTAGGGTAGTACTTGTTTTCTGCACTTGCTGTTTATAAAATTTTCTTTTGAGTACTCACATGTTCAGAAATAAGCATTTTGTGTTTGTTGCTTAAGTTTTGCATACTAGTGTGCAAAACTTAAGCAACAAACATATGTATACATATACATGTATGTACTCGTCTATATGTAAACATATGTATACATATACATGTACATGTACGTATACAACAAATATATGTATACATATACATATACATGTATACATATGAATCCAATTCTTAAAATGATTATTGGAACTCTGTACCAGTGTACAGTTTGTAAACCACTGGTTAAGAATATTCTATTGATCTAAATACTAAAAGATTACTTTACTATTTAATTATCAGCTGAGTCTAGTGACACAGTTCTGAGTAATATCGTAGTTTTTTATCAATTGTTTATATCTGTAAACCTTTCATAGTGATGCTCTTATTATTTAATATCAATTTGATGATAATCAATATCATTAATTGTGTTATTTGTTAGCACAATTGAGTTATATATTTCTCAGTAATACAATGCTTTCATAGTAAATGGTTATATCTAAAGATTTCTTATAGCAAATATTTTACAACTTAGAATGTAACTGATGACTTATAATCTAATAATTTATCTCATGATTTGGTTAGTCTTTATCACTGTCAAGTGATATATTGCTTAGTAGTTGTGCCATGACAAAATATTAACTGTTTATATAAGTATACATTAGACAATAATTATCTTATTCTTTCGTAAAGATTGTAACACATAAAATCTAAATCTAAATTGTTTTTAGATACCTAAGAATGAGAAATAAAGACGAATCTGAACATATTTTGAAAGTTTCTAAATCGATTTAAAAGTACATTTTATTTGAAATTAAATCCGAAGAGTGCTGTTTGAAATAAAATAAAATAAACCTTAGGAAATCCATTATCTTCCTTTAAAAAAAGCATCTTTGTGTGCTCGTCACGTTGCTTTTCACTTAAAATTGGGAATCACGTATCACAAATTCGTTAACTTGAGTACAACGGAAACAAATCGAGATGTCACATTGTGAAAAGTTTTTCATTTATTAAGAATGATTTTTTCATGCTTAAATTGATTGCATGTGTTTATACATGATAAATTACATTTCTTAAAATGGTTTGAATGTTTAGAATGTTTAGTTAAGTTGAGTTTAGCTCCTTTTTTTTTGCAAAATTTTAACATCCGCTTTTCTAAAGAATATGCTAAATCTACTAAAACGAAGTCAATTTTCACCTCAGAGTAAAGATACTAATAGAGAGCAGATTCCTTATTTATTTGGTCGAAAAAACGGTCTCAAGATTTGACGCTTTAGAGGCTGTCTGTTTTGGCGGTGATCGCTTTCTAGGCAACTTCGATGCTCTTGCTGTTAACTTATTTTAGGATATATCTCAGAGGAAGGATAGAAATAAATTATGAGAGTCCCCACTCCTCCCGGTGAAAAAATGATTGTTTAATCTTCTGGATGGATCTTCTTTTTCTTTTTTTGCTGCTGTATTTTATTTAAATGTTATAAAATGGCTTTGCCCTGGTAATAAATATTACTTAAATTATATATTTTTTTAATTAGTGATATAAGATGTTAAGTACGATAAGCAAAAATATTTCGAAATTTTTGTTTGGAAAGCTTCGCCTTGACACAATCATTTCACGAAATGTAACAAATTAATGTAAGATTTTTTTTAATTCTAAAAATGCATTAAATATTGCAGGCATTGTTAAAATAACAGAAAATCGAACAGTATTTACAGTATCTTTTTTTTTTACAAAAGTGAGGAATTTGGGGAAAGTTAGCACTGACATGTTATAAAATATTCTTTGATTTGATAGTATATTTTATAGCTTTTTAAAACTTGAAATCGTATACTGTCTTTATTTAACAATACATTCTATAGAACATATTTTTGCTGCAATCCAGGAATTTTTGTATTGCTTTTGATATTCCCATCTAAAGGCATATTTGTTTACAATCTTTCTTATATATATATATATCTATATATATTTAATTGAAAGTAATAACTGTATTACAATATTTTTAATCAAAAGGATAGATGACCTTGATAGATGACATATACGAACGTAAAAAAAAAAAAAAAAAAAAAAAAAAAAAAGTGGGTAAGTATGATCGAAGATCGCACAAAGGGTTTCGCTTAACATTCCTTTCAAAACACTTTATCCTTTCTTTAATAAATCAAATAAATTTAATTTTAAAAAAAGTTCATGTTTTTATATAAAGTAAAAATTCACGTCTATTTTTCCCGTTATTATACTCTGTCATAATAATATCTGTCATGTGGACTAAAAGCGATATTTAAAAATAAAATCAATTTCAAAATTAAACATGTTGTATAGAAACCTTCAAAATGTTAAAATATGCCAATATTTTCATAATCGGGTTTTTATCATGATTCAATACGTTGCTCAAACTTTTATATTTATTATTCTGTATTACTCATATTAATACTTTCTTTGTATTAGTGTCAAACATTTAAAAAATCCGTTATGACGTCAGATTAATTTTCTTTTTAATTATCTAATGACGTCATATTAAGTTGCTTTCTGTATTTACACATACTCATACTCCTTTTATTATTTAGAAATGTTTGAAAATTTCCGTTTTATTACCAATATGACGTCATATTAATCTTTTTTTTTTTCAATTGGTGAAACTTTTTTTTTAATTTTCATTTTTCACGTGGAACTCTTTCAATAGAAAATTAGTTATTCTAGAAAGAATTTTATTGTGGATTTTTAATTGTTGGCAACTGCTATAACGAAAAATGTTTAAATTTAATAGGAAAAGGCTATTAGATTTTTGGTTTTTTATCTCTATATATTGAAATAATACGATTTTTTCAAATTTAATGATTTTGAGCTTCATAATAGGTATTTAGATATAATTACACAAAGTTTCAACTCTGTAAGTTAAGTAGTTTCTGATAACCGGCTTTGTGACGGACAGACAACGAAGCGGGAGTAATAGGGTTTCGTGAGATGACGAAACACTAAAAAGAAAGTTACAAATGCACAGTATTTAATTTATTTTTTTAATGAAATTAAAAATTCCACGATATTTCATATTTACGAAAATATATTTTGTGTAACTGTTTCTCTGTTAAGATAACTATTCTTTTTCACAAGTTTCTGAGAAAAATTAATTCGCAACTTTTGAATGCTATAAAAAAAAAATAAGTTTAACTCTCCAGTTTTGTTTTTTTTCTTTAGAATTATGGAAAAGAATTAACCGCATGCAACTACTGAAGATGTTGACTTCTAAACATTACTTGCTGTCATAATTAGATGCTATAAAACCTTCTCAAATCAAAATGGCTACTTTATTCTGCACAAATCTCTTCCAAACTGATACATAAAATCAAGGGGCATAAAATCTCGTTCACGTTTGTTAATGGGCAAAATCGAACAAAAGGTGGGAAAATGGAAGGGAAGGGGGCTTTTTTTTTTAAAACAGGAAAACCTCCATAGCTTTTAATTATGATACGTATGGAATCCGTTTTAAGTTATTATTACTGCTAGGAAAAAGGCCGAAAATTTATGTATGACATATTTTTGATATCATTAAAAATGGCCTCAAGGGTGGTGGGGATAGGTGTTTTAAAAGAAAAAAAAATCAGAAATTCTTCCATTCACAAGATATGAAATCCACTTAAATTTATTATAAATCCTCTTAAAATTATCTACAATTTTTACACTGACAAGGTTTTTTATAGGACCAATTCTTATAGCAAAAAAAAATAATAACATAAAAATCTCTGTGGGCTCCGCCTATAGTCACAGGTAGAATTTCGAAGTGGGTGGTCTCAACTGCCGCATCATGGCAAAAAAGGTCTTTCTTTCTTTCTCCTCGGTCTTCTCGTCTCTGCAATTCCCAATAAACAGGGGCCCCATGGTCCTGGGCTTTGGAAATCTACCTGTGCCTGTAGGCCGAGCCGTCAGGGATTTTTTTTCATTCATTTTTGTTTGGAAACGCATGAAATTGGCAGTTGTTCTTATTTAGAAAGTTTATAATCAAAAGATGTTTTCAATAAAGGCAGAAGATATTTCAGAAAATAAAATCGAAATTTGGGTTCAGTATTTTGAACCCAATTTCCGATGTCGCAGCACTTGAAAGGAGAAAAATGTCGTCACAGGAATCACTTAGTGTACTGTCCTCTGAATAAAATACCCAATTTTTGAATTTTTCTCTATATAAAATATAATAGAGAATTTTAAAAATTAAACATAGCTAATTTTTTACAGCTTGTTTGAAGATTTTAATGTTGAGTATTTTACATTTTATCAGTTTATTGAAAAATGGCAATTAAGCAAAAATTGGAAAAAAACAAAAAACAAAAAAAACACTTTTCTAAAAATTAACCAATATTATCCAAAAAATACCCACACCTGTCGTAATCAGCTGAAAATGATGCGTTTTATTACCTATTAATGGTTTAACATAAAAACAATAAAAAATTTATGTAGCTATTCTAAAATTTTATTTTTACACGAAAATCTGTAAAAATGAAGCTCATGTTTTGCCAGAAAACTGCAATTGTTAGTTTAAATTATTTTAGAACTAAATATGTACTCCTTACGTATTTTTAACTATTTTTATTATTCAAAATGGTGCAGAAAAACAGAACGAAACAAGAACGAAAAATCATGCGTCAAGCATAGATTATGTAACACTTTCCAACGATTCCAAAATAATTTTACAAATCATTATCGTTTAATAAGCTGAAAGATAACATCTAAGTAAATAATTTGGAAAACGAATAACATATTTAAAAACGTAATTTCAGGAATTCCCAACATATATTTACAACATATACAATATTCGGAAACATATCCGAATACTTTTATTCAGCCCTGTATATGATCTATAGATTTGTATATATACTACATAAGATGCTAAATTTTAGTTTAGTTAGGAAACGCGTAGCACAGTTTAAAATTCTCCTTTTGGAGTTTCTGTCAATAAACGGAAATGTGTTTGTGAACTTTTGTGCTGCCCTGTATATGATCTACAGAATTTATACACACCAAGCAATAGACAAAAAGTGAGTTAAATTTAAAATCGCGTTCAGCAACTTAAAACGCACTTCCAGGAATTATTGTTAACAGACAGTAGAGAATTCTTTTGTGTGTCCCTGTAAATGAACGATGACGGCTATACACACACTATTCTGTAGTAAGCCTCTTGTAATGCACCTTAGTGATATATATAAATTTCAATGTGTTAAAAATAGTGAAAAAATTGTTTAATTACACCGCAAACGATTTTTCTCCATAGACGTATTGTAACGGAATTCTTTTGACTGTCCCTGTAAAGTAACTATAAGTGCTATGCACATCCTATTCCATATTAAGCTTCTTGTAATGCACCTTAGAAGAATGATATATTAATTACAATGTGTTTGAAATTGTGTAACATGATTAAAATAAACCGCAAATGATTTTTCCCCATAGACCGTAATGTAACGGAATTCTTTTAAGTGTCCCTGTAAAAAACTATAAGTGTTACACACTTCAGTTGAAATAGGTAACATTCTATGGATAACGACAATAACATATAAAAATTACAGGACAATCCGAGCATATTTACGGGAGCTAGAGCACGGACAGACGGCCAGACGGCCATACGGCAGACAAACCGAAGTCATAAATACTTTTCAACTAGTTTGGAAAGTGTTAACAATAAAAAAATACTTTAGTGAAATAATTGACGTAGTACTAAGTCAGTCAACTCCAGAGAAACACCCACAGCACCGAAGCAATGTAAAGTTTTGGCGGGAATATGGAAATTCCAAGCAAGTTTTGGCGGGAATATGGAAATTCCCAGCTAATTTTGGCGGGAGTAAAACCGGTTTGGCTCACTACACCTACCACCAGACGTGATTCCACCAGATGATGTCGGAGCTCAGAAAGGGTCACCAATTTGGTGTCTAGTTTATTAGGTCTATGATTTTCACACTTATCACCAACAAAATCACAAACATTACACATATTTCAATAGAACAACTGTCTGTGAGGGAACGCAAAATTTAGAAAGCCACCAAGTTTTTATACACAAAACTTAAGTTTAAAAAGCTTTTTGTTAAATTATAACTGAAAGACAAATTGGGAGGTTTAAAGGCAATTTCGTTTCAACTATGACTAATAAAGATGAATTAATAAACGACAGCAATGTAAGGAAATAAATTATTTAAAACATATATAAATTGTTATGTTTAATTTTCGGTACTTACTCGTATTACGTCACTAACGTGTGAAGTACAACATAGCGAATTATATTTTAAACAACAATCTCGCTTCAAGAAATTGAAGTGTCATAAATTACTCTAAATGTTTGCAGCAAAATGTTTAGATATTTCAATAAAAATGGAGGATTTGAAGAAGAGAATACTAGTCACTTAAAGCAAAATGTTAAGAGTATTGAGATTTTATTAAACTGTGATATTGTTACGCAACAGAATATTTAACGGTTAGCACAATTGAGTTGTTAGCACAATTGTGTTCTATATTTCTCAGTAATACAATGCGTTCTTAGTTATTGGTTATACCTAAAGATTTCTTATTGCAATTATTTTACTACTTAGAATCTAATAATTTCTCTCATGATTTAGTTAGTCTTTACCACTGTCAAGTGATATATTGCTTAGTTGTACCATGACAGAATATTAATTATTTATATCTGTAGACATTAGACAATAATGATCTTATTATTTAGAAACAAAATTGATAACACATAAAATATAAATCTAAATTGTTTCTAGATATATAAGAATGAGAAATGAAGACGATTCTGAACATATTTTGAAAGTTTCTAAATCGATTTAAAAGTACATTTTATTTGAAATTAAATCCAAAGAGCGCCGTTTGAAATAAAATAAAATAAATCGAAAGAAATCCATTATGTTCCTTAAAAAAACATCTTTGTGTGCTCGTCACGTTGCTTTTCACTTAAAATTGGGAATCACGTATCGCAAATTCGTTAACTTGAGTACAACGGAAACAAATTGAAATGTCACATTGTGAAGAGTGTTCATTTATTAAGAATGATTTTTTTTAAATGTTTAAATTGATTGCATGTTTTTACATATTATAAATTACATTTCTTAAAACGGTTTGAATGTTTAGAATGTTTAGTTGAGCTAAAATTAACTTGATTTTATGTAAATTTTTAACAGCCGATTTTGTAAATAATATGCTAAATCTACGAAAACGAAGTGAATTTTCACATTTATAACCAACAAGCGCACAAACATTACAGATATTTCAATAGACCAACTGTCTGTGAAGGAAAGCGAAAATCCGAAAGCATAAAGTTTTTATGTACAAAACTTCTCTTAAGTTTAAAACACTTTTTGTTAAATTGTAACTGAAAGGCATATTAAAAGGTTTAAAGGTAATTTCGTTTCAACTATCACTAATGAAGATGAATTAATAAACAACTTCTTCAAAAGTGTTCGGGGTAAAACCGCTGACAATCAATGTTTCGATATACTTGAGATTAAATTTTGCAGATATCACCAGTTTACGGTTCAACGTTTGCGGATTGTATGACCGTAATTTTAAGACTTTTCTTATTGAACAAACTGTACGAAATTATTACAAGGTCTAACTTTATGAAAATAATAATAATAAATAAATAAATTTTTGGCCATTTGAAATCTTTTTGGTCCCTTTAAATGTTCCAATAAAAGTAAATGTTATCTTATTTTAATATCTTCTATCTATTGAGACCTATGAATTAATATTTATTTCCTGTTTCACGATATTAGTTACATTGGTGACATAAAATAAACAAGAAAGCAAAATCATTCACCACGACATAGATTACGAAACACTTTCCAACACTAACGGAATATTGTTAAGAAATGTCGGCTTTGTTCATACAATGAAATGATTTGTCTAAATAACAATCATAGATAACCACAACACCGTAAAAATGCATTTTCAGCGTTCTGGTCATAGTCCGCAATGTGTGAAAATTCTATATCGTACAACCCTGTATATAAACTACACACCTCATAATAATCTAAAAATAAGCATTTTAAATGCATATCACAGTTTAAAACTTAAATCCAGCAGTTATGGATCATATCCAGTTCTGTAACCAAAATCTTTTGATTGTCTCTGTAAATAAACGAAATATTCTACGCACTCAATAAATCTACAGAAAACATGTTCTAGTGCATCTCAGTAATGTATACCAGTTTCATTAAAATGCATTGTAAACGATTTTTCTCCATAGATATTAATGCAATGGAATATTTTTAGGCAATGATATGCAATTAATATTTTATGTAAATGAACTACAAATGCTAATTACTCTATGTTCTCTATATAAATCATGTTGTCAGCCCCCTCAGTGGCGTATACAAAATTCCTTATGTTTAAAATAGTGTAACATCATTAAAATGTACTACAAACGACTTTTCCTCATTGACCATAATCCCAGGTAGCACCAGACGTTTTAATAGCACTGAAAATAAGTCAGACCCGTTGAAAATTGGTTTCGTTGTTTTATATCCGTTGAAAAATATACTTTATATCGCAATATTTTAGACTAAAGAAACTGGAAATTTAATTCGTCATAGGAAAGACTTTTAAAAAACGTTGTTTTATGGTTACGATATTACAGTTACTCTTCTTGTCGTTTTAAAATAGGTTTTTTAGTCGTTTTCTGTTTTCTTTTGCTTCATCCCGAAAGAGTGATTTTTCAACGAAGTAATAGATATTTTTCCTAACTGAAAAAATCGTTGGAACAACGTTGGATCTTATCAACTTATTTCGCGTCAACCTTCCAACCATTCCACCTTTCCAGGCAAGACGAAAATAAACAAGTGAATTAGCCGCCATTGCCTGCTTCGCCAGTGTGATTCCAAAGTCTACCGCTTCTATTTTTTCTAGTAAACGTAAGTAATCACAAGTCTTATTATTTTTATGTACAATATTTGTAATGTATTATATTTTTAGAATGTTTTAATCAGATTTTATTTAAAGAATTGTGCTCAGAGATACTTAATCATTTTCACTTCGGCAAAACGTTTGTAGGCTTATAATTTAAATATATTGTATACATTTTGTGCCCTATAATAGCTTGTCTGTGTAAATTTGCGTTTGATTTTTGTTATATTAAAGAGTACTTCTATTAAACTGTCCTGCCACATTGTATATTAATATATGTATACAGGGCCAAAACGAACTTTTTTTTTCACTAGGGGCAAACGGTTTTTTAAATTCTGCATACACTCTCTTCTGCAAGGTACATTTATATAGAGGATTTTTTTTTCATTTCATCTAATATTTATAACGTTATTATAAAATTTAAAACTGAATCGAAACAAATTTGAAAAATTCCGCTTTATACAGTTTTCCATCTTAGCAGGTACATATTATCGCCGGTGTTCTTTCTGTTGGAATCGGGAAATTTTTTTCATTCAAGACTGGTTATAGACACATTCCGTTTTCACAGATTTTAGTGTAGTAAATTACTGTAGTGACTGCAAGATACTTTTTCCAGTTTTCTTTCTTTCTTTCCTTTTTTTACCCCCATCAAACAACAGATAAAATCTTTATTAGGTGCCCTCTTCAGTTTTTGCTCGGGCGTCCGGGGAATATGCTCACTTTGCAGCGCCCCCCCTCCCCTGAGTTTTGAGCTTGTACGTTTATAAAGTAATCTTTCCCATTGGTAGCAATTTTTTGAACCCTCTCCTTCTTCCCCAGCTTCAATTCAGTCTTTTTTAGCATATATTTATCATATAACCCTTAATCTGTGGCTGTTTGTACAGAGCAACGAAAACATTGTCATCTCATTGTCAAAAGTAGTGGTGGGCCGAGTAGTGCTTTGGCTGAGTAGCCAAATACCGAGTTCTCGTCCGAGTACAAAGTAGATACCGAGAAATTGTGTATTAAGAAAGAATTGCTGATGCAAACATGAACTGTGCTTAGGGATAAAACTTCTATGTGTGTTTGTTTATATTCATAAACATGCATCTTGAGTTTTTTTTTTAATTATTTCAATTTTGGAAATTTTATTTATTGTGTATCTTTTAAAGACAATTTTTTTAAAACAGGTAGCATTATTTAAATATATATATATAAAAGAATTGATATATAGAAAGTTCAATTAACCAATAGAAATGAAATTAAAACTGATTCCTTAACCATTACCCATTTTGATAAATGAAATCTATGAAGAAGTGTTATTACTTGCTGTAACAATTCCTTGAATAATGCAAAATGTTTCATACTTTCTAAAAGTACCGTCTTATTTTGTTTTGATAAAAAAAAATTGGGTATTTTCGTGTTATAGTGGCCCCCAAAGATGAATCGCTAAGCAACCAAGTTTTATTGTCAAATTATAAAGCATATATGACAATATGATAATATACTGTGATGTTTATAACATTTTGTGAAGTATATTGCCAAGTTATTAGTCATATATAATGCATACATGATATGATGTATATATGACATATAAGACGTCAACCAGACTTGTATAAAACCAAAAACTTTCTGCGCACATAAATATTGAACACAGATCATATTGAAGCACACTTCATGTTCGCATCAGCGATTCTTTACTAGACAATTACTTGGTATACTCGATTTCTACTCTGCACTCGACTATACTCGGGTACTCAGCCAAAGCGCTACTCGGTACTAGAGTTGTATAAAACTCTATGAGTCAAAAACTTTTTGCAAATTAATTTAATGTTTAATAAAATTACGTGTTATATTATTTTGACGATATAAATTAAAAACAGTAGTTTAAAATAATTACAATTTAAAATTAATTAATATTAATAAAATAATAATTATTTTGGTTAAAAAAATAATAAAGCTAAAAATCCATGATTGGAAGAGCTGAATTCTTATCAATTATTTTGTCAATGCCTTTAGAAACAGCCCAATCCTTAATATTTTGACCTCTTCACAAGCGTCTGTAATGTCACAACAATGTTTTGCATCTTTAAACTTTCAATTGTGTGCAAACAATAAATAAATTGTTCATAAAATTAGAATATTTTTTATTTTTTGGTATTAAAACAAAAATTTCGTTTTTCTTTTCTAAAATGTTCACTGCAAAGTTCCGAATTTTCCAGAAAATTTTCTGCACACGGCTTGCGTCCATTTTATACAACTCTAGTACCGAGTAGCGCTTTGGCTGAGTAGCCGAGTATAGTCGAGTACAGAGTAGAAATCGAGTATACCAAGTAATTGTCTAGTAAAGAATCTCTGATGCTAACATGAAGTGTGCTTAGGGGCAACACTTCTATTTGTGTGTGTTTATATTCATAAACATGCATCTTGAGTTTTTAAAAAATAATTTCAATTTTTGAAATTTTATTTATTGTGTACCTTTTTAAAAACAATTTTTAAAAATTCCAAATTTTAAAACAGTAGCATTATTTAAAAAAATATATAAAAAATAATTGATATATAAAAATTTCAAGTAACCAATAGATATGAAATTAAAACCGATTCTTTAACCATTACTCATTTTGATAAATGAAATCTATCAAAAAGTCTTATTACTTGCTATAACAATTCCTTGAATAATGCAAAATGTTTCATATTTTCCGAAAGGACCTTATTTTCTTTTTATATTGGGTATTTTCGTGTTATAGTGACCCCTAAGAATGAATTGCTATGCGACCAAGATTTATTGCCAAATTATAAAACATATATGATATTATGATAATGTACTATGATGTATATAACATTTTGTGATGTATATTATCAAGTTATTAGTCATATGTAATTCATATATCATGTATATATGACATATAAGACGTGAACAATTTTTAATCATCAACTGATTGATGAATTTCGAAATTTTTGTCAAGCGACCAATGGACGAATCGCACATTTTTAGCTCACAGGCTATCAAAGCCTGAGAGCTTATGTGCCCGCCGGTTCTGTATGTATGTACGTACGTATGTATGTACATAACGCGATAACTCTTCATAGAAATATCCGTTTTCCTTCAAATTTTGTTTATAGGTTCACTGTGTTAAGGCGCTTCCCTGATTAGTTTTCGGGATTGATTGGTTAAGTAAAAACGGGGAACAGGGGAGCTAATCCACCCTAATTTATATAAATGGGTTTTTCATGCAGAATTATTCTGTTTTCCTTCAAATTTTGTTTATAGGTTCATTGTGTTAAGGCGCTTCCCTGATTAGTTTTCGGGATTGATTGGTTAAGTATAAAGGGGGGGGGGACGGGGGGGGATAATCCCCCCCTTAATTTATATAAATGGGTTTTTCAGGCAGAATTATCAGATTTTGTTCAGATTTTGTTCAAATTTTGTATATAGGCTCATTGTGATAAGGCACTTCCCTGATTAGTTTTGGGGGTTCATTGGATAAGTATAAAGGGGGGAAACGGGGGGCTACCCCCCCTTAATTTAGATAAATGGGTTTTTCATGCAGCATTATCCGATTTTCTTTAAACTTTGTATGTAGGCTCATTGTGATAAGGCACTTCCCTAACTAGTTTTGGGTGTTCATTGGGTAAGTATAAAGGGGGGTAAACGGGGGGCTAATACCCCCTTAATTTAGATAAATGGGTTTTTCATGCAGAATAATCCGATTTTCTTCAAATTTTATATATAAATTCATTGTGGTAAGGCGCTTGCCTGATTAGTTTTGGGGGTTCATTGGATAAGTATAAAGGGGGGAAACGGGGGGCTACCCCCCCCTTAATTTAGATAAATGGGTTTTTCAAACAAAATTATCTAATTTTTTTCAAATTTTGTGTATAAATTCATTATGGTAAGGCGCTTGCCTGATTAGATTTTGGGGGTTTATTGGTTAAGTATAAAGGGTGGGAACGGGTGCTGACCCCACCCCCCTTAATATATTGTCGATTTCTTTATTTTTCGAGTGGCATTATTCTTTGAAAAAATAGCATAATATACAATGAGTGTGAATAGCCTGTGAGCTCAATGCCCTCAGTTTAACTGGTCAGTTTTCTTTTTTCTTTTTTAATTTATTTTTTTAATCCAGCCGATTGACAAATTTTGTGATATTCCCCCTCCCCTCTCCCTCCCCAGCATTTTTTCCCTGTGACAGGCTGGTTGAATTCATTATTATTATTTTTTTCTTTTGCGTCAACTTATTCGAGAAACTTCACAAATTTCTCCCTTTATCAATTAAAGAATTTGGAAAGAATTTCTTTTTACTATGAGTGATTGACGCATTTTCTGATTGTTTTTTCACAACTGGCAGATTATGTTGCTCCCCCCCTCCTCCCCCGCGAATAAAAATGTAAAAAAAAAAAAAAAAAAAAAAACGATTTTCACCGCAATGTAACGGAATAATTTTGATTGCCTCTCAAATTTAACCATGAATGCTACACATTTCATTTTGAATACCGTACATGCTATAGTCAAACTCAATAACTTATATCAATTACAATGCAAGCCGACTGTATTTACGCGAGTTAGAACGCGGACAGACAGACAACTATGTTGGAAAGTGTTAAAAAGATTGACATTTCTTTAAAGAAGAACCAAATTCATATACGAAAAGAAAATATTTTGTGATTTTAATGACTTTCTGCTACGGGTCGTATAGGCACAGTAACAGCTTCAATTTCTCCAAAAGCAAAATTTTATTTTATCACAATTTTCTTTCATTTGATTTTCCTAGAAGAAAATTTTACTTTATAAGCATGCTAATAACGTTGTAATGCTCTGTATTAAATGACATTTTTTTACATATTTTCTTATTTTGCTTTGGATTTTTTAACTCTTTTTAAATGATTAAAACAGTCTTTATCAAATTATAATTATAACAATTTAATTTCGCATACGAAACTCTTTATTTTCTAATTATTCTTCACAATTCTTAAAGTTTAAATCGTAGTTTTATATGATAAATTTAAATTCAAATACGTTTCATCCATAAAAAATATATTCCATTAATACCATGCTGAATATATTGAATTATTCTAAATATATAGGTACAAATATGGTGGTTCAGTCAGCTTAATGATCAACCATATATATATTTTACATTAATACAATTATAATTCACCCAAATCATTTATATGGTTTCGATGATTTAGAACTCAATTATCTAAATCTGCGCATCTATCTCTAGAGATTTATCTTTGCTTTTGATTTCGGAAATAGTCTGATCTAGACAGGTAAGGTGGGATTAAAGAGTGTAAGTTATCACCACTGCTAGAAATTCCGAAAGAGACTTGTCATTTGGACAGTGTCCAAGATATTTGCACTTGAATGGAGATTTATCAAGGCGCTCAGTAAGTATTCACGATGGCAACAGTAACTTCTGAATAAAACATGTCTTTATTAATTGAATTCTGATTATTAAAATAATTACTTTCAGAAATTTCCCTCAAAGGAATTTAATTTACTTGCAACTGTTTTTGATGAAGAAGCATTTTTACAGTAAATATTGGGAATGTTTTCAAACGTGTAAAGTAAAATGGCATGTAAAAAATCTATCAAAAGTTGACGCAACAATAAGTTGAATTAAAAAAAAAATGTAGATGATCTGTTAGATGTAATGTGCTTTTTAAACAGTTTTTTAGAAAGATGTCGGTATCATCATTTTAAACGAATAAAGATCTGATCAGTTATAATTGGCAAATGATTCCTAATTTCGACGTAAGCATAAAATAGAGAAATATTTGGCATTTGTTTTAATCATTTCAAATGTATTTTGTGTTTTTTTTAACCCCGTGACTGTCCAGCAAAAGGGCAAAATTGTAATGTTGTTTTCTCTGTATTTTTTTTAACCCTTTGAGGGGCGGTGGTATATATTATATACCCCCTAATTTTAATCCGATCCAAACCAGAAACTTTTAATTAATTTTTACTTTTTTAACTTTGACGAAAATAGTTGAAAAATTGCTTATTCTTATTTTGAACTAAATTCTTTCCTAAATTCCGGTGGGAATTCAACGTTACAGGAGCACAAGTGCTTGCCCCTGAAAGGGTTAAATGCTAATATAAGATGATTATTCCAAAATTTTATTTTTAAAAAGTTTAGTTATATATATGAATGTAATCCTTGAGAGTATCAATCATTACTCAATGTATTAAAACTGCATTAAATCCGTAGAATTATATTAACTTAAATAATGCTTGTATTGCTGTAAAACCTGGAGCTTAGTGAATGTATTAACATGGGCGTGTTAGTGAGAGGGTTTTAAGCCGCTTCTTTTTCCACTGTGTATTTATTTTTGCATATACTATTCCTTATTACAATGGTAAAACAAAATCTCTTTTACCTTTGTAGATATAACTACTCTCAGTGACTAATCATTCGATGAAGAAAGCTGTTAAATAAGTGCTTTCGAAACGACAGACAGTTGAGCTTTTCATTTAAAACTTTCAGAAGAAAAAAGCATTTACTACTATGTGTTAAATATCTATATTATGAAGCACAAACGTGTCCATGCGTAACGCTGACGTCATTTTTCGACAGGCAACACTGGACGATGAAATTTCGATTTTGCGATTTTTGCTACAGCAATTTTTTTAATTTCTAAACATCGCACATTTTAAATTTTTACACCGTTATATAGGAAAATAATCTACTTTCAAATGCAATTTGTTTGAAAACTGTATCAAAATTTACTCTTTATTATAGCATTTAAATTAAATTCAAGCATGATTTTTTTTTTTATCTATCTCTCTCGCTTGCAGACGATTAGAAAATATTAATCTGTTGGCACTTGAAACAATATACAAAGTTCAGCATTTGTTTCCAGCTAATATCCAATAACGAAATTAAAACTTCAATAAGCAATCAATAAAATAGTATAAATAAAACACAAATTTCACAAACATATAATTGAAATAATTGCTTAAAATCGCAGAAATTATCAAAAGGAGAAAAAAGAAAAAAAACTGCTATAGATGACGAAATTTTTAGCGATTTCTTTGTTATTCACTTCGGGCACGAGGACAATTCAAAATTACCGCTTTTAATAAATTAAAAATTTTTATTTGAATATAGAATTGACATATTTCATATAAAAATGCTCTTTGGTATTGTTAGGGGACAATCTAAAGAAAACTTATTAAATGAAAAAAATCTATTTGAGTTTTCAATAAAAAACAAGTGGGTAAGTGTGATCGAAGATCGCTCAAAGGGTTTCGTTTAATATTCCTTTCAAAACACTTTATCCTTTCTTTAATAAATTCAAACAAATTTCATTTAGCAAAAAAAAGTCACGTTTTTTATAAAGTAAAAATTTACTGGTCTATTTTATCGTTTTTTTCGAATATCTAAACCAGCCGGATAGCGGGCCAAGCCCACTATTATATTCTGTCATACCAATATCCGTAATACGGACTAAATGCAATATTTAAAAAAATAATTTCAAAATTAAACAGATTGTACACCTTCAAAATGTTAAAATATGCGAATATTTCCATAATCGAATTTTTATCACGATTCAATATGTTTCTCTAACCTCAAACTCATATATTTACTATTGTCTATTATTTATATTGATACTCGCTTTGTATTATTCTCAAATATTTGAAAAACTAGTTAAACTTCCCATATGACGTCAGATTTTCATTATAATTCTCTAATGACGTGATATTAATCTGCTTTGTGTACTTACACATACTCCTTGTATCTAGAAATCTTAGACATTTTCAGTTTTATTACGACTATGACGTCAATCAATTTAATTTCATATTAATCTTTTTTTTTTCATTTGGTGAAACTTTTTATTTCATTTTTCGCGTGGAAATCGTCTGATAGAAAATTAATTATTGTAGAAAGAATTTCTTCGTGGATTTTTATTTTTTGGCATCGGCTATAACGAAAAAAAAAGTTTAAATTTCATAGGAAAAGGCTGTTATAATTTTGGTTTTTTATTTCTATTTATTAAAATAATACGAATTTTTCAAATTTTAATATTTTCAGCTCTTCACACCTATTATTCTGATTTATACACAAAGTTTCAACTCTGTAAGTTACATAGTTTTCGAGAATTTCTCTGTGACAGACAGACAACGAAGCGGGAGCAATAGGGTTTCATGAGTTGAACGAAACCCTAAAAATGGCTTTCACATATATTCTCTATCCCGGGAAGCCCGGGTTCGATTCCCTAGTTAACATAATATTATACTTTTACCAAATTATGAATGCATATTCCGTTTGGACTGGTTAAAATTCTCTTACCTCATATATCTCAAAGATTTATGTAATTCAAATTGGAAATTTTTAAAACCAAATCTGAAATTTTTCATTCCTGTTTTGAAATACTTGAATTAACATTCCATGAATAGATTTCCTAATGAGAATCTTTTCAACAAAAAATACGAAAAACGCTTCAGCAGCATTCCTTCTTCTCCTTCTCAGCTTTTTTATTAAATCTCTTTTTAATCTAAATTTCTAGAAAAAAATTTCCATAGCATATTCCAAAAAACTGTTTTATTTCATGAAAATAATTATAAAACTTACTTTCTTCAGTTCGTTTTATATCATTAATGAAATTTCGCACAGAAAAAAATATCATGGTTATGGATATTTACAACATATTGATTATCGAAAATACTGACGTTTCCTCACGAAAAATAACGGTATTTGTCATCTAAGTCAAATTTCGAAATCATATTAATATATCGATAATTTACATTCGATACATTAATATTTGTTAACTAGCCGGATGTGCCATTCCCAAAACTTTCTTTTATCTGATGCATGCTAATACTTCAAAATTCGCTAACACACCTGTTAATGAAAATAATACAAAAATCGCTATTACAGCGCCACCTTCCAGCGGAATACCTCCAAATTCAAGTATGACCTACTGACCATAATCACAAACCTATAAAATCATTTGGTTCAATTTTACGCATAACTCCATACACTTTTCGATGGTACATTAATCAAAATGGCACATAAATCGCTATTAGAGCTCCCCCTTCCACCAGAATATCTCCTAATTCCAGAAGGACCTGTTGACCATAGTCAAAAATTGGTTCAATTATGTCCATAACTTCATTCACTTTTCAATGATATAATGAGGACCGACAGACGGAGAGACATACATATTGTATAAACATGTTTTTCTGATCTCTGATCCGTAAAACGAGTAAATCCGTCGAAAACGAAATTCGAAAAAAAATTCGATTACATTATTTTCCTGTATTATAGGTAGAAGAAAGTAAATATTTATATTTTACATATAACTTTAAGTATTTTTCAGGTACATTTCTAAATAGAGCAAATCGATTTAATGTCTGAGGAAGACCACTCGGCTGAGGGCGAACCCAGCCGTTGAGCGTTTAATGTCTTCCCCTGATGGCTCCCCGGCACACAGGAATTAAACGGTGGCAGTGCAAACTTCGCCAAATGGCTGGTCCTGCAGGGGAAGGCGACAAGCGGCAGGAACTAAGGACAAAAAAAAAGAAAAAAATCTAAGAATTTACAATACAGCTTCTATCGCTGGAACCAGCGTTCCTACGCGACAGGCAGCGACAGACAGAATGATAAAACTATCCTGCGCCGTCAGGAGCCCACGGGGGTCGCCAACGCGCGTAAACGACCATCGCACCCAAGCCTCTGAAGGGCTTATATCGCACCAGGGCTTTGTCTCGCCCGGCGCTGCGATCGGCCTGAGGCCGCTCCCCACTGCGGATCCCCAGGTCATTCTACCAGGTGTCGACATCTAGGTCGCTGCGCCAGTAAACCCATTCATGGGAAACTTCCGCGTGGAACAAACACCTGATGAACCGCCGAAGAACCCCCGACGACTTCGTTCGCGAAACCCCATAGGGGGAGGCGGTCCCTCGGTCATATGTCGAGTTACTCCGACGGCTCTTGCTTTCCCACGGCTTCCGATCATAGACATGCATGGAAGAGCATACTACTGGGCTCATCGGCCGTGAGGTTCACATGTTATGCACTAAAAAGAGCAGAAGAGGCCTCTCTCCGACCCAGAACCACGAGGAAGTAGACAGAATGATAAAGAAGGTACGCCTGCACCAGTTGTACAGTCCGCTTAAAGAATGAATGAGCAGTTCAGTGGTATGACTGCACCATTTGTACAGTTCATAGCTGACGGCCGTTGAAGAAGAGGCAACAGGGCAGGATTTCCGCGCGAGAAGGAGCGCCACATAATTGTGCTGAAACCCATGCACTGGTGCGTGGAAGGCTGCGATGATGACTGAAAGCCATAGATGGTGGCGCTGAGCAGATGAGCGGTCCCGAAGAAGGAAGGTTTAAGTACATTAAAAATTAATAAAAGTGGGAGCTTGTCCCAAGGAGAAATTACTGTGGAGACTTAAATGAAGTTAGAAAAGATTACAATAAAATTAAAATTAAAAAGAATTAAGATTAAAAAATAAAATAAAGATAAAATTAAGATTAAAATTAAAAATAATAAAAGATTAAAAACAACTATTACAAATGCTAAAGTTAGGTTAGGTTTGAGAGATTAGTTAAGAATTTATGAATTTCTAAAAGCTTGTAAGTTAGGACTGACCTCGTGTTTTGCAACCAGGATGGTGGCGGATGAGTTGGTGAAGGTCTAAGTTTCCAAGAAACAGTCAGTGGGCAAGTGAAGAAATAGTGGGTGGGATTACCGCTGGCCCCGCACTCACACACGGAGGTGCCAGATCTTTTAAGTCTGCGGAGGTATGTTCTGAAGGGACCATGTCCGGTGAGGAATGCCATTGTATTGGGGTTCAGGTTGTATGTTTCTCTGGAAACTTTGGGGATGAGATTCTGAGTATGTCTACCTTTTATGGAGGTATCCCAGTAGATTTGCCATGCAGGGATGATTTTTGATTTTAGTTCCCTTCTTATGAAAGATGGAGGAACTGGAAGGGAGTGTTCTATTAAATTATTTTTAGTTGCTGCTTTTGCTAGGCTGTCTGCTAGTTCGTTTCTTGCTATACCGATGTGTGCTGTGACATGACCAAGGGTGACTCGTTTTAGAAAAACTTTTAAGTTTAATTTTTATTTGAAGAATAAGGGGGTGCTTCGTTCGATGTGCATAGATTGCCTGGAGTCCTGATAATCTGTGACTATAAATTTTAAAATTTTCCTGCGTGGGGGAGGCAGCAATCCATTCCAAAGCCTTCATAATTGCAAACAGTTCAGCTTGATATACTGAGTTATCGTCTCCAACATTCTGGAGGCCCACTCATAGGTCGACACTCCATTTACCATGCCGCAGAAGGCTGCGGCCAAGCCAGTGCAGGTGCCAACTTGGAACTTTTCTCTGTATTATTGTTTGTAGGAAGTGTAGCGTAGTAGTTGGTTCATGTTCTAGGTGTTGGATTCTGTTTTTCTGGTGCTCGTATTCTAGTGATATTAGGATTGGAGGGATCCCCGTTAGTACTGTGAGTGCGTCCGTTGAGATAGTCCTATACCCTCTCACCATTTGCAGCAAGAACATCCTTTGGATCGAAACAAACTTTTCCTTGACTGCTTTCGCGAGTTTTCCTCCCCAGACGCCCACACAGTAAAAGAGGATCCGTTCTATGATTGCGTGGTACCAGATTTTTAACACTGGAGGTTTAATTCCCCAAGACTTAGAAGTTAATCTACGTGCATTGTGATGATACTTTTTTAATTTTGTCTTGAGGGTGTTGATGTGTTCCGTCCAGTTCCTGTGTTCGTCTATAACGATTCCTAGTAATTTAAGGTGTGTGACATGTGAAATGTTTTTCCCATAAATTATCATTATGGGTTTGCGCTTAAGCTTCTTGGTTTTTGCGCATGTTAGGGATTGTGTTTTGATTTGTGTTTTTTTAAGATAATTTCCCCTCAGAACTATACTATCCCTCCATTATGCCAGAAACCATACGATTGTAACACGTAAAAATACCATATGTAACGATGCAACATTATTTAAGGTATCTGCCTACGTACGGAGCACTTTTTTAAAAAAAAGGACAGTTTTGAATAAATATAATTATTTTTAGTTCAATTGTAATACAGAATGATAAGAAAACATAAAATCCTAGCAATATCTTTTTAATATTTTAAAAAATTGGGGGTTTTTGCCATTTTTTTAGCAAAATTTCATGTTTACGCCAGACAGCGTACACTCAATTCAAATAAATATATTTCAATTTCCTTTATGCTGCATACTTCTATGACACTTATCTGTGCACTGAACTAGGAGTTTTACAATATCTTCAAAAATAACCGAAAATTTTCAAAATATGTAAAAAGGTACATTTTTTTGAGTAAAAATTACCATTTTTTCATATTCGAGTACCTATAAAATAATTAAATTATCACATATAGCTTAGATCCTAGTTCAGAGCATAGTGAGTGATATAGAAAGCATTCTCACAAAATTTCACTGAAATATCTTTAAAACTTTTTATGTAATGAATTTTATCGCACATGGGAATAACGAAAAAACTGATTTTCCAGAAGTCGCATTTAAAGATTTCTTTTTAGGCAAAAAACTACAATATTTAATTGTTAAAATTGCCATTACTCCTCTTCTAATAATCGTAGGAATAAAATTAAAACAGATTTAGAATCGTAAAAGATTGCTCTTTAAAATAAAACAATAAAAAAAAATTCGAAAATTTTCACCAAAACAGCCAATTTGATGTAGGCAGATACCTTAACTTACCAAAATTATGGTTTGAAATACGCCATGGTTAAAATATGAAAATAAACATCCAAGTAAAAGAAAAAAAATTGCTTCAATCAATGAAAAGAATTTTAATAAAAATATCGAAAGTTCAGATACGTTATTTTATTTAAATATCGTTTACAATTGCTAGAAATATGTGCATATACAAATTACTTTATTTAAGGAATATCTCCAAGTAAAAATGTCTGAAAATTTCATGCATACACAAATGTAACTAGTAATTAGTCGGATATGTCAATCCCAAAACTTTCTTCTATCTCACAAATGATTCTCATACACTAAAAAGAATCAGCACCAATTTATATCAAGGTCTAACTAAATTTAAATTTCATTAAATTCCGTGCATTAGTTCTTGAGAGAGGACTGTTGCTAAAATCATGCAAATCCTGCAAAGCGTCGCATAAAAGCGCCACCTCTTGGGAGATTTTGACCAAAAGCTAATCAACAATAACTTATGTCAACGCTTAACTGAATCTCAAGTTTGATGAAAATCCGTGCATTAGCTATACTGAGATATAGTTGTCGTGATAATAATGAAAAAAGTAGCATAGCAGCGCCACCTGTTGGGCTATTTACGCTAAAACATAGGCAACATCTATTTATGTCAAGGTCTAACAGAATCTGAAGATTGATGAAATTCCGTGCATTCGCTCTTGAGATATAGCTATCGTAAAAATCATGAAAAAGGTGATCTAGCAGCGCCACGTATTGGGGTATCTATACCTAAACTTAATCATCGTCTATTCATGTCAATGTCTAACTGATTCTGAAGTTTGATGAAAATAAGTGAATTAGTTCTTGAGATACAGCTATTGCGGAAATCACAAAAATGCAGCATATCAGTGCCACCTATTGGGCGATTTTCACCAAAAACAAATCAGCACCAATTTATATCAAGAACTAACTGAATATAAAGTTTTATTAAATTTCATGCATTAGTTCTTGAGATAGAGCGTCCACAAAATTTTTGTCACATACATACAGACACACAGAGTCACAGACAGACATTTTTTAAAACAGTCAAATCGTTTTTAGGACTTTCTAAAACGTATAAACCGGAAGTCAAAAATTTTCATGAATCCAATACTTTCTATTTGTAAAGATAGATGAAAGTAATAAGTTGCGTAATTTGAAAAAGTACGTGAAAAATTAAATGATTACGTTTCAAATAATAACTTCATAGACCGTGCAACTATAGTATATTTTTATTTGTTTTGATAATGGCTCAGATGGAGCCGAAGCATGTCAACAGTCTAATAAAACTTATTTTACTGTTTATAATGTTTTTATTTTACGCCTTATAGCAATTAGAAAAAAATACAGAATCACAAGGTGTTATAATTTGTTATATACTTTCAATTGATCATCTTTTAAAATTTGAAGTTTGTACAATAGGAAGTATACACAATAACAGCAAGTAAAAAAAATAAAATGTCTAGTCAATCCTTCATTTAGATGGTTTTATTTTATTCAAATTATGCCTTTAAAGTTTCTGATTTAAATTACTTCCCATAGAATACCAGACCATTCATTGTCAGCCTCATTTAAAAAAACACTTTTTAAAAGAAAGTAGAATTGAACTTAAATCATATTCAAATGAACTATTGTGGGGCTGAAAATATCTTTTCAAAGTGAAAGAGGCGATGAAAATCAGTGAAGTGGACTTTGCTTCGATTATTTATGAAATTATTTCCTGTAATATAAACAACAACAAAAAAAAAATTAAAGCACATAAATGTACAAAATATTTAACTAGCACCAAGCTGAATGTGAAAATTTAGACTGACGTCAGAGTTTTTGAAAAGTTATTATTATTATTTTTTTTGCTATTATAACCATTTGAACCTTCTTACTTGTCTTTCGGGAATTAGAAGATCACATGATCTATATAGTTCTAAATAATTTATAAGCCTTTGCACAGTTATTATTATAAGAAATATTCATAATTATGCAGTAGGAAGCAGATTTTGCATTTCTATATTTATCAGTTTTGTACTTATAATTGTTGTGTAAAGATACATATATGTAATTATTCAAAATTAAAACAATAATAACATACGCATTCCGAAAGAACTTTTATTACAATTGGCATACGTTATTATGCATTAATCATTAATTAGTCGTTCAGATTTTTAAAATAATACACTTTACAGAATTTTACTTACCCATCATACGTAGTATAGGGTAAGTCTTGTAATCGTTTTGAAAATCGAAAATTTTTTTTGACGGATTTACACGTTTCAGACACTGGAGATTCCGAAAAACATATTTTTAGAAAAAAATTTTTGCCGTCCGTCTGTGTGTCTGTGTGTGTGTCTGTAAACGCTCTATCTCCCGAACAAATTGAGATAGAGACTTGCAATTTGCTATGTACTTAGTATGTAATAATGGGAAGAAGCCTATTTCATTTCAATAACCTCGATTAACCGGAACATTTTTTTTCGGACTCTCGAAATATTCGTTCTGATGAAAGGTATACAAAAATTTTCGAAATTGTTTATTTCAAGGAGTAAATATAAAAGACAATAAAAAAACAAATTTTGCATAAAACATGAAGTCGATCGGATAATTAGTTGCCGAGATATTTGTAATCCTATTTTCCACACTCTTCGATTTTTCATGACCCTGTATTTCATCCAAATTTCACTTCAAATATATATTTTAATTGGAAATTTGACGCTTAATCAGATGCAATAAACCGCTAGTTAATAGGAGTATTATTTTTGGAGTTATAAGGAAAAACCTCTTTCAAGCAATTCAGTAATCGAGCCTTTTTATGACGTCATCAAGACACGATTTTATTTGAATATCAATGCATTTTATAAGTAGTTTACACATTTTTATTTTAATATTTTACATTATACATATACATGATGGGTAAGTATTACGGTGGCCCCCAACGACTAGTTTGATAAACTTTAATAAAGAACATCTACGCTTACTTTGTATTCTTGTGTGTGAATTTATACCGGCCACTAAATTCACAATGTTACCCATAACATTAATAGACGTGGATAATTTTTAATACTATGAAGAGCTGATTTCAAATAGGCATGCAAAACATCCCCTACCATGTACAGCATTTTTTTCTGTGCTATTATTAGAAAACTGTGTGATCATTATATTTTTGAAATGAATGATTTCGTTATTAATAATAAATTATTAAAATATTCTGAGGAGTGATCTAGTAAATAATTTTTGACTTCTCATATTACCGATAAAATAAACATTAAAACATGCTTAAAAGGTGACAAAAAGATGTTAAAAGATGTTAAAATATAATCATTTACACCCCGAGACCTTTCGATCGCTAACTCGATCATCATCAAAGGGGAAACTTTTGACTTAACTTACAAGGAAGGTCTCCATAAGCGCATACTCAGAAAATTTTGAAAAAATTACAGAATGTTCTTCTCATGAGGACATATACGTCTATAAAAAAAATTTCTGCAGAACCTCGATATAACGTCCATAAAAAATTATGAAAATTTCGTTTATTTGGCGATTTATCACTGGTTGGCGACGGAATGAAATTTCAAAAAACTACGCTGTTATGACAAATAATCTTTAAGGAAAGACTTTTTCTTGCTGAATTTGTTTATGTAAGTTTAACTTACATAGTAAGTAAATTTTTATAGCTACAATTTTCTGTACACATCTATATATATATATAATGAAATTTAACGATCGTATTCTACGATTTAAAACAATATTTAAATTGTTTAATAAAGTACTGTTGAAAAAAATATTGTTGCTGTCGAAACAACGACTTCTTCGATATGGAAATGTATAACGAATCCGTTTGTCATCGGCCTTTTTCTTTTAAAATACATTTAAAAATTAAATAGCTGCAACAACACGCAGATTCTATATATTATAGAAAAAATAATAAACTATTTCATCGTTTAAGTTTAAATTCATTACGTATTGCGCATTCGAATAATCATTTTGCAAGCAATTTCAAAATGCAAACGATCGTTTGCGTTTGGCGTGGAAAAAAATGTTGCTAAGCCAAATCGCGTCTTTTTCCGCCAAATACTCGAAAGTTTTTATTTTTTTGGAGAATTTCTACTGGGATACCGCAGCTAAATTTGACTGATCTCTTATTACGTACATGAGTAGCTTCATTAGCATTTTTTTTCAAAATTTTCTGAGTATGCGCTTTAAGGAGACCTTCCTTGTGAGTGCCGACTGAATGGAAACGTATAACATTGGGTATGAACTGGGTACACTCAGTTCAGTCAAAAGTTCCCCTTTGATGATGATCGCGTTAGTGATCGAAAGGTCTCGGGGTGTAAATGATTATATTTTAACATCTTTTGTCAACTTTTAAGCATGTTTTAATGTGTATTTTATCGATTTTAAATACAAGGTGAATATTTCATTCCACTTCAATTTCGTTTTTTTCGAACTTTTCTGTCTCATATTACTACAACTGACATTATGAAATAATTTGATAAATGTTATTGTATTTGTTATGTAAGTTTACTGTGAAATTTTTTCTTTATTTTTTTTCTTTAAAATGCACTTTGATTCATGCGTATTTTATGTATGGAGCATCTTAAAAGTATTAATAAGCTTAAATTAATGGCTTTTACAAATAAATATATTATTTATAAAATATACAGTACGTCCATTAATTATCGTCGGACTTTCCTTAAACATAATGTTTGATTTAAGAACATGACAGAAAATATTATTTTGTATTCGTAAAGTACAACTGATTTTTTTTTATTATTTATTAAAGAAACAAATTTACATATGCGTAAAGTTGCAACTCAAAACGTTATTAATCAAATAACGATTATAACTAAATAATATTTAATATTAAATTTCTATAAAATTTATCAAGAAATTATTAATTGGATGAATAACGACGTAGGATAGAGGTTACAGATTTCGTTACGGAGAACCACAATACGTGCATTGCTTTCTCTTGAGCATTCGCCATTTCTAATACTCATGTCTCAGCTTTCCAGAATGCGACGTCGCAAAAATTAACAGTGAATACTTAACATTGTTTGTTTTAGTAAAGAAAAAAAATGTACTAATATTTTACACGTCATGTGCTTAAATCCAATGTTATGAGGTATGTAAACCCCGACAATAATTTATAGACACCCTGCATACCTTCGTACAACTATGCATCTCATAAATGTCATCTATTTAATTTGGAATACGATCATAGAAGCAGTATATAAATAACAGTAATTCAAATATGCATCTTTGAATTCACGCTCATCAAATGCATTAAGTGTATATAAGATATTGTTTCGAATGTGATATTTAAAAATGCATTCGCTTACTAAATAGTAAGATGTATCAAAAACATATTTCTTAAATTAAAATGTTATTTCCCTGAAAGGATTTACAGGTTAAAATGTTGTCAGCTCTTTTTAGGTACTGTTCTCAAATGAACACTGATGCGTTTTTAGGTGCGTTTGTATTTATATAAATACGTAGTACCTATAATCGTCATCTAGTCCGTCCGTCTGTCCGCATATAACAGCGCCGAATGGTTTGACATTTAATATATATAATCGTTGAACAATTCTGCAGAGTCATTTCAATTTTCTTGAAAATCGAATCAAAACTTAAAAATACTAATAAAAGTTTTTTTTTTTCTCATTCTATTAAATCCTATTATACGTAATTAATTCAATGATATCCCATGGTAGTTCATGATTCTATGTTGCCACGGTGATTATGTCATATTTTAAAATGGAGTCCTATTATGTCCGTGTTACTGAATTTAGAAACAGAATTTGTATACTTAAATTGTTTAATTATATCAATCCTGTAATCTACCGACAGTTTTTTGGATAGATGTTTCCGGAGAAATAGATATTACATGTAAAAAGAGTCTGAATATGGATTTCAAGTTCTGAAGTCCTCAAAGCTAGGTTTAAATCTCCCATTGAAATTTTCAGAAAATGTCAGCAAAAGATAAAATGTTGCCAACCTAAAATGTACTTACTTTATCAGGGAAATTAATCATACCATAATAACAGACGATATAGTTCATTTCACTGAAATAATAACGATGGTTTTTATACATAGTCTTGTATTGGATATTTGCGCATAGTATAATTTTAATGTAACAGAATTGTAATTAATTGTTTGTAAAAGTGTATTAAAACTTAATTTCATAAACTAAAAATAATACCTATAATATGAAAATCCGCACATAAAATAAATGTTGTATTCATGCATTTTTGCATAAGAGTGCAAAAGCTACTGCACCGAGTTCTGAATAAATATAAAAACTATCTATAATACAACACACATCATTTGTCATGTTTAACGTACAATTTCCAACTTGTTTAAGACTGTAAAAAAAGACATATTACTGGAGTATTTATATCACTTGCAGTAACAAACGCAGTAATCACGGCTATGGATTACAGAAATGATAATTTAGTTGAAATTCTTTCATAAAATGTTTCGACTGTGAAAATACGTTACATTTCAAACATGTCTCAGTATTATGTGTTTCTAACGGAGTAAAGAAGGTGACATCATTTTGGATTTTTTTGCTTTAGGCTTAAATTAACAACATCATTAAGCATTTCCAAACTATTATTATAATTACTTCTGAACAAATAAATGAACTAGCGATAAGTTACGATTCAAAATCTTTTCTGCAGCACAAAATAAACTCAACTCATTTTATGAAAGTTTAAGCACACCTCTGAAACATCATTTTCGATCAAAATATCGATTTTTCATTTTTGCAATAATATTAAAATCCGATCTTTTATCTATCGAATTCTGCTTTAATTGTGTCTGTATTTGAATTAGAATCCGAGTTACAACCGTGTAAAGTTAGATCTATTACAGCTTGCCGGAGAATTTTACAACCGGAAATATCATTCTGCAAACCGGAAGTAAGCTGAAATGCATGTTTACATTCTTCGTTTTCGAGTTTTAGCATTTTAATTGGATTATATGTTCAAGAAAATACATGGAGTATATAATTAAACCTTTAAAGAATAATAGTTATTTTTATAGCAAGAACTGCCTTTAATACTTATTTTTAGCTTTTACTCAAAATGAAGTCTTTCAGATTTTTATTGTACGCAAAACATCTTATACCAAAAAATTATGCATGAAATGCCTTGAATTTTTTTAAAACGTATTTTGAAAATGTTTATTGAGGGAGTAGACTATAGTCATTATGATATATTAATTAGTTTTATATTTACAGTTGTTTACAGATATATATATATATATGTATATATATATATATATATATATATATATATATATATATATATATATATATATATATATATATATATATATATATATATAAATAATATATATATATAAATAAAAATATTCTCTTTATAATGCAATTTACAAAAATTGAATGCATTATTTTGATTTTGAGTTATCATGTTTTGCACAAATGTCAATATTTCAAATAAGTTTGACTATTTTTCACTGTTAAAAAATTATTTCTGTGTGATTTAAAAAATGTTTATATATTTTTCAAAATTTTAACTTAAATGTCATTAGAAAAATTGGTATGAAGAGAAAATTTCAAAAATTTCAAAAAATTACTTCCAAAGGTGTGATGATACCTTAATAGTTTAACGTAGATATTGCCCTCTATCAAAAAAAAATTCAATCAAATAGTTTTTTATAAGCCATAAAAGTCTTTTTTGTAGAGAGAATTTATTTATTTATTTATTTTTGCAGTTAGACGTTTAAATATTCCGATTTCTTTGACTATTATGGACTTTATTAATTGTTTACTAACTTTTGTACTTAAACATAAAGTACAAAATCGTAAAAAAACTTTGTTATATAAGCATCCGTCATTGATAAAAAAAAATATAGTCATAAAAAACATATTTTTAATGCTAAAACTTTTATGAAATGCATACCAAAAGCATATTTAAGATGCACCTTTCATAAAATTTCTTATATGGTGACTTAATTAAATTTCTATTCTATTTTTTTTTCTCCTGAAAAGTTTTCTATGCATCCAGTTTTTAAAGGTAAAAAAGCTCCTTTAATTAATGCAAAAACTGAAATTTATATTAATGCATTGAAAGAGTTCCTGCACATTAAAGTCATATGTTGTTTTTTTTAATAAACGGTGGTTTACTAACTAACTTTGAGCTGCATAAGATAGTGAGAAAAACATTAAAGGAATTTTGACTGATTTTTTATATCCAAAATTAGAGTAGAAGTCCCTTTTGTTATCGAAATAATTGCTTTTTATCTATAAATATTTTTAAATTAAAATATGCATTCAATTTTTGCACAAATAATAAATTTTATCTATACTAATAAAATAAAGTTTCGCTCTGTGACTGCGGTTGTGTGTGTGCGAAAGATAGTGAAATCTTCGCACAAAGTCTGAAAATTGAGGTGAAGATAGTCCAAAACCTGTTCTGGTGCACCTGCGAATCATAATTTTAATATTTTGAAAATTAGAAGAAATATTTATTATTACCCTTTAAACATCGCAAAAATGCGATCGTTTTATTTGAAAATAGCACCGTAGAAATATCAAACCGCAAAATTAACAAATGATTTGATGAGTAGATAGGAAGAGACTTAGATTTTCAAGTTCAAAGAAATAAATCATACATACTGAGATATTTCGGGCTCTATGCAATTATTAAAAATATTGCATTTATCGATTTTAAAATTAAGCATCCTTGCTTACAATTCAATGCTGAATTAAAAAAATGTAATTTTTGCGTAAATCAGATGATTATTAGATAAGAAATCAATTAAAAAATCATTAATTTTCAAAGAGAAAATGATTTCTTTTCATGTCAAAAGACACCTGATAGCTTAACTTACACATTAACTTACTAACAGAAGAGAGGGTTGCCTGGACACAAGCGACAAAAAAATTAAAAGACTGAGACATTTTAAGGTACATAGAAAATTAAAAAAATATTTTAGGTACGATTTTGGAAATTGGCACGTATACGCATAATCATATTCTATGAGAGATTTTCAAAAAAAAAAAAAAAAAATCGGCTGGTATATAAAGGTGCGTTTGTAATTATATAAATACATAGCACCTATAGTCATCGTCTGGTCCGTCCGTCTGTCCGTATATAAAAGCGCAAAAATTACCCAACCGAATGATTTGAAATTTAAGATATATAATCGATGCAGAATTTTTTCGTGTCATTTCAAATTTTATGAAAATCGAATCAAAACTTAAAAAGTTATTAATGAAAGTTTTCGCTATTCTGTTAAATCCTATCATACGTAATCTATATAATAAAAGCGCAAGTCATGTGACTGAGGAAAACAAATTAGGGAATCATATCTTTTTTCTTATGCCAAGCGGTCATTTTTATTCAAAAGTTATTTTTTTGAATGAAATTGCATAAAAGTTACGTTTCTAGAAAGATCGTTCAAACAAATTGTTTGCTTGAGAGATGAGTTACATTCAACAATGTACAGATTCTGAGATAACTTGAGTGGAAAATAGGTTAACCGAATATCTTAATCCATTAGAGTAAATAAACACAGGAGATTCAGTCATTATGAGACATACAAATATTAAACCATGGAGGTAATCATTCGCAAAGCAAGATCTCCATGGTGAAAAAAAATTCGCATTTGTAAACGTGGCATACGTAATAAGAAAAAAAAAAAGGCAGGCTCATTTCGCTCATAGCAAACGACATAATTCATTTCACTGAACCAATGAGGATGATTTTTTTTTACATTGTTAAGTTAGTTATAAAACGAATGTCATATGTCACGTTTAACATACAATTTCCAACTTGTTTTATTTTATAAAGAAATATATATTTTTTTCTTTACTTTGCGATACAAAAGATAGAAAAAACAAACTATGCCTAGGTTAATTAAAAACAACACTCACAAATTTTAACGTACGTTAAAATTTTTAAAACTTTAAAATATAGGGATTTGAAAATTGGTATGTATACGCAAAATCATATTTTATTTGAAAAATTCGAAAAATCGACAAAATCGACCGGAAAATTTTTATTTTATCAAAAACCGATTTTGTGTCTGGAAAAAGAAATTTATTGTGGTTTTATCCAATCTTAGAAGGGGACCTTAGAAGGGGAGGTTGGGGGAGAATCAAATTGACAGTTTCATTTTCACCTCGTCAGCCCTTGGTTACTACTATTTCAGAATATTAATCTCCAGAGGTGTTTTTGTTTTCTCGGATTTTATGGGCCCGATCAAAACGGGGTTTTGGCTCATTCAACTTGATTTTCGAGAGATTTACACATTTTAGTTCTACTTTCCACAAGCAGGGGCGCATTCCTATTTCGGGTTCTATGGGCCCGATCACAACGGGATTTGTATCATTCGACATGGTTTTCTATCGCCTTACAGGTTTTAGTTCCTTCTTCCACCACCAGGGGGCGCTTTTTATCTCGGGTTCTATGGGTCCGATAACAACGGTATCAATTTGATTTTCGATTGTGTTATAGATTTTAGTTTTAACCTTTGCTGCCAAAGGCGCATTTTTTTCTCGAGTTCTACGCGCCTGATTTTGACGTGAATTGGTTCATTCAACTCCCTTGATACAACGGGTTCTCGTATCGGATTCGTATAGAACAGATTGCTCTCCCTGGTGGGTGGAAGGGGGAACTAAAATATTTTGAAGTGCATGCTCAGCATGCCTGCTATAGGGTGCCGCAGGCAGCGGGGCAAGTGTCGGAGGTTCGTTTAGATCAGAATGCGCTCCCTGTCGTCGTAATGTGGAAATGATGGTTTTTCCGGTGCATGCGCAGCACTTTAAAAATAATAATTTCATAGAAAATCGGGTTAAAGATATAAAATGATACAAACTTGAGGTTTGTTTCAATTTATTATCACGGACCCGGGCAACGTCGGGCGGGTCAGCTAGTAAAAGAATATAAGTAATTGAAATTACAACTTAACCCGTTCATCAGAAGCACAAATCATTAAAATTTAAAACTAAACTTTATGTTTTAAATACACAATAGCATGCTTTACCAGAATGTCTTAAGCACATACATTTAAAATTTCTCTCTCTCGTTAAAATAATGCTTTTTAAAATCTCCTCGCATATTTATATAGACGCATTTTCTAAATCTATTTTTAACATACCCACGTTCAATTTATTTTCTTAAAGTGTGAATTTGAGAGAGATATTTTTAGAGTACCTATATAAAGTCAAGAAATAACAATTTCTGAAGTTTTGCCTCATCATAGTTAGGGAAGCTATTTCTTAAATAATAAATTTCATCAGGCACGAAAGGACGTCTTAGCACCACGAGAGCCTCATAACTCGGGGGAGGCCATTGAGATCTATGAGGGCTATCTAGGTGATAAAGAAGGTATTTTTAAACATATATGTTAAATATACATGTTATGTCAACAACGAGATTACTTAATCGTAACTTTAAAAACTACTTATTAGGATGTAGGGGTAATCAGTGCATTTCGTGAAAAACATTAATCACAAAAATTGCAATTTTGCTTAAAAGATGGCCAAATATTAAAAAAAAGGGATAATCGTTTTTAACTGTGTTAATAATGAACTGATGCATGGATAAAAAAGCGAAGGATATTAAGATAAATGTTATTACTTTTTGACATAGCTCTCAGAAATCTGATACATTTTACATTGTAAAATATATTTCAGTTAAACGTAGCTTTTGTCACTATAACTATTGTTAGTGAATAGAATCTTACCCTTTCATGTGTGTATTTACATTTCTTTAAAGTTTTATCATACTTATAAAGGTTGGTTGGTTGGTTGTATGAGGTTTTATGGCACAAAGTCCCTTTAGGGACATGCTGCGCCAAAAAAAGTTAAAAAAAATATCAAGAAGTGAAAAAAAAAGCAATGTAAGTAAAAGTAAAGAGAGCAGTGGGAAAAGTAATCTGGATGGGGTTCATACTTATAAAGGAATTGAAATGACATAAAATATTATGGTTATTTCGCATATTTTAATGTATATACTAATATTGAGTAATATAAATATTCCTAGTACTCGTCTAAAGAATAGAAGAAATACGATCGCTTTAAGTAAACTCATGCGGCAGAATCAATTTTGATACGATTAAATGTATTTTGTCAGGGTATAAATAACCCACATAATCGCAAGAATAGTAATTTAAAGCTCGTTCTTTATGTATGGATTTAATACATATATTATACTATGAAAAATAATTATATTTTGTCAAAATATTTTTGAAGAAATTTCATTAGCATTCATCGTAAATAACTCTTTCACAAAGCTATGTTTTTAAAGTTTATATAACCTACCTTTCTAATGTGTTAATTAAATAAAAATTGGGTGAAGCTTTAGCTTGTTCTACCGAAGTAGTATTGCAATTAAGAATTTTATTATTAACGTGGTAATTTCGTTTAAAATATTGTTACATCATGAAAAAACTTAACTTTAGATATTTTACTTACTATTTATTGTGCATTTATAAAACTATTTTTCTTGTTAATATAAATACTGCGTTAATAATGCGAATATTCTTTTGTTGATTTTATTGAAAAAGCAACCGTGACTAATAATAATAAATCATTATGTAAGTAGAAACAAAAGAGATTTAGAGCCAAATAGATTTTTTTTTTAAATCATGGACCATTGGATCATTTTGTTTAACTCTGAAAATGGATGATATCAGAAAATGTATCTTTATTTAAAAACTAGATTACTTAAAAATGAATTGATTCGTCATTCATACATTTTACAGTACGGTGTGATAGCATTAAAAACACGATGACACTTTGTTAATACGAGGCTACTCAAATCCTCGTCTAAAATCTAACAGTAGGTTAGAGCATTAATTGCTCAGTATATGGTCTTGCTTCACGTTGCTCTGCTTTTCTTGATTGCGGACCCAGAAATGAGGTGGTAAGAATGGAGTTAGACGAAATATATTAATGTTTAAATCCATATATTTCTTATCTTAATATGTTTGTATTCTATGATGGAAATTTCATAAATATTAAAATTTAGTGTACACAGACATTGACTACAAAGATGTCTACCATTGTAGAAGATATACGTGTGTCTATTGATTAAGTAATGTGTAATACACTTGGGTATCATTGCGAATCTACTTCTTGTGACAAGAAGAAAAAAACAACAAAATAGAGTTCGTTTGTTTTTAAACAAATCTGCACTTGGTATTCAAAATTTATTAAAATCGTGTTCCTTCAACAATACCGTAAACAAATATCAACGTCCTTGCACTATAATTTAATCAAACAACTTATCTTCGAAATGAAGTACACCTCTACAAATAAGAAAAAAAATTGAGAAAAACTCACACAATAGTCAGAAAATTTACCGTTTTATTCGGCTTGTTTACAAAGGATCATGTCTTAACTCCTAGTATATGTTGCTTGAGACCATTTTGTCAATTTTTTAGTGCTAAAGTACTAACATTATGACATTTGTATTTATATAATTATTATTATTTTTTTTATTCACTGGTTTAAAGTTTTGTTCATAAATTAGACGTTATTTAATATATATACAGTTTCGATTTTTTATTTGACTATTACTTAAAATATATATAATTATCAGAGACATCCTAGACTGTAAAAAAATATGTACTAGGGGTTGAATTAACTTCTGGTGCTACAGTAGCTGAGACCATTAGATTGTGAAATCATGCTCCACCATTTGGAGCTCCGATTAAAACAGAGCACCAAATTTTGGAACAAATTTTTAGCATATTATTTTTGCAGCACTACAGTACCAAAAGTAGGTTCGATCGAGCACGAAATTTTTAATAGTGTATAAGAAGAATAACATGTATCTAAGTTTAAAAACCTAAATGCAATTCGAATATTAATGAATAAATTTACTGTATACCGATTTACTTACATTGATTAATCTGAAACAAAATTATTGCAAAATTTTATATTATCTATGTCGAATTATTTTATGCAAAAAGAAAATAATTTATATGTTAAACACACGTTTAGAAACATCAATTGTCTTACTATCTTGGATCACAATTACTTCTGCAGAGAATCATATAAAAACACTTTTTGTGCATTAACGAAATCACTGATCAAAATTTTCTCTGTTTTTAATTTGTTTTAACAGTAGACAAGATTATAAATGGTAACATGATACATGTTTACATACAAACTATGCAGATTTTTTTAATAAAACTCTTAGTATAATTAAACGCTACTGCATTTTTTTTTACTGAAAGACACTAATATATTTTTAAATTATATTACTAAAGTGATACATAGGAGTAGAGTAATTTTATTTTATCTTTTTTCAGTTTCATTAAAATAAAATAATAAAATGCGTTTTAATGAATATGCAACACGTATTTTAATAATCTGCAACATACGTAAATAATTCTAAATTTCACGTCATATTTTTCATTAAGCGTCAGTAAAGAAAGGGAAATTTATTGATGCAAAGCCTTTAACATAAATATGCGAAATCATCGTAGTTACTCCAAGATGCATGCCAATTTTGATCGATGATTACACATTTTACTCCGTGTGCTATAAAAACTTTCAGCAGGTATTTCTACAAAAGCGAAAATTCGAAGCACTTTATCATTCATAAATCATACAACGGACAGAATATCTCGCCTTTCTCGATTTATTTTCAACATGATGTGGTGCAATACAGACTGTTTTACTGAATATTTTTATGCAAACTAAGCATTGTTTAAAAGCGTTCGCTATTTAATGTTGCTGAATTATTTTCAAAATAAATACCAATAAATTTTCGAAAATGTATATTGAAGTTATTGCGCGCATTTAAATTAACTGCTAATCTTTACCACATACTTTTCATTTTTAATCAGACCCTGCGAGAATTTTCTCATAAGTTCAATTAAAAAAATATCTACACATTTGACAAAACATTTTTACAGGTGGAGATAATTGTGTTAACGCATTTATTTTAAAACATGTCATTAAAAAAGAAAAAATATATAATTCTGCGGCCCGTAAAATAAATATACGAAAGTCATTGTTTCTGACAGATATAGTAACACAAAGAGACTTGGCAAATTTAGTCGATGATTAAGCATTTCACTATAATTATAACTTTTAGCATGCATTTCTGATGAAACTGATGAAGAAAACTATTAACATTAACCATGCGACTGCTATAATTTCTCAGTTTTTTTGAAAATAGGCAAAATAATAAATTAAAACTTTCTAAATATATCGATAGTTACTATGTAATAAATTGATAAAAGCGTAAATTAATCCAATGTTACTGAAATTTGTTTAAGAAAGATACTGATATGTTTGTTTTATAAAATTATTAATTAGGCGAATGAGTACATAAATACTAGCCGCACGTTTTATCTATTTCCATTTTATCAAAAATAGGTGAAAATTCTCTCGTATTTACGATTAAAATAAATATGAGCCGTTTTATTATGATTGTTTATAGGGCGAGGAAATTCTTTAAATGATAATTAAATAAGAGGATTGAACTTTGTTTTTGTAAAATAAGAATAAATGAACAACGTAAAAAATAGCATAAATAAAAAAAATGTATGAAAATGACATACAGCTTTTTTTAGCTTCTAAGACTGCATCATCAGTGCCAAGGTTAAAAACAGATGTAAGTGTTTAGACAATATCAATATTCAAGGGTTTCCACTCGCGACCAAGGTGGAATGGCGATGAGTGTTGAAAAGCTAATAGCAGAGTCCGAAGGCCCCACGTGACGTTGATGACTAATGAGAAGCGTTCAACCAGTCTGGACAAGTTGAAGCAGGGAGATGAAAAAAAGGGGGCGGGGGGTAAAGAGAGTGAATTAAAGGAAAGGTAGCCAACTGTTTGAAAAAATTGGTCTACTGGACATATCATTAACAAAGTTGTTTGAATTCTTCCATATATTATAAGCTTCGCAAAAATCCAGATCGTAAATCGATGAGCATGAAATCTGAAATCAAACATGTTCTTTATAGTCCTGAAGATCCAGAAGAATGCTGTAAGTATCTCTCTAGATATTCGACAAGAAGCTTAAAAATCGAAAGTGCCCTGTGACTTTTGGCCACAAAGTGTATGTCACTCTGGCATGTTACATGGCAAACATTTTACAAAATTTCGTTAGAAAAAGTGCTTAGTTTAAAAAATATAATAACATAAATAACCCAAGACGTGGGCGGCGTACTGTATGCCGCAATCGGTTTTTAAAATATAACTTTTAATGATATCCTTGTTTAATGCAATGATCAGTAGTAGTATTTCAGTAATAAAAATTAAATAAAAAAACTAATTTAATTATAATTAATATAACATGGAAAGTGTGTAATAATATAAAGCTTCTGGTGGCGTACTCCATGCGCAAACGCTCTTAAAATTCTAAATATCAACTTTGATGCCAAAGGGGAATAGTGTCTAATGTCTAGCAATAGACATCAAATTGACAAAAAAAAAATAGAAAAACATAGAATATATTACACAAATATAAGGACGGCATTGTTCGCTATTTACAAATAAACATAAAAAAAAACAGTGATAAAAAATGCGAACTTCAACTTTAAATATTCGTCGAACATTAAAGGGACTTTGGGAAGAGAAGAAATGAAGCGCAACTGTTAAATGTGGAATTATATTAGATTTTAAACTTCTTATTCATTCAGTTGCGCACTTATTAAAGGTTAAACTTAACCTTCTAGTTATTTTGTAAATACATATTTTATAACTTTTTTAATTTTAAATTGAGAAATAAAGGAGGGAAAAATTTTTTTCAATGAGATATCTTATGAACAGGCACATTTATTAATGATTTCAAATGATTATTTATTTGGAACATTTCTTCTATTCAGTTTATTGCATTGTTCCCGTGATAATGTTTTCTTACTAGATAATGTTTTTCTAGACTCTATAAGAACATATTTTAGAAGCATTTTTTGAGCAGATGTATTCCTCTTTAATTAAAATGTTAGCGGAGGACATTTCAATCAGCACTTATTGTATTTTATGGTTTTCTTTTACTGGGCTTTTCATCAATTAATTCTATGATAGATTTTTTTCGATCTCCGTTATTAATTTAATGAGATGCATAGTTCATGTGATTAACACTGTGTTGAAATCTTGAACAGCAACATCAACACTTCTAATCTTCTATATGTAACATAAAAAAAAACAAATAACTCATTAGCAAACATATTGAAGACAGCGTTTAATCTGAAAATAAAGTCTCAATATTTCATGAATAATTTAAAATGTTATGATGGTTAGTTTTGGTAGATGTGAGTCTTTCTTCTTATTTTATCATGATATCCACAGTTGAATAAATTTTCCCCAATAGAGTGGGAAGCATCTAGGTCAGGATTCCGATCCGGAGCATTTACTATAACCGCAAGTGCTCTACCACTGAAATACCCAGATAATATCCAGCCTGATACTGTTCATTCAATTGTTGGTATCATCAGATTTGCGAACTGCAACAGCTTACAGACGAAAACACGTTACACATGGAAACTCCATTACTCCATGGAAATTAATTACACAAATGCTATTTCAACCCGAATTACTCGATTCTACCACCTACATTGAGTCTAGCAATTCAGGTTGAAATTGCATTTGTATGATATTTATACACACATACAAAAAAATTATTTCTCCAAACGTTGGGCTTTTTGATTTGTAAAGACTATTAAAAAAGATTAATTGTCACCGATAATACAGTAAAACCTAAAATATGCTAAGTTGGTATCGCAAGGGATCCCTCCCCCTCCCCCTAAAAATAACTCCGTTTCATCCAGTTTCAGTCTTATCAATTATAGTAGTATGATTCTCTTTACGTGACTATGAAATGATGTAAGAAAATGATTAAGGATAAATTTCGTTCAAGACATGTTCCTGTTTAAAACGTTTAACCGTATTACTAAGCTAAATGTCGGTTGCTCCTTACAACTCACTCACGTTATTGTACTTAAAATTAATGTTCAAAATATGGATCCAATTTTTGGAAATGTGATATTGTGCAATATTCAATGACCTACGGAATGAAGGGTCAATAAATATTGTGATAAATTTAATTATCAAAAAAAATATACATTCTTACACTCGGTAGCTGTTGGATTGATATGAAATCCAAAACAATTTCACAAGATTATTGAATTCTATGAGCATAGGATCTGACATAGTGTTATGAGTACTTTTATGTAATGTACTTCATGATTTGGTTAAGGACACAGGGTATTTCATGTATTTCTGATAAGCATATTATTTCTTGGCTTTTTCATTAAAAATGTCTAATATAAGTATGTTTTTTCACTACTCATTTTTATGACTGTTTTATTGCAGTAATTATTAATTTTGAAAATAGAAAAGTAAGTGAGAATAATTCGATGTGATTTCTACTTTAATAATGTAAACTTTCCCTTTTATATAATTAAATCCTTTTGGTACCATAATATTTTTTATAATATTTTTCTACAATTTAAAGTGTTTTTGAATGTTCTTTAAATTTTTACACGATATAAATGTAAAACATAGTAATAAAGATATCACTTTAAGCTTTTTATCTTCAATACTAGAATTTTTTAGAATTGATTTCTTTTAATTTTTACTGGATATAAATATTGAAACTAATATGACAGATATCAATGATATTTTGTCTACAGCATTAAGATATTTTAGAATTTAACAAAAATTGTATATCGTATAAAAGTATAAAATAACGTGTAGATATCGTTTATTTAATAGTAAGTCAAATATTTAACGATTGTTATATGAGAAAGCATCTTTTACAATTATTTAAGTTATTTTAATAAAATAAAATAAACATGAAAAGTGCTAAGATATACTTTTAAAGCGAAAAGAATTTATTACATAAGGTATTTAAGTATTTTATTTTTACTTTATGGGTGAAGATATACTTAAAACTGAATTATTGTGTGTTACAACCTGTTAAGTTGTTTGATATTTATATTTGAAAGATTAACTATTAAAACAAAGTTAAATCTAAGCCCTTATTCAGTAATAAAATATAAACTATTCAACAGTGAAATCTATATTAAAATTAGACATGAAGTTAACACATCCTTTATTCCAGAATTTTCAATCAAAAGTAGCTTTTGGAAAGTATAATTTGTCTCTGAATATCAAGTAGATACAGACAAACTTTTCCTGAAATTCTCTAGCGCCTTCAAAACATGTTTCTATATTAGTACTTCAAAAAGGCATGTAAGTTATTATTTCATGCTTACTTTAGAAAGTTTTTACTCAAATTATATATTAATTTACTTCAATGACTTTATTTTGTAGTTAATCTTTCAAAATTACATATTAGAATATGAACAGGTATAACATAACATTACCGTTTTAAAAGTTTCGGGATTAATTTCATTTTAACAACTTTAATTTTGACTGCATAAAAAAAAGATGTGTTTTCGTCTATATTTACGTAGTTCTGAAATATGTTACAAAAAATTAAACATAATGAATTAACATAAAAAATATTTAAAGACCTTAAAGCTTCTGCATGGAAATGTTTAAAATGTTCAAGTTGTATATTTTAATTTATATCCATGTTTTTATTTTGCATTCCTATAAAATATCCCAATCTAGAAAGCATTTCTTTTGTAAGAAAAAGTTTATTTTTGTATAATGCCATATGATGATATAAATACCATTTAGATTTTAATTGTACACCAACATAAATTAAAATTCCACTGGAATGCCGAAATTTTACGGTAACTTTGTCTTATGTGATAAATAATCGAGTACAAGAAGAAGATGTTAGAAATTATGTTATAAATCATATTCAAATAATAACACATGAAAAGTAAAGTTCAACAGAGAATCAACAGAAAACAAAACATTTTATTGTGTTTCACAAATTTTCCACGTCACACACGAAGACACGTTGCATGCGGCAGATAGGGTATAGCACTGAATAATAAAATGTTTTACTTTCTATTGCTTCTCTGTCCTTTATTGGTTGTTTTCATTTTTCTTCTTAGTCTCTCTAGCGCCAGCAATTTTCGTGTTATAGGTACCGTTTCTACATTTTTTATGTTTATTCACTATGAAGATCACATTCCAATAAAAAAATAGCTTAAAAAATAGCTAAAAAATAAAACTTGTTGCCATTTGAAATTTTCAAAATTTTGTCACTGTAACCGTAACTGTTAGAGTTTAACTGTTGTTTTTCATACGATTCTTGAGAGCATACCTCATAATACTTAAAACCAAAATTTCAGTCAGTTTCTGTGAACGGTGTGATAGTTAAGGACTCATATATCGGGATAGTTTTTTTTTTATAATCACCCTGTATTTGCATAATATCTCAGCATTAATTTAATAAAGGACGGATATCGTTTCCGGAACGATAGTTTATTTTACAGCAATGCTTTTCTTTAATTCTAACTTATCTTTTATATAAAAAAATATCTAATTTATCGAATGATTTATACGATTTCGTCCAAAAAATCTAGTTTTTAACCATTGGGGTCTTTCCAACCAAAATTGTACCACTTTGTACCCCTTTGAACCACTTTGATTCAGGAATTTTCAAAGCTTTAGTGAGTAGGTCGGAGGTATTATCTTTTTTAGGACAGTCAAACAGATTAAGTGAATTACTAAGATTTTTTACTTCTCTTATTAGGTTTTTGACAATTACTTGAAATTTATCTAAATCCCTTGTAATCAAGTAGCAAATAATAGTAGAGTCATCCCAAAAATAGCAATACAGAGGATAAAATAAATCTTCAGAAATTTTCTAATAAAGTCTAGCAGACAAAAAGGTCCTAACCTTCTTTAAAATGGTGTGTTAAGTTCAAAGAATATATAGACAGAGGTATATAATTTTTTGAAAGGAGCAACTCTAGTTATTGCTGCCATAAAACTGGTAATAATCTGCTTTGTTTTTTAATACATTTCTGAGGTATACGACCTTTCCGAATGCTATTTTTAAAGCATCTGAAAAACTATGCAATTCAAAATAATAAATTTCTCCGGTTGTAATACTAGTCAAATAATATCTGGGAACTTGAATACTATTCAGCCCTTTTATTTAATGGATTCATTCATTCTATAAAATGTGGACTGGCTTGTGCCTATTTTCATAACAGTCAAGATTGAAACACCAAACTTGTTGAATTAAAAATTTATTCGAACAATATAAGGACATAGAAACCGAACTGAGTCAAAAATGCGATGAACAGTCTGCAATAGTTTAGTGCCAAGTTTGCTTAAAGGAAAAAATACAGTTTTTGAAAGTTAGAGGGAAACCTATTCCTGTTTGTGTGAAAACACTTAAAGGCTTGACAGGTACCAACTGTTAATTACTGAGATTTACATTATCATAAACTTTATCAACATGTAAGCCACATGCTTCCTACTTTTCACGTAGTTCAGTTGTTTTCCATTCCTAAAAGACATACTGGCATATTTCATAGGTTTCTGAAGTTATTTTTAAAGCTTTAATAATATTAGGCTGGTTTTTAACAAAATCATCATTATATAACGTTTTGTTTAAAATTATGAGAGATCCAAGTAACGAGTTTACATTCTTTGGAGGTGATGCTTGATAGCTGATGTTAGCAGAAAGCGAACTGACTTCACACCAAAATAAATTCTGGTCAATGTGAAGCTCTTAAATTACTTATCTGAATTTTCAACCCATGGATCAACATCCCAAATCAATCTTGTAAAATCTATATCTTCCTTTAATAGTAAAAGATCGTTTCTAAAATCTGTTCTTAATTTATATATTTTTTGTATATGTCACTTCTCGATTATTATTCAGAAATTATTTCAAATTCGATTTTTATGGAAACATCAATTTGTACCGATCATCTATTAAAAGAATTTTTGACTGAAAATCAGTAATAATTTCTTCGTTAACATTACTCGAATTCCATTCCTAAACATTCTAATTTCCAAAAATGTTTTATTTGATACGATGTATATTTTTCTTAGACTATAATTTTTATGCTAAACAATTCATTGGCTGACTCCATATAACCCCGGAAGTACTCGCCTAAAAGGTTTTCAGTAGCTAACAGTTTATCATTTAGTCTCTTAATACTACCAGTAATACCAATAATTTACAATACCAATTTGTAATACCAATAATTACCAATACTACCAATATTATATTTTTTCAGTCAGAGCAAACACTGAAATATTATTGTTATTATACTGATGACGATGAGCTAGTTGTAAAAATATTAATTTATTATATATTTTACAAATGTATCGCTCCGGTGCATTGAGCTCCATGAATAACAGGAGTTCAGAATCAGCGGTCAGTAGCATGCAAGGCAAATGAAGCTTGCAAGGCAAAAGTAAAAAGTAGTCCGCGTGGTGAATGTCAGATATTAGTATTCTCATTTACTATTATCGTAATTTATGCTTTTATAATTAATCTATGCTTATCTAATTCATAAATAATTCATTAATCATGTAAGAGAATGCAATAGACAACATGTTTTGCCATTAATACGAGCTAAAATTATCGTCACTGTATCCTTCCGAACTGACCGCTGGAAATCATGTTGGGCATTAGGAAGACAGATCTCCTGTTATATTTGAAGCTCAGTGCTCCGGTGTGGGTAATTTAGCCGCTGAAATTTAAATTATTTCGAGAGCTTCAACTTCAATAATTAAGGATGATTTATCTGTATTCTCTAGTTTGGGTTTTACTGGTAAGTTTTCTTAGTTGCCATTTCTACTCTTTAGTTTCCGTAACTTTCGATTTTTTTTATTATAACAAAACAGGTATTTTCAAAATATGTTGAAATACGAATTTTATTTTGTGCATTATTAAAGAAACTATTCCCGCAATGTGATACGGATACGACACTTTTATCAATATTTACTTTCGAATCATTTACAAGTGGAAAACAAATGGCCCTACTATGTTTCTTATTACAGTTACCACACATATTCTTTTTTCACAGTCATTTTTTTTTCTATGCGTACAGTGTAAGCATAAAACATCTTCCCTGAATATTTCTTTTTCCTTATCTACAGTTAAATGTTCACACATTTCACAATTATGATCAATGCTGATGCAAACTAAATACGAATCCTTATTTACAGAAGTTATTAATCTAGTAGCTGAAACGTTATTTCGTATACATTCCTCCGCTGTACATAGTTATTTTGATTTATACTTTGATGGGTTATGCATAAATTTTGATAGGTATTTTAATTTTATTATCATTAAAAAATTATTTTTTAACATCTAAATCACAGATGTTTAACTCCCTTTCTCTATTGTGAATATCATTTTAAAGAAATGGTATTATCTAAATTACAGTTTTCATTTTAATTTAGATTTACATTAAATTATAATGTCAAACCATCAATATTAACTCGGGTAAGGGCAGGTAAACACAATATATGTATCGGGCGTTACACCTAGTGACTCTAAACTTAAAATTTGTACCCGACGCTTATCATATAATGTTTTTTAAAAACTTGATGCCAGAGAAAGTTTGAAGCAATCCTTATTTAGTAAATTATTTACGTGTGCAGGTATATTACGTCTACCACATTTCTCTTTCAAAAGTGATCTAGCAGCCGTATAATTATCTTCTGTCAAACTAAAACCATTAATTTAATTTGCAGCTATTTGAAAAACTTAACTTTTCAAGGTAATAAAATTTTCTGACACTTGTTAAATTCGGATTTTTATCTATAGCAGTTTCAAATTGATTCCGGAATTCTAGAAATTTATCAAGTTCACCAAAAGCCTTTTTAAACTGTAAATGTGAAAGCTTTACTTTTTGAATTCTGTAGTTGCATAACCTGCCCGTACTGAATCAATATTAATACCAAAAAAATATTTCCACTAAATCTTGATATTTTCATTAAATCTTTTATGTATAATATCTTGAGTGTTTTATATTTATTATTTAATTTATCAATCAGTTCCTCTAAATATTCTATTGAATATTCTGTATTAGTTAAACAACCGACAGTTTGATCAAATATTTTATTTAAGGCGTATTATTCATCTCCATCTGCTTAGTTTTATTTATTTTTCAAGGAAAACAGAATGAGAAAAGGACTCATAAATTTTAATTCGAAACAAAAACAAATTTCTTTTTATTCCGTATTCACATTTTAAATCGTAGAATCAGAAATGTCCCTTGAACTAAGTACCAAAAGTGGTAGGGAATATTACATTGTAAAATAGCATTCAAACCAACTTTATCTAAAATTTACGGATATTGAAGCCTAGTCTAGCATACTTATCAAACTCCAAGCGTTAGTTCAGTGTATTATTCTAGAAATAATATTTTAAAAACACAAACATTATTTAAGCATAAAATAAATCTATTAACACCGATGAAACGACGTAAAACGTCTAAAAATCTACATTTCAACAAAGAAAAAGAAATATTCTTTTTCAGTTCAAAAACTTATCAAGAGACTTCAAAAAGCTCATGCGCTGGTTAAGTAGTTTTATTTACGAATCAGCTGGAATATATCTAATGGTCTAATGCTTTATTTGAAACAATATATATGATGCGCTCTATTTCTCATATACATATAAATAAAAATGTTAAATGATAAAGAAAACTTTAATTTCATTGCTTGGAAAATATCGAAATAAGATGTTTTGGAATTTAATTATAATCGCTGCAATGAAGATATATAATGTCTAAAGAATATGAAAGATTGCAGAATTTCTTACGTATTTAAGAACAAGTCAAAGTAAAAATACGTTTATCGGCAGAAGTGCCACGGACAATCACTGACACAATATTAAATATTAACTCTCATTACATACTCTCAGCTTGTAAAAATTAAAAACAACCGTATCCATGATTCGGAAAATAAGTCCGATTTTTTTTTAACTTGAATAGAATTTATCTAAACATCTAACTAAGTAAATCAATACATGGAAAAAATTAAAATCGGATTCACATTTCCATTTAAAACTCATGTAAGCAACGCACAGTTTATTATTATTAAAACATAAAGTTAAGCAATCTCACTCTGCCAATCATTATCTGAAACGCATTCTGCATGTGCCCTGAAGATGTACATAATGGGCATACTTAACTTTATTTTCTTAAATAAATTGTACCTTGCTTAGATGTCTTAGTTCTATTAGAAAATATGTATTTAACTTTCAGTAGCACACTTCTGCATGAAGTAACTACCTTATTTAATCTAGTAATTGGATATAAATAAGTACATTACAATACTTCCAATAAAGTTAATGTTACGTGTAAAAATAAATCGAGGACGTTCAACGACTTTATAATTGGCTTTTTCACCAATATTGCATACCGTTTCCGAAATATGAAAGCTAATTCCACAAATTAACGCTAGGAACGCTGAGAGGCATCTCTTTGCTTAGCTGCAATCCACTACATAGACATCCAGTTCATAATCTATACTAATATTACAAAGGAGTAAAGATTGTTTGTTTGTTTGTTGGGGGTAATCTCTGGAACTACCGAACCGATTTCAAAAGTGATGGTGACAAATTGATGGTGACAACCCCTGCTCCAACATAGGCTATATTTTATGTCGGTGCCACTAACCCCAGGGGGTGCAGGAGCAAAAAATATTCTAAAATTGCGATTCTTTAGCTATCACACTGGCTGTCAAGCCCTAAGAGCTTGCGAGCCGGTTCTGTATGTATGTATGTATGTACGTACGTAATGCGATAACTCTTCATAGAAATATCCGTTTTCTTTCAAATTTTGTTTATAGGTTCACTGTGTTAAGACGCTTCCCTAATTAGTTTTCGGGATTGATTGGTTAAGTATAAAGTGGGGAACGGGGGGGGGATAATCCCCCCCTTTATTTATATAAATGGGTTTTTCATGCAGAATTATTCCTTTTTCCTTAAAATTTTGTTTATAGGTTTACTGTGTTAAGGCGCTTCCCTGATTAGTTTTGGGGATTGATTGGTTAAGTATAAAGGGGGGAACGGGGGGGGTAATCCCCACCTTAATTTATATAAATGGGTTGTTCATGCAGAATTATCCCATTTCCTTCAAATTTTGGTTAAAGGTTTACTGTGTTAAGACGCTGCCCTAATTAGTTTTCGGGATAGATTGGTTAAGTATACAGGGGGGAACGGGGGGGGATAATCCCCCCCCTTAATTTATATAAATGGGTTTTTCATGCAGAATTATTCCGTTTTCCTTCAAATTTTGTTTATAGGTTCACTGTGTTAAGGCGCTTCCCTGATTAGTTTTCGGGATTGATTCGTTAAGTATAAAGGAGGGGGTGAAGGGGGGTGGTAATCCCCCCCTTAATATATTTAAATGGGATTTTCATGCAGAATTATTCTATTTGCTTCAAAATTTATTTATATTTTCATTGGGTTAAGACGCTTCCCTAATTAGTTTTCGGGATTGATTGGTTAAGTATAAAGGGGGGAACGGGGGGATAATCCCCCCTTAATTTATATAAATGGTTTTTTCATGCAGAATTATCCGATTTTCTTCAAATTTTGTATATATATTCATTGTAATTAGAGATTTACCTAATTAGTTTAAGGGGTTCATTAGTTAATTATGGGGGGGGTAACGGGGGGATGACCCCCCCACCTTAATATATTGTTTATTTCTTTATTTTTCGATGGGCTTATTTCAAATTCTTGGAAGCAAGAGTATAATATACAATTAGTGTGAATAGCTGTGAACTCAAGGCCCTCAGTTTAACTGGGCAGTTTTATTTTTATTTTTTATACTGAAGGAGCTAGAAATTTGAAATTTGTCATTGTAGTTACTTATAAGATGTAAACGCTCTCTAAGAACAAAATAAAAAAGAAATTGAAATTTAAAAGGGTGAAATGAGCTAAAAGCGTTCTAAAAACAGTCTAAATTACAATTTCTATGAAATCTCTGGAACTGCAGAACCGATTTCAAAAGTAATGGTGGCAAATTGATGGGGACAATCCCTACTCCAACATAGGCTATATTTTATGTCGGTGCCATTAACATCAATGGGGTGCAGGATCGAAAAATGTTCGAAAATTGCGACTTTTTTATACTGAAGGGGCAAGAAATTTGAAATTTAGCATTGTAGTTACTTATAAGATGTAAATGCTCTCTAAGAATAAATTTTTAAAAAAATCGAAATTTAAATGGGTGAAATGAGCGAAAAGCCTTCTGAAGTCATTCTAAATTACAATTTCTATGGAATCTCTGGAACCACGGAAGTGATGGTGGCAAATTGGTGGTGACAATCCCTGCTCCAACAGCCTCTTTAATAAAAAACTATGCGTTGCTGACGACTGGGTTTTTCGCTAATTGTTGCACCAGATTAATCTCGGAAAATGAAACATTTGAAGTTACTGAAAAAAATGATAGCTCAAAAAGTATTTGTCAGAAAATTGTTAGACAAACTGCGTTTGAAAGGTAAAAAATTGTATTTTTCTTGATATAAATTTCAAATCTAATGATTATGCCGTTTTTCAAATATTGAATTTCAAAAATTACCAAATTTTCCAATGGAGTACCATAGCGAAACCTTCATGCGTAAAAAGATAATGATAAGGGCGACGTGTCCTGACGTGTATATTGGCTATAGCACGAGTCACAAATTATAGTAGCCTTATTATTCTGTTAAAATATAAAAGTTATTTATGAAATGTCAATATTTTGTTTGATTAAAGGTTCGTTAAAAGAAATTGACCAGCGTAGCGGGCATAGCTTGCTAGTAGTATATAACTTGGTTCACCAGTTATTTTAGGCGAAACAAAATTAAGGAATCACTCTGTATAACACGTTTTAATTTTAGTTATGTAATTCAGTTACCAAAAAGTTGCTTTTTTGGCTTAAAAATTTCCAAATTTTGAGCAAAGTATAAGAAACGGCATTATATTATAAATGTAAGCTATGCCATTGAATGTTTACATTACACAACATATTTTTATTCTTATTTTGTGAAAGTGTAAGTACAGACAGACTATTTTATTGGAACAATAACTAAAAGAAATAAAACAATAAAGAAATTCATTAGATTTTACTTACCCATCATACGTAGTATAGAGTAAATCTTGTAATCGTTTTGAGAATAGAAAAAATTTTGACGGATTTACACGTTTCAGACACTGGAGATTCTGAAAAACATATTTTGAGAAAAACAAAATTGCCGTCCGTCTGTCTGTGTGTGTGTCTGTTTGTCTGCGTCTGTGTGTCTGTTTGTCTGCGTCTGTGTGTCTGTGTGCCTGTAAACGCTCTATCTACCGAACAAATTGAGATAGAGACATGAAATTTGGTATGTATTTAGTATGTAATAATGGGAAGAAGCTTATTGAATTTCAGTAACCTCTATTATCCGGAACTATTTTTTTCGGACTCTCGAAATATTTGTTCTGATAAAAGGTATATAATTTTTTTTGAAATTGTTTATTTTAAGGAGTGAATAAAAAAGACAATAAAAATATAAATTTTGCATAAAGAGCGAAGTCGATCGGATAATGAGTTGCCGAGATATTTGTAATCCTATTTCCACACTCTTCGATTTTTCATGACCCGGTATTTTATTAAAATTTCAATTCAAAGATATATTTTAATTGGAAATGAGGCGCTTAATCCGACGCAGGAAACCGTTAGTTAGTAGCATTATCAATTTTAGAGTTATAAGGATGTTTCTTTTACGCAATTCAGTAATAGAGCATTTAAAGTGTATGACATCATCAAGCCACGATTTTATTCGAATTGCAATGCCTTTTATAAATAGTTTACACATGTTTTATTTTCATATTTTATATTATGCATATCCATGATGGGTAAGTATTACTGTGGCCCCCAATGACTAGTTTCTTTAATTTTCAAATGTTCTTGGAACTTTGTAAATATTTTGTATTCTTATCCGATGAATGTTCTTAGGTTTGCCTCCTCACAACTTCATATAATTTCTATTGCACGTGTAATATTAGATTTGAAATATTACATAAGTAATAAAACGCATATGCTTTCATTGCATAGAATAAAAAAGCCTAATTTCTTCGCAGAGGATCATAATAAATGTATTTTTTTCTCCTCATTAATCAGAATGTACAGAGAAACATATTCCCGTGTGACGACATCCAAATTACAGACTTCTTCTTTTACAAAACCATTTATCTACTTAATTACCTTTTAGTTGCTTTTTTTCCTCATGGAAAAACTTATGGAGCAGTTAGAAAGTTCGTTAAATTATAGATCACTGATAATACATCATTTTAAGATGTTAACCTTATGATACGGAAAAAAAAATCCTGCGTACTAAACATTTTTATTTTTCAAAACGTAATTGAACATAGTTTAAAAAATCATGTGTTTGCATTGTTTACAGAATTAATAATGATACTGCACGTTAAAATAGGATTTTCTCCTTGAATACAACGTTTTAATGATTAGAATATTCGAGACTATAGTAAGTATTTATATGTTACAATAAAATTTTATATTTAGGAATTGTTTAAACTAATTGTAAATATACCCATAAGTTTACGAACTATTTGTAATAGCTTTCATGTTCGTTTGTAGACTTTTTCCTAGGTTTGTCCTATTTGTATTCTACACCTTTAACAATAACATAATCTAACACTGACAATAATAACTAAACAATAATCGCACTGTTAAAAATTTGCAGCAAAGTGTCCAGTATTTGACCGTTTTTATAGGAAATGGTTACATAACCATAATTTAACTCTATTCCGTCGATAATATGGTCAGAATAGAGTTAAATTACGGTTATATAACAGTTTTCTATAACAACGGTCAGACGACTGGACAGTTTGCTGCCATCTTTTAACAGTGTGCGGTATATTTCTATTAAATACAAATTACAAGAACTTAAATATATCAGAAAAATATATACAAAATATTTTGGTTCGAATAATAATAATAAAAAAAAAAAAACTCTAGTTTGAATATTCTATTTTTTTTTGCTTTATTTACTATTTAAAAAAATCTATCACATGTAAAGGAAGTGCCTTTAATTTATTTAAAAAAAGGAAATTTTAAGAATTATTAAAATGTTTGGCATGTAAAATTTAATCCTAGTGCCTTCAAAAACCAGTACTTAAGTTTCTATAAAAGGTATGGTCTTAAAGACACTAATGTAATAATATATCGATATATAATAATAATATTTTGAAGTATGATCAACTAAAAGAGATTATAAAGCTCATTTATTACTATCAGTCATTTTCTGACACGAAGAAAATTTCATATCTTTATGTGTAGTTACTATTCATGACAGTAGGAAAAGGAGAGAAAAAACTGTATTTAATATACAGCATTGGTTTATAAGTTACAGTGTTGTATTATTTGTAATGTTGAATAAATATAAATTCTAGAATCACTGGAATTTGTATTAATTTATCTGTCTAAAATATATAACGAAATATTTGCATTTAATTAAAAAATTGCTTTTGAAAAGTAACAAAAATACATTTGTAATAAACACGACATATTCATATTTTTCTAAACAAACAGAATGAATGATACAGTTTTGTGTTTCTACAATAATAATATTTTTCAGAACCCACATGATTGTTTATGAATAAATTCGAAACCTTTATAAAATGATTCTAAAAACCAGTCTTTATAGTTTTCTGCTTTCATAAAACGTTTAAAAAATATATGGTTGCATTCACATTATACAAATTAAATTTTACTGCATTTGAAAGAGTAAAAGTCAAACTTCTCCTTCTTATTTGAACGGTATTATATTTCCAATTATCTAAAAACTGAATTTTCATTTTATGGTATACATTTTCAAAATACATTATTTTAATTCAGTTGACAAATTCACCGATGTAAGACAATTGATAGGGGGGTATACTTCCAAATAAAGGATTTCAAGCTTGTCTTTTAGTACATATTTTTGTCTTTTGCGACATATTGTTATCAGTTTGTATTTGTTTGTATAATTTTTTTAAATTATATTATTGATATTTTTTTTAAATCCATAAAACATTCTAATTATAGTTTAAAGTAAAATTATTCTGTTATCAATCATTCCAATATTGATTAAAATTTAGATCACGCTAAACATGCCAATCCAGATTTATGTTTTGTGGCCTGTTAGCAAATGTAATGAGCTTGACGCCGAATTTAATTTCGCACTATTAAAATATTCTGACTGCATTCTTGATTGTTTATTAATGTCACTTTTTTAATTCAGTAAAAAGTGTATTCTATTGTCGTTAAATATAAAACGTTTTAACTACATATTAATTTGCAAGATTAAAGTTCAATTTGAATAATACTTAAAAATGTATATGCTGTACATGAAGAAGTGCATTATTCATTTAAAAGTAGCCAGAATGACAATACAAAGGACATGTACAGAATGAAATGGAAGATAAAAATTATAAATTTTACTGCAGTATAACTAATTTAGTTGAAATACTCATATATTTGTTTAAATGTGTTATTTATTTACAAAATGTGATTAGTTATATAATATAATTCAAATACAACATTTGCTAAATGGTACATACATTAAAATCGTGAATTTACAACCACAATTAAACATCAACGTTTCATTTCGCTTCTGCGAACGTCATCAGGATGTTACAAACAAGTCGAACATGTCAAAACATTTTGTTCTGTGATTTTTACATTTACTGATCACTATAATTCCGGGTAAAATTGAATGAAATGCATAATGTTTTATATTCATAATTGTTGAGTCTATTATAAAATAATAGAGTGATATAGAAAACCGTTTTGTGACGGTTACAGCATACTAGTTTATGATAAGATTATTTTAAAATTTCTTTAAATTGTTTAATTACAAGTTTTTTTTTTATGTGTGTATTTCGTTTCACTTTCATGAAGTATTTGACAATTACTGATTATTTTCAAGCTTTTCGAATTTTTAGCCCTTTTAAGTTTAATTTTATTTCAGTTATTCGCTGTTATACAAAATATGATTTACACGAACAGATGGTAAGGCTTGTGCAAAACAATTTATTTCACCACATCAAGGAATGTATCATTTTATAATGTTGAAGCCATTGAATTTTTTATTTATTTCAGTTGATAACAGGAATCTAAATTGGTGGTTTAAATTTGCCACCCGTGAAAAAAATTTAGATATTCTAAATATTATGTAACTATTTTACACTTACATAAAATATTTTTTCCCTAACTTTTTCTACAAATTTTATACTTTATACTTTGTCAAATTTGTAAATGCATTTTTTAACTATTCTAAATTTAAATCAATTTTTTTAATTCCATAAGCATTCTTCTTTAATTTTCAAGCATGATTATTTGATTAGTGATCATGACGACGTTGCCTTAGATAATTAAACAGACCAAAATCTTTATAAGAATAATCAAATTGATAATATGTATTTCAACATAAAACTTGAAATGTCTATCTGAACGATAAATTTATATCGCAGCAAGAAGACGACATACATTTTTTCCCCACTAAGATGCACTCCTATGCAAAACTACAATCCTAGGTGATCGTATATTATGTATGCATAAATAAATTAGAAATACATATATTTATGTTGTTAAGAATAGTTTGTTGCTCCACAGCTATCAAATATAAGCAATCATGAAACTTCAAAGAGCTGCGAACCCATTTCTGACCGAGAATTCAACATGATATCTCTTTCCTAGGGGACAATTCAAAATGTGTTCAGTTTGAGTACCATTTAGACAATGGATGGAGAGATTCTGAAATAACACAATTGTAAATGAAATTACCAACTTTACTAAATTACCAAATTTGAACCGTACGTGCACACAAAATATTATAATAAATTTAAAATTTCCTTTTCCAGAAAAGTTTGATCAAACTATCTAAACAGAACTATTGGAAATGTGGCAATAAATATTTTATTAAAAACAAATTGTGGGTTTTGGCTTTTTAAACTGAAAAACTTTTAATACCTATATTATAAAGCAAAAACATGAGTAAAGAGGACGTCATATTGACGGCGACAACGGTTTAATCCTATTTCAAGGCACCATTTGTCGCTTTTTAAACATGATGCCACATTGGCGATTTCTAAATTGTTTACTTACATTTATCATATTGTAACCCACAATAAGCAAGTGGTAAAATGTTGCCATTCTTAATTTTTAAATAGTTATACATAGGAAAAGTCATAGATTTAGTGATAAAAACGTAACTGAAAAATAGATTGCATTTATACGAGAGTAACAATGTAACGAATGTAAAATTTTATTCCTTCAAAACAATTTGGACAAAAGAATGATAATTTAAATACAGAATTATTAAATTAAACCATACACAGTTGATTTTTCTTAGATACTGCATTTATGAGTGAAATAAAATATTTTATTTGACAAATTTAATAAGATACATATGAAAAAGATAATATCAGCAGTAAAAAAACGTTTTTATACACATTTCATCGATATTACATAAAAGTTAACGATTACTGTGAAGTTAAAAAAAAAACGAAAATACACGAAATTCGTTAATGCCGCAATCATTTTACCGCACGTATGATCGCTTCGCGAACACGAAACCGAAAAAAAACATAACTGGATACAGCAACCTCGTCGTATCGGAATCCCAAGAAATACACGAAATTCGTTAATGCCGCGATCACTGTACCGCAAGTATGATCGCTTCGCGAACATGAAACTGTAAAAACATCGCTGGATACAGCAACCTCGTCGTATCGGAATCCCCAAAAATACACGAAGTTCGTTAATGCCGCAATCACTGTACCGCACGTATGATCGCTTTGCGAACATGAAACCGAAAAAAAAATCACTGGATACAGCAACCTCGTCGTATTGGAATCCCCCAAAATACACGAAATTCGTTAATGCCGCGATCACTGTACCGCACGTATGATCGCTTCGCGAAAATGAAACCGAAAAAAAAATCAATGGATACAGCAACCTCGTCGTATCGGAATCCCAAAAAATACACGAAATTCGTTAATGCCGCGATCACTGTACCGCACGTATGATCGCTTCGCGAACATGAAACCAAAAAAAAAAACATTACTGGATACAGCAACCTCGTCGTATCAAAATCCAAAAAAATATACGAAATTCGTTTATGCCGAGATCACTGTACCGCACGTATGATCGCTTCGCGAACATAAAACCGAAAAAAGACATCTCTGGATGCAGCAACCTCGTTGTATAGCGATCACAAAAAATACACAAAATTTGTAAATGCGGCGATCACTATACCGCATATATGATCGCTTCATGAACATGAGACTTCCATAAAAACTGCAGTCAATTAATTTTTATACTGTTCTAAAGTAACAAGAGTAATCACTCACAAACATAAAAAAAGAAGAAAAAATCAAGCTTTAAATAAACAAGCCGATGATGAAATTTTTTCAATGATTTTTTTCTTTTAATATCATGACATATCCATTTAATGGCGTAAGTGTATTTAATTTTATTAAAAAAATGTTTTAAATAAATAATAAATCATTAAACATCATTAAAATACAAATAAACATTGAATAAAGAATCACTTGATGACGTAACAAATACGTCATACGTAACAAACGCGTCATCACAAAAAAATATCATAGCTCAGCCTTTCCAACAATAAAAGAGCTACATCTGGCTGACTATCGACGATTTGGCAAGATTTCGCCAAATGGTGCCCTCAAATAGGAACCAACCGGCGACAACACATGAGCAATAAATTTTCATTTTACTGCAATTTGTTTAAATTCTAAACATTGTACATTTTTAATTTGTATACCCTCGAATAGGACAAAAATATTTGTTCCAGTGCAATTCGTATCTCAAATTACTTATTTTTTATGTTAATATTTACAAGATTGATAAAAAAAAAATATCGCTCTCGCGTGCAGCACAATTTGAAAATATTAACCTTTCTGTACTTAAAGCAATATAAATAGTCCAGCATTTGTTTCCGGATAATATTACATAACAGAAATAAAACTTAATCAATAAATGAATGAAATGGAAAAATAATATAATTAACCACAAATTTAACAGACATGAATCGAACTTAAAATACTGAAATTATCAGAATGAAAAAGGTGAAAATCAAATCAATAGGCATAAGTAATAACGCCTGCCTTGTGGAGAAATACCGCTCTTAGTGTACCGCTTTTAATAATTTTTTAAAATTGTAATATAAATATTAGATTGATTACATGTTCACAAAGAAAAATGCTTTCTGGTGTTCTTAGTGGGAAGTATAGAAAAATACTTAAATGAAAATATATATTAGAGATTTCAATACAAAAAAAACTGCTTTCACTTTTATTCTGAAACATGGGAAGCAAGTTACAGCAAAACGAATCCAACCCAAGCTTCCCAAGTAGGATGTTTTAGTTACTGTAAAAAATGGGTTTCTTCGTAGTGCCTGTTCTTTAACAATACCGAAATGCTCAGTATTCAGCATACGAAAACACTCGGATTGCATTCTGCATTTGAAACCCGCATCAAACGTAATATACACTAGTGTGCAAAACTTAAGCAACAAACACAAAATGCTAATTTCTGAACACGTGACTACTCAAAAGGAAATTCTATAAACACTAAGTGTATAAAGTGGGTACTACCCTAACAACACAGCCAGTAGATGTGAAGTCCCCTTGACATCACAAATGATCACAAGTGTCACAGTCACTACAACGAATTGAAATGTGATAACTTTCATTCGTCTCATTTATACTCGCATTTTGGTCACCCCACTGAAAAGTCATCATGAATGCTGCTTTGTGATGCGGCACCAGGTGACTTTACAATGAATTCCTTTTGTGACTCTCATGTTACTGTCATTTGGAGATTCCACTGTAAAGTCTTCATGATAGCTGTTTTGTGACTAGTTCCCAAGTAACAGAAAATGAAATCATCTGGTGACTTTTCACAAAAGAGTGCAATGGTGACTTCACACAGTACAATGTCGGTCACCTAAAAGTTACCATGCGACTTCATTGTGACGTTATTTTGTGACTCACCACAATGCAATGCTCAAAATGACTTCAAATAATTGAGTCTTCAAATGACAGTCACGTGATAATCACAAGGTGATTTCATTGTAATATCACCTGGTGACCCATCACAAAGCAACAGTCACAGTGACATTTCACTGGAGTCACCTTATAACAATAATTTGAGAGTAATAATAAGACGAGTGAAAAATCCCATATTTTGATTCACCGTAGTGACTGTGACATTTCTAACCATGTGTGACGTCAAGGATGCTTCACATCGACTGGTTGTGCTGTTAGGGTAGTACCTCTTTTCTACACTTGCTCTTTATAGAATTTCCTTTTGAGTACTCAAGTGTTCAGAAATTAGCATTTTGTGTATGTTGCTTAAGTTTTGCACACTAGTGTATTATAAGTTTTAAACACTTTTAAAAAACGTTTCAAATAATTTTTAATAAATGCATTTAAGAATAAAATTGTTGAAGACAGAGGGAGTTATACTTACTTTACCTTTTTAATTTTTATGTAAATGCTCTATAAACAAAATAAAAGAAAAAAATACTATCTATTTGACGTCACAGTACAGAATTCATTCTTCTAAAAACCTTTTACAAAAAATAAAATGCGCAGTTCTTTTTATTTTGTATAACTTCCGCTTTAGGGAAAATGACTTTCTATTTCACATTATTTTCAATTCAATAATTCGTAAAAAATCTTTCAGCCTGCCAAACCTAATGGCGCAGTGCTCATGAAAGAAAGCGTTTATTTTGATTGAACCGATCAAATGTCCGATAAACATAATATATATAGTTTATAAGAATGAAGTTTTGCTTTATTCTGTGTATATATTGATATTTATTTCAGGCGGTGAGATCTATCTAACTGCTAATTAATACTTTAATAAAAATACGTTTTCAATGTTAATTTTTTATTTACACGTTTGTTCATACATAATAGAAATCGAGTAATTGCTTATGAATGTTTATGAAACAGGATACATTTAAAATATAATTGAACTAAAAAAATATAAATGTTACCATTGTTTATAAGAAGATATATTGCAGTTACCATTTAAAAAGTTTGAAATTAACTTTATTATTAAAGCAACTTTATGTTGAATGCTGTGGTGAAACTATGAGTATTTTGATACATGACAGCATATAACATACTAAGAATAATTTAAAAATTATTAGAACGATGTAAAACATTGTATTAAGAATAAAATGTTAGAAATAAATTTCCAGATTGTGATTTGGATATTATTTGTTGCATGAAAGTAATTTTATATACATAACAAATGCATTAATGTATGTTTATTCACAAGATATTAGTATGCAAATATCGTATAAATACTAAATTTATTGACTTCTGATTTGAAAATTTTGAGATTTAATAATATTACCGCAAAACTGTTGCTATTATTTTGAAAATATTTTTTATGTAGTAACAGTGTTGCTAAGAAAAATGTTTTACTAAGATATTTCAAATTTTATTCAAATATTTCAACATAATTGTCATCTCTTTGAAAAATAAATGTTTCAGTATCATACTCCGGATTAATCATGCGAGACATTGTTGGTTTCTTACTTTCGAAGTAAAATCTCAAAAAGTAGCACATCATTTTAAAAGTATGACTAATACTGGTCTAAGAATTGGAATTGTAGCTTTACTGTTTTACAAATAAATAAATATATAAAATATAGGATTTTTTAAGTTTTGTATAAGTGTTTCAGATGGTTGCTTTAAATAATGTAAAAAATGCAAACGAAATCTTTGAATGTAATATTGGAAATGAAAATGACTGATAGAGATTATTTTTGCTTGCAGTATTATATTAAAATATATTTTTTTAGAAAAATAGTGCCTTTTTAGAAAGTAATGTATAAAGAATGTTTTCTGAGTTTAAAAAAAAAAAAAAATCTTGATTCAAGATATTAAGAATTTATAATAAAAGCTTAGCAAATGTGAAGAAAAGTTGAGAAATTAGCCGCGATGTAAAACATGCACATTTCTTTATGCTTTTAACACTGACACGATGCAAACTTTCAGAAAACCAGATGCGCAAATTTAAACATTTATATCTCAAAAATTGATACCACCAAGAATTATTTGGTATATATATATATATATATATATATATATATATATATATATATATGTATATTCACTGTCATCGAAAAAGTAAGATAGAGGCAGTTTTTTTGCATCTAACATATAAGCACATTAATATAAAAATATGAAAGGGGAAAATAGAATGTCGCTGAACAACTTTATAAATAAATTAATTTTTTTACATAATACATAGTTTACAAATAATTAATTAGATATTCTAAAAATTCCATTCTTCCATAAAATTTTCCCGTTTCTGGAAAATGATTGAGTAATTGATTTTAAAGCAGACTATGTCCTCATGTAACTGTAATACACATGTGACATCATATTTCCATGCTCAAAATCTAGTTGTTTAATACGGAGATAGGGATCAAGTATCACATGATGAATATTCATTGTTTCATGCTATTGAGTGAATTTGGAAAAAGACTTAAAGTAATCATTTGGCTTTCAAGGTAGTTCCAACGTTTCTGCATGGAAATAAGTCCATACATCGAATTAGCGAATATATTCGTCCTATACGTTGAGCCTCAAAACAGCTGTCGAGTCGTTCTCTGATAGGATAAGTCATCAGAAATTGAAACACCATAGCGTCTCCCGTATGGATGAAAGATTTCGTCTAGATATCTCTCAGAAGTCTGAAATATTCTGCTAAAGATTTGGTAATAAGTATGCTCTACTAGAAACAATTACAGGACAAAATATAATTCCACTAACTCTATAATTGAATTTTTCAATAACACTGGATCAGTAAAATTTCGTATTTTGCCGTCTCTATACTTGCACATTACCTTAACCCCTTGCCTGTGACGCAAATACCCCAATTTTGGAATGCACGACCTGAGTTCGGGTAAGAGAAAAATCGATGTTTCAATTCCGTGAAGCCCGAACTCAGTTCATGTAATGCATAATATGTAATTTACCATTTTCCCAATAGGTGGCGATACTTTCCCGAGAAAAGTTCGGCAGTTTCGTGCCATTTGTCAGATTTTTGTAATTTTGACGGATTTTTGTAATTTTAGTAGTTATTTTGTTTAAAATTTTGTTTTTTAAAAAAAAAATCTATTTCTAACATTTTGATGATAATAAAGAACAAAATTAAAGAGAATTTTTTTTTTCATTTTTGGCACGTTTTTCTCAAATATATTCCACAGGCATGGGACCGTTCAGACTATACCTAGACTTTTCTGAAAGCATAAAAAACCTTCAGTTCTGTATGGTCCATATAACATGTTCTTTTGCAAGACTTAATTTATATTTTTCTGCCGTCGTCAAAAAGGGTGCACATAATAATAACTCATTGCTTATAGATCACAATAACGGAAATATTTTCCTACAGTAGTAATCAATTTTTTGTTACCTATCGCAACAAAATGATTTACTTTGAATTAGGGCACAATAATGCGCGTTCTTCCTCAAACGAAAAAAAAACCATTATCTTGAAATAGAGTTTTAACGATTGATCTACTTGGAATACGCGTCAATAAAAAATAATCCTCCTAGCAGCACTAGTTAGTGATAAAACCATTTCTGCTTATATGATATAAGTAAACGACTTCTGTTTACTTACTTAAAAAAATAATAAACTACATTTGATAGAAATGAAAAAAAGTGATAACATAATTTTCTTATGAACAACATTTTTGTATCATATTGGGTTTTATAAATTCATAATTTTGATATTTCATCGTATATTACGTATGATAAGCCATAATGCTATTTTATCTAGAATCATCACATTAAGGTTTATGAGAATTGATCCCAAAATATTTGTTTCCGGATGAAATGCATGATCAGGCGTATAAAAATCTTCGAAGTATTATGTTGTAATGAAGTAGTTGAGATTTTTGACAAAATTTATAAGAAAAGTCGCTATAAAGTAAAATGTTAGAGGTTAGATGCTTAAAGATCGGGAATAAGCGTTTTTTGGTTATCCGTATTTCACATTTAAAACTTCTGCAAACGTGGAGCGTCATTTTAAAAATTGAGTTTATTTCTTTGCAATATTCTATTTATTTATACGATTTATCAAAACAAATAAAAACTCTCAACTTCTGAAGTATATAAGGTAAAGCCAGGAGAAATTGCGCACATAGAGTTTCGAGGGGAAGGAGTAGAGTGAGAGCGCAGCGACTCCAGGTAGCTGTACAACAGCAGTAGTGGAGTGTCTACTTGAAAGTGCACGTTGATTGTTTTGAGCGTCTAAGATAAAGCATTGCTATTTTGTTTTGTTTTCCCAAAGTAAGTGCTTGAATTTTCATAGCTATTCACCAGAATTTCTATACAATGCCAGTAGTACAAAATATTTTTAACTTAAACGATTTCTCATATGCTACTAATCTAGACTAACAATGTGATCATCAACAGCTCATTTTAGTAGCGGCCATGTTTAAATAAAAGGCCGCGCAATCTCTCCTGCCAAAATTGGAGATCTGCTACTTGGAAGAGATGGCGCATTGTTCCCATTAGTTTCCATGCTAGAAGAGATTACGCAGCTTATTGGTAAATTTGCATAAAACAATGAAAAATGAAAATGGACTAATTTTAAGTTAAACGTGTTATCAACTAACTTAATGTTATTTTGTAATCTTATTTGGACTTGCTTTTTTTGATTCTTTAATTTTTTTTCCTTTAATTAAAATTTTTTAAATAATTTTTAAAATTATTTCCTTTTTCTGATTCTTTAATCATTAGGTTGAAATATTCACTCCTAATACAATAATATTTGCTCACAAAAACCTTACGACAATGTCATTTAAGTGTAATTATTATTGTTAACAATTTAATTGTAGTTATTATTAGTAACAATATCTCCTACCCATGTGCGCAATCACACCAACCCTGTAAGGACAGATTGCGCAAAATAACTTTCTTTGTTTTATTACAACTATTCTATTAAATTGCAACGTAACAAAAAAATAGCAATGGAAATGCATAAAAAACAAATGAAGTAAAAATTATTCATGTATAGTTTAGCAAAAAAACTAATATTTAGATTTTTTTATTGTTATTCTTTTGAATTGTGCGCAGACTCTCCTAGCTTTACCTTACTAAAATTTAGAATTCACAGAAATTGAAATTGAAATTCTTATAGGAAAATTATCGATTTTAATAGAAAGTAGGTGCATAAAATAAAAATTGGTTCCATTCATCAGATTTATAATAAATACATCAATTTTGTTGGAAAACTATATTAAATCGCATATATATAAAAAAAGAAAAATAGTATTAATTCTAAAACCAGCCTTTTTGCTCTATCTAAATGCTTATTTTATAATGACAAATAATAAATTAAATTTATACGTATCTGAAAATAGGTTGCCACGCAAAAAACATAAGTGCAATTTAATGAACGTATAAAATATTTACGTGCTTTTAAAAGGTTCGTTATCTTCAGAATAATATAACATGTTTAAGTGCATTGTTACCACAATAATGATATCATTATTCTTTGATTCTCATTGGGGATATATATCTTTACAATTTATGCATTTCATCAATATTAAATGCGTTGTTATCCCAGGCTGCTTTACGAAAGCGTAGAATTATCGCATAGAGGTAATTATTGTAAATCGCAACATTACAAGCACTCATTTATCTACGTTTACGTTGCTGGAGTTAACGTTTTACAGATGTTTGTTTCTTCATTACAAAATAATATACGTTAAATAATTTAATGATCATATAACTTAATAAATCGTTTTTAATACTTTTCATGAATGCATAAAGTTTTTATCCTGAAGATGGTCAAAAAGTTAAAAAAAACAAACAAAAAGATAACGCTTTTGAAAATGTTAAAGATTAAAGTCAGACAATGATCCATTGTTAAAACAAGTAGTAAAAACCGTAATAGAATCCTTATAAGAACAATCCATTTTCTTAAAATTATTATTACTAGTTTAACAATATTATAATTGATAGTACAAATTTTGAAATATAATATATACGAATAACATTAAGTCATGAGTGAGAGCTTCCTCAATTTTATTGTTTTAAAAATCCGATTTAGCGGTAAAATGTATACCTAACTTTTCACTAATAAATAGTAAGCCGCATAAAATCATATTTAAAATTTAAAAAAAAAGTGTTTTAAACAATTATACATTTACAAAAATGCTGATACCATTTCTTATATATTCGCTAAAATAATTTTGAAGCTTTGTACTACAGCAGCAATGTACTATATACTATATGGACAAAAGTATACAGATACTTTGGATTTTAAAGACATTGTGGAACATCCAGAGATAATTAACGAATTGTTATTGAGAATGTAAAGAGCATGTTTACTCTAAAATATCACATTAAATATTTATTCCCTAAGGTAATTACAGATTCAAAAGTAATTCGAGCAAAGAAATAATATTTAACACCACGCTTTCTCATTAAAAACTTTAATTTTTTTGTAGCTGAAGCAAATGATTAGGTAGATCCTGTACTACGCTTAGATGTATTTGTGTAAGAATAATACGTATATATTAATGGTAATATAACACTTTCTTTCAAAAATTAAAACAATTACCACATATTTTCTCTTTATAAGAAGGTTTTCAATGCAATTTAACGCCACTTTTATAAAATTTGACACAATAAAGAGGTAACAATTTGCTGAATTAGAAATTTATTATAAAAAATATTTGTGGAAATATGAGAATTTGTGTTAAGTAAATTTCAACTGCAGATGCGTAGAATATAGCACATTTATTATTTCAAAATTTAATGGTGAGCTATGCAATGCAAATTATATAATATGGCTAGTCAAGTATCATGAAATTTCAGGAATATATAAACAATACATATAATGTCATAAGCAACATTTCAGATTTTTTTTAAAGTGACTGGATTTTCCATAAATTGCCGTTTTCATCATAAAACACAAGATAACTATACTGAAGGACACAAAAGATATTAATTCTCTAAATGCGCATGCATACTTATAAAGACAGAAAAATACATCACGTATATCATATAAAAATGCATTTCATAAATTACAATAATATATATTATATAAATTGCAGCATATGAATAGCGCCTAATTGCAATGTTACGTTAAAAACATAACTAAATCGCAGAAATCTAACTGAATTTCGCGACTTTTGATTGGCCTTTTTATATAAGTTACCTACATAGTTGAGAAACAAATTATAACCCCCACCCCCTCCCCAAAGTTATACACAAAACACATGCAGTAATATTTTTTTTACATTTTGAAAAGAATTGTTGTATTTTCATAAATGTAATCTTACACAAATACATATAAACTACACTTCTTACAGTTTATTATTGCTTAATACGAGTTTTTTTATGATACAGTATGTATGGAAATGATATTTATAATCACTTTGTCTCTGGTCCTCTAAATGCCTTCGTTACTAAATTTTCACTGTTCTTTACTTCCCGAATTTCAAGAAAAATACGTGAAATATTTTTCAGATATTCGACAACAATGTGCCAAAAATCGAATGTGTATAGATTATATTTTGATCATATACTGCACTTTTTGAGGAGCTTTGTTTGTACAAATGCAAAACAATTCCTTGTAAATGCATCATATATTTTATTGCTTACAATTTTCATTAATTTTTTATTGTTAGATTTTAATCCAAATATATACATGTCAAATTTCTCCACTAACTGTGAGTTTTGTGCATTAAAGTATATATTCTTTTTTTTTTTTTAAATAGCAATTTTCCTCACATTGTAAAGAAAAACTTAGAAAATGAGTTCCACAATTTCCTATCATTTAATCTTTCTGTAAATACTTGCATGATTAGAAATATTTTTTTGTGAAAATACGCGGAGAAGAAAATATTTTGAATTATTTTTTACGGTTAATTTAGCATAAAACATCCTAGCACTCAAACTAGCAAACGATTATGCTGAATTATCTTTCCTTTTTTACAAGCTTTCTATTTTTTCTGTCTAATCTAATCCACTTGAATGTTATACGTCCTACATCCAATAAGGTGACAGATGTTTTAAAAAAGTATTTTATTTTGGCAAAACGTACATTTTACCAGATAGATTGAAACTTTTTCCTTTCAGAATAGCAGCATTTTGAAAAATTTTAATGTTGCTAGATTATACTTTTAAGGCTATCTCGAATTAATGTATTTATACAAAGACTTTTTATATTGAAATTTAATCAATCAGAACAATAGGACACATCTTGAAGCAACCCATAAATATCACATCCAATCTAACTAATTTCTAATATGCAATAATTATCACATAAAATGTAATTTTCATTTGCAAATTCGGAATTTTATAAGGCAACATTAGCTCTGTATCTTTTAAATTCAGAAAGATTTAAAAGGAAATATTTTCGTCCCACGATAGAACAGAACGCTTATCAACAAATCCTGAAATCAAGTGCGTTACCTGTGCGATTTAAGGACTGTGCATATACACAAAAATTATTCGGTATTTAAAAGGTATGCTGCATTTGAAGTTGGGAATATCATAAAATATAAAATATTTTGAAAATATCTTTCAGCAGCATATTTAGGCGTAAACACTGTAACACATTTTTCAAAATCATCAAGGTCGGTGAGTTACATGTTTGGTAGTCCATTTGTCAAATGATCCCCAATGGTACTGTCAGACGATGTGACATCACTGTGACAGAACAATATTAAAAAATGGTGGTAACAAATACGGTGCATTACTTATTTAATAACATTATGACTCTTGGGTGACAGTCACGTGAAATTCTGCTGAATTCTCCACTTAATTGACACAGACCTATTTTTTTTGTTATTTGCATCTTATAAATAAATGAGGCGCAGTTGGGACACAGTGACTTTACAGGTACATCAATAACACACATCCTCTACTCCATGTGACAAAAATTCTGGCTATAAGACTTGCATTTCGGTCACTGTCACTGTGCCTACGGTGCTGTCACATGTTGGACACATTTTAATTAATCTTTGCAATAATTCTACAGTTAATACATCAAAATTAAAAAAAATATATATTATTTCTACATCTGTATACAATTTAATATTATTTCTCATGATAAGGTCATGTAATTATTCAAATTTAAAACAATTAAACTGGAACGTGAAGCGAACAATTTCTTCCTTTTTATATGTCATTTAGAAATTTTAACTTTAAATCAATTTTAACTTTAATGTTTTTAATTATTTTTCTTTAGTTGAAAAGTTTTGTTTGAAAATAAGGATAAACTTTTTGTATACCACTATATCTAAACAAAAATTTTTGTTATGGTTCTCTATTGAAAATATTCTAGAAATATACTATAAAATTTTTGTTCTGAAATACTTTTAGCAATAGCTTAATTCTGAAATAATTTTAGCGTTAAACATTGTCTTGTTTCACCCAGAAAACAATCACAAAGTGTTAAAAAGTATTACTATAGAAAAGTAAAATTTCATAGGGCATTTTCATTACAATGTAACGTTTATTAAAAAAAAATAAAAAATTACCCTCTATTAGAAATGTTATATTAATATCCTGGTAATATTTCGAATTTACTTAAATGGACAATTTAATTTTCTTATTTATGATTTTTCTTCATTTTACATGTATTTCTTGCCAGAATATGAAACATTCATATTAAAAAAATCTCAAAAATAATTATATATACTTTATTAAATGAATCAGAACAGTTCTAATTGTGTTTTAAAGAAATTTTTAGCATACTTCATTTGGAAAAAGTACATCATTTATCACAACGGAGAAAAGTTTCATTTTTAAAAGATGACGACCATTTATATGCGATAACATGTTATTCATTATTCTTCAAGAAGGTTGCGACAATGTTATTTAAATCATAGAATGTACATAAAAAGTTTTAACTGTGTAATTAACAGTTACATTTTTAATACATGTAACTTTCCTCTGTTTTATTAATTACCTATCAGGTTTTAAAATAAACTTAATTATTTTTGATAATGTTTATTATAAACAGGGGAATAGAAACAATGTACAGTTTGTAAAAAGAAAAAAAAAATGGATAAAAGTTGACGGAAAGAAAAAAACAAATGTGTAGATTTTTCTCTTTTATTACGATGAAATCAAATATATATATATGCGTTTTCACATTTCATTTGACAGTAACATTCAAATTTCAATTTCTAATGTGTTTAATAAATATTTTATTTGAATTCTTAAAAAAAAAATAAAGTTTACATATGCAGAAAAATTAGTTATTTAAACAATTTGTATTTTAATAAATAAGTTGAGATTTTTAGTACACAATGTAAATAAAAATAATTATGCTAAAGGAATCCGGCAGCTAGTGGCATTGATATATTTGTTTTGTTATTTATCTGTTGTTTACTAGCTGACCTGACCGCCGCTGTTCAGGTCCGTGATAATAACCCTAAATATGCCAAAAATCAATTCTGAATTATTTTATATTTTTAAACGAAGATCTTTCCAAGCGAACCTAATGTTGGGGACTCCACTGTCCTCCGTAGGGTACAACCTCGAAAGGTTTTATGTAAAATATATTTAACCGAACCTACAGTCGTGAGGCCCACTGCTTTAGACAGCGCGCACAGAGCGTACTACGCCCTCTCCTGTCAGTGTATGCAAACGAACCTTGAATTTCTTTGACTGTATATTATTAAACTAAAATATATACAAACGAGCTACGAGGCCTCATTATAGCGACTGCCGATTTATTTTCGGATATTTAGATATGTCAGACTTAGAATTCTGACCAAAAATTCCCTTGAAAACTTAAATAATATAAATCCTCCGCCTCACTCTTTTAAAACGTGAAATAACATCTTCTAGTGTTAAAAATGTATAGGTTTCCCCGTACTTTGCAGAAAAGAAAACCCCTCCTAAATTGGTTTAAAACCCAATAAAAACTCGAAATGGTATCTGGAAAAGAAGGACCTGGGAAAAAAGGGCTGAAGAATTCGTGATATGACTTTCAGATAATACATTTTTAAAATAATAAATTATAATATTTATTAAAATCCAAGATATAGAACCAGAATGATTACGCGATTAAGTGGTATTTGTTTGTTGTTCAATATTTCGATTTTGAAAGTGGATGCGGAATTTTAAATCTGCAGAGGAAACAAAAATGTGAAAGCGTTATTCAGACTATAAATTTGATTTGGAAAACAGATTTTAGATCTGAAGACAGAACGAGAAAAAAAGTAATTGGGCATTCAAAACATATTTTTTAACAGAAAATATCAATATATATATAATTTTTAAACCGAAGATGTCGTTAGAATGAGAAAGTACCTCGAAAATTCGGTATTGTTTGTTTGTTGTATTTTGATTTTGAAAAGATATGCGGCTGTTTCAAAATGCGACAAAAAGAAAAAGAAAGGACTTTTTTTCGTATTTTGCTTCTTTCAGCATCAAGAAACTAGGAAATCTCGTTTTGGGTGTGTCAACCGCCATACCGCACCAGTTTGAAGAAAAAAAAAAGCTTTTTTATTAATGATTTTTTAATTAATATATCAGTTAATTATCACAGAATGAAAAAAAAATCGAGTTTCTAGATGTGTAGCTAAATATATACATCTACTTTTCTGTTAAATATCGTAGCTTGACGCACAGATTTCTCTTCGGAACACAGCACCCAAACACACAGATACACAAACTTCTATCTTTCTTATTATAGATAAGAATAATAAAATAAAATTGATGTATTACCTTTTCAACGAAAAATGTTATGTGAAAAAATAATACCTATTTTTTTAAAAATCAATAATTTGTTGCTATCAGCATTTTTATATATAGATTTGAGATTATGTGCCGTAAAATTTATTCATTGCGATAGTGATTGCAAGTGAAATTGAATTGAAACAAGAACAGAATTCGAAAACAGAATTGCAATTTATAAAAGTAATATACAGTTTGCAGGCCATTTTATAAAGTAGCAAATAATAATTACAGGGTGGCAGTTACTTATACAGCAATACTTTTAATACAGGTTTAATTACATATATAGTTACATGTTTAATCCAGAAGGTACTCAAAATGTCCATCTTCGACATTGATGCATTCCTGCAACCTGTCCCCGACACCCTCACACACGGTGCGACAGAAATTCCGGTTAGAACGAATTTCCTTAAACGCATCATCGATGAAATTCTTCAACTGTCGTACTGTGACGGGTTTTCAGGAATAAACCTTATCCTTTACTACTGACAAGAATAAGAAATCCATTGGAGTTAAATCCGGTGAACGTGGAACGTGGAACATCGCCCCATCCTATGACGCGGAATGCCTTATCCAGGTATTCCCGCCACCTCACCCAGGTATTCTCACCGTCGTTGCTCCTCGCTCTTTTTTCCAGCCATCGTTTACCCTAGAAACAAAAGAAAGGGAACAATCAGTTATGTACATGTAACTGTACACCTACTTTTGGGTCACCTTCTATAATTCACAATGATAAAATTTAATTTAATTCACTCATTCAATTTTACAGATAACACGAGTGTATATAATGATCTTGTTGCAGCAAAAGAAATCATTTCTAATCGATCAGATTTTCGCCTGAAGACGAGAAAATGGCCTTATAAATTTTAAAAAAGATAAACTCTTTAAAATTTATTATAGGACACATTCATTATCATAATTGTATGTCCTACCTTATTTTGAACGCTTTTTCAATTTACATTAACTATTTATTTCCAATAATTAAACCATTAACCCTTTCAAGGATGGTGGTCACAAATGTCACCACTTACGTTTAATTCCAAACTGGAACACGAAACCCAGAATATTTTAATAAAATTTTGCTTTTATAATGAACATAAACGAAAGCAAATATTTATTTTTAAGAAATTCGTTTGTAAAATGGTGTCAATCAATCATTTCCTTTTTTTCGAACAGAACTACTCCTCGCCTGAAAGGGTTAAAATGTATTTTTTGATAACTTATATTTAACACTAGAACTACCAATGCGGGTGACCTATGACCCAATACATGATTTTTCGCTCGTATCACTGTTGTTTTCCAATATGAAAATTTTAAATTGTTTGACTTTCCTCTAATATATAGTATAATGCATTTACATGAATTTAGTTGAAATCCAACGAATACTTTTTTATCTACAGGTCTGTGTACCTAGAATTACCGTGCGTAAAATGTAAGTAAAAAATCATCGAGCTACATACATTTAATTTTTATTCAATTTTAATGTCTTATTATGCTAGGGAAACATTATTACGAAATTCAAATTAATAATTAAATGTATATTATTTTAAGGATTTTCTTATTTTATATTTTATACCAGCTTTCAAAATCTCAAAGCCTCAATTCTGAAATTAGAAATTTAAATTTTCTTTGATGGTATCTGATTTTATGTTATTTCATTTGATTGATTTAATTTCATTTTATGTAACATTCTAGAAGTTAAACATTATTAACCCTCTCATTGACACGACTATGTTAATGCGTTCACTAAGCTCTAGGTTTCACTGCAATACAAGCATAATTTAAATTAATAGTAATTATATGGATGTAATGTTATGTTAATATTGTTATTATGTTAATACAATGAGTTATGAATAATGCTCTCTAGGGTTAAACTCATATACGTAATTAAGTTTTTTACATAACGTCGGAAGAATAATTTTTTTTTAGCATTTAAAATAAAATACAGAGAAAACAACATTACAATTTTGCCCTTTTGCTTGACAGTCAGAGGGTTAAAAATAATTGTATTAAATATTAAACCTTATTGTGTGTGTTTATCTCCCATACAAAAGAAGAATAACATCACTAAAATCCATGGGTCAGGTGTGACCCACTCCGGTAGTTCTAGATATACAAGAAACACGATAGTTCTAGTGGTAAATATCTTTGTAATTTTCCAAGCAATTTATGATTTTTTTTATAACAATATTTTATAATTCAATATGTATCTTACTTTATCTAACATTTGTAACTTTTTTGGTAATGCGCTTCCTTTTTGTGTGTACAATAAGGAAGATTTCGAAAATAAGTATTCTTAAGTATAACTAGTTGGAAATTGTACGTTAAACTTGAAAAATGAGGTGCGTTCATATTATAACCAATTTTACAGTGTAAAAATACTATCCTTATTATTTCAGGGAAATGAATTATATCGTCTGCTATGATGGAAATGAGCATGCCTTTTTTTATTACGTATGCCACGTTTACAGATGCGAAAATTTTTTTCGACACCAGACAGCGTACAAAATTCACCATGGAGATCTTGTTTTGCGAATGATTACCTCCATTGTTTTATAATTTTATGACTCATAATTAACGAATCACTTATGTTTATTTACTTTAATGGATTGAGATATTCGGCTTTCAACCTAATTTCAACTGAAGTCCTCAGAATCTATACATATTTGTATGTAACTCATCTTTCAAACAAACAGTTTTTTGAATGATCTTTCTAAACATATAACTTTATGCAATTTTATTCGAAAAAATAATTTTGAATAAAAATGACCTCCTCGCATAGGAAAAAAGAAATGTTTGCTTTCCTCAGTCACATGTTTTGTTCATTTGTTTATTATGTATATTACGTATGATAGGTTTTAATTGAACCAGGAAAACTTTTATTAATATCTTTTTAAGTTTTGATTCGATTTTCATAAAATTTGAAATGACTCGACAATGTTCTGGATCGATTATATATATTAAATTTCAAATCATTCGGTTCGGTAGTTTTTGCGCTGTTATATGCAGACACAGATGGGCAGATGGACAGACGGACGGACCAAACGACCACCATAGGTTCTACGTATTTATATAATTACGAACACACCTGAAATTGCAACTAATTTTTTATATGTTTATTTTTTCTTTTTTGTATACGATACTGAAAGATTCGACATAAAAACGCTTCAGAATATAAGGGTATTTAAAAAACTTAAAAACATTCTAATAAAATAAATAATAAATCATTAACATTATTTTAAGCAACTGCATTTTAAAACCTCATTACTATATCATAGGGTATTATTAAATAAAAATTTCAAATAGTGAAAAGACCATTATGCGAAAACTATGATTACTCAAAACATTATTAATTAAACATAATAAAATTGTTAATTTAAATAGAGAATTACAGCGCTAGAAGTTGTTTTTTACATTTACACATACGATTAACAAATAATAACCAGATGTGAAAAACTATATTTTTCATTATCACCTAGTCATTCAATTTATTATTCTTTCTATATTATACATCGTAATGATAGCAGTTTATGTAGCTAGATATGATTTTTCATTATAATTAAAATAAATTTTTAATATAGAAGTTTCCGTAATCGAAAAGCAGATATTTACAGGAAACTAATTTACGTTTAAAAAATTTTATGTAATTAAGTGGTAGCTATAATATGAAATTACCTGCTAAAGAAAAGCGGTATTAGTAGTTATCTCAAACAATTAAGAAGAGTATTATCATTATATTTTTATTTAAGTTACCTATATTAGTCGTTATTTTTTCAATTATCACAGAAACTAAAAACTCTTAAAGTGTGTAACCTTAAACATTATAAATGTTTAACATTAAAAAAGGCCTAAAGTTTAAATTTTTCAAAAACTTAGAGGAAATCTAAGAATAATATCTGGTACTACGTTCATTAAAAATAAATTAAAGTTACATGCAATATTTATAATTAAAATATGAATTCTTAGTTTTTTAAACTGTTTCCTATTTAAAAATAATAAAAGTGAATTAACTTTTTCAAATATAATAATCTTATTATTTATGTGTTTCCTTTTTAATTTTTAAGCAATTGTGGTTTTTTATAGTATTTGCTATATTTGTATGTTTTTGGATATGATGAAATCACAATAATTATAATAATAAAACCCTGCAAGAGAATAATTCCAAATTTTTTGACAGTGAGGGCATATTTAAGAAAGTTAGAACACAGATAGGATTGTCATTTAAGAGAAGTATTTCAACCCAAAACGGATTATAATGAAAAAAGTTATACAGGTTTCCGTATATAATTACGAACACACCTAAAAATGCAACTAAATGTTTATATATTTCTTTTTTTCTTTATTGTATACGATACTGAAAGATTCGACACAAAAACGCCTCAGAATATGGGTATTAGAAAAACGTAAAAACAGTTTAATAAAATAAATTATAAAACATTAACATTATTTTAAGCAACTGCATTTTAAAACCTCATTATTATATCATAGGATATCATTAAAATAAAAATTTCAAATAGTGAAGAAAACTATGATTACACAAAACATTATTAATTCTACACGATAAAAATGTTAATTTAAATAGAGAACAACACCGCTAGACGTTGTTTTTCCTTTTACACTTACGATTAACAAATAATAACCAGTTGTAAAAAAATATCTTATACATTATCACCTAGTCATTCAATTTATTATTCTTTCTAAATTATACACGGTAATGATAGCTGTTTATGTAGCTAGATATGAACTTTCATTATAATTAAAATTAATTTTTAATATAGAAATTGCCGTAATCAAAAAGCAGATATTTACAGGAAACTAATCTACGTTTTAAAAAGTTTATGTAATTAAGTGGAAGTTATAATATGAAATTACCTGCTAAAGAAAAGTTTCATTAGGAGTTATCTGAAACAATTAAGAAGAATATTATCATTATACTTTTATTTATGTTAGCTATATTAGTCGTTATTACTTACCCATCATACGTAGTATAGGGTAAGTCTTGTAATCGTATTGAAAATCGAAAAATTTTTTTTGCCGGATTTACACGTTTCAGACACTGGAGATTCCGAAAAACATATTTTTAGAAAAAAAAAAATTTGCCATCCGTCTGTGTGTCTGTGTGTCTGGATGTTTGTGTGTCTGTAAACGCTCTATCTCCCAAAAAAATTGAGATAGAGACTTGTAATTCGGTATGTACTTAGTATGTAATAATGGGAAGAAGCCTATTTCATTTCAATAACCTCGATAAACCGGAACAATTTTTTTCGGACTCTCGAAATATTCGTTCTGATAAAAGGTATATAAAAATTTTCGAAGTTGGTTATTTTAAGAAATGAACATAAAAGACAATAAAAAAAACATAAATTTTGCATAAAGCATGAAGTCGATCGGATAATGAGTTGCCGAGATATTTGGAATCCTATTTCCACACTCTTCGATTTTTCATGATCTTGTATTTCATCCAAATTTCACTTCAAAGATATATTTTAATTGGAAATTTGACGCTTAATCAGATGCAATAAACTGCTAGTTAATAGGATTATTATTTTTGTAATAAGGAAAAACCTCTTTCAAGCAATTCAGTAATCGAGCCTATAAAGTTTATGACGTCATCAATCCACGATTTTATTTGAATGGCAATGCATTTTATAAGTAGTTTACACATTTTTCATTTTAATATTTTACATTATGCATATCCATGATGGGTAAGTATTACGGTGGCCCCCAACGACTAGTTTTTTCAGTTATCGCAGAAATTAAAAATTCTTAAAGTGTGTAACCTCAAACATTATGTGCCTGAAGTTTAAATTATTCAAAATCTTTAGAGATGCGAGATGAAATCTAAGAATAATATCTGGTAGTACTTTTTTAAAAATAAATTAAAGTTACATACAATATTTATAATTAAAATATGAATTCTTATTTTTTTGTTTCCTTTTTAAAAATAATAAAAGTGAATTAACTTTTTCTAATATAATATGGTTATTATTTATGTATTTTATTTTTATTTTTAATTTTAAAGTAATTGTTGTTTATCATAGTATTTGCTATACTTGTAAGTTTTTGGATATGATAAATTCACAACAACAACAACAACAACAACAACAACAACAACAACAACAACAACAACAATAATAAAATCATGCACGAGAGAAAGTTACAGCACAGATAGGATTGTCATTTAAGACAAGTATTTCAATCAAAAACAGATTATGAGAAAAAATAAATGTTTTACAGGGTTCTGTTTCAATGTTTCCGCGGAAAATTTAGATTTTTGAAAAAAAAAAAGTGCAAGAGGTAAAAAAGTATCACATGAAACGGCATGTCTACATGTATAAAGCATAAACCATGCACATTGGATCATCACTTGAGGACATCCTGTGCGAGTTCCGGGTGGTGGCAACAGAGGATCTGGAAACTACCTTTCGATCATTCAACGTGGCGTTCAGCTATGGTTGAGAGCTCAGGGGGACCATTTCCACCACTTCTCTGACAAATTCATTTCTTCAACATGTAATTGTAAATGATATGTAATTGTTCTTTTTTACTTTCTTCTATCTACACTGTTAAAAATATCCCTGTAAAATTACGGGCAGAGGCCGGCAGCAGAGATTCCAATCATACTCCGTAACAAGTAATATAAAAACAATTTTTTAAGTCAATTCCTACTTTTTAATCATAAATATATAAAATAAATCCGTGCAGCATTAATGTCCCACGTTATCTTTATTGGACATTATTTTATAATCATCGTTGCGGTATTTTATTTTTTGTTGGCATCACAAATTCGAGATAAATCTTTCATTTCATTTATGAAACAATGGGAGAAGTTTTTTTCTCCCATGTAAAAATTAAAATTAATTAATTCAATTTACTGAATGAATTAATATTTGAAAAAAACTGTATTAACTTCAATTGTCATCCAGTACAAGTTTTAAAAAAATTATTTGAACTTTAATGAATCAATAGAAAATATTTTATTAACGATTGAAAATTCCAACAAGATATATATAGAGAGAGTGTGAGCTAATAGTAGGAATTTAAAAAGAAAGAAAAAAAATCCATGCCCATCATTTTGCGCAGCCCGTAATTTAATTCCTTTAACACAGGATATAATACACTTTAAAACACAATAACATTTTACTTACTGTTCCGTAGCACGTAGCACGTTAAGTAATCATCACATAATGGTTTTTTTGCGGGTTAAAAAATATGTTACGGTCGCGGATAAATGACATTGTTTTCCGAAACACGACTAAAATGAAGGGTTACACCCTAGCGGAGGAAAATGTATGGGGTCGTACAGTATTTTTGCTAACATATGGGCTAGAACTGTAAGAATATGTGGATTGCCCTTAATTTTCTAAGAGATAAGGCGGCTTATTGAGTGGATCAGACCGTTTTTCATCAAATAAGGCTATTGCCCGTGAAAATTGAAGGGTAAACGCTCATAAATTTACAGTTTTTTTCTGAGAGTGTATACAAGAAAAGGTTATTGGATTCGTCGACAATCTCGATATCTGGTATTCCACAGATTTATAAGTTTTAGAAGGTCCTGAACACGATTTGAATATTTCAAGAAAATGTCTATTAGTGTGTCCATCTGTCTGTCTGTCTGCTGTCTGTTGTGTGCACTCTAACACACAAACTACTGCTTAGAATAGACTGAAATTTCATATGAATTTCTAACCTTATGTTAACTGATGATGATTAATTTTTGGGTTAATTTTCCCATGAGAGGGGGGGGGGCGCAAATCGATGATTTGTTCCATTTATGTGATGCTTATATCTCCATTTTATCTGCGCATATTTCAACGTAACACCAAACAGACAAAAAGACAGAAATAAAACAAAAACTTTTCGTTTCTCCACAGTGAGCCCACAGTGACGTTTCGGCAATAACAAGCTATGATATTCGAGCTTTGTCTATGCTCTACGAATGTTCGTCCTAAAAACAATCCAACTATACTGATACAAAATATAATGTATTTTATATTTTTTAATTGAAAAATAGTAAAACAGTCCTATTTTTTATAAATTTTAAAGTTATATGCGCGATCGGAAGATGTTACCTTAATTCAAAAATTTTATTTAAATTTTTTTCAACAATGCTGTATGCAACTTATTCATGCTATAGCGTCTGAATATATTACTGGAATTATTTTTTTTTCTTTTTATTACGAAAACCCCTGGAAATTCGACAATTTTCGGAAAATTCAGTCTCTATGGGAGATCGGAAAATATTATCCGAATACAGAAAATCTTTTTTATTTTTATACTTTTCTGCGCTACAGCGAATCGGAAATACATATTTTGATTTTTTCGCACCACCCTTGTGCCTAATCCTTTCTTTTATGACTAAGATTTTTCTTTAAAAAAAATCTTGATTATTGAGGATTTGGTAAAACGTTGTTTTGTGTAATATATGCCTTTTAGTTTTTAATTCCTGGAAGAAAATAAATTTGAACTCAACTCTAAAACTTAAAAAAAGTTACCCACATAGTCTCGTGCCTTTATTTTTAAATTGTTTTCATTTGAAAAATAGTTGAATTTCAGAAAATGTATAACAAAGAATTTTCCAAAAAGTAAATGAAAGAAAATATCATAAGTTTACAACTTACATCGTTCGTGCCTAGATGAATGTACACCGAATTGATATCCTCAATAAATTGTATTCAATATATAAAACAATAAACTGAAAAATTAGCAGATTTAATCTTTAAATATTATTGTTTGCTTGATTTTAGTTTTAATAAATTGTAAAACATTTGAGAACATAAAACGAATTAGTTGTTTATTCATTTAAGTGAGAAAATAAATAAATAAATACCATGTTTCATCTCGCGTACATATTTCTCTCTATTGGATTTTTCAACAAACTGTGAAAAAAGAATCTTTCATTCAATGCCTAAATAGAATCTCGCATTGAAGCACAATTTACGTTTTTCTATATTTAAGATATTTTCAATTAGATTCAGAAAATTCTTCATTGTATAGAAAGACATTCTGTTTTGTATTTTAAAATAGAATAGAATTCAATTTATTTTTGATGTATGCAAATGTAATTCAAACTTTTTAAAAGTTTTTGAAAAAGTAGGAAATGGAGGACATGTAAAACCAACGGAAAAAGTATTTTGAGCTGTCATGTTTTAAAACAAAATACAATAGCATTGTAGAATAATTTATGAAACTACACAGTTGTTATTTTCCTTAAAAATGATTTTGATAAATGTGCAACACAATATTTAAACACATAAATATTCTTTTCTTATTATGATGCCTTTTTTAATAATATTTCGCAATATTTGTTTTCTTCAAGTTTTGTTGAATTTTCTTTTACAGGCATTTGTTTGAAAACAGTGGTGTTCGAAACACTGTGTTCGTACCATTCGAGGTTCTTTAAAAATAAATGACAGTGATGTCCTCCAGTTCTAGGTTTATTTGAATATATTTTCGTTTTTGAAAGATTTTCGTATAAGAATGTAATTTTTTATAATCACGGGGTTTGTGTTTCCAAAAACAGACCAGAGTGTTGTGTAGCACGCCCGGTTGTGCGATGCCGAAGTCAGTAGCGTCTCAAACACTTGGTTCTTCTTTACTCGAAATTCATTAAATTAAAAAAAAACTGTAAATATTCGAGGTTCGTTTGGAAAATCGGTCCAACGTAGCGGGCGCAGGCTTCAACTTTATACAATACTTTTTGAGTATCTGAAGAATAAGTTCATAAAATTTTAAATGGATCGGAATTAGTTTTCGACCTGTAGTACAAAAAATTAAGGTCCAAAATTGAACATTTAATTAATTATTAAAATATGTCATTTCCATTTCAGTTAATTATAACATTTAAAAATTTTCTAAATACCCAAAGTAAAACATTATAACAGAAAAAAACATATTCTGCATTTCTCACAAGAATGAAATAAATTAATCAGAAATCCGTACAGTTAATTATTTTTAAATGAATAAATGTCTAGCACATTTTAAACTAATTGTTTGTTTTTTATGATGTTCATCACGGAATTTTCGGGAATTGTTTAATACGTAAATTACAATATTTGTATTCATCATTTTGTATTCGTTTTTATGCAAATGTTTACAAAAAATGAAACAATAACTGTATTTACAAATACTTTAAGCATTAATAATTCAAAATATCCTTATATTATATTTTTATTATATTATTAAAAAAGTCCTTCCGACTGTATCGTTAGGCAAAGACAGCTTCCATATTCCATGTCTATAAAAATGTAACTCATTTTATTAGAACAACCGAAGCTAAAATGCTTAGAACCCGATAATAGAAGATTCAATCTCGGTTTTCATTAATACTGAATTTGAATGCGAATATTAGTATGAGAGTTACAGCATAACAAAAATCAAATTTATTCAAAATATCAGCCAACTTAGAATTTCAAATAGCTATCTCATACATTTTTTAAAATACAAAATTTCGAAGATTAAATAAGAATTGATAAGAACCAAGTTCCTTTTGATTCTGATTTTTTGAAACGCATCTGAATACTTTTTATAGTCTATTAATCAGTTTTCTTAAACCGGAATATCATTTTATAGGATGCTACTAAATCTCAATAAAACATTTTCAATGTGAATTTATACATGCAAGAGTAGAAAAATATTAATTTTAAGGTTAAGGTTAATGTTAAGGCTGTTAATTTATGATGCGTGACTGTAAAACAGGTTTTTGTAAGATGAAAATATTCACTTGAGAATAGATAGCAAACGAAAAACCTCTAATATAGGTTGAGAAAACTGATCAATAATCTATAAAAACTACAAGGAAACTTTTGCGAATATCAGTTTCAGCACAAGGAACTCTGTTTTTTGTAAATAGTTCATAGACGGCATGTCTCAGTTGTGCTAAATGATTTCAAAATATTTTACTGTTTGCTTCCTTTGTTACGGGAATATTCTCGCTTGTTTGAAATTCTAAAATTTAAAAAATATTATATACATATATATATATAAAAATATCTGTCAAATCACGATTTTACAAATTCATTCGTAAAACAAAATTTAAAATATAATCAAGACTCAAGTGCAACATTTGGATTTGAAAAAAATATTTACAAAAACGGTTTATATGTCAGACACATTCTACAATTTACATGTCCAATACTGCAATAATTACTTTACAGACGGAAGCAAAGACTGACATAATTAAAATACCTTTCAGGTAACATAAAAAAAAAAGTGTGTATAAAATATTCGTAAAAAGGGATCCTGTTCTAAATGAAAAATTACATGATCTCAACAAAAGGAATACCAGCAATTCCATTTGATAAGACGAAAACCTGTATAAAGCGGAATTTTTTCCAGTTCATATTTATTCCGGTTTCACAGGTTTTATAAGGATTTGACATGACATTATCGTGTATTTAATGATTGAATATTTTTAATTTTAAAATAAGTCGGTTATTAGAAACTTAGTAAATTTCTCTTTGTAAATTTACTTTATGAAAGAGGGAGGGGAGAGGAACCAAATTTCATGTTTGCCCACAGTGAAAAAAAGCTAGTTTCGGCCCTGGTTATAGTATCATAGCAGAAAATCCGAGATATATGGGCCTTTTATCTATGATTAGATAAACCTTTCTAGATCACAATAAAGGCGCCACGGTACTACATATCCACTTAAAATATAAGCCTAGAGGTCCTTTCCATGACTTGTCACCCGGAAATGACATTGGGTGTTGGCGGGTTAAACATATGTTTTATTGTTTAAATTTAAAACGTTTTACTTGTCGAACCGATAATTTATAATTAAAAAAAAAAGAAGAAGAAATAGAAAGCTAATTTATCTATTTAATCCTGTTATAATTCGACATCTTCCCATGCATCTTCAAAAATTCTTTCGTATCGACATATTAAAAGCACACAAAATCACTATAATCGTTAAATTTTAGTGTACTTTTATGTTGGCCGGGCGCCAGTGATATATATATACATATGTAGATATATGGGCCTTTTATCTATGATTAGATAAACCTTTCTAGATCACAATAAAGGCGCCACGGTACTACATATCCACTTAAAATATAAGCCTAGACGTCCTTTCCATGACTTGTCACCCGGAAATGACATTGGGTGTTGGCGGGTTAAACATATGTTTTATTGTTTAAATTTAAAACGTTTTACTTGTCGAACCGATAATTTATAATTAAAAAAAAGAAGAAGAAATAGAAAGCTAATTTATCTATTTAATCCTGTTATAATTCGACATCTTCCCATGCATCTTCAAAAATTCTTTCGTATCGACATATTAAAAGCACACAAAATCACTATAATCGTTAAATTTTAGTGTACTTTTATGTTGGCCGGGCGCCAGTGATATATATATACATATGTATATACATAAATATTTATATATATACACACACACATATATATATATATATGTATATACATAGATACACACATATATATATATATAACTATATGTGTATATATGTATGTATATGTGCATATAGATATATGTATATTATTTGTATATATATACATATAAATATATGTATCACTGGAGCCCGTCTAACATAAAACTACCGATTTTAGTAAATGACATATTCGTTTGTTATTTCGGTGGCTATTAGGAATTTTTTTAACCTAAAAGTAAATTTTCACAAAAATAAAAAATATATATCTAACCCAAAAGGGGTAATGTATACCAAATACAGTAATTTTATTTGTCTCTCGCTAATTTTATTTACAAAATATTATATTACGTCTTTGGAATTTTGTTTAATAATGCAACTGAGCATTTGGAGAGAAATATAAAATGTTTACACGTAAATATAAACAAAATGAACCTTTAATTTATATATGTAAGTTATATATGTATGTATATGTGCATATAGATATAGGTATATAAAAATATGTATAGTAAAGTACTGATTTCAGTAAATAACATATTCGTTTGTTATTTTGATAGCTATTAGGAATTTTTTAAGCCTAAAAGTAAATTTACACAAAAATAAAAAATATATATCTAACCCGAAATGGTTAATGTATACCAAATATATTCATTTTATTTGGCTCTTGTTAATTTTATTTACAAAAAAATTATATTACGTATTTAAAATATTATTAAATAATGAAACTGAGCATTTGGTGAGGAATATAAAACATTTACACGCAATATAAACAAAATGAACCTTTAATTTACATATATAATTTATATATGCAATTTATATATGTATGTATATGTGCGTGCGCATAGATATATGTATATTATATGTATATATATATATATATATGTGTGTGTATCATTGGCGTATTAAATACAGCGACTGTGCATTTGGAGAGAAATATAAAATATTTACAAGTAATATAAACAAAATGAATCTTTAATTTTTAATATACTCTCGGTTATATCACATGTTATGATATAAAACAGCTTTGTCATTGTATTTCAAATTGAAACCTTCTTAAAATAACATAAACTGTATTAAAAAATTTTAAAATTAATAATAAACAAATATAATCAAGTAATAAAGCAGAACAAGCTGAATAACAGACTTCTCAAAGCTCTTCACAAAACATGTGCCGAGTTTCTGACTGCAGAATTATAGTAAATAACTTCTTTGACTTGACGCAAGATATATATTTGTAGGTGAGATGCTTACTTGATATTCTGAATAGAGTTTTAAAATATAGAGTAGCCAAACATGGAGTATAAAAACATTTCTGAATCAAATAACGGTTGAAGAACGATGTAAACAAAGGACATATAGTTGTCTGGCGTCCTTTTAAATTCGGTAACGCCGCTTCAGCTTTGAGTGGGTATAATTCTAAAAGCCATAACGCCTGTTCTAATGGGAATTTCAAGAAAACATTTACACTAAAATGTTCAAAAAAGATAGGAGTTTAATAAATAAAAAAAAACTAAAAAATTCAAAAATTTCGAAGGTTTAAGAGTCCTGAGACCCCTTAAGACTTATAAAAACGAAAATATATATATATAAATTTGCAGAATTCAAGGAAAATATGTGTATTAAGAAAACTGCTTTATATATATATATATATATATATATTAATCCTCTGTCCGCCGAGCCAAAGGGCAGAATTGTAATGCTGTTTTCTCTGAAAAATCTTTTAATGCTAAAGAAACATGATGTAAGAAACTTAATTACGTATATGAATTTAATTCTTGAGACTATTAATCATTAATGTTTTAAAACTGCATTATATTTGTAGAATTATATTAATTTAAATAATGCTAAATATTTCAGTGAAACCTACAGCACAGTGAACGGATATATCAGTTCATGGCGGTGAGTAGGTTAATAAAATGCGCAGATAATTAGTATATAAATAAATGCATTCATAGGAACTCATAAATAATTTTATCTATCTCGAAAAACAGAACTACGTATGAACGGAAATCAATCAACAGATTCACGATAGCGATGCAATTGATATCGCAGTACGACGTATTACCATTTTATCAATATCCACCTCGATGAAATTATCATGCAATAATCTCTGATTTCATCCGTGATTTCTTCAAAAACTGTTAAATATTTTTTTTAGAATTTTAATTATATTACTCGCAATGAAAATGTAAGACGTTTGCTCTTTTGAAATACCCCAATATTAATGTCAACATTCCTACTTAATCTTTCATGTGAAAGCTTTATAAACGTGGGTGTAATATGTTTGCTAATACAGTATTTTTCCTATGGGAAATATTATTCTCCATTATTCCACGAATAGTATTCCCCAATATGTTGAGGTTCAGCTATAAAAACGAAGAAAATTACAAAACAATTAGGATACGCTATTTACAACTGATGGACGGGTAACTAAATAGAAGGTAAGCGATGCTTTCTTATTTAATTTAATGCACGTTATTATGAAAATAAATAAACTGAACGCTGCACATACAGTACCGATTATGAATGTTTTTAGTTGACAATCAATCTCTTCCTAATTTAGAAATAATCTCTGATATAATAACGGACATAATTTCAGCTTTGTGAATGTACTAAGTGTACGTTTTCATTGGACCATGTGGTCGTTTTCACCAGTGGGAAAATTTTATCTTAAAAAATTTAGGATCCCAGTTTTTATTTATTTTTATATTATTACTTATTTGAACGAAAATTATTACTTATTTTTGTAAAGCATTTGGAATGTCGAATGGAGTCTCTATAGATTTTGTTGCGTGGAAATTTACATTTTCATTCATAAAAAATAAATCTATATTGATTACATGAAAATGATGTCATTCTCTAAGCGCTTTTAGTAGTGATATCTTGTTCGAATAGAGAAATATCTAACTCTCTATAATAATATAGAAAATGTGAACACTGCATCTAAAGTATTAAAACACTTAGCCATAAGGTAGTCTGTAGAATAGAAGACGAAATAGAAAATAAGTGTGAGTTTGACGTCACGCTGGAAGCGTTTCATAGAAATGGCACACACATTTACGAGATATGTTTTCTCTGAATATTTTCCTTGAAATTGAAATATCTCTATTATAATAAGTGTTTTAACTTCAAGTACATTTAAATGAAGGTTTTTCTAATTCATGCACTTCTAGTAAACTTCTTTAATTATACGAAAAATTCCAATTAACATATCAGAATAACGTCAATTTTAGATTTAAAAATATAGCGAATGACTTGGATTTTTTATTAGCTTCTAAAAATATCGTCCAAAACTAGTTTTTTTTGTGCCTACAGGAAAGTATTTTTACTTTCCTTGCATTAGAATTGCATGGCCTTTCCTTGCATTAGTGCATTCCTTGCACTTACTTTACATTAGAAAATTTCAAAAAATAGATTTGTATAATAATAAACTAGTAGATAATACCCGTTAAGATTTTAGGGTAAACAACTTGATATTCTACTAGAAATATGTTTCCATTTTTATTTAGTTGCATTTAACATAATTAAGCATTGAAAACTTGATGAATTATTATATTGTGTAAGCGATTCCTATAATAGATTGTGCTATCAGTCCCAACCTACTCAACTAGTGAAGTGAAATAATTTTAAGTTTGTAATTTATAACCTATTATGCGTGTTTTTTAACAGGAGTTTAACTAAAAATATTAATTGAATGAGCATTAATTGTGGACATTTATTTTTACTTACTACAGTCTATTTTTTTATATCAATATTTAGTATTTTCTATTTTTTTAATTACCCGACTTTTAATTTTTTTTCATTACTTTTATTTTTATCAGACTGACTCTAAAACCCTGAACTTAAAATTTGCTGTTTGCCGCTAACGATTTATAATATATGGTTTTTAATTACTTGAATTGTATTTTGCATTTTCGTATATTATTTATATTTTAAACCATGGATATTAATGTGGTTTCTTTTATAGTTTTTATGTGAATATTTTCCCCTCTATCCTTTTTAACACTTTCCAACCTAGTTGAAAAGTGTTTATGACTTCGGTTTGTCTGGCCGTCTGCCGTCGGGCCGTCTGTCCGTGCTCTAACTCCCGTAAATATGCTCGGATTACCCTGCAATTTTTATATGTTATAATCGTTATCTATAGCATGTTCCCTATTTCAACGGAAGTGTGTAGCACTTATAGTTTTTTTACAGGGACACTCAAAAGAATTCCGTTACATTGCGGTCTATGGGGAAAAATCATTTGCGGTTTATTTAAATAATGTTTCCCTATTTTAAACGTATTGAAATTTATATAAGGTTCATTACAAGATACTTACTACAGAATATTGTGTGTATAGCAGTCATCGTTCATTTACAGGGACACACAAAAGAATTCTCTACTGTATGTTAACAATAATTCCTGGAAGTGCGTTTTAAGTTACTAACCGCGATTTTAATTTTAAATCGCTTTTTGTATATTACGTGGTGTGTATAAATTCTGTAGATCCTATACAGGGAAGCACAAAAGTTCGGGAACACATTTCCGTATTATTTAACTCCAGACGGAGAATTTTAAACTGTGCTACGTGTTTCCTAACTGAACTAAAATTTAGCATCCTATGTAGTATATATACAAATCTATAGATCCTATACAGGGCTGAATAAAAGTATTCGGATTACTTAGATGTTATCTTTTAGCTTATTAAAGAGTATGATTCGTAAAATTATTTTAGAAGCGTTGGAAAGTGTTACATAATCTATGCTTGACGCATGATTTTTCGTTCTTGTTTCTCTTCTTTTCTCTTTTTATGAAGAATAATCACATACTTTTCTTAGTATATAAAAATATCTTATTGATAATGGTCAGGCAAAATATAGATAAAAGTTTAAATCAGTTTATTTAATCGATAACTGCATTCAGAGTATTTTAATTTAAATATTTTAAATTTAAAAATACTAATTAAAAAACGTATTTTTGGTTGTTAAATTTTACTTAACATTGTCGCAATATTTTGAAAAAATAACAATGCTGAATACTTTCTGAATATTTTTAAATTACGCAACCTACATTTTTTTTTTCAATTTTTTATGAAACTTATTCCAAAACCCTGTATATAAGATTTGTTGCTTGCAGCTAACGATTTAGAATAGATATCTTTTAATTACTTGGATTTTATTTTATATTTTCATATTTTATAATTATTAAATCATGGATATCAAGGTAATTTCCTTTAGATTTCATGTATGAATATTTTTCCTTATTTCTGTTTTCTCCCTTTTTCATTTTATTTATGAAAAATAATAAAATACCTTTCTTAGTATATATATATGATATCTTAGTACATATATGACAACTCGATAATGGGCGGAAAAAAAATAAAAAATTATAGATCATTTCAATTTATTTATTCGATAATTACATGCACAATCTTTAAATTTAAATAGTTTTAATATAAAATTAGTAAATTAAAAAATATATTGTTGGGTGTTAAATTTACTTACTTATAAAGAATTCGAATAAAAATGAAATTACAAATTATATTACTTCTCCTGAAGTAAAATACGACATTATTGAAATCAATTATCTTGGGAGGATGGGGGAGTGCAAAGCATTTATTATTCATTTACAGGGTCATACATTCCTGTAAATGTATCCTGTTACACAACATACTTCGGAGAAAAATCGTTTTCCAGTATAAATTAATAAAGTTGCACTATTTACAACTGAATTAAATTTATATGCGTTAAAGATGTGCATTATAAATTCCTGACTGAAAAGCAAAGTGCACATTTCGTTTACTGTTCAATCACAAGAATACATAAAATAATTCAGTTGCAGTCTATGTGTGATAAGTGAATTTTCAAATTCGGTTTGCGTTTTTAAATTTAACTAAGTTTTTGCATTGTTTGTGCATAAATGCTGTTGATCATATGCAGTGCAACACAAAGAAATTCTCAAGTATTAGTGACTGTCGCAGTGAATTGTTTAAGGGTTGTTTAAAATATGTTACGCATTTTTTTCTGAACTACACTGTAAAAAATAGCCGTACAATCACAGGAAACATTTTCCGTAACATTTTCCGGAATAGTTTAATTTTTATGAATACAGTTTCCGTAATTGCCATTTAGAGAATACAAATCCGTAAAAATGCAGAAAGTTTTACGTAAATTTAATAGGATATTTCCGTATTTCTTTCAAAACAGTGCAATTTCATTAAATGACCCATAGAGGTTTGCTGATAGAATTCTTCACGGATCTAGTTCTGGCTCGGCTCGGTCCGGCGCGACTATTTTCTGTCCTTAGACTCGAGGCGATCCTGGAGCTCAATCTAACTTGATCGGTGTCTGGACGTTAATTTTTTGTGAAAATTATAGTGATATTTTATTTTTTTATGAAATATTTAGAAATTTATTTTATTTTTAAAAATTACAAAAAAAAAAATATTTTTTTTAAATATTTTTTTTTCTCTATAGTGCGTTAACATTATAATTATTTTCGCTGCCTTTTATAATTTTATTTGAATTTTTTTTTTAACGTGCGGCAATATTAGATTATGTAAGGTTACATAAAATAATATCTTTGCAAATTATCGGAATGTAATTTGTATTAAACTAATCTGATTTGGCTAATAAATTTATGATTTAAACTAAAATTTATTATTTTATAAATTATAATTTTACAAAGTTTATACTTTTTACTTTAAATTTATAAAAATAGTTAATATTTTTTCTTTACTTTTATAAAAATTAAGTTTGAAATTTTATAATGTTTATAGTTTATTTCTTTAGTTTATAATTTTATAAATTAAAATAAATTAATTCAAACTAAATTAAGTCCAAATTTAAAAATACTTATCACTAGGTCTTTAATTTCAAAATTGACTCTAAAAATCTATTTTTCTTGTTTTAATATTTTACAATCATTACTATTCAGTTTAACAGTACCGTACACAAAAACTCTCAGCATAGCTTAATTATAAAAATTTTATTTATTATAAAATTGTTGTTTATTTACATAAGTTTTTTTTTCAAATAAGTGATAAAGTAAATTGTTTTTAATAGCATGTAATAAATACTTCTGCTTAAAATAATTATAATTTTCTAGGAATTGATAAATAGAGCATCAGACAAATAATTCGAAAAATGTATGTAGATAATATTGGCAAAAAAAGAAGCAATCATTACTGATAGTACAATCTTTTACGCATGTATTATATAAAAAGTTTTTTTTTTTTTACAGAACATCAAATAATAAATCAAAATATTTAAAATTATGGAAAATATATCAAAATTTATGAAAATATCCATCTACCGATGAAACCAAGTTTTTGCATCATAAAAAGCATATAAAATAAGTAACAACATTTGAGAACGGACCGTGTCTAAGCGCACCTCAGTTGTTAAGACCGCCGGTTCAGTACACCTAGTTCGATTCCCCCTGCCTCAAGTGTTGGTTATTTACTGAAAATTCACAGGGAATAAAAAAAGTATATGACTGATAAGTTGCCATAGCATAGAATTTTTATTTATTTATTTATTTTTTGGTGGTGGTGGTGGGGGGGGGGGGGGTTCTGTAAAGTATATTTTAACGACATAAAAATTTCTAAAATATATGAAAGATATCTGTTATAAAACGGAAATTTCGGAAATCACGGAAAATTTCCTGGAATTTACGACATTTTTTACCGTTAACATACTGAAATAGTACTGGCGTCTCAATTGTCAGTACAATTTCGTTTTTTTTTTTTTTTTTTTTCCACAGTGCGTATTTAGTAGACTAATACAAATTTGTGGAATATAAACAAATTAAGATACAGGTCGACGCAAAGAGCAAGATACATCGTCGTTAGTAATTGCTGGAAGTACGTTTTAAGTTACATTATGCGTTTTTTTTTATCCTAAAATAAATTTTAACTTCATGCGTGTTGTGTACAAAAGTCTTTAGATAATATACAGGGCTGTGCAAAACAATTTGAGTGCATTTCCACAGATTGATGAAAATTGCTAAAATGTGAATTTTCTAACTAAAATGAATTTTATCATGCTATGTAGTATATATCCAAATTCTATACGTCTGCAAAAATAATTCAACTACTTTTTTGACTATGGAAGGTAATTACTACAAATGAATTTTTAAATGTATTGTATGTCTTCTAAACTGTTTACTTACATATCTTCTTTAACCTTATTTAACGGTGAACTTACATTACAGTTTTCTGAACGTGTTCATAAATGTTTCATAACCTATGCTTGATGCATGATTCTCCGTTCTTCTTTTTTATGCAAACGGACCTAAAAGTGTTTATTGGGTATTCTCACACTTTAAATTGGTGCCTGACGGATCAATTCTGCCCAACGGCAGATTAAACAAAGAGTTGTTTAGATTTATTTAAAGTAGGAATTTTTAAATAGTACAAGCTAATCCACGAGCAACGAATTAACATATATGTGTACACAAATCATTGTTGATTTGATTGTACATAATAGAAATCTAATTTTTGACAGATTCGCAAGTAACTTTATATACACATGTCTTAGAAGAATAATAAAATTATTGTCAACTTAAAAATAATACCAGAATGCTATTTACTGCCTTTTTTTCAATCTTCTTCCATCCTATATACTAAAACGAAAAGGGATTTCTTTAAGACTTGCACAAAATTGATCTTTTTGCGCATGTATCACAATGAAATCTAAAACGTTTCCAATTTTAGAGTGAACTAGAATGAGGCCAGAATGACTGAGTGGTCTAAGGCGCCCAGTTTAAGCTGTGGTTCTCTGTTGGGATCGTGGGTTCGACACTCACTCCGGACAGAAAGGTTTTTGTTATTTTATTGGCGATATATACAATACTAATTGACTTTGAAAAACTTTACAGATTTTGTATAGGCACCATGCACAGACATAAGGTAAACTTGGACTATAAAAGTGTTACATCCATAAAAAACACACAATTTTTGCAAAACTGGAATTTACAGATTTTTTTTTAAGCATAAAAAGGCACAATTTCTGCAAACATAGAGTATGCACTTGTTTTGTGCAAAAAATAATGTGCACAGTTTTTAAAAACATACAATATGCACTTTTTTTGCATGTTTAAAAAATGCATATAGTTTGCACAAGAAGTGTATAATTTTTAAAGTATTCAAAAATATTCACTTTTTATGCACAAATTGTGTACAATCCTCACTTTTTTGCAAAAAAGCTTTCTAGCTGGGTATTGTCATAACAAAATATTCAAAAACAATATTCCAAAGCATTTCCACCACTTTGGAGTTGGGAGGGCAAAACAATTTGCAAATTTGGAATGTTTAGAAAGTTGTTCTTCCTCCATTATAGAGCACAATCTTATCTCTCTAAAGCACCTACCAAGTGAATATCAATAGACATGGGCACCGCAGAATGGAAGCCAGTGAGGGACAAAATTTGAAAGATATGCCTGTGGTCCGCAGCTCTTCTAAAAATGATATTAACTTCTTTTTTATGGACGGAATATCAAGTTCCTGAAGGATATCAAGTTCCTTGGCTTTCTAAAGGGGTAAACAGAGCATAAAAAGTCAAATATTCCAAGGGGGTTGGATGCACCGGGGGTGAATGTCCCCCCCCCCCGGTTAAAACTGAATTCAACACTGCGCTAAACCCTTGTATACCTTAAAATTTAAAAGATAAACATAAAAAGAAATAGAGAACTAAAATTAAGTGCCATGGGGAATTTAGGGGAATTCCCCTCCCCACCCCCCACAAGTAAAAAAATCAGCAAAAAACTTTTTAAAATTTTAATATTTTGTAGGTATTTTGAAGGAAAATGAAAACTACAGGTTTCTTTAAGAGAAGTATACAGTTTTTGAAAAGGCTTCATACAGGTTTATTTCCATAAGTTATCGTCTATAAATTACCTTCAATGACTTAGCAGATTTTCTTAAAATCACTTCAGGTATTTTGAAGGAAACTGAAAACAGCTTCTCACGCAGATAATATGAAGGTTTTTCTTGACGGTTTTATACAGTTTTATTATAGCACATTATGGTATCTAACCTGTATTGAAATAACTTCGTTGCAAGGCCGCATACAAGGAATGGGAGGGGGAACAATTGGAAGTAATATGCTTTTGCCCCCCAATTCCTTTGAGAAAAACCCTCTAATGGAAAATTCTCAGTTATCCTCTTCTTCTTAGTATTTAATTATTTTATGTTATTCGAAAATAATAAATTTTAAAAAGAAAATTTGTTAATTAATTTTCAATTAAATCTTTCAAAATTCGAGGGTTTCCCTTTGCCCCCTACCCCCTGAAATCAACACTTCCCTGACACCCAACGTTTAAGATAATTTTTAAACACATAAACGTAAAAAGAAATATAGGAGAAAAATTTAACTTCCATAGGGGATTAAGGGGGCATCGTCCTCCACTAAGGGAATATTCATAATTCCTTTTTCTCTTAGTTTTTAATTATTTTAAGTTACTGGAAAAAAGTTTACTGTCTTTAAAAATCGGTGAAAATGATGTAATTTTTAATTTAAATATCCGGAGGGGTGTTTCCCCCTGCCCCCTGAATTTATCTCTGCCCTGAATCTTCGTTTAAGGTATTTTTAAACACATAAACACAAAAAGAAAAAATTAACAGTCATCGATAATCAATGGGAGCACTGCTCCCACCCTAACGGAAAATTCTTAGTTCCTCTTTATCTTAGTTTTAAATTATTTTAAAATACTCGAAAAAAAAATATTATGTCTTTCAAAATCAGAGAAAAAGAAAATTATATTAATTAAATTTCAAAATCCGAGGAGGAGGGGTGCATTCTGCTGATAATTGTTCTTTCATCTTTCTCTTATGGTTTAATTATTTTAAGTTTCTCGAAAAGAATAAATTTTTTAATGTCTTTCAAAATCGGAGGGAAAAAATAAGCTTATTTAATTTCAAAATTCGGCGTGTGGGAGGGGGGGGGGGTTCCACGGGCCAAATTCAACACTGCTTTGAACCACCCGTTTGAGATACATTTTTAACATAAACATTAAAAAAACGTACTAAATTTAACTTTATTGGGATATTTAGGGGGAAAAGCTTCCTACCCCCAAACGGAAAATTCTGAGTTGTACTTCCTATTAATATTTAATTATTTTAAGTTACTCGAAAAAAGTATAAAATTGCTGTATTTTTCAAAATCGATGAAAAAAAAATTTAATGAATGAAATTTGAAAATCCAGGGAGGGGCAATGTCCCTCCCTTACACCATGCCCCCAACTCTTCCGTGGCATTTGTGATTAAATATGTAGGTGGGGGAAATTACAAATTGTTTCATTTGGCCAGTATCCCGTGTCACTCATGATTTTAACCCATGTTACCCAATGTTTTTATTGGAGAAAGTACTGGTACTGCTCCCTCCCCGGTGTTAGCCTTTGTGTAGTGTTTGTGTTTACCAAAAACCAGAGCAAATGTGGTATGCCGATTTCTGTAAGTTTTATAAATTATGGTGGTTTGTTTTTAATTCTTGTTTATTTTCTTTACCTCAAAAATTTTCTTTTTTAGACTAATCGATTGCGCTTCTGCATAATTTTTAGTTATATTATCATTAATTTCTGTTTGTGTATACGATTTCTGTAAATGCTTTAACGCTCCGTAAGCCTAAATCTTAAGCCCATTAAAGGTATCGCGTAATTGTGGATATGTTCCTTGCGTAAATAATCCTTTTAAACTTTTATTATGTTAATTAATTTTTTGTTTTATCGCGCTACGCCTTTTTTTTCACATGCTAAAAAATAATAATGATAAGCCAGTATTGTCTTCATAAAAAAATTTCCGTAAAAACTAATTTATAATTATAAATCTTAATAAATATAAAAAAAGGCTTGTATAATTTAGAAACAGAACAAGATAATAAAACAAATAAATTTTGAAAAATAATTAAACGGTACTTTCATGACAATATAATAAATTATAACACCTTGTAATAACATATTTCTTTTAAATGCTAAAAGGTGTAAATGAAAATTAAATGATATGAAAATATGAAAATTAAATGACACTTCAAATAATAACTTCAAATACCGCGAAATTATAACACCTTGTAATAACATATTTCTTTTAAATGCTAAAAGGTGTAAATGAAAATTAAATGATATGAAAATATGAAAATTAAATGACACTTCAAATAATAACTTCAAATACCGCGCAATTATAGAATATGCTCATTTGTTTTTAAAAATAGCTCGGAGTGAGCCGAAACATGTCAACAACCTAATAAAAGTTATTTTACTGTATATTACGTTATTAATTTACACATTAAATTACACAGAAATACATTTAAAATAAATATATGGTACTTTCATTTTAGCAAACCTCGCCAATAACAGCTTTTATTTTTCGCGTGCCTAAATTACAAACGATACTTTGTTGTAGAAGTAAAATATTTTGGATTTCTTACTTTCTTTTGGGGGGGGGGGAGGGGTGGGGGGGAGAGGGAGAGAAATTATGTATATTAAACGAAATTAGTGAAAGGTTTATATTTTTAATGGAATGATTTGAATACAAATGAAAGCAATGTAACAATATTTGCGATTTTTCTACTGCGCCCTGCTAATATCAAAGTACCACTTAATCTTATACTAAATTTTTGAATCAAACTGTAAATGTAAACTGAGAAAAATCTTGAATTTATAAATAAACATGATTGGTTATAAAATATGGAAGAAATCCTCTTGTGGGAAAAGTTCAAATGTATAATGTACAATAGGCCTTAAAAAATGTGCATCTTAGATGAAATCTTCCAAGCGTGCAACCATAGTAGTATGCAATACAAGTATTAAATATGCAGCAGCGCAATGAGTTATCGTCTAGCTTTGAAAAGAATTTTTTTTCCTGTAAACTCAAAAATAAGCGATAATTTAGAAAATATCAGTATTTAACAGTAAATTTAAAACAGAATGCATAGTTACTATTCAAATCAGCTCAGAGGTCGGAAAAACTAAATTTTTATTGTAGTTAACTACATGTATGAAATGTAGTTAACTACAACTACTTTGTTTTAAAAGAAGCTATTGTAAACTAATTTCACATTTTGTCAAATAATTCGATTTACACTTTAAACTGAACGCATGAATTAAATAGAACAGTTACCCATCATTATATTGCTTCTTCCGGGATACAATTACATATGTGGGAATATAACCAAGGCTTCACTAGATACCGAGCTTGCTCATTCATTATCATGACGTCACAAAAGGTGGCTGGTCGCGACCAGCGATTGGTGCAAAGCGACGACCCCGTCGTTTTGTGCCAATCGCTGTTGGTCTTTCATTTTGTCGTTTCGCTTTGTACCAATCGCTGGTAGCGGCCAGCCACCTTTTGTGACGTCATGATAATGAATGAGGAAGCCCGGTATCTAGTGTAGCCCTGATATAACCGAGGGCATTAAAAATTAAGAAATAACATACAACAAAATGTTTTGTGTTTGTCTCCAAAATGTTTGTTTCTATACATGTATTATACAAATTTCTTGATGGAATAAAGAGCGATACATAATATAATCAATATTTAAATACAGCTACACTTAAAAAAATGCGGAGCTACTCCACCCGACTTTCTAAACACTTTTCAGAATACTGTGGAATCAAATACATATCAATATAATCTGAGGTGTAAAAAATGGGTACTAGTGGGCCTATAAGCACCACTAAATTTCATTATTATTCTTGGCATACATTTTATTAGTATACTTCACCTAAGTTTTATTAGTATTCTTATTAGGTGAAGAATACTAAAAATTTAGTGATGGGAATCGGACCACTTCGCATACGATGACACTTTGCATGTGGCAGATGGTGGAAAGCACTGAACAATAAAATGTTTTACTTTCTGTTGCTTCTTTGTCATTTATTGGTTGTCTCAACTTTTCTTCTGGTTGTGTTTCTCGTAGCATTCTCCATATTAATTTTAAAACATAATTTGCATTTATTGCTTCTAGATACTAATTAAGAAGTTGTAAAAATTCAACAATAATTTGTCAGCTTATATGTATTATAAATTTTAGATACTATGTGAATAATGATAGTATTTATAAAGATTTAAAACGGTCGCACTGACGTACGGTATATAAAATTAAATTATTAAAATTTTACTGAAGCTATTCTTTTTTTTCAGGGTTGATTCGTATTATTTATAGATTTTTCAAGAACAGTAAGCACAATTATCATGACGTCATCTTCTGTAGCCGTGTTCATTTCCATATTTGGATGTCTCAGTATTATATCATTTGATGTAAGTTTTATATATATATATATTTTTTTTTCTAATTATTCTCATTTTTAGCCATCAATTATTTCTCTTTCGGATTGATCAGAAATTTTGTTAAACTAGAACCCATCTTAATGTGAATTAATTGATTAATTTTATATTCTGTTAATTGTTATAAAGTAAATTTGCAAATAATAAATAAGTTTCAAACAAATAAAGACTCATATTTTAAAGTAAAGTGTAATTCAATATATAAATACGAATCTTCAATCGTTAACTGCTGTTAGCGGTCTCTCAGACAGCCGGTTTTTAGTTTTTTATTCACCTTACGAAACCCTATTCGGTTTGGTTCGTGCCGACGTCTCCTGGAAGGCGGGGCAAAATCTTCAGATGCATTCAAATTAGGCTTATATTAAAAGACCAGTTTCTTTGAAGCGTCTGACAAGTTTAAGTATACCAGTACGTGATTCGGGTCCTTTACTCGGTTTGAGTCTTTTGGCCGTGCCAAAATTTCGAAATACACCAGTTTCTGATTCCCCGTCCTTGTAATAAAGCTTAACCAACAACACTTGATCTGGTAATTATAGCATACTGCTGGCATAGAATAAAGAATCTATGAGTGTCGAGGTGTTTTATTTACAACATGATTTTCAGAAATCTACTTCATAGATTACCCCGGCCCTCGCTATCAATAGGTAATTTTTGAACCAGAACTTTTTATTTTATTAAAATAAATCCGATCTCCTTATAATCCTATCCATGCAAACCGGGTTTTTTTTAACATCGTTTGTTCTTTTTTAATGATTTTTTACAGTTGTAACGAATTTATGACGCACCTGGTATTTCAAAACAAATTATCTCATAAATTTCCTCCTTAATTACTGCAGATTGTTAAGTTTCGGAATTTGAATTGTGGAAACATAATTCTGATGCAACTTATTTGCAATTCCTATATTTGTTAGAAAAATACCAAAATTGGTCTTGTACTAAATTTTTGGGACACTTATTCGTATCTATTCAAACAAAACCAATATTGGAAAGCGTATCATCGACCCTTAACTTTTGTTAGCGGCTCACAAACCACCGCTTTCTTTAAAGTTTTACAATTTAACTTCTAATTTTCAATTTAACTATAAATGCTGGAGCAATTTTGTTTCGTTTGGAGCCCTAGTGCTATCGCTGGAGACTTTGTGATATGCGAATTTTAATGATAATAATCATGTAGTTAAAGTTTAGTACAAAAACAGTATCCTATGAATTAATCTAGCCTTTTTTTGATCTTTCGATCAAGTAGTCTGAGAGACTGTTCATTATATATCTGCGACAGTTTTTGTCACATCAGTAAAGGGATAATTCGTTTACATATAATGCTGCATAAAGTAAATGTCAAAAATTATGCTAAAACATTGATAAAAAAATGACAACCTAGCAAAAAAAGTGAATGCTTGCCAGAAAAATTCAACAGAGTGTTAAAAATGCAGTTAATTTAAAGTCAAAGTGCGACATTTGAAATGAGCAAATTTGTTATAAAGCCCGATGCCCTGTTTTAAAAAAATCAGAAAAATCTTTTAACCCTTTCCGGCACAGTGGTCTCACTCCGGGCACACCTAATTTTAATCCCAAACTTGCATTCGGCACCAGGAATATTTTAATAAAATTTTGTTTCTATAATGAAAGCTTAAAATAAGGAGTTCGTATTTTCGAAAAAAATCGTTTGTAAATTCCGGTGTCAGTCAGCAATTTCTCATTTTACGCACAGACTTTGTCTGTGCCGGAAAGGGCTAATATTACGCATACAGGCGAATATTGCATTAACAATGAGAAAAATGTAGAATCTATAATTTATGCTCCCAAATATTGATGTATTCAAGAAAGAAAACGGACTGGAGATAGATAAATATTTTTTGCCGTGTATCTCAGTGGAATATAGATATAAAGTCAATTTGATTTTTAATAATTGTTTTAAAGTTTCGTGTTTTCCCAATATTCTTTAAAATTAAAATTAAATTAAATATAGAACAATCTGTGAAATCAAAACAATAAACAGAAACTATTCATTTCCCATTGCACCGTTTCTCTATCTCCCCAGATTAATGTAAAAACTTTGTCATTTCTTAATACCGAAGTGGGTAACGTTCAACTGTTTTGTGTGTGAACAATATAATCACAGATTTAATCTCGAGTAAATCATGGTTAGTACAGTTTTCCAACAACATTTGAGAGTATTTTTTTTACCCTATTCGACGGTGTAAAAATTAAAATTATGCAATGTTTAGAAGCAAATAAATTTCAAAACCAAGGAAAGGGATTGTTTACATCGGTATCACCATCGGTAGGATTACTGTAATACACACTGAATCATCAAGCATTTTGATGCCCACATAGACCAATCAGTAATTGTTGCCCACGCGGCGCGACACGGCGTGTCCAATCGATCTTCTCCTATGTGCAATTAATTGGGGATGTGAGTCAGCCCGAATTGTAGGAGCCTTAACTATCGGTATGACGTCAACGTTACTCATATACATGTTTTTGCTTTATAGTATACATAATTTAGTAGAATTTAACTATTTATTTAACAAAAACATTTGTTTTTATGCAGTGTCGCTGGCTGATTTCTATCACAGCATATGCAGAGAACATTCCTGAAGATTGTTCGGGTAATTTATTTATTTTCACTTATTGTCCAATAAAATTCTGTACACTGTATTAAATTTTCAATGTCGATATTTACAGTTATAAAATTGGGGTCTAAATACAATGTAATGACGTTTTGCAATTCGACGAGAATGTAAAGGAATGTCTCATGTAGTGTGCATATCTCCGAAATTAATACGGGAAAGTAATTAATTACAATATTGGAAAACACTATGCGCACACGTATGCTTGTACGTCTACAGTGTTTCTTTAACACTTCGATATTTCTAAAACTACCATGAAACATGTGGGTTGACATGCTAGCATATGACGTAAGTTGCATGTCATCGAATCTCCAATAAATGTTAAATGGGCCGCATACACACATATTCCAAAGTACGATTCGAATGTGCTCTTTAACACCTTTATATCAGGCATTATTAAACGATATTTTAGTTTCCAATACCAGTAATTTCATATAAAACATTTTGTCTTATTTAATCCAAGAATATATCGATTATGCAAGGCAAAGATTACGACTAAAATATTGTAGTGATAAAATATAAAAACCATAAATATACTAAATGTAATACATAGTGACATCCATCCTAAAAAGGTTAAGCTTCAACAGTACATTCTAATTGAAACTAACAAATTTTCGTCGTTTAATTGACAAAAAAGTTGGTTGATATTGTATGTATACTCTTGGTGAAAGAAAATGATCACCCCCTGCTAACTCTGCCACAAATCATCGTTAAAAATGTGACTGGAAGCAAGTGAATACTAATTAACATCTACTAATTAATGCTATATTAAATTTTACGTACAAGGTCATCGGCATATAGAAATTATAACAAATTTTAACATTATTAATGCAAACACCTAATTTTGATATCATATTTGAATTGTTCATCAATTTTCCTTTCAAGTACCAAGCGAGACGTCATTTTGTCTTGAAGTTAAAGGAGTATAATGTTTAGAGTTTGGAACTCTTAATATTAAATTAACTTTTATCATCGTAAAACATATTGAAATGCAGGTAGTTTTTCAGCCATAAATAAAAAGACAGTTTGATTTTAGTAGCTTTTTAGATATAACTTTAAATTATAATCGTTGAAGCTTCTAAAATTCTATTTCTTTTAAAAACTTTATAGAACAATTCATATTTTTTTCGAAATATTTTTTTTTTATTGTGGCAATTTATAAATGTAGTAATTCTTATTTAAAATCCTAGAGTTCCTCAAGTATTTACCTGGTTTAACTATGAAATGAGTATAGTTCTTCACTCTAAGTTTAAACAGTCTTTATTAGTTATTCAACTAAGCAGGGACAACGATGAGATTATTCAATACTATAGTGTATTTGTACAGACAAACATCAGTTCACCTAGAATTGTACTATAAACTCTTTATTTTATATACATCGGATTATCCATCTTCATAATTGGATAACAGATTACAAAACAACTACTATTTTTCGCTCTCTTTTTATCTATCATGAGGCTTATAATAATCTTGCGATTTCACGTGTCTATTAATTAAACTATTGAGTTTGTATTATTGTGGCTATTGATGCCACAATATTGTGGATATTGTGGCTATTATTATTTATTTTTTTATCCCACAGAAATAAAGCTTTTGTTCACTATTCGCTTGAAAGCATCGCGTTTTACAGCGACTTGGGAGTATCATTACATCTGTAGCATATCCGACAAGAATCGGACCAAGATTTAATAGCTTGCAAACAGCGCGCGCTACCACCAGACCATGGTTCATGATACAGTGGCTCAATGTTAAAACTCAGACAGTTGCTTTTTTATACATTATGACGGTGTTTATAATAAAAAGAAGATAATTTAAACAAATTTACAAATTATTTATTGTTACTCATATAGAGTACATATAAATCCAAAAAACATTAAAGCAAAATATTTTTGCATTAAAATAAAACAAAATAAAAGTTTAACAGATGATGAAAAATAGTCTCAAAATAAAACTAGAACAGCTTAATTTTTTTCTGTTTTTCTCTTTTTAAATGCAAAATTCATCAACATTTCCATGTGCTACAAGTTGTCAGTTGTCAAAATTATTATTCTAATTGATTTGAATTATTTAGTTAAAGCTAACTATTTTGTTGGTAAACCTATTTTTTTGCTATAACAGCTTTCAAGATTTTCGGTATTGAACGGACTAATTTTTCACAATAATAAGTTGACATTTTTGACCATTCATCTTTTAATGCTTTATATAAAGTTTTGTGTTGGATTTAGTATGATTTTTTTAATTTTTCCTTGCAAATGCGACGATAAATTTCAAGTCTGGATAGTGGGACATGCAGTGTATCTATAACATGGCGCGATTATAAAGTAAACAGGTTATAATATTTAAAGCTTTATGATTTGAATATTTGTCATCATAAGAATGAAAACAATACTCAATACCAAATTTTTCAGTAATATCTTAAATTTTTTTTGGAACTTATAAATATTTTAATCCAGTATTCCATCAATGAGATAAAGGTTACTTTGTTCAGCGGCTAGCATTAATACCGATCCACCACCATGTTGTATTTTTTTTAAATTTTTGATTTGGCCTTCTACAGAAATTTCTGCCAATCAGAATAAAAAAAGTAAATAAATTTACCTTCATCAGTAAATAAATCTGTCTTCCAAAATGAAAACATTTTGAAGTTTTTTCAAATTTCAATCCTTTCAAACGATTCATCTTACTAAGAAAAGTTTACTTCATAGCAACTCGCCCCTTCGAATTATTTTTTCTTAGAATAATACTTATAGTTTCTAAATTAGGTCTTTTTTGAAGATACTTTTCTGCTCCCAGGGCTAAGTTGGGAGCACTTAATTTTGTGGTTTTCTTTACTTCTCTTACGTCCAGTGCTCTCCAGAATCTAAAAAATATTTTGTTTGCTTAGTTTTAATTTATTTTCGATGATGTTTGTTGTTTTAAATTGCCTTTTTTTCATCAAGTACAGAAGAATGAGTTCGTTGTAATATTTTTGCTATATCTCTTACTGACAACAGGTTTTGAAAATGCTTTATTATCAGACCACGAATTTACAAAGAAATTTGTCCAGATTGCCTTTGCATTCTTAATCATCAAACCATAAATTAGAAAACAAAGAGAATATTACAGCAATATCTCAATGCCAACAGCTTGAAGGACATGAAAAATTTAAAAACTTTGCAAGAAAGAAAAAAACAAAACTGTATGCCATCCGAATTTTATTTTGAGAACAGATTTCTCGCTTTATATTTGAAATAAATTAAAAAATGCGCGTGCTTTTTTTTCGGCTTATTATAAAACAATATCTATCCAAACGTTACTTTATGAAGATTACTTTACATTTTATTTAAATTATTTGTATGTTGAAAATTGTACTATAAAATATAAAAATAAAAATTTTACTTTGAGACACTACATTAAAATTTACCGAGATAAGTTATTTCCTCATTTCTGTTTCGTTTCTGAGGTACTTAATAACTCTAAAGCTCACCAACAGACGAAATTTTTGACTGAGTTCTGTTCTTAGTATTCATCTTTAAAATATACAAGGTACAGTTAAAAAGTTCCAGGAATTTCATTGTAATTCTTTTTTACCACAATATAAGTACACATTTTCTTAATTGACTTTAAAGTAGACTCAGACAAAACACACACACTTGCTCCACCGCTCCTGCCATTGCTGGAAACAACGATGAAAGTTCTGTTTTCTTATCTTCCGAAATTCAGCCGTCGCGTTGGTTTTGATGTCTGTCAAAACGGTTACTTTGAGGCCCATTTTGATCTTGGGGAATAGCCAGAAATCCGATGGCGCTAAATCCGGTGAATAGAGAGGCTGGTGGAATAGTGAAATGTTCTTTTTTCAGTCATGTCTGCACAACAATCGATGTGTTTGAGGGAGCATTTTCGTGATGCAGTGACCAACCTCCTTGCCATTTGGCGGGACGTTTTCTGCGGATTGTCTCCCTGAATCTTATCAAAACTTGCACCTACAAAGGAACGTTAACAGTTTGCCCAGCTGGTACAAATTCATTGTGCACCACACATTCGTTGTGGAAAAATAGTTTTGTCCAGCAAAGGCAGGAGCGGTGGAACAAGTAAGTGTGTTTTGACGGAGCCTACTTTGAACGTTATTAATTAAATGTGTACCTATATTGTAGTAATAAAGAGTTTAGTTAGTGTAGTAATAAAGGAATTCCGGTAACTTTTTGACTGCCCCTCGTATGTTAGTATTAGAACTTTTTTCAAAATAAATAGATGCTCCTGTCTGTATCTCGTATAATTTTAAAGATCAGTACGAAATTTTTTTTTCCTCTAGCAGTCGATTTAAGAATTAAGAACTGGAATTATAACAAATTTAATATATTCATTAGACACCATTTTTAGGACTATAGTAGTTGGCGTTTAAAATTAACGTGGAAAAGAGAAGTCCCGAAGATGCCCTGTATTAATGATATATTTGAACAGTATTTATGATTGTTTAATTTTTTTAAAGAACTATGTCAAATGAAACAGAGAGATACTTCATTTAAGATGTTTATTAATTTTTAAATATAATAAATTTTGTACATTCCATAGTTAATTACCAATCACTTCCAACATATTATTTTTTTTAGTTTGTGGCATCAGATTAAAAAATTATGGGGATATATCTGAAGGGGAATCAGCTCCAGAAAATGCAAGCAGCTATCCGTGGATGGTAAGTATATATCTATTCTTCATAACATAAAATAAATTAATCAGAATACTTATAATTACGCTAAAATATGTTTAAATAAATATAAAGTAAAAATATGTTTTCTTTTTAAGCATATTTTTATTAACATTATTTTTTTATCTTTAAAATAACACCTAATTTCATGACTTCGACCCATCTTGTTTCAATCCAATTTCTAAAGTTCTAGCACATTAGGCAGTAGGAGAAAAATGAATTACAATGTTACATCTTTTATAAATGAACCAAGTTAAATTAAATAAAAGCGTATAAAAATCATGATTATATTTTAGAATATATCCGAAATTATATTTTGAAAACAACTCGTTTAGTTCTTTTTTCTGAAATATGCTCACTGTCTTATATTCAGCTTAACACTAGATCTGCCAAAGCGGTATTTGGACCGGGACCAAATACACTAATTTAAAGAAAATAAGGGAAGTGACCGGACACTTTCAATTTCAGACGTTTTGTCGAATATCTACTGAAATTCGTGACGAAATGCCCTTGAAAGGAGCAGGATCCATAAGCCGCGTTTTTGGCCCATGAAATAAGACTAAAATTTGATTTTGTTATATTGACTTAATTATTTCACTTTTTAACCCTTAACCGGAAACGTACCGTCTGTGAGACGGTTGCGTCTGCATATCTACACTTTATGCAAAAATGAACGTGTCCTCAACCTTATCACGCCATCTAATCGTTAGACTATTGGTCCTCTCCACCCCAACCCATTTGCAACACCTGCGCTTTTTTAGTTGTTGAAAGAAAAAATATTTTCTTTTCGACGCAGTCTGTCAGACGACATGTTTCCGTTTATGTAATTTTTTTCTTTAGGATATCAATATGGCGGTGCCGTCAATGCGGGTACGCTATGGTGATAAAGACTTTGAAGAGACTATTTTGCGATGGTTTGATGAAGTAGGAAGTGACATAAGCGATGTTGAAAGTATTTCAGATGATGAATATATAAATTCTGAACACAAAAGTGATTCAACATCGTCAGAAAATTCTAATGAAAGCGAAAATGAAGATATAACAAATGATGAAAAAGTAGCAGACGCAGATGCGAAATATATACATGAAGAAAATCGGTACCGATTGTCTGTTTAAAAAGTTCGCTCCTCGTCAAGAACAAGAAAATACAATATTATAAAAGTGCCAGTTTTAAGAGGGAAAGCTAGTGATCTCGGAGAAAAGGCAGATCTATTCTCTGTCTGGCCGTTGTTATTTACAAATGATATGTTACTGCATATAGTGAAATGGACAAACCATAAAATAATTCAAATGCGAATGAAATATGATACTCTGGCCAGTAATATGAAAGAGAGTAATATGGAGAGACGACTAGAAAATCCCCAGCTACCCCGGGAATTGCGCTTTATAATAGCTCGCATTCTGCAAAAACCTGTTGAAAATGTGCCCCAGGTAGATGATGACTTAATACTTTTCACACGCAAAGCATGTTTTTTGTGTCATAGAACCAACCATAGAATGACAAAATATCTGTGTGTACAATAGCGGAAGCCTGTATGCATGCAAGGCTCCAAACCTAAATGCAATGAATGCATAAAAAACGCTGATATTTAGAACATGCTGCAATATTTGCTATTAAATGTTTTGTTAATTTTACTGTATAATATTTTTTTTAATTCATATTCTACTAATATATATCAAAATATTTGCATTTATTTCATTATTTTGTCGGAAATGTAAATATTTGAATAATAGTGTGTAAATTTGAAATATTTTCTTTCTCCGACATTCAAAACTTATTTTTATACTGTTATATTAAAAATTTGTTCCTGTTATTGCATTACTATTAAAGAATAAACGTTTAAGTTCACTATTTGGTAAATTATTCAGAGTTGTTTTCTTTTTAAAATTTTATAGCAATTTTTAAAATTTAGCAGTCTCACAGACGGCACGTTTCTGTTTGTGTTCTGAATTTTCACGTTTCCGGTTAAGGGTTAATATTAGAAGATTTATCCTGTATGATTTCAACAATAATTTTTACATTTTGTTCGGATTTATGTGACTTACACAAGCTCAAAGTTCGTACACTGTTAAAAATTTGCAGCAAACTGTCCAATCATTTGACCGTTTGTGTATAAAACGGTTTCATAACCGTAATTTAACTATATTCTGACCATAAAATGAGCAATAATACGGTCAGAATATTGGTAAATTACAATTATGTAACCGTTTTCTACAAATGCGGTCAAGTGATTTGACAGTTTGCTGCAAGTTTTTAACAGTGTATAATTCGTAGTTTTTTATGAAAAATACGCAATTTTACCTAATTTTACCTCAATTATTTAAATGAGCGCAACCTTGCAACACTTTCATCTTTACATATATTATAAAATATATCAATGTACACTATATGTAAAAATAAAAGTGTTGCAAAGCTGCACTCATAGTAAAATATTAAAAATAAATAGTTAAGTAACTGCATTCCTTCACGTCACTAGGAGACTTTAGAATGCAGCAACGTGTTTAAACGTGCTAAAATGAACGTAACTGTTGCTAATGTGCAGGAGTGCAGTTATTAGTAATAGGTACGTTCATTTTAGCACGTTTACGCACGTTGCTGCATCCTAAAGTCACTTAGTGACGTGAAGGAATGAAGTTACTTAACTCTCTATTTTTAATATTTTACTGTGAGCGCATCTTTGTAACACTTTTATTTCTACATATAATGTGCATTTTGATGTATTTTATAATATATGTAAAGAAGAAAGGTTTGCACGATTGCGTTCTTATAAATAACTGATGCAAAATTAGGAGAAATTGCGTATTTTTCGTCAAAAATTACGAATAGTGCGAACTTTGAGCTTGTGTTAGTCATTTAAATTCGAACAAAATGCAAAAACTATTGTTAAAATCGTACAGGATAAAATTTCTAATATTATAAAATGAAAAAATTAAGTCTGTATAACAAAATCAAATTTTAGTCATTCCATGGGCCAAAACACGGCTTATGTACCCTGATCCCTTGAGGATGTAAAGAAGATCTTTCACTTTATGCTTTTCAGTGAAGATTTAGCCCAGAGCACAATTACGGGGGGTAATAATGAATTTGGTAATAAAATAATATTTGCGTCCCCCTAAGAAACAGAAAATGCTCAAAATGGACTGTCACTGTAGCAAATGACTATGTAGGTCCTGTTCAGCGTTTTAGTGCATTTGTGTGAGAATAGTACGCATATACTTGAGGATGTTAATGTTTCTGTGAAAATTTCTAATTTTTTTTGTTTATAACATGTAGAGTTTTCAACCGAATTTAACACCGTTTTCAAAAATTGACAAAGAAGAGTAGTAATAGTAAAAGTAAGTTCAAGTAAAATATGAATAAATTGAATATTTGATGACATATGGGTATTTTTATGAAATTAATTTTAATTGCGCATGCGCGAACTATACCAAAGATTTTTTTTTCATGATTTGGCAGTCAATTCTATAGGGCAACCTATATAAAATGTCCATTCAAATATCACGAAAATTCAGAAAGATAGAAGCGATATATTGGGTTCTTTTCTAAAAGTAGCTGGATTAAAATGGATTTTCACCCAATATTTCAATCTTCGCACTGTATCAACGATATCTTTCTGAGTTTTTTTTTTAGTTAAGTCAAGGAGTCATAATTCTCTGAAAGTTCATAGTATATCCATCTATACTTTGATAGTATACATAGCTATACTTAACCCCATGTAGTATAGTGTTTTACAAAATCTTATTATTCTTTTAGCAACGATTATTTATAATTTTGGTGTTAGTAATTATTAAATTTAATGTACGGAAACTTTCGAGCGCGAGTAATACTCGTACTTGAACTATTTTTTTTTTCAAAAGCATGATTTCTTGCCGAAACTGTTAAGTCAGTTCAGACTGCAGTTTTATTATATTAAAAGGTTCACCAATTGTGTCACCTAAATGAACCTGCTCCGGTTTCAATGTTATTAAAAAATCCCTTATGTATTTGTGCTACAATACATAAAACTGATATTTTGTTATTAATAAACGAAAACCTTCTTTAGAACATTAAAAATGTATAATGGTGATTGCAATTAAATGTTATATAAGAGATACATGTATTAAAATTATTTCATCTTATTGCATAGTATACACATAAGACCCATGTCCAGCGCCCTTAAAAGTCATAATCGGGGCCTGAAGAAAAGGATAACCAGTCAAACAAATTTGAACATACAAATATTTCCAAGCTTTATAAAAGAGCCCCTTATTCAATGAAAAAGGAATAAAAAATACAGTATGAGAAACAGTAGCCAAAATAAACTAAACTTTCTGACACATTTGTTCTCTCTTTTAGATGAATATCGAGTTCTAAGCAATTATTGCCTCATAAAGGCATTTATTTGTCTGTCTGGCGCGTCCTGAAATTCAATTCGAAATGATAACATGTACAGCGTGCTCTGAAATATTATCTGCCTTTATCCAAAAATGACAGAAAAAAACTATTATATTTCATAGATTTAGAATAAGATCACCTGTCAAACTCACGAGTTTACGAATAAAAATAAATTCAAGTTATATGTCAAGAAGTAGCCAGATTGTATTTTATAATCCACTTCGTCCTACTTTGAAAATGGTCTGAACGATGGAATCATCGCGTATCGTTTGACACCAAATATTTGAAAAATATATAATTTTATTTACCCATCATACGTAGTATAAGGTAAGTCTTGTAATCGTTTTGAAAATAAAAAAAAAATGTTGACGGATTTATTTGTTTCAGACACTGGAGATTCAGAAAAACATATGTTTAGAAAAAAAAAAATTGGCCATCCAAACGACAATTTCTCCCAAACGAAATGAGATAGAGACTTAAATTTTGATATGTACTTACTATGTAATAGCGGGAAGAAGCTTATGGAATTTCAGTAACCTCGATTATACAGAACTATTTTTTCGGACTCTCAAAATATTCGTTCTGATAAAAAAAAAAAAAAAAAAAAAAAATTCGAAATTCTTTTTTTAAGGAGTGAATATAAAGGACAATAAAAAAAAAAAAAAAACATATTTAAAAAAATAATTAAGTCGTTAATTGCCGAGATATTTGCAATCCTATTTTCCACATTCTTCGATTTTTCATGACCCTGTATTTCATTCAAATTTCAATTGAAAGATATATTTTAATTAGAAATGCGATGCAGTAAACAGTTAGTTAATAGGATTATCAGTTTTGGAGTTATAAGGATATTTCTTTTATGCAAATCAGTAATAGAGCATTTAAAGTTTAGGACGTCATCAAGCCAAGATTTTATTCGAATTGCAATGCATGTTATAAATAGTTTACAGATATTTTATTTTCGTATTTTATATTATGCATATCCATGATGGGTAATTATTACGGTGGCCCCCAACGACTAGTTTGCTGTATCTTTATTTCTTGACAGTCAGTCAATACGAAAGGTCCTTTGAAGTTCGCGTGTGAAACTACTTCTATTCATGCCATTCTTCAATTTCTTTATTTCAGGTATCTATAGGCTATTCTTACTCCAACACTTACTGTCTAGGAGCAATAATAGATGAATTTCATATATTAACTGCTGCGCATTGTGTTACTAAGTAAGTGCATTTTTTAAACTTCAGAAATATGCATATTTAGTATATATTTTATGTTTCACGTCTTGAAAAAAAAAATATGTAGAGTTCTCAAAATTTTTAGTGTCCTATTTTGAAACATCTATAAAAAGATGAAATTTGATTCAAGTACAAGGTAAATATAACTATGTAGAAGTTCAAGTGTTTAAAGAATACCGGGTGAACCAAAAGCTCGTTGAAACTTTAAAAATTCCTAAAAAAGAAGAAATTATGATAAAGAAGAGCGGATTACAAAAAAGGGCTCACAAGGTAGTTGGACTTTTTTAGCAGCAAAAAAAAAAAAAAAAAAGTTAAAAAATCACCCGTAGATGGCGTTAAGATGCGAGATATTCAACAAAATTATGCAAATTAATCCAGCAATTAAAGACCAAGATACACGAGGATTTCTCATCCACTTTCAGAATGTTATCATTACCCGATCGAGCGTTCTACCGAGATTCTATCTGACGTAAGGTTTCTGCAATTCATTCTGACATGTTGCATTCAGCTGTAACGGGCGTTGTGAGTATCCTTAGTCGTATTGTACAATGTTCTGTAGGTCATGTTGAACAATTGTTATTGCATTAATAAATGGATGGAGCATAGTGTTGTCCTGTTCATTGTGTTTCAGGTCGCCGGCGCCCTCTACCAGTGACACTTTTGACTAAAAGTTTAAGTAACTAACTAGTAGTAACTAACTAGCTGTAATTAATAATTACAGTTTGGAACTGCTTGTGATTATCTAGGAGAAAGTGACAGCTTTCAGATAAATTAAACAAACATGGGATAGCGTAAGATTCATGGCGATTATTGTAAATGTGCATTATGGTTTCACACCCATTAATTGTTAATATAGTGGTCAAAATAACGTGGCATTTTGTGCTTCTTAGACAAATAACGTTAATACGGCGATAATTTTGCGTGCATAAATCGTTAAAATGTCAATCATTTTAACAGCGCCCTGAGAGTTTCAAATAAAACCGATTATAGGACAGTCACTATAAAGAAGCCTTCTGCGTAGGATCCAATAAATCTGACATCGTCTAACCGAATCCATTAATATGGCGCCCTCTTGCCGGAGTCCACAAATATGACGATGACTATTTAAATGGCAAATCTTTACTTCTAAATAAAGCATTTTGAGCACACTGCCTCAAACGTTAAGGTACAACCACTTTTTTTTATCTAATTGGAAAAGAAATGAAGATAAAAACATGAAAAAATGTTCTTTAAACAGTTATTTTTAAAATTTAACTTAATTTTATCATCAAGCATGATTCACTAATAGAAAAGTCCTTCCGGCCTGTACCGGGAGGAAAAGGTAGCTTTCCTATATCTTCGTTTTAAAATTTTAGCTAATGTTACACGAAAACAGCAAGTTAAAATGCAAAGAAAATGTTTACAAAAGATTCGTTAATACTGAATTAGAATCAGAAATTCGCCAAATTATTGAGCAATAGCCAAATTGGCTTCATTTATGAAGACTTATTTTAGTCGCCACATTTGGCGATATTTCGCCAAATGTCGCCAAGTTTGGCGAGAATTTGGCGCTAACGGATATGAATATATAGTTTTATGCGTTTGATTGGTAAAATTATTACAACAATGAAAAGTTTTGTAATGTGTTGTCTTGTTTCAAAAAGTCCTTCCGGCCTGTACCGGGAGGAAAAGGAAGCTGTCCTACATCTTCGTTTTAAAATTTTAGCTAATGTTACACGAAAACAGTAAGTTAAAATGCAAAGAAACGTTTACAAAAGATTCGTTAATACTGAATTTGAATAAGAAATTCGCCAAATTATTGAGCAATAGCCAAATTGGCTTCATTTATGAAGAGATCCTAAGATTTATTAAAACTCAAAGTTATCTAATAGAACAATTTACTACAGTAACATAATGCTAATTTCTCCATCATGTCTCAGTAAATTAACTTCTACCTGATCTAGCATTTTGTTAAATAATTATCACCATCAACAAACCTCTAACTCCTTATATTAAGTATTAAAATAAATTGGTAAATGCATCATTTTTCCTAACATTTAATTCAAAATAAACAACATAAATAATATTATTAAAATATTTTAAGTTATATTTACATATTTACAATTTATACTCAAGGTATTTTAGTGGTAATTTAAGTTAATTCAAATTTAGTTTAATAAAATTGAATTAATTTTATTTACATAGTTAAATAACAATACGAAATAGTAAATTAATTTAATTTAACTTAACTGCCTAAGAAAGTGGTAAATAGTAAATTGCCAAAAGAAGAAATTACAGTAAGTTGTTATAGGTAATTGATCATACCATGATGGCTAAGACCAAGAAGGAACAGGTATTCATAAGAATAAATAATAAAGTTATTAATGATGCACCCTTAAACACAATAAATCATGAAATCAACAGACATCCCTGCATGTCATTCCAAAACCATTCCTTGAAACCAACAAACAACATACAGAAATATATTGACAGTTTCTGAAAATTAGCAATTAATCCCTGGCCAGTAGAAACACCACTAATATTGTGCAAAAGTAGCAACATATTATTTAAATTTGTGAAAATAAGTAATTAAAATTCATTAAAAATAACTTAGATGGTTACTGTAACGCATATAAAACTAGAATTTGTAATTAAATTTCTGCTATATTTATTGTAAAGCTCATTATTGCATACTCCATTTTCTGTAAATTCATAGTAAAATCCATCCTTTAGTCACTATCCCTACTGAATTTTATGATTATAAGGATTTGGAACAAAAATAGACTTAACCGGAAATTTCATTCAATAAAATATAGACTTCCAAGTTAATTTAGTGTTATAAACTTCAGATTGCAGATACTGGCTTAAGTTTTATCAGAATTATTGAAATTTTTAACAACTTTACCCATTTACCATTAGTTTATTAGTAAACACCATATTACTTTCTCAGAATACTGATAGACATCTCTGAAAAGCTTCCCTACTGAATTCAATTAATTATGAGATTTGCAACAGAAATAATTCTACATAGTAAATGAGTCAGCAAAACATAATATTCACTTATAATATTTAGAGTAATTTAAGTTTAATTTACTAGTAAGAACCCCTTTTTTTTGTAATCTAATAAATTTTTATGCATTTATAAAATGGCATAGAATATGTTCCAATACATTTTACTTAGTAAATAATGAAAAGAGATTACTCATATATATTTTTTAATAAATAGAAATTATTTCCTATGAATAAATATCACCGAATGAAAAGGGACTAAATTAAATGATAAAATAAGAACATAAAATTAAGTTACTCTTGTAAAATGAAGTAATATGGGAATAAATAAATATCAGAACAGTTCAAAAACTTTTGGTAATATTGTGAGCTTAACCAAATAATATTAATTTTTTAACAATACATAAGAATAAATATTAAATTTCGTACATTCTAAATGTTCAGGATAAAAAGAACAAAATTCTTCTAAAATATTCTAAGAACAAATTTTTTGTCTCTGGCTTTGAACTTCGGAACATAGAAGTAATGAAAAAAAAAAATTAACTGCACACAATTTTTACTTTACCAATGTTACGCAAGTTTTCAGCGCAACTTCCTTTAAGATTTCTTTTTAGTTATCGTAAAATATCATCATGTAAATTTCATAATCATACTCCAAGCAGTGGCGTAGCGTCAGGGGGGGCACGATCATTTTTCTACCAGTATAATTATATACTACATTTAGCCTTATTTAATCTTTGAACGGTATGAATTAAATAAGAGCAAGTATAGTGTATAAAAATACTGGTAGTAAAGTGATCCGTGCCCCCCTTGACGCTACACCTCTGACTCCAAGTCATGTGCCAAGTAATAACTGATAACATAAATTATTCAATTCATATTGTAGTAGCAATTCTCATAAGTGCATCTCATTGCATCAATCCAAAATATCAACTTAGTTTAATCTTTAAAGCATAATAACATAATTTTAATTCTTCCTTATTATATTAATTTTAACAGAAAAATAAGATAAACAGTAAATAAATTTCATAATATCTTTCAGAATAATTAATAATACAAGAACATAAATAAAAATCTCAGACTGTTAAAAAACTCTGTCACTTGGTTTCTTGTTACGTAAGAATAGATATTTTAACAAAATAAAAAAGGTTGTTATAACATTTAGCAACAAACAAATAATACATATTACTTAATATAAAATCTAACTTATGCAATCAAATCTTGTTATGAAAAAAAATTACAACAATTTTTTGTTGTTTTCATTGACGCGATGTTCCAATACTTCTTCTGGCTAACATCGATAGGGGGGTTGACTTTATAATAGAATATATTTCGTAGATGCCTTGCTTCCGTTCTTTTTTGTTACGACACCTCAGTAAGTAAGCAACAACTTGATTCTCAAATACTCTTTCCACATCGGTTGGAAGGATAGTTGTGGCATAAGTCCTTTGATATCCTGTCCGGCTTATATTATATTACGATGATTTACCGTCATATGTTGTAGTTGCAATAACGTTGATTATAAAAGGAGCACACATGGTCGCACAACGAAGTTAAGAACGTTGGTTGCTATTGATGATATAAATATTTAGAAGCAGTCGTAACATTTTAGTTGCAGTTTCGACGTGCCCATAGCGGCAGTAGAATTTAAAACCCAGAGGCGTTTCTCCGTGAATTCAAAACGAACAAGGCTTTCAATTTCAATTCTTTATTAAATATTTCTCTTGGGCAGTTTCCACCATAACCATAATAGCCGTGCATCACTACGTCATCAAGGAATAGAGGGTAAGTATCACAACATCTCAATTATTCTCAAAATGAACAGCCAGGGAGTTGTTTACAAGTGAAAATACGACTTAATTCTCAGGGAGGCCGCAGGTAGCTGCTTTTTGTTACACCGCGCAATAACACAAAATATGACGTAGAACGCGCACTGAACCAATGAAGAATTAAAGATGACGCGTCATGCTACGTCACGACCAATGAAATATAATTAGTAAAAGAGTTCGGACAGAGAGGAGTGGATTAATTTTGTAGTAAATTGACATTAGAGCGGGAAATTAATATTCGGAATAAAAATGAAAATGGCTCTCAAAAAACAATCTAAAACCCAGAAATGATCGGGGATCATGATAGCAATTAAGAATAACTAAAAGCTTTATATTTAAGTAAATTTGGACAATTTAGAATTAAATAAAAGGGAATTTAACAGAGTTGACGCTAGAGCTAAATTAAGAATAAGGATTTAGTGAATATAGAGTAGTAAATTGGAATAAAACAGGAAAAAAAAATTTAGAATTGTAAGAATTTGGAATAATTTAACTAAGGAAAAATGGCGAAATTTTATTGTTACATATATATATATATATATCTGACTTATGTCATACGATAACGCCCGTATTTATGAATTGATTTTGATGAAACTAATTGTGTGTATTAAGGTCACTAATGTCTCGACCGAGTTCGTTGGCCAGCTTGGTCAGCCATTTTGTTTCAAGATGGCAGTCATTTAAAAATTTAAAACTAAAATAAATATACAAAAAAAATCAAATTTATTTTTTAATTAAGTGTTAGGCCTTGATACAAGGATTCCAGAGCATTTTTTTGTTTTACCTCTATCTTAAAAAATGGCTGAGATAGAGCAGTTTGAAATTCTAGGGTGGCTGACATTTTGAAACAAAACAGCACATTAACGTGATTACTCGCAAATTATTTTCTTTCATTGTTTTAATAATTTTCCCAATCATACGCATAAAACTATATATTCATATCTGTTAGCGCCAAATTCTCGCCAAAATTGGCGACATTTGGCGAGATATGCCAAAGTTGGCGACCAAAATAAGTCTTCATAAATGAAGCCAATTTGGCTATTGCTCAATAATTTGGCGAATTTCTTATTCAAATTCAGTATTAACGAATCTTTTGTAAACGTTTCTTTGCATTTTAGCTTGCTGTTTTCGTGTAACATTAGCTAAAATTTTAAAACGAAGATATAGGAAAGCCACCTTTTCCTCCCGGTACAGGCCGGAAGGACTTTTTTGTATTGAAAGCTACCTAAAATATCAGCCACCCTCGAATTTCAAACTGCTCTATCTCATCCATTTTTTAATATAGAGGTAAACCGAAAAATGCTCTGGAATCCTCGTATCAAGACCTAACACTTAATTAAAAAATAAATTTGAATTTTTAACTTTTTTGTATATTTATTTTAGTTTTAAATTTTTAAATGGCCAAGGAACTCGGTCGAGACATTGGTGAGTTTAATACACACAATTAGTTTCATCAAAATTGATTTATAAATACGAGTGTTATCGTATGACATAGATCAGATATATATATATATATATATATATATATATATATATATATAAATCAACATTTGAACGGATAGTGGTTTTGGGGTCTGGGGGTCATGATCGGTGAAAATATATCGAAATTTTCCGGAATTGCTTTCCTCCGAACGGCTGCAATAGGTAGCTTTATACTTTTTTTGTATTGAAAGCTACCTAAAAATGTATTTTTCTCGAATGTCTACTCTTTGATAAAAGAAATAAATGGCAGTTTTTTGTAAAAAAAAAGAAAATGATAATTTATTTAAAGAAAACGGTGAAAAAATCATGAAATTTAGTATCACGCAAGAAGTTTTCAGAAGATAAAATAAGGTATGTATTATGAAATTGTAAAATGTTATAGAGCAATTAGTAATATTAATCACTAACCGATCCGCACGGCGTAGCCCGGTCAGTCAAAAATAGTCCGAAACGCTAAAGAACTCTCAAATTCGCTGCACAAATTTCGAATAAATTTATTGAAAAACCAACAAAATTTACTATATTGGGTTAGAAGATTAAAGCAGGATTCATTTTAATAATCTTCAAAAATCGAAAGGAATCGCGCAAAAAAAAATCCGCTAAAAGTCACGAAGATTTATTTCAAAAGTAGCAGTAAAAAATTACTATATCGGGATAGATTAAAACAGGATTCTGAACAGGATTTTACAAATGTCGAAATATTGCCTAAAAAAATCTAAAAATCGCACAAATAAATCGAGAATAATTAAAAAATCTGTGCGTGAATTCAAAGTAAACTTCATGGAAATGAGAAAAAAAAATAATATTGTGCTTGTAGATTTAAACTTGATTCTCTTTACTTATGTGCAAAAATCGCCGCGAAACTGAAAAAAAAACCGCTACAAAGCACATAAACAATGTTAAAAATTCAGATATCGTAGATCCAAAAAAGTACTCAGTGGGCTAAAACTTTGTAACCGGAAACATTTCACGAATTCAAAAATCGTAGCGAAACTGCAAAAATGCAAAAAATTGCATTGCAAATAATGGAAGATAAAATTACTATATTAAGTTAAATGTTCTCCTTTTACGAATGTCAAAAATCCGACGCAGAACTTGAAAAAATTCTAAAAATCGCTGAATGCAAAATGTACTACATTTGGCTAAGGTTTGAAACCGAATTCTTTTTACTAATGTCGAAAAGTCGCCTTTAAATACAGAAATTATAAAGCTAAATTAAAAAATCATGTTCTCAATACATTTGTATTTTATTTAGTAAAAGTAAACTTTGCTTTATATATTTTTTCACTTTATTTAATACTTACATGACGTATTCTATTACCCACTTTCTATTACTTTCACTTTTCTTGATCGCTCTAATCGATTTCCAAAGGTATGCGGCTCGCCATCTCCAATATATATATATATATATATATATATACCTTTCTGAGCTGGAAATTTTCCACCCCACAACAGGATAACTGAAAATTTGAGATTGCTTGAAAGATTCATTACTTTCGTATCTGGTTTATATAACGTTCTAGAATATTTTAGAACATTTGAGAACGTTCTAGAACGTTTCAAAAATGACAGCCCCTTGGGGGGTCAAACTTTTTGGGACAATCTAGAACATCCTTGAACATTCTAGAATAGGAAATCTCTTCAAAATTCCAGAAATGTCTGGCACATTCTAGAACATTCTTGAATAATCTCTAACCTTATGAAAGATTTTATAACATTCTGGAACATTCTAAAACATTCTCCAACATGCGAGAACGTGCTGGAACATTTTAGAACATTGTCTCTGGAACATTCTGGAAGATTGTAAAACATTCAGAAATATTCTCACCAGTTTCGGCTACTTCGGCACTCCATTCCCAGCTGCTGCATCCACTTTTTATAAAAAACCCATTGGTAAGATGCCCTCTTCACACCCCTATCTCCAAACCCTGCATTTCCTAATAAAACTTTCATGATGGGGGATGGAGGGCTACCATACCATATAAACCCCTTGGGGCTGTCTGGTGGGTTTCGGAGGTATAGTGCACGTAAGGCCAAACCACGCTAACATTTAATATATGTATATTGATTTATTTTCTACTTTTTAGCTTTTAAAATGTTTCACTGTTGCAGTTTCTCATTCTTTTGGCATATTGTGTCGAGCATGAATTGACGCATCATTAAATCCATTGTTGTTTCAAATCGAATACAGTTGTAGGAGTTACATAGAATATTTGGCGATTTATCACCGGTGGCCAGCAAACAGAAAAATGCCATAAAATTAAAGTATTAATTTACGTTTTAAAATGATAAATTGATGTATTGTCACCGACAACAGACCTGTGAACATTATTCTTATAATTATAGCTTAGGGATACAATTTTATAATTCTAGCTTAGGACAGTGATGGATTTCAAAATTCCACCTTTAAATACAAAAACCACATTCAGTGTAATAAAAGATTGTAAAAATTTACTTTTTTATGAAAATGACTAAGACGTTCAACTTTGTGAATTTGTAATTGAATGATTAATTTCTTTACAGCAACGAAAGAGACGTAAGAATCTATAACAGAGTCCACTTTCGAACTAAACCACGCACTGGCCTAAACTTTGGCTCCGTTATCGATAAAGTTATTATTCATCCACGCTATCGTTTAATAGACTCAGAGAGTACTGGCGTTACTATTGCCACACATGACATTGCTTTAGTGAAGCTGAAAGAGAGAATAAAATGTAACGAATATCAGAATCCAATTTGTCTGCCTCCTGCTGACTTCAAACTTCCTCTTGGTGCTAGAAATATCTATACCGGATGGAACTTTTCCCACCCAGGCTTGATATGTAAGTTCTAATTTTAGTATCTGCTGTTTCTAAATTATTTGAAAATAAAAGTAAAAATAGTTTTTTAAAAAGCACTTTTATTAATGTTCTTAAAATATTCCCGATGTTTGATACCCTTTTTTTAAAATAAAGCAAAAACAAGTACAATAAAAGATTACGATTGAAAAGTCTGCATAAAATTACTGAACAGAATGGAAGCAAGCAAGAACACGTTGAAACTAAACTTGGAAGTTTTAATATATACACTATACAGGGTGTTCTGAAAATTTCACCGATAAATTAAGAGAGGTGATAGATGGCATCAAGAGGATGAAAACTTACTGTAGAACATGGGGTCGCAAACTACGTTTAGTGGGAGGAAATCGCAATAATATTTTTGAAGAGTGTGACGTCAAGTGGATAAAAAATAGCCAATAATAAAGATAAAAAACATTTATTTGACGTAAAGCATGATTACAATGCATTACAGTTCAACGTCAGAAAGGAGACGACAAGACCTTTTTATAGGAATATGTTTTAACGCATCTGACAATCGTTCGTCCGTCGGAGTCGGCTGTGCAATGACCTTCGTGGCCGCAAATTCGAACAATTTCTGTAAAAAAATGTTGTCGTCTCCCTTCTGATGTTGAACGGCAATCCAATGTAATCATTGTTGACGTCCTATGTATGTTTTTTCTACTTATTATTGACCTTTTATGTTCCACTCAACGTTATACCTTTCATAACTATTTTTAGAATTTTCATCCACTAAAACGTGGTTTGAGACCCCATGTGCTGCAGTAAGTTTTCATCCTCTTGATGTCTTCTATCATATCTCTTAATTTGTCGGTCGAATTTTGGAACGTCCTGTATATATCACTCTATAAATTACTTAAAGACAGTTTGCAAATGATACTTTGGTAGCCTGAGCTCGACATTTTGAAGCCAATAATGTAAAAATACAGTGAGAATTTATTGTGTATGTGTATGTTTTCGAGTATCTGTGTATTCTGTTTCTATGTCGTTTAACTTATCTCAATTTTTTTCTTACTAGATTTTTACACTTAATGTTCTAAAACAAATCCTAGGCTGTCCGACACAGAGATAAATTTGCTAAAGATTTGTCGTTAGATACAAAGGGTATCGTCCGAGGATCGTGTTACTCTTGTCATTTTTTGGCATAATGCGACAGAGCTTTAGCAGGAAAAACACGTACTTTTGGTCAAAATTGTGTTTTGTTCTAGGATTTTCAAGGTATTTCTGCTGATGTACTATTATTTGATTAATTGCCAAGAAGAATGTTTAAAATAAGATTTCTAAATTTCTTTTACAAAAGATAATTAAATACAGCATCACATTTTTTTTTTCGAATTTCTTCTTAAACATATATTTTGTATAGAAAGTGGAATTGGTTTGTCTGTCGAATAAATAATACTATTTCCTAAATTTTGAAATTTAAAAAAGAGTAAAAAAAAATTATCATCTAACACGAATGATTTTTACCTTAAATTCCAAAGGATTGTATTTATTTGTCTGTAGAATACCGTTTCGAAACTGTTGGGATTTAAATAGAATAAATTAATTTTCATCTTGATGAAGTTTATTTTACTCGTTTTAAATCTTAAAAGTTTTGATATGGTATCATTTACTCTACAGAGAAACCAATTCAACTCTCTATACAAAATATAAGCTTAAGAAGAAATTTGAAATCAAAATAATGTTTATTTTATTATCTTTTGTCAAAACAAATTTCTATTATTTAAACATCCTCAGACGAATATCATTTGCCTAAAATTCCCGAAGGTTGCATTGGTTTGTCTATAGAACAAACATTACTATTTTTATTATTTCGAGATTTAAAAAGGGTAAAATAACTTTCAGCATCTAACACGAATGTCATTTGCCTAAAATTCCAAAGGGTTGTGTTGGTTTGTCTATAGAATAAATGTTACTATTTTCATTATTTTGAGATTTAAAAATGATAAAATAACTTTCAGTATCTAACACGAATGTCATTTGCCTAAAATTCCAAAAGGTTGCATTGGTTTGTCTATAGAATAAATGTTAATATTTTCATTTGTTTGAGATTTAAAAAGGCTAAAATAACTTTCAGCATCTAACACGAATGTCATTTGCCTAAAATTCAAAGGGTTGCACGAGTGTGTCTCTAAAATAAATGATACCGTTTACAATCGTCTGAGATTTAAAAAGGGATACAATCATTGTCATCGTCTAACACGAATGGCTTATGCCTAAAATTCCATACCAGACAACGACACATCGGTTTAAACCTTTATGCGCACAAATTTTGGTTTAAGAAATTAGCCCCACCACAATAATTATCTTCCTTAATGTGTAAACATATAATGAAAAATTTGTATAATAATAACATGAAATTTAGATTCGATTTTTCACGAAAACGTATTTAAAAATTGGTATTTATAGCTTTTTTGTAAAATGTTTAGAAAAGTATCTAGAATAATTAACAAAAATACTCGTATAGAAATCTCGTAATTCTTATAAAATCAAAGGTGTGTAAATAAAAGCGATACTGTCTGTAAATGGAAAGGTTTTTGTAGTTGCATCCTAATCCTAATAATATCCTAATCCTAATAATATTTTTAATGCGAAACGGTCTGTGAATTTGTGTCTGAAGTCGGCATGAAAATGGATGATGTAATGACTCTGTTACCTAGCATATAGATGGATTATACCTCAGAAATGAACACATGCTATGTTTTATTTATTTTATTCAAATATATTTCTTAATATTTTAAATTTTCATTATTTTTATAGAGAATCAATGGAAATTTTTCTTATAAAATTTAATCTTCTTTACAGTTACCAAGCATTCAAAAACCTAGAATAATAATTTATCCGCAGCGCAGCGTTTCATTTTCAATTGAAAGATTTCCACGTGAAAAGGAAAAATTTTAAATAATTCAAACGAAGACGAGTATGACATCCTATTTGAAATGACAAAATCGAGTATTTTTTATGATACAGGGTGATTTTACAGTTGTGAAAGTAAAACCCTATAACAAACGCACCACTGGTCCAAATGACCTGAAATTTGACTAGTGTGCTCCCAAAGCAATGGTAATTTTTTATGCGTCATTAAAAAAAACGTAAAATCCCACCGACAGATGGAGGTGTATAGGCAGTAAAGTTGAGAGACGAGCTTGTGCACGACACATGCACAGTGGCGTTTAAAATGTCAGGCACGCACACCTCCTGTTCATCATTTTACGGATATCCTCGCAATAACTGTGTCATTGACGGACCGTTCTAAGTGAAACAGTATTATCAGAATAATGACAGTGCAGCAATTACTCTTAGGACATTTAGGACACTTCAGAATTTAAGAAAAGGTCCAATGACGCCACAATACCTACAGAAGATGGTTTTGAAATTTGAACAGACTGGTTCACTTGTCGTAAAACACGGTAAAGGTTAACTTACAGCGCCATCTGTCGGTGCAATTTTAAGTTTTTTTAACTGCGCCTTAAGGCGGTATTCAAAAAAAATATTTTTCCACGCTCAACAACTCAAAATTTTGAGACACATTTGGAAACTCATTTTTTAAAATAAAAACATGAAACTTGGTGAGGGGATTTATGAAGAGATTTATAAGGGCCCCATGTTTTTATTTTTCGTTCAATTAATTAGAAATTGATTTACAGACAATTATTTTCACGGTACGATATTTTTTTTTTGTTTCCAGCGCTATCGCTTTGGGAAATTCGGTTCAAAATGTCCACTTTGACAGCATTTTTTGAAATATATTCTGCCTTTATGAAAAAATCGAGACAGTGGGAACATTATAAAGTTTCTGAATAAGAGAACCTGCCAATTGGATGCATTTTAGAGCAAAAATGAATTTACAAATGTGTCTCAAAATAAGCAGTTTGGATTTGAATACACCCTTAAAAATGCCCGTTGCTTTGGAATCATACTGGTGAAATTTCTAGTCATTTGATTCAATAGTTCTTTTGTTATAGGGTTATACATTCACAACTTTAAAAAAAATCATCCTGTACATAAAGAATGAATATTTCTAACATAGAGAAAATGTTCTCTGACGAAAATTGCGTCTTAATTAGAAGGGAAATATAAACAAGAATTATATTATTAAGAAAAGATTTTTCTCGTAAAAAAATGACTCCTTCTTTTAAATAAAACACATATTTTCAAATATTTGCTATAATACAAGAAACATGAATAATAAATTTATTACTTTACTTTAGAGTCTGTACACGTAATCAATTAACTAATGAAATAAACAAAATACGTGACATCGCAAGAAATAACGGATACAAAGACAGCACTATTAATAAGATAATTACGAGCATGGAGAATAAAAAGAAGAAAATTTTTAACCCTCTGAGCGTTTTCAAAAAGGGTAAAATTGTAATGTTGTTTTCTCTGTATTTTGTATTAAATCTAAAAAAATATGATTCTTTCAGCATTATAAATAAAACTTAATTACAATTATGAATGTAACCCTTGAGAGTATTAATCATTCTTCAATGTTTTGCAAATGCATTAAATCTATATTATCTTAAACAATGCATATATTGCAGTAAAACCTGGAGCTTAGTGAACAGAATATTACGTTCCATACGCTTAGAGGGTTTTAATGCACAAAACCCTAAGCTATCAACTTTACATTATTTTCCTGGATTTTTTAAAGATTAAAATATAAACTTAGAAAATTTAATATCTGCCTAATCGCAAAACCTTCCACAAAATTAAAAAAAATATATCCAATAGAACTTTATCAATTTTCCGGTGTTTATGAAATCCCATTCACCAAGGCATATGAAACAGTACAATACTATATAGGAATGACAAACAGAAAATTTAAAACGAAAGTAAAAGAACTTATGGGAGATATCAAATATGACAGAACTACTGCCTTAGTTAGACAACATAGAATTGAGCTGTTGCAGATTGATTTCAAGAATAGTAAAATAATTTTTCCATCAAGAATTTATTTTCCATACATTATCCGTGAATCAATAGAAATATATTTGTGAAACGATAACATTTGCAACGAATCGGCTTCTTTTGAATTTCCTAAAATTTGGTACGCGATGCTTTACAAATTGAAAAGCAATAAAAATAGAAATAAATAGTAATTTTCACGTTTTCCAATTTGACCAATTTAAGCACCTGTTTGCATTGGACTTGTGATCTCGTGATTTATGTTTACCATTTTCAAAAACTTTGCGAAAATATTTTACTTATCATTTTGGTCTGAAGATGTCTCCGTTAGAGCGAAGGAACTAAGCGAAATCTGTATTAAAATGTATTTTTAAACGTTTTGTGTTATGTTTTTTAACACTTTAAGCAATAATTACATTTTAATTTAAAGTTAACAAGTTATTTTATTATATTATTTGCAAGAGTTATATAATTAAAAAGAATTTTCACTGGGAAAAAATTGTCATATTTGAAATAAATGGACATTTTTTAATATTATTTTTAATATTATTTTAATAATACAAGTAGCATGAATCAATTTCGTATATTAATAATTCAAGGATGATGAAGTATGGAAAGAAATTCAATATGACGCAATATTTAGAACGAAGAATTTAAATAATTGTCTTCTATACTAATTATTAAGCATGATTATCAGTTAGGTACAAATGAGAGTTTTCAGTCAAAAATCGCATTATGCTTATCAGGAAAAGAAAAAAAGAACACGAATCTATTGCATTAAAATGTGCCTGTCTGTTTGTATTTCACAACTCCTCCTCCCGCAATACCGAACGCAACACAATTTACTTAAAACCCTCTGACCGCGGAGCAAAAGGGCAAAATTGTAATGTTGTTTTCTCTATAATTAATCTTAAAATACTAACAAAATATATATATATTAGATAAATTGTATAAAAAAATTAATTACGTATATGAATAACACTTGAAACTACTAATCATTACTTAATGTTTTAAAAATACTTTATATTTGTAGAATTTTATTAATTTAAATAATGCTAATATTGCAATGCGCCAATGAGAAGGTTTTAACACCTATTGTCATGGAACCGAGGATGTCATGTAAACATTCAGAATTTTAAAAGACTTATTTTCGGAGATATTATTATTATTATTATTATTATTATTATTTGTAAATTTTAACAAAGTTTCTATAAAAACAGAAACTGAATTACCCAATTTTGTGGATAAAAAAAGAGATATGGAATGAAGTAATATATTTTTGAGGCCATTTTCTCAATAAAATTGAAAAAAAAAAAGAATTTATTTTCAATTTGAATAGATTGTGATAAAAATCTTGATTAAAATAAATTTTCAAAGAAAATAAAACGCATTTTCATATATTCAAGCTCCATGAATCAATTTATTTTTTAGAGCCAAAGGTCGTCTGTCAACACATAGGCATTAATTTAGAAATCATTACATTGTAGATTATTTTTTACATTCAACCAAGGAGCCAAATTTATGCTCCTTCCCTTTATGTGGATAAATAAGGCCCACTATGCACAAATCAAGACATAATTCAATTCAAAGAAGAAACATATTAATATTTTTAATTAATTATTTTTGAAAGTTGGCTGTTAAAACGTTTCACAAATGCATTACAGGTAAAATGTTTGATCCGGTAAAAATTCGGTAATTATAAAGAAAAAAAACTAATATATTTTTTAAACGTTCGTCAAAGTGACGTCATATTTATTTAAATAGTTTTAAAAGTACAAACCAATTCTTAAATATATATATATATATATATATATATATACTTTTGAGAAATAAAGTTTTGGATTAAAAAATCACATAATTTCAAAATCCACTTTCAGAATTTCTGTTTAACTTACAATGTGCATATAATTTCTTATTTGAAGTTTAGTATTTAATAAAATTACCGTTTTATTTATTTTTTTAAATGTACAATAATATTCTTCTTTATCTCTTTCCTATTTTAAAAATATAGAAATGCGCATTTGTGCATGATTCATGAAGAAATATATATATTAAAATCTAGCCAATTATTACTTACAATTGTGAAAGATTCGTCATATTTTAAATCATGTGCCTGTTATCATATGGAAATTATTAATATTTTATTATAAGAACTTCACAATGTGCCTTAACTTCCATATAAGTTATCGTCATCATGATTAATATCCTCCTACCTTACGATCTTCAAGAATACTGATTTTCATACAATTTAATAAATATATTAAAACCGATATAAAAGTTGTTAGAATAAACATTTTATTGGATATTAGGTCTTTCATGTGACATCGTTCACGTGAAATTCAAAGAAGAGAACGATGCCATTAATTAAGCAAGAAATTCCACTTTCCAATATTTTTAAAAGGCACCATGGTTCCAATATTTTGTAAATGTGCAAGTGAAATGCCAATAAAAAAACTCTGTTATTAATTACTTATGATTTTCTGATACTTATATAATTCTTTTAAATTTTATAATATTTAAATCTACAGTATCTGTACAATAGGTATATCTAGAAAGTTATATTTGTCCCCCATTGGAGTAGACTCCTGCCAAACGTTGAAACTTTCATAATCCTAAACTACAATACAACGATCGATATGACAAAGTTTCTCAAGCAAATCTAATGCTTTACAAATAAACATTAAGTTGTTAGCCGTATAAACATTTTGATATTGTTATTAGAACTGCAGCACCTAATGCACTGATTTACATCAAACTACAGATTGAGTTAAACCTTGACATAAAAAGAAGCTGATTACGTTTTGGTGTAGATAATAGGATGGTACGAAAAAAGTGAAGTTATTTCCGAGTCGCTATAGTGCGGAAAAGTTGTGATTGGTAAATACAAGAAAGACAAAAAAAAAATTATTTAAATCGGACTTTATCTTCCGATCCCGCAAACCGCCTAAAAATTAAAAAAAAAATGAAAATTTCCGATTTTTTCAGAATTAAAAAAAAGTTTTACGTATATACAGTTTTTATCGTTAAAATGAAAAATATTTGCATATTGTGTTGTTTAATTCTAATAATTAAAAAAATTGCGTTTAGAGAATGTCTTCGGATCGCGCAATCTGCCTAAAAATTCAAAAAAGTTGAGAATTTCCGATTTTTTCAACATTTTAAAAAATATTTATGTATATACATTTTTTATCGCTATAGTGAAAAAATATTTGCAGACTGTGCTGTTTAATAATAATAATAATAATAATAATAATCATAAATTGTGTTTTGAGAATATCTTCTGATAGCGCAATCTCAATAAAAATCGAGAAATTTTTTTCAATTTTGAGTGATTTTGATGTATTAAGAAAATAATCAACTGAGGTCAGTTTGTGGTCTAGGGTTAAGATTTAAATGTAAATTGATACTATTGAGCTGAACTATTGAGCTGAACTATTGAGCTGATTACTGAAAAAAGGTTTCACTGGAATACTTAGATTTGGTAGTGCTCTAGTGGTACAAATACCAATACAGGATGGAAAAGTGGTACTATCAGACAGCTTGAAGTGCATCTCGGACGATCTCTTTAGTGGATTGTTTGTTTATTATATTTTGTGGAATTTCCTTTCCGCCATCTTTTTCAACTTTTGAATGGTGAAGCAACTGTCCCAAGATCATTTAGTGGGCCAATTGGGCAGAATCTTATTGGTTGTGAAAAGCACTCACTGATAAATTTTCAATTAATTGATTGTGAAATACAAAAAGTGGGCAGACAATTTCTGAGCAAGGACAAAATATATATTTTTGACGTAAGTCAAGCAATTAAAAGTGGCAGCTTTCCAAATGACTTATCAAAGCGTGACCCCTGCACAAATTCGCATGCCAGATGGCTCACTTGTGCAAATAGAGGCCTTCGACTTTAGGTGAACGTAGAAAACCCATCGTATGCCTTAAAAACCATAGTGACATTTATTTTTAAATGTTACATGCCAGTTTGGTTTGAAATAAAGTGCAGTAACTACATTACAGATGGGCCTATTCATCTGTACAGAGCAATAGAAATATCTCGATTCTAATCTGACGACTTGAAGAAAGTGGTATTCCCTGCAATTGAACGAAACTCGTTCTTTGCCCACCTGGAAAACCTACTGATGGCAATGGTCGTTTATAAGAAGAGGCACATAGAGTGCCAGGCCTAAGAAGAGTATTAAAAGCTAGGTAAACTGTTTCAAAAGGTAAATGCATCAAAAACTTTTTCACTCCTACTTTAAACTTCGATGCAGCAGACTATAGAGAATTAATTTATTGGAATGTAGCATAAGTATCATCTTCAACTCTTTTACGGAGAGTAACCAATGAAGAAATACATTACTTAGTTTAATCAGGTGATATTCCAGACTGGGATGCTAAAACATTTCCCTGCCACACGCAAGCTGTCGATCTGTGCACCAAATTGTTAACGAAAACATCGCTTAAGGTGTGTGGACTCCAATCAAGAGATGGATTCATCAGGGCCCCACTGAAATCAAAGTCCATGATACCAATTTTTACCACCAAATCGCAGTACACAGTTGTGTTTAAAAGTCAGACTTAAACAGATACATAACAAATTATGTATTTAAATAATGTAAGTAGCAAACACCCTTATTGGTTGGATGGAGGAAAGGGTGTGGGTGGGGCTCGAAGTGCAGCTACCTCTCCGTGGTGAATTCTGGGTTGTTTAAAGATTATCAAATATCTAAACAAGCAAAGAGAGCTGTACAATTTATATGCAACTGTTAACATTAGAAAGCAAATTGACCTCATGTGATTATTTTCTTAATTCATCAAAATCACTCAAAATTGAAAATTTCCCGATTTTTATTGAGCTTGCGTGATCGGAAGATATTCTTTAAACGCAATTTATTATTATTATTGTTATTAAACAGCAGAATCTGCAAATATTTTTTACCATAGAGATAATAAATGTATATACGTAACATTTTTTTAAAAAGCTGAAAAAGTCGAAAATTTTCAACTTTTTTTAATTTCTAGGCGGTTTGCGCGATCGGAAGATATTCTCTAAACGCACTTTTTTTTAATTATTATAATTAAACAATACAATCTGAAAATATTTTTCACTATAGTGATAAAAAATATATATACGTAAAACTTTTTTTCAATTCTGAAAAATTCGGAAATTTTATTTATTTTTTAATTTTTAGGCGGTTTTCAGGATCGGAAGATAAAGTCCTATTTGAATATTTTTTTTCTTGTATTTACCAATCGCAACTTTTCCGCACCATAGCGACTCGGAAATACCAACTTCAGTTTTTTCGCACCACCCTAGTTGATATCCCAACAAGTGGCGCTGCTATGCTACTTTTTTTCATGATTTTTACGATAGCTATAGCTCAAGAACAATTGCACAAAATTTGATAAAACTTCAGATTCTGTTAGACCTTAACATACCTAAATACTGATTACGTTTTGGTGTAAATAGCCCAACAGGTGGTGCTGCTATGCTACTTTTTTCATGATTTTCACTATAACTATACCTGAAGAACTAATGCTCGGATTGATTTTTAATTCATTTTCAGTCGTGAATTACGCCTGTAATTCTTAAATAATAACCAGTGAATTATTATCCTGTTTTTTTTTTCAAGCGTAAACCGACAGAGTGAAAAATGTCCCATGTCGGAAATCGAACCCGGTTCCTCAGAATAGCGCTCTGAGGCTCTACCACTGAGCTACAAGGAACGATATCCCAACCCAGCATTTCTCACTCTTATATATGTCGGACCGGCTGCAACCGAACAAGATGGAAATGTCATCATGACCAAATTTCTGCGGCAAACATGCGACGACAATACAAAGACAGCATGCGACAGCACAGTTAATTTTTAATTCACTTTGTGCAGTGAATTACGCCTGTAATCCTTAAATAATATCCATTGAATTTTTATATTGCTTTTTACATGTGTAATGGACTGCTGAAAATGAATTACAAATTAACTATGTGTTGCATTTTGCTGGGCTTTATATTGTTGTCTCATGTTTGCCGCAGAAATTTGCATGCTCATGATGACATTTCCATTTTGTGCTACGGTTGCAACCGGTCAGACGTATATAAGAGTGAGAAATGCCGAATTAGGATATCGTTCCTTGTAGCTGAGTAGTAGAGCCTCAGAGTGCTATTCTTAGGACCCGTGTTTGATTCCCAGCTTGGGACATTGTTCAATCTGTCCGTTTAAGCTTTGAAAAAAAGCAGGATAAAAATTCACTTGTTATTATTCAAGGATTCCAAGCGTTATTCTCTGCTGAAAATGAATTAAAAATTGCGTAAAAAATAGTTAAGATTACACATTAGATTGGTTCATTTAACAAAAGTTTTTGTTGTATAAACAAAACATTTTCGTAATATAACATATTTTATTATTTAAACAAACAAGATATATTTTGTTGAAAAATGAAAATATATTGTTAAAATAATACATATTATATATCGATGTAACAAAAAGATTTAGTTATCAAAACAAAAAAAATTATTTTAAAGTAAATATAATTGTTTCTTTAACAAAATCCTTTTGTTGTTAAAACAAAGAAAATTCTTAAAATTACACAAAACAATTGTTCTTCAAACAAAAGTTTTTGTTCCCGAAACTAAAAAAAAACTTTTAAAGTAACGGATAGTTATGTTTATTTTGAGAAAACTTTCAACAAAATAATTTTGTTAATTGAGGTAAAATTGGACCATTTTACTTGAATTAACAAAACATTTTTTTTTTTTTTGCTGACGATACAATTTTTTTTTTGTTGGAATTGCAAAAAAAATCAACAATATTTTTTGTTGATTCAAACAAAATTTTTATTGACCCATAATTAAACGAAAATTTTTGTTGGGCTAACCAAATTTTTGTTGATTCAACAAAACTTTTCTCTGGGTGCATCGAAATTTATTTGTAATGTACTTATCATGATGCTTAAGTTTTAATAAGATGCATAAGTCGATCTTAGTTTCAAATTGTACACTCTATACTTCATACTAGCATGAACTGGCCCATTAATATGTGCATCTCCTGCAATGATGTAACTTTTTACGTAGTTTGTTTCATAAAAGTTTTATCTTCGTGCTGATAGCAATACTTCAATTAAAAAAGCTGTACATTTGTTGAAGCTAAATGACACTCTTTCTACCCATTTTGAAAACTAAATTACCACTAAGAAATGATTAAAGATAACATTCAAGCAAAAAAAAAGGTCACTCAAATAACGTTGGAACATTACTTCGCGACGGTTTGTGTAGATCCAATATGCAGTTGATACGCAGAATTGAGGAAACAAGCCTCTGACGTCACCATGATGAGGTCCATAGTGATTGCCATGATTTTGCGGTTAATTTTACGTGACAGTAGCATTGCCCTGTAAGGACTTGACGAGGTTTCAGTATCTTGGAATAGACAACCCCCGATACTTCCTTCCAAATATAGAGTATTACATTCAAATGTTGGATATTAGCCTTTGGTGTTTATGTGGAAAGTTGCCGGAGTTGAATCATGATTATCCTCAATAGGGATTACCGTAATGTATCCATTTTGCATTCCTACTGACGATACAATGCAAAAAAATTTCCTTCTTGACCGTTGAAGCAATAATTTACCTGTGCAAAAATGACTTTCACTGTCGTCTTCAGTTTTCATGGCACACAATTTACTTGCTTTTGACCCACTCCCATTTCCTTACGCTGAGTAGTTAAACGTTTGTCATTGGTATACATCCAACAATGCCTCTAATTCTGCGTCCGTTTTTTTTTCAGTTGGCTAGATCGGTTCTTGTTTTTCCAATCGCCATCTTTGTATTGTCGCAACCAGTATTCAGACATTCAAATTGAATAATCCCCTTAATTTTCGGTCAGCAAACTACGTCTTTCAGTTGTCGATTTCTTCAAATGAAAAAAAAATAATAACGCTTTTCGCACATTGTGTTTCGTTGACACAAAACTTGACATCTTCAATGCACAAAACAGATCTGTTGTTTACATTTTCACTGAATGAGATATACTGTTTCTTAAAGCCTAATGACAATGTGTTCATATGTCGTTGACTGTCGTAACAATAAATACCTGACTGTGGTATTTTGGCCATCTGTTGTCTATCCTTTAGAATTAACTTTATTACTCATGCACTATTGCGCCTAGAAGATATATACTATAGTTGCGCTATTAAATATGCAAGATTTTTGTAACATAATAGACGAAAAGTAATTACACATATCAGTAGTAAAAGTGTTTTAAAATCTTGTTTTTGATGAATTTTTAAGATTTTTTTTTAAAATCATGTTTATTCTAGGACCACAGGAATACTAAATAAAAATTAATCCACACAAATTCAATTAAAATTTTTAATACTATTTGTAGTTTTTGTAAGATAAGTCATAATTTTCTTGTAAATGCCATCTTTTTTTTTTAATTTTTTACATTTAAAGATAAATACTTCTTTCAGTTAATGTAAAAGAACAAACAACGATCACAACATTAATGACAGCGGATTATGAAAACGACAAAAAATGCAAAAATCTTGCGTATTTGAAACATTAAAAATTGTCTCATCTGCAAATTTCATTTAATGCATCCGCAAAAACGTAACCACAATCAACACTAATATCAGAATGTTACGTCATTTGACAAATAAATAATATTTGCCAAAGCTGAATCTCTATTATCATCATCAGAATCACCAGCGTCATTATTATTATTATTTTTTTTACTGTTATTATTGTTATTATTGCTTTAATTATGTTATTATTATTATTATTATTATTTTATCATAGTTATTGTTGTTTGAAAATATTATTTTTTTTGTTTGTAAGTATTAATATTATTATTGTTGTTTATTATTATTATTATATTTATTATTTTCATCATTATGACAAATTTTTTAAAGCTCAATTTTTATTGTTCTCTTTTACATCAAGCTCGCTCTACCAAACTACGTAGTGGTTTTATTAATAGTCTAAAATTCAGAAAGTGTATCAAAGGAGTTCCTGAAGCTAGAATGATAAAACATCACATGTTATGTCAAGGTGAAACTGAACACAATATGTGCTATGTAAGTATTAATTATGAAGCCGTGTATTGCGGTACATGCTTCAGAACTCTTTTTATTTTCTCACTATAACACAAAATTTCTCATTATGGCATATAATACATATACATATCGTCACTTCAGAGCAACGGTAAGATATCAAATAATAATCGAAAATTAGTTGTCTGACTTACAGATATAAAAAAACAATGTCTACACTAGTGCCGATGGTGAAACACTAGGGCATTTTTATGTCAACACACCTGTTTTATATAAAACATAACTTTGCATTGCAGAAGTTGTTCCACTATTTGCAGACACAGTTTCTCGCACCAGTAAGTCAGATAACTCATTTCCAATTATTATTAGATTTTTTACTATTGCTCTGAGCCGACGATATATATGCCAAAACCTTCGAAATACCTAATAAACAATCCACCTATTCACCAATCAGAAGAATGCTTCAAAGTTTAAAAATGACAGCATAGTTAAAATAATAATGTTATCGGTATTCATAAAACAAGCAACTCTAGCATAAATGATGTCCTAAACTGAGAATGGCGAAATGGTTTTCGTGGTTAAAAGGAAATCTTTCTTTAAAGTTTTTTCTTTTCTTCTTCATCTTCAGTTTCATGCATTAAAATGAAATGTTTTTCTATGATTGTGTCAATATGACGCTCACATTTAATGTCCCTTTTATTCGGCGCACAAGGCTGATTTTTGTAAAATTTATTGAAAGAACTTTTATATGAAATAAATAAAATACTTTTATATGTTCAACTTTTATATGTGTCACCTCAACAGAGTTATTAAAAGTATTCATTAAAACTCGAATATTTCAAAATGATGGGATAAATGATTCCGTAATCTTGGAATCGTGGTAGGATTTTGGTGGTTAAAATTTAGTTATTCAAAAAAGAAAGTGTTTCATTTATGCGTTATATATATATATATATATATATATATATATATATATATAATATACATATATATATATATATTATTTAAAATTTCAAATAATAATAAAATGACATATAAAAGTTTTAAATAACAAATTATATTTTTCTTAATAAAAAATTTACTTTATTAAATTTTAATTCTAAAAAGTATGTTCTATATAAATTCTCATTTTCTGAAAGAATTCTAAATTTCATTATTTTTTATTAACTTGCAAAACACAACCTCAAAATGTCCTGAAAAGAAAGTAAATTAGTAATTTAAAAACTACTCTGTTAAAGCAAATGGTTTAACTAAAATGATTAATTTACAATTGATTTGTTCGTTTTCTGTAATTTTTATTTCAAAAGACATAGTGTAAAGTAATAATTTATAATTATTTGTGTCTGTGAGAGAGAAAGAAAGAGAACAGGAAAACTCATAAACGGTGCTTCAGATTGATCTTCCTTTTGACGAATATATTATTCAAAATATTAATTATTCTCCCAAGATTTATAAAGATTTTAGTTTACATCGGTCGACGGGTTAGGTACTTAAACAACTTTTAAATCATACTCAAACCATTTTACAACCAATTCTGTATGAAAAATCACCAAAGAAATGTGACACAGTATAACTGGTAAATATTGCATCGATGTAATCAAGCATTAGCAACGCAGATGTAATGTTACCATTTTGAAAACGGGACGTTCAGCGTTCCAACAGATATATATATATATATAATCGGATAGCCAATATATCAGAAAGCCAATTGGAGTTGCTCCAGATTTTTTTAAAAAATGCAATAACTTTTTAAACAAAAATGTGACTGTATGTAGCTAAACCTTTGTAAAGAGCTTTTACTTTTAAATTTGCATTACAATATGGATATGTTCAATACTTTTGGCCAAAACTGTACATATAATTATACGATTATGTGACATCAATCCGTCTCCATCGCCAAAATTTCTTCGGGGACAAAATTGAAAAATACGTGTAACGAAAATGTAACTAACCCTTCATGATTAAGATAAAAATGTGGATTTACCAGAATGTGCTTATCGGGTGAGAACCTTCCCTCCCCACCCATCCAACTAATAAATATAATCTTGGAAATTGTCTCATCAAAACTAGCTATTATAAAATTAAAACACATTTTAATACAAAAAGAATGCAAAAATAGACGAAAAGTCATCGGCGTAAACGTATATAGTTGATTTTAGCAAAAAGCGATGTCATAGTGCTAATAGCATTAAAAGCGTTCCGCATGGATCAAAGTAGAAATGAACACTTTCCTTTGAACATCACAGTTAAAACTTGTAGATACACAGTTGAAGATGTAAAAGGATGTCTACGGATGTTAAAGGAAATAAATAACTGAGAAGAATTAATTTGTGACTATCAGTCATGTTGCCCCGTGACTTTCACATGTGTTTCACATAGTCTCGTATCCTATACTGTAATATAATACTTATATTTACTACTCCAATATAATTCTTATATAAACTACTCGAATATAATACTTATATTTACTGAAACTAGAAAGTTTATAATTATAATTCTGAGTACTTTTTATATTCGTTTCTTAGGGTGATTCAGGTGGTCCTTTGATGAACAAAATCAATGGAATATACTACATCGTTGGAATAGCATCATCTGAAACAAACGAAATTTGTTCATTAAACAAGCCAATGATTTTCACGAATGTTGTAAAGTTTCTTGAATGGATACAGAAAAAGAAAAAAACAACATTTTCTTTTCCAAGAGGTGAGTTTCGATCGAAAACCGATAAGAGACGTTTCTATTGAAAATGTGTAGTTTGCATTGTATAGTTATGCATACTGTGCCACTGCCTAATTTCCCTGTCCGCCGCGGATAGACAATTGCGATTATCACGCTCTCTGATTGGTTGTTAAACCAAACGCTTCTGAATTATTGCCGGTTGAACTTTGTTTCTTTGCTATCTATTAATTTCTATGTAATCTAATTAATTTCTAAATATAATGTAATAATAATAATTATTATTATTATAATATATATATATATATATATATATATATATATATATATATAATTATAATATCTTTGAATTTCAAAAAAACATATAAAGTTCTTGTAACAATCTAATTAAATCTCCAAAGAGATAATTAATAATAATGTGTAGACAGAATACCACATAGTTAATAAATTAACAAGTGCAATCATAATTTTACCATAGCTTGTGCTTCAATGGTAATTGGCCAAAAATACTGAAAATATGAAGAATATTTAAAAAGAGAGAGAGAGGAAAAAAATATATTCATATATATACATAATAAACCATAAAATGTTAATAATTTGGTGTTGATATCAAGTGAATACAAATGGATTAAGAAATGAAATATGAACTAAATATAATGGAAAATTGGATAACAAGAGATTTAAATTAGAATTGGATATGAAAAACCACGTGTAGATATAATTTTCAACCTGGATGTACCCACACGTGTTTTAAAAAATAATTCAGTATTGCATAATTATACTGGCATATATGCTAAGATCAGTACAATCATCCAGGTATACTGAATTATTACCAGAAGACAATTGGAAATAATAAAAATGGAAATAAAAAACTTGTAAAGAATAGATAAAATATTTTACTCACAATAATTATCCAAAATCCTTAAACAACACAAGGTGTAATTTATACCAATATGACCACATGGCGCACATCATAAAATATCAAATACTTGATGATATAGCCAAGTTGAGAGAAATTATTTGAAGGTTAAGTTGAGACAACATATTTTGAAATCACTTTAATTATTATACCATGACACAAATTGATTTAAAACACACAAATTTATTTATGTGATAAATACACTCAAAAACAAATTTATATTTGTGAATATACGAATTTTCCATCTAATTTTAATCTTTAAAAGTAAAATTTAAATACACAAGCGATAAGCGCCCTCTATAGGTAAATTAAAAGTATGATTAACAATTATTTGACAAGCAATGTGCTGTCCTCTATTGGAACAATAATGATTCGAAATTAAGCTTGGTTTACAAATTAATTATATTAGATTTAATAATATATATAAATAGTAAAAAATAATAATATCATAGTAGATTTACATTAACATCGTACAATATCCTATGATATGAATTAAATTTAACCAGAATTATATTTATCTTACATAGTATTTCAAAGATTCTTACATGGAGTAAATATTATGTAAAAAAATTAATTAAGAATAATACTAATTAATAATAATTAGATTACTTAAGTGTTTCAATCATTTTAATGCAATGCAGTATTTAAAAGACTTTATTAAAATTAAACATTCAAATAAAAGATTAAATATATATATATATATATATAGATATATATAAGTTATGTTTGTGATTTATTATCAACAATATTATCCACGTTTAATTTTATGTGTTTTTGTATAAGTTATTTTACAGTTATTTTAATACAATGCATATTTTATAGACTTTTATAACTGATCATTAGAATCACTTAATATAAAAGTGATCGACTAAACGCACAATCACAGTAACTATATAAAGTGTAAACAATGTTCAACCATCTAAGTATTGTCCTTATATGTATAAATTGTATATGTTTTAATTGTATTTATATATGTTTTAAATCTGATCATTAGTTTCACTTAAAATAAAGGTGATCGGCAACGCACAATCACACTATATAAAGTATAAATAATGTTCAGTCATCTTAATTATTCTCCTTATATATTTTAATTGTATTTATGTATGTTTTAATTGTAATTTGCTATATCATTTGCTATTTTTTTTATCGCACACTAAAACAATAACTTATTACATAACATGTTTATATTTATATGATGTAATAAATGTTATTTGAAAGAGTTGATAATTGAATTTATCAAAAAAATAGGATAACCATATAGTTTTGCATGATCTCGAATATATCTAATATTTTTGTTTTTATTTATATCTGAGCATAGATATTTTATACGATGAAGATAATTGATAATTATATTTTTATAAACTGATTTATGTAAACATGAAGCAAAATTGGTAACAATATTTACTTTAAATGGAAAATCAAATCTTTTAACATAAATATCAAAAATTAATTTATAATTATCATTAATTTTAATTTTAAGTCAAGAAAATTTATATTATTATTAATCAAATCATTTTCGCTTAATGTAAGCTGATTAGGATAAAAATTGAGTGGTGATGTGCAATTTTTATCATTGAAATAAAATATAATAATGTCATCAATATAGCGATAAAATGCATAATCATTGTTCGGACCAATATTTCTTTAATAATAATATAAGTAAAGGTCAGAGAGAATACTAGAAGCGGTCCCACACTGCGGTATTCCCTGGCATTGTTTATAAATAATATTGTCATATATGATGTAATTATTATGCAATGTAAAATTTAGTAAATTTTTAAAAAAATTTACAGAAATATGATCTTTTAATTTTAATTGAGATTTAAATTCTTTAAATAATATACACATTGTTTTATGTAAGTCTTTTATATCAATGTTATTAAATAAATCATTCAAATCCAATATTTTTATGAATTTTACTGGATTAATATTATTTATTTTATTAATAAGCTGAAAACTGTTTTTTAGGCAATGTTGGTTATTATGTTTTATCGTTATATCATATATCTGCTTTAAAATATTAAGTAGTAAATTGCTTGCATTATATATATATATATATATATATATATATATATAATATTGTATATAATTGATATAATATTAATATATAATATAATATATAACATAATATATAAAATAAAATAATATATCCATCGGCGGTGGAGTAGGAAATTATGCTGTGCCACTATCAGAGTTAGGGTGCCTCTATATGAGAGTGGTGACATACGAATATGAATTTTCTTTTTGTTTGAGAGGATTTCGGGTAAAAACGAATCGCCAAGCATTTTGGTGCACTTTTCGTTTTCGTCAAGCTACTGTTTGTTAACTTGTATTGCTCATCTAATCAAACGTATTCAGACGTGTATCTCCATGTTCTGGAATGTGGGTTTACTGTAATTTTGATTAAAACATCTCTCTGAACAGTTTCTGAGCACGCGATGTGTGCGTATATTGCCACTCTTATGTAGAGGCACCCTTGTGGGGGCCCTCGTCGTCCAAATAATATGGCCGTAAGGATGGTCTGTTTGTGCGGCGAGGGCTTTTTTCCCACTTCTCATGAGATATTATCAGTGTTGCCACGTTGAGAGTTGTAAAAAGTGAGACAGGGAGTTAAAAAAGCGAAACAATTGTTTCACAATTGGGATATGAAAATGCAAAGTAATTGTCTTTCATAGTTTTAAATTTATGTAAATCAAAATAACCTTTAAAGAACTCAATGGGAAGGAAATTAGACATAGAAAGCATTTGAAATAACTAGCAATACAACAAACCAAAAATTTAAAGGTTTGAAATGAAGCTTCAAACTTTGTAAATCCTTTCCAATAATTGCAACAATTTTACAATAACTGAAGACATTCTGCATTGCTATAGGAAATTTGGTACTTTACTATTATAGAGGCTTTGGCGTCTTTTTCAATATTTTTGGCGCATGTCGAGCTTCAGAATGTGAGATTTGTTTTTAAACAATATAAACAGCTAATAAAAACAAACCTTATGAACTTTTATGCTTTTCCTATGTATGTATTAATAAATATATATAAGCATTTTATTTATATATATATATATATTATTATTGTTTTTTATATACATTTTACTTCTGTTTGTCTATAACAATAGATACAGACAAACAGTGAATAGGTTGACAAAATTATTTTGCCAAATTTCCTTTTCTCGCTAAGCCAATATTTTCTATTTCGCCAAGGCCACTAAAATAGAAAAGAACCGGAAATTTTAAGAAGTGTAATCTATAGAATATTCAAAATTAAGAAAAAAGCGAAATAAATAAAATTACGTGCTTATTAACTGTTTTAGAATGCATTGAATACAATAAACGACAGCCAAGCATCAATCGTTTCGGAAGTTGCTTTGGGAAATTTCGAAACCGATTCTGATATTGAAAGTATATTCATAAAAAAACTACAACGAAAATTAAAGAAGTAAAAAATAGACTTTGTAAAGATCGACGTCTCCTATCCAATTAATATATATATATATTTAAAATATCGAAATGCAAACGAGATATTTTAAAAGATCACCAACATCGGTTTAATATTAGCTTGCGAGTTTCTTCATGCAAGTGATTAAAATGGTGCATAGGAAAATTAATGAAAACAGTAATACCTGAGTAAATGGAATCTGTCTACAACGGAATACTTTCTTAACCCCTTCGCGACGAGCGTCCTTTACAGAATTTTTAATCTTTTACCACCGGTTTTTCAAAACAGAAATTTTCACCTAATTGAATCGCAAAAATGCTAAGATTTACTGAGGAAAATCTTACAACAAAAAATAACTGGTGGGAATAATCGAGGATTCTGAGCATCTTCTGCGTCACGTATACGTGTCGCTCGTCCCCAAGTGGTTAAATGAAAAAATTGCATGGAATAGTGAAAAGAATACAGTGCAGATCATAACTGGTGGTGTTTATGATAAGACGTAAACATACGTAACAAAGATTTTTTTCCAGAACCTTGCGATTCGGAATTTCTAGTCCTTTTATTGTATTTCATTGTAGCTTTATAAAAAACCGTGATTTATGGTGCGCGTCTGACGCAGGTTTTTTTTTTAGAGGAACGGTTGTTTGGGCTCTGAAATGGGGGACATCCAGCGTAAATTGTTAAACTTAGTAATACTAACGGCGATTCATAATGAGCAATTTTACTTCTTTCTGTATTTGAAAAGAAATTCGAATTAGTATGATTTTATATTTATTAAACGACAATATTTCAAAATTAACTAAGGAATCCCAGTTATAGTCAATGCCGATTTAATTTCTAGCATTTAGAGAAATAAAACTTTAATACTCACCAAAATGATCCCAAAATAACCTAAATAAAATAAAACGCGCACCATCTACTCACTTTAAAAAAAAAAAAGAAATGATAGCCAAAGCACATTTCTTTTAAACGGAAAACGATAACTTTAAAAGCAATGAGACAAAAAAAAAAAATCTCTGCGAATCAAAATATTTTTTTTTTCAAATAGTAAATATTAATAGTTTTGAAACTACAGCTATCACCAGAATCATAAAAATAACGGGAATGAGTATTATTATTGTTATTAGTAGTATTATTGTAGTTTTGTCCGCAAAAAATGAGATGGCATTTTAAAACTGTAAAAAAACGGAAAATATGAAAGCGACTGCGAATCGACCATCTAGAAGTATTTTCTTTTAAAAGAGTAAATTTTAATATTTTCCAAAATGAAAAATATCGGTAGATATGAAACTTACGCTGAATAAGTGAGTATTTTGTTTGTTTGTTTTTTGGAACAAACTGGAAAATGGATGCGGTTGTTTTAAAATATTGAAAAAACATAAAACTCGAAAAGGAATTAAAAAAAAACATGTACCAAAATGTGGAAAAAATATTTTTTTTTGCTATAGTATAATATTGGTATCTATATTATATAGGACAAACGTGTCCGTGCGTAACGCTGACGTCATCTTGCGAATGGCGACAGTTGACGAGGAAAATTCGGTTTTGCGATTTTTGCCACTGCAATTTTTTAAATTTCTAAACATCGCGCATTAATTTTTACATCGTTATATAGGGAAAAAAATCGACTTTCAAATGCAATTTGTTTGAAAACTGTATCTTAATTGACTGATTTATTACAGCATTTAAATTAAATTTCAAGCATGATTATTATTTTTTTAAATCTATCTCTATCGCTTGCAGACGATTAAAAAATATTAATCTGTTTGCACTTTGAACAATATAAAAGTTCAGCATTTGTCTCCAGCTAATATTAAATAATGAAATTAAAATTTCATTAAGAAATAAAATAGTATAAATGGAACAGAGATTTAACAGACATGTAATTGAATAAACGCTTAAAACTGCTGAAATTATCGGAATAATAATAATAAAACAATTGCTGTAGATAAAGAAATTTTTAGCGATTTCTTTGATGTTGTTAGCAGGCAATGTAACAAAAATTATTAAATGTAAATAATCTATTAGTTTTCAATAATAAAAAAATAAAAAATGGTTTTCGCAGATATTCTCTATACCGGGAAGCCCGGGTTGGATGCCCTAGTATTTGTAAATGCACAATTAGAAAAAAATACTCGAAATAAGTTTTTTTTTGTATTTTTGTCTTTTAAGCGTATTTGCGCAGTTTCAGATTGAAGGAAGACAGTAAACTTGAAAACACTTACATGAATCATTTTTAAATACTAAATACTAAATAATATTTTTTTTTCAAATGAAACAGACCATTAAAACGGGGAAAATAAGACATTTTTCTTTTTCTTTTTTAAACGGGTTTAGCTTCAAAATGCTAAAAAACCGAACGCTTTGTTTTCGTCTTCGTAAATGATCATGGAACGTCCGCAGATGCTATCCTTTTGAAGAAGGAAGCTCGCCATTTTGCGACGCTCATTATGTTTTTACATAATGTCTTAGGTGATTATCAAAAATCCTGCCTTAGAAGTTCATAACTTCAGAAATAGACGACTCATCTGCCAAATCTTGAAGTTCTGCCCTCAGACTTCTCTCCAAAACACAGCACACATATACACACACAAAATTATCCTTTTATTATTACTAGGGCATCGAACCCGGGCTTTCCGGGATAGAGAGTATAGGTAAAAACCATTTATTTATTTATTTATATTAAAAACTCTAATAGATATTTTACATTTAATAATTATTTAAGATTGCCTCGTAACAACACCAAAGAGCAATTTTACATGAAATATGCCAATATATATTCAAATAAAATTTTGAAATGTATTAAAAATTTTAATTTCGTATTGGCCTTGTGCCAAAAGTTAATAGCCGAAGAAATAGCTGCAAATTTCATTATCTACAGCAGTTTTTTTTTTATTATTATTCTCATAATTTCAGAGGTTTTAAGCGCTTATTTCAAAAACATGTCAGTTAAATTTGTGTTTCATTTATACTATTTTATTTATTGCTTAGTGAAGTTTTAATTTCGTTATTGAATATGAGCTGGAATCAAATGCTGAACTTTTTTAATTGTTTAAAGTGCAAATGAATTAATATTTTGTAATCGTCTGCAAGAGACAGAGATTTTTTTTAAAAATCATGCTTCAAATTTAATTTAAATGGTATAATAAATGAGTAAAATGCGATACGGTTTTAAAACAAATTGCATTTGAAAGTATATTTTTTTTCCCTATATAACGATGTAAAAATTAAAAATGTGCGATGTTTAGAAATTTTAAAAATCGTAGTTGCAAAAACGCATAACCGAAATTTCATTGTTAAGTGTTGCCATTCGCAAAATGACGTCAGCGTTACGCACGGACACGTTTGTCCTTTATAATATAGATAGATACTAGCTGACCCGTCGACGTTTTTCGGCCCTTGGTAATAACCTTAAACATACCTAAAATCAGAGTTAACGAAAATCTTCCTAAACGATCATGATGTTTGGGACCCCATTGCCTCTGGCAGCGTACATTCAATAATTTGTGTGATTTTATATTTTAAACGAAAATATATCGAAACGAACCTCGAATTGGAGACCCGACTACCTTCGGCAGCGTACACTCTTCATTCTATGCACGCTCCGGTCTAGTTGGATTTTATATTTTTAAACATAAATTCGACGTACATTAAGCGCATGATGATAATCTTAAATATTCCAAAAATCATTACTGAATGAATTTATATGTTTTAATGAAAATGTTTCCGAACGAACTCAGTGTTGGGAGTCCCACTGCCTTCAGCAGCGTATACCCTCGAATTTTGCATCAAATTTAATATATTAAATTAATATTATATCCATATGAACTGCCTCTCTCACTATAGTAATTGACGATTTACTTTCTAACGTTCAGATATATTAAACTTTGAATTCTGACCAAAAGTTCCTGAGAAAACTTAAATAATATAAAAAGCATCCGTCCCGCTGCTCTTTCTTTTAAACTAATAAGGAAACCTCTCTCTGTTGAAAATTTACTGTTTTTCCGCGCTTGCGCATAATTGAAAATTTTTTAAAGAAGAACGGGAAAATATTTTCAAAGCCAGACAGATAGACAGAAAAATGAGTTTCAAAACAGAATATTTTTTAAACGATTAATCGAAACGATATTTTTTTTAATCAGAAGACGTCGTTTTAAAATTAAATGTGACATTCTTAATTTCGTGCATATTTTTTTGGACATACAAAACGGATACAAAATTTTAAATATTGCACAAAAATCTCAGAAACGGCTCTGGTAATTTTTTTTAAACAGTTAATTTTCATATATTTTAATGGATTACACCGTTAGAAAGGTAAAAGTACTTAGATATAGTTTGGTATATTTTATTTTCTCGTATTTCGAATAATTAACCCGAGATGCGGGCTTCGAAAATTGGGAAAAAACGCGAATAATGACGTTTAACATATATATTTTAAAAAGGGTTATTATTAATATTTTTTATATGGTATTCACCGTTACGAAGCTTAAAGTGCGAAATTTAAGCGTGTTTATTTTTGTTTTATCGTAATTCGATTAGTTAAGCCGTCTTGCAGAAGACGCGAAAAAATAAAAGCGGTTCTTTTCGGACTCAGGGTTCTTCATTTGAGGAACGGGATTTCCACCGCATCGCTGCAACTTTTCATGCCATTTTGCGCTGTTCATTTTGGTTTTTAATTAATTTTAAAAAGTGCTAATTAAAAAATCTAAAAAATGGCTTCTCGGTGCATAACTACAGACATAGAGGTGATCCTGTAGCTCGACGTGCAGCGGTCTCTTCAGAAAAGGTACACTGACAGACAAACACACAAACCTTTTCCTTATCGACATAGATATATTTTCACAATAGCTAATTCCTTCAATTTTCTGCAATTCTAAAGGTCATTAAACGTATTTATTTAATCCCATTTTTCCTTATTGGAATGTTCCCTACATTTTTAAGGCATTTTATTGGTCAGTGAAACAGTAGTTCCAATTCATTTCGGAATTATACATGTGAGCGAAATTCCTATAATTTGTTACACAGATTGTATGCCGAATGAAAACAAAACCAGTGTGCAATAGTTGTAATTTTTTTTGTTGTTTCATATGTTGTTTTATTTACCTATGTTATATAACATTATGTCTCCCCTAAGTTTTTATTAACCACTTCTTGCTATATATATATATATATATATATTGTAAAAAAAGTATTTTTTTATATATTTGTATATTTTTAGATAATATAAATATACCATCCATGCATGATGCAAATGACACAGAAACGGAAACATAAAATGAAGAAAATGATAGTACTTTTTTGTGTAACATATTGTAAAAAAAATAGTTATAAATTTTTCTTGGGTTTTTATTTGTGTTATTTATTGTAAAAACTGTAATATTTTTCAATAAAATATACTTTGTTTTTCATCTATTCTTGCTCTTTAATTTAATTAATTCACTGAGGAAAAATAAATATAAATGGAATTATAAACATGATATAAGCAACATGTTGTGCCTTCATTTAAAATGAAAGTATTTGCCTGACGAAAGATAAATAAAATAGAGAACTTGGAATCAAAAGAATGCTGTAAAATTTTTCAAATGTTTCTTGTGACAACTAATTATGTCCCTTTTTACTTTCTACTATATATAGGAAGATAGCGAAAAATTTCGACCTCCACTTTTTGATGGATTTACAAGTTTTGGGATATTCTTAACAATTTTTGGACAATGTCTCTCTGTCTGTATGTATATTACACAAATTTTATTTGCGACCTGTCTCAAGATGTAATACACGGAATTTCATCGAACTCCATAGTCTGTTAGATTTTGATATACACTGGTGTTTTTTAGTTTTGGGTGTATATCGTTCAGCAAATGTTGCTACAATGCTCTATTTTTCGTGTTTTCCGTGATAGCTATATATTGGCTATATATAGCTATATATAGCTATAATGGGATTTCATCCTATTCAGTTAGACCTTGCTACATATAGGTATTTATTAGTTTTTCGTGTAAATCCATCAGTTGACGCTACTACGCTGAGTTTTTTACGATTTACATCATATCAATGTATCCGAATTTTAGGTATAGGATTTTATCAAATTTCATATCCGATTAGACCTTGACACAAATTGGTGCTCATTAAATTTGAGTGTATCTCGATCAACAGGTTATACTTAAACATTGCACAAAATATTCTGCTATATACACGATTTCTGTGGTAGCTTATCTTGGCATGTATAGTAGTGATTTTTAGATAAGAGAAGTGTTTAACGAATCGGTTAACAGTGAAGTTTTAAATGATTCTTCACAAATAGAAAACTTTGCTACTTTTTTTTTTTTTTTTTTTTTTTTTTTTTTTACAGTGCAGCATTTAAAAAAAATGAAACTACCATGTGATGTATAAACTATTATTATAACTGTTCTCCCCTTGATAGTGGAATGCATATTTAAAAAAAAAATACTTTATACCAATTTATAAACAAACCTTTACCATAAAAAACCTTGCTTATCAGCATAAATGAACTCTTTTATAGAGAAATCCATGATACAAATGCAGAAGCAAATCATTTTTAAATCGAAGATTTACTTTAAGCATTATTTTTCCATTTGACTGCAAACATGTCCTGCCCGGGAGTCGGTGTGGGCGATTTTTAATTCAGTTGGAGAAATAGCATGTCGTTTGAGAGGATAGTTGAGTTTATATGATCAAAAACTTACAGATAACTAAAAATTCACAGAGGTGCCAAGCTCTCACTAATCCTCCGTAATATGTAGGTTAATTTAATCCAGGTTTAGTACGTTTCTCACCAGAATTTTTTGTGCAATGAAATTAACAATATACCATGTAGATATCTGAAATTAAATAATTTTTCTGGTTCGAAACGTTGTTAAACTGGGTCAAATTTATCCCCTTACTACGGAAGATTAGTGAGAGCTTGGTACCTCTGAATTCAGAACCAAATTTTAAAACAGAAAGAGCATTTTTAAGATGAATAGACCACAAAATATTAGTTTTGAGAAAAATTCATTTGAAATATATTATTATATGTTATGTCCTTAAAGATGTATGAAACCATACTTTTAAAAGCAAGAAATATGTTATTATTTTAATTATATATATATTAATAAATCCAACATAAAATATCTTACTTCAGTCTTTTTTCTTCATTTGAAGTTTAATGTTAACAATTACACGAAAGAAAATATACTCAGTATTAAGCTGAAGTTAAAACACATGGCATGGGTAATTATTTTTTATAAAATACACTCTAAATGAATCAGGATTCATTAAATCTTGAACAAAATAGAAAAACCGATTGGTTAACAAAATTTAATTTCGCGTACTGGCATAGAAGTAAATATTTTACAAAATTAAAATACTTACATGCCTTTTTTATGAGTATCCATTTTTTTTCTCTCAGGAAAACAAGTCTAATATATATTTATATATATATATTTATTCTGTACCCGAAAAGTGACTGAATGACAATGGAAGATAGCAGATCTACTGAAAAAGTTATCGAGCCTCCATATACGCCTAAATTTTTGTTAAAATACAGGGTGATTATAATTAAAGTTCAACTTTCAAAACACTGCTAAAAAGGAACCACTGGTCAGAATGATCTAAAATCAGACCTGGATGTACGTGAAGAAGGGAAAAATGCTATGGCAGATATAAAAAAAATAGTTTGATATTTTAGCATTAGATGGCTCTTTAATCGTCATGAAAAAATGACGTGTCACGCATACCACATATTGCTCCTCTGGACTCCTCAAAGAAGAATTGCGCTTTGCTTGTGACACTGATTTACAAGAACGGTGACTGTGCGGTAGTAGTTTAGAAGAAGTTCCGTACAGTAAAGAATGTAAAACAAGTGGGTAAGTGGGATCGAAGATCGCACAAAGGGTTTCGTTTAATATTTAGTCAAGTTTTTTAAAAAGTCAAAATTTACCGGTCAATTTTTGTTGTTTTATCGAATATCTAAACCGGTCCTATAGCGGGCGAAGCCCGCTATTATACTCTGTCATAATAATATCTGTCATGTGGACTAAATACGATATAAAAAAAATGAATTTCAAAATTAAACATGTTGTACATAGACCTTCAAAATGTTACAATATGCCAATATTTCCATAATCGGGTTTTTATCTTGAATGTATATAAGTCTGAGGAACGTATTGATGTTCCTCAAAATTACATATTTACTAATCGCTATTACTCATATTGGTACTATCTTTGTATTAGTCTCGGAGACCACTGACCAGGCCCCTACCTACCGGGATTCGACCCAGTTTGACGGGTTTGAGATCTATTGAGACTCGGAGACCACTGACCAGGCCCCTACCTACCGGGATTCTACCCAGTTTGACGGATTTGAGTGCCTGGAGAGCGGGCGAAATTCGCCTGATCGTCGCATGGGGCGGTCCACAATGACAAGTACCCAGGTCGGCCAACCAATAAAGTCCGGATTTTGCTGGGTTGATCACTATTAGGTTTTAGTATTCTGAGATCTGTTGCCGCACGCCACATACTCGTCATGATATTCGGAATGGGGCTGGACAATTTAGTGCCGAACTTAGGTACTCAACTTAGCTTGAAAAAAGGGGAAGAATTTTGAGGGAAGACAATTAAAACCACTGAAAAAAAAAATAGCCAATAACTAAGTCGTACAAGCAAGGAAAATTTTGGGGCCGAATACGAAGGCAGACGAAAACGCCGCAGGGGCTGACGGGACTGCGTCTTTCTACCGTACCCCACCGGGTAAAAACTGGCTCCGTGGGCTGTCCCATTGGAGCGGGTCCGGTAGCTCGTGCGGACAATGTCCATTTGCACCTAATAAAAAGGCGAACAGGCAAAGAGCGAAAAAAAGAGGGGGGGAATTCCCCTGTACTACCAGTTGGGGCCGGTCATTGGCCCATCCCAACCGGCAGCACGAGGAACTGCAAGGGGAACCTGAAAAAGAAGAATGTTAGTAACATATTAATCTTAACTTATTCTGAATTATACTTTAACTACATCATTGAAATTTAATTTACTTTTATTGTGCTAAATGACTTGACTACCCGTCCATTGGGCCCATGAAAAGTTTGCTTTCTACTCTGAATTTTCTACTCGATTTGTATTAATTATGTCTTTTTTGCTGATAAAAATTATGAACTGAAAGTTAACAATTACTAAAATTATGAATTACTAACTGTTATTCGTTACTTCGTTCACGTATCATTAAAAGGAGAATAAATACATTAATTAAGCAAAATATTTCATTCCCGATAATTAGAAACGTAAATAATTAACTAACTGTTTATCACATTTCATAGGAGACAATACGGTATTTTTTGTTATAGGGACCTTGACATAACTCAGTCTTAAAAAAGTGAAATTTTGTGCCAAATAATCGCGAAAATGAAATTGCAACCAATGCAAAAAGGAGGGCCAAATAAAATCGTGTAAATAGACGAATTGGGTAAAAACAAATGCTAATTTTACCTAATAGACAATTTTACTTTTAACGCCTTTGTGAAACGTTTTAACAGCAATCCTTCAAAAAAACTTTAATTGGAAATAGTTTATGCTTTTTCTTGAAATTCAATTCTGCATCCTTGTTTTAATGTATAGCTGAAACAAATCTTGTTTTCTAAATGACAGTATGTTGACCTGCAATTTTTGCTCTCCAGAATAAATTTATTCATGAAGTTTGAATATGTGAAAATGTGTTTTAACTTTTCGGATAATTTACTACTGAAATCAAGATTTTGTTTTCACAATCTATTCAAAGTGAAAATAAATACTGTTTTTCATTTTTAATGAGAAATTGGTGTAAAAAAATGTACTGATCTGATTTATTTCTTCTTTTTTATACACAAATATGGAGTAATTTATTTTCCGTTTTTAGAGAAACTTAGTTAAAATTTACAAAAAAAAAATCTTCGCATCTAATTTATTTTTTTAAATTCTGAGAGTTTGTGTGACATCCTCGGATCAATGATAACCGGTATTAAGTAAATCGCGTTGCGTTCGATAGTCTAGGAGTAGTTGCGAAATACAAACACACGGTCAGATTTTAATACAATAGATTCGCGTTAATTTTCCTTTTCGTAAAATTATGATGTGATTTTTAACAGAAAACTCTCATCTGTATACAGGGTGAATCTAAACTCTTGGGCAAAACTTTAAAGGGTGATAGGACACATCAAGACAATATTAAATAGAAAACTAAGGGTCCCAAACGTCTTCCGAAGGAGATAGGCGCCATTAAAGTTTAGTGTCCAAAATTTCAAATGATTATAAAAAACGGAAAAATTGGTCGATTCGTTTGCGGTTTTCGCTAAAATTATTCTTTATGTCAGTATTTTCTTAAATTTAAATTTTAAAGATAAAGTTTTTAAAATGCCGATAGAGGGTGCTTTAGAATTTGGAGTAACGAAAAACTATTTTTTACTGTTATTTTTTGTATCTCATTAAATGCTTTCAAAAGCTTAGACGTAAACTTAAATTTTGAGCTCAAAATCTGAATCATTTGGAGTGGTTAAGTAGCGCAAACTGAACTGCGTTCAGGAGTAGAAACCCTAAAATTTTTGTATTAGTATTGTATTTCTTTGTATTAGTCTCAAACGTTTGAAAAATCTGTTATGACGTGAGATTAATTTTCTTTTTAATTCTCTAATGACGTGATATTAAGCTGCTTTTTGTACTTACACATACTCATGCTCCTTGTATTATTGAGAAATGTTTGAAAATTTCCGTTTTATTACCAATATGACGTCATATTAATCTTTTTTTTTTTTTTAATTGGTGAAACTTTTTATTTCATTTTCATTTTTCACGAGGAAAACTTTCAATATAAAATTAATTATTATAGAAAGATTTTTATTGTGGATTTTTAATTGTTGGCAACTGCTATAACAAAAAATGTTTAAATTTAATAGGAAAAGGATGTTAGATTTTTTTTTAATCTCTATTTATTAAAATAATAAGATTTTTTCAAATTTTATGATTTTAAGCTTTATAGCATCTATAATTATACAAAATTTCATGCCTGTAAGTTAAATATTTTCTGAGAACCTTCTCTGTGACAGACAGACAACGAAGAGGAAGTAATAGGGTTACGTGAGATGAACGAAACCCTAAAAAGGATTTCAGAAATTAAAATTTTCATTTGAAGTGATATCTGACAGAGGAAGGAATCCAATTGATAAAAACGGCATTAGAAGATTTTGCTTTAATTAAAATCACTCTGTACATTAAGAAAAAAAATAAATTAAAGCTGGGAAAAATATTTTCAGAAGACAAATTTTTAGAAGTAACTGCTTCACTTCCTCTGCATATGACACTCTTTCTGGACTCAACAATAAACATTTGCACTCTATTCGTCTTTTCATGAAGGCAAGCTTTTTTATTTCTTCAGTTTATCTTTCATGAGTTACTTGTTATCATAAATAGAATTTTAAAATCTATCTTCAGTTTATAGACTTGAGTTTATCGTGTGACTAGCGTAGGATTTTAAAGGACGTTTAAAAATGAAACTAGTCGTTGGGGGCCACCGTAATACTTACCCATCATGGATATGCGTAATATAAAATATGAAAATAAAACATGTCTAAACTATTTATAAAGTGCATTGCAATTCGAATAAAATCGCGGCTTGATGATGTCATAAGCTTTAAAAGCTGTATTACTGAATTGCGTAAAAGAAACATCCTTATAACTCTAAATTGATAATCTTATTAACTAACAGTTTATTGCGTCGGATTAAGCGTCTCATTTCCATTTAAAATATATCTTTGAATTAAAATTTGGATGAAATACAGGGTCATGAAACATTGAATGGTGAAAATAGGATTACAAATATATCGGCTACTTATTATCCAATCGACTTCATTCTTTATGCAAAATTTATGTTTTTTATTGTCTTTTATATTCACATCTTAAAATAAACAATTTCGAAAATTTTTATATAACTTTTATCAAAACAAATATTTCGAGAGTCCGAAAAAATAGTTCCTATATAATCGAGGTTACTGAAATTCAACAAGCTTCTTCCTATTATTACATACTAAGTACATACCGAATTTCAAGTCTCTATCTCAGTTTGTTCGGGAGATAGAGCGTTTACAGACACAGACACACAGACAGACAGACGGACGGCAATTTTTTTTCTAAAAATATTTTTTTCAGTATCTCCATTGTCTGAAACGTGTAAATCCGCCATTTTTATTTTCGATTTTCAAAACGATTACAAGACTTACCCTATACTACGTATGATGGGTAAGTAAAACAAATATATATCACATAAAAAACAATATTATTCTATTTTATCTATGGAAACATATGTTATACATAGAGCTTGTAAGATCCAAAGTAGTGTAATGCGAATACATTTAATGATCTTTGAATTTTCTTCTTTCTCTCAGGCATATTTTCTTCGATGAAATCCTGTAAATAGAAATGAGAAAAAAAAAAGAAAAAAAACTATCACCAAAAAAATTTTACATTCGAGATAAAACTAAAATAAGATGTTGGATGACTTTATTATATATAGTCAACCATAAAAATTTCGGGCAATTAAGAAAAATTAGTTAGTGAATTCAAGGAATGTAAATATACTTGATAATAGAAAACGCCTATTTTTACTGAAATTTTAAAACTAACAGAACCACTCTAGTTTTTAAAACAAGGCTAATAAAAAACGGATGTGATCTGAAAATCCTGTGCGATTTTATTTAAAAATCTGATATTGTATATGTGGTAAAAATATCGTAATGATTTGTTTAGTTTTTTTGCGATATACATATTCGTACGTTAGGTAAATTTCTGAGTAGAATATACAGACACACATACATACGAGTCTTCCAATTTATCGCTATTCTTAAATTATTAAAAGTTCAGTATTATCCAACCTTGAATGATATATTTTTTCCCTTTTGAAAATTAGTGGCATACGCACAGGGCAGATGATGAGATTCATAGTTTTTGTTGATAGATTCAGTTCTCATGCTTGTGTAGATTATTTTTTAACGACATGAAAAGTGTTTAGTGAGAAAGACCTATATTTTTCACTATGTACTTCTCTGCAGCCTACATAAATCCCTATTTCACTTTTGAACGACTGACAATAATCAAATATATAGTAAGCAAGGCGGTTGTGATGTTGCCGTGACGTCACTGTAAGACACGAGGGGTCACGCCAAATCTGTGACAAAAATGCCACAACTCTCTATCGTCACATTGTGACATGAATGAGAACTTCTTTCAAAAAGGGTTAAGAGCACTTCAAAAAACATTATAAATTTGAAAAAAAAATGTTTTTTTCATTTTTAACACTTTCCAACCTAGTTCAAAAGTGTATATGACTTCGGTTTGTCTGGCCGTCTGACCGTGCTCTAACTCCCGTAAATAGGCTCGGATTGCCTTGAAATTTTTATATGTTATTGTCGTTATCTATAGCACGTTCCCTATTTCAACTGAAGTGTGTAGCACTTATAGTCTTTTTACAGGGACACTCAAAAGAATTCCGTTACATTATGGTCTATGTGGAAAAATCATTTGCGGTTTATTTTAATGATGTTACACAATTGCAAACACATTGTAATTGATATATATCACGTATTACAAGAACCTTAATATGGAATAGGGTGTAGCACTTAGAGTTAATTTACAGGGACCGTCAAAAGAATTCCATTACATTACGTCTATGGAGAAAAATCGTCTGCGGTTTATTTAAATAATGTTTCACTATTTTAAACGCATTGAAATTTATATATATCACTAAGGTGCATTACAAGAGGCTTACTACAGAATATTATGTGTATAGTAGTCAGCGTTCATTTACAGGGACACACAAAATAATTCTCTACTGTCTGTTAACAATAATTCCTGGAAGTGCGTTTTAAGTTACTGAACGCGATTTTAAAATTAACTCACTTTTTGTTTATTACGTGGTGTGTATAAATTCTGTAGATCATATACAGGGAAGCACAAAAGTTCGCAAACACATTTCCGTTCATTGACAGAAACTAAAGAAGGAGAATTTTAAACTGTGCTACGCGTTTCTTAACTGAACTAAAATTTAGCATCCTATGTAGTATATATACAAATCTATAAATCATATACAGGGCTGCATAAAAATATTCGGATATTTTTCCGAATATTGTATACGTTAGAATTTCCTGAAATTATGTTTTTAAATATGTTATGCATTTTCCAAATTGTTTACTTATATGTTATCTTTTTGCTTATTAAACGGTATGATTTGTAAAATTATTTTGGTAGCGTTGGAAAGTGTTACATAATCTATGCTTGACGCATGATTTTTCGTTCTTGTTTTTTAAATTTTAATGGTATCACAGTGACGTTACTGCAAGTCATGTACGTCACGTTACAAATGTAGACGCATTAGGATGTGACATAACATTGTAATCATAATGTTATTTTTAAAAATCTCTGAAAATGAAAAGATTATTTTAAACAGGGCCTTCTGAATATATTTGATATTTGATGCCAGACTAATATTTCTGGGGCCCTTGCAAATTTATCTATATTTTCTTAATTATCACCCTACAGGAATATTATCAATAAATAGATCTATTTTAGTTAATATACGGATGGGAATTATGATACAAACCGTTTAACTGGCTCAAAATATAATTACTACATTAATAATTTATATATTATTAGCGCAATTCATCTGACTGTCATAAACAGATACGGGTTGACTGCTTTGCTTTACATATGCCAGGTTGCCCTTTTATTCCAAATTATGTTTTCGAATAAAATTGCATAAAATTTACATTTCTGCAATGATTGTTCAAAAGAAAATAATGTTTGAGAGAAGAGTTAAATTCATATAAGTGTATATTCTGAGATAACTTTGGTTGAAATAGGAACGGCTGAGGGAAGTAATTATTCTATACACTGCGCATGCGTCAAATGATGTCAGCTAAGTTTCGAAGGATTTTATAAACGATAAGTAATATAGTATGATTTTTACAATAATCTGGGCTTTCATTATTTACTTACTGCACTAATTGGTTCACCATATATGTTATATTTTATGTCTGGATTTCTTTAATATTGATTTTCAGTTTATTACTTCCAAATCATAGATGACATCATCCGACGCATGGTTATTGTGTGGAATTATTACTGCCCTAACCCGACCGTGTTGAAATTAGGTTGACAGTCTATTATGTCATTCAAAAAAGCAAACAAACTCACTCATCTTGAGCGATAAAAATATTACACCAAGAAAGAAATCATTCGCAATCTACATTCTCCAGCCATGAATTTTGTAGTGCTGTCTGTTGTCATAAAATTAATTCACGTCTATAAACCAATCAATATTTACCATAATTCTGTTAAGTGAAGCTATATGACTCAACTTCCTTCGTGATCACTTCGTGACGTAAATTAAATGTAAATAATCGCAAGTCATGTATTAACATTTAGTGAATCAAATTTCGAATCGAATCGAAAGTTAGTGTGGTATTTACGTAGTATTTGTGCTAGGAAGATAGATCACCGAAAATGATTGTTAGCCGCCAATCATATTTACAATTCTCAATGTCCAATCGGGTTCAAAACAATAATTCAATATACATTTATTAAATACATAACATTAGATTGACAGCTTTTAGATAAGATATTTACGATGGTAATTTTATTTCTGGCTGTTACTTCCACTGGACTGAATATGAGATATATAGTCTAATCACATACCGTATTTATGAACATAATATATATTACATTAAATTGTACAGTTATTTAAAAATGCTGCTGCGATTGTATTTAATATTTCTAATAAATAATATTTAACTATAAATAACAATGTAGAAAGAAAAAGAAAGGGTTGCTGCAATTAGTTTTTAGGCGTCATTTTTGGCGTGATATATTTACCTGATACGTATCTTAAAATTCAGTAGACAATAGCATAAATGCTGAAGTCAGTGAATTACAAATTTATAAACACTGTAGCATGCAGCCCGAATTTGACACATTATCCAAGTTGATCGCGTGAGAATAATAATATATTTTCTAATTTTGCGTAATCGAGTCTCTTGCCAAAGTTAGTGTAACACAAAAAATATATTAGCAACAATATGGTTGAATGCAAATGTGGATGTCATTAAAGACATTTAAAAAAACCCACTCCATTGCACTAAATTGTATTAGCTAAATTGCGCTAATTGGCAGTGGACACAATTGCGAAAGATTATTTAAATGTCTAAAAAGCTCCGCTTTAGCGAACGTATTGCAACTGATAAGCAAACGGACATGAAGCATAAATGCCTAAGCGAGTTAAGCGGTACTTGTACAGAAAGATGAAATACATAACAACAAATTATACGTAATGTTGCCATCATTATTTCAAAGACCTCGATTTCTCTACCAGAATCTGCCGATTTATCAAAGGACTGTGGTCGTCAAAGGGGCTAGTAATAATAATAATAATAATAATAAAAGCCGTCTTCAAATATAACTCTTTAATGTTTAAAACTTAAATGCTATATGAAAATGAGACTTCGCTCTGAATACACAACAGTATATAAAATAATATTTAGAACACCAGGAATTCTACTAAGAGTTCTGACCAATCTTGGTAACTTTAGCTTAACTTCATCAATGTGAAATAATTTGTGGAAATTTGGACAAATGACCAGATGTGGGCAAAACAAAATTGATTAACAAGACTATTAACGAAGCGGTAAGCTTATTCAGGGCACGTGACTGCTACGCTAATAATTTAGAAACCAGAAGGACCCGTGCGAAGCTTTCAGACTCTGTGAGATTATTGTGTGTGCAATCTGTGAGATTATTTCCATTTTAGCACTAATTTTTAATTAACTGATTTTTTTTTTGTGATCAAACAACGCGATTTAACGAAATGTGAATGTATTATGTCAGAAACTTGTTCAAAAAACTGATTCATCGTTATATGTTTCGTATGTGCATAGAAAAAGGGATGTTGACAACAGAAATCATATATATGATGATTGCTTGTGTATAAGAAAATGGGAATACATTGACAGAAAATTTATTGCCAAATTTTCTTCTCTCGCCAAGATAATTTCTCTAGGTTGACAAGACCCCTATACTGAATAAAAGAAAAACAAATTTTAAAAAATTGGAAACACTGAATTAGACGTTTAGTGAATTCATATGACAGCAAACTTTGTGGTTTGTCAGCCATTTAAGTGTCGTCAGACTTCGCTGGCGTATTAACAGTTTAAGGAAATATTAAAAAATAAATACTTACAATTTTTGTTAATCCTAATGAACTGTGTATCAATTGGAAGATAATCCTTAAATTACGCAATCTACTGGTTCTCCGATACAGTACGCATATACACTTACACAGCCATGATTAAGCAAATAAACAATAGGTGACGAACGCATTAAAATTACATAAAAACCGATTAAAAGCTCGATATTTTTTCAAAAAGTACGCGCAAGATATAAATTAACAATCGTATTTTAATCGCATTAGAGGATGACGTCATCCGATAATGCGGTATTTTATTTTTGTGGCAACACTAATTTGAAGAAAACTTTTCATTTCATTTATGAAATCACAGCCTATTTACGAGGGAATTTCGAAAAGTAAAGATACACCGTACCCGGAGGAAAAGAAAAGATTTGGCAAGCAAGTTGGCAACACAGGTGTTAACCTTGAACCGTTAGCTTTCTCCTCGCGGTCGTTCGGCATTTCAACGTTCATTCTGGTTGGAGTAGGTCGTGTTTAAAATGGCTCCGCCGATTCAAAATCCCGCCAAATGCGAAGTCAGCGACTAGCGGATATTCACAAAGAAATTGTTTCAGTTTATGGGAACATTATGAATCGACAAAATGTAACGAAATGGTGTCGTCATTTCTCTGAAGGTAGGACCGATGTTCATGACGAACAAAGAACAGGTCGGCCATCTGTGATCTCTGATGCCCTTCTTCAGAGAACGGAGCAAGCAATTGGTGCGAATAGACGTCTCAAATTGATTAAATTGCATCAGATCATACAGGAAGTGTCAATGACAATTCCACGACGATGATGAGATCAAAGATGAAGTTGAAATGTGGTTCCGACAACAGGCGGAAACCTTCTATGACTGTGGGACAAAAAAGCTTGTGCCCCGACTTAACAAATGTTTAGATAACGGGGGTTATTATGTCGAAAAATAATAAATAATCCAGTTAATAAGATGTAACTTACGTTTTCTAAATAAATGTTTTTTTAAGGAATGTGAGCCATTGAAGTTTTACTTTTCGAAATGCCCTCGTAGTTTTTAATTAACAGCAACTTTTAATCGAAAAACATGTTTTAAAGAAATGTAAGTGTACTATGTCATCAGCCTGTTTAAAATCCTTTCATATGATATCTCATACATTGTTATGTGTTTTGTATTTTCTTAGAAAAAGGGATGTTGACAACAGAAATGATATATACGACCAGAAGGACCCGTGCGAAGCTTTCGCACTGCAATCTTTGAGATTATTTCCTGGTACGTTTTAGTACTAATTTTTAATTAACTGATTTTTTTTAAATCAAACAACGCGTTTTAACGAAATGTGGCTGTACTATTACAGAAACTTTTTCAAAAGCTTTTCGAGTGATACTTCATTAATCACTGTATGTTTTGTATGTGCATAGAAAAAATGATGTTGACAACAGAAATAATATATATGATGATAGCATGTGTATAAGAAAATGGGAATAGATTGCCAGAAAATTCTTTGCCAACTTTTCTTCTCTCGCCAAGGTCATTTCTCTAGGTTGCCAAGATCCCTAGACTAAAAAAAAATTGAGACACTGAAGCAAACGTTTAGGAAATTCATATGAAAAAATTTCCTCAGATTTTACAAAACTGTTCTAGAAATGTCGTAAATACATAAATCAATATTTGGTACACTATTTTTTTCCAAGTCTATGAGAACTTAAACATGGGATGTTCAAACTTTGTGGTCCAGCAGCCATTTAAGTGACGTCAGACTTCGCTGGCGTATTAACAGATTACTGAAATATTAAAAATTAAATACTTACAATTTTTGCGAATACTGATGAATTGTATATCTAAATGCAATATAATCTTTAAATTACGAAATTATTCTACTGGTGCTCCGATAGAGTATGCATATACACAGACATAATTAAGCAAATAAAACAAATAAACAATAGGTGACACACGCGTAAAAACTAAATAAAAACCCGATTAAAAGCTCGATATTTTTTTCCAAAAAGTACCCGTAAAAAATAAATTAACAATTTTATTTTAATTGCATTATAGGATGGCGTCATCCGATAATGCAGTATTTTAATTTTGAGGCAACACTGATTTGAGAAAACCTTTCAATTCATCTATGAAAACAATGTTGATTTAATTTTTAATTAACAGCAATTTTTAATCAAAAAACATGTTTTAAAGAAATGTAAGTGTACTATGTCAGCAGCCTGTTCAAAATCCTTTCATATGGCATCTCATTCATCGTTCTGCGTTTTGTATTTTCTTAGATAAAGGGATGTTGACAACAGATATAATATATAGGATTGAACGCATTTTTCTTTTTTAATAAGAACGGTCTATTTTATCTCTTTATATGTACAGTCTAAGAAAATTTATGAGGTTCTGAATAATTTTGGATTCAACAAATTTCAGCAGATAACACAACATATTTTATAGTCTTATTTCGTGCCCTCATAAATATAGGGGACAGGTTTGGACCCGGGTGAAAAACATTTTCAGATCTTATTTTTAAATTAAAAAAAAAATGATAATGGCATATACAAATATCGATAGCTTCTATAAACAGCCCCTCTCCATTCTCAGGCCCCTGTTTGAAAGCACTTATGTTGGTCTAAATACAAAATCTTTTAACAGCAATATTAAGTTATTTTATTATTAGATATTACAATAACGTAGTATTAGATGTTGTTATAGGTTAACTATGATAATATGTAATTAATTAAAAATTAAACAAAGAGTTCAACAATATTTAAAATTTAAAATGCTTAAAAGGCGTATAGCCAACATTGTGAAAAAGTATCCAAGCAGGGACTCGAACCAGGGTCATCAGTATAGCGCACTGACGTTCTACCAACTGAACTGCTTAGAACGATACCCAGCCTGGCACTTCTCACTGTAATCATCAAAATATATATCATATATATCATATCATTCCTCAGTAGAGCTCCTATGCTACAGACTGAATCATACCGCCATTTAATAACCCAACGGACCAAAAACAAAGCTAAAACCTGTTAGCTTACCGTAGTAGTGGACGGTGAGTGACATTGATGGGAACAGCAAACATCTGCTCGGGTGGTTTCTTAATGCTGAGCTGGGTTACAATATGTCGGTTATTTTGGGCAACAAGATGGATATGCGTCAGCTCTCCCTTATAGGAGTCTTACATCAAAGTGGTTCCGTTGGTAGACCGTCAGTGCGCTATAATGATGACCCGGGTTCGAGTCCCAGCTTGGATACTTTTTCACTATGTTGGATATACGCCTTTTAAGAAATTACAATTTGAAATATTATGAATGCAAGGCGTGAAAAATTATGTATGGAAAAATTTCCAAGTATTAAAAGAGTTCAATACTGAAAAGTATTGACTACTATCCAAAAGCAATGAACTTCGTAGATAATAATTTCTATAAGAGAAGACTTTAAGTCCTGCGAAGCCTTTACCACTGTGATGCTGTATTTCCACGTCCATTCCACCACCGTAACCACCGCTACATCCCTGAAATCACTATACACTCTTAGAAAAAACTGAAAATTTATGAGCGTTTGCCCTTCAATTTTCACGGGCAACAGCGTTATTTAATGAATAACGGTCTGATCCACTAAATAACTGGCCTTATCCCTTAGATACTTAAAAAATTAAGAGCAATCCACATATTCTTACAGTTCTAGCCCACATGTTAGCAAAAATACGGTACGACCCCATACATTGTCCTCCGCTAGTGTGTAACACTTCATTTTACACGTGTTTCGAAAATTTTAACCCGCTAAAAAAGCGATTTTGTGATGATTATCTAACGTGCTACGTGCTACGGAGCAGTAAGTAAAGTGTTATTGTGTTTTAAAGTGCATTATATCCTGTGCATTATAATGATGTATTACTTTGCCCCGTAAAATTACGGGATGCACAAAATGATGGGTATGGATTGTTTTATTTTACGGGGTATGACTGGAATCTCTGCTGCCGGCCTTTGCCCGTAATTTTACTGCAATTTTTTTTTACAGTGTACAAACAAACACTGGAATTAATGAATATTCAGCAGAAATATTAACATCACTCCTCCTCCCTGAAATGTAAGAACTGCTAACTTGGGTAAACAGGAAAACCATTATCTGTAGTAAAAATATATATAGATTCATAATTATGGTTGATTGAACAATGTAAAAAAAGAGCTAATCTCTAAGTGTAATCGTGATCAATCTATGGGTATTGCACACATAATCGTAAGTACAATTTTTTTTAAATATATATTTTTGTATTATGTATTTTAAACAACCAGTAATGAGCATGTTTTATATGTATACTGATAACCAAAATTCTATCTGATCATTGTTAACTATGAAATAAACTTCATGTTAAGTTTTGAGCATGTGCCATTCTTATACCGGTAGAACTTGTTCATTTTTTTTAGATAAGGATTTTAATGATGAAATTAAAATAAATTCAATTTAATATAATATTTGATTATAACTCTTCACCGTGTGTAATTAGCTTAAATCAGTTGAGATGGATCTAACATTAACTTCTGATCTTTTTTATGTCAAATCTTTAAAAGTAATTTTTTAACCTAGTTATTCTATCATTTAAAAGTTAGCATTTTCGTTTTAACTTGTGAGTAAGGAATGTATATTCAAAGCTAATTGTAGTACCATTTAAAAGTTAAAATTTTCTGTTTAAATGATTTCATGTCTTAATTTAGTCTTCAAGTTATCTCTAACTTAATAAATTATTTTTATTTGTTAAAATGTAGAAAAACAAGAATTACTTTTTTTTTATTTGTGCATGAGTCATTATTAAAATTTCCTTAAATTAGTAAAATTTTATTTCAAAATTTTTAGTATCTCTGTTTATCTACAGAAATGAAAGGATTCATTTAAAAGATAATATTTATTAACTCTGTACGTTTCATACCCGTAGGTTCATTGAATTTGCTTTTAGCAATATAAATTAAAAATTCTCAATCTACTTCATCTTTGTTTTATTTATTGTGTAATATCTTTCATTATCTGCTTTCTAAAACAGAAATATTCCAGGTTTCTTCCTAAATTTAACAAATAACTCTACCAATTCATGAGTATATAAATATTTTATTAACATGATAATTTTTAAATTCAATACCTGCATGTTGGCGATTTTGAATTTTGTGTCAACATAGAATCTTGCTAAATTATTTTTATAAATTTAATTATTTAATTTTGTGTTTGTTTCGTCACACATGACCAGTTTTCAAATTTATTTGCATATATGTTTTCCCTATTTGCTAAATTAATAGTTATTGCTTTTAATTAATTCATTAGCAAGATTCATTTGTTTTCAAAGTAGATAATACATAAATTTAACAAAAAACGCTAAATAATATCTTTTAATTCAATAAATATGTAGGGGAGATGGGGGATGAATGGGACATTTTCACAAAAATATTTATTTTAAATATTTTATATAAGTTGTTATCAATATTATATATCACATGTCAAACTTTAAGTGTTTGACTACATCTTATGCACAATATTTGTTCAAGATTATTATTATACAGATATATAAATTAAATTAAAAAAATGTTCTTCTATGTCCCAATCATACCCACAGCAGGGATGAATGGGACACAAACATTTTCCTCCCAGTATTCAATGTTAAGGACTAAAAGCTGACAAAAATGCCGCCTTGGCAAAAGCTGAGAGATTGTAAATTGTAATATGATCTCCAGGATTATTTGTTAGTCAATGATCTTGGACTCATCTCAGCTTTGCCTTAAAAGGCCCATAAACGGTGGACTGAAGACGATGGATACAAAGAGGATGAAATGTTAAAAGAATAATTACCATAAAGTGTTAATTTATCAACCTATATAATATTATTTAGTTAATAAAAAAATTTCAGTATCCTCTAGGGACGAATGAAGCAGTTCCATTCATCCCCATTTGAAATGTCCCAAGCATCCCCATGATGCATATATTCAATTGTCAGCTAATTTTGTCTCAGAAATTATTTTGCCACAATGGTTAGTATGCATTCATTTTAATTACCAATACTGAGCCTTGAAATAAAAACTACAACATATCTTAATTGTTTATATTGCATAAGATATTTAAGTAACTTCAAATGTAAAAAAAAAATTACTTTTAAGCAGAGTTTTCAAGAAATGCAAATTTGAAGAAAACTGAAAACAGCCATGTGCTCTTGCTTTTGGTTCTGAAACACACTGTGGTAGTGAAATCTATGAGGATAGGAAGCAACTAAAAAAATGTTTATTGCCTGAAATATTGAGAGCGTCCCCCATCTATCCCTTGGTCCTACTGTAGATATATACAGAGTCAAAAGGATAAAGCTAACATAAATTACCATATTTTTATATAAAAATAAGTCATTGAAAAAAAGTAAAACAATTCACAGAATCTAAACAAAATGAAATACAAACAGAACAAGATTTAAATATCAAGGGTAAGAAAAAATATTTAAAAAATACGATTAAAACATGTTAGAATAATTCTAAATAGTAAAAGGTGCCATGGAATTGAATTAAAATTTAACAATTTGTTACTTGACGAGATTTTTCACGATGTTAACCGAATTATCTTATAAAATAAACCTTCTAAATAATATCTAATAGACAATTCAAATTAAAGTGGGATTATCGGATTCGAAACTAATCTCAAAATAAACTAATCTCAAAAGCTTTCTGCATTCCTAAATTACATTTTCTTGGTAAAATGTTTCCTTCTAAAATGAAATGTCTGAACGTTAATGAACTCTGTTAAACTTAATGAGATTAAGCAGCCGTACTTTTCTTTGAGCTAAGATAGTTATTATGCTCTGGAGAGAGTTTCCACTTATCCTCAGTAATATGAAACTTTCGTATCTTTTGGGGGAAATATATACATTGAATAGGTTAAAGACAAATTTTACTATATGACAAGAAGCATTAAATAATTTGCCAGCATATTGTAAAGAAATATATTGCAAAGAAAGTGGTACTTTTTCTTCAATTCCTACTATTACCTCACACTCTCTATACATTTATATATCTTGTTCAAATTTTCAATCGTTAATAAAATGTTTTCTATTCATCCACTCAAGTTCAAATATATTTTTTAAAACTTGTCGTGGATGACACTGGGTGTTAATACAGTTTTTTCAAATATTAATTCATTAATTAAATTTAATTAATTAATTTCAGTTCTATATGGGAGAAAAAAAAATTTCCCATTGTTTTCATAAATGAAATGAAAGATTTTCTTCAAATTAGTGATGCCACAAAAATAAAATACCGCAACGTTGATTATAGAAAAATGTTCAATAAAGATAACGTGGGACATTAATGCTGCACGGATTTAGTTTATACATTTATGATTAAAAAGTAGGAATTGACTTTAAAATATATATATAGTACTTGTTTTATCTAAAATACTATATGTTATTCAACTTAAATATTTATACCGGTTGGTTATAATATAAGTATCTATGTTTGGGGCTGTCTGTAGCTTGAAGGAATAACCCGAATGAAACCAAAATCGGTACACTTACTAGTCAAGAAGGGGGAAGAAAAATGGAATAACAGAAAAAAATAATTACAATAATCGCAGGCAGATGGCGCTTTTGAGTGTGAAATGTAATGTGTAATACAAGAACAAAGAATTAAAGTGTAAAACCGGATGACAAACCTAATTTACTGGAAAGTGTCACAGCGAATGTGATTACGCTTTCGCATGGCAGTGCCGATCAAGTTCAGGTTCCACATGGCCATTGTGCTGGCGGACACAATCCAGGTGGTGCCCGACGTGCTCAACTGCGGAATGTAACGCATCAGGAGTGATGTTTCCCGCATGTTGTGATATGCAATCTTTTAAGTCATTGTGGTTTTCGACACCTCCACGGTACACAACGGCGTTTGCACCGACAGGTCCCGTAGAGCCATCTGTTGGCAGTTATTGCAACATTTTTTCTTTGCTCTATTTTTCTTCACCCTTTTCGACTATTAAATGTACCGATTTTGGTTTCATTCGAATTATTCCTTCAAGCTACACACAGCTCCAAATAGAGTACTTATATTAAAACCACCCTGTATATATACATATACATATCAAAAAGTTAAATTTAAAGATATGTTTTACGTTTGATATGCTTACTCACTTTATTTAGAATGCTCTTGCTTATATAATTATAAAACTTGGCAAAAAAGTTTATTGAAAATTGAAAATTTGCAATTAATTAATACATAGCAATTGTGAACGATCACACTGAAAATAATGTGCATTAGCATGCAGATATATACAAATAAGATGATACTTGACGGTGAATACACAGCAATTTATCGACCAGTACACTGTAGAAAAATAAAATGTATCTAAATCTAAGATAATATCATATAACCACGAATTAATCTTATTCAATATTTACTTCCGAGTTAACCTTCATTCCGAAAAGCGTTATTTATCTTTAGAAACCGTAGAAATCAATATATCTTCAAGATTTATAAATAATTTTAAAAAAAAGTTTCTTTTGCTGCCACTGATTTTTGGAAACGCTTAAGAGCACATTTTTTAGTGTATTAATATTTTTTTTCAATCCAGAATATCGTTTTTCAGGATAATATCAATTCTCAATTAAAAATTTTTGCTATGCAATTGAATTTATACAATCAACAGTAATATATATATATATATATTATATAGATAGATAGATAGATTGATATTAATTATAATATTAATGTTAATGCAGTTTATTTATCATGTTTGTCTATAAAACACGTATGATGAGCATGAAAATATTTACTTGAGAATTAAAAGTATCCAAGATATCTCTATTTTGGTTTGAGAAGTATATTTAATATTACTTGGGAATGTTTTAAAAAATAGGTGGCAGCAAAAGAAACTTTGTTTTTTTAAATGTATCTGTAAATCTAGAAAATGTATTGATTTCTGAAGTGTCTAAAGGTACAGAACGCTTTTTGGAATCGTGGTTGGTAATATGTTATTGTATATTTTCGTTCGTGGCAATATTTTTTTCCTTACAGTGTATAATTACAGGAAAAGAAGGAAAACACTGTACGAGAAAATATTGTGTGTGTGTGTGTGTGTGGTTATTGATACATTCTAATACGAGCAAATCTTCTGTGTGTGTTGTTATATATGCAAATTTTATCTTAAAAACGACTTTGTATCTTAACGTTTTGGGGCAGCAAAAAACGATTGGGCTAAGTCACATATTCGAGAAAATTCGAGTAGTGAGTCATTTTAGATCACCATGGGTCAGAGCCAAGCTAATTGTATCTAAAAAACTTTTCAAACGATTTTGAATAAATTTTGTATCCTACCATTTTCGGGCACTAGAAGACTATTGGGCTGGGTCACCTGTTCGAAAACTTTTTATTAGTGGGTCATTTTTGGATCAACGCGGGACAAGTTAATTTTATATAGAAAATGGCTCTAACGATTTTTATTAAATTTTGTATTCTACGAGTTTCGGGGCACGAGAAAATTCGATTAGTGGGTCATTTTTGGGTCACTGTGGGTCAAGTTAATTTTATCTAAAAATCGGCTCTGACTAAATTTAGACTAAATTTTGCATCCTATGGTTTTCGGGCACGAGAAGACTGTTGGGCTAAGTACCATGTTCGAGAAAATTCGATTAGTGGGTAATTTTGGTCATGGGTCATTATCGGTGAAGCTATTTTTAACTTAAAAACACCTCAGAGGATTTGGACTAAATTTAGTATCCTACAGTTTTAGGGAACGAGAAGACTATTGGGCTAGGTCATATGTTCGATAAATTTCGATTAGTGGGTCATTTTGCTCATAGGTCATTATTGTACAAGTTATTTTTATCTTTAAAGCGTCTCACGCGATTTGAACTAAATTTTGTATCCTACGGTTTTCGGGTACGAGCAAAAGTCATTGCGCTAGGTCACATGCTCGAGAGGGTCATTTTACACTCACTGTGGGTCAAACTAATTTTATCTAAAAAACGACTCAGTCTATTTTTACTAAATTTTATATCCTACGGGTTTCGGGCACGTGAAGACACTTGGGCTTGGTCACATGTTCGAGAAAATTTGATTAGGGGGTCATTTTGGCCATGGGCAGGGGTCGGAAAAACTACTTTTTGTTTGTAGCTAACTACAACTACAACTACTTTATGAAAAATGTAGTTAACTACAACTACAACTACTTATTTTAAAAAGTAGCGACTACAAACTACTTTCCAAAAGTAGTCACTACTTCGCTACTTTTCGTTACTTTAGTAATCATCGCTAATTAAATACACCGCAAACGATTTTTCCCCATAGACTGTAATGTAAAAGAATTCTTTTGAACGTCCCTGTAAGCGAGATATAAATGCTACACATTTCATTTTCCATACTGAACATTCTATGGTAAACTTCAATAACATATAAAACTTTCATGGCAATCGGAGTATATTTACGAGAGTTAGAGCACGGACAGACAAACAAAGCGAATTCATACACTTTTTAATTATGTTAGAAATTTTTTAAAAGAGGAAATTTGAAAACAAAAATTGTAATAATCTTACACATTTATGAGAGTGATATAGCACAGTAGCGCTTAGAATCCTGCATCGGGTCGGGTTACCCGCTTTTACCCGAACCCAACTCGACCCGTGGTTCAGGTCGAGTCGGGTTGGAGCTATATTTTCCCGTTGCGGTTCGGTGCGGGTCGGATTGACTTGAAATTTTTTGTTAGGGGTCGGGTTGGCTTTCATTCTTTCGAGTTCGGGTCGGTTTCGGGTTGGCTTTTTGAATCTTGCGGGTCGGGTTCGGGTTGACCCGATTTTTTAAAAGAATGTCCAAAATATTTTTTCACATTAAAAGTCTATATAAACCGCAGATCAGAGTTTCACAAAAGAAAAATGCGTGCCTGTCTGTTTTGTTAATCTTAGAATTCGTTTCAGGAAGTTAATATAAACATACTTTTTCATCTACTGGTACGATAACGATTATAACGAATGCTTTTGCACAGCTGAAAGATTTCTGTTCTAATTCTTGATACTTCTAATTTTGTTATGGCAAAAAACTGTGTGATCGACAGGAAGATAGAAAACGATCATTTAGCGTTTTTCTGCTTATTAGTATTTCGTTATAAGTGGAAGTTTTGAAACCGAAACTAATTTAAAAAAAAACATTTAAAGATTAGATTTTTAGTTTTATACCGTTTAGAGTCCTGCATCGGGTCAGGTTACCCGCACCCGACCCGTCCCGGCTCTTGATTTTCTTTGTTGTGGGTCGGATTCAGATCGGGTTTACTTCCACTTTTTTACTGCGGATCCGGTTGAATTTCATTATTTCGAGTTCGGGTCGGTTTCGGGTTGAGTTTTGTCTCTAGCGGGTCGGGGTCGGGTTGATCCGAATTTCAAAAGAATGTCCAAAAAATTTTTTTTTCAGGTTAAAAATCTATGTACAATAAGACCTCCATTCTGGTTTTTTTCCCGAAAGGCAGCCACCTCTATTTAGAGCGCCACTTTTTAGCACTTTCCAACGTAGTTGAAAAGTGCTTATGACTTCGGTTTGTCTGGCCGTATGGCCGTCTGCCGTCTGCCGTCTGCCGTCTGCCGTCTGTCCGTGCTCTAACTCCCGTAAATATGCTCGGATTGCTCTGCAATTTTTATATGTTATTGTCGCCATCTATAGCATGTTCCCTATTTCAACGGAAGTGTGTATCACTTATAGTTATTTCACAGGGACACTTAAAAGAATTCCGCTTTGAAATTTATATATATCACTAAGGTGCATTAGAAGAAGCTTCATATGGAATAGGGTATGCATAGCACTTTTTAGTTACTTTACAGGGACAGTCAAAAGAATTCCGTTACATTACGTCTATGGAGAAAAATCGTCTGCGGTTTATTTAAGTAATGTTTCACTATTTTAAACGCACTGAAATTTATATATATCACTAATGTGCATTACAAGAGGCTTACTACAGAATATTGTGTACATAGCAGTCATCGTTCATTTACAGGGACACACAAAAGAATTCTCTACTGCCCGTTAACAATAATTCCTGGAAGTGCATTTTAAGTTACTGAACGCGATTTTAAATTTAACTCACTTTTTGTTTATTACGTGGTGTGTATAAATTCTGTAGATCCTATACAGGGAAGCACAAAAGTTCGCGCACACATTTCCGTTTATTGACAAACTCCAGATGGAGAATTTTAAACTGTGCTACGCGTTTCCTAACTGAACTAAAATTTAGCATTCTATGTAGTATATATACAAACCTATAGATCCTATACAGGGGTGAATAAAAGTATTCGGATATTTTTCCGAATATTGTATATGTTGGAAATTCCTGAAATTATAATTTTAAATATGTTATGCGTTTTCCAAATTGTTTACTTAGATGTTATCTTTTAGCTTATTAAACGGTATGATTTGTAAAATTATTTTGGAAGCGTTGGAAAGTGCTACATAATCTATGCTTGACGCATGATTTTTCGTTCTTGTTAATTCCTAAAATTTATATATTTGAACGCTTATATCTCTGAATAGCGGACACCTCTCAATCTAGATACACGTAACATGTGCATGTGCACATAAACTATCAATAATATGATACCTCGACATGAAGGAATTTATTTTGTCGGGTTCGGATCGGGTTACAGTTCGATGGATTTTTTTACGTGTTCGGGTTTTGGGTTAATTTCAATTTTCAGTTTGGGTCAGGTTTCGGGTTAAATTAAATTTTCAGGTTCGGGTCGGTTTTGGGGTAACTTATATTTTCAGTTTTGGTTCGTGTTGCATGACGACGAAACTTATTTTTCGGTTTCGGATAGGGTTATGGTTTGATGGAATTTTTTTCCTGGTTCGGGTTAACTATTATTTTCGGGTTCGGGTTGGTTTACGACACGAAGGAATTTATTTTATCGGGTTTGGATCTGGTTACGGTTTGATGGAATTTTTATGTTTTGTTTGGATTGGGTTACTGGTTTACATCGAATTTTTAGGTTCGGGTCGCGTTGCGACATGAAGGAATTTATTTTGTCGGGTTCGGATCGGGTTACAGTTCAATGGTTTTTTTTGTCGGGTTCGTGTCGGATTTCTGGTTAACTTGAGTTTTCTGGTTCGGGTCGGATTGTGACTCGAAGGAATTTATTGTGTCCTTTTAATATCGGGTTACGGTCCGATGGAATTTTTCTGTCGGGTTCGGGTCGACTTCGAATGGAATTTTCAGGTTTGAGATGGGTACAACACCATATTGTGACAAAGAACTGGTCATTTTCTAAATAGGCATGGTCATTTTTCAATTAGCCTAACGCTATCTAGGCTCTTTGCAATAAGCCTGAAAAATATCAGGCTGATTGGGAAAAGGGAAATGATTCTCCATTTAGACCGGCTCTTTGCAAAGAGCCTAGGCTGTTTGCAAAGAGCCGGATTTCCCAATTAGCCTACGACATATACATCAGTGTAACACAAATCGGACTACATGCAAAAAGAACTTTTGACTAAGGAAACGGCATTTAAGATGTTTTAGCATAATTTAAAATTCATTAGAAAAGACAAAACAGATGAAAAAATGATGACTTATGAAAAAATATAAAACAACAGTGAAGGTCTTAAATACATTTTATGCACATCTCAGTTAATTTTATAAATATGGATTAATGACTATGTGCCTCGCCCGCATACAAAGGGTCTCCGGGCCGCAGGTTAAGTATGCCTGATTTAGAGGATTTATGTTTAGATAAATCCGTTCTTTTTCTTTTTTTTAAATAAGGATTTTATATTTCTTTGCTTGCTTGCTGGGGTGGGAGGCAAAAGGTAGAAAAGAAATTAGTCAGATAAAGACTTAACATAGCCAGATGTCTATATTTTGGTAAAAAAAATCGTAGTCGTATAAAAATAAATTATATTGAGAAGATTTCTATGGATTTAAATAATAATAAACGAAGTTTCTGACACCCAAACTGTGAAAATGACAGTTAATTTGTGACCGTGCCCGTCGTCTATGGAGAAATATATGACACTGCAACTGAGATTTGTCGCTGACGTTCGCAAATTGTTGCAGAGAACATATTTCGCACAAAAGAGACGAGTTATATTCATGTGATTTGAAGATTGGGACCTTTTTTCCTGTTTCCGAAAGTAGCGTCAAAACTAGGGTCGATGCTCGCTACAAACTACTGATATTTTGTATCGCGCTACTCGCTACACTACACTTTTTTTAATGTAGCGCGCTACACTACAAAATACTGGAAAAAGTAGCGGCTAATTAGTTTCGCTACTTGTAGCGCGCTACTTCCGAGCCCTGGTCATGGGTCATGATATTTGAACTCAAAGCTAAGTTTAACCGAACATAACTCGGTCTTCCCTACTCGTTGTAGTGAAGGACTGAAGCCATATATATATATATATTTTAACATTGGAATTGCAGGAATAGGATAATTGTCTGTTATCTTACTATTTCTACATTCGTAGTATTTAATAAATTCTTGCAAATAACAAAACGATGTACTCACGAAAACAAATAGCTATTACCATAAACGTTTGAAATTTTACTCAGTTTCCTGACATTAAAAACACCTAAACATTGAAATTGCGTCTGTATTTATAGAAAGTGAACAAGTACTATTCTACTCAATTATTTGGTTCAGAATATTTTATTAAATAATAATTACAATTTATATTACTAGTTTAGTTTTTTTATATCATAAATTAAAATACAATGGATGGCTTATGATTACAATGTATTTATTATTTGTAAAGAATTTCATTGAAGAAAACATAGTGCTGTGTTTGCTTTTAATTATTATTGATAAAGTATCTCTAAACTGATAGAAATGAAATTTTAACTTCATCGGAATTTTTTGATAGAAATTACAAGGTTTACTTGAAGTATTATAATCGTCCAATTTGCTTTTTAAATTCATATACTTTTGTATGTTTTAGTATATCAAACGTATTATATTCCCTAGATTAGCAACGTACTTTTATATTTCGTTTTTCAACATTCATGTTGAAACGCATTTTAAAATAACAGCTTTAAAATGTTTTTATTCTTAAAAAAAATTAAGATTAAATAATTAAAAAAAAAATCCTACATTTAATATTTTTTGACTTATTCTTTATTGTGATTTGGCGAATGAGATTCAGAGAAAAACAAAACAAAATATTACATGTTTAGCTGCTGATGTATAACTACTGTGAAATACAATTTAAAAGAAACTTCTTCTGTCATCTCAAATTATTTTGGACAGAAGAATAGAAATTAATTATTTAAACACTCTTTAAATAATTAATTGTCTTGCACTGCCTTCTTTAAAATATGAACAGTGACCAAGGTGCGCAACATATTCTAATTTATATGAAGCCATAAAAATAAACCTGTAAAGCTATTTAAAATGTCAAAAAATGTCGCAATTTTCCTTATATAATTTACACGAATCAACTTAACTTTAGATTAAGTCACATCTTGCAATCATGAGCTGACATTTTGTAGCTTTACTATAACTGTAGAAATAACACAAATTTTATAATTTTTCTGCAAATGTAATAATGTTAAATGATGTTCATTCTCCTATCAGACACTGTAAAAAAAATGCAGTAAAATTACGGGCAGAGGCCGGCAGCAGAGATTCCAGTCATACCCCGTAAAAATTAAAATCCATGCCCATCATTTTGTGCAGCCCGTAATTTTACGGGGCAAAGTAATATAGCATTATAATGCACAGGATATAAGGCACTTTAAAACACAATAACACTTTGCTTACTGCTCCGTAGCACGTAGCACGTTAGATAATCATCATAGAATCGCTGTTTTGGCGGGTTAAAGTTTTCGAAACACGAGTAAAATGTAGGGTTACACACTACCGGAGGACAATGTAGTGGGTCGTACCGTATTTTGGCTAACATATGGGCTAGAACTGTAAGAATATCTGGTTTTCTCTTAATTTTCTAAGTATCTAAGGGATATTAGGGGGCCGCTTATTTAGTGGATCAGACCATTTTTCATCAAATAAGGCTGTAGCCCGTGAAAATTGAAGGGCAAGCGCTCATAAGTCTACAGTTTTTCTGAGAGTGTACACAGTAAAATAAAATCGTGAAGTTACTAAATTTTTTTAGTAAGTTTGTATCCCACAGAATGTTTTAATAACTGTTATTTTAAAACGGAATCGTTGCTAGCTTTTTTCTATCTTTACCGTAAAAATTCAAATTATGCAAAATGTACGGCTGCCTGTAGATTATATGAAAACATTAAAATATTTTATTTCTCAAACATAAGGAATATTGGATTTTTTCCCGCAATAGTTACAGTTTACAACTCAGTGTTACATTGCCTTAATACATAGTGATTTACAAAAAGTATTTCTCTTTAATAATTTTGCAAACCTTTTAAAATTTCCATTTACTTCATTCACTCTTCTCAAAATCTCTGCAGATACATGTCTTAAAACAGATGACATTTAATATGTACTTATATTAAAAAAATTGTTTAACATTTAAGAGGTGTACGAATACCCCTAGAGAATCTATACCTTGAGTTAAATTTAAAATGACTGAAGCGATGCAAAGTATATTGAATGATGCAGTATTCCCTGTTATAAAATGGTAAAAGCAACGAAATAGAAATCTAAAAGTTTCTTTATTATGTTAATAAAACAGTAAATATTTCAACGTAAGTATATTTTTCTCTTTACTTCGTTTCTATTAAAATTCATATTGATTTTGTACACACACACATATATATATATATATATATATATATATATATATTAACTAGACGTTTACTTATTTATTAGTAAAATAAATAATGCATATTTATTTTGGAGCTATAAATATTTAGCGTAGAAAGATTAAGTAGATTTGTATATATTTAAATGTATACGTATGTATATAGCTCTCTCTCACGTATATAGAATTTGACAGTCAGGCAGGGGTTTGTTTCATTCTTATTCATATATAGCAGTTGTTTCAATTTTATAAAATGTTTACAAGTATATAACATATGTTTTAATTTTTCGAAGTTTTTAAAAAAGTTATGTGAATTTAAAAATAATTTAATTCTATTTTCTGTTTTCCTGTTTTAATAATTCTGTATTATTATAAACATAATTAACTGTAGAAATAAGATTTCGTGATTTAACTTCTCGCAGATTAGTGTATGAATTATAATAAAATATATTGTTAGTTATTATAATATATATAGTTCTTTTAAATGTAGCATTCACCAAAGAAACAAAACAAAGCAATGATACCTTATTGTAGTGCTACCACTGATCCCATGCAAAATTAAAAAAAACTGTATTTAATTTGAAATGGGTAATAAATTCTCTAATTAATTAAATTTTCTATAGCCTTAAATTAATAAATTGATATTGCATTAAAACATTAAATATTTAGTTTATAATGTCTAGTATTAAAATGCTATTCTATTTGTCATCGTAATAAATGGTGTTTGTGTGGGAGTCAAATATACCGTATTTTATAGATTTCATTTAAATAATACATACACTGTTAAAAATTTGCAGCAAACTGTCCGGTCATTTGACCGTTTTTGTAGGAAACGGTTACATAACCGTAATTTAACTATATTCTGACCATAAAATGAGCAATAATACGATAAGAATATAGTTAAATTACGGTTATATAACCGTATTCTACAAAAACGGTCAAATGACTGGACAGTTTGCTGCAAATTTTTAACAGTGTAGGAATTATATAGAACCAAATAACATTTTAGGAAATACATGATTTAAGAAATGATATGGTTGAAATTTTAATTAATATGAGTGGCTAAAATGTGGTTTCAGACTTAAACATTTTGTAAGTTAACGTCCTTTTAATGTTAAGATAAGATTAGTTTAAAGTAATAAGGTAAAACTATCATGCCATACTGCAAGTCGATTTCCGCACTTAAGTTATCGAGTCGGGACCTTTTACACGCATGCGCCAGGTGGGCCTGGATAAGACAAGGACACCTCACAGTTGCATGCGATCGGCCAAATAGCAGAACCACTCAATGCGAAAAAAAAAAAAAAAAAAAAAAAAAAAAAAAGGGCATTCGTCCCTCCGACAGCAAAATCCAGACAGAGACTGAAGGATTTTACTGCATTATTTGGGGATCACACCTCCGAGTCCGCGATGAACTCATAAGAGCGCCGGACCTCTGAAGTCTTAACCCCGAGTTCCTCGGAAGAGCTTTTACTCTACCGACGTATTCGGAAAAGCGATATGGTAAATAAGATTGAATAAAATATACCTTTTCGCAAACTTCTTTGATGATGTCTTATCTGCCTAAGAATCTCTTAGAGATATAATGAAACAACTCTTGGGATAATTTCATTGATTTTTGTAACAATGATATTTATTGAAATACTGGAATTTTCAATAATACTTACTAACAAAAAAAAGTGATTCCGACAATATTTCTTTATACTTATGCATATTTGAATGAGTAGATGCTATTTTAGTTATGATGATATTTGTTGTAAGTGTTTTAGAGTTTTTATAAATCGGAGTGGAACGAGTTATTCATTGACAGGTTTCTAAAATGTCATTATCGATTTAGAAAGCATTCTCCATTCTCCATTTAGTTTTAATATTTACTAAATAAATAGAATGATATTGATTTGATTTTATAAATAAACTATGTGTCTTTGTTTTTTATTAATGCTCGGAATGTCAAGTACATCTAACCTTTTAAAAATGAATGACTAGCCAAAAATCTTTACATTCAAATACTGTTGAACACGTATCATCGTGCAGTCTAGATCTTAAAGGGCTAATTTATGACGTGTATTTAATATGAATTTTAAGGTGCTGGAAACAGAATGGAAGCACACCGCTTAAAATTATTTCTTTAGTGATAAGAATAATTAGATCAAATAGTTTTTTTAGACGTTATATAACGTATTTCTGTTTAGTACTTTTCAAATGTGTGGTTCAAAATTATAATTTATTAAATTTATTCAAATCTTTTTAAACTTATGTATATCTTTAAAATATTATGTGCCTTTTTAATATTTTTAACAATCGAGATATAAATATAACAAATCATAACATCTCGTAATTATATATTTCTTTTTAATTGCTAAAAGGTGTAAAATAAAAAGATTATAAGAAGTAAAAAATATATTATTAGGCAGTTGACATATGTTTCAGCTCAATCTGAGCCATTATCATAACAAATAAAAGCACTTTATAAATGCACAGTCAATGAAGTTGCCTGAAACGCAATTATTTAAATTTACGCGTACTTTTTAAAAATTACGCACATTATTTTTATTTTTACTTGGATGGTTATTTCCATGTTTGGAACCATGGAGTTACTCGAGCCCCAATTTTGATAAATTAAATGAGGCTGCAACATCATATATTGTATTTTTACGTGTTACAATCTCTAGGGTTTCTCTTATAATGGATGGATAGTACAGAATGCAAGGACAAATTATTTTACTTTCATTGAAATTTATTTGGATAGATTTTTCTTGATATAATCTTGCCAGGGCTGTGGTTTTTCTATTATACATAATATCAGCTATATGCTCCTTTGCTCTTTAACTCAATTTCCTGCTTGTAATGCCAATATAGTAATTCTTGGTTCCGTTTTCTTCAATAAATGGTATTTCATATACTCCTGAATAAATGTCAAATTTAATTGTGTCAATTGTATTGCAAATGATAGTCTTTCCATATATGATTATTATAATTATAAATATGACACAGAACTATTGTATTTGTTCTTACAATTCGAAGGATTATAAAACGCAAAAAGAAAATATTAATTGTTATACAGGCTATGTTTAGGTTACAATTATTCGTATAAATTTTTGACAAAATAACTGCACATTTTGAGCGCGACGAAAATAATATGGATTTACTCTGATCAAATGAAGTTGTAATTTTTTTTATGTTATTTGTGTATTAAAATCAGTAGGAATGCTTTTGGCGTAATTCAGAATACGATGATTTGCAACCTAGAGCAAACATCAATTAATTGTAAGCATCCGAAAAATATATAATAGATATAAAAACGTCTAAACTTAATCATTTTTATACATATTATTTTTTAATGTTATTTCTACAATAAAATCAAATTGCAGGATTGTTGTGTTTTTCATTGAAGCGAGAAAAAAAATAATGGAAATTATTAAATCTTATTTATGTCATCTTTCTCATAAAATGTTTAAGAAAAAATATTTTTCAATTTCGTATATGTGGTATTTAAGAATTTTTTATAGGTTGCTAAAAAATTTATGCTTTAACGGATAACAAAATTATAATTTTTTAAAAAATGTGCTTTTTTGTACATTTTAATTCGAAATAATTGTAAGCAATTTCGAAAAAAAAAGACATTTTACGTTTTTACATCTAGGAATTCCTAAATTCTGAGCCAAATTTTCAAACAGTGAATTTGATCTCTTTGTGAAGGTATGTTTGCTTCCAAAAATCTACATCGTTTCATTATAAATGCATCAAATTACGCAATTTTCAATTAACATATATTGTAAATAGTATTTTGTACTCGTTAAAAGAAATGCAGTAAAACTAATAATATGAATCTTTACTACATGTAAATGAAATACAATATTTTCCCTCAAAAGTGAAAGACCTAATATGATGCAAATCTAATACATCATGTTAAGACTAAGGAAGTTTTCAAATAAAATAGATCAAAATGCGTGCCCATTAATAAAGGAATCGGTATTCTAAAATAAATTTTCTGTACGATCATAATTCTTTTTCAAATTAACTAATTGATTATTTCTCTTTTTTGTATCAAAAACCAATTTTTTGTATCCGTGCCCTTTCATTGCAGTATATTTACACGTAATAAATCAATATGTTGCAAATAAACATATGAAATATGTTGGAGTTATTTACAATTATTTACAATTAAGTATTAAAGAAATTAATATACAGAATTGATAATTCAACAGTTCAAATCAACATTTGAATGATTTGATAAGAAAGTTGGAAAGAAACGTTCTATTTCTGTACCTTGAACAAAGGAATTTATTTGAATAATTAAGTGAAAAAAATGCATATATTTTTATCGCATGGGTCACATTTGAATTAGGTCCGACCACTGTTACAGCCACATATTTGTCTGACCAGAGTTGAAAATAAATTTATAGTATAAATTCATTAAAGAAAACGCAGTTAAGATGACTAAGTAACTGAGATGGCGAACTCAGTTTCTCTTCCGTCCATTCATACATTGGAAGCATCCGGCATGATGCACCAAAGACCCTTGGTGGAGTTTAATGTAACACGCTATCAACAATAGTTGTGAGTGCAAGTTAGATTTTTAAGTGTGCCATTGTAACAATATAATAAAATATAACACCTTGTAATAGTATATTACTTTTAAATGCTAAAGGTGTAAAATTAACAACTATAATATAAATTAAAATAACTTTTATTAGTTGTTTTACATGTTTCGACTCTTCTGAGTCATTTTCAAAAACAAAATGAGAATATTCTAAAGCTGCACGGGCTTTGCAGTTATTATTTACATGTACTTTTTAAAAAAATTACGCACGTTATCTATTATTTTTTACTTGATTGTTTAATTTCATATCTTTGAGCATGGAGTAATTCTAGCCACAGTTTCGGTAAATTAAAAGATGCCGCATCGTTACATATTGTATTTTTGCGTGTGAGTATCTCTATGGTTTCTCTTATTATGGATGGATAGTGTAGACTGGAGGGAAATATTATTTTACTTTCATTGAAATTTATTTGGATGGCTTCTTCTTGATATAATCTTGCTAGGGCTGTAGTTTTTCTATTGTATTTAATATCAGCTATATGCTCTTTTTTTCTGCAATTAAATTTCCTGCTGGTCATGCCTATGTAGTAATTCTTGGATCCGTCTTCTTTAATAAAAGGTATTTCATATACTCCTGAATAATTCTCAAAATTAATTGGGTCAATTTTACTGCAAATGATATTCTTTAATTTCTTAGGTGGTTTGGCTATAGTACACCATATTAATAAATTAATCATAGATATCACCAATAATAAGTATTCAGAAAAGAAATTTGATTCACAAAAATACAAACTTTATACTCTGCAATATTATCCAAGCTTTTTCGAAAAATTAAAACACAGCCTTAAACGTTTCAATATCTGCTTAATAGCCAAACCACCTAAGAAATTAAAGAATATCATTTGCAGTAAAATTGACCCAATTAATTTTGATAATTATTCAGGAGTATATGAAATACCTTTTATTAAAGAAGACGGATCCAAGAATTACTACATAGGCATGACCAGCAGGAAATTTAATTGCAGAAAAAAGAGCATATAGCTGGTATTAAATACAATAGAAAAACTACAGCCCTGGCAAGATTATATCAAGAAGAAGCCATCCAAATAAATTTCAATGAAAGTAAAATAATATTTCCCTCCAGTCTACACTATCCATCTATAATAAGAGAAACCATAGAGATACTCACGCGCAAAAATACAATATGTAACGATGCGGCATCTTTTAATTTACCGAAACTGTGGCTAGAATTACTCCATGCTCAAAGATATGAAAATAAACAATCAAGTAAAAAATAATAGATAACGTGCGTAATTTTTTTAAAAAGTACATGTAAATAATAACTGCAAAGCCCGTGCAGCTTCAGAATATTCTCATTATGTTTTTGAAAATGACTCAGAAGAGTCGAAACATGTAAAACAACTAATAAAAGTTATTTTAATTTATATTGTAGTTGTTAATTTTACACCTTTAGCATTTAAAAGTAATGTGCCATTGTAATTTTTAGACCTCACACAGCAAGAAATTACTCATTTGTGATACGTTACTTCAATCACTTACAATAATATTATAAAAAATTAACTCTAATCGTAAAATTTCTTGCAAAATCTGAACTATTGTAATGAACAATAATTGATAAACCTAGTTCAAGCAGATATAGAGGTGGTATGACAATATGAAAATTCTGTGGAAGATTATGTATGACAGTAAAAATTGCATTATCTGTAAGGAAAAATAAAAAGTCGAATAATGATTTCACTGATCTATGTGAAAATCTTGGACTCATGCTGATTAATCTGGTTAGGATGTGGATCTACCCATGCTAAGACCATAGTGATATTATATTTGAACTAGAGTTTTTAATTTATAGCCTGTTTTGAAGAAATTATTAAGGTATCTGGGATGTTGAAAAGTGAGTTAACCATTTCAGAACCATCATATTTAAAAATTAAATAGAAATTATAAAGTTTTCTTAATTTGTTAATAATGCTGCCAATATATATTTCTTAGAGAATGGTCAAACGCCATTGAAACGCATTTTAAAATATGTCTGTAACAAAATTGTAATTATTTAGAACTATTATGATTAAATCAAGGTTCGTGGTTTTCTTAGCAAAATCAGAAATATAGTGAGCTATTACTGACTTGAAATTATATCAAAATTGTATGATTTTAAGGCTTACATATTTGTTTCATTTAGATAAAAAAAAAATATTGGTGACAAAAGTTTTCTTTTCCAAAATTTTTTCTCATCTATTAATTTGATTCTAAATATTTTTGCGTTTGGTAGGGAAATGATTAAAAATGCCGACGCAATTTGTGGAATTCTTTTAAATAAAATTACGCGCCTTAAAAAAATTCTGAAATGTATATCCTTGATCAAGGACTCCCTTAGCGAAAGGTTTAAACAATCACTTATAGATATATTGATCAATATTTTTATCCATATCATTTTTTTTTATCAATTCGTCAGTATATCACTATTGAAGGAGAGGTAACATATATGACATTTTTCAGATTTTTTTTAAATCTTTAAGAACAAATGAAAATATTTGAAATATATTCTTTTGGAGAGGACGGTAATGAGAAGTGATCATAAATATTAAAACTTTTTAATCCACTTACTTAGTTAACGAAAAATCTTGTAGACTTACCTCCGATATCATACCGCCAACTCCTCTATCAATCTTTATAAACTAGGCTACAACGTTTATGCTATCATGAATTGTAGCAAGAAATGCTTACATAAAATATGAAAAAAAAATCAATTTTCGTTGAAACAAATACTTGACTAGTATATAGTATTCAAGTAATTACTTGATTACATGTTGTAAACTAATTTTGCTCCATTCACTCTGAAAGCAAGTCACGTGTGGATTAAAAAATATAAAAATGGTATTTTTTGGCACTTATCAACGCTTACCTTTCACAGAATACTGTGATAAATCAAAAAGCTTCAAATTGTGCTTCTCACTATATTTTTAAATTATTCAGGATTGTATTTAACCAATTTACGTCAATGATTATTGCTTTCGAGTATATTTAACATTATATCTTATTAAACACAACTTCCTAAATAATTATTATAAAGCAAAAGATCCAGCAGAAAAAAAAAGATTACTATTTAAGTAATTAGAAATATGTTAAGTAAAAGATTTTCTTACTGCTTTGTGAAATAATAATTACACATTGTTATCTTACATACTGATTTACATTACAAAATTAAAACTTGTTTAAAATTTTTAATTCAGATCATTCTCGATTTTTGTATACATATAAATTAATACGCGAATTTTGTACTTTTTATCTGAATAAGCGTTTTTTTAAATAATAGTTGTTTGGTTAATTTTTGAAAGAGTTATAATGCCAATTTGAAATAAATTTTAAGTAAAGATTTAAATCCTTAAAAAAAAAAAAAAAAAAAAAAAAAAAAAAAAAAAAAAAAAAAAAAAAAAATCTCATCCTTTTATTTATTTACTGATTGAAGGAAAAAAGAGAATTGTTGTAAATAATTAGATTACAATGCCTAAATATTCAAACTTTTCGAAAACTTTTCTGAATAAAAAAAAACAATAACAAAAGCAACACACAATACAATGACGTTAGTTCTTAGGATTTGTTAATTAAATTGAGAAAATGGAAAATCCATGTAACACAAAGTCTCGTGAAAAAAAATGTTGATTTCTTATTTGGAAAATTTCCAAATACCTCAATTAAAAGTTCCTTGCCGAAGCATTGAATTAACCACAGGAAATCTTAGTTGTTCCACATGTGTATTTTGAAAAAAAAAATCGATAACTGTTACACGCTTGTTAAATATTGTTTTGAGTAAATGTTATAACTTTTGTATTTAATCGTGTATTTGCATAATCAAGACCGTTGATTTTCAAAAAACATGACACAATTCATAAATTATCATTTTTGAGATATTTTTATCATTAGAGTTTATTTTAAAGTTTATTTCATTTAGAAGAGTGTCGTTTTTAAAGTAACTCCAGTTTCCAACATATAAATATGTTGGTACATAAAAATTTAATATGCAGTAAACATTAAATAAAAACTTTACAATCCTATTTTTTTATTTGGAAAACGTTCATTTTAACATCACAGCACATCAGGTTCCATGACCATGAAAACAGGACTGTGCATTGTAGGTCAGTATCTTTAATGACTTGTAGCGACGCAGATTTTGTTTTTCAGTACTGCATTATAAGTACGTAGATTACGAAGAAAATTGTCAGACACAATATTTTGTATTATACAAAAATTCTTATTGAGATGTCAGTTTCTTACTTCAGTGGAGCAGTTTCAACGGCTGCTGGCAATTTGATACTGGGTCGTCTTTTTTCACTTTCTGTATATTTTTGCACAAATTGTGCTATTTGTATATTTGAGAAATCGACAGGATGTCATTTAGGAATTATGTATACAATTTGTGCTACATTACATTGTAATAGGTGGGCATTTTCATTCGTTTAAAAACTCTTAATTACTAGATATTACCCAAAAAAAACGTGACGGTAAACAACATAAAAAAACAAAGAACAACTGAAGTAGACACATAAAATAAAATGTTCATAACATCATTAAAATGTCAGAATATTTGTTAACAATAGTTAAGAGAAATAAAAACTTCTTATTTAATAGGTGCGCTAAGGACCGGCTGCATAATAACTGACTTTACATGGATACAGAAAAGAGAACATTTTCTAGAGAATTCAGTTTTCAGACAAAAATGAGGAACTGACAGTTATAAGAGTTTCTTATTGGCTCTTCAGTGAAGAGTTACTCTGCAGCTGAGAGTGACTCTTATTTGGTTCTTCAGTGAGCCAAATAAGAGTAATGCGCATTGAGCAAAATCATTTGGCATTCACATATTTTGCTGATATTAGATAAAAAAGAGCAAAAGAGATATTTTTCTTAAAACAATTACATATAAAGAAAACGTTAAAGTAAAAATTACGTTAGTTTTGTCAAACATATATGTTTAATTGAATCACAGTACCACTAGAAGGCACCACATTTTGTTTATTAATATTTTTTCTGAAAATAATCACCTACTTTTCTTAGTATGTATTCCTTATCGACCAATTGTAATGGAAAAGATACCCAAAATTGTAGATCATATTTATCCGCCAGAAAGAGAAATTGTGGTTCTCTAAAGGGAGCGAGGGTTCGAATGCCACTCCTGAAATAAGATGTTTCTCTGATATTGTTCTTGTTCTGATAACTGAATTTAATATTGTAAATTATGTTTTATTTCAGTTGGAAAGGTCATACACTGTGTTTCTTACTTCATTATTATTTAATAAAAATAACCATCACAAAGTTATTTTTAAATTAATGATTTTGTATTTTAAATTTTAAACTAAATGCTTTTGCATGTAATTATCAAATAAGCTGAAATGACCTACAATGGAAAGTATTTTCGTCTAGGTAAATTATATTCAATGGTTGGAATACAAATAGTTGAGATTTATTACAACAGAGCGAAAAATGTCGGCACCAGGACTCGAACCGGTTTACTTTGTCTTGTCGTGTCAACAATCTTCCTACTGAGCTATCCCATCGATATCCTGGCTGGCATAATTCACTCTTATCTATTGGATATGGATGCGAACTGCAGCGCTAAATTCATTGATTCGAGCTATAACTATAGCATTTTACATGATGAATCTCAAGAATGATGAAGGAAAAGCGTTGGCACGGCAAATCAAAGTACCCAGGTTCGAGTCCTGGTCACGGCATTTTTTGCTCTGTTGGAATAAATCTTAACTGTGATACTCCAACCCTTGAATATAATTTACTTAATTGAAAATACTTTCCATTATAGATCATTTTAACTTATTTGATAATTAAATGCTAAAGATTTCAATTTATAATTTTAAAAACAAAGTAATTATTTAATAATAATAAAGAAAGAAACACGGTTTATAACTTTTCCGACTGAAATAAAACATAATTTACAATATTAAATTCAATTATCAGAACAACAACAATATCAGATAAACATCTTATGCCAGGAGCGGGTTTCGAACCCTCGCTCCCTTTAGTGAACCACAATTTCTCTTTCTGACTTTGACGTTTTTCAAAGTTCCTCTAAAATGAATCCAGTTCAAAACTAGTTTTCCGTTACGTTTATAGACAGAAAAACACCCCAAAAAGCTCACTGTGCATGCTCAGATGAGCTGCAATCCAAATTAAATTCCGTCTTTGCATTCTAAATGCGTAGAGGGTGGAGTGAAAAAACTTTTTCTCGAAATCCACATTGCCTGAATCATTATATGGTGTGAAACTGGCTGAAACAAATTGTCTCCAAATTTTAGCTCAAAATGTTGCAACCTTGAGGTTCCACACCCCAAGTGAATATTTGTATTGCCCATTTTTCAAGTTTTTAATACCTTTTTCGGAAAAAAAAATATCTAATTATTTGAATAATTAATGAATTTGTAAATTAATATTAATTAATTACATTTTCATTTATAAAATGCTTTATTAAAATGTTATTGTCAGATGTTTGCTAGAAATGGCATTTCGTATATAAATATCAAATTTATACTCCAAAATCTAATAGATGGCTTCACATATTCTAATATGATAACTATTTTATCATGACCTAAGGAGACACATGACTAATATTGTGTGGAATGATTAATTTCTGAGACTGTTGTCTTTGTTTCAACCACTAATTTGTTTTTGTTTTCCTTGGACAGGACAATAGGGACATTTAATTTAAACAGACCTCAACAGGAAGTGAAAGTTTTAGTAGTGTTTTTGGAACTCCAGTACAACTAAAAGAGACAGTGTTACTCACATATGCTGATTTAATGAAGCATATCCTATGGATAAAAAATGATATATTGGGATGCAGGGGAACAAGAAAGATCCCTCAGTAAAAAATATCAGTGAAATTGTTTCTTGTGACATTGAAAGAATTTGGAAGAATGCCTCCTTGCCTCTGATAAGACATCAAGAAGTTATTCGTCTTATTAGAAATTACAATGAAAAGTTACTTCAATGGAAGAAAGGACAAAACTATAATGCAAAAACAGAAGGGAAGTTCTTTATATACGATTATAGCTGCAGAAGAGCAAATTGTTTTATTGTCAGAACCTGGTTCTGCTTATATAGGACATGTGAAACTGGATTCAAGCTTTAGTGCGGATATTATACGAAGCATCATCAAATTTGTTACACAGAAAGGAATTACACTTTCGGAGCTGGTAGCTTTTGGGTGTGATGGAACGAACGGCAACGTAGGGGAAGAAAATTTGCACAGTTAGATGGCTTGAAATCTTTGTTGGCCACTGGTTTGTATGCTTATTGCATACTAATGAACTACCTCTTTGCCGCCTTTTCTAGAAAAGACATCTGGACCACGCCACTTTTCTGGAATAATTGAAAAATCTCAGGAGACGTGCAAAACCCATGCTATGACAAGTTTTGTTTCTATTTCAGTTGTTCTGCCTGAAATGAATAAAAATCACCCCAGTGCAGAGCAAAAATATCTTTGATATTTCTAAGGTAATATCCTCAGGGATTCCAGATTTAGCAAACAGAAGTCTTGGAACGATGCCTAATTCAAGATGGCTCACTACAGTCAACAGAATTCTGTGCCTATATGTGTCAACTGCCGAACCAACAGAACACTTTCAGCTTCTAGTAAAACTAGTTGTTTTGGGCCACCGTAATACTTACCCATCATGGATATGCATAATGTAAAATATTAAAATAAAAATGTGTAAACTACTTATAAAATGCATTGCAATTCAAATAAAATCGTGGCTTGATGACGTCACAAACTTTAAAGGCTCGATTACTGAATTGCTTGAAAGAAACATCCTTATAACTCCAAAAATAATAATCCTATTAACTAGCGGTTTATTGCATCTGATTAAGCGTCAAATTTCTAATTAAAATATATCTTTGAAGTAAAATTTGGATGAAATACAGGGTTATGAAAAATCGAAGAGTGTGGAAAATAGGATTCCAAATATCTCGGCAACTCATTATCCGATCGACTTCATGCTGTATGCAAAATTTATGTTTTTTTATTGTATTTTATATTCATTTCTTAAAATAACCAATTTCGAAAATATTTATATACCTTTTATCAGAACGAATATTTCGAGAGTCCGAAAAAGATAGTTCCGGTTAATCGAGGTTATTGAAATGAAATAGGCTTCTTCCCATTATTACATACTAAGTACATACCAAATTGAAAGTCTCTATCTCAATTTGTTCGGAGATAGAGCGTTTACAGTCACACAGACACACAGACACACAGACGAACGGCAAATTTTTTTTTCTAAAAATATGTTTTTCGGAATCTCCAGTGTCTGAAACGTGTAAATCCGTCAATTTTTTTTTTCGATTTTCAAAACGATTACAAGACTTACCCTATACTACGTATGATGGGTAAGTAATATGTCATGCAACTTTACGTGCCATCCTGGTTTGAAATAAAGTAAATCCCAGGAACTACTCATGAAACACGTCACCTGCACAGAATGATAAGCTCATTCTTGCCAGAAGATTTTAAGTCAATCGCTCATGAAGTTATTCAGGGGAACACTTATTTTGCTCACTCTGAAAACATTCTGTTGGCAATTCTGTTAGATGAACGGTAACATCTTCGAAAACTGAGCCTCAGAAAAATACTGAAAAGAAGAAAAATTGACTGGAAGGGGAAGATACGGCAATTTGATCTTCCAAATTTAAATTTCGAAGCAGAGGAATATTTTGAGAGGATTCACTGTGATAGTCCTTTGGAACCACCAGCCACCATGAACCTCAGTGACGAAGAAATACCAAGTATGATCAGAAACAGTTCACAATTTGACACAGAGAAGCTCCCTTGCCATTCTCCAGCAGTAGAGAGGTATGTGTGACTGGTAACACAAGCATCATTTGTAACATGTGGAGCAGAAGCCAGGGATGGATACTTTCGCAGTGTAATGAAGTCACAAAAGGAACTTCCAAAGTTTGACACTAAAGTTGAATTTTTTTGGCCCACATGTGGAATCCAAAAGTGAAGACTGATTAAAGTAAAACTTTTTCCTGTTTCATTTTAATAATTAGAACTGTTTTTAAGTCAGAAAATAAAGCTATTATAAACATTAAAATTAAACAAAAGAAATGGATATTTTTAATTTTTTAGTTAACATTCCTTTTTTTGACCCACTGTGTGGAACCTGAAAATGATGAGTGATTGCACTGGGATTTTTTTGCAGTGACTTTTTTGACAAACAGCACCATTTGTTAAGTCAGGAAATATTAAAATTAAAAAAAAAAAAAAAAATGGCTTTTTTCACTCAACCCTAGCGTAGATACAAGGTGACAAGAAATAAACACCTCAGTTTGAAAATTCAATACCTCATTAAATATAATAAATATGATGATGAAATGAGTAACATTTATAAATTGGTACCTCTTAGATTTTATATGCAGTAATTTTAAAAACAGATCGAATTTTCATCAATAGATGGCGCTGCAGCGTCTGATACATTAAAATTCTGAAATAATTTTCCAAATTAAATTTTTTTTGGGGTTTTAATCTCTTAATAGAGTAAAGAATATAACTTGAGAGATTTTTAACGTAATTTTACATGTTGGTTTGAGACTTCTAACAATTTGAGGCAGTACAGTGCCCTCTATTGACGTACATTTGAACTGTTTTTAAATTTCCAAGATATAAAATTTAAGAGTTACGAGATATAAATGTCACTTTTTTAGGTGCGTTCGTAATTATATAAATACGTAGCACCTATTGTCATCGTCTGGTTCGCCGACTGTCCGTCCGCCCGCATATAACAGTGCAAAAACTACCCTACCGAATGTTTTTTAATTTAATATAAATAATCTTTGCATAATTTGTCGAGTCATTTCAAATTTTATGAAAATCTAATCAAAACTTAAAAATATATTAATAAAAGTTTTCGTTATTCTATTAAATCCTATTATAATGATTCTATACAGTAAAAGCGCAAGTCATGTGACTGAGGAAAACAAATACGGGCTAACCACATCTTTCTCCATATGCCAAGCGGCCATTATTATTTAAAAATATTTTTTCGAATAAAATTACATAAAAGTTACATTTTCAGAAAAATCGTTTAAAAAATTGTTTTCTTGAGAGAGGAGTTACAATAAAAAATGTATAGATTTTGAGATAACGTCAATGAAAATTATGTTAACTGACGAATATCTCAATCCATTAAAGTAAATAAACAAAAGATTCATTCATCGTGAGTCATAGAATTATTAAACCATGGAGGTAATCATTCGCAAAACAAGATCTTCATGGGGAATATTACAGCGCTGTCTGGTGTCGAAAAAAAAATTAGCATCTGTAAAAATGGCATTAGTAATACGAAAAAAAAGGCATCCTTATTTCGCTCATACCGGAATATATAATTTATTTCACTGAAATAATAACGATGATATTTTTTACATTGTTAAACTAGTTATGGCAAAAAACGAACGCACCTCATTTGGCATGTTTAACGTACAATTTCCAACTTGTTTTATCTTCATATTATTAGAGTTAATGAATTGTTGAATTTTTTTAATTGAGTCGTTTATTACTTTTCACACGGTACACTGTTTTACTGCACAAGGTACTTTGTATTTATTTACAATGCTAGTGACTACATAAATGAACGTATGAAGATTAAATCGATGATTAATGAATATTTAGACCGTAAACAACGTATCATGCTTGCCATGATAACAAGTATAAAAAATATTCATCTTGAAAAAAATACTGTACTTTACTTGTACCACCCTTGTTTATATTCCTTTTCTTGACTTATTAAAATCATAACTGGCGAAATATTATATGTCATGCATGTCATGAAAATGATTTAGAGCACTATTATCTTAATGTACATAATCATACCAACGGTTCCACGGATGAAGATATAAATCTGCATTTGATTTCGAAATTGCTTTTATGAAGACAAGTAACGCGAAATTGAAGAGCGTAAATTATCACTTACATGTTTGGAAGAAGAATTGGTGTTTGGACAGAACCCGAATTATTTTCATAACATAAATTCATTTACAATAAGCATAAGTGCCTCGTAAGTATTCTTAATTTCCAATGCGTAATGGAAAAAATATACATAACCTTTATTTGAATGTCTGGCACTTAAATTTAATTATATTTAGAGATATTGTTGACAACCACCTTTACGAAAATGAATTAGAGTATGGTTACTACTTTCAAAGTTGAATATGTCTTTTTATTTTAATTGAAAACAAAATTTGTTGCTAATTATCTGATCTAAAAAAAAGTAGCCAACGTTGCTACTTCCGTAATTGAAATTAATGTGACCTTTTCATTTTCTCGGAATATCCTAACAAAACTGTTGCATATAAAAACATGAAAACCGGTCTTATTATAGAGAAATGTCAGATAAACACGTTGAAGTAGATAGTTTTAAAATGAAGAACTACTTTAAGTGCTATTTAATGTTGAAATCAGTCAAGATAGTTCTGTTCAATAAGTTTTATAAGATAAAACAATTGCATGGAAACTAAGCAATATTTTGACGGTATATGGTTGACGAGATTGCGGTGTGCAGTGTGCGCAAGCATTTTATAAAATTTGAATAAAAACATAAATTTACACGTAAATATTAAAAAAATAGAGTAAACTTTAAAATAATTACATTAACAATTCAGAAAAGCATATTATGGTGAAAATTAGATAATATTTAAAACGATTTACTTATACAATGTAAAAAATTCTTCATAAAATTTTTGTAAGGGTTTCTGTTTTGCTGGCAATTACAGCCTCCTCGCTTATTTGGTTCATGTTTATCTATAACTTTTCGGAAAATATACCTAATTAAACGAGTTATTGATTACTAGAAAATGTATATGACACTAAAAACTAGTCACTCACTGTTAAAAATAGCCGTTGCTTTACGGTGCTTTACTGCATAATTTACTGTACATTACCGTATTACTGTAAATATTGCCCTTACCCGTTAAAAATCAGTTATTGGCTGTAAAATTCTGTCATTGACCGTAACTGATCATTTTTACAGGATTATCCCTGGTCCAACAGTCATTTACGGCCAAGAGAGAAAGAAATACAGGTTGTTACAGTCTTTTACGGCAGATCACGGGCAATTTTAGTAAATCACCGTTATTCGCTACCGCAAACCGTAAAGGAACAGTGGATTACAGCCATCTCATCTGAGTAGTTTGATTTTGGAAAATGGCAACGAACGCGCGGCGCCATGTTTGTTTATTTTCGCACGAGGAAAGAGGAAAACGCGATGAGGAAGCACGCCTGCCCTGGCTGTACCAATACCGGATTTATTCAGGTATTTATTTATCTGGTTATCTAACCTTATTAATTTAAAAATGAATTTTAATATCAAAGTTTATGTAGAGTAGACAATGTTCGAAATTTGCAGTCGTTAGTTGTCAAATGCAACTAATTACATTATAGCATTTGACGACTACAAAATTATTCCTGGATGTGAAATTTGACGCCTAGGCCTAGCTTTTTTAACACTTAGTTTTTGCCAATCACCCGATTTTGAAAATTTGGTCTCACACCAAACATAAATTCTAATGTGAGACAGTTAGACGGTGAATTTTAGCAGAGTGTAAAAATCCAAATGAATTTATTAATTTATGCAAACTTCTAAACTTTATAGTGAACCTGCCATTTAGCACTGCTGAATGTGAAAAGGGATTTAGTCTGTTTAATTTAATAAAAAACTAGCTGACCCCCGCCCGGCGTTGCCCGGGCCCGTGATAATAAATAAATAAATAATAATAATAATCAAGTTTTTATTATTTTACATCTTTAACCCGATTTTGTATGAAATTATATTTTAAGAAGAAAAATTCGCGAAAAAATATTGATATTTAGTGATTAGCACTCATTTTCTTGTTTTTTTTTTTTTTTTTTTTTTTTTTTTTTTACGCAGTATCGTTTCATAGTTTTAAAATAAAAAGTTATTTTTGTCCTAACTCTTTAAAATCTTTATGGGTGATAAATAAAACGGTTTTACAGCCCGTGTACAAATTTCGGGAAAAAATATTGTTATCCAGTTGTAAAAGAGATGCTTTCTTCTCGCTTTTTTGTTTGTTTTCTCGTCGGCTCCTTTAACATAGCAATAAAAAATAGTCCTCATCTTCCGAACTCTTTGACATTTCAATCAGTTATAAATACAACCATCTCCAAGCTCTCTTTAAAATTTTGTGAAAAATATGCATATTTAGTAGTGAAAACATGAGTTCTTAAAAAAAAAAAAAAAAAAAAAGAAAAAGAAAAAAAAAAAGCTATAGCTTTTAACCTCAGAGCAAAAATATATTTCCATCCGTTTTCAATCAACCCTTTTCCATCCCCCTAGGCTAAACAGGTTAATCAATCAGTCTTATCGTTTTTGAGGGGAGAATCCTTCAAAAAAAGTTGACGCATGCGTAAAGAGACGATATTCGTGTGAAATTTTGACAAAATGCGCTTTCTGTTTTAAATTTATAGATGATACACGTAACCATTTATCCACTGATACTGTTAATGATTTATTAATGGCAAAACTGTACGTACCCAATTTAACAGATTTTTATCCAGATAAAGCTATAAATCCCTGTGAAATGATGCAGCTGAAGGACGGTTAGACGTCCTGATTTTAGTATCTAACTTATTAAAATTACTGGGTATTGTTTGAGATTCGGCCAAACAATACCATGATGTAGAAAAATTATTCTCCAGTCAGACAACACACAAAGTTACGAATCATAGTAAAGGCGAATTCGTGTCAAAAACCAATAAAGCGAACGATCTAGAAAATGAAAATCGTTGGTTTAAAAATTCTCTAAAATGTCGCAGGAATGATAAAATGTTGTCACAATATATGGCTCTTCATTTTTATCGCCGCCTCAAACTAGATCATTTTGAAACGACGGGCCAGAAAATGCAAGTCCTCATAAATGATATTATTCAAGTCTACCCAGGGTACGGAAATGAGGGGCTAAAGCTTTTGGATTTTCAAAGACCAACGGCAGAGTCTGAAAACATCGAGGGTGCATTACCAAAAGTCTCTCAAAATTTAAATTCTTTTCAGTTAGAAGGTGAAGTGCCTTACATTGACGATGTTTCAGACCCTGACTGGGATCCCTTTTGGTAAACATTAAATTATTTTTAATTAATTAATTAATTAATTTTTTTTTTGCAAATATTAACTTTTTTTATGTGTAATTATTTATGTATTTTTTGTATGCAATTTCCCTTTTTTCTGAATCGCCGTCTCATTTATTGGCATTTATTATATTTATTCTTTTACTTTTACTTTGAAAAAAAAAAATTTTTTTTTGGGCAGTTGTGAGCGAGATTATAAGTTAACATTGTTTTGAATTTAGTGTAATCAAGATTGACAAAAGATTTCTGGTCAGTTTTTTTTCTCTTTTTTATTGTCCAAAATGTTTTTAAAACGGGGGTTCAGGGGGGCAGAGCCCCCCTGACAATAACAAATATTCATCTGAAAAATCACATTTCTTTAGCTTTTTAATCGTTAGTTTATTTAGAATGTTGTTAAAATTTGCATAATTGGATCGTGATAAATTTTTCAAGATGGCAGAAAAACTTAGTTTTTAAATCTTTGTTATTTATAAATCAATGTTTTTGCATCATTTTCTACTTTTAAAAATGTTGCAAAAAGCAAAATCATTGATTTATAAATAACATACAGATTTAAAAATGATGTTTTTCTGCAATCTTTGAAAATTTTTTCATGTCGCCAAAACGGCATTTTGGCGCAATTTTTTCTGCCAAGCAGCACAGGATACAGATCTCTTCCCACAAAATTCATTATCACAGAAAAATTAAAATGTCATTTAATGTAACACCGCACTTCATTCATCATGCAGAAACTCTTAAGAATGATTTTTGTTCAGTATTATACCTTTACTATAAATAATATTTGCAATGTCAACAAACTTAGATACTTTTGAGGTAAATATATATTCAATGTTTGATACTGTAATTTTGAGTAAAAAAAATTCTAAACAATAAAATTTCTTGTTACAGTAAGTAAAAAAAGGATTAATTTTAATCTAAGTCATATGTGAAACTTTATTTTACAATATTGTTATGTCTGTGCATTTTTTAAGCACTCTTTTTTAAAATACTCAAAAAAATACCTAATGACAAAATACATAATCGCAGAAAAATGAAAATTTACTTAATGTAACATCTGTTCTTCATTTATCCTTCAGGAACTCTAAAAATGATTTTTGTTCAGTATTAATAGCTTTAGTACTATAAATAATTGCTATGTACAGCAATGTTAGGCCCTTTTGAGGTAAATATTTAATGTTTGATACTTTAATTGTGAGTAAAAAAAAAGTTGTAAATAATTTCTTGTTAAGCAAATATATATTTTTTTAATCATACCAAATATTAGAAAACAAGAAATATAATAATTTAAATTGAATTTTTTCGAACTTATATATAAATATGAAACTATTTAAATCTACAAAACACGGTAATATGTGGCCGTTAACTTAACAGAAGTGGATACTAAACATACAGTCTCTACCGACCAGCCACTGCATACTAATGCAAATATTGAAATTTAACCTTTAATTGACATTATTCAAATAAATATTTCCTGGTATATATATAGATATATATTGTATCATTTTAGGTAGAACCACTCTTTCCATGAACATCGTAGCATCGCTTTGATCATCAATTGAAGACTAATATCCGGATTGGGGTAAGCTGGAAACCTGTTCTACATGTCTATCTCTTCCTTATTTAATTTTGTTTAATTTGACTACTCATACCAGGGGTTGATACAGACAAAATTTGGGCCTATTTAGGGCTCCTTCACAAAAATCAATTTAATAAAATGGGTCCCTTTACAAAAACCAATTTGATAAAATGGGCCCCTTCACAAAATTCTTTTTACTAAAATAGGCCTTTTCACAAAATTTTATTCCATAAAAACTTACTATTTATTATTTAATTATTATTTTGTGATGTTCTAAAATGTGTAATTTGTGAACAACTTCACCAGAGAGAAAAACTTCAGCAAAAGGATTTTAAAAAGTTTTTGTTATTAAATGCTTGACTCGAATTTGAGTAACTGGATTTCAACTTTCATTAGAAAATGTTATTTTTCACAAAAATATAATAAATTTCACAAAAATAACCTTTATTTTTCACAAAATGGGCCCCAAGGGAAAAAACCCTGCATCGACCCCTGCATACATCTCATTCGGTTCAGGAGTTATGACTCAAAAACCATCCTCTACTTTAGATTCTCATATCTCTAACGAATTAGATTTTTGTCAACTGAACCAGCCCCTCCCATGTAGAAATCTACAATTTTTTGTGCATTCTTGCCTTAATATAAATAGCTTGTACTTTAATGAACAATTTAAGACCTTTTTAACACTTTCCAACCTAGTTGAAAAGTGTTTATGACTTCGGTTTGTCTGGCCGTCTGGCCGTCTGCCGTCTGGCCGTCTGGCCGTCTGCCGTCTGGCCGTCTGGCCGTCTGCCGTCTGCCGTCTGTCCGTGCTCTAACTCCCGTAAATATGCTCGGATTGCCCTGCAAATTTTATATGTTATAATCGTTATCTATAGCATGTTCCCTATTTCAACGGAAGTGTGTAGCACTTATAGTTTTTTACAGGGACACTCAAAAGAATTCCGTTACATTGCGGTCTATGGGGAAAAATCATTTGCGGTTTATTTAAATAATGTTTCAATACTTTAAACGCATTGAAATTTATATATATCACTAAGGTGCATTAGAAGAAGCTTAATATGGAATAGGGTGTGCATAGCACTTATACTTACTTTACAGGGACAGTCAAAAGAATTCCGTTACATTACGTCTATGGAGAAAAATCGTCTGCGGTTTATTTAAATAATGTTTCACTATTTTAAACGCATTGAAATTTATATAAGGTTCATTACAAGAGACTTACTACAGAATATTGTGTGTATAGCAGTCATCGTTCATTTACAGGGACACACAAAAGAATTCTCTACTGTATGTTAACAATAATTCCTGGAAGTGCGTTTTAAGTTACTGAATGCGATTTTAATTTTAAATCGCTTTTTGTATATTACGTGGTGTGTATAAATTCTGTAGATCCTATACAGGGAAGTACAAAAGTTCGGGAACACATTTCCGTATTATTTAACTCCAGACGGAGAATTTTAAACTGTGCTACGTGTTTCCTAACTGAACTAAAATTTAGCATCCTATGTAGTATATATACAAATCTATAGATCCTATACAGGGCTGAATAAAGTATTCGGATTACTTAGATGTTATCTTTTAGCTTATAAAAGAGTATGATTCGTAAAATTATTTTGGAAGCGTTGGAAAGTGTTACAAAATCTATGCTTGACGCATGATTTTTCGTTCTTGTTTATGTAATTATGTCAATTACTTAATGAGTTATTCACATTTTAACATATGCTGTTTTAGTTTCTGTTTTATACCATTTTCTAAATTTTGAAAAATTCCATGTTCTTTGCATATATTTTTAATACTTTTAAGTTATTGAAAACTATGTAAAACATAAAAAAATTAATGAGGATTAATTTAGTATAATTGTTTTTAAGTTTTGTACATGTATTGATTATAGGTGCAGATTCACGGCCGCCAGTCGCCACGTGGCGACTAAATTTTTTGCTGTGGCCACTAACTTTTGATGTTTAAGTCGCCATGTGATTTAAAAGTTATCTATTTCTGGTATTCCCAGTCCCCATCGTGAAATGTTGATATTTTTTTTTAAGATTAAGACCAAAACACACACATTATTGTTATCTTTTAATAACATTTCAGAATGATCTGTTTAACACAGCAAACTATTAAATATATTCGAATAGCAATGTTATTCGTAACATCTGATAATTTTATTTTACATAGACTGTGATTTAAATATATATATATATATAAACAAATGTTTGAAGTGTGTTTTTAATTTTATAGTGCAAAATATTCTTACAAATTCAGATTTTCTGTCATATGTACTTTTGTCTGGCAAAATCAAAATAAGAAATATTGTTTTTCTGATATTCCCCGCTATCATGATTGCTTAGCTTATCTACATATTGTTTTTTAAACCGTATCTTGCCCAACTTTATCTTCTGACTGTACATGATTTAAGATTTAATTAATATTCAAATTTTGTTGTACACGTGTTTATATTAAATAAATTACTTTACACTTTGAATTAATTATTATTATTTTTTTTTTTAGTTTTTTACCCTATATAAATACTATTGTTTTTATGCATTTGTTTTACAATTGTGGCCACTGGATTTTTTGGGTTTAGGAGCCAGTGACTCCTTACAAATGTTGGGTATCTGCACCTATAGTATTGATGCAATTTTCAAAACTTCATTTTTTCCTCATGTTTTTAAAGTGGTGTTTTCATTTAACATCCTCCTTTTGTGCACCCACTTTTTAATATGTTTTCATACTTTTAACTACTTTAAACATTAATGGCATCTTAGCTTATAATACGTAGGGTAGATGTGCCAGTAATGGACACCCTTAAGGAATTTCTTTAAAAAATATTTTTTAATTAATAGTTATAATTGTTATATTCCATATTTTTTAATATTATATTAATCTACCAACAATATTTAAACATGCTCATAGTCACATTTCCCAATGTGAATCGAAATTTAATTATAAATAACAAAAATAAATCAAAACACCCTAAATTCCAGTAATGGACACCCCACAAAAAATAATAGATAATTGATATTATGATTGTATTTAAAACTAGAATTTTAAAAAAGCATATTAATGAAATAAAAAAAGCTGAATTTTTATTATTTATTTTTTTATAAACCAAAAATGTTGAAGGTGGCCCATTACTGGAAGGCGGTCCATTCAGGGGCGTAGCTTGAAATTTTTATTGGGGGGGGAGGACCTGACTTTGGCGCCCTTTTATAATTTTGATTTTTCCACTCCCCCACCCCTCCCCCTCTCTCGCCACATTGTCATCAGCTGCGCTAGAGGTCTGCAGGTGCCAAAATTTCTAGGCATAAAAGCAAAAAGTTCGACCCGACCCGTTCAAAAATTATTTTGGCCCGGCCCGGTATAAAAGCAAAAAGCTCGGACCGGCCTGGCCCAGCTGAATATCTACAAAGCATGGCGATATTTCTGAAGCAACATTAACCTAAAATTAAAATTACACTTACTTATTCCAAAAGCACACGTACTTATGCATAAATTTTATTTTCAGATTATGTTCAAAATGCGTGGAATGCTGATATCAACAATATTTATGATCACTTAGACAATAATGTGCATAAACACTGATTAAAAAATTGAATTAGACTATTACATTCAAATGAAGATTCAATAAGAGAAGAAAGATCCGTTATAGTCAGGTTCCATTCTTAGCAGGTACGTCGTCTGTAGTATGTATTGTATTCTTTTTGAATGGATCAAGACATTTTTCCGTGTAAGAAAGGTTTTCGTCTTAGACTGTTTCTATTTCATAGGTTTTACTGTGCTTAATTTTTTTTTTTTGTTTTTTTACTTATAATAGTATGTACTATTCTTTAAAACGAATTTTAATTGTAGAATAATGGCCATTTAAAAATATATTCATTTTTTGCAAAAATTGTTGTGCCAGGCCTAATTTTCTGATTTTTACGCTGGTCTGCAAATTTCGGTCCATGCAGACCTTTAGGAAGAATAACATCCAAGCACAGCTTGGACCAGAAAGAAAGAAGTCTGGACCGTCCCGGCCGAAGTCTGCAGAAAAAAGTTAAGCCCGGGCCGTGCAGACTCGCGCTTCTCGAAAATCTGTTTAAAATATCAGTTTTAATTTTTACAGAAAAATTTCAATACTATTTTATTCTTAGAGACCTGATTAAAAATATATGAAATTTGATATGCAAACAGATAATGATTTTATAAATGTGTCAAACGTAATAATTTGAAATGGATTTGAACCTTAACTGAAACAAACATTTGTACATGCTTTTACATTCCTCTCCATCAACAATTTGAAACCACTCATTCATGAATGAAGTTACATAATCTGCTTTCTTCTTAAATTCATTTATTGTTTGATTTTTGTAAAAGGTACCTAGTTTATTTCTTTCATTTATTTACTCTGGACGAATTCGTGCCTGAGATATAAGTTTTCAAAAAAATATACAGTACACTCATTTCAAGAAACACATGCCTCTAATCCTCCAAATGAACGAATATCAATGTCTGTTGTCACGTTTTGCACAAGAGGGGATTTCAAGAGTTCAAATGTCAGGGTGGAGGAAATTTTTTGTTCAGAGGATTCTTTCATGAGAATTGCCATATGACCACTTTAGAGTAGAGGTCTGTACGGACTCGTACCCAACCCAGAAAAATGAAGGTCAATTTTCCAAAGGACCGGTCTGGCAGAATGAAAACAGTTCTTTAATGAGCCTGGCCGGGCCGATGAAGAATAATAAATGGGTCGGGGCGGGCCGATGAAAATAGTCATGTGAGCCGACCGGCCTGATATAAGAAATTTAAAAGGATCAAACTAAGCTGATAAAATATGAACAATTTTCAATGGATTTGCCTTAGGACGGGAATAAGTAAATGTACTGCATGAGCTGATCACAACATCAATACAGAAATATGTCAAGCGTAGAAATCTGCATTGAACACTTGCATCATACTTGAGCCTGGGCTAAATTTTTTCAGCAGTCTGGGGCAGGCTGTGATCAGGCTTACATTATTTTCTATGTACTCAGGCCGGAAACTGGCCTGGGCTGGAAACTGGGCTTAATCCCCAGGACGTGTCGAGTTGTTTCGTAATAATAATATTAACAACGATAATGAACTTCTATTAACAAAATCTTTGGAAGTATACTTTAATAAATTACAGAGTAACTTTTTTTTTTTATATACAGCAACAAAAGTTGGGATGTTTTTAACCGTCTTTTTCTTTTATTCTAAACTACATTAATTTTTTTAATGTCTTTATTTGAATGTAATACTCTAAGAGTCTAAGTGATCATTAATAATACTATTCTGTATGCTATGGTATATGGCGTATAAAGTATTCTAAAATATACTGTAAAAAATTCCCATAAATATGCATGCAGTATTCATTAAAACAATCTTAATCCTATGTAAATAAAAATTGGAATTTTTTGGAGAAAATGAGTTGGTCAGGTCGGGTCGGGCCTGATTTCATTGATTTTTCAACGGGTCGGGACTGTTTTCACTGAATTTTCAACGGGCCGGTCCGATCCCGTGCCAAACTTTTAGCTTTTAGACCAGACTGGGCTTGGCCAAGATAGCTTTCGTTCGGGCTGGGCCTGTAAATTCTGGCCCGTGCAGACCTCTACCCTAGAGATCAAGATCTGCACAGTTCAATTACCGCACCCAGCCAAATGAATTCAAACGTTTAAATGGCCCGGCTAATAAAAAAGAAAAAAATAAACAGGATAGGCGGTGTGGTAAAAATATTTAAGAGGGACTACCGGCACCGATATACCAAATCTAAAAGAATCGGACTAAGCCAATAAAATATGAACAATTTTCAATGGACCTGGCTATGCCAGAATACGTTATAAATATGTTGCACAATTCGATACTAGTTTGACAACATCAATACAGAAATTTAATATGCCTAACGAAGAGATTTTCATCGGACAGGTACATTGTGTCTGAGCCTGCACCTAATTTTTCCTGTCGACTCGGGCCGTATTCAGGCATACGTTTTTTCTATATACGCGGGCCGGGCTGGACCTGAACTTAATTATTCCTAAGACGTGTCTGGCAGACAATTTTTTACTCAAAACTAAAATTGATAATGGATTTTTGGTAACAAAATCTTTGGAAATAAACGTTAATGAATTCTGAAGAAATATTTTTTAATCTATTTTTTTAATTTTAAAGCTTCAAAATTTATGATGTTTTTAAACATTTTTTATCTTTACTCTAAAGTACATTTTTTTTAAATGAGTCTTTATTTCAATGTAAAAGTTTAGAAGTCTAAATATTCATTAATGCTGACATTCTGTATTCTATGGATTGCCCATACATATAGTCTGAAATATACTTTAAAAATTTCGCAAAAAAAATATATGCAGTATTCATTAAAATAATCTTAATTATATGTTATGAAAAATCGGATTTTCTTTTGTAGAAATTGAACCGTTCCGGGCCGGGCTGAACTTTCGGTTTTTAAAACTGACTGGGCAGGACCAAAATAGCTTTCGTTTGTACCCGGGCGGGTCCGACCCTAGAAATTTCAGCCCGTGGAGACCTCTAGACCACCCCTACCCTCTCTCAGCCGTTCTGTAACCTCTCTCCAGTCACTTCCATTTCTTTACACTTTTTTTTAGATTACCAAAGGTGACCAAAAACTACTGAGATAAGAAAAGAATTGTACTTCTAAGGATCGAATTACATTACTGCCCTGCAATTGATTGCAAATCTTAACATTCAAAATAATGTTCTTGTATAATTACTTGCAACTACTATTTAAACACTTTCTTTACGGGTGCTGACGGCGACCTTAAACAGTCTTTGGCCCCTTACATGAACGCATTGTAGAACCGTTCTAACTCCCCACTGGTCAGTTCCACTTCTTCACACTTTCTTTCTACTACAAAGTGTGGCCGACAACTACTAAGATAAGAAGGGAATATTTGTACTTCTAAGTATCGAATTACACTTACCGTCCTTACCGAATTTTTCCTTTTGCATGTATACTTTTTTTTTTGCCGGGGCGTGGGGGAGGGGGGGGATAGAAGTAGTAACAAATCTAAAATTAAACCCTTTATGCAAATTTTGTATCTTAAAAGTAACTTACTTTCTAATTTAAGGTTTAAAATAAAGTGTTTGTATAATCACTTATTACTACTAATATACCCATTTCTTTATGGGCGCCTGACGGCGCCCTTAAACCTTATGTGGCGCCCTGCCACTTGAACTTATTGGAGGGGGAGGCTCCCCCCCTTAAAGCTACGTCCCTGGGTCCATTACTGGCACATCTACCCTACATGGTTTTAGTATTCATTATTACTTACCCATCATACGTAGTATAGGGTAAGTCTTGTAATCGTTTTGAAAATTGAAAAAAAAATTTTTGATTTAAATGAACGGATTTACACGTTTCAGACACTGGAGATTTCAAAAAACATATTTTTAGAAAAAAAAAAAAATTGCCGTCCGTCTGTGTGTGTGTGTGTGTCTGTAAACGCTCTATCTCACGAAAAAATTGAGATAGACACTTGCAATTTTGTATGTACTTAGTATGTAATAATGGGAAGAAGCCTATTTCATTTCAATAACCTCGATTAACCGGATCTATTTTTTTCGGACTCTCGAAATATTCGTTCTGATAAAGGGTATATAAAAATTTTCGAAATTGTTTATTTTAAGAAATGAATATAAAAGACAATAAAAAAACATAAATTTTGCATAAAGCATGAAGTCGATCGGATAATTAGTTGCTGAGATATTTGGAATCCTATTTTCCACACTCTTCGATTTTTCATGACCCTGTATTTCATCCAAATTTCACTTCAAAGATATATTTGAATTGGAAATTTGACGCTTAATCAGATGCAATAAACCGCTAGTTAATAGGATTATTATTTTTTAAGTTATAAGGAAAAACCTCTTTCAAGCAATTCAGTAATCGAGCCTATAAAGTTATGACGTCACCAAGCCACGCTTTTATTTGAATTGCTATGCATTTTATAAGTAGTTTACACATTTTTGTTTTAATATTTTACATTATGCATATCCATGATGGGTAAGTATTACGGTTGCCCCCAACGACTAGTTTTTAGTTTTGATGGGTTTTAATATGTATAAGTTATATTTTTGTAAACGCTGTTTTTATTCTAAATTGCAAATGGCGCCCCATAGACTTAACATTATATTGTTTACGTTAAATTTTCATTGTTTTTATAATCTTTAATATAATGTTTTTTAGTATATATATTTTTTAATTTAGTTAGGGTAACCTTTTACTCATCTTACTTGTCTAAAATTTTAATTAATGGAACCATTTTAATGTTTTAAATAAATTATTTTTTGAGTATCGCTTTGTAAAGTTGTTTACATTCACTTAACATTGATTTCGATGTTTTTTAATAAATTAATTAAAAATACAAATTTTTAATTTTTTGGTTATTTTAGGAATTTAAATCATGCTTGAATTAAACTTTTATTTTCCTTTGGATTTTTAAAAAAAAATTAATATTTTGTATTTTTAATTGTTAATTAAAATTTGTTTTGATAATTCAAAAAGGGCAACTTAGTTCATTTCTGCAATAACCAGGAGTCGAGGCAGGTTTTTTTTCTTGGGGCCCATTTTGTGAAAAATAAAGGTTATTTTTGTGAAATTTATTATATTTTTCTGAAAAATAACATTTTGTAACGAAATTTGAAATCCAGTTATACTCAAATTTGAACCAAGCATTTATAAACAAAAACTTTTTAAAATCCTTTTACTGAAGTTTTCTTCTCTGGGGAACTTGTTTGTTTACAAATTACACATTTTAAAACATCACAAAATAATAAATAAATATTAAATGGTAAGTTTTTATGGAACTGAATTTTGTGAAAGGACCTATTTTAGTAAAAGGAATTTTGTGAAGAGGTCCATTTTATCAGATTGATTTTTGTGAAGGGGTCCATTTTATTAAATTGATTTTTGTGACGGGGCCTTAAAAAGGCCCCAAATTTTGCCTGGATCGCCCCCTGATAACATATATCTCCAGTCAGATAGTTTAGTTGTTTTTTGCAGCAAATATTAATAAATATTCTATTGAAAAGAACCCGATATGTATCCAAGCACTTTTGACAGATAGAGGAAAACTTTTATGAATCTTTCCTGACCAATCGTATTCCATCTTTTCATTATTTGGGTTTTAAAGCTGATTTTTAATTGGCCATTGATAGTAATGATTTATAATATGAGTTTTAGTACAATTAGCGCTTGGACAATGGAAAATTGGGATGTATATGGTAGACATGGTAAAAAAGAGAATGTTATTTATGAGTCACAAGTAAAGTTACAGTTTAAATAGTTCTTAATTTCTTTTGTTTATTGTTTATCCTGTATTAAATGTCAATTTTATGTAAAGTTATGGGCACATAATTTAATTATCTTTTATACTGGTATGTAAGCATTCATATAGAGTATTAATACCCTTGATATAATTTACAGAGTTATAATACCTTTAAATTCAATTTAATTTTAATTTGCTTTTAATTAAACTCATTGTATAATTATTGCTTTCCTCCCAGCATATAAACAAACATTTTACAGGGCTTGAAATTCAATTTCAACAAGGAGGGGAGCCTCCCTACCAACATTTTTAAATGGAGGGGAGTTGTAATGTTTGGGAGGGAGAAAAAAAATCTTTAAACCCCACTATTATTTTACGTTCTCTTTAAAGAATTACATTAATGCAGACATGACAAAATACCATTGAAAAAATTCAAGTCAACTGAGAATGATTATGTAAAATGTTTATTTTTATTATAAAAAAGGGAAGAAAGTTAAGTTTTATATATGCAGTGTATTTTTCAAGTTCCATTAAATGTGTTAAGGACCCTTAACAATTAGGTTGTTAAATAAATTTCTGAATTTAGATTTTATTTGATTGAGATTCACCTATCGATCGCGGAAAAGAAGCAAAGTTTGTCGATCTGTCACCAAAAAATGCAAAGTTCCTCGATCAGTCGTGGGAAAAAAGCAAATTTTGTCGATCGATTGTGGAATAAATGCAAAGTTCGTCGATCTGTCCCCCAAAAAACGCAATGTTTGTCAATCTGTCACAGAAAAAACTCAAAGTTCGTTGATCAGTCATTTAAAAAACGCAAAGTTCGTTGATCAGTCATTTAAAAAACGCAAAGTTTGTTGATCAGTCATTTAAAAAACGCAAAGTTTGTTGATCAGTCATTTAAAAAACGCAAAGTTCGTTGATCAGTCATTTAAAAAACGCAAAGTTCGTTGATCAGTCATTTAAAAAATGCAAAGTTCGTTGATCAGTCATTTAAAAAATGCAAAGTTGGTTGATCAGTCATTTAAAAAACGCAAAGTTGGTTGATCAGTCGTTTAAAAAATGAAAAGTTTGTCGACCAGTCGCTTAAAAAACTAAAAGTTCGTCAGATAAGTCACTTAAAAAACCTTAAGTTCGTCGATCAGTCGTGAAAAAAAAAATGCAAAGTTCGTCGATCTGTGGTTGAAAAACAAAAGTTTGTGGATCTGTCGCAGAAAAAATGCAAAGTATGTCGATCTGTCGCGGAAAAACTCCACAAAGTTCGTCGATCTGTCGCGGCAAAAAATGCAAAGTTCGTTGATCTGTCACCAAAAAATGCAAAGTTCGTCGATCTGTCACCAAAAAATGCAAAGTTTGTCGATCAGTTGCGGGGAAAAAAAGCAAATTTCGTCGATCGATTGTGGAATAAACGCAAAGTTTATCGATCTGTCTCCAAAAAACTCAAGGTTCGTCGATCAGTCGCTTAAAAAACACAATGTTCGTCGATCTGTCGCAGAAAAAACGCAAATTTCGTCGATCGATTGCGGAATAAACGCAAAAATCGTTGATCTGTCCCCAAAAAAGCAAGGTTCGTCAATCAGTCGCTTAAAAAACACAATGTTCATCAATCTGTCGCAGAAAAAACACAAAGTTCGTCGACCAGTCGCTTAAAAAGCGAAAAGTTCGTCGACCAGTCGCTTAACAAGCGAAAAGTTCGTCGACCAGTCGCTTAAAAAGTGAAAAGTTCGTCGATCTGTCGCCAAAAAAAGCAAAGTTCGTCGATCAGTCGCGGAAAAAAAGCAAATTTCGTCGATCGATTGCGGAATAAACGCAAAGTTCGTCGATCTGTCCCCAAAAAACGCAAGGTTCGTCGATCAGTCGCTTAAAAAACACAATGTTCGTCGATCTGTCGCAGAAAAAATGCAAAGTTCGTCGACCAGTCGCTTAAAAAACGAAAAGTTCGTCGACCAGTCGCTTTAAAAGCGAAAAGTTCGTCGACCAGTCGCTTAAAAAGCGAAAAGTTCGTGGACCAGTCGTTTAAAAAGCGAAAAGTTCGTCGATCAGTCGTGAAAAAAAAATGCAAAGTTCGTCGATCTGTGGTTGAAAAAACACAAAGTTCATGGATCTGTCGCGGAAAAACTGCAAAGTTTGTCGATCTGTCGCAGAAAAAACCACAAAGTTTGTCGTGAAATTCGTTAATCGATAGTCGATAAATCACGAAATTCAACAATTAATAGCAGAAAACTCGCAAAATTCATCAAATTGTCTCGGGGGGGGGGGGGGGTGTGAATATCGTCGATTGGCTTCGAGAAAAAAGAATCTCAATTTGTCAAATGGTTTCAGGGGAAAAATCATGAAATTCGCCAAATGGTTTCGATATTCGACGAGCGACAGCAGGAAATAAAATGTTTCCATTCAATCATCACAGTTGGTGAGTGTGGCTATTAAGTTTGGCCAGTGGTGGTAATAAAGTCAGTCGCCAAATTTTCAGTATTACTCGCCAAATGGCGAGTGCTAATTTTGTCCTATATTACTTTACAGCTCTATATACTTTATATTTGGCATAATAGTGTTTAAGATACTAAGACAAACTAAAAACTTTGGAAAATTCCAACAAATCAAAAACTTTAATTTTTCTTTATTTTTTTTATGACCAGATCAGTTGATGGAAAATATCTCAAAATTTGCCAATCAGTTGAGGGTAAAAAGGCATGATTATGGCGAAAAAAATTTCGAAATTCCTCGATTGGTACGACAAAATATCGGAAAAATTGCTAGTTAATTGAGGAGAAAATCTAAAAAATGTTGCGAAATTCGTCAATTGAATGCAAGGAAAAATCACGAAATTCTTAAATCAGTCGCATGGAAAAAATACAAAAATTGTCGATTTATCGTGAGAGAAAGTCACGAAATTTGTCAGTTGATTGTGGGGAAAAATCATGAAATCCTTTAGCCAGTTGCAAAAAAAAAATGCAAAATTTGTTGATCAGTTGCAGAAAAAAATACAAAATTTGTCGATCAGTTAAAAGAACTTTTGGTCTAGTGTCAACACTATTTTCTTCACATACTTTGCAGATCTTGGTAATCAAATCAAAAAATTTAAATTCATGGTGCAGTGTAGTTGCCTACAACAAATGTTACTTATAACCTGTTAGATAACATGTATTCCGTAATGAATGAGCTCAAATGAAATTTCTTACCACTCATTGACACTAGTGGGCTATTGAGTTCTGTCATATATGCTAATTAATCCATTTTGTTCTGGCTTTAAAGATAAGAAAAACAAAGGGTTTATAAAGCACAAAAAGTTTTTCTTCATGAATGTTATTTTGTAGACATTCTATGCACGTGTTATTGAGGAGTTTAATATCTGCTATCTGTTATAATTTGATAATTACGAGATTAGTTGTTCATTCGATTATGGCTTGATGTATTTACAGTAATGTTATTTTTTAAAAGATGTGATACTATTAATATTTTTTTCTTTATTTTCAGAGCTTTTTTGGACATCAATCCTGAAAAAAGTTCAAAAGCAAAGAAAAATCCAAAATCATGTAATATAAATAAAGTCAGGAAGTTGATGACAAAATTAGTAGCATTTAGATGTATTGTTTAAAACCTGTCGTATCTTATGTAAAATATGTACAGAATAAATAATTTCAGAGTTCCTGAATTAAAATTTTTATTTTTGTCTGTGAATTTTTTTTAATTATTTAAAAAAATGCTTGTTTTTAATATGTGTGATGACATATTTTAAAGATTTTTCTTGAACAGTTCTTAGAAGGTCATTCCTTGTTATATTAAAATGTTTCCTGAAATTAGGATTTAGAGTTTCTTTAGTTTTTGAAAATTGATGAAATTGTTCATTATTTCAGGGTGTTCTGGACATTGATAAATTAGTCACAGAACAAAAGGCAGGATGTTACTGAAATTGATGACTCAGCATTCTATCCTGTCCTTCCCAAAACACGAAAATCTGTATAGTACTTCCCAATATGTAAACATTCGTTATTTAACCACAGTAGCTGACCCGAGTTAAATCGGGGGTAATAACACTGTTTCCCTATCTAAACGGCCGTTGAAGTGGTTAAGTTATTTGCATTTTTACAAATAGTTTATTTTGGCTGTAGTATTTTCAACCAAGAATTTTTTTTTCTCCGATGATCCTGAACAATTTCCCATTTTTACAGATAAATCCATGTTTTATACTATCTCCAAGTAAAATGTTTAACACAAAACTGAAGTGTTTTTGTGATTTTTTAAAAAGGCAAATATTATACTCTATTCCTGCATTATTAGCTAAAACGACATTAATCTCACTTGGGTTTGGGTAGAAACCAAAAGAACCCAGGCATCAAAATGCAAAAGAATGTGCAAGTAGATAAATACCGAAGTGATTCTCAAAAAACTTAAAACAAAAGTTATATTGAAAGAAATAGAAATAATTTTAACATTTTGATATTCATTAAATTATGTCTTTGATACATTATTATGCAAAAGTTTATTATAATCACCTTCCTCATTACATTAAAAAAAATCATGAATAAGTTCATTTGTTGTTACGAATACATAATCGTAAATATTCAGAGTATGATATTAAATAAGAGATAAGTACTAAAAAAATTTCTGATTTTTTCTATATTTTTCAAAGGTGTGCATTGTTGAGCTAAGAGTTATACTTGATATTGTGTTAGGGTTTGGACAAATTTAGCCTGTGATTTGTAACAAATTTGATAAGTGTTTGTTACTCTGCCTGGTTAATATTGCTTAAGTTAATTTTTATTTTACTTAGATGTTGGCAAAAATTACTACACTTGTATATGAAGTTTTACGTAATTTTTTTTTTTCGGAAATATGAAACAATCATGTTTAATAAAACTTATACACATGTCATTTTTCAATGCTAAATATAATTTATTTTGTAAGCTGTATAGTGTTGTAAATAGAAAAAATATGTAATATTGAGAAAGTCGCTAATTGTTTAAAAGAATTATATGCAAACCACCATATATATGTAGTGGTAGAATAATCTTAGAAATATTATCAAGTTTTAAATATACAGGCTGTCTAAAAAAAGCTATACAGTTTATTTTTGTATCTATATGAGATGGATAAATAATGTAATCTGCAAAAATGTGGATTGGTTTTAATCATCTCCAAACATTATGAAGTTGCAGAGAGTCAAAAATTGTGACTTGCTTCACTTTGCATGCAATTTGAAAAGTGAAATCTGTTCAAGCTTGGCGAATGTTTACAAACTAAGATTTAATGTGCCATCAATTACATCAACACATTATTATTAATCAATACATTTAAATATCAGATTTGTAGACATTATTCTCCAATAATGATTAGATTCCATGTTTCGAATTGCATGGCAAAGTGAGATAATTCCTGATTTTTGGAGGTACTGAAGCCACCTGTTTGGTTACAAAGAATGTATAAAAACTAACTTTGGAAATATCTCCATGGAGATGAAAAGTATAGAATTGAAATTTTGTACCTTATGGACATTTTTGCAATTTATACTATTTATCTCTTATACAGAAATAAAATGTTGCATTTCTTGACATCCTATGTATAAATATACAGTTACTGTTGGAAGTAATCATGCGAAATCTTGAAATAACTATTTCATGGTCATTTGCAGTTCTGATAACTACTGCAATTTACAGCGATATATGTAAATGAGTAGAAAATGATGGGCATTTATGCTTATTTACAATCTTGATATTACAGTCATACGATAATTTATAATCTACAGGGTGTCCCAAAAGTCTCCGTACAACTTCATAAATTTATTTTAAAAAAAGTAATAGGCCTACAGCAAAAATAATTAGAACAGTGCATAGAGTAACTTAAAAAGTTTTTTTTTACAGCCTTAGTAAACTTCAAAATGAGATACTTGCGTAGCACGAAGAATATCAAGACTGTATTTCAATTCAATCCACAAACGTTTTTCATGCTAACATCAACAGTAGCTACTGCTGTTTGGATCTTTTGTTTCAACATTTTATTTCATCAAACAGTTGTAACTACTGTTGATGTTAGCATGCTGAAACGCACGTGAAGGGAATTGGAATATCGACTTGATATTCTTCGTGCAACGAAAGGATCTCATGTACAAGTATACTAAGGTAGTAGAAAAAAACTTTTTAAGTTACTCTGTGTACTGTTGTAAATATTTTTGCGGTAGGGCTATTATTTTTTTAATCAATTTTTGAAGTTGTACGGAGGCTTTTGGGACACCCTGTATATTACTGTGATTTACAGTCAGACACATTCTTGAAAGTAACGGTTATTTACGGTCAGATACATTCTTGAAAGTAACGGTTATTTACGGTCAGATACATTCTTGAAAGTAACGGTTATTTACGGTCAGATACATTCTTGAAAGTAACGGTTATTTACGGTCAGATACATTCTTGAAAGTAACGGTTATTTACGGTCAGATACGTTCTTGAAAGTAACGGTTATTTACGGTCAGATACGTTTTTGAAAGTTACTGTGGTTTACGGTCAGATACGTTCTTGAAATTTACTGCCATTTACGGTCTAATACAGTCTAAATAGATTACGGTACAAACTGTAATATTACAGGAAAATCTTGGAGTCTGTGCTGCCAAGCTTTTCCCGTAATCCAACGGTGAAATTTTTATCAGTGCTGGGGGCCACTGTAATACTTACCCATCATGGATATGCATAATATAAAATATGAAACTAAAACATGTGTAAACTATTTATAAAATGCATTGCATTTCGAATAAAATCGTGGCTTGATGACACTTTGAAGCCAATTTGAAGTCATTTGAAGACAGTACAAATGCACCATCATCCTCCAGTTCTTATAATTTGCATATTTTCTTAAACCCATTTCGGCAAATGTGCAGTGTACAGTTTTACAAATTTGTAGTACCAGACTTATAGTACCACAATTCTTTGCTTTATTTAATCACAGAATTTCTGTGATGAATTTTAGGGAAAAATTAATATTCGAAAATAATGGCAACCAAAAATAATCACTGCACGAAAAGGGCACCTATAGGGCCTATATACGTGAAGTTGACCCAAAAGGGTGTTAACACATAACTTCAAGTCAAGTTTTGCTGCGACTAGGTACTTCCTGTTTTAGGCACTAATTTTATTGAAATATTTAGAGGAATTTCGGGTATTATGGAATAGTCGGGTGTAATATAGAATACCAAGGTTTATGTTTGGTAAAGTGCTGCCACCAAGCGGCAGTATCATAAACTACTCAAGATGTTTCCAGAATGCCCCCCCTCAGATTGCGAAGTTCGTCGGTCGGCGTCAGAGAGCGTTGCGTGAAAAAATATTTGTCTTTCATCTTTGGAGAGTTGCAGGATATAATATTTCATTACATTGTATTCATTATTAGAAGTAATATATTTACATTTAAATTAAGCATAATGCACACCGAGATAATGAGAGTTTAGGATGTAATACTCGTTTTTTAGTTCGCGATTCACACCAATAAATACAGATTAAATTTTTCTGAAACGGCGGTGCCGGGTTATATGCAATAGTAATTTCTTATAATACTTCATAATTATGAAGGCAGTGCGAATATGAAGTACGAACTGAAGTATATTGGCTGACTACCTAGACACTATACTCTGATCACGCACTCTTGATACCATTATATCTGTTTTTTGCATTTTTAACCCATCCCCCATTTCATATTTCTCGACTACCCCATAATACTCTCCAAAAAAGGTTTTCATTATTACTTACCCATCATACGTAGTATAGGGTAAGTCTTGTCATCGTTTTGAAAATCGATTTTTTTTTTATGGATTTACACGTTTCAGACAATGGAGATTCCGAAAAAAATATTTTTAGAAAAACAAATTGCCGTCCGTCTATCTGTCTGTGTGTGTGCCTGTGTGTGTGCCTGTGTGTGTGTCTGTAAACATTCTATCTCCCGAACAAATTGAGATAGAGACTTGAAATTTGTATGTACTTAGTATGTAATAATGGGAAGAAGCTTATTGAATTTCAGTAACCTCGACTATGACCTGAAGTATATTGGCTGACTACCTAGACACTGTACTCTGATCATGCACTCTTGATACCATTACATCTGTTTTTTGCAATTTTAACTCATCTCCCATTTCATTTTTCTCGACTACACCATAATACTCTCCAAAAAAGGTTTTCAATATTACTTACCCATCATACGTAGTATAGGGTAAGTCTTATAATCGTTTCGGAAATCAAAATTTTTTTTTGATGGATTTACACGTTTCAGATACTGGAGATCCCGAAAAACATATTTTAAAAAAAAACAAATTGTCGTCCGTGTATGTGTCTCTGTGTGTGTTTGTAAACACTCTATCTCCCGAACAAATTGAGATAGAGACTTGAAATTTGGTATGTACTTTGTTAATACAAAGTAGTTTCTCTTATATCTAACAATTTATTTTTAAACATAATGTCCAAATATATTTATTTAATTTTATTATAATTTAACAGTGTTAAATATTATTATTATTTTAATTCTGAGAACAATTAATGAAACCTTCTACTTTATAGAATAAACTAGCTTTGTTTTATAACATATTATATTCAATTTTCACCATTTCTCTCTCTCTATATATATAAACTATATTAGGAAAAGAAATTGACTAGATTCTAGCAAAACATTATGATATATATTCTCGAAATAAGCGTTAATCACTCCTATTTAGGGACAAGTAATTACTTTGAAGTTCTAATTAACGTAAAATTGCACTTTGCGATTTAATTTCCTACTCTATTTAGTTCATTACGAAACAAGAACTTCTGAAAACTTGGGCTAATCTTTTGTGTTTTAAAAATATTAATTTTCTTCAGGAAATGTTCGTACATTAACTTAGAGAGTTAAGTACATACTTTGACATTTTGTGTAAGATTTAGCTAAATAATGAATGTATTAAATGCACCTATATTTTATGTTCATTGTAATTTTTTTTTTAAATGAACACATTCCATGAGCAGATTTACAAACCAAAATATAATTTAAAAAATCTATAATTTGTAATTTTAATTTTTTAAATATTAACAGCTTAACTAAGCAATATATTATATATATATATATACAGGGTGTTTCAGTTAAAAGTTACAGAACTTCAAAGAGGGGTAGGGTACATCCTGACAACTCGAAATCATATAGCAATGTGGGGTCGGAAATGCTTTCCTGAAGCGGTGTTGTACACAGAAGCACCATAAAGAAAAGAGACCGTAAGTGAGAAATCGTTTTAATAATACATGAAAAGAAGCAAAAGGTACATGGATTAAAGTAAGTGTTCGAAGTTGCTTCCACGGGCTACAATGCACGCGTCACATCTCCGACGCATGGACATCCGAACATTCTGGAATACTACAGGCGAATTTCGAATTTCTCCGGCAGCTACTGCGATTTTTGAAACCAGCTCCTTAGCATTGTCAACAGGGGTGTTATAAACTAGCGATTTCATATGACCCCAGAAATAAAAATCAAGACATGATAGGTCGGGTGACCGAGCAGGTCAATGCACGGGACCACCACGTCCGATCCACTTTTGACCAGATATGACATCCAGGTAGTTACGAACAGCTCCACTATAATGGGCAGGGGCTCCATCGTTTTGGAACCCCATTGTCTGTTGCGTCGATGCAGAAATCTGTTCATCTGTCAAAAGTTGTGGAAATACTTGCTGCAGAAAGAGCAAGTAGTTATCTCCGGTTAGATGACACGGTAACAGGTAAGGTCCGATGAGGTGATATCCCATAATACCGGCCCATACATTGACCGAAAATCGAATCTGTGCTGCACGACGTCGTATTGCATGCGGGTTCTCGACCGCCCAGATATGGTCGTTATGCGAGTTGAAAATTCCATCCCTTGTGAAGGATGCCTCATCGGAAAACAACACTTCAGCAGGAAAAGTGGGATTTGTAGCACATTTTCCAAGGTACCACTGTGCGAAAGCAATACGAGGTGCATAATCCTCCGGTTGCTGTGCCTGGACACGCTGCACGGGAAACGGATGCATGTCTTGTTCTCGGAGAATCCTCCAGACGCTGCAAGGTGTAACCCCGACTACGTTTGCTAGACTTCGTGTACTCGTTCTTGGATTCCTCTGTACATGCTGCAGCACATTCTGTTCGACGGCTTGAGTCCGTGCTGTTCTTACCCTGACCCTGTCAGCTCTTTCAAATGAACTTGTCTCAGCTAACCTCTGGTGCAGTCTTGCAAATAAATTATGACTGGAAATACGCCTCGTCGGATGTCGTTCCGCGTACAAACGCTGTGCGGCTGGCCCACTAGAATTTGCAGCCCCGTACACCAAATGCATATCGGCTAATTCTGCGTTCGTGTAATCATCCATCCTACTAACTTGGCGTTCTTGTGCGAAATGAAGATTCCCTGCACGAAAGCTCGGAACTTTCGCACAACGCCATCTACCGCGTCAGGAAAGCATTTCTGACTGCCCATTGGTATATGATTTTGGTTCGTCAGGATGTACCCTACCCCTCTTAGAAGTTCTGAGATGTTTAACTGAAACACCCTGTATATATATACTTAATTAAGTGTGTGTTCTCTGGAAAAAATATAGTCACTTGCTCGAGCTTTTTCTGAATTATTATATAACACCACTTTTCTAGTTGGTAACTGCCTGGATTCGACATAACGGAGTTCACGAGGCTCTGTAGATTTGCCGTATGCTGTTGACGCTCTTTGCTTCTTCGTAGATTGCATAAAGCCACCAATAATTAATAGGATAATCACTGTTACAGAAAGTCCTACAGGCGTTTTATGGACGGATCAGATGATTTCGTGGGCCAGTTGATCTGCGACAGTGTAACTGTGTACATTTTCGTCAAACCAGTCATGAATACTTGCTGAACTATAAATATTCTTAGAATATAGAGAAATCTAAAGCATATTCATCATGGAGTTATGAACGTTAGACAAACAGCTCGGTTCTTATTCATGTAACATCAATCAGTGTGTCGTATTCATAGTACGGAATAACATACCTAAACTATCCCAGAGCCATATCTGGTCTGAACTACGTATTACACACACAGTCAATTGAAAGCTCTTTTGGCAATCAAATGCAATTGATGCATTGTGTCATTTTGTATAACGCAAAATTGCTATTTTTTGGACCATATTACTCGTCTTGAGTCAGTTACAGCTCTTGATTGCTTTTTTTATCCATTACATGCGTTAAAATTTATGTGTAGCTGTGAACATTTACCTTCTGCGAGGTACTCGGTTTCAATTACTTATTGTGTGCAATTTCCTTTACAAATGTCGCTCGGAAGAAGGTTCGTATGGACGTTCGTTTATCAACTGCATCAATAAATGTCGAGTTTGATAGAATTTTTATTGACAAGGAATTACTCACGTCTATTGTCCGTCTGGCTTATGATTTAGCATATTTCTATCCCTGTTCCGACCTGACGTTAGAATAATTGCAGGAGGTAGCCTTAGACTAGTTTCTGGGTCTTTGGTTCACTCGCATGGGCTATCAGTAGATACCTGGGTGCGATGATGCTGTGAACTTTACCCTGATCCTGCTATCTAGACCGATCCTGATCCTGCTGCTTTCGATCACTCGTGGGAGGTCCTGTAGCAGCATCCGGATTTCAGAAGTCTTCCGGGTCATATCCAGTAGTAGGTGAGTACCAAGGAAAGTTTAATTTTCACGGCTGAATGGTCTTTCAATGTTTCTGACCCAGTATTTCATGGCCTACCAAGTATACACTAAACGTTTTAGATATTCTGGACACCCCTCTTCGATACATGAAGAAATCGTGAAAAATTACTTACTTCGTGGCCATGGGCACGCCAAAACACTGTAGTATTTTTTTTGCCATGCTGTCACATGGTTGAAATTACCTACGTTGACACATAATTCCTGTACTTTACAATAACACATTTACACTACACGTTACTACTATGATCACAGAGCAAGGTACACGTTACTACTATGATCACAGATTCAAGGTACAGTTTCCCATGCGACACGTCTGTAACGCTATTGGTATGGTTATAAAAAAAAACATAGTGTTTCCTGTAAGAGACTAATTTTCGGACCATTGAGAATATATATATGTATATTCATTTTCAGTCTTCATCATATGAAATTATCAGACTTTCTTTCTGTATACCTGATTCGTATCTAGATATTTCCAAATGCGAAAATTTTAATGTAAAGTTTACACTATCTTCATTTGTTCCATTACAAATAGAATTATTTCAGATTTATTCAAGCTGAAATACATTTTATTTTCAAAATGGAATTGAGTTTAAAATTTCTTAATGCACATTTAAGTGTGCGCTACATTTATGCTCCATAATTCTTGAAACAAAATCACCACAGGCAAGTACAAGCTCATTTATTGGCTTCTTGGAGAATTAATGAAGATGTTGATATCTAGTGAATAATTGTTATTAACAGATGCTTTCTGTGACATTCTATAATTCCTCCTGTCCTTTTCACTGACAACACATGTTACACAAGATATGTGCTTACCATAACCTGTAAACCTAGTAATTTTTTTTCTTGACATATCGTTAGTGTACTAGTTTTAGAAGCCTACTGTATGAAAATTGTCAAGGGATTATCTCCAGTACCACTCTGCAATGTGTGTTACAACAGTATACAAATAAAAAAATGTAAGATTGCATAAATTTGTCTTAGAAAGTTTAATACAGTTCAAAAAATGATTGCTTCGGTATATTCTCTGTAGGGTCTGAAGGTTAAAAAGAAATAAATATTTTAAAGGAAATTAGTGCTTTTAAATAGCTTCGTGTTTCTCAGTAAAGAGGCTTTACTTTTCTAAAGTATAATTTTTAAATTTTATCAGTATACTGTATTTTACCCGTCACTTGATGGAAGCGTTTGTTATCAAATTTCGTGAAAATGCCCATGCGTCAAAGGAAACTTATTTAAAAATTCTGATTCTTTTGTCAATTTTTTTTTCACTATCAAAGTAAATTTATATTCAATCAAAAACCATGTTATTTATTTTTTTCTAAGGTTTCTATCTTTCTCAACAACGAGCTTCTAAAACACGAAGTAAAATATCGACTTATCCAAAGTAATATTCACAACAAGTCATAACTAGACCCTACCCCACACTATTGTACTAGCTGTTTAACCCATTCTACGTACGGGAGTTCATGAACTTAATTTTAAAACAAAAATTAAAAATAAAAATGACAACAAACAACTTTAAAATATCTAAATAAGAAATAAGAATGCCCTGTTAAAATGTTGAGTTGTTCAACTATTCGATTTAGAAAAATATTTTTCTACTGCTGTTCATTTTATTTTTATGAAATTTAATTTATCACGTTGCTATGGCAGCAGACGATAAAACTATATCTTTGGAATAATGGAATAAATAGAATAAAAAGTTTTGGTAATGTTTGTGATAAAATGTTTCTTCTTTATAGCGCAATTAAATAATCTCTAATTATTTGCATTCGAGGTAAAGGAATGATCGTAATATCCAATACAGCTGCTTAGTATTGCAGCGTGGCGTACGTAATATGCATATCTCACATAGTAGTAAACATTTAGAACTGGTTAGAACTCGCGCGATTACAGGTTGAACATTAAAAAGACACAAATTCGTCAAAAACATTTAAAAAGATCTATTAAAAATTTGCGATTTTTTTGCCCGAATCGTTCATGAGCTCCCTATCAGCAACACGTGTGTTAAATTTTGTAGCTCTGCACCCTGTGGTTTCCGAGTTTTTGAGGTTGCATAGATAGATACGCCCACGGATTTTAATAGGGTAGATACGCGCACGTATCACAAGTGCTCAACAACATATAACTAACTTTGACTGTCGGTATGCATCAACTGAATACGGGCTCTGTACTTTTATTAGGAACATAAATTTAATTTTTACGAAAACTTATTCTAAAATAGCGGTATTATCTATAAACAGCTAGCTGTTTGACCCGTTCTACGCAAGGGAGTTCATGAATTAAATTCTAAAACCAAAATAAAAAATAAAAATCAGTACAATCAAACTAAAGTTTATGATTATAAAAATCTGTTATGAAACATAAATTGAGCATAATTTGTTGTTTGAGCATAAATTTAATTTTTACAAAAACTGTTATTCTAAAATAGCGATATTATCTATATAAAACAGCGATTAAACATTACGGGTGAAGCTAAAAATATTAAATTTGTTAAATGTAATTCGTTCTGTTGAAATCAGAGCAGTAGATTTGGATTTATTAATAATAAGGGTCAATTAATGAAAAAACTGCCACCGGTTGGCGCGTGGTGAAATTTAATAAAAAGTCGTTTACACCCCACCCCTCCCCATCCTCGCAAATTTAACAAATAATCTGTTAAATAAAGTTTTCTGTATTAATAATCTCTATCATTCTAATATATATCATGTAAAAAACCCTTAAACTCAATTAATTATCATTCATTAAGTCGATAAAATCCTTTAAAATTAAGTTTTTAGCATTTGGCAACGGTTAATAATTAAGTTGATTGTCTACATGTCATGTAATCTCTGATCCATCGATTTTAAACTCTCGACTTGGAATTGCAATGATCCCTACCTTGATTTATTTAATGACTTCTGAAGAGATTTTATACAACCAACCAACCGAAGATAAAAACGAGTATATTTGATGAGATCTCTTTGTGGATGGATTTTAATTAGTATTTAATCCATCAAAAATTTATTTAAAATTTTTGAATTTTTTGCCTCAATCTTTCATGGGTCTCCTAACAGCAACCCGTGTGCCAAATTTCGTAGCCCTGTGCCCTGTTGTTTCTGAGTTTTTGAGGTTACATAGATACGCGTACGGATTTTAATAGTATAGATTGCCAAATTATTACAGATATATGTGAGCTGAACCATTTGACAGTGAATTGGTAATTCGTTTCGAATATGAATTCATCTATGAAATTAATTATTGTCTACATACTGCACATTGCACCAATTCATAATCATGTCATCTCATGAGGCGTTTCCAATTGCTTTGGCAAAAAATATGATTAGTATCATTCTGGCATTGAAGTATTGGCACTAGACATTATCAGGGCATTTTAAAGATAACGTCTACAGAGATCAACAGTCAAAAAACCATAAAATAGTTATAAATAGTAATAAGAAGTGAAAGGTCAGTAAGAAAAAGTTTATGATCGTTATTCATTAATGGTCTTTTTTTTACGTGTGTCGTCATTCACCGTTCATTCACCGTACCTCAGCTACCACCAATTTTGAATATTAATCGCCTTCTTGGGGCTTGAGTTTGTTTAAGGTTATTATCATGGATCCGGACAACGCAGGGCGGGTCAGCTAGTACTTAAAAAATGTGCTGTCAAACAAAATTTATCAAAAATTTCATTATCGATAACTTGTGAAGTAAACAATGTAGTACTACTTTTACATTGATAAATAAGATGTTGATTATTTTAATTTTTTCCTTAGAGTTTCGAATTTTTATTAATTTCAAAATATATAGATATTTTTTTATATTTGAAAATAATATTTTTCAAAGAATCCTTAACTTCAGAACAATCGGAACTCAAATGATATTCAAAGGAATTATTAAATTCGATTGAAAACATCCTTTTAAAATAATATAAAAGGCAAAGAAAACCAGCGTAATTGGCATGTGTATCAATTATCAATATAGATATAAGAAATCAATAGTAAATTAAAATGGATAAAGAACACGAAATATATATATAAATGTAGGTCCTTTGATATTTTTGATGGATTAGTAAAATTCTTATTAGATAGCTCAAAAATTAGCATTCTATAATTTCTTCGATATTAAAAATTTCATTGTTCTTTCTTTATTATAATTATAATTAGTAATTCTTTATTATAATTATTCAGTCCCACTTAATTTTCTCTCACCTTCTGCCATTCCCTGATTTCGAGTTCATAACAACAAAGGTAAACTCTCATTATGGTTTTTCATTTCGAAAGTATTTTTTTTCCTTTTTTCGATGATGTATTGTTTCTTATAAATGAAATATGTTGCAGATATTGGGATATAATTTAATATAATTTTTTCAATGCTTTACAGAATTATTGGAGATTAAAGTTTATGGAATTCTTTCATGCTTCTTAAAGTTACATATATTCTAGTTTAATAGATTTTTATTGTAAAAATAACTTATTCATAAATTTACCAAATATAATTTTAAGATGTATTAAAAGGTACACTGAATGTCTTAAATTGTTGCAGCATGATACATAATTTTAATTAACTTTTATTTTTGAGTCTCGGACAAAAATATGATTCATAAAGTTATATCGATTCATAAAGTTATATCGATTAATAAAGTATATCGATTCATAAAGTTATATCGATTAATAAAGTATATCGATTCAAAAAGTTAAAATTTCAAAAATATCAAAATTACACAAATTCCATTTATTTTATGTCATTTTAATACTACATTGTTCAAAAGTGTTTATGGCCCTCTGGCGTCTCTCGATGCTGTAGCTTTCACAAATATAATCTGATTAACTTGTTTTTGATATACGTGATTAAGGTATAATACAGGGTCATTCATAATTCCCTCCGGGGTTTCGAAACGTTATAGTAAAAAAACGAAGACGAATATGAAAAAAAGAAACATATGAAATTATTCCGAAACTATTCAAGTTTTACTTACATACATTATAGGTGTTCTATGTGTGAACCCTTGGTCACACGGCATACATCCATGCGATAGTCCAGTTCCTGCCATACTCCGTTTCTTTAAATCTGAATCAGTGGTGTCAGTTCAACGGGCCTTTCGTAATAAATATCGAAAACAGGGACCAACTGACAAAACAATTCATGTGTGGTACCGGAAATTTAAAGAAACGGAGTATGGCAGGAACTGGACTATCGCATGGATGTATGCCGTGTGACCAAGGGTTCACACATAGAACACCTGTAATGTATGTAAGTAAAACTTGAATAGTTTCGGAATAATTTCATATGTTTCTTTTTTTCATATTCGTCTTCGTTTTTTTACTATAACGTTTCGAAACCCCGGAGGGAATTATGAATGACCCTGTATAACATGTTTGCTATATCAAAAGAAGTGTGCAGTGTTTGTAGGTCGTTACAGGGATACTCAACATAATTAAATTACATCCAATGGTTGGAGTATCATAGTTAAGATTTTTTCCAACAGAGTGAAAATATGTTGAGACCAGGACTCGAACATGGGTACTTTGGTTTGCCGTACCAACGCTCTCCCTCCTGAGCTATCCCGATATATCCTGGCTGGTATATTTCACTCTTATTTGTTGGACAAGGTTGCGAACTGCAGTGCTAATTTCATTCATCCGAGCTATAACTATAGCATTTTACATGATGAAACCAAAGTACCCAGGTTCAAGTCCTAGTCCCGGCTAATTTCGATCTGTTGGAACAATTGGATATAATTTATCTAGTTGAATATACTTTCCTCTGTTCATTATGAATTAAATTACATTATGTTCTATAGGAAAAAAAACGTTTGCTGTGTATTTTAATATTACATTATTTCAAACATAATGACATTGATATGTATTTCTAAGGTGCACTGAAACATGCTTTCTGTACAATATGGAGTGCAAAATATTTGTTTTGATTTACAGGGTCACACAACATAGTTCTGTTACAAAATGGTTCACAGAGAAAAATTGTTTGCAGTGTATTTTAATGATGTTACAATATTTAGTACACAGTGGAATTGATATTCATTATTAAATGTACGAGATGTTTACTGTAAAATTTGGTGTGCATAAGATTTATTCTTCATTTACCGCGGCATATTATGGAATTTGATTAGAGCACTGTCTATGAGCAACAATTGCTGGAAGTGCGTATACTGCTGTGTTATGCGTTGTTAAACTAATTTTTTGAATATAACTCAGTGTGTATAAGATCTGTAGATAATCTACAGTGCTGCACAAAAGTATGTGTAAGTATTACTAGCTATGGGTTTTAATTGGTTAATGGTTGTTTTCATTTGCCCTTTACGCACTTTCCATCTGATCTTCTTAACTATTATTAGTACGCTAAGAGATGTTTGTAGAAGAAAAATAAATTCATTTGAAGGCATACGCGAAGAACTGAATGTATCGCCTTTTATGTATGGTTATTGCTGGAACTGTGTTTCTTTAGGTGCGTTCGTAATTATATAAATACGTAGCACCTATTGTCGTCATCTGGTCCGTTCGTCTGTCTGTCGGTCCGTCCGTCTGTCCGCATATAACAACGCAAAAACTACCCAACACAATGGTTTGAAATTTAAGATATATTACCTTTGCAGAATTTTGTCGAGACATTTTTAAATTTTATGACAATCGAATCAAAACTTCAGAAGATATTAATAAAAATATTTATCAAGAATATTTGAAAAAAAAAAAATCGGTGCTTTCTTGTTATAGGAGTTTTTGAGGTTTAATCGTCAAGCGACCGAGATAGTTATTTTATGACAGAAATTAATCTGCAGACGATATAATTCATTTCACAGAATTAAAAATCATCAAGATCTGAATATTTATATAACTAGCTATAGTCCGAACGTACCTCATTTGTCACATTTGACTTACAATTTACAACCTGTATTGTAATGATATGCGTTTTTTATGCGATCCACATGTTAACTTAATATGTAATCTGTATAAAAAGCTGTTCTGTATAAAAATTTTCAACTGTGTTATGCATTTTCTAACTAAACTAAATTCTAGTATACCATATAATATATATAAAAATATATAGATCATAGACAAGGCTATGCCAAAGAGTCTTTTAGGACTAAAGACAGTAATTGCTGAATTGGATTTTTAAATGTGCTATTCGTCTTCTGAAATGTTCACTAATATATTTAGCCGTTGATAATAGATTTGACACTCACTGCTTGGCCTGAATCTTTTACTTATACATACTTTCTTTCTTTTGATTAAACGCTAATGTTTCTTTACATTATTCTGGATATATTCTATAATGTTTAATAATCTATGCTTGATGCATGATTTTTCTTACATGTTTTATTTTATCCTAAAAATGATGCATAAGAATTTAATCATAAAAGGAGAAAAGGCCATTAATAGAGTGTTTGTTTCTTAAAAAATCTGTTTATGCATAAAGAAATATTTTTTTTAATTAAAACTTATATTGAGGAAAACTTCCCATGGCTGAATTATAATATATATATATATATATATATATATATTAGATTTTAATCAATAGTAACTTGGATTCTAAAACCCTTATAGTTTTTTTTTTTTTTTTAATTTAAACCTATATTTGTTTTAAAGTAAAATGCTCTTTATTAAGATGTAAAATTTATATTTGCAATTATGCTCTGAAAGTTGTGTAGCGTAAAAAATTGGTATGGCATTTAAAACAAAGTAACTCGACATTTTTATTTCGTTTTAGTGGCAGAATTTTTTTATGGGGAATATTGAATTAATAAAAACAAATTTCTTTGAACCCTAAAAGGATTTTAAGTATTTTACACTTTTTATAATATTTCGATATTACATAACAACCACCTTCCTTATACAGGATTCAAATGCTGGTTTAATTCTAAGGAATTCATTAAATGATATATTTTATTGCTAATATTTTCGTTTTTATCAGAAAAATAATGCATTTTTGAAATATATTTATGCTTATAATACCACCGTTAAAATGCTTATTTCAAAGTAACAAGCAATAATTTAGTGTTTCGTCTTTTTAAGACACAATTTGCTCTATTAAAATACATGTATGATACATATTTATTGCATAAATGACTTGTATTATATTTATTAATTACGTTATGTACCATTAATATTTCGCTCGAAAGCCAGTTTCAAACACTTATTTATTTTGCATAATGTTGTTTTACATTTAATTCATACTTTCTCCTTAAACGTTATACGAAACTGAATTTTAGCTGCAAATGCAAGCTTCCTTTATACTTTATATCAGATGTCGTTGACGCTGCGCTAAAGTTATTGACTGAGTGGACTGTATTTAGAAAATATGTAATGCATTGATGCGAATAATGAAAAGAGTTTCTAAATTACTAAAATGTCTATATACACATTTACATTACATTAGGTTAAATACAACGATACTTTTCGGTTAGCCGGGCGCCAGTGATATATATACATGTATATATACACACACATATAGTATATACGCAATTATCTACATATACATATATATACATTCATTTTTATATATATATATATATATATATATATATATATATATATATATATATATATATATATATATATATATATGTATATACATATGTATTGATATATGTACATATATGACTTGCACCCGGCTAACCGAAAAGTACCAATACAACGTGCTGAGACCATAGTCAGTTTCGAACACTATCATAATGAATGATTGGACAATACCACTTGAAGAACATAATAACTATATTAATTTTACTATCATTAAGAAATAACATAACTATATTATCCTTACTATGGTTAAGAAATGACTTCTTATTACGATATTTAATGACCCCATATTTATTATAGCTAATAAAATAGGTCCATTATGCGTTTATTCTATGTTGAATTATTCGTGCGAATATCACAACAAATGCGGGAGAGATTAACAGTTGTCATGCGGCAAAAACAAAATTATGGAAGAATGCGCTAAAGTCGTCTGCAAGACCAAGGGAATCCGTAACAGATATATTATATGATATTTGGTATAATGCGTTTAGATTAGATACATTTATGCGAATGAAGATAAATTTATACCAAATTAAATTTAGCAAAAAACATAAATCATTATGTAATAAAAAATAATCTATACTAGTAAATCTGCAGATCAGGAACCTCAACGTCAGTTCTGAAAATCATTGTTTTTTAATCTCACTTTTCAAATTATTTAGCATCTTATAATCCGCAATTGATTTATTTTTATATAACACACATATTTATAGGCATATAAAATACTTCGGAGGTTTTAGAAATTAGAAGCTTTAAATTAAACACGGTTTATGCAATGATATTCTGAAATTATTATGAACTTCTTGTAATTTTTTAGATAAAGAAATGCAATTCTTATTTTAATATTCTTTGAAATAGGGTTGCTAAGCAAGTAATAAAATAAAGGAAAATAAAAAGAAATGCCTTTTAAAATTTGTAAAAAATAGGAAAATAAAATGTTTTATAATTCCCGAACTGTTGCAAAAAATTTTCCGATAATTTAAACAATTAATTTCTAAATTCTAATCGATGTATCGGCAAATTTTCAAAGCTATTGCATATATTCAAGACCTCTATATCGAAAATTTAGTATCCGTAATTTTACGTTTAAACCCATTATTCAAATATGTGATTTTCATTTCAGTTAAAAATGAAATTTGAAAATCGTCTGCATTCCCATGGGAAAGCATTATGACCTAAAAAGAAATGTTCTATTTTTTTGAACGAATGAACCACATTTAACCAAAAACTATACAGCTAATTTAGGGTATCTTTCCAACATACCTATCAAAAATCAACCTAATCGGACTTTTTAAGGCAGTTATCGATTAACAGACAGACACACAGACAAACAAACAAACAGACGGAAACCAAAAACTTTTCAGATCTCCACAGTGAGCCTCAACTGACGTTTCGGCAATTACTAGAAGCAATTATTAGATGTGTACACTTCTTACTCTTTCAAGTATTAAAATTGGCAAATGCTCCTTAATTAAAAATCAAAGTTTTACAATAGAATTATTTTGTTGCATTAAATAAATATCGTCACATAAGTAATCTGAAGATCAAAAATATGAAAGTACGTATTAATTAATTCATACGGGGAATAGTATATCTACGTGAGCTATTACATATTCAGAGGTTATTTACACTATCTATTCTGACAGAGATAGAGCTTTAAATGTTGTTTCATCTAAATAAAATATGTTAATTGGTTCCGAAAATGGAAAAAAAATAGCTGCGTGCTTTTGGCTCTAAATCGCTAATTGTGGAGCAATTAATTATGTTTCTTACACAGAAATTTACAAGGATATTAGGCTTAATATATCCACATGACATGTCTTAATAAAACAGATGGTTTTTCTTTCGGGTGTAAATCAGCATTTATCTGATGCTACGTGATTACTGGTTAGCAGTTCATGCTATTGTAAATCCTTTTATAAATTATACGTAAAACATGTGATTACAAAAAAGAAAAAGAACATAGGTTTAGTTTTTAATATCGGCAAGGAAGTATTTAATGCAAAAATCTTATCTGATAAACTTTACATAGAATTTTAAATTCAACAGCATAGTATGTTTTGAATATATTATTTGCTAAATATTACGTTGCACTGTGTCATAAAAATTAATAAATGAGAAGTAGCAAAGGAACTTTTATATCGCATTACAACAAATAAAAATATGTGTAAAATTCTGCTTTTTCCGTCCGACATTTTGAATCACTACATGTTTTATAATTAAAATCATTAGAATTTAAAAACTAAAACAAACTGGAAATTGTACGTTAAATAAAAAAAGAAATCTTTATTATTTCAGTGAAATGAATTATATCGTCTGTTGTGAGAGAAATGAGCATCTCTTATTATATATGCTTAGTTTACAGATGCGAATTTGTTTTTCGACACCAGATAGCGCTGCAAAATTCCCCATGGAGATCTTGCTTTGCGAATATGTACCTCCATGGTTTAATATTTACGATGGACAAACCTCTTGTGTTTATTTACTTTAATGAATAGTGGGAAATTTAAACTGACGTTTTCTCGGAATCTATACAGTTTTGAATGTAACTCCTCTCTCAAAAAAACAGTTTTTTTAACGTTCTTTCTAAAAATGTAACTTTTATGCAATTGTATTCGAAAAAATAATTTTTAATTAAAATGGCCGCCTGGCATATGAAAAAAGAAATGGTCAGCCCGTATTTGTTTTCCTCATTTACATAACTTGGGCTTTTATGATATAGATTATGTAAGATAGGGATTAATAGAATGAAAAAAAAAAACTTTTATTAATATCCTTTTAAGTTTTGATTCGATTTTCATAAAATTTGAATTAACTCGATAAAATTCTGCAACTATTAAATGTATTAAATTTCAAACCATTCGGTTGGGTAGTTTTCGCGCTGTTGTATGCGGACAGACGGACGGATGAACGGACGGACTACAGGTGTTACGTAGACGACGACTGTACGTATTTATGTAATTACGAATGCACTGAAAAATGGAACTTCATATGCGTTAAAAATGTATAACTGTTACATACATTTATAAAATAAATGTTTATAGTATATATTAAGGGTTATTCCAATCTACAAATTAACCCTTTTAAGAAAGTTTACGTATATTTAAGCGAGTGAAAAGAATAAAAGTTAAAGAAGCATTAGTTCAACGAGAGTTACAGGAAAAGGGCTTTTTTAATTTACAGCAGTTCAAGAAAATAATGCAAGAATCAATGACAAGAATCAATTAGAATCAATAACTACCTGAATGAATTAAATGTTAGTGAGTACAAATTATTTAGAATTAAGTTACAATCGAAAATTTATAGTACATTCATTAAACTCCATGTAATTAAGGCAAAATAGAGTAATTGTGCTCATGTTTTAGTATTAGATGGAAATATGAGATGGTAATATTTATTTTTCTATTTATAAGATCCTACAGATCGTTCAGGTAAACAAAGCGTTCAAAGAATCGTAATAAAATTTGCGATGCAAGTATTTCAAAATATACGCTCGATCATGTGTTAATGAATAAAAATTGAGCTGTTACAGTACGGTTACGGTTATGGTTACGGTTACAAGGAGAAACTAGTCGTTGGGGGAGGGGACTTCGTAATACTTACCCATCATGGATATGCATAATATAAAATATGAAAATAAAACGTATGTAAACTATTTATAAAATGCATTGCAATAAGAAAATCGGGGCTTAATGATGTCATAAACTTTAAATGCTCTGTTACTCCAAAATTCATAATCATATTAACTAACAGTTTCCTGCGTCGGATTAAACGTCTCCTTTCCAATTAAAATATATCTCTGAATTGAAATTTGAATGAAATACAGGGTCAGGAAAAATCGAAGAGTGTGGGAAATAGGATTGCAAATATCTCGGCAACTCATTATTCGATCGACTTCATTTTTTATGAAAATTTACGTTTTTTTACTCCTTAAAATCACTTCTTAAAATAAACAATTTTGAAAATTTTTAAATACCTTTTATCAGAACGAATATTTCGAGAGTCCGAAAAAAATAGTTCCAGATAATCGAGGTTACTGAAATTCATTAAACATCTTTCCGTTTTTAAATACTACGTACACACGAAATTTCAAGTCTCTATCTCGATTTGTTCGGGAGATAGAGCGTTTACAGACATACAGACAGACAAACGGACGGTAATTTTTTTTTAAACATATGTTTTTCGGAATCCATTGTCTGAAACGTGTAAATCCGTCAAATTTTTTTTTTCGATTTTCAGAACGATTACAAGACGATTACAACCCTATATTACGTATGATGGGTAAGTAAAAGAATAAAAAAATTCATTTAGAAAACGCCATTTATTAATATTGCTATATAATAAACGAAGTGTAAATATTTTAGTGTTGTTAAAACAGTACATGTCGTATTAAATACAGAGATCTAATACTAAGGTAAAGAAGAACATTGGAAACAAAAAAGTCAAAACAGACATACGAAAAGAAAACCAAATAGCTTGCTCTTATTACAAAAATTTTTAGACAAAGTACATAGCACATTGTTTGCGGGCAACTTTGAACAACAATAAAGCATTTTCTTCATAATGTGTATTCGGAGTCTAACGTTTAATGGCGTCTTTTATGTCAGTCAAATTTGTCATATTCTAAATGTACTCGTCAGATTTAAATTCCCTCCAGACATCGAAATTATCTTGATTTAAATCGGGTAACCATAATGAATATGCTATGAATTTCAAAGGTTTTCCATTCGCAAAATGAGAATAACTCTACATTCATTTAAACTTCTTTCTTTTAAATGAATATTTATAAGAGTTATTTTTACTTTTTAATATGCCACCATCAGATATACACTATCCTAAACAAATAATAGTTAAATAATTTCGAAAAATTTTTATTGTAAATTATTTGTTTGTCATTTTATATTTAATAACTTTAAATTCTATAAAAGCTATTGCATGAATATTTATCTCACTATTTCAAAAAAGTGTTATTTATTAACGAAAATATATTTAATAGTGTCAGCAAATTGCTATATTTTTATATAAGATAAATTAAAAAGTCATTGAAAAATTACATTTAAAAAAGTGAAATCAAGGTTGTGATTTTTTTTTAAATTCCAAATGTGTGTTGTTTTTATCTCCATATTCAGGCGATGCTAAACTAATTCAATAAGTCCATCCACCTGGACCAATTATCATACTACAAAAACGAACAAAACAACAGATAGTTTCGCCACAACTCCAGAAAATCGGAAATGTAAAATGGGATACCCTGAAATAACCAGCATTTAGGGCCACTAGAGTGAGTTGTGTGGCAATGTTGAAGTTTGAGCTTTCTCTTTATATTTTTCTTTTCTCTGACCAGGACCCTACCTACCGGGCTATGGCTCAGTTGCCCGCATGTCGGCGGTCTGCTTTACAGACACCTATGGCGTCTTAAGGACAGATCATCTTTACTTTGTTTGAGTTCTATGCTGACCGGTTACTTAAAGTGGATTTGTTTGTTTGATTTGATGCTGAAGCTTACCCTTTTGGATTGTCTTTGGTGCTTTTGGCTTTTTCTTAGAGTGTTGTCACTCGTTGGTTACATGTCCCTTTCTTTTGTTGCTTGACATTGTTTTGAGTTTTGATACTTTCTAGGGTAATTGTTTTGCTGTAAGCTATGTGCATTGGTTGTCACATTCTTGGGTGATTAGCACTTTCGCAATATTTGTGGCACAATCTTGCGAGATTATCGATTTTTACGATATTCATGTCACAGTCATGATTCTTCCATTTGGGTAAAAAGATTGGTGCGATATGGGAATAGGCATGTTCTTTGGATATTAGGGCATCTGTTTTAAGTGGTGTCTGTCTTTACTTTAATGTCGTGCGTTTTTTCGTTGTTCATTTCGAGCTATAATTGCTATCAGTTCGTATTTATGGCGAACTGATTACCACTTTATATTGCATAATTTTTTTTTCATATTTTACTCTTTGGTAATTAGTTCACCATTTCTTCTTTCGTCCACATTAGTGCTAATTAGACTTTTTTGTCGCACATATATGCTATTTTATTATTATTATTATTAATTTTTGTGCTTTCAAAAGAGTTTTCTGCTAGACTTTTTTTTTTTTAGTTTCCCTTTAAAGAAGTTATTATTAGTCGGGGAATGTTAGTTTCGCTGGGAAGGTGGTGTTTAATGTAGTTATAAATTGCGTATTGTGATATGAAGTCAATGCCATCCACTGCTTTTCCTTTTGTTTGAACATGCTTGATTTTTGGTGCTGTTAAATCTATTCGATTTTTGTGTCATGTTGGCCAGATGAAGTACTTGTGTTAGTGGGCAGATTGTTAAGTAGAGTTTTGGGGTTCCCTATACACCGCATTCGCATTCCGGTGCGTCTTTCACAAACTTATGTAAATATGTTGGGAATTCACCGTGGTCTGTGTATATTTGCGTTCGTAATTTATAGCTTACCAGCCTCCGTGTTTCATTCTTTGAGAAATATTTATGTGTTGTACTACCAGTGTCCCTATAGTCCTACTCTAACTGCCATTATTTTAGTGTTATGTCCTTTAGCTGTCTTTTTAGGTTTGATACTAGCCTTTCTAGGTATTGTGGTATTGCTTTAACTTCATTTTAGCTGCTTGTTTGGCCAATTAGTCAACACTCTCGTTTTCTTGGATGTCCATGCGTGCTTTTACCCAGTTTATCTTAAATTTATTGCTTATTTTGTTGTATTTTGTTATCTGTCTATCAGTTCTGTTATAATGAATGGTTTATTTAATGCTTGAATGGCTGTACTCCTTTCCTTTTCTGTTGATCCATGCTTTTGTCTTGAGCATAACCAGTAGTTCGGCTTTAATAGCGCTGTTGCACTTTCTGAGTGGCGCTGACCATGTTTTTATTTTCTTCTGGCTTTTGAATGCTACTTAAGCCGACCCCGTAGCACATTATTTCAAGTTATGAGTCGTCCATATATATTACTATGTCCGTTAAGTTCTGTCCTAGTCTTGGTTTGATTGCGTCTGCCAGGTGTGTTTTTCATATGTTACTTTCTTTGGCATAGAATGTATGATGTAATACTGTGTCGTGTATATTCACTGTTTCACTTAGTCTTGATACTACCATATGCTGTTTCATATTTAACCTGTAGATGGATTGGAATCAGGCTTGGAAATTTGAGATTCCTCAGAAGACCACTGGGGAAGTGTAATTTACAGTCATGTGACTTAAATCATTTTTTATTGTATATTTGTATTGCACAAAATTTAAATAGTTTGATATCATACATGAAAACGGGAATAAATCATTAGCATTACTTAAAATATATTGAGAAATAGACAGAAAGGTTTTTTTTATTCTCTTTTCACTACTTTAAGAAACTATGCTTATTAGTAATTCAATATTTTGCTATCACTTGCCATCATTTAACAAAAAGACTCACAATTCCCATTTAAGGTCTGAATGTCTAAGATGTGTCAATTCTAATGAAAAAAAAATCGAAAAATTATACTAAACAACGTTTATTAATTACCCATCATACGTAGTATAGGGTAAGTCTTGTAATCGTTTTGAAAATCGAAAACAATTTTTTGACGGATTTACACGTTTCAGACACCGGAGGTTCCGAAAAACATATTTTTTGCCGTCAGTCCGTCTGTTTGTCTGTGTGTGTGTGTGTGTCGCTCTATCTCAAATTGAGATAGAAACTTGAAATTGGGTATGACATTAGTATTTAATAATAGGAAGAAACTTATTGAATTTCAGTAAACTCGATTATCCTGAACTATTTTTGTCGGACTCTCAAAATATTCGTTCTGATAAAAGGTATATAAAAATTTTCGAAATTGTTTATTTTAAGGAATAAATATAAAAGACAATAAAAAAACATAAATTTTGCATAAAAAACGAAGTCGATCAGATAATGAGTTGCGAGATATTTGTAATCCTATTTTCCCCACTCTTCGATTTTTCATGACCCTGTATTTCATTCAAATTTCAATTCAAAGATATATTTTAATTGGAAATGAGACGAGACGCTTAATCCGACGCAGTAAACCGTTAGTTAATAGAATTATAAATTTTGGAGTTATAAAGATGTCTCTTTTACGCAATTCAGTAAAATACCATTTAAAGTTCATGCGGTCATCAAGCCACGATTTTATTCAAATTGCAATGCATTTTATATAAATAGTTTACACATGTTTTATTTTCATATTTTATATCATGGATATACAGGATGGGTAAGTATTACGGTGGCCCCCAAAGGACTAGTTACCTTAAGTTAGGTACTCGTGTGAGGTCTATGTGAACTAGAGGTTTAAATATTCCTTTTGTGAAATTTAGCGAGTTTAATATTTTCTAAACCTAATAAGGTATGTATGTTTTATACTGTAAGTTACTTCACTAAATCTAATGCCAATGATTTCAAAATGGTCCTTTAACAATAATTTGGAAACCAAATGTAGATCAAGGAATGATAGTGGGGAAAAAGATCATATTTTAAAGCAACATGATAGTATATGCTGTTGACCCTGCTCATTAAAATAAATTCAGACATGTTATGTCCGAGATTTCCGAACTTTTTTATTTCCCTCATTCACAGTAATGGAATTGCGCTTTCCTGTTTTAGTTATTTCTATAATAAGGAAAGGAAATCGAACGCTCTCAATTGCAATTTCAATTAATTTGTGATATAAATTTCCATTGCTTATGTGTTTCACTCAATCTTACATTAAACTTTCAGTGGATTACCATAATTTTATTTCACGAGCGGGACCATGACGTATTTCAGTAACTGCAAGATTTAAAATAAAATTAATAAGTGAAATCATAGGAGAGCAATGATACCTATCAAAAGTAAAAATTTATTATTAACGTTGGTGCTATTTGGGACAACAGAAATCGTTCAGTAAAATTATGTGTGCCGTAAAATTTGCAGGGGCACTCGTGATGTAAAGTTTATTCCTTTCTGCGCTTATTACAATACGTAATGCAAAATCAGCAAAAAACTGCCAAAATGTTTATTTAAGTGTTAAAAATCAGATTTTTTCTCATTTTTTTATATTTAGAAAATTTAAAAACAGTTATTTGAACAGGGGATTTTTAATAACTCTTTGTTTACTATCACGCCATTCATATGACCGAAAAACTATTATTAGTGCTAAGAAGCAATTGCTTCCATTAAAAATATACGGTACTTCTCTATTATACCGTCGACCACTTTTCATACACAAAAAACTATCGCCAAACTGTAACGTCAAATAAACGGGAGAACGGTGCCATTGGAGTATCAAAATCCTAATAATATTATAAATCTGATTGTGTGCAAATGTTAGGCTGAAGCCAGCGTCAAAATGAAGCATTTAATTATCCTGTATCTTTGCATATAAGTTGATTATAACCCTCAAATGAATATAGGCTGGTTTTCGTTTATTTTATTTCAATATGTTTCTTAAAAATTAAAATTTTCATTATTTTCATACAGAATAAATGGACATTTTTTCGTATATTTTACAATGGTTGGTTGGTTTGGTTGGTTTGACCCAAAGGGCCCGGTTTTGCAGCTTTTTTTAAAATGGTTAAATTTATTTTACCGTTGCTAATATTTTATCGTTGCCAATGTAAAATAAAACCCCTGAGTAATAATTTTTAATCAACAATTTATTTTCAAGTGAAAATTTTCCACGTGAAAAATGAAAAGGAAATGAATTATTTAAGAACTAGCCGCCACTGGCGACCAGTTTGGTCGCCCTTAAATGTATGTTAAGCATTGTAACAAATTATTTTTATTCATAATTTATTTTTTTCCTTAATCCCTTGCATAACTGGAAAAATCTAATTGACAAATCAAGAACTTTTGCGATCGCGGTAGCATTTCGCATATTTTTTGTTGTTATGTATTTCATCTTTCTTGACAAAAACCGCTTAACCCACTTAAGAATTTATGCTTCATGTCCGTTTGCTTATCACTTGCAATATGTTCGCTAATGCGGAGATTCTTAAACATATTTGGCGCAAAACAAAAATCGCGCCAACCCCGGTGCGTCCGTGACAGCTGTTTCAATTTAAAATACATGACGTTCACATTTTTCATTTAAAATAGAAAAATAATAATTATCATAAATCAAAACATTTGATTTCAAATTAAAGTATCGTTTCTAATTTGCACGCGCAAAAAATAAAAGCTGACAATTCTTTTCGAAATTTGATCCATTAAATATTATTACATGAGTTCAACTTACGTCAAAAAAAAGATCCGGAAGTTGAGTTGTATGGAACAGAATTAAGGTAAACTTTGACTGTCTCACTGGTGCGGATTATTTTTTTTACGCCAGGCAGCGATCCAAAAATTCATGGTTTAATATTTTAAACATTCACAACGAATGAATCTTTTTTCTTTGTTTACTTTCATAGATAGAGAATTTTAACTGCGAACCTAATTTAAACTGAAGTTATTGCAGAATGTATACATAATTGAACGTAAGTCATCTCTCAAATATTAATTTATTTTGAACGATCTTTCTAAAAATGTAACTTTTATGCAGTTTTATTTGCAAAAATAATTTTGAATAAAAATGGCCGCCTGGCATATGAAAAAGTGAAACGGACATCCCGGAACTGTTGATGACAGTCACATGACTTACGGTTTTATTATATAGATTAAACAGAATATGAAATGATGTCATATTAGAAATAAAACGTGCGTTTTCAAATCTTTGATAATAATACAAAGTGCATAAATACGAGTAAGTATGGAAAACAAACGAATATGATGTCATATATAGAAAAATAAAACAGATTTGTTTTGATGTTGAAATAAAATGATCTTGGGTTATCAAATTATTTGTGATTAATTTCTCTTTTTTTTTCTTTTTGACATGAAAGGAATTATTTTAAATGTACGTAATATATATATTTTAAATGTATGTGTTGTAAATTAAAGTTCTGTGTTTTAAATGAAATGAGTGAAAGATTTATATTTTTAATGAATTCAATACGAATGATGGGATAGGTTGGCGATTTATCGTCTGCACACAGCTAACATAAAGATACCATATTTTTAATTTAAATTTTAAAAAGTTATATATATATATATTGGATGGCAAATGTCAATGATATGCATCGCAAAATTATCCGTATAGAAAATCAGAAAATCTTAATAAAAATAACTATAATATTTAAAAGAAAGTTGCTTTTCTCATAAAAGCTAAAGATTTAATATGATTGTGTCGAAGTAACAGCATTTTTCCTCTATCATTTTCCCACAATCGAAACACATTTGTAAATCGTCGTTTCGAACCGGAATTTAATTTTACATTTCTTTTAGTTTTAAAATAGGAAAAACTTTGTTGTCGTTTTTAAATATAGTTTTTTTTTTTTAAAGTTGTTTCATAATAGATTTTTGTAAAGTCTTGTAGGATAAGAAAAATTGCATAGATTTTAAAGCAATGTTTAAGTAAAATTACAATATCTTTTAAACTTAAAAAACAACAATGTTATCGAAAAGAAAATCGATTTTACCAACAAATTCGCGTAATAAGCAAAGAAGAAATCAAAAAGTAATGAATCTTTTCTTCCAGCCGAATTGTGTAAACTTGAACAAGCCGATCGTGCCAATTCATAACATTATAAACGTGAAAGCGCGTTCTATATAGTAGAATTTTTTTTACATATAGGTAGAAAATTTCCGAGAACAACAAGGTTAGGGGTCTGTAATTAAGTCCATAGTCAATTTGCTTTTTTTTTATCAAGTGAAATTTGGCGCAAAATTAAATACATTGTTGTAACCAGATTTGTTTTTTGCGTGGTAAACACATAATGGTATTTTAGATGATCATTTCCCCGTTCACCTTTGATGCCAACTTTGACTGTAAAGCATATTAAAAACTATTAGCCGATAATTTTCTAATTTTTTTATTGCTTCATGATGGTTCATACTTTAAACCTGAATCGGTCATGCCATTGTCGTTCAATTTTTATTCTTATTCCTAACCCTAATCGTATCATATCCTAATCCTGATAATAACTTTAAAGAATATTCTTTGACACGAATATGTAAATTAAATCAATATCCATAAATGGAATGAATGGAAAATAGAATAAATTGAAATGGCAAAATAAAATAACAAGAAAGTACATTTATTCGACACCTAACCCTAAAGAAAGCGTAAAAAATTTCAAGCACATGAAATAAATTAAAATAATCCTATATATACTAACAAAAATATGTAAATTTAGATAATCAGATTTGTGTCGTCGGTATTTATTTGCTTATAGTGTTCTTGACGCGATAGAGAAAATATCGAGGTTAAATTGGGCAGAATTTAAAGTACTTTCTAGCAACCTTTATTTACATTTTAGAATCGCATCAGATTGCTATATCTCTGTGAAATATCTATCAATTTATAAAATCCACAAGCAGTTTGTTCACTATTTACACCACTTAGCGTGAAGCTCTTAATTTAATATATACATAAACAGGATAATGTAGTAAGAAATATATAACATGTCTATGCAAATAAACAATATAATAATGCCCATTTAGCAATGCACACATATACAAATTGTACACCAAATACCACCTAAAATGCACTGTTGTATAGAGGAATTCTGCCAGTGTTGTTTTTCGTTTTGCGAAGAGGAATTCTTCGATTTTCACGATTTTACTTGGTCCTCCTTTTTTCATTTGTTGCAGTTTCATTTTCGCGATTGTATATATTATTTGGCATGAAATTTCCCTTTTTTAAGACTGGGTTATGTCAAGGCCCCTATAGCAAAGAAATACCGTATGGTCTCCTATAAAATGTGATAAAGCTTTGGTTAATTATATATGTTGTTAATTATCAAGTGAAATGTTTTGCTAAGTTAATGCATTTATTCTTTTTTTAATGTTACGTGAACGAAGTCACGGGTAACAGCTAGTAAATAAATAAGTAAAATATAAGAATTTAAGGCACAATTGTTATTTTAATTAATGAAATAACTAATAAATCAGTAAAACATAATGAAAAATACACGAAAATGTCGAATTAAAAAACATTTGATGACATAACAAACACGTATCATGTGTTTGGCATCAAGTAAATGGGACTGCATTTTTGGCGTTTAATCTTACAGTTTGGCGATAGTTTTTTGTTATGAAAAGTAGTCGACGGGATAATAGAGAAGTGCCAAACATACATTTAATTTTGTGTACGATAATCGATAATATATGTAAATAAGTGTAGACATGCTAGACAACTAGACTCTGCATAAGAATCATTTTAAATTATTTCCGTCATTTCTGTTCATTGTTAAAAGACAGCAGCAAACTCTGCAGTCATTTAACCGTTTTTAAAATAACGATTACTTCACCGTATTATGGAGCATATCTGACGATATTATCGACCGTATCATTGCAGAATAAAGGAAAATTCCGATTATGTAACCGTTCTAAAAAGGTGGAATAAACTTTGTGCCGTTATATTAAAAATAAATGTGCAACGTTGAAAAAGCACAAATTAAAAACATGTATACTGGCAAACAGCTGTTTCAAAGCCCTTAAGCTCCATCATCAGTGCCAATTCAAAAGTTAAAACGAATTAAAAACACCTAAGCCATGTCAGTTTGCCTGCCGTCTTTCGCACGCGCCTAGATGAAAAAAAAATTAAAAAACGAAAAAAAAAAACGTTTTAACCTTTGTTTTGGCCTTTGTTTTGACCTCGTTTTAATCTTTGATTTGGCGCTGATGATGGAGCGTAAGGGTTCTGAAACAGCTGTTTGCCAGTATACATGTTTTTAATTTGTGATATTTCAACGTTGTACATTTATTTTTAATATATAACCGTTTTCTATCAAAACGGTCGAATGACTGGAGAGTTTGTTGCAAATATTTAACCGATTATTGGTGTATACACGAGTGAACAAAGTTGAAGGTTAGACATACTGAGTACAGACATTACAATTTATACAAAATTATATATAAATATTAGTAAACTACATTTTTCTTCCTTCACGAAAGCATTTATAGATATATTTGTTTAATTATCTTGAAATTACACTCTGTATAATACGAAAATTAATTTGCTGCTTTTTCTTTTACTTATCCATCATATGTAGTATAGGGCAAGTCTTGTAATCATTTTGAAAATCGAACAAAAAAAAATACGGGTTTACGCGTTTCAGACACTGGAGATTCCGAAAAACATATTTTTAGAAAAAAAAAATTGCCGTCCGTCTGTGTGTCTCTCATTGTATGTGTGTGTGTGTGTCTGTAAATGCTCTATCTCCCGAACAAATTCAGATAGAGACTTGAAATTTGGTGTGTACTTAGTATGTAATAATGTGTAGAAGCTTATTGAATTTCAGTAACCTCGATTATCCGGAACTATTTTTTACGGACTCTCAAAATATTCGTTCCGATAAAAGGTATATAAAAATTTTCGAAATTGTTTATTTTAAGGTGTGAATATAAAAGACAATTAAAAAAAACATAAATTTTGCATAAATAATAAAGTCGATCGGATAATGAGTTGCCGAGATATTTGTAATCCTATTTACCACACTCTTCGATTTTTCATGACCCTGTAATGCATTCAAATTTCAATTCAAAGATATATTTTAATTGGAAATGAGACGCTTCATCCGACGCAGTAAACCGTTAGTTAATAGAATTATCAATTTTGGAGTTATAAGGATGTTTCTTTTACGCAATTCAGTAATAGAGCATTTAAAGTTTATGACGTCATCAAGCCACGATATTATTCAAATTGCAATGCACTTTATAAACAGTTTAGACATGTTTTATTTTCATATTTTATATTATGCATATCTATATTATGCATATTTTATATTATGCATGATGGGTAAGTATTACGGTGGCCCCCAACGACTAGTTTCAGTATTGTTCTTAACATGGATTAAGCAATTCGTATGACGCGTATCTATTTTACAGTTAATAATCAGATTAAAAAGATGCTGACATATTCTGTTATGAAAATAATATGAAGAAAACTCGTTATATAGTCAGATAATGTTTTTACACTTGAAACTCTAAATTGTTGATTTATTTTATATATAAAGACGGATTGGAGCGTTTTGAGTGCATTCTTCGATACAGACAGAAAATAACGATTATTTTACTCTTAGATACCAATTCTAACAAAATATAAATATATCATATTGTATTTTCCATTTTGATTTCTATCGACATAAACTATGATTTAAAAATATTATAAAATATGATTAAATTTCATCTAGTGAGAAAATTGCCCGGATACAGGAAATGCGAAATATAAGAAAACGGGAAATGCAATATTGCAGTTTCTAAATTAAATTTTCCGGTAAACACACTTTCCTTAATTAATATATTTTCCTATTAGAATTTCCATTCTGTTTTCAACGCAATGATTATGGCAATCATGTTTCTTGTAGTACGATATTAAGATTTAACCATGAAATATACAATATAAATGCTTTGATATATAACTCACATTTTATAATATCCTATGTCTCTTTCACGTAATAAGATTTATTAAATTCAGATTTCATTTATTGAGATCTTTTGACTTATTTTATTTTAATTTATTAACGGTGTATCTAATATAGATTCATTTTTAATACGTGTTATGATATACCGGGTGAACCAAAAGTTCGTTAAAACTTTAAAAATTCTTAAAAAAGGAAGAAATTATGATAAAGAAGTGCGGTTTGTTAGAAAGGGCTCACAAGATAATCGGATGTTTTTTAGAAGCAAAAAAAAAAGTAAAAAATGTCACTTGTAAAGGGCGCTGACGACCCGAAACACAATGAATAGGACAACAGTCCGCTGCATCCACTTATTCTTGCTTTAACAATTGTTCAACATGACCTCCAGAGCATTGTACGACACAACTAAGGCTACTCACAACGATTGTTACAGCTGAATGCAACATGTCGGAATGAATTGCAGAAACTCTCCGTTCAAATAGAACAACTTCACCAACAACGCTCGATCGGGTAATAATAACTTTCTGAAAGCGAATGAGAAATCCTGGTATATCCCGGTCATTCACTGCAGGATTAATTTTCACAATTCTGCTGAATCACATGTTAGCGCCATCTACAGGTGACTTTTTAACTAAAAATTGTTTTTTGCTCGTAAAAGAATCCGACTACATTGTGAGCCCTTTCCTGCAAACCGCACTTCTTTATCACAATTTCTTCCTTTTTTATAAGTTAATTTTATAAAACTTTATTTTAACGAACATTTGGTTCACCCGGTATATTCAAGTCTACGCTTTATTTATTACAACCATAATACTAATTGATCCAAAAATAACAGAAAATATAAAAAAATTAATAAACCGAAAAATGTAGTCTGTAGCATGGTGAGGATTTCAGAGAAATTCACAATAACTCATGGGATCTTTTTTTTTTTAAATATTTAACATTTTATTGTCAAAATAGTTACATTGACCACCAATATCAGGTTATCCTGTCATGTCAATAATTTGTACAGTGAGATAGGACAGTTTGCAATGGAGTTAGGAGGAACCATATTCAATCTGACAACTGTCAGAATTGATAATAAAAGTCATACGTGGTACGATACACTAAACAGCTTCTAAGAGGATTTTTTTCTGTAGTTCCTGCATTATGACAGTTTATATAGCGAGATGAAACAGCTGTATGATAGGCATAGAGCTAATTGTCATGAATTAATGTATCTTTTCTACAGTAAAGTATTTTATGTTACTAAAGGCCTACGCCTCTTTCGGTATTTAGTGAAAAAGATCTCGTGTTATTATCTTTTTCTAATTATTGAAAGTATATTGTTCGGCTAATCTAGATCTCCATGTACATGAAACATAATCTAATTGCTTCTCATGTAAAAGGTTTTCCCAAAAATATTATCCTAAAATGTTTTAACTAATCTATGTATTAAAATTTATAACATTGTTTCATATTTTCTCTGTTTGTTCTAACATCTTTTTTCTCGAATTCATGCATATCAAATGCATTCATATTAAATTGTCATATGGAAAACAATTTCAAAGCAATTACTTTGATATTTATAATTTAATTAATGATCTAGAATATAATAGTTTGTTTTATTATTTATTTTTATTTTTATCATTACGGAATGACATATGGATCAGCAATACTATTAAATGGATTTAAATTACTAATAGGTATAACTGTTGACATTTAATAGCAATTTTTTTAATTTAGAATATATTGTTCATACATAAAATGTAAATAAAAAACATCTGTATATATTACCAATTTTATAAGCTGAGATTATATAAATAACCATTTTAAAAAATGGCCAACAGTTTTGATAATAACCATCACTACACACTAAAGTTTTTGTCTCTGGTCCTTAGCGTCCTTAGTTGTAAATGCAAACACCGCTGTGCTGCCGTTTATTAGATATTTGGGGATTGAGGGATTTTCTTTACGACCCCCTTTTTCCCCTTTATTTGTTTATCCTACAATTGTTCTCCCTTTTATTTCCCCTTCTCGCTCCTTTTCCCTTTTATCTTCAGTTTATCTTCTTTTTACTCGTTCAGCATTCTCCTCCAACGGAGGTCAGTAATGATATGTGTCATATAATTTCAAACATATTGTGTTGATAAATTAATTAACACATGCCATTATTGACCCCCGTTGGAGGAGATTACTGAACAAACAACTGAAATCTGAAAAAAGGGAAAAAGGAGGAAGAAGGAGAAATAAAATGGAGAAAATGTAGGGTAAACAAATAAAGGGAAAAATGACGTAGTAAAGAAAATCTCTCAATCCTCAAAGATCTAATAAATGGCAGCGCATATGTGTTTGCATTTACAACTGTGGACACTCCGGACCGGAGACAAAAACATTATTGTTTAATGATGATTTCTATCAAAACTGTTGGCCTTTTAATGACTCATGTTTTTAATGCTTATCTATTATATAATGTCCGCTTATAAAAATTGGTGATATATATTAAACAAATTTAAAAAAAATTTCGCCGTTGGCCTCATCAAAGCTATAATTCTGTGTAAATCCCATTATTCTAAATTATTTTCTCGTTTTAGTATTTAGACTGTCAAAATTCCGCCGAGCTAAAAATACTTTATTCTCAATTCATTCTCTTAAAAAAATGGCTCTGAGCGCTGTTCTGTTAAAATTACACACTTTTTATTTCATTAAATAAACGCATTCTAGAATTTAATTCTTTTAAATATCAATCTACCAGCTAAAAATATTTTAATTCTATTGAAATAACAACCTATATCTTTTTTATTTTTATTTTTATTTCCCTATGTTTTCTGACAAAACAATATTCTTTCTCAAAAATATGAAAGCTAATTTCAGTCTCAATGTAAAATCTTATCTTGGCATCTTGCCCATTCTCGGTAAAACCTACGTATTTTTTTCTTATTATTTGTTTGAAGGAATTAGATTGTTCCGTAATGTTCTAGAAATATTTTCCCGCACTTTTTCAGCCTACGGTCTGATAGCTTCAAAATCATAGCGCCAGAGATTTTATTCCCGTAGCGCTGATTGGTCGAAAGACTGTTTAATGAAACTGTATTCTGGGGCGTTAGATAATAGTTATACGCGGAGTTTTCCCGCGAAGTGGCAGTTTTGTTCCTGTAGCCGGTTGTACATGTAACCCCGACGCGTACTTCACGACCATGGAATAAATCTCCTTGGCTGTCGATAGAAAAGACGACTGCCTGTTAAGAACAAATGTCTTCGTCAATATTAAATTAATTCACCAAGTTTCTCCACGGTATTAAAAATCATCATTTACGGAATTATCATCTTAAATAGTAAAGCATGGCCTCCATTTTTCTCTGGATTCGAATAAAAAGTGAACTGGAACCGAATGCTTATTATTTGCCTTCTGTACGCACACTATAATTTTGGATTCTCGGAGCCCGACTACAAATTCCTCGGTGGAAACCCTCGCCTGGATAATTTGATCTACAAAAAAAAATACGGTGATACAAGTGAAAACGTGACACATACAAATGTTTTTTATTTATAAAATACATACTCATTTTAAGATATAAATATATCTTTATATTCATGAAATGTGATTATAAGATCTTTTAATATACACAAAACTGACAAATACGAAAATGGGCATGTTTAGAAGTTTCTTAAGCTATTTAAAGGATTTTATTTGAAAGTAAATCTGAAGCGTACTGTACGAAAAAAATAAAATAAATCAAAAAAGCTATCCATTATCTTCCTTTTAAAAAAGTATGTTTGCCTCCTCACCACGTTACCTTTTGACTTATAATTGTACATCACGTTTCACAGATTCGTTTAGTTGGAAACAACAGACATAAATCGTATTGTCACCACTTAAAAATATTTCATTTGTTACAAATTATTTCCTTAAATTACATTGCTTGAACATTTTAAAATATTTTAAATCTATATTTAAAATGAAATGGATTAAACTTTTCTGTTTGGTTCAGATAAAATTAATTTGAGTTTATACTATTATTTGTTACAGTTTTATTTACAAACAATATTTACAAAAATGATGTCAGGCGCCACGCGTCTCACAATAAATAAGCACATATATTACTCATATATCTTCATAGATAGACATTCTGAATATCAAAAGTGAAATCTACATGCATTAATATTTTCAGCCCCTCAGGACTACACACAAACTCTAAGGCGTAGGCCGGGTTTCCTGAGGAGGTCATCCCTGTCATCCCTGCATTAATATTTTATGATATTTATTTTTCAAATTAAAATGTCCTTTGCAAAAATATGATAGTAAAACTAGTAAAAAAAAATTATATTTGATTTTTTAGATTTCAAGATGAGATATTGTATGTTTCCCGTTTATAGAAATGTCGCTTTAAAAAAAAATAAACTATGAATGCTAACAATGCATGATAAATTAGCAAAAATGTAAAAGAAAAAAAAAATATGTAAAAATATATTCATTTTGGTGTTTATTTTTCGCTCCTTTCATGTGTTACGTCTCTAATCGGTAGATAAAATGGTGTAACACATCCCTAGTTACAAACGTCTATCATTTTTTGTTACCGATATTTCTGAATAGTTCGCATATCATATCTTCGCATAGTATATCTTCGCTTTATTTAATCCCAGATATTTCCGATAAAATAAGGGGAAAACTATAATTCTTAAATAGTTTGACAAAATCGTTGAAGTTGGCAGCTGTGGAAACATCTCATAATACATCATTTTACATTAAAAAGGACAATTTTTGTTCAAGAACTTCGAGTATATAATTCTGTGTAAATGACTCAAAAATGGAAGGACATTTTGAGTTCTTTGAGAAAATATTTGAATCAGATTAAATTTAAAAAATACATTTATTCAATTAAAGGTAAAGTTAGAAGTGGGTTAATTTTTATTAAATATTGATTTTATTGTACGGTCAGGAACTGTTACTTCCTGTAAGTGAAATAATTTAGCAATAACTAAACACGAAACTAAATTACCTTAAATCTAGTACTCTTTCATATGATTACAAAATCTTCTGCTTACAGATAATGCTTTAAAAATGACTATAATCTCATACCTTCTCAGTCTTTTTCAAATGAGTTACGCAATTTAAGTTTTTTTCTTTTATATTTCTAATACTCTAATTGTATAAAATCATTAAATTATCTTCCTTTTTGACGTCAAAGTTATCTTTAAATTTGCAAATAAAAGTAAATTTTCTTCGTTTAATACTTTCTACATAGCGAGACATGTGTTGTGTATATTAAATAAAGATCACCAAATGCATATTCCAATCAAGAATATTAGTTGATTGTAATGTCTTTTATTGCTGAACATATGCTCTACAACTTTGTTTTCTCCAAGATCAGAATTCTATCTTTTCACATATTTTTCTCACATATGTGTCTCCTTGATATACTTTTGGATTTTCAAAATGCTAACAATATTTTTAATGATCTTTATCTAATGCTTATATATATGGAGGGCAGTAGTTTTATATATATACAGTGTGTTCCAAAATGTTTACCTTGAATTCATAATGTTCTTATACTTTAGTGATTGCACCGATTTTAATTTTTCTTTTGCAAATGCGTTGAACCAATCGCGAGGTTATTCTGTCTGTGCGATATTAATATACAGGTTCGTCACTAGGGGCACTGCTGTTGCTTAATCAGAAAACATGGCTTCTACACAAGAAAAGACACAGAGTGTTGTGTGGCTGACTGAGACGAAATCACACAAAACGGTGGAATGGAAGTACTCGATGTGGAAAACAACCATCAGATGTAAAGTTGATACAATTTTCGATGCAAAAGCTTTTAGTAAAAGGCACAGTCGAAAATGGTCGAAGTGCTGGGCGAACATCGACGCCTGCAGAGACTGTTGAAACCATTCGCGTAGAATTTCAGGAACAACGATATCACAACAAAACCACACGCTGAATATAAGGTCCAGTTACCGAAGAGCACATTTCAAAGGATACTACGAAAGGGGTTAAAATTACATGAGTACAATGTGCAAGTATGTTCAGAAAATGAAACCACATGACTATGATGAACGCGGGCAGATTGCTAACAGCATGTTTAAGAAGTTAGGTGCCAATGCCGATTTTCTGCAGAGGATAGTGTTTTCCGACGCAGAAACATTTCACATCAGTAGTTATGGTTATGTCAATCAACATAACGCGCAAATTTGGAGCTCCGAAAAGCCACAAACCGCGAAAAAACAGATTCGCGAGAGTCCCAAGATGAATGGGGCGGTGTGCATTACGCCATGACATTGATATTAGACCTCTCTTTTTTTCTTAAAAAAGTGGGAATGCTAATGTTTATGCAGTTACCCTTGAAAATTATGCAATACCCTATTTGCAGGACATGCTGCTCCACGTGTATGTTCAACAAGATGTCGCACCTCCTCACTCGGCAACGTTTGTACGAGAGACGCTAAAACGTCACTTTCCAAATTGGTGGATTGATCACGACTGTCCAATCCCTTGGCCACCGCGATTACCAGACATTACACAACTGGACTTCTTTCCTTAAGGATGCGTTAAAGGTCAGATATATGCGACATATGTTCTAAACCTGCAATGTTTGCGAGAAAGATCAGATCAGTCTTGCTTTTCAGAGTGTGACTCACCACATGCTACAAAATATGTGACAAGAGATATACTACAGGTTGCAAACTTTGCTTTTGACTCGCTCGGACTCATATCGAGTGTCTTAAATAATGCTTGATTAACTTTTGTGAGTCTGTGCGAAATATGATGTTTATAAATAAAATATAAAATATAATTATTCGCAATTTAAATCAGTGTAATCTTTTTGGGACATATGTGTATATATATATATATTCTCTTTCATTTTTACTTTTTCTTAAAATTTCTTTAAATGATAAAAAAGCTGTTTTTATCATACTGTAATTAAATTAATTAAGTCTTAATACAAAATTCCTTATTATGTTTTGCACATTTTACTTCCACAATCCTCACATACAATTTTATATAATAGATTCAAATATAAGTTCGTTTTACATGTTAAAAATATACTTAGGAAATGCTAAATTAATGCATTTATTATAAATTTGCAGGAACGAAATGCTGGTTCTGTCAACTGAACATTCAAACATAACATTGTATTACATTATTAGAATCGTAATTCACCAAATCTTTTATATTATTAGGGTGATTTAGGACTAAATTATAACAAGCTATATTATCAGAGATATATAAATCTGTTTTTGATTTCGGAAATAGTCTGATGTAGACAGGTAATGCGGAATTAAAGAGTGTAAGTTATCACCACTGCTGTAAATTCTAAAGGTGAATTGTCATTTGGACTGCTTCCAAATTATTTGTACGAGAACGGAAATTTATCAGTGAGCGCAGTAAAATCCACATGTGTATTCCCAAAGGACATGGGATATACTGAATAAACCATATGTTAATTACTTGAATTCTGTTTATTAAAGAAATATTGTTATAAATTTCCATCAAAGGGACTTTAATTACTTTTATGGTAATCGAAATTATGCTACCACTTAAATGGAAAATCTATTAAGAAATTTAAACATTCATTGAATTCGTTTCTTTTTACCATTACGTATATCTGAAACAACGAAAAACGTTTTCTTTTTAAGCGTAAACACGTTAATAAATGTTTTGCCATTTAAATGTTAACGTATTTTTTAGCAACCTTGCATGTCCAATACAAATTAGGGAAATGTTTGAACATATAAAGTAAATTTACATGTAAACAACCAAGCAAATGTACACGTAAAAATAAATACAAAAATTGTAGCTCTACACTGTTAAAAATTTGCAGCAAACTGTCCAGTCATTTGACCGTTTTTATAGAAAACGGTCACATAACCGTAATTTAACTCTATTCTGACCATAATATAGGGAATAATATGCTCAGAATAGACTTAAATTACGGTTATGTAACCGTTTTCTATAAAAACGGTCAAATGACTGGACAGTTTGCTGCAAATTTTTAACAGTGTACAGTTGCATGCAGAGAGCCGTAAGAACATAATGATACAGACAAACTTTGCCAGGAACATGTCTGTGTGCCAATTTTGCCACAATGACACATATGATCTGTAATCTCGTCAATAGGGTAACATTAATTAGAATTTAATTTTTGTTTCAGATTTTTTTGCGTGTCCAGTTGCAACTCGGTAGCTGATTTTTATATTATTTATTTATTATTTATTGAACTATTATATATTACAGGATTTGTTTTATTTTTAGAATAATGGGGTAATATTTGCGTTTAATTGGGTGTATTATGAATGTATTTCCAATATACGCTAAATACCAACACAACATTGGAAATATTTCGAATGAAACATCAATCATCATCAATGAAACTTCATCATTCTTAAAATAAAGCATATATATGTACAACAAAAGGCAGTTCATTTTAATAGTTCCAATGCAATTCCGATAATGCACAAACGTTGTTGAGATTTTGAAATTATTTACAATCTAACGGTAATATGGCACAAATATTGGCTTTTAATTGACCGCGTTTACAATGAAACGTCATTACTGTCCAAAAATCGGCTTTACATGTGAAATATTTCCAATTTAAACAAATATTGCACATATATTCGGATTTGCATTGAAATGAAACGCCAGCATTAGTTTTTGGCCTTAATCTTGTTAAGTCATGGATTTTTTTTTTTTTTTTTTTTTAATATTGCTAAATACTCTAATTTTGCGGATATATTTCATGGTGGTTTGCTACTAATGTTGCATGACAATTGAAAAAATTCTATGAAATAAAATTACATACGCATTCTGACGTAATTTCAATGATTCAGAGTTTACTATTTCAGTTTCCGAAAAATTACTTTCTTTGTTAATAGTCTACATCAGTCACGTAAAAAAACGCCCAAGCTAATGTTAAGACTATGGGAAGGTTCTAGCGCGATTTCTCGCTCGCATTTTAATATTTTTAAATAGGATATAGCTGAGGTCAATCTCCAACGTTGTTAGGTTTTACTTTTTCGATTTTGGTTCCAGTTATTTTATATAAGGGTACTTTCAGATCCGGTTCTAACCGGTTCCAAACTTGAAAATGCCCATTTAAAAAAAACTGCAACAAAAATCGAAAAAGTAAAAACTAACAACGTTATAGACGTCAGCTATCCTGTGCAAAAAAAGCATTTAAAAATATTAAAATGCTAGCGAGAAATCGCGTTAGAACCTTCCCGTTGACTTAACAAGCATGAGCGTTACTTCCCTTGACTAGTGCAGGCTCTTAAGTTAACTAAAAGGAAAACAAATCATTTATCTAAATAGAGTTATTTTGTAAAAGAGTAAAAAATATGTTTCGCTGTACTTATATTTACTAATTTTTTTTTAATGATTTTTCTCTCACTTTTAATGGAACTTATATTTTATTGCAAATTTACGAAACTAATACATATTTCACTATAAATTGGAAGATTTCATTCCTATTTAATTTAGAAAATTATAAATTAAATGTGAAAATTCAGTCAAATAATGAAATACGTATATTTCTTTTTAATTTAACAATATTATTTCACTGTACTATTAAAATATGTGCAGCGCTAAAATTTTTTTTTTCGCAAATCATGGTGCAAAAGCAATATTATTTCGAATCGAATTGGCATAAAATCTAATATTAACCCTTGAGTAGTCGCGCCGGATATGACATACCCAGGTTTCGTAGGGTGTTTAGAATTGTCACCACTATTTTACCAAAAGTAACATTCAACTTACTTTATCACATAATTTTTAAAAATTGTCTCCTACTAAATAAGGTGACGAGTATTATTTGTATTTATTAGTGACAAAGTAAAAGCCATTCATATCCTAGGTATGCGTGATTTCTCCCGGGTCAAACGGTGTGCACCAATAAAACTCTAGGTTGTGTACAAAATGCATATTATAACAATTGAATTTTCAGTGTGAGAAACACAACTTTGGCAACTTGTTTTCATTTCACGTTTAAATTTATACCCAGATACCAAATTTCACGACATTATTAGAAAAGGTTTGGCATTAAAATTATTCTAAATTTTGACTCTCTCACTAAAATTACATTTATGCATTTTTATTTATTTTACAATGATGAATATATTATCATGCTGATATTTTAATCGGACATATTTCAGAAAATGAGTATGTTTTTAGTACTTTAGATTTGTAATTTCGATAAATTTATTGTATTTATGATGGTTTATGAAATTAATATTGAATATATACAGGTGTCCCAAAAGTCCTTCACACATTTTTAAAATTCAATAAAAGGTTAAGAAATTGGGTTATGGGAGTCAGGTTTGGACTAAAATGCTTCTTATGATCTGAAATGTTATTTAAGCAGAAAAAAAAGTCCTTCCGGCCTGTACCGGGAGGAAAAGGTAGCTTTCCTACATCTTAGTTTTAAAATTATAGCTAACGTTACACGAAAACAGCAAGTTAAAATGCAAAGTAAACGTTTACAAAAGATTCTTTAATACTGAATTTGAATAAGAAATTCGCCAAATTATTGAGCAATAGCCAAATTGGCTTCATTTATGAAGACTTATTTTGGTCGCCAAATTCGGCGATATTTCGCCAAATGTCGCCAAGTTTGGCGAGAATTTGGCGCTAACGGATATGAATAGTTTTATGCATATGATTGGGAAAATGATTACAACAATGAAAATTTTTGTAATGTGCTGTCATATTTCAAAATGTCAGCCACCCTAGAATTTCAAACTGCTCTATCTCAGCCATTTTTTAAGATAGAGCTAAACCAAAAAATGCTCTGGAATCCTCGTATCAAGGCCTAACATTTACTTAAAAAATAAATTTGAATTTTTAACTTTTTTGTATATTTATTTTAGTTTTAAATTTTTAAATGGCCGCCATCTTGAAACAAAATGGCGGACCAAGCTGGCCAACGAACTCGGTCGAGACATTGGTGAGCTTAATACACACAATTAGTTTCATCAAAATTGATTTATAAATACGGGTGTTATCGTATGACATAGGTCAGATATATATATATATATGGATATATATATATATATATAGGGAGATATATATATATATATATATATATATATATATATATATATATATATATATATATATATATATATATATATATATATATATATATATATATAATCAACATTTGAACGGAGGGTGGTTTTGGGGTCTGGGGGTCATGATCGGTGAAAATATATCGAAATTTTTCGGAACTGCTTTCCTCCGAACGGCTGCAATAGGTAGCTTTATACTTTTAGGTAGCTTTCAATACAAAAAAGTATAAAGCTACCTATTGCAGCCGTTCGGAAGAAAGCAGGTCCGGAAAATTTCGATATATTTTCACCGATCATGACCCCCAGACCCCAAAACCACCCTCCGTTCAAATGTTGATTTATATATATATATATATATATATATATATCTCCATATATATATATATATATATATATATCTGACCTATGTCATACGATAACGCTCGTATTTATGAATCAATTTTGATGGAACTAATTGTGTGTATTAAGCTCACCAATGTCTCGACCGAGTTCGTTGGACAGCTTGGTCCGCCATTTTGTTTCAAGATGGCGGCCAATTAAAAATTTAAAACTAAAATAAATATACAAAAAAGTTAAAAATTCAAATTTATTTTTTAATTCAGTGTTAGGCATTGAAACGAGGATTCCAGAGCATTTTTTGTTTTACCTCTATCTTAAAAAACGGCTGAGACAGAGCAGTTTGAAATTCTAGGGTGGCTGACATTTTGAAACAAGACAGCACATTACAAAAATTTTCATTGTTGTAATAATTTTCCCAATCAAACGCATAAAACTATATATTCATATCCGTTAGCGCCAAATTCTCGCCAAACTTGGCGACATTTGGCGAAATATCGCCAAATTTGGCGACCAAAATAAGTTTTCATAAATGAAGCCAATTTGGCTATTGCTCAATAATTTGGCGAATTTCTTATTCAAATTCAGTATTAACGAATCTTTTGTAAACGTTTTATTTGCATTTTAAGTTGCTGTTTTCGTGTAACATTAGCTAAAATTTTAAAACGAAGATATAGGAAAGCTACCTTTTCCTCCCGGTACAGGCCGGAAGGACTTTTTTGTATTGAAAGCTACCTAAAAGTATAAAGCTACCTATTGCAGCCGTTCGGAGGAAAGCAGTTCCGAAAAATTTCGATATATTTTCACCGATCATGACCCCCAGACCCCAAAACCACCCTCCGTTCAAATGTTGATTTATATATATAGATATATCCATATATATATATATATATATATATATATATATATATATATATCTGACCTATGTCATACGATAACGCTCGTATTTATAAATCAATTTTGATTAAACTAATTGTGTGTATTAAGGTTACCAAGATGGCGGCCATTTAAAAATTTAAAACTAAAATAAATATACAAAAAAATTAAAAATTAAAATTTATTTTTTAATTACGTGTTAGGCCTTGATTCAAGGATTCCAGAGCATTTTTTGGTTTACCTCTATCTCAAAAAATGGCTGAGATAGAGCAGTTTGAAATTCTAGGGTGGCTGACATTTTGAAACAAAACAGCACATTAACGCGATTACTCGCAAATTATTTTCTTTCATTGTTGTAATAATTTTACCAATCATACGCATAAAACTATATATTCATATCCGTTAGCGCCAAAATTGGCGACATTTGGCGAAATATCGCCAAATTTGGCAACCAAAATAAGTCTTCATATATGAAGCCAATTTGGCTATTGCTCAATAATTTGGCGAATTTCTTATTCAAATTCAGTATTAACGAATCTTTTGTAAACGTTTCTTTTCATTTTAACTTGCTGTTTTCGTGTAACATTAGCTAAAATTTTAAAACGAAGATATGGGAAAGCTACCTTTTCCTCCCGGTACAGGCCGGAAGGACTTTTTTGTATTGAAAGCTACCTAATAAAGTTCTAAACATTACTAACAGCTGCTGGAAAGTTTTCGAAATATTAGATTTTTTTGAAACTGTTATTTATTCTGTAATTAAATGAATTACGTCACTTTTCAACTACTACATTATTCTCTAGACAGTATTATGACGGATTTTGAAGAATAACTAAAAACGTACGCGAATAAATATAATAAAACTTTGTATATACGAATAGAAAACATCCAAGAATCCAGTACAGTAGACTGCAATGGATTATAAATTACATATACAGGGTTTTCCAAAAGTCCTTGACAACTTTTTTAATTTAATAAAAGCAGTTGGCTTACAAGAGTGCGGTTTGGACGGAACTGCTTCTTATGATCTGAAATTTTGTTTAAGCAAATAAAAAAAAATAATTCAAAAAATTTCTCATAGAGGGCGCTGTTTTGGAAAATTATTGAATAGGTAGAATATATTTATACATGATAATGGCGAAAGACGCACAATGCGTATGAACAGTTTTTGTCCAAACTATGGCAACCCACACTTCAAAAGTTAATTTTTTTCGTCTATCCATTCCCACCCATTTAATTGAACTTAGGAGGGCGAGTTTTGTTAAGTTCTCGAATGTGGGTTACTGTACTATGGACAAATTTTTTTCATACGCATTGCGCGTCTTTCGTCATTGTTATGTATAAAGGCATTCTACCTATTCAATAATTTTCCAGAAGCAGCGCCATCTATGAGAAATTTGTAGAAATATTTTTTTATTCGATTAAACAAAATTTCAGATCATAGGAAGCATTTTCGTCGAAACCGTACTCTTGTACGCCAATTGCTTGATCTTTTATTGAATTTTAAAATGTGTCAAGTGCTTTTGGAACACCGTCTCTATATATGATTTATTATCCATTGCAATCTAGTACACTTGATACGTGGATGCTTTCTATTCGCATATACAGTATTTCATCATATTTTTCCGCGAACGTTTTCAATTATTCTTCAAAATCTGTCATAATACTGTCTAGAGGATAATGTAAGAGTTGAAAAAGTGATGTAATTCATCGCGCGTAATTTATGTAATTACAGTTTTGTCAATCTGCAAGTTTAACTGCATTTCTCTTTTATCAGGCAAACAGAAACCATTAAATAAAAAGTCTGCTGCACTTGACTGTAATTGTAATGATACTTATACTGTAATATTATGATTATATAAAATATAGAAATTTTATTATTATGAATACTTTATGAAGTAGGATATATATTTTGGGGAAGAATCCCTAGAGTAAATTAGTTATAAAACAGTTAATAACTATGTAACTAATTGTAGGAATGATATGAAAATAACATGATATTTTATGTTTAAGTTAATTGAAAATTTAAAAAAAATATATTTTTTTTATACAAAATTTGGGGGTTCGATTGAAAAATTTAAACTTTGTATTTATTTCTACTCTTTGTGTCCCTAACTATGAGTTAAGGAAATTTCCCCTGCCAAAGCTATCTTTCTTAATTTTTAAAAATGTGTTAGAAGGTATTTGTAATGGGTAAATATATTTTACAAAATATATCGTCTATTAAAATTACTCCAAACTGTTATTTATAGCGTTTTCTTTAGAGTATTTTCCACCCTATCTAAATAATTTCTGTAAAATATTGTATTCAGCATTTTATAGAGTTAGAAAATATATAAATAAGATTTCCTTATATAAAATATAGATAAACTACATGTTTTAAAACGTCATGTTCCCCTTGAAATTTAAATGAAATATATAATAATATTCATTTTACTAAACTATTCATTTTACTAAACTATTCATTTTACTAAACTATTCATTTTACTAAACTATTCATTTTACTACGCATCAATTATCAGAGAATCCTTAGAAAATTTAACTCAAGGAAATAACACATACAATGATATGCTCTCATACAATATATCCAGGATCTGGTATAGTGCCCTAAATATCTCTGGCAATTTTGGAATTTAACTATAATATCCCCTCCTTTGAAATATCTCTCTCTTTGTCTCTGGCTATTTAACCGACGAATATTCACGACTTTTCACACTTTCCGAGATTCCCCTGATGATGACTGTTTAGAGCAATTAAAAGTGCTTGGGTTTTAACATCTGTTTAACATCTTTTGACGAGTTTTTACGTTTAAAAACTTTTTTTTTAATATTTGCACCTTTTTTAGTATAATAAATATTATTATATATTTCATATAAAATGTCCTTATAAAAATAAGAGGTTATTTTGGGGTAGTAAAATTTTTACTTCAAGAGTTTCATCCGACGATCTGATCAGTTATAATTGGCAGAGAAATTACCCATTTAAAAATATTTTTGCTTTGCACGACGAAAAGTGCTTTTGGATCATGATACATTAAAATATAACTTATCCTAAATTGTGTTATTGCCAATTGATGTGTTAAATGAATTTTATAAAAATTCTTTTGAATTGTACTTGAAAGCACCGTTGGTCCATAAAGGATCAATACAGATAAATCGTCCTAAAAATGAAAACATCAAATAAACTACACGTTTATCTCTATCATTTTTCTAATATAATTCTTGCGTAATTAGTGGAGGATATTAAATTCCCCCTACCCATGACCTTACATCGGAAATATATGATATTTAAATGACACTACACAGGATGTGAATTACGTCGTAATTTACTAAACAACGTAAACCAACAGAGTGAAAAATGTATCCGGACCGGGGATCGAACCCAGATACCTTGGTATAGCGCACCAAGTGCTTTACCAATTAAGCACTTGGTGTGCTATACCAAGGTATCGGGGTTCGACCCTCGGTCTGGACATACTTTTCACTCAGTTGGTTGTAATTCACATCCTTTGTAGTGTCATTTAAAGATTTAATGCGTAGTTTCAGTCCTGCTGAAGATTTAATTGAAAATTTAGATATATGATTTTTATTGGAAATTACTAAGTATAAATATGGAGCTTTTAATTTTGTCATCCTCATTATACGATATTCACATTTCTGTGATACATTTCTATTAAATAAAGAAAACATATTTGTTAAAAATAGAATGCGTATCACTAATCAAAAACATTTTCATGTACAAACAAACAGATAAAAATATGATTATTATTGAAATTTAAACACATAACGAATGCCTATTTCATTTGTAGATCTTACAATTATTTTATCTCACACTGCAGAAAGGTGCACAGTTGGAATGTGCAAATCAAATTCAAAAATTTTAAAACTAAATCAGAAGATTTTTATTCCTCTTTTTTCTTTATTTTACTTTGCAAGTTTCATGCATACTTTTCTAATGAGGGAAAAAATATTTACTATAAAAAATAGCAATAACGCATCAGCAGCATTTCTTTTTTTCCATCTCAGCTATTTTAATTAAAATTCTTTCTACTCTAAATTTCGAGAAAAGAAATTTTGAAAAGAATTTCAGAAAAAAATTACTTATCATTTTGATTAAAAGTATAAAACTTCTTACAATTCGTTTTATATTGGTAATAAAACTTCGTATAAGAAAACGCTGTACTAGCAATGGCCACTTTTAAACTAAATAGTCTTTAAGAGCTACGTGTAGATTCGCGTCCTCGTGGGTATGCACGTACAACGTGCAACTACACCAATCCGTTAGAGAGTGATGTGATTTCAAATCAAAAAATACGATCGCTCAGACTTCATATCGTGATTTCTTGGCGCTAGGAATTAAGTAAAAGAGTTATTTTTGTGTGTGCCTCCTTTTACGCATTTGTTTGTACTTTTGGTTTTAATATGACTTTGTCAAAAGAATTTATTTATGTTGTTTATTTTAAACACTTTCTAACTTATTGGAAAAATGTCTATAAATTCTGTTAGTGTATCTATCTGTCTGTACGTGCTCTAACGCACGTAAATATACTCGCATTGTCATGCAATCGATTTATGTTATTGAAGTGTAGTATAGAATGTTCGGTATTGAAAATAAAGTGCGTAGTATGTATTGTTCGTTTACAGGGACACACAAAATATTTCCAATATATTACGGTCTATGGGGAAAATCGTTTACTGTATTGCTTAATAATGATACAATATTTCAAACATATTGAAACTAATATCTATCACTGAGGTGCACTACAAGATGTTTTCTATAAAAAATGGTGTGCATAGTATTCATCGTTTATTTACAGGAACACACAAAAGAATTCGTTTTCAGTACTGCCTATTAGCAATAATTGCTGAAAGTGCGTTTTTACTTGTGGCACGAGTTTTGAAATTTAGCTAAATTTTTGCATATTTCTTGGTGTGATTAATTTGTAATTGTAATATACAGGGCATCACAAAAGATCTCGAGGACATTTCCGTTTATTGACGAAATTGCTGAAGATGGATTTTCAACTTTGCTTATGCTTTTCAAAACTGAACAAAATTTTAGAATACTACGTAGTAAATATACAAAACTATAGCTCTTATGCAAGGCTGCACAATTTAATTTGGATATTTTTAGGATTATTGATGATAATTCCTGCAATTGGGGTTTGAATTGTGTTGTGCGTTTTCCAAATTGTTTCCTAAGACATTATCTTTCGTCGTATTAAACGGGGTAGTTTTTTACAGTATTCTGAATAATTTGGAAAGTGATCATAATCTATGCTTGACATATGATTGTTCGTTCTTGTTTAATATTGCATCGCATTGATGTTTTTCTTACGCGTGTCCACAACTAGTACAACAACACCTCACCATTACCATTAGTGGACTGGACAGCAATGTCAAAAGCAAAAATCCTGATTACAAAGAGCGACAATGGGAACATTGCGTGATACATAACATGTAACAGGATGAATAGAACCAATTTTATAGATAACGGACAAGGCCACAAATGATGTAAAGCATTTTTTGAAATAATTCAACAAAATTGCCTCAAATAAATCAGAATTAGAATTTAACAGCAACCGAAGCTTTATGAATGAAGAAAAGCTGTTAAATTTTTTCAACGTGATCCAGAACTATCAGGAAAATTGCGTTTAATCGTTACTTGAAGATTCAAGCAGAATGTTTTACGCTGACGAAGCAGAATTTTATCTATATTTCAAAAAAAAAATTTATTCTTTTCGAATTGTAATCTTATTTACTGACAGTAAAATAAGAAGAATATTACTATTTGGATATAGTACGAGGGAAAGTCATTAAGTAAGTCACAAAAAATAATTAAATAATAACTTACAATGGTACTCACTTCAAAATTACTTTTATTTCTCAACATAATTTTCACCAATATTTATGCACTTATATCACCGTTTTATCACTTCCCCAACTCCAGCTGCATCAAATTCTTTGGATTGCTGTCTCAGCCACATTAAGACTTAAAGTTGAACACAGGAGACAATTCAAAAGTTTGGTTGGCAACTTCTTCAACATCCACCATACAGGTTCGACTTAGCCTCAAGCGATTTTCATCTGTTTAGTCCACTAAAAAACCATCTTGGAAGCAAGGTGATGTTCACAGATTATGAAAAGTTTCAAATTTAAGTCCTAATGTGGCTGAGACAGCAACCCAAAGAATGTTATGCAACTGGTGTTGGGGCACTGATAAAACGGTGATATAAGCGCATAAATATTGGTGGAGAATATGTTGAGAAATAAAAAAATCTTTGAAGTGAATATAATTGTAAGTTATTATTTACTTATCTTTTGTGACTTACTTAATGACTTTCCCTCGTAGTAGCCAAATTCAAAAGACGATTCGAATACTGAGAAAAATTCTCATTCGATAGCCGCCACTTTTTGAGTTTGCGTGTAGTCTTAGCATTAAAGTGGGCTGTGACTAGACTAGGCCTTTATAAGGTTAGTACAGAAAAGTTACTGCAAAGGTTAATACAAAATTACATTTATGCGTTAAGATAGAATTACAAGACATTTCTGTTATTAAAGCACTGTTATTGATATGCGGTATGCTACAAATTATTAAACATTTTAGAGACTCTTTTTTTTCCTGCTTTGGATGCATGTTTGTTACTTTTTCATTTTAATTATTTATTAACGTAAAAACAAATACAGTTTTGTTTATAATGTATATGTATACAGCCATTTAATCTTCTAAATCATTTAAAGCGTACAAACACGTTTTCAGAAAAGTATTAACTGGAACAGAGAGATATTCACTACTGTATTTACCGTGTTCACTTCTGGCGCAATTCACATCTGGCAAAGAAACGTAATAGTCGCAGAAGAATGTTAAAAACAGAAATTTTTGCAGCAATGTCGTGACAAGAAAATAGTTAATTAAGATACCAAACTTCCTGTGTTGTTTCAATCACAAAAACGAAGAACGGTATACTAAAAATAGGCGAAATATGTTCTTACATTGTCTGATACTGGTACAGTTACCTTAATTTTAAGTACATTTCAATAAAGAAATTTAATTTCATATTTATTCGTAATAATCATTTAATTTTTGTAACATATGCTTATTGTCACAGTGACCAATTGCAACAATCAATGTACACATTTCCACTGGTGATAATAACGTGTAAAATGAGACAGTGCGATCTTAGCTAAAAGTTGACATTCCCCCTTTTGTGTGATAGGGTGCAAAGGACTCAAAATCGCGATTTTTTATTTTACAGTAGATACACAAAGTGATAGTCACTGATAATGTGAAGATTAAAAGATATTACATTTTGGTCACAGTTGTGATAATTTGTGATGTCACAGAGCTATTTTATAGATTGACTGTTTCATTAGTTGCATTTTGTCGATCATTTGAAGAAAAACCGTCAAAACATGTAATTTTTATTAATGGAATTTTCAGAGTTTTGTCTCAATTTTCTAAAACACGTTTTTCCAATAGAAACTCCATAATGTATAAACTTACATATTACAAATAAATACTTTCAAAAGGAAAGGTAATTCTTAAAGGCTTTTCATTTTAACTTTCATATCAATTTTAAGAATACATTTTGATATAATGTCTTAATTTATTACATAATCAAACTGACGTTTCATTTGCAGTCTGCTCTTTTTTTTTGCGTCCGAATAAATGTGAATGAATTCTTTTAAAATTATTAGAAATAAAAGTGGTAATTATTAATATATTTGCTTTCCTTTGTGTATAGTTTTAGTATTATTTAAACATTAAAATAAAAATAAAAAATGTTTACAAACATGCGGATGTTGATATATGAGAATCATATAGTTATAACAACGGAAAGTATTTTTTAAAGTAACATTCTGAAATTTTTTAAAAATTTATTATAGTTAAAAATTTGAATATTTACAGTATTTAGGTTGTGTAATAACTACTAGGAATGAAAGAAAAATTATACTCGACATTTTATTTTAAACGGTCTATTTCATTCAAATTACTTCTTTGTACATTCAGATTTTAATTACTTCCGATGAAATATAAGACCATTCTTTGTTATCTTCATTTTAAAAATACTTTTGAAAGAAGAAAATTTAGCCATAGAATAATTAGAAATTATAGCACATTCAAATGTGCTATTGTGAAGTAGGAAATAACTTTTTAAAGTGAAAGAAGCGAAGAAAATCAGTGGAATTGATTCACGCATCGATTATCTATAAATATTTCCAATCATTAGACATATAAATAGAAAAAATCTTTTAAAACAAATAAAATCTAAAAAACGTTTAACTGAAATCTAAATGGATTTAAAAATTGAAAGAGACCTCTAAATTTTTGAATAGTTACTGAATAATTATTTTATAAATTACAAATATTTGAATCTTGATTAATATTATGTCTGATTTTTGTTAAAACATATAATGCATTTTCTAGTTCTAATTAATTTATAGGGTAACTTGGGGTGAGATGAAGTATTGGACAAGATGCCGTATCACTTGGTTTTCCTATGCACAGGCGCTGTTGGGAAACGCCAATCAGTGGTGTGGAAGAGGTTTCCCAACTGACGCTTTAATTCTAGTTTGCGTTGTTTTATTTAGGCTTTAAATAGTGCTTTTCTATTGCTATTTCGTCTTAAAACCTTTGATAAGTGTCCAAAATAATTTGCGCTCTTTCTTTATATAGTTCCTAAGTAGTTGGCCATCTTACCCCGAGACCCCGAGATTGGGGTAAGATGCCGAAATGCAAGCATTTACAAAAGCAAAATTTTTTACGCTTTCTATGACATTTGTAAAATTAAATACATTTTTAAATCATACATACATACATGTATCAATTTTAACAATAAATTAATGAATAAGAAATAAAAACAACAGTCGATTTTATAAAAAAATAAATCAAAAACTACGGCATCTTCACTTAATTACCCTATACTATGCACTATTATTTAAAAGTATTTCCATATTTCTGTAGTAGGAAGCATATTTTACATTTCCATATTTATCAAGTTTGTACTTAAAGTTATTTTATAAAGAGATACAAAAATGTCTGTTAAAATAACGAGGATTTTTTAAAATTAAAAATACTTAATTTAGTAAAAAAATCAAACAATAATAATTGCACATTATTATTTTTCATTAAATCATGCTGATTGATAAATGTATTATTAAATTGATGTTTTTCCAACTGAGTGAAAATATGCCCTGCCTGGCAAACGAACCCAAGACCTCCGGCTTAAATTGCAGCGCCCTGCCGATAGAGCTACCTGGGAATACAACCGGAAGACATAATTCACTCAGGCCTGTGTCTGAGGGCATATTTCTATTTAATTAGAAATATGTCTATTCGTATTATACATTTGTGCGTTCTGAAATTACGCCTTCATAAATAACGGGTCTATCAGGTGTAATGATTGGAAAAAAAGTTTTATAGATTGTGGTAGGTGTGAGCGAGATAAATCATATGCCATGCATGTGATCTTCAAATTGGGCAACTGTGGACGGCTGAGCACGTAAGAGACCGGCTACTTTAAGTTTGTTGCCTTAACCAAAAGACTTACCGCTACGGTAGCAAGAAAAGGTGTCTGAAATCATAGCGCTTTGAAGCCAACATTTCATATAGCATACAACATGATAGCATGATGTATAAAGAGTAGGACCAAAACACCATACGATGATACTGCATGCCATAAGCGATGTCTAGAGACATTTTAATGGTCAAACATGATTTTAGCACAACAAGAATATTTTTTATCCTGTAGATATTCTTTTATTATACAAAATCTTTTCTGGCGTGTGTCTGTATTACAACAACCATTAGGAATTGCGGAAGGCTGCGCAATGTTAGAGCGGCGTCTTTAAGTTTGTTGCTTTAACCAAAAAACTTACCGCTACGGTAAGTACCTACGGTCAGACCTGCAAAAAAAGGTCTGAAATCACAACGATTTGAAGCCAACTTTTCATATGGCATACAACATGATCGCATGGTGTATAAAAAGTAGGACCAAAACACCATACGATGATATTGCATGCCTTAAGCGATGTCTAACGACTTTTTAAAGATCAAACAGGATTTTAGCACAACAAGAATATTTTTTATCCTGTAGAGATTCTTTTATTATAGAAAATCATTTCTGGCGTGTGTCTGTATTACATTAACCATTAGGAAATGATTTGATGAAAGTTGTTTTATTTGTAATGTAATAAGGTTACTTAATTACCGAATTCACTCCATTATTCCACCTTTGTATATCATGTACAAAAGACGGATACCTGCATTGCACTAAAGTGTTTATGTAACCTTACAGTAAAACTTCAAATAATCTCAAGTTTGAGGAGAGAAGCGGTTATTTATTTTCAGTTTTTTCATAAACAACTTCGATTATGAGCATAAGTAGCACTTCTAGCATATTGCAGCGAGCTGCGTTTTTGATGGAATAGACAAAGATGGCATTAATATGTAATGTATTGATCCATGTTTAAATTAACGGAAATGTTAAGCGTTTTGAAACTGAAGTTGCTTGTGTTTCTGAACAGCTAGAACAATAACTGATGTGTTGTGACTGAATGTCGTACTTTCGGCGCAAATTAACTAATTTTGATTCACGGACGCTTTCGAGTGGAAAGCGAAAATGTCCTTATAATGACTAATGTTGGAAATATATTATTTTTTTTACCACAAAAGAAACGCTCTCTGGTAATTTTGTTTTAACAATATCATTAAAATATATAAAATTCTTAACTTTAATGAATTGTTTTATTATTTTACAAACCTATGTATTCTCTAAAACATTAATACTAAAACATAAACAAAAATATTATTACACAAGTATCATATGTTGGTTAAATATAGGCTCTTAAAAATTTACATTTTGTATATTGTAACTTCTATTAAAAATATAGCATAATATTCTTCTACAAATTTGTATATGAGGACTTAATTAAATTTTGATTCTCGTATAAAACCATTAAAACCATAAAGGTTTTCTAAACATCCAATTTTTTAAGGTAGAAAAGCCTTTTTAATTAAAGTAAAACTCATTTCTTTTCTGAAATTGTTTTGCACAGTAAAATCATATAATTTTTTTAAGTTGTTTTATTATATAACTTTGAGTTGCATAATAATTTTAATACAAAAACATTACATTATTAATAACAGAATTTTTTTCTAACGTAAAATATATTTTAATTTGATCTTTTATTTAAAACTAGTGGAGAAATATAAATATTTGTGTGTTGAAATAGTTCTTCCATTTTGTTTAAATATTAGAATTTAAAACAAGAAAGAAATTACCAGAAATTGTCATTTAACTTCAGTGTAAAATATTAAAATCTTGAAATATTGTATGTTGTATTTACATAACAAAATGCTTTTCGGTTAAAGAATTCTAAACATTTGGATATTATTTTTAATTCTGAAATTCTTATGTTTATGAGATTACTTCTCTGAATCCTAATAAAAAGTTTTGAAAGACAAGTGAAATTAATATATCTAAAACAGAAAAAGAAACAATAATACTCAAAAAAGATTTTTTTTTAATTGTGCATGAAAATAATACAGTATTTAATAAAAAAGCTTATTTATCAATTTAAATTGTGTAATAACGTATCCATTAAAAAAGCTAGGGGTGTAAAAAAGATTTAGATTAATTTTTTATATAGCGCAGTATTTAATTTCGCTTTTATATTGTAAAATGTATTCAATTCATAAATGTAATTTTTGTCGATATAACTATTATTATTAGGAATAGAATTTGTATTTTTCATGTGGATATATATATATGTTATATAAAAATTTATTTCCTTCGTATCCTTCCATTTTATTCGCATTAATATTTTAAAATTAATCTAACTTCTGTCATAGTCAGTATTTCCTTAATTCTTAATAATATCTATTCCTATTTAAAGTCCTTTTAAAAGTAAATATCCGTATATTAATAATTATTTTATTCCAAATCTTAATCTAAAATTTAAGATCATTCGTAGCTTTTATCAATTCCCCAATCTATAAAATTCTGAGACGCGTTCTCATTTCGAATGTTTTTTAAAAGCCATTTTCTTTTTATTATTATTGCTCTGATTTTTTCGCGCGCTTGGGATTTTAACTTCAAAATTTCTCCGCGACCAGATTCGGAATTCTTTACTGTCTTAGCTTCTCCTTAGCGCCTCATTCGCTGGGCTGGAGCTAGCTTATCACTCATTCTGTGTATGTCTCCGCGGAGAGAACAAAACCAGCTCGCAGCCGTCGGAGCGAGAGAATTTTGACGTTTTTGGAAGTCTAAACAAATATGTATCTGGTGTTTTTAATTCCGTAGAATATTCAACTGGTCCAGTAACATCTTAATTCAATGAAGTGAAGCAATGTTAGCCCGAGGGCTATAAGTTTTAGACCTTTGGGAAATGTTTCTGTGTTGTTCGTCTTCTAATAAAATTATTTGTCTGGAGATTGGCTGGATTTATTGGAAAACTTTGGTGGACTCCTTTCATTGCCTTCTACTTCGCCATACTCGCTAATATCGACTGCAACTTGCTATATCGTTGAAGGACTGCCATCTTTTCATCGAATATTATTCATCCTAATATCTCAACCTCCTCAAAATGCTACATATATATATATTAACTTTTATTATACTCATGAACGGATTGAAAGCACATAAAATATTATGCCTGCTTCGTATATGTAAATTCTACGTCTCGTAAAACAATTATTCTAAACAATCTTCTAAAGAAGAGAATAATTACGTATTTGAAAGTAAATTCATGCAGGCAGAATCAATTTTGATAGGATTAAATGCATTTGGGGGTATAAATATCCTACATAATCCTCAGAATAGTTATTTAAAGCTTGTTCCTCATGTATGGATTTAGAACACACATTAAACTGTGAACATTAGTTATATTTTTCAAACTTATTTTTCGAAGACAATTATTTAACATTCTTTGTGTAATATTACCATAATCCCATTCATCTACTGAATATTTTATAATAAATAACTCTCTAGAAAAACCACATTTGGTCGATTTATTTAGACTAGATGTATAATACTTTATGTGTTATTTTTATTACTTTATTAGCTCACAGGCTATCAAAGCCTGAGAGCTTATGTGCCCGCCGGTTCTGTATGTACGTACATATGTATGGATGTACGTAACGCGATAACTCTTGATAGAACTAACCGTTTTACTTTAAATTTTGTTTATAGGTTCCTTGTGATAAGGCGCTTCCCTGATTAGTTTTGGAGGTTCATTGGTTAAGCATAAAGGGGGGAAACAGGGGGCTAACCCCCCATAATTTAGATAAATGGGTTTTTCATGCAGAATTATCCCATATTCTTCAAATTTTGTATATAGGTTCATTTTGATAATGTGCTTCTGTCAATGGTTTTGGGGGTTCATTGGTTAAGTATAAAGCGGGAAAGGGGGGATAACCCCCCCAATTTAGATAAATGAATTTTTCATGCAGAATTATCCGATTTTCTTCAAATTTTGTATATATGTTCATTTTGATAATGTGCTTCTGTCAATAGTTTTGGGGGTTCATTGGTTAAGTATAAAGGGGGAAAGGGGGGATAACACCTCCCCAATTTAGATAAATGAGTTTTTCATGCAGAATTATCCGATTTTCTTCAAATTTTGTATATAGGTTCATTGTGAAAATGCGCTTCTGTGAATAGTTTTAGGGGTTCATTGGTTAAGTGTAAAGGGGGAAAGGGGGGGGGCTAATCCCCCTTAATTTAGATAAATGGGTTTTTCATGCAGAATTATCCCATTTTCTTCAAATTTTGTATGTAGGTTCATTTTGATAATGCGCTTCTGTCAATAGTTTTGGGGGTTCATTGGTTAAGTATAAAGGGGAAAAGGGGGGGATAACCCTCCTAATTTAGATAAATGGGTTTTTCATGCAGAATTATCCGATTTTCTTCAAATTTTGTATATAGGTTCATTGTGATAATGCGCTTCTCTGAATAGTTTTGGGGGTTCATTGGTTAAGTATAAAGGGGGAAAGGGGGGATAATCCCCCCTTAATTTAGATAAATGAGTTTTTTTTATTACTTTATGTGTTAGTTTTATTATTTTAATAGTGATTTATGTTATTAATATTCTTACTTCAATAAGAAGTTAAGCTTTTTATCTTTCATTTAATATAGATTTTTAAAAAGCAGCACTAATCGTCTACACTCACTGAACATTGACATACGGATTATCATCTTCTCATATATATAAAATAATTTTCTACTGGAAAAATATCAAAACCTACACTGTAAAACGTTTTGGTCAACAATTACGGTACATATACTAGCAACTTTGTGACCAGTATATATACCGTAATTTAACTGGACGGTATATGTACCGGCTGCACTCCTCTCTCTCCTCAGGCCTGCACGCATTACGGAACATGAAAAAGAGCACCACTTCAGGGGTTGTCGTACACCGAGGCGGGGCTACCAGCTTTTTCGTTACAAAAAAATAATTATTTTACGGTATAAATAGCGATTTTTTATTGGAAAACAATCATTTTACGGTACAAATATCGTTTATAATCGAAATGGCACATATATGTTTTTTTTAATGCTTAATATACCTTAGAAGTATAATACTCATACCGTAAAGAGTGAAGACGATACAACTACCGTTAATTTACGGTACATCTATTGAAATTTTACGAAAATTTTTTACAGTGTATGACGAGATCCAGGATGCATTCTTTCAGTATTTTGACTCCAAATGAACATATTTTTAATTTTAAACAGGGATGTAACTACATTACTCTAAGCCGTTGAAATAATTTGGAAATTTTTACATGATTGGCTAGTACTTTAAAAATATATACAAAATGTATAAGGTGAGGTAAAAACTGGGTTATTTATGGCTAACACAAATAAAAATGTTCAAACAGTTACTTTTTAAATATATTAATTCTTAATTATCGTTAAGATACAAAATTATTGACAAACTAGCTTATTCGTTATCGATTTTAAATATGTAATATACCCACTAAAGAGCGAAATATGTTAAGATAACTGATATTATTTCTAATGTAGTTGAAAATAATTTCGTTTTCATATATAAAGAGAATTTCAGTCACACATAAAACAAGATCTTTTGTCAATTTAACTTTTGTTTAGTGATACAATTTTCATGATTCATTACATTAAAAGTTTAATCCTACTTATGCAACAATTGAATCCCGCAAAGGGCTTATCTTGCATATTTTTATGTAAACCCGACGTCGCATAAAATAACTACACGGAATAGCTTCTAAAGAAAGAAAAAATTACATCCTCTTTAAAGTAAATCCATTCGTATTCAATAGATTTTGATAGGATTAAATACATTTTGTTAGGGAAAATTAACCTACATAATCCTCAATATAGTAATTTAAAGTCTGTTTTTAACATATGTATTTAGGACTCATATTATAAAGTGAGAGTTTTCTAAATTTTGTAATTTTTTTTCGTAGCTTTTTTAGCTCACAGGCTATCAAAGTCTGAGAGTTAATGTGCCCGCCGGTTCTGTATGTACGTATGTATGTACGTATGTATGTAATTATGTACGTAACGCGATAACTCTTGATAGAAATAACCGTTTTGCTTCAAATTTTGTTTATAGGTTCATTGTGATAAGGCCATCCCTGATTAGTTTTGGGGGTTCATTGGTTAAGTATAAAGGGGAAAGGGGGGGGCTAATCCTCCCCCTTTAATTTAGATAACTGGATTTTTTCAAGCAAAATTTGTATATAGGTTCAATGTGATAGGGCGCTTTCCTGATTAGATTTGGGGGTTCATTGGTTAAGTATAAAGGGGAAAGAGGGGCTAATCCCCCATTGATTTAGATAAATGGATTTTTCATGAAGAATTATCCGATTTTCTTCAAATTTTGTATATAGGTTCATTGTGGTAAGGAGCTTCCCTGATTAGTTTTGGAAGGTTCATTGTTTAAGTATAAAAGGGGAAAGGGGGGCTAATCCCCCCCTTAATTTAGATAAATGGGTTTCTAATGCAGAATTATCAGATTTGATTAAAATTTTGTATATATGTTCATTGTAATAAGGCGCTTCCCTGATTAGTTTTGGGGTTCATTGGTTAATTATAAGAAGGGAATAATAATATACAATTAGTGTGAATAGCCTGTGAGCTCAATGCCCTCAGTTTAACTGGGCAGTTTTCTTTATATTGGAGACTATTAACATATTCGCATGCATCTACAGAATATTGCACGAAAAAGCTAAAAAAAGCTACTTTGAAAATGACCTCGTTTTCTTACATAAAGTGACTTTCATTCACATATTAAACAATATATTGGTTCAATTGGTATAATTGTTGGTTTGGTGTATTTAATTGTTTGATAAAATGTGTGTTCTTATATTGTAAAATGAAATAATCACACGTATTGTTCATGCTTTAATATATATAATTAAATACGGATTCCTGAATAGTTATTCATCGTATTATTGTCATCTGAAGCTGCAAAACTGCTTGCCGATTACTGTTTCCAACATGGATAAATGTGGGAAATTGCCGGGCTAGGATATCGATCTGGGTGGTTTAGAGGCAGAGCACCAGCACGGTACGCTGAAAGTTCATGTCCTGGCGCAAGTCAATTTTTCACTCCATGTTGGTTTAGTGTATTTAATTGTCTGATAAAGTGTGCGTTCTTACATTGTAAAATTAAGTAATCAGACGTATTGTTTATGCTTTAATATATATATAAGATTGGATATATCTATCTTCAAACAGATAATTAATTTCTATTTTGTTAATGCTTGTTTCTTATCATCCGTAAGACAGCGTCATGTTTAAAAAAAAACAATTTTAGCAGTACACTTGCAATTACATCAGCAATCGGGTTGACATTTATTTAATATTGCAGTGGTCTGTGTGATCTTGCTACGCAACACCCCTGCCCCCCTCACTAGTGCGCCAGTTCAATGGCAGATTCGCTGTCTGCACAATGTGATCTATCATATATACCGAAATCATCGATGCTAAAATTTGTTCGAAAAATGTGACACTGCCTCGTGTACTATTAGTGATGGGTTAAGGTCTAGAAATACTGTATTGTATCCTATCCCATAAATTACTATGGTAAAAAATTCAAAAAATACGTCGGCAAAATGTATAATGTGTTACATTTGTTTTTGGTTCAGTCAGCAATTTATTTTAACACATTTTTATGTTATGTTTTTGAATAATAATCCATTGTTCATATATTTTACTTTTTGAAAATTACTAATCACAAAAGAGCACAAATGTGTTACCAATTTTACAGAAATATTCGCATGAACATGGTAATAATAATAAAATAAATGTTAAACATTTAGATAAAGGAAATTCTTATTTATATTATAGTATGCCTAAAATACTGACATTTAGAAATCATTCCAATTTGTGCAATGCCACTCTAAGTGCAATATTTATATAATGTTCTGAATATAAAGAAAATTCTATAGTTTTCTTGTTGTTGGAATATTAGATCACTGAAGGTATATGATATCAGTATGACCAAATTTTATTTTAAGAGAAATAGCCTTAGTTTAAAATTCTAAACTCACATATTGTGTTCCAATTTTAATTTAATTCATTTATACAAGAGTAGGGATTTTTTGAATAAAATATTTAATGAACCCGCATATTTTGTAAATGATTTCAAAAGTTTAATTATCTGAAACATCTTATCGCATTGTTTCCTTTCTATTGTATTCCTTATTTGACATTGTTTTTGAAAACTCAATAAAGACATATTTGGGAAAGATTTTTTGAAAAGATTTATACCGCTTCAATACGAAGAAATTAAATTAAAATACTGACGGAGGACAATTCAAATAGTACTTAATGTATCGTAGTACTTTCTTTTCTAAATGAGTTCTTCATCAAATACTGCTGTTAAAGACTGTTTCTTATTATAGTCTTAATATTATATTAATTTATTGAGATGTAAAGTATACGAGATTAACATTAAACTTGAAAGTTTAACCGAAACACCTCATTTATACTAATAAAAGGTAGATGTTTGTCCGCTTGTCTGTTTGCAGTGGCTAGTGAAATCTACCACACGTAGAAATCTTAAAATTTGGATGAAAATAGTCCAAGACAGGTCCAAATGCACCTAAATCTCATATTTCTATTTTTTGATAATTAGCGGAGATATTAATTACACCCTATAACTAACCAGGTCTCGTAGAGTTCCGAAGATCTCAAAGCAATTGAAGAAACGGGAGGGGAAAAAAGCTTTCTTTTTTCGCGTCCTTCCAAACCAAAATCGCCTTAGCACATCAAAATACGAAAAAACTAAAAATCCATTTCTTTTTCGAAAATTATCCTTTCTAATGACGCAAGTCGTTAAAAAAATATCATTAAATACACTTTTAAAAAACTATTTTCAAGACTTTGAATTCGTGTTTTTTTTTTCACCCGTGATTCCGGTGAGCATCGACGTAACTGTTCATAATACGAAAAAACGAAAAATACCAAACTACATAAACGTAAATGTTCCTTTCTAACGTTGCAATCCGTTAAAAAATTATTAATATTAACCTTTTCAAAAAATATATATATACGCATGCTAGTTTCGCGTTTTCCGTTACATGCGCGATTAAAAAAAAATCTGCATCCGCTATTTTAAATCAAATTACGAAAAACACAAAAATATCGACTTAACTCTACGGACATCTCTCTTAAAAATGATATCTTTGGTTTTAAAAAATATTAATAGTAACCCTTTCAAGTAAAATTATTTCTGATAGACGATTGCGCGATTTCCGTTTTATCTGCAGTTTTAAAAATTCTGCATGCAGTTTGGAAATCGAAATACGAAACAAAAAATGTTACACTTAACCAGCGTGCATTTACCTTTAAAACGACGCGACGTCTTTAGTTTACAAAAAAACAAAAAAAAGTAATATTAACCCTTCCAAAACATTTTTTTCTGAACTCACTTCCCGATTTCGCCAGACTTTTTATATTTTTTAGTGAAAAAAAAAAGTTTTCTCATCATGCATTTCGAGATGGATTTCGAGTGTTCAGAGTTTTGAAATCAGAAGTAAAAAGACAGCCGGAGAAATTTGTATTGGAGGAGAATGGAAGATACCGTTTCATGTATTAAAAGAGGCGGCGGCGGCGGCGGGGTGAGATGATGTTTGTATTTATTAGATTTCCTCGGAAACTATTTGTCATAATTGAAAGTTTAATATCTATAAATGTCGAATATTAAATCGCCAATCACTACATCAGGGTTCCTTAGTTCATTTAGATAGATTTCCGTTTAAAAATATAAAATAATATAAATTTTAGGGTTTACGCTGATGAATCCAGTGTGGGCCTCTTATTTCTGAAATATTACAATATTTTAGATTTCTTTTAACTTTTTTACAGAATATAAATGTAGACATTAAAATGACAGATATAGATTACTTAAATGTAAGTAATAAATGTATCGTTTGTAAAATTGGAAAGTATCGTTTAATATCTTTTATTTCTTCTAGTAAATTAAATTAAACGTGAATGGTATTAAATGAAGGTTCTTTTAAAAGTTCATTACATAAGGATTGCAAACATTATATAAGAGTTTTGCATCAGAAAAAACTACTTAAGAAATACATAACAATCTTATATGTATTCTTTAACATTAATATTGAAGTAGTTATTCAGCAACAAAACATTAAAAATTCAAGATTAAAAACTGCATAAAATAAAAGATTCACATAGCACATCTATATAAGAATAGCACATTGCTTGAGGAGGAATGTTTAATTATAATTAGTTTCGTGAATGCATAATTTATTGCTGAGGATCAAGTAGATACGACTTCACATTTCTTAAATCATCTAAAGCATTCAAAACTTGTGGCTAAATTGGTACTTCAAAAAGGCATATGATGTGGGTAATTCTGGTTTACATTCAAAAGTTTCTACACAAATTAATTATTAATAAACTTCACTGACTTTATTTTAGAAGTTAATTTTTCAAAGTTATATATTAAACAATATAATATATTTTAATACATATCGTTGAAATTTTAAGTTAAAGTTTGAGTCATTTGAGAAATTTTACTTCAACATCTGGTCAGTTCTGCATAAAAAATGAAAATGTCTTGTGTTTTCGTTTACATTTACGTAGTTCTGAAATATGTTAAAAATACTTCAAAGACAATGAATTAGCATTAAACAATTTATTTGACATACTTAAAGCTAATGAATTTAACGGTAATGAATAATCTAAAATTGCTTAAAGATTTCAACTGGCAAAAATTAATTTCTACTTTTGCACGATATTCTTCTTTTACACTGACGGAAAATTCTTAATCTGAAAAACTTATACCGTGTCTGTCCAGAAAGTAATGAGACTGATTCCATAAAATTCGTTTAGTTGAAGATAATTTTATACACACTTAATGTCCTTCAAAATAGCCTCCTACTGCATTAATTCACCATTGCCAACGACTCTGCCAACCATTTATTCCCTCCTGGAAGTCTTCAACTGGAATGCTGTTCAGAACGCGCGTTACGTTTTTCTGCAAGTTCTCCAGATTGTCAAAACGATGACCTTTTAAGCTTAATTTTAACCGAGGGAATAGAAAAAGTCCGACGATGACAGATCGGCTCTGTACGGTGGTTGAAGCAGAATTGCGATGCTGTTTTTTGACATGAACTGAGTCATTTTGAAGGATGTGTGGACTGATGCATTGGAAATTCTTCCGTGACGATTTGATGCACAATCCATTTTGTAATACATCCCCCAACGTCTCTGCAATCATTCGTACACTCATCTGACGATCAGAGTTGAAAAGCGCTTTAATTTTTGCCACATTATCTGAAGTTCGAGGACTTGAGTGACGCTTAGCGCGTTGTTCGTCATCGACGTCCTCTCTGTTTGAAGGCTTTGTGCCACCCAAACACTTGAGTATTGGACAAATAATCCTTCCTGTAGAATTCATTGTAACATGGCAAGCGTCTCAGTAGTCGATTGGTTTACTTTCACACAAAATTTTATGGAGTATCGCTGTTCGACACTCCGCTGCATTCTGAGAACGCCAATTTGTCTGCTTAACGAGAGATAAGTACGCTGCAAAGGTTCAAGGGCAACTAACTTCCGCCAGACTCTGTATATGACAGCTCCCATCGCCCGTACAGCCCGTAAAGACCGCCTCTTTGGCCTTCTGATTGCCGCGAAAAATTCAGTCTCATTATTTCGTGGACAGACACTGTATATTGAACAATTTATTATTGACTAATTCACTGTATTATGATATAAATTCGATCCATATTTTAATTGTACTGCAATAAGTATAATTAACCTACAACTTTGAACAGAAATTATGTTTGAGCCGTTGCAAAAAGTTATACGATCTGTTTGTATATAAAAGAACATAATAAAGGTGTTTAATAGATAATGTTATAGATTCAAGCACTTCATTTTTATGCTTGAAAATAAATCACATATGGAATTTTTTAGGGCTAAGAAGATCTTTCGGCTTCGTTTTGTAAACCAAATCTTTTATATGACATCAAAAATAAAAATCACTTGGATTAATGTCTGGTAAAATAGGTGATAAATGCAATGCACAAGGATAACGATTTAGGCATTGGGTATTTTGATAACTCGCGTCCAAAACTCACATTTTGATGATGACAATTACGATATTCGGTTGAATATGACTGTTGGGTAAACATTTTTTAAATAGTAAAATTTGCGTTAAACAGTTTATTTTTATGCCTTCTCTCATTGCACGCTTTCGTAACGAATCTGGGAAATCTCAGAACTCCTAGTGAGGTTCTAAGAAGTTATTTCAATTTAAACTTGTATTTGGATTAATACACATGCAGTACTCCACAGATATGTCAAATAACATTTTATTTATAATGCACATCAAACATTTTAAATTTAAATATACACCAACACCCACTTTGCGAAAATACTGCAATTATTAACGTGAGAAACAAATAAAAAGAAAACAGTTGTCAAAATATCTTTACTAAAGTTATTCTTAAAACACACGAAAAATGTGAAATGCAGATTAATTTTTGTTTACAAGTTTCTAGTTAATAAATCGATTTTTTTTTTAGAAATTTAAAATTTAAAATAAGGCAAGCAGCAAATGTTATGTTGATGCAAATTACAATATTATATATTCCAAAGTTGCATTCGAAAAACTAAGTGAAATTAACTTTTACATGATTTGTGAATTTTTGCAGCTTCTGAACAGAAATTCGAAATTTTATTAATGTAATTTGATTTTATATTCAGCAAAAAAACTAGACCATATAATGATAATAAATTATTCCGTTGAATATTTATTTTTACGAAAGAGTATCAGTAACATTGAACTTTTACTTTATTGTTCAAAATTCTAGGAATTGCATTAATATATTTTGTCCTGTCATCCGATAAATATTCTTAATTCAGCCCCTTAAATATTAAATATTCTTTCTATTCTTTCTAGAATTACGTCCAACATTTAGCAGAAAAACCACAAATAATTAATGAAATACATCATACCATACATTAAATAGCATCAAACAAATTAAATTTTCTGTTTTAAAGGTTCATAATTAAAATGGCGATTTCTCCTTATTAATTGGAACGTACACGGAAACATACTTCAATGTGATGGCATAAAAAATATAGACCTTTTTGTTTTGAAAAACCATTTATCTATTTAATTACTTTTTAGTTTTTTTTTCTCATGGACTTTGAAGGTAATTATAAGGAATATATTGAAGGACTTAAATTATAGGTAGTCAGTGATATATCATTTTGATATATTTGTAACCTTATGATGAAGAAAAAAAAACTTCTATATTAAACATTTTCATTTTTAAAAATTGAAAATCAAATACTTTTAACTTTTATCTATATTTTTCTCTTTTAATATACTGAAGAAGTTTAAAACATCAATACGAATGATAAAAGGTTCACAAATATCTATGGCTGCAAATTAAGATTGAATCTTACCTGACACTACAAATTTATAAGTTCTAAAAAGTTTATTTTAGACTGTGCAGTAAGATATATTAAATTAAAATTGACAACTGTCGCTCATTTTTTTTTTAAATATTCAATTTTAAATTTGTAGAAAATAATAATTGTTTATATAAGGTAAGTAATCATTTCTTTTAAATTTTTGTAAACATTTGCAACATGTGTAAGTTCCTTTGGACTTCAATCTTGCTGCGTTTCAATTATTTCGAAGTCTATTTGCATTTGAGATGTTTTCACAGATTTATGATGTATCCTTCGTGCTGAAAAATAACGTGTTTTGTTTCGTTAGTTTTATAGTTAAGTTAAGATTATTTACGCCACACCATTTTAACTTTGATTAATAATTATATTCACAATTAAAGCAGAATGCATAACATTTACACGCGTACGGAGCTTTGGATATACAGCTCCTACATTTTAGATACATTTTGCTATAAATAATATAAAGTTTTTCTGTCACCTTGAAAGAGAGTTCAGAAAGTCATTTACATCAAGAAAAACCCGTGACGTCAAAATTCATTGTTTCACTGTTGTATACGATGTAATTAAAGATTTCCCCGCTGGAGTGATTAATTGGGGTTTTCCCGAGTAATGCTTTGATGCGTTGATGGATAAGTTAAAGGTCTTTCTCTTTTCTGGAATTAGGATAATGTTTTAAGTTCAGCTCCACTAAATGAGATTATTAGAGATATGTTTTTTTACAGACAAAAGTAAGAAAATGTACGAAAGTATTTTGAAATGGACAAGTTAGCAGTTTGATAACTATTTGTAACTTTTTTCATATACTTTTCGTATATTCGTCCACTCCTTCTGTTCTCCCCGAATATTGTACACTTTTAATAAATATATATATATATATATATATATATATGAAAAATAAGTAAACAAAATTAAAGGACTTTCTTGCATTTTAATAAAAATATTCATAAAATAAATATTAATCAAAATTTTGTCCCTCTGTTTGTTTCTAAAATATACTTCATATCTCTTTATTTTATATATATCTTAAAAAACAACTCTATTAAAAAAAATTTTGTCTACAGTCAATTTAAGCTGTTTTGGGAAACGGAAAAATACGGGCAAACCGCTTAGAGGGTTAAGTAAATGATCTCTAAAAAACATTAGAGAGTTTTTTTTTTTTTTAAATTTATTATTAATTTTGACAGAATTACATTAATATATAAGGCAACTACTAACAATTACTGTTGTCGATTAAATAAATCTTGTATTATGCTTTATAATAAAGTAACCATCGGCATTTAATATTCACATAGTTTTTTATTATCTCGAATACTAATGAAAAGTTTTAATCAACAGGCATTTACAAAATGTTTTCCGACTGAGAATTGAATCTACAGCTACATCTCTAATTTTATTTCCAAGCACTTTTAAAAACATTGTACTTTGAATATTATTATTTTTTCTGAATATCTATTTTTAGAATAAGAGGGTATATTGTATTTAAGAATTTATCACTTCAGATAGATAAAACTGCTTATTCCATATGACATTATTAATGAAAAAACACTATTTCTTACGCCCAAACGCTCATTATTCATCAAAAATATTTTAATAAATGAATGTATATTTTTCTTATTATTCATTTATTTATGATATAAAAGTAAACTTTTTAGCTTCTCTTTTTGTTGAATTTATTATATTAATTTAGAAACTGTCATCCTTACATGAAAAACAGATTTTTTTCGGTTAATTAAACTGTGTTTTACGAGATTCTACAGAAAATGAAACTCCTTTCTTTTATTGAAAATACCAACTAGTGAACACTATCTAAAGTATTTTGCTTACGAAGATTAAAATGTTGTATGTTTAACATAAAGTAAAACAAATATTACCGAAAAGGTGACGGACGTGGAAATTCAAATGCAATGTATCGCCATATGATCTTATTATATTTAAGCATGTTAAAACTTAATGAAATTATTATTTGTTAATTATGTATAATTAAAGAAAGTATGAAAAAAATACGAATATAAAATTAATATATTTAGTTCATATTTTTTTCTATAGAAATTTAGAAAATAATTATTTATTCAATAACATCAGTCATTTTCCATCTCGAAGAAATTTTTGTTTATCGTATGTGTAATCACTATTGGTAACAATTGAAAAGTAAAAAAAAAAAAAGTACTTAAAATAATAGCGCTGTTTCTTTTTTTTTCTTTAAAAAAGTAATTAAATAAGTAAATAAACAAGTGAGAGAGATTAGACAATCATTGAAATTTAAGATTGAAAAATTATTATTGAGAATACCAGCTATTTTCTTAAATTATCTACAATACATAGCAAAATAAATTTATCTAATAAGAAAATTTCTTTTCAAACACAATCAAAATAACTTTACAATAAGCGAAAAAGTTTCATATTTTTCTAAATGGAAATAACGAGATAGCAATTATTATTTTGTGTTTCTGTGTTTCTATCGTATTTCTCTTTTTAAAAACCAAAATATTTATTTAAGAATAATACCAAAGTCTTTTATACAATGATTTAAAAGAAATCTGCTCATCATATTCCACATTTTGAGAAATAAAAGGCTTTGAAGACATTTGGCTGCATTCACATTAAATAAATTAAATTTCAATGCAAATGAAAATAGAAAACGAAATTCATCTCCTTGTTATTTGAAGAGTATTATTTTTCCCCTTCTCTTAAAGATAATCACGAACTTACATTTAAAGTTATACATTTTGAAAAGATTTTTTTTTAAAAATCCAGATGATGAATTCACTGATGTGTGTCGATGTATGTGAACAAATGCTGCATTTCAAGCTTTCTTTATGAAATATATTGCGAAATATTTTGAAGAGTTTCTTTCAGTTTGTATTCAAATGTTTTAGTATTTAAATTTAAAAAAAACATTGTAATAAATGGTAATAATGAAATTATTATCTGAATCAATTATTTTAATGTAAATATAAATCGAGATCTTGTTCTGCAAGTACATCCAGTATGGTGCTTAGCGTGCTGGCAGCTTGACGCCGGAGTTAACGGATTTTATTCCGCACGCTTTAAACGTTCATATTACTTAAAGTTTTCAACGTTTCCGTTCGCCAAAAATAAAATTCGGATTAAAAAATATTCTAAAGACACTTTTACTCGGCGGTTTACTGACTAAACGGATTCTAGTAGGTGCTATTAACTCCGGTTGCAACTGCAGTTTTTCATTTTCAAAATAATTTCCGACGATCAAACATCACAGGAAATTAACACATCACAATGCAAATAAATATATTATCCACGAAAATACTTATTATACATTTTGTTCAATTTCATTTACATTTTCTTTGTACCATAAGTATCTTCAAATTGTTATCAATTGTATACGATTAAATTGTATACGAAGAATCTCTTCTACAAAAAAATCACAGAGCTTTGCTTTAGATTTTCATATTTTCCTTTACTTAAACTCTTTAATTTTACTCTTAGACTTAAAACTTAAACTTCAAACATTAGTTTGATATTAGTTTCGCTTTTTCAATTCAGTAAAGTTTCTCTTAAGAGCCTACACTAGTCACGCGAAGAAACGCTCACGCTAATGTTAAGTCTATGGGAAGGTTATCGCGCGATTTCTCGCTCGCATTTTAATTTTTTAATTTTTTTTTTTTTGCATAGGATACCTAAAGTCGATCTCTAACGTTGATAGTTTTTACTTTTTTGATTTTGGTTACAGTTTTTTTATAAGCGGACATTTTAAATTTTGGAACCGGTTTGAACCGGTTCTGAAATTGAAAGTACCTTTATATAAAAAAACTGGAACCAAAATCGAAAAAGTAAAAACTAACAACGTTAGAGCTCGGCCTCAGCTATCCTATGCAAAAAAAATCATTTAAAAATATTAAAATACGAGCGAGAAATCGCGCGATAACCTTCCCATAGACTTAACATTAGCGTGAGCGTTTCTTCGCGTGACTAGTGTAGGCTCTTAAGTCCTCGTAAAAGATTTTCACTTGAAAAAGGAGAAATGAAAGACACCAGTAGGTCTAAATTTCAGATAAACTATAATTTTAAGATTACTTTATCATGGTTATATTTTACATACTTAAGTGTATGATGTTTATAAAAATATACGGAACAACACAAGAATGAATCCTGTATGGCAGTGTGACATCACGACAAAATCACTGTGACGTCACTTTGTGACTTTGTGACCTTCGACTTGACGTCACGTGACGTGGATATGACGCCATAGTGACCTGGATGTTTAGTCGTTATGGTGGTTTTTTAGTTTTTAAAGACGTCACTCTGTGACTACTTTGTGAAATAGCAGCATGACCAATTTGTGAAAAGTGCGACGTTGGTGACGATTCTGCATCGGGATGAGTGACCACATTTTATCCGAACTCTATCCATCCTTATTAGGTCAGCTTTTATATTTTTATTTATTTATTTCTGTTTTGTTTTGTTTTATAGACAGAATTGGACGTTGCATTGGGTGGGGTGACTCGATTTTACCTGAATTCGGCCGAATCTTATTGATTTGGCTGGTTTCTTTTTATTCTGGGTGTAAGTAGGATTCAGAATAGAGTCTCGTATCGTGTGGGATATTTAGTTTTTACACGAACCAGAAGTAGGTCCGGTTTTCATAAAATCTGGTTACTCGACTCGATTCAATATGGTAATCAGAATCAAACATACAACAAGAAAAAAAATCGATTTAGTAAGTTGAGGTTGGGTTCTCATAAAATATATTTAGTCGACCCGATGAAGAATGACACTTTTTTTTTATAAAAAAAGGCTTAAAATAACATGTTTTGCAATCTCTAAAAACATATCAGTAAAATATACACAAATCTTTTTTTTCTCATTTTGTGTGACCCTTTAGTTAGAAAATAGCAAATTTAAAGTTGGGGATTTGCCAATTTTAAAGTATGCAACAAAGGGTTAAGTTTATATTTGTTTTACTTAGATGTAACTCTCACTCTAAATGTTCGGCTAGTATATGAGAATTATTTACTTTTGTAAATCAAGCTGTAAGTATATGATTATAAATGACAGAAGTAAAGCTTATTTTGTTTAGAAATATTTTGACAGAAGTAAATATTATTTTGTTTTTTAATTATTGTTTTAAACTTCTAGTATTAATGCATAATTCAAAGACACATAAAAAAATTATTTCTTTTGTTTTAGGCGAAAATTTTGGTTTTGTGATTTTTGCTACTGCAATTTTTAAATTTCTAAACGTGGCATATTTTTAATTTTCAGACCGTTTACAAGGGGAAGAAATCTACTTTCAAATTCAATTTGTTTGAAAACTGTATCGTAATTTACTCATTTATTATAGCACTAGCAAGCTACGCCCGCTACGCTGGCCAATTTTTTTTAACGAACCTTTAATCAAACAAAATATTGACATTTCATAAATAACTTTTCTATTTTAACAGAATAATAAGGCTACTATAATTTGTGAATCGTGCTATAGCCAATATACACGTCAGGACACGTCGCCCTTATCATTATCTTTTTACACATGAAGGTTTCGCTATGGTATTCCATTGGAAAATTTGGTAATTTTTGAAATTCAATATTTGAAAAACGGCATAATCATTAGATTTGAAATTTATATCAAGAAAAATACAATTTTTTACCTTTCAAACGCAGTTTGTCTAACAATTTTCTGACAAATACTTTTTGAGCTATCATTTTTTTCAGCAACTTCAAATGTTTCATTTTCCGAGATTAATCTGGTGCAACAATTAGCGAAAAACCCAGTCGTCAGCAACGCATAGTTTTTTTATTAAAGAGGCTGTTGGAGCAGGGATTGTCACCACCAATTTGCCACCATCACTTCTGAAATCGGTTCCTTGGTTCCAGAGATTCCATAGAAATTGTAATTTAGAATGACTTCAGAACGCTTTTTGCTCATTTCACCCATTTAAATTTCGATTTTTTTTTTCATTTATTCTTAGAGAGCATTTAAATCTTATAAGTAACTACAATGCTAAATTTCAAATTTCTTGCCCCTTCAGTATAAAAAAGGCGCAATTTTCGAACATTTTTCGATCCTGCACCACATTGATGTTAGTGGCACCGACATAACATAATAGCCTATGTTGGAGTAGGGATTGTCCCCATCAATTTGCCACCATTACTTTTGAAATCGGTTCTGTAGTTCCAGAGATTTCATAGAAATTGTAATTTAGACTGTTTTTAGAACGCTTTTCGCTCATTTCACCCTTTTAAATTTCAATTTCTTTTTTATTTTGTTCTTAGAGAGCATTTACATCTTATAAGTAACTACAATGACAAATTTCAAATTTCTAGCTCCTTCAGTATAAAAAATAAAAATAAAACTGCCCAGTTAAACTGAGGGCATTGAGTTCACAGGCTATTCACACTAATTGTATATTATACTCTTATTTCAAAGAATTTGAAATAAGCCCATCGAAAAATAAAGAAATAAACAATATATTAAGGGGGGGTCATCCCCCGTTACCCTCCCCCCATAGTTAACTAATGAACCCCTTAAACTAATCAGGTAAATCTCTAATTACAATGAATATATATACAAAATTTGAAGAAAATCGGATAATTCTGCATGAAAAACCCATTTATATAAATTAAGGCTGGATTAGCCCCCTCCGTTCCCCCCCTTTATACTTAACCAATCAATCCCGAAAACTAATCAGGGAAACGCCTTAACACAGTGAACCTATAAACAAAATTTGAAGGAAATGGGATAATTCTACATGAAAAACCCATTTATATAAAGTAAGGGGGGATTAGCCCCCCGTCCCCCCCCTTTATACTTAACCACTCAATCCCGAAAAACTAATCAGGGAAGCGCCTTAACACAGTGAACCTATAAACAAAATTTGAAGGAAAACGGAATAATTCTGCATGAAAAACTCATTTATATAAAATAAGGGGGTATTAGCCCTCCGTTCCCCCTTTATACTTAACCAATCAATCCCGAAAACTAATCAGGGATGCGCCTTAACACAGTGAACCTATAAATAAAATTTGAAGGAAATGGGATAATTCTGCATGAAAAACCCATTTATATAAATTAAGGGGGGTATTATCCCCCCGTTCCCCCCTTTATACCTAACCAATCAATCCCGAAAACTAATCAAGGAAGCGTCTTAACCCAATGAACCTATAAACAAATTTTGAAAAAATAGAATAATTCTGCATGAAAAACCCAATTATATAAATTAAGGGGGGGATTATCCCCCCGTTCCCCCCCTTTATACTTAAACAATCAATCCCGAAAACTCATCAGGGAAGCGCCTTAACACAGTGAACCTATAAACAAAATTTGAAGGAAAACGGAATAATTCTGCATGAAAAACCCATTTATATAAAATAAGGGGGGATATGCCCCCCGTTCCCTCCTTTATACTTAACCAATCAATCCCGAAAACTAATCAGGGAAACGCCTAACACAGTGAAGCTATAAACAAAATTTGAAGGAAATGGGATAATTCTGCATGAAAAACCCATTTATATAAATTAAGGGGGGGGGATTATCCCCCCGTTCCCCCCCTTTATACTTAACCAATCAATCCCGAAAACTAATAAGGGAAGCGCCTTAATACAGTGAACCAATAAACAAAATTTGAAGGAAAACGGAATAATTCTGCATGAAAAACCCATTTATATAAAATAAGGGGGGGGATTATCCCACCGTCCCCCCCTTTATACTTAATCAATCAATCCCGAAAACTAATTAGGGAAGCGTCTTAATACAGTGAATCTTTAACAAAAATTTGAAGGAAATGGGATAATTCTGCATGAAAAAACCATTTATATAAATTAAGGTGGGGATTAGCACCCCCGTTCCCCCCTTTATACTTAACCAATCAATCCCGAAAACTAATTAGGGAAGCGTCTTAACACAGTGAACCTATAAACACAATTTGAAGAAAAACGGAATAATTCTGCATGAAAAATCCATTTATATAAATTAAGGGGGGGAATCAGCCCCCCGTTACCCCCCTTTATACTTAACCAATCAATCCCGAAAAGTAATCAGGGAAGCGCCTTAACACAGTGAACCTATAAACAAAATTTGAAGGAAAACGGATATTTCTATGAAGAGTTGTCGCATTACGTACGTACATACATACATACAGAACCGGCTGGCAAGCTCTCAGGGCTTGATAGCCAGTTTGATAGCTAAAAAATCGCAATTTTAGAACGTTTTTTGCTCCTGCACCCCCTGGGGTTAGTGGCACCGACATAAAATATAGCCTATGTTGGAGCAGGGGTTGTCACCATCAATTTTCCACCATCACTTTTGAAATCGGTTCGGTAGTTCCAGAGATTACCCCCTACAAACAAACAAACAAACAATCTTTACTCCTTTATAATATTAGTATCGATTTAAATTAAATTTCAAGCATGATTTAATATATATATATATGTATATATATATCGCTTGCAGACGATTACAAAATATTAATCTGTTTGCACTTTAAACACTATAAAAAGTTCAACATTTGTTTCCAGCTAATATTTTATACCAAAAATAAACTTCATTAATCAATAAATAAAATAGTATAAATAAAACACAAACTTTACAGACGTGTAACTAAAATAAGTGCTTAAAACCGTTGAAATTTTCAGAATAAAAAAACTGCTGTAGATAACGAAATTGTTAGCAATTTCTTCGGTGATTAACTTCTGGCACGAGGCCAATACGAAATTACCGCTTTTAATAAATTTCAAAATTTTATTTGAATATATAATTGACATATTTCATATAAAAATGCTCTTTGGTGTTGCTAGGTGGCAATCTATAAAAAATTATTAAATGTAAAAAATCTATTAGAGTTTTCAATAAAAAAATGGTTTTCACATATATTCTCTATCCCGAAAATCCTGGGTACGCCTATTAATAGTGATTATATATGACTGAAGTAAAGCATTAATATGTAAAATAAATATACGCTTAATATTTGTTGACATAACTAGTTACGTTGTTCTTGAGCATCACATATTTTGTAAAATTTACTAATATTTAATTACCCAGTAACTTGAACTTAACATTTTTACTTACATAAGTGATATGTATTAGAAAAAATAACGATTACAAATAATACAAGGTATATATATATATATATATATATATATATATATATATATTTCCTTAGTCACAAAAATCGTTTTCTATACAAGGCAAATTGTAGAAAAATAATATATTTAAAAAATTATGTATTTAATGATGCGTTTAATAACACTACAATTGTTCTACACATCATTTTTAATTTCTCTTAAACTAAGCAAAATGAAGCAGCGAAATCTATTGTATATTATTTTTTACTACTTTTGAGTTTTATATCAATTAGTAATTGAACAGAACATTACCTGAATTTCCGTTTTTACATGGGAAACATAATTTTAATTTTAATTTTGCCTTTAATTTTTTTTCACCAACTACTGTCAAAATTAATTTTATTTTCTGTAATCGTTAATTTTTATAATTATTAATTAAATTCAGTTCATCTATGAAATGCAAAGTCTTTTTCATTTGCTTAAGATTACGGTACTGCAAATCTGATTTTACTTAGTTTATATTTCAATTAAACATACTCAGAACATGAAAAATAGAATATTTTAATTTTTTGCATTATTCTGTACAATTTTATGATAGCCAATATATATTTTTTATACGTAGAATTATTTTTATACGTAGAAATTTTTTCTTATGCATATAATTAGTTTTCCTCGTTTGCTGAATTTTAAATAAATAAAGAAAATTCTTGAGAATGATTTTTACTCTAGTTTTTTAGGCCTATTTTGTCATAGATTTAAGCAAGATCATAATTATTTAATTTATGTGCGTTGCATTTGATGGTTTGTGAGGGTTTTATGTCCAAAATTTTTCAAATACTATATAATTAATCTACTTTTTTATATTATTATATAAATTTCAACTCACATTTTTAGTTTGCTTCATTTCATTATTATTCTTCTTATTTACGAATTGTTACTGCTATTTGTATTAATATTAAGCAAGTTATTAGCTTTTTTACAAAATATTTCTAATGCACATAATTTTTTTTCCTGTTTTCTGAATTTTATATAAGTTAAGAAATGTCCCGGCAATGATATTTTACTCTATTTTTAGGCATTTTTTATCGTAGTTTTAAGCAAGATTATCATAATTAAATTTGTGTGTTAGTCATATGTGTTGATTTTGATACTTTGTGATGGTTTTATGTTCAAATCTTTTCAAATAGAATTAATATAATATTTTACATAAATATATAAATTACTTGTTATAGTTAAAATTAGCTTCATTTTATTGTTATTCACATTGTTTACAGGGTTTTTAGTTATATTAGTATTAATTTTATGAAGGTTATTTGCTCTTATACAAGATATTTCTTATGCGAATATGAATGCGGCTAATATGAAACAGTATATTTCTTCTTTGATAAAAAATGCGGCACTTAATAATACTGAAACGATTACATTCACGATTTAATTCGGTTGATGGCAGGATATTCAACGAATCATTATATTTTTACCAAAACAGTCTGTCAGGAAAACATTTATACATTTTGGACAAGGGGCATGTCTGTAATCATAGAAAGTTTTATGTACTATATGCAAAATTTTTCTTTATACTTCCGCAAACTTATAGTTTAAATTGTAAGCATGACTATATGATGACAGATCATGGTGACTTTTTTAGGGTTTCGTTACTCTGAGAAAACCCTATTCGTCTCACTCATCTGTCTGTCACAGAGTTCGTATTCGTATACTTTATAAGTTAGAGACTAAAAATTTTGCATAATTATAGTCGAATTCCTCCTGTTACACGACAAATCATAAAATTTGTATATTATTTTAATTAAATGAATTAATTTAATGACATCTGACCATTTTTGCGATTTTATTAGATTTTAAAACAGAATCTTAATTACACTCTTTTTTCGCGTAGGCTAGATGGCACAATGGTATCGCGTTTCCCTCCAGAACTCGAAAATTTTATTTGAAGTCAACAGAAAACAAATATCGAATTCGATGCAGTTCGATTTTAAAACCGAATTGCGGGTCGGATCGGTTTCGGTAAAATGGGTTTACCTAAGCTAAAATGCAGATCCAAATTCAGTTAAAAATCTTTTTTTTCAATATCGCTTTTTATACACACAGAAGCCCATAATATATTAAACATTTTGAGGTGTTCCGGAAAAAAGGAAAAAAATCGCTGTTATTTATATAATACTAGCAAGCTACGCCCGCTGCGCTGGTCGGTTTCTACAAATGAACCTTGAATCAAACGAAATATATCGTTTTATTTGACCTTGTTTTTGAAAGCAATCTGTATATTTACCTGGAATATCCTTCCACATTACTGAAAAATGACATGATTGCGCTATTATATTTTCTAATGTGCAGTCAAAATTTTAGCTGTTATGGACCAACTCTTTTATTTGGTCATTTACAGTTCAGGTTTGCTAAAGAATGATAAAACTATATGCAATATACTAAAACCATCACTAAAAATTGTCGAACTAACAATGCAAACAAATTAACTAACAAAATCCATTCAGTAGAAGTTTTTTATAAAGGCTAATCTTTGATAATCGTGTTCATCTGATTATAGATCTTTTCCACATAATTCTAAAACTAACAGAACGATATAAAATATACTAAAACCATCCATATAAATTATCTACTTAACAATGCAAGTCGCCAAAAATACGCCCAATAAAAACTTTCAAAAAGGCTAATCTTTCGGAATCGGGTTCACCTGACTATATAACCTTCACACATAACTGTTTGACTAAGCAACGTAGAACAATATGTAGTACATTAAAACCATTCCTGAAATAGCATCTAACTAACAATACAATTCTCTTAAAAATCCGTCCAGTAGAACTTTTTCAGAAGGTTAATCTTTCATAATCGGAATCAAATATTGAAAAAACTAATATTTGATAAAAAAATGGTCACCTGATTTTCGAATTTCCCCCTATAATTCTAGAACTAAGCAACGTAGAATGATATGTTATATATAATAAAACTTTCCCTAGAAAATTATCTACCAGTGTAGGTTCCATCAAAATCCATTCGGCAAAATCTTTTAAAAAGGCTAATCTTTCATAATCGGATTGATCTGATTATAGAACTTCCCAGAATAATTCTATAACAAAGCTAGTAGAACGATATGTTACACAATAAAACCTTCCCTGAAAAATTATCTTACAGTTTAAGTTCTACGAAAATCCATTCAGCAAAACTCGAGTTATAAGCAGCCGGAACGAAATTTCATATACCGGGTGTATCTCAAATGTTTCATCAAACTTAGGGGAATGATAGTACTTCTCAAGACGAACAAAAAATGCAATTGAACATGGGGTCGCAAATGACTTTTAAAGGGTGAAAATCGTAAAATTAATAACAATCTCGAAATCTCGCATGCTACTGTTCTGCAGAACTGGCTATCGCTTGCAGACGATTACAAGATATTAATCAGTTTGCACTTTAAACACTTTAAAAAGTTCAACATTTGTTTCCAGCTAATATTTAATACCAAAAATAAACTTCATTAATCAATAAATAAAATAGTATAAATAAAACACAAACTTTACAGACGTGTAATTAAAAGAATTGCTTAAAACCGTTGAAATTTTAAGAATAAAAAAACTGCTGTAGATAACGAAATTGTTAGCAATTTCTACGGCTATTAACTTCTGGCACGAGGCCAATACAAAATTACCGCTTTTAATAAATTTCAAAATTTTATTTGAATATATAATTGACATATTTCATATAAAAATGCTCTTGGGTGTTGCTAGAGGGCCATCTATAAAAAATTATTAAATGTAAAAAATCTATTAGAGTTTTCAATAAAAAAAATGGTTTTCATATATATTCTCTATCCCGGAAATCCTGGGTACGTCTATTAATAGTGATTATATATGACTGAAGTAAAGCATTAATATGTAAAATAAATATACACTTAATATTTGTTGACATAACTAGTTACGTTGTTTTTGAGCATCACATATTTTGTAAAATTTACTAATATTTAATTACCCAGTAACTTGAACTTAATATTTTTACTTAAATAAGTGATATGTATTAGAAAAAATGACGATTACAAATAATTCAAGGTATATATATATATATATATATATATATTTCCTTAGTCACAAAAACCGTTTTCTATATAATCGTTTTCTATACTTTTAAAGGGTGAAAATCGTAAAATTAATAACAATCTCGAAATCTCGCATGCTACTGTTCTGCAGAACTGGCTAGTAGCACGAAGCTGGTGTTCCTTTCATTTTGTGCACATCAAGTCAGAAAGAAATAACAAAAACGTGGAAGAAAACCAAACAAATCTGTGAACAGGAATCCACGTATGAAAATTTTTTATCTTCTTAAAGGTTTCCTACCAGGAGAGGTTCTTCCTACCAGGTTTGCTTTCAGCTACACAAGCCGGCGTGCAGCAACAAATTTGGTACATGCACGATGGTGCTCCTCCTCATTTTTCTGTAGACGTGCGTAACCGCCTTGATGGAGTTTATCCGGAAAGATGGATTAGACGTGGTGGCCCTGTTACTTGGCCTCCACGTTCGCCGGACCTTAACCCTTTGGATTTCTTCTTCTGGGGACAGATGAAATCCCTCATTTATGAGACGCCAGTTGAAACGCAAGAAGAAGTAGTAGCGCGTATTGTGACCGCTGCAGGAGAAATCCAGGAAACTCCCGGAATCTTCGAGCGTGTCCGCCAGTCGTTCCTCCGTAGATGTTTTCTGTGTAATAATGTCCGCGGTCGACACTTTGAACAATTGTTGTAAAATATTTGTTTTCTCTGGACATCACGAGCTGTGTTGTACCTATTCTGTACAATAAATAATTTTCTGGAGTGTTTCTTTCTTGTCTCAGTTTGTCCATTTCCAAACGCATTTTCTCGATTTTTATCCTTTAAACATCATTTGCGACCCCATGTTCCATTGTATTTTTGTTCGTCTTCATGATTACTATCATCCCTCTATGTTTGTTGAAGCATTTCCGATACACCCTGTATGTAGAAGTAAATAGAAGTATATTGACATTAATATAGTTTGCATTTGAATAAAAAAAACGGTACTTTTCGGTTAGCCGGGCGCCAGTGATATGTGTATATATTCATACATATAAGCGTATATATATGTATGTATATACATGTATTTGTGTAGATATATGTGTATATATAGACATGTATATCTATATCACTGGCGCCAGGCTAACCGAAAAGTACCCTAAAAAAATACTACAAAAATGCAGTCGTACACTTAAAAAAACACCTTCTGGCTTAAAATCTCTCATCAAAACTGTTTTTCTTTTTTTTGTCTTTCTTTTTTAAAAATAAAATTAGTAACAGTTGTTTCTTTTATTTTTCCAGATGTATAGCCATTTCAATTCTTTCTGCAACAAAAAAAGACACCTTTTGGCTTAAAATCAAATTGTTTGGGATCAAAAGTAAAATCAAAATCGCCAAAAATAAAAGATACATCGCCAAATATTTTTTCAATATAGAAATCTTGCCCCTTGAATAATTTTTTAAGCATTACGAACATTCCCAATCATGTTTAAATTAAATATTTTCGTTTTATAATATTCTCTCATCAAAACTCTTTTTTTTCTTTCTTTTTTCTTTTTTACTTTAAAAAAAAATAAAATTAGTAACATTTTTTCTTTTATTTTTCGATACATACTTTTCATTTCTTTCTGAAACAGTAATGATCGCCAAAAAATTAGCAATGGTAACCTTTTCGGCCAAAATAACAGAACTTTCTATCATAATTCTGTAACTAATATACATAGAACGTTGTGTTATATACTAAAACCTTCCGTGAAAAAATATCTATCGAACAGTGCAAGTTCCATCAAATGCCATTAGGCAGAACTCGAGTTATAAAGGAACGGAACGAAATTTCCGTTTGTGTTTTATATATATAGTAGACTTATTCACAACTGAAAAGTAATATATTGTACCGTAACACCAAGCTGGAAGATTGTGACTATTGGTCATTTTTTTCCAAATGTAACGACAGATTTCCAATATTAAATAAGACAAATTGAATTGTTAAATTTAAATGGTAAATAAAAGCGTAAAGGTTGGCAGCTTTGATGGATAGTGTATATTACTGTACCCAGGATCTATGAAAGTTACATTAATTTCAAATAATGAGTTTTCTTGCTTTTTTTCAGTATGTTGCTTAACTTTAGAAACCAGGTTTTTTTCACTGCTTCTTTAAAACGATTCATTGATCATTTATTTTAAAAAAATGCATTGAACATTTAACAAGAAGGAGATTTTGCAACTTACCCATGATACGTAGTATAGGGTAAGTCTTGTAATAATTTTGAAAATCGAAAAATTTTTTTGGACGGATTTACACGTTTCAGACACTGGATATTCCAAAAAACATATTTAAAATAAAAAAAATTGCCGTCCGTCTGTCTGTGTGTATGTGTTTCTGTAAACGCTCTATCTCCCGAACAAATTGAAATAGAGACTTGAAATTTGGTATATACTTAGCATGTAATAATGGGAAGAAGCTTACTGAATTTCAGTAACTTCGATTATCCGGAACTGTTTTTTTCGGACTCTCGAAAATAATTATGTTAAATCAAGCAGATATTGACCTATTAGTGGCAAAAATTGCATTTTATTGAATGTTATATGAAATCAGAAATAAAATAAAATGTGACATGATGCAAACTTGCATCTTTCGGAGGAAAATTAAGACTCCAGAGACCCCTTAAATTATATTAAATAATATTAAACGAAAAATTGTTTGTGGTTCACTTTATTGATGTTATGTTATTTGAAACATAACGAGATTGATATGCATTACTGACATGAACTACAACATGATTTCTCTGGATTACAGAATAAGTAGCATTTATAGTTTGTTTACAGGGATACAGGAAATAACCCGATTGCATTATGATCTATAGGAAGATAATCGTTTACGGTTCATTTTAATAACGTTATGATACTTCACACATAATGAATTCTCTGAAGTGAACTAGAACATGTGTTCTATATATTATGGAGTGCATAGCATTTGTCGACACACAAAATAATTCGGTAATACACTGACTAAAATCGATAATTTCTGGAAGTGCTTTTTCCACCGTGATATGAATTTTGAAACTTATCTAATTTTGAGTGTATTGGGTGGTTGTTTATAGATTGTATAGATCGCATACAGGGCTACACGAAATAATTCGAACGCATTACAGGATACGGACAGCAATTGCTGAAAATGGATTTCTACTGAGTTATTTTTTATATACTTTTTTATATACTATTTATTTAGATTATTATTACATTCTCTGAAAAAGAGAAATTTCTTAATAATATTCTGATAGAGTTAGAAACTGTTTCATAATCTGTGCTTGATGCATGATTTTTCATTTTTGTAAACACTCTACTGATAAATAGGTTACGTATTAATGCCAAACTACACACTACATTCTTATAATTAACCTTTCAGTAACACATGCACATTAGTTTTTATTTATAGCTTCGCATTAAGTGAAAATAACTTTTTGTTTCGCATTATCTTCAGTTCAATAATTCGTAAAAAATCATTCAGCCTTCCTAATCAAATGCCGTACAGCTGACGAAAGAATGAGTTTGTTTTGCTGTAACGAATCAAATGTCTAATAGAAATAATATATAATACTTATTAGAACGAAGATCATATATTTTGGCATATTAATTTATAATTTTTCAGGAATTGATTTCTATGTAAACGCTAAATATTTCTTTGACTAAAATCCCTTTTTTTAAATATTATTTTCTAGTTTAAACATTGTTGCTATGTGTTTGAGTACCATTATTTTTGAATAACAAATTTTGCCTTATTTCTTTAAAGCATTTTTAATATGATGAATATTCTTATTTGAAAACATTGGATCTCTAGAAGCCCTGTTTAAAATCCTCCATTGTTGTTAAAAGTGAAATAAATTGAAATGAAATTTATGTGTAGTTAAAGTTTATGCTTGATATTGTGTTGGAATTAATTTTTAAGAGTGCACATAATTCAGGATGAATTTCACCTGATTTGTCAAATGAAATGATGTAATAAAAATGCCCATCTGGAGCATAAAAATATGAGAACTATAATAGTTTTCGAGTTATTGTGGAAAAAAGACAATCTGCCAAGTTTGAAAAAAAAACTCAAAACTTCTGACGTTTCTGAAATACCTGCACGCATAGTGCAGAAAAAACATAATATGATGACACCATGGCCACCAGGATAGCGGTATAACGGTAAGCTACAAGCGCTGATAGTTCAAAGTCGAAATGTCGCCAAAATTTGTTATCGGCAAAATTGCAAACAAAGACACTTCTAGCACCAATCGGTCAAAATTAACTTACAAGTGTAAATTCCACCAAATTTCAAATAATACTACAGTAAACCGTATGGTTTTTAATTCAAGAAAATATTAAGTTTTTGTTTGAAAAAAATAAATATCGACATTCGTTGTAAAAGCAGGCAAACGAGATACCAGGTTCGAACCTGATTTCAATTTCTTCTCAGCTTGCTAATTTTTCAAGTGCAAGAAGACAGTTTTTAATCCAAACAAGTTAAGTAGTATAAGAAGAATCCAAAGCCGAACGAACTACTTTATAGGATCAAACCTACGAACAATTCAAAACGTTCATAAATGATCTTAAATATAAAATGCCTAGTTCCAAATCCCCAAAACTTTCTTCTATCTCGTACAATTTTCACATACAATTTTCGCATACACCAAAAACGAATCAGCACTAAATTATTTCAAGGTCTAACTGAATCTAACCTTTTATTAAATTCCGTGCATAAATTCTTTAGATATGACTATCGCTAAAATAGCAGAAATCCTGAAAAATAAAGAATAGCAACACCATCTGATGGGATTTTTACACCAAAACCTAATGAACAACAACTTATGCCAACGTCTAACTGAATCTGAAGTTTGATGTAATTATGTGCATTAGTTCTTGAGATATAGCTACCTTGAAAACCATGAAAAAAGTAGCACAACCTCGCCACCTTTTAGGCTGTTTGCACCAAAACATAACCAACATATATTTATGTCGAGGTATAACAGAATTGGAAGTTTGGGGATATTCTGTGCATTAGTTCTTGAGATATAGCTATAGAGAAAATCTTGAATAATGTAACATAGCAGCGCCACCTGTTAGGACATTTACATCATAACCTAATCAGAAACAACTTATGTAAATGTCTAACTGAATCTGAAGTTTTGTGAAAATCTGTGCATTAATTCTTGAGATAGAGTTATTGCGGAAATCTTGAAAAATGCAGTATAGTAGCATCATCTGTTGGGCGATTTACACCAGAAACTAATTAGCACCAATTTATAGCAGGGACTGGCTGTTTCTAAAGTTTTGTCAAATTCCGTGCATTAGTTCTTGAGATAGAACGGCCACAAAATTTCTGTCACATCTCACAGACAGAAAGTTCCTGAAAACTCTCAATTTGTGTTCAGGACTCTCTATAACGTATAAAACCACCGAAAACCGGAAGTCGAATTTATTCGGGAATCCAATACTTTCTTCTTGTAAAGATAGGATAAAGTAGTAATAGTGAATGGTCTACATATTTGGCAAAAATACTTTGGTAATAAAAAACACTCCATCGCAAAATATCGACAAATGATATCATATGATTAACAATGTTGGATAATCTCCAGTCATTTTCAATTTATTTCCTGTAACATATATAGAATTTTTCATAGATGAGTTTATTCATTTTGTTGCTCTTCTGAATCTCATATAAGATTTGAAAGTTTCAGCAAAAATAACTAAAGTAATATTAAGAAGTAAATATTTTCAAACTTTAAGTAAGAATGTGCTTTTGGAACTCTAAAAATTAGAGTGTATATTTTCTATCTCCTAACAATGAACCTAATGCTCTTTTCGAATTAATCTTAAAATTTAACCTATTCCGCACTCTTTAGAATTACTAAAGAAGATTTCGAAACATTATTTAACTTCATCACTTTATTTACACAGTTCTTAGTATGCAGACGGCTGAAACTGTAATTGTAACAGCATCATATGTCGAGACTTTTCAATGAATTCTGAAGTTCTTTGTAAGCCGTATCTCATTAGGATTTCAGACTGAAATAAACTTTCGAAACAGTAACATTTATTTCACAGGGAAAAGAGAAACGGAAAATGTTTCAATACCTTTGAAAAGCACATGATATTTTTCCAGATGCTAATGATAAATATTCAAAAAGAAATAATATTTCCCTAGTAGCAAAATAATAGAAAATTATTCACATTATACTTTTCTCAACTTGTTTCAAATTAGAGCTATTCATTATATTTTTAACGTCATTTCTCAGTCAGCTTGCTATGCCTTATCATTCTAAATTGTGACTAGGTAAGTATTAAAATTTTAACATTGTTGTTTAAAATTTGTTTTAAAGAAGAAAGCAAATTATTGTAAACGACAAATCTTTGCTCGATTACTTTTGAAATTACAATATAAGGTTTCGGTTTAAAATGTTAACATGCAATAAACAAGACTAATTTCTTTGAATTTGAATAATTTTTCATGTCGAGTTTAAAATGTTTCTTTTAAACTGAAGTTTTGACCTGTGCAAAATGTAGCTCAGTTTTGCTCATTCAGTATCCCAATTACTAAATTATTAAACAAGTTACTGTTGAATTTTACATCTGCTTTAAAGTCTGTGGTTTCAACCTTTTTGAAATTTCACTTGTTAAATTACTAACAATGCGTATTTACTGCAAAAACTATTGTTACTATGTGAGTGCTTGATATTCGGCAATGTTGATTATGAAAAATTTGTGTACTGCACAGGAAAAAAAATATTTATAGGTTCGAAGACATATTTTCTGGAAAGGAAGAAGAAAATGCCTTATTACATGCTATTTGTATTGTATCAAAAACAATTTAACATATTTTTGCATTGTTTGATTTTTGTTTTTTAATAGTTTTGATAAAAGTATTTGTTATTTTTTCCTTGAGCAATATTGATGTATAACCTATCTGATAAAATATCAAAATCTGCTCTTTTGCAAAATATTTAATATGAGCACGTCCAAGAGAATCATTCACATAGAAGTGCACTGTAATTCGTTCAGTAACATCATCTGTAATTTATGGTTCTGCGTCAATTCGTCGTGATGTCAATTCTTCGCGACGTCAATTCGTCGCAGCGAAAATGTCTTCGAAGGTTATGTTGATAAAAGTAAAGTTATTTTGTTAAAATTATTTAATGATAATTTGTTTTTTACATATAGATAATTATAAGTATTACACTATTTCTAATTTAAATAAGAAGTGACTTGCTCTAATTCATTAAACTTTCATTTTCTCAGTATTGAAATTCACAAAAATCTCATATAAAAAAAAAATCCTTTAAAAATCGGCTGTAAAATGTTAGTTATAATTATCTATATCTAAAAAACAAATTATCATTAAATAATTTTACTAAATTATCTTTACTTTTATCATTATAGCCTTCAAAGACATTTTCACTGCGACGAATTGACGTCACGACGAATTGACACCACGACGAATTGACGCTGAGACGAATTGTGCGCGACGAACTGACGTGACACCGTAATATATGGAGAGTCAAGATCAGCCTTACCTCAATTTGGACTGTGGTCATTTTCGGCAGATGCGATAGCATAATATTACATAGAAAAACAAGAAATTTTGTTTACAATATCGTTACATTATCTTCATTTAGTTAAAGTTATCAACAAAAACCTTGTTATTATTAAATGAGACACCCAGTATTTTTAACACTCCCCAACATAGTTGAAAAGTGTTTATGAATTCGGTTTGTATGTCTATCTGTTGGTCTCTCCGTGCTCTAACTCTCGTAAATATACTCGGACTGTCATGAAAATTGCATATCTTATTGAATTTTACTATAGAATATTCGGTATTGAAAATGAAGTGCATTAATAGTTCATTTACAGACTCACAAGGGACTCACAAGATAATTACATTACATTATAGTCGTTAAATCGTCTGCGTCCCATTTTATTGATGTTACGATATTTCAAACATAACGAAATTAATATGCGTTACTGCGGTGGACCACAGCATGATTTTACCGGAGTATACAATTAGTATCATTTGTAGTTCAATTACAGGGATGTACAAAATAATATTTACATTGTGATGTATGGGGAAAAATCGTTTGCGGTGCATTTTGAACATCTTATGATACTTGAAACATAATGAAATTTAAAAGGATAACCAAGGTTTAATACAACTTATTTTCTGTAGATTATGGAGTGCGTAGGACTTATCGTTCATGTACAAGGATGCCCAAGAGAATACGGTTAAAATTCTGATTACGATCGGTCTCTTCCAGAAGTGCTCTTTCCGCTCTTATAGCCGATTTTATGTAATTTTTAGTGTATTAAGTGCTGTCTACAAATTCTGTTGATTATATACAGGGCTCCACGAAAGACTTCGAATATAGGCAGCAATTGCTAAAAATAGATTTTTACTGAGTTATTTATTTTTTTATTTGCTTATGTAGATACTCATTCCGTCGTATGAAAATATTAAATTTCTTAATAATATTCTATTAGTGTTGGAAAGTGTTTCATAATCTATGCTTAATGCATGATTTTTTGTTTTTATTTAATATTTGGAACGAAAAAATGTTTCCTATATTACATTTTATTGTTTTCATGTGTGTCTCCTCATTCTTAACATTTGTGACAACAATTTTAAAAGACTGTATACATAAACAGACTACCTTTTACCCCTTTCCAACATATCTGAAAAGAGTGTATGAATTAGGTTTGTCTGCTTTCTGTCTGCTACCTTGTATGCTCTAATTTTTGAAATTATATTCAGATTACCATGTCACTTATATATATATATATATATATAGATCATTGGTTTTAAAATAAATGATCAACGTAAAAAACAGCAAAAATAAAATTTATATGAAGTAGCAAACGGCTATTTCGAATCCTCTAAAGCTCCGTCATCAAAGCCAAAGTTAAAAAGATTAGAAACAGATTTAGAAGTTTTTAATCTTTTTAACTTTGTCACTGATGATGGAGATTTAGAGGCTCAGAAACTGCTGTTTCTACTTTATATGTATTTTATTTGTGCTATATTCAATGTTAATCTTTTGCAATTAAAAACTTGAGCTATGATAAAACATACTCATTGAATGTATTTTCATTCACCTTGTAATATAAATATTAATTAAAAACAGCATAAATGTCCAAAAACATATACGTACTATTTTTTATAAAATACTTTTCTGAAGGTGTTTTTATATACACAACTGCATTTCTACATAGATAACTGAGCGCTTTCAAGCAAACTTTTGCTCATCATCTGGATTACAAATCAAAACGCAAGCACACAAAAGACAAATGCCGAAAAACTAGTAAGAACATCGTTCCCTGCTGGAGAATGGAACAAGCCATTAAAACATATCAAGATGGTTAGGAAGCACTGGGAGGGGTGTGATAATCATATTTCGTCTTGAACAATTGCTAAGAGTCTATACCATAATTTGGAAATGTTGTAGGATAAGGAATTATTGCATGTTTTATCTTTTCTAGTTAAAATTTTTATGGATTCATTAATTATTGCTTGATAAAAAGTTTTTGTATGTTTAATTATTTTAGCTTGATCAAAATGTATTTTCACTGATTGTTCTTGTGTTAATCTTGAAAGTACTGTTTTAGCTCTATTGAATTTTATATCTGAAATATGCTCTTTTAAAGGAGTTTTAAACTTTCTTAAGGATATACCTATATAGTCTTTAATTTTATAACATTTCTTACCATTTTCATTTATTTCCATAGTGACTGGAATTCTATAGATTCCTGATAATTCTTCCATCGGAACAGGATCAATTTTTTATGTAATAACGTTTTCAATTTTACAGGAGGACAACATGCAATGATTCATTATCCTACAATATTCCCAAATTATGGTATAGACTCTTAGCAATTGTTCAAGATGAAATATGATTATCACACCCTTCCCAGTGCTTCCCACCCCTGTTGGCTTGTTTTAATGGTTTGTTCCATTCTCCAGCAGGGATCGATGTTCTTACTAGTTTTTCGCCATTTGTCTTTTGTGTGCTTGCGTTTTGATTTGTAACCGTAAAGATGAGCAAAGGTTTGCTCGAAAGCGCTCGGTTATCTATGTAGAAATACAGTTTTGAATATAAAAACACCTTCAGTAAAGTATTTTATAAAAAATGGTACGTATATGTTTTCGGACATTTATGTTGTTTTTAATTAGTTAATCTTTTGTTTTAATATAACGGTAGAAAGTTCAATCTTCCCATTTTAAATATATTATTGTTGCTTTTTATATATGGCATGTTTTCAACTGCAAATGAAATGTTGCATTTATAATTCGTTTACAGGGATACGCAAATGAATACTGTTACATGATGATCTATGGAGAAAAATCGTTTGCTGTATATTTGAATGATTTTACACTATTACAAACATGATGAAATCGATATGTATAGCTCAGGTGCGCTAAAACATGGTTCCTGTAGAAAATGAAGTGTAAAGTATTTGTAATTCATTAATAGCGTCACTATAAATAACTCAGTAACACAATGGTATATGGGGGAAATCTTAATGCAGCGTAGTTTAATGGTTTTACACTATTTCAGCCATAATGAAATCGATCTATATTTCTGAGGATCACTGCAAGGTGCTTGCTGTAGAATATGATATGCATTACACTAATCAATCATTTACAGATATACCAAAAAATTTCGATAACAGTAGTATATATTATCGATAATTGCAGAAAGATAATTCTCGGTTATTGTAAGCTATTTTAAGTTTAATTAATTTGTTGCATACTACGTGGTATATACAGGGCTACACAAAAACTTTTGGAAGCATTACTGTGTTTAGGCGTGATTTGCTTAAAAGTTTTTAATTGTGTTATGTATTTTCCAGATGAACTATATTTAGTATATTTGTAGAAAATATAAACATATTTGTAGAGTATAAATACATTTATGCACAGAGCTACACAAATAATGGGATACACTGTCGTCTATGGAAAGTAATTACTGGATGTATTATTTTAGTAATGCTATGCATTTTTGCCTACTTAAATAGTAGCTAAATATGAGCCATGTGTAAAAAATTTTAGATATTATACAGGGCTTTACAAAAGAATTCAAGTAAATTTCCATCTATTGTTAGTAGTTGCTGAAGGTTAAATTTTGACTATGTTATGCTTTTTCTAGACAAACAAAATTTTAGCGTACTATGTAGAATATATATAAATCTATAAATCATTTAAAGGACTGAATACAGAATTCAAGTTCCTTTCCGTCTATGGACAGGAAAAGCTTAAATCTGATTTTCAAATCCGTTATGCGTTATTGAAATTGTTTACATAACTATATATTTTACCTTATTAAAATGTGATTTTTTGTTGAATTCTGGAAGCGTCGGAATGTTTTTCATAGTCTCCGCATGACGCATAGTGTTTATTTTTTGTTTACTATTTAAAATATGGTATAAAATTTCGGCTCTGTTTGAACAGGGAAACCTTGTATTCTCTTTCTCTCAAGCAATGAATTGTGAGTAAGGTTTCAAGTACAAAATATATATTTTTTAATGTGTATTTTCACATTATAATGTTACTATATGACCCTTTACAATATATCCGGTTATACACTGATGTGTAAATAAATCATATATGCAATTTTTGTAACTGAAAAATCTGCACTCGATTGAATATACAAGAATTTCTAGAAAATGCATTTTCTTTTAAAAATATATCTTTAGTTTAAAACCAACGGACTATTTCAATTAACTTAACCAATAATTTCAAAATATTGATGTGTCACTAAAATATTCATTTCTATTATACCGAATACAAGAAATCTAAAAAACGTAATATCTTGTAAATATTTTTTAAATATCTTTATTGTTAAAATTAGGACTAATTTGCGAATATTAACAAAAGTATTTGAGGTAACGATTTAAAACTCACCACACATATGTAGAAAAAATGTCTGTATCCAAAAATCCATTTTTTTAAAGAACCGATAATTTATTATAATTAAAAAAACTGATTCAAACAGGAAAGAAAATAAAGTGCGAAGTCAAACAAAAAAAAAAAAAAAAAAAAAAAAAAAAAAAAGAAAGAAAGAAAGAAAGAGACGCGCCATTTTGTTTATGTTTCAAATGTGCCATTTTGTTTCTGTTTCAAAAGTTACAGTTATTTCTTAATGTTAGAGATCATTGATTAAATGTTGACAGGGGGAGGGGGGGTCGGTCGTAAATTAAATGTCGCGTTAGTTAAAGATATATACTTGGCGCCTCCTGGTGGTGGAAATTTGTACTAATTTATTTTTGCAGTGCGTGTGCAGCACGCCTGCTATTCGGTGTAGTGAGAACATGTGCCGTAGGTTCTTTTAGAATGGAATGCGCCATGTGGCGATGGAAGGTGGAACTAAAGATTTTGCGGCACGTAAGCAACACGCCTGCTATACATATTTTAAAAAAAACAATTATTTAAACTAAGATTAAACGTAAATATTTCGAATTAATTTGGAGCATATTATATCATGCTTTTAATATTTGAAAAAATTGACTATATGCGCCGTCTTTTAGATTATAATACACGAGACAGTTTTTTCAAAACAGTACATTAAACCGAAGTTGTATTTAGATTGAAGATAAATAAAAAAAAATTCGATAGGTACATTTACCCCCTAATTTAATGTTTACTTTGTAATTACATGCAATAAATTAATTTATATTTAACTGAGAATATGTTGTCACCAAAAAAAAAAAAAAAAGTAAAAAAAGAAAAAATCTTAAGTGTACTTTAATTAACTTATAAATTATTTAAGTGCTATTCAAATCGTTATCTGAAGAATAATTTAACATGTTTAATTGCATTGTTACGGCCAAAATAATATCATTATTCTTAGATTCTCATTGGGGATATATATCGTTATAATTATGCATTTCAGCAGTTTTAAATGAGTTGTTATCCCTGGATGCTTTGGAGAAATATAGAATTATTGCATGAAGATAATTATGGTAAATTGTAAAATTAACAAGGGCTTATTTATTTAGGAGTTAACCTTTTATATATGTTTGTGTTTTATTGAAAAAAAGTAATATGCATTAATTTGTTTATACATTGTATATCTTAGAATAAAAAAAATCGTCTTTTTTATATTTAAAGAGTGAATTTGTTGTTAAATATGCTGGGAGCGTCGGAATATGTTTCATTGTCTCTGTCTGACGCATAATGTTTCTTACTTCATTACTATTTAACCCTTTCGGCCCTGATTTTTTTTTTGAGTTTGGAGTAAAAATCCCTTTTACGATAATAAATTAAAAGTAACTAACCAAATCACAGCAGTTAGGTTTTACTGAAATTTAATGAATATGTTAGTTCCTGAAACCTAACGAATGTAGTAATTTCGCGTTCTTAGCATATGACAATAGTCGAAGGAAGAATTTTTGAAGACGTTTGGAAAATGTCGTATTACAACCGTTTTTATCAGACATAAAAACGTACTAGTATTTTTTATCACAAATTATTCATTCGAAAAGGTAGTCCCTAATTTAATTTAAAACCCTTTCGGCCTCGACTTTTTTCTTAAAGGCTAAATAAATTAAACCTTTTGTCAACGGTTCTTGTTTTTTTATTATTTCAAAGCTAGATGGCGCTACTTGTCCACTAAAAAGTCAAAATATAGAATGAACATATGTGATTATGAGGTTTTTACGTAACTGCAAGGCGTTATTTATAGTTAAAACCTAGACCAACATACGATCCTAAAGACCTGACCATTCATAAAAACGTGCCCGTTTCTCCGTCGTCTGCTAGCAGAATAATAGAACAACATTCCGAGTTTTTCCCTTTAAATACGTTAGTAAGGTTTTCTGTTTATTAATATTTTTAGCATATATTTCTATTCAGGATGGATGAAACTGATGAAAAGAACATATTTAAAGTCGAGAATTAAAGTCTCATCGCAAAAAAGTGTTTATTTATTAATAAAATTTTCATATTGTGTAAAAAGAATATCTGATTAGTAAACTACTAGATGCGATGTAAGAGCTCGATTAAGATATTCGATTAATTTAAATACTCGATTAATTTAAAACGTCATCGCAATAAAAGTTTTTAATTTTTTCCTCTTTTGGAAAATAATGCATCGAAATTTTATTATCATCAGGGTCAAAATAGTCTGCCCGACTGTCAATACTACAGAAAGAGACACAACACCTCATATTTGTAAGGATATAGCAACCAGAATGAAAAAAAATCACATCAGTTTGTTGTTCTAGTGCTGACCACAAGACGCCAAACGCCGCATTCCAAAACTAGCAAGCAGAAAATCGGCGAATGGTCAGGTCTTTTAAGATCATATGTTGGTCTAGGTTAAAACATTTTAAAAGTAAGGAATACATATGTGACCGCCAAGGCCGAAAGGGTTAAAATATGGTGTAAAATTTCGGCTCTGCTTGAAAAAGAAAACCTCGGATTTATTTCTCTCAATAAGTGAATTGTGAATAAGGTTTCAAGTAAAAATATATTTCTTCGTGATGTGTAATATCACATTATAATGTTAGTATACGACCCAATGTTAGTATACGAGCAATATATCCGGTTATATACACTATTGTGCAAATATTTCGGATATGCGACTTTCGTACTTGAAAAATATATACGCGATTGAATATTCATACATTTCTAGAAAAATGAATACATACATTTCTAGAAGAATGAATTTCTTTTTTAACATATACCTTTAGTTTAAAATCAACCGACTATTGGAACTTATTTCAGTGATAATTAAAAAAAAAAATTGCATCACTAAAATATCCCTTTCTAATCCACCGATGCTTATGAATACGGGAAATACTAACTACGGTAAAAACGTAATAACTTGTAAATATTTTTACAGTATCTTTATTTTTAAAATGAGGAACGAAAATTTAATATATGTTTGTAGTGAGATGCTCTCTATTTTTAATAAATATTTGGATTGTTATTTCGTTTTCTGTTTATTTCAATCCATGTGTATTTTCTTAATCTTTTAATGTTTCGCCGAATCATTCGATTTGCACATCGTATAGGTCTCTTTTATATAATGTGATTTTATTACCTAATACAACTAGTAACGAATTAATAATAAGAGATTTCCAGAAAACGAATTTTCATGTTTTATATTAAAAAAAATATATAAATCACTATAAAATAAATACACTTTTATAATTGATGCATCTTTTTCAAACGAAGTGTATAATAAAAAATGAAATTTCTAGCCTTTGGATAAAAAATTACTAGCTAAAGATTTTTCGGTTGATGAAGATATTTTTGGCAGTTTTGTTGACTCGGCTAACGAATGTTTTATATTATGCACACGCAGATCAGCCGTTGAGTTCCATTTAGATTGGAAGTAAAACCACGCTTGAGTTAATGTAGTTTTATCTTAACGAAGCGAATTATCATTGTTATACAAGTTACCATTGTATACTAAAGAATAGATTTAGGAGAAATTAAAATTTAATTCCCTTTCAGAAAATTATTGATTACAAAAAGGCATATAAGGAAAATAGATATGATTTACAAATCTCTCTATATATATGTATATTAGGGTGGACCGAAAAAAACTTTTTTTTTAATTTTTGATTCGCTATACCGCGGAAAACTTGCCTCTAGGGTAGCGTAGTATAATGCAAAAATAAAATAAATTGTTACGTTTGGCGGTATCGCATCGGCCCCAAAATTTGAGAAAATATAAGATTTTTACCATTTTCAAGGGGGAATGTCAGAGTTTTTTTTTGCTTTGTATTTTGATTCGCTATACTGCGGAAAACTTGCCTGTAGGGTAGCTTAGTATAATGCAAAAATAAAATAAATAAATTGTTACGTTTTGGCAGTAGCGTATCGGCCCTAAAATTTGAGAAAATATAAGATTTTTATCATTTTCAAGGGGGAGTGCGAGAACTTTTTTGTTTTGTTTTTGGATTTGCTATACCACGGAAAATGAGCCTCTAGGGTAGCTTAGTAAAATGCAAAAACAAAATAAATAGATTTTCGCGTCTTGAGGCAGAGCATCGTCCCTAAATTTCGAAAAAATAATATACGATTTTTTAATTTTTTCTAATAAATGGAAATAAATCAAATAACTTCAATAACAAGTAGATATAGACATATTTTAGTAGAACAAAGTATAGAAATGATAAATAAATTAAACAAAAATAGTTCATTTTACAATTTATTAGTAGAGTATTAAATTTAAAAAAACATTAAAAAAAATTGACAAATTTCCATAGAAACCAAAAAGTATTTTTATGATTGTGTAATTATTCAGTATGTAATAAAATATGGTACTTTATTTGTCTTTACTTTCTTTTTATATAATTGAATTAAGTTTGAACTAAGATTAGTTTGAAAAACTAGGCATTGATGATACTGAAATAAGTATAGTTCTTATAAAAACCATCTCTGGATTTGGAACCGATGACTTTTTCTGACGCCTCAGTTCTCCACCTTGAATAGGAAAGTGTGCCAGGCTCACGAACAGTTAATTCTTCAGGACAGCTGCCTGAATTTGTATCACAACTTACGTTCAGTAGGTACAGCTTATCTTTGCATAAACTTTGCTTGTCAATTTCTGGAATCTCATACTCATCACTGTCAAAATTTACTGCTGGAAGTTTCTCACATTTGCTGAGCTGTGAGCCAATCGGACAACGAAATGATTGGGACCCAGTCGTTTCACCATCTAAAGTTTGAAACAAATGTCGGAATATCAATTCATTGAAATGTAAGAGGCACACCTCCACTGCAGTGGTCGTTTAACTTGTTCTTCAATTGTACGAATAACACGGTTTTCCACCCCATATTAGTAATGGTGCCATCACATTCAATCACGTTCAGTTAATGAAGTCAAAATCCAGCCTCAGTCAAATAAGAAAGAATGCTACTAGAAATATTTTGAGTAGAACTTGAAGAGGGTAAAACATGACCAACGCACACAGGTCAGCAGTACATGCTGGGCGTAAGTTCTGCTATAAAATCAGGTAGCTGTTTTCAAGATTTATCTGTTCGTGAGCCTGGCACACTTTCCCACTAACAGGTGGTTAACAACGGCGAACAGATTTATCTGATTGTATTTAGGTATTGGAAACACAACAGACGAGAGCAAGATCTTAGTTTATTTTCTCTTAAAGTCACATATACCTCTATGGTTTTATATAAAAAAGTAAATACTTCACAAACAAACCAGAACATGTATTTGAAGTTATAAAATCTTCAAGATTCCTGCCCGAAAACTTGTTGAAAGTCATTGACCCAGTAACTGAGAGAAACGTATTTTTTGCCCGTCCAGTAAACTTGCTTTTGAGTATGATAGTAGATAAAAAGAATCATATATTAGAGTTAGGTTTAAGAAAAATTATAATGGCTAGAAACATAGCTTCTAAAAAAAAGTTAATCAGGATTTTTCAACCACTGAAAATCAATTTCCTAACTACAGACAACATTGAAAGGATTCACTGGGACACTACTGCACTATCACCACCACATTTGCTGCAAAAAATCCGATTTTAGGGCCGAAGCGCTACCGCCAAACATGACAATTTATTTATTTTATTTTTGCATATTATATTAAGCTAACCTAGAGTCAAGGTTTTCGCAGTATAGCGAATGAAAAAACAAAACAAAAAAATTCTCGCACTCCCCCTTGAAAATGATAAAAATCTTATATTTTCTCCTATTTTAGGGCCGATGCGCTACCGCCAAACGTAACAATTTATTTATTTTATTTTTCCAGTATACTATGCTACCCTAGAGGCAAGTTTCCCGCGATATAGCGAATCAAAAAACAAAACAAAAAAATTCTCACACTCCCCCCATAAAAATGATAAAAATCTTATATTTTCACAAATTTTAGGGTCGATGCGCTACCGCCAAACGTAAAAATTTATTAATTTTATTTTTGCATTATACTAAACTAAGCTACCCTAGAGGCAAGTTTTCCGCGGTAAAGCGAATCAAAAAATCAAAAAAAGTTTTTTTCGGCCCACCCTAATGTCTATACAATTTATATATATGTGACATTTTGCCACAAAAGGAAAACATGTCTAGCACACTTGAATTAAACTGCAGTCTTAAATTAATTTGCATCTTAACAGCCGAGTATTTTGGTGATTGCAGAGAATAGAAACATGATGCAGTCGAATCCATTTTATTCAAACATAATCAATCTTATTTAGATTCCGGGGGAATGCTCTTATTACGAAACGATAGCTTTAACAACTTGTTTAACATAATTTCTATTAGATACCAATCGGTAGCAAGCAACAGATTATACTTACATCATTTCGACGACAAAATCATCTGTTCTTGTTAGCTTGATAAAATTCACCGCTCGCTGCAGACGAACACATCAGTTAAAATGAAAAAAAGATGACAACGTTCCATTGCATTCTCAAATCTGTCCCGTTTTCTGTAGCACACACCAACGTCAAAAATCTCCAAAAATCGAGTCTGCTTCTGGTTTTAACTGCCTTCGCGTAAGATCACAACATACGTCACGTGGCACAGTTTATCCGAATCATAAGGGCTTTAAAGGAATTTCATTCGCATTTCCGACGCAAATTATTTTGAGGTGATTTTGCTTCCGCGCGGGAAAAATTGTTCAACAGGCTTCGAAAACCTCGCTAACAGATGAATGACGTGTCAACAAATCAAAGTCTCTGCTTTGAGGCTGTAGTTAAAACTTCGAATTTAATACGCAATAAAAAAAAGAAAATTAATCTTTGATGTAGAAAAAAAAATGAAAGCATTTTGGAAATATTTTAATAGACATATAATATTTAATAAAAGAATATATTTTTTAAACAAACTAATGTTTTTAGAGCAGGATAATTTTAAGAAATATGATATCTTAGCATTTAAATAAAGAATATATAACAGTTTGATTACACGGGAATAATAATAATGAATTTTAATTATGGATTAAAAATAAAGATAAGAATAAATTTAAGTAGCTATCGCCATTTTTAGATGTAAATACTTTGGAATAAATATTATTAAGTGGATTAGGATAAAATCGTTTACATATGGATAGTAAAGGACTATTTTATGAATAAGAATTATTTTAATAAGCCGGGGTCATATACGGAACATTACTAAATGGAAAAGTTTTATAGTATAATTTAGCAGATTGCGGAAAAAAATAAATTTTGTAATATACATATATATGTATATAACGCTAAGGTACGTGCCAAAAATTTGGTTATTTCTCTTTTGGAGATGGCAACGAGAGGTTTGTTTAGAAAATCATACCTGCTAAACCTAACTTTAGACGGCTTCGTTATTTGTTTTCAACGATTTGCGTATATTAAGAAAAGTATTTGAGGTATCGATTTAAAGCTTACCAGACTTAGACTTATAAGGCAGTTAGAATGAGGTAAGTAAAAATTAGAAAACTAGGTAACCACATTTTCACTGAAAGTATATTAATTTTTGTTCAGTGCGACAGTCAAATAACATAGTGCACTTAGGGAATCACTAGAGGGTAAATCAAGTTGAAACACTTAATACAACGGCAATACGACAAGTTTCACAAAACCCTTTATTTCTAAAACTACTAAAAATAGACCTACTCACTGGGCACTGTCATTCTAACCCCCTCATACATAGTAAATATTTCCGTATCCCAAAATCCATTTCTTATAAAAATCAGCCTTTAATTTATTATATATATATATTTAAAACCAGACCCAAACAGGAAATAAAAAGGAACGTTAAGTGCGAAATCAACCCAAAAAAGCGCATTTTGTTTCTCTTTCAAATGGGCCATTTTATTTCTGTATCAAAAGTTACCGTTATTTGTAAACGTTAAAGATCATTGGTTACATTTTAAGGAGGGTTTCAGGCGTAATTTATGCATCGCTTTAATGTTAAAGATACATAGATCTGGCTCCCCCAGGTAGTGGAAATCGGAAATAATTAATTTTTGCAGCGCCTGTGCAACACGCCTGCTATTCAGTGCAGCGGGGACCCTTGCGGAGGTCCGTTTCAAATAGAATTCGCTATATGTATATGGAGGGTGGAACTAAAATATTTTGTGGCGCGTACGCAACATGCCTCCTACATATATTTTTAAAAATAAATTATTCAAACTAAGATTAAACGTAAATATGTCGAATTAATTTGAAGCATATAATATCATGTTTTAATTATTTGGAAAAATCAAACACCGAAGAGAGAGTAAATTTCTAGTTTATAATAAACGCGACAGTTTTTTTTTTACAAACGTACATTAAACCGCAGTTGTATTTAGATTTAGGATAAATAAAAATAATTCGATAGCCACATTTTTTTTTCTCGTAAATTAAAGCTTACTTTATAATTACATGTAATACATTTATTTATATTTAACTGGGAATATGTAATCATCCAAAAAAAAATAATAATCTTAAGTGCACTTTAATTAACTTATAAATTATTTAGGTGCTATTTAAATCCTTATCTGAAGAATAATTTAACATGTTTAAGTGCATTGTTACGGCCAAAATGTTGTCATTATTCTTATATTCTCATTGGGGATATATATCTTTACAATTAGGCATTTCAGCAGTTTTAAATAAGTTATCATCCCTGGATTCTTCGTGGAAATAGAAAATTATTGCATAAAGATAATTATGGTAAATTGTAACATTAAGAAGCGCTTACTTATTTAGGAGTTTGAATTTTATACATGTTTGATATTTAATTGAAAAAAATAATATGCATTAAAGGGTTTATACATTGTATATCGTAGTTTAAAAAAGCCGTCCATTTTATATTTAATGGATTTATTAATAGTTTAATCTGAAAAATTGAACAGTATACTTTATTGTAAAGGAAAAGAAAAATATTTTTTCTTAAACATAAAGTTTGAAAGCAATCAACGATGGCGATAAACAAAAATATTCTCGCAAATTTTTGAAAATAAAATTAAAAATATAAATCCCGAGATCATATATGTTAGACAGGTGCTTTAAATAGTCAATTGTAAACGGGAAAATTTGCAAAGATATTTTTTTTATAGTTAGATATCTTGAAAATGGCGCTGTATATGAGCGCTGAAACATATGTCGATCCTTAAAAGGTTTTTATAAGCCTTTTGTGTTTTCTCTTTGTATCACTTAAGCATTTTATCTATATTTTAATTATAATTAGTGATTTTATTTTGTGATTATGAAATAAATTTATTTTTTTAGAAATGTTTCCGCACTTTTGATGTTTTGAAAATTAGTTTGTCTCACATATTAAAATATTTTTATTTTATTGAAAGTAATATTTTAAATAATGACCATCTACTTTATTCTTCTTTTAATGTGCGTTGGTAATTATATAAATACGTAGCACCTATAGTCGTCGTCTAGTCCGTCTGCATATAACAGCGCAAAATCTATCCAACCGAAGAGTTCAAAATTTAATATATGTTATCGTTGCAGAATTTTGTCGAATCAATTCAAATTTTATGAAAATTGAATCAAATCATAAAAATATATTAATAAAAGTTCTCTTTCTTTTATTCAATCCTATCGTATGTAGTCTATACAATGAAAGCGCAAGTCATGCGACTGAGGAAAACAATTACGGGCAAACAGCTTCTTTTTTCATATGCCAGGCGGCCATTTTTTTTCAAAATTATTTTTTCGAATAAAATTGCATAAAAGTAACTTTTAGAAATATCGTTCAAAAATCTTTTGTTTAACCATGGAGGTAATCATTTGCAAAGCAAGATCTCCATGGTGAATTTTGAAATGTTGTCTGGTGTAGAAACAAAAAAATTCGCATTTGTAAACGTAGCATATGTAATACGAAAAAAAATAGCCATGGTCATTTCGCTCATAGCAGACGATATAATTCTTTTCACTGGAATAATAAGTATGACTTTTTTACATTGTAAAATTAGTTATAAAAGGATCGCACCTCATATGTCAATTTTAACTTACATTTTCCAACTTTTTTAATGTAAAATAATAATAAAAAAAAACAAATATGTTGTTTCGAATTAATTTCATATGGCTCTTGTATTCTGCTTTAAAACACAAAAGTTAAAAAATATCGCAAAACTTGTTTCGTGTGTATTACAATTTCTCCAGTTACTGCTTTTTAAGAAATTTTGAATTAACGTTTCACATGTATTTCCGTTCAATAGAAATAAATTGAATTTCCCTGAATTGTAAAATATAAAAGTAAATCTTCTTATTTTACTTTGACTGTAAAAATATTTTTATTCTAATTTAAAATAGTTTAATGTAAAGTATGTTTCAATGAGAGCATTTTGGGTAAGATATATTTTTATATACTGGAATTATGCAAATTTGGATTTATGAAGAAAATAAAGAAAGACACGCCATTATTTTAATTTTTATCGCGTGTAAAAATATATATGCAAGAAAATACCCTTTTTAAAAATTCCCATAATTATGTAACACTTGTAGATTTTCATTTTAAAGGGCCTTCATGTGTTATTAGTTTCGTTGATTTCTTTTGCAAATATTTATTCAATATTTTTAGAATATATCAATATAAACAACGCTATCGAAAATTTCAAAAACCAAAAATTTAACATATATATTTTTTAATATTAAGACTGTACTTAATACTTAGTTTTTGCCCATTAAAATTGTTGCTTTATTTAAAAAGGAAAACATCGGCAATTCCACATTAGGAGAAAAGATCCCTATCAAAGAATTTTAAAACTTTTTTTTTTTTTAAATGTATACTGCAAAAATGAACATTTTTTTACCTTCGACAAAATCTATTTTTCCTCAAGAATTTCTGTACCTGTATCTATTTGGTTTCTTTTATTACCGTGTAATGCTTAGGTAAATAAATGTACAGTGACATTTTCGGAGATATCATTTCAAAGTTTTGATTATCGCCCCAACAAGTTGAAAATATAGAACTCTGCCTCCAACTTGATCTAATAGTCACCATACCACAGAACGTTTGAGACTGAGTATTAATGCACATTCAGGTTAGTCCGTATATTGAAGAAAAAGTTTCCAGTAAACATGGGGATTATCAGTTGTTGTATACACATGCTACTACATCATCTAATATGGTGTTTGTGAAATTGTTTCACTTTTTTGGTTCCCATAAAGTGCTCTGATATCTGACGGTAGAAAACAGCATTGCTTATGCAAAGATTTCATAACAGAAAATTGATTAAAAAAATTATTCCTAAATTTATTGCCAAAGGTTTAGTTTTTAGAATACGGATATCGTTTTTAAAACAAGCCAATACGATATTTACTGTCATATGAAATTGCCTTTCTTGGAGAAACAGTTACATAGAGTTTCGGGGTAATTCCAAATAATTTATGAAATTTTCCCATAAAATCCCCTATTTCTAACAGTATACAAATATTGTGTTTATGAATTAAAACTGTTTTATACACTGTTAAGATTTGTCCGGAAGTTTTTTCAAAAATAACAGTAGATAATATTTGCATGTTTTTTTTTCGGGTGGGGATATTGATATGTATGTGAAAAAAAAATTTCAACATAAAATATTGCAGAACTATAAAGATTTTATATAAAAAACATATGCTTTTCATTCCTTTCGGCAATAAACATTAAATGTTTCTCTGAAAAAGAAGATTTTCATGAAAAATCAGAAACCGAAAACGTTTTATCCCCAATGATTAGCGTTATACAGGGTTAGCCTAAATGTTTCACCAGCATTCAAAACACTGTGTATTGAGAGATATACGACTTACAAAGTCCGGTGATACATGACAAGATACATGCACTCACCAAGTTTAAAAGCTGGCCTAGTGGTTTGCGTGCACGCTAGATGGCAGGCCTGTAGCGGCACTTTACAAGATGCCGGCAATGCAGAAGAAGAGTTTTGGTTGCCAAGCCTCACGCCATGTGATTTCTTCATCTGGGGTTATGTGAAGGACAAAGTATGTGTATCCGCAATGCTCGCATCCCTTCAAGCATTGCAGGAACGCATCACTTCTGCTGTGGCGGACATTGATAGTAACATGCTATTGAACGTATGGACGGAATTGGATTAGCGGTGGGATGTGTGCTGGGTGCCTAAGGGATCCCACATTGGACATTTGTAGTATGTAACATAAACTTAGTGAGTTTATGTATCTTTTTATGTATCACCCATCTGTGTACGTCATATACTTTGAAATAAACAGTATTTTGATGCACAGGGCTAACTCTGTACTTATATTACTGATTGCCTGTAAATTGTTTGATGTTGTGCATTTAAATTGCGATTTAAATTTTTGATGATTTTTTAAAATTTTGCAGCTTTTTCTATGAATTACGATACAAGAAATATATGAAAAATCAATAATAATTTAAATGTATATATCTCTAGAAGTTTTTTTTTTTAGGACTTAGATTGTAGTTCATTACATGATGTTTAGTAACTAAAAATTTATGTTTATGGAAAAGGAAAACGATTACATATCATTATTTCCACGTGAACATATTTTTTTTTATAAATAGCAAATTGAAATACAATTTTTTTTCTTAAAACTGTAAAAATGGAAACGAAATTGCTTAAAAATAATTTATTGAAAAATGAAATTGGTTTTATATAATCTAATGAATTTTAAAATATCAGTATCATACATGTAATTGCTTTATTTCTTTTTACTAGTCTCAAATATATTGAGATGTAGTAAACTGAAAGAAAATTGTTTAGTTGTCTATTTAAAAAGCCAAAATCATTCAAAAATTCATGTGTGTTGCCTTTAAAAGAAAAAGAAAAATCTTAAAAAAATAAAAATCAACGTACAATACCAATGCTTCTTCAATCTTGTTCTTTCACAATACAGCTTATTTATGTCAATTTTTACCAAGCTACTTAATACATTTATCAATATAAGTTATCTGTTTACATTTCAGTATATTCACTACATTAGCATTATCTTAAAAATAATGTTAGAAATAAATAATTTAAAAAAAAATACTTGTTTGCATGTTTGCCTTTTTAATAGATTATCCGTACATTAATAGAAAAACATATTATTTACTTAATATTACACAATTTCGAATACAAATCCTCTTGCGTTTGAACCTTTAACATTTTATTTTCTTGATCCCTGAGTATTTGAAAAGGATATATTTTTAATGAACGGTGAATCTTTTATCATTAAATCTGGATATCATATGTTCTGGCAATTCATATTGGTTGTTGTTAAAAGAATTTTCGTTTCTGTTTATTTAAGTGTATTTTTGGTTTTTACTTGAAATATGGTATTAAACCTGTAATGCTAGTTTTATAAGTTATAACATTGTTTTTATTTATTTCATTATTTTTCCCTATATCTCTATAGACAATATACAGGGTGTCTCATTACAACGTTTCAGAACTTCTAGGAGAAGTAGGGTGAACGACAACTACTCGGAATCTTATAAGCAATACAGGGTCGGAAATGCTTTCCTGTTGCGGCGATGTACACAGAAACATCAGAAATAAAAATAAATAAATAAAAAGACGAAATTTTAGTAAATATTCGTTTTAATAATAAATTTACATGGATTTACATGGCAAATAAGAAATGTACTTGAACAAAAACAACAGGGGTCAAAGGTAGTGTTTGAAGTTTTGTCCTCCGACACAGCCGCAGTTCTTCAGCGCATATATTTTCCAAATATTCAGGAATATTTCAAGCATGTCTCGGATGTCCCTGGCAACTACTGTGATTCGTGCAACCAGCTTTTTTCCGCTGTCAAAGGGGGTGTCATATACCAGTGTCTTCATATGTCCCCATAAAAAGAAATGAAAGCATGACAGGTACGGTGATGGAGCAGGCCAATTCAGCGAACCACCACGTCCGATCCACTGTTGGCCAAATCTGGCGTGTAGGTGGTTACGAACATTACGGCTCATATGAGCAATGGTCCCATTTTGTTGGAACACACTGTCTGTCGCATCGATGCAGAAATCTGTTCGTCATCCTAAAGTTGTGGCAATACTTGCTGTAGAAAAATTAAGTACTTACTACCGGTAGACAAAAAGGACATTCACAACAATGCCGGCCCAAACATTAACCGAAAACCGAAACTGCACGTCGGGTTACATGCGGGTTTTCCACCGCTCAGAAATGGGCATTGTGTGTGTTGAATATCCCTTCTCTTGTGAAGGATTCCTCATCGGTGAATAACACATTAGCAGGGAAACGGGGATTAGAAGCACACTTTTCTAGATACCATTGTGCAAAAGCAATACGAGGTGCATAATCACCCGGTTGAAGTGCCTGTATACGTTGCACGTGATTTTAGCATGAATTTTGTTTTTAACACTTGTTTCTGCTAACTATTTGTTATATTAAGCAATTATTGCCAAACGGTTTCAACGTTGTTAAGGCCTTGCCAGATACTAATTTATAGGTAATAAAATGAGTCACATTAACATCCTGTTAGCAAGGCTGAAATTTTAATATGTTATTTTTTGGCTATCAGACAAGCCATAACTAAATTGCCAGACAGAAATTCAGTTGCTAAATTACCGTCCACATACCTAATACGCCATAAAACTGGATGGGATATAGAAAAATGGAATGAAAAATATACAAAAAAATCACACGTTTTCTGACTCTTTCTTGTCCTTAGGTCATTATTTTCGATACGGAGACAAGCATTTCACTGTTTAGACAAATTGACCCAATTATTCAATGGATGCAAATGTAATAAGTGAATACATAATATTAATTAAGTAATATATGCGACTAAGTTTCATGCAGAATTGACACAACAAAAATAATGTTGTTGATCACCTATTCTTAATATTGTGATCGTAAATAAAGAATTTGCAAAATAATATTATGTAATTTATAAATAAAAAAATTAAACTGATATAGTATCAAAAGTAAAAAGTGGAAATTAATACCTCCCGTCCTGTTTTTCTTACATAATTTTAGTTTACATTAAAAATAATATAAAATAAAAAGCATCATTTCAGAAAACTACAATAAATATTCATGAACTGTAAACAGAACAAGTTATTAATATCGAAGTCATTTATGATGAGAAAACGAATTTAAAAATAAGTACATTTTTAGATGTTTAAAATTACTATACACATTAGTTAAAAATTCATTGTTGTTACTCATCAACACAGTTCCCAATTTTCATTAAATTATCTTACATAATCCCATTTCTAAATAAAATAAAACGGACGATCAATACTAAAAATGTATTATATGATAAGAAACTAATCTTAACATAATAAGCTACTTACATCCTAAATTATATTTCCTGGGTCAACTATATCTTTGGAAAATGCAATGGCTGAATGTTAATTAAATCTTTTAATCTTTAAAAACCCATATTTTTACTTAAACTTGTAAAGTTATTAAGCCCAAGACGTTACCTATGTTTATTCTCACCGATGTAAAGATTTGAAATTTTTGGGGTTAAATTACAGATTTAAAAGTTTTAAATATCCGTTTACTAAATGTCATGCATATATATATATATATATATATATTTATTATTATAGATTTGATAATGATGTTTTTTTATTCACACTATGACAATTGCAATTGAGAAATGTATTCATTGGAGTCGTAGGTGATCATATGTACTCGGTAAAAATGTAGAAACAAAAGTCAGTAAATTTTGCTAAAATGACATTTTAATAAATGTCACATTTCTAAAAGACATATTATTTAACATTTCTGGTTTTATTTAATCGCATTTACTAGATTACATTAGTTAATTATTAATACATGTCTCATTTATATTAATTTATCCAGCTCTTCCGGCGTTAACACGTCAAAAAAAAATTGTCGATTAAATTCTGGCAAGGAAACGATTTAAATCGCACTTTGAGGTTTTGTTCATAAAATCATATGATAAAAATATGCATTCTTTATATCGAAGCACTAAAATGGCATTGGAAGCAGTGAAAACTAGTGTGTTGTTTCCATCACAAAATATACATGTCTCATTTACATTAATTTATTCAGCTCTTCCGGCGTTAACTCGTCAAGAAAATTGTCGATTAAATTCTGGCAAGGAAACGATTTAAATCGCACTTCGAGGTTCTGTTCATTAAATCATATGATAATAATATGCATTCTTTATATCGAAGCATTAAAATGGCATTGGAAGCAGTGAAAACTAGTGTGTTGTTTCCATCACAAAATATACATGTCTCATTTACATTAATTTATTCAGCTCTTCCGGCGTTAACTCGTCAAAAAAAATTGTCGATTAAGCCCATAACAGGTTCTTTTTTTTGATACAATAAATTAAAAATATGGACAAAAAACCACTTTTCCCAAACTAAGTATTTGCCTTGTATAATCGAAAATTTTCTAATAAAAAATTTTCTAAAAATAAATCGAATTTTGCGTTTAAAAATTAGTGGTGGCCAAATGATTTGGATAACAGAAGAAGCAAACTCTTTTTGCACGTACGGTGTACGGGCAAACCACTTAAGGGGTTAAATTCTGGCATGGAAACGATTTAAATCGCACTTTGAGGTTTTGTTCATAAAATCATATGATAAAAATATGCATTCTTTATATCGAAGCACTAAAATGGCATTGGAAGCAGTGAAAACTAGTGTGTTGTTTCCATCACACAATATACATGTCTCATTTACATTAATTTATTCAGCTCTTCCAGCGTTAACTCGTCAAAAAAAATTGTAGATTAAATTCTGGCAAGGAAACGATTTAAATCGCACTTTGAGGTTTTGTTCATAAAATCATATGATAAAAATATGAATTCTTTATATCGAAGGACTAAAATGGCATTGGAAGCAGTGAAAACTGGTGTGTTGTTTCCATCACAAAATATACATGTCTCATTTACATTAATTTATTCAGCTCTTCCGGCGTTAACTCGTTAAACAAATTGTCGATTAACCCTTTAACGGCTTCAGCACTTCAATTGCTAAGATGTTGAAATAAATGATTGACACCGGAAATTATCAACAAATTTATTTTTATATAATAAATAAGCGATATTTCACATATATATTAAATGAAAAACATTTCTATTAAAATTCTGCTGTCAATGTTGAGTTTCGTAATTAAAGTTTTGTGGTTTCGTGGGGAAACCAATGAACGTTAAAGGGTTAAGCACTTAACAGGTTCTTTTTTTTTTATACAATAAACTAAAAACATGGACAAAAAACCACTTTTCCTAAACTAAGTATTTGCCTTGTATAATCGAAAATTTTCTAATAAAAAATTTTCTAAAAATAAATCAAATTTTGCGTTTAAAAATTAGTGGTGGCCAAATGATTTGGATAACAGAACAAGCAAACTCTTTTTGCACGTACGGTGTACGGGCAAACCACTTAAAGGGTTAAATTCTGGCAAGGAAACGATTTAAATCGCACTTTGAGGTTTTGTTCATAAAATCATATGATAAAAATATGCATTCTTTATATCGAAGCACTAAAATGGCATTGGAAGCAGTGAAAACTAGTGTGTTGTTTCCATCACACAATATACATATCTCATTTACATTAATTTATTCAGCTCTTCCGGCGTTAACTCGTCAAAAAAAATTGTCTATTAAATTCTGGCAAGGAAACGATTTAAATCGCACTTTGAAATTTTGTTCAGAAAATCATATGACAAAAATATGCATTCTTTATATCGAAGCACTAAAATGGCATTGGAAGCAGTGAAAACTGGTGGGTTGTTTCCATCACAAAATATACAAGTCTCATTTACATTAATTTATTCAGCTCTTCCGGCGTTAACTCGTCAAAAATTTGTCGATTAAATTGTTGGAAGGAAACGATTTAATTCGCAGTTTAAAATTTTGTTCAGAAAATCATATGATAAAATTGTGCATTCTTTGTATCGAAGCACCAAAATGGCACTGGAAACAGTAAAAACTAGTGTGCTGTGTCCATTATAAAAGATTTCTTCTATGTAATTCAAATCATTTCCAAGCAAATTTGAATGACAATATTTTCGTCCTTGAGATATACTATCGCGGAAATCGTGAAAAATAGATCACAGCAGTGATACCTGTCGAGTGGTATACACCGAAACGTAATAATGATCTAAGTATATCAAGGTCTAATAGAATATAAAGTTTATTGAAATTCCGTGCAATAGTCCTTAAGATATATCTATCGTGGAAATCGTGAAAAACAGAGCAAAGCAGCGACATCTCTCGAGCGGTATGCACCGAAACTTAATAAGGATCTAAGTATATCAAGGTGTAACAGAAAATGAAGTTTATTGAAATTCCGTGCACTAGTCCTTAAGATATATCTATCGTGGAAATCGCGAAAAACAGAGCAAAGCAGCGACATCTCTCGAGCGGTATACACCGAAACTTAGTAAGGATCTAAGTATATCAAGGTGTAACAGAAAATGAAGTTAATTGAAATTCCGTGCACTAGTCCTTAAGATATATCTATCGTGGAAATCGCGAAAAACAGAGCAAAGCAGCGACATCTCTCGAGCGGTATGCACCGAAACTTAATAAGGATCTAAGTATATCAAGGTGTAACAGAAAATGAAGTTTATTGAAATTCCGTGCACTAGTCCTTAAGATATATCTATCGTGGAAATCGCGAAAAACAGAGCAAAGCATCGACATCTCTCGAGCGGTATACACCGAAACTTAGTAAGGATCTAAGTATATCAAGGTGTAACAGAAAATGAAGTTAATTGAAATTCCGTGCACTAGTCCTTAAGATATATCTATCGTGGAAATCGCGAAAAACAGAGCAAAGCAGCGACATCTCTCGAGCGGTATACACCGAAACTTAGTAAGGATCTAATTATGTCAAGGTGTAACAGAAAATGAAGTTAATTGAAATTCCGTGCACTAGTCGTTAAGATATATCTATCGTGGAAATCGTGGAAAACAGAGCAAAGCAGCGACATCTCTCAAGCGGTATACACCGAAACTTAATATGGATCTAATTATGTCAAGATGTAACAGAAAATGAAGTTAATTGAAATTCCGTGCACTAGTCCTTAAGATATATCTATCGTGGAAATCGCGAAAAACAGAGCAAAGCAGCGACATCTCTCGAGCGGTATACACCGAAACTTAGTAAGGATCTAATTATGTCAAGATGTAACAGAAAATGAAGTTAATTGAAATTCCGTGCACTAGTCCTTAAGATATATCTATCGTGGAAATCGCGAAAAACAGAGCAAAGCAGCGACATCTCTCGAGCGGTATACACCGAAACTTAATATGGATCTAATTATGTCAAGATGTAACAGAAAATGAAGTTAATTGAAATTCCGTGCATTAGTCCTTGTGATATAGCTATCGCGGTAATCGTGAGAAATTTTGTTAGCAGCGCAACCTTTTGGACGATTTACACGAAAATCTATTCGGCGTCTACGTATGTCAAGGTCTAACAGAAAATAAAGTTTGATGAAATTAGGTGCATTAGTTGATTAGACATAGCTATCGTGGAAATCAGTAAAAATGCCGCTTGACAGCTCCACCTGTTGGGAAATCTACACCAAAACATAATTAGTACCAACGTATGTCAAGGTCTAACTGAATATGAAGTGGGATTAAAATCTGTTTACTAGTTTTTGAGATAGAGCACCCACAAAATTGGTGTAATATACAGACAGACACATAGCCAGACTCACAGGCAGACATTTTCTAAAAAAAGTCAAATCGTGTTCCGGACATTCTAAAACGTATAAATCTATCGGACACCGGAATGCGAAATTTTTTACGAATCCAATACTTTCTTCTTTTAAAGATAGAAGAAAGAAAAAATCTGCAGTGACTTCATTCGACTACCCGAACAATTTGCGAAACACTATGCGTTTATATAAGTAGCAATTAGAGATAGGCGTTATTTAACAGGATTAATAATAAACGTAAAAGGATTAATAATAATATTTTAGTTTTTAAGCATATTATTTAGTAATGTATTTAAAAAAGGCCCCTATTATTTTTGGAACGATATACATGCAAAATATTAAAAAAAAAGAAAAAGTTTTTAAAAGGTATATCTAATTTGTTTAAAAAAGTACAAAACTTTGTTTTATATCGTAATAAATATCATCCATTCCGAAAAAGAGAAAAAAAAAATGTTTTTTTCTCAGAAGATATCCTATTTCAAATATTTAGATGTTTATAAATAGTCAAAATAAAACTGAAGTGCAAACAAGTAAAAAATAATATATATATATATATATATATATATATATATATATATAACGGCTACCCGTGCTAATCGGCCACCTTCACGAATTGAAAGACTTTTCTCTTTCTGTTCATTTCCCCAGATGAAAAGATTGTACTGATTGCTTGCATGTGTCAGAAGCCAACGACCTCGCAACAATTTCGAGTACTTGTTTTATACTTCGACTGTTATTTGATTGGAAATAATGGATTTACTCTTGATTTTAATATTGCATTTAATCACGTTCATTTTTTTCAAAGCTCTCAACGATATAACTTAAAACGTCTTCAATGGGTTGTGCGGGTAAAAATAATCCGATCCATTCAAACGCTTGGATGAAATCATCTGCTTCAGACTGAATCTTTTTAATGTAAAGGCGAGGGTGAAAAGGAGTTTTAATTTCAACCGTGTTGCAGGTCGGGGAAAAGCGATAACATATTATGAGACAATTCGAGTTTGCTATAGATCATATTTCTTTTTTGGGTGCGGTTTCACTTGAATATTTAAAAGGGAAATGTTTTCCTATATGCATAAAGTTAGATGTATTCTTTCCAATTTTTTCTGGAACCAGAGTTATTTTATGGACCATTTATTTTATTTTATTTTACTTTTTATCCTTAATCTTTTTTCGAAAAATGAGAGTTTGAAAACTTTTTTTCTTTGTTTATATTTTACTGAAAAAAGACAAAAAAACATTGCAAGATTATTGCGGAAGGTTAATCTTAAAATTATTGTAATTTATTTTTAAAACATATTGAAAGACATCATAAAATGACATTTTTCACAGAATTATAAATGCGAAAAATGAAAAAAAAAAACTATTGTAATTGCTTATTTATCTGATTTCCAAGAGACTATTTTAAATAATATGATTTTGACTAGAACTAACAGGGTCAAATATATTTTATTGTTGCATGTCAAATCATTTTTAATAAGTTAGACTGTTGTATTCCACAATATTATAGAAAGTATTCCGTTAACTGACTATTGGATTAAAACACGCAGTTAATTCTATATTTAGCCATAAGGTAGGTGAACCAAATGTGGCCATAGTTAAGCTTTGAGGATTTTTTTTTATAGTTTTCTGGTTGGGTGTGTGTGCTGAATTTTTGTTTGTAAATTTTACACTTATCTCTAACACATATCAAGTATACTTTTCTTTGTAAAATAAAATTTAATTACTTTTTTAATACAATTTTAAAATTGTAGCTTGTGGGCCACCTTTGCTTATAGCGTTTCAAAGGTGGCACATGTACTGAAATCACTTTCAAAATGTGAAAAAATACTCAGCAAACTATTATGCTCTGATGATCATTTCTTTCTTTTTATATATTTCGAATTTTTCTTCTTAATCTTCTTATTTTATGACACGAAAATGCCTTGAAGTACTTTTTATGCTCTGTAGTTCAGGGGTTTTCTTCTGGCAGTGACTGACTTCTTTTGAGTGATTTCTGGTGTTACCAGTAAATGGTAATAAGTTTTTTCAGATATTTAGGTAGAAATTTTGAAAATCACCCTTACTGCATTGATTCCCATATTTGTTTTCAAAGGTGGCCACACACCTTGGAAACATGCGTATGGTCGTAATTTGCACCACGTAAAATTATTAATCTGATAAATTTCTTAGAATTGAAGAAAATGTGGTTAAAGAAAAGGAAATAATCTTTAAGAAATCGTATCATAACTCAAAGTTCTAAGAATTTAAACACGTATAAATTAAAATATCTTCTTACATGGAAATTAGAACGCTTACTCCTCAAAAGTTAAATCACTGTATAAAACGGCAGAGAATCAAGATAATCTCTTTACATTCAGTCACGTGCACTGCAGATACGCGACTGATAATTCAGTAGCAACGTTTTGTGATTAAAAATTAAATTAATTCTACTTTTGAGGGGTGGGCTACCTTAGGAACACTGCCCACCTTTGGCTCATCTACCGTAAAGTGGAATTTTTAGGCACATAAATTTAAAATGGTACATTTAGAAAGATGTATGAATTTTCATCCGAAAAAGTTTAGACCAGATTTACATATGGCGTAATACGTGAAATGGTAATGTTTCAAATCATAAAGAGTTTGAAATATAAGAAATGACAAACGAAAAGGATCTTTTGTTCGCTTTCTTCATGTGGAAACGTTTTTTTGGATGTTAGTTGTAGGTATGTTTCATAATTTTGTAGGTGAGCGAGCACAGAGGGGGGACATAAAGATACAAAAAAATAGAAGAATGTTGAATCTGGAATATACAGTTTTCATCCTTTTTATAAAAGATATACTTTTAGGAAGCTATAAATAAAGCAAGCATTATACTGTCGAGAATATTTTTTTAGTTATCCGTAAATTCAAATTTTTCTTTTCAATTCAAAAAACTAGAAAGCATTTAAGATTTTAAAAAGATTTAAAATAAAAATTATTACACAAACATTCAAAAAATGTTTTCAAGTAGAAAATAAATCCCTAAAATGTATAAAAATGACACCCCAACTTAAAATTCCTTAAAAGAGAAAATAAAAACCTTATCCTCTAACGTTCAAGAAAATCCCCTTTTTTTTAAATGACAGTACCGGAACTCGGTGATATTTCATCCCTCTATTATCTAAATACGAAGAAGAGAGCATATTTTGTGCTTCTCCCTGGAAAGTGTTAAGTACTGCCTTTTATGAAAACTTGCCGTGAAATACTAGAATGACTTGCATTTTTCAGCTGATGTGATGCATTTTCCCGCAGTTTAGGTATCTTTGGCGTTTTTAGAAAAATACATACACATTTGAAATTTTCTGAATATTGCGCTATTATAATTAAAATAACATATTGCACTATCATATTTGTCTTTTAAGTGTAGATATATTTATAAAGAAGAAATATAAAAGTATTGCACTATCATATTTGTCTTTTAAGTGTGGATATATTTATAAAGAAGAAATATAAAAGTATTGCACTATCATATTTGTCTTTTAAGTGTGGATATATTTATAAAGAAGAAATATAAAAGTATTGCACTATCATATTTGTCTTTTAAGTGTGGATATATTTATAAAGAAGAAATATAAAAGTATTGCACTATCATATTTGTCTTTTAAGTGTGGATATATTTATAAAGAAGAAATATAAAAGTATTGCACTATCATATTTGTCTTTTAAGTGTGGATATATTTATAAAGAAGAAATATAAAAGTATTTCACTATCATATTTGTCTTTTAAGTGTGGATATATTTATAAAGAAGAAATATAAAAGTATTTGTTTTTTACACAAACTCATCATACAGATCTTACGGCGTTTATTGTAAATGTTTTGATTTTCAATTAAAGGGACGACGGACGTTAAAGATGAATTTTTTTATTTTTCATCATAGATACATGAAATTTTGTGAATATATATATTTCACCATAAGTATATAGAATACCTTAAAAAAATGTTCTAATCTTAATATAATTTTATGATTAAAAAAATTAAAATTTATAAAGCAAAATTTAAAATGCTCCTTGCGTCTTCATTTAAAAAATATTTCTCGATTTGGCATTTGACTCACTTAAAACTATATTACAAACAAATATGTGTATCAGTTATTTAATTCCTTGAATAGTTAATTTTTGAGAGATTTTTTTCGGAATTTCATTCTGATTTTCATCAAAATTTAGCATTTTAATAAGTTATAAATCAAATTTAATTATCTTAACGAAGTCTAATTGTGAAATGCATACACAGTATCAGGATTCTTCCTTATCAATTTCATGAATTTTGAACAAAAATTAAGACGCATGGAGCATTTCAAAAATCTAAAAAAACGTGTAAAATCTGTATTTGAGAAAAACAGGTATAAAGTTTACTGAAGCACCGAAAAATTGATTGTGTGCATTTGTAACTTTGCGAAAAATCATCCCAGCTGCATGCAGTTTTTCTCAAATGGTTCAATACAAACTATAGAATAATAATACACACAAAAATGAATTTCTATTTTTGGGTCGATTTTTGATCAAATAAAGGTCCACCCCTAAAAGAAGAAAAAATATGCATGGTCTGTCTAATGCAAATTATACTAAATATTATTCTTATTTATAGAATAAACGCATTTTAAATCATGCGTTTTTTCTTTTAATTTATGTTATCTATTTTTTCTTGGAACTTAAATATTTAGATTAGTATTTGACAGAATGACATACACATTTAGCGAGTTCTATTTAAAACTAGCCACTTTTGGCGACCAGTTTGGTCTCTTTTAAATATAGGCTAAACATTTCAATGCATTACCTTTATTCATAATTCAATTTACTAGTTTAATCCTTGGCCAAATCGGAAGATTCTCATAGCGAAATCATGAACTCTTTGAAATCTTGGCAGTATTTTGTATATTTGCTGTTGTTATGCATTTCATCTTTTTGGTATAAAGCTTGACAAACATCACTGAAATCACATATTTAGGCATTTAAGATTCATGTCAGTTTGCTTATAAGTTGCAATACGTTCACTAATGCAGATATTTTTAAATTTAGTAAGTTTTCTTTCGTAGTAGGGTCCACTGTCAATTCGCGTATACGATGGCTAATACGATTTAGTGTAATGAAGTTATTTTCGTGTATAACCTTTAATGGTACCCACATTCACATTAAATCATATTGTTGTTAATATATTTTTTGGTTCACGCTAATTTGACTGTAGACTCGATTACGGAAAATTAGAAAAATTATCCTTATTCTCATCTAATCTAGATAATGTGTCATAATTGGGTTGTATACTAATTGACGCATTTTAGCGAATAGGGTTAAATAAAACATAGCAATTTTAGAAGTCATTTAATGATAACCACATACTTTTTAAACCACATTTGCTGTAAGTATCACCCAATTTTGACCACTTTTTTCTCTTGGCGTGCAGTCTGATTAAAATACAACGGTATTAATGCAGATACTGATCCCTATCGATCTTGTTATCCATTTGTTCTCCTTTCTTGATACAGCTCAGGAATTTTCAAAACAATGCAACTCGCTGACTTCGGCATTTATGCTCAATGTCTACTGATTTTTAAGTTACCATACCTTAACTTATGCAGATACTTTCAGCCTATTACGTAATCATCTGTACTGGTGTTCACTGTCACACTCGCGTATTTTATCTAATATGATTTTTCGCATAGCTTGGTTTTCTTTTCATAACGCGTTAATCATATCACATTCACATTAAACCATAGTGTGGTACTTACGTATAGACCGGGAGGTGGCAGCACAGACAATCACCTCATCGAGTTCACGGCTGAAATTCCAGAATTAGTTAAAACTCGATTCGCATATTAAAACACAATCGGTCTGCCAAGTCATATCTTGGTGGAAAACAGCTTAAAACTCGATTTTAGCGGTTGACTCATAGATTTAACATTGTGTTTTCCTGCTCCCATAGGTATGAAAACATGGACGACTGGGAGCAGGAACACACAATGGTAAACCTACAAGCTAACCGCTAAAATTGGGTTTTCGAGTGTTTTCCACCAAGATATGACTTGGAAGACCGATTGCGTTTTAATATGCGAATCGAGTTATAACTAATTCTGGAATTTCAGCCGTGAATTCGATGAGGTGATTCTATGTGCTGCCGCCTCCCGGTCTAGTATTATCCGTACAAGAAGATAGATCACCAAAAATAGTTGGCAATCGCCAGTTGTGTTTATTGTTGACAATAGTCAATTGTGTTCAAAACGGTAATTTAATGTACATTTAATAAATACCTAATATGATTAAAAATGATAAGTAATATAAAATCAATCTAAAATAATACAAACAGTAATTTAGTATACATTTATTAAGTATATAACATAAAATTGACGAGTTTTTGCAATACACGATACCAAAGATGATGATTCTATTCCCGGCGAATGGTTATGCAAACCAGAATGAATATAATATAAATATTCTTTAATATAATGTAGCGTATCATTCAATGTAATATATTACATCTATATCTATGCTATAACATATTATATAGTTATAAATACTTCTTCCACTACATTTCAAAAGACAACTATATAATATTAACGACACAGTTACAATTGAGAACGCAGAAAACGTAAAATGGTTACTGTAATTAATGTTATATTTTCGGTGCCATTGTTGTGCAAATAATCTGACCTGGAACGGATAATACACAATTCCCCGTATTGTTGTTAGTATCTTTCAAATATGACGCAAATTTAGCTTAGTGAACCAATTAGAATATATATATATATAAAATCTTTTGTTCTCACTTTAGCTTTCTGATTAATTTTTCAAAAAAAATTGCTGCATACGTTCATTGATGTATTTTAGAGAATACGGCTTGGTGAAATAGAGAACTTTTTTAAGCCTCAAATGACAGCCTCACCAATTAAAAACCTTATTTTCTGTCAGTATTCCTTATTTTTTACCATTTTTTCCCTTGATGTGAAATACATCGCTATTCTAATGTTTTCTATTTACTCTTCTTTCTTGATACTGTTCAGAAGTTGAAAAACACCTAAAACATTATTTATAGGATTCCTAAAAAATATATGACGATTCGTTTTGAAACTTGATTCATTAAATATTATTACGTGAGTTCTTTTTTTTTTTTTTTTTTTTACATTTAACTCACGTCACGAAAAGATCTTAAAGGAAGTTGAGTTGTATAGCAAATCTAATAGAATTATACTAAACTGTGATTGGCTTACAGACGCTAATATTTTTTCCACGCCATACAGCTCTGTAAAATGTATTGCTAGAGAACTTCCTTTGCGAATAATTACCTCCATAAATTAATATTTTTTTAGTTCACTGAAGAACTAATCTCTTGTGTTTACTTCAATGGAAAGAGATATTTAGCTGTCAGCCAAAGTTTGCGCAGAATATATACATATTTGAACGTAACACATCCCTCAAACATTAATTTTTAACGATCTTTCTAGTAACATTTAATGTAAAATTTATGCAGTTTTATTCGAAAGAATAATTTTATGTAAGAATGAACACCCGGCATGTGAAAAGCGGAGCGGTTATCCACGTACCTATTTACGACAGTCACATGCCATTCTCTATTATAATATACTGTAATTAATATTTATATAATAGTGCGAGAATGTTTTTAAGCAATAAAACAATAGATTTTTACGCATTTGGACTCGCTTTCAAGTTACTGCAAAGGAAAAACAAATTCCGGCATCTAGAATCCTCCCCTAACTATTTCATCAAAGCGAGATATTTTCTATTAACTACTTCTGCAGAAATCTAATTCTGCATTTTTTCTCAAGTAAAAGATATATTCTATCTTAATCATTTGTTATATACTTTATAATTTTTTCATTACCAGCAGAAAATCATAAATAAAATATATTTAGAAAAATGATACTCAACTTATAATAGCTACACTGTTGTTTTTGAACATATTAGAAAATGCAGGAAACTAAAGCTGAATTATTTTATATAATCGATATTCTACTGATATAATAAGATAATAATATATTTACATTTACTATTCGATAAATATTCTTAAGTTTAAATGAAAACTATTCAACTGAGAAAATTTGAAGCAGTTACAGTTCTGTATTCAGTTTTTCGTAAGGTGTCAAATACTATAGCAAATGTTTAAATGTACTTAGTTATTGGTTAATTACTAAATTGTATTTCCATAAATAAATAAAAATTGAATTAAACCAAAATATTTATTATTTTTGACCAACGATTTGAAATATTTATAATTGTATTTTTAAGTTCAGTTCAAAATTTCTATTAATATATTATATCTAAACAAATTCAACAAGCCAACATCTTGCAAGGGATACTGCGCTTGTCAGATTTACTTTGGTATATACTATTATGAACAGAACTTACCAGAAAATAATTAATTTATTTAATTATTACATTTTCCAACTTAGTTTATGTATGATTAACGTATATAATAAACTCTTAATTGTAACACATGCTTAATTACTAAGTGTGACAATAGTACTGCGATATAAATAACAACTTTAATATAGGTCAAAACAAACATTACCTTCGTTTTCCGCAGTGGCTGATAGATTGCTTGTTAACATCAAGGATGACAGGTGGATACAGGTTACTTTTGATAATCACACAAATAAAAACAAAAAAAAACATTCTGATGGACCCGTACCTGTAGGTCTAATTTTTACGGTAATAATGATTTCCATCAGGATATAAAACAGGCGACTGATATTTCAACAAAAATATTCTTTTACGGGACTTCCTAACAGTGCAATCAGACTAAATGAACTGAGACAATTAGAAGTCTCTGAAGATTTACAAGTCATCCTGACTAACAGGAGATGAAGAACTCGTCTAAGGACATCATTTACAAGTGAAAAATTAATCAGAAAGCATCTCAGTGATCAAGTCAAGAATAGTATTAAAGTAATAAAAATGTTATAAATATATTGTTAACACTGGCATGCAAACCAGTATATAAACAATTTCGTGGTAGTGCCATATTGACACAACTGACAGTCATCGATTGAGTTTTCAGACCACGTTATTTTCCCTGCTAATTCCTGTTTCAGATTTGCTGCCAGAGCTCTGTAGACTATCTATCTCCATTTCAGGTTTTACCTTCAGTTCTGGGACGCAGCGTATCTTGGTATTAATCTTTGCCTGCCAATAATTTCCTCTTTTATTTCCACTGTATTATAATGCCAAGTCTGTAGACTTTGTGTCGACGTTGGGGAAAAATATGGAAATAATTATTTTGGCTTAAACATTGGATGTCTATAAGAAGATAAAATAAAATAGATATCACATACAAAATATTTACATAACTACATAAATGTTGCATATAATATAGTGCCCGGCTAGGGATTGGCTGTGGTATAACTTTCGTAAATCTGTGATACTTGATTGTTGAGTAATACATTATAAAATTGATCCTAAAAGTTAATTTCAGTTTAATCATTCTAATTTTGTATTTTACAATTCAAATAGGTTTTAAAGCATAATTCAAAAATTACTTGGCGTAATGAGCTGCAATTTTGAATTAGCATCTTGGAAGAATCTAAAAATCGATCTCTTTTAAAAAATCAATAGGCTACTTTCACTGTAAAAAATGACCAATGTTTCTTATTTTATGAAAATATACTATAACCACGAACGAAAATATAATATAATCTTCTGAGTTATACGAAATTAAGAATAGCGTGTTTCATTGTCTTTTGAATCCCCAGAAACCAATACATTTCCAAAATTTAAAGAGTTATTTATAAAAACAAATTATTTTTCGCTGCCCGTATTTTTCAGAAACCTTTCCGAAGGGTTTTCATAGTGTATTAATTAGTGTCCTCAGCCTGGAATACCTGTTTTTCGAATGCTATCAATTCTCAAGTAAACATTTTCATGCTAAAAAAATATGTTTAACAGACAAACATGCAAAATTAACAGCGTTAACAATAGCATTAAAATTAAGATTATTTATGTACTCTTTCATGTATAAATTAACTTATGCGGCTGAAAACGTTTACTTGAGAATTGATGACATTCGAAAAACAGGTATTCCAGGCTGAGGACACTAATTAATACACTATAAAAACCCTTCGGAAACGTTTCTGAAAAATACGGGAAGCGAAAAATAATTTCTTTTTATAAATAATTCTTTACGTTTTGGAAATGTATTGGTTTCTGGGGATTCAAAAGACAATGGAACACGCTATTCGGAATTTCGGGTAACTCAGAAGATTATATTATATTTTCGTTCGTAGTATATTTTCATAAAATAAGAAACATTGGTCATTTTTTACAGTGTTTGATATATCCTTCAAAAATTAATTTCAAAAATATACATACTTTGGAATTATTTATTGAAAGAAATGTAAATTGTAACCTATAATTTTTTTAAGAGAAATACATTTTTAAACTGTTCAAATATTCGAATTGAAACGATAAAAAATAAATTTAAGATTAGATGTTCCAATTTCTAAACGTGCATAATTCCTAAACTACTTTGCCGAATTGCTAGCTGTTTGGTAAACTTAGGTAAAGTTTAAAGAAGAATTCAATTATAGGACAAAATTAGGTGTTAGTTTTAATAATTTTCACGTTTAGTACAATTTCTCTATGTAGGTGACTCCTTAAGCCAAATTTAAATGTGTCATTAATCAGCAAACGTCATTACTAATTGATTGCCACTATTCATGTTTTTATACAATGAGATGCGGCAGAGTTAAAGGTGTGACCACTTTTTTCTTATATGTTTTTCACTATGTATTATATATATATTATGAGCTGCATAAATATGATTACTTATTAAATGTGATTAAACACTGCTAGTTTATATTAATAATTATTTTTTAAAAATGGCTAAAAAATTTTAAGCCATTAATCTTAAGTACTTTCTGAAGTATTTTAGTGTGATCTGAAATACTTTTCTACCGACTGATCAATAAAATAGCGATATACAGTATAATGTTTGTTTTACTATTTTTAAGTAAAGTTTATTGCAATTTTTAAACACTATATTGATGCAGTTGTTCGTCAATAAAATATACAAATTCGCTAAACAAAATTCAATAAAACTGTAAAAATGGAATCGTTAGGGACCGGAAACATGTTTTTATACAAGATTAGTTTCAAACAGATGTAAGTAAATGTATGCTAATACTTCCATCGGGATCATGACTTTTTAATTTTAAAATAGCAATATATAGACTGGCTCCATTCGCACTCGTTTGACAATATAAATGCAACTGAAAATTCGCGACAAAAAGTACGAAGTTTATTTTAAATTTAATGGATATTTTAAAGTTCAAAATTGTCTAACCATTTCTTACAATTACAAAGTGGCTTTAATTAAATTGAAAGTTCTCAGCATGTTCTGTGACGCGATCTATTTGGAATGATACGAAATTTTATAGGGTGATTAAACAAGACGGTGTACGAAGGATTCTGAAAAAAAAAAAAGAAAAACAACATATATTTTGCTTTCTATGCACAGCATTGACAACAGCAGAAAATAACATGTCTACAGTAATGTCTCGTACAGCCCGTGATACTTTATGCTTCAACGTAGCCAGGTCTGGGACTGCGATATAGACTTTGGACTTTAGGTAACCCCATAGCTAAAAGTCGCATGGGCCAAGATCAGGAGGCCGAGGCGGCAATGCAGTTGGAAAGTAGCAACTAATGACCCTTTCTGTTGTGAACTTCTGTCATAGCAACTGCTGCACTCTCAAAGAAATGTTTGGAGGGACTTCTTGCATGAAAATGATTTTCTCCAGGCTTTGTCTTATCTAACGTGATGTCCAGCAATGTTGTTTAACAGTAGTAATGTCGATATCCTGTAACCAGACAGATTAGCGGTACTTTCGGGATAATGTTCTCGTAGACGTATGGACATAAGGTAATTTCTGCTGTGAAACCACGGTTATTTTTGGTGTTTATAAGGGGAGTTATTTTAAATCGTTGCGGGAATTGGAATCCCAAATTCTGGAGTTCTGTGTATTTACACGTCCATTAACGTAAAAGTGAATCTCGTCTCCCCATAAGATTTTTACGGACAAGCATCACCTAACTTCATTCTGGAGAGAAAGGTTAGAGCCAAAATAAATCGCTTATCATGGTCGGTTGACGTAACTCTTGAACACGCCTGATCTTGTGCGGAAAGAAGTGGATAATCTTTCGTAAGATTCCTAAGTTGTATTTTTTGGTACGTATTTACGTCCTGTGCCTGATTGAACTTTTAGAGAACCTGTTTTCTGAAGCCCCTTAACCGTCGCTTTGAAGCATTTTTTTTTAGAAAGGACCGTTACATTTACGCATTTCTTTCTGCTTTCTAAAAGCACGAAGAGCGGCTGATGCGTTGCACTGGTTGAAGTAACAGAATTTGACAAGACATGCATGCACAGCTAAAGGAGACACATCGCACATAGCTTTCAATCAAAGTATCTCTAAAAGTTACAGATTTCCTTTAAAAGCCCAATAAGTTGGCATTCTTCCAAAAGATGTAACGTGAAATTTGAGTAACGATATATATATATATATATATTTTTTTTTTTTTGGGGGGGGGGGACTCAATGAATTCAACTGCAGATAAAGCTACTTTATCAATGTTTATGTAAACGTTCAGCTTTTTAAAAACGAGTTGTGAGTTGTTATATTGAGTTTGAATTAAATCATTGAATATGCTAAATAAAAAGTAATTTTATTTCAGTACTGATTCTGTATTTTTTAAAACACTCTTTTCTATTACATAGCGCTTTATATTCTCCAGCGGTGACTTTTGGAACTAATTATTTTCGCGGAATAATTCATCATCAGTCTTCATTAATCATCCACCAAAATTTGTACAAAACTGCATACATTCTCGCAATTAGATCGCGCTACAAAACGTAGTACTACTGTCAGTTTAATAATGACGAGCATGCACTTATTTTTAAATTATAAATTTCATGTGGGAAATTCAAATATGCTAGATTTACTAAAATCTATAAATATAAACAAGATATTTCTCTTTACTAAATGCTCACCCATAATTCTCATATTACCTTTTTGCAATCATAATCAATCATTATTTTAATCTACATAATCTTACGATAGATTCCACGATTCATTATAAATGTGCTTTTGATTTCGAAATTTGTTTTACAAAGACAAGTATCATGAAATTAAGCATAGTAAATTATGGCCACCATTATAACTTTTGAAGGAGAAATACTATTAATTTGGACAAAATCCAAATTATTTTCACGACGAAAACTCATTAACATTATGTATTAAGTGCTTCCTAAGTATTCTTAGTTCAAGTAATGCACAAAACGTGCTTAAAAAAATGTTACCTTAATTTGGATCTGTGAGGATTAAAATTAATAATGCTGGAAGATATTCTGGATAATGACCTTTACGGAAATGAATTAAGTTTGAAGGAATTCTACTTTGGAAATCGAAGAATATTAAAAGTATTTCTTTCTATTTAAATGTAAGCGGATAAAAGTCATTTTATAAGAAAAACCAGACTCGTAAAGGATTTTGGCAATTATCATTTAAATCGCAGATGATAGAAACATACTTTTAAGCAAAAATTTAATCAAAATGCGAAAAGCTTTCAGATATTTCAATTTCTTTAGAAAAGGCAGTATTTATTCAATTAATACCTGACTATATATTTTTATTTTACAGCTACTCCTAATACAATACTGACAATTTTGAGATAAAACTAACGACAATTATTCTTATAGATTCGAGGATATCATATGAACTCTCAAATTTTAAAATTTAAATTAGTTTCCGAAATATTAATTTTGGAGGGATTTCTTAATGACATTCTTTTAATGGTTGCAATTGAATTACTTCAGTTTTGTGAATTAAACGGAGAAATAATAAGAATTGTTAGATTTTTATTAAAGTCATGTTTTATTAAAATTGAAAGTTATTTTTCAACTTAAATGAATGGGGAAAAATACCTTGATTAAATTACATATTCATGAAAATTCCAAGAAAATATAACATAACGTGACATATTCAATCTTCAAGAATCAGTTTACTCTAAAACAGAAAAAAAATCGTTTGTCGAGAAATTGTCATCTATAAATTATTACACCGTGCTTGGTTCTTGTGTTTAATTTATAATTTCACCAATGAAGTAAAAAAATTAGAAAATTAAGCTCTTTACATTTAACTAGATAGTAGTGACCTTTATTTAAAATAAATTTATAGAAGAAAAACTATTTTGAACAAATTTCTCCTTAAAGCTGGAGAACAACTTTTTTATTCTAACGAACTAAAACAACAACTACTTTAATGAAAATGTAGTTAACAGCAACTACAACTACTTGTTTAAAAAAGTAGTCACTGCGTACTACATTTGAAAAGTAGTCACTACTTCACTACTTTCAGATTTTGTGAAAGGATTCAATCTACGCTCGTATTTCAGATGACGGCATAAAAAATACAGTGACAGTTTATCAAATCAAGATACAATAAAAAAGTGCGATATAACCGAGGACATTAAAACTTAACATACAAGACAAGAACATAACATAAGAAAGATTATGTGCAAGAAAATGTTTGTGTTTGCCACAATTGTTAGTTTGTACACATAACAATTTTAGTAGCTAACTTAATACGTAATACAATCAACATTTAAAGATATTTACATAAAAATACGATTAAACTACAGATTGTTTATTTTGGAGGACGAAAACAAATCTACATACCTGATGAACGAGCAGTAAAACGTGAGGCTACTATTGTAAATAACATATTTAAGCCCAAAAATACACTGCATAAATTTTATTTAGTATTCTTACAGCAATTATTGTAATGAATTAAAAACTACCTATGACTCATGTATTTACAAATAAATTTGTTTATTTAAAACTACAACACATTTTAAATGTGTTAACTGTATTGAGTTTTGTTGAGAGTTAATTATATTGAGTTGTCTAATATTATAATCTTGAAAAATACAGAAAAAAAGTCCTCTAAATTCAAACGATAAATATATTTGTAAATAAAGCATTTCCAAATTTAACAAATTGGAAATTGTACGTGAAACATGACAAATGAGGCACGTTATTAAAATAACTAGTTTTATAAATCTCCAGATCTTGGTGCAATAGCTGTTGGACTCTTGTGCAAGAATGCAGGAATGGAAAATTTATTTTATGTGCAGATTTTCATATTTTAGATATTAATTTTATTTTATGAAATTAATTTTTGATAAACTTTTACAAACAATTAATTAGAATTCTGTTACATTAAAATTATACAACACGAAACCGTCCAATACAAGACAATGTAAAAAAAATCATCGGTATTATTTCAAGGAAATGAAATATATCGTCTGTTATTACGATATGATTAATTTCCGTAATAAAATAAGTACATTTTAAGTTGGTAACATTTTATCTTCTGTTGACGTTTACTGAAAAGTCCAACCGGAAACTTAAGTCTAGCTTTGAATATTTCAGAACCTGAAATCCATATTTAGACTTTTTTCCATTTATTATCTACTAGCAAAACCCGCGGCTTTGCTCGTGTAATTGTTGAAAAAAGCCAAGTGGTATTCGTGGGCCTATTTTTTGAGAGGAAATTTTACTGCCACAGATAATTGACAAATTACTAAGTTAGCCACATTTTGAGTAACCTTCATTCTTATACTGCATTAGGCGAATATCAGACTTAAATGAATAAGAAGAGCTAAAATTATTTCCAAATTAATGGTAATTTTTAATATATTTTGAAAGTTTTTCGCTTATTTAATTCTTCATAAGAAGTTTAGAAATTTCCAGAAACAGTTCTAAGCGATTATTTAGATTATAAAAATAGGCATCATGCCAAATTCCAATCTTCTAGGTAAGCAAATTTCTGTCATAACTGTATCATAGGAATTGCAATTTTAGAACTTTTTTGTTCCTACATACATTAACATTTCTAAATTTTTAAAAACTGTTCTGTGGATGAATTTGTGTCGCTAACGTAACAGCCATGTAAAATTTCAAGTTTCTATCACTAACAATTTCAGATAAATCATAGTTTAGAAGGGTTTTAGAAATTTTCCAACTCATTTCACGTTTTTAAATTTAGAATTTTTTTAAACCGTTTTTAGCAAGCACTGAAGTTTTAAAAATAGCCACCATGTCAAATTTCGACTTTCTAGACCAGCAGCATCACTAAAATTGCAATTTTAGATAGTTTTTATATTTTGCACCTTTTTAAATTTCGAATTTTGTAAAAACTGTTCTGTAGAAGTCTTTACGTCTAAATATACCTGGCGTGTTAAATTTTAAGTTTCTATCCCTAACAATTTAGAAAAAAACATAATTTATAACATTTTTGCCGCTCATTTTACACCTTTAAATTTCAATTTTATTAAACTGTTTATACAGAGCGTCTGTATCTTAAAAGTTACCACTATGCAACACTAATGCTATACCAATGCTATAATTGCAAAACTATACTAAATTCCAAGTTTCTAACAAGAATAAATCAAATTAAATTATAATGTAGAACGTTTTTAGAACGTTTTCCGCTCATTTCAGCCTGTTAAACTTCGAATATTTTAGAAACCGGTCTTAGAGGGCATATTCATATTAACACATTCATTGTATCCTCCATGTCAAATAGAAAGCTTCTATAACAGCTGTCCCAGATAAATTGATATTGTAAAACAGATTTGTTTTGCTCCTACCCTTTTAAATTTCGCATTTTTAATAAACTCTTCTGGGTGATCATTTACGTTAGTAACAGCCATGCAAAAGATCAAGTTTCTAGTTTTAACAGTTCTAAATACATCGTAATTTAGAACGTTTGTAGAACGCTTTTCTCGCTTTCACACTTTTAATTTTAATTTTTTTGAAAAACTCTTCTATGCGACCAGTTACGTCTTAAAAGCAACAGCCATGTCATCCTTCAAGTTTCTATTATTAACAATTCCATTGAAATCACAATTTAGAACGCTTTTCGAGCATTTCACTTTTTAAAATTTCGATTTTTTTTCACATTGTACTGTGTCTTAAAATTGTACTGTGTCATTTATGTCTTAAAAGCAGCAGTAATGTCACATTTCAAGTTTCTATCTCTAACAATTCCATAGAAATCGTAATTTAGAAAGTTTTTAAATCTCTTTCCACTCATTTGACCCTTTGAAATTTTGAATTTCCTTGCAAACCATTGCTAGCGAGCATTTGTATCTTAAAAGTTACCAACAATGCCAAATTTGAAGTTTCTAATCCTATCAATATTACAAAAAATCGTAATTTAGAACATTTAGAACGTTTTTAGAATATTTTCCCCGCATATCTCCTTTTTAAATTTCAAATTATTTAGAAACTGTTCTTAGAGTGCATATTACTACCTTGATCAATTTCAAGATTCTAATCCCTTCAGAATGACAAAAATTGCAATTTTAGAACATTTTTCGCTACTGCAACCCCTTGACGGTAGTAACACTGTCATAAAATATAGCCTATGTTAGAGCATAGACTATCACCATAAATTTGCAATTACGTTTCAAATCGGTTCTATTGCTTCAGAGATTCCATAGAAATTGTAATTTAGAATGATTTTATAACGCGTTTAGCTCATTTCACCCTTTTAAATTTCGAATTTTGTAGAAACTGCTCTTAGAGAGCATTTATATTTTATAAGTAACTAGCTTGTCAAATTAAAAATTTCTAGCCCCTTTCAGTATTACAAAAATTTCAATTTTTGAAGATTTTTTACTATCACACCCCTCTGGAATATTGACACTATCATGAAAACATTCTATGTTAGAGCACGGATTGTCACTTTCCATTTGCCAACATTACATTTGAAATTGGATCAGTAGTTCCAGAGATTCAATAGAAATTGTAATTTAGAATGTTTTAGAACGGTTTTCGCAGATTTCACACTTTTAATTTTAGAATTTTTTAGAATTTGTTCTTAGACAGCATGTCAATCTTATAAGTAACTACCATGCCAAAATTCAAATTTCTAGCTACTTCCGTATAAAACAAATCGCAATTTTAGAATTTTTTTTTGTTCCTGAGCCCCCCGGGGGTAGCGCCACCTACATGAAATATAGCATATGTTACATCAGGAACTGTCACCATCGATTTGTCACCATCACTTTTGAAAACGGTTCTGTAGTTCCAGTAATTCCGGAGAAATTTTATTTTAGAATGTTTTTAGAACGCTCTTCGCAGATTTCCCACTTTTAAATTTTGATTTTATTTTGGAATTTGTTCTTAGACAGCTATTACATCTTATAAGTAACTACCCTGGCAAATTTCAAGTTTTTAGCTCCTTCTGTATAAAAAAATCGCAATTTTAGAAAGTTTTTCGCTCTTGCACCCCCCTTGCGGTAGTGGCACCGATATAAAATATAGCGAATGTTGGAGCAGGAATTGTCACCATCAATTTGCCACCATCACTTTTGAAATTGGTTTGGTAGTTCCAGAGATTACCCCCTACAAACAAACAAACAAACGTTACTTTTTTATAATATTAGTATAGATTTCCCTGGAAACATCTAGCCACAAAACTGTCGGTGGATTATATGATTTTTATAATTAACCAATTTAAGTATGTAAATTTGGTTTTTAAATTCAATAATACGGAAAACAAAACACTTCATCTTAAGTATGACGTAATCCTCATGGCAAACTAGAATCATTACCTATCATAGGATATCGTTAATTAATTACGTATGATATGATTTAATAGAATGAAGGAAACTTTTATTAATATATATATATTTTTACTTTTGATTCGATTTTAATAAAATTTGAAATGGCTTGACAAAATTCTGAAAGGATTACATATATCAAAGTTTAAACCATTTGGTTGGGTAGTTTTTGCGATGCTATAAGCGGACATACGTACAGACGAACGGACCAGATGACGGATATAGGTGCCATGTATTTATATAATTATGTACGCATCTAAAAACCTGATATCAAAATATGAAGACCTAATATCGAGTAAGTAGATAAATGTTGTCAGGAAGTATATTAATTTCTTGCATGGATCAGCACTTTGTTCATCACTATGTATCAGCACTATGTAAGGGAAAAAATCTATGACTCCATGCGATGACTGAACGAAGCATCAGCAGCTGAAATTCGCAAATTGTTCATAAGAACACATTGCATATAAAAGTATCAAAATTCGATCACGTGATTATTTAAATGGTACAGATTTTCTTTCTCAAGTTGCGTTAAAAGTAACGTTAGTTCTCGCTACAAACTACTGATTTTTTTTTTTTTTTTTTTTTTTTTTTTTTTTTTTATCGCGCAATACTTTCATTACATTGTTCAAAATGTAGCGCGCAACACTACAAATTAATTGAAAAAAAAAAATGCGACTTCTGTAATTTCCAGTGCAATACTTCTGATCACTGATGGAGATTATTATTTTCCACACGCCCAGTGAAACTGTAATGATTGAGAGGGGGAAATGTCAATTTTGTATGCATTGTTCATAAATCTGAAATATTTTATGATAAGTTTGTCTGAACAATGTAGTTTTTGTATAATTGCGAGTACATGTCTTCATTTTCATATCACCAGCTATGAAATTAGATGTTAAAGTTTAAAAGAACGCATTGTTTTATAAAAATGTAATATTAGCAAAGTGAATTTTTATTGAATAAATTTTGAACCTATACATTGTAAATATAACTTATTACATGAAATTCAGTATTTAATAAAATTAAGAATATTTTCTTTTCTAAATGTAAAACAAGATTTCATTCTCCCTATCTATCTTCTTTTTCTCTATAAAGAATCTAAAAAATGTTATGCAATTTAAATGGAACGCATTTGGTTGATACTCCTTCTAGTTTTAATAAAAGTACGAAGTATAATTTGATATGAGGCCCTTCTTTTTTTGAAAATATATTTTAGAAAAATGTTACTGCGAGCCTGGGAAAGGCACGGAAAAATTAATCTCAGTATTTTAAGACAAAAAGTTACTGATTTATGAAATGTTGAATTTTAAGAATGTTCAGCGTTTTTATGCACTAAACACGCTAAATACAAAAATAATTAGTTGCGCTTTATATTTATGTACAGAAAATTATTATATTTTAGATTAGATGATAATTCACAATAATAATTATTACATAATACAATTTAGATAACATTTGAGTATGTTTTTAATTATATAAAATGTTGTAAGCATTTGGTTGTACGATATGTTGTGTAAGAGGGAAGAAAGTACTTGTTTCTACATTTTTTTTTCATTTTTCTTAAGACTATTCATTTTGCTGTATATATATATATATATATATATATATATATATATATAACTCCTGATGATATTAAAAAAAAAAAAAAAACGTTCTTCACCAAGACATCATATTCATTCATTGAATCTGATCACAAAATCCCCCACCTTTTTTTTTGAAGAATGCTTCGAAAAGCTGAATCAAGTTAAGTATGGTATTTATCAGCTCTACAGAAAATAGAAAAATAAAATTGATAGCGGAATTGGAATTTGCATATATGTATGTTTAGAGATTACTAATTTTTTTTTTCTGGTATCCAAATTGTATACATTATTATATAGCGATAACGAAAATCACTGCCGATGTGTAAGTGACACGTGTAGAAAAATATCCTCAAACAACTGAATGACGAAAGAAGTCACATGTTGTGAAATATGTAATATTTGCACTTAGTATGTAATAATGGAAAGAAGCTTATTGAATTTCAGTAACCTCGATTATCCGAAACTAATTTTACCAGACACTCGAAATATTCGTTCTGATAAAAGGTACATAAAAAATTTTGAATCTGTTTTTTTTAAGGAGTGAATATAAAAGACAATAAAAAAACATAATTTTTGCATAAAGAATGAAGTCGATCGAATAATTAGTTGCCGCGACATTTGTAATTATATTTTCCTCGCTCTTCGATTTTTCATGACACTGTATTTCATTCAAATTTCAATTCAAAGATATATTTTAATTGGAAATGAGACGCATAATCCGACGCAGTAAACCGTTAGTTAATAGGATTATCAATTTTGGATTTATAAGGATGTTTCTTTTACGCAATTCAGTAATAGAGCATTTAAAGTTTAGGACGTCATCAAGCCACGATTTTTTCGAATTGCAATGCGTTTTATAAATAGTTTACACATGTTTTATTTTCATATTTTATATTATGCATATCCATGATGGGTAAGTATTACGGTGGCCTCCAACGACTGGTTTTAAATAACTGTACGCGTATTAAAAGCAAACATTATAATTATAACAAGTCCAAGAGACAATTGTTAAATTTCTGTCTGTATTGAACACGTCATTGATAAATAAAATACGTTTACGAGCACCGAACTGTCCTCCTTAGGAAAATTTATGTCCTAAGGAGATTTTTGAAACACAATCCTACAAAATAATTAAACCACCTATAAAATCTGTGAAAATTGATTGGATAAAAAGCTGCAGATGCAGATGGTTTTAAACAAACATTTATTGTTCTAACAAATGTTTATGTTTAAATGTATAATTTTCTTTGAGGGGTCATCACAATAGTTTAATTTTCTTTAATTCCATTTAAATTTTAAATTAGGAAACTTAAAGTTATCAAATTATCTTTACACTCTAGTTAAACAATTTACTAACATAAAATAAGTTTTGGTTAGAAGATTTGGAATTTTAGATTTTTAGAATCGTGCTTCTAATGTTAAAGGAATTTTGCATATTTTCTGAAATTGTTGTCGTTTATTTTTGTATTTCCAACGATGTCTGCTAAGAAATCCAAACATGTTAAGTTTGTAAGATTCTTTATTTTTATAATGAGAAATCTGAAATAACTGTTCTAGAAATTCCTGAATTGTATATTCATACTTTTACAAATTGATCAAGAAACTGTTTAACTTTATTTAATTAATTCGAAACATTTCACCTGGTAATTAAAAAAAATAATTTGTCATGAAACTGTTTAACAAAACAACATTAAATGTGATTCAATAAGAGGCAAATTTACTCTTCAAAGATATGAAAGGCTTTTAATAAAACATAAAACAAGTTAATAATTCTTCGAAATTCCCTTGGCTTTGTTAGCACTGAAAGGCTTACTTCCCACGATGAATACAAATAACTTTTTTAACATTTCAAAGGAAATCAATAGAAAGGTTTATGGAAAAATAATCATACACTCTTTAATAAATATAAAGGATTCATTAACAAGATAAGTGATTTACAACCAAGTAGCATCACGTCTTGTACAAATAAACAGCGAAGTATTATATTTAATTAAACTACATTAAATAGGTTAAATAAATCGATTTTCGTATCCATTTTAAAGCATTTTACATATTGCAGAAATAGAATTTAGGAAATTCAAATAAAAATAGGAATTGTTTTATAATATTTATAATATTTTATTTAAAGTTTAAATATACTATATATATAAAAAATACAAATGAAAATTTCGTTCCGGCTGTTTACAGCTTGAGTTCGGTTGAATATATCTTGATGAGACTTGTACTTTTAGTTACATAATTGTTCATAAAAGGTTTTTGTATGTAACATATTGTTCTCCGTTGCTTAGTTATAGAATCTTCGGGGAATGTTCTACAATCAGATAAACTCAATTATGAATGAGTAGCGTTTTTAAACAGTATGGCTGAATGGAAATTGATGGGACTTGCGCTGTTAATTAAATATTTTTTCAGGAAAAGTTTTGGTATAAACATATCGTTCTACGTTGCTTACCTACAGAATTATAGGGGAAAGTTCTATAATCAGGTGAGTTCGATTATGAAAGATTAGCCTTTTTAAAAAGTTTTACTGGACGGGTTTTGGTGATACTTGCAATGTTAGTTAGATAATTTTTCAGGGATGTTTTTAGTATATGAAATATCGTTTTATACCAAATCATACTATAAATGGTCTACAAAAATTATCAATTTAACTATGTTCAAAACAGTGTAACATAATTAAAAAGCACTGAAAACGATTTTTCCCCCTTGACCGAAATGTAACAGAATAATTTTAAATATCCCTTCAAACGAATTATAATTGCTTCTAATTTTATACTATATAGAAAACCTGTTGACATCCATCGCAAAAATGCATATCAATTTCATTATCTTTGAAATAGCGTAATGTTATTTAGGCACTGAAAGCGACTTTTTGCCATTGACCGTACTGTTACGGAATATTTTTGAGTGTCCATAATGATAATAATATATCCATAAATGATACTCACTTCATTTTAAATTTCGAACATGCCATGTTAATCCTAAATAACATATCGATTACATAGAAACCCGAGTATATTTACGTGAGTTATTCTACGGTCAGACAGACGGCGACACAAACCGAATTCATAAACACATATCAACTATATTGGAAAATGCTAAAAAGAATACATATCACATTTGTGACTTAGTAGACTCAACACTATAGTATACTCAACTTAGTTATTTTAATTAAACTTCTTCCCACCCAAATCTTTCAGAAGAGAATTTTAACACCTGTCCAATTAAAATAAATTTTTATCAAAATTATTATGAGAATAATTACAATTTTCTTTTTATATTATTGATATTATTTAGAGTATGTCATTTTAGCTATATTTTTATAATTATTTTTTTAATAGAGACTGGGAAAAATATACTTTATATTAGTATGTTAAATTGATATATTCTTTTGAAAATGTATGCAGCTTGAGAAATTTTCTTTTGAAATATAAATAAAAAGGTCGTTATTATATACAAATTTCAGTATATTTTACCAGTTAGCTTCTAAAGTTAAAAAATAAGGTAATTTATGAACTAATGTTTGGTTAATATTCTTCTGTACTTGATTATTCATGAAACAAAAATGTTATGATACTGTTTAGTGTATACGTAATAATAGATATACAGAGTATACATAAATGAATGTCCCAACTTTAAAGGGCTATTAAAAGGAAACCAAAAAAGTACAACATTGTTGTTCATCGGAAATCATAAATATATCAATTACATAGTAACCGAAATATATTTACGTGAGTTATAGCACAGTCAGACATACGGCGACACAAACCGAATTCATAAACATATTTCAACTATATTGGAAGTGTTAAAAATAATACATATCATATTAGATAGTTAGTAGAGTATACTTCAACTATTGTATACTCAACTTAGTTATTTTAATTAAACTTCTAACTCAAAATTTTTAGAACAGAATTTTAACACCTGTCCAAGTAAAATACATTTTTATGAAAATAATTATGAGGATAATTAAAATTTTCTTTTTATATTAATGATATTATTTGGAGAATGTCATTTTACCCATGTTTTTATAATTATTTTTTTAATAGAAACTGAGAAAAACTATACTTTATATAAATATGCTAAATTGATATATATTTTTTAAATGTATGCAGTTTCACAAATTTTCTTTTGAAATATAAATAAAAAGGTCTTTAATATATAAAAATTTCAGTATATTTTTACCAGTTAGCTTCTAAAGTTAAATATAAGGTAAAATTATGAATTAATTTTTGGTTAATATTCTTTTGTACTTGATTACTGATGAAGCCAAAATGTTATGATAAAGTTTAGGAATACGTAATAATAGAGTAACTTGGGGTGAGATGCCGTATAGGACAATATGCCGTTTCATGTGGTTTTACTATGCGCAGGCGCTGTAGAAAAATGCCGCTCAGTGGTATGGAAGAGGCTTCCTTACTGATACTTTTATTCCAGTTTGCGTTGTTTTAATAAATTTTAAATAATGCTTTTCTATTGCCATTTCGCCTTATCAAACGTCTAATTTTTCGTCTTTGGAAAGTGTTCAAAATAGATTATTCTCTTTCTTTATGTATTTTCTATGTAGTTGGCCATCTTACCCCAAGATAGGGGTAAGATGCCGAAATGCAAGCATGTACAAAAGCAAACATTTTGACAGTTTCTATCACATTTGTAAAGTGGAATACATTTTATAATCATACATAAATGTATCAACTTTAACAAGAAATTAATGAATAACAAATACAAACAACAAGCAGTTTTATAAAACATTAAATCAAAAACTACGGCATCTTCACGCAATTTATCCTATATATACAGGGTCTACAAAAATGAATATCCGAAATTTAAAGGGCTATTAAAAGGAAACCAAAAAAAGTTACAACCTTGTTGTTCATCGGAAATCATTAATAACTGTTGAAAGTTTAAATTCATCACAGTTATAAGTGTTCAATGTCACCCCATTCAGAAACACGAGCGGTATCGAGGCAGTACCGTAACACATCCCACACATCTTTCAGCATGTCCGGTGTGAATATTTGAATGTCTACAGATATGCATGTCCCAAGTTCGTCAATGTCAGTTGGTAGCGATGGAACAAACACCTGATCTTTGATGATGCCCCACAAAAACAAATCACATGGAGTGACGTCAGGGCTCCGAATAAGCCATTGATGAAGAGCAAGGTCGTTCCATCAATCACCATCTTCGTAAACTTTCAACTGTTATTTTTGATTTTCTATGAACAACAAGGTTGTACTTTTTTTGTTTTCTTTTAATAGCCCAGTAAATTTGGGATATTCATTTTTGTACAACCTGTATATAATATAATTACAGTGATCAATTATATAGGTTTATTCTTTAATCATTTTATTTTTTTTAACACGTGTCTAATAAAAATAATTTCTTATCAAAAATATGTATATATATGTATGAGAATAATTAATTATTTTTTATAATAATAATATAATTTGGAGAACGTCATTTTACGTATATATATATATATATATATTAACAGAAACTCTCAAAAAATATACATTATATGAATATCTTCAATTCAGATTTTTTTTAATTTATGCAGCCTCAGAAATGAATTTTTGGAAATATAAACAAAGTAATGCAGTTAGTAGGGCCATACTAAGCACCGGAGTTAAATTAATCGTTAGACTACAGAAACGCTTTATGATTGATTACAAGGTTGAAACTACGGAATGTGAATGCGATCCATGACTTTGAATGCCATTATTTTTTAATAGCAATATTCAGCATATTTAATGAAAGAAATTCTACGATTAAATACGATACAGAGTATTATTCGGAAAAAGTGGTACACAAAAATAAACCCTCTTCAAACTCTGATACGTGGGTTTCGGTGACGACGTAGTCAAGGGGTTATGTCAGGGGTTGACAGGTGAAAAATATGTCTAAAAAAACAGTATTTAGAGTTGTAAAATTCAGAAATACATTTGAAAAATCACATTTTAACGGAATGATCTTAAATAACAGTTGACCGTTAAAAATCTTGACGCAACACAAGAGAACATGAACGAAAAGTTATATGTAAGAAGTCATACGACTTTTAAACGTTCAAAAAATTCAATCTCTGAAAAAATATATAAATTAAAGAGTATTTTCTGAAATCTTTAAAACAAAATGGTTAATAGTTGTAAAATACGAAATATTTTCGAAAAGAGAACTTTAGAGCCATTTTTCTCAAAATGTGATCTTGAGGTATTGCGCGAAAGGTAGTTAAAATATTTTATATATTTTTTCATGAAGTTTTCAGGATAAATAGTGTATGGTATGTAGTATAAAGTGAATCTAAATTGTCATCTTTTTCTGTTGAAAAAACAAGTCTTGGTTCTTATATTGCTAAAATTTTGAAAGTTTTATACAAGCAAGATACAGTTTCGTTTTTAACACTTTCCAACCTAGTTGAAAATTGTTTATGACTTCGGTTTGTCTGCCGTCTTGCAGTCTGTCCGTGCTCTAACTCTCGTAAATATGCTCGGATTGCCCTGCAATTTTTATATGTTATTGTCGTTATCTATAGCATGTTCCCTATTTCAACGGAAGTGTGTAGCACTTGTAGTTTTTTTACAGAGGCACTCAAAAGAATTCCGTTACATTACGGTCTATGGGGAAAAATCATTTGCGGTTTATTTTAATGATGTTATACAATTTCAAACACATTGTAATTGATATATATCACTAAGGTGCATTGCAAGAAGCTTAATATGGAATAGGATGTGCATAGCACTTATAGTTACTTTATAGGGACAGTCCAGTCAAAAGAATTCCGTTACATTACGTCCATGGAGAAAAATCTTTTGCGGTTTAATTAAATAATATTTCACTATTTTAAACGCATTGGAATGTATATATATCACTAAAATGCATTACAAGAGGCTTGCTACAGAATATTGTGTGTATAGCAGTCATCGTTCATTTACAGGGACACACAAAAGAATTGTCTACTGTCTTTTAACAATAATTCCTGGAAGTGCGTTTTAAGTTAGTGAACGCGATTTTAAATTTAACTCACTTTTTGTCTATTACTTGGTGTGTATAAATTCTGTAGATCCTATACAGGGAAGCACAAAAGTTCGCGAACACATTTACGTTTATTGACAGAAATTCCAGAAGGAGAATTTTAAACTGTGCTACGCGCTTCCTAACTGAACTAAAATTTAGCATCCTATGTAGTATATATACAAATCTATAGATCATATACAGGGCTGAATAAAAGTATTCGAATATTATTCCGAATATTGTATATATGTTGGAAATTCCTGAAATTATATTTTTAAATATGTTATGCGTTTTACAAATTGTTTACTTAGATGTTATCTTTCAGCTTATTAAACGGTATGATTTGTAAAAATATTTTGGAAGCGTTGGAAAGTGTTACATAATCTATGCTTGACGCATGATTTTTCGTTCTTGTTAAACATAAGAATGATATAACTAAACATTTTTTTAGCTAAAGTATAATTAATATATATATATATATATATATATTAATTACATTTTAAAAACAACATTTTCAAAACTGAGCAAAAAATTCTCAAATCTGAGTATGTCGCAGTGTCAAAATGGCTCAGAATAAAATTATTCAAGTTTGTAACATGTATAGACTAATTTCTGAAAATATACACATACTCAAGAATAAAACATCATGTGCTCCTATTTGAGTATGTCCATGTTTCACAAATGAGTGTGACCTGACTTCTATGTGATCATTTTTGAGTATGTCCATGTTTTAAAAGTGAATTTGAACTGATTCTAATAATTTTTTAGTATGTCCATGTTTCAAAAATGAGTACATACCTCTGTGAGCTCAGTTTTGTGTATGGCCATGTTTCAATATTCAGAGTATTACTGGTATTTCATAATCGAAAGCATTGGGTTGTCCTATTTGAAACAAAAAGTTTAATAATAAAATAAAAACATCGATTTACTCAGATTTGAAAGTGTCATTTTTCTCAGTGTAATATGCCCCATCCTCTTTAATAAAAAGGTATGCATTGCTGACGACTGGGATTTTCGCTAATCGTTACCACAGATTAATATGGGAAAATGAAACATTTGAAGTTACTGAAAAAATTAATTGCTCGAAAAGTACACGGAAGGGAGATCAACAGAAACAGCAATTCAAACACTATTCTCACACATAGAAATAATTAAACAAAACAACTCGTATATATCCCAGTTGTCAATAGATTTTAAAAATGCATTTGATAATCATCCGTGGGAGCAGAGATTAATCCTATTTCAATAACTAAATATTGAACAGCCCTATATTAACACGACAAGGTCCTTCCTCACTAAAAGAGGAGCATATCCCAACTGGCTAATGGATGAAATTCATTGGTTCTTCAAAGGCTGTCCACAAGGCTCGTGCTATGGTCCTTACCTGTGGAAAGTGTTTATGCAGCAATTAATCGATAGTCTCAACAATAAAAATATAAGATTCATAGCATATGCGGATGATTTAATTTTAATCATTGAGCCAAGAACTAGAGCCGAACTAGAAAGGAGAGGAAATGAAGCTCTTCAAATAATTAGCGATTGGGCTCAAACTTCAGATCTGAAAATATCATATCACAAGTGCCAATGTCTGAATCTCAGACGTCCAAAGTATTTAAAACGGCGTCCAATCTTGAAACTTGATTCACATAATCTTAAAACTGAAAATACAATGCCATATCTAGGAATACATTTAGAATCAACCCTATGATTTTTGCCACATCTTAGAATCAAACGGGATGAAATGTCAGCAACAATACAAAACTTATTAAAATTCGCATCAACCACAAGTGGCATTTCCAAACAAATCATAAAAACTTGGTACACTTCCATTCTAGAAAAGAAAGTTTCATATGCAGCAGCTATATGGTTTCCAAGATTGCAAAAGTCACATGGCTTTCGTCTGCTCTTATCTATTCAGCGTCGTTGTCTGCTACTAATCTCTGAAGCATATAAAAAATTTTCTACATCGGCTCTAAATGTCCTGACAGGAATTCCTCCACTACCTTTAAAACTGAAACAGATTGCAGACCAAGGAATGATACTGAGACTGGGAGTGCCATCACACCCACATCACTCTGATACATTTCAAAACAAAGCATACAAAAAATATATAGATACCTCAAAAGAATATCTTAATATACTGGATGCACAAAATAAAATAGAGACAGATGTGCAAATATACACGGATGGCTCAAAAACTGAAATCGGCACGGGTTATGCCTACTGTGTATTTAAAGAAGAAGAAATAATATATACATAACAGCAAAGAATACAGAACGAAAACTCAACGTATCAAGCGGAACAGCTGGCGATCTTGAACTCAATACAATGGTCAAAACAATCAAAATATCGCACAATAGTTATAAAATCAGATAGCTAATCTACAATATCAGCACTGAAAGATATATCCACAAAAAATATAATAATCAGCCAAATAATCCAATCTCTGCAGGGAGCAACACAAAAAATTTATCAACAATGGGTCAAAGGACATTCAGGCATAACATGTAATGAATTAGTGGATCGGTTAGCAAAGGAAGCAACTGAACCAAATTCATTAATACCAGAAAAATTTATACCATATCCATCCTCATATCTTAAGAGAATGTTAAAGCAAACTTTACATAACTCATGGCAACGTGATTGGGACTTATGTCCCACTGGGCGATATACCTATGCAATGAAGCCAAAAGTTTCAGAAGACTATCTTCTAAGTCATCGATACCTATATATATTCGCTATCAATCATGGCCCTTCCCGGCTTATTTAATTAAATTTAATAAAGTTTTGTCTTCAAGATGCACTTGTGGTGCAAGAGGGGATTCGCTACATTACGTTCTCGCATGCCCGTTGGCAGCTACTCTACATTTGAGGAAAAGAGACACCATCTCTCTGTCGAATTGGTTCAAATCAATCTCGGAGAATTCATCATTGCTTCAAAAGATAATTAGCTGCATGTCCTTAATAGAAAAAAAACCCAACTGTTATTCCAAATGCCACCAGTACACATCATTGGTGGTGATGGTGATGATGATGCTTTTCCTGATGATGGACTTTTCTGCTGAAATGACTTTTGATTATGACTTTTTGAGTATGACTTTTTTTTTTGCAAATTAAGCTGGGCTGCTTTGTCAAATATGTAAAAATATGTATTTTTTTAAAAATAAACTTGCCAAGCAGGGCTTGCAGGGCTAAAGCCATATGGTAGGCCTCCCTGCTTGGTTGAATCTGAATCTGAATCTGCTCGAAAAGTATTTGTCAGAAAATTGTTAGACAAACTGCGTTAGAAAGGTAAAAAATTGTATTTTGCTTGATATAAATTTCAATTCCACTGATTATGCCATTTTTCAAATATTGAAATTTAAAAATTACCAAATTTCCCCATAGCGAAAACTTCACGCGTAAAATAATAATAATAATAGCAATGTGTCAGCACGAGTCACAAATTATAGATGTCACGCGTGCATGATTTTTATTTAATTCTCGACAAATACTAGATGCGCCATTTCTTTTTAGTTTAAAAGTCTTTAAAAAACATAACTTCGTGAAATAAGTATCCATTTTTGTTATTTTGGGATATTCCAGTTAAGGGGATGGTGGACGTTAAAATGAAACTTTTTTATTTTTCATCATAGAAACATGCAATTTTGTGCATATATACATTTCACCATAAGTATACGGAATACCTTTAAAAAAATGTATAAACTAAATATAATTTTGTGATTTTTAAAAAAATTAAAAATTTATAAACCAAATTTTAAAATGCTCCTTGCGTCTTAAATTTTAAGATATTGCCTCTGTTTGGCATTTGGATCACTTAAAACCATATTCCAAACAAATTTGTGTATCAGTTATTTAATCTTTTGAATAGTTAATTTTTGAGAATTTTTTTACTGAATTCCATTCAGATTTTCATCAAAATGTAGCATTTTAATAAGTTATAAATCAAATTTAACTATGTTAAAGAAGTCTAATTGCAAAATGCATACACAGTTTCTTTGTAAACAGTATCAGGATTCTTCATTATCAATTTCATGAATTTTGAACACAATTTAAGACACATAGAGCATTTCCAAAATCTAAAAAACGTGTAAAATCTATATTGAGAAAAACAGGTTTAAAGTTTACTAAAGTACCGAAAAATTGATTGTGTACATAATTCAAACGCTTGTAACTTTGCAAAACATCATCGCAGATGCATGCAGTGTTTCTCAAATAGTTCAATACAAACTGAAAAATAATAATACACACAAAAATAAATATCCATTTTTGGATCAATTTTTTATCAAATAAAGGTCCACGGTCCCCTTAAAGGTACAGATTACTTTAAAATACAAGGTCAAATTCACCGATATATTTCGTTTGATTCAAGGTTCTTTTAGAGAAACCGACCAGCGCAGCGGACGTAGTCTGCTAGTTATGAAATAAAAGAAGAGACATATATCTATTACCACCTTCAAAAATTATGTTTTTGTAATGTACATACTTTTAAAGATATAAAATGACAAAAATGGTTATTTTATTTTCACTTTTCGTCATTTCCAAAGTCTTGTGACCTCTTATTATTTTATTTATAAAGTTCTATGACATGTGAAATTTCGTTTTCCGTTTTTAACCAGATGATAGAAATTAAACTATTCTTTATTTCTTTGTATTGGAAAATACATTAGAAACAAAATCGTTAGCTACAGAATCCCAAATTATATTTAAACGATATATCAGACGATTGAAAGGACCTTTCAAAGTATTATAAAGAGATAAAGAAAATTAGCATAAATGACATCAGTATCGATTATCAATAGAGCTATAGGAATTCAATAGATAAATTAAACTGCTAAATGAACATGGAAGGATGTAAACTATACAATATCCTTTTAAATGTTTGATGGGTTGCTATGATTCTTATAAAAGTGCACATTGACTTGAAATCTTAAACATATATGATATTAAAACATTAAATAATTGTTCAAATCTGATTATATTTTTTTTTTGCTGTTCTTATTGTGGTATATTATTCTCAAAAGCTAAAATAGTTTATATTTTTTATGTTGTATCATTTCTAATAAATCAATTATTGCAGCGGATGTTGAGCCAGAAATTTTTTTATAACAGTGTTTGAATTTTTTAAGAGATTCCTTAATAGGCTTTATTCCATATTGAATATTTAATTGAAGTAAATAAGCACACCTAATTAATAAATGTGGACGAATGAAATCATTTTTAAACATTTAATTATAATTTACAGCACACAACTTATCAATACGACATCAAGACATAACGTCACAGCACACACATTACATAACTGCAACTACGTTCAGTTGTTACCTGCAGTGGTTACCCTTATCATCAATAAAAACTGTAACGCCATCAATATCACTTAAAATTTGCCCAATTGCTCTTTGCCAAATAGCTGGAGAACTAGTAAGACTCATTTGTAACTTTAAAAATTGGAATAAACCCTTATATAGTGTTTATAGTTAAGAACTTTTGTGAATTTTCGTATACAGGTAACTGATGATATGCTTGGTTTAAATCAATCTTTGTAACATGCAAACCACTAACTAATGTAGCCAGCATATCTTCTTCCTTAAGCAAAGGATGTTTTTCAATCTTCAAAAATGTACTTACTGTAACTTTAGAATCACCACATACACGAATTTTACCATTAGGCTTCACCACTGAAGCAACAGTGCCCACTTACTACTAGTGACAGGATTTATAATACCCTGAACTTGTAGTCTTTGAATTTCTTCATTTACTGCTCCGCGTGGAGTATAAGTAACTGCGTGGTATAGTTTTGCAAAATATAGGCGTAGAATCTTTTTCTAGATAAAGTCTGCTTTCAAAACTTTTATCTCCCCAACTTTATTTATAATCAAATCAGAAAAATCATTTAATAACACTTTAAATTTTTTAGCAGAATTCGCAATTTTATTTATATATAAAGATTTCAAATTAAAGGGGAACAGATTAAATCAACATTCCAAATCTCCTCCGAATAACAGTGGAAAATTATCTTCTTTAATGAAACATAATTTAAGATTTTTAGTTTTATCTTCCTGAGAAATATCTAAATTTACATGCAGAACAGGTATATGCATTTTACCAGTTACAGTTCTTAACTGAACATCTGGCGGAGTTTTTTTGAAAAAATTTGCCAGATACGCTTTACAGGCAATGCAGAAATTCCGGAAATGGTATCTAACTCCATTTCAGCGTTAGCATTTTTCTCAATTGAAATAGATATTTTCATTGGGGTAGTTCCTTTATCATGACTCAAAGATAAAATATGAACTGTATGGAATACATTCATTTGTTTCTGAACATTGTTATTTTTTTTCACACCTTACTCAAATTTCTTACATTGATTGCAAATTGTATTAATCTATATACATACATTAGTTAAATGTGATGCATTTCCACATCTGTAATATTTCAATTTATTCTTATTTATCACAGAAATTCCTTTATTTACATTATTTGAATGACTGTTCATTTTCTATTTTTGCGAAATATTTGGAAATTTGTTACGTTGCACATTTTTAGTACACGCAAGTTTATTTACATTCAAATTTTTATGCTTAAATTCAGAAATATCAATTTCAGCGTTTTCTAAAATTATCGCTTTTTTAATAGTTTTATCAAAATTTAAATCATCAACTTTCGTAATTTATTTACTCTGAATATTTTCAATTTTAAACCCCTAAGGAATTGTTCGAAAAGATTTCATGTAATGAAATTATCCCCAGAATTTATCAGCAGAAATGCTTAAAAAGTTGTCAAAATTTTAATCTAGTAGAAAAATCTTGTATAAATTCACTTTATATTTCTTTTTTATTACAATTACGAAACATTTATTAATTGACAAAACTCATTAGGGGCGAGGCTTAAGTGCTTCAGTATAATATTAACAATCTCTTCATTTTTCAAAGATTTAACGGTTTTATGAAAACATAAATCAGATAAAAAATTATATAATTTAGAACAAATACTATAAGTAACAGCAGGGACTTTATTTTCCTCTTTAACATCATGCAATATAAATGATTGTTCCAGCCTTTTAAAGTACGCTTCAAACGTTTCAACGGAAAACTCCTTAAAATTGGCAAACACTATAGTACTTTATTCAAATGTGAAAATAAAAAAAAACATATAGACTTACTACCTCCGTAAATGACGAAATTTGTGCAAAAAATAAAATTATATTATACCATTATTTGAGTAACGTATCTCATCACATGAAATCAAAACTGTAGATAGTGTCAATTTGTTTTTGACTCATCACTTATTTTTCAATAATTTCTGGTGAGAACATTTCCTCAGTTTTAATTCACTGTCTTTTCGCCATTTATTCTATATTGAATACTTAATTGAAGTAAGTAAGCACACATAATTAATAAGGGTGGACGAATGAAATAACTTTTACACATTCAATTGTACTTTAGAACACATAACTTATCAACATGATATCAAGACACAACGTCACAGCACGCACATTTCATAACTACAATATACATTCAGTGGTTAACTGCAGTAAAATCAAAATAATCAAAATGGGGTGCTAGCACACAGACCTTACAATTTCTTGTGCTGGCATCTACAGATTATTATAAATAGAAAAACGACAGGCTTGAATAATAATGAAAAAAAGGTCATTGAAAATATCTACTAAAAAGTAAAAACCTCACATGTCGGAGATTTTTTTTTTTTTTTTTTTTTTTTTTTATGCGAGATTTAAATTAACCCAAACTTCAATTGTAAAACCTTTCTAATTATAAAATTCTAAAAAGTGTCTTTTAATTTAAAGTAAAGTTTATATTTCCATCAAAGCCCTGATATAAATCCCAAATAATAAAACCGTATGACATTTCTTCTTTTTAAGTAACATTACATTTCTAATGAACTTTAGATGCATCATTTTACTATAGATGATATCATTTAATAATAACATTTTTTTAAACCCTAAAAATTATTTTAATGCATTTTAGCATTTTAAAAATATTTTCAAAGCAAATGATAAGCATCTTCATTATACATGTTTCAAATGCAATGCATTGGATAAATTTTAAAGATTTCCTGTAACGAAATAAATTTATATATTTATATAATATTCATATGGTATTTTATTAGATTTACTGATAAGCATAGTGGTTTTAATAAAAATTCCTTTATTTACTGATCATCTACATATCTCTTGCTGCAAAGAGAAAGAGGTATAAAACAATTTTACTGTTAGAAATGTGGTGATACTCAAAAGTATATAAATTCATTTGTTATGCAAATTACATATACATACATCATACTTATTCATTACCTTGTGAATCTTTTTCATTTTAGAAGTAAGGTAGTTCCAAGTACTTAATTACTTAACATAATGTCGTTACACATTTAACATACACATTCATCTTAAAAGTTACACGAAGCTTAATAATATTTCCAAATTCATGTTTTCTTTTCATAGTTCTGTCTGATAGATCTTTAATGGAAATAAAATGTGTATTTTATTTTAATGCGTTTAGCTGAGTCACAGTTATGCAGATAAAAATATTTTTATGCTAGATTCTGCATTAAAATTTAATGAGTAAAAGTTTGAAGAAAAGTAATATATTTGGCCAAAAATAAATTATTCATAAGTATATATTATAATAATGTACATTTGATATTTAAGAATTTATTTACACCTCTAAAAGCTCTTATCTAAGCTCTAAATATCAAAAGAAGACTTAGAAATAATTATCTTGATACATTAAGCAAACACAGGGCCATTAGGAATCTAAAATGCAAAAATCATAAATATATTTCATATTTAGCGATATACATTTTCACTTAAGTATGAATTCTGTGAAAATAATTTATACCGGAACAGTTTTTTCTTTCTAATCTATGAAAGTTTTAAAAAATAATTACTCCATCAAAGAGCACTCTTTTATGCTTCCATAGCATCTGACAAAGAGTTATATTTTCCAATTTTGTTTCACGTACAGAAAATAAATATCCTAATTAGTGTCCGCAAGACAAAAATGAGTCGCGTGCTTTAAGTTCTAAACCTAATAATTGCGGAATCTCTAATCTTTGTTCTTACGCCGACATTTACAAGAATTTTTGAAATAGGTTACCTACAGGGCATGTCTTAGTAAAGGACATTGTATTTAATGTAGGATTTATGTTGAAATATGTTATTTCTCATTAGTGGCTCATGCCACAAAAAAGTTTTATATTCATTGAGAGTAGAGCGTGTAATAATAAAGAATCAATATGCATATGAAGAAGGAAAGTATTTAACATAAAAAGGTTTTTCTAAGAAAATTTATTTATTACTAGTATGACCCGTCGGGTGTTGCCTTTGCTCGTGTTGATAACCTTAAATTACCTTGATTTTATATTTTTAAAATAGATTTAATATTTTTAAACAAAAATCATCCCAAACGAACCTTATGTTAGGTTCATCACTACTTTCGACAGTGTACACACTCGAATTTGTATGATTTTAATTTATATGAAATTCGATTCAATAGAATCCACATTTGGGGCTCCCACTGTCTTTGGCAGCATACACTCTCGAATTTGTATTATTTTGCATTTGTAGTGAGAATTTATCCAAAAGAATCTAGAATTGGGAGACCCACTACCTTAGGCATCGTACACCGGACAGAGGATACGAAAGCTCATTGTTTCTTTTCAAACGAACCTCTGATTTCTATGATTTTATATTTTTAAACGAAACTTTTTCAAAAAGAACATAGAGGTCGGGGCCACATAGTGCTCGACTGTTTGCTATTGTAACAGAAAACGTGAGAGTTGGATTATTTTTCAAAAACACATTCTTGAGAATATGCCTTAATATATATGTCTCAAATTTTATGCCGATTTCTTGGAATGTGTGTTTCAGAGTTCCTCATAAACTGGAAATGTGTTATATGATCCCACTACATATATACATGTATATCGACTTTTCTTTTTAGAGGTACAGCATCATACGAGGTAGAGTAAAAAAGTTCCTGGAATAGGTCAATTACAAATTATTAAAAAAATAGAACAAACATTTTACCTTTTCGGCCTTCAAAGTACTTTCCTCCTGCATCCATACACTTCTTCCAGCGTTCGTATAACTATTCAAAACACTCCTTGAATCCATTTTTTGAGACGTCCTTCAGTAGCTTTGTCGCATTTTCGATCATCTCATCTGAATCCATAAAACTGTGTCCCTTCAATTTCATTTCCAGCCGTGGAAACAGGTAAAAATCCGCTGGTGCTAGGTTGAGAGAATAAGGAGGGTGTTCCAGAGTGGTGACACTGTGTATGGCAAGGTAATTTTTCACAATAAGAGCGCAATGTGGTGGAGCATTGTCGTGTAAAATCAACCAATCATTTGTTGCCCATTTTTCAGGTCGTTTTCGTCTGATTGCATCTCGTAACCTTTAAGGATCTCCAGGTAAAGTTCTTTATTGACAGTTTGGCCTTCAGGAATAAATTCGTAGTGCATGACGCCCTCGTAATCGAAAAACATCTCCAACATCACTTTCCCTCGGCTTTTGTCCAAGCGAAAATTTTCCTTCCTTGGTGATGTTTTTGCTGACCTTTACGAAAACGCTTATGCCATCGTTTTCGTATGCTTTCTTCAGCATCTCTAGCGTCTTAGAAGGCGATTTCTTGAGCAAAACACAGAATTTGATGTGTGCACACTGTTCAAAAAAGACATTTCAAAATCCGACGAATGAAAAATTCGCTTTGTCAGAAATGATCTGCAGCTAACGCCAACAGTACAGTAAATGAATTCCAGATGCCTGTGTGTTTTCCTTATCAGTGCTGCCAACATACAAAAAAATATATTCCCCCTCCAACAAACATCTGCGTGAATGTAGGTGACCATTCCGGGTATTTATTGACTCTACCTCGTATGTGTAAAAAAGAAAATTTAACAATTCATCCAACACAATCACATGTGTTACACACTTCTGCTGTAATTTCAAGGACTCTATTGAAAACGTTTCTGACCAAAGAGATTTATTTTACCTATTCATATATCATGTGCTACATAGAAATATTCAAATATCATGTGCTCCATGAGTCTGTATCTTTATTACTTACTCATCATACGTAGTATAGGGTAAGTCGTGTAATCGTTTTGAAAATCGAAATAAAAAATGTTGATGGATTTACACGTTTCAAACACTGGAGATTCCTAAAAACATATTTTTAGGAAAAAAAAATGTGTCGTCCGTCTGTCTGTGTGTGGGTATGTGTGTGTGTCTGTAAACGCTCTATCTCTGGAACAAATTGGGATAGAGACTTGAAATTTGGTATGTACTTAGTATGTAATAATGGAAAGAAGCTTATTGAATTTCAGTAACCTCGATTATCCGGAACTTTTTTTTCGGACTCTGAAAATATTCGTCCGGATAAAAGGTATATAAAAAATTTTGAAATTATTTATATTAAGGAGTAAATATAAAAGGCAATAAAAAACATAAATTTTGCATAAAGAATGAAGTCCATCGGATAATGAGTTGCCGATATATTTGTAATCCTATTTCCACACACTTCGATTTTTCATGACCCTGTATTTCATTCAAATTTCAATTCAAAGATATATTTTAATTGGAAATGAGACGGTTAATCCGACGCAGTAAACTGTTAGTTAATATGATTATCAATTTTGGCGTTATAAGGATGTTTCTTTTACGCAATACAGTAATAGAGCATTTAAAGTTTATGACGTCATAAAGCCAGTATTTTATTCGAATTGCAATGCATTTTATAAATAGTATACACATGTTTTATTTTCATATTTTATATTATGCATATCCATGATGGGAAAGTATTACGGTGGCCCCAAGCGACTAGTTTTTGTCTGTTTCGATGAAAAAAGAGAATTCGTGGTGAAGTCGTTTCTAAATGTGTGTCTATGGCTGTAAGGTGTATGTGTATGTTTGGAACAGTACGAAAACATATTTTCGGTTAATGGATAGGTTGTTCGATATTGAATCTTTAAAAAAAGATTTTTTGAGAAGTATGTTTATTATGGGGATTCAACACCGTACCAATATCGAAATTTCATAAAAATTTCAATTTTCAAACTTCTAATTTATCGCATACCACATAAATTCGACAACAACCTGTTAAAATTCATACTGAATACACTGCATATTGAACTAAACTACAGTTATAGTTGATTTAATCAATATCTGATAACACGTTCACTCTTTAAATAAAATCTTTAAACACATTTATCTCATTTCTTGTTTTTTCAGATTTTCCACTCCATCAAAATATTAAGGTTGTTCCAGATATCAAAGGAAGCGCTTAAATTATTCCTATTTGAACATCGTATCACATATAACACATTCAAGGATAGGATTTTTAATATTTTTGTAGCTTTAAAATAAATCGTATGTACAACAACTTAATCATTTTCTCTGCATTTTCCCCGACTGTATTTAGTTATGTTTTTTTCTCTAAAATTATCGCTGTTAATATATATATATATATATATATATATATCTGATACTTAAATCTATTCAAAATATCATTACTGACATGCAATAAAAAAATCTGGTGATATTTAAAAGAAATAAAATAAAAAGAAACATGTAGCGTTATAATCTCAGTGGTTAAAATTGACTAATTTTTTTTTAATTTTGTGAAATTTTTTTTAAAATATTAATTAAATTAGTTGTTTTTCACATTTACATAATATTATCTAAAATATATGTATTTTTTATGTTATTAATTAAAAAAAGTTTGTTTTGGCTGCCGAGTTCCCTTAACTAGTTACGTACTGTTAGAAAAAGAATAAAATGCGTAAAATATACAATATAATTATCCGGAAAACTTATATTTTGTTCGTATGATAAATTATTTTATTTTTAGGGTTTTATAGAAAATATAATAAAATAGATAAAATTCCATAAAAAAAAAATCTATCGCATATTGTTACAAAACTTCCATTACATAAAATTCACAAGAATATTTTTTTTCATTATTTTTTTGTTGTTAGTAAGGAAATGTAAAATATATTTTAATGTTCTTTACATTTTAAATAAACGAAACTTTTTTTTTTATATTTTCCTTTTATAGGATTTTTTTAGTCATATTTATATATTTTTTAATCTATTGTTGACAGTTTCTATTTGAAGTAAATATTTTAGTAGTTTTTATTTTGTTTACGTCTCAATTTTAAAACATAATTCTTTTGAATCTAACATTGCCATTTTCTTATATTTAAGTTTCTCTGAATATTTTTTATCCAAAATTTAATGAACCAATAAATTGAATTTTTTTGTTTTGTAATTTTATGAGAAATATCTAACTTGGATTTAAGAAAATTAAATGTCCTGTTTTGTAAATTCGTAAAAAAAAAAAAAAAAAAAAAAAAAAAGCAGTGTTTCGTGAAAATGTTTACCACAAATACATATTATTGGAAAATTTTAGGAACGTTTTAAACGTTAATTATTGTGTTGCGGATCAATCGCGAGTGTGACTCTTAGTAAGTAAAATACACGAGTTGATCAGGGACTTAATGATTCCACACACTATGTAAGCTTTGAGTATCCGCTCGTGTTCTGCCTGGCTCGTTAGATTAAGTGCATTGTGCAACGAGTAGTTTTGATGCACACAATTTAGTTATAACACAATTTAATAATGATTTTGAATACTTTAAAATTATATCAATATGTACACAAATAATTTACGTACATTTATCAAATATTTTTCATTAAATTATTTTCATCTACAAATACAATAAAGCAAATTGCTTGTTTGCTCTGAACGTTTCACGACCATGAAAACAAACAAAAGAAACTACACTTCATCGTGTAGCAATCCCGCAAATGCATGATATTCGTTAAAACCACAATAACCAACATACATATGAGTGCTTTGCATCCATAAAAACAAAAACAAAGAAAAACATCACTGGATACATCAATATCGCCGTGTATAAATATTAAAAGGCGTGAAATCCGTTAAAGCCGCGAACACCAACGTATGTATTGGCGCTTCGCGACGTGAAAATAAAATAAAAATTATTGGATGCATGAACCTCGTTGAGTTAAATTCTGAAAAGTGCTTTAATTTGTTATGAATATAATGAATATTATAACATTTTTCATTATACAAAGTATTAACACTGTTTAAAATTATTTTTATAACTTATTTAATTATTCAAAAACAGAAACTATCGACTTTTGCATTCAAATTAATTTGTGATTAATTTTAGATTACTTTAACATCGGCAATAGAAGTCTAATAAAGATAACTTTTTAAAATAGTGGTACCAAAGTAGAAAATAGTTATGAACACTGTAGACACTCGTTTACGTTACACGATTTACACTTGTTTTAATGCACAAGGCCTTAAAAGATGATTTCCGTTTGAAAAGTAATTTGCTTTATACTTATTATTTTCAAATGATTTTTCAGTATGTGTGGTATTATGAATATTAATTTCTTCCGTTGATAAAAGTTTTGATATCTCCATCTTTAGAAAATTACAATGTTTACGTTTTGCTACATTTCCTTCTTACGTGGGGTACTTACATCGTAAAGTCTTCATGTTTACACTGCAAAATCTATATGCATCGTGTATCGTGTAAACGTATATGTACAGTGTAAACCGCTGCTACAAATGTGAAATAAGGGAAAGTCGGGCAGCCGTGGACCTCGGGTAACCGCGGACGTTTCAATTTCTAAGAAATTCAAAGTGTTCCGTAAATAAAAAGTTATTGTTTATGAACGCCCTCTAGAGACGAAACAAATGCAGTTTAATTGCAACGTGGGCGCGGAGTAAGTTAGTCGTGAGTGAGTGTTTTGTTTTCGTCAATAAATTTTCGACAAAACGAGGCAGAATGCATCCTATGCGGAGAAGCATTTGAAGAAGACTGGATTCAGTGCCAAGAATGCAAACACTGGGCCCATGAAGATAGTGTTTATATAGATGCATCGGATTTTTATTATAATTGTGATGTTTGTAAGGCCATAAAACGGCTGAGACACCATTGATTAATATGTCTTGTGACGCCAAAAAAAAAGCCCAAACTATTTTCAGTATATTTCATTAAATAATTCGATATTATTAGCAATGTTTAAATAAAATCTTTAAAGAAGTTCGTAATTTTATTTTAAGTATAAAATAAAGACAGAAATTTCATTCATTTGTTTTTTATTTGCAAAAAATCCAAGTGTCCGGTGCTACCCGATCTTCCCCTATATTACATGTTTCCACCAAATAAAATAATGACGCCCTTTGTTGTTTGTTAACAGCTAAGGTGCGCCCTACTTACTGTAAGATTGGACTGGCCTGCTTTAATTATATATATTACATATTACTTTCGAATTAGATATATACTAGATAGTACATATTACTTTAGTACATATTACTTAGATAGTACATATTACTTAGATAGTACATATTACTTTAGTACATATTACTTTAGTACATATTACTTTAGTACATATTACTTAGATAGTACATATTACTTAGATAGTACATATTATATAGTACACATTAGATAGTACATATTACTTAGATAGTACATATTACTTAGATAGTACATATTACTTTCGAATTAGATTGGAGTAAACATAATCGATAAAAATAGTCAATAAACGTTTTCCAATATTTTTTTTTTCACACTTCACATTTCACTATGCAGTAACAACATTCAGTTAGAATTCTTATATCGAATCCTTTCAAGTTTTTCTATTTTTGTATTTCAGCTACTCGATAATTCTGACTTTACGTTCAGTTACATTAAAAAAAAAAGTAACGACGTATGGGTTTATTTTACAATAATCTACAGACATAATTTTCTTAAAACGATCTAAAACTAGTCGTTGAGGGCCACCGTAATACTTACCCATCATGGATATGCATAATATAAAATCTGAAAATAAAACATGTGTAAACTATTTATAAAATGCATTGCAATTCGAATAAACTGCGGGCTTGATGACGTCATAAACTTTAAATGCTCTATTACTGAATTGCGTTAAAGAAACATCCTTATAACAGCAAAAATGACAATTCATTAACTAACAGTTTACTGCGTCGGATTAAGCGTCTCTTTACTAATTAAAGTATATATTTAAATTGAAATTGGAATGAAATACAGGGTCATGAAAAATCGAAGAGTGTGGTAAATGTGATTACACATATCTCGGCAACTCATTATCCGATCGACTTCATTCTTTATGTAAAATTTGAGTGTTTGTATTCTCTTTTATATTCACTCCTTAAAAAATTAATTTCGAAAATTATTATTTACTTTTTATCAGAACGAATATTTCAAGAGTCCGAAAAAAATATTTCCGGATAATCGAGGTTACTGAAATGCAATAAGCTTCTTCCTATCATTACATACTAAGTTCATACCAAATTTCAAGTGTCTATCTCAATTTGTTCGGGGAAAAGAGCGTTTACAGACACACACACAGGCACACGGACCGACGGACGGCAATTTTTTTTTTCTAAAAATATGTTTTTCGGAATCCCCAGTGTTTAAAACGTGTAAATTCGTCAACATTTTTTTTTTCGATTTTCAAAACGATTACAAGATTTACCCTTAACTACGTATGATGGGTCTTGGACAAGATGAAAATTGCGTTTAAACTTATAAATAAGAAAATAAGGAGAATTTATTTTAACTCATAAATTTCATATATTTGTTATTTTTATACCTTACACCTAAAACTAGACTTAAAATTCGTAATACAAATCAGTAACTTTTAACTTTAATATGAATACAAATTCCAAACGTTTTTCACACAAGAAACAAAACTAATTAAAGACTTAAATTCGCTTTATTGCCAGAAATAGAAAGACTGAATAAAATTCGAAAGTACTATTATATCCGATTTAATCATTAGCATATTTTGATCAGAAACACAAGAAACTATAAATGGTATGAAAATCAAAGTGGACACTTTCCGTTCACGTGAATATTCTATTTCAAAAAGTCGAGGAACTTCTTGAAGTTTAAAGTGGTTCATTTGCATGCGGTGTACTTTCGAATTGTTCTAAAGTTAAAAGTTCTTTTGAAAAGAACGTAACAAAGTATGTAACAGAGATAAAATCGAACAGTTAAAATTTTCTACGGAATGTTTAACGAAATAAAGAAATTATACACAATTTTGATATTTAATGAAACATTATGTGTATCGAGCTGAAAAGTATTTTTTACGCTTACGATAATAAAATTAAATTTTAGGAATATGTGAAATTCTAAGAGAGGGTCTAACTAACATCCTCTAAAATAAAACCGTAAGTCATGTGACTGTCCTCAACAGTTCCGGTATGCCCGTATCGCTTTTTCATATGCCATGCGGCCATTTTTATTCAAAATTATTTTTTCGAATAAACTGCATAAAAGTTACATTTTAAGAAAGATCGTTCAAAATAAATTAATATTTGAGAGATGACTTGCGTTCAATTATGTATATATTCTGCAATAACTTCAGTCGAAAGATTCGCAGTTCAAATTCTCTATTCGTAAAAGTAAACAAAAAAAAAGATTGATTCGTCGTGAACATTTAAAATATTAAATCATGGAGGTAATCATTCGCAAAGCAAGTTCTCCGCGAATGAATTTTTGGACCGCTGCCTCGCGTCAAAAAAATAATTCGCACCAGTGAGACAATCAAAGTTTACCATAATTATGTGCTATACAACTCAACTTTCGGACCTTTTCTTGACGTAAATTGAACTCATGTAATAATATTTAATGAATCAGATTTTTAGCATTTTTAAAATCGCTAATACAGCTTTTATTTATCGCGTGTACAAATTAGAAATGATACTTTGATTTTGAAATCAAATGTTTTGATTTATGATATTATTTCTTATTTATTTATTTATTTTCTCTTTTAAATGAAAAGTGTGAAGTATTTTAAATTGATGTAATATAAGCATTTTAGATTAAAGTTAAGTATTTTAAATGAAATGAGTGACAGGTTTATAATTTAAAATTAAATTAATTGTAGTATGAATGACGGTGATGGGAACGATATTTGGCGAATTATCATCTGCTCCCGGCTAACAAAAATACTCATAATTAAAAAAAAGAATAAAAATAAATAAATGATAGTTTGTTGTAAATAAATATTGATATACATATCAAAAATAATTTATAGAATTAAAATAAAAAATAAAAGTAAATAAACAATTTCCATAACAAAGTTTTCGCCAAATTGGCGGGGGAGGGGGGGGGGGGATCGCGCCAACGTGCGTATGTGACATTTGTGCCCAAAAAATATGCGAAATGCTACCATGATCGCAAAAGTTCATGATTTGTCTATTAGAATCTTCCGATTTGGCGAAGGATTAAGGGAAAATTAAATTATGAATAAATGTAACGCGTTGCAATGTTTAACATACATTTAAGGGAGACCAAACTGGTCACCAGTGGCGGCTAGTATTATATATAATAGCACTTGAGTTTACAAAATATGTATATTATAAAGTTTTCAATTATCTAATATTCATTTAGATGACTTAAAATATTATATATGTCAATTTTATTATTTCGAAATAAATTAAAAGACAGGGCACATTTAAAATTCAATAAAAGGTTCAGCAATCGGAGTAGGAGAGTGCGGTTTAGACGAAAATGCTTCTTATGATCTGAAATTTTGTTTAAGCAAATAAAAAAAAATAGATCCATTAGTTTGTCATAGATGGCGCTGTTTCTGGAAAGTTATCGAATAGGTAGAATTCCTTTATACAAAACAATGACGAAAAACGCACAATGCGTATGCACAGTTTTTGTTCAAACTATCGCAAACCACATTCGAGAAGTTAACAACACAATCAAACTCAGGAGGGCGAGTATTGATAAATTCTAAAAGCTGGTTGCCATAGTTTGGATAAAAACTGTGCATACACATTGTGCGTATTTTGCCTTTGTCACATATAAATAAGGCATTCTACCTATTCAATAACTTTCCAGAAACAGCGCCATCTGTAAGGATTTTTTTAGCTTTTTTTATTTTTATTTTTTTAAACAAAATTTCAGATCATACGAAGCAATTTCTTTCAAACCGCACTCTCGTACGCCGATTGCTTGATTTTTTATTCTATTTTAAAATGTGTCAAGGACTTTTGGGACACCCTGTATAATTCTCAGATAGATCGTAAAATTTATAATTGATATTTACTTTTTTCTGCAAAACATACTGTATAAGATGCTTTTATTGATTAAAAAATAAAGCCAAATATAAATAAATTTATACTTGAATTTTCTTTTTTTTTTAAAATAAGATATATTATAATTTAATATACAGCAGAATATGATATCTTACAAAATAAGATAAACTTTAAGAAAGGTATGTATGTCGCAAAATAAGTTATATACCATGCACTTAAATTAAAATTATATTTCAATATTTTATATTTATTATAAACAGAAAACGTTACAATACATTTGAAACAATTAGTGTTGTAAATTTACATAACTATACATCTGCGGGATATGATACTTTCCACTTTACATTTTAAATATATTGTACTGTTCTCTAAAAAAACGCATTTTTTTTAAATTTTCTCTATATAAAGTCTAATAAAGAATTTATAAAAATTGAACATGGCTAAATAATTACAGCTTGTTCTGACTAAGATTTTAATGTTGATCATTTTTCATTTTATCATTTTATTACAAAATGGCTGCCAATTATGCAAGAATTTGAAAAAAAAAAAAAAACACTTTTCCAAAAAATGACCCATGTTATCTGAAAACAATCCACACCTGACATAATCAGCTGAAAATGAAGCAAGCCAAAGAAATGGATTAGAAAAGCATCACATATACAGATTCAGTTACAAGTTTCGAAAACACACGATTTTTGGTACTTCTCTATTATCCTGTCGACCACTTTTTATAACAAAAAACTATCACCCAACTGTAAGATTAATCGCCAAAAATCCATTGCCATTTATCTGATGTCAGAAGCATTATACGTGTTTGTTATGTCATCAAGAGGTTTTTAGTTTTCATTATGTTTTACTGATTTATTAGTTAATTCATTAATTAAAATAACAATTGTGTCCTTAAATTCTGATATTTTACTTTATTTATTTATTTTGATATTCCAATGGCAACGTTCTCCCGTTTATTTGGCATTAGAGTTTGGCGATTGTTTTTTATTATGAAAAGTGGTGGACGGGATAATAGATACAGAATAGTACCTTATTTTGTAGACAAAAATCAAAATGCATCTCACTTTAGGTCTTAAAATGAACCACATATATACAGTGAGTCCCAAAAATAACTGTTGGATTTTGAAAGTGAGTAAAAAAAAAAAAAACGGAACGCAATACAAATGTATCGTTTGTGGCCTTATGTTTGAGAATTCTGTGAATTTTAATTGACCAACCAATTTTCAAATTTAGTTAACATTTTCGAGGGAGGATGAAGAATATTGCTGGAGAGTTCATTTTTGTTACACAATGACCATTGCGTAAAGGCTAATCTCTCTTTAAGATCTTTTAATGGGACTTCTGATGGTTAATTTTAAAGCTTTCACCCATAAAAACAAGCGATGTTTTGCCAGTTGATTAAATCTCTCAATAATAAAATAGGAATTTTCCCGACTTTCGATAATGGTTGATAGACTAAGGGTTTTTTGACCGGATTTGATTTTTGTGAATTATTATGCAACTTGTTGAACAATTTCGACGGTGAAAAACATTTTTTTATGATTTCCTTCTGATTTTGAGCGTCAAGTTTCATTTGTACTAGTTATTTTTGAAGACATTTTTTTTAGCTGCCATAAGTTTCGTTTCTTAATGCTTGTATCCATGCAAATCTTTTAAATCGCGTGCAATCATTTCCTGATGGGTATTCATCTGATTCATTAATTTTCCTTCCTAAACATTGGAAATACGTCCAATCCACTTTACAGTTATTTTACGTTTTCTGGAAATGTTCACTGTTCATTTTATAATACATGGGCTCAATCGGAGTGATGCGCCGGTGGCGGAGCCCGACCGGTCGCAGCGTATACGGGAGGCAGATCCCGGTCATGCGCGTTATATGGTCTTCAGGACATGGGTGTGTGAAGTGGATTTAACTTCACATATTCCACTTTCTTAAAATTAATTCCCCCATCCCCTCACTTTTTCTAAATTTCTCTTTCTTTAAAATTATTTTGTTTTCGTGTTATAAAATCTAGCCACTCCCTGTATTTCTCTTTTATTAAGCGTTCTTTAATTCATTCCGATCTCTTTCCTCACCGCATAAATCATGCCGTTATAAAAAAAAAAAGAAAGAAAAAGAATTTGTTCCCATTATAATCCGCTCTTTTCTTTCGGCGTCTAAACTTTACTTACATTTTTACGCCTACACTTTTGCTTGTCAAGGTTTCATTCTATTTAACGTATTTCATTATTTTCCCAATTGTCCAGCTGCCTTTAATATATAATATCTGTAACGTACCAATTCTATTTTTAACCCCAGTTCTTAATTCTTTAAGCTAACCCCATGAGAAAGGACTCCATGCGGTTTTGTCTGGTTTACCAAAATTCCATATCTCCATTCTGGCGCTTAAAATTCATATTTATATTCATCTCTTCCCCATAGGATTATCATTAACGGACTATTACCACTTGTTTCTTATCACATTGTTCTCGCCAAAACAGCATGTTATCTGGCTAATTGGCGTATCTAATTATCGCCATGTCATCACTGTAACAGCGAAAAGAAATTATGTAACAGCCCAGATTCTCTCTCTGCTTGTCGGTGATTAAAGATTGGTTATTGTTCGTGCCTCCTCTCCAGTGCTCTCGGGCATCTCCGTGCCTATTGATGCTTGTACCTGAACCCATGGTCAACTGCAATTTATAATAAAAACAGATTTGTTTATCAAGAAACTCCTGAGTTCGCATCCATTCACTCTGTGTGACTTGTTTCCCTGGATATTAACAAATTACTTTTTTGCAGCTCAACCGACGTGAAATTACTTCGCCAACAATCATCGTTACAGAAACTTGGTACATCAGCCGCTCACAAGCATCTTTAACTGGAGAGGAGGGCTTTTTAGATTTAAAAACAAGAACGAAAAATCATGCTTCAAGCATAGATTATGTAACACTTTCCAACGCTTCTAAAATAATTTTACAAATCATACCGTTTAATAAGCTAAAAGATAACATCTAAGTAATCCGAATACTTTTATTCAGCCCTGTATAGGATCTATAGATTTGTATATATACTACATAGGATAATAAATTTTAGTTCAGTTAGGAAATGCGTAGCACAGTTTAAAATTCTCTGTCTGGAGTTAAATAATACGGAAATGTGTTCGCGAACTTTTGTGCTTCCCTGTATAGGATCTACAGAATTTTTACACACCACTTAATAGACAAAAAGCGAGTTAAAATTAAAATCGCTTTCAGTAACTTAAAACGCACTTCGAGGAATTATTGTTAACAGACAGTAGAGAATTCTTTTGTGTGTCCCTGTAAATGAACGATAACTGCTATACACACGATATTCTGTAGTAAGCCTCTTGTAATGCACCTCATATAAATTTCAATGCGTTTTAAATAGGGAAACATTATTTAAATAAACTGCAGACGATTTTTCTCCATAGACGTAATGTAACGGAATTCTTTTGACTGTCCCTGTACAGTAAGTATAAGTGCTATGCACACCCTATTCCATGTTAAGCTTCTTCTAATGCACCTTAGTGATATATATAAATTTCAATGCGTTCAAAATAGTGAAACATTATTTAAATAATCCGCAAATGATTTTCCCCCATAGACCGCAATGTAATGGAATTCTTTTGAGTGCCCCTGTAAAAAAACTATAAGTGCTACACACTTCCGTTGAAATAGGGAACATGCTATAGATAACGACTATAACATATAAAAATTGCAGAGCAATCCGAGCATATTTACGGGAGTTAGAGCACGGACAGGCGGCAGACGGCAGACGGCCAGACGGCAGACGGCCAGACGGCAGACGGCCAGACGGCCAGACGGCAGACGGCCAGACGGCCAGACAAACCGAAGTCATAAACACTTTTCAACTAGGTTGGAAAGTGTTAAAAAGAAACATCGTAAAAAAATTCACTTAATTTATTCTACCAAATTAAAATCTTTTCTGACGGATTTCAACGCTTATCGTAGTTCTCCTGCTGAATAGCCCTGCATCTTCGACTCACAATAGTACATAAGGATACTATTTTTAGACAGACTGTCAAACTACATTTTCTACGAACTTTCAACTCTACGCCGTATTTTGATTCAGTGTACGCGCATTCAAGATTTTCCCCGGTTAACCGACAAACTGAACGCTGTTTCTCACCCCCGCATCTCCGACCGTTGCTTCCACGGAGCTCTGTGCGTGCGTTACACCGGCTCAACTATTATAATTGTAGACTGTTCTTCTTCAAAACAAAATTCAAGTTACGTACATCCTGAATATTTTTTTGCACTGTGTTGGAAGTTTTATTCACGAACACCCCTCCGTTGTGTCCAACGAAGACCTTTTTTTAATTCACAAAAAAAGCCCTAGTGATAAAGTGTCAACATTATTCCAACGATCCCAAAAGAAATAGCCGTTCGTCGCCTTTTTCTTTCATATATTCTGTTGCGCCGATATTCAAGGGCGTTAGATGTAAACATGAGTCATCTCTCATCGAAGACCTACTTTCGCTTCCTAATACGCGCGGCCAGTTAAAAGAAAAACAAAACATTGTGGCTGTTCGGAAAATTCAGAATGAAAGTTTCAAAGCCGATATTTTTAATGACATAAAAAAGGGCTCTTATTTAGGTCTTCCAACCATTTTTTTAAAATTAAAGTGAACTGTTGTGTAGTAATTTTGCAGGTCGTGTGATTTATTTTATTAGAATGCTATTCCTAAGGTAAGTCTTTTATAATATAGTCCTACCGGAACTTGAACGACAAAAAAAAAACTTTTCTTTGATAAAAGAAAATTTTTACAGGAATAGACAATTCAGTTTAAACTCCTATTTAAAGTTTAATATTATTATGTAGTGTCATACTCAAGCAATATTAACATTTTTCGTTAAATTTCTGCTTCTAGTTTTATAAAATGGCTTCATATTGTATATGATTTTTTTTCTTTCTTTTATATCTGCTACATAGAATTTTTTTAACGAAGTTTTTATATTTTTTTTATTGTGTGTATCGATAAAAAAATCTTATTTCTCAAATTGACAGTAGGACTAATAGAAAGATTGTATGAGTGACTATATCCTTTATAACTATAGTTTTTTTTTACCTCTTTTGAGATAATGAGAGAATTAAAAAAAAAAAATAAGATTCTGAATTATTTGTTCTAATTGATAGAAAAATAAATAAAAAGAGGACTTTTCTTTATTATAGGCTATCAATTTTGTAACAAAACAAAATACTTCTGTCGAAATGAAAATATTGTTTATTTCCCACGTATATAAAAAAAATGATCGGCACTACAAAATTTTTTACTTGTTGGTGTGTACTGTTTATAATATACCTTATATATATATATATTTTTTTTTTTTGTTTTGCTTGATAATTATGTTATTTTATGTCTACCTAGCATAATTTAGAGAATGGTCTAATGCATAATTGTTTATTGTTGAGTCGAGTTTTGGTTTAAAATACACACTTTTATTGTTTTTTTTTTAATATTGTTGAAAAATATGTGTGTGTTTCGTTGAATAAAATTTATACATAGTTTAAGCAAAAATGCATATTTAAAAAATTATACAGGTTCATTTTTATTAAAACTTTTATTTGACACCTATAAAGGTGCTGCAAAATTTCAGATTATTTTTTTTCTTTTATCACTTAGTTTTCAGTTTTTAATATAATAAAAAAAATAATACAGTGTGACATAGTGTAATTCACAGATAGTGCAATTGTTTCTATCTGACGGCCATGAATTGCATTTGATTCTTTTGGTGTTTTTCTTAATTGATTAAATTTATAGCTGGTCTATAATTCTCCTTTGAGTTAATACAGTTCAACCGTAAAGAATTTTCTTGTCCCTCTGCACCTATTTTTTTCTAACAGTTTAAATTAATAATAAAAAATACTTTTGTTTATCTTATTTTAACTTCATAATTATTATGTTGGGTTTTGTATTTGAAAAATATAACACATATAATATACGCATATAAAGTTTTGTATTTTTTTCTTCTCACGTATCTTACAAATGAAGCCTAAAGGTAAGAAAGAGACAGCAAATTGGGTTTGTTTGGTTTGCAGCACTGATTTTATTCCATTTTTCATATATTGTAATATATTATATTGCGAAATTTTAAGTTTTTGTACACATTCACTTTGACCATTCTCTTATAAACTCCTTTGAAGGTAAATCATGCATATTAGTATACATATATCTTTATGCTCATATATTTTGCAACTATTTCATATTTTTTATTATTTACAATTATATATTTTTAAGGTATTTCAACGTTTATTATATATATATATATATATATATATATATATATATATATATATATATTCTGGATTATCTTTAAGTAAGTGTGCAATTTTTTCCCTTCACATTCTTATAGTGTGATGTGTTTTAAAATTATGAGACTCCAAAAATGAAGAAATAATGATAATAATTATAGAATTGATTTTAAATTCAGTTCAATCAATATTTTATCTCAGTAGTTATTTTGCCAATTCCAATCTCCTTATGTTAAGTTATTCTGAATTTCAAACACTCAATTAATGTTAAATTTAAGCTTTAGATTTCACCTAAAGAAAAAAAAAGAGGATGAATGAACACGAGTTTATTATTTGTTCAAATGAAAGTGATATTGCCTGTCACTGCCTTTTTTCCGCTCTCTTTCTAAAGTCCATTCAGACTTCCCGCATATTACTATTTTTTCCCATTCAACATTTCTACGACACGATACATCTACGCTTGCGGTTAACATGTCTGTTCAGTTCATAAATAGAAACTCTTTATATAGTAATAATTATAATTCAAAATTTAATCAACTGCACTTTTATTTAGTTTCTTATTGTGTTTCATGTATGTTATTCTTTCATTGAGTTATTTTTGCGGAATAACTTTATGTCAGAAATAAATATTTTGTTTTCATTCAGCGAATAAGGCCTGTTGCTGATTTGAAAATGGAATATATTACATGCATGTTCATAGGAATTGATTTTCGTTCATAATAAATTTAAATAAGTATTTAAACTTACTTAAATATTACAATTTTTTTAAGATATATTCAAACACTTAGCTTTTTCTTTTTCATTCAAGTAACATTTTTACACACACTATTGAGATACAAAAACAGTGCCCCTTTTATTTATTTACACATTCATGTACAGTTCAATGTTTTTGATGTTCACTAATGTCACACATGCAGTGTCATTTCAATCCAATGCTAATTTCATTCATTGTGACCACTCAATACTTTACACGCGCACTGTCAAATATACCATTGGTACTAAAAATTTAATATTCTAGGTAAATATGTATCTCGGTTCACAGGAACATTACACATTTTCTTTTCTGCATAACATTTTTCTTTCACAACCTAGTTGCTTAATTTACTCGATTTAACATATTTCTTATGTTACTTTATATACACCTTTATTTACATTGTCCCATTTTTTTAAATTTTTTTTTTACTGGTGACTCAATACATTCCTCTACTCCAATATAATGGCAATATTTTTTACTTGATGTCTACGTCGTGATTTCTCAAATTTAGGTATTGTACTGATTTTTTTTACTAAGCAACCTTAAATGTTTATTAATGCTATTATATTTTATACATCTTCTTTCACATTATTTTGAGTGTACTCTTCAGTTTTATGTGTAGTCTACAGCTTACAGATGCATATTCATAGGAGAGACAACCTGTAATAAATTCACACGCCATGATGTCTACGCATCATTTTTTTTCCGAGTATAAGTTTAACAACTCAAGTTCTTGTTTTTAGGTCTATAAAAAACAGGTAAAGATAAAATATAGTTATATTATCTTAATAATGTTGTAAACTATACCTATGGCAAGGTAAAACAAGCACATTCTTTTTCAATTTATAGTCCTAACATTTGTTCTGGTTACTATTTTTTTATATTCTTACACAGACTTATATATATATATTTTTTTCTTTCTTTGGTTTGCCACATTTGACTCAGAAGGCCATTACAGTTGCTTTCCTCTTTACCACATCTTTAATTTTGTTTAAAAAAAAGAGAGAAAAATCAACATAGGTACTGGTTGATGGACATTTTCGACGGTATTCTTTTTGTTTTTTTATATACAAGTAGTTCATCGTTTGTGGTTTTCTTGTGTATATGGAAAAATTCGCTCATAGTTACTCATAGTTGCTCATAGAATAGTTCATAGTTGTTTTTTTTGTTTTTTTCGGATTTTTTTGTATACATGGGAAATCATTGCTCATAGTTTTCTCATAGCATAGTTCATAGGTTATATATATACACACACACAAGTTAGTTCATCGTATAGCGTATGCTATTTGTGGTTCATAGAAAACTCAAACTTTTGGGTTTTGTTTACACACATACCGTTGACTTTTTCTATCCCGCTTAGGTTCAGTACTTGTGTTTTTTCTTGTTTTTTTTACATACACTTAAAATTGTAATAACTGTCCTTTCTTTATCATCTTAATTACCACTCTCTTCTTTTTATAAACAAAAAAAAAAAGAAAACACGTAAGATACTCTCAATGAGGTATTTCGCACTAAACATTTTACATTAAACTTGTTTACATGTCAGATGCTCCTTTTTTACATTTACAGTTATAAGAACATTTTTTTTTTCCTTTCTCAATTTAAATTTCTACCCTTCCCTCTCAAAATATTTAAATACATAGAGGACTTCTATTGTGTTTTTTTCTATTGGTCATATTTCACTACATGCAATATCACTCAATGTTTTATTTCAATGTTACACATATACTCATTTACTGCTGTATCATACTCATTTGCTGTGCTATAAAATTTTATCTGCTTCTCTTTTGACATATCGTTATAAAAAAAGAATTTTTACTTTTCGTTTTTGCTGTTTTCACACACTGAAAACACTGTTCACGTGATAAGATTTCCTTATTCACGAATTTTGTTCGTTCTTCAAACAGGTGTACACCTCCTCTCTTCTTACAGACTCGTGCAGACTTCGCCTGGTGCAGATCATGTACATATATCATCAAACTTAGGATTTTAGCGCAAGTTGCACTCACACACACACACAATGTCTTTCTTTTACAATATCGCCTGTTTCGTAGTTCGCAATATACGTTTTTTGTTCCTCTCTAAACTTTTTGTTAAATTTTTAATACACATCCAATAGGTTATCATAATTAAGTTTTTTTTTCTCAATAAAAAAAAATGAACACACATGACATATGATTTCTAAATTGTTTGTCAGTTAAAATTTTTTTCTCAGATAAGCCATCACAGAAACATGCATATTTATACAATCTGTTCCTAATTTTCCATGTTTATTCATTCTCATGCCATTTTTGAATAGTTTACATTTTATAAAAAAAAAAACAATTCGGTATTTAGTTTCACTTTAATTTTTTTTTTGTTTGTTCACCTATGGAGTACTCATATTTATTACATGTATTATTTTGTTTTGTGTTTTATTTTTTATTTAGTTTCATGTCTCAAAAAAAAAATATTTGATGTTGGAAACAACCAACATTTCTTGCAATTTATAAAAAAATTGCTATTTTCTTGAATTTTAATTTCAAGTTAATTTTCATTTAGTTTCTGGTTATGTTTTATAATACGTGTGCACACTTAAAGAAAAGAAAAGAGAAAATAAAATCCAGAAACAGATTTAAAATTTTGAGCTCATTCATATATTTTAATATTCAAACGTACGAGGTCAACCCAGTTTGGTTTGTGTCATGCTTATGAAGGCATGCATATATATTTGAGACATGATGTATTTGTTTGTTTATCAACATTATTTTGTGTATTGTTATTTTAAATATTTTATGTAGTTACCAGGGTTCTATAACAATTACTTTATTCTTAATTTTTATTTAATTTTTCTTGTTAGTGAAAAGATACGGGTGGTTTTCCGTTTCCTATGGACCTTCATTGTTTTTCGTCTTCGGTTGTTGGGGAGATATATGTGAAGTGGATTTAACTTCACATATTCCACTTTCTTAAAATTAATTCCCCCATCCCCTCACTTTTTCTAAATTTCTCTTTCTTGAAAATTATTTTGTTTTCGTGTTATAAAATCTAGCTACTCCCTGTATTTCTCTTTTTTTAAGAGTTCTTTAATTCATTCGGATCTCTTTCCTCACCGCATAAATCATGCCGTTATAAAAAAAAGAAAGAAAAAGAATTTGTTCCCATTATAATCCGCTCTTTTCTTTCGGCGTCTAAACTTTACTTACACTTTTACGCCTACACTTTTGCTTGTCAAGGTTTCATTCCTTTTAACGTATTTCATTATTTTCCCAATTGTCCAGCTGCCTTTAATATATAATATCTGCAACGTACCAATTCTATTTTTAACCCCAGTTCTTAATTCTTTAACCTAACCCCATGAGAAAGGACTCCATGCGGTTTTGTCTGGTTTACCAAAATTCCATATCTCCATTCTGGCGCTTAAAATTCATATTTTACATTCATCTCTTCCCCATAGGATTATCATTAACGGACTATTACCACTTGTTTCTTATCACATTGTTCTCGCCAAAACAGCATGTTATCTGGCTAATTGGCGTATCTAATTATCGCCATGTCATCACTGTAACAGCGAAAAGAATTTATGTAACAGCCCAGATTCTGTCTCTGCTTGACGGTGATTAAAGATTGGTAATTGTTCGTGCCTCCTCTCCAGTGCTCTCGGGCATCTCCGTGCCTATTGATGCTTGTACCTGAACCCATGGTCAACTGCAATTTATAATAAAAAAATATTTGTTTATCAAGAAACTCCTGAGTTCGCATCCATTCACTCTGTGTGACCTGTTTCACTGGATATTAACAAATAACTTTTTTGCAGCTCAACCGACGTGAAATTACTTCGCCAACAATCATCGTTACAGGATGCAACGGTTGAGACGCTGTCGGATGCCCCTCAGGCGTCTGGCGTCGCAGGTCAATTTTATATCAGTTTGGCCTGCTTTTGTTATGGCAAAAATGGTATAACTGTTTCACAGCATTGGGCGCAGTGTAACATACATGGAACTTTGAACGCTCGAATCAACACTCATGGAACAATGGAACAATGTAAGTTTCTTGATGGACTTCCTAGTTGCTGTGCAACTTTACATCCAAGATATATGCATGCGAATTACCAAGACCTTAGGGAACCATTGATATATTACGTTTAAAAGCATTATAGTTCTCTTTGCCTCATGCCATTAACATATAATGTAAGAATCGCGCTTTGCTTTGAGATCTGTGGTATAAAGCTTTGGCAAACTTATATTAGTGAAGGTCTGAAAATTTTAGAAATGAACTTTAGTAGTGCATTTTTGTTAGAAATTCGTAACACTTAACGCCTATGCCAATGTATAGTTAAAAAACAATAATGATTTATTCAGATCCTACCAAATGCTTATCAAAGTTACAGTATCAAAATGAATGTTGTGTTAATTTAACAATAAATTTTGTATCATGCCTGAAGTTAAATTATGCATCACGGATGGATATAAATGAAGATATGAAGTAATGAAGTTATAAAGTAAAGTAATGAAGAAACATATCATTACTACAGTATGATATAGAAAGTTTAAGTGTACATATTTTTTTAATATGTAATACACAGCTTTACACCAGATATGTTATGAAGAACTCGTTTCTCAATAATAATTAAAAGTAAGATATGCTCATTCATTTAAAATAATACTATTCAACGTGTTATGGTTGTGATGATTATATAGCTGTATTTAGCTTTATCTACTTGATTTATCATCATTCACATAACAATAATAATATTTATAATAAAAATTGTAAAAAAATATATAATAATAATAATAATAATAATATTAATAATAATAATAAGCATGCAAAATTTCACATCTTTAAATCTGGAGATACCTAAAAAGCTGCATGTAACTACTTAATATAAAGATATATTTTCTTTTAAAATATTTCAGGGTGAATTGAAAATCATGTAATTTACTAAATGCTTTTAAAAGTATTGTATAATTCTTTATGTAATGAACAGAAGGTGTTTTTCCAAAAGATAAATACTGTGTTTATTAAACAAAGATAATAAAATAACTGAATTATTGATTACATTGTAATTATTGTTTAAAGTAATAAAAAAAAATATCACAAAAGGTTTAAAATAATGCTTTTCTTTTGAAGTATCTAATATTTGGCACGCGATGCTTTACAGATTAAAACAGCCATAAAAATTAAAATAATAATTTTCGCGTTTTCCAGTTTGACCAATTTAATCACCTGCTTACATTGAACATGTGATCTCGTGATTTATGTTTATCATTTTCAAAAACTTTGCGAGGCTATTTTATTTATCATTTTCAAAAACTTTGCGAGAATATTTTATTTATCATTTTGATCTGAAGATGCCTCCGTTTGAGCGAAGGAACCATATGTCATCTATATTAAAAGGTATTTTTAAACCTTTTGTGGCTTGTTTTTTAATCACTTTAAGCAATAATTACACTTTAATTTAAAGTTAACAATTGATTGTGTTATATTATTTGTTGAATTATTGATTTTAACATTGGGCGATATTTTTTTTTCAAATTATCGATGTGTAGCGATATATCCATTAATAAAGCGAAGGGTGTTAAGATAACTCAGATTAATTTATAATGTAGCTTTTAGTAGATATTTTTGATTTTATAAAATAAAATGTAATTCACTTATTAAGTGGGATCTTTATCGGTGTAACTGTTGTTTGTGAATTAAATTTTATATGTGTATACACATTCATCTTAAGTTTTATTTATTTTTAAAAAGTATTGATATCGCATAAAATACTACGCTTATTTCATATATTTTAATGTAGATCCAATGTCTCGTAAAATAAATATTCCAAATACGCTGCTAAAGTAGCGAGAGAATTACGTTCTCTTTAAGTACATTCATGCGGGCAGAATCAATTGTGAAAGGATTAAATGTATTTTGTTGGACAAAAATGTCCCATATAATCTTCAGAATATACATTTAAATCTTTTCTTTTATGTATGAATTTAGAACATATATTATACTGAAAAAATATATATATTGACAAAGTTTTTTTCGAAGTGATTTATTTGGGAGTTCGGCTGAGAAAAAAAAAATATATATTCCCATTTATCCAATGACTATGTCTTTATATATTTATTCGTTAGCGAAATAATGTTTGTATTGGTTTATTTAATCTGTCTTTATAGCCTTCTATTTAACTAAATATTAGGTGCGGCTTTTACAACTTCTTGATTACGAGAAATTATGTTGAAGTTGTTTGTTATATTATTTTCTTAGTAATTGTATTTAATAAGCATGTTACATTATTCAAAATATTCATTTATTTATATTTTTTGGTGTGTTCGTAGTTATATAAATACGTGACACCTATAGTCGTCGTCGTGTCCGTCCGTCTGTCCATCTGTCCGCATATAACAGCGCAAAAACTACCCAACCAAATGATTTGAAATTTAATATATATAATAGTTGAAGAATTTTCTCGAGTCATTCCAAATTTTATCAAAATTGAATCAAAACATAAAAATATATTAATAAAAGTTTTCTTCATTCTAATAAATCCCATCATACGTAAGTAATTCAATAATATCCCATGATAAGCAATGATTCTGGGTTGCCATGGTGATTACGTGCATAAGAGTGCAATAGTTATTGCACCAATATCTGAATACTTATAAAACTAATTATAGTACGAACGCGCCTCATTTTTAACGTTTGACGTACAATTTCCAAATTGTTATTTATTTATTTTATGAATGTTTAAATTATTTATCCCTGTAAATATATATATATATATATATATATTACGCACCTCTTTTGTAACGGTTGAAGTCCAATTTCCAACTTTTTATTTATTTATTTTTTGAATGTCTAAATTATTTATCACTGTAAAATATATATTGTGTTAATTCTTTAGTAAAAAGATCTAGTTTAATGGATTCCAACTTTTATTGTTTTAAAAGATTATATGGAATTACAGTTTATTATAGTTTTATTCATTAAAAAAAGGGAAAATTGGGCCATAACTTCTCAGAATATTAAAAAAATCTCACCAAAACTTCGTAGATAAAAATATTCAGTTTTCGTTATAAGAATTGAATAAGCTGTTTATGTAGCATACTTGAATTTATATAGCGTAAATCACTTTTAATGGGCAATTTAATTATAATCGAAGATCCATAAAGAATACACAGCGTAAATACATTTATTTCATAATTAAATCCCTACTAAAAAAGATGCAAATACAAGATCATAGTTTTAAAACATTAAAACCATTAAGATGTTAAAACCATAAATGTCAAAAATATCTTGAGCGCTTTCACCTAAATAAACAGTAGCCATCATCAGTGGAATTAAAATGAGACGATAAATGTATATCAAAAGAAGTACACTGGGCAAGTTCAGGGGTTGAAATCAAGAACAATAAATTGGAGGGTGGAAAGGAAAAAGAGCCGATGCCATAGAAAGAAAAAAAAATGGAAATAGTACGTCAAACATGACAAATGAGGTGCGTTCGTACTAAAACTAGTTTTATAAATATTCAGATATATGTGCAATAGCTACAAAAAATTAGTTACAATTCTGTTGTATTAAAAGTATACTATGCGCAAATATCCATTACAAGACAATGTAAAAAATCATCGTTATTATTTCAGCGAAATGAATTATATCGTCTGCACCTAACATAACATAACTTCGCTAAAATTTGATTGGCTGAAAATGAAATGGCAGATGACGTCATGTTTTATCAAATTACTTGTATAGCAAGAAAGCCTGTTCGTTATGGCTCCTACTGTATACATGAGTTCTGTCGATTTGATTGGTGTACGTGTAACATGTCTATAATATGATTGGCTTACATGCTATGTCAATCCCTGCAGTGATCGCTGCGACAAAAACCAGGCTTCATTCCCAAGCTTTGCGAACGATTACCTCAATGGTTTAATATTTGAAACGTTCATGACGAATGAATCTCTATTTTGTTTACTTTCATGGATCGAGAATTTGAACTACCAACATAATTTCCACCGATGTTATTGCAGAATATACACATAATTGAATGTAAGTCATCTCTTAAACATTAATTTATTTTGAACGATTTTTCTGAAAACGCAACTTCTTTTATGCAGTTTTATTCGAAAAAATAATTTTGAATAAAAATGTCCGTCTGGCATATGAAAAAGCAAAACGGCCATCCCGGAACTGTTGATTACAGTCAATTGCTTTGCGCTTTTATTATAGAAATTACGTATAATAAGATTTAATAGAATGAAGAAAACTTTTATTAATATCTTTTTAAGTATTGATACGATTTTCATAAAATTTGAAATGCCTCGACAAAAGTCTGCAATGATTATATTCATTAAATTTCAAACCATTCGGTTGTTGTAGTTTTTGCGTTTTTATATGCGGACAAACGGACAGACAAACAGACGAATGGAACAGACGACGACTATAGGTGCTACGTATTTATATAATTACGAAAGCACCTAAAAAGAGGCGGTGTCAATCCAAATAAAACTTAACTCTTTCAACTTATTAAGGTGGATATGAAGTTCAATATATAGAATTCCCTATATATATTTAAAGATCCAGTTCTTGACAATTTCACAGTATGGGAAATTGGACGATAATAAAAGCAATTTTGTATACTCGAGTCAGTACAGTGTTATAAAAATGACACAAAAGAGTGATTTTCAAGATGCATGCTAACACACATACACACGTTTTTAAACATTTTTTCGGATTAGTCCTTAGCAATGCTTGGATTATTATTAGGGTGAAAACCTCAGTAACTGACATATTAAGGATTTCTTCTCGTTCAAATCACTATAACAAAGTTTTAAATTTATTTGTTTTTGAAAGTATAGTAAAGATACATTAAAAAATTATTGTTGACAAAATTTTGAAAAATTATACTTTTTGTTATTAAAAAATTATTTTTGTCATAAATATGTTCATTATCTCCATTAACTGACACCATCCCATTTTAAAAAAGTAATATCTGAAAATAAGTTACAACAGTTAATACAAGTAAGTTACCACTAGATGACATTACTTTTCAGAATTTTAACAGAAAATACTTATTTGAGTTAGATTTCTGTTGAAGTGTCAGTTACTGGTTAGGTGTGAATAACTGGGGGAGTCATTTTATATCGTTTATACATTTTCCTCGATACGATTATTCGTTTTAAAATAAGTATAGAAAATCACTATTAATTTATTTTTTCTTTATTAAATTAAAACTATGAAACTTATTTTTGAATAAGGGAATGCTCATCGTGGTTTGTATGTCTCCGTATTAATGACAATTTTTAGAAACATCTTATCATTAAAGATTTTCAAAAGCGTTTTTTGTTATAGATGAGTGAAGCTTAAAGAAATCCAAATTAGTATTGGATTCACGAACACTAGGAATATAAAAATATATATTTATTCATTTATACTTAATTTAAGTAATTTTTGTTGGTGGTGGTTTTATCAGAAAAGAAATTATTAGTAATAAAACTAAATATGGTTTTAGTATTAGTTTAAATTTATGAAGTATTTTTATGCACAGTTTCATGTCATTTTACTACGTGTGTTTATTCTTTTTTGCAATAATGACAGAATATATATATATATATATATATATATATATATATATAGTCTTCGATAAAGATGTGCTAAAATATGTTTTTGATTTACGTGTGTAAAGCGTTTTTCCATTACTAGAAATGACAGAATTGGTTTCAAGAATACTTGGTAAATGAAAAACTGCATTAATTTATTTATACGTACATGATTTTAGCCGAATAGTTACTAGATAGTTTTAGAAGAAATGCAACCACGACTAATAGTGTAAGGTGAGTCGCTGCCCTCATTTTGTAGAAAATAATAGTTTATTCCATTTCTCCCCTAAAACGTATGCAGACATCACTAGTATATTCAAGAAGATTTTACGTAAAGATGCAATTACCAGAAGGACACGTGCGAAGCTTTCGCACTTTCATAACAAAAAACTATCGTCAAACTGTAAGATTAAACGCCAAAAATGCAGTCCCATTTACTTGATGTCAGAAGCATTATATGTGTTTGTTATGTCATCAAGTGGTTTTTAATTCGACATTTGCGTGTATTTTTCATTATGATTTACTGATTTATTAGTTATTTCATTAATTAAAATAACAATTGTGTCCATAAATTCCTATATTTTATTTATTTATTTATTTTGATTTTCCAATGGCAACGTTCTCCCGTTTATTTGGCGTTACAGTTTGGCGATAGTTTTTGTTATGAAAAGTGGTCGACGGGATAACAGAGAAGTCCCCTAATTTTTAATTAACTGATTTTTTTTTAAATCAAACAACGCGTTTTAACGAAATGTGGGTGTACTATCTCAGAAACTTTTTCAAAAACTTTACGAATAATATCTCATTTATCTTTGTATGTTTTGTATGTGCATAGAAAAAAGACAACAGAAATAATATAAATGATGATTGCTTGTAATAAGAAAATGGGAATAGATTGCCAGAAAAATTTTTGCCAAGTTGATTTCTCTAGGTTGTCAAGACCCCTAAACTGGAAAGAAAAGAATTATAAAAAAAATTGAAACACTGAATCTGACGTTTAGGGAATTCATATGAAAGCATTTCCTCAGATTTTGCAAAACTGTTCCAGAAATGTCTTTTAAATACATAAATCAATATTTGGTACACCACGTTTTTGCAAGCCTATGGGAACTTAAACATGATCATTTAAGTGACGTCAGACTTCGCTGACGTATTAACAGCTTAATGAAATATTAAAAAATAAATACTTAAAATTTTTGTGAATCCTAATTAACTGTATATCTAAATGGGATATAATCCTTTAATTACGTATTCTACTGGTGCTCGGAGACAGTACGTATATACACAGCCATGATTAAACAAATAAACAATAGGTGACGCACGCGTAAAAATTAAATAAAAACACGATTAAAAGTTCGTTATTTTTTCAAGAAGTACGCGCAAGAAATAAATTAACAATCGTATTTTAATTGCCTTAGTGGATGACGTCATCTGATAATGCAGTATTTTATTTTTTTTGGCAACGCTGATTTGAGGAAAACCTTTCATTTCATTGATGAAAACAATGCCGATTTAATTTTTATTTAACTACAATTTTTAATCAAAACATGTTTTAATGAAATGTTAAGTGTCCTATGTCAGAAGCCTGTTCAAAATCCTTTTATATGCTATCTCACTTGCCGTTCTGCGCTTCGTATTTTCATAGAAAAAGGGATGTTGGCAGGAGAAATTATATTTATGATTATTAACATGGTAAAAATACTTTTTACTGCATTCACTTCCCTCTAAGATGTTACTATCTTTGAATTCATTTATCTCACTTTAATGTCTTTTCAATGTATCCGTATGTTTAAAGTGAAAAAAAAAACGACAAGATATATTTTTCCATTGACACGGTAATTTTAATGGATGATCCATAAGATACATTTCAACAAGTTAAGGATAGGTTTTTCAGCACTATACATTTGTTAAATGAATAGTCAATTTTACTGTGTATTTTTCATATGCCATAACATTTTATTATTATTTGTGCACTAGTAAAGTTTTTGGAAATCAGATCCTCTTACAATTTATCAGTTTACCTGATATTTCTTATTGACGTCCCTTATAATGTGTTTTTGAGATTAAAGAATGTTTGTTGTGATGTTATTTCAAGGTAATTTTCTTTAAAAAAAATTTTAAGGTAAAAGTCTTTTCTTTTTCTTTTTTTATCTCTTTTTTCATAAATCATAACATTGTATTTCTGATTAAGTTACATTATCATGCATTACGTTTTATTATCTTTTCACTTTAAGAAACGGTTCTACTATAAAACTTACTTTCAATATTACCCCTGTTATTTTTATATTCAGTAGACTACATTAGGATAAATCACGAAAGAATTATAGAAACTTTAAACCATTGTGAGATATTATTATAGGTAGTATATATAATAATTTTACATTTTTAGTCATTTATTTATTTACTATTTATAATCTAAAAACACAAAAAACAAAAAAATGAAACTAAAATAGAATATTTTCAATTAGAATTGCTGCAATGAAACTTTTCGTATTATATTTTAGTCAAAAATCTGAATGGAAAAGTTATTAAAAAATGTACATAACAAGAACAATTTCACAATATTATTGAAAATAGTAATTATTTAAAATACTATAATAATTCTACATAATATTTTAAATATATTAAAAGATATTAATTGCACATTTACAAAATAATATAAAAAATTGAAACATGGCAAAATATTTATTCTTTTTCACTAATTTACTTGAAACGTGTACTTATAACAGATATTTATACGTATCACTTAAATATTTGTTTATATAATATTTTTTTTTTTTAACTCTTTTAAATTTTGAAGGTAAAAATGCATTACAAAACTCGATATTTATCAATTTTATGTTTTTTGAAAAGATAATGTCAATTGTCATAGGGCATGTTACAAAGTTTCGAATGAAAAAAATTAAAAAACGTTTTAACTCAATAAACCTAGTGAAAATTTATTTGAATACTTTTACAGTAAAATATTTGCAATTCTCTTCTTTTTCAACCATTGAAAGAAAATATTAAATGGGATATTTATGCTTCATTTTAAATATAAGGATAAAAAGGTTTTTTTAATTTCATAATCTAAAGACAGTTGAACAGCATATGCAATTTTTTATACCGGGTGCGTCATAAATTCGTTGAAACTTAGAAAAATCATAATAAAAGAAGTAATGCTCGGACAAAATTTCGGTTTGCGCGAGTATGATCAGAAGGATTTTGTTTTTTTTTAATTTGTTTTGGATTTTTTTTTGGTATAATACTAAGTGATTCCAAAAGTAAGCGATAGACGGCGATGACACGTCATACTGAGGCGTTTTATGCAATTCAGGCTCGCAATAAAACACCTGGCTGGAAATGGATTCGTCATTCGATCTCGGCAGCATTCTAATGTTACCAGATTGAGCGCTGGTGGTTAAGCTTTTCTACAAGAAGGGTGTATCCACAACTGTTACATTGCGAAAGTTTCGCACTTAAGGCGCAAAAATACCCTGTTTCAATTAATGGGATGCTCAATTTAGTGCGAAGTTTTGAGGAAGCGGGGAGTTTGGAGGATCGTCCACGTTGTGGCAGACCATCCTTGAGTACTGATCACGTCCATGTTGTAAAAAGTGTCATAGAAAAATTGGCAGCCGAGACGTCAACGGGGAGTAGCAGTGCTTGTGAAGCTGGGAGAATAACGGGGATTCCGGAATCGTCGATTCGACGTATTCTGCACGGAATCTTGGATCTGTATTCTTAGAAGATACATACACTTCGCAGTTATTACCAGTAGATACAGACAAAAGACTAAAGTTTGCTATATGGGCGCTGGCACAATTGAAGTGTGACCCACAATGGTTGCTGAACGTCATGTAGAAGAAAGAGCGCACTTTTCACTGTATGGTGACGTCAATACGCAAAAAAGTCGTATCTGGGTGACGTCAGACCCTCGTGAGTACCTGATCAAGTCAACTCATGCTCCTCATGTGACTGTTTGGTTTGGTTTCACCGCGTCTTTCATTCTGTGTCCTTTCTTTTTTGAAAAGCCTTGTCCTGAATTCGGCTGGAAAACCTGTACAGTCACTGCAGAACGCTATCTAACGGTTTTGCGTGACCACGTTGTGCTTCCATTACAGGAAAGTCATGCGTTACCTGTCGTCACCTTCAGGCAGGATTATACCCCGCCCCACTTTGCACGGGAAGTCAAGACGTTGTTGTTGGACACATTCACTGAAGACCGAATTATAAGTTGAGGTTGTAAGTTTGAGTGGCCCGCACGATCTCAAGACTTGACCCCGGCATATTTTTGGTTGTTGGGATACTTAAAGTCTCGCCAGCCTTCCCCAGCCACTTTTGTAGAACTGAAAGATGCCATTCGACGGACCGTCGGTGGCATCGATGCTGACATGCTACACTCAGCTGTAACAGGCGTATTGACGCTCCTCACTTGCCTAATAACTGGTGGTGGTGGTCATGTTGAGCATCTTTTACCTTAAAATAAAAGCACAGTATCATGTTATTGAGATTCGTTTCATTATCTGTTTGTGTTTGCATAAAACGTCTCATTATGACGTGTGAGAACCCTCTATCGGTTACTTTTTGAATGATTTTTATTATACATGGAAAAAAAATTCAAAATCCTTCTGATTCGTAAACCAAAATTTTTTGCGAGCATTACTTCTTTTATTATGAATTTTTAAATTTGCACGAATTTATGACGCACCCGGTATTTAATGACAAAGATTTGTACTTCATATAATAAAATTACCATGTATTTTATTTCACAAAATACCCAAAAACGCCAACATATTTCTTACATTTTGTTTTTGTCGTTGTTTCTAATAAAATTAAAATTTAAAGTTTTTTTTTTTTAAACCTAGGAAATTTTTAAAAAATAACAATTTTCACTCCGTTTCTTTATTATTGAACCTTGTCACTGAATGAAATATTTACATTTTACAAACTATAATATTTATCTATTATGAAATTGAAAGATACATATAAAAAAAATTCTGCAAAAAATTCCATTGGGTGATGCACAGCTAAGCAGCCATTAAGTGTCTTCGCATCATTATTTCACCGAATTTGAGAATTTCGTTTATTTAATCTTAAATCTCAACTACTTTGAGTTTTGGAATACTTTGAAATACAATCATAAAATCTTAATTTTATTTACTCGCTTTATATACTAAAATTTTAAAATTCAGAAATCAGAACATATAATCAATATAAATACAGGCAGCAAACATAAATTTGTATAATCTTTTCTTTACTCTCCGTATATTTTATATCATTTAGAACTAGGCAATTAAAATGTCAAAGAAAAGATTCAAAACATTTTAGTGTTTAAGAAAGTAATAATAAAAAATAAACTAATACATTGTTTAGACATTTTTAAAAAAAAGTGGAATTGTTTTAAATTACAAAATAAAGATATGTGAGACATTCGGTAAAATAAAAAAAAAAAAATATTTATTTTAAATTCTCTGTGTCTACGTTTGAAAATATAGAAAAACAATTGTCAGTATTAATGATTACTCACTTCTGTAATATAATCGGAGTGTTTATGCAAAGAGCCATATTTGATATTTTTTTAGTATTCTGAATGGCATCTAGTTGAAATGAATGTAGTTCTAGTAATGAAACACATGAATCTATTAAATATTATATTTATAACTCCACCCTGAAATCTTGCAAGCAACATAGGTGGTTTGTAGTAACATTAAAACACGGGCGCTCTGTAGTAACTCAAAGACACGGGGGGTTTGTAGTAACATAAAGATACGGACGGTTTGTTTTGTAGTAACATAAAGACACTGCCGGTTTGTCGTAAGTTAATGATACGGACAGTTTGTAGTAACATAAAGACACTGACGATTTGTAATAGCATAAAAACAAGGACGGTTTGTAGTAACATAAAGACACTGACGGTTTGTAGTAACATAAAAATACGGGCAGTTTGTAGTGACATAAACGCGCTGATAGTTTGTAAAAGCTGATAGCTTGTACACACTGATAGTTTTAGTATTCTGAAAGGTATCTAGTTGAAATGAATGTAGTTCTAGTAATGAAACACTATAAATCTATTAAATATTATATTGATAACTCCACTCTGAAATCTTGGAAGGAACATAGGTGGTTTGTAGTAACATTAAGACACGGGCGCTCTGTAGTAACTCTAAGATTTGGGAGGTTTGTAGTAACATAAATACACTGGTGGTTTGTAGTAACATAAAGATACGGACGGTTTGTAGTAACATAAATACACTGACGGTTTGTAGTAACTTAAAGACACGGGCAGTTTGTAGTAACATGAAGACACTGACGGTTTGTAGTAACATAATTGCACTGGTGGTTTGTAGTAACATAAAAATACGGGCAGTTTGTAGTGACATAAACGCGCTGATAGTTTGTAAAAGCTGATAGCTTGTACACACTGATAGTTTTAGTATTCTGAAAGGTATCTAGTTGAAATGAATGTAGTTCTAGTAATGAAACACTATAAATCTATTAAATATTATATTGATAACTCCACTCTGAAATCTTGGAAGGAACATAGGTGGTTTGTAGTAACATTAAGACACGGGCGCTCTGTAGTAACTCTAAGATTTGGGAGGTTTGTAGTAACATAAATACACTGGTGGTTTGTAGTAACATAAAGATACGGACGGTTTGTAGTAACATAAATACACTGACGGTTTGTAGTAACTTAAAGACACGGGCAGTTTGTAGTAACATGAAGACACTGACGGTTTGTAGTAACATAATTGCACTGGTGGTTTGTAGTAACATAAAAATACGGGCAGTTTGTAGTGACATAAACGCGCTGATAGTTTGTAAAAGCTGATAGCTTGTACACACTGATAGTTTTAGTATTCTGAAAGGTATCTAGTTGAAATGAATGTAGTTCTAGTAATGAAACACTATAAATCTATTAAATATTATATTGATAACTCCACTCTGAAATCTTGGAAGGAACATAGGTGGTTTGTAGTAACATTAAGACACGGGCGCTCTGTAGTAACTCTAAGATTTGGGAGGTTTGTAGTAACATAAATACACTGGTGGTTTGTAGTAACATAAAGATACGGACGGTTTGTAGTAACATAAATACACTGACGGTTTGTAGTAACTTAAAGACACGGGCAGTTTGTAGTAACATGAAGACACTGACGGTTTGTAGTAACATAATTGCACGGGTGGTTTGTAGTAACATAAAAATACGGGCGGTTTGTAGTGACATAAACACACTGATAGTTTTTACTAGCATAAAGTCACGGATGGACGTATGTGCCGAGAAATTTTAAATCCCAAATAGCAGCTTTTAATAATATCATTGTGTCCAATAGTAGTATAAAAGTAATAAACATCTAATTGCTAAAAACAGATTAATATAATTGGAATAAGGTAAAGCTAGGATAGTCTGCGCACAATTCAGCAGAATAATAAAAATACATATAAATATTAATTTTTTGCTAAACTATGCATGATTAATTTTGACTTTATTTGTTCTTTATGTATTTCCATTGTTATTTTGTTGTTATGCTGTAATTTAATAGAACAGTTGTAATAAAACCAAGAAAGTTATTTTGCGCAATCTGTCCTGACAGGGTTGGTGTGATTGCGCACATGGGTAGGAGAGATTGTTATTAATAATAACTACAATTTAATCGTTAACAATAACAATTACACTTAAATGGCATTGTTGTAAACTATCAGTGTGTTTATGTCACTACAAACCGCCCGTATTTTTATGTTACTACAAACCACCCGTGCAATTATGTTACTACAAACCGTCAGTGTCTTCATGTTACTACAAACTGCCCGTGTCTTTAAGTTACTACAAACCGTCAGTGTATTTATGTTACTACAAACCGTCCGTATCTTTATGTTACTACAAACCACCAGGCTTTTGTTAATAAATATTATTGTATTAAGAATGAATATTTCAACCTAATGGTATTCCAGACATTCAGTTGCCCTGTATTTTTGTAACAAACGAATTTACTGCAAAATTTAGTTTCGATAATTATGCGTTTTTCAAAAATTATTTCAAAATTGATTCATTTACATGTTTTACATGTAATTTGTAATATGCAAATTTATCATTAAACTGCGTAATCTCTCCTAGCATGAAAACTAATGGGAAACAATGCGCCATCTCTCCTAAGTGGCAGATGCGCAAACTCTCCAATTTTGGTAGGGGAGATTATGCAGCCTTTTATTTAAAAATGGCCACTTCTAAAACGAACCAGTGGTGTTCGCACCGTTAGTCTAGGTTAGTAGCTTATGGAAAATCGTTTAAGTTTAAAATATTTTGTAATACTGATACTATATAGAAATTCTGACGAATAGTTATGAAAATTCAAGCACTTACTTTCGGAAAACAAAACAAAATATAATTCTTTATCCTAGACGCTCGAAACAATCGACATGCACATTCAAGTAGACACTGCTCTACTGCTGTTGTACAACTACCTAGATTCGCTGCGCGCGGACTTTACTCCTTCCCCCCGAACCTCTTTGTGCGCAATCTCTCCGACCGCGTCTTCTCTCCTGGCTTTACCTTAAATATAACTAGGACGTTTTGTAGTAACATAAACACACGGCCGGCATAACTCCATGCGCCAACGTCTTTTAAAGCATAAATATCAAATCTCGATGCTAAAGATAAATAGCGTCTAATATCTAATAATAGCAATTATCTTTATAAAACAAATAATTTAGTTAAGAAAGAAAATATAATAAATTACACAAATACACCGGTAGCATATTCCAAACACCAGAGGTGGTGACTTACCAAAAAAGATAATAAAAGGGGACTGAAAAAATATCGATCTTAATCTTTAAATAACATTTGAATATTGATGGATCTTTGGAAAGAGAGTAAAGGCAGTGCAGATGCTAATCGCGTAATTATTCTGGAATTAATTATCTTTTCACTGAGTGGAGCACTCAGTACGACAAGTCTTTATACTAAAACTTATAAAACTAACAATATTATTTTTACGCTGTTTGCGTCAGGACAAGTGTAATTAAAATACATGTAAAAATTATGAGGACAAGTATATATGAAAAATGTAACAACAATATAATAATAATCTAGCAAGTGATTGTTTCAAATGCTGCCTGAAAGACTTCCTTGAATTGCTTGGTTGTCTGCATAACTCCTCGTAAAATCACCGCTATTAAAATGTGCAGGAATAAAAATTATTTAAATGCATTTCCAATAGTATCACATGGAGGGACAAGATATTTGGACCAGTCGGCAGAATAAGCTCATATTGTTAAGTGGAAAACAATAAATATGTAATAGCCTATTAATATCTTGATTTTTTAGTTTGCATCATTCTGTCGTTTATATATATATATATTTTTTTTTTGGTATCCTATTCTTCAAAAATAAGCATCAGATTATCAGAAGTCAAATTCTTAAAATACTACATTTTAATCAATAATCAACTGATATGTGCAATATTAATTATCATTTCTGAAATACTCTTGAATTGTTTATAGTAATTTCATAATATTTAACAATATTTCATACCCACTGATTTGCCATATTTAGTTTCAAATATTTATGACTAAAGGAAAAAATAATATTAATATCTAGACTTTAACATGGATATTCAAAATAACATTGTAACTGGTAGCTACATTTACCACAAGATGCATGACAAATTTGATCGATGATTATGGATTTCAATCTTTATTCCACAAAACCTCTCTGCAGTTATTTTTATAGAGGTGAAGAGGAGAAACACTTTTTGAGTCATAAATCATACGACTCATAGAATTCGCCTCTTTTTCTAAGTTTAGTTTTGGCAATAGCTGAAACACGAAATGATAACCTGCGAAGTACATTTATGTACGAGATACATGTATTTTTACAACAATATAATGAAATATAACACCTTGTAATAGTATATTACTTTTAAATGCTAAAGGTGTAAAATTAACAACTATAATATAAATTAAAATAATTTTTATTAGTTGTTTTACATGTTTCGACTCTTCTGAGTCATTTTCAAAAACAAAATGAGAATATTCTAAAGCTGCACGGGCTTTGAAGTTATTATTTACATGTACTTAAAAAAAAAAAAAAAAAAAAAAAAAAAAAAAAATTACGCACGTTATCTATTATTATTATTTTTTTTTACTTGATTGTTTATTTTCATATCTTTGAGCATGGAGTAATTCTAGCCACAGTTTCGGTAAATTAAAAGATGCCGCATCGTTACATATTGTATTTTTGCGCGTGAGTATCTCTATGGTTTCTCTTATTATGGATGGATAGTATAGACTGGAGGGAAATATTATTTTACTTTCATTGAAATTTATTTGGATGGTTTCTTCTTGATATAATCTTGCTAGGGTTCTTTGCTTAGCTCACGATTTGATAAATTCAGAAAATCTACGGGTTGGCAAATAGGTTTTAAACTTCTTTCTGGGTTGTTGTTTAATAGTTTATTTAGCTTGCGTTGTTGTACCATCTCTTTCTCGTTATTTTGAATGTCTCTGTAAAAATCTAATTTGTTTCGTAAATTATCATATATTAACGGTGGAATGGAGTAAACAACTTTCCAATGCAGATCTAAAGTCCTTTTTTCTAATACATTCACAAGTGCAAATTTCTTACGTATACATAAATTTAAAGATTTTTGTTCAAACTTACGATTAGTATAGTAAAAATTCTGCCGTACAAACTTTAAAACCATACCTCCGTACCTCCAGTCTAGTCTAGATTCCACCGTTAATATATGATAATTTACGAAACAAATTAGATTTTTACAGAGACATTCAAAATAACGAGAAAGAGATGGTACAACAACGCAAGCTAAATAAACTATTAAACAACAACCCAGAAAAAAGTTTAAAACCTATTTGCCAACCCGTAGATTTTCTGAATTTATCAAATCGTGAGCTAAGCAAAGAACCCTAGCAAGATTATATCAAGAAGAAACCATCCAAATAAATTTCAATGAAAGTAAAATAATATTTAATTAAAGTAAAAATAAAATACAACGTTAAAACACCAGTGTAATTGAATCTACAGCATACCGGTTTCGGTAGCATATAACGTTGTATTTTATTTTTACTTTAATTATGTCGCACCAAGCTCCAAATTAATATTTAAAATAATATTTCCCTCCAGTCTATACTATCCATCCATAGTAAGAGAAACCATAGAGATACTCACGCGCAAAAATACAATATGTAATGATGCGGCATCTTTTAATTTACCGAAACTGTGGCTAGAATTACTCCATGCTCAAAGATATGAAAATAAACAATCAAGTAAAAAAAAAAAATAGATAACGTGAATATTTTTTTTTTTTTTTTTTTAAAGTACATGTAAATAATAACTTCAAAGCCCGTGCAGCTTTAGAATATTCTCATTTTGTTTTTGAAAATGACTCAGAAGAGTCGAAACATGTAAAACAACTAATAAAAGTTATTTTAATTTATATTATAGTTGTTAATTTTACACCTTTAGCATTTAAAAGTAATATGTATTTTTACTACAATAAATGTTGCCAAAATACTTTGAAGGAATATACCAATATATCTTATCAAATTGTTACTTAGGCGATTGTGTGCGTCTGTGGGAGTCGAGTGGTCTAATTTTATGCTTTGTAATTTTATCAAAATAAAAGTAACAATGCTCTCATAAACTTAAATTAAAATAATGGGATGTAATTTACGTCAGATTTGAAAAATAAGATGTTACAAAAACTGGTGTAATTCAAAATAAATTATAACATTTTCTTAAACCACCGTAAAACAAGTAAAGCACAACGCATATGTAACAGGTTTTGTTTGCCCATGACAAAAGAAAGAAATTCCTTTTATTTTATTTTTAGTTATGGAGTTGAAATATATATATTTTTTTTATTTGTAGTGTATATTACACTAGATTTTATAAAATATGGTTTCATAAAAATATAGTAGCCAGAAACAAATATCCCATGTTTCATGCGCATTCTACTTTTCGGTCCTCACCATTTGTAAAAAAGTGCGTTGAGTAAATATGGTATTTTATAAAATTATTATTTAAGAGAGATTGAGTGCATCTACATTAGTCGCAATATACTTCCTCTTACATTTTTCGGTTCCGTTGAAAAAAAAATAACATTTATATCAATGCCTAAAATACTTTTTTTTTTATCATGAATAACATAAATTACATTTTCTAAATTTACTATTCACACTTTTTAAAAGAAGTATCAGGGATGAAATGGATATGTATTAATGCAAGGATGTTAATATAAAACATATGTAAAAAAAATATCGTAACTGGCAGTTATAGTAATCGCAAGAGTCATGCCAATATAAAAAAAAATAATCACGCATTTCACTTTATATTCTATTTTAAAAATCTTGGCAGTTATATTTTTATCTAATATATTAAATATTGCTAAAATTGGTGAAGAAAAATAGCAATATATTTTGTGTAATATTTACTGAATTTATTGTATTTATTGTCATTATCTTATCACTTTTCATTGAATCCATTAAATAATTTTCTCACAATTTCACTGAAAAAGTATGGGTGTCATTTAACTGCAGAGTTTTAGAGGTGAATTTGTTTTTTTCAAAGGATGAACTTCTAAACCTACCACTTCAGAAAAGAAAACTTATTAATTTATTGTTTTTAACATATTGCGGAAGATTTTAAGAACAACAATTTACATTCATCCCAGGAGGTATGCCGATTATGTATTTCAAACCATATTTCATAAACACATTCCGTAGATATTTCTACAGATGTGAAAAAGAGAATGACTTTTTATTTTTTAATTATATAACTGATAGAATTACAGTGTTTCTTTTTAAATTTATTTTGAGTAATAGGGGAGATAAAATATGGAATCATGCTGAATATTAACACATTTCATAAAAAGAAAATGAAAACTGTTTCATATTTTATATTAAAATAAATGTATGCCCAAAGAAATTGTACTACACATTTTTATAGGCGGAAAAAATTTCTTTCAAAGAATGAAATTGTAAAAAAAAAAAAAAAAAAAAAAATTATGAACACAATAGATAATGAAAACATACATTTAGAGACATTTTTTGCTAATACCCTTTGAGAAGTCCTTTAGAAATCATGCAACGCTTAAAACCTCCTTGCATTATTACTCTTCTAAAATTCCAGTGACAGAGATGCAGAGTAAAATAAGTTACATATCAGTAAAAAAAAAGTTACACAGTTAAACAGAAAGTTAAAAAAATATTTCACTGTTCATATTAAAATAAATGTATGCCCAAAGACATTGTACTACAAATTTTTATAGGTGGGTAAAATTTATTTCAGTGAATGAAATTGTAAATATATATATATATATATATATAACAAAAACATACATTTAAAGACATTTTTGCTAATACCCTTTGAGAAGTCCTTTAGAAAACACCGAACGCTTAAAACCTCCTTGCATAATTACTCTTCTAAAATTCCAGTGACAGAGATGCAGAGTAAAATAAGTTGCATATCAGAAAAAAAGTAAGTTGCATATCAGAAAAAAATAAGTTACATACCAGTGATGCATATGGTTGGCATGTCGCTAGATTTCATGCAGTTCAGTGCAATGGTTTTCAAATGTTATTGTTACAATGACTAATCTTAAAGTTTTGAGTAATTTCGCAACTCACATAATATATAAGTATATAGAGAGATATTTTCCAAAATATATCCAAATGAAAAGGTGAATTTAAGTACAAAGTATAAAGCCAAACACAGTAATATGTAAATTAGTATGAATTATTATGTATAAAAAAAGTAAAAACTCCACTGCAATAAAATCTATGTAAGTTCTTTGCATATGGTGCTCCATTCCACTTTTGTGACCGTAGACCTAAGATAATAGATGACACATGTACTAAGTGGTCAGACGGACGCGGAATTCCACTGTCTAATTACCCAAGAACACATTCTACTCATTTAATTGTCGAAGGAGGAATGAAAGGTTATATAATTTTTGCCCAAGTCCACAGTCGAACCAATGACCTTTGGCCGCATAGTTCAATAACTATTGAGCTACTGGGATTCTGTTACACGGCAAACATTTTACTTAATTTCACTGAAAACAAATTAGGCCCACTTTCAAACTCAATCTTCTGGTTATTTATAAATGTATATTTTAAAATGTTATTTAAAAAAAATTTCCTTTTAATGACAAAACTAGTGAACACATATTTTTCATTAATGACATAAAAGGCTTTATCATCTGAAATATATATTTCTCACAAATTATCGTATTGTTTCCATTCTTTTATTGTCCTTTATAGGTATTGTTCTTGGAGACAATAAGAATGTATTTCGGTAAGATTTTAAAAGAAAAGATGTATTCATGTCATAAGAAGAATTTAAATTAAGATATTTTTAGAGGACAGACTAAATACAGACATTATGTTGCGCAGAATTACGATCGTCAATATTATTTTATTGAAATGTATAGTGCAAGAGAATAACTATAAATTAAAGCTATAAATAATGTTTCGTATTTACAACTTTTATGCCTGTCTTAAGATTAAGCTATCACTATATTAAAGTCATAATTGAACTTTATTAGTCTATTTAAAATATATTGTTAAATACAATATTAATAACTTAAATACGAGTATTTAAATTTTAAATTGTTTTCTCAATGACTTTTCCAACACTTTTCCATGTATGGTGAAGACAGATTTAAATTTCTTAATAAACATCTCGGTATTTGACAATTAAGGCGGTATTCAAAAAAAAATATTTTTCCACGCTCAACAACTCAAAATTTTAAGACACATTCCCAGACTCATTTTTAAAAGTAACAACAGGAAACTTGGTGGCGTGATTTATAAAGACATTTATAAGGGCCCCATGTTTTTATTTTTCGTTCAATTAATTAGAAATTGATTTACAGACAATTATTTTCACAGTACGATATATTTTTTTTTGTTTCCAGCGCTATCGCTTCTCGAAATTCGGTTCAAAATGTCCACTTTGATAGCATTTTTTTAAATATATTCTGCTTTTATCAAAAAATCGAGACAGTGCGGACATTATAAAGTTTCTGAATAAGAGAACCTGCCAATTGGATGCATTTTAGAGCAAAAATGAATTTACGAATGTGTCTCAAAATAAGCAGTTTGGATTTTAATACACCCTTAATTTAAAGTTTGTATGTTGGAGGGATTTGTATTAGCGAATTAAATTTTTAGTTTTCGCCGTTATTCACACAAACAGCACACTACATTCTCAGACGACTGTGTGTTACTCTTTGTTTAAATGAGTTGTTTAAAGCGTAAATTTGTCAGTGTGTGGTAACACATAAAACCTGACAAAACGGAACAGACCGAGCACAATTTCATTTTCGGCATGTTTCGTTTGAGTATATTTAATTATATGATATTTTTTGCTCTGGGACCATGAAATATTTCAATTTAAGGTTGGATTACGTAACAGATAAGTTCAGTTTTCACAGATATTAGTGTATTACCAAGCTTACAGCTTGTTGAGTTTTTAAAACGCATTCCCATTCCTGGCTGAATTAATAAAGCATTTTTACCAAACCGTATCTATTTATCGAAACAAAAAAGATTAATCGAAGAAAATAAGTTATTTAAAAAAAAAATCACATATTTGCTCACCAGATCTTGGTAGAATTAATATTTTGCATGGATTTAAGGTCTGCGATTTTTTTTTTTCAAGTGGCTGAAAAAACTTAAAAATACAATTAAGGGCGCTAGTTTTATAAGCACTAAAGGGCACAAACCATAAAATAAGGAACGCGATAATTCTATACGAAAACGCATATCAAGCAGTACATGCTCAAAATAATTTGAACACAAATTATTAAAAATAAGGAATGAAAATTAATTTTCAAAATCATTCATTTATTGCTGATTTTATGTACATGCCTAAGCGGATCTAAGAATAATAAATATGAGGGACGTTCAATAAAGAATTTTTTTTATTTGCATAATTTTTTGTACTCACATTTAAAGTTTGTTGCATTATTAGCTTAATGTTTCATGAATGTGCGGTAATTTGTTCATTTATTTATTTCTAGTAGAACGTCAGTGAAAGCCCTACAAGTTCAGACACGTTCAGTATCGCCTAGGAGAACAACAGAATAAACAATGGTGAGAAATATTCTACTTTAACTGAACTGCAACGTCATCTATAGCATCACCTTCAGCTGTGAAGAAACTTGCACTTATTGCAGAAGAAACTTGCATAAATATTTCGATTTTTACATTACATTGTCTGATGGATTTAATTAAAAGAACTTTCGTAATTTGTTGCTGTTTTAATTTTTTTTTAAGTTAAAATTAAATCTTGTAATTAAACAAGCTGTTTGAATATATAAACATATGCTGTTACAATTGTCTGAAAAGCAGTACTTGAATATGTTTGATTAAAAAAATAATTTCCTCTTGTTATCGTTTTATTTTTAAATTTAATGTTGCTACCATCTATGTTCGTATTGATAAAGTGCATTGATAAATGATAAGGATATTTATAAATTAATAACTTAGATTCATTAATTAAATGATAAAGTTTTTTAAAGGAATATTAAAAGAAACTTTTTGCGAAAATTTTTATCATACAAACCCATTTGTTTTTATTTGATTAATTTTAATATACCGTATAATAATCTTTATCACTATTTTTGCACATGCATTTGCAATTGAATAATTTCCAATATTTTGCCATAGTCATGTGTAAGTTTAAACTAGTCGGATGTGCCAATCCCAAAACTTTCTTTTATCTCGTACATGTTAATACTTCAAAAATTCACCATACACCGCCAATAAAATCGATCAGTTTCGTTATTCTGTCGTACGTCAGCTGCTTTCTAAGCGCCATGTTACCTACACTGCAAACGAAGCCATTTTACAACAAAAATACGAAAAATCCAGAAAATTGCACAAAAATTGCTATCACAGCGACTCCTTTTCATAGAGGTATCTCTCGTTATACCGCCACTTTCAATTGGGACCTGAATGTAGTAATACAAAATATACACGTAAAATTTGGTAAAATTCTATTCATAACGTCATACACTTATCGATGGTAATATAATGAAAATGGCTTAAAAATCGCCATTACAGGGCTCCCTTCCAGCAGAAAATCTTCAAATTCAAGAAGGACCTGCTAGCTATAGTCACAAACATATTCTAAAAATATCTTTAATTATATGCATAAGGTAATACATTTTTCGATGATACAAAGAGAACAGACACACGGATAGACGTTTTGTATAAATATGTTTTTTTTCGGATGTCTGACCCCTAAAATGTGTAAATCTGTCGAAAACCGGAATTTGGGAAAAAAATATCAATGCTTCCTTCTATTATACATAGAAGAAAGTAAAAATACAGTGGTAGAAAAATTGAAATAACAATAAAACACCTAAAGAGCAGTTCGGTTGTTATATAGCAAATTTGTTGTTATGTAAATAGTAATATGTAGTAGTTGTTAATTAACAACAGTCTGTTACACTTAAAAATAATTGAACAACGTAAAATAGCACTAATGAAAATATGTAAAATGGCAAACAGCTGTTTCGGAGTCCCTAAAGCTCCATGTTCAGTGCCGAATTCAAAAGATTAAAACCGAATCAACTGTTTAAGCCATGTAAATAAGCTTGCGTCTCTCGCACGCGCCGAAGAATGAATTGCGTTGAGTTTTGAAAACAACAGCGGAGTCAGGAAACACATGTGACGCAGGAAACCAATAGGAGCGCCCGTCCAGACCGGGCGATATTAAGTACGGAGGAGAAAAAAGGGGGGGGGGGGGCAAAGAGAATTAATTAAATGAAAGGTAACCAAAGAAATGTAGCCTTGGTGGTCATTTATTTCTAATATAACGGCACAAAGTTAAATGCACCTATTTTAGAAAGTCTGTTACCCTGTTTTACATAACAACTCTTATACAAGGGGAAAAAGACAAAAATGTAAAAAATCTGATCTAGTGTGTAAATCCAAAATAATTCCTTCTAACATTATCAAACAGCATACACCTTACTACGATAATGCCAAACGACCTCACGAACTCAATTGTAAATAATAATAATAATTATAATAATAATAATAATAGTAATAATGCGAAGTAAAATTTATAAAAAATAATCTAAATTTAGTTATGGAAATTTATCCCTCCCATCATATTATAACCCGAATTTTCTTCAAAGCCTGCTATTCTAATTGTAAATATCATTAAAATTATACTTTCAATATAATATTCTCCCTATAGTATTTTCCACAATGTAATAACTACTGTATCTCTGATATATAAATATTATAACTATGTTTCTATTTTTTTTCTCTAAATTAGAGGCACTTAGAAATATTTTGATAGAACAATTACTCTAATCAATATTTTTTCATAAAAATGAGTTCTAAATATTTTTATTTTATGTTAAAAATATAAGGAAAAGTTTGAAATTACAGTAATAGTTATAAGTCATTTAATGAAAGTTTTTATTTAATTTTTTGTGAAACAATATGTTTTATTAAATAAAAAGTAAGGATATTTTAGGTAGTAATTTTAATCATACCCATCCAAGCGCACTAGTGTACGTTAGTAAATCATAAAGAACATAAAATCAAACAACCGTAATTTATCTTTATGGACTTCAAGAATTATGGGATTTCACCCCCCCTTATTTATCAGAACTAACCAAGAAACACATTTCCAAGACATTTAAATTATGGACTTTTTGTTTTACAAAACCATTTATCTACTTAATTACCCATCATTTTTTTTTCTTTTCGTAGAAAAACTTATGGAAAAACTATTGTTGTATTATAAAGTTAGTTAAAGTATATATCAACGATAACACATCATTTTAAGCTAGTAAACCAATAATAGAGAACGAACACTCTCCATTTATCATTTTTATTTTTCAAAACTCTACTGAAATTAGATTACGAAATTATCTCTTTTGATAGTTTATAACATTTATGAATACGTATGCAAGTGAAAATAGTGTTTTTTCCTCACACTATTACATGATAATATTTAAAATTGTTTATTTCAGACTATGCAAATAAATCGTATGTTATCTTAAAAAAATATATATATATATATGAAGTGCTTTATTTTATTCTGTAATAAACTACCGGTTATCTATTATTTTTCTATTTTTATTTTTAGTACTCTTTTGTATTGAACACATAAAATAAATTTATTCAAAGAATTTCACCAGAGAAAAATTAAACTTATAATTTTATGTCAAAGTTTCATTAATAAAATCTAGTTCGAATATACAATTTTTCTTCTTATTTTTCCTTCGAATGAAAGAATAAATGAATTCAAAAAAATTTCTTCACATGTAATACAAAGTATCTTTATATAGTTTCATAATATGAGGTGTTTTTTATTATTATTATTATTTTTATCTACCAACTACTATGCAAAAAAATGCTCTTGTTTCAGACGAGACTTTTGAATAAGTGAAATCGGATTCTTTCTCATTTTTTGCTTTATTCATTATATAAGACGGTTCGTTTTTTTTCCCTGAAACTGTTGAATACTTATTGATTTAGAATTTGTCATTGAAAAAAGTTTATTTCAGTTATGTAATGCAAAGATAAACTACTATTTATGAACTTCTAATAAAAATTATTTTTTTATGTTTCATTTACTGGAAATATAAAATGTTAATACTATTTATTAAAATGTTTGTATTGTAACATTTTAATAATAGTCTCTTAAAAACTACAAAATATTATTTGTGGAAAAGGTATAATATTTAAAAACACTAATTTCGGTAATAGTTATTATTATATGATTATATATAAGCACATTCAAATAAAAAAAGGGGTAAAACTAGGCTGCGCCGCCAAGCGCCTGAGAAGCGCCCGGCGCGTTTTCGACCGCCGAACCCAAGTTCTGAGGGACTTTTAATGCGCAAAACCGGATTTGTCTCTCCGTATGCATTTCGACCGGCCAGAGGACCGCAACCTGCGGACCCTCCAACCTTTAAACACATGTGTCGACGACGTAGATCCCTGCGATACACGGTGGGACACATTTGGGAATCACCACGAGACGCTTGGGCACTGGCCGGCGTCCCAGAAGGGAGCCCGAAGGACACCCAGAAGGGAGCCAGGCCCTAAGCCTTAAGTCGGGTTTTTCCGACCCATACTTGTTTTACCACAACTCAAGGGATGTGGAGACCTACAAAGATAGTCACAGTTCCCTCTCATAGGTGACCTGAAAGAGATTGGGTTAGTGCAAACATGAAATAAAACTTCAAAAACAACAACAATAAACTTTAAGCACGCACAACAATGACAACAATAACAATTGCATGATTAGAGCAATATCACATAAAAAGTTCCGGCTTACGAGACGAGTCTGAAGTCTGCGATATCCATGCACCATTACCTTCTGTGCCGCGGGCAATTGGGATTACGTTCGAACGCGGTCTTTGATTACAAATCGCTCTGTGATTTCGGCCAGCTTATCGGAGACCCAGGTTGCCGTCTAATGTACGCACTAGGAGACGGTGAATAATCAGCCGAACTCCCTTTCTGGCGTAGCCGTCCAGGCATAGATCGCGCGGCGAACGCGTCCGGAAGTCGCGAGGGAAGAACTTTTCCCGAACAGACCTCCAGATCACACAGCAATAAAGCACATGGCTTATGCTGCACACACCAACTCCACATAAACATATAGAGTCGTGGTGAAAGAAGCGAGCCTGGTGGTCACCAAATGTGCCGTGTACCGTGAAGACCTGATTAATGTAGAAGTCGCCTTGCAGTCCACGAGGTCAGTTGGGATCGCATTCAAACGCAGTCTCCGACCGCGAAAAGCTAGGTGATTGCGGCCAGCTCTTTAGAGACCCAAGTTGCGATCCAACGTCCGCAGGAGGAGTCGGCGAATAATCAGCCGACACCCTTTCTGGCATAGCCGTCTAGACATAGATCGCGCGACGAGCGCCTCTGGAAGTCGCGAGGAAAGAACTTTTCTCGCGTTTACCCCCAGAGACGGTCAGGGTATACACCTGAACAACGTATGGTTGATCGTGCACTCGCTCACTCCGCAGAAACATGTGGAATCATGATGGAAAAAACGAGCGTGGTGGTCACCAAAGGTGCTGTGCCCCGTAAAGACATGATTAATGTAGAAGTCGCCCTGCAGTCCACGAGGAACGACCCGAAGGAAGGATTCATATGTTATTCGTCTGGTATCTGATTGGCTCCATCTCTCTTGCCATTTAGACAAGATGCGGCCGAATAGTTCTTTTTTGGCCTGGTGATGCGTGGTTGGGAACACCACATCGACAAATTGCCGTGTTGTGGCTGCCTTAGCCATTGCATCCGCCCTTTCATTGTAGGTGCGCCCCACATGATCCCGAACCCAATGCATATGGAACTCGATTTCTGTGAATTTGATCAAGTCTTTGTTCTCGGCTATGGTCCTGTGTTGTGACACAAGACCGTGGAGTGCTTGAATCGCCGATCTCGAGTCTAAATAAACATCGAGTTCCCCAAGACCTCTTCTATGGGCATTGCTTCCTTGATCGCAATGACCTCGGCCGAAAAGACTTCTGCACCATCTGTGAAACGGAACTGGCTCTCCGCCACTATCTGGTCCTCTTTTTTCTTCAGTATTTTACAAAGCAGCATCGCGTGCAAGGTATGTTGCATATCTCTTAACAAAGGTAAAAAAAATGTTTCGCCGCAATGTAGGATGTATCGATCCACCGATTTTCGAATTCAGCAAGTTACTTGCACGTCACATAGACCTCGGTGGGACGTGTAAATTATTATGCATTTAAAATATGTATGATTTATCTCTGAAATTTCTAAAACTAGGAGGCATTTTGAAAACAATTTGAACCAGCTTAATTAGCAGTATTAATTTTACTATATTTTTGTAAATCTTCAAAATTTTTCTATTGTATATTTGACTGTTCTAATATCAGATGAACCAACAATAGCAAAGCCAGTCGATGTCATTACTATGATATCACAATAGTTTCAAATGGTCACAGTCGGATTAATTACTTACATATTTCGTAACATCATGTCTTTCGGCTGAATGTGACTTCACACTCAACAATGAATTTACAGTGATCGATTTTTTTAATCATTTTCTACTGTTAATAAATGAGACACAACAATTTCATGTGACATGTATACTAGGGTGGGCCGAAATTTTTTTTTATTTTGATTCGCTATACCGCGGAAAACTTTGATTTACGGTTGCTTAGTAAAATAAAATGAAAAGTTTACCCCCTGACCGTTGTTCAGGTGTCAGGGGTTTTAGAAAAAAAAACGCGTTTTAGGCCAAATTTTAGGCCTATTCCGCTACTACCAGCAGTAAAATTTTATTTATTTTGTTTTTGCATTTTACTTAGCTATCCTAGACACAAGTTTCTTTCGGTATAGCGAATCAAAACAGAAAAAAAGACCCGGCCCACAACCCGGCCAACATTCACTGAGTGAATACAACTTGATTGCGTTAACTTAAGGATTTTTTAAATGCTTTGCACTACCTCAAATAAAGTAATTTTGCTTCTTTTTTTTATTAAAATGTGTTTTTATATCTTTCCTTTTAAGATTTTTCACTATAGCGGTTTTTTTTTCTTTTATAGCTTTTAAAAAAGAAAGAAAACTATTGCTTTCCAAAAAATTTGTTTGAGCTGCTCTGCCACTAAAATTAGAATTTAATATTTTTTTTTTCATTTTATTTTACTAAGCAACCCTAAAGCAAATTTTTCCGCGGTATAGCGAATCAAAAAAAAAAAAGATTTTTTCGGCCCACCCTAATGTATACAACTTGTCTGCATCTTGTGACATTTCTGACAATTCAAGATGCATTTCAGTTACGGTGTTATGACATTTGTGTCTCATTTGGGTCACAGTGTTCCAAGTAGAAATTGTATGAACAATGTGAAATAATATACTTTTACAACATTTTCTAATTTGATTTATTTTTAATAATGCTTTTGTCAATAAAAAAAAATTGAAAATGTTTAAGGATATGTCCTGTCCATGCGTGATTTACAGTACATAATTTTTAACAATTTTTCATTCAATTTCAATTTATCAACAGTTTTTCCAGACATTGCAAAGTGGATTAAAAAGTGCTTTTAGTCGTAAAAACCGTTTTCTATGCCAATATATTTCTAGACAAGCACATTATTTACTGCATATAAAAAATCTGAATCTGTTTATTTTATTTATTATGAATACGACTGTGGAAGTGTGACTTACATTAAGGGAATGGAATTTACTTTTTGGATTATTTTTTAAACTCAAATTTCTTCACATTACCTTGCAAATGAAAAAAAAATAATTGATCATAATTGTGCTCAAGTTTTCTTAATTACAGAAAATAACACGTAAAACAATATACGAGTTACTAATTATTATTAATTAAAATATTTTATGTGACTTACACTACACAAAGTTTTCTTATTAATTACTCATTTTATTATTTAAAAAAACCCTACAGATATTAGACTATATACCATTACCCAGCTATATAAATGAAGAAGCGCTATTTAGAATCCTTGTGCTACCGCGACACGTGTACAATATAATATTGACAAAAATATTTGTAAAATTTGGCATCATAATGCCACGTAATGCTATACTGGAAGATCTACAAAAAGATAGTCCAGGAAAATGTTGATTTAAAATATAAATACAGGAATATGTATTTCAGTCTGGTTTGGAAGCTTAGGGAAGACATTTTCATGGCCTACTGTGGCAACTTCATTTTTTAAGATACATGTATGACATACATTTGTTTTATTTCACTTTCTCCTGTATTTTTTTTAAATCCAATATGTTCCTGGTTGGCCTTCTAGTGGGACACTCTTCATCTATATTGCAGTTACGATATAACGGCACACGCAAAAAAACTATATCTTCGATCTCATTCGGGCGTTTTCTATGGAGAAAATTGATTCTGTCGTTCAATAAACTTATTTTTCGAATCTGAAGTTAAAAATAAAATGTTAAATTTACTAAAGTGGATAAAGATGTGACATAATGAATACATTTCAAACTGGCATTTTTATTTTTTCCCTTTTAATGGGAAAAATTGAAATAAATTAATGTGTTATGTAGGATTATAGGTAATTAATTTTTTATAAAACTTTTGAAATTTAAAATAATATAAATGGTTCAGAAAAAGTTGTATAAAATTTGATGAGATTTATTTGATAATTAGAAATATTTAAATCTAATAATAGGAAAGGAATTCTGACAGTTTATATACCTCGGTTCAATTTCTTAGTATTTAACGAATTCATAAGTTGAAGAATGCAGATTCACAAAATTTTACATGACGTATTTTTATGAATATTAGATGGGTTTTGCACAACTTTTGTGTTTTATAAAGCATAAATTTTGCTCCACAGTTTTTGACATAAGAACATGAACAATAATTATTATTGAGCTAAAGATTAATAATTTCATTTCATCTTCAAATTAAATAAAATTTCTTGAAATCAAGGTATTTTTTATATCATTATACTTTAAAATGCTGACTTCAGTTTTAAAGATTAAAACTTTTTGCTTAAACTCATGCATACAATTCTTCATCATGGCTTTAACCTTGATCATTGAATCATACGGATAAATCTTCAAAGATTGTCTTTCCTCTTACATCAAAATTTGTATACATAATGTGTTATTGCAATTAAATAAGTCCAGGATGTCATATTATTTTATTTTTATTTGGAAAAAACTGTTCAAAAATCGTTTTCGGATGAAATATTTCATGCAAAAAATGAATAAGGAAGATCCAGCGTTATTTACAATTTTTACTTTATTCTATCTTTACAAGAAGAATGTATTGGATTCGAAAAAAAAGTCAACTTCCGATTTTCGGTGGATTTATACATTTTAGAGCGTCCTGGATACGATTTGTCTGTTTTTAGAAAATGGTGAGTCTGTGAGTCTGTCTGTTTCTCTGGATGTGACAAAAATTTTGTGAGAGCTCTATCTTAAGAACTAATGCTGGGAATTTAATAAAACTTTATATTCAGTTAGTCCCTGATATAACTTGATGTTGATTAGTTTTTGGTACTAATCGCTCAACAGGTGGCGCTGCTATGCTACATTTTACAGGATTTTCATAATAGCTAATCCTCAAGAACTAATGCACAGAATTTCATCAAACTTCCGGTTCTGCCAGATCTTGACATAGATAGACGGTTATTATGTCTTGTTGTAAATAGCCAAAAAGGGTTTTGCTGTTATTCTACTTTTTATCATTATTTTTACGATAGCTATATCTCAAGAACTAATGCACAGAAATTCATCAACCATCAGATTTTGTTAGACGTTGACATACGTTGTTTCATATAAGGCTTTGGTATAAATCCCCCAAAAGATGGCTCTGCTATGCTGCATTTTTCAGGATTTATACAATTTTAGTGATAGTCCTATCTTAAGAATTTAACAACGGAATTTAATAAAACTTGCACGGAATTTAATAAAACTTTAGATTCAGTTAAACCTTGACATAAATTGGTTCTGATTCGTTTTTGGTGTATGTGAAACTGTAGGAGATAGAAGGAAGTTTTTGGATTGTCAGATCCGACTGGATAAAATTATAAACGCAATTAAAATAAATAAAAAGTAGCATCTTTAAACTCCAGAGCATATCTTTCGTTATGTAGAGTTTATCTTTTAAATGTCAAAATACCTTTATTCTTCGATTAAATAAGAAGTAAAATCGTAATTACTTCCACTCGACTCTCCATACCATTTATAGTATATATACTGCATGGATTTATAGAATACTTTTTTCCGTGACCATTCAGATAAATTTCTGACAGAAATAAAAAAATCTGGAGTCGGACTCGTGACATTCCGGTTTGAAGTTGTAGTGTTATATTGGAGAATTCAAAGCTTGGTAACATCGCGTCATTATTTATCCAGGGCCCCCCTCATCCTCCTTCCTGTTTAAAAAAGTGGGGTGCTGATGGTGAGAGAAATGCATGTTTTAGATTCTCAAGGGCACTTTTTAATATAAAACCACTCTTTGAATTTCTAAATCGACTTTTAATAGAAGTTAGGGCACTAATTTCAAGTCACACCAATGAGTAAGTATTTACTATGTAAGAAATTTTTTATTCAACTATCAGTAACGTACCATTTTTTAGATGATACGCTTTAACAGTACAATTTTTTGATTGAGAAGCAAGAAGGTTAGCTGTTTTTTTAATGAGAGTAAAGAATATTGCTAGTTTAATCAAAAGCAGGCAGGTTCAGCACTCTTTTGAATCTGTGTGAACAGAGGGCGGAACTTTGACTTATAAATTATCTACTGTTAAATTTCCATACGGAAACGGTTACAAAATCGTTTTTAAAATCATTCAAAAATGGCTTAAATAACAAACTCGTTGACTGATTTGTAAAAAAAATTGTTGTTCAGAAACTTAGCCTGCTAAACATGTTATAATTTCCGTTTTTAAAGAAAAATTAGTCTAAATTAAATAACAAGGCTCTACGTAATACTTTCAAATATATATTGTTGTGCTATTGAATCATCAAAAGGAGGTTCTACCAGAAAAATGCGTATGCTTTGAAAGTTATTTTTCGTCCCACTCAATATTTAATTTGTGATAACCAATTAATCGCACAGATGTCACTGCTCAAAAATGGCATATAGAAATTTTAAACGTGACTCTATTGGAATATGTTTTTTTTTTTTTTTTTTAAATCATGTATTTTCTCACGCTTAAAGCATTTAATCTATCGAAATTTTATTTTTAGAAAATTAAACTAGATTTTTTTTCAAATGAAGGACAAACCTTAAAAAATTTGATTTTGTTTTCAAAATTTTAGCTTTTTAAACGAAAATGAAAAGCTACCGCCAACTATTAACCACAAATGCATATAACCGCCATTTTGTAAAATGTTGATTTTTCTTATAAATGTTAGGTGTAAAATCTCCCTGATTTATTATGTTTTAATACTCTGTGTGCATTTTGTTTTTCAGATAAATATTAGGAACGCGATAGCTTTCGCAGATTTACTGTACACGTCGTGTGTATTGGAGATTTGGTAGACTCTCTGTTTAATGTTTAATGTTTCATGTATTTTAAATTTTAAAAAATGAATAGAAATTTAACTACGTCCAGTATATATATTTTAAAAATCCATTAAATAACTTTCTTATTTTACTTAATTTATAAAAATTTTGCTGTCTGCAGAATTTCAATTAATGAAGGAAATAATCAATTTAATTACTTCTTGAATTGGATAATGAAAAAGAACCATTCAGTATATTCAAAAACAAAATTCATTTATTTGCAATGCATTGCAAAGATTTTGCTAATCAGAAAAAATAACTTCACATTCATTTAATTATATTTCATCGAAATGAATGACGTCATAAATTTATTTCACCTTTGTAAAGTATCACCATCAAATATTGATCTTTCAAACAAATGTTTAAATAATTGAGAGAGCATTTTTTATTCTAAATTATAAGTTCTGTATCATTTTATTTCAATTTAGAATTGATAAGCTTTAAAAAGATAATTATATTGATATTTATTCTTTCTAAAAGATTTTTATTCTGTCTGAAACTAGTATTTATTTATTCTTTTTTAAACAACATTTCAAATTCAATATTTCATACGTAAAGTACAATGTTATTATTTTTCACAATGCAATGCTATCTTACGTATATCAAAAAGATAAACCGTTTTTTTTTTTTTTTTTTTTTTTTTTTTTTTCAGGGGATGTTTTTCAATTAAAAGTAATTATAAAATTAATTTCACTGTTACTTTTAACATCAATTTAAATTTTCTACGATAAAACATGTCATTTTAAAAATTAAAAGGTTTCAATTTACAGGTTAATTTCCGTGATTAAAAAAAGATAAATTATAAAATATAGTATCTAATTATTTTTATAAAAAGCATTTTATTGATTTTTTAACTTTACTTTTATAGTTAAATTACATTCGTTTATCCATTTGGAAAACAAAATATTTTAATTTCTTATAACAATTATTGTGCAGAAAATCGCTTGAAAATTTATAAATATCAGAAGCAGATAAATTAAAATTTTAACTTATTCACTATGCATAATTTAATTTCTTCGATGTTTCAAACTGACAGTGATTTTGTTTACAGTTATAAAAATTTTATCTATTTTTTTTTTTTTTAATATTATTTGTGTTTGGGAAAGTAATTTCACCTATCGTTTTATGTTTAAGAAAGTTTACTTTTATTCGATTTATAAATAATCTTCATTAACTTAACCCTTATTCAGGTGCACTACATAAAATATTTTATTAATTACAAAGGCATTTTTTTATTATATGACAAAATAGCATCAATTACGATAAGTTACGATGATATAGCTATTAGTATAGAAATAATAAAAATTATATATAATACGACAAATACGTTACAAATAATAATTAATATATTTGTAGGAATATTGCATCCTTTATATTATTCATATGATACAGAAGAATTGTGTAACTGTTTTTCTGTAATGTGCGTATAAAATTTGCTTAATAGGACAGAAATTAAAATCTAGAGAAATGCTTAAGTGATACTAAAAGAAACAACAAAATGCTTATAAAAACCGTTTCAAAGGTCCAACATACGTTTCAACGCTCACTACGGCGTCATTTTCAAGAAATATAATGATAGATAAAGTATTCTTGCAAATTTTGAAAAATAACCTTGAAAACACGAATTACCTGAAATTTGGCACGAGGTACTTTTCCGTTTTAAAAAGCAATAACGAAATATAATTTTCACGATTACAGTTGGCTACTTCAAGCACCTGCTTTTCTCTTTTTTTTACATATTTGGCTCTCGTGAATCGTGTTTTCAAGGTTATTTTTCAACATTTGCAAGAATACTTTATTTATCATTATATTTCTTGAAAATGACGCCGCAGTGAGCGTTGAAACGTATGTTGGACCATTAAAAAGGTTTTTATAAGCCTTTTGTTGTTTCTTTTAGTATAACTTAAGCATTTCTCTAGATTTTAATTATATTTAGTGATCTTATTTTGTGATTAGGACAGAAATATTTTGGTAATAAAATGCACATTGTAAGAGGGAAATTGTTGGAATACAACGTTAATTTTATCCTCTTATCTCTTATAACGCATGTGCACAGCGATGATACTGAGAGCGAGTGATGCTGTTCGGTTAAGAAATATGTCAGCGCTTAGTCGCATTCCAGCTATGTAAATATTTTTTGTCTTTGTGTTAGCGGCAATAAATATTTATGTTGAGCTACTCTGCTATCTGTGTGTGCCTCATAAATCAACATTTGGTTATTTGCCCCGGGAAGCTATTTTACTCAGCTATAAATAGCAGAAATTATTTTTAATTCGAACATTTGGATTACGAACTCTTAAGCCTAAATTGAAACTAAGAACTGTTCTTCGTTCTGTGTATTATTTGTTATTATTTATCTGGCTGTGAGAGACTGTATAATTATTTCTCACCTTATGATGATTGAAAAGATTGTAAAGGGTAATTTTGATAGTTGGAAGCTTCAAATCGAAGCTGTACTAATATAAAAATATCATTGATATTGCGTAAATGGTAAAGAAATAAAAACAGCTAAAGGAACCAAAAAAAAATCACGTTATCTTTGCAGAATGACGTCATTTACGCATTTCAAGATATAGTGATTGAATCTGAATTTTTATTGGCTAATAAAAATATTGTCCGTACGCAATTCCATTTTTTGGTAATGGAAATAAAATGTATTAATAGAAAATGAATTAAAAATAGATTTCTATAATGATAAGCTATGGCGAGTGGTCAAAAAATGGATGTCATTACCTTAATATTGGATATTTTTTTCATCCGATTAAATTAAAAGCTTTCGAACAAGCCATTGCTCGTCCCTGAATGTTTTCTGGTTCGGGTTGTAATTGAATTGTTATCCGTCCATCATCTTGTTTAGTATACAAGAAAAAAGTGACAAAACAGGGGTTCTGGATATCCACAACTAATCGGTGAATTTGTTTGCAATTTGGTATACTTTGAGATTTAAGGTCGGACACATCGCAGTTGAAATTTCATCGCGGCCCGATGACTGGGTCCAACGTTATTAAGGGCCAAACTTTAGACTTTAACGTTAAAGATTCGTCTAAGCTCTACTAAACAGCACTATCGTGCTGTTTGATAAAGGAAATCATGGATCGATGATGGCCACGAGTAGTACGGCATTTAACGACGCATATTATTAATCTTCTGCGTGATGTTTAGACAGCGGATGTACATCTCAAATGTGTAAAGACAGAAATATATTTTCGTAGTTTCATCCTTATACGAATTCTACAATGCAGCTTGCAGTTGATCAAACAGTGAAAATTAGAGGAATAGAAACAGTCCTAATTACAGTGCCTAACGGGAGTTGGATTACTTTCCTCACACTCGAGAACGTTCTGTGTGTTCCTGAATTAAAATGAAATTTACGCTCAACATCTAAATCAACAGCTAATAATCGTTCATAATCAGCCTATTATCGTTTGGCATATCATTTCTTTTAAAGAACGATATGCCAAAATAATTTACCTTAACTGTTCTACACTAGTACAAGCTGTCCGTCAAGGTGAGTTATGCTATGTACACTCAAGCATCGAAACAGCTCCGATAGCACAGGTAAGTGATTTTGTAAAGTGGCATCTTAAATTAGGTAAATTAAATTAGACTGACTTATAGCGACTTAAATCGATGAATATGTTTAGAAATTTAAAATTCAATGATTAGTAGTCTCCTAAAGACTGTAAAATTTGCATTCAAGGTATACAAACCATGCACTCTTTTTCTAAAGAATCAAACTTTCAAAATGACGATTTATTAACTCTTATTCATTCAGATTTGTGTGGGCCAATGAGAGTTCCAATCCGTGGAGCCTCGTGATATTTTTCTACTTTTATTGATGATAAATCACGTAATATTGAATTCAGTTTTCTTAAAACCAATGATGGGGTTCAGAATGCATTTGTTAAATACAAAGCAGCAGTCGAAAACCGTCTAAGAAAGAAGTATAGAATACTATGGAGAAGAATTTAATAAATATGTATCGAAAAATGTGGTCTAAAACGAGAATTGTCTTCACCCCTTATGTACCAACAGAATGGTGAGGCGGATAACGCTAACAGAACTTTAGCTAAAATGGTGAGGTGTTTACTATTACAAAGCCTTCTCCCACAATTTTGTAGGACTGAAGCTATTAATTGTGCGGTATACATACGTAATCGTTACCCTATTCCAAGTTTAAGTGAAAACAAAACACCCTATGATGTATTTTTTTGTATCAAGCCAAATTTATCATATTTCAAAATACTTGTACAAAAATATTTTGTACTAAATAAAAGGCAAAATAAAGGACAATTTGATGCTAGATCAGTAAAACATATTTTTGTTAGATATCCTAATGAATCGAAAATGTATGGGATGTGGAATTCTAGGAAAATGATTCTGAACCGAAATGTTTGATTTATTAACAAGTTTGAAAACAACCTCCCTTGAAACAGCGAAATAAAATTGATTTTTCCCTTCTCTTAAAATAATGAAAATAACATGATTACGCATGAATCAGAAATTGTTACTCCCGTAAAAAATGAGCCAGACAATGGTGGGGACAGTGAATAAAAAATTGGTACGCTACTGATGAAATTTCCGATCCCCTTACCTACAGATCCTGCAAAATTCCATAACAAATAAAAACGTCTTTTTTGATAATGAATCAAAAAATCTGCCATTTTTGCTCACAAATAATCTGCTCACAAAAAATCTGCCATTTTTGTGGCAGACTGGAGAAATAATAAAAATTATTAATTCTAAAAGATAAAAAAAAAAAACTCATGTTGTAATAGAAAATTCATTTTCTGTCTATGTCTCGAATTTTCCAAAGATTTAAATGATCCTATTAAAAAGGAATGTATAGATGCAATTGTATTAGCATTTAAGTCATTAATACAAGAAAATGCTTGGTAAATCGTTAATAGGCCAAAACATAAGAAAATTATAGGAAGTAATTGGGTGTTAAAAGCTAAATATAAACAACTCGGATGAATCGAAAAGTTTAAATCTAAATTAGTAGATAAGTGTGCTCTCGAAGACCAGGAAACGATTTTGAAAAAAAAATTGCTTGTACCCAGATTATGTTCTATCTGAACTGCAATCACTTATGCTATTCAAAATGGTTTTACAGCTTATCAGTTAGATTTTATTATGACTTATGTAAGTGGTGATTTAATTGAAGATATATACACTTACTAGTAGGTTTTAATGATGAATCTAATGGGTGACTAAGTCTTTTTATTAAAACAATTCCTCTATAGATTAAAACAATCAGGTCGTCTATGGTTAAATAAATTGGATTTAAAACAAATGAAGTTTGAATCGCAAAATGTGTTATTTTTTTTAAATCTTTATTTGAAGCAATTATCTTTGTTTATGTTGATGATCTCATAATTCTTACTAAATGTAAACAAGAATACGAATATATTAGAGGTGAATTAGAAAAATCATTTAAAATGAAAGATTTAGGTCTCTTACACTATTGTTTGAAAATAGAATTCATGCAAAACGGGGACAGTATTAAAATTACCCAAGATAATAATATTGAATATATTCTGAACAAATTTAATATGCAAGAATCACAATCAATGTCTACACCTTTCGATAACAATGTAAAGCTTACTAAAAATATGTAACCCGAAACTGAAACAGATAAATCTGAAACGAATAATATTCGTTATCGTCAAGTAATTGGATCTATTATATATTTAACAGTCGGGTTTAGACCTGACATAAAGCATGCTGTGAATTTTCGAAGTCAATTCAAAAACAATCCAATCAAACCTCATTGGATAGCTGCAAAAAGAGTTCTAAGATACCCAAGAGGCACTCAAGATCTAGGACTGATTTTTAATCGTGATACTAAGTCCTAAAATACATTTGTTGCTGCCGATTGAGCTTCAGATATCAATGATAGAAAGTCCTATAATAGATATTTATCAAAATATGCCGGTGGTGCTATGTCGTGGGAATCCAGAAAGCAACCAACTATTGCGCTATCCACAAAGGATAATATATGACCTAATAAAAGGTTTCTAAAAAGAGTCTTCCTCTGAGACCGTTCTAAAATGTACTTGCTCTTGAAACCGTGTCTGCACTTACTTTAATATTCTGCAACAGCCAGTCTGCTGAAAAATTAGTAAGGAAACAATTTTAACTTTCACGCACAAAACATATGGACATTCTTCATCACTTTGTGTGCGAAATATATAGCAATGCAGAAATAAAGGTTGAATACCTAGAAACTAGAAATATGAAAGCAGACATTTTAACAAAACCTTTAAATACCTATAAACGTAAGAAAGGTTGTGATTTAATATGACTAAGTGTTTAAAAATATTCAGTATTATTCTGTATCTTCTTCATATAAATTTAAAGTATATAGTTGTGTTTGTAATTATATATATTTTTTTCTCTGTAATTTGCGTATAAAAGTTGCTTAATGGGAGAGTAATATTTTGTTAAGAAAATGCACTTGTAAAGAGAGAATTGTTGGAATAAAACGTCCTTTTTCTACTCTTCGCAGATATAGCGCATGCGCACAGCGACGATACTGAAGGATCGTTCTACCAGAGTTCGTTCTACATTAGAGATCGACCTCAGAGATCGTTTTACCTTAAAACAGCCTGATTTTTAGCAGAGTAGTTGAACTTGGATTCTCCCTCATTGGTATTTCAGTTTTACGTCTTTTGAACGAGGGAAGATACAACAAATCAGTTTGTTTACAACAGAAATGATTATTTCTGTTTTTCATATTCTGAAATTGCTTTGAAGACACAAAAAGTACCATTTATTTTCTATTCAAATAATATATATATAATATTTATGAAACATTTCATGTTTTGAACGACGTGACAGATAGTGTTTCACATTTAATTTATTTAAATTTGCTTTCAGAAGTACATTTTGAACTAAAATACGCCTTTCTTGATCATTTTCTTTCATTTAGAGATATTTTATTTTTATCATCATGAAATTTTTTATGAATGATATGTACATGAAATGTTTTATATATACTTACATTGACACAGTTTACAATATTGTATGTGTAATATGTACAGGATTGATGTATAGGGGGAACTTTTTAACAAATAAAAACTTTTAATGACCTTTTCTCCATGTTCATAGTTTCTTCACTTTCATATTTTAAGAATGCTAAAGTTTCTTTTGTATTTGAGATAGAGATTTAAACTTTTTTGTACATGTTCTTTATTATATACGTGATAAATCATCTACGCATGGAATTAGCCTTCGTATATATATATATATATATATAATATAAAAGTACATGAAGATGTGTTAGATTTCATAGTTTTACACTATGTATATCAGTAATATTAGTATGTATACACTATGTATATCAGTAATGTAATATTAGATGTATCTAAAAATCTATGCCCAGTCTTGTGTAATACATATTTGAAAATCTTTAAAAAAATTGAGCAAAAATTTTAATATTTAAAAAAGTATTTGGTTTTTTTAAAAAATCAAAACTTTTTAAACTTTTTAAAAAATTTAATTAAATATACAGTTAATTTTTTTTGGTCAAAGTGTACTTTGAAGTGCAATTGAAATGCAGTGAATTCACCATTTGAACCATATTTTTTTTTAAATAAAAAATTGTTGAAAAGGTAAACTGCCCCCTAATAAAGATGACAGCGCTTAGTCGCATTACAGCTATGTAAATTGTTTTTGGTCTTCGTGTTAGTGTCAATAAATGATTATGTTGAGCTACTCTGCTAACTCTACGTGCCTCATAAACCAACAGAAACACGTGTATCTCTAGTTTTAAAAACCTTGTTTTGCTTAAAGGAGCTGAAGTCTTTTGGCTTTAAATAATGTTTGGTGATCCATGTCATAACACCTTTGTGTATTGCAAAATGCTACGAATACCTAAGAAAGAACTGGATTAATTGTCTCCTCTAATGGTCAGAGTCGTAAATGGTATACAAACACATTTTCATAAAATGAGATTAGAGTTTGTTTTTGATACATTAAATATTTACTCACTATGCAGGTCGTTCTTGATCTGAATTTTTTACGACCAAATGGACGGTTAATTCCGGTTCAACCCAAACAGCTTCTGGGTTAAGTAGATCAAATATCAAGAAATTCTATTTCCTTAAGATTTTCATTATGCTCTTCTTCCATCATTAAAATGCACAATAGTGTGAGTAAATTGCTGACTAAAAACTTAAAGAACCTGATGCAATACTTGATAGCTACGAATTGCTTGCGGTACGAGCGGGTTCGACATAATATTTGCTGAGAAGAGAAATAGTCAGTAACTAATTCACATTATATCAGGCCATAAGCACAAGATTTTTTAAAGCTCTTCTACGTTCTATGTCTACTTCAACTTTTACATGAAGTTATGGAAATACGATATTCTATTTACAATTATTTTTATACCTAAAATAATGTCAAAATTATGTCTTATATAAAGAATTTATATTTATTTTGTAGTTATATTGTCCATATAATTAAAAATATTTTTGATGTAACTCTTTTACATGTATTTAACCGGTATCACAAATCGAGCTGAATTAAAGCCACGGATAGGTTATTAAAATACTCACTATTCGGGTTATAAAAGCTATTGATGGCGATCACAAATTGAAAAAAAAATTATAAGTGTCTTTACACTAGACAGTTGAATCGATTTTATTTTTTTCTTGCAGCTGTAGTCAGTTAATATATCGAAACATAATAAACATTCCATTTTATTCCACTATTGTAAGATAAACTATGCTGGGACATTAAAGAAGTATTAAAGGAATAACGAACATATATAATCTAAAACCGATTATATCAGATACATACATCCATTAAGATATCAAGAATTTTCCGAAAATAAAATCATAGGAATTTCATTATGACGCTTTTTTGCTAGACGAACAGAAAGAGTTGTATTTCGGCTCTACTTTCTAACACATTTAAATGTAAAGGACAAATGGTGATAAAAAAATGTTAGATGACACAATTTTTCTCCAATGACTTTGTTTATTTTGCTTAATAATCCTACAAAGTTTCATACATTACACTAAATATTAGAATTTTTTCTTGGAACAGAATATTTAAATGTCATTTTTTAATACTTTAAATTAACTAATACTTTCAAGGCATGCAATATTGATATTTGGTGCATCTTTTTTTTTCGAATATATTGGATGTGAACCAAATTACATTTCTGTTTTAGAATAGGTATTAAAACTATAATTCACTGTCTTTATTTAGATTTTATGTCTTTTATTACAGATTATATCAGAAAAAAATCTTATATTAAAGTTGAATTTTTATAGAACTGTACAAAATGAGCGAATTATATTATATGCATTAAGATACGGATGCTTTTAAATAATTTATACGATAAGTATTAATCATGAATTATGAACTATAAATGCAATAAAAGAACCGTAATCTTGTCCAAAGATCGCTAGTGAAATGAAAGAAGTACATTGTATATTATGGCTTAATGTTTCTGGATTAAAATATATATGGAAATATAAAATTTACCGTAACTATGCTACTCATTTTAGGGGTATCTATAGGGAATTATATCTGTAAAAATGACCTGAAATACTGCGTCCTTAATATCTTTAGTTTATAATAGTTTTACGTGTTTTTACCTTAAACATATGAAAAAAAAATTCATTTATAATTTTTTCATTGCATTTATTTTAATATTTTAAAAGCTTTATTTCATTCATTATTATTTAGCCTTTTTCAAAGGAAAACAACACAAAATTGATGAAAATTGGTTTATTGGATGGAAAAAATTTTAAAAAACATATTCGTTTTTCTAATTAAAACCAAAAATTTAATTTTAAAGTAATAAACTAATTAAAAAAAGAAGAAAATTTTTTATATGCTTCATTGAATTGTCGAACATGAACTTCTATCATGTGGTGTTTTTCTTTAAATATTATTTATGAATATCTGTTCCAATAAACAATATTAAAATTATTAGTGATGAAAGAAAATTATTCATACGCTATGTCATTGCTAGCCATGTATTTTGTCCAAATGATATTTCCTCATACATAGCAATATTATTTCCGATAAATACATTTGAGTAAGGGAATTTCGAAATTCATATTATGCAGTATAATATATCTGAAATATGAATCTCGGGAAATCAGAAACTTTTTATTTACATATTTTCGAGAAGTATGATATTCATTTGGCAAGACGATAAGATGTTTATTTTAGACAATTAAATTACTTTTGTAATTTGTGAGACGTTTGTAATGTTATATATGAACAAATAAACAAAATTTTAATTATTCTCTATGAGTGGATTTTATTTAATAAATACATCATTTTTACTTAGTTTCTTATTAGTAATTATAATATTGCTGTTTCTTGGAAATAGAAGTGTATAAACAGTTTATGAATAGAATGTAGTTTAAAAATGTGTAATTAGATTCCCATTTATCTTTTATATATTATACATTATCATAGCCTCCAACATAACGATATTTTCCGGAGAATTGTGTGAATTTGTCCTAGGCTAAATAAACCTGTTTCAAAACGGAAGCTTTACTTAGAAAGTAAGATTAAGAAAACACCATAACGAAACAAGATACAACCATCTTATTTTGTAATTTAGAACAGGATATTATAGATAAACATAAAATTTAATTTAACCAAACTACTGTGCCTTGGTCCTGAAATTGTAAGTACCTTTGGTGTTATTTTATGCCAAAGACTCACTTTCAAACAACATATTCACACGAAGCCTAATAAGTTTCGAGCTGCTAAAAATAAATTATTTGCACCATTTGCTCGAAACAGTGAACATTGAATTAAAAATAAGTTGCTCCTGTATACCTCCTTTCTTACGCCTCATCTTACCTACAGTCGTGGAATCTGTTAGTTCGCCACTAAAAGTCATATTCAAACCAAAAATCCTACTACTCGACTAATGTATGATGTACCTTGCTACGTTCGAAAATTTCATTATTATAAATAAATTGAATATCCTAGGCTAAGTACCTTTAAATATATAGAAAAATATTCTAAAATTGGAACAAAATTCACCTTTGTGTATCAATTAAAATATGAAACCATTAAAATGGATCACAATTTGTGTAATTACTAAAATAGGTGTAAAAATGAAAAGGTTCTAAAACATTAAAACCATGTTAAGATGTTAAAAACATTCATCGGAGTCCCCGATGAATGTTTTTAACACATTAACATGGTTTTAATGTTTTAGAACCTTTTCATTTTTACACCTATTTTAGTAATTACACAAATTGTGATCCATTTTAATGGTTTCATATTTTAATTAAGTACCTTTATCTAACACTTAAATGTTAATTTCTGTCTTTCTTTGGTAATTTCTCTGATAATAATGCTTTGAATACTTTTACGACGTACTATATTATTGGTAGCTGTAATTGTAAGAAACCCAAGATGGGTATTATTCTAGAGTCCATGTTTAACATTTAATTATTGTTTATATGCAACCCTATAATTTCTATTTTATCCCATATCTTCGCTGAAAAGCATCTGTCTCCTTTACCCCCCTTTTCTTTAGGATGCCGTAATTGCATTGGCTCTTCCGACTCTATGGAGACGTTTGCAGTTGAAACCGCTCTCTGCATCCCTCCTTTTCCTCTGTTACACTGACGTCAGCTTCAGACTCCACCTTATATCCGCTCTATTTATGTTTTATTCATTATGAATACAAAATAAGTATTATCTAAAGATCAAGACTGTGAAAACATCCCACTAGATCTTTATTATTCTTTTTTAAAGGAGAAGGGAACATACATTCAACAATTAGCATTAAAGAAGTGGACGATCTATGGAGATCATGACCCTGACATTGCCATTTTAGAAATATTTTATTTTGCCATCAGCGATCTAGAATATAGAACGAACTTCTATATAGAAGATTTATGGGTTAAGGATCCTGATACAACAGCCCAATCCAATGAGCAGCTTGACTCTATTCTATATAACAGGCATTTTTGCAGCGAGGGTGTGAGCTCCAGCTTAGACACCAGCTTTATGCACGTACTATCATCAATGACCGACGATGATGTCGGCAGATGGCAAGTCTCGATCATCCTATTTTGGCCTTTTTTTATAATAATTGAATTGGATTCGAGTTCACATTTTGCAAAATTTTACAATTTTATGAAATTTGACTCTAAAAATGGTATCAAAGAAGTTTTTTCTCTGTTTATTGATTCTTCTAGACAATTTAAGTCCTTTGAGACTTATAAAGAGACTTATGCATCCTTTATGACATATGACCTCACTCCGAGTTTCGACTTGGAGAGTTATCTCAACAGCTATGGGGTAGTTTATGAAAGCTTAACTTCAGGCTTTCTTAAGTAAAATGCCACCCTCTAGTCTTTGGCCCCGAGTGGTGGCTACCTGAAAAGGAAGAAATAGCGTTCACTGTTGTTTATCGTACAAAGAAATTTAAAGCTAATAATAATCGGGCTTAGTCGACCCTAACTCAAAAAAGCGAAAAAATAACCAAACTGGCTCAACCCCAATTGATCCCAATCCACTACGTTTCGATATCGAGATGGAAATTACTGACCACAATCACCCCCAAAATTTTATTCAAGATTCTCTTAATTACGAAAATGATTCCACCATTTGCTGGGTGAACATACTAATATTGACAATATTTTACCTAATAAACTAAGTCCCATGTCTTCATCCAAAGAGAGAGCCAGTAATCCTCCAAAACCTATAACGGTTTACAACATAAAAAGCTTTCCAGAGTTTAATAAAATCTTATGCGAAAGCGACAAAACCTTCTATGTAACGTTATCGGCAACTGGCCAAAGGTGCTAGCTGACACAATGGAGATAAAACTTAAAATCATCGATTTCCTAAAAAGAAAAAAATAATAATTCTACATAGTACCGGCTACTATTTTTTCCTTCTTTAGAGACCTTTCTAGGAATACCAAATTTGAAAATATTCTAAACACTTTAATTGCAGAACGTTTAAAAATCAAACAATATGTTCAGATGACAAGTAGAAAAGACGAGAGACTTATCCCATTTTTTCTGTTCCATTTCCCTCTGAATGACGATTAAGATTTAAGCTAAAAGCTCTGTATCGTATCAGACAGGAAATTTAAAATTACCGAACCCCTCAAACGGCGGTACAGTGCTTTAAATGCCAAAATTTCTACCACCACTCTAATATGTGTTTTCGCAAGCCCAGGTGCATTAATTTTAGCCAAAAGTATGATTCTATAACATTTCCTAACAAAAACTTTCCGAACTTTGTTTCTAGTGTTTTACTACAGCTTCGACCAATCAGAAATCAACACATCATGACATCAGTCAGCTATGGCCGTTGCCTGCAGCGGTGCTCATTCTATTATGTTACGGGGATGCGTGGCACTCAGGCTCGTCGTATATGTCAGTGTATGGCAGTTCAGTCTGTATTCAGCCGTTATTGTGGCGAGAGCTCTTGACTATGAGATTGGCCTTTTTCATAAACGGTTTCCTCCAGAAAGAGTTCTTACTGGGCCTTATCAATAGCATAGCTGCTCACACAGCATTCTGAATCACGCAACAATTCTATACTTCTTACTCTTTATATCTTGTAACACCTCCTCTAAGCCGACCCGATAATGTTGGTAAATGGTAGCGAATCGAATCAATGGCAAAGAGAATTTTTTGTAGAATTAGAAAATAGAACTTTTATTATGAATAATATCGATTCTAATATTAATATATACAAGGGGTAGTCACATCATTTAATTATTTTTCGTGGGTCATCAACTTTCAATTAAAGATCCCTTGACTCGGAGTTTAACTCAGACAACAAAGTCTTCTGCACAGCACAGTCTGCCGTATTTACAGTATTAAGCTCGCTCGGGCCGAGATGTACCCGTTCCGTTCCTCGGAATATCTTCGTTGCTACGATGAATCAGAGTTAAGAACTCCTTCACTTGCACTTGTCGTGCCTTCTCTTAATCGGGGCTTTCTTGGTTAAGTGAGGTATCCTCACAACAGAGAATCGACCTCTCTAGCGTCTCTACGCTAAGACCGAAACATATGTTTCTTACCCTCTCACCTAGAGAGCAACTTCTCTTGTTGAGATCTTTTCTAAAACTCATCTCTCTAACTTTTAATCTCTCACAGGGGATTTTTCACTAGGGGCGGGGATTTTGTCGAGGCGGAGCATCTTGAAACTCTTCAGCCTCTCAGCAGCTTTGGGATACGTCATTCCCTTTCATAACAAGTCCATTATTGGATATTCTATGACAAAGGGCATAGAATCGTGTGCAGACATAAATTCGTGTGCAGAGATCGTCTCCCCCTGCAGATGCTATCTCTGCCCCAGCTCCGGCATAGATCAAAGCATATGGCCCCTACTTGGGTGACCCTTTTCCGATGCATCAATGTCCGAACGTTTCGCTCGTAGCACAAAAGATATTCGGTGTTTTGCCTTTCTCCAAAGCTACGCTAGCGTGGGAAGGTATGCAAGAAAAGTTTCCTTCTAAGTGTTCTCACAGGAAGGACTAGAATGACACACACTGCACCTGGGTGAAAAGACTTAATTCTTTACAATCTCCTAGCTACGTGTGCTTTTATTATTTTTCTAGTTTTATTGTTTATTTATATAAAATACAAAAAATACTATAAAAGCTTCAAGAAAGATAAAAATGTATCACTTTATTGTAACGCTATAGATAAACCTTCTGACAAGTGTTTCTGCTTCCTATTTCTGTGAGCTCATTTTACCAGTATTTCTTGATTTCTATTCTTCATTTTGCCTCCTCCCCATTGCTACCAACTAACACATTAACCATTTGCCCACAATATCCCCACCATATGCCCACCATACCGTGTAGCAGACAGCTACAGTCTCCGCGGGTAAAGGATCTTCAAATTAGACAAGACACAGTATAATGGGATTTTTTCTGATTCAAATTGTGTTTACTACACATAGACGATATCAATGCAATGCTCTAGTAGATATCTGTAGGTAGCAGATATGCATTAACATATAATTTCAATGAAATGAAAAATAATTTGCAATGTATAATAATGCAAAAATTTTTAAACAACACGCAACACATTGATTTTGTTTCTAATTTAAGTTGTGTTTACTACACATAGACTTTAGGCTCCGGTAGATATCGGTTTGTTGGTATATATGCATTATCCTTTAATTTTAGTGAAATGGAAAATGATTTGCAATGTTTAATAATGCAAAAACATGCAAAATTTGTAAACAAGACACAATATATTGTAATTTTTTCAGATTTAAATTATGTTTACTACACGTAGAGGATATAAGTACAATGTTACGGTAGATACTTGTATGTTAGTTGATATGCATTAACATTTAATTTCAATGAAATGGAAATTATTTGCAATGTTTAATAATGAAAAAACTTGCAACTTGCTTTCGAATAAAAATTCTTTTAAATTTCTTCCTTTGTTTTTATTGTGTTTTATACAATTAACATTGATACATAATTCACTGTCCAAAACTAATTTTATTAATTACTAATTACTAATTTATCGATCATAAATAAAAAATAAGCAATAAGTATCGTGAAATTGAATAAATAAATACTGTAAACAGATACTGAGTCAAAATTATACCGTCTATTATTGTTACATAGATGTTAATCATTTCAAAAAAATATATAAAATAAATAACAGAATCTTTAAAAAATCACAATAAATTTACAATGAAATATAAATATAACAATTTATTAAATGCTAAATGTATTTAAAATTTGAGAATATATTTAAATATACGATTACAAATCACGAGAATACCGTTAGAAATTTAAGGGTACTATCTTTAGTTTAAAGTGGATTCATTGTTAGTTGACAATTACTTGAATATTTTTATCAAAATCATCTTATATAATCACCCTTTTAAATAACATTTAACAGACAATTCAAATACAACAGGGATTAACGGATTTGAAACTAATCTCAAAATAACAAGCTTTCTGCATTATAAATTCCATTTTCTAGGCAAACCATCTTATAACATGAAATGACGTTAATGAAATCTTTTAAACTTAATGCGATTAACTACTCGTGCATTTCTTTAAGTTCAGAAAGTTATTCAATAGTGTTTCTGTGTATATTCTCACAGATGTAAGGCTCTACTATCCTTTCTTAAAATTCTAGATAAAAAAAAAATTAGTGATCCAATTACTAAACGATGTTTATAATTTTTTTCATGATTTTTTGCTTATAATAGGGAAAGGGATGCGTTGTTTTACAAACATTTAGCATGGATAACATGGTTGTGCAATTGTCAAGAAATGAACATCTAAATTGCGTAATTAAATCCTTACATGAAAAACGGAACTGTAATCCGCACTATGAGGTTTATAAAAGCAAAATTGTGCATTCTTTGTGTCCAAGCATTGAAATTGCGCTGCAAACAGAATGTGTGCGCGAAAATAAGAGGTGCGTGCTGAATCCTTTTTTCAAATATCCCCGAATTTTTTATTAACTGTTGTTCTGTTTAATCAATTAGTGATAAGTGCAGAGTGGGAAATGTATGAATGTCAATTTTAAATAAAATATTAAAAAACTAAAGATAAAAAAAATCGTTACAACATAATTGTATCTTGTTACGTCTTATTTTTCATTGCAATTTTTTAAATGAAATAGCGATATTTTAAATTATTTTAATCGTTCTTATAATTTTTAATATTAATAATTTTTATAACATTTAATATAATATAATATTCATACAATATTTTATCATCCTTATCTTTTACAAGGGGCAAAATATACTATTTGATAAATTTAGTTAAATACCAATGAAAAAAACCATGTAATGTTCATCGTGTAATATTACAATTACTACAATTCCTTGTAACACTACAATTCGTTGTAATACTACAATTAAAAATTAAAAAGAAATGCTAGTTTATTTATTCGTCGATTTCTATGTAAAATTTTTAATCATATTTTATTGTTTTCATTCTTGTAAGCATCGTCGCATCAAACAAATCAGGGTACTTATAAGGGCCTTGTGGGATAGAGAAAATGACCTTTGCGAAAGAAGAAAAGCTGGCAGCACATTTCTTGGCAGTCTTTTCACTGTTTCATATACGTAAGACATTTTTTCTATATTTGTATATTTTATTTACTGTGAAGAAGACATTTTTTTATTTTTATACACGGACAAAGTAGAATGTGTATAAAATAGCAAATAATATACACTGTTAAAATTTTTCGTTTATTGGCAGGTTGTCTTCCGTGAATTTTGATCAGAAAGTTTCCGTTTTGTTAGAAAAAGGGAATCTCTCCCGTATATCTGTTGCTACCCAGCTAGAAAAAGTTTGCAAAAAAAGTGCACAAAATCCAGGCGTATTTGGCACCTCTACTTTTGCATTAAAACTGCAAACTGAATTGTGAACAAAAAGTGCATAAACTGTATCCCTAAATTGTACACTTTTTGACTTTTAAGATTACAGAGTTTCAAATACGGAATTATTAAAGTAAAAAATCTATCATCGAATGGGATTGCAGTATTTTTGATCGCCACACATGCGCTTAAACTCCTTCGCGTCTGTATCGCGCCATTTATGGACTACACAGACGAAACATTCCTCAAAAAACGGAAACATTCCGGCAACTCTGCTGCCAGTCCTTTTTCCGTAAAATTACGGATTTTTTTTTTTACAGTATACTGTTAAAAATAATCTGAAATTCACAGGTATTTTTTTCCTGAATTTCACAGAAAAAGTCTCTTTTCATGCCAAAAGGGCATTTTTAGTTAAACGCAGAAAATTTCCTCATATTTCCTGAAAAGAACGAAACGAACGAAGAAAGAAGCCAACGGAGATATTCCGTTACCTGCTGCATGTTTATTTTCAATGTTTCAAAAACTGACATGTTGCTGCACAGAAAAATTAAAAATTCAATAAATTAAAATTTCAAGTTTATTTAAAACAACAACAAGAAAATAGTGCTTTCGAATTTAAAAAAGCAAAATTTAATTCTTTCTATTCTTTTAATAGTATTTGCAATTCATTTTTTAAAGTTATAAAAAAGTATTCGCACTTAAAATATATTCTAAGCAAACAGATTAATATATATATATATATATATATATAAAATAGCTAAATTAAGTGAAAAAAATCGATTCTATTTAATAAAGCAACAAACAAAAATAATGTTTTCGAATTAAACTCATTCCTTTAAAATTATTCGCAATTTATTTTTTAAAGTTATAAAAATTACTCACACTGAAAATATATTCTAAACGAACACATTTAAAAAATACATAATAGTTGATTAAAAATCGATTTTCGCAAAAAAGCAAAAAAAAATATCGAATTTAATTCAAAATATAATATTTATATTTTACATCTAACAATCAAATTAAGAATATATATATAATTCACGTTTTCATCCTCTATTAATACTATAGTTTTCAACCATCATCTCATTACGAAATATCCCCACAATTAACTTCGAAATTACCAGTTTTCTAAACCCCAAATTGTTTAAGTCGCAAGCTGCGATTTGAAGAAATCCCGTATCATCATTTCCTACTCTTACTCTAGCAAGGACCCGCTGGTCTTACGGTTAAGCACTCGGCTCAAACCACTAACGTCCCCAGTTCGATCCTCAGGAAGGGAAGAAAATGCTCTTGCATTATATCAAATATTAAATACTCCCGTAATAATCAACAGATGGTAGCACAAATAGAGATGTCATTTTTTAAAACCGAGTCAAGCCTGCGAATTACGCCATTAGACATTCCTGTGTTCACTACAGTGCCGTCACACCCGAGAACAATAAGGTTGCTAAAATCATCCAATAAAGCACTTGTTACGTATTCGTAAATGCTATTAGATTTATCAAGACTAGATCCGCTTTCAAGTGTAACATGTCCCATATACGTAGAACCAGGCTCCGATACAATACAGCAATGCGCTTCTACAATTGTTCGTAAGAACTGCTTTTCCTCGAGTGTTTCTGATGTTAAGGTTTTGTCATGTCGTCCATCAAAATAAAGGCCAGATAGAGTGGAACGATTTTCATTTAATTTTGAGACCAATTTTATGTAAATTCTCAATTTTCCCCTCCATATTTCATTCTTGCCTGTGACGAGGCTGGTATCTGATTCCGATATTAAACCCAAATCTTGCATAACACGCAATGCAATAGCAGCCGTGGCTCTGTTGGAAACACCATACCTTTCACTGACAAGAACTGGGTTGTCCAGTTTTAAACGTATTTGAACACTCCTTGTGGGTCCCCACATTGTCTTCACTATTTTGGCCGACCGCCAAACCCAGTCTGTCTTGATTGTGTATTGTGCAAGCAGTAAACAGTTATGCAGAAAACTACCAAAATGCGTCAAAATTCCCAATATTCGATGCCGATGAGGCGACAGAAGATATTAATCTATAATTCTACAATTTTCTATGGTTGTTGTCATTACAAAATAGTAACTTATAAGCACTACCTCAAACCGATGAGCGAAATCTGTGATTATTTATTAATTTTTGATTTTTAATAATTTTTAGTCCAATTTTTATAACTTTAGGCCCACTGAGGTGACAGAAGATATCAACATACAGTTTTAAGATTTCGCACGTTTTTTAATAAAGGGAGTTCACAACTTTTCCGCACTACTGCAAAAAGATCTAAGAAATTTGGATTTTTTCGATACGCAGAGTATATATATATATATATATATATATATATATATATATACTCTGCCAATGCTCTACCAGAGTATTGGCAGAGCAGAGCATCTACTGGTAGAGCATTGACAGTTTCAGGCAAGGGATCCCGGGTTCGAATCTTGGGCCGGACTTTTTCGCCTAGTTTGGAAGATTACAATTCATATGATTTCTTTACCAATTTGTATGATTGTGTCAAGATTAATCTAGTGTAATAACATTTACAGCATTTTCTGGAGGTCCCATTACCTGTGATTTATTCTCTTGTGCTGATTCAGATATGAGACCCGAAGCTATGATCATTAAGTTTAACGCGGTGAATTAATTCAGCCATGTTCGTCCGATATTGCTCAGTTGGTGCATTGATAGCTGCAGCCAAGGAATCCCGGGATGTAAGAAGATTACAACTCATATGTAATCTTCCAAACTTGAAAAAGTAGGAAAATTCTACAGCTTTTCCTACTATAGATGCATCAAGAAACAAGAGATTTTTTAATATAATTTACAATCATAAATCAGCGATTTCTGAAATGTTGTTTTATAATTATCTGTTTTGGAATAAGTAGACGCTTCTTTTGATTTTGATTTTCAAATTTATTTAAGTATGATAATATTTTATTGTAGATGCTTTAGGATTTCTTTTAAAAACTGTGATAAATAAAAAATTTTACTGACGGATTCTTAAAATTTTTAAGTTGATTTAGAAAAATATTTTAAGTTTAATTTTCACAGATACTTTATAAATGGAAAAAAGATTAATTATGTTTCATAAAGAAACTGTCTTTATCACGAAGTTTTTTGCTGATGTTAGGAATTTATAGTATCTCTAACCCTTGACTAGCCAAACACTTTTACATTTAAAAACTGTTGAACTTGCACGATCGTACAATCTAGGTCTTAAGATTGCAGTGGGATAAGTCTAATCTTGGTTTGGTATACTTAGGCTTTAAAGTATTGCCGCAACTTTACAATTAGACATAATCAAGTGGGATTTTTTTTGGTTAATATTCCTGTTTAATGAATGGTGAGGTGCTCCAACGCATATTTGATTTAAAAAAAAAATGTTTTTATCCTATGATTGTTTTCCAAATTAATTCAGGTGGTTGCACTTAGTTTAACATACAGGGTAAGTAACAAGGTAATGTTGCCTTTAAAATAAATGATTTCGAACGGGCGACAAGCGTTTGATGGTACTATTGCTTATCTAAACGTAGACTATTTTTTAAATTGTATTTAAAGCAATTCAATGTAGATTTATTTGACTACCCTCACTTAAATACTGTGGAAAAGAAGCTGTAGAAATATACCCCCTGGTTTGTTGGTTAAAATATTTTTTTTCCATTTACTAATAAGTCAGATGTTACAATATCCCTGTGATTACGCGTAACCAACTTCACCTCTACGCATATAACTTAAATTACAATAATTATAATTTAAATTTGAAATATATTTTTGTTTTTAAAAAGGTTAAAAATAAAAAACTGAACAGTAAAAAAACCTTCTACCATTTACTAGTTAGTCAGATGTTACAATATCACTTTGATTACGGGTAACCAACTTCACCTGATACGCATATAACTTAAATTACAATAATTTTAATTTAAATTACAAATATATTTTCGTTTTTAAGAAGATTAAAAAAAAACTGAACTGTAAAAAAACTTTTTACCATTTACTAGTAAGTCAGATGTTACAATATCACTTTGATTACGGGTAATCAACTTCACCTCATACGCATATAACTTAAATTACAATAATTTTAATTTAAATTACAAATATATTTTCGTTTTTAAAAAGGTTAAAAAAAACTGAACTGTAAAAAAAAAAAAACTTTTTACCATTTACAAGTAAGGCAGATGTTACAATATCTCTGTGATTACGCGTAACCAACTTCACCTCATACGCATATAGCTTAAATTACAATAATTATAATTTAAATATGAAATATATTTTTGTTTTTATAAAGGTTAAAAAAACTGAACTGTAAAAAAAAAAAAAAAAAAAAAAAAACTTTTTACCATTTACTAGTAAGTCAGATGTTACAATATCCCTGTGATTACGCGTAACCCCAACTTCACCTCATACGCATATAGCTTAAATTACAATAATTATAATTTAAATTACAAATATTTTTTGTTTTTATAAAGGTAAACAAAAAAACAAAAAAAAAAACTTTTGCACCAGTAATTTATTTATGTCTATATTCTTCATCTTTAGGAATGTGTGAGATTGAAACATTAAATCCGAATTACCCCATTTTTTGGAAATGAATACTATATTTTTTTAATGGCATGGTAGACCGCAAAGTACTCCACATAAACAATTGCTTGTTATTAATCATTTGTGTATCTGCTTAATGTATGTCTGCATATCAAGTATTGGAATCATTTGAAACTTCGTTTTCTAAGCACTAATTTGTATGGCAAAAAGTGTATCACTAATTGATTTTTATCATTGAAAGTATTTTCTCTTCTATGCAAGCATGATAGATTATTTAAACATATTACCGAAATAAATCTTATAAAATATATTATATTTCAACAATTTTAATTACTTTTAACGTTTTCATAATAATTCATTAGACATTCCACTTTATAGATTAACGCGTCTTATAAGACTGGCATGTTATAAGAAACTTGCATTATCTCTATTTGTAAAGAAAATATTACGAAAATAAATTGAAATCGTATGTACATTAGCGAAACACAACAATATATATGTGCTTCAAATAAGCGTTAATCACTCTTAATTAGCGACAAGTAATTACTCTTAAGTTCTAATTAACGTAAAGTTATACTTTAAGTTTTAATTACCTACTGTGTTTACTTCATTAAGCAACAAGAACTTCTTAAAACTTGTGTTCATCTTTTGTGTGCCTTAAATATATTAATTTTTCTCCCAGATGTAAGTGTATATTAACCTAGTGGGATAAGTATTTCCCTTTACATTTACAAGTTTTAATAAAATATTCAATATATTTAATTCTGGGTAGTTTAATCAAAGTTTCATAATAATTCTTGATAAATAAACTTATTTCCCGAGCAGATGCAGTATCAAAAATGTAAATTCCGAAATCCAAATGTTGTGAATTAATTTATTTAAATATTAACGGTTACATACAAAAATCATACACTGTGACATCTATCGTATGCATAAGGGACTGATGAAGAAAATCGTACAACAGAAAAATTCGTATAAATGAGAGTTTATATCTATTGTCACTATTATATCAATTTAATTTTATACATGAAATTATACCTATTATATGCATACCTATTATATCCATTAAAATGCTATTTATATGCATTTCATGTATTAAAACAATAACTTTTCATAAACAACATTAAATTGTTTCAAAATTTGTAAATATAGTCATTAAATAATAATTTAAAAATAGATTGTAAGAAGTATTGAATTAATTAACCTGTTCCTTATTTTCAAAATTTCCATTTATTTTTTTTTCAGAAAAAGGGATTGATATTGTTTTGTATAGTTTTCGAATACCTACACATATTTTTCTATATCTGATAATGTTTTAAACGTCTTTTACAAATCAATCTGTTGTAGTTTTTTTTTAAATCTTCTAAAGCATTCCTTGCACAATATACTAGATTGAATATGCAATTAGTTGATATTCTAAGGTATAGTACTTCCCCCGCGAGAAGTATTTTTAGTGTTTAAGAAGTAATTACTTTACAGACAGGTACCGTTTTCGCAGATTTTACTGAATAAATGCCATAGAAATTCTATATTTATAATACAGAAAATGTATTTATTTGCTTTTAATTTATTCTTTATAATTGAAATTATATGTTTTAAAAAAACTAACAAATGTTTAATTAATTTTTAAATTATAAATTCTTTTTTTTATATAATGCGATTTATCTAAATCTATTGGTAAAATGATATTTCTCTAAATTAAATGATCAAACCATAAGTTTAGAAACTTATTGCAATGGTAACGCATCGATTGTCTTATATCACGATTGTCAAGATTAGATTTAGAGCCTCGTTACCTTAATATGTACAATCTTTCAATGGATAACATTACTCAAGATGACAAACTGCTTTTCATTTCGTAATTTATGCGATCTAGCCACGTAACTAGGAAATAAAGAGCGCAAACTGTAAAATTTTGAATAAAAAATATAATTTCGACATTATTAATTATCTATTATTTTAGATTATTTTGGACATTACTTGGAACTGTTAATTGTTGTTTGTATAAAAATTATTTGCAAATTCCAAAAGGAATAATCATTATGTGCCAAATAAGTATTCTTACTTTCCGGACTGCACAAAACATAATGTCAACGTTTGAACATTTCAGGTGAATCATTCTTTTTTTTTTAATTTCATAATGTCGGTGTGTATTAGAAAACAAATGTATGGTAAGTAATTTTAAAAGAAAAATGAGAATTTTGAAAAGATAAAAATAATTAATTTACATCATTAAAGACAGTTTAAAAATAGTCTTACAAGGAGAGGGCCGGGCTTGGTAATCACAGATTTCGATTATTTTTATATTTGTTGTAGGATAGAAGCCCTTAGTCTCAGGTTCAACGGATTTTATACAACGATTCTTAGTTCTCGAGAGGGAAATACGGGGTCTAAAATTTATAGCAGAACTTAAATACTTACTTTGTAATGAAATTACTTCGTTGGTCGTAGCTCAGTTGTTACGGCGTATGCTCGTTCATTCGAGGGTTCGGATTCGAGGCCGGAACGCGATGCATTTGTTTCTTTAATTTTTTGCTTTATAAATATACTTGTAATTATAATTTATTAATCGTTATTAATTTTTTTTTAATATCCTTCATGATTTATAATGTTAACATATTTAAATTTTAATTTAGCATTTTTAATTTTTAAAACCTTATTAAACATTTTTAATAATTTAAAGAGATTTAAAATATAACTTGGATATATTATTGACCAGCAGAAATTCCGAAATAGTTACAAGATCATATAAATCACAAACTGAAATATATGCAAGTGTAAAACATGAATCACTATAGGCATCAACATCACTCGAACAACTATAAGGATGATATTTATCATAAAAACAACAGCAAAAGAAACATAAATTTGAAGCGCACCAAGAAACATCTTTTAAAATTTCGCATAGAATTCCCTTGTTAATGCAATTTATAAATGATGTTTCTTTTAAATCACGAATTGGCACAATTGTCCAATATCATTGCATCGATAAAGAATACATGAAATACATATTAAAAGTGATTAAAAGTAATTACCCGTTTATTGAATTTTTATACAACATTTCAGTTGCAATAAATAAATAAATAAATAAATAAAGAGGTTAACGTTAAAATTAATGCACAACATTATAATTTTTAATTGAGATTATTAAATTATCATTGCAAGTATATTTATAAAACAAAAAAAAAGAATGAAATGCAGCGCTTTCCGGTCTCAAACCCGAGTGCGTGGATCAACGAGCAGACGCTATAACAAATGATCTACGACCAACGAAATAACCTCGTTGCAAAGTAAGTATTTAAGTTGTGTTATAATATTAGACCCCCTATTTCTCGAGAACTAAGGAGCGTTGTATAAAATCCGTTGATTGGTTGGTTGATTTTATGACGGCCGATAATCTACACGAGGGCTATAGGATCTATGAGGGAGTGCCCTCCATGGGGGTCTTTCTAAGGGATCCTAACCTGTATTTACGGCAAGGTTCGAAGAAAACGACGGAAAACTCCGAACGGTTAGGTCGATGAGCGCGACAGGATTTTAAACACAGCACCTCCCGTCTACCAGCTTTGAGAGCAGAACCTCTCAGTCTCTGGTGGAGCAATACAATCCGTTGAACCTGAGAATAAGGAGCTTCTACCCAACAAAATATATAAAAATATTAAAAATCTGTGATTACCAAGCATGGCACTCACCTTGTTAGAGAAATTACACTTAACAAACGTATAATTGTAACGTCAATAAATATATAGCTTCAGTGATACGAAAAAATTACCAGAATACACAAGTTGTATGTGATATTTTTTCTAATATATAATAATAATGCAAATTTGCAAAACGGAAAATTAATGAATTCAATAGAGGTATTCAAAATTCATAATATTTTTTTTAGATATAATAAATATCTTGATTATTGTAAGTATCTATGATAAGTATCTCTATACATGTAAAGATATTTCACATAATCTATATCTCAAGAGCATTGCCGCGCCATCTGTTTTGCTATTTACACCAAAACGTAATCAACATCTATTTATGTCAAAGTCTATCAGAATCTAATGTTTGATGAAATTCCATGAATTAGTACTTGAGATATAGCTATCGTGAAAATCATGAAAATAGTATCACAGCAGCACCACCTCTTTGGATATCTGCACCAAAACGTAATCATCGTCTATGTATGTCAAGGTCTAACTGAATCTGAAGTTTTCTAAAAATTGCTGCATTATGTCTTGAGATAGAGCTATTGCGGAAATCATAAACAATGCAGCATACCAGCACCCCCTGTTGGGCGATTTTCACCAAAACCTAATCAGCAACAATTTATATAATGGACTAACTGAATATGAATATTTATTAAATTCCGTGCATTAGTTCTTGAGATAGAGCGTCCAACAACGTTTTGTCACATACAGACAGACAGACAGACAGAGTCACAGACTCACAGACAGATATTTTCTAAAAATAATCAAATCGTGCTCAGAACCTTCTAAAACGTGTAAATTCGTCGAAAACCGGAATAAATATTGTGAATGCTGAATTAATATTTAAAAAATACTGAATGCTGAATGCTTCAAATATGGGGATAGTTGAGTGCTAAAAAATCTATATCTGATGAAGGGACATCGATAAAATGGTGAAGTAGGAAAATAAATTTTTTGTACATTTTCCTACAGAAGTTAGTCAAATTAATCTGATGTTATTATTTTAAAATTTGCAGTTGATGAAATGCAATTTTTAGTTTGGCAAAAATTTGCCAAATTAAAAAATAAATATTTTTTTGTTTTGTGTTTGGTCTTAATAATGGGGAAAGAAAAAAATGCGTTTTATGTTCATTTCTTAAATCAGTTTTTGTAAAAAAAAAAAAAAAAAAAAAAAATACCGCGAGATTAAATAATTTAGTCGCCAGTTGCGACCTTGCGACCCTTTTTGTCAAGCCACGGCCACAAACACTGCAAAGTGAAAATGTTCTCAGCCGGAAAAGAAAAAGTGCGTACAAAATATATTTAAAGAAAGTAAATTTATCGCCGCAATTCCACTTCATGAATTTCAGAAAATGACCAAACCTTCTACAAGGGAAACTTTTTTTTTTTTTTTCGATTTTAGAAAATTTGAATTTTCTCTGTTCAATTCAGTCAAGGTCATTAAACGTCTTTATTCAGGTGTCATTGGAATTATTGTTATAATTTTGGTTACACATGATTCATGATATATATCCTGTTAAATATATTGATTACATCTGCAAACGTGCAGCATCACGACGGTTGAGTTTGTAATGTGTAGTGAGATATGTATTAATACATGCTTGTCGAAAATTGAGAAAAATGACTTCGAACGGTTTTTATCATCCTTGACAAACTAAAGGGATTATTTGTACTATAGAAAATCTCATGGAAAGTCAAAGCTCATTTCCATCTCAATGCATCCAGGATTACATACCTGATATTGTAGAATGTGTACTATAGAAAATCTCATAGAAAGTCAAAGCTCATTTCCATCTGAATGCATCCAGGATTACCTACCTGATATTGTAGAATGTGTACTATAGAAAATCTCATGGAAAGTCAAAGCTCATTTCCATCTGAATGCATCCAGGATTACATACCTGATATTGTAGAATGTGTACTATAGAAAATCTCATAGAAAGTCAAAGCTCATTTCCATCTGAATGCATCCAGGATTACCTACCTGATATTGTAGAATGCAGGCTATTAAATTTCGAGTAACAAAAATGTGCGGTATGATTTGACATCAAACTTAGTCTTAGATTTATTTATTTTTTGACGAAGAAAATCTTGGTGCACTTATATGATGCCAAATTGATAAAAGTGACACTGTCCAAAAGAAAGTTCCTGATGCGATACTTTAATGCTATTAATAGAATTTCCGAAATAATATTTTTTTTTAAATAACATTTACTTCTTTTAATTGTCAGTATTTTTGCAGATTACTGCGTTATAAATATACTATAAAAATAACTTATGGAAATATTAACGATTCAATATAAATATTAATTATTGTGGTATAAATATAACTTATGGGAATATTAATGACATTAAAATTCTCATTTTAATGTAAAACGCAATAATTTAGCGGTTCGATATTTTTGTGACAAAATTATTTATTCATATACATGCATTATCTATTTGTGATGTCAATTATCTACATTATATATTTTCATTACTAAAGAAATCACGTTATTTTTTGTTCGTAAAGCTGTTCCAAGCTATTATTTTGTTAGATAATTTTGTTACACATTTAACACACATTTTCATCTCAAAAGTTATATGAAACGGAATTTTAATTGAAAATTCTGATTATTTACATTTCATATCAAATTAATGTTAAATGGAATAAAAAAAATAAATTCGTTTTCATTCATTCGTCTTAGATATTTTTTCATTTAAGCAATTCTAGACACTTTATTAAATTTCGAAATAAAAAAATAATATCTTTATAAGTGTATGAAGTATAAGTTTATGCATGAACAAGTTTTAACACTGGAACATGCTCCTTAATTAAACCTCAAAAGAAGAGTTAGAATAGAAATCTTTTGAAACCTTAAATAAATAACACCCCATTAGTAAACTTAAAAGCGAAAATATGAAATCCATTCAGGATAATTTATACAGGTAAAAATAATTCTTGTAAGCTATTAACTTTTGAACGCTTAATTACGCTACGTATTCAGAGTGGGCAGTTTTTGCTTTTAGTCATTTGACAAAGCGTTGTTCCAGTTTCCAATTTTGTTTCACGTACATAAAGTAAAATATCTTAATTTAAGTCCGAAAGAAAACAAAAGGAGTTGCGTGCTTTAATTTCTAAATCTCTAATTGCGGAATCGTTAAACATTGTTCTTTCCAAAATTTACAAATATGTTAGAAATAATTTATCCATGTGGTAAGTCTTACTAAAAGAGATGTTTATTCTTTTGTGTATAAATAAGCAATTATGTGTAAATATATTATTAGTGATTAGCTAATAATGTTACTAGATGTTTTCTTTAATTAAAACTAGAATATTCGAATACAATAAATCGATTTGCTCACATGTTTCATTTTTAATATCAACAAGGAATATGTCTGATATCGAATGCTTATCTGAGAAAAGTTACATAGTACGTAGAATTCAATACTATAGTAGAATCTAAAAATAATTACATTGTCATATAAAAACCCAAATGAAATATTGTATGCAGCAGTTTAAATTTAATTATAATAAAGGAAAATATTGTGTAATTTTGATTGTCTTCTCTCTTGAACATTCATACAGTACATCCATTATTGGCACAATCATTCTGTTTAAATAAAATAACTGGAACTCCACACGCATTACAAAAAAAAGAAACGTACCTGATTGAAGTATTTGTAAACTATGTACATACACATTGTTTACAGAACAATAAAACAGATTTTTTAAAAATCATTAGTTCATTTCTTTTTAGTGTTTTAGGCATATAAAATTCTTTGAACAGAAATGAAGGATGATTCATTTTTAATTGGAAATAGAATTCTTAGAAAGTACAATTGAAATCCGCTGCTGCTGAAAAAGGTGGAACGTATTAGACTAAAAAACATTTTGAATAAATCAGTGCTTAGAAGGTACAATTTATCTGGAGTGAAAATATTAAATGAAAAATTTATAGTTCCCTTACAATGAACTAAGAATATATGTGTTATACACACAAGAAGTTTGCTTATCATTGAATCAAGTACAGAAGTACATAGTAGTAATAAAAATATTCCTATCAGCGAGGGCATTAAATGAAACAGCATGAAATAAGACATAGGTTTATCTGAATGCATGTTCCCGACACTGTATTGAAATAAAACAAACTCTCATGATAATAGTTAATATTTAAAAAAAAAAAATGACAGCACTCACGTCTTTGAGTTGTAGTATGATAAACGCACTGAATTTTTTTACTGGAAATTAAACGGTAAATGTAAAGAAAAAAACAGGTACTAGATTTCACTCAACGAAGCACAGTACGAAACTTTAAAAATTTTTCTATATATATATATTGTGATGACATGCTGTGTATGGGACACGATGGCATGTTGTGTATGTGATATTTTGAACAACATTGGAGCATATTTCATGGTGAGTGCAACCTACAGAGATTCACGTTAGATATCGTACTTCTTATTAAGCCCACTTTACGGATTTGACATGTAAACATTGAATTTTAATTATCTGCAGATATAGAAATCTTTCGGAATGATATATTTTTATCTTTTTTACAATGGAAAAATGTAGTGGCGGGAGTTGACAATATCACAGCAGTGTTCTCGTAGCACACATCGAAAACAATCTGTCTTTGTTTTGAGTATTAAGTCGCTGTGTTAAGAGCCTACATCAGTCACGCGAGAAAACGCGCAAGCTAATGTTAAGTCTATGGGAAGGTTCTTGCGCGATTCCTCGCTCGCATTTTAATATTTTCGGCATTTTTTATAATATGTAGGCTCTTAATAATACATATGTCGTACTACAGATATTCTGCGTGCTTCCTTTGTTCAAAATATATGCTTTCGATAATTTTGCAATGCAATTGGAATAGATGGAAATGTAATATAATGAAATAAATCTTTATTAGTTGAAATAATAAAATAATATCTAATAATTAATTTTTTATTCATCCGTGTTTCAAAAATAGTCAACGTTTACTTTGTATGGTTTTCAAATAAAATCATTTATCTTTCAAGCGTCAATACCAAGCATTGCAAAATTTTGAAATTAAATTTTTTACGCTCTAAAGAATAATATATGTTGATGTCAATATGTAGGAATATGAATTTTTTTATAAATAAAAGTTTCTATATGCATATTTTAAAAATCTTAAATACCTCAACAGGAATAAATTTTCTAACGCAGAAAAAGTATATTAAAAAATAATAAAAGTGTTTTATATCAAAATAATTAATGAACATATTAAATTTTCCACGAAGAATAATTAAAAAAATATTTTATGAAAAACAACGTATCTTAGAACAATTATTTTTTAATTAATGCCTTTTTTAATAATCCTCTTGAAAGAATCAAAGTTCAATATTAATTAAAAAACTGCATTTAGAAAAAATAAAAATAAAATGTATACCTTGATGAATTTTAAAAACTTTTATATATACATGAGCTTTGTCATATATCTTAAATTTAATTAATATTTCATACAAGCAAATTTTTAATTATAACATGCAGATTTCTTTTTTTACTTGTTTAAAGTCTTAAAATATTATTATTTTTTAAATATTTATATAAGTATGATCAAATGCAGGTGCTTTCAATATGTTTTTTTCTTACATCAGTTTTAAAATGTCGTAGAACATAAAGAAACATTTATTATTTTTTCGTTTTTTATTTCAAAAGTGTTAATGACTAATGAAAGATTTTTTAAGAGAAAAAAAATATGGAATGTAAAAACTCAAATTAAATAGTATTTTGTATATATTCAACTTAACGTAAATTTTCAACTTCTTTAACGTAATGTTTCATCTACTATTACTTGACAGTATTTCAAACCGTATATAAAAGTTATATCAAATAGTTCTTGTATTGAAATTTAATATAAATTTCAATTGAAGCTTCATCATAATTTTTATATTTGGCTGATATCAATACTATCTAATTTCTCTTACCATTAGAAATTGGAAACAGAATGTAGTTTTGAGATGCTCATCATTATTTTACTTATCAGTTTCTATCATTTTTCAAAAGTAAAACAAGTGAAACACATTTTTTTCTTTTCTTTTTCGCATTTTTGAAAGCTAATTCAATAATTACTGGAAGAACATATTGGTTCATACATCATATAATTCTTATTAAATTGAATTGATTTTGAATTAAGTGGAAATGCCATATAGATATTGCAGTTCTAATAACTTTAATTCGTAATTATATTGTTTTTCCCATACACATCATTTAGAATGAATTTGACTTTAAAACTTTATTTGAAACTGGTTCACCCTTCCGGCGTCACTCCGGCCCTTGATAATATAGTTAAATACACATAAAATCAGTCTTAACGAAAATGTTTCTAAACGAGACCACTGGCTTTGAAAGGATGCACTTGCGAATTTGTGTGATTTTATACTTTTATTTGAAAATCTATACAAACGCAAATAGAGTTGCGGTCTCCACTGCCTTCGGTGGAGTACACAGGGCATACTGCGCGCGCTCCGGCCCGATTCTATTTTATATTTTCAAACAAAACACCGGCATATCCCGTCCCATAAAAAAAAGGTGAATTAATATATACATAAAAGCGAAAGTCTTTCCAGACGAAGTTAACGTTGGGGCCCCATTGCCTTCGGCAGCGTACACCCTTGCATTTGCATGATTTTATATTTTATAATTAAAATCAATCCAAACAAAAGAAGGAACCCTTGTTATAGTGATTGTCGATTTAATTTCTGACGCTTAGACATACTAAACTTCCAACTCTGATAGAAAGTTCATGGGAAAACCTACATAATATAATAATCCCGGCTGCTACTTTTAATCTCAGAAAGATACCTCTCCGTTCAAAAGCGCATGCGTAAAACCGAAACTGTTCTAAAGAAGAATGAGATACTATCTTCAAAGCCAGTGTGAGAGAGTGAAGTGAATTTCAGGTAAAGAATTTATTTAAGGGTTAATATTCATATTTTTTTAACGATTTACACAATTATAAAGATAAAAGTACATAGATATAGCTTTGTATTTTTTTTCTTTTTCCCGTATTTCGAAAGGTAAACCTGATACAGGATTCAACAATAGGGGAAACTCACGAAAAAAGACGTTTTGAAAATAGTTTTTTAAAGGGTTAATAATATTAAATTTTTAAGCAGATTGCACCGTAAGAAAGGTTACATTAAAAAAATTAAGCTTGTATTTTTTTTATTGTATTTCGTTAGTTAAACCCATGATCTCGGCAAAATGCGCAAAAGATTGCGTTTTCCAACTACTGTCCTCTAAAAAACCCACAATGAACTGTTTCCTAAAAAAAAACCCCACAGTGAAATGTTTCCTAAAAAAAGCCACAGTCACTTACGCAAAGCCACAGTACTGTATCAAATATTTCACTAAAGTCATTTTTTTTGTTTTATTCTGTTTTTTTTTTTTTTTTTTTTCACCATTTAGAATAATAAAAATAGCTAAAAATACCTAAAAGGGGCTTATTTAGTTTTAAAATAATTTAAATTAACAATTGCAGAATTCTGGCAAAACATGAGCTTCATTTTTACAGATGTTCTTGTTATAATAGAATTTTAGAATGATCTACATACTTTTAAATTTTTTTATGTTAGACAATTAATATGTAATAAAATGATTCATTTTCAGCTGATTTACGTCTGATGTAGGATTTTTTCAGGTAACATGGGTTACGTTTTGGAAAAGTGGGTTTATTTCAGGTAAGGGTTAAGTTTTGGAAAAATGGGATTTTTTTCAAATTTTCGCTTAATTAGCTGTCATTTTATAACAAAGTGATAAAATTAAAAATAGCCAACATTAAAATCTTAGTCGGAACAAGCTGTAAAAATGTAGACATTTTTAATTTATTTAAATTATTCAGTAGATCTTTATATAGAGAAAAATTTTAAAAAATGACTTTTTTTTAGAGGACAGCGCAATATATGTTCAACATCTGCGAAAGAGGACCGCGGTGGCATCGATGCGATTTTTATAGCCATTTTGCTTATGTCCATTATGGGTTTTAATTAATATCCCTTTGAATTAACAAAATGTAAAAAAATTGAGCCTCAAGTGCATTAGGACCTGTCATGGACATACCACCTCCAAATTTTCAGATTTCTACATGCGGTGGATTTTCCTAGCAATCTCACACAAACACTGACAAACTCTTTTCTTTAATAAGTATAGATAATATATATAAGTGAAGGTTTATAATTCGATTTTTATATATGCAATTGTACAAGTACTGTCTACAAGAACATGCGTGTAATATGTATATTCCTAAATTATCAGTCTATTACAAATAAAAGTACGTAAAAAATAGATAATTGTTTAGATTATGTTTCATTTTTTTAAAATGTTTTCTTTTCTTTTCTTTGAAAGTGATAATGATAAGTATATCTTTACTATTTTTTTTAATTATGTAGTACATAATGCTATAATGGTATAACATTTTTTCATTATTTAGAAAGCATTTGAGCTTGATAAAAATGATAGTTTGAATGTATAAGGCTTTAAAAGTACATTATGTTTAGAAATATATATATTTTTTTCTTACGTTAATAAATAAAACAGTTTATACTAAGAATGTTTGTACGGAGAATTTTGAATTTTTAACGAATATTATATTATAAGTATATATATATATATATATTTAATGACGTTATTTGCTTCAAATGGTTTTTCACGTATGAATTACAGAGATTTATATCAGTGGATACTTTAATCTTTTACATAAGACTTGAAAATAATTACTTTACCAAAATTAGCTTTATCAGTAGCAGTACTCTTTTCTATCAGATTTTGTTGGACACATAACTGCATACTATTATTACTAGTACATTTTACTAGTAACGTTTCAGAGCAAAATGCCATGTTATACGAAAGTTTCATTCTCTTAATATGCAAAGAGCATGTTAGAAAAATAAATTGAAATCGATGCACATTGTTGAAAAATACCTATATATATATATATATATATATATATTCAATTCTCTGTCAATGATTTACATTTTGCTGGTAAAGCTCTTTGCCTGTAATTCGAAATAACTATTTAGTCAAGAAATGTTACACATTTAATATATCATAAAATTTATATGAAACAGAATTTTAAATAGAAATTCAGACAATTTATGTTTCATATGAGATGAATGATAAATAGAAAAAAAATTGTTTTCGTGAATTCATATTTGATATATTTAACCCTTTCAGGGGCAGTGGTATGTTTATGAAACCACTTAAGTTTAATTCAGAAACGCCACATTGGTACCAGAATTTTGCTGAAATCTTTTCTATTTAATATGTATGTGAAATATAGTCTTTTTCTTATTTCCAAATAAATTTATTTAAAATCGCGGTGGCAGTCATTGATTTCAACATTTTAGTACTGAAAGTACTTTGCCCCTGAAAGGGTTAAGCAAGTAAAGGTAAATTTAGTCTAGATTCTGATTTAAATTTTAAAAATATATAATATCTTTAAAAGTTTCATACATAAACTCGTATTAACACCGGAAAATGCTCTTTAATTTAACATCAAAAGAATGGTTAGAATAGAAATCTTTTGAAGCATTAAATAAATATCCCCCGATTAGTACACTTAAAAGAGAAATTATGAAATTCTTTAAGGCTAATTTATACAAGTAAAAATATTTCTTCTAAGCTATTAGCTTTTCAGATATTCATTTAGCTATTTATTTAGAGAGGACAATTTTTGCTTTTACGTCATCTAACAAAGCGTTACATTTTCCAATTTGTATCACATACAGAAAATAAAATGTTTTAATTAATGTGCGAAAGAAAAAAATAGATTCGGGCTTTAATTTCTAAAAAATTAATCGCGAAATCTTTAATCATTGGTCTTACACCGAAATTTACAAGGATGCTAGAAAAATTGTATGCACATGGCATGCCATACTAAACGGAATGGATATTCTCTTTATGTTTAAAGAAGTTATTAGTGGTTAACAGGTAAAACTGCTGAAAATTCTTTTTAATTAAAAGCAGAACATGCGATTACAATAAATTAACATGCAAACATCTTTAATTTTTATTATCAATAAGTTATCTGTTTAATTTCAAACGCTTATCTAAGACAGCTTACGTAGAATGTAGAATTCAATACTTTAGTAAAATATAAAAATTATGCATTAAGTCATACAAAATCATAAATGAAATATTGCATATGGCATTATAAATTAAATGAAAGGAACTTGTTTTTTTTTTTTTTTTTTTTTTTTTTTTTTGCCTTCTAGAGCTTTCATGCGGTACAATCATTATGGGCATAACAATTATACATAACGTCTGGAAGAAGTTTTCATGTTTGTTTCGATTTTTAAAAAATAGCTATGAAAAGCATTGATATAAATATTTGTATTTGAATATCATACATATTTATTGTTCTTATTCACGGGAAAAAATATAAATATATAACGCTTATTCCGACAGCTTAAATAAAAATAAAAATAAAACGTGATAATAGGACGCTTCAACGGTTTTAATAAAACAATAATTGGAACTCCACACGCTTTACAATAAAGAGTAGTCGTTTTAAGTATGTAGATACAATTAAAGATTGTTTTTTTTTTCATATTATTTTTTTGAGATATTTAGGCCTATTTAAACCAGGAAAAGAATATAAATATGAGATAAACATTACTCCATGTTTAATTGGAAATAGAAATACCAGAAAAGTGGATTTTATGTCTACTGTTCCTAAAAAATAGAATTAATTAGACGAGATAACTTCTTTAATGAATCAATGATGAGAGATTACAAATTTTCTGGAGTGATAATATTACAAGAAAATGTTATAATTCTCTCACATCGAAATATATGTATTGTAAGCAAAATATTCTTACTTTTCAATTAGTAAAGGGCAGAAATACATGGTAGTATAAAAATGTTCCTAGTAGCTAGAGCGTAAAGGTACACAGAATGAAAAGTGAAACATAGGTATTTGAATATTTTTTCTCGAAAGTGTATTGAAAAACAACAATCGAGATTTCACGGTTGTAGTTAAGATGTGAAAAAAAAATTAACATGGCAGCACTGTCTTTTTGAATGTCTTTTCCAATATGATTAACACAGTGAAAAACATTTACTGAAAATTAAACGGTACTAGTAAAGCAAAATCAAGACTTAAATTTCAATCAACGAAGAACAGTGAGAACAACAAATGACTACAGCCAGGCGAAAAGGAATAATAATAATAATAATAATAAATCATTGTCCCGATTACAAACATTTCTAGATGACACACAATTTAAATTTCTGTTTCAGAAAAGATAATTTTCAACAAAATCCGCAGGTATTTTTATTATTCTGTTTTTAGCAAATTGACAATCGATAGAATTAATTTTAAAAAAAACGTAAATTTCAAAGTCAAACTAAAAAAAAATCGCCATTTAGTTTCTGTTTCTAAAGTTAACGATAATTGATATTGTTAAAGGTCCTTGGTTTAATTTTGAGGTGGAGGGTGTCTCCAGTCGCAATTCAAATATCGCGTTAATGCTTTGATCGAAACTACTCTCTCTCACTCGGCCCCCACATAAGAACTTTTTAAGTATTGGCCTGATTCAAACGAAATTTTTTCTAACCTTCTTCCCAGGTCCCCCAGGTACTAAATAAACTTCGGTATAATTTTTTTCAACCCTTGGTTACCATCATTTTTAAATATTAATCTCCAGGATGGGGGAATTATTTTCTCGGGTTCTGTTTGACCGATTTCAACAAGAATTGGTTCACTGAACTTAAAATGAACAAATTAAGATATGGATAACTATTAAAATATAGATTTAGCGCCAACTGTCGTAGAAATTGGAACTAAAATATTTTCAGGGCGTGCACGGTACTACTGATATACGGTACCTTAGGCACCGGGGACATGTGCTGGTGTTTCGTTCGGAAAGAGGTTTGTTTAGAGCAGAGTGCATCCTCTACTGGTGGAAAGTAGAACTAAAATACTTTACATTTAATATTGGTCCGATTCAAACGAAATTTTTTCTAACATTCTTCGCAAGTTCCCCAGGTACTAAATAAACTTCGGCATCATTTTTTTAGCCCTCGGTTACTATCATTTCTGAATATTAATCTCCAGGTATGTAGCCCCACCAGTGGCTTAGAGGTTGTGCTCTCGAAGCTGGTAGACGGAAGGTGCTGGGTTCGATCCCAATCGCGCCCGTCGGCCTAATCGTTCGGAGTTTTCGTGGTTTTCTTCGAGCCGTGGATTTATCCATTCGTAAATACGGGTTAGGTTCCCTTAGAAAGACCCCCACGACGGGCACTCCCCCCAGGCGTATATCCCATGTGTAGATAATTGGCCGTCAATAATCAACCCCACCCAACTCTCCAGGTATGGTTTTTTTCGGGTTCTATGGGCCCGATTTCAACGGGAATTGGTTCATTCCACTTAAAAGAAACTAATTAAATATAGATAATTATTTAAGATATATATATGGTACCACCTGGTGTTGGAAAGGAACTGTTTTGTGCTGCGATTTTTATAGTGTTTTCGCGGTTCATACTATTTGTTGACGGTACCGGCCAGCGCCGGGCGGATCAGCTAGTGAACAATAAATAGATTGATATGTCTGTTTGCTATTTGAATTATGTAAGGTGTTTGATATTCTGACTTTTAAAATGTCGTTTAATGAGGAAGTGTGTTTTTGCCTGTTATATACAATTACGTAAAAAATAAATAGTTAATTTAAACAATTCAGCATAATTGTCCAATAAAAATAAATTTTGATAATCTGAAAAAAAAAATGGAAGAATGAAAAGAAAACGTTTAATGTTAAATCCGTCCGTGGAAAATTTTATTTTAAACGAACAGTCAAATATATAAATACGGAAATTTAATTTGATAGAAATTTAAAGTAGTAGTAATAATTCCATTAGTCATTTTTATTTGAATGACTGCCCAAAATATATTTAAAAATTTACTACATTTTCAACAAACAAAAATAGGTTTTAGATATTGAGTATTTAGATATTACTTTTGAGATATTTGCTTATTTCGTACGTATCTGTATATATTTTAATCTATTCTGAACAGTTTCTGTTAATGTATTAATGTTAGATGTTATTATTTAAATTTATCTGCAGTTTCAAAACATAAAGCATATTTATCGCTAATGAAACTACCCAGCAAACACAGAATTGTCAGAAATGTCACGAATTGGTATAAGTAATATCATTATTGTCAGATACATCGATTTTCATTTAACATTCCGATAAATGTTTCATGGCAAATTAAAGTTTTATCAAATAAGTGGTGTCTGTACTGTAAAAAAATGGCGATAATCTTCCGCGCCACAAAATCCGTGTCAATTACTAGGTATCAAATAGCTAGACTACAAAGGATAGCGTTGCGTCGCGCCACTAGTTTATCGAAAAGCAAAATCCATTTGACGCCATGGATATGATAATTTTTTAACGCCCACCGATTAATCATCCATATACTATCATTGTTGTCGTCTAGGCATTTATCTAAACCGTAGTGGCAACACACTCGACCTTCACTTCTGTCTTCAATGGCCGCGCGCGTTAGTTTGTTTGTGTACATCAAGATGGTCTGCAGAATATCCCAGTTTAAGTAAGTTTTTTCTCTAATCTTTTAGCTGTTTAGCTTTGAAATTTTGTATCTTTCCTTTTTTATAATGATTTAAGTCATCTTATTGAAGTAAATCTTTTGCGAACGTATAAAAACATGTAATTAGGGTTACGTACTTGTTTAGCTTGAATTACATATTGAAATGATAAGTGATGCATGCTTTTTTAATATCTGCTTTCAAATCACTTAATTTCTTTCTCTGACTAAGTGAATAAATATCAAAGATTATTTTTTGTTTTCATTAATAGTTATATAGTAAATTTTATTGTTAAAAGTTACTGATACTTGATACTTTAGTGATCGAGTTTTTCCAAATTTCTTGTGCGTTTCGTTTCGTTTGAGATTCAACTACTTCACTGCATCCAGAAATTTTTTGTTGTTGTATTCGTGTGCAAAATTCTTATACATGCACAAGAGTGGAAATTTGTTTTTAGTAGTTTAACAGCCAAAGACCTGTTTTTACTAGTCAGCAAAATGAAATATAGGGTAGTAAAAGTTGGTTTTTAAAAAAATAACCTGTATTTTTTTTTTAACTTCCCCTTGCATGTTTTTTAATCTATGTTACTGTTGACTCTTTTAATCAAACCAATCTTTGGCAGAAAATTATGTTTCACAGTTTCATGAGTTTTTTTTTGTTTTTGTTTTTGAGTGAAAATCTGAATTAACTGCTAAGAGCTTGAATTAATTTATTTATATATTTTTTACTTTCTTGCAAAAAATTGTATGTTTTTGTTTTGATAGTAGTCAGGGCTGGCAAGTTTCTGCCGGGGTTGTTATAACCGGTTAAAATTGGCAAGGCAGAAACTAAGAAAAATATGAAGAATTTTAGCAGCAATGATTCATAATTCACACATGTATTTGATATGTAAACAAATTAAAAATTAACACTAAAGATAACGAGTGTTAATCAAAGTAGCAAAATGCTTCAAAATGATCATATAAATATACTTTGTTTATATAATACTAATTTTCTTTTACTTGAAAAACAGAAATTTTCATAATGGTAATCTGATGTTATATAAGTTTAACTATTAATATTATTATTTGCAGTTACATTTCTATTTAAAAGTAAAACAAGAAAGAAATTTACAAAAAATTCTATGATATTTTAACAAATCACTGTTCAGAGAATTTTTAAATAAATAATATAATGCAATAACTTAAAGGTTATCAACTATATGGAATATGGTTTATATATATATGGTTAGAACATTTTCAACTAACAGTCTTAAATTTAAAAAAAGATGTCAGATTTGTTCCTTTGAATACTGTATTTAAATGGAATGTTTTTAAATCCACAGAATTACAAGATCCACATATAACTACAGCTTCAAGTTAAAAAATTAGAATAATAGAAAAAAAGGAATTGTGAAGAAAAGGTTTTTTTATGTATCGCTTATACAAAAAGTAATACCTTTACATTTTATAACTTTATGCTGGAAAGAAGCTCAACTTTGTTTTTTGGCGCAATATCTATTGTGCCATAAATGCTTATTTTATGCAACCTTCTGAACAAATCAGGAAAATTCATAAGTATTCTAATTTTTTGAACCACCTATTTTAGTATTCTAATATTTTGAATAATGAAATTTTACAAAAATTAAATATTCACTCAAAATTTAATATTTTACAGTTTTAATTTTCCTTAATAACATGCAAATGCATTAAAACATCCACCGCTGTTTTTTTTTTCAATTGTACTACAGTGAAATAAAGCTAAATGCTATTCCAAATACAAATGGAATTAATTATTCTAATTTTTTGATTTGGAGCTGTATAACATTTCTATGAGAAAGGTTTTTTACAGTTATTAAATTATGTTAAATTACAGAAAAGTATTTTGAGTAAGTATTGGATATAGTTTTCTATTTTGAATTTTAAACTGAGATTTCAAATGCTCTAATAATTGTTTATATATAAAATTACACGACCATATTATAACAAATTTTATCTGTTACATTACTCATTTTTTCTAATACAAATATGTTTATTTTAAATTAAAACTATCCACAGTATTTTATTTGTTATTTATCCTGAATAAAATATACTTAAGGAATTTAATACAGTAGAACCTCGATTAACCGAGCTTCGATTAATCGAGGTTTCTGTTAACCGAGCCGATAACAAAGTCTGATTTTTTTTTAATTTTTTTTTTTTTTTTTTGTGAATGAGCCTTGAAAAATACCACACGTTTTAGTTCACTGTCCATGCTGCAGGCTACATAATTATTCTAAAGAGAAGAGAGGATGAATCCCAGCAAAGGGTAAACCCACCGACAGACGGAGAACTATTTGAGATTATTAATCGCATTAAGAGGTGTGAAAAAGTTTTGGAAGAGGACATTTCCGAATAGCTGGACGTTGAAAAGCAACATCCAAGTTTTCAAATCCTTAATGATGAAGAAATTATACAAGCCGTTAATTCCTATTGAACATTAATGATGCTGACAATGAGGACCAGGACTTTGAGGATTCAAGGACTATAAGTCATACTGAAGGTGTTCAAGCACTAACAACTGCCCTAAAATATTTGGAGCAAAGAAGCGATGTTGCACCGATAGATCTTCTGCTGCTCAAAAATTGGCGTGATCGGACAGCCACTGATAGAAAATCTGGACTTAATTTAGAATAGTTAAAAACATTTCAATTTGCTTTTTAAAATTTACTATTTTTAGTTGATTTCCTTTTTAAATTTGTTCAGCTGTGAAACATAACTTTATATATGTTTATTTTTATTATTCGAAAAACGTTTTACTGTATTTTATGCTAAGAGCTGTTAAATTCGCGACCACGATTAGTTTTTATGCACAATTTCTATTAACCGAGATTTCCGATATCCGAGGTACTAGCGGTCTCAATTAGCTCGGATAATCGAGGTTGCACTGTACTACCTAAAAAAGTCCCAGATTTTGACATGAAATGTATTTATGCCAGTTTCTGCCGGTTATAACCATTTTCTGCCACTGGCACGGCAGAAACCACTTTCTGCCGGCAAAAACACAGCCCTGATAGTACAGTGCAACCTCGATTATCCGAGCTAATTGGGACTGCTAGTACCTCCGATATCGGAAATCTCGGTTAATAGAAATTGTGCATAAAAACTCACCCTACTCGCGAATTTAACATCTCTTGGAATAAAAAACAATAGATCGTTTTTTAAATTATAAAAATAAACCTATATAAAGTTATAGTCTTTTTAAAGGCTCATTCACGAAAAAAATAAAAAAATCCCTGACGGCTCGGCCTACAGGCACAGGTAGATTTCGAAAACGCAGACCGTGGGACACCTGTTTGTTGGGAATTGTGGAAGAAATGATATTTTTGTCTTGATGCGGCAATTGGAAGCGCCCACTTCGGAACCTAACTTGTTTGCTGGCGGAGCCGGCATGGATTTTTTTTTTTTTTTTTTTTTTTGCTATGAGGGTTAGTCCTATAAAAACTTGTCAATATAAAAGTTTTAGATAATATTAAGTAGATTTATAATAAATTTAAGCAGATTTGATATCTTGTGTTGTGAATTGACGAAGTTATGAATTTTTTCTTCTACTCCTCCCCGCACTCCCCCCTTGGGGCTATTCTTAAGGATATCAAAAATCTGCCATACATAAATTTTCGGCCCTTTTCCTAAAAGTAATAATAACTTTAACGGATTTGATACGTATCATAATTAAGAAATTGTTTTTTTTTCTGTTTTCTCAAAAAGCCTCCACCCCCCATTCCTTCCCCCTTAGTTCGATTTTGCACATTAACGAACTTGACCGAGATTTTATGCCCTTGATTTTATGTATCAGTTTGGAAGAGATTTGTGCAGAATTATTGAAGTTATCGTGTCTATAAAAAAGTGACACACACATATATATATATTTCTTACGAAATCTACCTAAAAATAAAAAAAATCAGACTTCGTTATTGGCTCGGTTAACAGAAACCTCGATTAATCGAAGCTCGGTTAATCGAGGTTCTACTGTAGTATGAAAATTTCAATTTTATATGTTAATGGTCATTTACAACATTGTATTTATTTTTCAGTTTTTTTTTACTCAAAAAATTTGTTTAAAAAAATATTTATTATTCCAAAAAATACATTTCCTTGATCAATTTGTACGTTAAAGTTTTTCTATGCTGCCTATCTAGTACCATCCCCCCTCCCCCCCTCCTTTCCAAAAATAGCCATTTATTTCAGGAACATTTTTCTTTTGAAATAATATAATTTATTTAAAAATATCTGAATAATTACTATCTCAAAAAAAAAAAAAAAAAAAAAAAAAAAAAAAAAATTCTGGAACACTAATTAGTCGTTTTTCCTCTCTCTATGCTACTTTACAAATTTCAATACAGCATTCCAAGATAAATAAATGTTCTTTCGTGACAGATATACAAATTTCTCTAATTTTTTTTTTTGCTGCAATCGATTGACAAATTTAGCGATTTTTCTCATGCAATCAATGGATGAATTTTGCTATTTTTTTTCCATGACTGACGAATTTCAGGATATTTTCCTGTTACCGATTGCTGAATTTTGCAGTTTTTCTTGTGACTGATAAGTGAATTTTCTGGGGGAAGGGGGATTTCTTGCGATCAATAGACAAATTTCTCGATTTTTTATGCATCTTAATTAAAGGTAAAAATATGCAGTCGCCACTCGTCGATTAAACTTTAAAAACTGACGATTAAAAATATGGAAAGAACTGGCCAAATGCAGGATTTCCCGATTACCATTTTTCCCTAAATTTCACGATTTTTCAGCGTCCGTTCGATGAAATTCGTAATTTTTATGTGTCCGTTCGAAGAAATTCATAGCTTTTACGCGTCCGTTCGAAGAAATTTACGATTTTCCGTGCGTAATCGCCGAAATTCTTGATTTTTATGCGGCAACCGATTCATGATTTTTACATGGCAATCGACAAAGTTCAGGAATTTTACACGGCAATCGACGAAATTCAGGAATTTTACACTCCCGAATGACGAAATTTGATTTTTACATAGCCGATCGACAAAATTCATTGTTTTTCTGCGCCTGATCGACGAAATTCGTTATTTTTATGCACACGATTGACAAAATTAATGATTTTTATGCGGCGATCGATAAAATTCATGATTTTTTACACGCTTGGTCGTTAAATTCATGATTTTTACACACTTGGTCGATAAAATTAATGATTTTTACGCGCCCGATTGACGAAATTCATAATATTTATCCATTCGATCGACAAAATTCATGGTTTTTATACGTTCGATCGACGACATTCAGGATTTTTACACTCCCGAATGACGAAATTTTATTTTTACGTAGTCGATCGACAAAATTCATTATTTTTCTGCACCCAATCGTTGAAATTAATTATTTTTTACACGCACGATCAATGAAATTCGTGATTTTTAGGCGGCGATCGATGAAATTCATGATTTTTATGCTTTCGATCGACGAAGCTCATGATTTTTACACAAGCAGTCGATAAAATTCGTGATTTTTCCATGCTCAGTCGATGAAATTCGTAATTTTTACGTGCCTGATAGACTAAATTCGTGACTTTTACGCATTTGATCACGCAAAAATCAGCCTACTGGCCAGTGGCTACTAAGCGAAATTCCTTATTTTCACCTTTAAACTTAATGGTGAAACTTAAGGGGCTTTTTCTTGCAATCGTAGATGGATTTCACAATTTCTTTTTCTACAACCAACTGCTGAATTTTGCATTTTTATACGCAACCGACAGATGAAGTTTGTCATATTTTCTCGTGACCGATAGTTGAAGTTTGCGATATTTTCCTGCAACCTTTTGGTGAAATTAATGCCAGCAATTTTTGCAAATTCAAAATAATTTGGCACATTTCCAGCTATATAAAAACGGACAAGGCACATTCACAACTATAAAAAAAAAATCTCTGACGGCTCGGCCCCTACATGCACAGGTAGATTTTAAAGATGCAGACCGTGGGGCGTCTATTTATTAGGAATTGCAGAAGAAATGACCTTTTTACCATGATGCAGCAGTTGGAACTGCCCACTTTGAAATCTACCTGTGTCAAGTAGGCAGAGCTGGCCGATTTTTTTTTTCCTGTAAAGGTTGGTCTTATAAAAAACTTGTCAATATGAAAGTTTTAGATAATATTAAGAGGATTTATAATAAATTTAAGCGGATTTGATATCTTATGAATTCCCCCCCCCCCCCGTCCTCTTGAGGCCATTTTTAATGATATCAAAAATCTGTCATACATAAATTTTCGACCCTTTTCCTAGAAGTAATAATAACTTTAAACAGATTCGATATGTTTCATAATTAAAAGTTATGGGGAATTTTCAGTTTTCACAATACCCTCCCCTCCCCCCCCCCACCAGTTGTTTATTGGGCATTATGTGGTGATATATCTTTTTTTTTTTTCGTGCTTTTCAGATTTTTAATGCAGTAAAAACATGAAATGCCTCATATATGCTTAAATCAGGGTTGGTAAGTTTTTTTAATGTGGTGGCATAAACTCGTTTTAAATATGGTTAAAATTGTCACTTCAAAAATCTAATTTTAATAAAATATCATTAAAGGAATTATTTAGTAGAGTTGGATAGACTTTAATCTATAAATTCTAAATAAAATGCACAAATACATTCTTGAAACCTATTTGTAGAGGATACGGTTGGTTAACTGCAGCATGATAATTAATTTTTTTAATAAAACTTGCCTAATTCTTTTTTGATGAATTATTTTATTGTTGTTATTTGTTAATGCATGTTTTTAATGATAATTCATGCTTTTTAAAGATAAAATTTTACATTCTAAATGATTTTAATAGATTTTGGTATTTTATATAAATGTAAGTTTCTATTTTCGTCAGGGTTCAGGGATGTATATCCAATATTTTTGATATTTTCAGTTAAAACAAATGTAAAATAATTTTTTAACTGTTATTGGCTATGTCGTTTGTAGATAAAGAATTTTTGCTCTTATAGTGTCTTTTTTAGCTCTCCTCCCTCAAACTTTACCAAGCTGAATTTTTAAATGTAGAATCAATAATTATGTCGGACAATACTTATAAAAGCTGCTGAAAGTTAAACTATGTAATTTAGATAAACTTGCAGCTACATTACAAATAATTTTTTCTGGTTTTCGTTTTGTTCAGCTAAGCAGACCATATTTATGTTGAAATATGACAATAAAAACAAATTATTTTGTTGTATAAAACATAAAATTTTCTTAAACTGATTACTAAATCTTAATAGTTTGTTTTTTGTGAGTGTAAAAAGCAAATTGTGTCTGCTGTTTTCAATTAGTTGATCATAAATTTTGTTAAGAGCCTACACTAGTCACGGGAAGAAACGCTCAAGGTAATGTTAAGTCTATGGGAAGGTTCTAGAGCGATTTCTCGCTCTCATTTTAATATTTTTAAACTATTTTTTTGTTAGGATAGCTGAGATCAATCTCCAAGATTTTACTTTTTCGATTTTTGTTGCAGTTTTTTTTATAAGCGAGTATTTTTAATTTTGGAACCGGTTCTGAAAGTAAAAGTAACTTTGTATAAAATAACGGGAACTAAAATCAAAGAAGTAAAAACTAACAACGTTGGAGATTGACCTTGGAGATTAGATATTCTTCAACGAGATACTGCTGCAATTGTTGATGCATGTCATGTTTGGTCAAGTTTTCTTTAAAAAAAGTTCACTTAAGCTGCATATTGAAAATGTGTGTAATAGGAATGGATCAAATCATGAAACCATACCATTTTTGGTTTAATTTTGCATCTTAACCGTAAGGGTGAAGGGTTGACTGATGCACAAATTGATTCAGCTTGCACATAGAATAGATGGATGTTTACCTGTATGCTGGTAACATAAATCACATTTCTTAATAAGGGTGTATAATTTTAAATTCAAAATAAAATTTAATTACAATATTGCAATTTAAACAAACTATTTACACTAGTTTGTATCTGAAATAGCAAAAACTGTTTCTTCTGATCTTTGATAAAAATACATTTGTAACTTTTTTTTTTTCAGATTCTCTTTTACTTCAGCCTATGATAGCAAAGATGCCCATAATGCAACCAGGAAAATGAGTTCCTAACTTCAAATATATTAGACACGAAGTACAATGGGATCGGAAGTTTTGTAAAATGTTCATTCCATGAATACAAGCACGTCATCGAGCTTGTTGCAGGTTTGTCTACCTACCGAGACTTGACATGTCTCCTAATTTTCACACATTTTCCTGCATTCCTGATTTTTGACATATTTCTTCTGATTTTCTTACTCTGTTCTTTTGACTATCAAAAGCTGCCTCAAATAAAAATTAAAATCTTCACTTTTGTTTTGTATGGGATTATGTAGGAAAAAAAAAATTCCTCAGTTCGTAGTTAATCTAAATATGATATGCTTGAATTTTTCTACATTTAAGAAGTAGTATATATTTTTTTCTTGAGTAAAAATGATAGTTAATCTTCTAAGACATCCAAGCACAATTTTAAAGGAAACTTCTACTAAACATGCTTGCATTTTTAAAAAATGTTTTTTTACCAAAAAGCTTTCTGAAATAAAATCTGATTTTTGGGTTTCAGAGCGTGTCAAGTCTGCCTACCTAAAACTTCTTGACATAAGTATTAATTTTTAATAAGTTTTGTAGCGAAATCGATGCTTCAAGAGGTGGGCAGGGTGTGTCATTCTGTAAATCTTGTGGCAGTAACTTTTGTTGTTTGGTGCAAAATTTGTTCTGCTGTGTGATTTGCAAATCTTAACAACAAACCTCAGCTACAGTCTATTCTCTATATGGTCAAAAGTCGTATATTTTTATCCCCATTGACACTTGCTGCTAAAATAAAGTACTAATCCACCAAAGGATTTAATTTGGTTTCTGGTAACATTTGTCTATTTACTCATTATGTCTTCATATTTTACCGCCAGGTTTTTTATTTGGAATTGCTTTATCTATAGACAAGGTTTGAAATTCAAATTTTCCTAGGAGGGTAGTCTCCCTCCCAACATTTATAAATGGAGGGGAGTTTAACTGTTTGGAAGGAAGAAAAATAATCTATCCCACTATTTTATATGCTATTTGAAGAATCACATTAATACAGACATGACAAAAAGCTTTTAAAAAATTGAAATCTAGAACTCAGAATAATTATGTACATGTTTATTTATTATACATGATTATTATATATATTATATACGTGTATATATATGTCTATTTATATTTTTAAAAAAGGAAGAAAGTCGAGCTCTATGTATATACACAACAATCTCTATATTTTTCAATGCTCATCAATGTTATGGACCTTTTAACAATTGGGTTGCTAAATGAATTTCTGATTTTATTCGATTTTGTGCACTGGAGATGAGTCTTTCACAAGGTACACTTGTGACAGGCCAGCACAAGAGCAACTTTTATAACTTTGGAAAATATTGGAAACTTATAGTTATGTTCTCTTTAAAAAAAATTTCAGAAACTTTACAAAATCTTATGTGTCTTTATTTTTAACTACTTGCATGAAAAATACATATTCAGGGTGATGACATCAATATCAATTTCTGAATAAAATTGTTTTATTATATCCTTAATGAAATATAGGTAAAACCTGAATCCCTGGTATTTTCTTAGGTTCTATATGCATTGAAATTTTAAATAGATCTCCAAAGTTTGAAAGGGAAACAGTCAATTTATTTTTTCTGTTAGATGAGAAATGCTTGTTGACTTTAAAGCTGTTCTCAAATCCAAAAGAACTACTTTCTGACGCATTTCTAAATTCATTTTTGTTTGCAAATACATGAAATTGCCAGGTGTTCTTATTCAGAAACTATGTATTCAGAAGTCATTTTCCATTTTTTTTGGTAAAGGCCGAAGATTTTTCAGAAAAAAGTCAATGTCAGCTTTTTGAACCTAATTCTGACGCACAAGACAGGGAAAAAACATATCGTCACGTAACAAGATTTGCGTACAAGTTGATAAGTAATTTATTTATCCAAAAACGCTATTCGATTCCAAATTGCTTTAATAGTCAAGCCTGCCAATTAGGTACCTTTTATGTTTAAAAATGAGTCAGAAAATTTAGCATTGTTGACCAGGGAATATAAGAACTACTTTAAATTGTCAAGTCCTAATTTCTGTGAATTGCAAGGATAAACTAGTTTGTTGTTTTTAAATGTTTCCTTAAAGTTCAGGAAAAAAAATTACATATACACCACAAGTTCTTTACAGTTCTAATATCTGTATCATTTCTGCTTAGTGCTGTCTAGGCAAATTTGGTTGGGTGCAGAGCACGGTGGACCTTACTGCCCTTTCGGTTCTTTTCCTTTTTCGGTAACAGAAAAGAAAATCGTGAAATACTGTTGGTTGTCGGAATGTCAATAGGTCAAGGAAAAAAATTGCCAAAATTACTTGATCAGTTGTGGGGGGAAAAAAACCCAAAATTCGTTGATTGATTTCATGGAGAAAATTATGTATTTCATCGATCTGTTGCAGGAAAAGTTTTTAACTACTTGCCTCCGTTGCAAGAAAAAACCCCACCATTCGTTAATCGGTCACGGGGAAAATAACACAAAATTAGTCAATTGGCCACAGGAAAAAAAAAATCTCGAAATTTGTTGATCTGTTCGGAAGGGGGGGGGGGATGTGAAATTAACCGGTTTGTCACTGGTAAATATCGCAAAATTTGTCAATTGGTCGTGAAAATTTTAGACTGGTTTTGGGAGGGAGGGAGGGAATAAATCGCGAAAATTTTCAGTCGAACGCAAGGAAAATCGTGCATCATAAGTCGAGCAAAATATCACAAAAATTGCCCCTTTATCATGGAAAAAAATCGTAAAATTTGTCAATTGGATGCGTAAAAATATCTCAGTTCGTGAGCTGGTTGTGAAGAAAAATCCCAAAAATTTTCATTCGGATGCAGCGAAAAAAAATGTTAATTTTTTTTCAATCTATCAGTCAGAAAAAATCATGAAATTCACCAATCGGTTGTGGGGGGAAAATCGTGAATTTCTTCAATCTATCTTTGGAAAAAAATCATAAATGTTGTTGGGCGGTTTCTTGAAAATATCGCAAAATTGTCAATCAGTCGCTCGAGGGGGAAAAAATTACAAATATTTTCAGATGAACACTAAAGAAAAAAATCATTTGTAAATCATGTTGGGAAAAGAAAGCATGCAAATCACTGATCAGTCGAGGAAAATATCACAAAATTTGTCAATCGCTCATGAAAAAATATTGCAAAATTTGTCGAAAGGATGTGGGGAAAAAATTGCGAATTTTGTCAATCTGTCGTGGGAAAATCCTTGCAAAATTTGTTGAACGGGCATGAGAAAATATTCGTCAGTCAGTTGCGGGACTTGATCATCGCTTCAAAAAACAAATTTCTTCGAAAAATGGTAATTCTTTTTTGGGCAATACAATTACATATTAAGAGTGTGCTATTGGAGGGTTAAGAAACAAATCTATCAGTAAATACTGTTTGATATTAATTTATATCCAAATAGAATGGTTGCTGCAAGAATAGTAAATATTTATGCACTGTATGATTATGCATAAATGTTATGTACAGGTTTGTTATAATTAAAGTTACCCTGCTTAGACCTGGTTGACAGATATCGATAAAACTTGGAATATAAGTTATATGGGGGGGGATTGCAAAATTCACAGGTCTATTACTGAAAAAGATTGCAAAATTTCTCAATTGGTCGTGGGAAGAAAGTCGTGAAATTTTTTGACCGGTTTTCAGTCGAATGCAAGGAAAATCGTGAATTTTGTCTCACTCGCAAGAAGAAAATGTGCAATCAGTTGAGCAAAATATTACAAATTTGCCAATCTATCACATTAAAAAACAAGCCGACTCAGACTCCGGCTTTTTTTTTGTTAGACGGTTTGAAGTGAAATTAAACCAATTCTCAATATACTGCCTGGCATACTTTGTAGATGAAAACTAGAAAATTTTACTAGTTTGGCAATAATTAATCTTTATTTTATTTTATTTTTCTCTTCCATCAAAAAGTTTTTCTGCCCTGGGGAACCTTATTACTCTACTTTCCCTTTTTCAAGGCCACGAAATCATTCGAGCATTTCTAGTTGAGCAAGTTTACTGGCAGGTATGCCCAAAAAGCTATTGCATCTGATGATAATTTTGCACTAATTAATGAGTTAACTGTCCTAAGGGATCATCTCATTTCAGCATTTAATTAGCAGAATTACTTTGCTTCTGAAAGTGTTATATATGCTCAGGCCTTTGCAGTGCTCCTATATTTCCTATAAATTTGAAAAAGTTCCTATTTTTTCAGCCCTTTACCCTCGCAATTATTTTTTATTTAGTTGTGAGCCGCAAAGTTCTACAATCCAGATGTGATTGCACAAATTTCGTCAATCCTACGAAGAAAAAAAAGTTCATTTGTTAAGTCTGCGGCAATATTGGAAACTTCATCATTTGATTGCGAAAAATAATTGTAAATTTCATCGATCGGTTAAAAATAAATCTGGATTTTCATCAATTTATCTCAGAAGAAAAAATATGGATTTCATCTATCGGTCATTGAAAAAAATTGCCAATTTTGTTAATCGATGGCTGATAAAAATCGTGATCTTAGTCTATGAAGTGGTAAAAAAAAAATAATTTCTCCAGTCAATCGCATTAAAAAATTGTTGATTTTGTCAATCAGTCATTGTAATATATCGGGAAATTTGTCGATCAGTTGATAAAAATCATAAAAATCCTGTAAGTTTTTCAGTCTCACCAATCAATTGCTGAAATGAATCTCAAAATTTGTCGACCATTGGTTAATAAAAAATCTCAAATTTCGGCAGTCACTCGCTGTAAAAAAAAAAAATTCAATTTCGTCAGTCAGCCATAACAAAAAATTACCAATTTCGTCAGTCAGTAGTTGTTAAAAATTGTAATTTTCAGCAGTCGCAAGTCACAAATTTCAGCAGTCGCTGTAAAAAAAAAAAAAAATCATTCATTTCGTCATTCAATCGCAGCAAAAAAAAAAAAAAAAATTGCTGATTTCATTAGTCGGTCATTGAAATGCATCAGAAAATGTGTTGATCGTTCATTATTAAAAATTGCAAATTTTGGCAGTCGTTCACTGTTTAAAAAAAAAAAAAAAAATGCATATTTCGCCTATCGTGGAAAAAAAATCTCTTGATTTCATCAGTCTGTCATTGAAATATATTACGAAATTTGGCAGTCACTTGCGACAAAACCAAAGTCTCAGATTTCTTTCTGTAGCTTTCCGAAATAAAATCTTATTTAAAGCCCTATCTTACCAAAACTAATTTATTTGTCTTGTTAATTTATATGCAAATAATGTACTAATATTGTATTCTTAAATATTTTCTAGCTTCAGTGAGACACAACAAACTGTTTGAAGATGCTGCTGTTAGTGACATTCAAAGCTGGATAGCCAAGTGGCTGCAATATGCAACAGATAGAGAGAGAGTTGGGCTGTCGAAAAAAACAACCTAATGTATCAGAAAATTCTGATTTTAATAAATAAATAACCATGTATTTGTATTGTCTTTCTCTTTTTTTTCTTTTTTCTTTCTTTCTTTTTTTTAGATCTTAATATCAAAAAAGGATTTTTTTAAAGTTTATTATACTTTAGCCAAAAATGTAAAATACTTTATACAATTTATTTCTCATAAATGTTTCTTTTAAGTATATCAACAATTTTAAATTATCTGCATAAACTAAAAAAGAAAAAAGTCAGTTTTTATAAATAGCCTTGATAATAGTTTTTCCTGTTTAATTAAAAATAAATTGTAAGATAGTTTATCAGTGAAGCTAATCTAAAAAATAAAAATGAAAGTTCGAGCAATATTATTGCAGTTTGAAGACAAATTTAAACTTTTAAAGTATTGTTAAGTATGTAAACGATGCCATTTTAGAGAAACAAATTTTATTTTTGGCATAAATATTTTCAAATCTTCAATTGTTACTAATTTGTTCTGTGCATTTTGTTTTGGAGCAGCTTTTAAGTGTTCTTAAGGTTGAATTGTGGAGCAACAGAGATGTTACTGTAGTGATGACTATAGTACATTTTATGATGAATGTGATCAAGTTAATCATGTGGAACATAAGTGAAATATAAATAATTACACAGGCAGGTGTGGGAGAATTATCAGAAGATTTTATCGACAATGATTTACTTCACTAGCCAACAAGATGCAAAATACAGTTGAACATTGTTATGACAAGATGTAAGCAACTGAAAAATAAATAGTTTATTATTTTACAAATAATTTAATATTTCTTTTATAAAATTGAATTGTACACAAGAGGGAAAAGTTTAGTATAGGACATAACTTTAAGTACAATATTTTGGTTTGTAACTTTTATTTTTTTAAACATGCCTTTTTTTTTTTTTTTTTTTAAATTTTCAAAGACTGCCTAAAATTTCACTCACCCTGTCAGAAAATCCTCCTGCCTGTTGTGATTAAAATGTATTTCTCCACTCTTATAGGGGCATATGTATAATTTATGTAAAAGCGAAGCAAAATCAAATATGTCATCCTGATCATAGTCCAAACTGTTTTAGTTTATGTAAATACGTGAAGATATTTGATACGAAAATAATACATATTAATGAAGGTTATAAAACAGGTGAATTTTTGCATACTAAATATATTTCTGGTAATTACCATCTGATTATTTGGAAAACTACAGCCAAAAGAAAAAAAAATCAAGTTTTGTATGTTTTTGACCTTGCCATTACCATTGTTATTGAAACAATTTTACTCTTTCAAAAAGTACATTAAAAGTTTCCTACTAAATTTTCTTTTTAACAAAGAGAAAGTTGCATTAACTATCTTGCCAGGAATTTGATCAGATTCCCCTCCCCCCCCCCAATGCTATCCCATTTTTATAAACTTTTATATCTATTTATAGCTTGTAAAGAATTTAATAAAAATTTGAATTTTGTTTCTTCAAGATTAATCGATGATTTAAGCTATTTACAATCACTACATTTGATTACTACTGAGTACTACTTATTACTTGTAAAAAATTTAATAAAAATTCAAATTTTATTTCTTCCAGTTTCATTGATAATTTAAGCTAGTTACAATCACTACGTTTGTAAAGGATTGAATTTGGTGGTTCTAGATAGAGAAGATGTTTCAATGGAAATTTCTAGGATGGATTTTTCTAGATATAAATTGGGAAAGTTGAGTTTGCATGGGATAAAATAGAAACACGTGGCATTTAGAAGAAAATTTAATATCATGGAAAATTAAGTGTGTAGTAGTTAACATTCACATTTTGCATAGTGTTCAAATTTGTGCAAGATAAATGTTTAACTATTTTATTGGATTTTAAACCTGTATCATCCCCCCCCCCCCTTTAAAAATATTTGCTCATATATAACTAGAAGGGATGAATGACAATAATCGAAAAACAGCAGATTAGCAACTGTACACTGTTAAAAATTTTCAGCTTTTGCTGCATAGTCACTCCCCTGCTTTTATAGACTGTCTTTATTTTGACCAATGAAAACACTCCGTAATATATAGTAACATAACCATTTTCTCTAAAAGCGGTGGAGTGTGTCTGCAGCAAAAGCTGAAGATTTTTAACAGTGTATGCTATACTAATGGTTATCTTTATAAAAGCTTTATTGCTTGAAAACTACTAAAATATAATAGACATATGAATATACATTTAACAAGTGTTTATTATATTGTTTTTCACCATGAAGCTGTGTTATGAACTGAAAATGAAGTATGTCGTTTGAGATATTTACATTGAACAACATAATTTTTTTTAAATTAAAATTGTCAGAATTTATCAATATTTGTTTAAAATGAAACCCTTTTCAAAATTTAGTTCTAGTTTATTGCACTGGATATGATGAACATGGCCGATCAAAAATATGAAACACATGAAACTAAGTGAAGAGATTTATATAAAATATTAAAAAAAAAGATTGCTTTCTCTAAGTATATCTGTATTAAGCTAAAAAAAATTGAAGTTAGGTATTACACAATAAAATAAGGTAACTGCAAGGTCTTGGGGGGGGGGTGTTCAGTCCTAACATTTCAAAATATGACAACATAAGCTTAATTCATACTATAAAATTAGTTTAGAGAAAATCGTGCAACTATTTAAGATTCTGAAACTTAAATGTGCATATGAATACTTATATAGATATAAAAGATTTTTTCAATTATATAACTCTTTCAAGGGTGATGACTTATGAAGCCACTTAATTTTAATTACAGAATGGTACCAGAATTTCGATTTTATAAAAAAAAAGTTCATGAAGCATGTGAAATTTAGCTTTTTTTTTTTCCAAATTTGTAAATTCCGGTATCATTCATTCATTTTAACATTGTAGCAATCGAAGTGCTTTGCCCCTGAAAGGGTTAAAACAGTTTCGATACTACAAAATGTGTAATTAAATAGATTAAAAGTATTCGCCGACATACATATAAAATGTCATTCGATTGGCACAAGATCTATATTGTCATATGTGCATCAAAAATGCAGTTCAAAATGATTACCATTGGATATCAATAATATCACATTTGTGCCATTATTTTAACATTTTTATGCCTGCAATCTCGGAATTCCTACGTATTTGTATCAATTACGTATCACCTATATCGCCGATTTCCGTTGTTGTGCCATATTTCTGGCGCAATGTCGATAACCCATCAAAGTATCGCCAAAGATATCGAATGAGTGGACAGAATCGATACTTTTTGGTTATGATTCGCTGTTATCGAAATAACACCTCCAGTACTTGACGAAAGATACTATTTTTGTGCCAATCTGTTAGTTCTGTGCTAGCTGGGTAGTTTCTAGATTTTGTAATTTATTTGAATATACTTTTTTGATAACTAAATTTAATATAAAATATCATACGGTTTCACCAGTCTTCAAATTGAATGCGTACTTTTCTATTTTCTATTTGAAAATCATAAATATATTTTTAGAGCAGCAAACAGTTTTCCAGAATTGTTTCGCATAAGAGTCTTTCACCTTTTATTCATAGATTTTAATCACTTTTTGAAGAAATTCTTTTAGTACCACTTCGACATAAACTCATAATAACAGTATATCAATTTAAAAATTTATTTGCATGCGTATGTTTATGAAAAAATGGTCTTATTTTACAGTGAAAATTTCAGATGATATAAAAGTAAATGAGTAGATGCAAAATGTTATTTAAATTGCGTAAGAAATCGTATGTATTTCCAGCAACAAAATTTCATGAATATACGATATCATACGATATACCTCTTTTCCTTTTTCTAGGCAACTGTTAAACAAACCTAAAGTATTTTAAACTTACATTCACAAAAAGTGATTTTAAGAAATATCACATTTTATATTTTATACATTTTAAATGCATTTTTATATAAAACGCATTTTACATTTTTTAAATCTAAAAACATCAACAGGCATAATATTTCTAATGCTGAAAAAATATTTAAATCTTTTATAATTAAAAAAACGAGGTTTTTCAAAATAATAAATTTAATGATTACATTAAACTTCCGCGAAGAAAAAAAAATGAAATATCTTATAAAAAATCACGTAACTTGGTACAACATTTTTATAATTGGGTGTTATTCCTGCCTTTTCTGTAATCCTCTGGAAGAAATTAAATATCTATGTTAATTAAAAAACTGCATTAAAAAATCTATACTTAAGTGAATTTAATTTTTTATGTACATGAGTTTTGTCAAACATCTGAAATTTAATTAATTTTTCACGAAAACAGTTTTTTCAAATATAACATAGAGATTATTATTTTTTTCTGGGTAAATTTTTAAAATATATTTTCTTTAAACTATATCAAATGACAAAAACATTCGGTATGCTTTTTCTTACATCAGTCTTTAAATGAATAACATATTTAGAAATATTTTTGCATTTCAAAATTTTTACTGAATTTTGGACGTTTTTAACTTAAATAAAATTTACATTTTTAAAATTAAATGAAAAAAGGAAATATATATATATATATATATATATATATATATATATATATATATATATATATATTGTATATCTTAAATGTAATTTAAATTTTCAGCTTATTTAACGTAACCTTTGATCTTTAGATTACTCACCAGTATATCGATACGTTTATAAAACTTATTTCAAGTTCTAACAGTGAAGTGGAGTATCAATTACCGTGAACCTTCATCATATTAATCACTTTTTGTCTCATATACAATACAAATTCTCTTGAAATTAGTAAAGCGAAGTATGTTATTTTGAGATGCTGATAATTATTTTACTTATTAATTATTTTTTCCTTTTTGAAAAGTAACACAAGTAAATCATAAAGATTTTTCCATTTCCTTATTAATTTTTTTTGGAAAATTTAATCAGTAATTATTGGATGAATACATTGCTTCTTCATGTAACATATAATTAAATAAATTAACCTATAAGAAATTGGATTAATGTTTTATAAAGTTGAAATGTTATACAAATATCGCAGTTCGAATAACTTTTTCCTTGAATTATATAGTTTTTTGAATCTACATTATTTGGAATATATGTATTTGTCTTCAATATTTATATGATATAATATATATGTAAGTGAAGGTTTGATATTTCTAATATGTGTAATTGTACAAGTTTTATCTGTAAAAATGTATTTGAAATACCACCTTCCTAATTTATTAATGTCCTTAAAAGTAAAAATTTGTTTAAAAATTAGAAAAGTCTTTATATTAATTATCAGTTGCTTGATAGGTTTTACTTTCTTTTCCAGTAATGATCAGAAATACATGTACATTATTTTTTTGAAATTTTTAATCAATACACAATGCTATATTTGTGTAATCCGTTTTCAATACATAGAAATTAGTTGAACCTGATGAAAATCAAATATTGAGTGCATAATGTTTAAATATTATAGTATGCACACACCGATATAATTTTTTCTTATTTAATAAATAAAACAATTTTGTTTAAACTAAGAATTTTTAATTTTAATGATTTTTATAGAATTTTTTTCAACAGAGATTTATGTCAGTGGCTAAATTAATGTTTTACATAAATAATGGAAATAATCATTGTATCAAAATTAGCTTTACTGGTGGTAGTGCTCCTTTTTATCAGTAATTGTATATTTTATGTCTTGTCACAAGTGTAACTTCATACTATGATTTTTTATACATTTTCTTAATTAATTGCATCTGCCCACTATTTAGGATGATCAAATATTGACCTCTAGCAAAGATGAGTCGTCACATGTATTTGTATTTCCATTAATGTTAAGTAATAAAATATAGGTTGGTCACGATTCCTTTGTGACTTCATGACTAAATGGAAATCTTGATGTTGGATATAAGGGAAAACCAAGATAATCCATATGATATAATATTACATTATATACTAAGTGAAGCTGCTTTTTACAATTAGTATAAAATTACAAATGAACGCACTCACACATTGAAAGTACTTGGAAAAGTATTGTCAGTTTTGACGCCTAAAATTATTCACTTAATAAATCACTAATTTGATTTTAAAAGCAATTTAGACCTATATGTCGCGGGAATGTTGTTCACAATTACTTTGTGACTTCATGACTTTATGGAAATCCTGATGTTGGATGCAAGGGAAATCCAAGATAATCCATATGATATAATATTACATTACATTATATACTAAGTAAAGCTGCTTTTTAAAATTAGTATAAAATTACAAATGAACGCACTCGCACATTGAAAGTACTTGGAAAAGTATTGTCAGTTTTGACGCTTAAAATTATTCACTTAATAAATCATGAATTTGATTTTAAAAGCAATTTAGACCTATATGTCGCGGGAATGTTGTTCACAATTACTTTGTGACTTCATGACTTTATGGAAATCCTGATGTTGGATGCAAGGGAAATCCAAGATAATTCAAACAATATAATATTACATCGCGGTAAATACTAAGTAAAACTGCTTTTTTAAAATTGGTAGAAAACTACACATGGACGCACTCACACATTGAAAGTATTTAGAAAAGTATTGTAAATTTTGACGCTTAAAATTATTCACTTAATATATCGCTAACTTGATTTTAGAAACTTCAACAAAAATTCCATTGAAATCAAATATACATTACGTCACATTTATTGATCTACATGTTTGTCTAAGGTAAAGTCAGGAGAGATGACGCAGTCGGAGAGATTTCGCACATAGAGGTTCGGCGGAAAGGAGTAGAGTGAGCGCGCTACGACTCCAGGTACTTGTACAACAGCAGTAGTGGAGTGTCTACATGCAAGTGCACGTTGATTGTTTTGAGCGTCCATAATAAAGCATTGCTATTTTGCTTTGTTTTCCCAAAGTAAGTACTTGAATTTTCATAGCTATTCATCAGAATTTCTATACAATGTCAGTAGTACAAAATATTTTAAACCTTAACGATTTCTCATAAGATACTAATCTAGACTAACAATGTGAACATCAACGATTCGTTATAGTAGCGACCATGTTTAAATAAAAGGCCGCGCAATCTCTCCTACTGAAATTGGAGCGTTTGCGCATCTGCTACTTAGGAGAGATGGCGCATTGTTCCCATTAGTTTTCATGCTAGGAGAGATTACGCAGCTTATAGATAAATTTGCATAAAAAATTAAAAATGAAAATGAACAAATTTTAATTTAAACGTGTTATCAAGTAACTTAATGTTATTTTGTAATCTTATCTGGACTTACTTTTTCTGATTCTTTAATTTTTTCCTCTTTAATTAAATTTTTTTAATCGTTTTTAAAATTATTTCCTTTTTCTGTTTATTTAATAATTAGGTTCAAATATTCACTCCTAATACAATAATATTTGTTCACAAAAACCTTACAACAATGTCATTTAAGTGTAATTATTATTGTTAACAATTTAATTGTAGTTATTATTAGTAACAATCTCTCCTACCCATGTGCGCAATCACACCAACCCTATAAGAACAGATTGCGCAAAATAACTTTCTTGGTTTTATTACAACTGTTCTAATAAATTGCAACATAACAACAAAATAGTAATTGAAATGCATAAAAAAGAAATGAAGTAAAAATTATTCATGGATAGTTTAGCAAAAAATTAATATTTAGATTTTTTATTGTTATTCTTTTGAATTGTGCGCAGATTCTCCTAGCTTTTCCTTATAAGTAAGATGTGTTTCAGTGCTACTTCTTCTCTACCTGATTCCATGCAATGAGCGCCTCAGTAAACGTTTCCTGGAAATCTGCATCCGAACCTTGCTGACGCTGCATCTCATACGGGAGACTTTCAAACATTTTCTACAACCGCTTCAATACTGTTGTGTAGAAATCCAATTGTACCGCTCAATAACTACTCATGTCTTCTCTATTGTAATTCGTTTTACCCGAAAGCCATGAAAACCTCTTCAGTAGCTTTTTGCAATGTCACAAGTATTAGGCCTACTCAAACAGAAAGTTTTTCAGTGTTCTCGAAGAATTCAATCACATTCCTGCAGCCGCATGAAGTCAGAAGACGTCCACGTACCAATCTAAAACATCTGTTCTTGCGAAAAATTCCAACAGCGTTATGCCTTCCCTTCTAATGGTCGTAGCACACGAAAGTCATTCGTCCAACATTTCATCCAACACACCAATATAGTCAGTTAAAGTTGAGTAACGTTTTGTAGGACGGAGTTTTCCTTCGTATTCTTGCTTACCCAAATTTTCCGTGATCACATGGGAACAGTACGATATTCAATTAGCGCTCAATCAACTGAGCCAATCTGAATAAAGCTGGAATGTAGGTTTTTAGCAATATGAAATCATCCCAAAGATAGGCGAACTTATCAAGTGCCTGTTCAACACACAATAGATAACTCTACAAAAATTTTGAAGAACTCTTTTACCAAAGACACAACAAACTGATCAAACATGTTTTGTACACTACGCGACATTCAAAATGCAACACCAAGAAGGAGTGGCCAGAAATTCATGCAAATTTCAAATGACGTGAAATGCGCAGTTCACCAGCGCGCATTGAATATAATATAAGGGTAGGAACCTGCAGAATGAGCAATATTCGTGCGGTGATTTCTGATGGGAAAATCACCGTAGAAATTTTCTTCTTGTCTCAGAGGACGCGTGTAATAGCAAAGATTGACCGTCAACGGAGGCAGTTCCAGAAGACGGACGAATTTACGAGGGGCATGGTGATTGGACGGAGAAGGGCAGGTTGGTCTATACGGGGAATTGCAGCTGATAAACACCTGCACGCTTCCACGATGCACTGTCTGTGACGAAGATGGTTGAAACGAGAGAATGTGGCAAATTTGAGGGGCTGTGGAACAGACAGAGTGACGTCAGCACGCGTGGATCGACGCATCCACCGACAAGCTGTGGCGAACCCGCAAGCCACTTCTACCTCCATTCTGTAGCATTTCCAAGACACCCTGGATGTTCCCATATCGACCAGAACCATTACTCTTCGATTTGTTGCTAGTAGTCTACACTCATGTCGTCGGTTAAAAAGACTGTCATTGACCCCACAGCATAGACGCCAACGTCTGCAATTGTGCCGGGATTGGGGCAGATGGACGACGGAATGGCATAGGGTCGTGTTCTCAGTTGAGTCACTCTTCTGTTTCTCCAGTGATAGTCGCCACATACGAGTGTGGCGTCGACGTGGAAACAGGTCCAATCCGACAGCAAGTTTGGAACTCCCCACCAATAAACAACGTGAATCATGGTTTGGGTCACAATTGCGTACGATTCCAGGTCACCTCTAGTTCGTATTCAGGCCCAACGATATATAGATGATATGCTGCGGCCTGTGGAACTCCCCTACCTACAGGGGGTGCCCAATGCCTTTTATCAGCAGGATAATGCCCGACCGCTTACTGCTCGCATCAGCCAACGTGCGCTGCAAGATATACAGATGCTTCCCTGGGCAGCGTACTCTCTTGATCTCTCACCAATCGAACACATTTGGGATGTGATTGGACTCCATTTGCAGATCCTGCCTCTGCCGCGTTGGAAAGACGAACTGTAGGAAATGGTTGGCAGGGAATGGAGAGCAACTGCTCAGGACGTCATCTGTACTCTCATTGAATTTGTGTCTATTAGTGTTGCTTTGTGTATCGCCGTTCATGCGGGTCCTACAGCCTACTGAGCCGACGCTGTTCTCGCTCTGTATTATGAATATCATTTTGAAATAATGATCATGTATTGTTCGTTGCCGTCTCTCTCTGTTTGTCGAGTTTCATCACTTTTTGGCCACTCATTCTTGGTGTTGAATTTTCAAAGTCACGTAGTGTAAAATGTTTGCTGCTTATCATCTCCCGTCTGATATTGCGCTTTATAAAATTATTAACGAAATACCGTGAGTAAATGAAAGACCCATAGCGATCATTTATTGCTTCCATAAAGCTTTGAACGTTGTTTTATAGCAAACTTATGTATCACGACTACGATCCATTCAGTTCGTTCCAACGTTTAATTAAATTGTGCCTTTACTAGGGACTGTTCGAACTAACTTCTGTTCATCTATCTGTTGATTTTGATATGCTATTTCTGCGTTATTCGTTTCTCCTAATTTTGAAATGTATCCCATAAGACTAGAATTATTATTCTAGATTATCCTAAAATACGAAAATCCAATTTGTAAAATAATTTGAAAGAATTAAATATTACACAAACATACTTACTAGTGTTTTTTTCTTGTCTTCGTTTTCACCTAAAATTGTGAGCAATATATTTAAGAAATAAATAATAAGCATTTGATTACCTGGTTAATGCATATTGGTAAATATGAATATATTACTATCATATTAAACAATTTTTGCTTTTTTAATTAAAAGGAACCCTTGCTTCGAAACATAAAATGTAGGTACAAAATGTATATAGAAATAAAAATAATTAAATATAATTAAAAGACAATGCTTTCGAATTCACAACACTGGTAATCATCGTGCTAACATGTCAGGCTTCATCAGGCTTAATACACATAAATACGCTTAAATAAATTATGATCCCTTGGAAACTTGGTTATTATTAATCAAATAACATTACAAATGCAATTACATTAAAACATGATAAAAATGGAAACTGCTACACTAAAGTGGTCGTATTTACCACTGTTATAAGCATTTGTTATTATTGGTACCAGAGATTAGCGCAGACTGTTCTTTCTCCCAGCCTGCCAGCGTGACGCTGCAAACAGACGATACAAGTGCTCTTATGTGTACTTCCATGTGTTACCAACTTATGAAATAAATGTTCATGAGGTACAAACAATAAAATTTAAATTTACATAATTGCGGCGACGCTATTTCGCACCGGCTTTATAAAAACGAGTTTGTAGGAAGGAGCAACTGAGCTAGCATTTTGTTCGATGCTATTGTAATAGCATAATGTGCCTGGTTCTATCTTTGTCATTTCAGGGCACATCTCTCAATGGTAACTTTGGATAAACAAATACACAGTTTTGCCATCATCGTTTCCTCTCGGGATTAGCAGGTGGCAGCAAAGTAAAAACCATCAACACTCAAAGCACAAAGCCTAGGACAAGTCCATCTTAAAACCATCAACACTCAAAGCACAAAGCCTAGGACAAGTCCATCTTAATGCAAATCCTGTTGCAATGCGCATATTCGATGTCGCACACCAACGCATAACAACGCGGCAGAATTACCATTTCTGCTGTCACCCAAGAAGAAGGAATCCCCACCCAGCAAGGCACCCAGCAAGATCACTCGAGGAGTCCTCCCTGTAATTATAGGTGGAGTACTGTAGCTAAGCTATCTTGTACGGACAGTATAAAAATGATTCTATCAACGAACAACTGAAAAAGTCTTGATTGAGGATATAGTCCTCCACTACCCCGGATTTTCTGATTGGATCCTTGCTGTCGCAAATGACTTCATTTCAAAGTTTCTTTTTTTTTAAATTACCTATTCTCTATTTGTCATGTATCGGCTATGTATAATGGAGGTCTATAATTTCTGAATGGTGAAAAGAGAAATAGAAATCTCTTAAAATTACAAACGTCACTGTATGGCCAAAAAAAATGTATATGGGTTTCCGAAACAACAAGAAAAAGTATACTCATCAAACATTTGCTTCCAACGTAAAAATTCGTTTAATAAGTATGAGTTACTTTAAAACTACATATATAAATAAACCTCGACGTTTCGGTTAATCTTTATAACCATCTTCAGGAGAACTTTCATAAATATGAACAGCAAACAAATTAAAAATGTGTTACATGATTGATTCCAATGTTCTGACTCATATTTATTAAACGAATTTTTACATTGGAAGCAAATGTTTGATGAGTATTTATATGTGAAACGTAAAGTCCTTAATAATTAAGAAAAAATATTTTTCAAAACATATGTAATAGTAATATAGATTATATTTTGTAAAATCCATGAAAGTTATTACAAAAAGAGAATTAGTGGTATATTACGAGCGAAAATTATGCTAGTTAGTAAGCTCAGCGAAAAGAGTTTCTTTTGGTTAATGAACAACCATTTAAAGAAAGTAGATATAGAAAATAAGTAAATCTACAGACGTCGATTGAATGAAGCAAATGATAATTATTCTAATATATACATTAATTCTGCTTGTACAGAAGTAAGGCCTTCACTATAAAACTTCTACAAGATTTAAAATTTCTGTAAGGACATCTACTGTTGTAAAATTAATTTTATATTACGCTTAAATTTACACCAATTCAATATATCAAATATAAAGTAAATTGGGTGATCAGTTGTTGAATTTATTAAAAATTTTCAGCTTGTGATTTGAAATTAATTTTACATGTCTTTTTTTATTTTTTTCTGAAATTTTCATTGTTTCATAAATTTTTTTACCTCACTTGCTACGGCGAAATCCAAGTACACCGATATTTTTTTCTTTTATATTACAAAATGAAATATGAAATATGAAGTAACCAGTCGTAAAACCGTGAATTGTATATAAATATTTTCTAAATTGGATTAGGAAACGTTTTAATTTTTATTTATTTATTTTATTTTTTTTTTTGTAAAAATTCTTAAAAGTCGAGTTTTAAAATAATTTACAATGCAACTGTTTAACTTAGTGTATAACCTAGAAATGCAATCAACAATAGAAAAATGCACTTTTAAAAGCAAAGAACCTCCTTTAATTAAACGTCTAACATGTAGCAATTAATAATTTAATTTCAAGAAACTTTGAAATTCTTTTTAATTTGTTAGCACATCGAATCTTATTTTCTAGTATGTATGCGAATAAAATTTCTTAACAAATAACTTCATTGCTCCAAAGCAAATCTAATGTAACAATTTAAGAAACATAATTAAAAGCTATTTAAAAATAAAATGCATTTGTTAATAAGAGAGGTGTTTTCTAAATAGGTACAAATGTGTATTGTATAAATAAGCGAAAAAAAATTACAATATTCGTTTAGAAAACTGTGAATTAGTGAATCAAATTGCTTTTTGTTAAAAGTTTAAACACTTTTTCTGTTGCAACAATACTTAAAAGATGCTATTTTTATATTTATTTGACGACTTTATAATTTATGAATTGGTATTAGTTTGTGCATAAAAAAATATATATTTCGGGAAGGTTTTAAAAATGGAAAATATTGCAAACTACTAATAATAAATTATTTAGCATATCTCTTTGCCACTCCTCATTAAATCAAACGTAATGATGAACGAGCATTTTATTTAAACTTAAGTAAAATAATATATTAAATATAAATTCAAAGAATTTGAATTTATTATAGGAGTACAATATACAAAATAAAATCATTGTTGTTTCATTATTTTCTGCCTTTAAAGAATAATGCTGCTTATCAAATAAATAAATAAAAAATAAAAAGATCTTATAAGCATTTTTTTTAACCTAAATAGAACTTATTGGAAATTTCATTACAAACATATGAAAAAAGAAAATGCTCACACGGGTTGAAATTTTATCAGTTATATCGTTTTGAATCAATCCGGGTTTCTCCGAAAAGAAATTGGCTTTCAGAGAAAAATTCAAATACATATATTTTGAGGAACGCAGTTTGAAAATTAAAATTAAATTTAGATTATTATTCACCAAAATATTCAAATTGGAAGTAATTACTTTCATTTCATTCATGTATATCCATTTCTTTTATTAATTAATAATTCGTTTCAGTTTAACTTTATATGATAATTTTAAATTTCGTTAATTTTTAGCACCTAACATTTAATTTCTGAAAAAAAATTTCCAATTATATTTTACAATTAACTCTATATTCAATTTTTTATTATGTATTTGAGAAATATATTTATAGCGAAGAAAATTCCTCAAAAATATTTTTTAATTGAATATATTTAGTGTGAACGTTCGTGCAGCCTCAGAACTATATCAATTGAGATTAAATATATAAAATATAAGTAATATCTATTTTTAATATAATGATCACATGGCTTATATTAATGAGAAAGAGGAGTCAATGTTTGACTAAAATATTTCACATGGTTATTAATGAAAAAATACGCTATGAGAGAGATGAATGAAAATGAAATATTTTTTTACGCATCTAATCGAAATAGAGGTTAATCCATAATATACAATTATCGGTTGATTACGAATTTCTTCAGAAGTACTGGGATTAGAACCTGCTTTTCAAGCGTGTGAGTTACATTAAGAATAATTGTATAAAATATTGGTAAATTTTAAAATTTTGAAATGTAGAATTTTTTGAAGAAATCATGTCACATCAGGTGGATATTTTATATTGTTGGTCATTAAAAATTTTATAGAATCATAACAATAAGATTGCACAAAACAAAAAAAGAATAAGAGAAAATTCATCTTTAATACTACATTTCTTATAATTCTATTTTCCTAGGCGTTTCGGTTTTTAATTTATTTTAAGAAATTAAAAAAAATTCTTATTTCTGTGTATTAAAAATACCTCTTTTAAAAATAATTAATAGATACAGAAGAATTGAAATTAAGATCATATCCATATGATATTACTATACAATTGAAAGGACAATTTAAATTTTCATTTGAGGCAAAGAAAATGAGGTTAATTAATTTCTCCATCGAGTTGATATGTTACGTATCTATAAGAAATTAATAGATAATTTAAGTGCTAAAAAAACAATATGGATATAAAAATATAGAATTTTCTTTTAAGTTTTGAAGGTATGCTACTCATAAAAAAAATTACAATATTTTGGAATATAAAAGCATTTTGGTATAAAAACATAAAGTAAGTGTTTAGTTCTAATTAGATTTCTTTCATTTTACTCCTGTATTATGCTCAGAACTACACTGCTAAAACGGAACAGCAAACAATCCTGTCAGTCTTACTTTTTTATGGGTATTATTTTTACGGGATTATGTGTACTTGATCATAATTTGAAGCGTTCTCATTGGTCAGAAAAGGGATAAATTACAATTATGTAACCGTTTTATATAAACACGTTCAATGACTTGAAGTAAGATTATTAGATTACATATATTTAATAATTTACAGTAGTAAACAGTCGTTATCAAATATCATTTAAAATATTTTATATTATTTTCGATGTTACATCTTTTCCTATAAATCGTGCAGTTAAAGATGGAAATAAATTGATAACAGATTTTATCAATTCATAAAAAAATCAGTGTATAATATTTCTTGAAGAATTATTTGTGTTTTCCGAAGCAATATTTATCCTAACTTTATTAATATTGCCTCTAAAAATCAGATTAATTCAGAAATTGTAATTCGATTTTCATAAAATTGCAAGTAACATATCTTTGGTTTTTCAAAAAATACACTCAAAAGATCTAAATTGCGGCAATACATTATATAAAATAAATCATATTCTATTGATTTTTTTAAATCTCTGATTGAGAAACTATACATTTTTAGAAGATGTAAAAATAACTTATTTTTCATCTATTTATTTTGTTTTTTTATTATTAAACACTTTTTAGCACAGTTTAATTTTTTTCTGATTTTGGTTTGTCAGTCTGCCGTCTTTCGTCTGCCAATTGTAAGTGTTCTCTCAATATACTCGGATTGACATGTAAGACACATATATGTTATTGAGGTTTACTATCGAATTTTTGTTATTCAGAATGACGAACATACCATTCACATTTTATTTACAGGGCCAAACAAATGAATTTCATTACATTATGTTATGTTGGGAACATTCGTTTGCAATGCATTTTAATGATATTTCGATGCATCAAACATACTGAAATTGCTGTGCATCATTGATGTGGACTACAGTATGTTTCCTGTACAGTGTAGGCTATGTAGCATTTATAATTCGTTTACAGAGATGCGAATAAAAATATCTTTACATTCTACAGGGGAAAATCTACAATGTGTATTTCAATGGTGTTACACTACTTTACGCATACAAAAATTTATATGCATAAGTGATATTCACTCTGACATGTTTTTTATATATTATGACGAATGTAGTATATATTATACCCTTTTGGAGAATACTCAAAACATTTGGCTATAGTATTGACAATGAGCGATAATTGCTGGTAGTATGTTATCAGCAGCAGTATTCATTTTTTGTTTTCAACACTTTTTATTGTATTATGTGGTGTATATAATTACGAGGGACGTTCAATGTGTATTTCAATGGTGTTGTACTACTTTAAGTAAACAAAAGGTTATGTGCATCAGTGATATGCACTCTTACATGTTTTTTATTTATTATTTCGTGTGTAGCACATATCATTCTCTTTCGTAGACACTCAAAAAATTTGCCTACACTATTGACAATGAACGATATTTGCTGGTATCGCTTTTTGAGCAGTGGTATGCATTTTTAATTTTTAGTATTACTTACCCATTATATGTAGTATAGGGTAAGTCTAGTAATCGTTTTAAAAATCGAAAAAAAATAACGGATTTATACGTTTCAGACACTGGAGATTACGAAAAACATGTTTTTAGAAAAAAAAATTTGCCGTCCGTCTGTCTGTGTTCGTGTCTGTGTGTCTCCAAACGCTCTATCTCCCGAACAAATTGAGATAGAGACTTGAAATTTGGTATGTACTTAGTAAGTAATAATGTAATGAAGCTTATTCAATTTCAGTAAACTCGATTATTCGGAACTATTTCTCGAAATATTCGTTCTGATAAAAGGCACATAAAATTTTTCGAAATTGTTTGTTTTAAGGAGTGAATATAAAATACAATAAAAAATCATAAATTTTGCATAAAGAATGAAGTTGATCGGATAATGAGTTGCCGAGATATTTGTAATTCCATTATCCACACTCTTCGATTTTTCGTAACCCTACTATATTTCCATCAAATTTCAATTCAAAAATATAGACTTGAAATTTGGTATGTACTTATATAATAAGAAGAAGCCTACTGAATTTCAATAACCTCGATTATCCAGAACCATTTTTTTGGACTCTCGAAATATTCGTTCTGATAAAAGGTATATAAAATTTTTCGAAATTCTTTATTTTAAATAAGGAATATAAAAAACAATAAAAAAATAATTTTTTCTTTAAGAATGGCGTCGACCGGATAATTAGTTGTCGAGATATTTGTAATCCTATTTTCCACACTCTTTGATTTTCCATGCACTGTATTTTATTCAAATTTCAATTCAATGATATATTTTAATTCGAAATGAGACGCTTAATCCGACACAGTGAACTGTTAGTTAATATGATTATCATTTTTGAGTTATAAGGATGTTTCTTTTACGCAATTCAGTAATAGAGCATTTAAAGTTTATGACAATGTCCCACAGCGAAATTCCCCAAAAAAGTTTTAACTTAGACTTTAACTAAACCTTAGTTTGTATTATAAAAGCATAATAGTTTTTTTTATAAAAAAAATCTAAATTGCGCCTATTATTAAGACTAAAAACAGCTTTCATTTAATATAAAGTGTACAATTCTATTAATAATATGAAATAGATTCAGCGTAACAAAGCCGTATGTATATTTAACACTTTCCAAAATAATTGAAAATGTTTAGTTAGTGCATAGTTGACTGCCATCTCTATATCTGTCTCTCAGTTCTCTAACGTAAAAAAATATTGGATTGCCTTGTAACTGATATATAATATTAAGGTTTGCTATGGCGTACTCGATATTGAAAATTAAGTGTGTAGCATTTATGTGTAGCAATTTACAGTGACACTCAAAGATACACGTTAAATTAAGGTCTATAGAGTAAAATTGCTTGTACATCAAACATAAGGAAATTGATATGCGTTTTAGAAATGCACGAAAACGTGCTTTCTATAGAATATAGAATGTAAATTATTTATCATTCATTTACAGGATTACACGAGACCATTCTGTTACATTATGCTATATACGGGGGAAAATTGTTTTCAGCGTATTTTAATGATGGTAAACTATTTCAAACATAATGAAATATACACACATTATTGAAGTTTATTGCACTAGAAGTTGATTAATGTTGAATATCACGTGCATAACAGTTTTTGTTCATTTACAGACACTCAAGGACGCACAAAATTATTGATTACAGTACTGCTTTAAGGAAGTACTTATTCATGTTTAACTAAATTTTTGAATACAACAAAGTGTGTATATGTTCAATAGATAATATACATGGATAATCAGAAGTATAACTACACTAAGGCTACACTAAGCATAGTTGTGTATGAGCGTGATTTCCCAATGGTATATTTTTAATTGTGTTATCATTTTCCAGCTGAACTCTATTTAGTATACTAAAATATGTTTGAAAAATATGAATATATTTCTATAAAATTCTACGCAAAGAACTGTATACACTACAGTCTATGTATGGGGATTTCTGAAAGTACGTTTTCAGTTATGTTATGCGTTTTATTCATGTATTTAAATTTAATTAAGATAAGGCGTGTTTAAAAATCTGTAGATAATATACAGTGCTTTACAAAAAAATTAGTATATATTTCTGTCTATTGACAAAAAATGCTTAAGGAGAATTTTCGACTGAGCTATACATTTTGTATGTAAGCTAAATTTCAGCAATGGATTAATTTCAATTTTTTTTTTATTATATGCATGTATTTTTTTCAATATTCTTTATTATATGCATCCTGTGATTCTAATAACAGGGATCTTGCTCGCAGCATATATAACTATCTGAATTTTACTAAATATGCAATTTAGAAATTGCCAATGAATAGCAAAAGGAAAAATTACCACTGTAGGAAATATGGTTAAGTTTTAAAGTATACAAGCAAGGTGATGGAATAAATGAATTATCTATGAAATTCATTAAACGAAATTTAATTGTTTTATTTCTATAATAAGAGAAGCTCAACAATGCCTAACTCAAAAAACTAAATAAACAATATATAGATAAATAAAATTAATCATTGGGGAGAGATTAGCATAAACAAAAGCCCAAGTAACGTCTGCGTTTATTAAAAAGGATGACACAACCGTTCAGAAACAAAAGTTTCGTAGTAAGGAGATCAGTGAATATGAAAATGTTTTATGGAAGTCAGTAAATGCAGCAGTTACACATCATGAATTTCAGAGAATGATCAAATTCTCTAAGGAGAAAACTATCTATTTCGAATTGAAGAATTCGAAATGTTCTTTGTTTAATTAAGTCAAGGACGGTAACGTGTTTGTTCATTAGAAATTTTGTCACAAATTTTGTTACGCATGAATTATTCCATGAATTATATTCTTGGTTACAGAAGTGGCCGTGCAGCTTCATAGTTTTTTGAGTGTATTAAGGTTAATGAGATATCTTAGTAGCAGTGGCGGTTCGTGACATTGGGACACTAAATACGTGGCTGCAAAATTTATCATTTCACAGCATTATTTTATAAGAGAAATGTTTGCTTTGTTTAATAACAGAACATTTTGATAATAAATACGTAAAAAATATATTTAAAAAAATAGTGATACAGAAGAATAAATTTGGCAGCTGTGCATTTAGTGCCTCCCAAAAATCCAGTCACGAGCCATCACTGGTTAGTAAATATGTACTTGACAAAAGGAAAAAGTGTCTTAGGGTGCCTCTTACCACTCTTGTCGAAATAAATGTTCATAGTTTCTTAACTTAAGAAATCTTATGGTTCTATTTCCAAATGCGTAAATCTAGAAAAACATTATATTGCGAATACGGTCTACTAAAATTCGACGACGAAAACTATGTGGTACGGTTTGACAAAACAAAGGAATCCATTAATCATAGGTTTTATTTATTTTGACGAACAAAAGCCTGGTTTGCATATATGTTATATGTGGAAGGCTGATAAGAATTCAAGTTTCCAAAATGAAGTTTCTGAAGCATTATCGTATTGCTTAAAGTATGTTCGGACGAAATAAGCAGCATGTCTAATCATCATGTTTATAATAACACTATTATTTCAAAGTGTAATGCAAAGTGTTGCAAAGTGTAATGCAAAGTATTGCAAAGTGTAATGTTAATTTTAATTGGTTCGATATTTTTTGTGGCATACTGTATTCATTCAGATACATGTATTATATTTATGATTATTTTACATACATTATATATATATATATATATATATATATATATATACAGATGGGTGACAAAATAATACGAACACTCATGAAAAATGGTGAAAAGAGCAATATCTAGAAAAATACATGAGGAATTAACCTGAAACTGCAGGTGTGTAAACAGTATAGTACAAGTTATATATTTCCGTGAAGGTTTTTTCCCGAAACCCCATAGGGGACTGTCAACAAATTGAAAAAGAACGAATATCTTTTGGATAACCCTGTAAAGACTAATGTAGAAAAAGCGTTCAAACTCGAGATTATTAATAAGTGGCTTATTGTAATATGCTGTGTTCATTTTTATGAGGATAGCATGTATACTCCTAGAGAAATTAAGGTTTTTATGGAAACAGTCTAAAATTTCGCCTAGTTTTTTGCTTATAATTTGCAGAGTTTTTAATATAAAAAAAGTTATTTTCAGAAAATATGTCAAAATACATTGTACATAATACTCTGTAATCAGAATTAAAAAAATAATAAAAATTGGATGAAAAATGAATAGGTTTACTAAAAAATGTTTCACTGCGCATGCGCGAATGCAATCAAAATATAATATGCATAACGTATTAGCTAAGTATATAGAGCAACATTTGTGAAACTCTCAAAATCATAACTTGAAAATTCTGTAAATTATCGTCGATAGAATAAGCTCGAAATCCGTTGTTCCCAAAAAGAAGCAAAAAGATAAGGGGTTGTATCAAATATCTGTTGAGTAGTGCCAAGATAGCGTACACAATATTGCACGCACTACTATATTTGGATACAACCCCTCATATTTTTGCTTCCTTTTGGGAACAACGGATTTCGTGCTTATTCTATCGACGATAATTTACAGAATCTTCAAGCTATGATTTTGAGACTTTCACAATAGTTGCTCTATATACTTAGCTAATACATTATGCATATTATATTTTGATTGCATTCGCGCATGCGCAGTGAAACATATTTTAGTAAACCTGCTCATTTTTCATCCAATTTTTATTATTTTTTATTTCTGATTACAGAGTATTATATACAATGTTGTTTGTCATATTTTCTGAAAATAACTTTTTTTATATTAAAAACTCTGCAAATTATAAGCAAAAAACTAGGCGAAATTTGGGACTGTTTCTATAAAAACCTTAATTTCTCTACGAGTATGCAGTTTCAGGTTAATTCCTCATGTATTTTTCTAGATATTGCTATTTTCACCATTTTTCATTTTTCATTTTTCATTTTTCATGAGTATATATATATATATATATATAATAATTTGGGACACAATATATATATATATTGTGTATTATTTACATTTTACTCGCAAAAAAGTTTCAAGTTCTTATTTAGTTTGCATAATGATTTTATGTATGTAACTCCTACTTTGATCCTATATGTTACACGAAAAATAATCCTTACTGTAAATTCAGACATCATTTGTATTTAATATCAGATGAATTTTCAATAAAAAATCAATTTATTGCAATCGATTCTGCTTAGATAGATTTATGCTAGTAAAGAAATAATTATTATAGATTTTGAATTAAAGTTTGTAAAAAATTATAATATAAAATTATAAATTACGTAAAAATTAATCTATTTATAAGTTTCTAAAGTATACACTTTTTTGCATTACAAGTATTAAAACCTGAAAATAGTCTTTCATTAAACATAAAAAATACTTAGAATAACATCCGTCTGAAGCAATAAATATATGTCACTACATTAGTAAACTTAAAATCGAAAATATGAAAGCCTTAGAGTATAATTATACAGTTTATTTTTTTCTTTCAAACTAATAACTTATCAAAAATAAATTGCGCTATCTAATCGCAATAGAACAAAGTTGCTTTATGGCAACTGTCAAAGATATAATCTTCCAATTTTGTTTTACATACAAAAACAAATATCTTAATTAGTCTTCATAAGAAAAAAATATTTGCGTGCTGTAATTTCTAAACCTCTAATTACGAAATCGTTCAACATTGTTCTTACACCAAAATTTACAAGGAAGTAAAAAATAATTTACCCATATTTTATGAATTACTAATAGGTAAGGTTATTCCTTTGTTTAAAGAAGCAATTATGTGCAACTACGTTATTAGTGGTTAGCAGTTAATGCTACTCTAAAGTCTTATTAATTAAAAGTAGAACACGCTATTACACTAAAGCAATATGTAGACATGTTTAATTTATTATATGAAGAAGGAAAGTATTTAATACAAAACGCTTATCCAAAAACTTTACTTTGTACTTAGAACTTAACACCATAGTAATTTCTGAAAACATTCTTTGCTATATATTACATTCATTATGATATAAAAATAAATTAAAGGGAAATATTATAGCGAAATTTATTTCCAAATACAATAAAAAAATATTGTATTAAATTCTAATATCGTTTCCTTCACATTTTCATGTATTGCAAGCACTGTAAACAAAATCATTAAACTTTAGTAAACTAATATGAGGTACTAAAAATACTTTACAAAAATGCCTCTCATGTACATCTGAACTAAGTTATGTTTTATTGTTCCGATAAATACAGGGTGATCAGAAAATGAGTATACATTTGAAAAATTAATAATTCACGGAATAATGTAGGTAGAGAGGTAAAATTTGACACACATGCTTGGAATGACATGTGGTTTTATTGTATCCACAAAAAGTTCATAAAATGGCCGACAGATGGCGCTTCGTGTGATAAGAAAAGCAATCATTAGCATAAAAAATTATGACAAAGCAAAGACGATGTTCTTCAGAACGAATACTCAACATGTCCACCGTCATCCCGCAACAATAGCTGTAGCCGAGGGACAATGTTGTGCACAGCACTGTGCAGCATATATGTACTTATGGTGAGAAATTGGCGTTAGATGTTGTCTTTTAGCATGCCTATTGATGTCGGTCGATCGCGTCAGATTCCCCATTTTGATAGTAGAGCTTCACTAACATTGCCTTTTCTGGTAACATCAACATGCTGCGATTGATTGTGCATCTGATTCTCTCTCTCATTACAACTCCTTTTATACACGATTCTCAGGCAGAATCACTGACGTTATGCTGTTCAGTACCATCTGTCGGCCTTTTTTTAAAACCTTTTTTTGTGTGGTTACAATAAAACCCAATGCCATTCCAAGCATGTGTGTCAATTTTTACCTCTCTACCTACATTATTCTGTGAATTATTAATTTTTCAAATGTATACTCATTTTCTAATCATCCTGTATATTATATTACTGTTCAAATCAACCAGTTAAACTACTTTTACGAACATTTATGGCAGTGAGAAAAACAACAAGTTGGAAATTGTACGTCAAACGTTACAAACGAGGTGCGTTCGTACGAACGTTTTAGAATTAAATTCATGATATCCCGTGCGTAGAACGGGTTAAACAGCTAGTTAAGTATATATTTTATGACACTGTTCATACAAATATCTTAACTGGTTATATAAATATTCAGATATATATGTATCAGCTAGTTATATAAATATTCAGATCTTGATGATTTTTAATTCTGTGAAATGAATTATATCGTCTGCAGATTAATTTCTGTCATAAAATAAGTATCTCGCTCGCTTGACGATTTAACATCCATCGGAAGCTCCTATAACAAAAAAGCTCCGATTTAAAAATAAAAAATTGAAATTTCTTAATAAATATTTTTATTAATATCTCCTAAAGTTTTGATTCGATTTTAATAAAATTTGAAATGTCTCGACAAAATTCTGCAAAGATAATATATCTTAAATTGCAAACCATTTGGTTGGGTAGTTTTTGCGTTGTTATATGCGGACAGACAGACAGACGGACGGACAGACAGACGGACAGACAGACAGACAGACGGACGGACAGACGGACGGACCAAACGACGACTATAGGTGCTACGTATTTATATAATTACGAACGCACCTAAAAAGAAAGATACATTGTTTAATTAGTCAAAATAAAATTCCTAGAAAAATGCAGTTTGCACCTATTGCAGCTGAAGAGCAAAAGAAAGCAATACATTGAATGATTTCTTCAACCAAATTAATGCTTAGTGGAGATGAGTTCGGGCTCTTTATTTTACAGTCCACGGACTGTATGCGGACCCATGCCCACCCGAATTCTAAACATTTTGTGTCATAAGAGACTGAGCCCTCCCGAAGCACATACCGAAAGTATGCGTTAAAAATTGTTAATGACACGTTAAAATAAATTTTAAGATTGTTTTTTTTTTCATTTAAATGTACATTCTTCTATAATTATCTGTTAATGCGAAATACTCTCCTATGACAACGTTTCTTGAATTTCATGTCCCTGAAAATCAGTTTAAAATAGAAAATGGGTGAGTAATACTGATACCCTAACAGAAATCTACAAAATTATTACTATTTAAACCGCAATCCTTATTAATTAAAAAATAACATAGTACACCTATAAGAGAAAGACATAAGTACTATTTCCCAGTACTTCTGAAAAGGAGTGGAAAATGTCAGATAGGGTAAAGAATGACTATCCAACGGATTATTTATATTATTAACACTGGCCGCGCAAAGACTTCAAACTCAAGTAAAATATATCTGTTTACATCCTAATATTTATATCTCAATAAAAGTTCAATTTACTTTCAAACTGATTTGTCGAGGATTGTAAGGCACTTAAACAAACTTAGGCTACATTCTTGTTTCTCATATAGCATCTGGAAAGTTTTATTTTAACGTGGCATCGCATCGCATTCAGTTGACATCAGATGCGTTACACTTGTTAGTTATCCTTCTCGGCTGGTGAATAAATGTTTGTGACGCCATTTGAAACTGATCTATTGTATGTAACTGTTTATCGCAACATTTCTTAATGCCTTTTCTTTTTTAATTTAATGGAACTGCCGTTTAAGGATGCAGTTGTTATTTTAATTAATAAAATAATTAATAAAGCAGTAAAACATAATAAAAATATATGTATATGTTGAATTAAAAACCACTTGATGGCATAGCAAACACATGTATTGCCTCTGACGTCAAGTGAATGTGACGCCTCGATCATGCATTTTTGGTGTTAAATCCTATAGTTTAACGATAGTTTTTTGTTATGAAAAGTGGTCGACTGAATAATGGAAAAGTACCATATTGTTAATGATATTTTAACAATTTATTAGTTATTTTGGTATTTTAAAGGTAATTATTAAACGTAAAGATATAGTTTTTAATTGAGAGGATATATTATTATTTACGCTGCATTAAAATTTGCAATAATAGGTAAAATATTTATTGAAATAAATTAGTCTCTCGTGTAAATATATTTTTTAATTGAAATTGTTTGGAAAGATTTTTATTTGAGCATTTTAAATATGATGTAAGTTTCCGTACTTAATGCTTTGAAAACGCGCAATAATTTATTTATTTATTTATTTTAATTGCCACGAGCAAGTATATTTTTTGTTACGTAATTTTCTACATTTGCTGCTTTTAACACGAGATCATTTAATTATTATTTTAAAGTTTTATTTCTGTTTTTAAAAGTCACGTGTAAATACATTTCTTAATTGAAAGGGAATATTAATATGTGCGCTATTTTACAAATTGGCAGCAATTCAAATAATAGATTTTATGAAATATGAAATAAATCTTCATCAAAATAGAGAAAATTTTGAATAAAAAATTTAAATATAACCTAAAAATTACTCATTTTGAAAAGAATAATTTCAGTCTGTACACCGCAAGATTGTCAAATATATCCTTATAAATTATGGTTAAATTCCTGTGCTTAGTTTTCGTTCTTACAAAACTTTTTTTATTTTGACCAATTTTAATATTAAATATCACTTTAAATAATTCTTCGATTTAAACACCGTCTGCTTTCGCGTGTTTAAGGAACATTTCTTTATAAAACTAACAATTTTCATATTTTTATATGCAATAGTTTTCTGGATTATAGTCCAGAAAGACTTCAAGGCACAAAATCTTCATTGACATCGGTGGCTGCAGCAGCGGTGGTTACTTTTTTTTTTTAATATCGAGAGAAAGTATACACGGGGTTGTCTACCCGACGTTAAATACCCGATTGGAACGCGGGTCAAATTCGGGCCAATTTTCTCTAATTAGATTTATTTTTAGGGAGGGGGAGGGGGACTGGCTTAGTTTTACTCGGCAGTCTCGGTAATGCCGAGCAAGTCTGTTTATATGCAAGTCTACCATGGTACACATATATAGTAGTCTTTTTATATATGTTTTTTTTTCATGAATTGTTATTTAAAACATTTATTTGCAGAGTATATATGCAAAACGATGCAAATTACAATTATTTAATAAAAATAGAGGCTTTTAGACTTGCTTCTTTTAGAGTGAGTAGTTTTTTTAAACTTTTAATTTAAGTTTATATTGTTTTTAGTTCTTATGGTGTTTACTTAGAATGAATTGATAAAAAAGTAATTTTTTTCTTAATTTTACGTCAAATATTCGATTGTTCAGTGATTGTTACAATCGATATATTTGATCTTTATATTTATTTCTGTATTATATATAAACTAGTTAAAACTACATTTAACAAAAAACTAAATTTATTCTAGGCATAAATTAGGTCACAATACTGAGAAGACACTTAGAAAATGCAAACGTATCGCATATTTAACAAGAACGAAAAATCCTGAAACATAGATTATGAAACTCTTTCCATCACATACAGAAATCTGTACCGGAATTTTACCGTTAAATAAAGTAAAAGGAGATATGTAATTAAACAATTTAGAACACATATATTACATTGAAAAATATAGTTTTCGAAATTATATTTCATTGTAAAAAGTAGTCGAATTATTTTGTTCAGCTCTGTATATGATCTGTAGGTTTGAATATATAATACATAGCATGGCAGAATTTAGTTCAGTTAGAAAATTTACATTTAGCAATTTTCGCCAGTGGATGGAAGTGCACTCGAAATTCTTTTTATAATTTTCACCTAGTAAAAACGAAATCTGTCATAAAAGTTGTAAGAAGTATTGAATTAAATGTGTTAAACTATTTTCGACATAGTGAAATTTCGTTCAGTGCATCATAGTGTCAGCAAAAGGTGTTCTAAATGCGAATATTTGAAAATGACCCTGCCAATGACAATCCACTGAAGTTGACATAAAGATTAAAGTGCATTATCTTTATAAATGATTTTCATAATCCAAACATAATCTCAAGTAATTCTAAGCTTAATTAATTGTGTGGAATAAATGCCCATTCAGAAGATATCGGAAGAATGACCCAATCTACAGGGTTTCGTAGTGAATAAAAATAATTAAAATTATACATAAGAGAGAGAGAAAAAAAAACTTTTGTAAGTCATCTGCACTGTAAAAAAAAGGGTCGATCTACTAAAAAAAATTTAGATATCTCATTGATTTTTGCAATTACTAAAACTTTTTTTGTATTCTTAATGAGTTACAAGAAAATATGTAAGAATTACTAGAAAAAAGCTAACAACATTACTGTAAAAATGATAGAAACGATTCAGGTTTATAATACCGGTTACTAAAAAAATCTGTGGAATACAAATATACTAAAAACATTTTTAGGAATGATTATGATTGCTATAATTAAACAATTTTAGTATACAAATTCGGTTTTTTAAATTCAGTAATACGAAAATAATATGACTCCATTTTCAACGGGCGTAATCACCATGGCAACCTAGAATCATTAATTATCATGGGATATCATTGAATTAATTAGGTATGGTAGGATTTCATTGAATGAAGAAATCGTTTATTAATATTTTTTTTCTAAGTTTTGATTCGATTTTCAAAAAAAATTGAAATGACTCGACAGCATTCTGCAACTATTATATATATTAAACTTCAAACCATTCGATTGGGTTGTTTTTGTGCTGTTATATGCGGATAGACGGACAGACGGGCGGACCAGACGACGACTATAGGTGCTACGTATTTATAAAATTACGAACGCACTTAAAAATCTATCAGAGTATTCAATTAAAAACGATTTTCATCTACGTTCAATAAACCGGGCGGTATGTCGGGCATTTTTAACCCGGGTAGATTGGTTTGGATCGCTTGGCCTCATTAATGTTCAAAGATTGAAGCGAATTAAAATGTAAATTCGATTCAATTTAAACAAGGAATACTATAAATTTCATATCAGGGAATATTAAGTCAAGGCGAGAATTATTTCAATAAGCAGGAAGTTTGAATGTAATTTGCTTGTACAAATATTTAAAGATCATTTATCTGCATATTTTGCAACCTTGAAAAAATTTTGGACGTCATCCAACTCGCATTTCGCCTTTCGAATGTGAAAAGAATTTCAATAATTTGCATATTGCATTTTCGATTTGTATGTCAGCATCAGAATAATAATCAAAGAGCATTTGTATGTCGATTGCAAATATTTGTCTATGAGGTAGGTAAAGGTACTTACTTAAGGTAAAGGGATTTAAAATAACTATCATTGCATAATATATCTAATAAAATAGGGTTGTAATAAATGAAAGAAACTTCATTTAAAAGATAAATGAAATATAATGTGGTAATATGATAAGATGTTATTGCTTTTATTTTATTTTATTAAAACATTTAATTTCAAAATAAAGTGATTAAGCAAAGAAAATATATTTGACGTTTAAAGAAGGGTGATTCATACTGGTACATTTAATAGCATTTCTCACAACATGTGTCATTTGCGAAAAGGAACATCGTTTACTTTCGATAATGTATGATGTATGAGAACCATTTGTTTGGATATAATAAAAAGTGTTAGGATTTCCAAATTTGTTATTTGACATAGATACGAAATGCTGAAAAAAAGCTGCTTCGATGCATCAAAACCAGAGCTAAAAATTCATAATTTTCCGATGTTGAAAACGTAGTGGAAGAGTAAAATTTTCTCAAATATTGGCTTAACTTTTTCGAAATCAATGGTATAATTTTGCGTTGTATTATGTGAGGCTTTGCGTCGAGATCAATGTTTGTCAAATGATAAATATTAAGGAATTTCTGGATTGTTTCTTATAATAAAAAACAACATATTTAATAAAGATTTTTGTTCTATGCTGCAAGTACAATTCTGCTCTATGTGTTTCTCTTGTATAAAATATGCCATGTATATATCTGGTTAAACGAAAGCGTAATCCATCTCATGTATTGCATGGAATATTTTTGGAAATTTGCATGTAAGATTTGTGAATTTATACGAATTGTCAATATTGTTAAAAAGTGGGTATAACTTCCGTTTATATTCCTATCTTTCTGTTCTCATATTATCTTTCTTAATTATACAATTCAACGAAAATAACAGATGTTATTAAAGTTTTCTATAGCATGTTCCTTTCTAAAATGAAATGTGTATCACTTAAAGCTCAATTACAGAGACACGAAACAAATCCGAAACATTGTTATTTATGCTCGATAATATTACGAATTACTGCTGCAATGAAATCCTACGACTTTAATTTTGGATAAGATTTAAGGACATCAAACAACATATGTATTATCCGTATGTATCCTGAATTGTTATTTGCAAACAGTAATTCTTCTCAATGTCTGCAAAGATTTGTTGTGAGAATGTTCCATGATTTCTCATATTTTTACTTCATATATAATTTCATCAAAATTTCACGCTAAATTTTTTAATTCCCCAGCCGAAAAGATGTAGTCAAATATCGTTAGAAATTTAGCCGAATAATTTCCGGATAATGACTTCTTTTTATTTGTTAGCAATGCTTTTCTGAAATGTAAATAGACTATATCCAATGTTTGGAGTATCATAGTTGAGATTTTTTCCAACAGAGCGAAAATATGCCGGGACCAGGACTTGAACCTGGGTACTTTGGTTTGCAGTATCAACGCCCTCCCTACTGAGCAATCCCGACGATATCCTGGAATGGCATATTTCACTCTTATTTATTGGACAAGACTGCGAACTGCAGCGCTAATCGCAGTCTTGTCCAACAAATAAGAGAGAAATATGCCAGCTCAGGATATCATCGGGATAGCTCAGTAGGGAGAGAGGTTGTACGGCAAACCAAAGTACCCAAGTTCATGTCCTGGTCCCGGCATATATTCGCTCTGTTGAAAAAATTCTCAACTATGATACTCCAACCATTGAATATAATCTACCTAGTTGAATATACTTTCCTCTATTCATTATGACATAAATAGACTAATTTCTGACACAATCATAGAGATATTCTTAAACACACCAAATTTACAGTTATTGTTATTCAGATAATAAGAAATCAAGTAACATTTCCTAAAAAGTCTTCATTCAGTAACAATCGATTACAAATCAAATCCTGATTGTAAGGTGAAAATACCATACGCCTCTAAAGAACATCAATATTAATATTTGCAAATTTCATGCACATGCAAAAACGAATTTTTGAACGCATTTCAAAATTTAGCATAGCTCAGCATTTTTTTTCTTTTAACAGTCTTTAAATGTAGTATTTACTACAAAATATTGCAGTAGATTCAAAATCTTCGTATTGTTTTTCTCCGTTTCTATGTGTATGTTCAATATATGGGGAGAAAGTTTGTAGAACTTTATGTGTTGTTCTATATGCAAGTTCAACTGTCACAGGTTTTGTTAAATATAATTTTTAATTCGTGATTTAAGTTTTATGAAGCAATTTAAGACTGGAAACTGGCTTCAGAAAAATACACAATTCGTAGAAATTTTTTCACCAATAGGGATACAAACTCCTCTCCTCACAATAAAATTTACTTGACCAAAGGCTGATTTAGGACTTTTGTGAATTATGAGGGACAATAAACATTATAATGTACTCATTAATTTTTAATGTAATGAAAGAAAAATATTAATGATCAGTACAAATGAAGATTATTCTTTATATTTTACAAAATAATAAAATTATTTACAAAATAATATAAAAATAAGTTTATATTAAAAAATACATTTCGTATAAATTATCTCAAATTTCTTTGTAAACTTATTTGCATTATTAAAAATAGAACACTAAGATAGTTAACTGATTGCGTGCAATATTTTATGAACACTAATTAACGTCCATTGTTTTTTTACAGATAAAAAGAAAAGAGAAGCAACAAATCTCTGCTTGTATGCGACAAAGAAAAAATTGCTTTTCTTTGAAGCTTGGGCAATTAACGCCTAAAACTTTAATTACATCTTGCAGATGATAATGTCTTTTTAAAGAAACGATCATGAAGTGTGTCAAATGTTTTATATCATGATTCTAAAGGTAAGGATTTTACATGAAAGAGAGTCATTAAAACGTTAATGACATTTTTATGTGAATAATTAAGGGTCTTCAACATTTTTGCCAAAACTTCATCATAAATTCCGAAAGGTAATATCGAAATTATATTGAAATTATAACTATTGAAATTATATTGAAATTATAAATATTGAAATTATATAGCAATCCTATTTAAAAAATGTGGTAGTTTGGTGGACCACGAGCCACAGGGTGTAGACCCGTATAGTGACATATCGCTTACTACATTTTTTTATACATTGTTATTATAAAAAGATATGTAATTATTAAAATTTTGAACTGAATAATAAATCTATACTAATATTATAAAGAAGTAACGTTTGTTTTTTAGTTTGTTTGTTTGTTTGTAGGGGGTAATCTCTGGAACTACCGAACCGATTTCAAAAGTGATGGTGACTATCCCTGCTTCAACATAGGCTATCTTTTATGTCGGTGCCTCTACCCCCAGCGGGTGCAAGAGCGAAAAACGTTCTAAAATTGCGAATTTTTTTATACTGAAGGAATTATAAACTTGAAATTTGGCATGATAGTTACTTATAAGACGTAAATGCTCTATAAGAACAAATTCTAAAAAATTTAAATCGAAATTTAAAATTCTGAAATGAGCGAAATATGTTTTAAAATCATTCTAAATTAAAAATTCTATCGAATCTCTGGAAATGCGGAGCCGATTTCAAAAGTGATGGTGGCAAATTGATGGGGACTATCCCTGCTCCTACATAGACTACATTTTATGTCTGTGTCACTACCCACAGGGGGGTGCAGGAGCAAAAGACGTCCTAAAATTGCGATTTTTTTTTTTTTTTTTTTTTTTTTTTTTTTTTTTTACTGAAGGAACAAGAAACTTGAAATTTGGCATGGCAGTTACTTATAAGACGTAAATGCTCTCTAAGAACAATTCTAAAAAAAATCGAAATTAAAAAGGCTGAAATGAGCGAAAAGCGTTCTAAAAACATTCTAAATTACAATTTCTATGGAATCTCTGGAGCTACAGGACCGTTTTCAAAAGTGATGGTTGCAAATTGATGGTGACAGTCCCTGCTACATAGGCAATGTTTTGTGTCGGTGCCACTACCCCCAGGGAGGTGCAGGAGCGAAAAACGTTCTAAAATTTCGATTTTTTTAATACTGAAGGAGCTAGATACATGAAATTTGGCATGGTTGCTGAAAATAGTATGATATTTACGTTAAGTTTAAGCATTATTTTCTACAAACTTTGATGCAATTCATTGGAAAATCATTTTTAAAAGTACGTTTTAGTTTCACATAGTTTTGTTTGTGAATTTTTTTTCCATAACATTGTTTAGATTTTTTTTTCCTTCAGTTCTATATATATATATATATATATATATATATATATATATGTATATATAGTCTTCGGAAGTTGGCATCATTTGTCTTCCATCAAGTTTATCTATAATCAGCATATATTTAATTTATTACATCTGAATTTAAGCTGCAAAAAATATAAAAAACCTGTTATTTGTATTAAAATAAGATAAATATTACTTCCTTTAGTAAACTGGACAGTTTTAATTATATATCAGTGTTACTGAATTAAGGAAAACATAAAATTTTAGGATATTTTATAAAATAAAAATATTATTAAGTACTAATAATTTATACATATAACCTATATTTCTATCTGTAATAATCTACATTTACAATAATGTAATGTTAGACATACATATATGTTTGAAATATAGAGTAATCAATATTAAGGATTTAATAGTAAATTAACATTTTCTAAAGAAGTAATGGTGTTAAACGCTTTATTCTTAGCTTAAATGTGTTAAATTAAGGATTACCTCTTATAAAAGTTTGTAAAATAATTCATATACGAGCAGGGAAGACTGAGCTATGATCGGTCAAAATTAGCTTTCAGTTCAAAAATTATGACCCATGACCAAAATGACCCACTAATCAAATTTTCTCGAACATGTTATGTTGACCAATTGTCCTCTCATGCCCGAATTTGTAGGACATAAAATTTAGTCAAAATAGTCTGAGCCGTTTTGTAGATAAAATTAGCTTGATCCACAGTGACCCAAAAATGACCCACTAATCGGATTTTCTCGAGCCTAAAAACCGTAGAATACAAAATTTAGTTCAAATCGTCTGAGCCGTTTTTAAGATAAAATAGCTTGACCCATAATGACCAATGACCAAATTGTCCCACTAATCAAATTTTCTCGAACATGTGACCTAGCCCAACTGTCTTCTCGTGCCCGAAAACCATAGGATGCAAAATTTAGTCTAAATAGTCTCAGCCGATTTTTAGGTAAAATTAGCTTGACCCACAGTGACCTAAAATGACCCACTAATAGAATTTTCCCGGACATATGACCTAGTCCAATGATTTTCTTGTGCCCGAAACTCGTAGAATACAAAATTTAATCAAAATAGTTAGAGCCGTTTTTTGGGTAAAATTAACTTAACCCACGTTGACCACAAAATGACCCACTAATTGAAATTTCTCGAACATGTGCCCTAGCTCAATAGTCTTCTCGTTCCCTAAAACTGTAGGATACTAAATTTAGTTCAAATCCTCTGAGCCGTTTTTAAGATAAAAATAGCTTGAACCATAATAACCCATTACCAAAATGTCCCATTAATCGAATATTCTCGAACATGTGCCCTAGATCAGCAGTCTTCTCGTGCCGAAAACCATAGGATGCAAAATTTAGTTTAAATAGTCTCAGCCAATTTTTAGATAAAATTAGCTTGACCCACAGTGACCTAAAAATGACCCACTAATAGATTTAGACTAATAGAATAGACTAATAATTTTGTCGCACATGTGACCTAGCCCAATGATTTTCTCATGCCCGAAACTCGTAGGATACAAAATTTAATCAAAATCATTAAAGCCATTTTTAGATAAAATTAACCTGACCCGAGTAGACCCCAAAATGACCCACTAATAGAAAGTTCTCGAACATATGACCCAGCTCAATAGTCTTCTCGTGCCCGAAAATAGTAGGATACAAAATTTATTCAAAATCATTTAAACAATTTTTTATATACAATCAGCTTGACCCTGACCCATGGTGACCCAAAATGACCAACAAATTGATTTTCTTGAACATGTGACTTAACCCAATGGTTTTCTGGTGCCATAAAACGGTAGGATACAAAATTTCGTCAAGATCGTTAGAACCGTTTTTACGATAAAATTTGCATATATATATATATATATATATATATATATATATATATATATATATATATATATATATATATAACCTTACACACACAATATTTCCTTGTATTAGAATATATGATAAAATAGTGAAAGACAGAAATTTCTTGAATAAAGTATGTTTCATAATGCTGATATAATTTTATAGTTAATCATTAGAAATCTTTTTAGAGTTAAAATTTCCCTCAATCAGAAATTTTGTAACAATAGAAAGAAAAAATATGATTACATAATACAACAAAAAATTAAAGAAACCTTTTATTACATAGCATATTAGCGAAGCAAAAACCCGATGTGTTACATTTGCATTACATGAGATATTTCACGATTTGAAGGGAAAATTAAGCAACATAACTTTATATTACAATTACAAAAGTTTTGCGCTGATGTTTTTGTAGCAATTGATTTGCTTTAGCATAATTATTAGTTATATATTAAAAGTTTGTTTTTCAAAAAAATAAATAACAAATCTACAGTAAAAAAAATATACTCTTATTAAATTAATTTAATATAAACTGAAGTTTAAATTAAAATATTTGAAATATCAAAAGGTTTTCTTTTATAACCAAAACAGCTCTCACAGTGCATTCACTTAGGCAGAAAAAATAAAATATGGAAGAAAGAAATTAGTCTAATGGATGTTTTGATATCTGAGTTCAATTTTCAGAAACCAGAGCTGTTGTAGAAATCATCATCTACCACAGAAGTCAATAGAATAGAATATTTGGAAAATTATTTTATGTTTAAAAGTACAAAAGAGTACATTTGGAAGAAAATGATATTCATTTTTTTAAATGTCCCCAATAAATTCCATTGTAGTTGAATATATATTCAATTTCATTGTAAAAATAATGGAAGTGATTTTTACAATGTCGGCTAAAAGAAGATTGACATTTTTAACAATACGTGATTTTGATGCAATTTTAGTAAAAAGTTTCTTTTATATTATTGAGTGACATTTTTTTTTAAAGGTAATGTCATTTTTGAGAAATTTTTCGGTTTTTGAAGATTTAGCCTATACTTTCGAAGCTTGTGTAATGAGAATGACATCATTTTAAGCTAAGATGAAGACATATAAATTACTATTTTAAATACATACTATTTTTTATATCTAATGTCAATTTCATCTGTTAAAGCATTCTGTATATCAATCCTGTCAAAAGTCCCAAATGCTACCATATTATTAAAATATTATATATTTTTTTACTTTAAATTTTAATGAAACTGTCTTCAACAGCCATATGGTAATCCGCATTATTTTCTCTTTTCTGTCTTTAGAACCAAGTTGCCACCATTATAGAAATACCTTTAATTTTTTTTTTATATTTGTAATCTCTGAAATTAATTTAAGTAATAAAATTCTGGGAGTTATTATGACATCCTAGAAACCTCGCAAATAACTGCTGTTAATTTAATCGTCCAAAGTTACATATGCTACGAGGAGTTGGGAAATACTAACATACTCTCAGAGTATACAATATATGCTAAGATATTCGATTACTTTCTTTAGCATAAAGATATAAATATATTTTCCTCCAGATGGAGACCAATAATTTTAAAGAGCGATAGAAATATTTCTATTTTAACGTTATATTCGAACATAGTAATAAAATTAATTTTCTTTATACTAAATATATTATTCTACGGCCAGGTTTCTGCGGTTTATAGTCTTTGAAATAATTGTGAATTATCATACATGGGTCAAATTAAGCATCCCATAATTAAAAAAAATACATATGACAAAACTTACGTCAAAACAGAAGAATTATGCAAATCTGCTGCAGCAAGGCTTTCGTGGTAATAAATCCATGCATTTAATCCTCCCGATACTAAAATTATTCATAGTGCATTGAATGAAAATGAATTGGAAATATCAGAGAGTTGCTCTATTTATATAATTTCAGATAAAATTGTTCACGATATACATGAATCAAATCCACAGCTTGGAAAAACCTGCTCAAAAAACTTTTTTTTTCTATCAAATACTTATTTTTTTTCTCTCAGCGTAGTACTTTATAAAGTTGTTTGCTCTCTAAAAATTAGAACAATCCTTCTATTTAATTATTTTTTCTATCCCTGTATTTTTACTGGTTCAGTAATTAATAATTTTCCTTTCTTCCACAGAGTTGCCATGTCTCCGGATTTTTGTACACCAGTATTTTTTTAGAGAAAATGTTGTTCTTTTGAATCGCAGAACGCTCCGATTAAACAAAACAACATTTTCTGTACTAAAATACTGGTATAAAAAAAGCCGGAGACTTGGCAACTCTGCTTCCATTAATTGTTAATATCATTATATTGCTTTATTTTTTGCCAGTTTTTTAACAAAATTTTTGCTCGTTCGTCGCCACATTTTAAATTAATTGATATTCCAATCTGGGTCGGTTTTATCGGTATTCCTTTTATTTTTCCTTTCAAATGTGTACGTTTGTAGCCTGTCTTTGCCCAAACGGATTCCTTCTACAATATTCGGTCCTATTTGAGAGCTTTATTTCTGGCCCGACCTTTTTCGGTAGTTTTCGTTTCCATATTTCCATCACTGAATTAGTAATATGTTTGAAGAAGATAATTTTCCATTTTTTGGGGTTACTACTTTCTGTTAATGCTTAACTGATGATGAGAGTTGCTAATTAATTTCTATCGAAACTATAGTCATAAAAGTGCTATCGCTCACCATTTGGCGGATAAAGAAGATATACATGTAAGATCAGTGCCTTTCCTTCTCAGCACCGGGCCACAATTAAATAAACTTGTTTATATATAGTTTATTGTTCGTTCCAAAATAAGTATTTTAATGTCTTAATACTCAGTATTTTCCACTAATGCTCTACCAACATCAAAGAATTGTGGGTATTTTTATAGAGGAATTAATAATCCATCTTTATTCGGTTGCTCTAAGTCCGACTACTGGATTTAACCTGCCTACTACTCGTGATTTTACTCTCTCTATATATTTTTGTGATCTCCAGTTATTTTATTATAGCTGTTGTCATTAGCATTCCGAATTTTAACTAATGTCTAGTAATTAGAGATTTCTTTATTTTCTGCATTTTCCAATTCTGTTTATAAATGACAGCAACAATTAGCTGCACTAGCAACAGAACAATCGAAACTCACACAAACTATTTTCAAATAATCTCTTATACGATTGAAAAAAAAATCTTCTAAAAGTTTTAAAAGAGGCAAAGAATATTAGCGTGATTTATTTCAGTATCGATTGTCAATAAAGCTATAAACAATCAATAGCTATTTAGGAGGCTAATTTTTTATGAAATCGATATAAAAATTAAAAATATCATTTTACTTTTTTAAAAGATTCCCTCGATTTTTATAAAATTGCTATATGAAAAGTAATTTAAAATCTTTTTGGTATAAAACATTTAGTATTTGTTCAGCTTTATTCATATTTCTAAAATTCTGTGCTATCCCTTGAATAAATTTCATAACAACGATAGTAAATATTCATCACAGCATTTAATTTCCAAACTCAAAATATTGTATAATTGCAAGGCCCGTGGATTTTCATGCGTGGAAATGAAACACACTTTTTTTATAATTTTGCTAAAATGTAATTTTGGTGCTTATTGACATGACGTAAAAATTACATAGCTGTTACTAATATACACTATATTGCCAAAGGTGACCGGTCACTTGCGATTTTCAACATTTTGTTAACTATCTAGAAAAACACATGAGGAGTTAACCTGAAACTGCAGGTGTGTAAACAGTATAGTATAGGTTATATTTTTCCGTGAAGATTTTTTCACAAAACCCCATAGGGGACTGTCAACAAATTGAAAAAAAGAATATCTTTTGGATAACCCTGTAAAAACTAATGTAGAAAAGGCGTTCAAACTCGAGATTATTAATAAGTGGTTTATTGTAATATACTGTGTTCATTTTTATGAGGATAGCATGTATACTCGTAGAGAAATGAAGGTTTTTATAAAAACAGTCCCAAATTTCGTCTAGTTTTTTGCTTATAATTTGCAGAGTTCTAAATATAAAAACAAAGTTATTTTCAAAAAATATGACAAACAATATTGTACATAATACTCTGCAATCAGAATTAAAAAATAATAAAATTGGACAAAAAATGAGCAGGTTTACTAAAAATGTTTCACTGTGCATGCGCGAATGCAATCAAAATATAATATACATAATGTATTAGCTAAGTATATAGAGCAACTTTTGTGAAAGTCTCAAAATCATAGCTTGAAAATTCTGAAAATTATCGTCGATAGAATAAGCTCGAAATCCGTTGTTCCCAAAAGGAAGTAAAAATATGAGGGATTGTATCCAAATATACTCAAGCACGTGCAATATTGTGTAAGCTATCTTGGCACTAATCAACAGATATTTGATATAACCCCTCATCTTTTTCTTCCTTTTGGAAACAACGGATTTCGAGATTATTCTATCGACGGTAATTTTCAGAATTTTCAAGCTATGATTTTGAGACTTTCACAAAAGTTGCTCTATATACTTAGCTAATACATTATGCATATTATATTTTGATTGCATTCGCGCAAGCGCAGTGAAAATTTTTTTAGTAAACCTGCTCATTTTTCATCCAATTTTTATTATTTTTTTAATTTTGATTGCAGAGTATTATGTACAATGTTGTTTGTCATATTTTCTGAAAAGAACTTTTTTTTATATTAAGGATTATTATATTAAGGATTATATACAAATTATAAGCAAAAAACTAGGCGAAATTTGGGACTGTTTTTATAAAAACCTTAATTTCTCTACGAGTATACATGCTATCCTCATAAAAATAAACACATTATATTATAATAAGCCACTTATTAATAATCTTGAGCTGAACGCTTTTGCTACATTAGTCTTTACAGGGTTATTCAAAAGATATTCGTTCTTTTTCAATTTGTTAACAGTCCCCTATGAAGTTTCGTGAAAAAATCTTCATGAAAATATATAACCTATACTATAATGTTTACACACCTGCAGTTTCAGGTTAATTCCTCATGTATTTTTCTAGATAGTTAACAAAAACGTCTAAAATCGCAAGTGACCGGTCACCTTTGGCAATATAGTGTATAATTACTATGACTTAAAATAGAAATCTATAAATCTTGCTTCTTCCATGAAAGGCATAATCTGTTGTCTGTTTTTTAATTTGGTTCACCAGCTATCCTACAATAGATGAAAATTTGAAATTTTTACAATAATTGGAGAGTTATATTGATTTTAGAGTCTATTTTGGTCATTTCACCCTTTTAAATAATTTTATTTTACCTTTTTTCAGTGAGTATTTGCATCTTAATGCTCTCGCTCGTACATAAAAAAAAAATAAAATAACCAAAATCAATGTGTCAATAAATAGAGAAGAAAATTAACTTATACAAGATTGGAAAGCACAAGGAATGAAGAAAGAAAACATCTGTAAAATATTTTAAAGTATATTTGTTCATGTCTGTCTAGAATATGAGGTAAAACCTTTAACTATGATCAGAGACAGCATAATAAAAAATGAAACTGAGGAATTATATCATAAATAATAATCCGATTAATCCTTTATGCTCAGTTCTAGAACATATAATAATAAGTTTACTTAATCCGTCAATTAATAGAAGTAAATTTTATTTTCATACAAAATAATAGCTTGATCGCATCTAGAGTGCACAGCGAAATAGTCGGAGGTAAAGATTTTTTAAATCGGTTATTTTCACAACCATTTACAAAAGTGTAGCATTTCTCTCATTAAAAATGTTAAATGAAATATTTGCAACTACACTATTAACAATTTCCAGCAAACTGTTTGGTCATTCAACCGTTTTTTTTTTAATATATATATATATATATATATAGCAAACGGTTACATAACCGCAATTTAACCTTCATCTGTCCATAATATGGTCAATAATATGGTCGGAATAGTGTTAAATTACCGTTATGAAACTGTTTACAATAAAATCGGTCGATAAATATGACCAAGAATCCTTTAGCTTTAAAAACGGCCGAATGACTGCACAGTTTGCTGCTGATGGAGAGCAATGCACACCATCGTTTTTTACACAAAACAAGAGTTGTAATTTTCAATAACAATAATTTTTATGATTAACTATAAAATATTCTATATATGATACAAATATTAAATTTATATATTTATAACCTGTAATCGTCATTCTATAAATTTAAAATATTGTTTTAATTAATTAAATATGTCCATTACAAATATAAATAATCGGTCTTTTCTCGTCAATGTAAATAGCATTTCAACAAGGACCACAAAGAAGCGTTCCAGACTTTTGGTCACCAATTATGAAGTTAACTCACAGAGTGGACAATTTATGGTCTCCAATAAAATTTGGGCAATAAAGACATAAAAATTTTACTAATTATGGCAGTTAACCCGTGTGATCTCCTCAGTTACTGGTCAATTAGATTGTCTGTGGGACATTAGATTATCAGTTTACGTTTCTGCTGCCAATAAATCGTTCTTTGCTATGTTACTATTGACATAATGTTTAGCAAATGACAGTAATTTGTGTATAATCCTGCCCATGCAGAAGTACAGTGCTAATTTCCAGTGTATATATTTTTTAAATATAATGTATAACTCTCTCTAAAGATGATATTCAATTCGCGATTCTCTGGAAGTTATTTGCTTTCCTGCAGGAGATGTGAACTTTCTGAATAATTGTTTTGCAGATGCACATCATCTAAAATGTTATATCAACAACTTGACAGATATAACATGCCTTGTACTGTTGCATTGTATTTTTATGATGTTTACTTAAATAAGCATTATACAAATGTTTGCGCAATATTATTGTTTGCTAAAAGTTAGATATGGAAAAATCCATTTAAAAATTACATATTTTATTATGTTCATAAACATCAAGATGATTCCAGTGCATGATGATGATCTGATAATTACATCACCTAACTTACGTGAAACCAGGTACAAATCAATACTTTACATCAAATTGTGTCTTGCTTTTTATCTACATTTTATAAATTGAAAATTAGGGATTTACTTCAGTAATCCAAACTAATAAATATTTTTGGATTCATAAACTTGTTAAAATATATTTTTAAACTAAACTAATGTCATAAACGTGGCATTTTAACATAAGGCGATGAATAATCTAAATATTAGTAAATTAGTAATATTCCTAATTGATGAATTAAATTTTAAAAATGCGAATGTACTTTCCTTCTCTTTTGTTTATTTCTTTTGCTTCTAAATAATGTTTTATAATATGTAAACAAATAATTTTATTTTAATTACTTTTGATATTTCTGTTAAATCATCATGGATTTTATTGTGTGCAATTCTTTAGGATAACTAATTTTCTTTCTTTACATGTATACTTAGTTTACTCTTCCCGGCTATTTAATTTTATGTAATATAAAAAATCATTAATGTTAATTTTATTTATATTTAATTTAGTCGGAAGACTCATAGGTATTTGGGATTTACGAAATTACTCAAAGCAAAAATTTCATTTTAATTTAATTAAGTACTTAACTTTTAACCCATTAAAGCCGGAATTATTTTTCTCTTTAAAATTCAAAAATTGCATTTCATACCAGTTTTTCAAAGTCGCAACTTTAGTTCCCTTTTATTACGGAGTTTCTGTCATCAGATAAAGAGAATATTTCTCTTTAAATATACTGGTACACAAACAACAAAATGGAGGGTAGCTATCCCGGTACCATATGGTACCGATAGGCTTTAATGGGTTAACGTGAGCGTCTGTGTTCTAAATTTTAAGCTCGAGTTATCCTGTACTAGATTATTGGTAATTTTACGATCCCTAATGAATATTTACTTAGTGTTTACTAAGTGTACAACATAGTTACTATGGTTGGTTTGGCGAATGATGGACATATTCTTTAAAAAAAATCGCTATATTAATATTTCCATAGATCTGTCCAGCAGCTGCATATTTTTAACAGTGTACAAAAACTTTCATTTATAGATAGCAACACAAAACATGTATTTACATTGTTTTCATATAAATTGCGAGATTTCTATACCAGTATTTATTTCTTAATTATGATAATTATTCTTCTAAGTATTTTTTTTCAAAAATAGTTCTAATATTGATTTAGTAAATCTGTTTTAATAAAAAATGTTGCATCATTTCATTCTTTTGTTATATAAAATTTGTAATACATCACCAAACATTTAGGAATATAATTATTGAGGTCTAGCAATGTCTTGATAATTATTTTGGGACTTAAGGGTTTAATTATAAAAAATTAGGACATACCCAATTAATACTCAAATCTTTCTTAGCAACATAAATCAATCTAAACAAAAAGTTTCAAGAAGTTAAACAAATATGATAGCAGGAAAATTCAGAGAATTCATGAAAATCCTCTGCGATTTAAACATATTTTGTGTTAAGGAAATAAGGTGTTTTGATGTCTAAAAGACGTCTGAAATGTTTTCCCAAATTTGTATATACACATAAATCATGCCATGAGCCATCTGCCTTGCTGAGTCATCTCCTAACCTCTTTTTGTATGTACGCCCTCCCGTGGCGACAGTAAGCATTTATTCATTCAGTTAGAGCCTTGCACAAAGCAATGTAACCGTAAATCATCGCTCTCGCCCAGCGGAGAAACAAATAAACATTTAATTCATTTTATAAAATTTGTCTGTCGAATATAATCATATAAATACATCTGCAATATTGGTCAAGGTAATCCCGAGACCTGACTTGTAACTATGAATAAAAAATATACTCTAAAGAAATTAAATAGTGCGCGAAGACGCATTAAATTGAAACTAATAAACATTTCTAACTTCGAAGATGAGTAAGGAAAATCTGCTGATGATAAATCTGACATTATAAAAATCAAGGAAAAATTATCTTCATTCCGAGAGCTAGAAACAGATATAAACAGTTTAGTTAAGAAGTATTTCAAGAAGAGCTGACGAAATAACAAAGAGTGATGAGTTAATCTGGACGATTGAAGATCGGCGGGTTGAATTGGAAGTATGTTTGAAATGCTTTCTTTTGATATTTAATTTGAAAAATGATATTTATCAAGAAATTGACACAAGTGTAAAGCAAAATAACAATGCTGCGAACACTTTAGCAAAGCTGCCTGAAATTCCTTTGCCAATTTTTAGTTGCAAAATTGAAGAATTTTCAGAATTCAAAAAACAATTCATCAGTTTAATTGCAAAAAAATGAAACTTAGATGTTGGTTACTTACAAGATATAACTTATTTATTTATTTATTTATAATATGGATATCTTTTTAGAGTTCCTATAAACGTAATATTATTACATAAAATCTTTTTTCTTCAATTTAAATAATTATTTTTGAAAATATTACTATGTATACCTAGAATTACGGCTGCAGATCCTTTTGACCGCAGCTAGAAAATTATATATGTCAGGTTATTTTCTTCGCTTTCTTAGCTATTTTCACTATTCTAATAGATAATCAAGTGCATATGCCGCTAGGGGATTGTGTATTTCAAAGCAGCGAAAGTGAGGATGGAGAACAGAAGAGGATATGGGAAAAAACACGCCTGTTTGGAGTGTCAGCGCGCCTTCTGAGTGCGCATTCCTTTTGTGTTTGAAAAGTTATCGTTCAACGGACATAAATAAACTGAAATCCATTTTGTTTCGGCGAATGTCAGTATTTTGACCTGCGTATCATGTCGCGTAGAAGTGTTGGTAGAAAATACCTAACGAAAGAAGATACCCTGAAAGTTTTTGAAACCTTTTCTGATAATAATTCTGGTTGAGATATTAAACCTGATGAAGAATTTCATATCGAAACTTTATCCAATATATCAGCCGAAGACTGGATTGTTTGTTCAGCAACAAGTGAATTTTATTCATATGATGGAGAGTCTATTCACGAAACAGCAAAAAATAAAAAAATAAAAATTTAGATCATGAAAATATTTTATTGCCTGATGTTACTACAGTTTCCAGAAGTAAAATCAGTGTCCGTGGTCAAGCTCGATAAAGTAGTGAAAATCAGCTAAAGACAACTCGAGAACGAGAAAGATGTACCCAATGCGAGGAAAATCAAAGAGATGAAAAAACGGCAAATTATGGTACAATTTGGAAAATACGAAATATTTCGGCATATATTACAAGGAGACGTCCCCAGCTGAATATTTTACGAGAAGTACCTGGGCCAACTTCACATGCAAGGAATAAAAAATTTGATGCCTACGCATGTAGTGCATGGAGATTGTTTATGAACGAAAAAATATTTCGTCACATCCAAGAGTGCACTCAAGAAGAGGCGCGTAAAAAATCCCAAACTCCAAACTGGTGTTCGTCACTCGATGAGTTAGATGCTTTCATATCACTGCTCTATGCTCGTGGAGCTTTCGCTGCAAAACAATTTTATGGTTTAAGTATTAATATATTATACCTATTTTTCCGCCTCCTAGGCAATTGTTAATCGACTGTTTCAAAATTAAATTAATCTAAATATGATTTTATGAAAAGGCACATTTTATATTTAATTGTATTTTAAATACAATTTTACGAAAAATGTATTTTATCTTTTTATTTTTAAAAAATATTGTTATGGCTGATGACGTTAGTGATTACGTCAACTGTGTTTCTATCCTCTACACCTGGGTAAGAGACAGACAGCAGAATGAGTTATTGGTGGGAGGCCAGTGGCAGTAAGCGGAATGTGCGCTGAGCACTGCAATATATTAAAATAGTTTTGGTGCTAAAAACTGTGAAATGTTGATGTATTTTTAAGTCTACTGTTCATACCTATATCTATATGTTGATAATCTGTTGTGCCGTTAAGTGTTGTTAATAAAAATAATGTTTGTTATTTTTTAAAAAAAGAAGACGTATTATTTATGTGGGGGAAAAAAAGCACCCAACACATCTCCAAAACAAAACATTTTTTTTTAAAGAAAAGAATTTGAGAGAAAGGGAAAGAAAAAAGCATTACAAATATCAACAGGTATACTTTTTACAGTGAATAAAAATTTTTCTATTTTTTGTAATAAAAAATGTTCTTTTCTGAAAAATAATGATTTTAATGAATATATTTAATATTTCACGAAGAAAAATTTAAAAAAAAGAAAAAAGACGTATCTTAGTAGATTTTTTTTTACAATAGTGTACTATGTCTACCATTTTCTTTATCCTCTTGAAAGATTCAAGTTTCCAAATTAGTTTTAAAAAATTATTTAATATTTAAATAATAATAATAATAATGTTTATACAACGATGATTTAAAAAAAACTTTTTGACATGTATGCAGGTTTTGTCACACGTCTCAAATTTAATTAATATTTTATGCAAAGAATTTTTTTTCATTATAACATATATATTTTTTTTATATATTTGTGTAAAGTTTTAAAATATCACTTTTTAAAATATTTTTGTGAACTTTATTAAAGATGAGAGCTTTCAATATGTTTTTTTTTTCATATCTCTTTTACACTGTCCTATAAAAAAGGAACATATTTAGTAAAATATACATATATTTTTACCATGATTCATGAAAGTGCAAGTTTCTGAAAGAAATATATTATAATGAAGCTTGACGGGAATTTTGGTGTTATTAAAAATAATTCTGTCGTATTGATCTTATTCTTACTTGGATATTTTTTTAAAGTCCAAGTAAAATATTTCAATGTTTTAAAAAAAATTGTCTGTAATGAAAAATAGAAAATAATGGGAATTTTTTATGTATTGTGTTTGTAATTATTTTTGACAGAAAAAAAGTAGTAATATTAACGCACAAGATGAACAATATTTATATCTAGATTGAAATCCATATATTAATTCAAATAATAAAATTCACAGTGTGTCATATTCGCAGCCTATTTAGGTCTTTCGACGATATACTTAACATTAATTTAGTTGTATTATCGACAGGCTGACTTTAAAATGCAATCACATTGCGTCTAATTAGGAAAGAGCACGGAATTCTGTCACTGGCACAGTATATACTGTCAGCTAGATTCTGAATTACAAAGAGTATAAGTCATTGCTGTTTGCATAAGAACGATGATCTTTTCCGGTACTTTTTCTTATGTAAATTTATTTCACTGAAAGCAAAGAAAATGCGTAGATAATATCGTCAAAATATCTTCAGTATTGATATCATTAGGAACGATAATACGTATTAAGCTTAGAGTCAAACAACCTGTATTTTTGAATGACTATTGGTTCTCTAAACAAAGTGTATATCGTATTACTTTTAAAAAAACAGTTTATGAGCACACTGTAAATAATACCTAACGTAATTTTCAAACTTCTTTAATGTAATCATTGATCTTTAGATGATATCCCTATATTTCAATCCAGTTTTTAAAACCTATTAGAAACAGATATTACATTTAAATTTTTAACGGAAATTCTACAATAGTTTAATGTATTTTTGTCTAATATTAAAAAATATATAATTTATATGATATATCGAAGAGAGAAACAGAACGCTGATTTGTTTAGGCTGCAATTTTCTTTTGTTATTTTACTTAAGGCGGTATTAAAAAAAAAATTCCACGCTCAACAACTCAAAATTTTGAGACACATTTTCAGATTCATTTTTAAAAGTAAAAACATGAAACTTGGCGGCGTGAGTTACGAAGAGATTTATAAGGGACCCATGTTTTTATTTTTCGCTCAATTAATTAGAAATTGATTTACAAACAATTATTTTCACAATACGGTATTTTTTTCTTATTTCCAGCGCTATCGCTTCGGGAAATTCGGTTCAAAATGTCCACTTTGACAGCATTTTTTGAAATATATTCTGTTTTTATCAAAAAAGCGAGACAATATGGACATTATAAAGTTTCTGAATAAGAAAACCTGTCAATTGGATGCATTTTAGAGCAAAAATGAATTTAAAAATGTGTCTCAAAATAAGCAGTTTGGATTTGATTACACCCTTAAGAGTTTTTCACTTTTGTGAAATAACAGAAAAATATTACTCTTATTTTGTTTGTAATTTTGAATTTTAACACCTTAAGTACTTGATTACTTGTACTTAATGTTTTTTTTTAAATCTGTATTAATAATGTGTTGAAAATCTGTTGATCTATCTGAAAAAAAATAATCTGTTTAGACAACTTACTATTATAATAAAAATACTTCCTGTTAAATCAAATCTACGTTTTACTCAAACTTTTAGTAAATGCATAACATTTTGATACAGCAACGTTTTTTCTAAATTATTTATTTGAAATTGTTTGCACGTGCTTCTTGTGAATTTCGCTTCGATGTGATAATTTTTTTACACTGCGTTGAAAAAATATGTGAAATTGCATTTCTATCGTCTATTCAGTGTTTAGTCTTAACTGACAAATCTTAGCAAAACAATATAATGTATTTTTTTCATTTTCAGATGCATTGAATATTGCAGCGCAGATTTATTGAAAATTAACACTTTATGCATACGGGAATACACCTAGAAACCCTCGTGGGCGCTGGGTATCAACATAATTGCGTAGATTATCGCAGACGTAATTGTAAAAAAAACTAATGAAAAACTTTAATTAGAAAGCTGCTTGAAAACAAATTGGCGTTCATTTAAACAACACGCGGATTATTGGATAATACATTCTTGAACATTAAATCTTGAACAACATAAATTTTAACTAGGTTTTTTAATACGAAATTTGTGCAGAAATGTAGCATGCAAATTGTTATGCAAAATGTGTTGCCAATCGTTTTCACTGTGTAGATAATTCTGGGGTGCGTAAAAGTTGAAGTTTTTATTTGATATTTCTGAAATTTTGTTTCTACAGAAGTAACTGTATAGCTCTATTTTTTTACACACCTCATTCTCTAGTACATACTTTCAAACATCTACAACTCATTTTTTACCCGATGGCTTGAACACTCTGGTGAAGCAATAAGATGAGCTTATTGTGAAACTTATGAAGCTCCTTCTAAGGCACCAACAATTTGGTGAAGCTCCATATATGTAAGTATGTAAGTTTCTTTTTATTATGTATCTGTATATAATATGTGCAGTCATAATTAATTAGTCCAAGAAAGTTTAGTTAAATGGTTGCGTTTGGAGCGAAACGTAAATGTTAGAGTGTAATGTAACTGTATCTAGAAATGGTAAAATATATTTAAAGACTTTAAAATAATATTTAATACAAGAATCATTTTCGATGTACTATTTCTGAAAAACGTATGATTTGTTTATATTATGTGTAATGCTTGACTATAAATTATTGAGATTTATTATACCGTATTACACAAGCGTAACACATTCAAAGTTCAATTCAAGTAAATGTAAGGAGAACAATTGCCATTAAATGTTTTATTTTTTTACCTTCTCAATTCCCATTAATAAATTCATTCAGGTAGGTGGGAGACCCAAAAAGTATTTTTATGCATAAAATATTTAAATTAATCATGAGCGAAGAAACTCTAAGTAATTATCTAACTTATCATAAAAGCACTGCGGTTTCCAATAAACTCATTTTATAAAGTTTTGAATCATGTAATTCGTTTAGTATTCAAATACTTCGTTCATATTTCTTTTAAATACTTGGTTAGTTTTCAAATACGTACAACTACTACTATTATTATTATTATTATTTTACTTTGAAAACAATATAGTTTAAAAATAATAATTGTGAATACCAGAATCCCATAGTCAAATTTATAAATGCGATTTATAAAGGTTGAGTGCAATTGATTACAAATGAAACCAAGTTTGATGTTAACCATGACAGGAAAAATAAATCCGAATGTTATATAGAATGACGTTCAAGGTTTTATTGAAAGTTCTATGCTACTCCCCTTGGACTCACGGACATAATGCATGCAGCACATTTTAATACTGATATTGTGAAGAGTGACCATAATCACTGATGACCAGAGTGTGTATCCATTTGTGACATGATCATGTTTCCAAATGAGCGATAGGTATCTATTTGTGTAATAGCTGTAACATATCTAAATAACTGCTGAGTTTAGCACAATGGCCTCAATGGCAATAAAGAACTAAGCAACTTTACTTTAAAAAATATTGGGTTCAGACTCTGTCATAAATCCGTCGAGTTGAGAGTATTCATGTGATTTATTAATACTCTATAAAACACAGCACTTACTACAGAAGCAATGTTCTCAGGATTGACTAAAAATGTATAAATCAGTCCTAGATCCACTGTGTTCAGATTGTCGACGTCATTCACCAACACTGTATGAGAAACCGCTAGCTAGTAAAGTAATACTGTTTGGATTGATATTAAATGTATGAATCAATCCTCGATCTACTGCGTTGAGAGTATTCACGTCATTTAACAGTACTCTATAATCCACAACACTAACTAGTAAAGCAATGCTTCCAGGATCGATTTAAAGGGATTAAATCAATCTTAGATCTACTGTGGTGAGAGTATTGGCGTGATTCACCGCTACTCTATAGGACACAATTCTTACTAGTAAAGAAGCACTCCCAAGATTAATTTAAAAGGTATGAATCAATCCTTCATCTACTGTCGTGTGAGTATTGACGTGCTTCACCTCTACTCTATAGGAAACAGCACTTACTAGTAAAGCATTACTCCCAGGATTGATTTAAAACACTTTTTGTTTTGAGTTCAAGTAGGCTTTTCCTTCTTCTTTGCAAGTAATCTCAAATTACGGGAAAAATTTTCTAATAAAAAATATTAAACAAATGAAAAGCGGGCCCGAAATGATGTAGTGCTTCCCCTAGATTCAATGGTTAATCGGGCCCTGCTGTTCGGGCATGTGACGCCATCTCTCTAATATTTTTTGAAATACATGTTGTTAAAAATACGTAATCCGGTTTCAATAGAAATTTTCAATAGCGGCCTAATATAGCAAATTTATCCCTCCACGATTTTTGAATTTATAATCAGTGAAACGTGCAATTTCTGCCAAGACGTTTCTTATAGAAATCGCGATTATTTGTTAATTGCTTAGTAGTAATAATGAAGTTTTATAAAATGCATCCCTTTAGCATTTCACAAATCTTAATTTGCCATATATCAAGCTTCGATCTTATAACGATATGTCATTTAGGTTCAACCGTACCAACTTCCCTGACCTTTTCATTTTTTAAAAGTTAGTGTAATAATTTTCCCTGACCGTTTCATTTTTTAGACGTAACTGTTATACTTTTGAAATTTTAGCTCTTCTTTAATTTTTTGATATATTTTTCAATGATAGTCTGCCAGGGCAACGCCGGGCGGGTCAGCTGGTATATTTATATTCGCCAACGTAAATTCTCGACAAGATTGGCGACAATTGGCGAAATATCGCCAAATTTGGCAACAAAAATACGTTGTCGTATATGAAGCCAACTTGGCTATGTCTGTCTAATTTGCCGATAGTCTCATTCAAATTCAATACTGACGAGAACTGGGGATGACTCTTCTGCAATAGGAAATCCGCGCATTTTAGCTTGGTGTATTTTCAGTAGAATTAGCTAAAATATAAAAACCAAGCAATAGGGAGGCTATCTTTTCCTGTCGGTACAGGCCAGAAATACTTTTCGTAGTTTAGTATAATATATCGGCTGTTCGCATCCAGTTAACCTTACGATTCTCAAGCAGCTGATTTACAACAGAATGACGTTCCATACGCACGTGAAATATTAATTTTTTTGGGCGGTAAGATGGCGAATTTTGAAGCATTAACACGTGTGAGAAAGTTTTGGGATTGTCACATCCGATTAGTTTTGATGATAATTTGAAATGAACTATGAATGCTGAATTTATATCCACAATATTACCGCATTCAATAATAATAATACAAGAAATGGGTTCATTTCCCAATAGTAAAAGCAATTGTGATTCATCGTTAATAAAATGTGTCGCAATTCAGGTTGGCAATATCCGCTCCCTAGATCAATTTCTTTTTTTTCCTTTTTCTTTTTTTTTTTTACCTTTAAATATTTGATTTTTCTTTTATAGATCAAAGCTTGATTAAAAATGACGCTATTTTTTCAGAAATCCGCTTTTCAAAGAAAATATAAAATTTATGTCAATTTTAATTCCGTTCAAATGCTGATTTATATATAAATATATCTGATCTATGTGAAACAATAACACCTGTATTTATAAACCGGTTTGGTTATAAACTAATTATGTGTATTAAGCTGACTAAAATCCCCCCGACCAAGTTCGTTGGCTAGCTTTGTCGGCCATTTTGTTTCAAAATGACGTCCACTAGAAGATTTAAAACTAAAAAAATATGCCAAAAAATACAAATTCAAATATATTTTTTGTTTAAGTGTTAGGCCTTGATACAAGGATTCCGTTGCATTTTTTGTTTTGCCTGTAAATTGAAAAGTGACTGAGATATAGCGGTTTGAAATTCTAAGATGGCTGACATTTTGAAACAAGACAGCAGATTATAAAAAGCGGAAGATTAATTTATGGGTTTTAGTAAATCTGAATTCTCGCGAATTATTTTCATTCATTGTTGTAATCATTTTCCCAATCATACGCATAAGATTATACAATATCCTTTAGCATCAAATTGTCGCCAAATTTGGCGACCAAAAATAAGTCTCCATACATGAAGCCAACTTGGCTATAGCGGACTAATAACGAATCTTCTTTAATCGGTTTCTTTGAATTTTAGATTGCTGTTTTGGAATAACATTAGCTAAAATTTTAAAACTAAGATATAAGTAAGCTACCTTTACTTCCCTGTTCAGACCGGAAGGGCTTTTTAAAAATATAAGTACTCATTTTGAAAATAAATCTGTTATGTAAATAAACTTTTTATTTATGCTATGCATTTTGAAGTTAAATATTTTTTTCTAAATTAAATGATTCTCATAAAATCCAAAACTGATATACACTCTTTCTATTAGCATTCGAATTAATTATCTTTTGGTAAGCCAATTACAGCAAATCAGTTTTCAACTACATTTCATGGTTTTAACTAACTAAAATTCACTATGATATATCATAAATATATAGATCTGTGCCATCCTTGGATAGTTCTGTTTTTATTTTCAAGATTGAGCTATTTTTTATTTTATTCTTTCAGGTATGTATTAAATTTATTTATCTTTACAGGACTGCAAGAAGGAATTCGAATATATCGCTGTAATTATTCATTTCTTTAAAGTGTGTTATGAATTTATGAAAGTTTTATTTAGCTGTCTCTTTTCATCGTTTAATTAACAAAAATGAAATTTACTTGAAATATTATAATAATGTCAGAATGTTTTTTTACTTTCTTCTATCTTTACAAGAAGAAAGTATTGGATTCATGAAAATTTTCGACTACCGGTTTTCGACGGATTTATACGTTTTAGAAGGCCCTGAACACGAAATGACCATTTTTAGAAAATGTCTGTCTGTGAGTCTTAAGTCTGTCTGTCAGTATGTGACAAAAATCTTGTGGGCGCTCTATCTCAAGAGCTAATGCACGAAATTTAATAAAACTTTATATTCAGTTAACGCTGATTACGTGTTTGTGTAGATATAACAACAGGGGGCGCTGCTATACCACTTTTTTCTCAATATCTCAAGAACGAATGCACAGATTTTCACCAAACTTCAGATTCAGTTAGACGTTGACATAAGTTGTTGTTGGTTACGGTTTGGTCTAAATCTCCCATCAGGTGGCGCTGCTTTGCTGCATTTTGCAGGATTTACATGATTTTAGCAATAGTCATATCTCAAGAACTAATGCACGGAATTTAATAAAACTTAATATTCAGTTAGACCGTGATATAAATTGGTGCTGTTTCTTTTTAGTGTATGCGAAACCTGTGTGAGATAGAAGAAAGTTTTGGGATTGACACATCCGACTAGTTATTATCTGTGTACAAAGAATAATTACAATTTTTTTTTTTTACATTCTTTCATTATGTACCTTATTATTATACACCTAAAGTTATTTACCTTACAATTATGGCAGTCAAATCTTGTCTCTCATTTTTCACCCACTTCCTGTTGACAAAGAGCTTTAAAATTTGGAATATATCTATGTATTCCTGAGGGCAATACATGATTTGGACATTGATTTTTTAAAATAAGAACCCTAAGGGGGGGGGAGGCAACGTCGGCCCAAAACTTATATTTTCCCTATAGAAATAACGTTGGTCTTCTTTAATATTAATTGATAAAAAATAGATCTATTATTGCACCACTAGCCGCCACTGCGACCAGTTTGGTCTCCCTTAAATGTATGTTAAGCATTGTAACACGCATTGATATTTTTTGTATTATTTTAGTTTGATTCCATATTATTTACCATTTTTAATGATGGGTATTTTTATTAGCCGGGAGCAAATGATAAATCGCCAAATATTGCTCCTATCACCACCATTTATACTGCATTAATTTAATTTTAAATTATAAACCTGTCACTCATTTCAGTTAAAATACTTAGCTTTAATTTCAAATACTTATATTACATACAATTTAAAATACATGCCATTTACACTCTTCATTTAAAATAGAAAATAAATAAATAAATAAATAAATAATATCATAAATCAAAATATTTGATTTAAAAATAAAAGTATATTTTCTAATTCGAACACGCGAAAAATAAAAGCTGGTATCGGCGATTTAAAAAATGGTATTGGCGAGATTTGTGCAAATTAACATGAAAGTATTTAATGATGTTATGTATTTTATAAATGTATATTAAATTACTATTTTGAACGCTATTGGTCATAACAATTGTAAATATGATTGGCGATTTCCAATCATTTTCCGTGATCTCTCTTCCTGGCGAGTATAATACATAAGTACCAAATTAACTGAGAATTCGTTTCGAAATTTCATTCATTAAATATTATTACATGAGTTCAACTTACGTCAAGAAAAGATCTGGAAGTTGAGTTGTATAGCACAGAATTATGGTAAACTTTGATTGTATCAATGGTACGAATTATTATTATTGTTTTTCACACCCAGGCAGCGGTCCAAAAAATCAATCGCGGAGAACTTGCTTTACGAACGATTACCTCCATGACTGAATATTTTAAACGTTCATGACAAATTAGTGTTTTTTTTTTTTTTTTTTTTTTTTTTTTTTTACTTTTATGGATAGAGAATTTAAACTGCGATCCCTAATTTCAACTTAAGCTATAGCAGAATATATGCATAATTGAACGTAAGTCATCTCTCAAATATTAATTTATTTTGAACGAACTTTCTAAAAATGTAACTTTTATGCAGTTTAATTCGCAAAAATAATTTTGAATAAAAATGGCCGCCTGGTATATGAAAAAGTGAAGCGGTCATCCCGGAATTGTTGATGACAGTCACATGACTTAGGCTTTTATTATAGAGATTCATCGATTTTAATCACATTGTTGCCTGCATCATTACGACGTCAGCATTTATATGTAATATATGTGAACGAGTATGTATTGATGAATACATATGAATACAATGAGTATTTGTTGAAAAGTACTAATGGCAGGGTTACCAAAATAGCTCCAAATTTTGGCTAACTTGGCTAAATATCGCCAAATTTGGACATGAAGCCTAACTTGGCGATAGCTGGCTAATTTGTCAGAATTCCCATTTAAATCGATTAATCTTCCATAATCTTCTGCCATTGACATAGCCTACTATTTTCTATAAAGTGCTGTAATACAAAAAAACAAATATCAAAACAATTTTTTTTTTAATATACATATTTATTATAATATTCTGTAAGTGCTGCTTAATTAAACATCATTTAAAAAATAAAATGCTTCAAAACTACAGACAATGGAAAAATTAAATGTGGAAAACAAAGTATTTAAGTTATGTGAAACAATAAAGCATTTATCGTTCTAGATATAAAAAAAATAATGGATACTTACTCCTTGACTAATTTTATATATCTTTTATAAAATAGTTATTATTAAAACAGTTTATATATATGTTAAATATAACAAAAAATAGTGTTAACATGTCATATTTGGTTATTGAAAATTCTAACCCAATGGAAAAATAAATTATTTAAAATATATTATTATAAATATTTTTTTTTATTTTTCAAATCTTTTATAAAAATTTTGCATTCTCTAAATTTAAACCTCTTTTTTTTGTGTACTGAAAAAACATTTTACAAATATAGATCTAAATTTCATGTTATTTATTTTTATTGTGTATATAAATATTTGCGGAGAATTTTGTTTAGTATTATAAAATAATATACTACAAAATACCTAAACTTTTAGCAAATTTGTATTAGCTATTCAAATTAATTAAGTTCAAAACCAAATTCCTGAAATAAAAACCCATCATGTACATGCATATTTTATCAACATTGTACGATCGTTACAATCGATAGATACGTTATAAATGTATGTTTGCACCTGTGATTAATTTTTTGTAATCAATATGTTCTGTATAAGCCTTTTAACATAATTTAAAAATAAGGCTCATATTAAAAAATATAGTTCGTATAAAGTATACCAAACTGCTTTGTAAACTTATGCGCGTGATCAAGAATAGAATAACCCTTAATAAAACACACTGACCTGAGAGCTTGTAATTTTTTTAAGGAAACTAATCAAAGTACGTTTGTTTTCCTTTACTTATAGATAAAAGGAACTGAAAAGCAATAACTCTGCACTTGTAAAAGGAAGAAAGAAGGCTGTTTTTTTTCTTGGTAATAGCGCAATTAACCTCTAAAGTTTTAGTTGCTTCCAGATTAATTATTTATTGAATGAAATTATCTTGAAGTATTTTAAATGTTTTATATAAAGATAGTAAAGGTATACTTTCAAATACATTGATATTTTTATCTACACATTTTCTACATACAGTAACCCATCATTATATTGAACCTCGGTATATCGCGTATTCGGCTATTTCGCTCTTTTTTAGTTGTCCCCCCAATAAATTTAGTTTCTGGAAAAAACATATAAAACTTTTGAAGCGTCGAAATCTAAGCATATGACTGAAATGCAATTAGTTCATTTGCGTTCTTTAATTTCCAGTGGCAAGCACATAATCAAAGAGAATAAAAAGCAAACGACCCTGGATTCTTATTTTCAGAACATATTATAAAATGTAAATAAAAATGTATACTGTATTTGTAAGGTTTTGTATTTTTTAACGTTTTACCATCTCTTTTGTGTTGAACTTGTAGCTTGTTTGAACAAGTATTAAATCAAAAATCTCGTAGTTTAAGTTATGGCTCTTTATTTTGCATTTATAAACACTCTTCTCGCCTCCCCCTCTTGTGATATCGTTCCCTCCTAGTACATCACGCTTTTTTTTTATCTCCCAAGTAGCGCGATATATCGAGGGTTTACCGAATTTACATTTCTAAATGAATAATAAATGTTTAACACTAGAGCCGCGAGACATTTTACTCAAATTTTATAAAAAAATATTTCACACTAGAAATTTTATTTAAAACTATTTAACTTCTTTCTTTTAAGTTATTTTTGGGTAGCATACAATTAACTTATTTTATGAAAAATTTTCTCTTGCGAATCAACATATACTCATTTGGCACGGGTCAAATTGTCCCGTCATCGCGGTTCTAGTGTGTTAACGGAAATCAATCCTGATATAGTTAATTGTTATTTTTCTGAAATTGTTTACGTGAACTGTTATTCATAACAGTACAAAGATATGTTTGTGTATCTATATCTTCATGATATAGAAGTTTTGCGAATTTAAATGCCCGATTGTTAATGAATATGAAAACATTAAATATAAATAATAGAGTGCAAAAAAACTAGCTTCTTGTATAAAATGTTAACTAGGCCTTTATTCAAGAATGAATATTTCCGCATTTTACTAAATGGACTCGGTACCCTTTAAACTATTATTTTAACTTGGGTAATTATTAATATCTTATTGGCATAATATTGAATTTTTTTAAAAGGATTTACTCAGGCAAAAATGTCCTTTTTCTAGTAAATTTGAAAAAAAAATCCTCAATTTTTTTTTAATTTTTCACTGAAAACTGATCTTACAAATGTCGCAGACGCATCGAGTTCTCTTTTGGTGCCAAACTGGCGAATTTTTGTCAAGTCTGGCAAGCCGCCGATTTTGGCCAGTAGACCTTATAGTGCGTATCAATTAGTGCTCGCGAATATACGTTTATATACGTTTAAACGTATACGTAGTTAAGCCTTTTTACCATATTATACCTATCCAAAATCGTTACCGGTTACAATACTTTTTAAGCGTATTTATACGTATATTCGCGAGCACTAGTATCAATCAAAGCCCTCAGTATGCATAGCAGAGTCAGTCGTATTCTTGACAATGTTTGTGTTTATAAAAAAAAATTGTATGTGTTTTATAATAAAACTAGCAACACGTTCCAGCGTCACATGGGTGCCCTGATGTTTTAAAGATACACTGTTAAAAATAATCTGGAATTCACGGATATTTTCTTCTGAATTCCACAGAAAAAAGTCCCTTTTTACGACAAAAGGCCATTTTCCGAAAAAAAAGAGAAAATTTCGTCAAATTTCATGAAAACAACGGAACGCACTGAAACGGAAGGGGACAACGGGCATACTCCATTATCTGCTGCATATTTATTTTCAATGTTTAACTAACATGGAGTGAAAATTTGACCTGGGCCAGGACTCGAACCTTCAGCGTACCGGTACGCTGAAGGTTCCAGATTCGAGTCCTGGCCCAGGTCAATTTTTCACTCCATGTTGGTTTAGTGTATTTTAATTGTCTGATAAAATGCGTGTTCTTATATTGTAAAATTAAGTAATAGACGTAGTGTTTATGCTTTAATATATATAATTAATTACGGACCGATGAATAGTTATTCATCGTATTATTGTCATCTGAAGCTGCAAAACTGCTGGCCGATGACCGTTTCCAATATGGATAAATGTGGGAAATTGCTGGGCTAGGATGTCGATCTGGGTGTCGATCTGGGCAAAGAGTCAGCACAGTACGCTGAAGGTCTCAAGTCCGAGTCCTGGCCCAGATCAAGTTTTCACTCCATGTTGGTTTAGTGCATTTTAATTGTCTGATAAAATACGTGTTCTTATATTGTATAACATATAGTCCTCAAGTACTGTACAAGAATGTAAAAAGTGTAACTTTCTGAAAATTAATGGCGGTACAATTTCATCGACATCGCATTATTCCCTACCTTATTTTAAACAGTTTTGCAATTTAGATTGCGGTAGTATCTCCAAAAGATAAAAAATTAAAATGCCTTGTATATAAGGGATGTCTAATTTCATTTTTAGCAAAAAGTTGGAAAATCGATCTTTTTGTCAGTTTTCGCAATATGAAGGATGTCAAATACCGTTATATTAAAAGGCTTAAAAAAATAATTCTTTTGAAAGATTTACAAAATTTCGAGCAGTTCATTTGATGTACTTTAAATATTGTTCCTTTCTTTTAAATAAAATGTCTTGAACAATTCCCATCAATATAAATTTTTGTATCAGAAACACAACATCGGAACGAGTATGTAATTTGGTAAGCGATGCTTTCAATCTATTTCTGGAATCTACATTTAAAAAAAGGGTAATTTTGGAGTAAAACATGAAATTTTTTAATGTTCAACAAACTTTAATATTAATGACAAGAACTAGAGCTAATCTATTCGCAACATAGAAATATCATTTTAAAATGCAGTCATGGTCAAAAGAATATTTGCTGTTTTCATTGGATATTTATGTTTTAAAAAATTGTCAACATGTAACAATATTAGCTGATAAAGAGTTATTTTTTTTTTTATTGTATGCGAATTTGACATTTTTAGCATAAAATAAAAATAAAAAGTAATATTTTTTTTCAAAATAAAAAAAATATATGTACAGTATTTTTAGATTTGAATCGTTCTTTTTCAAACCTTTCTTTTAAAAAATTGTTTTCTTAGAAAATTTCAATTTTATTCTAGAATAACTTGATAGTTGAACCAATGTCTTTTTTTAAATGAATAAAGTTGTTACAGTAATCGTACCTGCCGAAAATGTTATAACTACAATGTTTAAATTTTAGCACTGTGTTCTCAAGTTTTATATGCACATAAATATCTGTATTGAACTCGTACTTATTTTGAATTTATATGTTTTTGTGAAATTAACAGAAATTTCATTTCTATAACGTTTACAGTAAGAGATTTTTTTTTCTCCAAACTTCATATTCTGTTAGACCTTAGCATAAATAGACGCTGATTATGTTTTGGTGTAAATAGTCCAACAGGTGGCGCTACTTTTTTCATGAATTTCATGATAGCGGTATCATAAGAACTAATGCACAGAAATTTACAAAACTTTAGATTCTGTTACACCTTGACATAACTAGATGCTGATTACGTTTTGGTGTAAATAGCTCAACAGGTAGCGCTGCTATGCTACATTTTGCACGATTTTCACGATAGCAAGAACTCATCTCAAGAACTAATGCACAGAATTTCATCAAACTTCAGATTATGTTAGACCTTTACATAAATAGACGCCGATCAGGTTTTTGTGTAAATCTCCCAACAGGTGGCGCTGCTATGCTGCAAGTTTTTAGGATCAACAAGATTTTAACGATAGTCATATCTCAAGAACTAATGCACGAAATTTAATAAAACTTTAGATTCAGTTAGACCTTGATATAAATTGGTGCTGATTTGTTTTTGGAGTATGGGAAACCTGTATGAGATAGAAGAAAGTTTTGGGATTGGCACATCCAACTAGTTATGTATTAATTAAAAGAAATAATGCCAAAATGATGACCTTAAATGAAATATTAATCCTTTAAATGCTTATTTGTGTTTATACCTGCTTTTAAAGTTAGGATAAATGTTAAAAATTGGCTGTTTTAAAAAAGTGAGATGGGATTTTTTGGGAGTAGAACTTATACAGTTTGGACCACGAAAAACCGATACTGCCGGTTGTGACTTGAAATCGCATATGGTTTTTAAATTACTCCTTTTGCATTACTAAATAAATTTTTCATTCATTGAATAATTAATTTTAAATTTTATTTAAACCCATTGTTTTCTCATTCTCAATAAATGAAAGAAATAATTAAGATTTTTCTATCGTTAAACACCCTCGCGCAAATTCTAGTCATTAATCATAACGCGAAATCAACCCCACTTTCATATAAAATTAATAAAATAAATACCCCAGCTACAGATGTCCATCCGCTTCTTTTTTCGAGTTCGTTATAATTTGTCATTTAGGCAATTGTTAATTTCTGAATCCTGTAATAGCTAAGCAGTAGCCTGTCTTTATTATTTTGACTATCTATGCACTTCTCACAGTTTTTCTAAAGATGTTTAACTGCTTGTACTGCTGTCAAGCTTTCAGTCTTGCTAATTTATCAAGTTTATTATTAAATTCAAATTGTCTCCCTGTGTTAATATCTAACAGATATCTAATGATTCATGACTCTCAACAAATTAATGATTCCAATAATCCAAACGAAGTTGTGGTATGATTTTCAGAATTATGTCTCTAACTGATCTACCGCTACTACATGTAGTATTTCTATGGCATTGCCTATGACAGCCGTTATGCATGGAATTTACAGATTACATGTGCCACAGGACGATACAAGTACAGAAGATATTATGTTTTCTGTTCTTTTGCAATTTAATGGCAACCTAGATTAAAGCATTTTTCTCCTACTTCTGATGTACATTTCTTACCAATTGCGTTTTTGCTTACGTGAAACAAATCATCGTTACACCAATATGTGCTTATGTAACTGATTTAAGAGGAATAAGAAGGAACACGTACGGTACGCATATTCTCAGCAAAAGTTGAAAATGGTCTCCACTAGCATCTAAACACACTAAGGGCATAATTCTAACTTTCCGCGGTGTCAATGTCAACTTTCCGCATTTATCACGTTTTTTTTCTATTTTTGCGTATTTAATTTACTGTAGCCGGTTGTTAGTTGTTCTCCCTAGATTATACACATTCTCAAAGAAAAAAAAAAGAGAGAGAGAGAGAGAGAGAGAGAGAAAGAAACAACACCTTAAATCTTATTTTCCGATCAGATTTTATTTTTGTGAAATACAGTGATGTATCTTAAAAAGTTCAATACATCTGTTATGAATCATTATCATCAACATTTCATTACATATTTAGTTAAAGATACAAATACATTTCAAATAAAAGTAAGGTTAATAAAATCATTAAAAGTATTTCGTATGTTATAGGTATAAGGATATGTTATAAGGATTTCAAATGCACAAAATATGATTTTTTCAAAAGTAAATAAAAAAAAAGAAAAGAAAAAGATCGAATGCATATTGAATTTAAAAAAAAAAAATTCTTTTGTTACTGAAAATAGCATGCGTTTAGGAATATTCATTTCTGTGGGCTGAAAAAATAAAAGTTTGATAATTTTGTTAGTCTTCGAATTACTAAATATATTTTTTTATAAGTTCAACAACTTAAAATTCTAATAATATTATAAATCCGATTGTGTGCAAATGTTAGGCTGAAGCCAACGTCAAAATGGAGAAATTAATGGTCCTGTATCTTTGCATATAGGTGGATTATAACCCGGAAATGAACATAGACTGGTTTTTATTTATTTTATTCAAATACTTTTCTTAATAATTCAAAATTTAATTATTTTCATAGAGAATCAATGGACATTTTTTGATAAAATTTAACCATTTTACTTTATCGTTGCTAGGGCTTTGATCGTTGCCAATAAATAGAAATGCGAAAACAATAATTTTTCCTCAACAATTAAGTTTCAATTGAGCGATTTTCACGTGAAAATGAAAATAATTCAAAAGAAGATGAATTTCTGTGATATTTGAAACAACAATATGGAGTATTTGTTATTATACATGAATCATGAATATCGGTTACATTAAAAAGATCTTTTTCTGTCAAAAACTGCGTTGTAATTAGAAAGAAGAATTAACAATAATTATATTATTAAGAAAAAGATTTCGCTTCAACCATGGAACTATGAAAAGGATCCTTCTTGGCTTGAACAAATATGACGTTATAAATAAAACTTGTATTTTCAAATATTCGTAATATTACAAAGAGCATGACTATCAGCGTATAATAAAAGTATATACATAATGGACGTCATGTTTAAGATGAATAACTGAAATATTTTTTTTAATACTGATTATTAGTTTAATGTAGATTAATAGCTTGAATATCAGTTACAAACAGATGTGAGTTTTCTGCTAAAATTCACGTCATTATTGCCAGGAAAGGAAAATTAACAAGAATTATATCTTTGAAAAGAGATTTCTCTGGGATCAAAGTGACGTCATAATAAAACGGGATTTTTTAAATATGTTTCAAATGGGGCGTGTATCATTTTCATACAATAATAATCACTGAGTACAGTGAAAGAATAGAGAGGTCATGAACCGTAAAATCGGCTTGCAATATGAAGTCGGTTATTGCTCAAATCATTAGGCCCAAGGGCTGACTTCATTGGGTGGAGAGAGGCTGCACGTGGAACAATGACTGGATTCATTGGACGGGGAGAGGTTTTCAAAGCAAGCCAACAGTTGTTTAGGCCGACTGTAGGGTTGCATTTTCAGCATCAAGCCAAACATGAACATTTCATCTCTATTTATTCTCTGAACTCTGTGATTAATAATACAAGCATCAGTAAGATTATTAGGAAAAGAAAATTGAACACAAATCTATTAAGTTAAAATCTGACTGTGTGTATTTCGCAACTACTCCTCTTAATGCAACGCGATTTACTTAATACCGGTTATCATTGATTCGAGGATGTCATATAAACTCTGAGAATTTAAAATTTTGAATTAGATTCCGAGATATTAATTTTTTTTTGTAAATTTTAACGAAATTTCTCTAAAAATGGTACTTAAATTACTCCATTTTTGTGGATAAAAAGGGAGAAAGAAATAAAACGGATTAATATATTTTTATGCCATTTTCTTATTAAAACTGAAAAAAATTATTTCATTTTCAATTTGAATAGTTACTGAAATAAAAATCTTGATTACAGTAAAATTTCCGAAAAATAAAAACATATTTCCACATATTCAAACTTTATGAATCAATTTATTCTGCAGAGGCAAAAATTGCCTTCAGCATAATGTCAAGAAATCAAGATTTGTTTCAGCTATAGATTAAACAAAGTACACAAATTTGCTGTTACATGCAAACGTAACACTTGCAATTGCAAAGCTTTTTCACCCCAAATTACATGCAAACGTAACATTTACATGTAATTTGCACCCAAATTAATTTTAATTTGAACCGTAATAAATATTAATTTGCAATGAAAATTACATGCAAAATTAATGTTTACAAATAATTTTGGTTGCAAAAAGCTTTGCAATTTAAGTGTTACGTTTGCATGTAATTTTGGGCTGCAAAAAGCTTTGCAATTGAAGTTCCTTGCATTTAGGTGTAGAATTACTCCTCCCTATTCACAAGAATTGAATTTAAAGAAAAAGCATATACTATTTCCAATGAATTATTTTTAAATGATGGCTGTTAAAACGTTTCTCAAAGTCGTTAAAAGTAAAAGGGTTTATCAGGTAAAATTGACATTTCTTTTTACCCAATTCGTCGATTTACACGATTTTATTTGGCCATCGTTTTTTCCTTTTCGTTATTTGGCACAAAATTTTACCTTTTTAAAACTGATTTATGTCAAGGCCCCTATAACAAAGAAATATCGTATTTTCTTCTATGAAATGTGATAAAGAGTTAGTTAATTATTTACGTTTTTAATTATCGGGAGTGAAATATTTTGCTTGATTAGTACATTTATTTTTCTTTTAATGTTACGTGAACGAAGTCACGGGTAACAGCTAGTAATAGAATAAAATACTCTATTTTTTTTCTCTCTTTTTCGCATTAGATCTTCTTGTCTTCTGATTTCGTAAACATTTATATGCATATGTAACAAATCGAAAGCTATAAAAAACTAACAAAAATACAATATTTAAGAAGCTAAATAATATTTTTTTTCTAAATACTGATTTTTATTTTGCAGTTATTAATTTATTATAAAAATTTATACTTTTTTAGAAATCATTTCAATGTTACCAATATGCGTAAAAGTCTCTGGAAAAAAATGGAAACTAAATTAAATAAAACACATAATTACGTGAGTGACTTTCTGTTTATTTAAAAAATAATATAAGGTATTATATTACAGTTTTTAAAAAAGCACTTTCTGATGCAAATTATGAAGTATTATTATTATTTTTTTTTAATGACAGATATGTTTTTATAAAAACATATCATATGTAAACACACGTAAATACACGTGTAAATACATATGTAGAAACATATTGTGTTTTTTGATTTAGAAAATGCATGAAATTTTTCATTACAGTATGTATAACTATATATACAAAATCAATATTACAAAATCTTTTTATTATTCTGGGGTTTTTTATACATACAATGTTTCAAGATGTTTATAAATGTAAGCTTTAAGAATTCTGTTTGATGTTTTATATTTGCCTGACATAAAAATCAAGGTAAGATATTTTTTCGTGCTTTATGTCATTGAAAATATGTTTTGACAGATTTTCCAATTTAGAATTTTAATGTAAAATTACGAAAAAAATTGCGTAATTTGTTTGTTTTATCAAGCTTTTGTGAAAGATTTAATTAGATCTTTTACTTCTGGAAAACATTGTTTATTCAACACTCTTATGTTCAAAACATTTTCTAAATATTTTCACTAATTCATAATAAAATAAATTTTGAACGCAATGGTGACAGTTTCAGATCTGCATCGTATTTTTCTGTAATTTATTTACTGAATTTCCTAATATATACCTATTAGTTGAATTTTTAATTATAACTTGCGATATTTCTAGAAAACTATTTCAGTACAATATCAATGAATTTAATTCGCAATTGTCTATAAATAAAAAATTATTTATGTGAAGAACTGCGTTTATTCAGTATGTGTTGCCACCTTTTTTAAAGTTACTTTTAAAGAAAGCATTAAATTTTTAGCAAAATTATAACGATTAAAAACAAATTGTGCTTTGCAGATTGATGTTTAAAAGCTTAAAAATAATGTAAATATATCTTACGTCTTAAAAACATTCTAATAAGTATTGGCAGTACCATTATAGTTGACTTATTTTTATTCATTTGTTTTTTTTTATTTTTGAAAAGAACTAACAAGAAAACTTGTACTATAAATGCATAAGAGTAAATATACATTAAACACGATTCCTCAGAACTATTACGTATTATTTTTAAAAATATGTTCACAACTTAAATTTATGCTTTCTTTAGATTTACACTGATTAATTTATATTTTGATAATGAAAATCTTGCTTAGAAATGAACATATTATTTTTCAAATAAAATATCTTGTTTTACAGCGTTACATTTTACATAATTGATTTAATTTTTTTTCATTTTAAAATAGGATATAAATGAATGGAATCAACAAATAGAAAAATGCTTTTATCAGTAAATAAGGAAGAAATTAGACATGATTGCCTGTACTTAGAATTTTCAATGCTTGTTTAAAAATAAACCGTTAAACATTTAAGAAAATTTGAGCATTGTAAGTGTAGAGTTATATATTTTTATATTTTTATGTTGTTTTTGACTTTATTGTAAAGAATTACAGTGAAATAAATAATAAAATGGCATTACTTCTTAAAAATGTATCAAATTTTAGTAAAAATTAGAATCAAAAATCGATTATTTATTTATTTTTATTCCTTATGAGTTAAACGAAAAATTTACAAATGGGGAAAATAAACCCTAAATATATTCATCAACAGAGATACTCAACGAAAATTCTGTGCGAGCTAATATACTTCTTCTAGCAAGTGTTTATTTATGGATATTTTCCTTTTACGATAAAATGAACGGGTAGATTACACATATTAAAGTTTGCAAAGTTATTTGAAACAACCTTAGAAACATCATTAGTTTGAATGCATCGTTGTAAGAAAAATTTACTACCCCGAAATTGAGAATTTATGTCCAATGACAGGTCATTAGGGATATGTTAATATTTGTAAAAGTTTGAAATATCCTAATATATTTACGAATATTATACTTAAATTTCAATCATATGTATAAAAATAAAATAATAATATTTTAAAAAGTAATTTGAGTTAAAGATGTGTTAAAAATGTAACTTTATTTCAAATGAAAAATATTCTAAGCTTAAAAAGAAATTTTAAATTAATTCCTTAGGCATATTTTTTTTGTTTTATTTTACATACATATTGTCGTTATTTTTGTTTTAGATTTTAAAATTTTGGTTATCGTTTAAAATATATACAACAGTGTAATTTTGAAACATTAAAATGTTTGTGGTTTACACACAATCGTGGCTATTTTCGAATATAAAATTGAAATATTCAATATGTTATTTGTTTTCATAATTATTTTAATTATGTATTTTTTTAAGTACACTGTAAAACTAGTCGTTGGGGGCCACCGTAATACTTACCCATCATGGATATGCATTATATGAAATACGAAAATAAAACATCGGTAAACTATTTATAAAATGCATTACAATTCGAATAAAATCCGGGCTTGATGACGTCATAAACTTTAAATTCTCTACTAGTGAATTGTTCAAAAGACACATCCTTATAACTCCAAAAATCATAATCATATTAACTAAGAGTTTACTGTATCGGATTAAGCGTCTCATTTCCAGTTAAAATATGTCTTTAAATTGAAATTTGAATGAAATACAGTCATAAAAAATCGAACAGTGTGGAAAATATGATTACAAATATCTCGGCAACTCATTATCCGATCGACTTCATTCTTTATGCAAAATTTATGTTTTTTTTTTCTTTTATATTCACTCCTTAAAATAAACAATTTCGAAAATTTTTATATACCTTTTACCAGAAAGAATATTTCGAATGTCCGAAAAAAATAGTTCCGGATAATCGACATTACTGAAATTCAATAAGCTTCTTCTTATTATTACATACTAAGTACATACAAAAATGCAAGTCTTTATCTCATTTTGTTCGAGAGATAGAGTGTTTACAGACACACAGACAGACGGACGGCATTTTTTTTCCTAAAAATATGTTTTTCGGAATCTCCAGTGTCTGAAACATGTAAATACGTCAATTTTTTTTTTCGATTTTTAAATCGATCACAATAAAAGTAAAAAGACAAATCTTTGTTAATCTACGAAAATATAACATCGGCCCGTACGAAAATATACAATAACCTTTTCCGAGTTATCCACGATTCCGAAAAGTGGTTTTTTCTATTTTAGTATCCTCAGAAACAAATATATTTTCGCTATTTAAAGAAACATTTATTAAAATAAAGTTTCTTTTGCTGCCACGGATTTTTTATAACGTTTCTTTTGCAGTGTATTAATCAGTTGTCGCCAATCAGAATATCTGTTTTACGACGCTATGAATTCTCAATTAAACATTTTCAGCTGCTTAAATGCCGTTATGAATGCACGGTAACAAAATTATATTGACGTTAAAGTTAATGCCCATGGTGTTAATTTGTCATGTTTCTCTGCAAAACCCAGTTGCTGAACATGAAAATGCTTACTGGAGAATTGCTAGCATCCAAACAAACATATAATCCAGATAATAAAATTCGTAAAGATGGAACTTTACACCATCTATATATTTAAAACGAAAAGGGTATTCTGTCAAAATTTCCACACGAATATCGTCTGTTTCGCATGCCTCAACGTTTTTTTTAAAGGCTTCTACCCTCAGAAACGGGAAACCTGATTGATTAACCTTTTTAGCCAAGGGGGATTGAAAAGGGTTGATTAAAAACGGATGGATATGTACCATTGCATTGAAAACATAGACCTTCTAATACATTTTTGCTCCGATGTTGAAAGCTAAACTTTTTTTTTAAACGAACTCATGTTTTCACTACTAAATATGTATATTTTTTTGCAAAATTATAAAGAGAGCTTGGATACAGTTATATTTATATCCGATTAAAATGTCAGAGAGTTCGGAAGATGAGAACTATTTTTATTGCTATGTTAAAGAAACCGACGCGACAACAAACAAACAAACAAAAAAAACGAGAAGAAAACATTTCTTTTACAACTGGATAACAATATTTTTTCACGAAAATTTTTTCACGGGATGTAAAACCGTTTTATTTATCACCAATAAAGATTTTAAAGAGTTCGTTCAAAAAGAACTTTTTATTTTAAAACTATGAAACGACCCTATGTAAATAAACAAGAAAATGAGTGCTTTTAATCACTAAATATGAATATTTTTTCGCGAATTTTTCTTCTTAAAATATAATTGTATACAAAATCAGGTTAAAGATATAAAATAATTAAAAATTCATTTTTTATTTATTTATTTAGTATTACGGCCCCAGGCAACGCCGAGCGGGAGCCAGCTAATTGAATATTATATTAAAATATGAATATCACAAAATTGTGCTTGTTCTTGCTAAAAACAGTGTACAATACAATTAAAAACTTATTTAAAAGTTATCCAACAGTTTCGGCCTGTATCTTCACAGCCATCTTCGAGGAGGTCAAAGACACAAATGTTGAAACTTCACATCCTGATATGATAGAAATGAAAACAGGTGATACGGAGGGTAACAGAGAAAAGAAAAGGGGAAAATACAAAATAAGCTGGGGCCACCTATTGATTAAAAATGTAAACTAAACCAACCATTCATTGAAAAAACAAAGGAGAAAGAGGTGTTAATTATTTTTCAAAAGATTAATCCAGATATTTGGTACGTTAAATGAAGAATTATCGTTACAAGTTTCACTATTTCTTAATTTAATTTCTATGGATTCTCCAAATATGGCTTTAAATGGATTATTACATTTAGGGATTATTTTAGCTTTATTGAAATCAATTTCAACATCATTATTGGAAGCATAACATTACTAAAGGGTATTGGTTAATCTCCTGTATTTAATATCATTTATGTACTCTTTTAATCGTTCAAAAAAACCCTTCTTTTAGTCATGCCAATGTAGAAAATTGTGTGATTGTTACTTAAACAGAGATTTCGTAAAACGGGGTTTTTTCTGTTGGATAACTTTTAACTATGTTTTTAATTGTATTGCACATTGATTTTAACATTAACAAGCGTAATTTTGTGCTATTTATATTTTAATATCATATAGTCCATGTTGAGAAAACTGTTTAATACTCTACTATATCTACTCGGAAACGTTCCGAAAATTACTGGCAGAAAAATAAACTTTGTTTTAATAAATGCGCCTTTAAATCTTGAAACCTATTTGTGGTTTCTGAAATTTTAAAAGAGAAAGAACGATTTTCGGAATCGTAGTTAACTCGGAAGGGGATATTATAGAGTTTCGTTTGTGGTTATAGTATTTTGTCCTGGATGAAGGAACATTTGTCTTCTTTTACAGCCTACTAAATTAGTCCTTGGGGGTCCACAGTAATACTTACCCATCATGAATATGTGTAATATAAAATATGAAAATAAAACATGTGTAAACTATTTATAAAATGCATTGCAATTCGAATAAAATCGTGGCTTGATGACGTCCTAAATTTTAAAGGCTCTATTACTGAATTGCGTAAATAAAACATCCTTATAACTCCAAAATCGACAATCATAATAACTAACGGTTTACTGCGTCGGATTAAGCGTCTCATTTCCAATTAAAATATGAATTGAAATTTGAATGGAATACAGGGCAATGAAAAATAGAAGAGTATGGTAAATAGGATTCAAATATCTCGACAACTCATTATCAAATCGACTTCATTCTTTATGCAAAATTTATGTTTTTTTATTGCCTTTTATATTCACTTTTTAAAATAAACAATTTCGAAATTTTTTATATACCTTTTATCAGAACGAATATTTTTAGTGTCCGAAAAAAATAGTTCCGGATAATCGAGATTACTGAAATTCTATAAGCTGTTTCCCATTATTACATACTAAGAACATACCAAATTTCAAGTCTCTATCTCAACTTGTTCGGGAGATAGAGCATGTGCAGACACACACACAGACAGACGGACAACAATTTTTTTTTTCTAAAAATATGTTTTTCGGAATCTCTAGTGTCTGAAACGTGCATAACGTCAAAAAAATTTTATTTCGATTTTCAAAACGATTTCAAGACTTATCCTATACTATGTATGATGGGTAAGTAAAATGTCTGATGATACTAAATTATTTTTTCATTCCATTTTGTTATTTCTTTAGAAATTGTACTTCAAAGTATCCTTTGATTGTGCTCAGTCCGCCATGAGTTTGGATTGATGGAATATTTGATGAGGATAAAAAAAAAATATGCGTCTAGCAAATGAAATGTGGCAAAACGAGTAACACTTTATGTAAGAGAGTTACATGAGATATGTTTAAGATGTTTACTTTTTGTGCAATGTAAAATTTACAGACAAAAGAACAGCATTAAAAGTTTTGTTTTTAAATATTTCAAAAAGAAACATTTTTGGCTTACTATAAAATGATGATATATTTCGTATATTAGTAAAAAACTACATGATTTTAGCCTCTTGAGAAGTGTAGTAAAACAAAAGTAAATTGTGTAATGGCCCTATTATGTTTCAGGAGCAGAAAAGTAGGTATAAATGAGAACTTTAAGCGTAAAATGTTTTATGTTTTTTTTTTTTTTTTTTTTTTTTTTTTAGTTACAGTCCACATATTTAATATATATATAAAATAAGTTTTTGTCGCTCAGTCATGCAGACGATTAAGCTCGGTTCCAGTCAACATCGCCGAAAGTGAAACAGCATCGACCATGGTCAATGTTTGGGAGTGTGACTACCTCTCTCGACACTGCGGCTGCTGTGGGACCGTGTACGTTAATGTGAATGCAAGTTTGAAAACGATACCTTTGGGGGTGCCAATACAGGTCCAGGTGTGTCATCTGGAATTGGTTCAAAATTAGGAGACCAGTTCTAGAAGTCCCACATCTCTTGAGGATCTGGCACCCCTTCTTTCAGAGAAGTGCCATGGAACTTTCTTTGACACAACAACAACATAAAATAATATATTTTAAATGATAAAGTTTTTAAATATCTAAAAATATTTATGGTGTATGTTTAAACCACATTATTTATTTGCAACATTTTAACATGACGGTAATTGTTTAAAGTGCACAGATAGAAAACGATTTATTTTCTTCCAAAAAAAAAAAACTCTTTCGTTTAATATATTATTTTTTACTGAAGTTATTAACAGACTCGTCATTTAAAGTTCATGAACATAATTTATTCATTATCTTGAAAGGGAAATGATTTCTTATCCAATTAACGTAGTTATCTAAGAATATAATACGTTATGTAATATTATTTTTTTAGTATGTATATAAAAATTATTTACTAACACAATGTCGCACATATATTCGATTATATGCACAGAAAAAGAGTTTTTTTTCTGATAAATAAAATCCCATGAGTTTTAACCATGAGTTTTTAAGGAAATTAATATTTATTTTAATCGGATACTTTTTGTATTTTAAACAAGAGAATTAAAAGTTAAAATAAGCATATTTATGGTGTACGTTTAAACAACATTATATATTTGCAACATTTTAACATGGCATTAATCGCTTAAAGCGCACAGATAAAAATGATTTATTTCCTTCTGAAAAATGCTATTTTGTGTAAAATATTATTTTTACAAAAGCTATTAACGCTGAAATTTTTTTATTCATTATCTTGTAAGTCGAATGATTTCTTATCCTATTAACTTGGGTATGTAAGAATATAATACTTTACGTAATATTCTTCTTTGACATGGATATAAAAATAATTTAATAATACAGTATTGCACATCTCTATAATAAAACTGTAAGTCATGTGACTGTCCTCAACAGTTCCGGGATGCCGCATCGCTTTTTCATATGCCAAGCGGCCATTTTTATTCAAAATTATTTTTTCGAATAAACTGCATAAAAGTTACATTTTAAGAAAGATCGTTCAAAATAAATTAATATTTGAGAGATGACTTGCGTTCAATTATGTATATATTCTGCAATAACTTCAGTCGAAAGATTCGCAGTTCAAATTCTCTATTCATAAAAGTAAACAAAAAAAAGATTGATTCGTCGTGAACATTTAAAATATTAAATCATGGAGGTAATCATTCGCAAAGCAAGTTCTCCGCGAATGAATTTTTGGACCGCTGCCTCGCGTCAAAAAAATAATTCGCACCAGTGAGACAATCAAAGTTTACCATAATTATGTGCTATACAACTCAACTTTCGGAACTTTTCTTGACGTAAATTGAACTCATGTAATAATATTTAATGAATCAGATTTTTAGCATTTTTAAAATCGCTAATACAGCTTTTATTTATCGCGTGTACAAATTAGAAATGATACTTTGATTTTGAAATCAAATGTTTTGATTTATGATATTATTTCTTATTTATTTATTTATTTTCTCTTTTAAATGAAAAGTGTGAAGTATTTTAAATTTATGTAATATAAGCATTTTAGATTAAAGTTAAGTATTTTAAATGAAATGAGTGACAGGTTTATAATTTAAAATTAAATTAATTGTAGTATGAATGACGGTGATGGGAACGATATTTGGCGAATTATCATCTGCTCCCGGCTAATAAAAATACTCATAATTAAAAAAAAGAATAAAAATAAATAAATGATAGTTTGTTGTAAATAAATATTGATATACATATCAAAAATAATTTATAGAATTAAAATAAAAAATAAAAGTAAATAAACAACAATTTCCATAACAAAGTTTTCGCCAAATTGGCGGGGGAGGGGGTGGGGAATCGCGCCAACGTGCGTATGTGACATTTGTGCCTCAAAAATATGCGAAATGCTACCATGATCGCAAAAGTTCATGATTTTTCTATTTGAATCTTCCGATTTGGCGAAGGATTAAGGGAAAATTAAATTATGAATAAATGTAACGTGTTGCAATGTTTAACATACATTTAAGGGAGACCAAACTGGTCGGCAGTGGCGGCTAGTGTATTCTAATATATACACAGAAAAACAGATTTTTTCTGGTAAATAAAACTCCGCGAGTTTTAACAATAAGCTTTTAAAGAAATTAATATTTTTTTAATCGGATATGTTTTCTATTTTAAAACCCGGTAGCTGAACATGAAAATGCTTACTGGAGAATTGCTAGCATCCAAACAAACATATAATCCAGATAATAAAAGTCGTAAAGATGGAAAGTTACACCATCTATATATTTAAAACGAAAAGGGCATTCTGTCAAAATTTCCACACGAATATCGTCTCTTTCGCATGCCTCAACGTTTTTTTTAAAGATTCTACCCTCAGAAACGGGAAACCTGATTGATTAACCTGTTTAGCCAAGGGGGATTGAAAAGGGTTGATTAAAAACGGATGGATGTGTACCATTGCATTGAAAACATAGACCTTCTAATACATTTTTGCTCTGATGTTGAAAGCTAAACCTTTTTTTAAAAGAACTCATGTTTTCACTACTAAATATGCACATTTTTTTGCAAAATTGTAAAGAGAGCTTGGATACAGTTATATTTATAACCGATTGAAATGTCAGAGAGTTCGGATGAGGAGAACTATTTTTATTGCTATGTTAAAGGAACCGACGCGACAACAAACAAACAAACAAAAAAACGAGAAAAAATATTTCTTTTACAACTGGATAACAATATTTTTTCACGAAATTTTTTTCACGGGATGTAAAACCGTTTTATTTATCACCAATAAAGATTTTAAAGAGTTCGTTCAAAAAGAACTTTTTATTTTAAAACTATGAAACGGTCCTATGTAAATAAACAAGAAAATGATTGCTTTTAATCACTAAATTTGAATATTTTTTCGCGAATTTTTCTTCTTAAAATATAATTGTATACAAAATCAGGTTAAATATATAAAAAAATAAAAAAATTTTTTTATTTATTTATTTAGTATTACGGCCCCAGGCAAAGCCGAGCAGGAGCCAGCTAATTGAATATTATATTAAAATATGAATATCACAAAATTGTGCTTGTTCTTGCTAAAAACAGTGTACAATACAATTAAAAACTTATTTAAAAGTTATCCAACAGTTTCGGCCTGTATCTTCACCGCACTGTAAAAAATTTCCAATCCTTTTCCGTTTCGTAAAAGATAAATTTCCTTTGCGATACGGAAAGCAGCCGATAAAAAAAATTATCCGAATCGCAACGGAAACTTTTTCTACAGTCATAAAAATAATCTATTTATATCGGATTACTTTCCGAAGTATCGAAAACAGCATTCCCCGGATTTTCTGCGCAGTCTCAGCAGACGTGTTTATTAGAAGACATGACGTAATGAGCCACTCAGATAACAAGAGAATTAAAATTTACTACTTGTATCTGGTGTCCGCCATTTTATGGGATACGGACAAAACTGTTCGAATGGAGAATAAAGATTCAAAGTAAGTCAAATTTGATTTTGATTTGATATTTATTTCCCTTTTTTACTATGTAAATGCAAGTTAAATATCTTTATTGTGTTTTAATCTATAAAATATAAGATTTGCTTGCTAATTGTTCTACTGCGTAAACGAACATTTGAATAATAACAAATAATCATTTTTCTATCTCACTCAGCATAACCCATGACGTAAAGTTATTATATGAACGATTTAACTTACCATTGTGATTCCTGTTTAATTTATGTGTTGATAAGTGAGATATTTAGAATTAGCATTTTTTTTAAAGTAATTTTACATCAATTAATGTATTACTTTTTGCGATTTTTATTTTTTAGAGTTAAACCAATGTCATACAATATAGGGTAGATGTGCCAGTAATGGGTCACCTTCAAAGTTTTTGGTTTATAAAAAAATAATCAATACAAATTTAGCTTTTTATTTTTTTTTCATTAGTTCCCCTTGCATGTTTTATAATCTGGATTATTGTTGACACGCTTAATCAAACCAATCAGAAAGCAGAAAGTAATATTTCACAGTTCCACTGTTTTCTGTGAAAATCTTAATGAACATGCTAAGAGCTGACTTAACTTAATTCATATCTTTTTTATTTTCTTGGGAAAATTGAATGTTTTGTTTTAATAGTAATATAAAACTTTAAATTTTATATACTAATGACCATTTACAAAATTTCATTTATTTTTCAAGTTTTAAGACCATGGTCCATTACTGGAATGCTCAATTAGTCAATTTCCAGTAATGGACATCGCATGTGGACGTTACTAAAAAAAGCAATTTCAGTAATGTTCATAGTGCATAAAATTTTTTGATTTAACTGAAAAGATAAGTAATCAAATTTTTTAAATTGCACTTACGAGAATGTAAAATAATATTTTTTTTTTTTTTTTTTTTTTTTTTTTTTTTTTTTAATAAAGAGCTGTTTTTATTAATTTCACGAAATTAATAAAATTTTTAAGATTGTAATCAAATTATTTTTTTAACCGTGCCTTGGATATTTTATAATGTGGCAATCAACACCCAATTAGGAAGCAGAGAATAATGTTTAAGGGCACATGAAAATGAGGGGCTCATGGGGCTCAAGCTCTCCACAATTTTTTAAGTCACACAACTTATTAAAAATCTATTTTCTGTCTTAAATGTTTGATTTTTCTTCTCTGATAAAACAACTAGTACGTACATAAAAAATAAAGTAAAATAAAATAAATTTACAGTAGCAATGAAACTAGTAAATCTGCAGATCAGGAGGCTCAATTCTGCAATTTTATTTTGAAGTAATTTCATTTAGTATTTAAAAAAACATTCAACCTACACTTTCATTTATTTAATATATTTTATATAAATTACTAAAAGTAATATATCAAGCAGGGAAGTTTAACTGTTAAGAATAATGGAAATAAGATTCCATGCACTAGTACCAAATACTTTTTTTTTTTTTTTTTTTTTTTTTTTTAGATTTTAACTAACCTTTCTAACCCCTTCCGCCTCCCCCCAGTGTCTCAATAATTGGAAAATTTAATTCTTTGAAATTTAGCATTTTAAACCTTTTATCTAAAATAATTAAAATACAGTGATCTTGTGATAATGACAATTAATTTAAACAGTGAATTATTCTCATAAATTCTTTATTAACTATTGATATCCTAATTGTTAAATTTATTTGAAAATGACTATTTTATTTCATTTATGTGCTTTCCTTAAACTCTAGTTTTAAATACAATCATAATATCAGTTATATCTATTACTTTTTGTGGGGTGCCCATTGCTGGAATTTAGGGTTTGGATTTATTTGTGTTATTTACAATTAAATTTCGATTTACATTGGGAAATGTGATTATGAGCATGATTAAATATTGTTGGTAAATTAATATAACATTTAAAAAAAGTGGAATTTAATAATTATAACTATTAATTAAAAAATACTTTTAAAGAAATTCTTTAAGGGTGGCCATTACTGGCACATCTACCATATATATATATATATATATATATATATATATATATATAACTTTAAGTAAAATTTAACCATTGAAACATAAGAAACTGACCATATACATTGAAATCACGATACCAAAGAGCCATGTCAAATAACAAATTAAAAATGTAGTCCTAATAAATGTAACATTATTAATATATATATATATATAAGGGATAGGGGATTCTTTTGAATGCATGTTTTGACATAGACATACAGATTTTGCTTGAAGGTGGCAAAACTCTTGTTATAGTAAATCTAGATTTCTATTACTTTTTATTCTTATTCATATATATTTTTAAAAAAATATTTTTTGTGTTAAAATTTATTTACATAGAACTATTAATATGTTAGCAAAAACAAGCGAAAGCGTTCAACAAATAAGAAATTAAAGCAGTAATAAAGCAATTGAAAAATAAAAGTCAAATTCCGAAGCGGGTAGCAACTGTCCTTCTGAAAGCCCACTAAAAGACCGCCCTAAGCTGGAATCTGTAAGTTACACAAAGATGAAAAGAATCACTTGCTTTCCGCGGATTCCACTGTGTAACATAATTCCTTTGGTGTCCAGTAACCGCTTCCAACTCCCTCACTAGGAGCATTTATTTCGGCATTTTTCCAGATGTATTTAGCATAGTTTACGATTTTGTATACACCACACCCTGCACTAGTGACCCCTCTTGCCTATAACTTTCATTTCGGATACTCTTTGAAACTCCGCTATTTTGTAAACAGGACGCAGGTGCTCAAACTTCCATCTGTTAAAATATTTTCTCCAGAACCAAATCAGTAAAATTAAGCGAAGCTGCGCTCTTTGCTATACACAAAATAAATAAAATAGATTCCCAAACCAATAGCATATATGATATCCGCCCCCAAGCGTTTCAGGATCTTTAGATTGGGCAAAAATAGTTAAAACTATGAGAAAAATGACCCGGAGTTTGTGTGTGGGGGGGGGAGGGGGCAGAGTTGGATACCATGCTATAGCCATCCAAGAAAGCAACTACATTATTACTTAAGATTTTGTAGCAAAGACGCTTATAAATTTTGGTCCAACACCGGCACCGACAGACTGTTAAAGGTAAGAATTTAACTTTCCACTCACATTTAATCATTTTACATAAAAATTTCCATTCAGATTACTAAACTTAAATAAAAATATAATTTTTTACACAGATAAAACGAGAGTAGTTAATTTCATAGATAATTTCATAGTTAGTTCTTAAAGAAATACTTTAAAATTGTCCATACTGGTACTTCTATCCTACAATTTCTTTAATGTTTATAGCGCATAAAATCTTTTAACTTCACTGAAAACCCAGCTAATAAAATTTAATTTTTAAGTTCCACGTACCATAATGCAATTAAATCAATTTTTTTTTTTATAAATAACTGCTTTTAATTGATTTCATGCGATTACTAATAAAATTCTTAATATTGTAATCATTTATATATATATATATATATATATATATATATATATATATATATATATATAAAACTTTGCCTTGTATGTTTTATAATCTGGAAAATAATGAAACCAGTCAAGAAGCAGATAATATTGTTTAAGGGCATAGGGAAAGATGGGACTCATTGGGCTCAAGCCTCCCCATTTAAATAGAGACAATATATTAAATTATAAATGTTTTTAAAATTATATTATTTTTTGTTTTGTTATTTTCTGTTAAATTTCTATTAAATTATATATTATTTTCTGTTTTGTCTGATGTTTGATTATTTATCCCTGGCCAAACTACTCTGTACATAAAAAAACAAATACTGTAAATATTAAATGCATTTATTATTCATAATTAAAACGTATTAATTAAATTAATAAACCTGCAGATCGTAAATCGTAAAATTTGAAAACTTTAGTTCTGCAGTTTTTTTTTTTCTAATCTATTTAAACCCTTTGTTTGATTTGATAACCGTAATTCTCTGACATTTAGTATTTTAAATCATCATGTTTATATATATATAACTTTGCCTTGCATGTTTTATAATCTGGAAATTAATGAAACCAATCAAGAAGCAGATCATATTGTTTAAGGGCATAGGGAAAGATGGGACTCATCGGGCTCAAGCCTCCCCATTTAAATAGAGACAATATATTAAATTATAAAAGTTTTTAAAATTATATTATTTTTTGTTTTGTTATTTTCTGTTAAATTTCTATTAAATTATATATTATTTTCTGTTTTGTCTGATGTTTGATTATTTATCCCTGGCCAAACTACTCTGTACATAAAAAAACAAATACTGTAAATATTAAATGCATTTATTATTCATAATTAAAACGTATTAATTGAATTAATAAACCTGCAGATCGTGAATCGTAAAATTTGAAAACTTTAGTTCTGCAGTTTTTTTTTTCTAATCTATTTAAACCCTTTGTTTGATTTGATAACCGTAATTCTCTGACATTTAGTATTTTAAATCATCATGTTTATATATATATAACTTTGCCTTGCATGTTTTATAATCTGGAAATTAATGAAACCAATCAAGAAGCAGATAATATTGTTTAAGGGCATAGGGAAAGATGGGACTCATCGGGCTCAAGCCTCCCCATTTAAATAGAGACAATATATTAAATTATAAAAGTTTTTAAAATTATATTATTATTATTTTTTTTTCTGTTAAATTTCTATTAAATTATATATTATTTTCTGTTTTGTCTGATGTTTGATTATTTATCCCTGGCCAAACTACTCTGTACATAAAAAAAATTCCCTGACGGCTCGGCCTACAGGCACAGGTAGATTTCGAAGACGCAGAACGTGGGGTGCCTGTTTGTCGGGAATTGTTGAAGAAATGACCTTTTTGCGATGATGCTGCAGTTGGAACCGCCTACTTCGAAACGAAACTTGTTTGCAGGCGGAGCCAGCAAGGATTTTTTTTTTTTTTTTTTTTTTTTTTTTTTTTGCTATAAGAGTTGGTCCTATAAAAAACATGTCAATATAAAAGTTTTAGATAATATTAAGAGGATTTATAATATATTTAAGCGGATTTGGAATATTGGGAATTGACGAAGTTAATTATTTTTTTTTTCTTCTAAAACCCCCCTTCCCTCCCCCCCCCCTTAAGGCAATTTTTAATTATATCAAAAATCTGTCATACATAAGTTTTCGGCCCTTTTCCTAGAAGTAATAATAACTTTAAACGGATTCGATACTTATAATAATAAAGAAATTATGAGGATTTTTCTGTTTTCACAAAAAGCCCCCCATTCCCCCCCCCCCCTTGGTTCGATTTTGCCCATTAACGAACTTGACCGAGATTTTATGACCCTTGATTTTATGTATCAGTTTCGAAAAGATGCGAGAGTTGGAGCCTACTTCGAAAAATAACTTGTTTGCAGGCGGAGCCGGCAGGGATTTGTTTTGTTTTTAATTTTTTTTTTTTTGCTATAACGGTTGGTCCTATAAAAAACTTGTCAATATAAAAGTTTTAGATAATACTAAGAGGATTAATAATAAATTTACGCGGATTTGATATCTTGTGAATTGACGAAGCTATGATTTTTTTTTCTCCTAAACCCCCCCCCCCTTCCCCCCCCCCTTGGGGCCATTTTTAATTATATCAAAAATCTGTCATACATACATTTTCGCCCCTTTTCCTAGAAGTAATAATAACTTTAAACGGATTCGATACGTATAATAATAAAGAAATTATGAGGATTTTTCTGTTTTCACAAAAAGTCCCCCCATTCCCCCCCCCTTGGTTCGATTTTGCCCATTAACAAACTTGACCGAGATTTTATGACCCTTGATTTTATGTATCAGTTTCGAAAAGATGCGGGAGTTTGAACCGCCTACTTCGAAAAATAACTTGTTTGCAGGCGGAGCCGGCAGAGATTTGTTTTGTTTTTAATTTTTTTTTGCTATAACGGTTGGTCCTATAAAAAACTTGTCAATATAAAAGTTTTAGATAATACTAAGAGGATTAATAATAAATTTACGCGGATTTGATATCTTCTGAATTGACGAAGCTATGATTTTTTTTCTTCTAAAACCCCCCCTTTTTCCACCCGTTGGGGCCATTTTTAATTATATCAAAAATCTGTCATACATACATTTTCGGCCCTTTTCCTAGAAGTAATAATAACTTTAAACGGATTCGATACGTATAATAATAAAGAAATTATGAGGACTTTTCTGTTTTCACAAAAAGCCCCCCCATTTCCCCCCCCTTGGTTCGATTTTGCCCATTAACGAACTTGACCGAGATTTTATGACCCTTGATTTTATGTATCAGTTTGGAAGAGATTTATGCAGAATTTTTCCAGTTATCGTGGTCAGAAAAAAGTGACATAGATAGATAGATAGATAGATAGATAGATAGATAGATAGATAAACTTTTGAACTGGGGGTGGTTTTGGGTTCTGGGAGTCATGATCGGCGTAGATCTGCAAAAATTTTTCAAAATTTCCAACTTAGGTGAGAATGTAATAGGTAGTATTTCTTACGAAATCTACCTAAAACAAATACTGTAAATATTAAATGCATTTATTATTCATAATTAAAACGTATTAATTGAATTAATAAACCTGCAGATCGTAAATCGTAAAATTTGAAATCGTCAGTTCTGCAGGGTTTTTTTTTCTTTTTTTCCCTAATCTTTTTAAAGCCCTTATTTGATTTGATAACCGTAATTATCTGACATTTAGTATTTTAAATCATCATGTTTATATATATATATATAACGTTTCCTTGCATGTTTTATCTATCTTGAAATTAATTAAACCAATCAAGAAGCAGATAATATTGTTTAAGGGCATAGTGAAAGATGGGACTCATCGGGCTCAAGCCTCCCCATTTAAATAGAAACAATATATTAAATTATAAAAGTTGTTAAAATTATATTATTTTTTTGTTTTGTTATTTTCTGGTAAATTTCTATTAAATTATATATTATTTTCTGTTTTGTCTGATGTTTGATTATTTATCCCTGGCCAAACTACTCTTAAAATGTATTAGTTGAGATTTAATAAACCTGCAGATCGTAAATTGTAAAATTTGAAATCGTCAGTTCTGCTGTATTTTTTCCCCTAATCTTTTAAAACCCCTTATTTGATTTGATAACCGTAATTATCTGACATTTAGTATTTTAAATCATCATGTTTATATATATATATATAACGTTTCCTTGCATGTTTTATAATCTTGAAATTAATGAAACCAATCAAGAAGCAGATAACATTGTTTAAGGGCATAGGGAAAGATGGGACTCATCGGGCTCAAGCCTCCCCATTTAAATAGAAACAATATATTAAATTATAAAAGTTGTTAAAATTATATTATTTTTTTGTTTTGTTATTTTCTGGTAAATTTCTATTAAATTATATATTATTTTCTGTTTTGTCTGATGTTTGATTATTCATCCCTGGCCAAACTACTCTTAAAATGTATTAGTTGAGATTTAATAAACCTGCAGATCGTAAATTGTAAAATTTGAATTCGTCAGTTCTGCTGTATTTTTTCCCCATATCTTTTAAAACCCCTTATTTGATTTGATAACCGTAATTATCTGACATTTAGTATTTTAAATCATCATGTTTATATATATATATATATAACGTTTCCTTGCATGTTTTATAATCTTGAAATTAATGAAACCAATCAAGAAGCAGATAATATTGTTTAAGGGCATAGGGAAAGATGGGACTCATCGGGCTCAAGCCTCCCCATTTAAATAGAAACAATATATTAAATTATAAAAGTTGTTAAAATTATATTATTTTTTTGTTTTGTTATTTTCTGTTAAATTTCTATTAAATTATATATTATTTTCTGTCTTGTCTGATGTTTGATTATTTATCCCTGGCCAAACTACTCTTAAAATGTATTAGTTGATTTAATAAACCTGCAGGTCGTAAATTGTAAAATTTGAAATCGTCAGTTCTGCAGGGTTTTTTTTTTCCCCCTAATCTTTTTAAACCCCTTATTTGATTTGATAACCGTAATTATCTGACATTTAGTATTTTAAAATCATCATGTTTATATATATATATAACGTTTCCTTGCATGTTTTATAATCTTGAAATTAATGAAACCAATCAAGAAGCAGATAATATTGTTTAAGGGCATAGGGAAAGATGGGACTCATCGGGCTCAAGCCTCCCCATTTAAATAGAAACAATATATTAAATTATAAAAGTTGTTAAAATTATATTATTTTTTTGTTTTGTTATTTTCTGTTAAATTTCTATTAAATTATATATTATTTTCTGTTTTGTCTGATGTTTGATTATTTATCCCTGGCCAAACTACTCTTAAAATGTATTAATTGATTTAATAAACCTGCAGATCGTAAATTGTAAAATTTGAAATCATCAGTTCTGCAGTTTTTTGTTCTAATCTTTTTAAACCCTTTATTTGATTGGATAACCGTAATTCTCTGACATTTTGTATTTTAAATCAGCTATCTAAAATAATTAAAATATTGATTTTGAGATATTGACAATAATTAATTTAAGCAATGAATAATTATCACAAATATTTTATTAATTATTGATATCGTAATGGTTAAATGTATTTGAAAATAACAATTTTGTTTCATTAGTATACTTTCATTAAATTCTGGTTCTAAACACAATCATAAAAACAATTACATGTATTACTTTTGTAGAGTGTTCATTACTGGAATTTTGGGTGATTTGATTTATATCTATTATTTACAATTAAATTTTAGATTTACATTGGGAAATGCGACTATGAGTATGGTTAAATATTTGTTTATAGATTAATATAATATTGAAATTAAAAAAAAAATAAAAAAAAGAGAGAGAAAAAAAAATCAGGAATATAATAATTATAATCATTAATTAAAAAATACTTTTTAAAGAAACGCCTTAAGAGTGTCCATTACTGGCACATCTACCCAATATAGGGGGGGGGGGATATCAAATAAATGAAAGTGCGGGTTGAATGTTTTAAATACCAAATAAAAAAATTTCAAAATAAATTGGCAGAACTGACATTTGAGCCCCCCCCCCCCCCCTGATCTGCAGATTTACTTATTTCATTACTACTATAAATTTAACTCATAATATATAGGGTAGATGTGCCAGTAATGGACCGCCTTCCAGTAATGGGCCACCTTCAACGTTTTCGGTTTATAAAAAAATAACGAATAAAAATTCAGCTTTTTTTATTTCATTAATATGTTTTCTTTAAATACTAGTTTTGAATACAATCATAATATCAATTATCTATTACTTTTTGTGGGGTGTCCATTACTGGAATTTAGGGTGTTTTGATTTATTTCTGTTATTTACAATTAAATTTCGATTCCCATTGGGAAATGTGACTATGAGCATGGTTAAATTATTGTTGGTAGATTAATATAATATTAAAAAATATGGAATATAACAATTATAACTATTAATTAAAAAATAATTTTTAAAGAAATTCCTTAAGGGTGTCCATTACTGGCACATCTACCCTATATATATATATATATATATATATATATATATATATATATATATATTTATTTACAGAGTTGTTTTGTGAGAGATGAATAATCAAATGTTTAAGATAGAAAATAGATTTTTAACAACTTGTTTGAGTTTAAAAATTATCTTTATTTAAATGGGGAGAGCTTGAGCCTAATGAGCTCCTCATTTTCCTATGCCTTTAAACATTATTCTCTGCTTCCAGATTGGGTGTTTGCCACATTATAAAATATGCAAGGCACGGTTTAAAAAAAATTATTTAATTACAATCTTAAAAATGTTATTAATTATGTGAAATTAATAAAAACAACTATTTATATATTAATTTTTTTTTATTGCATTCTGGTAAGTGCTATTTAAAAATTAAATCTGATTACTTAGCTTTTCAGTTAAATCAAAAAATTTTATGCACTATGAACATTACTGCAATTATTTTTTTAGTAAAGTACAGATGGAGTGTCCACTGGAAATTGATTAACTAAGCATTCCAGAAATGAACCATAGTCATAAAACCTGAAAAATAAATGAAATTTTGTAAATTGCCATTAGAATATAAAGTTCAAAATTTTCTATTGCTATCAAAACAAAAACATTCAATTTTTTTTTCAAGGAAAAAAAAATATATGAATTAAGTGAAGCCAGTTCTTAGCATGTTTATTAAGATTTTCAGAGAAAAACTGGAACTGTTAAACATTATTTTCTGCTTCCTGATTGTTTTGATTAACAGTATCAATAATAACACAGATTATTAAATGCAAGGGGGAGTTATGTATATATATATATAATCCTCATTTTATACAAAAGTATTTTTTATATTTTATGTATACATTTAAAAATGAAAAACTTAAAAGTATTATTTTATTAAATTGCCTATAAAGTGTAAATGTTTTCATTTATTTCTGCTATTACAACTAAATTTTGATTCTTAACGGGAATTATGACTGAGATTAGCTATAATGCCGATAGATTAATATATTAAAAATAACTTTAAGATAATAATTGTAACTATTAATTACAAAATTAATTTTTCACATTTTTAATATATAAAATTAACAACCTTTTGCTATAAGTGCATTAAAATGTTGTAGTACTTTTATAAAATCTATTGAGAGATCGACCGAAAATTCTGTTTTGTTTTCGTTTTCAGCGAAATTACGTCCAGAGCGAAACTTGACCAAAACAATCTGTATTTCAAAAATCTCCTTTCTTCCTTCGGAAATTTTCAACATTACTCATTGATTTGAGCTGCATCGGCTCAAATGAGACACTATTTATCGCTACGAACTGTTTATAATTAATCTCAATGGGATCAGCAGTTATGTTAAAAAAACAAATGTTAAAACACCAGTTGGGGCTGGTATTTAAAGTTGGCATCTCACCAACTTTATGATTGTTTTATTAATTTTAAAAATAACTTAAATAATTTTAACTTAATTTTACTAAACATTACTTTTTTTTTTGCAACTGCTGATCCCATTGAGATCCCACTCTAAAACTTTCAGAATTTAAAGTTTACAATATTACAAAAAACATATAATTTTTTCAAAAATTTAAATAAAACACTATTTAAAAAATGTTTAAATTTAAAAATTTTAAATTAAATAAAATTAATTACAGAGATAAAAAAGTTATAACAGTATATTCTCATTTGTATCATCAGGGAAAATGATTTCTGAAGGTTCCATTAAAATCTGAAATGGTCAGGTTGAATATTAAAATTTTTTGGTTGATTTGATGTGGAATTTGACGTGAACATTTTCGTTTTCGGCTGAAAATAGGAAGATTACCGAAATGCGGTTTTCTGTGTTATCGGAAGATTCAAATATTGTTTCAGTCATAAAAACCTGTTTCGGTCGATCCTTATTAGGTAGATTTCGTAAGAAATACTACCAATTAAATTTTCTCCTAAGTTGGAATTTCTGAAATTTCTTTTCAGATCTACGCCGATTATGACTCCCAAAACCACCCCCAGTTCAAAACTTTATCTATCTATCTATATCACTTTATTATGGACACGATAACTTCAATAATTCTGCACAAATATCTTCCAAACTGGTGCATAAAATCTCGGTCAAGTTCGTTAATGGGCAAAATCGAACAAAGGGAGGGAAATTGGGAAGGGGCTTTTTGGGGAAGGGGCTTTTTGTGAAAACAGAAAAAACCCCATAACTTCTTAATTAGGATACGTATAGAATCCATTTAAAGTTATTATTACTTCTCGGAAAAGGGCAAAAAATTTATGTATGACAGATTTTTGATATCATTAAAAATGGAACCGGGGGGGGGTTACGAAGAATAAAATTATAACTTCGTCCATTCACAAGATATCAAATCCGCTTAAGTTTATTATAAATCCTCTTAACATTATCTACAACTTTTATATTGACAAGTTTTTTATAGGACCAACCCTTATAACAAAAAACAAACAAACAAACAAAAAAATCCCTGCCGGCTCCGTCTACACACACATTTAGATTTCGAAGTGGGCGGTCCCAGCTGCCGCATCATGGCAAAAATATCATTTCTTCTGCAATTTCCAACAAAGAGACGCCCAACGGTCTGCGTCTTCGAAATCTACCTGTGCCTGTAGGCCGAGCCGTCAGGGATTTTTTAAATATATTTGGAACTGGCTGACCCGCCCGGCGTTGCCCTGGCCTGTGATAATAAATTAAAAAAATTCAAGTTTTCGATATCAAGTCGAATGACCCAAACCCTGTTGAAATCGAGCCCATAGAACCTAAGAAAAGAATGAGCCCCCAGGCGGTGAAATGTGCCCCCCCCCCCCCCTCTGTAAATTTAACGAATTTTCTTTAACATTAACGAGATATTTTATTTACTGATGAATCCCCCCGCCTCTCTCTAAACTTAACCACTTATCTTTATAACAGTAACGCGATTTTTAATTTACGGCTGTAGTGAGTAAACGTAAGTTGATGCCGGAACAGAAGATTAATATTTAAAAATAGGGTGATAGTTGGGGGTCTAAGAAAATGTTTAGTAGTTTATAAAGTTAGCTGGAGTACCCTAGAACTATGTTAATGAAAATTGCAAGAAAATCGGATCATTTTTAAAGAGGCTGCACCAAGGGCCCCAAGAAGGAGATTAATATTCTAAATTGGTGCCAGCTGCAATCTGAGAGAGCAGGACCTTCAGAGGAAAACATCTTAAAAGATCCTAGTACTTAGCGCTTTAGATCTTTAATTAGTCAAAATTAAGCATAGGGTATAAATTAATCATTAGAATAAAATTTTAAAGAAATGCTTAAAAAGGGACCTTACGGCCCCATTAAAAATATAAGGGTAATGGCCCGGGAAAAGAAGTCCAAGACTCAACTTTAAAGTTATGCATTGAGATGGTGACACAATTAGGAGGGGGGTGGAAAATGCATGGCGCACAAAGAGTTCAAGGGCCCCATTAGGGGGGTCAGGTGCCTAAAATGGCGGAATAACTAGAGAAAAAGCTCCTAAAACGAAGAAGATCGGATTGAAAAGAGGCAAGTTATTAAATTTTTTTGAACAAAAACTTCAAGGGGCCCTGTACCGGGCCCCACGGAGCCAGGGTCTTAACTGGAATGTAGTAATGGAGGAATAACTAAATGGAGAAAGGAGCCTCAAAAACGAAGATCGAATAAAAGGGGCAAGATATTAAAAACGTAAAGAGGCCCATTTTTTAAGAGCAAATGGGTTAATCTTTCGTAATTGGGTTACTTGCAGATTTTAAAATATTCATGATTCAATTTTTTTTTAATTTATTAGAAAAAAACCAATCAGTAAATTCAGATACATTTTTCAAACAAATTACATTTCAAAGTATTTTTGTTTTCTATTCGACGGTGTAAAAATTAAAATTGTACAATGTTTAGAAGTTAAAAAAAAAAAGAAAAAAAAATTGGTGCGAGAGCAAAATTTATTGGTTAGGTCGTTGCCAGCATTAATATGATGTCACTGTTACTGGTGGGTCGTGGACTTCTTTCGGCTTATAATATATTTTTAAGAGCAAAATTAGAGATCTGAACGGGCCCGAGGCTCGTACACGGCCGGCAGAATTAGAAAACAATTTTTAACGAGCCGAGCCGGGCCGAAAAATAAAACAAACGGGCCGGGTCGACAAAAAGAATTTAACGTCCCGCGGGCCAGGTACGGGCCTCAGGCCGTACAGATCTCTATATTTTTACTTGTTGAAACTGTTTCATTGCATCGTCAGAATATGAATACTTAGAAGTTTAACATATTTTTTTCGTCTTTGAAACAAAATCAATTCATCACTGCCCCTGTCACATATCCAATCTCAAAATTAATTTTACATTTAATTTTACCTTGGGACCCTTTAAGTTTTTATGCCTTAAATTGTTAAGAATTTGCCTTCGTTTTTGGGACCGTATCTCCATTTAGTTATTGCAACCTTTCTACATTCCAGTCAAAACTCTGGTCCCTGGTGCGGAGTACAGGGCACCTTGAATTTTTTTTGTGCCCTAAATTGTTTAATAAATTGTTCCTTTTAAACCGATCTTCGTTTTTGGGGCACTTTCCCATTTACTTATTCCCTTCTTTCTACATTGCAATTAAGACCTTAGCCCCCTAGGGCCTGGTCAGGGCTTCCTTGAACCCTTGGGCCCTTTTTTAAGCATTTCACCCTTTTTTGCGCATTTCTTTATTATACCTAATGCTTAATTTAAACCAACTGAGGATAAAAACAACTAAGTACTATGGCCTTTTAGCCATGTTTCGTCTTAGGGTCCTGCTCAAAACTATCAGTTGGCCCCTTTTGCCCCCCCCCCACTAATGTTCCCTTAAAAATCGACCTATTTACGAGCTTTTTTTTTCCATAACAACGTCTTAGGTCCTCCAGCTACTACTTAAAGAATAAAAAAATATATATCTCAGACTTTAGCTACCACTACTTAAAAAAATTAATCTCTTTTTGGGGGCCCTTGGTGCAGCTTCTTTAAAAATGATGAGATTCTCTTGCAGTTTTCTTTAACATAGTTCTAGGGTCCTTTGGCTACTTCATAAACCACTAAATAATTTATTTATACCCAACTACATTCCAGTTAACACCCTGGCCCTGGGGCCCTGTACAGGGTTCCTGGAGGATTTTGTGCCCCAAATTCTCAATAAATTGCCCTCTTTTAATCTAATCTTCGTTTTGAGGGCTCTTTTTCCATTTAGTTATTCCCTGTTTCTACATTCCAGTTAAGAACCTAGGTCCCTGTCTGGGAGCTTATGAACTTTTGTGCGCCCTTAATTCTGTCACCCTGTCAATGCATAACTTTAAAGTTGAGTCTTGGACTCCTCTACATGGGCCAGCACCTTCATATTTTGGTTAAAATTATATGTTCTATTATGCATTTTTCAGAAAAAAAATCAGATTTCAATGTTTTTCCTTGTTATATTTCAATATGGGTTCATTATAAATTTAAAAAAAATGTTTATAATAGTTGTTATTTAAATTCAAAGATGATGACATAAGCTACATAATAAGAGTTATTGTTATTATTATTATTATTATTTGGTAAATAATTTAAATATTTAACTTTTTCATATTAATTATACAGTTTTAGGAAGTTAAAAAGTAATTCAAGCTTTTAAATTTTTGTTGAACTTCCTAAAATTTTAAAATGGTTTTTTACATGCAAGTTATCATATAATTCCGTAATCATCTTTTGTGTTATAGAAGCATTAACCATAAGCAACCAAGATTTATCGTCAAATTATAATACAATATTATAATATTATTTTGTGACATATACATAAGTACCTAATTTTTTTCTATTATATTTCTAATAAAATTTTGAGAAAAATTACCGAATGTTTATAAAAAAAGAAAGATAAGAAAAATCTAATGATTATCAGTGTTAATAAAAAATATTTACGAATGTTTGTTACATTAAATAAAGCTAGTTATAAGACAAGATTATGAATCTATGCAAAAATTGATTCCTTTGAATAATTTTTAAATAGAACTACCAAATAATTATTTTTACTGTCTTAATTATAATTTGTATATTTTTTTCAATTTAGTATTTTTCAACTATAAACAGCACTATATTCAATGCAACATTTTTTAACACCTGACTTACAATTTAATAAAAAGGTTTTTATTGTCCAGTGTCGTTTTAAACTTTAATGTCTTTTGTATTTCTTACACAGGACTCTCTAAATTAGATTTGTCATGCTCACCTGATGATTTAACAGTATACTTAGAGGATGGCACAGAGATAGATGAAAATGACATATATTCTATGTTACCTGATGGCACAGTACTTTTTTTATGTCAAGAAGGAGAGAATCCATCTCAACCTGTATGTTCTTATTTTGACATGTTTCAACATAAATCAATTTAAAAAATTATTTATATTAATTTTCTTTATTGTACTAATTTTTGTATGTATAATTAATGTTAATTAGTATGTATAATTTTTTTCATAGCAGAACTTAGGGGGGTTTTTTCTTTATTTTTTTCTTCCTCCAGTTTGCAAGTATGTACTAGTGTGCAGTGATCATGGTGATGTTACATTTAAAAGAATAACAAGAACCCAATATCTTTAAAATACGGGTTCAACTCTCAAATGATCTTAATGAATTTAATGTACCAACATGTTATTTATTTTTTTATGTTTTTCATTACAAGGATTTTGTCAAGTATAATATTGAAAACTGAAGATTTCTTTTGTAATATTTATAAATTGCCTATTGAGAGAAAGCTAATAGGATACAATGTTAAATTAAAGATGTAATTACTGCTTAAAGTGATAAAAACATTACACAAAAGGCTTAAAAATACTTTTTAATATAAAGATGACATGTTTCTAAGGACGACGTCTTCAAGATCAAAGTGATAAATAGACTATTTTTGTAAAGTTTTTGAAAATGATAAACAGAAATCACGAGATCACATGTATAGTGCAAGCAGGTGCTTAAATTGGTCAAACTGGAAATGTGAAAATTATTATTTTATTGCTGTATTAATTTGTGAATTGAATGAAGGCAAGTATTAAGTTGTTCCTGTTGTACATGATTACTTTCCTTACAACTTCTGAAATTATATTTTAGTCATATGTATCTTGTTTTACTTATTTTTATTATAAAGAATAAACACTTCAGGGGGATAATAAACTGTTTTTCTCACCAAAAGTTTTTTCTTTTTTTTAATCATCACATTTGTGAAGGATTCATTTTGGAAATTCTTTTTTTTTTTTTTTTTTTTTTTTTTTTGTATAGGGTTTTATGTTTTAATGTGAAAAAATTGTGAAGGGTCCTTTAAAAGACTCAAGTTCTTCCTAAAGTGAAATATCAGAATGCAACCATTATAAAATTTTTAATGTATTACATTATTTTAAAATTTTCCAAATAAGAAAAATTAAAAATAACCCCTTCAGAGGATAATAAACTGCCCCCCCCCCTCCTAATGTTTTTAATCATCACATTTGTGAAAGATTCATTTTGGATTTTTTTTTTTTTTTTTTTTTTTTTTTTTTTTTGGTAAAGGGTTTTATGTTTTAATGTGAAAAAATTGTGAAGGGTCCTTTAAAAGACTCAAGTTCTTCCTAAAGTGAAATATCAGAATGCAACCATTATGAAATTTTGAATGTATTACATTATTTTAAAATTTTCCAAATAAGAAAAATTAAAAATAACCCCTTCAGAGGATAATAAACTGCCCCCCCCCCTCCTAATTTTTTTAATCATCACATTTGTGAAAGATTCATTTTGGAAATTTATTTTATTTTATTTATTTTTTTTTGTAAAGGGTTTTATGTTTTAATGTGAAAAAATTGTGAAGGGTCCTTTAAAAGACTCAAGTTCTTCCTAAAGTGAAATATCAGAATGCAACCATTATAAAATTTTTAATGTATTACATTATTTTAAAATTTTCCAAATAAGAAAAATTAAAAATAACCCCTTCAGAGGATAATAAACTGCCCCCCCCCTAATTTTTTTAATCATCACATTTGTGAAAGATTCATTTTGGAAATTTATTTTATTTTATTTTATTTTATTTTTTTTGTAAAGGGTTTTATGTTTTAATGTGAAAAAATTGTGAAGGGTCCTTTAAAAGACTCAAGTTCTTCCTAAAGTGTAATGTCAGAATGCAACCCTCCCCCACCTCCTAATTTTTTTAATCATCACATTTGTGAAAGATTCATTTTAGAAATTCAATTTTTTTTTTTTTTTTTTTTTTTTTTTTTTTTTTGGTAAAGGGTCTTATGCTTTAATGTGAAAAAATTGTGAAGGGTCCTTTAAAAGACTCTAGTTCTTTCTAAACTGAAGTATCAGAATGCAGCCATTATAAAAATTTTAATATACTATTACATTAATTTAAAATTTCCCAAATGAGAAAAATTAAAAATAACCCCTTCAGGGGATAATAAACTCTTTTTCCTTGAGCATTTCATTAACCAACTCGGAGAAATAGTGAAAACAATTTTCTTGTTTTTGGTATCCCCTTTGAATTTTTTTTTTATCTACTGTGATTTACGTACAAATTTTTTTACAGTTTAAAAATAAAAATATATACTATTTCATGTTTTAAAGGAAATGACACTGCAATACAAATTTAAACTTAAAATCCTCTTCTTTCACCTCTCCCCCCAGGTGCTGCTACTAAGAAGCCTTGGCCAGAGAATTTTACAATCAACTTTGATAAGTGTTCGGCAGAACTAAAGAAGGAGATGAAGAAAGGGATATCTTGCCTAAATTGGCAAACAAGACATGAACTGCTAAACATCATTGCAGAAGATATTTCACAATATACTTTGCATCCCGACATAATACAACGGAAACAAGTTGCAGCGCACCTAATAAAAGTGTACCCCTCCTTAAAGATGACATCTCTGCAGCAAAAACGTGTAAAGTCATTGGAGTTAAAAAAGAAAATTTTTTCGTATTATGAAGGTGTCGATACATCTGAAATAGGGAACAGATTAATATGTGCACTGTTATTACTACCCATTGTGTTACATGATGAAACTACAAGTTTTTACAGAATTATTATGCCAGATTGCCCAATTGAAGACGTTGCAGCAGACACATCTGCTCCAGTCATTATTTTTATTGACAATCCATTTGACTCCACAGAAATGTACATCTGTGGAGAAAATTCAATTCTAGTGAATGATATAAATGATGCTGTAACAGCAGTAACTGTTTTGTTTTGTTTATACTATGTATGCAATATTAAATATCCCCCAAATTGCATTAGTACTTTTTTATTTTTTCAAACTTATTTATTGAAATTGCATTATGGACAGAAACTTCCACCAAAGCTAATTAATTTAATTGAAAATTTTTAACTTTATTAAACAACATTTCATTTTATTTTTCTAAAATCTAAATTGAATTTTTGTATTTGTTTGTATTATGTATGCAATATTCAATATCTCCCAATTTGTATTAGTATATTATGTATGCAATATTCCATATCTCCCAATTTGTATTAGTATATTATGTATGCAATATTCAATATCTCCCAATTTGTATTAGTATATTTTTATTTTTCCAAAATTATTCATTGGAATTTCATTATGGGAAGAAATTTCCACCAAAGCAATTTTTTTTTTTAAATTTAACTTTCTGCGTGTTAATGTACATTATCTGATTGTATGTGTGTTATTTTAATAAAAAAAAATATATATTCTTCCTGTCTATAAATTTCAAATTTCCAATTTAAAAATACTTGAAATTAAATAACATTTAATTTTACTTTTTATGAAATCCAAACTGAATTTTTTTTATTGATACCTAGATTTTAACCTTTATTTAATGTGGTTAGTTAAAAAGTACAAAAAATGATTTAAAAAGTAAGTAGCAGACTATAAAATTAACTTGGTGTATAAATATTACACAATTTTATTAATATTATGGGAAATATGTTTTCTTACCAATATAGATGTATTTTAACTTTTCTACACTTTCAAATATTTAAGAAATATTAATTTTATAAATACAAATGAAAATAAAATAAAAACGTCATGTGCAATTTAAGGAGTCCCTTTAAAAAAGTTTAGAATGAAATATATATAGATATATATATTCCAATAGATTCAGAAAAGGGTAAAAAAGTTAATGCATATTGTAATGTATTTTCCTTACAATGTTTAGTTCCAAGTATATACCAAAAAAACGATTTAAAAAAAAATAATTGTTCACTTTTGCGTCCCTCTTTTTTTTTTTTTTTTTTTTTTTTTTTTTTTTTTTTTTTTGTAAAGAAATATTAGCATTTAAATGACTTAGAATTTAAAAAAATTGCAGATGTGCTTGTAAAATTATGGGGTTAAAGAAATTTCTGTCATATGTTCACATTATTTAAAATAATTTAATGCACATTTTTATAATCAATTAACAGTTTTATTTTACTATTATATTTTGGGGAATTGAAAAAGATAATTTTTTTAATTAGAAACTTCAGTTTTATGATTATTTTTTAAATTCAAAACATGACTTGTATAACAATATTTTTGTTCCTTTAGGAGACATATTTTTTTTTACCAACAACTTGCAAATGGATTAAAAATTAACAATAAAATAAAAACTTTGGTCATATGCCTGGCAATGTCGACTGCTAAGCGTATAAACTAGATTTGTCATGCTTCAAATAATGTACTTCTTACCTACCCATGAAATACTGATCCAGATTAAGTTTTACGCAAAAATGTAGATTTTTTTAAACAGCAGTTGTCTTTAGTTGCATGAAATATATGCACAAAGTTTCATTTTAAGGGTTGGCCATTAAAAATTAGCAATTCAATATTTGTTGCTTAAATAAAAAGTTAAGGTGGCATATTGAACTGAAAAGAAATTGAAAGATGTTTTTCTTGTATAATTTTCATTACTGAAAATATTAGCTACCACACAGAAATTTTTTCTGATAAAGTGACTTCTCAGATACAAACAACTTAAATGAGAGCATGGACATGTCACAGATATAAAGCATCCTCATCTCTGACATTATCATTCTTCAGGCCATTTAAAATTATTTATAACAGAGGTGAAAGTTGACTATATTAAAATTTTTTCTTTAAAAGTAAAAAACAAAGGTTTTTATAACAAAATTTTAATTTCAGAATTAACAGCCAACTTGTTTCAATAGCTAGAAAGTAAAATTAAAAAATGTACAAATTTGAAATTTCAATAAAATATGTGCAGTTGGGAAAAAGAAACTGAAATTCTCATTCTACCTGAAGTTGTCTTTTTTTCATTTAATGTTGAGAAAAATAAACTTAGAGGGTGGTGTTCATGCTGAAATTGTATCCAACGCTAAAAATTTCAAAACATACACTTAATTTTGGCATCGTATTCGGCTTTTTCCATAAATGTTACCCTATAATACCAAACAGAAAGATACTGTATCTAGTAGTTTAGAAATTATGCAAGTTTAAAGTTTTGAACTCCTAATGTTAAGTTTATCTGTAATCGGTGTAAAAAAGACTGCAATGTGGATAGTGATTTAAACATAACTCAAAAAGTACTTGGTGGAATGAGCTGTGATTGTGTATCTGCATATTTGGAGCTTCTAGAAGCTTTAGAAGCTATTAAAAACTTATAGTTCACATTTCCTTTTTTTTCACAATTTAATTTAAAAATACATATTTTTAAAAAAAACTATAAGAACATAAATGATATATTTTTTAACAGAAATAGATTTCTAAAAACTTCAAATATGCTAATCCTAAATTGCAGCTTATTCTGTCAATTTTCGAATTGCGCTGAAAAAACACCCCACAATGCAATTTGCTTTGCATCAATTACAAATTAATTTAGTTTAGAACTTTAATTTTTATAATTTTTAATCACTTGACCAAGTGACTTTCCATTTGGCATCCTAGAATAAAATTTACTAAAAGTTCGGGTTTGGCACAATTTAACAATAGAGACAATGCATAAGCCTTTTTTTTTTTTTTTTTTTTTTTTTTTTTTTTTAAAAAAAAACCTTAAATTGGAAGAAGACAATTTTTAATCAAATGTCAATTTATTATTTTTTTTTTGGAGGTGGGGGGGGGGAGGGTAAAATGGGGTACTTTTTTTTTGTTTTGGCTGTATAGCAATAGAAATTCTTTCCATCACCAATAAAATTTCAATGCAGCTTCAATCACAATTCACTTCATATGCATGCATAATGCCATATATAGTTGTGTTATACCCAATAGTTAAAGTGTGGGTTTTGAGTATCCAGGGCAATTGAAAATATTGTTTTCCTTTTTTAGTAGTTTATATTCAAAAATTTTTTGGTATTACCTAAATGTTTAGTGTCTGCCCCCCCCCATCCCATGACTCCCATGACTGGCTACACCTATGTATATAATCTGTCTCCGATAAGTTGGCACCTCATCTTTGCGAATTTGCTGGATGAGTAATCTTTTCTCATAATAAAGAGAATTATTTGAAGATAATAAGCTAATTTGTTTGAGTCAGATTTGTTTTTCATTTACAGTCAACTCCAGTTAATTGCAAGGGAGGTCGATTTTTGTTAACACTAACCAATGTAAGCATTCTAATGGCAAAAATATTGCTTTGAATTAATTTAATTCAGTTTTTGAAATAAATAAATTTTGATACAAATACCTTTTTTTAATTTAGTAAAGCAGTTAAAAAGCAAATTGCTGAAAATATTGTTAATATAAAATATTTAATTCCTTTAAACAAATAAAATATGAAAATAAATTACATTACTTGCATAATTTAACTAAAAGAAAAATAATCTGTCCCCCCCCCTTTTTTTTAACGATAATTTACCAATTTATCTTTTCACAAGTTTTTGCTGCGTGACAATAATGAATTTCATGGAATTGTGAATTCTTTGCTAAATCAATTTTATTTTTTACCTCATTAATTGATCAGATAATTTTGACTTTATCGACTAACTATAAAACATTTTCTGCAATAGACATAATTAGAAAAATGTGTTAGAATAGCTTGCGATGCAAAAATGATTTTCTTCATTAGAGGATCTTGTTTTACCAATCACATGATAAAAACATCAATATATCTCTCATAAATTTCACCCCCCTCCCTCCTATTCAAAACTTCTAGAGATATCTGGCAAGTATTTACTTACTCCCCTCTCGTTTCATATCCAAGCCACATGCAGAGAGAAATATTTAAAAATAAAATATATATGGTAGCATAGTTATTTTTGAAACACTAATTTTTAACATAAATTTCAAATAGGAATTGATGGGAGAGGGAAACTGTCTTCATTAACCGGAGGTACGTCTTAAGAGGAGACGCATTAACGAGAGTCTACTGTGTATGATGAAATACATTTCTCACAAAACTTTTCTAGGGCTTTTGGATGAGTAGGAACAGGAGCATATCAACAGATGAAAAGGTTTGTTTTGGACACTGTTTTGATATCTTTTTATCTCGCTTAAAATATAGTAAGATTTTCTTTATTTCAGGATAGATTTATAAATAAAATAAAAGTGTACTATGTATTTTATGAACATAAAATCCATTTCATTGGTGTACTTTTTATTATATTTATACACTTTTCTTATGAGAATTGCTTTTCCTTGTTTATAAAGTTGCTCATAACCTTAAAATGCATTTTAGCCTAATTATATTTTTTGCAAAAGAAATTTAAATATAGAAAACACTAACATTTCATATATAACATTCTTATTTTCTAAAAATATAAATACATTTAAGCTAAACTGATTCTTCTTCTTATAAGTACACTTGTAACAAGTAAATAAAATTGCAAGGTGATAATATAAATTGAACCATTGTAATACAAAACATATCAATATTTTATGACCTCAAAATTCTTTAAATATTATCGCTTGTTTCCTATTTATTTGAAATTCTGAATGTGTGTATATCTATTTACAAAAATATTTAAGTGTGATTGATAAAAGGAAATCAATATAGTGTCCAATCCAAAGGCAACTATTTTCATCTGCCATTCGCTGCACAACCAAAAAAAAGAAAAAAATGTTGATTTTACAGTATAATACTGTAAAATTAAACCAATCTTGAAAAAAAAGCAAAAATTACTGTGTGGAACAGAAATTTTTTACTTTGTTTATGGAAATATATTTTTTTAATCAAAGTATTCCCGTACAGTAAAGAAACTTTTCTTGTAAGGAGTAGAAACAACACTGCAAAAAAAAAAAAAAAAAAAAAAAAAAAAAAAAAAAAAAAAAAGATTGCTCATTTTACAGTATAATACTGGCATCCCAGCTGCTAGTATTATACCGTAAAATTAACAGTAATAAACAGTAATAAGCAGTAATACACTGCCGTGCATCCGCGGTAGTGTTTTACTGCTTATTTTACTGTTTATTACTGTTAATTTTACGGTATAATACTAGCAGCTGGGATGCCTGTATTATACTGTAAAATGAAGAAATCCTTTTTTTTGCAGTGTTGTTTCTACTCCTTACAAGAAAAGGTTTCTTTGCTATACGGGAATACTTTCCGATTAAAAAATATATTTCCATAAACAAAGTAAAAAGTTTCTGTTCCACACAGGAATTTTTGCTTTTTTTTCAAGAATGGTTTAATGATTGATTCGGAAAAGTTTCCTTTTAAAAAAGGAATACTTTCTATCTATTCTACCATTCTACCTAGACATTTCTTAGTGTGAATGGAAAGTTTTCCTTATTTTATAGGAAAATGTTCTATTTTACAGATGAGTTTACTTATTAATTGAGAAAAGTTTCCTTTTAAAAAAGGAATACTTTCTGTCTATTCTACCATTCTACCTAGACATTTCTTAGTGTGAATGGAAAGTTTTCCTTATTTTATAGGAAAATGTTCTATTTTACAGATGAGTTTACTTATTAATTGGGAAAAGTTTCCTTTTAAAAAAGGAATACTTTCTGTCTATTCTACCATTCTACCTAGACATTTCTTAGTGTGAATGGAAACTTTTCCTTATTTTATAAGAAAAGGTTCTATATTACAGATGAGTTTACTTATTAATTAGGAAAACTTTCCTCTATAAAAAGGATAACTTTCTCTCTCTACAAAAACTTTTCTTACTACATAAGGAAATATTTCCGTAAGAAACAGGAATATATTATGTGTCTAAAGATTAGTTTCTGAATCAAACAGGAAAAGTTTCCTGACGGAAAGAAAAAACTTTCGTTTTTTTTCGTTCTTTTTTCCGTGTTGGTTCGGAAAAGTTTCCTGTACTATACGGGCAACTGGAAATCCTATTCCTACCGGAAACTTTTCCGAATTTTTTTTTACAGTGCGCCATCTTCGAGGAGGTCAAAGACACAAATGGTGAAACTTCACATCCTGATATGATAGAAATGAAAACAGGTGATACGGAGTGTAACAGAGAAAAGAAAAGGGGAAAAAACAAAATAAACTGGGGCAACCTATTGATTAAAAATGTAAACTAAACCAATCATTCATTGAAAAAACAAAGGAGAAAGGGGTGTTAATTATTTTTCAAAAGATTAATCCAGATATTTGGTATGTTAAATGAAAACTTATCGTTACAAGTTTCACTATTTCTTAATTTAATTTCTATGGATTCTCTAAATATGGCTTTAAATGGATTATTACATTTAGGGATCATTTTAGCTTTATTGAAATCAATTTCAACATCATTATTGGAAGCATAACATTGCTAAAAGGTATTGGTTAATCTCCTGTATTTAATATCATTTATGTACTCTTTTAACCGTTCAAAAAAAAAAAAAAAACCTTCTTTTAGTCATGCCAATGTAGAAAATTGTGTGATTGTTACTTAAACAGAGATTTCGTACAAACGGGGTTTTTTCTGTTGGATAACTTTTAACTATGTTTTTAATTGTATTGCACATTAATTTTAACATTAACAAGCGTAATTTTGTGCTATTTATATTTTAATATCATATAGTACATGTTGAGAAAACTGGTTAATACTCTATAAAATCTACTCGGAAACGTTCCGAAAATTAGTGGCAGAAAAAGAAACTTTGTTTTAATAAATGCGTCTTTAAATCTTGAAACCTATTTGTGGTTTCTCAAATATTAAAAGAGAAAGAACGATTTTCGGAATCGTAGTTAACTCGGAAGGGGATATTATAGAGTTTCGTTTGTGGTTATAGTATTTTGTCCTACATGAAGGAACATTTGTCTTTTTTTGCAGCCTAGTAAATTAGTCCTTGGGGGTCCACCGTAATACTTACCCATCATGAATATGCATAATATAAAATATGAAAATAAAACATGTGTAAACTATTTATAAAATGCATTGCAATTCGAATAAAATCGTGGCTTGATGACGTCCTAAACTTTAAAGGCTCTATTACTGAATTGCGTAAATAAAACATCCTTATAACTCCAAAATTGACAATCATAATAACTAACGGTTTACTGCGTCGGATTAAGCGTCTCATTTCCAATTAAAATATGAATTGAAATTTGAATGGAATACAGGGCAATGAAAAATAGAAGAGTATGGTAAATAGGATTCAAATATCTCGACAACTCATTATCAAATCGACTTCATTCTTTATGCAAAATTTATGTTTTTTTATTGCCTTTTATATTCACTTTTTAAAATAAACAATTTCGAAATTTTTTATATACCTTTTATCAGAACGAATATTTTTAGTGTCCGAAAAAAATAGTTCCGGATAATCGAGATTACTGAAATTCTATAAGCTGTTTCCCATTATTACATACTAAGAACATACCAAATTTCAAGTCTCTATCTCAACTTGTTCGGGAGATAGAGCATGTACAGACACACACACAGACAGACGGACAACAATTTTTTTTTCTAAAAATATGTTTTTCGGAATCTCTAGTGTCTGAAACGTGCATAACGTCAAAAAAATTTTATTTCGATTTTCAAAACGATTTCAAGACTTATCCTATACTATGTATGATGGGTAAGTAAAATGTCTGATGATACTAAATTATTTTTTCATTCCATTTTGTTATTTCTTTAAAAATTGTACTTCAAAGTATCCTTTGATTGTGCTCAGTCCGCCATGAGTTTGGATTGATGGAATATTTGATGAGGATAAAAAAAAAATATGCGTCTAGCAAATGAAATGTGGCAAAACGAGTAACACTTTATGTAAGAGAGTTACATGAGATATGTTTAAGATGTTTACTTTTTGTGCAATGTAAAATTTACAGACAAAAGAACAGCATTAAAAGTTTTGTTTTTAAATATTTCAAAAAGAAACATTTTTGGCTTACTATAAAATGAAGATATATTTCGTATATTAGTAAAAAACTACATGATTTTAGCCTCTTGAGAAGTGTAGTAAAACAAAAGTAAATTGTGTAATGGCCCTATTATGTTTCAGGAGCAGAAAAGTAGGTATAAATGAGAACTTTAAGCGTAAAATGTTTTATGTTTTTTTTTTTTTTTTTTTTTTTTTTTTTTTAGTTACAGTCCACATATTTAATATATATATAAAATAATATATATATAAAATAAGTTTTTGTCGCTCAGTCATGCAGACGATTAAGCTCGGTTACAGTCAAGATCGCCGAAAGTGAAACAGCATCGACCATGGTCAATGTTTGGGAGTGTGACTACCTCTCTCGACACTGCGGCTGCTGTGGGACCGTGTACGTTAATGTGAATGCAAGTTTGAAAACGATACCTTTGGGGGTGCCAATACAGGTCCAGGTGTGTCATCTGGAATTGGTTCAAAATTAGGAGACCAGTTCTAGAAGTCCCACATCTCTTGAGGCTCTGGCACCCCTTCTTTCAGAGAAGTGCCATGGAACTTTCTTTGACACAACAACAACATAAAATAATATATTTTAAATGATAAAGTTTTTAAATGTCTAAAAATATTTATGGTGTATGTTTAAACCACATTATTTATTTGCAACATTTTAACATGACGGTAATTGTTTAAAGTGCACAGATAGAAAACGATTTATTTTCTTCCAAAAAAAAAAAACTCTTTCGTTTAATATATTATTTTTTACTGAAGTTATTAACAGACTCGTCATTTAAAGTTCATGAACATAATTTATTCATTATCTTGATTTCTTATCCAATTAACGTAGTTATCTAAGAATATAATACGTTATGTAATATTATTTTTTTAGTATGTATATAAAAATTATTTACTAACACAATGTCGCACATATATTCGATTATATGCACAGAAAAAGAGTTTTTTTTCTGATAAATAAAATCCCATGAGTTTTAACCATGAGTTTTTAAGGAAATTAATATTTATTTTAATCGGATACTTTTTGTATTTTAAACAAGAGAATTAAAAGTTAAAATAAGCATATTTATGGTGTACGTTTAAACAACATTATATATTTGCAACATTTTAACATGGCATTAATCGCTTAAAGCGCACAGATAAAAATGATTTATTTCCTTCTGAAAAATGCTATTTTGTGTAAAATATTATTTTTACAAAAGCTATTAACGCTGAAATTTTTTTATTCATTATCTTGAAAGTCGAATGATTTCTTATCCTATTAACTTGGGTATGTAAGAATATAATACTTTACGTAATATTCTTCTTTGACATGGATATAAAAATAATTTAATAATACAGTATTGCACATCTCTATAATAAAACTGTAAGTCATGTGACTGTCCTCAACAGTTCCGGGATGCCGCATCGCTTTTTCATATGCCAAGCGGCCATTTTTATTCAAAATTATTTTTTCGAATAAACTGCATAAAAGTTACATTTTAAGAAAGATCGTTCAAAATAAATTAATATTTGAGAGATGACTTGCGTTCAATTATGTATATATTCTGCAATAACTTCAGTCGAAAGATTCGCAGTTCAAATTCTCTATTCATAAAAGTAAACAAAAAAAAGATTGATTCGTCGTGAACATTTAAAATATTAAATCATGGAGGTAATCATTCGCAAAGCAAGTTCTCCGCGAATGAATTTTTGGACCGCTGCCTCGCGTCAAAAAAATAATTCGCACCAGTGAGACAATCAAAGTTTACCATAATTATGTGCTATACAACTCAACTTTCGGACCTTTTCTTGACGTAAATTGAACTCATGTAATAATATTTAATGAATCAGATTTTTAGCATTTTTAAAATCGCTAATACAGCTTTTATTTATCGCGTGTACAAATTAGAAATGATACTTTGATTTTGAAATCAAATGTTTTGATTTATGATATTATTTCTTATTTATTTATTTATTTTCTCTTTTAAATGAAAAGTGTGAAGTATTTTAAATTTATGTAATATAAGCATTTTAGATTAAAGTTAAGTATTTTAAATGAAATGAGTGACAGGTTTATAATTTAAAATTAAATTAATTGTAGTATGAATGACGGTGATGGGAACGATATTTGGCGAATTATCATCTGCTCCCGGCTAACAAAAATACTCATAATTAAAAAAAAGAATAAAAATAAATAAATGATAGTTTGTTGTAAATAAATATTGATATACATATCAAAAATAATTTATAGAATTAAAATAAAAAATAAAAGTAAATAAACAACAATTTCCATAACAAAGTTTTCGCCAAATTGGCGGGGGAGGGGGGGGGGGGAATCGCGCCAACGTGCGTATGTGACATTTGTGCCCCAAAAATATGCGAAATGCTACCATGATCGCAAAAGTTCATGATTTGTCTATAAGAATCTTCCGATTTGGCGAAGGATTAAGGGAAAATTAAATTATGAATAAATGTAACGTGTTGCAATGTTTAACATACATTTAAGGGATACCAAACTGGTCGCCAGTGGCGGCTAGTGTATTCTAATATATACACAGAAAAACAGATTTTTTCTGGTAAATAAAACTCCGCGAGTTTTAACAATAAGCTTTTAAAGAAATTAATATTTTTTTAATCGGATATGTTTTCTATTTTAAAACCCGGTAGCTGAACATGAAAATGCTTACTGGAGAATTGCTAGCATCCAAACAAACATATAATCCAGATAATAAAAGTCGTAAAGATGGAACGTTACACCATCTATATATTTAAAATGAAAAGGGCATTCTGTCAAAATTTCCACACGAATATCGTCTCTTTCGCATGCCTCAACGTTTTTTTTAAAGATTCTACCCTCAGAAACGGGAAACCTGATTGATTAACCTGTTTAGCCAAGGGGGATTGAAAAGGGTTGATTAAAAACGGATGGATGTGTAACCATTGCATTGAAAACATAGACCTTCTAATACATTTTTGCTCTGATGTTGAAAGCTAAACCTTTTTTTTAAAAGAACTCATGTTTTCACTACTAAATATGCACATTTTTTTGCAAAATTGTAAAGAGAGCTTGGATACAGTTATATTTATAACCGATTGAAATGTCAGAGAGTTCGGATGAGGAGAACTATTTTTATTGCTATGTTAAAGGAACCGACGCGACAACAAACAAACAAACAAAATAACGAGAAAAAATATTTCTTTTACAACTGGATAACAATATTTTTTCACGAAATTTTTTTCACGGGATGTAAAACCGTTTTATTTATCACCAATAAAGATTTTAAAGAGTTCGTTCAAAAAGAACTTTTTATTTTAAAACTATGAAACGGTCCTATGTAAATAAACAAGAAAATGATTGCTTTTAATCACTAAATTTGAATATTTTTTCGCGAATTTTTCTTCTTAAAATATAATTGTATACAAAATCAGGTTAAAGATATAAAAAAATAAATTTTTTTTTTATTTATTTATTTAGTATTACGGCCCCAGGCAAAGCCGAGCAGGAGCCAGCTAATTGAATATTATATTAAAATATGAATATCACAAAATTGTGCTTGTTCTTGCTAAAAACAGTGTACAATACAATTAAAAACTTATTTAAAAGTTATCCAACAGTTTCGGCCTGTATCTTCACCGCCATCTTCGAGGAGGTCAAAGACACAAATGGTGAAACTTCACATCCTGATATGATAGAAATGAAAACAGGTGATACGGAGGGTAACAGAGAAAAGAAAAGGGGAAAAAACAAAATAAACTGGGGCCACCTATTGATTAAAAATGTAAACTAAACCAATCATTCATTGAAAAAACAAAGGAGAAAGGGGTGTTAATTATTTTTCAAAAGATTAATCCAGATATTTTGTATGTTAAATGAAAACTTATCGTTACAAGTTTCACTATTTCTTAATTTAATTTCTATGGATTCTCTAAATATGGCTTTAAATGGATTATTACATTTAGGGATCATTTTAGCTCTATTGAAATCAATTTCAACATCATTATTGGAAGCATAACATTGCTAAAAGGTATTGGTTAATCTCCTGTATTTAATATCATTTATGTACTCTTTTAACCGTTCAAAAAAAAAAAAAAAAAAAAAAAAAAAAAAACCTTTTTTTAGTCATGCCAATGTAGAAAATTGTGTGATTGTTACTTAAACAGAGATTTCGTACAAACGGGGTTTTTTCTGTTGGATAACTTTTAACTATGTTTTTAATTGTATTGCACATTAATTTTAACATTAACAAGCGTAATTTTGTGCTATTTATATTTTAATATCATATAGTACATGTTGAGAAAACTGGTTAATACTCTATAAAATCTACTCGGAAACGTTCCGAAAATTAGTGGCAGAAAAAGAAACTTTGTTTTAATAAATGCGTCTTTAAATCTTGAAACCTATTTGTGGTTTCTGAAGTATTAAAAGAGAAAGAACGATTTTCGGAATCGTAGTTAACTCGGAAGGGGATATTATAGAGTTTCGTTTGTGGTTATAGTATTTTGTCCTAGATGAAGGAACATTTGTCTTTTTTTGCAGCCTAGTAAATTAGTCCTTGGGGGTCCACCGTAATACTTACCCATCATGAATATGCATAATATAAAATATGAAAATAAAACATGTGTAAACTATTTATAAAATGCATTGCAATTCGAATAAAATCGTGGCTCATGACGTCATAAACTTGAACGGCTCTATTACTGAATTGCGTAAATAAAACATCCTTATAACTCCAAAATCGACAATCATAATAACTAACGGTTTGCTGCGTCGGATTAAGCGTCTCATTTCCAATTAAAATATGAATCGAAATTTGAATGGAATACAGGGCAATGAAAAATAGAAGAGTGTGGCAAATGGGATTACAAATATCTCGGCAACTCATTATCAAATCGACTTCATTCTTTATGCAAAATTTATGTTTTTTTATTGCCTTTTATATTCACTTTTTAAAATAAACAATTTCGAAAATTTTTATTATCAGAACGAATATTTTTAGTGTCCGAAAAAAATAGTTCCGGATAATCGAGATTACTGAAATTCTATAAGCTGTTTCCCATTATTACATACTAAGTACATACCAAATTTCAAGTCTCTATCTCAACTTGTTCGGGAGATAGAGCATGTACAGACACACACACAGACAGACGGACAACAATTTTTTTTTCTAAAAATATGTTTTTCGGAATCTCTAGTGTCTGAAACGTGCATAACGTCAAAAAAATTTTATTTCGATTTTCAAAACGATTTCAAGACTTATCCTATACTATGTATGATGGGTAAGTAAAATGTCTGATGATACTAAATTATTTTTTCATTCCATTTTGTTATTTCTTTAGAAATTGTACTTCAAAGTATCCTTTGATTGTGCTCAGTCCGCCATGAGTTTGGATTGATGGAATATTTGATGAGGAAAAAAAAAAAGATGCGTCTAGCAAATGAAATGTGGCAAAACGAGTAACACTTTATGTAAGAGAGTTACATGAGATATGTTTAAGATACTTACTTTTTGTGCAATGTAAAATTTACAGACAAAAGAACAGCATTAAAAGTTTTGTTTTTAAATATTTCAAAAAGAAACATTTTTGGCTTACTATAAAATGAAGATATATTTCGTATATTAGTAAAAAACTACATGATTTTAGCCTCTTGAGAAGTGTAGTAAAACAAAAGTAAATTGTGTAATGGCCCTATTATGTTTCAGGAGCAGAAAAGTAGGTATAAATGAGAACTTTAAGCGTAAAATGTTTTATGTTTTTTTTTTTTTTTTTTAGTTACAGTCCACATATTTAATATATATATAAAATAATATATATATAAAATAAGTTTTTGTCGCTCAGTCATGCAGACGATTAAGCTCGGTTCCAGTCAACATCGCCGAAAGTGAAACAGCGTCGACCATGGTCAATGTTTGGGAGTGTGACTACCTCTCTCGACACTGCGGCTGCTGTGGGACCGTGTACGTTAATGTGAATGCAAGTTTGAAAACGATACCTTTGGGGGTGCCAATACAGGTCCAGGTGTGTCATCTGGAATTGGTTCAAAATTAGGAGACCAGTTCTAGAAGTCCCACATCTCTTGAGGCTCTGGCACCCCTTCTTTCAGAGAAGTGCCATGGAACTTTCTTTGACACAACAACAACATAAAATAATATATTTTAAATGATAAAGTTTTTAAATATCTAAAAATATTTATGGTGTATGTTTAAACCACATTATTTATTTGCAACATTTTAACATGACGGTAATTGTTTAAAGTGCACAGATAGAAAACGATTTATTTTCTTCCAAAAAAAAAAAACTCTTTCGTTTAATATATTATTTTTTACTGAAGTTATTAACAGACTCGTCATTTAAAGTTCATGAACATAATTTATTCATTATCTTGAAAGGGAAATGATTTCTTATCCAATTAACGTAGTTATCTAAGAATATAATACGTTATGTAATATTATTTTTTTAGTATGTATATAAAAATTATTTACTAACACAATGTCGCACATATATTCGATTATATGCACAGAAAAAGAGTTTTTTTTCTGATAAATAAAATCCCATGAGTTTTAACCATGAGTTTTTAAGGAAATTAATATTTATTTTAATCGGATACTTTTTGTATTTTAAACAAGAGAATTAAAAGTTAAAATAAGCATATTTATGGTGTACGTTTAAACAACATTATATATTTGCAACATTTTAACATGGCATTAATCGCTTAAAGCGCACAGATAAAAATGATTTATTTCCTTCTGAAAAATGCTATTTTGTGTAAAATATTATTTTTACAAAAGCTATTAACGCTGAAATTTTTTTATTCATTATCTTGAAAGTCGAATGATTTCTTATCCTATTAACTTGGGTATGTAAGAATATAATACTTTATGTAATATTCTTCTTTGACATGGATATAAAAATAATTTAATAATACAGTATTGCACATCTCTATAATAAAACTGTAAGTCATGTGACTGTCCTCAACAGTTCCGGGATGCCGCATCGCTTTTTCATATGCCAAGCGGCCATTTTTATTCAAAATTATTTTTTCGAATAAACTGCATAAAAGTTACATTTTAAGAAAGATCGTTCAAAATAAATTAATATTTGAGAGATGACTTGCGTTCAATTATGTATATATTCTGCAATAACTTCAGTCGAAAGATTCGCAGTTCAAATTCTCTATTCATAAAAGTAAAAAAAAAAAAGATTGATTCGTCGTGAACATTTAAAATATTAAATCATGGAGGTAATCATTCGCAAAGCAAGTTCTCCGCGAATGAATTTTTGGACCGCTGCCTCGCGTCAAAAAAATAATTCGCACCAGTGAGACAATCAAAGTTTACCATAATTATGTGCTATACAACTCAACTTTCGGACCTTTTCTTGACGTAAATTGAACTCATGTAATAATATTTAATGAATCAGATTTTTAGCATTTTTAAAATCGCTAATACAGCTTTTATTTATCGCGTGTACAAATTAGAAATGATACTGTGATTTTGAAATCAAATGTTTTGATTTATGATATTATTTCTTATTTATTTATTTATTTTCTCTTTTAAATGAAAAGTGTGAAGTATTTTAAAATTATGTAATATAAGCATTTTAGATTAAAGTTAAGTATTTTAAATGAAATGAGTGACAGGTTTATAATTTAAAATTAAATTAATTGTAGTATGAATGACGGTGATGGGAACGATATTTGGCGAATTATCATCTGCTCCCGGCTAACAAAAATACTCATAATTAAAAAAAAAGAATAAAAATAAATAAATGATAGTTTGTTGTAAATAAATATTGACGTACATATCAAAAATAATTTATAGAATTAAAATAAAAAATAAAAGTAAATAAACAACAATTTCCATAACAAAGTTTTCGCCAAATTGGCGGGGGAAGGGGGGGGGAATCGCGCCAACGTGCGTATGTGACATTTGTGCCCCAAAAATATGCGAAATGCTACCATGATCGCAAAAGTTCATGATTTGTCTATTAGAATCTTCCGATTTGGCGAAGGATTAAGGGAAAATTAAATTATGAATAAATGTAACGGGTTGCAATGTTTAACATACATTTAAGGGATACCAAACTGGTCGCCAGTGGCGGCTAGTGTATTCTAATATATACACAGAAAAACAGATTTTTTCTGGTAAATAAAACTCCGCGAGTTTTAACAATAAGCTTTTAAAAAAATTAATATTTTTTTAATCGGATATGTTTTCTATTTTAAAACCCGGTAGCTGAACATGAAAATGCTTACTGGAGAATTGCTAGCATCCAAACAAACATATAATCCAGATAATAAAAGTCGTAAAGATGGAACGTTACACCATCTATATATTTAAAATGAAAAGGGCATTCTGTCAAAATTTCCACACGAATATCGTCTCTTTCGCATGCCTCAACGTTTTTTTAAAGATTCTACCCTCAGAAACGGGAAACCTGATTGATTAACCTGTTTAGCCAAGGGGGATTGAAAAGGGTTGATTAAAAACGGATGGATGTGTACCATTGCATTGAAAACATAGACCTTCTAATACATTTTTGCTCTGATGTTGAAAGCTAAACCTTTTTTTAAAAGAACTCATGTTTTCACTACTAAATATGCACATTTTTTTGCAAAATTGTAAAGAGAGCTTGGATACAGTTATATTTATAACCGATTGAAATGTCAGAGAGTTCGGATGAGGAGAACTATTTTTATTGCTATGTTAAAGGAACCGACGCGACAACAAACAAACAAACAAAAAAACGAGAAAAAATATTTCTTTTACAACTGGATAACAATATTTTTTCACGAAATTTTTTTCACGGGATGTAAAACCGTTTTATTTATCACCAATAAAGATTTTAAAGAGTTCGTTCAAAAAGAACTTTTTATTTTAAAACTATGAAACGGTCCTATGTAAATAAACAAGAAAATGATTGCTTTTAATCACTAAATTTGAATATTTTTTCGCGAATTTTTCTTCTTAAAATATAATTGTATACAAAATCAGGTTAAAGATATAAAAAAATAAATTTTTTTTATTTATTTATTTATTTAGTATTACGGCCCCAGGCAAAGCCGAGCAGGAGCCAGCTAATTGAATATTATATTAAAATATGAATATCACAAAATTGTGCTTGTTCTTGCTAAAAACAGTGTACAATACAATTAAAAACTTATTTAAAAGTTATCCAACAGTTTCGGCCTGTATCTTCACCGCCATCTTCGAGGAGGTCAAAGACACAAATGGTGAAACTTCACATCCTGATATGATAGAAATGAAAACAGGTGATACGGAGGGTAACAGAGAAAAGAAAAGGGGAAAAAACAAAATAAACTGGGGCCACCTATTGATTAAAAATGTAAACTAAACCAATCATTCATTGAAAAAACAAAGGAGAAAGGGGTGTTAATTATTTTTCAAAAGATTAATCCAGATATTTTGTATGTTAAATGAAAACTTATCGTTACAAGTTTCACTATTTCTTAATTTAATTTCTATGGATTCTCTAAATATGGCTTTAAATGGATTATTACATTTAGGGATCATTTTAGCTTTATTGAAATCAATTTCAACATCATTATTGGAAGCATAACATTGCTAAAAGGTATTGGTTAATCTCCTGTATTTAATATCATTTATGTACTCTTTTAACCGTTCAAAAAAAAAAAAAAAAAAAAAAAAAAAACCTTCTTTTAGTCATGCCAATGTAGAAAATTGTGTGATTGTTACTTAAACAGAGATTTCGTACAAACGGGGTTTTTTCTGTTGGATAACTTTTAACTATGTTTTTAATTGTATTGCACATTAATTTTAACATTAACAAGCGTAATTTTGTGCTATTTATATTTTAATATCATATAGTACATGTTGAGAAAACTGGTTAATACTCTATAAAATCTACTCGGAAACGTTCCGAAAATTAGTGGCAGAAAAAGAAACTTTGTTTTAATAAATGCGTCTTTAAATCTTGAAACCTATTTGTGGTTTCTGAAGTATTAAAAGAGAAAGAACGATTTTCGGAATCGTAGTTAACTCGGAAGGGGATATTATAGAGTTTCGTTTGTGGTTATAGTATTTTGTCCTAGATGAAGGAACATTTGACTTTTTTTGCAGCCTAGTAAATTAGTCCTTGGGGGTCCACCGTAACACTTACCCATCATGAATATGCATAATATAAAATATGAAAATAAAACATGTGTAAACTATTTATAAAATGCATTGCAATTCGAATAAAATCGTGGCTTGATGACGTCATAAACTTGAAAGGCTCTATTACTGAATTGCGTAAATAAAACATCCTTATAACTCCAAAATCGACAATCATAATAACTAACGCTTTACTGCGTCGGATTAAGCGTCTCATTTCCAATTAAAATATGAATCGAAATTTGAATGGAATACAGGGCAATGAAAAATAGAAGAGTGTGGCAAATGGGATTACAAATATCTCGGCAACTCATTATCAAATCGACTTCATTCTTTATGCAAAATTTATGTTTTTTTATTGCCTTTTATATTCACTTTTTAAAATAAACAATTTCGAAAATTTTTATATACCTTTTATCAGAACGAATATTTTTAGTGTCCGAAAAAAATAGTTCCGGATAATCGAGATTACTGAAATTCTATAAGCTGCTTCCCATTATTACATACTAAGTACATACCAAATTTCAAGTCTCTATCTCAACTTGTTCGGGAGATAGAGCATGTACAGACACACACACAGACAGACGGACAAAAATTTTTTTCTAAAAATATGTTTTTCGGAATCTCTAGTGTCTGAAACGTGCATAACGTCAAAAAAAATTTATTTCGATTTTCAAAACGATTTCAAGACTTATCCTATACTATGTATGATGTGTAAGTAAAATGTCTGATGATACTGTGTTATTTTTTCATTCCATTTTGTTATTTCTTTAAAAATTGTACTTCAAAGTATCCTTTGATTGTGCTCAGTCCGCCATGAGTTTGGATTGATGGAATATTTGATGAGGATAAAAAAATATGCGTCTAGCAAATGATATGTGGCAAAACGAGTAACACTTTATGTAAGAGAGTTACATGAGATATGTTTAAGATGTTTACTTTTTGTGCAATGTAAAATTTACAGACAAAAGAACAACATTAAAAGTTTTGTTTTTAAATATTTCAAAAAGAAACATTTTTGGCTTGCTATAAAATGAAGATATATTTCGTATATTAGTAAAAAACTACATGATTTTAGCCTCTTGAGAAGTGAAACTAAAACAAAAGTAAATTGTGTAATGGCCCTATTATGTTTCAGGCGCAGAAAAAGTAGCTATAAATGAAAACTTTAAGCGTAAAATGTTTTATGTTTTTTTTTTAGTTACAGTCCACATATTTAATATATATATAAAATAAGTTTTTGTCCCGCAGTCACGCAGACGATTAAGCTCGGTTCCAGTCAAGATCGCCGAAAGTGAAGCAGCATCGACCATGGTCAATGTTTGGGAGTGTGACAACCTCTCTCGACACTGCGGCTGCTGTGGGACCGTGCCCGTTAATGTGAGTGCAAGTTTGAAAACGATACCTTTGGGGGTGCCAATCCAGGTCCAGGTGTCTCATCTGGAATTGGTTAAAAATTAGGAGAACATTTCTAGAAGTCCCACATCTCTTGGGGCTCTGGCACCCCTTCTTTCAGAGAAGTGCCATGGCACTTTCTTTGACACAACAACAACATAAAATAATGTATTTTAAATAATAAAGTTTTTAAATATCGAAAAATATTTATGGTGTATGTTTAAACCACATTATTTATTTGCAACATTTTAACATGACGGTAATTGTTTAAAGTGCACAGATAGAAAACGATTTATTTTCTTCCAAAAAAAAAACTCTTTCGTTTAATATATTATTTTTACTGATGTTATTAACAGACTCGTCATTAAAAGTTCATGAACATAATTTATGATCATTATCTTGAAAGGGAAATGTTTTCTTATCCAATTAACGTAGTTATCTAAGAATATAATACGTTATGTAATATTCTTTTTTTAGTATGTATATAAAAATTATTTACTAATATATATTCAATTACATGCACAGAAAAAGAGTTTTTTTCTGATAAATAAAACCCCATTAGTTTTAACCAAGAGTTTTTAAAGAAATTAATATTTCTTTTAATCGGATACTTTTTGTATTTTAAACAAGAGAATTAAAAGTTAAAATAAGCATATTTATGGTGTACGTTTAAACAACATTATATATTTGCAACATTTTAACATGGCATTAATCGCTTAAAGCGCACAGATAAAAATGATTTATTTCCTTCTGAAAAATGCTATTTTGTGTAACATATTATTTTTATAAAAGCTATTAACGCTGACTCATCATTTAAAGTTCATGAAATTTTTTTATTCATTATCTTGAAAGTCGAATGATTTCTTATCCTATTAACTTGGGTATGTAAGAATATAATACTTTACGTAATATTCTTCTTTGACATGGATATAAAAATAATTTAATAATACAGTATTGCACATGTATTCTAATATATACACAGAAAAACAGATTTTTTCTGGTAAATAAAACTCCGCGAGTTTTAACAATAAGCTTTTAAAGAAATTAATATTTTTTTAATCGGATATGTTTTCTATTTTAAACAAGAGAAGAAAAATTTAAATGTTGTCCCTTCTCGATAAATAACATTTATATATAATTATTTCAATGTATTTTTTGATTAATAAATTTTTGTCCAGTTACTTTTCTATTTCAAATGTGAGACTGGGATATTACAATCTAACAAATGTAGTTTCCGAAGCAACATATTTGCAGACTAAAATTAGATAAAAATATTGACTTTCAGTACACTTAAGGTTTCAATGCAAGTATCTATGAATAATCTAATAAAATTTCGAGGACACAAAAAATTAAATTAAATAATATTAAAAAACAATTTATCATATCGAAAATATTTTTAAAAAATCTTTTAGGCTGGTTTAAATTATTTTATATTAAAAATTAGAAAATACTTTTCATTGATAAATCACGAATAAATGTATTAAATAGAGTGTATTCAAATACGTGGTGCGATTCAAAGGTTCCCGGAAGGGATATAGATATATTCATAACCAGAAATATTTTTTTATAAAATGTAACACATTTCTTTGTGGTACACTTTGTGGGACAATCTGAAATTCCACAATATTCAACTGGCTTTTTTATATAAATTGCCCTTTATTGTTTACGATTAAACTTAACAAAAAAAATTGCTTTATTTTGTGCATGCGCATTTAAAAAATATTTCATAAAAATATACATATTTCATAAAATATTTAATATATTTATATTCTAATTGTAGTATGTTATTTTTTCTCTACTTCGCCAAGTTTTCTAAAAATGGTGTTAAATTTGGTTGAAAGCCTTGCATGCTATAATAAATAAATAAATAAATAAATAAATGAAAATGTGGAAATTTCTTGAAGTTATAAAGAAACCTTTATACATCCATGCATATCCCTGGTATTCTTACACAACTGAACTTCTTGCACTACTTTCACATAGGTATGTGCTACAGATACAATTGATTTTGAACACTTTATTTTTAAAAGGTGATAAAACATTTCTTACTGAATTTGTTGGTTGATCCGTGATCAAACACTCACTGAAAAATGTGAGGTTAAACATGTTATCTAGATTCCTGAAGCTCCAGAAAAGTTTGTCAATTTTTTTTCCGGTTGTTCGAAAAAACGTCCAAAATCGATGTTCCCCAGTGACTTTTGATCATACAACGTAGTTTATTATTAATTAAATTACGTTAATATCTTGAAATAAAAAATCCTGACTAGATCATTTAAATAATGATTTTCCCCCTGTTGCCTAATTTAAAAAAATAAACAGAGCAAAAAATATATTTTTTTTAATGACTGTTCAAAACGGTGAATCAAAACGGTGAATTATTCATAATCGGCACCCACGCGAAATGAATGTTTAGTAATGGAATTTGTTTGGAATAATATGAATTGCCGTCATACAATTAGGAGTGAGTTTTAATATATGCATTGAATGCTTATAATTTTTTTTATTTTTTAACTAATTGTACATTTATACGTATTATTAATGTGTGTATATATATATATATATATATATATATAACCATAAATGAAACATTATCATAACACCAACTTAAACAATGAAATAATAATTAAGTATGAAATAATTAGTTGACAATGAAAGATTCCCCAACACACTTAATATGGAAACAAAAACATGAGTTAAAAATTAAACTAATTTACAAAACACTTTGTGACTTCAAAATTGTTCTTAAGCAGTTTTATATTATCATTAAACACAAATTTTAATTTTAATAACTATATTTATTTAATAGGTAAAACAACTTTGATAGCTGCAATTCTAAATAAAATAATATTCGCATACATTAACTCCATTAAAAATCTAAGTTTTTATTTGACATAAAATAACAAAAGAATATACACATAGAATAATGGAAAATGATGAATTCTAAAAATGCATGTAGAAATATTTTTTTAAAAAACAAAATAAATACCACCAGAAATAAGCAAAAATTCTGTAGTTCCAATTATAGCTAAACCCGTAAATTTATTTTAGTTATTGTTCACTATTTAGATCCTCAGTATTTAAAGTAACGTTTTATTTCACTGACATTTTTCTATCATATCAAGAAACTATATTTATTTAATAGGTTAAAAAAACTTTGATAACTCAAATGCACAATAAAATAATATGCGCATACATTAACTGCATTAAAAATCTCAGTTTATATTTGATATAAAATAACAAAAGAATATACACATAGAATAATAGAAAATGATGAATTCGAAAAATGCATGTAGAAATATGGGTTTTTAAAACAAACTAAACATCACCAGGAAGAAGCAAAATTTCGTACTTCCAATTATAGCTAATCCCGATCTTTTATTTTATTTATTAATCAATATTTCGATCCTCAAAATTTAATATAACGTTTTATTTCACTGACATTTTTCTATCATATCAAGAAACTATATTTCTTTAATAGGTAAAAAAAAACTTTGATAACTGGAATTCTTAATACAATAATATGCGCATACACTAACTGCGATAAAAATCTCAGTTTCTATTTGACATAAAATAACAAAAGAATATACACATAGAATAATGGAAAATGATGAATTCTAAAAATGCACGTTGAAATATGGGTTTTTAAAGCAAAATAAATACCATCAGAAAGAAGCAAAAATTCCTTAGTTCCAATAATAGCTAATCCCGTTCATTTAGTTGATTTATTGATCACTATTTCGATCCCCATTATTTACAGTAACGTTTTATTTCACTGACATTTTTCTATCATATCATAAAATTTAAGAATTTTGAAAAAAAAGTATGAATTTAAGATACAAATTTATAAAAAATACAAAACGTTGACATGTTTTTCATCATACGTTTCTTATCCTTTTTTTAACAGAAGATTTAAGATATGCATTGAACACTTGTAAAAGTGTGTTTTTTTAACTAATTGTACTTTTATACTTATTATTCATTTATGTGGGATTAACATAAAATTAATTTACAAAACACTTTTTGTGGCTTCAAAATGTTTTTAAACAGTTTCATATTATCATCAAATACAAATTTCAATTTCAATAACTACACTCATTTAATAGGTTAAAAAAAACTTTGATAGCTGAAATTCTAAATAAAATAATATGCGCATATATTAACTGCATTAAAATTCACAGTTTTTATTTGACATAAAATAACAAAAGAATATACACATAGAGTAATAGAAAATCATGGATCCTGAAAATGCATGTAGAAATATGGGTTTTTAAAACAAAATAAATACCATCAGAAAGAAGCAAAAATTCCATAGTGCCAATTATAGCTAATCTCGTTCATTTATTTTATTTAATGATCACTATTTTGATCGTCAGTATTTAAGGTAACGTTTTATTTCACTGACATTTTTCTATCATATCATGAAATTTAAGAAATTTGAAAAAAATGTATAAATTTAAGATACAAATTTATTAAAAATACAAATAGTTGACATGTTTTTCATCATCCGTTTCCTATCCTTCTTTTTTTAACTGAAAAATGGCATCGCTGTTCTGTTATGTAAATGCTTTCTCAAAATGAAAATCGATTTTTCATTATGAATTTAATTTTATGATTTGTGCAAAATATTTAATGTTTGAGAAAACAATACATTTATACTAACCATAAAACAAAATTTTGATATAATTAAAATTTCTTCGTTTCAAAATTCATTATTATAAAAATTATAAATTTATAATGAAAACTCGTGAAAATGCATGTAGATTGCACTTTTGTTTTCAGTATATTTATAAGAAATTAAAAATGCAAAATATTTTCTGTAAAGCATCAAAATTGACTGTCAAGCATGAAAAAACGTTAAAGCAAAAACAAAGTTTAATTAAAAAATCCACATAATATAATTATTAAATTACAGTGAAAGCACCCTTTAAAGGATAATTTATTTTGATACACTTTAGGAACAAGTGCTTTTCATGACAAGATAAAATACTTGATCGTTAAAAAATTTTAATCTAAAATATTATTTTAATGCATTTTTTTTTCAAAAAAATAACAAATAAATACATGTAGGAATAGAAAAAAAAATCTTCAAGTTGAAAATTTTAATTGCTATAAACCTATTAAATTTAAAAATCTTGAAATTTAGTTACATGAGTTTAAAAAAAAAAAAAAAAAAAAATTGTAAGAAACTTAACAATAAAACTGAAAAAAAAAATAGTTACAAAATTGGGCATTTATGTGGAAAAACATGATTTATGTGAAATAATTATTTGTTATATTTGTTTCATACTATATATAACAAAGTATACATTTTAAATCTGTTTTTACCTTTCGGAGTTTTTTTATCAGACAAAATCAAATTTATAAAGATATATTTTTGGAAAAGTACACTTTTGATGATTATCTCCTTTTTACATCTCCTTTTTACCTTCCAAAAAAGATATGTTTAAAGGAAATTAACAATAGCATAGGCATTATAAAGTGTGTATTATGTACCGTTATCTATTGTACTGAAATAAAAAAGAGGAAAATTAATCTCTTGCTGCCGTTTATTAGTAAAAATCTCCGATGCGAGACTAAACATTCTATTATATATTATCAGGGTTTCCAGATTATATGCGTTTAACTCTGCAAGATCACTATATAAAATACAAATCACTTGCTTGAGGCCTATTTAAAAGGAGTTATTTTGCAGATACAGATTCAAGCGTTTCTTCAAAGTTGAGCATTTTCTTCCATAACATTAGGCTAAAGGAGGCATCAGTTGATGCAATATTGGGTGTACGGAAAAGCTGAAGAAAGCCAATTTTTTCAAATAGCGCGGTATAAAATCGGCAAATTTCTACATCAATGATCGTCGTAAACTTCATTCTCGGAACATGTTACGTAATCTTTTTTCAAATTGTTTATTTCTTCATGGTTATTTCTGTATCTGAAAAAAAGAATGTCCCTTTATCCATAAATTTATTTCTAACAAAAGCTGCAAAACTTCGTTTTCGCCACTAGATCAATGAGCAGCTGGTGATAGTGCAGTCGAAGAAATCACAAGCATGTCCAATATACAAAATTTTATTTGCATGTATTTTGATCATTGTTCAAAAATATATTCAAAGTATTATGCATAATATTAAACTTGCTTACAGCATCATTATATTACCTTTATTCCAATACAATTCTATTGGCATGTGTACGTGAAGATTAAAGTAAATGAAAATCATCAGACAGTAAGAAGAAGCCTTTGCTAGCAGCGAGCTGTTTTGGGCCTCATTTCCTATTTTGGAAAACTAATTTATCTTCTCTGAACCTTATTGTTACAATTACGACAATATACATGAAATATTTAATATTTGGCAATTTTGTTAATCATTAACTAAAATCTTCGTTCGTTATTGTGATCATGTAATTTTTCATTTTACTTATAACTAATTAGACTATTTGACAGGTGTCACTAAAACGAAATATATATAACTATTTAAAAAGAAATGCTGAAAAATAACTTGTTTTGCATGTTAAATTCTATCACTGAGCGCAATATGTAACCATAAGGGCAAGTGCAGATTGAGATCTTTAAACGACTGAACTGAATTTAATTGAATATAATTTCTGGTAATGTATTGAGCTGTTTAAATTTTTGTTTGCTTAACAGCGACATTAAAATCACAATTATTTTTTTATCGTTATTAAGTGCAATCTCTTTAGTACATATTGAATATACGTCGGTTATAAACACTGTCATGATAATTTATTTAAAAACTATTTTGGATAAACGGAAGCATTAAAAAATAACCACTGAAATTCAAAAGTTCCATACTCTAAATAGTGCTTACAAAATTAAAATAATCTCTGATGTAAAGCTTTACCGTAATATTAAATATTTATCTATTTAAAGGATAATATAAATATTCGTTATTAAGATGAGTAATTTAAAGGATTGATATTGAATTTAACAACAACCTTTAAATTATTTTTAAATAAAAATACTTTCTAAATAAAAATCTTCACAAATATTATTACTTGCACAAGATATTATGTACAAGATGTATTTTCTAATCTTAAAAAAAATATTTTAAGAAATTATTCTACTAATCAGAATAACTTTTTTTTAAGAAGAAAAAATAATATTTTACTATGTCTAATTATTAAGAATTTTAATAAATGATAATATTTTACAAGGAAATTTACAACCCATTAAGCAATCATTTAATTTTTTTTTCAGCTATCTGTGGATTTTATTACCACATTACAAAAACTATATCAAATATTTACAATAAAATCATTTTGCGGCAAAATTATTAAAAATATGTCAAAAGATGAGAATTGAAAAAATTGTTCATGTTTCAGTACGTTAATTTAATTTAAAAATTTTAAATTTACGTAAAAAAGAAACTTGCCTGTGCTTAAACCTTGACAAATGTATTTTTAATTACAAATTTAAAAAAATAAATCTTTAAAATGCTGACATCTCAAAAATTAAAAACAAACTGAGTTCTTTTAGAATATTTTTATAGAATTATTTTCCTATGTTATGTAGCATATGTTTTATGACCTTAATAAATTAAAATGATTTCGAGGAAAAAATTAGGAATGAGAAATATATAATGTGGTAATAAAACCGACAGATAGCTGAGAAAATGTAAAAATGATTGCTTAATGGGTTGTAAATTTCTTTGTAAAATACAATCATTTATTATCCAATTTTATTGACAAATTTATACGTATATCATCGCAAAAACTTTGAAAAAACGTTTGACATAAATTTGTTATTTACGGTATATTATGGAATTTAGAATTTATATTTATTTCGTGTATTTATACGGAAAAATATAGGAATATGTTTTAGTTTGTGAAATTCTTAATTTATATATTAGTCGGTAAATTGGAGAAAACTGACTTTAAGGAATGAAATGTTTGTATTATTATTTTTAATTTATTATAATCTTTTACATTTGTAATTTTTTTTTTATAAAATATATTTACTATATTAAATTATCACGATTACATTTATAATAGTTAATATTATATATGTATGGATGTTTGTGTGAGACACATACTGGGTGATTGTAATTAAAGTTTAAGTTTCAAAACGCTATGAAAAAAACGAACCACTGATTAGAATGACGTCAAAATTCAACGGTGTATTATTGAAGAAGGAGAAAAGAACATGAACCAAAAAAAGTTCCAAATTTTAGCGATAGATGGCGCTGTAAGCGTCAGAATTTCAACTACAAATGACGAATCGTAAAACAAAGACTAAGGCGTAAGTTACACGATAAACCAACTGTACTGTTCAGTGTGCATGACTGTACAGGTGTGATACTGTTAGTTACGTAAGCCCATCCACCACGGCAAAGTCGTATTACATCGAATGGGAAAAATCGGTTTTTAATTGTCCTGAGGCCAAAAACCGCATAAAAAGCATCCATCCAATCGGTTTTTAAGTTTCGCGAGACTGGCGCTAAGCATGTTCAATATTCTGTCCACCGTTGTGCGCAACAAGATTAAATCGGGAAACAGCATGTTCCACAACCGATCGAAGTGTCAACGGGGTCAAGTTCAGAATGTGTTGCGCAATGCGTGTATTCAATTCAGCTACGTTGGCAATCGGAGTACTGAACACAACATCTTTCAGATAACCCCACAGCCAGAAATCACACGGATTAAGATCAGGTGATCGGCCCGGTTAGGATGGAATCCATCCAGCCAACCACAACCTAAGAAACAGACCTGGAAATCAACGAGCAATTATAAAGCTATACCAAAACCATAATACAACTCAGACTGCATACATCATGCAGGATACTTATAATAACTATAATAAATATAAAAAGAAATTCCATACTACTCTATGAAAATCAAAATTCACAAGGTTTTAAGACCGTATACAACAGTCTGTCTAAACTTAAAAATATCGAAAATGAAAAACGAATATCAAAATTTAACATTAAAACTATAATACACTAATAAACAGGTAAACCTGACAAGACAACTTTTAAAGACCGTGTTCAACAGTCTGTCTAAAACTAATATACAACTATCTTTTAAATAATAACTATGAATTAAAGAAAAACATATTTAGTAACTTTAAATCACATCTCTTAAATTTTTACACTGAAGTTTCAAAGTTCCTGAAGAGCTTCCTGAATTATAAACCATTGTGTTACATTAAATTTCATTGATTCGTCATACTGACACGATTTTGCACATCAAAGTTTTATACAACAGTTACTTTATTCAGTGACTATCTTTCACATTCTACATACACCCCCTCCTATAACTAAGTTCTTTGTAAAGGCGAAACTCTTACTTATTCTTATAAAGATATCATTAATCCAGTTCAAGTATTTGTATGCCCATTCTAATAAAATATCAGACAAACTGTTTCCACACATACTGAAAATCAAGAGCAGCATGGACTAGTCCACAAAAACAGACCTCTGTGACCTAGACAACCTCCTAGACAACCTCTGTAAGCTACCAGAGAAACCTAATGTAAAAGAACCATAATTATTAACGCCGCTATCATAAGTCAAAATTTGTACTTAATGAAGGAATATTTCTCATTCAGCACATTATAAATATCGCATAGTTTCTGATAGTTGTCATGTTTGAGAAGAACACGGACTGCGTTTTCCCTAAGAGACTTACTTCTGTAAAACGTGAAAAAATGAGGCATCTCCGGACACCTACCAAATAGGTAGTGAGTTACGGACCCTACCTCTCCACAGTCACACTTATCCGTGTTACGACGTTTTATTTTAAACAAATATTGCGGAAAACTGCCGTTTTCCCGATAAGAAGTATGTTGTAACTCTATTACTGCAGACAAAATCCCTGTTAACCTTGTTAACAAATCGATGGGTCTCTCTACCCTTGTCAGATACCATCCAGCTCTGCTGCCAGGTCTTCACCAATTGGCCCCTGCATTAGGAATTCATAGTTGATCTAGGATAGCGAATAGTAAGAGATCGGTCAGCAACCTGTGAGTTGATAGCCTCCTTTGCAAGGGTATCCGCCCTCTCATTTCCTATATGGCCAACATGGGCCCTAATCCATACAACTGTGACCTCTTTATTGGGGCTAAACAATAACCTATTTAAAATCTGAAGAGTAATTTCATTATCTGGAAATGCTCTCTCCAATGTCCTGACTGAGGATAAACTGTCCGTTTTTAATGACAGTGAACTATACAGTGAATTGATAAACCAATCAATTGCACCCCTAATGGCTGACAACTCAGCCTGGAAAATCGAATTATGTTTTCTCATGTGTAATTTCTCGTCGTATATAAATTCTCCGCCATGTTGAACAGTAAATGCACATGCAGTTCCCTCTTCCATGCGTGAGTCGTCTGTATAGATAGTAACCTCTTCATGTCCATGCTCACTAGATTCATATGCTGTTAACAGTTTTATATTACGTAACTTATAATAATATGGGAAATCCCAAGATTTTATCTTTGGAGATATATCACTGCTTCTAATTTCAATATCATCCAATTCAATGTGTTTTTCTCTATTCAACATTTCAAATTTTAAAAACCTATATTTTAAATCGATGGATATTGGCGGAACACCACTAAGTACGCAAAGCGCATCTGTTGATACCGATCTGTAAGAATTTAAAATTGATAAAAGTCCAATTCTCTGACACGAGCTGAGCCGTCTTAATGCATGAATTCTAAGATCTGGAAACCAGCAAACAAAATCATAGGTAATCTGCTTGTCAATAACCGACTGGTACCAAGTTTTGCGCAGCGAGTTAGGAGCACCAAAATCCCTAGTATTTGTCCTCTTCAGATTCATTGTAAATGAAGACACCTTCTCCCTCACTGCATCAAGATGGTCCAGCCAGTTAAATCTTGAATCCAATACAAAGCCAAGATATTTAATGTTCTGCCTAACAGGTACCGAGATGCCGTCCAATTCGAAAATAGGATGCTTACTTTCCAGAGTAAATTGCCCGAACATCATTGCTTCAGATTTTGTTGGACTCAGCTTTAGCTCAAATTCCGTACAGATGCTCCACATAAAATCCAACCTGTTATTTATCTTATTTTCAAGATCACGACGTGTATTTGCTCCTCCGAAAACAACAAAATCATCTGCATATGAGACGATGGAAGTGTCCATTGCTGAGTAACATTTTAATATTTTATCAGCCACAATAAGCCATAACAAAGGGCCTAAACAAGAGCCCTGCGTGCAACCTAAAAAAGTGTCAAACCATCTAATGCCATCAGATGATCTAAAGCCAATTTTTCTTAATGAGATATAACTTTTAATAACTGATTTTAAAAAGCAATCAATCGGCAATTCATCAATTAACTTTGAGAGAACATGCCATGGCATTGCGTCAAACGCTCCTTCAATATCCAGAGTCACCATCGAGCAGTATTTGTTATTCTGCAAGATTTCACGGACAATGTTCTGTACTTTCAACATCGCATGAGTAGTGCTTCTGTGCTCCCTGAATCCAAACTGAGCGACATGTAGAAACCCTGAGTGTTCCAAAGTAGTCATGATTCTCATTTTAATCAGTCTATCATAGACTTTACCGAAAATGGGAAGCAAAGTGATCGGTCGATAAGACCTGACCAAAGAAGGATCACGGTTTCGCTTTCTAAAAAAGACCACAAGGCCTTTTTTCCAAATGTTTGGAAAATACCCCATACGGTAGCATCTGTTAAAGAGACTTAATATAAGATCAGTATAGTTATAGCACAAATTCTTAATAATCAGGGCATCTAGATCATCATATCCCGGCGCTTTATTGTTATGTTGCTGGGCAAGTACATATCGAAACTCTCTCACCGTAAATTCATTATAATCATCATCATCATCTAACGGTAATGAAGGAGTATAAGAATGAACATTATCTGGGACCTGATCTACCTTAAAGTGCTCCCTCAGCAACATTTGAACAACGTTATCATAGGTATCAAATGCATCTGACTCCTCTAATGTTGTAAACACCAAATCAGTATGCCGAAGTTGCTTATTTGTCACGTATCTAAAAACGCTACCATATGCATTTGCCGTTTTACTACAGTAATCATGCCATGCTTTTCTCTTCGTTTCTCTTACCATTTTCTTATATTGAGTTCTTGCCAATCTATATGTCTCTCTATATTCAATCAGATCCGGATTTTTACTCCAGCGCTTATATAATGCATTTACACGATTTCTGTTTGACCTTAACTCCGGGGTATACCAACTCGGGGCTGAGGAATACGCGAGAATTCCCCTTCTGAAACACTTCTTTGTCACACCTATAATCTCTTCATAAAATAACTCCATCCAATTCTCTAGCTCTTCACATAAGGCAACCTCCGTCAGAGCAGTTGTAAGTACAGGAATTGCCCGTTTAAACAAACTATTAAATTTATAAAAGTTTTTATTTTTAGTTTTATATCTTGTCTGTAATCTTCTGACAGGGCTATAATTCAGCACATAACGAATATACTTATGGTCCGAGAAAGAACACTCGGCCGCATCCACCAACCATGAAACAATACTACCGCATATGTCTGCACCACCCAAAGTCAAGTCTGGCCGTCCATGTCTATCGTCCACGGACCACGTGTAGTCTGAATCTGGATCATTTATTATGAAAAGATTATTTGTCACCAAATGTTCTATAAATTCCTCTGTACGTTGATTTTCTCGTGCATAGCCCAGTGACTTCATATGCACATTAAAGTCTCCTCCTATTAAGATTCGTTCAAAGTCTGGGAAAGCAGATGACCACTCATTACAGTCCACGTCGATATCAGAAGACGGAGGTGAGTACTGAGAGCCAATGATGATTGATGTCGCATCTTTTAAACTCAAATTAATAAAAACTGAATTATTAAATACGCTAGCACTAATAACTACGTAATCATTGTTAGTAAAGATAATAGCTGAGTTTAAATTGTTAGAAATAAAACAAGACCATTTATCAGGAATAGAAGAAATTCTTGATCTAAAAACATGTGGGTCCTGACAAATAATACAGTCAATTGAATGTTTAATAACATAAGAAAAAACCAACAATGCTGTCCACCGTTGTGTGCAACAAGATTAAATCGCGAAACAGCATGTTCCACAACCGATCGAAGTGTCAACGGGGTCAAGTTCAGAATGTGTTGCGCAATGCGTGACTTCAATTCAGCTGCGTTGGCAATCGGAGTACTGAACACAACATCTTTCAGATAACCCCACAGCCAGAAATCACACGGATTAAGATCAGGTGATCGGGCCGGTTAGGCTGTACGGAAATGACGACTGATAATTCTAGCATTTCCGAAATGCCGCCTCAACAACTGCTTCACTCGATTAGCAATGTGCAGAGGAGCGCCATCTTGCATAAAAATGATACTATCCAGACATCCACGCTGTTGGAGAGCTGGAATGACGTCATTACGCAAAATAGACTCATAGCGCTGACCATTGACGGTAACGGTAACATGACCGAAAGCACCCGTCTCCTCGGAAAATATAGCCCTACGATAAATGATGCCGTAAATCCGCACCACACAGTCACCTTTGCAGGATGAAGTGGTACTGGGTTCGTTGCGAGTAGATTTTCTGTTGCCCATATTCGGCAATTCAGTATATTGACATATCGCGTCAGATGGAAATGGGCTTCGTCTGTCCACAGAATTTTCCACGGCCAATCATTGTCCACTTCCATGCGAGCAAGAAATTCCAAAGCAAAACCCGCTCTTGCTGGCAAGTCAGAAGGAAACAACTCCTGCACATGGCAAATTTTGTACGGATAGCATTGCAGGATGTTTCGTAGTATGTTATGCACCGTGCTCGCAGGCCTGTCCAATGTTCGGGCAATTCTCCGTGCACTGCATGGTTGCACACCACCGCTCGACTCCTCCTGAACTGATGTGGCCACTTCTTCAACTAACGCCGAATCACATCTTTTCCTTCCTCTACCAGACTGCACATCAAACGAACCTGTATTTTCGAATTTTTTCATCATTTTCACCAGACCCATAACAGTCATCGGTCCAGCGCCTTTTCTCATACCCTTGAGGGTACTGACCTTCTGCAGAGCTACTGGTGCAGAATCACCATTCTTGTAATAAAGCTTTACAAGCAGAGCACGATCCTCCATTGAGACACTTATGGCGAACGTCTGAGACGCGAAATGAGAAAACGCCGTTTACTCAACGCTTTTATAACACCTGAAATTGCCGTGAGCATGCCAGGTATTTTAATTTACATCTTCTGATGGTTACAGCGCCATCTGTCACTAAAATTTCGAACTATTTTTTTTTGTTCATGTTTTTCCCCCTTCTTCAATAATACGCCGTTTAATTTTGACTCATTCTACTGAGGGGTTCGTTTTCAGAGCGTTTTGAAACTTAAACTTTAATTATAATCACCCTGTATATACAATAAGACGTAACCTTTCATCCCTTGAAATTACCAGAAATGCTGGAGCACAAACTCAATGAAGTGTTCCCACGATACAGTATGACAAAGTGTTATCAGGACGAAGTATAGGTGCCAGCAAATCTGTCCAACGAGAGACTAGACTAATAAATGAATGCCTGGCCTCACCTCTGATCAAATAGACAACGATGTATGTAGAGGCAGGTCCAGACAAGGGGGAAATTTCTAGTTCTAGTAGAAAAATTCTTCTACTAAGAACGCGAAACAACATGTAAATTTCGAGAACTTCAGTTCTTTTAATGAACTTAAAAGGAAATTTTTATCCCCGAGAAACGACGGCTAAAGCTACAGAAAAACTATAAACTTTAATCATTGTTTGATTCAACTAACAAGAGCTTGACTTTTTAACATTCTCTGTGGAAGATATTATTAGTGGTCACCCAGCAAGCTCTGTGTAAGTCCCTTGTATATTTATCGTGCGCTAGCTGAAACTACCATTAAACAGAGAGGCTAGACCCACTCATTCCTGAATAAACTAAGTATTTTCTGGACATTTTAATAACCCAATACAACAAAAATCAATTAAGTTAATGCTTCCGATATAAAATTACTTAATCCTTAATGCATTTGATGTGTTTACCATAAATTTGACTATAAAAAAGCTGAAAAGGTTACGGTTCTGTTACGGGTTTTTTAAGTAATATATAGCTACATTTACGCCTTGTATCGCTCTATTTATTGCGCATATTGAATGCATTCGATTAGACTTCTTAGTAAATAAATACAACCAGAAACAATAAATACAAATGAATTTATCAAGAGCATTAAATGTAATCATGCTTTAATTTAAATTATATAGTGAAATACATTTTTTTCTATTTCCATTAAATTTATTTTTCGGATAAGTATTACTACTATATGTGCTACCACTAAGACTCCTGAGTTTTGCTTCTCCCTTCAAAGTGGTAGCACGTCTTCTTCACAACTGACGAAAAAAGACAAACTCCTTTCAAAAGGTCTTGCACTCATCTTAGATTAATGTTGTTATTAAAGAATTTTATGCATTTATTTATGTATCATACAAGTTTGTTTAAAATTTAATGCAATAAACAGAGTTATGCATGTAATCTACCATTAGGTTTTCTCTATTAACATCTGCATACATTTTCTCAATGGGAAATACAATATTTTTTTAAGAGTGTATGCGGTTTCTCTGAAATTCCCTTATACGTAAATCAAATTTTATTTAAAAAAAACATTATGTTTGAATTATCTTTAAAAACTTTTCGTGTAACCTCCGTTATGATAATTTCCAGAATAAAAAAGCATTTTGCACCTAATAATATTCAGAAAAAGTAGGTATCGACTTTTTATTTTAGTTGTTACCCGTAGATGAAACATTGTTGTTTTTCATTACTTTGATGTATTCTCCCGGAAATAGTAAAAAATGGCCGTGAACGTTTTGTATCCTCTGTTCTTGATTTACAAGGTGCACGGTCTGTCCAGTTGGACTAATTTTATTTTCATGTAAGTACCAGCGCTGTCTGCGGACGAATAATTAGGTTAACAACCGATTACTTTAGATTATCTTCTGTAAAAGTTTCAAATCGCTAGCATCGCTAGTTCTATTACAATCACATACAAATTGACAATGTCTTCTAATTCACAGTCAAAGCCTTCTGGGTGTCTAATATCATACCGAAATGCCTTCTTTGAAAATTTTAAATTTAGAAATACACTAAAGTCACACGGCGCTCAATCAGGTGAGTGTGATGGGTAATCGAGGACTGTAATCCTATTTTTGGCCATGAAATCGCGCCCAATATTGCATTTTTAGGCAGGTGCATTGTCGTGTATCAACGACGATGTTCCTTGTTCCCAATATTCGGATCGAAAGCGAACAGTTCTGGCCCATAAGCGATTTAAAACACACACTGCTACTTTTTGAACATTTTATTCATGTCGAACTGGAAATCATGGTTCTGGCCGAGGATCATATTCCGTGCGCTCTCTATCATCACAAAATTTGTCATACCACTTAAAAACGCTCTTTCAACTCATTGCATAAATACCCTAATCAGTCTGAATCGTTTTAAAAGTTTCTGTGGCAAAGTTACCTCATTATAAATAAAATTTTATATTAGCACGTTTGGGGCTCTCCATTGTTGCTTTTTCGATTGAGGTTCAGAAAGCACTGTCAATTGCTGTGTGATGGTACATTAACTAGGGAGGCTGTGAAACGTTTGCTCACTGTAAACACAAACGTCTGAAAGTCAGTTAAAAAAGTGACTTAAATGGATGGTCACATTTTAAGTGAAAAAAAAGTGTCTTAATTTTTAAGACGCCTTTTTGCACCTGAAGTTAAGACATTGTAAACGTCTTAAAACGCCGCCATTTTTAAAACACTTGAAATATCTTAAAATAACGCCATTTTTAAAACACTTCAAATGTCTTAAAAAGCCGCTACTTTTTAGACATTCAAAACATATAAAATGCTACCATTTTTAAAACATTTGAAACGTCTTAAAAAGCCGCCATTTTTTAGACATTTTAAACATCTAAAATGCTGCCATTTTTCAGGCACTCGAAACATTTTATATGATTTTTTTCTCTTATTTACACTGGCTGATTGACAGCAGGTTAAAACTTTGATTTACAGTCAAGCTACAAAGCAAAATAAATGGTTGCCAATTATGGAAGACTACTACAACAGACTGCATTATACTGCCATAATTTATTTTGTATTGCAGCAAGCCATGTGCAATATTCCAAAGTATATTTTTTAAATACTGTTAACACTTTATAATAATTTTTAATGATGAGAATATTACCAATTAAGCAAAGAATTTTTTTCAAAATTACTATTTTAAAGGAATCTATTTTGATTCTGACATATCTGTAGTAGCACATTATTCTTTAGAAAGGACCCAATCTGTGAAGGATATTCATATACTGTCCTTCTAGGAATTAAAATTATTTTTAAAAAGTTACAATACTCTTTAAGTACTTTCAAAAAGCGTTTTTTCCTTGTCAATGTAGGGGGAAACAATTTTCCTTAGCGATGCCTGTTATTTTATTTATTTCATTAACTAGAAAAGTGTCAGTGCATATTTTAAAGGCTCGTTTAACATAAAACATATAAGCTGCTATATTATATCCACTGTCATAAGGTATGGTGTGATTTGACCTATTGAGTTTCCTATAAACATTTCTAGGAATGGTGGAAAATTAGATAGAAATGTTTATAGGAAACTCAATAGGTCAAATCACACCATACCTTATGACAGGGTTTCTCCTTTTGGATATAAAATAGCAGCCTATAGGTTTTATGTTAAACGAGCCTTTGAAATATGCACTGACACTTTTCTAGTTAATGAAATAAATAAAATCAAATGCATCGCTAAGAAAAATTGTTTCCCCCAACATTTTATTAACAAACTGGTCTACGAAATGAAATATAAAGCACATAAAAGCAATCCAGTCAATAAACTTAAATTTTGTAACTTTGGCTATGTTCCTGGTTTACATGAAAAGCTAAGATATGCAGTAAAGGAATTTAATATTAATCTGGTAGCTAGAACAACAAGAAAACTGGAAGACTTAATACATAGTAAGATTGACCCTATTCCTAATGATGAAATCGCAGGTATTTACATAATTCCATTGGTAACTGAAATACAAGAAGAAAAGGTATATATTGGGATGACCGGACGTAAATTCAAGGACAGATTGAAAGAACACGTTAGTGATATTAAGTTTAGTAGACAAACCACAGCGTTAGCAAGACTTAACCTACAGCAAAATGTAAATATTCGTTTTAATGAAGCAAAAATCATCATTCCTACCTCCCATTATCTTATTTCGTTAATAAAAGAGTCAATAGAAATTTTAATAAAGGGTAATAAGGCTATTAATGATAACATGTCATATAACATTCCGGATATATGGTTAAAGTTTTTAAAATTGAAGGTGTTTTTACAATAGAAGGTGTTTTTACAATAGAAGGTGTTTTCTTAAAGTTTGGATAGAAATGTTCAGTTTTCTGCCTCCCCTTCTCTTTTCTTCTCCCCTCCCCCCTCCACTGTATAGTAGATTCACCTGGTTGCCCAACCGAAGACAGACTACGTTTAAGAAATTTTTCAGTATGTAATCAAAGCTGCTCTGATGACGATCAAGGTCTGGTCGAAAGCACTCGTCGCGAAATGTCGGAAGTTTTTAAAAACTATTTTATAATGTAATAACATATTTTATATTTGTGACATCTTTTTTATATTTGTGACATTTAAGCAACCTTTTAAGCACCTTTTAAGCAAGTCTTCTTTAATTTTTTTGATAATTTCAAGGTGAATGTGACATTCCACAGTATATGTTTTTTTCATATATATATTTGAGGTTAGGAAACTTTTACAAATCTCTAATTATAATTAAGGATAATAAATAATAAGATTTAAAAAAAATTGTTATCATAAAAACCTTAACCCTTAACTGCTGTTATCGGTCTCACAGACCACTGCATTTTTCACTTTTCAGAGTTTAACTCTTAACTTTCAGTATAACTACAGATACTAGTGAAAATTTGCTTCGTTTATATCCCTAGTACTATCGCTAGAAACTTCTGAAGGGATTAATTTTGATTAGAAACAGCCTGTACATAAAGGTCAGTACAGAAACAGTATCTAATGCAACAATAACAGTCTCAGAGATCGATTCACAGTAGTTATGCAACAATTTTTGTCACAGTAGTTAAGGGTTTTAAAGAAGGAGAGAGAAATATTATGAACAAAAGCAATAGGTACATGTTGCTGCTAATTTATACTGCGATACTCGTAAACAAGCTATTTGAATATGTTAAGAATTGATAAAATGGTGCAATCGGATTAATCATAATAAATTATTTGAAAGTTACATATAAGAAATTCGAAAATAAGTCACTGGCCGAAATTCAACATAGTGGTAATAAGACTTTAAAATTTAGTGAATTATAATAGTATATTAAATAAATAAATATTTAAATTAACGCCGAAAGAGAACCGAAAACTGTTACCCGGCACAAAATGTATATGATTTAGAAAATATATTTGAATACCTACGCATAAAATGGAATTTTGAAAAATATATAATAATATCGAAATAAATAACGAGAATCTTCTTTAAAAATTTTTGCATGGATAAAGTTTACTTTTTATACTTAGACACATATAGGGTAAATGTACCAATAGTCGGCCACTTATCTGTTTTTTTGTATATAAACCATAACGTAGAATTTTTAAAAAACGAAACAACATTTTTAACAGTGATATATGTTAAAACATACGTTTCTTATTATGTTTCAGCAATTATTTTTTAAAAAGCACGGTAATAGTTTTTTTTTAGACGAAGTTAAGTTCAAAAAGGGCAAGTTCTCCAATAGTCGGCCACTTTAAAGCTAATTTTCGGCCATCACTGCACCAATAGTCGGCCACTTCAGAATTTTGTCACTTTCTTCTATCTTTACAAGAAGAAAGTATTGGATTCATGAAAATTTTCGACTTCTGGTTTTCGACGGATTTATACGTTTTAGAAGGTCCTGAACACGATTTGACTGTTTTTAGAAAATGTCCGTCTGTCACTCTGTCTGTCTGTCTGTCTGTATGTGACAACAATTTTGTGGGCGCTCTATCTCAAGAACTAATACTCGGAATTTAATAAAACTTTAGATTCAGTTAGTCCCTGATATAAATTGGTGCTGATTAGTTTTTGGTAAAAATCGCCCGGCAGGTGGCGCAGCTATGCAGCATTTTTAGCGATTTCCGCAATAGCTCTATCTCAAGATCTAATTCTCGGAATTTAATAAAACTTTATATTCAGTTAGTCCGTGATATAAGTTGGTGCTGATTAGTTTTTGGTAAAAATCGCCCAGCAGGTGGCGCTGTTATGCAGCATTTTTCGCGATTTCCGCAATAGCTCTATCTCAAGAACTAATACTCGGAATTTAGTAAAACTTTATATTCAGTTAGTCTCTGGTGTAAATTGGTGCTGATTAGTTTTTGGTAAAAATCGCCCGGCAGGGGGCGCTGCTATGCGGCATTTTTCGCGATTTCCGCAATAGCTCTATCTCAAGAACTAATGCTCGGAATTTAATAAAACTTTAGATTCAGTTAGTCCCTGATATAAATTGATGCTGATTAGTTTTTGGTAAAAATCGCCCGGCAGGTGGCGCTGCTATGCAGCATTATTCGCGATTACCGCAATAGATCTATCTCAAGATCTAATCCTCGGAATTTAATAAAACTTTAGATTCAGTTAGTCCATGATATAAGTTGATGCTGATTAGTTTTTGGTAAAAATCGCCCGGCAGGTGGCGCTGCTATGCAGCATTTTTCGCGATTTCCACAATAGCTCTATCTCAAGATCTAATCCTCGGAATTTAATAAAACTTTATATTCAGTTAGTCCGTGATATAAGTTGGTGCTGATTAGTTTTTGGTAAAAATCGCTCAGCAGGTGGCGCTGCTATGCGGCATTTTTCGCGATTTCCGCAATAGCTCATCTCAAGAACTAATTCTCGGAATTTAATAAAACTTTATATTCAGTTAGTCCGTGATATAAGTTGGTGCTGATTAGTTTTTGGTAAAAATCGCCCAGCAGGTGGCGCTGTTATTCAGCATTTTTCGCGATTTCCGCAATAGCTCTAACTCACGAACTAATACTCGGAATTTAGTAAAACCTTATATTCAGTTAGTCTCGGATGTAAATTGGTGCTGATTTGTTTTTGGTACAAATCGCCCAGCAGGTGGCGCTGCTATGGAGCATTTTGCAGGATTTACACGATTTTAGCGATAGTCATATATCAAGAAACAATGCACAGAATTTAATAAAACTTGTTCTTCAGTTAGACCTTGATATAAATTGGTGCTGATTCATTTTAGTCTATGCATTTTAGTCTATGTATATATACTTAAACCAATGCAGAACTCTGAAAGGAATAGAAAATATAGTGATTGGATTTTATGTAGATAATAGAGGGGCCAACACAGGGGGGTTTTTTTGGAAGAAAAAAGAAGACGAAAAGAGAGAGTAGGAGATAGTTGGAGAATGTTTTCGGGATAAAAAGGATGTGCCTGAATAAGAGGTGGTGAGTGAAGTGATAACTTGGTTTTTTGAGTCAGTGAGTGTAGCAAATAAAGGGATTTAAAAGAGTTGTGCTGAAGTGAAAAACTAAGATGCAGATCGACCGAGTCGAGGGAGTAATGGTCCGCTTCATCATAGGTGAGCAAACTTTTATTCTTTCCTTTCTTCAGCAATAAAAAAAAAGGTAAACTTTAAATGTATATATTAATTCAGTCTAAATTCAATTCTCCAGGGATAGATTTTACTAACTGCCGGTCAGATCATTGGCAATAATTTCATATTGTATTTAACTGTATACATTCTTTATTTACAATTTTCGTGTGTTACTTTAATTACATAAAACTGTATACTTTATGCTTTACTTTTGATCATAATAAATTTGTTTTGTTATGGAAACATCGTTTAATTCTTAAAGCTCAATTTATTTACTTGTTTTATTAAGATATTCACGGCCATTATATTTTAGTTAACCTAACAGTTAGATCATGGTGATGTACAATGTCATGATATGATAGTAATTATACTTTAAATGAACCTGTGTAAGGAACGGGGTGACAGTACTCCAACAGTACGAAAAGACCATTGGGCTGGGTCACATGTTTGAGAAAATTCGATTAGTGGGTCATTTTAGGGTCACTACGGGTCAAACTAATTTTATCTAAAAACGACAAACGATTTTGACTAAATTTTGTATCCTACCGATTTGGTGTACGAAAAGACTAATGGGCTGGGTCACAAGTTAAGGGTCACATGTTAAGGTCCAAGGTAATTTTATCTTATCTAATAAATGTCTTTAACGGTTTTGACTACGTTTTGTGTCCTAACTTTTTGGGATACAAGAAAACCATTTGGCTGGGTCACATGTTCGAGAAAATTCGATTAGTGGGTCATTTGGCGGTCACTATGGGTCAAACAAATTGCATTTAAAAACGGTTTAAGCGATTTTGACTAAATTTTGTATGCTACAGTCGACTGCAAAAATAAATAAATAAATAAATAAAAATAAATAAATGCTGGTACCCCTTCTGGTCGCGCTCAAATTGAAGTTAGATTAAAGTGGGTTTTGAATCGAATTATGCATTTTGAATCCCGCAGTGGAAAAGCGAAGGGAGGGGCAGTCCCAACTGCCGTAATCCAATCTAGTTGTTTTAACACTTTTCAACAGAATTGAAAAGAAAATAATGGGGGTACCAACTGCCGCATCTAATCGAGTTGCTTTTAACACTTTTCAACATAGTTGAAAAGCAAATATGCATACATTCGTGCATCAGCGAAGGGGCGATCCCAATTGCCGCATCACGGCATTCCGATCTAGTTGTTTTAACACTTTTAAGCATTTTGAGCATGAAATATATTTAGTATGTAGTTTATTAGTATACGAGTTCATTTTGAACCCCGCAGTGGAAAAGCGTAGGGAGGGGCGGTCCCAACTGCCGCATTCCAATCTAGTTGTTTTAACATTTTTCAACATAGTTGAAAAGCAAATATGCATGCATTCATGCATCAGCGAAGGGGCGGTCCCAACTGCCGCATCACGGCATTCTGATCTAGTTGTTTTAACACTTTTAAGCATTTTGAACATGAAATATATTTAGTATGTAGTTTATTAGTATACGAGTTCATTTTGAACCCCGCAGTGGAAAAGCGTAGGGAGGGGCAGTCCCAACTGCCGTAATCCAATCTAGTTGTTTTAACACTTTTCAACAGAATTGAAAAGCAAATAATGGGGGTACCAACTGCCGCATCTAATCGAGTTGCTGTTAACACTTTTCAACATAGTTGAAAAGCAAATATGCATACATTCGTGCATCAGCGAAGGGGCGGTCCCAACTGCCGCATCACGTCATTCTGATCTAGTTGTTTTAACACTTTTATGCATTTTGAACATGAAATATATTTAGTATGTAGTTTTTAGTATACGAGTTCATTTTGAACAGTGGAAAAGAGTAGGGAGGGGCGGTCCCAACTGCCGCATTCCAATCTAGTTGTTTTAATACTTTTCAACAGACTTGAAAAGCAAATAATGAGGGTACCAACTGCCACATCTAATCTAGTTTAAGAAAAAGCTACTGTGTACGAGCATTTGCGACTTTAAAGTAACCCCGATATCGAATATCAGTTTTCTATCCCTATTAATTCTAAATAAATCATAATTTAGAATGATAAACAACAATTACTGATAATTTCAATTTTTTAAATTTCGAATTTTTTAAATTTCAAATTTTATAGAAACCATTCTTTGCGAGAGCTTACATCTTAAAAGAAACCCCCATGCAAAATTTGAAGTTTCAAAGCCACAGAAATTGCAATTTAAAAAAAATTTTAGTTGCTTTTAAATTTCTAATTTTTTAGAAACTGTTCGGCTACGGTCAGACCACTTACGTATGGAAAAGGTTATCCATGTCTAATTTCAAGTTTCTACTCTAAACTTTATTAAAAAAACCTAATTCAGAACATTTTCCTCTCATTTCAGCATTCTAAATTTCCAAATTTTTAGAAGCCTTTCTGAGCCGGTTGTTTATGTTTTAAAATTGACCACCATGCGAAATTTTAAGTTTCCAGCAACAAAACTATCACAGATTTTGAAACTTTAGAACGTTTATTTGGTTCTGTACCCTTTGAAATTCCGTTTTTTTAAGAAACTATTTTGTACCAGCGTTTACATATTAAAAATAACAGAATTAGGAAATTTTAAATTTCTCTCCCTAGTAATTCCATATAAATCGTAATTTAGAATGTTTTTAGAATATTGACTGTTTTTTTCATTTTCTAAAATTCCCCCTTTTTTTAATTGCCTTGATCCAGAATTTACCTCTTAAAAGTAACAGACATGTTAAATTTCAAGTTTATATTCATAACAATTCTACATGAATTGTAATTTAGAACTTTTTCCACTCATTTCACACTTTTAAATTTCGAATTTTTTAGAAAACAAAAACCATGCCAAATTTCAAGAGGGCAAAAAGGGCACGTTTGGAATGTTTTTTGCTCATCCATCTACTTGCGAAAAGTGGCCCTGACGTAAAATATAGTCTATGTCGGAGCAGAGACTGCCACCTTTACTTTTGAAATTATTTCGGTAGTTCTAGTAGATTCCCGTACAAACAAACAAACAAGCACGTAAAAAAAAGATTTTTTTTATATAATATTATTTTAGATGTGATAAAGTTATATCTACCAAACAATAAAAAAAAAAGTGGCACTCCGGGAGTGCCGACAGAAGTGAAAACTTGAACAATTACGTGTGTATTTTTTTATTCGTCAGGAAATGTTTTATTGTGCAGGAAATACTTTTAAATCAAGTGTTTTTTTATTCATTATTATAAACTACTACTACAAAAATTATATTACAATTTTCATTTAATGCGCTATCGTACATGAAAAATCATGCATATTATTTTACATTAAAAAATTTCGGGAACCAGACTTCAGTCGCACTATACCGCTCACATTTTTCTGCGTTATTATACCGCTTACTGTACCGCCTACATTTTTCTGCGTTACTATACCGCGTACATTTTTCTGCGTTACTATACCGCTTACTATACCACTTACATTTTTCTGTGTTACTATACCACTTAATATACAGCTTACTATACCGGTTACTATGCCGCTTACATTTTTCTGCGTTACTATACCGCTTACTATACCGCTTACATTTTTCTGCGTTACTATACCGCTTACTATACCGCTTACATTTTCTGCGTTACTATACCGCTTACTATACCGCTTACATTTTTCTGCTCTTACTATACCGCTTACATTTTTCTGTGTTTACTATATCGCTTACATTTTTTCTGTGTTACTATACCGCTGACATTTTTCTGTGTTACTATACCGCTTCTATACCACTTATTATACAGCTTTCTATACCGCTTACTATAACGCTTACTATACCGCTTCTACACCATTTACTATACAGCTTACTATACCGCTTACTATAACGCTTACTATACCGCTTACATTTTTCTGCGTTACTATACCGTTTACATTTTTTCTCCGTTACTATACCGCTTACTATACCGCGTACTATACCGCTTACATTTTTCTGAGTTTATTCTACCGCTTACATTTTTCTGCGTTTACTATACCGCTTACTATACCACTTAGATTTTTCTGCGTTTACTATACCGCTTACTATACCACTTACATTTTTTCTATGTTACTATACCGCTTACTATACAGCTTACTATACCGCTTACTATGCCGCTTACATTTTTCTGCGTTACTATACCGCTTACTATACCGCTTACATTTTTCTGCTCTTACTATACCACTTACATTTTTCTGCGTTTACTATACCGCTTACATTTTTTTCTGTGTTACTATACCGCTGACATTTTTCTGTGTTACTATACCGCTTCTATACCACTTACTATACAGCTTACTATGCCGCTTACGATAACGCTTACTATACTGCTTACATTTTTCTGCGCTTCCTATACCTTACTATACCTCTTACATTTTTCTACGTTTACTATACCGCTTACTATACCACTTACATTTTTCTGCGTTTACTATACCGCTTACTATACCACTTACATTTTTTCTGTGTTACTATACCGCTTACTATACAGCTTACTATACTGCTTACTATGCCGCTTACATTTTTCTGCGTTACTATACCGCTTACATTTTTCTGCTCTTACTATACCGCTTACATTTTTCTGCTCTTACTATACCGCTTACATTTTTCTGCGTTTACTATACCGCTTACATTTTTTCTGTGTTACTATACCGCTTACTATACCGCTTCTATGCCACTTACTGTACAGCTTACTATACTGCCTACTATAACGCTTACTATACCGCTTACATTTTTCTGCGCTTACTATACCGCTTACTATACTGCTTACATTTTTCTGCGCTTCCTATACCTTACGATACCTCTTACATTTTTCTACGTTTACTGTACCGCTTACTATACCACTTACATTTTTCTGCGTTTACTATACCGCTTACTATACCACTTACATTTTCTTCTGTGTTACTATACCGCTTACTATACAGCTTACTATACCGCTTACTATACAGCTTACTATACCGCTTACTATGCCGCTTACATTTTTCTGCGTTACTATACCGCTTACATTTTTCTGCGCTTACTATACCGCTTACTATACCACTTACATTTTTCTGCGTTTACTATACCGCTTACATTTTTTCTGTTTTACTATACCGCTTACTATACCGCTTCTATGCCACTTACTGTACAGCTTACTATACTGCCTACTATAACGCTTACTATACCGCTTACATTTTTCTGCGCTTACTATACCGCTTACTATACTGCTTACATTTTTCTGCGCTTCCTATACCTTACGATACCTCTTACATTTTTCTACGTTTACTGTACCGCTTACTATACCACTTACATTTTTCTGCGTTTACTATACCGCTTACTATACCACTTACATTTTTTTCTGTGTTACTATACCGCTTACTATACAGCTTACTATACCGCTTACTATACAGCTTACTATACCGCTTACTATGCCGCTTACATTTTTCTGCGTTACTATACCGCTTACATTTTTCTGCGCTTACTATACCGCTTACTATACCACTTACATTTTTCTGCGTTTACTATACCGCTTACATTTTTTCTGTTTTACTATACCGCTTACATTTTTCTGCGCTTACTATAACGCTTCTACACAATTTACTATACAGCTTACTATACCGCTTACTATACCGCTTACATTTTTCTGCGTTACTATACCGCGTACTATACCGCTTACATTTTTCTGCGCTTACAATACCGCTTACTATGCCGCTTACATTTTTCTGCGCTTACTATACCGCTTACATTTTTCTGCGTTTACTATACCGCTTCCTATACCACTTGCATTTTTTTGCGCTTACTATACCGCTTCCTATACCACTTGCATTTTTTTGCGCTTACTATACCGCTTACATTTTTTCTGTGTTACTATACCGCTTACATTTTTCTGCGTTTAACATACCGCTTCTATACAGCTTACTATACAGCTTACTATACCGCTTACATTTTTCTGTGCTTACTATACCACTTACATTTTTCTGCGCTTACTATTACGCTTACTATACCGCGGTGCAATAGCGCACAAGCAAGCTTGCACCGCGCCCGTCCCGCCCTAGATCATACCTAACTATACACAATACATGCACATACTTATATACAGAGGTGTCGGTTACAGTAACAGTGTCGCGAGTTCAATGGTTTTTTCCCATCTCAAAAAATGCCCAACGCGCCTAAAGAAGTTTTCACTTCAATAAACTCAAAAAAGTACAATAAGTTATGTATTCATTATTCAGCTCCTGGTGGCCGACTTTTGGACATGTAAGTAAAATTAATACCCAATGGTCGGCCACGTTAAAATTAATTAAAAGCAACAAATTTATTTATTTTTTATAATCAAAAACATTAGTTTATTTACCCTACTAATATTCTAGCCTTATAATTTTAGAAAAAAATAAAAAAATAATTAATACTTGCCTTTTAAAATAATTGCTATCTGTTAACAAAAAAATAGGGAAAATGGCGATTTGACCTCAATCTTGAAAAAAATGGCTGATTACAAATTCAATAAAAGTACCCATAATTCTTTGGTGATGGTTTATGACTTATGAAAGATGGTTGCATATAACCAAATTGTAATATTTCATTTAGAACCAAAAATAAGCTATGCGTGAGGCATTTTATCTCAATGTGGCCGACTATTGGGGGGTGGCCGACTATTGATACATTTACCCTATAATACGTAAATGATAAAAAAGTCCTGTGATAAGATACACGTAATAGTTAAAATAAACTACAATACAACCACATAACCCAAGCAAAATCATCTATTTTTTTAATGATATAAGATAAAATACTTATTCTAGGCAAGTGATTTGAAATCTATTTATTGTGTTGTACACGTAGCTTGAAAACTAATCTCGTATCTTACAAATATATAATAGAAATTATTTGACGTTATTAAAACAAATATATAAGAAAACACAAAGGTAAAACTTGCTTTTATTCTTTAAAATATTTTCTTTTAAAATCCAAGGAGCTGTTGTATTTATTATATTTGTGTATGCATTACGCAGTCATGTAAATAGCGATGTCCATATCTCTTATGGTCATCACTGCACCTGCTTGCTCTGCCCTCCCTCCCTTCTCATTTGACATGTGATCAACAACACTAACGTTATGTCTTAATGTAAGACATTTTACCATTTAAGGTACTTCATATTTGTTCATTTCTACCACCAGTCGATTAAGACACACAAGTGTCTTAAATTAAGGTATCTATTATGTCAAAGCTCTATATTGACATTTGCGTGCCTTAAATACTTTTTCAGTCGTTTTTTTGTCTTACTTTAAGACTCCTTTATTTGCAGTGTTGATAATAGTTTGATTTTCAACAACTCACTAAATATACACCATCAACAACAGCACCAATTGATAGAGCATTAAAACTGAACAGAGTATGATGGTATTTTAAAAATAAACTTACAAAAAAGGGAGATAAAAACAAGAGATCACACAAGAAATATCAAGATGAAAATTGGCGCCAAATTTCACAACCTAGCTGAATGACGAGTGATCACATGATAGACTAGGAGTCTACATCACTGCTTGATCATGCCATTAAGCAAATTGTTTAGATAACTAACGTATAATAGGGGGATGGCCATATCAGGAACATGGCCATAACAGGGGTACCTACCGTATAATAAAATAATAATTATTATTAAAATTTTATCAAATCGATCAAAAAATTATTAATTCATCATGTATAACTATTTATCTCGCTAACTTTGTGCTCAAAATTCTTTAACAACCTTTTGAGAAATTTTATACAAGTTTAGTATAATTATTATTTGGTTATGATAGTTATTTGAATAATAACGTTTTGAGTTTTAACTTTGAGCATATATAACTTATTAAATATAACTTCATATATATAATTTCTCTTATATTAAAATATTTCTTTAAGAATATGTACTAATGTTTTATCTGTCATATATATAAATGCTTTCTTACATTTTATTTATTTAAATCAAACCCCTCTTAATTTTAGAATCTTTCCATATTCTTCCATTCCCCTGTATATTAATAATCCTTTTTCTCTCTGTTTTATTTTCATAAAATCTCAGCAGTAATCTAAATGTTAAGTTATAAGAATTCATTTCTAGTTCAATAAATAATTCTTTTCATTTAAGCATTCTTTTTTTCCGTTACAATAATTGAATAAATAAAAGGTAAATAGTACCCGCATAGCATGCATGGTCACAGTGACGTCACCGTGACGTCACAGTGAGTCACGTACGTCACGTCACATCTGTGACCAAAATACAACCACTCAGTGACGTCACATTGTGACTAAAATGTGAATTGCTTGGAAATCATAAAAAAATTGCAAGAACACTACAAAATATGTTATTCAATGTAAAAAAATATGTTTCTGACATTTTTTTAAATTTTTGTGACGTCACTGTGACGTTACTGCAAGTCACAAACACTACGTCACCTGTGTTATCAAAATACCACCATGTTGTGAAGTCACAGTTTGACCAAAATGTGAATTTTTAATATATTTTAAAATGATGAGAAATATATATTATTCAGGAATGCTTTAATGCACTTAAAGGGTCTGATTCTGACTGATTTTTATGATCCCTGGAAAATTAAGCTATATTGATTAATTTATTTACTGACTTACAGGAAAATGCTTTATAAATAGGTAATTTTCAATCAATATGCAATTATAAATTATAATACAAACATAATGCGGCATGTACTCCATGAACAATTTTTTTAAATTAAGGCAGTTTCTCATTTGCTTTTCATATTAATTAACAACTTTTGTAAAACTGAGAGCAACAATCTATATTATAGAGCGCAAGCTATCCAAGAGTAACAATGACGTCATGTTAACAGCGGCAACAACTGAACAGTAAATTTCGCTTTTACATTGATTTTTGTTAACTTCTAAATATTGCACAATTTCAATTTTTAACCGTCGAATAGGAAAAATAAAATTCTCTTTCAAATGCAATGTGTTTCAAAACTGTACCTCAATTTACTATGGTAATTAAAGATTTGTTTGTTTGAGGGGAGGTGGGTTGTGAGAAACCGACGCTTTATTATAATAAAATCAGTGGTGTACTTCCGATAACAATTGTTTTTCTTTAGTATTTAAGTAGATTGAGTACCTCTTCCAATATATATTTTGAATTTGTTTCATACTTTGTAAATAAATTTAACATTTTCCGAATATAAAATGAAATTTAAAAAAAAAATTATGCAAAATGTGTATGATTTAAATAATTATTCACGTGTCCGTTTTTCATTAACCACAAATTTCTTTAAAAAAATATTGTTATTTTACAAGCTGTTTCTTCTACAGGACATTAATAAAGAAAAAAGGAAATTTTGAAAAAGGGAAAATGCCCCCCCCCCCCCCAACCTTTTACTTTTTTAGGATCACATTTTGCAATTATTACGATCTATGCAAATTTTCCTTTTTTTATGATTTTGCATTCTTGTCCAATAAAATATTTTTTATGTACCCTAAAAATTTAAACAATATTTTATTTGATACGCCATAAATATTGACATTTTTTACAACTTACAAAAAAAACTATACAAGTATTATTATTGTGAAACTAATCGTAAAAAAAGGTAAACTGCTTCAAAAATAAATCTTCAAATAAGAAATTTTAATTGGAGAGACTATAAAAAGAAATATTCTGCCTTTTTAACCTTCCACTCTAACATCAACTATATAAGAAGAAAAAAAAAGAAAAAAGATCATCTGCCCTGCTATTAAATGCGCGCAGGTGTTTTAAACGCTTTCAAAATTATCGTCTGCTTTTTTAACCTCAGAATAAGAGACGCACAACAGTGTATTTAATCTTTGGATGTCAGTTCGTTGGACAATACGCGTGTTATGAGCGTGTATAATTTCTACGTATTTAAAATTAAAAACCTGCACAGGATTCCGCAAATACAATTTTTATACGAATTTTCTTTCCATGAAAAGTACAATTCCTTTGCGTGGTTAAATTTGTTTTCCGCCAATGTTATTGTACTTCATTTGGAGGAATTTTGCCTTCTCAAGAAACTTTCGCTATTTTTACGTCAAAATAGAATATTGAAGATCACAAAGAAAAAGAGGTATGGAAAAATATTATTTTCCCTGTTAGCTTTGCATTTAGTTATATCGTTTTCAGTTACTTTCATGCAGTATTTTACAAAAGTTAAATATTTCGTTTAACATTTATCAGTTAAGTTTATTAAATTTAATGTTTATTTTGTTAAAATAAGTAACAATATGTCAACGATTTTAATCAGATAATTACTTTCACTAAATTCATTTCCTGAATCATTTTATAGTTATAAATTTCAAAACATCTGTACACTATTATAAAAGAATTATTATTAAAAGGAAATGTTCTTTATAATTACCACATAATCCTGTAAAAAAAATAATAATAAACCAATGTGTGGTTCCTTTTTATGTTGTTATCTGAATTTATATATTTTTTCACATTAAAAACTGGTTAAATATTTGAAACTATGTTCATAATTTATTATTTTATTGAGTTATGTAACTATGATTATCTACACTTCAAATGGACTTTATATCTAAAATTTTGGCCAAACTTTATTCTAAAACTTTTACGGTAGATTTTTTAAAATCAGCTTGCTCTATTTATGATGAACAACAGATTATTGTGATTATTGCCTAATCACGAAACATCGACCCAGATAGATATTTCATCGGCATCATATGATAAATTATATGTGTCACTATCGATGCATTTATTACAATTCCATAAATAATTGACAATAAATTAGTAACATTATTATATTTTAATAACCAAAATATTGTTTTTAAGTATGTTTTTTACTGCAGTTGCATACCTCTAAACATACCAAAAGACAAAGTTATTTTCAGCGGGGTTAATAAGATGATTTTCTTTATTACTGCTATCTTTTAACGCAGTAGTTAATATAAATTGTTTATAGAAACCTCAACATACGACGATACTGAGTTAATTTTAATATCAAAGTTTTATTTATCATTTAAACAGTTTCATACCTTGATGAATAAAATTAACTTTGTTGAATTTAAAAGTCTGCAGATGTCCAAAAATAGATTTTTTACAAAGGTAAGTTCGTACACGTTACAATTTTGTATTAAAAATTTAACAATATTTATGAGAAGAAACTATATAATTTTTTGTTTATTGTAAATATGAAAAAGTAACTTTTAGTAAATAATTTTTATTTTTATGATTTTTATTTTTTTTACTTGCTTAAAATGATGTATGTCAGAGTAAATATTTTTCAAACTGATGTTGTCGAGTCACAAAGGGTTAAAACATAGTTATAAAATAAAGGTTCCATGTATGATAACGTATTTTGATCTATAAGTTAAATTTTCTTTTTCAAAAATGGCAACTTTTATGAAATATTTTTCAAAAATCTTTCTTAATAAATTAAAACATACAGTTATTTTTCTTTTAAATATGATTTAAAACCTGGACCCCGATGTGAATATTTTGGGGAATACATTATTCGAATATTTTCACTAGTTAAATATATAAGATACTGTTTAAAAACTATTGAAATAGTTAATAAAAATTACCCTTTAAAATTTCAAGGCTTAAAGACCTTATCACAGTTAAAATATTGATTATTTTATTATTATCTCAAATTATAGATCTAAACTTTTTATACACGTGGTTTAAAATTTCAAAACTGTATTTTTAATATGTACACGATTGCCATTCAAGGGTTTTTCACTCATGAAAACTAAATAAATGACTTTTTCTCAATATTGATTTTTTGTTCATTCTTATATTTTTTAAGTTCTTTACTTCCTTTTGTATTTCAGTTTATTATTTTTTATACATATTCTTTATTATGTATGTAATAAAACCTTGCATGGAATTATTATTACAGATTTCTTTTTGTTTTCTATATATGAAATCCCATGAAGAAGAGTTAAATTTCATAGTTCCTCACTATATAGAATAATAATAAATTTATATAAAATCTAATATTAATTGAAATAGAAATCCATGCACAGTGTTCTATAACATATTTTACTAATTGTAAAAAAAATAATAATAATAATAAAAAGTAAAGTAAATAAATTAAAAAAATATCAATACTTGTAAAAATAGCAGGAATTAAAGCTTTAATTTATTTTAATTTTGTAAACATTTTAAATAAATCTATAGTTTTATTTTTCAAAATGTGCTTTTAACTGACTATTAAAATATACTGCAATAACAATTTTTATCAAAATTCTTAAAATTAAAAATAATATTGAAAAGTACCGTTTCCCATTTATAGCAAAATCACATAGTACTTATTTGCTTTATTTAAAAGCATTTCTCTAAAATTTTTAAATACCGAGCTGAAAATACAAACAAATGTTGCATTTATATTATAGAACAACAGAATTTTAATACATTTCACCACTTTTATATAATTAATTTGAAAATCTGCAAATCCACCTTTTGCTATTTAATGTGTAACCAATGGTAATGATTTGGGTTCGTTTGAAATCGGGTTGTCTCACTCGATTGCAGGATTTAAAAAAAATCGTTTCAAAATCGCGTTACCCGACCTGATAGGGTATTCATATAAGAATCGGAGCCCAAGCAAAACCTTAACTAAATAGACAGAATAAAATAAAATAAATAATTTAAAACCCCGACTTAAGTCCTGCATCGGGTTGGTTAATCCGATTTTACCCGCACCCGACATGACGTTCAGCTTGAGCCGAGTAAGAATAGCGATAATTGTTGTTGTTGTTGTTGTTGTTGTTATTCTGTTTGGGTTAAATTGATTGTAATTTTTTCGGGTTCGGGTTGATTTAGGGTTGAGATTTTATTATTGCAGCTTGGGTTTGGATTAATATGAAAAACTAGAATAAAATAATAACTTGATCTAAAGAAAAAATAAAATATTCTTTCAAACCTGTAGAAAAAAAAAAGAAAAGAAAAGAAAGAGAATAAAAGAAAAGAAAAAAATTAACCAACCCGTAATTTTCCTCATCTAATATGGGTAAAATATGGTCATTCGACCCGATGAAGAATCGTCACAATTGTCACAAACCTGCAGCCAAAAAAAAATATATATCTGAACTTTACGAGTTGGATTCGGGTAAAATCTGGTCACCCAATCCGATGCAGATTCGTCACAAATGTCACAAACGTCTAGCAAAAAAAAAAAATGTCGATCCGAACAATCCGGATCGGATGCGGGGAAAATTTGGTCACCCTATCCGATGCAGATTCGTCACACTTTTCACATTGAAGTCGCACGGTGACTTCACAAAGTAGTCACATTGTGAGGTCACAGAAAGCCTTGAAAACGGCCATAACGACTTCACATTTAGGTCACAATGTGACTTCACATTGACGTCGCCGTGACGTCACCATGCCTTACGGGTAGTTTTCTACATCACAGTTATATATCAAGATTTATTGCAAAAAGGAAATTAAGAACTTTATTTATTACTTTTAAATCTATTTTTTATAATTATCCTTTTTGTTCATAAAACAATCCACATGTAATTCATTTTCACCCTTTATTCATTTAACCTTGAATTGCATCTCTGGATGTAATTAAATTATAGCAATATGTATATAAAATAAATATACCTATTTATAGCTTCTAAAATAAACATGATAACAATTATTCTTTTGATCTCTCATAAATAATCCAAAAGTAATTTAACTTCTATTTCAGAATCATTAATCTTGCAAATGTTGACAGTTCAAATTATAGCAATAAATTATATCCAATAAATATACCTTCATCTCATTTAAAACAACGTTTTCCTTTTCTAACTGTCAAATAGATTATCCTTAATATATGTTTTTTTTTTATGTTTGCTTACTCAGAAAAATAACGGTTGTTCTTGCTTTACTCTCAGTAGCATCTTCCAATCAAAATAACTTGTGATGATATCAATTGCTAAATTTAGATCAACATGTCCAAATATGGTAACGTTTCTGGCTCTGAGGCAAATAATTATTTTAATTTACTGGAAATCCCATACCCAGCCAAAAGTATCTTGTCTTTTCGAATTCTAATGCCAAAATAATGTATTGAGTAATGTGTTTTGGCATCAATTTTGTTCGCCAAGTAATGTAAATCTCTGGCAATAATGTTATGTGACCACTCACTCTCTCCTTGAATACTGACTGTGTGAGTTACTTCTTCTGCTGGCTCCTGCTAAGAGACACCTCTCCTATATTATACTGTATGATCATGGAAAAATTAATAAAAAGCTTTAATGTTTATTTATGGAGTTTTTTTTTATTAAAAATTGCTGAACCTGTAAAATATTTATATAATTTAAAAGACTCTCTACGCCCGCAACAATTCACCACGTCACAATGTTTTTCGCCGTGTTCTTGTTCACCGTTATAAATTAAATAAAGTACCCAATAATGAAAAGAGTCTACTACCATCTACAGGAATTTTAAAAGAAATGAATGATGATTTATGGATTTTAGTAAAAAAAAAATGTTAGGGTTATGTTTATTTATTGACATTTTTATGTTCAAAAAGTAACTTTTTCCATAGAAGAATCATATCCTAATTGTATTGGAATACATTGTGGCGTATATGATTATATCTGACATTATAAACATCATATTAAATAAAATTAATTAAAAATTACTGCATTGCTCAACAACTAACCTCTGATTATTTATTGCATGCATAAAAGTTGATTATCTAGGAAAAATGTAACCAAAAACACGACAGGAATCTTAGAAACTTTATAAAATTTTTGAGTTAACGTATGATGAAACAATAAATTAAAAATTAAAAATTAAAGATTTTTCTTTCAAACACACAATTAAAATTAAAATAAAATTTTCTTTTAGTTTTAGTAAAATATTGATAAATAATGTATGCTATATTTAACTGAAAATAAAAAGTCATAATACTTTCCAATGAAAGTCAAGATGACACAAAAAAATGCGTGACAATGTCCCTAGTAAATCGCTATAACTAAAATAATATAGTTATAAATAGATGAACGTTCTGCAATTCCCACTAGGTCCAGTTGAGTGTAATATAAAGCCCATATTACATCCAAAACGTATGATCTTCCCCAATGCTATTAATTAAATAAATGATTATAAGAGAAGTTATATATATGTTGTTATATATTATACAACAAGCTGCTGTTTCTGGAAGACTGGAGGAAATTTAATGCTCTACGGTAAAAGTTACTGTTAGTTATTCTATTAATTTTGGAAATTCTTTGTCTTAGATATTTTTGGAACTGAGAATAGTTTTGAAGCTTTCCCGTGCCCAATATACATTATTTTATCCATTTATATTTTTACCTCATATATAATAAATGAAACGTTGAATGATATTTATCATAATTTTTTAAATGTATTTTGGTATGTTATAAATATTGCTTATGAAAACGCGACCAACAACGTGTCTTCTATGGAAAAGAACGTTCTTATAACCGGGGCTTGACAAATTTGGTCGTTAGATCTCCACTGGCGACCAATTTTTTTTCCGTCTGGCGACGAAGTTATTTAATTTATCGTTTTTACTTTATTATTATTTTTTTAATTATGCACAAATTGATATAATAAATGATCACAAACGGTAATTTTTTTCTTGCACCCCTACACGTAGGCGGAAAGTAGTGATATTTTTCTTATTTTGTAATTTAATGGAATAACATATTTTAAAAAGCATTTTCCATCTCATGCACAGGAAATGCCATTGTTTCTAGTGACCTAACATGTCACGTGAGCATGTTGCGGAAGGAGAGGTTACAATAAAACAGTAAGAAATAGTGTCAATCCTGCCTCTCGTAACTAAATTTTGATACAAAGCTATAAAAATGTCAAGAAATTTGTATCAAGAACAGTACCTGTCACTCATTTCAATAACTATCTTAAAATAAATTGTCATAAGATATCTCATTATATATGCTGCAAAGTTATAAAATATCAAGAAATAAACTTATAAATTATATACAAACAAAAAATTCTTTTAATTTTTAGATTTATACTCAAAGAACAATTTTTATTTCACACTTGAATACACCCACAAATTAATACAATATACCCAACACGAGTGAAAAATGATCCGGGACCAGGACTCGATCCTGGGTCCACAGCGTACCGTGCTGTTGTTCTAAACACTAAATTAACCCAGGCGATATCCTAGCTCGGCAATTTGTCACTATTAATTCGTGTTGGGGAACGTCACCGGCCATCAATCAGACAGCATTGGGTGACGGAATAACGATGAACAAAGTTGTCCGTGATGGCCGATAACGTTCCCCAACACGAATTAATAGTGACAAATTGCCGAGCTAGGATTTCGGACTTGTTCATTTAGTGGTTAGAACAACAATACGTTACGCTGTAGACCCGGGTTCGAGTCCTGGTCCCTGCTAATTTTTTTACTCGTGTTGGGTCTATTGTATTAATTTGTGTGTGTATTCAAGTCTGAAATAAAAATTGTTCTTTAAGTATATCTTTATAAAATTTAGACTTTAGTTTTAGATTTATTTTGGGAAAAAATAAGCCCATCAATTACAAATTTGAAAATAATTATTATTACTTATTTAACTGACTTCGACACGAAAACAGAAAAAAAAATTCACTATTTCATCGATGCCTTCCTCATCAGATATCGATGAAGATCTCAATCTTCAGTATCGATGTCGCACTCAACTATCCGCACATTTGATGCATTCGGCAATCATCATATCCTGAACATGCCGGTTAATTTAGTTTTTACAGAATTTCTTTTTTTTTTTTCAGAGACATATAAATTTGATAAGTTTCATTAGAAAACTTAGTTTATATTACCTTTCTGAACACACTGTAAAAATATGTCCTGAAATTAACAGATGTTATTCTGTGAATTTTCCTTTTTTTAACTGAAAACTTCCGTTTTAGTCTAACTTTTCCCGCAATTACTGGATATTTTCCGTCTACTGATAACTTGATAACTGAAAGTTTCCGTACCTGACAGTAAACTCACCAATAACGGAACATCTCCGTTTAGCGAGAGACATGTTTATTTATACTATCATCGGTTATCCTACTACGAAATGGATTTTTGCGACCATTTGAGATCATGCCGCTGTTTACCTGCAGCATATATCTCAAATCCCTGCTAATAATAAATAAAGTTGATTCATTCATAGTTCGAGAGTATCACGAGGCTAACGAAAAAGACAGGCTACCGTGGTGCATTCCACTTATCTTTTTTTTACAGACCGCTAGAGTAACATGATGCTCTTTTCGTACACCTGCATTGGTGCATTCGAGCATCACGTGACTCCGGCGGTCTGTAAAAAAAGATAAGCGTAAAGCACCGCGGTAGCCTTTCTTTCTCGTTAACCTCGGAGTATCAGTAGTGACGTTTTCTTCCACGTTGACCTTGGCCTTGGCTTGCGGCACGCGGCAGTTGGCTAGCATTGTATCTCGCAGCTCGTACGTTCAAGTGTTTCTGTTGTTGTTCTGCATAATTTTCTCCAGACAATCCTTTAGTTGCTGTGTAATAAAAAGTAAGTTATTCAGTGTTATTTTGTAATTATTATTTTTTATAATGAACGTGCATTTATTCTAAATGAATGCTTTTTCAAACGAAATCTCTGTAACTATTACGATTGCACGTTAGGCCTATATGCTATCCATAAAAACAGGTTGCTTATCGTTCTCGAAGGTAGTTTTTTTTCCCTCTGAATATTTAAGAAAACGTGGCGCATTAATATAATTCTCTTATACGTGTTTTTTAATCGGGATTATGATTAACGATCTTTATCAACGAGTCAGGAAGCAGGAAGTGTTAATCGTGTTTCAGTGAAAATTTTACTTTTCAATGTTTTTGTTTTGATTGATAGTATTAGAATAGGGATTTTGAATATGAAGAATATATTTCATGTTATGTAGAAACGTGTTTATTTGAAGAAAAGTTGGGTAAAAAAACTTTTTAAGTGTCTGGAATTTCTCGCCATTCAAAGATCTATGTAGTTATATGATCGTGATTAATATTTTTTCAATCTGTTCTTAAAAAAACGTTTGTTTTTGGAGAATCCACACTTTAATAAAAAGTTTAGGGGGGGGGGGGTTTGACAACGGTAAAGTTTCAAAAATCAACATAATTTGAAGTGACTTATATCCCTAACAATAATACTTAAATTGAAATGAGACATTTATAACCACAAATTTTGAAAATTATACAAAACTTTTTCTAATAATAAAATATGTATTTAGTAAATTATTGAATTTTAAGAAAATTATTTCTCTTTTTCTTAGTTGAAAGAAAAATAACAATAGAATGGTGAAAAAAAATATTTAATATTAAAATACTTATAAAATGTGCTGTAATGGATTTGACACTAATCCATTTATACGGATTTTTATCTCAACAATTTTTATTGATTTTTTTTAAATAATTTTTAATGCTAGAAATATTTAATAGTCTTTATATAATGCACAGCTCAAATTAAATATTAATGTATGTTTGAATTTTCTTTTTTCCTCTGGGACAGTATATGTAAGCAAACTTTGAAAATGGCCCATATCCAATTTTTTCAACATATTTGAATATAAATAACAGAAGAAAATTCTAGTAATGGGCACCCCACAAAAAGTAATATATATAATGGATTAATGGCTGTACTTGGAATCGGAATTTTATAAAAGCATATTAATTAAACAAAATTGTTATTTTCAAATAAATTTAGCAATTAGGATATTAATAGTTAATAAAATATTTGTGAGAATTATTCACTGTTTAGATTAATTATGTGTGTGTGTATCACAAGAATATTTTATTTATGTTGATGATAGGTTGATATGTTGATGTTGGTGTAGATGTTTTAAAATACTAAATGTTGGGGAATTACAATTATCAAAATATTGACAGTGCCAGGTTTAGCAGGGTAATTAAGAAAACCTGAAAAAAAAGTTTTGGAATGTTAGTGCATATATTCACATATTTCGCGCTATTTTTAAGTTCCTCAACTACTTGGTTTAATTACTTGTAGTAATTAGTATTACAAATATGAAAGAAATGATACTGCGGGTTGAATATTTTGAATGCTAAATAAAACTGCAGAATTGAAGCCACTGATTTGTAGATTTACTAGTTTCATTATTATAAATTTAATATTTCAATACTATATATATATTTTTCACCATAGATGAATGAACAAGCATTTAAGATAGAAAATAATAGATTAAAACAATATCTGAAATTTCATTGTTTTTATTTAAATGGGGAGGGGTTTGAACCCCATTAGCCCCTCTTTACCCTATGCTGTTAAACAGTATTCTCTGCTTCCTGATTCGTTTTATTGATTGCCAGATTATAAAATATAAGGCAGAGTTATATATATAAATTATAAAGCAGAGTTATATATATATATAAAAATTCATTTGATTAAAATGTTGAAAATTTTACTAATCGCACAAAATTAATTAAAAGCAGCTATTTATAAAAAAAAATTGGTATTACATTCTGTTAGGTGCATTTATTTTGATTACTAAGGTTTTCAGTTAAGTCAGAAGATTTTAAACATTACGAACGTTACTGAAATTGCATTTTTATCAATGTTTACATAGGGTGTCTATTACTGGAAATTGACTAATTAAGCATTTCAGTAATGGACACTAATCTTGCACTCAAGACCAATTTGCAGTGCAAGATTGTTCATAACTTTTAATTATGTGCATGTGTCCATCGTTAAACATACCTTCAGTGAGGAATGAAGCAATTTCTATAATTTTCCAACCACAGTTCAAATGCTTCGGAGCCAAACACCACACGGTTGCATTGAATGATTTGTTTGCTTTCTGGGTAAAGCTGCCCAAGCATCGTTCCAATAAATCATCTTGAGATAAAGCTTCTTAAATCATAAAAGGTGCATATAAATTTCATTTTACACAAGTCCTCCTCCCCCCCCCTCCCTCCTCAATAAAAAAAACTGCATTAAGTTCAGATTTTTTTTTTCAGCTTAATGCCAGAAATACATAGAAAATTGTAAGAAATTTCGGTACTTCTCTTATCCCGTCAACCACTTTTCATAATAAAAACTATTGCCAAAATGTAAGATTAAACGACAAAAATTCAGTCTCATTTACTTGATGTCAGAAGTATTATTCGTGTTTCTTATGTCAAGTGGTTTTTAATTCGACATTTGCGTGTATTTTTCATTATGTTTTACTGATTTATTAGTTATTTCATTCATTAAAATAACAATTGTGTCCTTAAATTCTTATATTTTGTTTATTTTGATATTCCAATGGCAACGTTTTCCCGTTTATTTGGCGATAGTTTTTTTTATGAAAAGTGGTCGCCGGGATAATAGAGAAGTACCAAAATTTCTCATACAAATAAGTAATAATCCCAAATACTACCTTATAACATTTCATGATTTTTGTGTCCCTGATTTCTTAATATAAAATTTGTAATATATGCCTAACCGAGTGGGGGGGGGGGGGGGGAATGGTGCATTTAAAGAATCTTGCCAGCCAATGATATAATTTACCATGGCAACTGGACAACCAGGGTTAGAAATTAGCAGACATTAATTATCCAGTTCAACTAAAACTATTGCATTTCACAACCACAAAATTATACCTTGTTAAATTTGACACCTGTTTACTTTAATTTTTGTTTAATAAACACCCCATCCGTGCTTCAGCATAGTTTTTTTCCCCTGCCACATGCATAAAGTAATGGTAATGTCTAAAAAATATATGATAAAATTATATTTCTGTGTTTTTTTAAACATGCAATATTCTATTTCCTTACGTTCCTAAACATTTTTTTAGAATCAAATACTTTATTCTGAACAAAACAAAACAAATTTGAAGGTTTTAGGTTAAACCTGAAAGGTGTTAACGTTAAGACTTATGTTGTTACATGTGCTATTCAAAATGACGGCAAATTGGCCATCTTGGAAGATATTTAAAAGCTAATTTTAATATGGTTGATATTTTTTGAATCAGCAGTAAAAGTTCTACAAATACTCCAAATTTTATCAAAATTGGTAATGGTGGGTGCATGCTCTGGGTTGTTTTGACATGGAATGACCCAGATATAAAATCATACAAATTTGCGGTTCATTTAAGGGTCCGTCATCACAGGCCTGGGCAACATAGAGTGGGTCAGCTGGTATAACATAAAATTGCAACCATGAAATGTAATTTGGCACTTAGGAAATAAATTGCAGGCGTCCTGTGACAGCTTAGTTACTAATTTCTAGCCCTGCTGACATTCTTTCAAAACCTATTTTATATGTGTCAGGTTTTAGATGTTGGATTAAGCTTTCTATTTTATAATTTTTTTATAATTTTTTTAGGTTCTATATTTTTATTATGGATGAGACTGCTAAAGTCAAGTTAAAATGCAAAATTTGCCAATCATTATTCAATACACATAAGTCTTATCTGATTCATTTACAAATTCATAAAAATAAAAGCAGATTTTGCTACCAATGTGGTTTTTCCAATTGCTCGAGAAGGTTTATTAAAGTGACCTCTCTGAAATCTCATACATCAAGAGACCACAATAAATTTTTATCTCATGGCTTTCAGAGCTTAAGCTATCAGTGTTCACTAAATGAATGTAAAAAGCGTTGTGCCAGTAAAAATGAAATAATTAAACATCTTCAGGACCATATTAGAAAAAATGAAACTATTACTTGCCCATTTGAAAAATGTAATTTACAGTTTCATAATAGATCGACATTTTCCTCCCACTTATCCAGAAAACATGCCCCACAAAATGCTACTACAGTTTCTACTCAACAGTTAAGGCTGCTGATAATATTATTGACACAGATGAAAAGTCCATTGCATGCAGTAATGATGTAGAAAATACAGAAATTCTTTCAAGTGCTATCGAAAGTAGATTAGGCTTATTATGCTTAAAGTTAATGTCAAAGCACCATCTTCCTGTGTTTATAATCGATACCATATTGAATGAAATAAAAGGCATTACGGAATTATATAATGAAAACTTGGTACAAAAACTACGTACCAAATTGCAGAAAATTAAAGAAATAGAAGAAGCTCATATAAATGAAGTTATAAATCTTGTGACAGATAATAATTTACTATCTGATGTGCTTTCAGACAACGGTGTGCTGCGGTCAGACAACCAAAGACGGTTGTATTTCAAACAAAAACTTTTTTTATGTTGAACCTGTTGAATATTTGTTAGGTAAAAATAAAAATAATAGAACTTGTAAATTCCATTATGTGCCAATAATTAAAAGTATTTTAACTTTAATTAGTAATAACTCTGTTGCTAAAAAATTAGAAAATCCACTGGCCACTAACAATAAAGTTCTTTCTGACTTCAAAGATGGAGCAGTTTATGCAAGAAATAAATTTTTTAAACCAAATATGTTGGAAATTCTCTTGTTCAAAGATAGCTTTGAAACTGTAAATCCGTTGGGATCTGGAAAAACAAAGCATAAAATTCTTGCAATTTATTACACATTGGGAAACATTTATCCCTGGTTTCGTTCAAAAATTGAGCTTTTGCAATTAGTTTTGCTATGCCGGTAAAAAGATTTTGAATATTTTGGTAAAGAGGCAGTTTTTCGTCCTTTAATAGAAGATTTGAAGTCTCTGGAAGATGGCATCAATAATAAAGGTAAATTAATCCAAGGCTCGTTATTTGCAATAACTGGGGATAATTTGGGCAGCCACTGTATAGGTGGCTTTACTGAAAATTTTAGCACAGCAACACATTTGTGCCGTTATTGCTCAGTGCATAAAAAATACATGTTTTCAGAAAATTTCCATCTTAAACATTTTGAGACAAGGAATAAAGAAAACTACCAAAACACATTACAAATTATATCTGATTCAAACTTGCACAATTTGAATGGCATTAAATTTAATTCTATATTTAATGAATTAAAGCATTTTCATGTCTGTGGTCCAGGATTACCACCTTGCCTTGGCCATGACCTGTTTGAAGGCGTCGTATCATATGATGTGTATTTATTTGTGAAAAGATTGATTGAGGAAAAACATATTTCCAGTATAGATGTACTCAATCGAAAAATTGCTAATTTTAAATTGGGATCATCTGATAGTAGTGATAAGCCTTGTGAATTAAATGCCAAAGGTTCCAGGTTATCAGGACATGCTGTACAAAACTGGACTTTTTTGCGGCTATTCCCAGTAATTTTTTGGGATGTCTTTAAGACTCAAGACAGTAAAATGTTGGATCTTATAACACTTCTTCATAAAATTACAGAAATTGTGTGTGCACCAGCAATAACTGTACAGCAAATATGCTTCTTAGAAGATCTCATAGAAGATTACTTGGAAGCAAGGGTAGAAGCATTCCCCAATATACCTCTTCGTCCTAAACATCATTATCTAACACATTATCCTGTCCTTATTAAGGAATTTGGACCTCTTATTAGAATGTGGACAATGCGCTTTGAGGCTAAGCATTCATATTTTAAAAAATGTGTAAAACATTCACAAAATTTAAAAAATCTCACAAAGACCTTGTCTGAAAGACATCAGTTTCTCCAGTCCTACATTGCAACAAATGAAATTTTTAATGATAAGCCAATATTGCCAGATTCTGCCTCAAAATTTCACATACATTTGTATGATAAAAATGTACAGAAGATAATTGCAGACAAAATTGGTGATTGTAAAGATGCAGTAACATCTCCTAATATTTATTTCAGGGGAATAAATTACAAAGCAAACATGTTTCTATCAATTTTAAGAAATGAGAGTAATATAATATTTGGAAAAATACAGTTTATTTTAACAATGCCTAATAAAATATGCTTCGTAGTTAATCTGCACAAATCTTCATATTCACCTAAATCAAACCTATATATTTTGGAAAATAGTGAAAATCTCACTTTAAAATCTGTTTTCTTTGATGAATTATTAGATTATTACTCCTTTAATTCATATTCAGTCTTTTCTGAAGATATAATTTCTCTCAAACATGCAATAGTTGATGACTACAATTAATATTTAATATAAATTACAATATTTTATGCACACAGAGTGATTTAAAATAGATTTTAGCGATTATCTCTATAACTGCCTATGACAGAAGTACAGTAAAAAATTCAAATAAAATACAGCTTTTAGATGTGCCATTTGTTTTGCAAAGGGCTGTTACATATAATAAAATGCAAAATTAAGTTTTTACATGGTTTCTATACAGGGGTTGATCCAGAAAAAAATGGGGCTTATTTAGGGGCCCTTCACAAAAATGCATTTAACAAAGGTCACTTCACGAAATTCCTCTTAATAAAACAGGTCCCTTCATAAAAATCTTCCTAATGAAATAGGTCCCTTCATAAAGTTCCATTCCATAAAAACTAACTCTTCATTAATTATTTTTATGTTTTAAAATGTGTAATTTGCAAACAAAAAAGTTTGTCAAAAAGGAAAACTTTAGCAGAAGGACTTGAATGCTTCGATTAAATGAGTTGCTAAATTTCATCTTCCATTGCAAAATGTTATTTTTCACTCAATGGGCACCAAGAAAAACAAGAACGAAAAATCATGCGTCAAGCATAAATTATGTAACACTTTCCAACGCTTCCAAATTAATTTTACAAATCATTACTGTTTAATAAGCTGAAAAACATCTAAGTAAACAATTTGGAAAACGCATAACATATTTAAAAACATAATTTCAGGAATTTCCAACATATACAATATTCGGAAAAATATCCGAGTACTTTTATTCAGCCCTGTATATGATCTATAGATTTGTATATAGACTACATAGGGTGCTAAATTTTAGTTTAGTTAGGAAACGCGTAGCACAGTTTAAAATTCTCCTGAGTTTCTGTCAATAAATGGAAATGTATTCGCGAACTTTTGTGTTGCCCTGTATATGTTAAATTTAAAATTGCGTTCAGTAACTTAAAACGCACTTCCAAGAATTATTTATTGTTAACAGACAGTAGAGAATTCTTTTGTGTGTCCCTGTAGATGAACGATGACTGCTATACACACACCAGTCTGTAGTAAGCCTCTTGTAATGCACTTTAGTGCTATATATAAATTTCAATGAGCTGAAAATAGTGAAAAATTATTTAATTAAACTGCAAACGATTTTTCTCCATAGACGTAATGTAACGGAACTCTTTTGACTGTCCCTGTAAAAAAACTAAGTGCTACACACTTCAGTTGAAATAGGGAACATGCTTTAGATAACGACAATAACATATAAAAATTGCAAGGCAATCTGATCGTATTTACGGGAGTTAAAGCACGGACAGACGGCCATACGGCAGACAAACCGAAGTCACAAACATTTTTCAACTAGGTTGGAAAGTGTTAAAAAAAATCCTGCATTGGCCCCCTGCAGAACTTGGTACTGTACTCCTGTCATAGGCAGTTATAGAGATAATCGCTAAAATCTCTATTTTGAATCGCTCGGTTTTGCATAAAATATTGTAATTTATATTAAATATTAAATGTAGTTCAAGATGGTCAATGTATGTTGCAAGTTGCAATTTTTGTCTCTTTCTGCAGATTTTTTTTTTCCCAAGGAACTTTCTTTGGCTCAGATTTTTTTTTATCTTCATCGACAGGCATGGTGCCACAGCCACACTTTCGCTTCACATCTGGAGGAGCATGATGATCTACTGCACACCCTTAGTGCGCATCTTATCATTCATTCCAAGCAAAATATAAATTTTTTCTATCCAACATCCCTTCTCTCAAGAACAACAGCGTTTGCTCATATACTATGCGTGCATCTCGCCAGCAAGTTCAAAACAGAATCTGTGAAAAGTAGTCACTGTCTGTTTTTTTTTTTATATAACTGCATATACGCCCTGTAATCTCAAAATTCATTAGTCTGTTATGGGGAAAAAATCGTGAATCTCTTCAGTCGGTCACAGGAAAAACACCTCGGTTCTGCCATCAGACGCAGAAGAATATCGCAAAATTAGTCTATAGGTTGCGGGAAAATATTGTGAAATGCGTCAGTCAGGGGGGAAATTCGGAAATCGCTTATTGGTCGACAAACAAAAATAAATAAATAAATTGGTTGCAGGAAAATGTCAGATTTTTTCAATCAATCGCAGGAAATAAACGTGAAATTCGCCAATAGGTTGCTGGTAAATATCGAGAAATTAAGTTAAACTAGTCGGATGTGCCAATCCCAAAACTTTCTTCTATCTCACACAGGTTTCGCATACACTAAAAAGAATCAGCACCCATTTATATCAAGGTCTAACTGAAACTCAAGTTTTATTAAATTCCGTGCAATATTTTTTGAGATATGACTATCGCTAAAATCGTGTAAATCCTGCAAAATGCTGCATAGCAACGGCACCAGCTGGGTAATTTTTACCAAAAACTAATCAGCACCAATTTATATCGGAAACTAACTGAATATAAAGTTTTATTAAATTCCGAGCATTCGTTCTTAAGATAGAGCTATTGTAGAAATCGTGAAAAATGCTGCATAGCAGCGCCACCTGCTGCGCGATTTTTACCAAAAACTAATCGGCACCAATTTATACCAGAGACTGAATCTAAAGTTTTATTAAATGCCATGCATTAGTTCTTGAGATAGAGCTATTGCGGAAATCGAGAACAATGCTGTATAGCAGCGTCACCTGCCAGGCGATTTTTACCAACAACTAATCAGCACCAATTTATATCAGGGAGTAACTGAATATAAAGTTTTATTAAATTCTGAACATTAGTTCTTGAAATAGAGCTATGCGGAAATCGAGAAAATGCTGTATAGCAGGCGATTTTTACCAACAACTAATCAGCACCAATTTATAATCAGGGAGTAACTGAATATAAAGTTTTATTAAATTCCGAGCATTCATTCTTGAGATAGAGCTATTGTGGAAATCGCGAAAAATGCTGCATTGCAGTGCCACCTGCTGCACGATTTTTACCAAAAACTAATCGGCACCAATTTATACCAGAGACTGAATCTAAAATTTTATTAAATGCCGTGCATTAGTTCTTGAGATAGGGCTATTGCGGAAATCGAGAAAAATGCTGTATAGCAGCGCCACCTGCCGGACGATTTTTACCAACAACTAATCAGCACTAATTTATATCAGGGAGTAAATGAATCTAAGGTTTTATTAAATTCCGAGCATTAGTTCTTGAGATAAAGTGCCCACAAAACGTTTGTCACATACAGACAGAGTCACAGACAGACATTTTCTAAAAATAGTCAAATCATGTTCAGGACCTTCTAAAACGTATAAATCCGTCGAAAACTGGAAGTCGAAAATTTTCATGAATCCAATACTTTCTTTTGTAAAGATAGAAGAAAGTAAAAATTGCATGTAACAGTAATACTTTACTAGATATTATTGATATACACTAAAAGACTTTTTAAACATTACATGTTATGTTGTATTGTTTCATATGATATGTGTGATATTTAACGTAAAATTTTCATATCAAATGTAGTGTTTGAGGTTTTTGACATTTTTTATAGATTTTTGGACGTAACAGTTTACTTTAAAAAATGGACACATGCCAAAGACCTGCCAATCCTGAATGGTAACGGTTTACCTGCAGCTTATTCTCTGCCGCTGAAATATCTGTTGCAGACACTTTTTGCTATTTGGGGGGTGGGGGAGGCCTGTAAGTTGTCACATTTTCTCCATTCCTTAACAAGTAAAACACCAAAAGAATCATTACTGTACCTGACCAAAATTGAGTTATTTGAATTTTAGGAAATTTCGGCACTAAAAATAATTAGCTGTGAACTGGCAGAATGTATGCGACAGCGTCGCAGACTTTTTGGGGCACCTGCAGACTAAAAACATACAGCGATGCCGCGGACGTGCTATAGCACCTAAATTACCCCAAAAAAACAGCAAACTTCGTTGAATGATCGCGGGAAAACAGCAAATTTTGTCGAAGAATCGCAGAAAAAACGTAAAATTCACTAAAAGATCGCGGAAAATGGCTAATTTATCTGACAGGTCATAAAAAACGCAAATTTATTCAAAAGGCCATGAAAAAACGGGAATTTTGTCAAAAAAACACAAGTTTCATTGAAGGATTGCGAAAAAAATGAGAATTTTGTTGAAGGGCTACAGAGTAAACGCCAACTTCATCAAAGGATCTCGAAAAAATGGTACATTTCTTCGAAGGATCTCGAAAAAATGGTACATTTCGTCGAAGGATCTCGAAAAAATGGTACATTTCGTCGAAGGATCTCGAAAAAATGGTACATTTCGTCGAAGGATCTCGAAAAAATGGTACATTTCGTCGAAGGATCTCGAAAAAATGGTACATTTCGTCGAAGGATCTCGAAAAAATGGTACATTTCGTCGAAGGATCTCGAAAAAATGGTACATTTCGTCGAAGGATCTCGAAAAAATGGCACATTTCGTCCAAGGATCTAAAAAAATGGCACATTTCGTCGAAGGATCTAAAAAAAATGGCACATTTCGTCGAAGGATCTGGGAAAATGGCTAATTTCGTTGACAAATTGCGATAAAAATGGAAATTTTGTCAAAGGGCCGCGGAAAAACTTTATTTCCATCAAAAGACTGTAAAGAAAACATGAGTTTCATTGAAGGATCGTGGAAAAAATGCGAATTTCATCAAAGGACCGCAGAGAAAATGCAAATTTCGTCAAATGGCCACAGAAAAAATGCCAATTTCGTCAAAGAATAAAAAAAACTTCTAATTTCGACAAAGGATCACAAAAAGAAGTGCGAATTTCGTCAAAGAGCCATGTGGAGAAAAAAAAACGAGAATTTCGACAAAGGACGCGGGGGGGGGGGGGGGAAGCAAACGCTAATGTCGTCAAAGGTTCACGAAAAAAACATGAATTTTGTGAAATAGTCCCGGAAAAGATGCAGCATTCCTTTAGAAAACAGCAGACACACAAAGTTCTATGCTTATTAATATAGGCATAGTTTTTAATCTTAAACAATATACTGAACTAACTTTTGAAAAATTGGGTTAACCCGAACCCAGTTTGCAAGAATCTACACTCAGCCTGAAATCGAATCTAATCAAAAGCAGAGTTAATCCGACCTGCAACAAGAATAATTATTGCCGAGAGGGGATTTTCTCCCCTCCCCTCTCTGCTGTAACCTTTCAGAATATTTGCTGTGAATTTCAGAATTTTGTTGTACTCAGAAAGGCTGATAAATGCTGATGCCTTAATTAGCACTACAACAGCAGCAAGAATAGATTTATGATACATTGCATATTGCAGACTATTTTTGAAAACATTAACGTTGCAGACACTTGAAGATAGTTCTGTCACTGGGGCTGTGAAATTTCATAAAATTCAAATTATCATAACTTTATAATATTGGTTATGTACCAAAATGACGATTATAGTGTTTTACTTTTTAGAACATGGACAAACTTACTTATAAGATCCAGAAAATAATATCAAAACTTAGTTTTGCATTTTAATATGAAACAGTCCTTTTCAAAACAAATGGCATCTAAAAGCGGCATTGGATTTGTAATTCTAACATTTTGTCATAAGTAGTTTAAAATATAATTGACATAACCTCTATTCTGAATTATTAGATGTGTTTATTAATCTATCTACATACATACTTATACTATTATTTCTATTATACATACATATAATTTATTTTCCTTTATTTATTTTATTATTATTTTTTTAAAATTTAGTACGGAAGAACTAATAAAGAAAGGTTTACCTGGTGTTGATCAGGACATTGTACAAAAAGTTATTGATCGGCTGAAAGATCTTGGCATGGATTATGAAGACGATTGCCAATTTTTCGAAGAGTCTTTTTATATCTGATATTTTAAAACCAATACAAGTCAAGAAACTGCTGTCCTTTTTTGCCAAATTTTGTTTGGAGAACAATACTGAATCTCAAGAACAAACTGTACAATGTTGAATTTGAGGAAAGTAATGAGGCAATAGTGTCGAAAGCGCCTGTACCAGTACAGTTTCAAAGTTCGAGTAATACCTTTGAGCCTTTTACAAATGATCAAACGTTTCAGTCCACCAGCAATTCATTCCAGTTATCGCAGCCACTTAGTAAAAATTGGGCTGAAAGTTTTAACGTACCATGGGATTTGTTTCCTAGAGAAGTTCTGGAAGCCTGTGACAAAAAAAAAACAGGATAAGAAAATGTATTTATTCTGAAATGATCAGAATTCTTACAGAAAATATTTCGAGAATTAGCCCCTCACGTGGACGTAAGAATTTGCGAATCATAGCAAAAAAACTGACATCCAAGTACCCAGCTACATTTGAAGATAGATGTGGTGACACAATTGTAGCTGATGGTGCCACAACTCTTGTAAAAAAATGGAGAGCTGTTCAGAAAATAAAAAACGCAGAAAAGGTTTTGCTGATCTATTTGATGTTGAGTCTGAAAAATGTATAAAAAAACAGTTCGAAACAGCTATGGATGCAACAACTGGCAACCAAATGAATTGCCAGATGGAGAAACAAAAGCTTCCCAGTTAGCCCATAAAGACTGGCTTCTCAGTGAGAGTAAAAAAGTAATGAGAGACGAAGAAAAAGTGAAAGAATTGATAGATTTAACTTATGCTTCACAACGTTGCATCATAAATAGCAAAAACAGCGTTAAGATAATCAAAGAAGAGTGGCCTGTGTTATTTGAAAACAACTTTTTTATTAGTCACTATTTTGCTAGCAACAACAGCTATTGAGGATCAAATATTTGAAAATTTGACCGTCAAAGGTAGAATCATTCATAATTTCATGGCTTCCAAATCTAAAAAAGCAGTTTGTGAATGCATAAACAAGATTAAAATTGCTGAAAAACTTTGTTGTAACAACACTGCAGAAATTGTAGGAGCTGTACTTGTAATTCAGGCCTATTTTGGTGAAGATAAGGAAGAGCTGTTTCAAATTAATGTGGTAAGTATTACATATATGTATTAAAATTATTTTGTTTCTTATGAAATATGGTATAATAAATATCCTTAGAATATATATTTAAAAAGTAAATGTATGTAACAGGGTTCATACAGTCCGTAAATTTTTCTCCTTGAAAGTTCTTAGTGTTATGCGAAATCTGAAAAAGATTCTTAGTCCTTAATTTAATTATCCAAATATCTCTTAATCAGGAGTGAAGCTCTTATTTCACTAAATATTTTATTTACAAAAAAAAACTTCAATTTTTAAGCTTTTACTGCTCTATTTATTTATTGGAACAATGAATAATTGATCAGATAAATTTCATTCAACCCCTCCCCCCTCCTCATCTTCCACACACAAAAAAAAAATATATATAATCCTGCACATTAAGATTACAATCTTGAAATTTCCTTTTTTTTTTCCTTTTTTCCCTGCTGCATTTGTTATTTTGAAATAACTAAGTGATAATCTTTTAAATTTCTATTGCCACATACAAAACTCCTCCCCCTTCCCCTGCCATTTGAATGTTTAAAAGTTATATTTAACAAAGTGAAACTATTAAAAATGATAATTAAATTATAATCCATTAGTTTTCAATATAGTTCCTTAATTTTTTTTTGTCCTTAACAGTCCTTGATTTTATTAAAGTAAATGTGTACGCACCCTGTCTAATGCTTCTTATTAAGTTAAATTTTTGTTCTTTAAATTATGCTTTGAAAAAGGAAATTATTCTAGTCTTAAAATTATTTTTAGTTATCTGGGGGGGGGAGGGGTTGGAAATTTAAATAATTTTCTGCTCTTAAAAATAAAAAATGTTTTTTACTTCTTTAGAAAGAAGAAAGTGTTGTAATAGATTTTTTTTCTTCTGGTTTTTGACAGATTTACATGCTTTTATGGTTCAGATATCCCGAAAAATGTTTACAAAATGTCTGTCTGCCTTGTACCATCTAAAATTATATGAAATTATGTATAGAACTAAACCAAACTTTTTGTGTATGTTTTGGCTATAGATCCTTCTTTAATTTTAAAATATTCTGCCGGAAGGAAGTCCTAATATTCCTGAACTTTTGCGAGTTTTGTTCATGAAAGTCACAATTTTCTTCAATCTATCGCTAAAAATAGTGATTTTCATCAATTTGCACAAAATAAAATAGTAATTTTTGGTGATCAGTTACCAAAATTCACAATTTTTATTGATTAGTCATTTAAAAATTTTGCTATTTTCGTCTCTGAATCACAAAAAAAAAAAAAAAAAAAAAAGAAATTCCCAATTTTTACCAATTAGTTATAAAAAAGAAAATCTTTTAGAATTTTCGTCGATCAATGAAGAAAAAAATCGAGATTTTTGTCCTGCAGTAATGCAAAAATCTCTATTTTTAGCAGCTTGGTCAAAGGGTTCTGGTAAAATTACTTTTCTTTTAAATGTATACTTTTACAATAAAAAAAATGTGTATGTAGTGTACTATTTATGATAATAAAATGTATTGAAGAGGGTGTTAAGGATTTTTTCGGTTAGTATGCCAAGCAAATGTGTCCTGAAATTGTCCTGAAATATCGAAAAAAATATGTCCTGAAATATCATCTAGGGCTAGTACTACCCCTGTAAATTACTTTTATGTTAAACATCTTTATGATCAATGTGCTTTATAGCAGTTTCTATAAAGATGTTAATGAATAATTTTATCTTAGGATCCAGTCTCTTCAAAAGATGCTGAAGCTAATGTGTGCAGATTAACACCATTCATAGCAACATCAGGTATGTATAGCTATGTTTGATTTATATATTTTATATTTAAAAAAAACTGATAAATATTTCAATAATTTGTGCAGTCTTATAAATTTAGTCTCAGCGGGTTTTGCCAGCTATAATCAGTTTTTCCAAACAAATGTCTAATCTAAAAATTTACTTGGGTGAAGATCCGTATTGGGCCCTTGTTGCCTTTGGCGGCATTGTAGTTTTAGTAAGCAATCTCATTTCTAAAAGAATATAATTTTGAAGGTTTCCAAAATAAACCTTTAAAATTAGGACTTACTACATCCGGTTTGTTTTAGTAATTCTCTCTCACTTTTCTCTCATTGTCTTATAAGACATGAGACGTAACACTCATGATAAATCAGAATTCTAAGTTAGATTTCCATTACGGGTGTTTTCTGGAGGTGGGGCGAATTGGGATGTAGATTCCAATGAATTATGAATATCAAAATTCTTCCCCACGCCTCTAAAAATGTTCTTTTCAAAAATAGTTTTAATCAACTTGTATTTTAAATATATATGTACAGCCAATGATCAAAATTTTTGAAAACTAACCGCGCTGTTGAAGAAAAGGTCTAAAAATTTCAGCATGTCCAAAATTCATGTAGATTTAAGCTAAGATTTAAAAAAATAACGTTTCTTAATATATTTTTTAACTGCTTAAAAATTCAAATATTTTATAACCATTTACAGAGTTAGATATAAAGTATGAAATTTGTTTTGCAAGGATCGATCCAGGCAAAATTTGGGGCCTATTTAGGGAAGCCTTCACAAAAATCAATTTGATAAAATGGTCCTCTTCACAAAATTCCTTTTTAATGAAATAGGTCCTTTCACAAATTTTTATTCCATAAAAACTTAATATTTATTTATTTACTATTTTGTGAAACTTTAAAATGTGTAATTTGTAAACAAACAAGTTCACCAGAAAGGAAAACTTCATCAAAAGGATTTTAAAAGGTTTTTGTTAATAAATGCTTGGTTCGAATTTGAGTAACTGGATTTCAACTTTTGTTACAAAATGTTGTTTCTAACAAAAATATAATAATTTCACAAATAAACTTTACTTTTTACAAAATGGGCCCCAAGAAAAAAAACCTGCATCGACCCCTGTTTTGTCAGTGCATGAAATCTACTGGAAGATTGGTAATTGCGTATGTGCAAGCCAGCTTGGGAAATGATGCTTTTGTAATGAGTTTTTAATTATTCTACCTAATTACCATTTGATTTCATTGATTATCAAAATAATACACCAACACAGAATTTTCAAAGAAAACTAATATCGAATTAAACTTTCAATGAGTTTTTGCTGCTTTCAGTAGCATTCACTCCTGAAAGACTCGAACGTTCAGGGAACTTTAGTTTGTATGTAAGGATATTTTTTATTACGTCCAAAGTTACTTGATAATACCTGAATAAGTCTAAATTTTTATTTTATATTTTTGCTATTTCACAGGTCGAAATATTTTCACAGCTGAGGAGTATTTTGTTGTAGTAGATGGCATCGTGGCATTGAGGACTGGAGAGTTCAAAGTTGCAATTTCACTTTTCATTTTATCATTCTTCGTTTTCAACATAGAATATCCAGAAAAGGCTGCTTTAACTCTGGAGTTTATTCAAAGGCATTTTTGTTTTAGTGTAGATCTGACAAATATTAAGTTAACAAGTGCTATTGTTTATTAAAATATTCTTAAATTGTGTAACAGATGTTGACATTATTGCTATAGAATCTGGTTACTTTTTTTAAAAAAATTTCTAATATCTGGGAAAATAGACATCACTTTTTCAAATAAAATGAGTTACTAGCAAAATATACAGCACTCCCTCAAATCTGCATAACTTCAGAGCAGAGGTTGTGTAGATTTTAGAATTGTGCGCATTTCTAATCACTTTTTTTTTACAGTAATATGAATGTAATTTAATGCATTCGAAATTATACTGCATGTTTAGAATAAAGTAAAATATTAAATTATTAAAGTAAAGTAAGAAATTTTTTAAAAAATGCTTAAATATTAAAATTCAATCTCAATAAATAAACTCTTAACCAGCTGGAAGTTAAGTATAATTCATAAAAGCGAAAAAAATAGGAGAAAATACCTTAAAATAATTTGTTGGGAATCATGATATGAAGGTAAGATTGTGCATATGCAAAACATGTCAGTGTATGTTGACATGCGTATAGCACTGGCATACATCAGAATTGGGATATAACAGCCTGAAGGGACATACCCAGTTCAGTCACATATTTTGCATTTGTTTTGGTACAAAGCTTTGGTAAATACCAAAAAGGACAAAAGATGTCACATGGGTGCCAGTTGGATATGTTTGTGAAAAGGAGAATTATTGGGATGCTTGAAAGTGGACGATCCCAAAATGTCACAAGTGTCTCAAATTCTGAATGTCCTTCGGTGTGTAATCACCATACTATGGCAGAAGTTTCAAAGTATTCCAGATGTTACGCAACGATCAGTACAAGAGTGACAAGACAGATATCTGATAGTAATTTCGTGATGTCAGCGTGAATTTTCTGCCAGGCGATTGGCTTCAGAGCTGATAGTCGTCAAGGGAGTAAGTTTCCAGACAAGTTGCTTACAGGAGACGTAACCAAGTTGGTCTGTATGCCAAATGACAAACAGTTTGCATTTGTCTGCACATAAATGTAACCACTTTCAGTAGAGTTTGGAAACTAGCAGTGAAGTTGGGCACAATGGGCCAATATCATGTTCAATAAGTTCAGATTTAGTCTACAAACAGATTATCGTTGTATAACTATTTGGAGAGAATGTGGAAAAGTTTTGTTTCTATTTTAATATTCACACATAAACATATTTTTCTATTGAAAAGTATTTGTTAATTTTATTATTTGGGCTTTTTAAAATCTGGCAACAGTAGGTAAAAAAATCGGCTATTTCAAACTATGAATTAAATCTTTATTCAGCTAATGAAATTTTGAATAAAAGATCCTTCAAACTCTACAAAATTAGTCGAATTAAAAGAATTATTAGACTTTGCACACTACAATCTAGTCAAGTATGTGCCTGCAAAAAATGGTTAAATTGCTATGTATGGTTTTTGATCTTATAAAGTCGAGAAAGAGCACTGGTTACTTTTTTTTAATACCAAAAGTGCATCAGCAGTTAAGTGTGTCTATCAAACAAAGATAATATTTTATTTCAAATGGAATGCAAAACATTACAAATCCGGCTTAATTGCTTATGTTTTTTCTTGCATTTCTATGCTGTCTATCCACTACCTGCTCCCCCCTCCAAAAAATAGCCATTTATTTCAGGAACATTTTTCTTTAAAACAATATAATTTATTAAAAAATAATTTAATAATTACTATGTCAAAAAAAAAAAAAAAAAAACCTGGAACACAAATTAGTCATTTTTTCCTCTCTCTATGCTACTTTAGAAATTTAAATACAGCGTTCTAAGAAAAATAAATGTTCTTTCGTGACATATACACAAATTCCTTAATTTTTGCAGCAATCGATTGACAAATTTAGCAATTTTTCTCATGCGATCAATGGATGAATTTCTCTATTTTTTTTTCCATGACTGACTGAATAGTTTCATGATTTTTCCCGCAACTGGAGGCGAGAGGTTCTTGCGACCAATAGGCGAATTTCCTGATTTTTTCCGCACCTTAATGGCGAAACTTTTGGTGTGTTTTTTTTTCATGCGATTGTGGATGAATTTTGAAATTTTTTTTTCCTACGACCAGCTGCTGAATTTCGAAATTTTTTACACACGACTGGCGAATTTCGAATTTTTTTTTTCTCGTGACAGTGACAAATTTTGCGATATTTTCTCGTGACCGATAGACTAATTTTGCTATTTTCTCACGACTGATAGACTAATGTTGTGATATTTTCTCACAACCGATAGACTAATTTTGCGATATCTTCTTGCGACCAATAGACTAATTTTGCGATATTAAATAATCAGAGCAGATTTCCAGCTATATAAAAAAGGGCAAGGTGCATTTACAACTATAAAAAAATTAGCAGGGTGCTGCGCCTTCTCCAAAACACCTAGGGGAAACACTAGTTCGTCTGCTTCAAGGTGCTGTCAGTCCTGGATTCATGTTCATGGATATCAGTCATCGAAGACTTCCTTGAAACTGAAGATATCCAGCGTATGCACTCACCTTTCTATGTCTTCTGTTCTTAAAGCTATAGAGTATGTGTGGGATATGCTTAGAAGAAAACTTGCAGCCTGTCAGCATCTACCAAGCTCCGTTCAAGAATTGAAAAGTGCTCTCTATTGATTTACAGATTATTGAATATAGCTAAAACAGTGAAAATGCACATATGCTTTTTTTTTTTTTTTTTTTTTTTTGAGAAATGTGAAATATTCAATATTGTAAGATGATGAAAATTTGATGGTAAAAAAAAAATTGTATTGTATTGATCAAAAAATCAATTTGAATGTCAGAAAATGCCTGTCTCAAATGGTTGATCAATTTCTTTATAAATGCATTTCAGCTTCATTAATTTTGAGTGCCCTTTATTTTTTTTCATAAAAAATAACTTTTCAACTATTTTTGTGTAAAGATGTACACTCTAATCTCTAGGCGAAAATATAAGTTATTGTAAGTTATCTTTTAAGAATTTGTCTCTGTTATATTACCTACAGTTTTATTGTGTATCAGTATGCATGATATAATAGAGGGCTACTGCAAAATAAAGTAGAAGGTATAACGGCAACCATATGTCACACATCTTGTTACATATTTTAGCTTTTTCAGTGTCTTTTATTACAAACTTTTTTTTCCTTTTTCAGAATCTTTGCTGACATTAATCCTGATACAGGAAGCAAAGCCACTAGAGGGAAGGGGAAAAGAAACAACATGGTTGCTAAACCTGTTATTAATTTAGTAAATGGACTTAGAGATTTCGAAAGTCATTTTAATTTGTAATGCAACAATAAAATTTTTTATTTATTTAGTGTTGTCTACTTTACTAACTGCTACTTTGAGTTTATATTTATATTCATTTGGGTAATTATGATTGTTATATTGTTTTATTAAGAAGTTAAAGGTGGGGGAAATTATGAAGAAACTATTATGAATTTATCTAGATACTTGCCATTTTGTTCAGTATTTTGAAGTACTTGCATTTTTATTTACATCTGAGCCTGTATACGTATAAATTTCTATTGTATTTTTTGTTTCAAGCACTGCACTTTATGCATTTAATTAAACAATCTAGAGTTTTCAGGGTTTTAAGATATACCACATGAAAAGCTGAAATTTTATTTACTTGTATGTAAGAAACATGGCCTTTTAAAGGAATTTTTTTTATTATTATTATTGTGTAGGACGAACATTTAGAATAGAATTTTTTGTTTACAGTTTTGAAGATCTGAGAAAATTTTTCAGTGAATGATGAATACCAATTACCACTTGATCTTTAGCAAAATGTGTCATTTTCTGGGGTTTTTCAAAAGTATTAATTATTTGGATACCTTCGACCAATTTTAGCACAGAAATTGATGTTATGAGTTGTTATACATTATGTTATGTGTTTTATATTATCCCACTAATTTCATTATGTGAATAGGATGTATGGTACTTGATATTGACTTTACTGTCTTTTTAGTGATATTTTTATTAAAATGCTTTGCTTTATATATCTGCATATACAACTAAAGTTTTCAGCATGGAAAGAATTATTAGTTGTAAATGATTTGGGAAATACTGTTGTTTCAGACTTTGTCAAACTTTTTATTCCTATAGTAACATTAACATTTTTAATAAATTTTCTTTTTTTTCATAAATAAATTGGTAGCTACGTTATTTAATTTTCAAATCCAAAAATTGTTCACATAACATGTTAGGCTCGTTCATTCAAATGGATAAAATTGACACGAATCAAAATGTATTTCCAATTAGGTGTGTTCGTAATTATATAAATATGTAGCACCTATAGTCATTGTCTGGTCTGTCCATTTGTCTGCATATAACAGTGCAAAAACTACTCGACCAAATGATTTGAAATTTAAGCTATATAATCTTTGCAGAATTTTGTTGAGACATTTCAAATTTTCCGAAAATCTAATCAAAACTTTAGAAGATATTAATAAATATTTATTAAGAAATTTGAATTTAAAAAAAAAAAATCTCTGCTTTCTTGTTATAGGAGCTTCCGAGATTTAATCGTCAAGCGACAGAGATACCTATTTTATTACAGAAATTAATCTGCAGATGATATAATTTACTTCACAGAATTAAAAATCTTCAAGATCTGAATATTTATATAACTGGCTATAGTACGAACGCACATCCTTTGTCATATTTGACGTACAGTTTCCAACTTGTTTGATAATTAAGCTACTTACATAGTTATAAACAGCTATGGCCATGTGACCACCAGTTTTTTTTCTTGTATCATATTAGGAAATCCAGTTCATAACTTCCACTTTGACAGCAATTTCTGAAAGATCTTTTGTATTTATCAAACAATGGTAAAATATCTTTTAATTATATAGTTTCTGAGTAAATATAATAGTCTCTGTCATTTTCATCCATTTTCGAACAAAAATGATTTTTTTAAAATGTGTCGGAAAGTAGCCTGTTTGGATTTCGGGAAACGGCTTAAGGATAGTATTTTAATACTTGACACAAAGTGTAATTCTGTATTAAAATTCCAAAACATGACAATTGAAAGAAAATTATCAAGACTGGTGACAATATTCTAGCAAAAGTTCCATTCTTGTGCAAGATAAATTTCAAAAACAATTTAAGTTTCATATGAGATCAAGGATAGGGAATTTTTGAAACATCTTATCAGCTGTAGTATTTTTTGCTAAGAATGGTGATTGGCTTTCAAGGTATTTCTCTAATAACAAATTCTGAATTCCCCAGTTGGTTACTTGTTTTCAGACTATACATTTGAGATTGTTTCAGAGCTTTTACGGTCAAGAACAAAGAGTGGAGGGGAAAAACAGGTATCTTCAGACTTTCATGGAAACTAATGATGGTGACTATAAAAGTTAACCACCAGTTGAAGGGGAAGAGTGTAGCAAGATGCAGCATATACAGTGAAAAATTGTGAAAAAATGTATGTAACTGCAAAAATAATTATTACAATGTTATTTTCATAATTTTTCTTTTATAAAATTAAGAAATATGTACAACAAAGGCAAATTTAGCATAGGATATGATTTAGTACAATGTTTACATCACAGTAACAAGGCTCCCAAGTCGTCTGCGTTTGGAATACTGGTATTTCTTAAATTTTTACTTTTAGATTTTTCTTGCAAGTTTTACATAAATCACCTTTGGAGGTAAATCTTTGCAGAAATGTTGAAGAAACCTTACCATGAAATTTTCTGTTAAAACGTATTGGTATTCAGTTGGCAGGCTATTTGGGAGTCTTGTCGTAATTTGGAAAGTTCCAAAATATATAGCTAACTGAAAAAAAAAAATCTACCTGAGAGCCAAACTATTGCAAGTCGCATTTCACTTTATTTTTCAGGAAAAGGGAAAAAAACAAGACAATATGTGACTTATGATGTTGTAAAACATAATATCTCTGAAATAATTTATAATAAAAGTATAGCGATAGTTTGGTACAAAAGAGTAAATTTGGTTAGTTATAAAAAGCTGTTGATCTGTGGACTTACAATAGTTTGGTTCTCAGGTAGATAATTATTTTTGGCATATCTTCTATAACCTGAAGTTTTTCAAAGACTATCTGAAAATTCACTCTCCACTTAAATGATCCTTTAAGGGATATGTCTGAAGCATTAAATTTAACAAGGCAGCAAATATCTTTCGTGTACTCACTATATGGTTTCTATCATAGACAAGTTAAAAAAAAATAAACTGGATAACTCAAAACCCACAGTTAAACTTCTATAGACAAATTATTTAAGGCACGGGTGATGTATTAGATTTTAGAAACATAACGGGAGCAATTAATTCTTAAGTTACCATCAAAATTTAAAGCCAGTTTTAATGGTTTGGGGTGGGGGGTGGTCCGTATCTGTTAGAACTGGGAGTATATTCATTATTAGAGCAATGTGGTTATTCCCCTTTTCTTTCTGAATGTGTTCTGTTTACGTCACTAAATGCAAAATGAATTAGCTAATAAAATATTTATACTAAAACTGATTTTAATTTTAAATTGAATGCACAAATGTTAAATTTTATTAATTTTTGGAACTATTTCTCTATATCTGTACAGAAATTGAAAACATACGTACTGGGGAATATATATATATATAATTTTATGAAGATGACACGTGTTATTTTGTGTAACAGTTAAAACATTTTTTAATATATAAATATAAATTTTAAAGAAAATGCTTATGCAAATTGGTAAAATATATAAAAAATAAACATAAAAAAAGGCAACCATCTGCATATTTAACCCTTTCAGGCCAAGTAAATGTGTTGTATAATGTTGAATTTGCACCGACACTATGAAAATTTAATTTTGCAGCTTTTTTTACTGGCCAAAGTTATAATATAAGCAAAAATTCTGTTTGAAATCTTGAATGGTATATAAATATTCCACCACACTTCAAAAGACGCTTGTGAAAATAGAAAGCACCTTATTTTGATTTATTTTCTCCCCTTGTTAATTATTGAATGCATTTTTTTATAGTATTGGCAGTAATTCTTATTTTTTTTGTAATTAACGTTATTAAAAAGGGAACTCTTAACTTTTCAAAAGAAAACTACCAAAGTATTGCAAAAAAGGAAGTGACTTAAGTATTTCATGAGAAAAATGTATGTTAAACTACATACACAGGAAAGAAAAAATTCTTACTGATTTTAAAAATACGAATCCAGTTTATTTTTATAGGTTTCACGTTAGTGAGGGGAAATTTGAATATGTTAGTTTGTAAAACGGAAAATTTCAGTCTAAAACAAAACATTTCAGTTTCCAAAACAGAACATTTCAGTTATCAAAACGGAACATATCAGTTATCAAAACGGAACATATCAGTTATCAAAACGGAACATATCGGTTATCAAAACGGAACATATCGGTTATCAAAACGGAACATTTCGGTTATCAAAACGGAACATTTCGGTTATCAAAACGGAACATTTCAGTTATCAAAACGGAACATTTCAGTTATCAAAACGGAACATTTCAGTTATTAAAACGGACCATTTCAGTTATCAAAACGGAACATTTCACTTATCAAAACGGAACATTTCAGTTATCAAAACGGAACATTTCAGTTATCAAAACGGAACATTTCAGATCCGTGAAAAAACGGAAAAGGTACGGCAACTTTGCTGCCAGTACCTTTTCCGTTTTTTCACGGAGTTTATTTTTACAGTGTATGTAACTAATAATTTTAAACTATCCGTGTTATTATTTTCTTTCAATAAAAAAATAAAAAAAAGTGCTTTTTGAAAATCATTAACGGGGGGAGGGGGGATTAGTATTTTTTTTCTGGCGACTAGAAATTTATACTGGTTACCAGATTTTATCAAATTTGTAAACCACGGATATAACATATATATTTTTTCAAGGTCACATCCAACAATTCATATTCTTTACAGTCAATCAGCGGTAATTGATTTACACTTAAATGAAATTACAATATTTTAAATTCAAAGTTTGAGGTGGAGCGGGACATTTTGTTTCATTTAAAGTGTTGTATGTAGACATTACGGATAATTAAAAAAACTGCGCAAACAAGTTTGTATATATTACTTCTTATAGAATGTAATAGTCGGATATATATCCTTATTGTGTTATGTATTTTCAATCTATGGAAATGTTAATATGTTTTTGAAAAAGTTAAAGGTTATTTCTTTATAATATGAATAAATTTTATCAGTTTAACAGTCTCTCATTCTGATGTGATCCATAAATACAGAGTGTCCATAAATATTTATTGGGGTTTCCTTACCTCATAACTTTTGATTTAGGAACACTTCGAAAAATATTGTTAATTATTCACAAAGTACAAAACAAACAGTTTTTACTTCTTACAGAATGTAATAGTAGGATATATATCCTTATTGTGTTATGTATTTTCAATCTATGGAAATGTTAGTATGTTTTTGAAAAATTTAAAGGTTATTTCTTTATAATATGAATAAATTTTATCAGTTTAACAGTCTCCCATTCTGATGTGATCCATAAATACAGTGTGTCCATAAATATTTGGGTTCCCTTACCTCATAACTTTTGATTTAGGAACACTTCGAAAAATATTGTTAATTATTCACAAGGTACAAAACAAACAGTTTTTATTAAAACAATCAACGTTACTTATTCGTTAATTTGAAATCTAAACGTTATGAATTAAATTTCATTTAAGGTGGGTGCCCCTTTTATGGACAGGCTAAATTTAAAGAGAATCTCGGTGGACATTTTAAAAATAAATAAATTCATTAATTTGTTAATTAATTAATTAATTTTTAACGTTTTCAGAGTAATAGATTTTTATAAAAAAAATATTGGATTCCCCATGAAAATACTTTTACTAGTCCAAGAAAATTATAAGAGTCTACCAAATAGCCATATCAGAACACTTGCACATGATATGGCCCTCATAGTCTAATGATTTTCTTCAATTTAAAAATGTTGTTCTTCTGAATTAAATAATTTTTATTTAAAATAAATAAGCAGGATATTTTAATATTTTTTTTGTTATTCAAAAGTAGATTTGAAACAAATTTTTTCATCAAAAATGAAGTTGTTAACACATTGACATTACAATTTAAGTTTTTATTATTATTTTTAAATGTGAAATCCTTTTACAGTTTAACAAATTTATTAAAACAAATTACTTATAGCAACTGAAACAGATAATAATGTCTTTATGAGAAGCTTGCATGGTAGACGTGATATGACCACCTGGTTGTCCATATCCGGAGCAGGTCAGCTTTCACGAATATAGTTTGATTTTTAACAACTCACAAAATATACATAATCAACGGCAGCACCAATTGATAAAACAATAAATCCTGAACAGAGTTTGAATAATGCTTCGATAATTATTTTGGAGTGCTACACAACTAATATTATTACGATTACATTTTGTTTATCATCAATCACTTAAGTATTATTGTCTGTATTTATTTATGTATTCTTCTCTCTTAAAGTATCTCTTAGATTTTCATTTCTAATTTTATATATGGTTTCCATTCACAGTGGTCAATTTTAAATTAAGCATCGCTCATTTAATTATAAAGATATTGCAGTTTGTATATAGCAATATGCAGTTTTTATGATATTATCTGTATCGTCAAAATTTGCTAATAACAGGAATTATGTACCGTTTCAATCTTTTAGGTGCATCCAGCATAGCAATAAATATGTATTATAATATGTATTATGAATTATATCTAATTTTTATTACAATTTGTTGATGGCTGAGAGGTTCTGCTCTCAAAGTTTGTAGACGGAAGGTGCTGGTTTCTAATCCATATCGCGCTCGTCGGCCTAAACATTCAGAATTTTTTTTAATTTTTCGAACCTTGCATAAATATGTGTTAGGTTCCCTTAGAAAGACTTCCACGAAAGACGATCCCTCGTGAAGGTAATTGGCCGTAAACAAGCACAGACACGGATATTTATTTTCAAAATATAATTTTTCCTGTTTTTCATTTTATTCCATATACATATGGAGAAAATAATGTAATTATGAAAATATTCGATTTTCATTTTTGAAAGAATTTACTATTTTGGGATATTCTAAATACGATTTTTGAAAAATATCTCTGCATGGATATGTGACACATATTTTGAGACTATTCTATTTCAAGAATTAATGCACGGCATTCGATCAAACTGCATGTTATACACTGCTCAAAACAATTAAAGGATATTTGAAGTTTTATATAAAATAAAGATATAAACGAATTTTTTTTTGCCGAAAATAGAAGAAGAGAATCACAAATGCAAATTTTTCTGGTTTTCAAACTGTGGAGTATGCAAATTTTGAGTTCGACGTCAAAAACGTCGCTTCAGCGGCAGCGAATGAAATTTGACTTTCAACTGGATAAAAGAGAATGAAGACAAGGATGATCGGCATTCAGTGATTGCTTTGTTTCGATGAGTACGATGTCTCAGCGAAGTCATTTGACAGATTCAGAAGCTTGGAGAATTGTTGGTAGGTTAGAAGGAGGCCAAACTCAAGCCGAAGTAGCGCAAGCCATTGGAGTGTCACAAAGTGTCATTTCCAGGATCTGGAACCGGAGAGTGGATGTGCAGGCCGAAGACCAGGGCAAGGTCGTAGACGGGCAACAACGCCCAATGAAGATCGGTATTTAGCGTTAACAGCTCGGAGACACCGAAACAGGAACGCTACTCTTCTCCAACAACACCTTCGCTCGGCTACAGGCAACACGATTTCAACTCAGACTGTCCGAAACCGGCTCCATGCTGTAGGTCTGTATGCTCGCCGACCGATGGTATGTGTTAGATTAACATCAAGGCATCGTCGCGCCGCAGGGAGTGGGCAACCGAGCATGTCAACTTGAGGAGAAATGAATGGAGCAATATTCTGTTTTCTGTGCATCCGGATAATAGGCGTATTTTCATCTGGAGGGACCGTGGCAGTAGGAATAATCCTGCGTTCGTGCACGAAAGTGTCAGATTTGGCGGTGGAGGAGTGTTGGTGTATGGTGGCAGCTCCATTGACGGGCGCACTGACCTCTACATCATTCGAGATGGAGCTCTGACTGGTCGCCGATATAGGGATGAGATCCTCAGACCTATTGTAGTCCCGCTGCAGCAATCGGAGATAACTTCATTTTAATGGACGATAACTGCAGGCCACATCGTGCAAACCTGGTGGAGGATTTCCTTTTCGAGGAAGGAATCGTTCGAATGGAATGGCCAGCGTGCTCTCCAGACATGAATCCAATCGAGCATGTTTGGGACGCTCTAGGAAGACGAGTTTCTGGCCGCCAACAACCCCCACAAACTCTCCAAGAACTGGAAAGAGCTCTTCTGGAAGAGTGGGGCAGAATACCCCAACTCGTCATTAATAGCCTCATTGAGTCCATGCCTCAAAGGTGTTCAACGTTGCTGGCCGCCCGTGGAAACCATACCCCCTACTGAAAATGATTTTCTTTGAAGAAAACACCTTTTCTTATTATTTTTTTTCTCATATGCACAAATTGTGTTTTTTCCTTTTGTACACAAATGCGCAATAAAATGCATTTTTTTCTGCCAAACATGTGTAATTTATTCTCATATAACCTACTATGTCTGTCGACCATGTATCAATCAGCTAAAAAGTTTCCCAGATACAAAATCCACCTAAAACTGCAATATCCTTTAATTGTTTTGAGCAGTGTATTAGGGTTTGAGTTGAACATGTGATGATTAAATTTTGGTGGATATCGCCAAACCGGTGGTACTTCTATCCTGCATATATATATATATGTATATATATATTTGTTGTTGTTCTTTTCTTTTAATTACGATTTGTGTGATAGATACATCTAGGCATTCGCTGAATGGAATTGTACGAAATTTTATATGCAAGATGTTATTTTTTTCTGAAAATCGATGGTGATTTAATTATGCTTTGATCATTGAACAGGAGACGCTGCTATCTTAAACTTGGAGAAAGTTTCATAATCGGGTCCACAGCCCAAAGAAGGTATACACCTGCGGGGAATAAAAGTTTGGATCTACAAAAAATATAGTTCTGTAGCACTCACTGTATAATAATTATACTTTTAGTATCTCAGGGTGGATTAAATAGTTCTGATAAAAGGTATATAAAAATTTTCGAAATTGTTTATTTCAAGGAGTGAATATAAAAAAAAATAATAAAACATACATTTTGCTTATAAAATGGAGTCGATCGGTTAAAGATTTGCCGAGATATTTGCAATCCTATTTGCCACACTCTTCGATTTTTCATGACCCTGTATTTCATTCAAATTTCAATTCAAGGATATATTTTAAATGGAAGTGAGACACGCATTTCGACGCAGTAAACTGTTAGGTAATTATAATTATCATTTTTGGAGTTTTAAGAAGTCATTTTTGGAGTTTCTTTTACGCAATTCTGTAATAGAGCATTTGCAGTTTATGACGTCATCAAGCCACGATTTTATTCGAATTCCAATGCATTTTATAAATAGTTGACACATATTTTATTTTCATATTTTATATTATGAATTTCCATGATGGGTAAGTATTACGGTTGCCCCCAACGACTAGTTTATTTAATGCAATGTTATGAAATAAAAACACCTTTTTCTTTCCACGCGTCGGCACTCGATGACTGCATGGCGATTTCTACATTAACCAGGTCTTCACGGGACACGGCAGCTTCGGTGACCATCAGGCTCGTTTCTTTTACCACGACTCTACATGTTTTTGTGGGGTCGAGGTAGGTAACGTTAGCCACGTGCTATATCGGTGCGTGCTCTGGAGGCCTGTGCGGGAAAAGTACTTTCCTCGCGACTTGCGGACGCGTGCGCCACGCGATCTCTCCCTGGACGGCTACGCCAGAAAGGGAGTTCGGCTAATTCTTCACCGACTCCTCACGCATACCTTGGATCGGAACCTTGGTCGCTGAAGAGCAGGCCGCAACCACCGAGCTCTTCGCGGTCAACGACCGTAGTTGAACGCAATGCCAATCGCCCGTGGTCCCCGCCGTGCAGGAGGCAGAGGTAGATGTAATGGTGCATAGAAAGTTCGCAGGCTTGAGACTTGTCTCGTGAGCCGGCACTGATATGTGATAGTTGTTGTTCTAGTCACAGTTGTTACAGTTGTTGTTGGTGATGTTTCCATGTGTTAGTCATATCTAGTCGTTGTTGTTGTTTAGAGAGTTTAAAGTTTAGAGTTTATTTTGTTGAACTAACCCAATTTTCTTTCAGGTCCACTACGATAGGGAACGTGACTACCTCTGTAGGTTTTCACACCCCTCGAGTTGTGGTAAAACAAGTACGGGTTGGAACATCCCGACTTAAGGTCTAGGGCCTGGTTCCCTTTCGAGTTTCCAGTTCCGAAGCTATTGGGGGACGCCGGCCCATCTCCAAGTGTCACGGGGTGACTCTCCGTGGTTTCACCGCGTATCGCAATGGCCTACGTCGTCAACACGTGGGTTCAAGGTTAGAGGGTCCGTATTGGATCGGCTCTCTGACCGGCCGAAGCGCCGTAGCGATACAAAGCTACTGCCCCGATAAAAGTCTCTCTGGACTTGGGTTCCATGGTCGCCTACGCGCCGGTGCACTCCCTCACGGGAGACTGCGGCGCAGCTTACTTTTATCCATCATACGTAGTATAGACTAAGTATTGTTATTGTTTTGAAAATCAAAAAAAAATTGTGACGGATTTACACGTTTCAAGCACTGGAGATCCCGAAAAACATATTTTTAGAAAAAAAAAATGTGCTGTCCGTCTGTCTGTAAGTGTGTCTGTAAACGCTCTATCTTCCGAACAAATTAAGATAGAGACTTGGAATTTGGTATGTATATAGTATGTAATAATGGGAAGAAGCTCATTGAATTTCAGTAACCTTGATTATCCGGAACTATTTTTTTCAGGCACTCGAAATATTCGTTTTGATAGAAGGTATATAAAAATTTTCGAAATTGTTTATTTTAAGGAGTGAATATAAGAGACAATAATAAAACATAAATTTTGCATAAAAAATGGAGTCGATCAGATAGTTACTTGTTGAGATATTTGTAATCATATTTACCACACTCTTCAATTTTTCACGACCCTGTATTTCATTCAAATTTCAATTCAAAGATACATTTTAATTGGAAATGAGACACGCAATCCGACGCAGTAAACTGTTAGTTAATTATGATTATCATTTTTGGAGTTATAAGGATGTTTCTTTTACGCAATTCTGTAATAGAGCATTTGCAGTTTATGACGTCATCAAGCCACGATTTTATTCGAATTGCAATGCATTTTAAAAATAGTTTACACATATTTTATTTTCATATTTTATATTATGAATTTCCATGATGGGTAAGTATTACGGTTGCCCCCAACGACTAGTTTATTTAATGCAATGTTATGAAATAAAAACACCTTTTTCTTTCCACGGGTCGGCACTCGATGACTGCATGGCGATTTCTACATTAACCAGGTCTTCACGGGACACGGCAGGTTCGGTGACCATCAGGCTCGTTTCTTTTACCACGACTCTACATGTTTTTGTGGGGTCGAGGTAGGTAACATTAACCACGTGCTATATCGGTGCGTGCTCTGGAGGTCTGTGCGGGAAAAGTACTTTCCTCGCGACTTCTGGACGCGTGCGCCACGCGATCTCTCCCTGGACGGCTACGCCAGAAAGGGAGTTCGGCTGATTTTTCACCGACTTCCTCACGCATACTTTGGATCGGAACCTTGGTCGCCGAAGAGCAGGCCGCAACCACCGAGCTCTTCGCGGTCAACGACCGTAGTTGAACGCAATGCCAATCGCCCGTGGTCCCCGCCGTGCAGGAGGCAGACGTAGATGTAATGGTGCATAGAAAGTTCGCAGGCTTGAGACTTGTCTCGTAAGCCGGCACTGATATGTGATAGTTGTTGTTCTAGTTACAGTTGTTACAGTTGTTGGTGGTGATGTTTCCATGTGTTAGTCATATCTAGTCGTTTTCGAGATATTTGTAATCATATTTTCCAAACTCTTCGATTTTTCATGACCCTGTATTTCATTCAAATTTTTATTCAAAGATACATTTTAATTGGAAATGAGACACGCAATCCGACGCAGTAAACTGTTAGTTAATTATGATTATCATTTTTGGAGTTATAAGGATGTTTCTTTTACGCAATTCTGTAATAGAGCAATTGCAGTTTATGACGTCATAAAGCCACGATTTTATTCGAATTGCAATGCATTTTATAAATAGTTGACACATGTCTTATTTTCATATTTTATATTATGCATTTCCATGATGGGTAAGTATTGCGGTTGATCCCAACGACTAGTTTATTTAATGCAATGTTGTGGATTAAAAACATCTTTTACTTACCCATCATACGTAGTATAGGGTAAGTCTTGTAATCGTTTTGAAAATCGAAAAAAAATAGTGACGGCTTTACACGTTTCAGACACTGGAGATCCCAAAAAGCATATTTTTAGAAAAAAAATGTGCCTTCCGTCTGTCTGTATGTGTGTCTGTAAACGCTCTATCTTCTGAACAAATCGAGATAGAGACTTGAAATTTGTTATGTACATAGTATGTAATAATAGGAAGAAGCTGAGAATATCAGTGACCTAGATTATCCGGAACTATTTTTTTCAGGCACTCGAAATAGTCGTTCTGATAAAGGGTATATAAAAATTTCCGAAATTGTTTATTTTAAGGAGTGAATATAAAAGACAATAATAAAACATAAATTTTGCATAAAAAATGGAGTCGATCGGATAATTAGTTGCCGAGATATTTGTAATCCTATTTGTAATCCTATTTTCCACACTCTTCGATTTTTCATGACCCTGTATTTCATTCAAATTTCAATTCAAAGATTATATTTTAATTGGAAATGAGACACGCAATCCGACGCAGTAAATATGATTATCATTTTTGGAGTTATAAGGATGTTTCTTTTACGCAATTCTGTAATAGAGCATTTGCATTTTATGACGTCATAAAGCCACGATTTTTTCGAATTGCAATGCATTTTATAAATAGTTGACACATGTTTTATTTTCATATTTTATATTATGCATATCCATGATTGGTAAGTACTACGGTCGCCCCCAACGACCAGTTTAATAATTTTGTAATGCTGTAAAGTAATGAGTTCTGTCAAATTAAAGGATGACTTCGATATGAGAGTAATATAAAGGCCAGACAATAATCTGATTAGTCAACTGAATTTGCTCAGCTTAGCTCAGACGGCAAGCGTCACTTCACTACTCTAAATCGGAGAAGCACGGTAGCCTGTCTTTTTCTTTAGCCCCTGTAGATATTCAGATTGGTGTAACTATCGACATTCTCGCATCATTCTGAATATTGACACACGAAAACCGCTTTTGTTTTTTATCTAATACAGTTTTCTGCTGCAGATAGTCTTGTTTATTTTAAATCTGACAGCTAATTAGTTACATCACCATACTAAATGACATAATACAGAATTCGCTTTTTTGTGCGTGCGAAAATTAAGCTAGTTTATGAAATTGTCGCTGAATTTATTTTATTTCTAAAACAAATCGAAATATGCATTATTAATTTTATTTTTAAAGCCAAAATTCTCTTCTAATTTAAATATATTGAACTAAAAGTATTTAAGTTTCCTGACAACGAGCAATTTTTTCCAAAAAAGATTATGACTAGAATGTCCAATTAAGATTAGGACTAGAAACTGTGAAAAAAGGTAAAAAAAAATATTTCATTCTTTGATGAAATTTTGATGAAATGGGGGATTTTGTGGTAAAATTTAGTGAAATTTGGCCCAATACGCAAAACACGCTACAGAAAAATATGTTGTATGTATCTTAATTTCCTTTTTACACTTCATACTTATGACATTGTGAAGGCAATGAACTAAAAGCTAAGAGATATTTTAAATGTTTCAAAACTTATAACATGTCGCCCCTTTTTACATGCTGATTTTCTTAAAAATCATCGATGTCTTTCCACGAAAACATCCATAAAACAAAAAATATTTATTCTAAAGTAAAATCTGTAGTTTATTGCCTTCACAATAGTATACAATAGTATAAACAATACTCATTTTAAATTTCATAGTGATATTCTAATAACTTTTTGAGAAATCATGTTTTGCGTATGGAATTTTCACCAAAAATTACATTTTCCAAAAAATGCATTTTTAGTTGAGATTTATGTTTTACTGCAAGAATTTTCACAGTAATATGCATCTAAACTTTACTGTTTTTATGAGCCATACACTTTTTTTAAGTACTGAGCCTTTGTTTATTTCTAGAAGGCCATATTTTTGTTTCCCCCCTCCCAGTTAGCACCTTTAAATAGTACTTCCGGTCCTTTAAACAGTACTTCCGTTTTCAGTGACAACTGTTGAGTAGTTTAAAACAGCTACAACTCAAATTCTATTTGTCATACCATAAAAATAAATACAGTTTTGGAAAGGTAAAAAGTTGGGCTTTAATAAAATGTAATAAAACACTTTTGACAATTTTGGTCGAAAACCACTTTTTAAACGTAGTCAGATACCTTAAAGGTTTGATATTTATTGTTTTTTTAATGCGTTACAAAATGTGTTCCATATATTTTCACTACAAGAAAAGGATAATTTTACAAAAAAAAAAAAGAAAAAAAATTATCTTCATAAAGTAAAAGTCGTATATCTTAGAACATTTTCTTAAAAATACTTTTGATTCACCCATATCGGACTTATAACGCAACAGAGATGACTAAACTTTTAGGGAAAGTGCATCACAGATATCAAACTTCACTTAGTTTCAAATAAACTTTCTAGTGCCTTAGGACTTATTCTTTGTTTGGAAATTTTCCAGAACTCAAAATTGACACTATTTCTACATTAAAGTAATTTCTTAAGATTGAGAAAAGTATTCCTCCGTATCCGAATTTCGGGGAAATTAAAATCGGATATAACTTCTAGAATAATATGTTAAAAGTTTCACTCTTTCTATATGAACTTGAAATGTATAGTAATCATTATAATAAACAAATAGTTATTGTTAAAATTCATTCTATAAAATAATTGTCATGTTCTTTCATTAGGACAGGTTATGAATATGCAAAATCCTATTTTTGTATGAAAACATTATATGTATTAATACTTTTGAAATTACTATACATTATTATTATCAGGCACTTTGAAAATAAGATTATTTTTCTATTTGTTTAATATAAAGCATACAGTTATATTTATAATTTAAAAGAAAGCACCTTAATATTTTTTTCTGAAACATTAACAACAATAGTTATAGTTTCGTATGAAAAATTCTAATATAATAATTATACACTACAAACGTGATCTGTCATTACACTAAAATGGATTTGTGTTTTCTTCAAAAAATGTTTTAATTATCCTATCTAAATTAAAATATATTTTTCAGTTCTACGACAATTAGTATTATTTTCTTTTTAAATAACACTTGTAATATTTAACATAAATTATTTACAACAAAACAGATTTATTGACATAATCGTGTGTTTCTAATGACAGGAAAGTTAATTATTTAATTTGTTTATTGAAAAAAAAAAGATTGAAAAAAACTTTATATATTTTATTCAAAATTATCAATTATTGTATTATCATATACCCTCATAAAAATTTGAGCATTTGTTTTCCTGTTTTAAAGAGTAAATCAATTGTTGCTAGAATTAGAGTGAAACTCAATACATTTTTAATAGTTATAATGAAATAACTTATCCTAATAATATTATAAATATGATTGTATTTGTGAATTTTTGGCTGAAGTAAACTTCAAAACGAAGAATTTGACGACTTGTTTCTTTCTTGTTGTCAATAAATAAAACTCCAGGATATTATTTTTTCCCAACAACTAACTTTCAGTTGCAAAAATTTTTACGTGAAAATACTAAATGAAAAAAAAAAATGTTTGAGTTAAAAGAAGATTAATATGACGTCATATTAGATAAAAACAGGCATTTTCAATTATTTGATAATAATGCAACGTGCATGAATAAGAGTAAGTACTGAAAGCTGAAGAATACGACGTCGGATATCTCTGATGTTTAAATGTATGTGTTTAAATTAAAGTTCTGTATTTTAAATGTAATGAATCCCAAACGAATAATGGCGATGGGAACAATACTTGGCGGTGTTTCGCGCACTGTTGAAATAAAGAATTTTTATTAAAAAATTTTAAAAGAGTTTAAAAAGAACGTTTGAAAAGAAAATGTGAATAATATGTACTATAAATTTATCCATGTCAGAAATGACGGCATGGTTAGCGTGAAATAGTTCTTGTCATTCATAAAAACTAAAAAATTAACTCGATTGACTGAAAATAAAAACATTTGAAAAGTGTTATATCTGAAAGCCGTTCGGCTTAGAAAATATGAATAAAAATTGCTGTATTTTTAAAAAGAAAGTTACATTTTACTACACAAAACAAATATTTAATATGTGTTACAGGATGCATCAAAGTAACATCATTTTCCCTCTGCAAGTATTAAAATTATGGCTCGAGGTCTTGAAGTATATTGGTACAATCAAGACATGTACGTTTTTTAAATCGTATTTTGACAACCGGATTTTAATTAATTCCAAATTAATTTTAGTTTTAAAAGACCAAAAAGTTTATCGTTATTTTTAAAATAGCTTTTTTAATGTCCATTTTTAAATATATTTTTGTAAAGTCTTATAGGATGAGAAAAATAGCGTAAGTTGTGATGCAATTTTCTAAATTTACAATGTTTTTAAAACTTAAAAAAAATTTATTAAAAGGAAAATCAAACTTATCGATAAATTCGCGTAATGCAAGAGCAAAGGAATGATAGAAGAGTAATAAAAAATTTCCTCAAGCCGAATGGCGTAGACGTGAAGCTTGAATAATTTTAATAAAACTGATTGTGCCAAATCCTAAAATAAGCTAATTCCTAATATTATAAATGTAAATGTGTGTCGTATATAGTAGAAATATTTTCATCTATAGGTAGAAAATTGCCGAGAATATGAAGATTAAGATCTGTAATCGGGTGGATACAGAATGTACTTTTTCTTGCTAACGAAATTTGGCGCAAAAGTAAATACATTTCAGTAACCAGGAGTGTTTTTTTGCATGGTAAGCACTTAATAGTATTATTTCTGATAATTTATTCGCTCATTTCTGACTCATTTTTTCACTGATTGCATTTTCATTTTCGCGATTGTTTATATTGCTTGACACAAAATTTAACTTTTTAAAGACTGGGTTATGTCAAGGACCCTCTGACAAAGAAATGCCGTAATGCCTCCTATAAAATGCGATAAGTATTTGGTAAATTAGATAGTTTTTAATTATTGGGAGTGAAATATTTTGCTTAATTAATTCCTTTATTCTTCTTTTAATTTTATATGAACAACGTCACTGTTAATATATTTTGTTGATATATTTTGCTTGTTCTGTAGTTCATAATAATCAAAACTCATAAATAAGTAATTACACACAAGCCCTTCTAGAACACCCCCCCCCACACACACACACACACACACTGCTCGAAGAAGAGGAAAGAAAAATCTGGAAAAAACAAATGAACTATGAACGAAAATGTGGCAGTTACGGTATTCTGTGTAATAAAATAAAATATTTGTTTTCTGGACGTTTCATTTTAAGTATGGTGACATTTTGACCATTTTTTGCCAAACTACTGACGCTGTTACAATTTCAAGATACTTTAAAACAATAATTAAAAAACATTTTTAAGCATCAAATATGAATATCAAGAGTAAACATCGAATTTTAATTTTAGTTGTTCAGAATAAAGAGTCAGAAAAATCACTTTAATCGTAAAGTGTACTACAAAGCCCTTCCCGAAATATTTTTTAGTTGTGTGTCATAAGTTTTTATTGTACGTATAATTTTCTACCTATATTAATAAGCTTAAATATATACAATATAAACTTACAATATAAGCGGGATATAAGATTAAATATATACTCGGCCCACCAGTGCCTGAAAGGTTCCTCCTTCGGGAAAGGTTGAAATGATCCTCCTCAAAGAAATCAGCCTGAATGAGTGGAGAATTTTTTTCCAAATCTAGTTTTAAAGAATGGAAACTGTATTGAGTGCAAAGTTAATTATATAACCCGCCTTTGTTACCCTACTGAAGCGGTGAGACCTTTAATTGCAGGTTTGATTGGAAAAATACAAGTTAGTTAACAAGATCGAAAAATTATGCGTCAAGCATAGATTATGTAACAATTTCCAAAGCTTCCAAAATAATTTTACAAATCCTTACCGTTTAATAAGCTGAAAGATAACATCTAAGTAAACAATTTGGAAAACGCATAATATATTTTAAAACGTCATTTCAGGAATTTCCAACATATACAATATTCGGAAAAATATCCGAATACTTTTATTCAGCCCTGTATATCAACTATAGATTTGTATATATACTGCTTAGGATGTTAAATTTTAGTTTAGTTAGGAAACGCATAGCACAGTTTAAAATTCTCTTTCTAGAGTTTCTGTCAATAAACGGAAATGTGTTCGCGAAATTTTGTGCTGCCCTGTATATGATCTACAGAATTTATACACACAAAGTAATAGACAAAAAAGTGTGTTAAATTTAAAATCGCATTCAGCAACTTAAAACGCACTTCCAGGAATTATTGTTAACATATAGTCGAGAATTCTTTTGTGTCCCTATAAATGAATGATGACTGCTATACACACAATATTCTGTGGTAAGCCTCTTGCAATGCACCTTAGTGATATATATAAATTTCAATGCGTTTAAAATAGTGAAACATTATTTAATTAAACTGAAAACGATTTTTCTCTATAGACGTAATATAACGGAATTCTTTTGACTGTCCCTCTAAAGTAACTATTAGTGCTATGCACACCCTATTCCATATTAAAATTCTTGTAATGCACCTTAGTGATATATATCAATTACAATGTGTTTGAAACTGTTTAAAATCATTAAAATAAACCGCAAATGATTTTACCTCATAGACTGTAATGTATCGGAATTCTTTTTAGTGTCCCTGTAAAAAAGCTATAAGTGCTATACAGTTCCGTTGAAATAGGGAACATGCTATAGATAACGACAATAACATATAAAAATTGCAGGGCAATCCGAGCATATTTACAGGAGTTAGAGTACGGCCATACGGCAGACGGCAGACGGCCATACCCTCAGACAAACCGAAGTCATAAACATTTTTCAACTAGGTTGGAAAGTGTTAATAAAAATGAAGAATTTTCCACATCAAATATGAAATCGTGTATCAATTACTAAACGAGGATTGTTAAGATAAATGAGATTAATATTTGTTACCAGCTCTCAATAACTATTTTCGCTTTTATATTATAGAAAATTGTATTTCAGTTGCATCTTACATGTAATTTTTTCCCCATTTAACTATATTTTTATCGAATTTTTATTTTTAATGTGTTTATTTATATTATTTCAAAATTTTAACCCACTTTTAAAACAATTGAAATGACATAAATTATTACGTTCAGTTTATATTTTATTCGATGTAAATCAAACGTACCGCAAAATAAATATTTAGAATACATTGCTACATAATTGAAAAAATATGTTCTGTTCAGGTAAATTCATGCGGGCTGCATCAATTTTTATGCGATTAAATATATTTTACTGGAACAAATATATACTACATAATCCTCAGTAAAGATATTTAAAGCTTTGCGGATTTAAAACGTATCTTATACTGTAAAAATTAATTATATTCTACCAAATATTTCTTTTTCGAAGCAATTTATTTAGTTTGATTTGGGTTATGCTACATTCATGCTTGCATAATCCAGTTCATCTAAAGAATTTTCCAACCAACCATATTTGGACAGTTTATTTAATCTAACTTTCTAATCCTCTTTTTGTTTAAAAACTAGTAATTCTGCAGATCAGAGGCATCAACGTCAGCTCTAAAATCATTTGTTCATTAATCTCAGTAATTTTTAATATAATCTGCATAATATTTGATATCCTAAAATTCATTTTTTTAAAGTTATTTATACATGTATAAGAATATACTTATTTGAACTTCCAGAAATTTTAGAAGTATCACATTAAACACAATTTTATGCAATGATGGGCTAAAACAGTTATTTCTGTATTTTTTTCAGAATAAGAATATATAAATTCAGGATGCCCGCCCATACCTGAAACCCTAGTTGTCGCTTTAGTGGTTAAAATAAATCTTCATCTATTTCATTTGAAAAGACATATTTAAAACTTAAATCCCTCGGAAACAAGCTATTCTGTTAATAAAAGATTGCGTCAAAATAAAGCGATTTATCCCAGTTTTCTGTTTCTTTTTTGTTATTATTTGAAATAGAGTTGCTAGGTAATCATTTAATAAAAGAGATGAAAAAAGAAATCCTTTGGACATTTTTGTAAAAAATGAGAAATTAAAATGTTTTATATCTCTCCAATTGATGCGTAAAATTTTTCAATAAAGTATACAAATAATTCGAAATTCTAAGAAATTATTGGCAAACTTTACAACAATCGGATTAATTTAAGATCTTCATTTCGCAAATTTCACATCCATAATTTAACATACCAATTATCCCAATGCGTCATTTTTCTTTCGACGAATGTTAAAATTTAAAAATCGCTTGACTTCCCATTGAAAAGCATTATGACCTAAAAGAAAATGTTCTATATTTTTCGAACGAATGAACCAAATTTAACCAAAAACTATACAGATAATAACCTCGCCAACATACCTACCAAAACTCAACCTAATCGGACGATTTTTGCGGCAGTTATCGCGGAACAGACAGACAGACAAGCAAATAGAAAACAAAACTTTTCCGGTCTTCACAGTGTCCTTCAACTGACGTTTCGGCAATAAAGTAAGGATTTTTCTTTTTCTGAACTATTTCGTTAATGAAAAAAGTGCCCAATGTATTCATTTTTTTTATTCTTTCTGTGTTAACATTTCGCAATATTATTGTTTCATGATTAAAAATATGATGGTTTTATATTTCATTTACACAATGTATTCTATACTTATAAAATACTTTTTAATGATAAAATAAATATCCCGTTAACACTGCATATATATATATATATATATATATATATATATATAACTGGTTTAAGAAATTTTCACTTTTATTTATTTGGAATTATACGGAATCTTTTTCTTTTTACTGTTAATTAACAAATGAAATTTGAAACAATATATCTGAAATAGTTAAAAATAACGATTCAATGTTGAGTACATGATAATATTTGTTTTCCTTGCTTGAATATAAATATTTTTTTGTTGTATGTAGATTCAACAGATCATTTTTAATTGGTAGGGTAAAAACAGTATTTTACCAAATTACTAAGCCCAAAGAAGAAAAACACAATTTTGTTTGTTTAACGCTAAAAAGTTAAAAGGTATAGATTTCGAAAAACGGTTCCATTTTTGGAGAAATTGTTACATATCATCCGATGAAAAGAAACTCAGTCCAAAGTTGTTAACTTGCTTAGGCATTAAATCTATACTAATAAAAGAAAGTTTCGCTCTGTGTGTCTGTCTGTTTTTCTGCGATGACTATGGAAATCTAGTGCACCTAGAAAACTGAAAATTTAGGTGTGGATAGTCCAAGGCCTCTCCAGATGCACCTGAGACTCAGAATTGTAACAATTTATTTATTTGCCGAAATATTAATTACAATCCACAAAGCGATCTAATACGCTTTTTTAACTTCGGTTAGTTGGTTGTATAAAGTCTCCACAAAAGTCATTAAATAAATCATTTGCGAGTCGAGTGTTTAAAATCAATGGATAAGAGATTATATGACATGTAGACAATCAACTTGATTATTAAGCGTTGCCAAATGCTAGAAACTTTATTTTAAAGGATTTTATCGACTTAATGAATAATAATTATCTGGGTTTAAGGGGAATTCTTTTATATGACATATATTAGTATGATAGAGATTTGTATTTAGAAGATTATTTGTTATATTTGCGGGGATGGGGAGGGGTGGGGATAAACGACTTTTTATTAAATATCACATTTATTTTACTTGACGAAGCTCCACCTGGTGATGGTTTTTTCATTAATTCACCATCCTTTTTAATAAATCCAAATCTACTGCTCTGATTTCAACAGAACTTATTACATTTAACAAATTTAACATTTTTAGTTTCACCCGTAGCATTTGATTGCTATTTTGTATAGAGAATACCACCAATTTTGAATAACAGTTTTCGTAAAAATAAAATTTATGTTCCTAATAAAAGTACACAGTCCGTATTCATTTGATGCATACCAGCAGACAAAGTAGGTGATTTGTTGTTGAGCACTTGACCAAGCGCCTCTCTGCGGCCCCTCTTTCGAGGTTTTTTCTCTAAGTGTGAATTGTTTCCATAATTCAATTAATAATGTTTCTAATTTTTCCAAACCAGTTCCATTTTACTAAATTATCATAAAAATCAGCATTCGCAGATTTAGGGTGTATTTCTAGATAGCAGTTACCAATATTTCCGAATAAAAGTCTAAGCCAAATTTCAAGTCATGTTCCTTGCTTAAACACATGAATAAATCTTTAAATATGCATAGTGGATCTCCTAATTTGCCACTTTCTGAAGTCCTCTCCCCCTCCCCCCCCCCGGCTCCTCCCGCAAGGCTTTTTTTCTAACTGTGCCATATTTCCATATCTCAGCAACTAATTTTCCGCTTTCAGCGCAATTGATTCCAAACATCATATTTAATTTAATAATCAACATTTATAACATTAAAGTAAATTTATGAGTAGCGGTTACCACTATTTCCGAATAATAATTTAAGCCAAATTTGTAATTAATTTCCTAGCTTAATCAAACGAACGAGTTTTTAAAGATGCATAGTGGTCCTACTAATTAGTTATTTGCTGAAGTTTGCTTGAACATCCAACTCCCCACTGACCCCACCTTCATTTTTTTTTTCTTTAACTATGCCCCGTGTCCATATCTCAGCAATTATATTTTCAATTTCAAAGCAATTGATTCCAAACATTATAATTAACTTAATATTCAGCCTCTATAACATTAAATTTATGAGTACCGGTTAGCACTATTTCCAAATAATAGTTTAAGTCAAATTTGTAATTAAGTTCCTAGCTTAACCAAACGAACGAATTTTTAAAGATGTATAAGATGCATAATGGTCCTCCTAATTAAGAATTTGCTGAAGGACACTTGAACATTCAACCGGCACCTCCCTCAGGGTTAATTTCGCTAACTGTGTCTTATTTCAGTAACTCGTCTAATAATATTCCCATCTTCTTCAAATCAGCTCACTTTTGTAATACAGAGCCATAGGCAGCGGGGACCTATTCGTTCGGATAGAGGTTTGTTTTGAACAGAATGCTCCCTTGGCGGTGGAAGACGTAAATAAAAGATTTTCCGGAGCGTAGGAGCATGCACGGTATATGGTGACGACGCCGTCGGAGACCCTGGACAGAGTTTCGTTTTTTAAGATATTTAAGTTTATTACACGCTCTCGGGCAACGCTGGGTGGGTCAGCGAGCATATAAATAAAAAACATTATTAAAGAAAAAAACAAACAGGTATCTCAATATTTAATACTGCTTCATTTGGCCATAATGATGGATTTAATGCGATTAGGTGTACTTACAATGCATGGCTGTATAGTTCCTTGAATGTGATGATCATATTCCCTTTCATATATTTATTTTTCGGTTAATTCCTTTTTGGTGGGGATGGTTGTTTTCTCTTCTTCTATAAAGGTAGAATCAATTCATCCTAAGTGTAACTCATAACTCTAAGCAGTTCGCTTGTATTTTTCCCTATTTAAAAAATTAAACTGGCTTTAGAAAAAAATATTTTTAACAGAATTGTTTTCTACATAAATTTTTGATAAAGGTGTGTGAAAGGCATTTTAACAGAAAAATATCAAGGAAAATATAGAATATTCTAAATTTTATAATTAGTTTTATGCCAATGCAGGAAATATGCAAGTGTTTTAGTGTACGTTTTAGTAATTGTACAACACATGATTTTCATTTGAAACATGAGTTATGATTTCTGAACTTTATACGAATATTTATTTCGTGTTTATATTGAAATAAGTAGCCTAAAGATAGGTATAAAAAGGAATTTTTTTTTAAAGAAAGACTTTGAGATAAATATTCGGAAACATTGTAACGACTGTAACAGGAGCATGAATTAATCTGATTCCTATTTTTTCCTTCTTTAAGTTTAAAAAAGTTTGAAAGTTTCTACGGGAATTCGGTTATCATTTGTTTCTTACGAATGTTAGATAACTAAAGAGGTTTATTTAGAACAGAATGCTCTCCTGGCGGTGGAAGGCGGAAATAAACGATTTTCTGGAGCGTACGAGTAAGTCCGGTGTACGGTGCCGAAGCCTTCAGTGGATGCACAAGTGACATTTTTGAAATTTGGAAGCTTTAAATGATCTTGTGGGTTTCAGCAGTGAACTCCTTTCTTATTTATGAAATGCATAGAAAATACTCTTTGACTGTTTACCAAAACGGCAACATTGAAGTATTCTTTTCTTTCTGTATATATATATATATATATATTTAATACTAAGAATTAATTCTTGTTCCAACATGATATACAGAAAATAATTACATGTATAAAGACAAAACTTTTGAGTTTTAATCCTTACCCAATGTTTAAAAATTTGTTAATTTTTTTAAAAGTAATTTAATTTATATAATGTATCTATTTTATTGAAATCAGCAGCCTAGGGAAGCAGTTTTGTTCAACCTGAGAGTCAGACAATTAAAAAGTACAACATTTTACATTTTGTTTCCCATTGGTATTTGACGCATTTTTAATTTATTCTATCTTTACAAAAAGAAAGTACTGGATTCATGAAAATTTTCGACTTCCGGTTTTCGACGGATTTATACATTTTAGAAGCTCCTGAACACGATTTGACTGTTTTTAGAAAATGTCTGTCTGTGTGAGTCTGTGACTCTGTCTGTCTGTATGTGACAAAAAATTTGTAGGCGCTCTCTCTCAAGAACTAATGCACGAAATTTAACAATTCTTTACATTCTGTTAGTCCCTGATATAAGTTGGTGCTGATTAGTTTTTGGTGAAAATCGCCTAATAGGTGGCGCTGCTATGCTGCATTTTTCGCGATTTCTGCAAGAGCTCTATCTCAAGAACTAATGCACGAAATTTCATCAAACTTCAGAATCTGTTAGACCATGACATAAATAGACGTTGTTTACGTTTTGGTGTAAATTGTCCACAGGTGGCGCTCCTATGCTACTTTTTTCATGATTATCACGATAACTATATCTCAATAACTAATGCACGGATTTTCATCAAACTTCCGATTCAGTTAGACGTTGACATAAGTTATTGTTGATTAGGTTTTGGTCTAAATATCCCAACAGGTGGTCCTGCTATGCTACATTTTGCAGGATTTACACAATTTTAGCAATAGTCCTATCTCAAGAACTAATGCACGGAATTTAATCAAACTTTTAGATTCAGTTAGACCTTGATATAAATGGGTGCTGATTCTTTTTATAGTATGCGAAACTTGTGTGAGATAGAAGAGAGTTTTGGGATTGGCACGTCAGACTAGTTTTTTGAAATATTTGAGTTTATAAAGAAGTTAATAAGACATATTTCAATATTTCAGTCAATTAACAAACATGAGTGAAAGTAGAGTATGAGAAAAGAAACTCCTGTCAGAATTTCCATTTAAAATACTACCAGTTAATGCTGTTCACACAAATGCTCATAGGTTACCGAAATAAGTCTCAAAATGTGTCATATATTACGATGTTTACCTATATTATTATTATATTTACATTTTGTTGTGGGACCGTATAAAATATATTTTAATACTAACTTTCAAAATCCTTTTTCTATTTTTTTAAATTATCGTTTTAGCTTAATTTGTAATGTAAAGATGGAATGCTGTAATGGATTTTTTACTTACATCCTGATATGCTAGAATTATTAAAACTATTTACATAGTTGTGTTTCTGAAGACAATGCAACATTTGAAATTTTTACAACTTAATTGCAGATTAATGCATTAAATTTAAGCCATTTTTCCGTTATCACGTGCATTTGAAAAAGAGCTAATTATATTTTATGATTACAAATACATATGTACGAGTTAAAAACCATGAGGTTAACTTTGCGTCACATCCTATTCTCTTAAGTTTGCCAATTGGCTGTGGAAGTGCAAGAATGGAATATTTTAAACACTAAACAATTGATAATATTTGAATGGTGCAGATGCAAAAGTCACATTATCCACTTTTTTAAGGTATTGAGTTATTCATATCACGGCGTTCGTCTTTTTAAGGCGAATCACACTGTAATAGTGATTTGGACCATAAAAAAACATATTAAGGTTGAAAAAAATTCTGAAAATCTCGTTTTGATGCATAACTCCCATTATCCAATAACTGCTTTGCTGCAAAACTCACACTCTCTAATTCTACCAATCATGAAGGTACAGAAGTAAGAAGTAGTGTAAAATTTTGCACTAGTTTAATGACAGTGAAGAAGTTGAGCCATATCTAATAGTAAAATTTTTGTATACATATTTTATAATAAATGGTTTTCGATTTTTGTTGTTTATTACCCTCCAAAATAACATAATGAAAACTAATGTTAAGATTTTTTTTTCTTATTGGTTCTTGGTTCTTGTTTTAAATTCATAACTATTTTGGTATAACATTTTGGTATATATAACTAACATTACCCATAAACGTTTTCTGAAAAACTCACATTTTCCATATTTAAAATTAAATTCTAGCGTTTCTATAATTATTACAGATTTAGGACTATGTGCAACTAGATGTTATGGCAAAAAAACTCTTCCACAATATTAAATTTATGAAAAATATTCAGTTTTTTGAATTTTTCTAAAACTAGGTAATGTGGAGAGTGGGAAATTTGCATCTAAGCCCTTCATTTAATAAGTTAACTTGAAGTTGTCGAAATTCTACAGGGTGTCTCGATTTCCTTTACCAATATCTACTTCCTGAAACGTTGGTTTTATAGCATATATGTTCCAAATTCTTTATTATATCAAAATCCGTTTATATCGAAATATTTATTGTTTTTAAAGTTACGAAACATGGTCCAATAACTTACATCTAGAAAACAATTCTCTATGATTTAAAAGTAAAACAGTAGAAAATCCGTTATTCTATGAGCCAAAACTTCCATTTTATGATACAGTATGTTAATCAATTTTCTAAGTCTAAAAACGAATAAACTTTTTATTCATACAAAAAAATTTATAAATTTAAATGTAACAAAATGTATTTGCTATAATATATTATTGATGCATTTAGCGATCCTTATATTTATTTCTTTAAACAAATTGAAAAAAAAAAACTTACTTCTATATCGAAATGCCATTTTCGTTTTTCTATAGCAGAATTTGATTATCAAAATGTAAGAAGTGTTACATTCTTTCGGTTTTGAGCGACTGTACCTTATGATTGAAACGATTACATCTAATTAATAAAAATATTTGTAATGTTTGAATATAGATTTAATTGCAATTTAAATGATATATTTAGAAGATATATAATATTAATGTATATATATATATATATATATATATATATATATATATATATATATATATATATATATATAATTATAATATCTATGAATTTCAAAAACATATCAAGTTCTATTATCATTCTACTTAAATCTCCAAAGAGATAATTAATGATATTGTGTAGACAGAATACCACATATCTAATATTTAACATGTGCAATCATAATATTACCATAGCTCGTGCTTCAATGGTAATAGGCCAAATTTACTCATACCTGAATAATATTTAAAAAGAAAAAGAGAGAAAGGGAAAAAAAAATTATAAATTGGAGTTGCTATTAAGTAAAATACAAATGGATTAATAAATTAAATATGAACCTTATACAATTTAAAATTGGACCACAAGAGAATTAAATATGAATTGGATATTAAATATGAAATGGATATGAAAAAACACATGTATATGTACTCATCAGCCTGGATGCACCCACATGTGTTTTAAAAAACAGTTCAGTATTTCATAATTCTACTGGCATAATGCTAAGAACAGTAGAATCATCCAGGTATACTGAACTATTACCAGACAACAATTGGAAATATTAAAATTGGAAATAAAAAACCATTAAGAATATATAAAATATCTTACTCACATCGATTATCTCAAAAACTTTATATATCACTTCACGAAATTACCACCAGATAACAGTTTAAAATTGGAAATAAGAACACGTAAAGTGTAGATAAAATACTTAACTCACAATAATAATCTAGAATCCTTAAAATATCATAACTTCTGCATAATATCCATGTCCACATGGCACGCATCATACATGTTGATTTAGTCGAGTTGAGAGAAATGATTTGAAAGACAAGTTGAGAGCACACTTTTTTTAACACAACCCCATCGATGACACCCCAACACAAAATGATTCAAAATCACACAAAATTATTCTGGTAATAATACACATATAACAAAATTATATCCGTGAATATATAATTACTACATTCAATTTTAAACCATGAAAGTAAAATTAATATACAAGCAATAGCTCCCTCTATAGTTAAATTAAACATAATATTAACAATATAATCCTCATCTACCTGACAGGTAAAGTCTCGCCATCTGTTGGTATTATAATTATTCATAATTAAAATGTAGTTACAAATCCACTTTATTAGTTACATATTCACTTCATTAGATTTAATTATATAAATCCACTTTATTAGTTACATATTCACTTCATTAGATTTAATTATATAAATCCACTTTATTAGTTACATATTCACTTCATTAGATTTAATTATATAAATAAACTTTAAAAAAACATACTATCTTGTAGTTTTACATTAAATTCGAATAAAATCCTTCGATATGAATAAATCTACACAGTATTAATATATACTGCACAGCATTTTAGATAATCTTAACGAGAGTATATTATGTAAAAGAGATATTATTTTAAAACAAAGTGCTATTTGCTACCAGCTGTATTAATCCACTGATATATATTATAGACTTATTATTAAATAATTAATGTTTTATTTTTACTACCACTTAAATATATGTTAGACTTGTTATTATATAATTAATGTTTTTACTACTACTAAATATATTTTAGATTTCAAAGATTGATTTAAATATCAAATTAAATAATACATAAACAATTTAAGATATCTCAAAATTTATAAAATTGATAATTAATAGTATTACTACTATGTATCAATCAAATTAATGCAATGCAGCAATTAAAATATTTGTTATATTTAATTTTCATAGATAAAAAAATAAAAACTATATATGTATTTATATATATTGCAAATAGATATGTTTGTGAGTTATAATCACCAATGTTATCCATGTATAATCCTATGTGTTAGTGTATACAATAATTTATAAATGTATGAAAACTTCATATCAATAACACCTTAAACAGAGGTGATCGGCAACGCACAATCACATACTATACAAAGTGTATATAATGTTCAATCAAATATTAAATTTCTTTATATGTTATAATTGTAATTATGTGTGTTATAATTGTAATTTTCTATTGTTATATGTTGTCGCACACTAAAACAATAATTTATTACATACCGTGTTTATATTTAAATGATATAATAAATGTTATTTAAAAGAGTTGATGATTGAATTTATCATAAAAATTGGATAACCATATATTTTTGCTTGATCTCGAATAAATCTAATATTTTTGTTTTTATTTATATCTGAGCATAAGTATTTTATACGATGTAGATAATTGATAATTATATTTTTATAAACAGATTTATGTAAACATGAAGCAAAATTGGTAAAAATATTTACTTTAAATGGAAAATCCAATCTCTTATCATAAATATCAAAAATTAATTCATAATTTATATATATATATATATATATATATTATTTAGATGTTGCCAGATATGTACATATATGGTTTGGTAAGAATATTAGAATTAATTTCTTTACAAGATATATTGAATGCATTTGCTTCTATGTAAAACATTAATAGATTTCATGACGTATTTGAAATATCTGTTCCATATGATTTTTCGGGATCTTTTTTTATTTTAAATAAATAGTAAATTGCGGGTAAATTATTACTATCTTACCGAAAACTGCACATATTTACGTAATTATTATAAATAAAAGAAACTTTACAGAGTAATTTTATGTGAAATATTCATATGCTTCTTATTCAGAAAACTCTATTCTTTGTAAGAGTGAAATAAGTGCAAGTTTTTTTATAAGTTCGCATTACAGTACCCCTTTGTTTCAGTTAATACTTTCAATAAAAATATAATTCAACCAAATAATTTTATGTTTCATCAATTATATATTTTCAATTTTATGTATTTATGGTTCTGTAATAAAAAGTATTAATAATATTTAGTTTGACATGTTACATGGCAAGTACATTTAGAGATTATCTTCATTCTTCAGATTCAATTTTTGGCTCACTATCATTTTCAGTATTAATAAGACACGTCATATATTAATTTTTTTTTAATTATAGTTTGCTCCTTTTAGAAGATTAATTAATTATTATATGATGTCTATTTCTCATTAATCGTGAGCAGAACATGAAATATTTATCATATTATCATTATTAGCATTGTTTTGCAATTTTATGTTTATTTTGAATAGAATGCAGAACGAAAGCACGCTTTTAATTAATTTTTTGCCTTGTCAGAATTCTCATTACGTTAAAAAATCACTAGCATGTATTTCTCTCTTCTAGATATTTAAGGCATGACTTACGAGAACATTAAACAAGATTTTATTATTGCGTTTAGATATTTGGTCATATTTGCTGATTTTTAATTATTTCTTATGGATTTAATTTCCAATCTTTTTACATATCTCCAATATTTCAATTTGTATTATTAATTACGTTTGATTATACATTAAAAAATCCAATATTTGAATGTTTATCGGATTGTTATTGGTTAATAAATTTCATTTTAATCAATGCACAGTTTAATTTGCGTAGAGATTCTCCAAACTTTATTTCTTATGTTTTTTTGTTTTTAAATCGGAAGTGTAAGTTTCTGCGTAATGTCTCCCATTTAATAACACGGAAAATCGTTTGACTTCTTATTAAAAATGCAGGCATTGTACTCCATAATCTAAATGTAACCGAAAATTAGTACATCTGAAATGCTTTTTTTCTCACAAACCACAAACGCTCAACATCATTATTTTATGAGTATTTCTACACAAGTATCACAATCTGTTGGCCCATTGTTGGTACTTTGTAGAAACCGTTTAGAACTGGTAGCCTTGGTAATGGTACGTTTGAGAAATGATAGAAGAGATCGCTGTAATTTTGAGCGTAACTTAGCAGGATTCAGAGCATAGAACGGTGTTACCACTGTTGGACCTTTGTGGGCAAATGGTTCGACGGCTAATGGCGGACATTTCTTACTGTGAGCCTACATGGAATGTTAATTAGCCAACAATTATTCAACGTTGGTCCGAACAATTTCCGCTACTTGGATACGACTAAAAAATCAATTTGTCATTACAAATTTTAATTTTATGGTATTTTATAAATTCGTTAATATAATTTGTATAATAATATTTTAAATAGTTTGAGAGATTGTATTTGTTTAGTAGAAGTGTGAATAAAAAAGACACGGGTGAAGACTACTTTGTAAAAAAATACACGGCCATATGAGTTAAGACGAAGTTGGAAAGTATTTTTTAAATCTGTATTTCAAATAATGTTTTGAAAAAAAAAAACATTTAATAGGAAAAATATTTGTTAACACGGATTGTAATTTTTAAATTTTCGTAATCCAAAATATAATTTTTAGAGAAACAAGTATTGCATTTTATTTTCATTTAAACTTTTGTTTTGAGTATCGTATAATAAGAAATAAGTTATGGTCTCATGTGTTACACCAATTCTGCGCACCGTAAAATCATACGGTCTGAAGGCAGATTCTTACTGCACAAGTTTTCAGTGTCCGTGTACACTCGCAGACAAAACTTGCTCATCGTGAGAAATCAAATGCATAAGGGATGGTTTGTGTAGTTTCGAAAAAGTAATCAATTTCACGCTGGATTGTCAGCAAGTTAAAATGATTTTTTTCCTGTTTCCATTCATTAGTATCGATCGTATGCAAAACACTTAAGGCAGCAGTCTTACACATGAAACGGCTAAAATTGGTTTTATATATTTAGCTCTTAATGACGTTTTTTAAAAAGATCCCTCTAACTGTGTGCGATTCTCCCCTATCTGTAATTAGCATGCGTAATCTTTAACATAAAATGTTTCAAAATAAATGACATTTATTTTATTAAACTGAACAAAATTATTTCTAATTGCTTTTTTAGAAATGTTTATTCATATGCCAAAATTTCTTATTAATCAAAGTGGCGAAAAATTATATTAAAAAATGTAGATACCATTTATATGAAAAAACGTGGTGTTTCATGTATGCATCCATGTCGTGCCACAGATAGTTCGTCTGAGAACTAATCTGAAACGAGTCACTGAAACAAAGTTTTTGTGAGAAGTGTGTTGTTGTACTTGTGGGCGGCTCCTGGCCGTTAGTGTTTATGGAGTTGAAATAAATATTATAGTTCGTCATCCCTGTGGAATTACTAAGTTAAGAGCGTGATGAATTTCGTCATGGGCCGTCATTGCGGAGTAAAAAAAAGTAATTGTGATTCATAATGAGTGCTGTGTTTTAATACCGACAGTATTGCGATATCTGTGCTAAGTTTTATTCGACTGTCTGTTAAAACGATTTATAGATGTAATATAGTGGATGGATTTGAAGATTTTGAAGAACATCTTTATGTTATTGTTGTTGAGCTGTGAAATAAATTAAATAAAACAATGTGAGTTGTGTGGTAAATAACAATGGCTATTTAAACCTACACCGCAAGAGTTTTTAAATAATTTCAGTAGAGCGCAAAAATTGCCATTGAAGAATTATTTACAATTCGTGTCTAGACTGAACGCTACATTCGATTAGTATTGTCAGTAGCGAGAGGTAAATGATTTTAAAGCATTATGTCAATTTATTGTATCAGACAGAATTTTCAATTTATTGTATCGCGAATTAATGAATTATATTGGAATTATACAAGAGGAATCCTATTTAAAAAACCAGCAATTGGGGGCTTTTTGCAATAACAAGGCGAGTGAAAAATGGAGTTTTCAGTTACAAAGCTTTTAAATTTATATTCAACATTTTACTTTAGAACATTACTTTTTTTGCATATATTTCTATTAAGAAGAGTTTCCTAGCAACTTTTCTTTGCTTATTAACATAAAATTTTATATTCCCTTATATGCTGAATAATAAATTACATAAATCAGAAAATTGAACACTTACTTTATTATTGCATATCCATCGGTTTTAAGTGAAAAAAATGGAACACATAAAGATTTTTTTACAACTTTTACATATTGCAACACAGGAGTTTTTACCATGTGAAATCATCTTAGCGTTTTTTAAGTCCTAATACTGTCCTCAGGCCTGTTACCAGAATCGGGAAACTGAGACACGTGAGAGTTGAAAAAAGTTTTTACAAGCCATGATGGTTTGAATACAAAATAGAGCCTGAGGATCGGAAGGTAGTTCAAAAAGCTTTCTTTTTACAAGATTCACCAGGAATCAACGTAATTTACCATGCCTTGCTATTCCAGAGGCACCCTCAATTAGGGAGCTATAAATAATGGAAGTAGAAATAAGAAAGTAGCGTGAAATGAATCCCAAAATTTACGATCTCAATAAAGAGTTTCAAATGCGTTCTTATGTGAGATAAAAATGTTAAGTGTGTCATGTGTGAGTCTAAGGAATATTATGAATCTCTATTCTTGTTCGCAATTCAAAAGTCTTTCTCTGTAAAATATAGAGTTCAAGTCGTGAAATTAAATAAAGCATGTTTTAAATGTTTAACTTATAATTGATGCTTACAAAATTGCACATCTAGACATTGCTTTTCTGGAAGAGCGAATAATAGAATGATTCGTTCCCCAGAGAAAAAATAATCAGTGTAATCAAAATAAAGACAAAAAGTCATGTGTTTGAATTTACTGCAGAAGCGCAAAATATGCAATGCGAATTGACTGCAGAAGCGCAAAATATGCAATGCGAAGTAATAAATCTGTCTTTCTCAGTCTCAGACTGTCTCCTCTAGTTTCATAAAAAAATGTTTTATTGAGTACCACTTAAATTCTCAATAAAGATAAATTTTCTGAATGACAGGAAATTAACTACATACTGGATGTTGGGGTCCTAAGCTTGTCTCATATCGTCGTAAAGCTCTAACTTATTGCAACTTAAAATTAATAAAACAAACACTTTAATTTCGTATTTAGATAATTCATCAACGGCAGTTAAGGTCGCTTACAGAAACAATCGAGGATAGAGGTAAAAGGTTTGAATTTGGATTACTTATGCTAGAAGTAAAGAAAGTTACTGATTTGGTTCCAAAAGAAATGCTTAATGTCGATGTCAAGATCTCAGATTTAACCATTTTAGTGGATTATCGACTTAATATTTCTGATAAAATTGATATGTTGTTAGACGCGGAAATCTTTTACGAGAAAACTGGACTAAGAGCGGACTCATTTTACTAAGACCGAAAAATGTATTGAAAAAAAACACATTTTTTATAATATTTTTACTAAACACTGTGTTTGGGTAAGTGGTTGTCGGTTGCGTAGAACATGGAAATGAGATTAAAGATCATAGTGAGTTAATTCCGAAAGAGAATTTATACAACACATTAAACAAGTTCTTGGAAGTAGAAAATGTTTATGTAGTCTTAACAAAAAGCAAAGAATATGCTACGGAACATTTTGCGCGTACGCATTGGATATATAATGAAGGTATATATATATATATGGTGAAAAGACCGTTAAAGAAAAATCCTTCGTGTTTAGGCAAATCTAAGTGATATTGCTGTTCAAAACCTACGATAGCTGTGAACTCGTTTATCAAGAGATGAATAATATTGTAACTGCATAGAATTTTTTAATGAGTTTCAAACATTAGGACGTATTCGAGAAGTGAAGAGAACTGAAGAAACTGATGTCGTGTAATATGTTTCACATCACGGTATCTACAAACCGGAAAAAGAACTAAAAAACTCGGAGTAGGTTTTAAATTTTCAACCATGGCAAGAAATATGGAAGTTAACTGAACTCTTTACAGTATAATGTCGCAGTTATACAGAATGATTTATTTACGATCACGAAAAGCTTTTTGAGAACACATTTAAACTGTAACTGCTGCCGTGAAAATGATGTATGAAATGATTAAATTTGATCGTAGTCAGAACACGTTGAAAAAGTTTTATGAAAGGATAGTTTTGAGACAGAGCTTAAAACATTTAAATTAGTAACTCTAACTAACGAAAATATCAGTACGTACTATCTAGCAATGAAGAACTCTCAATTGATGAAGATAAAAATTCTATAAAGCATCAGCTGCACTTTGTGAAAATTTCTATACGGACGATGCAGTGTCCCTACACCAGAGTAAGTCGAAGAGATGCAGCAGCAACGTATAGCAATTATGTAGAAGGCAAGAATGGATCGGTGCACGAATCAGGAAAATCATTCACTGACGCCTGGAAATCGATATAGATTTCAGAATGAGATTGAAACGAAAACTTTATGTGCATCATGCAATCCGAAGAAAGATTTTTTTCCATTTCGAGTTAAAGTGAAACTTAGCGATTCCTACACAAAGCGCCGATTATTGTCAACAATAGCCACCACTTTTTATCCTTTGGGACTCCTTGGTTAAGTAATAATTAAGGCCAAAATACTCATACTTAGACTGTGGAGAATAAATATCGATTGAAACGATGTATCCCTGAGTTAGAATGTCAAATGTGGCATCGATATCTCCTGTCGCTAAAATTTGTTAACAACCTCAAGTTTGGTACACGTATTGTAATCGAACAACCGACAATCGAACGACCAAACAACCGACTCATGGCTTTGCAGATACTATTGGGAAGCTCTCTACTGAGAGCCTTGTGACATGTTAGGAAATTTCATGATAAAATTAATCGTTGGCAAGTCATGAGTAGCTTCTGTAAACAGTTTAACTATATTCCGCTGTGTTGTTATTGAAAATTAAGAGAACAGTGTTGTCTTTTATAAAATTTTTGTGTTAGAGTATAGCTACGTTTATAGAGTATAGCTAAGTTTAGAGTATACCTACGGTCAGACTCCAAGACTGTATTATCATGGATACAGAAAAAGCCCATGGATTTAAAACAATTTGTACAAAACAGAATAGTTACAATTCCAGAACAATCTAGAACTGAGCATTTGCATCATATCTATTCGGAACCAAATCCTGCTGACGTCTTCGCGCGACGTATGGTCCCTGACAGATTGATGAATTGTGACGTGGGGTGGAGAGGCACTTTTCCTGATGACACTGACTATCCATGCCGTATGTGACTCGTGTCAGAAATCAGTGAGGTGTTAAAGATCAAACTCAAATCTTTTCCAAGACATTTAAGAACATTAAAAAAACATTTTTATTGTTACTGCAAATTATTTTGCGAATGAGTTAATTAATCTTAATAATGATTATGTAACTATTTTTCGTATTATTTGTTATAGTTTCAGGTTTGTGATTAACTGAAGAAATCCACTTTACAAAAGTGGTGCATCCTTGGCAACGATGTAAATAACCGATAAACACTTGCTGAAAGGAGTGCCGAAAGAGAAATTTAGCGCAGACTTATTGCAGCTCAGGGGATCGGCAAGTCCAAACAGTAAGTTAGAAAACACCATTTTTTGATGAAATGCAGCATTACGAGTTGGAGGTTGATTAGGTAACAGTGATATATATTTTGTGAAAAAGCACCCGGCTATTTTACCAATAAATAATATATATTTTTTTAATTGTTGTATCTTATTATTACAAGAAACATAGTCACGTGGTTGCGTCAAATTTACATAGTCTTGTATTAAAGAAAAATTTTGGCCAATATATGGTCGTGCTAACAGAGTGACAGTTTGTGCGTCGAAAGGTAACACATCAGTGCATCCCTTGTTAATAAGTTAATAATTAGTCTAATGCAATTATTTCAAATGAATTTCTGGCAATTCGCTTTGGGATATTGTTCAAATGGATTATTGCTTCAACACTTAAGTTGTGGATCGCTGTGAGACATTTATGATTAAAGTTATGTATGCAGATAGAACTACTTGCATTTTTGTTTGTTTTATAAAGCTGTACATTTTGAAATAATTTCAGATTTGAGAAGTGAATTATTTATTATCGCGTTAAATATATTCATTGCACGCAGAGACAAATGAGCCAAACTTTATTTCGATAATGCGACGAATTTTATTGGGTCTAATAAAACACTTAAACAATTTTATGAATCTGAAAAGCCTGAAGAAATTTTAAAGCATCGAGGGATTCTCTGTTGCTCTGCTAAAGAACTGATTGGAATTTTTTCCATTCAAGTGTGCTCAATTTCGGGGGGGGGGGGGGAGGGGTCTTTCGAAAGTTTCTGTAAAATATTTTAATTGCTGTTTCAAGAGAATAGTGGGAGGTGCTAACTTAACTTATGGAGAACTGCTTACACTAGATGTAAAAATTGAAGGAGTGTTGAATTCGAGTCAACTGAGTCCTTTATAAGCTACTGAGGTTAGTTTTGAAGTTTTAAGTTCACCTTCTTTTATGATAAACAGGCTTTTAAATTCTATTATTAAGCCTTATGTTAATAATATCAAAGAAAACGGCTGAACAATTACAAAAACTAGCTAAATTTTATAATTATTTTGGAGTAAGTGGCACAGTAATTATTTAACCCTTTTTATCCTGACGGTACTTATAAGTACCCCTTTACCCCCTTCGCGACGAGCGTCTTTTACAGAATTTTTAATCTGTTACCACCGCTTTTTCAAATGAGAAATTTTCACCTAATTGAATCGCAAAAATGCTATGATTAGATAAGGAAAACTTTACAAAAAAAATAATTGGTGGGAATAATCGAGGATTCTGAGCATCTAAAAAGTAGCTGGAAAATTAATTCAGGATATAAAGGGTTAAGAGGTATACTCACAACGAGGTAAATGGCGATTCGAAAAAATAATGTGAGAAACGGCAATTTAGTTGAAGTATTCACAGAAAATTTATTGTCAAATAAGTGGCCATTATGCTGAATTGTAGAAAATATTATGGTGATGATAACAAAATTCCAGCTGTAAAAGTAAAAAATCAAGGTGCACTTTTAAAAGGTCCATTAGTAAATTATGTCTTTCCCCTGCCTTTAATAGTGACGTAAATTAAAAATGAAAATAAAAAATATTGTAATAAGGTACAGTACTGATTTTTTAAAAAATAATTATACAAGTTTTGAACTCCGCGGCGAATTTTTGACATTCCTCGAAGGAATTGTGTTTCAAACATTTAGTCTAAATTCTTCTAAATTTAGTTGCGGAGTACAAAATTTACTCCACGATTTTTGCCGTTTTTTCAAGTTTCGCGTCAATTTTTAACATTCGTGAAAGAAATCCCGTTGCAATGCTTTAGTCCACTGTAGAACCTTTATCCTCTGCAAGTTTATAATTTTCAGCCATTTTTAATGCGATTTTTTTTGTATCCTGACGATTTTTCTGCATTCGTAACAATAATTTGGTTTTTAGACTTAAAGTGATTTTTGAATTTTTAGTGAATTTTTTTGTGCGATTTGTAGAGTTTTTCGTGTTTTGCGGCGATTTTTCCAAATAGAAAATAATTTTGTTTTAAACTGTTAGTCCCCGGTTTGTTTTCTGCGATTTTTAACATTTTTATCGTTTCGCGTCGATTTTAGCGTTCGTGAAAGATTTCCACCGACAACGTTTTATTCCACTGTAGAAAATTTTGTCCTCAGCGAGTTTTATATTTCTAGCAATTTTTATGAGATTTTTTGCGTTCTTTTATAATTTCACGGTGGTTTCCACATTAGTAGAAATATTTTGTTTTCAATCTCTTAGCACAATGTTGTAAATTCTGCCATCATTCCAATAAAGTGCGTTCGGAATTCATACAGAGATTGTTGAAATTTTCACGAATTGTTTTGAGTGATTGTTTTTCGTCCTGCGCGTTTTTTTTTTTCGATATTCGTAAAAGAAAGTCTGATTTAATTTTTTAGCTTAATATAGTAAACTTTGTTCTCAACAACATTTTAAATACATTTCCGTGACTTTTAGTATTATCGCGCGATTCGCTGCAATTTTTTTTTTTTAGATTATTAAAATGATCCAGAATTCAATCTTCTAGCCCAATATAGTATTTTTTTTTCTTTTTTCAGTAAATTTTATTCGGAATTCGTGCAGCGTTTTTAGAATTTTCTCGTTTTCCATGCTATTTTTTTGGAGAGACCAGGTCGATCAGCTGATTTAATCATATTTCTAAAAATAATATATTTCAAGATATATAATTTTTATATAAAATAAGCTGATTAAAATTAAACCACTAATATTTTCGATGTATTAGGTACTATAAAAGTAATATTTATCTTTCGATCTATTATTTGATTACTAAGATTTAAGCAAACCTTTATAAAACTCATTAAATTAGCTTTCAAGAAAATAGATTAAATTTTATTGAAGTAGAAAATGAAACTACCTTTTTGCTTTAGGAACATTATGTGTTATTTCAGTTGAAATAATTCAACGATATTTTTAAAGAAATAATATTTAAAAAAGAAAATCATTTAAATCCAAAGATAAATTTTGTAAAGTAAATAAAACTGACATTTAGCAGAAATAGACAATTTATAAGCTTTGTTTAATCGGTAATATAAAATAACATTCCTTTTATGTGGAAACGACTGTATTACATATAACTAACTTCAACATTCTCCTTAAAAGAAACAAAAGCAGACGTTATAGTAGATATTGAATCACTGATATTTTATTTTAGAATGACTATGTGTAATGTAATATCTTCGAAATTTCAAAACATTAAAATTTAAAATCAAATATTGGTTTTTGGTAAATTGAATTTGGGGATATTTTATCATACATATTTTTCGTCATACGATAAAAAGGAAAAATAAAATAATGCTTTATAAAATGTTATTATTAAAAATTATATTATTTTTCTTGTTCTCATTTCTATGTTTTCATTGTTATTCATGCACAAAATTTTCTGACACGATAAATTTTGTTAAATGAGTCCGTAACAAATATCCCTGGGTTCATTGAATACTTAGGAGGTTCTCTGCTGCTGGACAATTTTTTGTTGAAAACAATAATGTATTTCTTAGCTGTTTATTTATTTTATATTATTTTCTAGCAGTTTCAATTATATATATATATATATATAATGTGAAATTATAGTTTTGGACACTTTGGAAAAATGCAGCGTGTATGTACATGCTATGAACTATATAACTTATATAGTTACATATTATTTATATGAACTTTATAAATAATAAAAAAATCAATTCCTCTGAATTTTTATTCACAACAGATACAATTCATGTAAATCGTTCCAAAGATTCGGCCATCTGTTGGAAAGCAAGTATCATATATCGCTTTTACGACTCTATTATGTTGATAATAAAGGTATTTTTTAGGGTTTCGTTCATCTCACGAAACCCTTATCGTCCCGCTACGTTGTCTATCCATCACAGAGCCGGTTCTCAGAAACTATGTAACTTACAGACATGAAATTTTGTGTACTTAGATCTGAATAACTACTATAAAGCTCAAAATCATAAAATTTTGAAAAAAACGTATTATTTTAATATAGAGAGATAAAAACCAAAAATTTAACCACCTTTTCCAAGTAAATTTAAACATTTTTCGTTATAGTAATTGCCAGAAATTAAAAAACCACAATAAAATTCTTTCTACAGTAATTAATTTTCTATTGAAAGATTTCCATGTAAAAAATGAAAATGAAATAAAAAATTTCACCAATTGAAAAAAAAATAATATGACGTCATACTATTAATAAAACGGAAGCTTTCAAACATTTCTCAATAATTCAAGGAGTATGAGTATGTGTATGTACAGAAAGCAGGTTGATGTGATGTCATTAGAAAATTAAAAAGAAAATTAATGTAACGGCATACTGGGAGTTTAACGGAATTTTCAAATATTTGAGAATAATACAAAGAGAGTATGAATAGGAATAATAGAGAAAGCAAGTAGATATGACGTCAGCAAGTGATTATAACGTCATATGAGTTTGAGGAACGTATTGAATCATGATAAAAACCCGATTATGGAAATGTTAACAAATTTTAACATTTTAAAGATTCTATACAACATGTTTAATTTTTTAATTTTTTTTAATATCGCATTTACTCCACATGACAGATATTATTATGACTGAGTATAATAGTGGGTAATAAAAAAGTAATAATACATTTTTACTTTATAAAAAACATGACATTTTTATTTATTTATTTATTTATTTTTGAAAATGAAATTTATTTGGATTTATTAAAGAAAGGATAAAGTGTTTTGAAAGGATTATTAAACGAAACTCTTTGTGCGATCTTCCATTACACTTACCCACTTGTTTGTTCTGAGGTACAGCTGAATTATCACAATTTAGCGAACGTTTTAAACCTTTTAACTTAATAGTGGAGCCCGATTATAGAATATTCAATCCCGGTTTTGGCTAACACTGAATTTGAATGCGAATTTCAGCATGATAGTTACAGCATAAGAAAATAAGATTGTTTCGAAATATTAGCCAACCTAGAATTTCAAACAGCGATATCTCAGCCATTTTTTAAAGAGAAAGTCAAAACAAAAAATTCTTCGAAATCCTTGTATCACTATCTAACACTTAACGGAAACAGCTTTTCAATTTACTATTTTTATACATATTTAATAATAATAATAAAGAAAAACATTTTTAACTGTATCTGTTTGTGTAAATATCGTCTGCAGCGAGCTAAAGCTGCATGTTACTTGATTTCATGTGCTCCGAATTTATGTAAGTTTCTTTTCTTACTCTCCGTGTTTGGCAACACTCAGTGTTCTGTTTTACTTCTTGTTGTTTTTTGGAATGTGAAAAATGTTATAGAATAAGCCGCGTGATGGCTCGCTTTGCTTGCTTGTTTGCTAATAAAACGCATTTACAGTCCATTAGTTTTAGTTAAGTGTTTTTAGTTAAGAACCATCAGTGTGTGTGTATAGTTTAAAACGCAATAACATTCTTGGTACAAGTCTAGCCGGAGCGCTAGTGAAAGAAAAAAAAGTGTAGAATCGAACATTTTTCTGAATTGCCGTGATGTCGTTTTGTGGCGCAAAATTACCTCAGCTTGTGAGGTAATTTTGCAACTTTGAACAAAATATTTCGTGTGTAAAAATAATTTGCTATTTAAAACTGTAGAATTGTGATGAGAATAATAGTTTAGATTTAAACTAAATTTTGTATTAACGTATTTTAGAACTAATTTTGGTTTGATTTAAGTAAAAATGAGTGAACTAACAACTTTTAAAACGAAAAGAACTGCTATACGGAGAAGTGTAACGAATTATATTAAAAAAATAGAAAGTATAATCGCAGATGGTGAGATTAATTTAACAGAATTAGAAGAAAATATTGAACTGTTAAAACAGAAAGAAACGTAACTAAAAAAACTTGATAGGGAAATTGAAAGTTTAATTACCGAATCTAAACAATTAGAGAGTGAGATAGATACCGCACAGGAAATTTCAGATAAAATTGATTTGTGGAAATTTAAAGGTGAAAAAGTATTGAAGATCGAAAATGCGAAGTTAAATAAGAGTGAAGTAAGTCTGATAGTGTAAATTCCGAAAACATTTTTGAGAATATTAAATTACCTAGGTTATCATTACCTACTTTTGGAGGCAATACCACTGAATGTATAGCTTTTAAAGATCTTTTCAATGCATGCGTAAACAGTAATACGACTATATCTAATGCTCAAAAATTGCAGTATTTGAAGGCTTCATTGAAAGGTGAAGCGTATCGCGTCATTCAGTCTATTCAAATTTCGGATTCTAATTTTGAAATTGCATGGAATCTACTAGACCAAAGATATTCAAAAAAGAGAGAACAAATTTTTGCATATATTAAACGATTTCTAAGTTTACCGGCAATTCAAACAGAATCAGCTGTTGCTATTTTAAATCTAGTTGATAACATTAATGAAGTTATTTGCTCGTTAGAAATATTGAACCAAACCATTGACAAATTTAGGGATACATTAATGACTTATTTAATTTTGCAAAAATTGGATCCTTCTACAAAATTGTGGTGGGAACGTCAGCTTAAAAGCAATGAAATTCCGAAACTTAAGAACTTAATTGAATTTCTTAAGAATTATGCAAGAACTCTTCAAAATAGCAAGTTAGTGGTAAATAAGGTACCTAAATCTGTATTTCCAAATAAGAGTAATGCTTTTGTAGCTACTTTGGGTTGTGGTTACTGTAAAGAAGAACATAGTTTAGCTAAATGCTCGAAATTTCTTAATTTGCCTGTTCAACAACGAGTAAATTTCGTAAAACATAAGCATTATTGCTTCAATTGCCTATCTAAAATGCATTTTCTCAATAAATGTAAGAGTCTAAATAAGTGTCATCATTGCTTTAAGAAACATCATAGTATTTTGCACATGGTAAACAATTCAAGGAATAAGACTCAGACGAATATCATGTCCCCACACGCACAAGAATTTATCCCTAAAAAAGTTGAGTCAGCGAGTGATAATGTTTCGTCTACAGTCTGTGCCTCTCATTATGAATCAAACGCAAAGAGTAATCAAAAGAGTCATATTTTGTTGTGTACCGCATTAATAAAAGTTCAAAATTGTAAAGAATAGTTTGTAAAATTCAGATGTTTATGCGATACAGGCTCCCAGATGTCATTCATTTCTACAGAATGTGTAAGCAAATTAGGATTAAAGGTAAAAATAGTTCTATTTCTGTGTCATGTTTGGGAACATTTAATGCTGTGAGTAATGGGGAAGTCGATTTATTATTCACTTCTCACTTCAAAAGTGATCTTAGAGTATCACCATCAGCATTCGTAATGGATAAAGTGACAGATAATATTCCTTATGTGTCTTTACCTTCAATCATTTACGATAATTTCAGTGATTTAGTGTTAGCTGATCCATTGTTTTACAAGTCACAAAAAATTGACATTTTATTTGGTGTAAATGTACTTATGCATTTAATGACTGGTGAAATTGTCAAACCTGAACCTAACCTTCCATTTGCCTTAAATTCGAGACTTGGGTGGATAATTTCGGGTACTACAAATTTTGAAACGCTGGCAACTGATCCAGTACATGTAAATCATTTAAGTACAAAAAATGACGAGTTAGTAAATTCATTCTGGGAATTAGAAAAAATTCCAAATGTGCAACCTTTAACAGTTGAAGAAAAACATTGTGAAAAACATTTTGAGAGTTCTCATTTTAGAGAAAAATCAGGCCGCTATTCAGTCGCATTACCATTCAAACTGGATCAAGATATTTTAGGTGATTCACGCCAAATGGCACACAGAAGATTTCTTTATCTTGAGAAAAGACAGAAATCCATGCTAGAAATTTACAAACAATATGTTCAATTTAGGAAAGAATATTTATCTCTGGGCCACATGGACTTAGTTTCGAATACAGATCGTGAATTAGAAACTAAACATTATTACATCCCACACCACTTCGTCTTAAACAATTCTAGTTTAACTACCAAATTAAGAGTAGTTTTTGATGCGAGTGCTAAAACAACAACAGGTGTTTCTTTAAACGACACTCTAATGGTAGGTCCCAAAATACAAGATGATTTAATTTGCATTTTATTAAGGTTTATATTTCATAATATTACCATAACAGCTGATATAAGAATGGTGTATAGGCAGGTAAAAATTAATGAAAAAGATAGGGATTTTCAGAGAATATTAGGGAGAGATAGTCCAGATAAACAAATACAAGTCTTTCGCTTAAATACTGTCACGTATGGAACTGCTGCTGCTCCATATCTTGCAACTAAAGCTTTGAGTCAGTTAGCAATTGATGAGGGTCTTAATTTCCCAAAAGCAAAGTCTATAGTTTTAAGAGATTTTTATGTCGACGATGTTTTAACTGGTGTTGAGAAGAGTCAGGAAGGTACTGAATTGATATCTGATTTGCAAAAAATGCTAAAAAAAGGTGGGTTTCAGCTACATAAATGGTCCACAAATGAACCATCACTATTGAAAAATGCTGGGTTAGCAAACACAATTAACAATAATATACATAGTGTAGTGGGCAATAAGGCCAAAAAAGTTTTAGGAGTGGAATGGCATCCTGATAATGATATGTTCAAATGTAGTTTCAGTGATATAAATTATCAAGGTGTCCCTACTAAACGAATTATTCTGTCATTTGTCTCAACGCTGTTTGACCCATTGGGGTGGATTGCACCTTTTGTGATTCTAACTCAAATGATCCTTCAAGAACTGTGGAAATTGCAATTATCATGGGATGATCCAGTACCAGCAAATATTGACCAAAAGTGGAAAATTTTGTGTCAAGAAATCAAACTCTTAAATTCCATATATATACCTAGAAAAGTAATCTTGCCCAATTATTCTCGATGTGAACTTCACGGATTTTGTGATGCGTCAGAAAAGGGTTATTCAGCAGTTATTTAAGTTAAAACTTGTGATAGCTCTAACATTGATGTGAAACTTTTAACAGCTAAAACTCGCGTAGCACCACTAAAACCTGTCACGATTCCAAGACTGGAATTATGTTCTGCAGTATTACTGGCACACTTAATACCGGCAGTCAGAGCTGAATTACATATAAAACCTGATTCTGTGCACACATGGAGTGATTCACAAATTGTATTGTCATGGCTAAGATCAAATCCTAAAAGATGGCAAGTCTTTGTAGCCAACAGAGTATCTGAAATCCAATCCATTTTACCAGCTGAGAATTGGAACCATGTGGACGGAAAAGAAAATCCTGCTGATTGTGAATCACGTGGGTTACTTCCTGCAGAACTGCTGTCCCATGACTTGTGGTGGAACGGCCCACTATGGTTAAGAAGTAGTGAGGTTCCAGTGCATGAACCTATTCCCATAAATGAAGAAGAATTACCAGAAGCACGTAAAACCTTATCATTTGTAGCTTCTGAAACTGTAAAAGAGCTTGATGTTATATCAAAAATATCTCTGTTTTCCAAATTGCAACACATATTTGCTTGGATATTGAGATTCATATCCAATTCAAAGGTAACACGTGTAGAAAGAAATACATCCTTTTTATCAAGCAGTGAAATTCAAGCCGCAACACGCTGCATTATTCGGATAGTTCAACAAGTGAACTTCAGTAAAGAAATTCAGTATTTAGAAGCTGGAAAAGAGCCACCTGCAAATAGCAGTCTCATGTGCTTGTGTCCAATTTTATATGATAACAAAATATTAAGAGTAGGAGGAAGATTGAAAAACGCACTGCTGTCGGAGAATGAAAAGCACCCAATCGTATTACCATCAAAGCACCATGTGACTAAGATCATAATTAAATATTATCATGAAAAATACTTGCATGCAGGTGCAGAACTTCTTCTTTCTTTAATTAGACAGCAATTTTGGATCATTACTGCTAGGTCTGTTATTCGGAAAATGGTAAGAGCTTGTGTTACGTGTTGCAGATATAAAGCTCAAACTGCAAAACAAATAATGGCTGATCTTCCAGCATCCAGAGTAACACAATCACGACCATTTCATCGAGTTGGAACAGATTTTTCAGGGCCATTCATGATTAAATATCGTGCAGGACGCGGAGTAAAATCATTTAAATCATATGTGTGTGTATTTATCTGCTTCGTCATCAAAGCAGCCCATCTTGAAGTCTTCGAAGATCTTTCAACAGAGGTATTCTTAAGTGCATTAAAACGATTTATTGCAAGAAGAGGGAAACCTTTTGAGATTTTTAGAGACTGTGGAGCCAGCTTCAAAGGTGCAGAGAAAGAAATTGACAAATATCTTTTGCAGTGCGGGCAGAGTGAGGAAATTCGCAAATTTTTGTCGTCCAGTAGTGTAACTGTGTCCTCTTCCTATAGAAACTAAAAACTGTGAACTGAAAACTGTTTAATAGTTTTCTTTTTTTGCATTAATTTGTTTGTGTTATTAATTGTTTTTCATTATAGTTAGAAATTGTAAGCAACTAACCACTTGTGAAAATCCCAGGGGATTTCAACGGGGGTCAGAATGTTTGTGTAAATATCGTCTGCAGCGAGCTAAAGCTGCATGTTACTTGATTTCATGTACTCCGAATTTATGTAAGTTTCTTTTCTTACTTTCCGTGTTTGGCAACACTCAGTGTTCTGTTTTGCTTCTTGTTGTTTTTTGGAATGTGGAAAATGTTATAGAATAAGCCGCGTGATGGTTCGCTTTGCTTGCTTGTTTGTTAATAAAACGCATTTATAGTCCATTAATTTTAGTTAAGTGTTTTTAGTTAAGAACCAGCAGTGTGTGTGTATAGTTTAAAACGCAATAACAGTATCCATTGTGAAACAAGATGGCGCATGAAGCTGGCCAACGACTCGATCGAGACCTGGTATGTCCTGTATACATGATCAGTCACATTCATATCGGTTCATAAATACGAGACTCACAGAATAACAAAATTCAGATTGTTTCAAAATGTCAAACACTCTAGAATTTCAAACTACCATATCTCAACCATTTCTTAAGATAAAGTAAAAACAAGTAATATAAAAAAAAAGTCAATTCCTACTTTTTAATCATAAATATATAAAATAAACCCAATCCGCATTAATGTACCACGTTATCTTTATTGAACATTTTTTTATAATCATCGGTGCGGTATTTTATTTTTGTGGCATCACTAATTTGAGGAAAATCTTTCATTTCATTTATGAAAACAATGGAGAAATTTTTTTCTCCTATATAAAACAAAAATTAATTAATTAAATTTAATTAATGAATTAATATTTGAAAAAACTGTATTAGCATCAAGTGTCATCCACTACAAGTTTAAAAAAATGTATTTGAACTTGAGTGGATGAATAGAAAATATTTTATTAACGATTGAAAATTTGAACAAGATATATAAATATATAGAGAGTGTGAGCTACGTGTAGGAATTGAAAAAAAAGTGCTCCGGAAACCCTACATCACGATCTAACACTTAATGGAAACATTTGCTTCAATTTGTAATATTTTTGTATATCGTTTTGATTAAAAAAATAAACATATTTAATTTTTACCCTGATAATTTTCATCTTGTTAAAAAATGATAGATGTAAATTATAAATTTACTTTAATTTTCAATATTTTTAGAAAGAAAACAATTGAAGAAACTTTTAATTAGAATTTTAACTACCACTATAGCATGCAAATATAATTCCATCTTAATGAAATTAACAACTAAATTTTGTTCAGAGATTTCTATTTGCATTTCGTATGATTTTCAATCATCTAATCTTTTAGATTATGAGGTTTAAGTTTCAACGCCTTAAGAAATTTAATTTTCGAAGCTAGCTGAAAAGATGATAATATAAAAGATATAAATAAAAGTATAAAAATCATGCTTTTCTAAATTGCTCGAAATAACTGCTAATGAGGCTTTTGTTGCTCAGGTAATTTTGTATTAACTACTTTATTATGTAAATAGATTTTGTAATTAGTGAATAGTTTTTGTGAGTATATGCTTCATGTCTTGCGCAAATTTTGTGATAAAAAGCAGTTTTAATTACAAGGGAATTTGATACTGCGCTGTTTAAACTGCTATTAATACTCTTTAAATAAAACAAAGCAAATAAATTGCAGAGCGATAATGCATAAATATTTTAATATATCTGCTGATTATTTGATATTCATAATCATGGAATAAAGAATAATTACGAAGACTCCCATTTTCTGGAATTAAATACTTCTTGTTTAATAGAATAAATAATGTTTTATCTAAAAAGGTGGATGTAACTTTGGGCCGTTATATTAAAAATAAATGAACAACGTGAAATAGTACAAATAAAAATATGTAAATTGGCAAACAATTGTTTAGAAGCCCCTATAGCTCCATCATCAGTGACAATTCAAAAGAATAAAAACCGATTTAAAAGTTTAAGCCATACAAATATACTTGCGTCTTTCGCACGCGCCAAGATTGAATGGCCATTCAATTATAGGGTTGGGTTGATTATCGACGGCCAATTATCTACACATGGGATATAGGCCCGGGGGAGTGCCCTTCGTGGGGGTCTTTCTAAGGGAACCTAACCCGTATTTGCGCATGGAAAAATCCACGGCTCGAAGAAAACCACGAAAACTCCGAACGATTAGGCCGACGGGCGCGATTGGGATCGAACCCACTCCCGTCTACCAGCTTCGAGAGCACAACCTCTCAGCCACTGGTGGGACCCATTCAATTATAGAACTGACTTATTTGAGAAATTTGACTGAGTTATTTGATAAATATTGCTATTAGAATCGGTTTCTTATGTGTAATGTGTGCAGTATTTACTATATGACAAATTTTTATAATACATAAAAAATAATGGGAATTTCATATTCATTTATTGGGATAATAACACTCTAAATATCTTAATAAAATAGGGCTAATTCATCGAAAGAATTTGTGAGAATGAAAATTATATATATTTTTTTTTTTCAAAGTAGAATGCAATTTTTTTAAATTTTTTTAGTAGTTTTTTTTAAGGCATTCTGATGTGACTTCGCATTTCGTGCGGTATGTTACTAAAGAAAGCAGCTTTAATTTATCGAAAAATTTAATAGTTTTTTTTTTCACATCGGGTACACTGTACTTGGATAAATATTGCTATTAGAATCGGTTTCTTATGTGTAATGTGTGCAGTATTTACTATATGACAAATTTTTATAATACATAAAAAATAATGGGAATTTCATATTCATTTATAGGGATAATAACATCTGTCTCTAAATATCTTAATAAAATAGGGCTAATTCATCGAAAGAATTTGTGAGAATGAAAATTATATATATTTTTTTTTCAAAGTAGAATGCAATTTTTTAAAAATTTTTTAGTAGTTTTTTTTAAAGGCATTCTGATGTGACTTCGCATTTCGTGCGGTATGTTACTAAAGAAAGCAGCTTTAATTTATCGAAAAATTTAATATAGTTTTTTTTTCACATCGGGTACACTGTACTTGGATAAATATTGCTATTAGAATCGGTTTCTTATGTGTAATGTGTGCAGTATTTACTATATGACAAATTTTTATAATACATAAAAAATAATGGGAATTTCATATTCATTTATAGGGATAATAACATCTGTCTCTAAATATCTTAATAAAATAGGGCTAATTCATCGAAAGAATTTGTGAGAATGAAAATTATATATATATTTTTTTCAAAGTAGAATGCAATTTTTTTAAATTTTTTTTAGCAGTTTTTTTAAAGGCATTCTGATGTGACTTCGCATTTCGTGCGGTATGTTACTAAAGAAAGCAGCTTTAATTTATCGAAAAATTTAATATAGTTTTTTTTTTCACATCGGGTACACTGTACTTGGATAAATATTGCTATTAGAATCGGTTTCTTATGTGTAATGTGTGCAGTATTTACTATATGACAAATTTTTATAATACATAAAAAATAATGGGAATTTCATATTCATTTATAGGGATAATAACATCTGTCTCTAAATATCTTAATAAAATAGGGCTAATTCATCGAAAGAATTTGTGAGAATGAAAATTATATATATATTTTTTTCAAAGTAGAATGCAATTTTTTAAAATTTTTTTTAGCAGTTTTTTTAAAGGCATTCTGATGTGACTTCGCATTTCGTGCGGTATGTTACTAAAGAAAGCAGCTTTAATTTATCGAAAAATTTAATATAGTTTTTTTTTCACATCGGGTACACTGTACTTGGATAAATATTGCTATTAGAATCGGTTTCTTATGTGTAATGTGTGCAGTATTTACTATATGACAAATTTTTATAATACATAAAAAATAATGGGAATTTCATATTCATTTATAGGGATAATAACATCTGTCTCTAAATATCTTAATAAAATAGGGCTAATTCATCGAAAGAATTTGTGAGAATGAAAATTATATATATTTTTTTTTCAAAGTAGAATGCAATTTTTTAAAAATTTTTTAGTAGTTTTTTTTAAAGGCATTCTGATGTGACTTCGCATTTCGTGCGGTATGTTACTAAAGAAAGCAGCTTTAATTTATCGAAAAATTTAATATAGTTTTTTTTTCACATCGGGTACACTGTACTTGGATAAATATTGCTATTAGAATCGGTTTCTTATGTGTAATGTGTGCAGTATTTACTATATGACAAATTTTTATAATACATAAAAAATAATGGGAATTTCATATTCATTTATAGGGATAATAACATCTGTCTCTAAATATCTTAATAAAATAGGGCTAATTCATCGAAAGAATTTGTGAGAATGAAAATTATATATATATTTTTTTCAAAGTAGAATGCAATTTTTTTAAATTTTTTTTAGCAGTTTTTTTAAAGGCATTCTGATGTGACTTCGCATTTCGTGCGGTATGTTACTAAAGAAAGCAGCTTTAATTTATCGAAAAATTTAATATAGTTTTTTTTTCACATCGGGTACACTGTACTTGGATAAATATTGCTATTAGAATCGGTTTCTTATGTGTAATGTGTGCAGTATTTACTATATGACAAATTTTTATAATACATAAAAAATAATGGGAATTTCATATTCATTTATAGGGATAATAACATCTGTCTCTAAATATCTTAATAAAATAGGGCTAATTCATCGAAAGAATTTGTGAGAATGAAAATTATATATATATTTTTTTCAAAGTAGAATGCAATTTTTTAAAATTTTTTTTAGCAGTTTTTTTAAAGGCATTCTGATGTGACTTCGCATTTCGTGCGGTATGTTACTAAAGAAAGCAGCTTTAATTTATCGAAAAATTTAATATAGTTTTTTTTTTCACATCGGGTACACTGTACTTGGATAAATATTGCTATTAGAATCGGTTTCTTATGTGTAATGTGTGCAGTATTTACTATATGACAAATTTTTATAATACATAAAAAATAATGGGAATTTCATATTCATTTATAGGGATAATAACATCTGTCTCTAAATATCTTAATAAAATAGGGCTAATTCATCGAAAGAATTTGTGAGAATGAAAATTATATATATATTTTTTTCAAAGTAGAATGCAATTTTTTAAAATTTTTTTTAGCAGTTTTTTTAAAGGCATTCTGATGTGACTTCGCATTTCGTGCGGTATGTTACTAAAGAAAGCAGCTTTAATTTATCGAAAAATTTAATATAGTTTTTTTTTTCACATCGGGTACACTGTACTTGGATAAATATTGCTATTAGAATCGGTTTCTTATGTGTAATGTGTGCAGTATTTACTATATGACAAATTTTTATAATACATAAAAAATAATGGGAATTTCATATTCATTTATAGGGATAATAACATCTGTCTCTAAATATCTTAATAAAATAGGGCTAATTCATCGAAAGAATTTGTGAGAATGAAAATTATATATATATTTTTTTCAAAGTAGAATGCAATTTTTTTAAAATTTTTAAGCAGTTTTTTTAAAGGCATTCTGATGTGACTTCGCATTTCGTGCGGTATGTTACTAAAGAAAGCAGCTTTAATTTATCGAAAAATTTAATATAGTTTTTTTTTTCACATCGGGTACACTGTACTTGGATAAATATTGCTATTAGAATCGGTTTCTTATGTGTAATGTGTGCAGTATTTACTATATGACAAATTTTTATAATACATAAAAAATAATGGGAATTTCATATTCATTTATAGGGATAATAACATCTGTCTCTAAATATCTTAATAAAATAGGGCTAATTCATCGAAAGAATTTGTGAGAATGAAAATTATATATATATTTTTTTCAAAGTAGAATGCAATTTTTTTAAATTTTTTTAGCAGTTTTTTTAAAGGCATTCTGATGTGACTTCGCATTTCGTGCGGTATGTTACTAAAGAAAGCAGCTTTAATTTATCGAAAAATTTAATATAGTTTTTTTTTTTTCACATCGGGTACACTGTACTTGGATAAATATTGCTATTAGAATCGGTTTCTTATGTGTAATGTGTGCAGTATTTACTATATGACAAATTTTTATAATACATAAAAAATAATGGAATTTCATATTCATTTATAGGGATAATAACATCTGTCTCTAAATATCTTAATAAAATAGGGCTAATTCATCGAAAGAATTTGTGAGAATGAAAATTATATATATATTTTTTTCAAAGTAGAATGCAATTTTTTTAAATTTTTTTTAGTAGTTTTTTTAAAGGCATTCTGATGTGACTTCGCATTTCGTGCGGTATGTTACTAAAGAAAGCAGCTTTAATTTATCGAAAAATTTAATATAGTTTTTTTTTTCACATCGGGTACACTGTACTAAATATTTGTTAATTTTACAGCAAATATTGCTCTCCAACACGCTAGTACAGAAAATATGATTGAATCTTGAACGTTTGAAATGTTTTTAGGTGCAATATTTCATGACCGTTTTATTACTAGAATCATTTTTTAAAACATTATCTAAAACTTTTCTTCACAGGAAAAACTTAAGTAAGTAAATGATCTTATTTTCAGTAAACAAAACAAAAATATGTTGATTCTACAGAAAAATATTGTCTACAAAGACGGCAATAAAAATTGTTTATTTTATGAAGTAAATTCATATTTATTACGCGTCTTCAGTTTCTTTAACAGGTATTTACAGTAAAATCAACAGTTTTTTGACAGATATATATTTTTTAAATGCATATACGGTGTGTGATGTTGCTTTTATGAAATAACATAGTACTATCTTTTTAAATTACTGAGCTAAAATTCTCATTACATAAAAACAATTCTGAATGTTGTTAGAGATTTAATATTTATTTTTCTTTTTGTCTTTTTTTCCACACTGCAAAAAATCTGTGTAAAGTTCCTGACGTTAACTGTGTAACATTCCTGGGTTTTCTCGGATTATTTCTGCTGATCCGAGAATATCGAGAAATCTGGTGTAACATCGTCCACAATGTTGTGCGACTTTTCGGAATACTTGAGAAAGTGGAATTTACTGATCAACTGAGGAACGTTCCATATGTTTTGTGTGTAACATTCCTTAGTTTTCTCAGGTATACTTTTGAACTTTTGTGTAACTTTTCGGAATTATTGTAAAAGAGAAATCGGTAATCTGTGTAAAGTTTCATATGTTTTGAGTGTAACTGACTTGTGTAAGTTTCCTGGCATTTCTTTGGTGAAATTCCTGGGAAAACCTGTGGCAGAAAGGCGACATAGGTTTTCTCAGGAACTTTACCCCAAATGTTTTACAGTGTACCATTGTATGTTTTACATTTCTATAATTGTAAGGCGATATTATATTTCTATTTAATGCAAATTAGGATTACACTTATATTGTATACGATGCTTTTTTAAAAATTTAAAAACAACCAACAAAAATATCCATTTATTACTCAATGAAACTAGAGGGAGATAAAGTGCAGTGTTCAAAGGTTATCTGCGCTTGTTAAGATAATGTCAATAAAATTGCAGATATATTCGCCAATTATTCTTGATATATACACAATGACAGCTACACATTTGTTACCTTCTTAAATGGTGTTAAATTGAGAGTTAATAAAAAGTCAATCCGGATATTTAACCCATATCACAATATCAGTGCAGATCGACACATAAAGAAAAAAACATTTGTAAAGCTAAGAAAAGACCACCACAATTTAATGAAAATTACGAGTCACGTTAAAAACCCTACAGAAATTAAACATGTGCCAGACACAGGACTAACACCAGTACTCATTTTTAAATGTAGACCATCTTAGCGGCTGTGCAAAATATTGGTAGCTCCTCAAATGTTTTAAACTCTTATAATTACAAATTGTATAGATACCGCGTGTGTGTATAGTGTGTATAGTTTGAATTGTATACCATTTAGTCTTCAATATGTAGCAATAATACTAATAATCTACAATATCGATAAAAAATTGTAAACATATTTTTTTTTCTTGAACTTTTTAATATACATTGTTTTAATGTACAGAGTAGTACTAAAAACCCTAAATACACTACTACATATTGCAGCATTATATTAAAGACAATTCCTGAAGCGTAAGAAAGGTATGAAATTGCAGTTGTTGATAAGGAGTGTTACAGTTTTTGAAAATTTTTGAACTGAATCAAAATGAGTCTCGTCTGAGAAAAGAACCCAGAACATGTGGCCTAAAACATCAATGTTCTTCCAATGAGATACTTGGAATAACAACCATCTGACACAATTCACTCAGATAACCTTTTTTAAAATAGCATTTGATATACAATGTAGACAGTTCAACAGAATAAGTCGCATGTAAAGGAACTCCATTAAACGATCGAAACGTATATACACTTTATTATTTTAACACAGTCAAACGGATGGGTAAATATATCACATATCCTTTAAAAATTTCCAACTAAGTAAAAAAAATTCCGTACCAGAAGGAAACTTTTCACTCAGTTGGAAAAAAACAAAAATTGCATGTTAATTTCACCAATTAGTTTGATTGTTTTAAAATAACACAGAGTGTTAAGTTTTATTGTGTAGTAATTTCAGTTCCATGAAAGAAAATTAAGCTAATATATTACTTCACCATTTTTAACTAACATTACAAAATGTTTACATGTGACATTGCAATCTAAAAATAAAAGTCAATTTTAAGAATCTTTTAAAATATAGATTACAAGAAACTAGTAATCTTGAATTGTTTTACATTGTACAAAAAGAAAAAAAAATCTGAGCAATTAAACTTAATTATAGATGCAAAGTAGTAAGAATGTGAAAACAGAACAAGCTTATGAAAATACATTTTCACAAAGATGAAAAATTAAACGGGAACGATGAAATGTTTTACCTATTTCATATAATTAGTTCAGAATGTTAGATAATATATAGGTTATATAAAAGAGATCTTTTGAAACTTTATTTCTACCTTATATTAGTATTTTAAAGAAATATAATAGCTTTGTGCATTTAAAATATAATCTGTAACATCCTATTATTGCAAATTTTTGATCAAAATGAAATATTTAGGAAACGGTAAATAGAGGTGATATTTAATTAAAGAACAGAAAATATATTTAGCAATGTATTTATTTATTAAGACAGCTGCTTATTTTTAATACGCTTAAATATTAATTGAATGATCAGGGTTAGAAAAATAGTAAATTTATTTTAAATCAAAGTACTTCTCGTAACATTTAACCAATTAAAAGTGGCCTTTCTGTATGATATATCAACGAATTCTAAATAAATATGTACACATATATATATATATATATATATATTTATTTATTTATCACTAATGAAACATTGTATTACCGTATGGAAATATATCTAGTAATTAATAAAAAAATGTAAAAAAAAACTATATTTTCTAAAATAATTCAAAAACATTTTAACTTAAACATTTTAACCTGATGACTTTTACGGTATTAAACATGATTTAATGTTTCAAATTTAACGAATAATTCATTCGAACGTTAAAATAAATTAAATTATTTTTTTTTTTTTTTTTTTTTTTTTTTTTTTGAAACGCGTATAATTAATTTTTTGTACTGAAATCTAAGTTAAGTCAAATTACAAATTAAAAATATAAAAAGTATAAAAAATGGTAATAACAATAAGTACGATAAAATTTAAAATATAATGTCCTCTTCGATGCATTCATACATTTCTATAAAATAGAGATAAATGATAAAGTAGATATGCTACAAAAATATATTCTTAACCATTTCCACAATTTCAATTTATATTGATAATTATAAAAATACAGTATATGAAATTACATTGTTTGGTCTATCGGTTTCAATAACTTTTTTTTAATATCATTCTGTCCGTTGGAAAGAATTTCTCTGCAATATTTTTTTTTTTCAATAAATATTCATATATTTAAATACTACAGTGAATATTCATTCTTAAGTTGCCTGACTACGTACGGAGCAATTTTTTTCAAAAAAGCTGTTTCATTATTTTTTTTATCATATTTTTTATTAAGAATTTGACTAGAAACTATGAAAAAAAGCAAAAAATATTTCATTCATTGATGACATTTTGGTAAATGGGGGATTTTGTGGTAAAATTTAGTGAAATTTCGCCCAATACGCAAAACACTCTACAGAACATTCTACTGCATGTATCTTAATTTTTTTACACATAATACTTATGACACTGGGGAAAGCAATGAACTAAAATCTAAGAGATATTTTAAATATTTCAAAATTTATAGTATATCGTATCTTTTTACATGCTGATTTTCATAAAATTCATTGATGTCATTCCACGAAAACACCCATAAAACAAAAAATATTTATTCTAAAATTAAATCTGTAGTTCATTGCCTTCACAATAGTATAAACAACACGCATTTTAAATTTCATAGTGATATTCTAATAACTTTTTGAGAAATCATGTTTTGCGTATGGAATTTTCTCAAAAAATTACATATTCCAAAAAAAATGCATTTAAAGTTTAGTTTTATGTTTTACTACAAGAATTTCCACAGAAAAATGCATCTAAACTTCACTGTTTTTATGAGCCATACTCTTTTTTTCAAGTACTGGGCCTTTGTTTATTTCTAGAAGGCCATATTTTTGCTTTCCCCCTCCAAGTCAGTACCTTTAAATAGTACTTCCGGTCCTATAAACAGTACTTCCGGTTTAAGTGATAGCTGTTGAGTAGTTTAAAAACCGCTGCAACTCCGGCTCTATTTATAGTACAATAAAAATAAATACAGTTTTAGAAAGTTAAGAAGTTGGACTTTAATAAAATGTAATAAAATCGTTTTGACAATTTTGGTCGAAAACCACTTTTTAAACGTAGTCAGATACCTTAATAACAAACTGCAAAAGTACTCAAAAATCACATTACTCAAAACATTTATATGCATTTGATATTATCTGTTACTTCGGAATTATCATGCAGAAAATATACTTTTTATCATTTGCTTTCTACGATTTTAATAATCATTAAAAGAAAATTCTATATTACATTCAAAATAGAATGAATGATATCTTATATAGAAAATAGAAAAGAAAAAAAAAGCTCTTTGGTTTTATTTCAGGAGCATTTTTTAAAGACTCGGAGTAATTGAATGCTGCAGATCAATAAACATATTTTCTGAAGATGAAATTCCAAATTGAAAGTTGTATTCACTGAAGTGGATAAATATAACACTCCAAAATTATTGGGTTTCCTAGCATCACTTTTTATTTTCATTTCAATAACAATTGTTGGCAGAAAAGAAAACTAATTTAATAAAAATTTATACTTATAAAGAGTTATTTTTTACAATTTTTAAAGTTTAAAATTATATGAACGATTTGAAAAGGATTGTATTACATAATAATTATCTGTACTACCTACCACAACAGACATTAATTTCTTAAAAAAAAAACAAGAACGAAAAATCATGCGTCCAGCATTGATTATGTAACACTATCAAACGCTACCAAAACATTTTTACAAATCTTTACCGTTTAATAAGGTAAAATATGATAAGTAAACAAAGTCAAAGTCAAACCGGGCTCGGAGGTCTACCTTTCAGCTTTTTAGAAAACAGATAACATAATTAAACACCCAGTTTCAGGAATTACCAAGAATAATCGGAAAATATCCGATTTTTTTGTGCCGACCTGTATATGATCTTTAATTTTGTATATATATTATATAAAATACTAATTTTTAGTTGAGTTAGGAATCACATGGTGCAGTTTAAAATTCCCTTTCTGGATTTTCCATCAATAAATGGATATGTACTCGGGAATTTTCATACTGCAGTGTATAAAATCTATAGAATTTATACACACCAAGTAATAGACAAAAATTGAGCTAAATTGAAAAACGCGTTCAGTAACTGAAAATGCACTTCCAGCAATTATTTTGAACATACAGCACCGAATTATTTTGTATGTCCCTGTAAATGAACGATGGATGCAATATACAAAATATTCTATAGCAAGTCTCTTAAAATGCATCTTGTGATATATATCAATTTCAATATGTTTAGACTAGTGAAACATTATTAAAAATAGTGAAACAGTGAAACATTATTAAAGCACAAACGATTGTTATGTAACGGAATTCTTTTAAGTGACCCTGTAAAGGGATTATTAGTGCTATGCATACCATATTCTATAGTAAGTCTCTTGTAGTTCACTTCAATGATATATTTCAAGTTCAATATGTTTGAAATTGTGTAACACTATTAAAATATACAGCAAATGCTTTTTCCCCATAGACCGTAATGTAATGGAATTCTTTTGAGTGCCTTTTTAAAAACCTATAAGTGCTACACTCTTCATTTTTAATACCGAACATGCCATAGTAAACCTCAATAACATATATCAATTTCATGATATTCTGATTATATTTACAAGAGTTAGAGCACGGACAGACAGACAAATTTAATTCATAAACACTTTTCAACTACGTTGGAAAGTGTTAACAAACCAAACAATCAGTGCACATGTCTAAAAGCTTTAAAAACACTTTTAAACTACATCATAACTAGTCAATATGTATAATACTTTTTTTAAATATTTTCACCTCTTAATTGACGGTATGTTCAGTTACCGACCAAGAGGTGAATATATATATTTTTAAAATTTTGTAGACATTCACTTGTTTTTATGTAGTTTGAAAGGTTTTTTGAAGCTTTTATACATCTGCACGGCTTTTCGATGCATTTTTAAAGTAAATTATTGTCTGTTGTAATACACTGCAAATAAAGGAGTCTTAAAATAAGACAAAAAACGACTGAAAAAGCATTTAAGACACGTAAATGTCTTAATATAGAGCTTAGACATAATAGATACCTTAATTTAAGACATTTATGTGTCTTAATCGACTGGTGGTAGAAATGAACTAATAGGGTTTCTGTGGCCATTGTCTTAATATGGTACAATGTCTTAAATTAAGACATAACGTTAGTGTTGTTGATCACGTCTCAATTGAGAAGGGAGGGAGGGCAGGGCAAGCAGGTGCAGTGATGACCATAAGAGATATGGACTGCGTTATTACATGACGGCGTAATACATTCACAAATATAATAAATACAACAGCTCCTTGAATTATAAAAGAAAATATTTTAAAAAATAGAAGTGAGTTTTACCTTTATGTTTTCTTATATCTTTGTTTTAATAACGTCACATAATTTCTATTATATATTTGTAAGATACGAGATTAGTTTTCGATAAATAGCTTTCAAGTCTTTTGTTTTTTGTTTTCCAACAAGTTTAGTTATATTTTCTGCATCTATTTAAATATTTTTTTATTGAATGTAATCACTAAGCTCCCCCCTCCTACAGATGTAGAAAAATTTCTGGTATTTAAACAATCAAACATAAACAATTAATTAAAATATGAATCCATTTAAAATGGATCACAATTTGTGGATTACTAAAATAGGTGTAATAGTAAAAAGGCTCTAAAACATTAAAACCAAATTTTAATTGCTTAATAGGCGTATGCAAGGCGTGTGAAATTTTCTATGAAAAATTTCTAAAGTATTAAATATGAATTTACATTAAAACCATTTTAAAATGTTAAAAATATTCGTCGGAATCCCGAGCGTTTTCGACCACAAAAGGTGGAAATGAGAAAAAATTCTGTAACCTCCGGAATTTAAGCTGTTTAAATAGCCGAAGGCGAAACCCGTTATGGATAAGGGGAGGGGGAAGGGGGTGGACTAGTCTATTGAGGGAGGTGGGTTATTCCAACCCAAATGTACCATTAACACCAAGTAGATTATACCAGATTTTTGGTATATTGTATCATAACATATCATTACAGGATTTCCCACCACTTGTCAGGATTTCCACTGACACCCTCAGTATACATGTAGTATAGTCGTTCATTTGCGCGATAATCTTTACTTTACTAAAATATATATAAATTTTTGTTTTTAAATTTAACCGAAAATGTGCAGTAGATGGTTTTCCTTTTGCTATGTCTGACTTATGCTCCCTTATGCGGTCTTGTAATTTCCTAGTTGTCATACCTATGTATGTAAATACTTCAATTTCATTTTTACATTTAAATGGGATGATATAAATTCCTGCTGTTTCATGCATATCTATGGGGTCAATTTTTCTGGTCTGTCAAATGGTTTCATATTTTAATTGATACACAAAGGTGAATTTTGTTAAATTTTAGAATAATTTTTCTATATATTTAATGACTTCTGGGGATATAATATATATTCTATATATTTAATGACTTCTATATATTTAATGACGATGATTTTGGATACATAATGGAACGATGAAATTTGAAGAAAAAATTCAAAACAGAAAGAATGAGGCTAGATAGCGAAATTATCAATATTAGGTTTTTACAGTTCTACAAGGAGCACAGGGTTATTCCCACATTTTTGAGGAATCGTAATAAAGTAATTCAGGAAGAAATTTCTGAGATCGGATATAAATTAAACAGTATTGCCCTGAAGGCATATATTAGAAGCAAGTTTAAACCGATCGATCTTTTGACCAGGAAAGTAAGGGACTTATACAGGGAATTGTCACGGGTTTTAGATAACAGGGATTTTGATAAATTTTTGCGTTTGGTTAATATTTACCAGATAATTCAAAAAAACAAAAAGAAAGGTATATTTACGGGAAATCAATAGACTTAAAGACAAGAAATCCTATAAAGGGCTACAGCAAAAACCACTACCATATGTTAATCTCACCAATAAGAAAATAGACGGAAAACTGCATAATTTTCTAAGTATGGGACCTAAACAGATGTTTCAGAGAAAAATAGATATCAAAAGTGTGATAACGGACTGTGAAAAGATCATTAACACTATACTCACTAATAAAAAGGAGGAAGTTAGATGCTTGTTATTCAATAATGTTCAGAAATATTTAAAAATACCTAGGGTAACGAACGATAAAGATCTAAGTGTAATCAAGCAATTTAAAAATAATCAGGAAGTCACAATTATACAAACGGATAAATCAAATAAGCTTGCAATATTACCTACTGCAGATTACATTGCCAAAATGGAGAATTGTATTAGTGAAATGAATTGTTTAAAACTGAAAAAAGATCCAAACTTAACGATTAGCAGAAAAACACAAAAAATAATAAAACATGGTACTTAGCCTAGTGAAATAAAAGTTAAACTTATGATTAACAAAACCGCAACTCCCTCCCCCCACTTAATAGACATTTGAAAGACCATAAACCTGATCTCCCTCTCAGACCTATTGTTTCAAAATATTCAGCACCAACCTATTCAATCGAGAAAGCATTTGTACCACTACTAAAAGTAATCATACCCCCCACTAAATATGCAATCAACTCTACCATAGATTTAATCAAACGAATCAAAGATTTTAAAATTGAAGACATGCAACTATACTTGCAAGTTTTGATATCAAGTCATTATACCCCTCAATTAAGGTACAAGAAGTCAGAAATATTATTGAAGATCAAATCAGCAATAACCCAGTATATGACGAGAACATTAAAAATATTCTTATATCCAGTTTAAATTTAATTACTAATAGCAATGTTTTCATTTTTAACGGAAATTATTATAATCAAACAGAAGGAGACCCTATGGGCTCCCCCATCTCCGGATTATTAGCTGAACTAAAACTGAGACCCTTAGAAGAACAGATTATCTCCAGCTCGGATTTAAAACCTGATTTATGGATCAGATATGTCGACGACATACTCATAATTTTGAGGCATGGAATCTCAATTCGGGAAAAAATTTAAAAACATGCCAATAGTTTAGACAACAGAATACAGTTTACAATAGAAATTGAGAAAAATGGGTCATTGCCTTTTCTGGATGTTGAACTAATTAAGTATAACTTAACACATTGTTTAGACAAAAATATTTACAGGAAACCATGCCGATCCAATAGTACAATATCTAATAACAGTATAGTACCATTTAATTATAAGAAAGCAGCATATAATTTTTATGTCAGAAGGGCTTTTAACGTATGTTCACAAAATTATATAAACGCAGAATTAACCACAATTAAGAAAATTGCAACAATTTTTAACATTTTAAAAACACAAATTGCACAAATTGTGCTTATTAGTTGCTAAAATCAGTGTAAAAATTGTTTTAAACTCATAAAAGAGCTAAAATCCTACATGTTTCGGCTTCAAACTTAAAGCCATCATCGGGGAAGAGGAACAACACAAACGACTACTGATCTTTTAATTTTCGACACGAGAAGAATGAAATCAACAGTATGGAAAAATTTAAATAAAATAAGCGGGCACTCTTTGTTGCCAAAGAGCGAAAAACAAAACAATGAATTAACAAGGGGTTAAAAATGTATCCCATAAACCAGGTATGCTGAAAGAAAAGTTATCATTACAAATACAATCTTTTCTAATTTTAATTTCCAATGATTCCCTAATGGCGGCTTTAAATGGGTTATTGAACCTATGGATAATTCTTGCTTTATCGAAATTAATTACAATATCATTATTTTTAGCGTAAAACCGGGAGAGTGCAGTGGATAATTTTCCAAATTTTATGTCGTTTTTATGCTCTTTTAATCTTTCCAAAAACTTTCTTTTAGTCATACCAATGTAAAATATTATACTATTATTATTTAAGCTAATGGGGATTTCATAAACACCTGCGAATTGATCAGGGGGGATAGGATCTAATTTATATGAAACTAAGTCAACCAATTTTCTGGGAGGGACAGCAATAAGATGGATATTGTATTTACGGAGGGCCCTTTTAATCCTTTCAAATATAATAGGTATATATTGGAATTTCCGATAGTTTGGTTTATTATTGCTAGGGACAGGATGCTGAATTAAATGGCCATTGAATTTTTCTATAATTTTCTGTACGTGATGAGCGGGGAAACCATGGTCAATGGCGATATCTCTGATAAAATTAAGTTCATCTTGGATGAATTCACTTGAACAAACCAGAAAAGCACGCTTGATGAATGAATTGAAGGCAGCAATCTTATAAGTGAAAGTTGTAGAGGCATTAAATGGGATTATTGTGTTACTTCTCATCGGTTTACGATAGACTTTACGTTTTATTTTGTTGTCATCTTTAATTAATTGAATATCAAGGAACGGCAGTGATGAATTTTCTTCTATTTCCAACGTAAACTTAATATTTTCATATATTTCGTTTATTTTTGAGAGGAAAGATAGGAGTTCCTGCTTTCCATGACTCCATGTGATAAAGATATCGTCCACGTATCTTAGCCAAACTTCTGGTGGAACCACCACCATCACCAGAAGTTTGGCTAAGATACGTGGACGATATCTTTATCACATGGAGTCATGGAAAGCAGGAACTCCTATCTTTCCTCTCAAAAATAAACGAAATAGATGAAAATATTAAGTTTACGTTGGAAATAGAAGAAAATTCATCACTGCCGTTCCTTGATATTCAATTAATTAAAGATGACAACAAAATAAAACGTAAAGTCTATCGTAAACCGATGAGAAGTAACACAATAATCCCATTTAATGCCTCTACAACTTTCACTTATAAGATTGCTGCCTTCAATTCATTCATCAAGCGTGCTTTTCTGGTTTGTTCAAGTGAATTCATCCAAGATGAACTTAATTTTATCAGAGATATCGCCATTGACCATGGTTTCCCCGCTCATCACGTACAGAAAATTATAGAAAAATTCAATGGCCATTTAATTCAGCATCCTGTCCCTAGCAATAATAAACCAAACTATCGGAAATTCCAATATATACCTATTATATTTGAAAGGATTAAAAGGGCCCTCCGTAAATACAATATCCATCTTATTGCTGTCCCTCCCAGAAAATTGGTTGACTTAGTTTCATATAAATTAGATCCTATCCCCCCTGATCAATTCGCAGGTGTTTATGAAATCCCCATTAGCTTAAATAATAATAGTATAATATTTTACATTGGTATGACTAAAAGAAAGTTTTTGGAAAGATTAAAAGAGCATAAAAACGACATAAAATTTGGAAAATTATCCACTGCACTCTCCCGGTTTTACGCTAAAAATAATGATATTGTAATTAATTTCGATAAAGCAAGAATTATCCATAGGTTCAATAACCCATTTAAAGCCGCCATTAGGGAATCATTGGAAATTAAAATTAGAAAAGATTGTATTTGTAATGATAACTTTTCTTTCAGCATACCTGGTTTATGGGATACATTTTTAACCCCTTGTTAATTCATTGTTTTGTTTTTCGCTCTTTGGCAACAAAGAGTGCCCGCTTATTTTATTTAAATTTTTCCATACTGTTGATTTCATTCTTCTCGTGTCGAAAATTAAAAGATCAGTAGTCGTTTGTGTTGTTCCTCTTCCCCGATGATGGCTTTAAGTTTGAAGCCGAAACATGTAGGATTTTAGCTCTTTTATGAGTTTAAAACAATTTTTACACTGATTTTAGCAACTAATAAGCACAATTTGTGCAATTTGTGTTTTTAAAATACTAGTTAACAGTGTAGTGTCCAAATGGATTCAATTTTTAACATCTTAAAATGGTTTTAATGTTTTATAGCTTTTTTATTTTTACACCTATTTTAGTAATCCACAAATTATGATCCATTTTAAATGGTTTCATATTTTAATTAATTATTTATGTTTGACAGTTTAAATGCCAGAAAGTTTTCTAGATCTGTAGGATGGGGGGGGGGGGGAGGAAGCTTAGTGATTACATTCAATAAACAAAAATCTTTAAATAGATGCAGAAAATATATCTAAACTTGTTGGAAAACAAAAAATATAAATATTCATGATTTAAATTAGTAAGTATTTTCAAATTCAAATAAATGGATATAAAAAGTCCAGTATGGAAATACTGAATAATAAATTAAATTGATTAAAGGTTAGATAAACAAATAAAATCTACCTTTGTTATAATTTTTTGAAAAATATTTTTTCTCTAGGCAAATGACTAAAATTATATCCGTGATATACATGACCAAAAAATGAAATTTGTACCTTACATATGAATGACAGAATTGATTGTATAATAATGATATTAAAACAGTGATATAAGTCAACAAAAAGATAATACTTAGTGTCTAAAGTCTTTAAAATATGTCCCAGGTTAAAATAAGAAGAAAAAAAATAAGATAAACAATACATGTAAAAGATGATTTGGGAAGGGGGGGGGGCACCCATAGGGACACCCATATTGCCAGCATTTTTCGCTGTAAAAATACTGTTTTTTTTCTTCTTTCAGTGTAAAAATGCCGATAAATATGTTAGTTTTGGATATTGATCAGGAAAAAACGTTTTTTGAAAGTACTTAAAGAAGATTGTAACTTTTTAAAAATAATTTTAATTCCTAGAAGGATAGGATATGAATGCCCTTCGCAGATTGGGTCCCTTCTAAAGAATAATGTGCTACAACAGATATGTAAGAATCAAAATTGATTCATTTAAAATCGTAATTTTGAAAAAAAAATTCTTTGCTTATTTGGTAATGTTCTCATAATTAAAAATTATTATAAAAGGTTAACAGTATTTAAAAACTATACTTGGGAATATTGCACAGGGCTTGCTACAATACAAAATAAATTATGACAGTATAATGCAGACTTTTGTAATAGTCTTCCATAATTGGCAACCATTTATTTTGCTTTGTAGCTTGATTGTAAGTCTTAAGTTTTAGCCTGCTGTCAATCCGCCAGTGTAAATTAGAGAAAAAAAATCATATAAGATGTTTCGAGTGCCTTAAAAATGATAGCATTTTAGATGTTTTAAATGTCTAAAAAATGGCGGCTTTTTAAGACATTTCAAATGTCTTAAAAATGGCGTCTTTTTAAGACATATCAAGTGTTTTAAAAATGGCGGCGTTTTAAGATGTTTCCAATGTCTTAACTTCAGACGCAAAAATATGTCTTAAAAAGTAAGACACTTTTTTTTCACTTAAAATGTGACCATCCATTTTAGACACCTTTTTAACTGAATTTCAGACGTTTGTGTTTACAGTGTAGGTAATACAGATAATTATTATGTCAATAGATGACATTATGGACGGTCGTATGTAAAAACCTATTGTATTACATTTAGTAATTCTATTTTATTTATATTCAAATTAATATTGTCTAATTCCCGTAAGCGTACTCGGATTGACATGCAATTTTTATGCGCTATTGAGTGGGGAAAAGTGGTTTGTGGGCATTTTGAAAATGTTACGATACTTCAAACATAATGAAATTGATATGCGTGATTGTGGTGGAGTACACCATGCTTTTTGTGGAGTATAGAGTATGTAGTATTTATCGTTATTTTACAGAGATGCCAAAATATTTCAAACATATTATCTTCTATGAGGAAAAGTCGTTTGTTATGCATTTTAATGACGTTATAATGCTTCAACCGTAATAAAATGGCTAATAATTTTCTATAGATTATGCGGTGCACAGATTGTTAAAAAAAAAATTAGTTACAGATTCCTATGAGCAACAATTTAAAGAAGGTCATTTTCAAAAGTTGCATGTAATTTCAAAGTTAACTAATTTTAAATGTACTACTTTGTGTGCATAAAAAATGTATAGATTATAAAACGAAGTTCATGGAATAATTTGCACATGGACATAAATAGCTGTAAATTGATTTTCGCTGCGTTATGTATCTTTTGAAATTGTTTATTCATTTATGTCATTTAGTTGGATGACAAAAGAAATGTTTTATCATTATTTTTTGTTAGTGTTGAAAAGTTTTTCATAACCTATGTTTGATGCAATAAATTGAAGAAAAAATATTCATTGACTTGACTTTTTTGTGCTATTGATTTTATACTGAAGTTTTGTAAAAGTACCTGAACTGAAATTCATTTGATTAATAAGGAATGAAAAGAGAATTAAAGTATATACTTTATCTATCTATCTATCTCTCTGTCAATTACAAATGCAATTAATTTGCTTGGTTTCCTCATTATATATACATATTCTCTATCCTTTGCTTCAGAACCGACATAAAAAGGCACATTGCTAAATTTTTAAAAAATAAAAGTAAATTATTTCTGTCAGCAAATGGCAGCAGAGCTTGTTGTTTAACGTATTTTCTTAAATTTTCTTCAATAGTACTCATAAAATTAGATTATTCAAGTTTTTAATCTCAGTTGTATTCCTATAAATATATTTAACTGATTTCTGATGATAATTTTAATGACATTAATTAAATTAAGAAAATTTCAATTAATAAAATGCAAAATTCTAGAAAATTCAAATTTATAAATTTTATTTTTGAAATTACGAATTTGAATAATCTTTCTTCAGTTTTTTACTAGTATATTTTTGGATACTTTCACAAATAATTATTGTTTTTTTTTCTAGGGGGGGGGAAGAGGAAAAGTAACATTGTCCGTTTAGTTTATATCTTTTCTGCATTTCAGGGTAAATCATTTTGAATTACATCAAACATGCTGTTAATACCATTCTTCCAGGTTTATAGTAATAAATAAAATTTTTGATTAATTAGATCTTTAACAATTAATATATATTAAAACGCTTTAAAAGAGACTGAAATTTATGATGTCATCTGATTATTTAAATAAATTTTTTTTTTCATTTCCATTCGTTTACATTATTTATCATCATGTCTTAAAATTTCAGTCAATGAAGAAAATTCATTTACGTCTTTAATTAGAAATGTAAAAATATCATTTGATACTTTCAAAATTATAGAAATTTGCCGCCAGTTTTTTGACAATGCATATTAAATACTGGCAAATGAAACGAACTCCTGATTTATTTAACAATTATCATCTAAATGAATAATTTAAGATATTTAATGTAAGTTTTAGTACTACTACCAAATACTTATTTCGATTTTTAAAGTGTTTAAGTAATTCACAGAGCTTTTTTCATTATAGTTTCTGGTAATGTTTTCTGTAATTTTTAATTTAACTAAACGTGAATTATATAGCATTTCTATTTTTGTTTTCGACTTTGCGTTGGTAGTTTGGAAAACGATAATTCTTATAATATAATAAAGACAGAATGTAAGAGAGAAAGAACGACACTTTGTAAAGAAATATTTATATGTGTCATTGCAATGGTCCTTTTTATGTATGAAATTCAATATTTAAACCTTAAAGTGTATTTTCCAAATATGTTGAAACATGACTGCTATCTTCACTATGTAAGAAAATAGAAAAAAATGCCTTCAATGTTTAAAAGAAAAAAAAATGTCTTCAATGTTTAAAAGGGTGTTTTTTTATTAAAGTGTAATTTATGAAAAAAACTAAAACTAAATTTATGTTTATATCTATAATTTAAATATTCTACGATCATAAGAATGCGAAAAATATGAACATTTTGTGTAATGCGACCATTAATTACTACTACCAGTCTAACTTTACAGTACGTTTCGTGCATACAACATGTGAAAAAACTGAGTAACAAAAAGTAAATTCAAAAGTTGAATTCGCGAAAATGCAATTGGAACCGGAATTTACAAAGTTAAACTTCACTCTTCATTTAGCTTCCCTGCTTGATATTCGGTAATGTGTTAACCATCAGCTCCATTTTTCCTGCTTTTTGAGAGAAATCATTCTGACTTGAAAGATAAACTATTTCATTTTATAAGGAGGAAGTTCAGTATTTTTTCTATTTTAAGAAAACTATGATAACACTGGGCAAAATAAATAATAAAAAGACACACAAATATTCCTATCTGATAAGTTACCGAATATCGCATACCGTTGCAGACACACAAATTTAATTTTGTGCAGTGTATATTGTCAGGAGTTGATAAAAAAAAAGCTGTGATGAAAAGGTATTAATTTACTCTGCAATATTTCTTTGGTAAGTAACACCATTCCATACAATTTTTCAGGCGGATCTTCGTTTGCAGACAACTACTAATTAACACACCAAGGTATGAAATACTTAATATTTTGTATGAATTCTTCTCATCAGATGAAATACTGTGATAAAATGTTTCCGAATCATGAACTGATGACAGGAAAGCAATGATATTCTACAATGCTATAGCCAATCTCAAACATTAACCATAATGAAAAGAACTAAAAAAGCAGATAGAGCGTTCATCATAGACATGCGCTAAACACGAGGAAAATACCTGCCGAATTGAAAATAACGTTGAAATATGCCACCAAAATAACAAAATATAAAAATGTACGACTTTTCAAATTAATAAGTATATGGGGAGTCACCATCAGTTTCTTCTGCTGCATATTTAAGTATGTTATCTATCTCGAGGAAAAGTGTTTACATGTTTCATGGGATAGCGTGCAGAGAAGCAGAATTTTTTATTGACCATAACCATCAAATGGGAAAGGTTTCAAATGATGAAAACTGAGTGTTCAAAGTGGAATATTTGGCCAAGTTGCTTAGTAAAATGAACGAAATTAGACTATCATTGAAAGAAAAGACTGTTGCAGTTTTTATAGTAAAGGCAAAGTATCTTCTTTTAAGATAAAACTTGTGTATTTTTGGAGTGTTTAGTAAAGACAAAATATCGATTGCTTACCCTTTGCCAAAAAGATTCTTAAAATAAAATAACTTCCATCTTCTGTGAAAAAAATACAGAAATATAATTATTTGAATCTATCTCGGAGCTCTAAAAGACTTATGTCAACATTATTTGTCAACAGTTGAATAGATCAACGGCTGCTTTAAATGTGTACGGAATGTATTCAGCATCACAGAAAAGCAAGCAGCTTAAAGTGATCGGAATATAGAGTTCTTATTGATTTGAAATCTCACAGCAAACATCTGGCATTTCAAAATCACAATCGATCTGAGAATTGGTGTCATTTGACAGATAAATCCAAAATCTTAGTCTGAGAAAACTAAATTTTATCGTTTTTCTCAACGACATTACTCTGTGAAACAGGGTTCACAACTTACACGGAAGTTACAACGAAATACAATTTTTTTTAAATACAAGATTACATATTCGCCTGCAATTAGCAGTAATTGAACCGGATATGATACCAAAAATCTCTACAAAGGAATACTACAACAGGCTTCAAATTAAATATTTATACGCTATTGTTCACCACACTATCATTGTAAAATCTATTGCAAAAATGAGTTTTGATTTATTGAATTTTGAAGAAATTTTATGATTGACCATGTTTGACAAAAATATATGCGATTATGTATAATAATATACGATTTTTATAAGAATTTTGAAATGTAATTTCATGCAGCTATATTGGAAAATTGTACAGACTGCAATCTAACCCTTCTTATTCTGTTCATATATCAATACAACTAAATACGATTATTTCGTAAAACATCGAATACAGTAGGATAAAGAGGTTCCGTCATGGAAATTCCTTCTAAAAAGGGACTCCATGAGTGAAAAGTTTATTAATTACAACTCTAAACACATACAATTATGCAAATATGGAAAATCAGATTATGGTATTTGATTTTTGGAAATATGCCTGTGTTATTTCATATATAACGTGATTCCTTTCTATTTGAAAAATTTGACCTTGATCTAATATGGCGGGTTTTGGAATCTTCATACGTCACATCACAACTTTACATTGAAGCCACATTTATATGAATTCGGCTACGGTCATTTAGTCATCCTCACACTGATAATTTTGAGGGGTTTTTTTCTTTTCATTTATTTCAGAATTTGCGATCAAATTCTCAATTTTCGTCGACTGCAAACATGACATTTCTGAGAAAATGTCCGTGCTATCAGATATGAAACTTAACTAACATACTAACATTTTATTTGAGAAATGTAAAATTGATTCCAGATTTAGGACTTCGAGATGGCAGCTACACTATACCACTCTTAATTGCAATGAGATTGACTGTCTTCTATTTTTGAAAATTCAACTTGTTTCAATATTTCTCATTTTAAGATGGGTGCCATAATCAATCCTAAAAGATAGGCTTTTCCATCCCTTCTTCGCTCAGGAAGAAGGGATGGAAATATTTCCATATATCTATATTTCCTTTCCGTTTCAGAAAATAATATGTGTCCAAATACTTTAGACTTACATTTTTACGAACAAAATTTATCTTGTTATTATTATTATTATTATTTGCTTATAAAAATGGCGTTTTCATAGAAATGTTTCGTCGTATCTTATTGTAAATTACCCTTTTCTTTTTCAATCAAAATTGGCATCAACAATATATTTAATAATTTATTTCATTATGATTTTTAGAAATGATAAGTAAATGTTAAAATAAACGTATTAATGGATTTCAATATTTGATGTTTTCCATTAATTAATTATTGTTTTTTTTTCTTTAGCTATTATAATCTTTTTTAATTAAATTGAATAATATACATTCAGACTTAATAATTTTCTAATATTCTATTTAATACAAACAAAAAAGAGTCATCTCTATATAAGCATTAATTTTCTTTACAAATTAAAATCATTTATTAAATGTACACATTATAAAGAAAAATGAAAATGCGAAGTAATGTTCAAATATATGTGGAAAAGGAAATAAATGATCCAACAAAAAATATTTAATAAATTATTAAATATATCCCGTGCTAAAATAATTTTCAATTTTAAATGATTATTTTAAAACATTGCATGGTTCAGTTATTTTCCGATAATGCATATTTATTATATTTTGAAAAAAACGCATTGTTTTCGTTTACACTAAGAGTATTGTAAAATTTTAAATTACACGCTACTTGGTTTTCTATTCATGTATATCCATTAGTTGTTTTTTTTTCTTACCTATGGTAACTTGATCTTTTTTTTAAAATTCAATGCTTGTATTTTTATTAATAATATCTGGAAATAATTAGCTTATTATAAGCACAAATTGTTAATTAAAATGCACGAAAATGTACAGTATATTAAAAAGTGGCAATGTTAAATATGTAATTTAAAAACCTTATCTGCTCACAGTAATTTAGCAAACATCGTTATAATCCTTTAAAACAATTCTTTTGAGAATAAAACATATGTTATCTTACATTAATTTTAATCTTATTTTTATAAATTTAATAATTCTCCGCTTTGATTAAGGAGCACTTCTAACTGACTGTTTCTAAAAACGCAATTAAAATTGTTTTTGTGTAATTGTTTAATTAAACATAGGTAATTGATTTTACACATTTTATTTTAAACATAGCGGAAAATTGTACTCAGTGAGACATATTTTTTAAACGATAATTATGAGCTAGATAAAAACTGGCTTAAGAAATTTTGTACACAATGTGTTTTAAGTCAGATTTTTTTTTATCATCTTATATATAAACATTACTAATTCACATGAATAGCAACTGGAAAAAAATCCCTCTAAAATTCAATTTACACTCCTTTCAGCGTGTACCATAACGAGTTCACAGTGTAATAGTGAGAATTTTTATATGTTTCATAGACACTTTAACGAATCTTCTACATGAAGAGGTAGTGCCTAGATTCCACAGCAGCCATTTATCAGCGATTGCAATTTACGAATGCTCTAAAAGGTCCAAAATGTGATAAATCACGTTACATGGAATTTGTATTTGTTATGTGAAGGTAAAGATAGAAGAGTGCGTCTTATCTACACAGTAAAACATTTTGGTCAAAATTACGGTACATATACTGGCAACTTTGTAACCAGTATATATATCGTAATTTAACTGGACGGTATATGTACCGTAAAATACTTAAATGATATGTACCGGCTGAACTCCCTTCTCTCCTCAGGCCTGCACGCATTACGTAACAAGAGCAAGAGCATCACTTCAAAGGTTGTCGTACACCGAGGCGGGGCTACCAACTTTGTCCTTGCTAAAAAATAATTATTTTACGGTATAAATAGCGATTTCTTACTGAAAAACAATAATTTTACGGTATAAATAGCGTTTATAATCAAAATGACACATATATGATTTTTTTAAGCTTAATATACCTTGGAAGTACTGTATTCATACCGTAAAGAGTGAAAACGGTACAAGTACCGTTAATTTACGGTACATCTACTGAACGTTTACGAAAAATGTTTACAGTGTATGGGCATCTGAAAGACGTAAAATTATATTAAAATAACATATAATGCATGTTATTTGTTATAAATTAAATGTAAAAGTAATGTGTGTTATCAATGAATTAGATACTGTATCACGCCAGTATGGTAAAAGCATACGTAAGGTTACGTATTTATTCCTTCGTTTTTATTAGAGTTATCTCCTTCATATTTAATCGAGAAATAGTTTAGCATATGTGTGATATTCGAACTGAAATACCACATATAAGTAGACAAAATCATGATCTGTTGAAAATATACTATCTTTAATTCAGCTAAAAGAAAAACTTTTATGTGCAAAAAAGTATTTTCATTTAATTATTTTCAACGTTCAATAGTGATCGTCAATGTTTTAAATTTTTAAATTTAAGAATCGTGTACACAATAGGTGTAATCAGGATTTGTCATAACTAGAAGTATAAAAACTATTGTCCTTATAAATTTATTTAATAATATACAATAATATAGAGTTATTCTAGTTTAAATAGTAAAATAAGAAAATTATAAAGAAATATTAAAACTCTAAAATCATTCAAATAGAAAATTTTAGGAAAAATTTATTATGGAAAATTGTAACTGAATAAGATAACAATGATACTACTACTATGTTATTAAAGAAAAACATCACACGCAGTCGATACATTGTACAAAAATACCCAAAGTTAATATATATATATATATATATATATATTTTTTTTTAATGGGTTTTTTTCCCTTATCATAAAACCTTAAAAAACTTTTTTTTTTAAATACATTTTACTTTGAAAAAGAATATTCTTTTAATTTCACACAAAACAAAGAAATTTATTTTCAATGAATAATCTCTTAGTAATCAGAATATTAAAAGACAAATTCCAATATCACTACAAATGAATACGAAATGTTCATTATCTTTAAATCAATGATGAAATTTGTATCATGGTAAATATTGCAGACATTTACACATAACAAACTATTTATCATAATAATATTAATTAAATAACCCAAATTTGTTTTATGTATTAAGTTTAATTAAGAATTGTTGTTCCATAATACACGATATAGTTTGAACAGATCAAAATTCGTTTATAACTGTATCTTTAGTGCAATACCATGAACTTCCGTTAATGCAGACCTCTATGGAAGGAAATTTCCGTTCATACTAACCGAAGTCCGCACTAAACGTTGTAAATATCTGAATGGTAGAAAAAAATACATTGCGCTGAATTCATTTAATTCTGTATTTAAAGAAATTAAATAGGTTAGAATTTTATTTTAAAAGAAACAATGTTCTTTAATTTAAAATTTTCAGTAAAATATGTAAATATTGATGAGGTTCTTGCTCATTCGCCCAAATTCCACTTAAATTTATAGATTATTTTTCGGTTATAATAAAAAGGTGATATCACTTTCTGAATTTTTTCAATATATTTTATGACATTTGACTTATACGGGGTGTCCGAAATGCCTGGAAACGGTCGAATAACTCAAGAAATATACATCGGATTGAAGAAGAGAAAAATACGTGTTCAATATTTTAGAAAAAAATTGCAACTTTTATATCTCTAAATACATTTTTCTAAAATATTAAACACCTATTTTCCCGTTTTTCAATCCGATAAACGTTTCTCGAGTTATTCGACCGTTTCCAGACTTTTCAATGGAAAAGATTATCACTGCATTTTACTCGACTATAGCACCATCTAGGATTTTGTGAAGAAAATGTGAAATACAAAAGTTCCGTATATTTTTCCCGTAGAATCCGAATCTGCAATAAAAAAGTGGGTTTATCGTTTAAGATTTCAAAGTTGCTCCCCTTCCCGCCAGAGAGACAATGTTGGGTGGTAACTTTAATATACCTAAATAGATTCTTCAAAAATATTGGCCATGCATTTTTCCGTATTTCAATCCGATGTATATTTCTCTAGTTATTTAACCGTTTCCAGACTTTTCGGATACACTATATATGTAAATTTGTGTGTTTAAATAAATAAATAATACGCTTTTATGCAACTGGAAGTACATTCAGGTGTGCGACCTTCTAATCGGGCGACCGTCTTTTACCTACTTTCTTTTAACTTACATTTCTGTATGTATGTGGCAGTCAAATATCGCGACTCATTTTTCACCCACTTCCTGTTGACGTAGAGCTTTGAAATTTGAAATATATATGTATTCCTGAGGGCAATACATGAATTAAACATTATTTTTTAAAAATTCGTTCCTTACGAAGGGTTTAACGTCAGGCAAAAATTTGCATTTTCCCCGCAGAAATAACATTACAATTATTTAATTGCAAAAATAGCTCCATTGTTACAACATTCATCCATTTTTACCACATGGCATCATTATGACGCCAGCATTGAACGACGAACTCCTTTGTGCTTTATAGTATAAGTTGACTTTTTGTCAATTTTAATGAAAGTATCTTTTAAACAAAAATTACATTTAATTATTTCCCGGTAATAAATTGGGTAGACAAGTTATGAAAGGGCATTTAATTATCTTTAACTTATTTCCAACTTTTACATTTAAAAGTTGACTTTTGACAAAATGACAGTCATTTCAACAAAAAAGGAACACTTTTTTCTTTTTTTACATTTTGCGAGCTTGAAAAAATATTTAATCAATGACAGTTAAAGATTTTGGAGTTATATGTTCCATCAAAACAATGACCTTTGTTTTAAAAAAAGGGTTCTCCAGAAAAATATTCGCTAAGTTTGAAAGTCTTGGTTTTTAGAAAAATGGTTTTGATATTGTTCGACACGGTTTCGTGATTGTTTTTTTCGACATTGTTTCGACATGTTTTCGAGACGCTATAAACTCGAGCCTATAGCTACGATAACAGCAGCCGATTTCTGGCTGCTGAAATGAACGAGGTATTGTATGTAACTGAAGAATCTCGAAATTCTTACGCATGTGATGGATAAAAAAAAAAAAACTTTTCTTACAAAACAGTTGAATTTACCCTAATATCAATATTCTTAATGTCAATCATTCAAAAGAATTAATTATTCAAGAAAAACAAAATATACAAAAAATTGCCACATAAACGTAATCTACCCTGTATATATAAAATCCTAATGAAAAGATTTTATGAAACGACTGATTAAACGAATAAAACGAATGATTAAACGGATACATGTTAATTGCCGGATTTGTAAAACTCTGACGGCAATGTAATTTTAGTATGTTGTTACAGTCACCTACAAAATGTTTTCCATGGAAGAGCGTTTATATAGCATTTATAGTTATTTTACATGGTCCCACAAAAGAATACGGATACATATCAAATGCGGAATTTGTAGAATGTTTACGGTGATGTGATTGTAGTATGTTGTTACAGTCACATACAAAACAGCTTTCTAGCTAAGTTGTATGTAGCATTTGTAGTTATATTAGAGTTCCACGCAAAATAATAGGAATATATGTTAAAGGCGAGATTTATAAAATGCTGACTCTAATGAAATTTTAGCATGTTGTTACAGTCACTTACAGCTTGTTTTCTGTCAAGGAAGGTGTATATAGCATTTATCGTTTTTTTTACATGGTTTCATAAAGTAATGCCTATATAAGAAAAATATGTTAAATGCGAGATTTTTTTATGGCTAACGGTAATACAATTTATTATGCTCTTATAATCACCTACAGCATGTTTATCTGCGAAGAGGTTTTATATAGCGTTTATAGTTACTTTACAGGGCCGCACAAAAAATACGAATATTTGAAACGAATATATATTAAATACCGGATTTGTAGATCACTGACTGTAATGAATTTTTGTATGTTTTTGCAATCACCAATGGATATTTTTTGTCGAAGTTGTATATAGCATTTATAGCTATTTTACAGAGCCGCACAAAACAATACGAATATATAAATACGAAGCAGACAGACATTCATACAGCAAACATGAAGCAGGCAGACAGTCATACAGCAAACATGAAGCAGACATGCAGACATACAGCATATAAACAGAAGCCAGGTAGCAGAGAAGCAGACAGCAGATAAACAGATGGCAAAGTGTAGACAGATAAATTAAAAATTTTCGAAGCAGGGAGACCTAACATATGGCTTAAGCTCTACAAGCTCTGATTGCCAAGTTTATTAAAAAGGAAAAACAAAAGATTTACAAATGAGACCATTAGGTTATTACATAATTGCAGATGTAAAAATTGCAAAAATTTCTGTTAAGGCCATATACATTGAATGGTTACAAGTTACCAATGTTTAATTAAAATTTATAACAAAATTTTACAGACATAATGACTTGTACTATGTGCCTTAAAGACGGCACGCTACAATTTGTGCTTCTTTTGAAGTAATTTTTTAAGTGGAATACTACCTACATTCACATGGCATTACACAGAAAGTCTACGATAGCTTTGAGAACTAAAGGGAGCTTGGAGATTGTTTCAAAGTTTTAGTTTAAAAGTTCCTTTTGCCGAGGTACATTAAGTTATATTAAGAGAAAGTCGACAGTTCTAAATTACGTACTATGTTTTTTAACCATATCTCACGGGGCAGGCAACATACAGACAGAGAGCTAACAAACAGACAGCAGATAGTAAACAGACAGCAGGCGGACATGCAGCAAACATACAACATACCGACTACTGAAAGAATGTAGACAGTCAGACAGACAGTAGACAGTTAGAAGGCAGGCAGGAAACAGACAGGCAGTAGATAAACTGACAACCGATAAATGGTAGACATATACAAGATAGACAAAGAGATAGCCAGACAGAGACAAGTCTGGGGGTTGGCGCACGATGAGTGCAGGGGGCAGAGCCCCTAGTTTAAACATATTTATTTACTAAGTCACTTTACCCTTCTATAATATGAAAAGTGATATTTTTATTTAATTGTTTTTTTAATTTTGTGACACACTCAAAAAATTGATCTGTTACATTAGATTTTCAGTGGTAACATCGGTGAACAGCGGGCATAATTGTTTGAACCTGCAATATTGTCGTTTGTGAAAATGTTATATCATCAATGTCACAAACAATTAATTTATCACTCAATGAAACATGTGTCATAAAAAGTGCTTTTTAAAAAGAAATAATCACGCAACTTTATTCCGGATTCTTCCCGGTTAGTTTCGAAATTGTTGTCCAAATTATTCCATGAGTCGCACACATTAAGCAATGTTGTTAACATTAATTTCAAATATATCATGATAGGGAAAACGAATTTGGCCTCATTAAATGGAGATACGTTTCAAGCATAAGTACATTAACGAAAGACTACTGTACTAATCTTGTTTTTGTTTCAGAAAACTGACGAAATATCCAAAAAGCCATAATGCTTTTTATTTTATCCCAAATCTTTCCAAGGCACCATCGGTGTTAGGTAACATCACTTTAATAAAGACGGGAACAATAAAATTTTGCTATTGTACACGTTAACTCATTGGTTAGCATATTTCGCTGCAACAAAAATTGTCCTGGGATAAAATCCAAGATTTAAGACATTTTCCTTCAACGTTTAATCCTTCGCAGTAGATATAATGTGTAAAAATATTGTGTTAGGTTCCCAGTCAGGCTGGTCAATTGACAGGAACATTATGCTATATATATAGCATCTAATGTGCCGTGGCGAAGAAAGGGGATTTCAACACAAGTCATCATCCTTCATGGATTGTAGCACTGTGGAGTTTAATTCAATTTCAGCTTTTATGATTTATATATTTAAATGCTTTCGTAACACAATACAATTTAATTTGTTATTACAATTTTTCGTATTTTCATTTCGTTCTATATCATAATTAGGATTTCTGGCACTACCTCTTATTTTGATAATTAATTTTATTTTTGTGTATACTTTTGAGAAAAGACGAAAAATAAATACATCTAAATATCAAAATGTACCTTATCTGAGTTAATAAGTTGTTTTGTTTTATTTGCATATAATATTGCAAGATTTCTACTTCAAACTCGTTAAAATAATCAATGATACTAAATAAAAAAAAAATAAAAAAAAGTATTTTATGCAAATAAATTTTCAATCACATCATTATATAATATAGTTACCTATTAAATTTCTATTTCAAAATTCGAATAATCTATTACAAGAAAGCTATCATTAAAGAAAAAAATATATTTATTCTAATAGATACAAAATATGATTAATTAGAGAGCTCATGGTTATTTCTAATTCCACGATTATCTTAACAGATAATTAGAATTTTTTTAAATACATCGTATGTATTATCACCTTGTCATTGTATATGCTTTTTGTAAAATTTAAGCAGTTATAAAAGCATTTCATGCAGATCAATATTAAATTTCCTCGTAATTATAATTAATTTTATCACAGAAATTGCCTTGAAACATAAAGCAAATACACACAAAAAACATTCACTAATTACAAAAGATGTTTGCATAATAAAGTACCAGTAAAATTACTTCATCAACAAAAGTCTCATTAGCTGTTATTTAAAACTATTTAGAAGAACATAATATTTTTATTTTTATTTATCTCTTTTATGTTATTATCTTTTCAACTGATGTTGAAATCTTCTAAGTTTTCTCCATTGAAAATTAAATTTCTTAAGGAGTATAAACTTAAGCATTATAATCTGACATATTAGATGATTATAAATCATAAGAAATGCGCATAGAAATTTCTGAGAAAAATTAAATGTGAATTTTATTAAAAATGAAATAGGTTTGCATGCTAATTGTTGTAATTAATAATAGTAATACTTGTAATTAAAATTCAATTAAAAGTTTCTTAAAATGTTCTATTTCTAAAACTTATTTAACAGTAAAATCCATTTACTATTTATATATTTCAATTTTTTTAATAAAACGAAAATTATCAAGAGAAGCAAACCATTCAAATGTTAAATGATTAAAAAATTTAAGAAATGCTAAAATTTAAATGAAAATAAAACTCTATAAATAAATAAATGTATATATGTATTCCTTAACTTCTTTAAAAATTAATTAAATTTGCAGGGAAAAATTATAATAAAAATTTGAATTTAAGTTCCTTAAATCTTGTCTCCTAATGATAAAGTACAACTTTTTTTTTTTGTAACTAATTGCAAACAACGGAACATGAAAACATGATATTTCGAATAATTCAGGTTAAAAGGAATTAAAAATGTTTTAATGTTTCTTTTATTCGAAACAATAGGATTGTTTAAATTTTTTTTTTTAAGTTTTGTCCAAAAGGTTTAATTTTTTTTTTTTTTTTTTCTTTTTTATAACAAGCTTTAATTCTTTTTCAAAATTGTGATGTTTAAATGTTGTTTAACACTGAAACAATAATTTATTAGAAACAAAACACAACCATTAAAGCGCTGTCTGATACTTGGTGCGCAAAACGTTCTTTTTATACAGATTTCCAAACAATTTGCCGGGATAACCGATGAAGAGACTTTCGAACTTGTACCTGATGCGAGCGCACCACATTTCTTTCTTAGTTTCAGTGCCACTCTTGCTGCTGCTCTGAAACTGGGTACATTTTTTATATTTTTATGATAAATGGATTGTACTTTTGACAAAACTGCAGCAAAAATAGCTTTATTAATTTAAGAATTATAAAACTGTGCATTAAAGTACAATCATCGAGATTGAAAGCTTTACTTCATAAAGCAGTTATCAACATTTTTGCACTTTTTGAATTAAAAAAAAAGCACTTTTAAAAGTTACATTTTACACTTTCGCTAAGAGCATTTTTTAATAAATTTTCGTTTTAATGAATTAAAATTTGTTTCTTCAAATGCAATATTCTATGCACCTGTTCATGGCTTTCCACAAATAATATTCCAGAAAATCCGATTTTAAGCTATTTTTATAAAAACAAATTGGCCATATAGAAAATGTAACACATTTTACAGCAAAACCTTCAATTATAAAAAGAAAAATAGATTTAAAGACAGAAAAAAACATAAGTCTAATTTACATGAATTATTTCTGTGTTGAAAAAAAATCATTGAAATTCAAATTTGAATTACTTATAAAATGCTTAAAAACACTTAGCATGTACAGAAACGCTGCAATTTTGTACAAAGAGTCAAATACTATAATTTTGCAGGGTTTTTTTTAAATTTAAAAATATCAACTCTTAACCAAAAATCAGTAATTAGTTAAGAAAAATATTATAGTTTCCATCCAAAATATTTTTTTTTAATCCAAAAATTTTATTTCATAAAACAAAAATAATAACTTAAGAAAATTCTCCCTCAACAGGGAGTAGGTTAAGAGTTCTAAGAACACGCAAATATATTTTATGAATAACAGAATGCAAAAAAGAGAAATCATGAAAAAAATATATATATCATTTTTAAAAAACATAAATTAACATTATTTTATTTCTCCTATTAAGAAAAATAAGAACTCTGAAATGTGAGCTCTGAAAATATAAAAACTTTGGAAAATATATCTCCTAAATCCATTAAAAAATATTTAAATTTAAATATTAACATTTTATAAATAAGCAAATAATATGAAATGTGAACTCTGAAAATGAAAAAAAATATATAAAAACAATATTCCTTAAATAAATTTAGAAATATTTAATTTTAAATATTAATGTTTTAGAAGGTAAGAAAGTATTACATTCAGTCATTATAAAATAAATTGTCAAAAATAACAACTGTTATTTTTTTAGGAGAAAGACGGGGTAAGTTATCTTTCTCTATTAAAAAAAAAAGTAACCCCAGAAGTCACCAAGAATTTGTAGAGTCCAGTGGTCTTTCTATGCTAATATGAAGAAATCTATTACATATATAAACTAGTCGTTTGGGGACACCGTAATACTTACCCATCATGGTTATGCATAATATAAGATATGAAAATAAAACATGTGTAAACTACTTATAAAATGCATTGCAATTTAAAAATAAATTCGTGGCTTGATGACGTCATAAACATTAAATATCTATCATGCCAAAATTGGTAATCATATTAACTAACGGTTTACTGCGTCGGATTAAGCGTGGCATTTCCCCATTTAAAATATATCTTTGAATTGAAATTTGAATGAAATACAGGGTCAGGAAAAATCGAAGAGTGTAGAAAATCGGATTACAAATATCTCGACAACTCATTATCTGATTGACTCATTTTTTATACAAAATTTATGTCTTTTCATTGTCTTTTATATTCACTTTTTAAAATAAACAATTTCAAAATTTTTTATATATCTTTTATCAGAACGAACATTTCGAGAGTCCGAAAAAAATAGTTTCGGATAATCGAGGTTACTGAAATTCAATAAGCTTCTTTCCATTATTACATACTAAGTACATACCAAATTTCAAGTCTCTATCTCAAATTGCTCGGGAGATTGGGACCGTTTACAGACCCCCCCCCCCACACACACAGACAGAGAGACGGACGGCAATTTTTTTTCCCTAAAAATATGTTTTTCGGAGTCTCCGAATAAAGGCTTACCCTTTTTCAAGGCTTGCCCTGTACTACGTATGATGGTCTAAGTAAAAAAGGAAACTGGTAGTTTTATAGAGAAATGTTTGTTAACACGCTAAAGGAGATTTTTAAATCTAAGAATAATTTTAAGATATGTTTAATATTAAAGTCGATCAAAATAGTTCTCTTAAAAAAGTTTTATAGTAATAAAAACTATGCATAGGAATTTAACCAACTTTTAAAGGGATATGGTTGACAAGCTTTTGCTGTGCAGAGTGCAATTATTATTATTTTTTTCTTAATTTGACTAATTTTTTGAGTGTTTTTATCAATTTTATTTTCAAAATTTCATCATTTTAATTGAGATTTATTTCATATTTCGAAAATGCCATTTATTTGTTTTGTTTTCAATTTGTAAAACAGCCCAAATAATACACTACTGTCCAAAAATTAAGGGGTAGTGACCCCTTATTTTTTTTTCCCTTTCGCTTTTTATATGGTTTGTCGAATATCTACTGAATTTTTGACAAATTGTTTTTAAATTCAAGGATGTAAAGCACATGTTTGACTTCAAGAACAGTACAAACCGTATACCTTATTTACAAAATTAATATATTAAGTATTTGATAAAATGTTGGCATTTGTATGAAATTATTTATAAATGCGCATACGCGAACTATACTAAAGATTTATTTTTAATGATTTAGTAGTCAATTCTATAGACTACTCATACAATGTACTCATACTGTGTACTCATACAAAGAAATCCGTCAAATATCGTGAGAGCTCAGAAAGATGCCAGCAATACAGTTAGCTAATTAACAAATTCGGAGGGAAATCTTATATAATCCAATCAGTGTAACAAATTAAACAATTTATTTACACGTGACTATTAAAAACATAAATAAAATTTTACAGTAATATGTAAATTATCACGTGTTAAGAGCAGCAAATGGAGAAACATACGTCATGAAAAATAATATAATAAATTATAACACCTTGTAATAATATATTATTTTTAAATGCTAAAGGTGTAAAATTAACAAAATAATATGAATTAAAATAACTTTTATTAGATGTTTGACATGTTTCGACTCTTTCCGAGTCATTTTCAAAAACAAAATGAGAATATTCTAAAGCTGCACCGGCTTTGAAGTTATTATTTTCATGTACTTTCTTAAAAATGGTTTTAAAGTACACGATATTAATAAATTAATCATGAATATCACCAATAATAAGAAACCAGAAAAGAAAGGTGATTCGCAAAAATACAAACTTTGTACTCTGCCATATTATTCAAGCTTTTTTGAAAAATTAAAACACAACCTTAAACGTTTCAATATCTGCTTAATAGCTAAACCACCTAAGAAATTAAAGAATATCATTTGCAGTAAAATTGGTCCAATTCATTTTGAGAATTATTCAGGAGTATATGAAATACCTTTTATTAAAGAAGACGGATCCAAGAATTACTACATAGGCATGACCAGCAGGAAATTTAATTGCAGAAAAAAGAGCATATAGCTGATATTAAATACAATAGAAAAACTACAGCCCTGGCAAGATTATATCAAGAAGAAACCATCCAAATAAATTTCAATGAAAGTAAAATAATATTTTCCTCCAGTCTATACTATCCATCCATAATAAGAGAAACCATAGAGATACTCATGCGCAAAAATACAATATGTAACGATGCGGCATCTTTTAATTTACCGAAATTGTGGCTAGAGTTACTCCATGGTCAAAGATATGAAAATAAACAATTCAGTAAAAAAATAATAGATAACGTGCGTAATTTTTTAAAAAGTTCATGAAAATAATAACTTCAAAGCCCGTGCAGCTTTAGAATATTCTCATTTTGCTTCTGAAAATTATTCGGAAAGAGTCGAAACATGTAAAACAACTAATAAAAGTTATTTTAAGTCATATTATGTTGTTAATTTTACACCTTTAGCATTTAAAAATAATATGTCATAAAAATGTTTTACGCGTAAATATTAAAAAGAGAAATAAAACTTTAAAATAATTATTAAATTATTATATGTTAAAAGCAATAAATGGTGAAAATTCAACCATATTTTAAATGCTGAAGTAATGATATTTCCAACCTGTCTCAATTAACACTAGAACGCCCGAACCGGTCAATTTGACCGATAAATTAAGTTTTTTTCATATATTTCATTTATTTTTTATAATCTGGTAATTTCCTTTCGTTACATTTTCTAATATTATTCTCTGTGTGTATTCTTTTACTTAAAAAAGAATAAAATTTAAATTTTTTTCGTTAGATTTCTGTAAATTTACCTAGAAAGCCCAGAGCGGTCATTTTGACCGGTGCTGCGGATTTTTTTTTTCTCGTGGAAAAAGTAATCAAAGAATAATTTTTTTATTAAACGCTACCAACGCATAACATGAATCAAGGATGCACCTGTAGTCAAATCAAGGTCAAAATAGTGGATTCCTATTGGCCCGGATTTTTTTAACGGTAGAAAGTAGAGATGTGGAATTTCATTTTAGTTCATTTTCAGTGTGATATTTTTACTGGTTTGGTAGCAGCTAGTTATATGTTCCGGTTTGATTTTATAAATTATGTCTCGTCGCAAAGGATTAACTCCAGAAGAATGTTTGAAATTATTGCAAGAACTTTCTGAAAACGAATCATAAGGTAGCTTAATAATTGATAGTGATGAAGAATTTTTTCCAAAGCAGTTATCAAGTGACAATGATAGCGAAAGTTGTGAAAATGTTGAATTTACAACTTTTACTCCTTCAACTAGTAATGCCATTTTAGAAAAACATTCGAAAGCAAAAATAAAGGAAAAAAGAGAAGGAAAGATACAAATTACGTAAAATCGTAAAATGCACGCAAAACTTGAAACTATTTCTGATAAAGAAACCGCTCCACATGGTACTGAGTGGACTAAAAATAATAATCACATCCGTGTTGAGGGTAGATTTTCAAAACAAAATGTGCTTACAGAAATTCCAGGGCCGACACCATATGCCAGACGTTCAATTATTGAAAATAAAAGAACATATGCATGGCGACTTCTTTCTCCAGATGCTACGCTACGGCATATTCAAAACTGTACTGAAACTGAAGATCGTAGGCAACTTAAAAATAACGCATGGGTAATATCTTTAGAAGAACTGGATGGATTTATTGCATTATTATACTTCCGTGGTGCATATTGTGCTAAAGGATTGTCTGTGTCTAGTTTGTGGTCTACAACTTGGGGTCCAACAGGTTTTCGAGACACTATGACACGAGAAAGATTAAGAGAAATTTTAACGTATCTAAGATTTGATTTAAAGACAACCAGATCAGAAAGACTGATATCTAATAAATTTGCTTTCATATTAGAAATTTGGGAAAATTTCATCGAACAATGTTATTTGTAATACAAACCTCATGAAAATATCACTGTTGATGAGCAAATTTTTCCAATGAAAACAAGATGTCCGTTTATACAGTTCATGGGTAATAAACCTGATAAGTATGGTGTTAAATTTTGGCTTCTTGTGGATGTGGATTCCAAATATCTACTGAATGGATTTCCATATGTTGGAAAAGACCTGATGACCAGTCTGTGTCAGAATTTGTCGTTCTACAACTTGTGGAGTAGGGTGGGTCGAAAAAACCGAAATTTATATAATCGAAACATAATAGTGCGAGAAAGTTGCCTTTGGTAGTAAGGAATAATTTCGCAAAATATTACACCAAATGGTTAATATCTTTTACCGCCGTAAGGAGCCAAAGTTTAGAAAAAATATTTTTTTCAAAGAAAAAATTACATTATTCAACTATAGCGATACAATTTCTTATAGAATGCAACAGCTACATCAAGATGTTAGTAATGTTCCAATAAAATTTCGTTATGGTGAAATCATTTCTATTACCTACGCAAAGGCGGCCAAATTTTGAAAAAAATGGCAAAAATTTAAATGTTCCGTTTTTTTTTTTCAATTTTCCTAATTTTTTATTATAAGTTTTTTTTATAATATATTTACATTATACCTAGTAATAACTTATAAATGTCTAGTAATTTTGATCATGGGTATTGCCAACCAAAAGCGAAAGGGGTCCGCCCCCCCACCCCTAAATTTGAGAGAATGGAGCTTGTTGGAAGAATTTTGGGGATTTTCCGGAAATTTTTAGGTATTTTTTGAAGCGGGGTGAGGGAAAAATGGTAAATGATGGGGAATTTATGTATAGGCTCCCACTACAAAATCACCAAACTTTCTCGGAAAATCTGAAAAATTCCTTCAAAAAGCCCCTTTTTCTCAAATTAATTGGGACAGGCCCCTCTAGTCCTTGGTTGACAATGCCCATGATCAAAATTACTAGATATTTATATGTCATTACTATATATAATGTAAATTTATTTGATTGTAGACATATAATACAAATTGGAAAAATTAGAAGAAACGGATTGTTCAAAAAATTCTGGTCTCCCTTGCGCCGGTAATAGAAATGATTTCATCATAATGGAATTTTATTAGAACATTACTAACATCTTGATGTAGCTGTTGCATTCTATTAGAAATTGTATCGCTATGGTTGAATATTTTTTTTTAAATGTTGTTTTGTGATTTTTCGAAATTTTGCTACTCTTGCGGTGGTAAAAGGTATTAAGCATTTCGTGTAATATTTTGCAAATTTATTCCTTGTTACCAATGGCAACATTTCCGTACTATTATGTTTCGATTATATAAATTTCGTTTTTTTTTCGACCCACCCTATTGTGGAGCCTTTCGCCAATTCATGTAGAAATGTTACAACTGACAACTTTTTTACCTCAGTAAAATTAGCAGATAAACTTAAAAACAAAGGAACAAGCATAGTAAGAACAATAAACAAAAAAACACGTGAAATTCCTTTATCATGCAAAAACGCACCAGATCTTCTATCGTCAACGATAATGAAACACAAAGACACAACTTTGACTATATACCACGGAAAGAAAAACAGAAGCGTTATTTTACTAAGCACTTTGCATCCACACGTTGACATTGGAAATGATAATAAAAAGATTCCAGAGACAGTGGCATTTTATAACGCAACAAAATTTGCAGTTGATGTAATAGATCAGATGGCTAAAACATATTCGGTAAAAGCAAGCTCTCGACGATGGTCTGTACAAATATTTTATAATATCTTAGACTTGGCCGACATCAATGCTTGTATAATATATAGGGATGTTTTGTCTAAAGATATCAGTCGACGAGATTTTATTCTGCAATCAGTTGATGAATTACGCAAAACATTGTGTCGGAGCAAGATCAGCCCGAGAAATGTTTTACCACAACAGAGTTCTGAACTTCCTGTTAGACAATATTTTACCTAACGAGTATTAAGGCGTGAGAACGGTTAATTACCTCATTTATTTTATTGCTAAATACTTAATCACTTTTCTTCACAAACTTCTAATAGAAGTAAAAGGAATATTCTTACCATTAGGTAGCTTCATCAGTGGTATATCCGAGTAAATCCATTTTTAACAACTTTGTTTGTTGTTGTGTGAATATTATTTTGTATGAAGTATCCGTTGGAAAATTATATTATTTCACTATAAAATGAACACTGCTGTAAAATTTGTATTCCATCGTATTGTAGTGGTGCACTAAGTAGAAAAATCATCTTCACACTTTTAAAGGAAAAAGAAAAGAATTTAATATATAAGATAAAAATTAAGAAAGAACATGTTTGCATCCTCTCAGTCGGATGTTCAAGCGAGAAGTGAGCAGAAAACATATATATGAAAATACACACGTGCTTTTCTCAACAAGTGTGTTACATTAAAAGGTTATATGCGTGATAAACATCATTATCTAAAATTGGCCATTTTGCATCATTAAAAGTCAAATTTAAGTGTTTATAAAATAGAGAGTCAGTAAAAGTCTCGTTAAAAAGGGAGTTGAGCTAAACTGTCTTTGAAAATGTCCCATGATACTTAACACAAATGTTCCGCAGATGGCTAGCGGATAAAGTCTTTTCTAACAGGCAATAAATTCTCCTCGTTAGTATCGGCTAACCAGATGTCAGCGGCACAGAAAGATTGTCCACATGTAAGTTCTATTAGATGGAGTTGACTATTTCTTTATTTTGTTTTAGCACTTATCTTTATTAGGAGGCTTATTCCGTAACACGGGCAACAAAGCCCTCCTTAAGCCCCTAATGAAGATCACTTTGCAGTTTCACTTTGTCCCTGTTTTCTAGAAATACAGGTTTGGGCTCCAGTTTGCTAAACACATCTGCAATCATAGATTTGCTTGGGCAGTAAACCATTTCTATTGTTCCATTTTCCTTCATATGTTTGATTGAATGGTATTTCAAATCTATATGCTTTGTCTTATTTGTATATTTGTCCGATTCGATCATCTTAATGCATGAAATGTTGTCTTCATAGACAGTAATCGGAAGAGATTGGGTTAAATTTAAGTCTTCTAACAGTCTTAATAACCATGTAAGTTCTTGAACGGCTGTTGCAGCTGCTACAAATTCAGCTTCTGCTGATGACTGGCGCTTTGTTATCCAATGTATTGGATTCTTCCCTAATACGTATAAATTTCCAGTAGTAGATCTTCTGGTTTGCGTATCACCGGCCCAATCAGCATCGGTGTACACTTCTAACACTGGTGGATGTTCGTTGCTGATTACCAAATTTAGATCTTTACTATGATTTAGGTAACGAATAAGCCGTTTAACACCTTTCCAATCTTCTTCGGACGGATTTTCAAATTTTCGACTCAAAATGTTCACTGCCAATAATATGTCTGGCCTTGTAATTGTCGCGATATATAATAACGCACCGATCGCTTGTCTAAATTTTGTGTTATTGAACATTGGATTTTCTTCCTTTTCTGATCTTAGGAAATTCGTTTCCATTGGCGTCGCGTATGGCTTTGATTCGTCGAGATTAAATTTCTTAACAATTTCCGTTATTTTCGCTGTTTGATTTAATTTAAAGCCATTGTGCATTTTCTGAATTTTTATCCCAAGATAATTGCTGATTTCACCTAAATCTTCGAGTGTGTATTGTGCTTTTAATTTATTTATGACATCTTCAATTAAATGGATGCTTCCTGCAGCAAGGAAGTCATCTACATATACAACTATATACATTGTATCTTCCCCTTGTCCTCTAGAAAATAGACAGGTGTCTGTTTTACCCTGTATAAAATTTAACTCTTTAAGCGATTCAGTAATTTTTGTATACCAGGCCCGGGCTGCTTGCTTCAGCCCGTATATGGCCTTACGAAGTTTACAGACCTTTTCTGGTTCGTTTGCGTTCACATACCCTTCGGGTTGTGCCATGTACACTTCTTCATCAATTTTTCCATGCAAGAAAGCAGTTTTTATATCTATTTGCCTAACATTAAGATTTTTGTAAGCTGTGACAGTTAAGAAACATCATAAGGTGGTGTGTGATACTACGGGAGCATATGTCTCATCGTAGTCTATCCCGTATTTTTGCTTGAAGCCTTGAGCCACCAATCTGGCTTTATAACGCTTTATTTGTCCATTTTCATCATATTTAGCCTTGTAGGTCCATCTGGATCCAATTACTTTGGCTCCCTGTGGTGGTTTCACCAAAATCCAGGTTTCATTTTCCATAAGTGAATTTATTTCATCTCGTGTCGCGTCAATCCAGTTATTTTTTTCTTGCGGATTCTCAATGTTTAGCATATCTTGCCAACATTTTGGTTCATATACTGGATCGTGCCGGACTGCATATGCAAACCTGTCCGGTGGCACACCTCTATTGTGTCTTTCAGATCTTCTCGGTTGTTGTGTTTGTTGAGACGCGGATGGTGTATCTGGAGCAGTTTGGTTTGGTGTTAGATCAAATTCTACTATACTAGTGTTATTTTGTTGTGCTTGTTTGTTTGTTTCTGACATCAGCTCAATTGTGTCAACATTTTTCTCAACATTTGAATTACACATGTTATTTTCATCGAATTTGACGGTTCTGGCTAAAATTACTCTTCCGTCTCCTGTAAATATTCTGTACGCTTTACACCGGTTGTCATATCCCACGAACGTGCCTTTCTCAGCTCTGTCGTCTAATTTGCCGCGTTTAGATTTATGAATATATGCGTATGCGGTACACCCAAATACTTTCAAATATTTTATATTTGGTTTTCTGTTTAATCATAATTTGTAGGGGGTAGAACTAATGGATTTCGATGGTAAGCGATTCTGCAAATGATTGGCTGTACATATGGCTTCTCCCCAGAGTCTATGTGGGCGCTTAGCCTCACTTAACATGCTTCTAGTCATGTCTAAAAGTGACCTATTTTTACGCTCAGCAATCCCATTCTGGTTCGGGCAGTATGGTACTGTGTGCTGATGCTCAATACCGTTATGCTTGAGGTATTCTTCTAATTCATCGCTAACATATTCTCCACCATTACCGGAACTGATGGCAGTTGGAAATTGTCCAAATTTATTTTTCACCGTCGAAATGTATTCCCTTACCTTTTCATACGCTTCACATTTTTTCGTCATTAGATAGATGACACAAAATCTGGAGTAATCATCTATGAAAGTGATGAAATAGCGTTTTACCCCTATGGTAGGAGTATTTATCGGACGACACACATCAGTGTGCACTAACTCTAACCTTTTTGTGGCTCTATATGCGACCGATTTTGGAAATGGGGTATCGTTTGTTTTGGATTTAATGCATACCTCACAATAGGTGTTGGGTTTGCAGAAATTTAGGGTTATACCATTTACAAGTTGTTTTTGTACAATGGTTTTAATTGCATCGTAACTTCTATGTCCAAGTCGCCTATGCCATAAGTCTATACATCTTGTATTTGTACAAGTGTGCGTAATGTTCGCGTAATTATTATCCCCTGGTTTGTTATTATTTACACGCACTTCATATAAGTTATTCTTCAATCTACCTTGTAAAATTACTTCCCCATTATGTATGATGTCACACGTATCTTTATCGAAATTTACTTGACATCCGTTTTTAGTAGCCCTGCTAACTGATAGCAAGTTTGTTTCAATATCGGGTACATACAATACGTCACGAAGTGTAATTTGCCTGTCTTGTTTTCCAGTGTTTATTACTATTTCACCTGACCCGTATGAAATTTATTTATTACCATTTGCAACAGTCACATTTGTCTCATCGCTGCTGGTTATTTTCAAGAACATTTCTTTAGAATTAGCAATATGACTTGAACTTCCACTATCAATAATAAATATTTGTTTGTTTTCCGATTGTTCAGTCAATAACGCTACGTTTTTATTTTCAGTTTGTTTTGTATCACGCCGTTCCGCGATTTTGTCGGGTACATTTTCTTCAAAACACAAAGAAGTAGAATGATTTTTATTTTTGAACGGTTTGTTATGCTGTACTGTATGATTATTTTTCCTTTTTTGAAACCAACATTCGCTATATGAATGATTTTTCATTTTACAATACGAACAAAATTTATTGTTTCTTCTTGTAGCCTAATTTACCCTGTGTTTTATAGGCTTTAAACCCGTTGCCTGAATTTTCCGAATTCTCGACTCTGCGAGTATACTCATCTATAAGCTTTCCTTTAATAAAATCAAGCGTTAAATCAATTTCATTTCTCGCTTCAATCGCGGTAATCAATGTATCGTTTGACGGGGGTAACGAACATAATAAAATGGCAGATATGTGTGAATTTGAGATATCTTCTCCTATTCCGGCCAATTTATCTACAAGTTCCAATAATTTGGTAATATGTGTTATTAAATTCCCTCCTTCATTTAGCTTTGTGCTATAAAGTATTCGAAGGAGATGTAACTTGCTTGACAGATTCGAACGCTCATGTATATTTTTCAGAGTGGTCCAGGTTTCTTTAGCTGTGTTAAGATGCTTTATATTTATTATTTGGCTATCTTCGATACTAAGATTTATCAAGGCCCTTGCCTTGCGGTCTCGCTTCGTCCAGTCAGCGGTTATCGGATCTGGAGCTTCGTCCGTGACGACTTCAAAAACCTCTTCACGTATCAATAGCATCTCAACTTTAAATCGCCAATTTGAATAGTTGTTCGCATTTAGTTTTTCAATACACGCACAGTCCTTTGCGTATGCCATTATTTCTCTTTTCTTTTCTTTTAAGTTCTTCAAGTTAATTGAATATATATATTTTTTCTTTTTATCGGATTACCGGATTTTACTTTATTATTTGAGGATCTATGTTTTATTTTATCTACCTAATGAGACCTCAGTCTCATAATCCAATTGTTAGACAATATTTTACCTAACGAGTATTAAGGCGTGAGAACGGTTAATTACCTCATTTATTTTATTGCTAAATACTTAATCACTTTTCTTCACAAACTTCTAATAGAAGTAAAAGGAATATTCTTACCATTAGGTAGCTTCATCAGTGGTATATCCGAGTAAATCCATTTTTAACAACTTTGTTTGTTGTTGTGTGAATATTATTTTGTATGAAGTATCCGTTGGAAAATTATATTATTTCACTATAAAATGAACACTGCTGTAAAATTTGTATTCCATCGTATTGTAGTGGTGCACTAAGTAGAAAAATCATCTTCACACTTTTAAAGGTAAAAGAAAAGAATTTAATATAAGATAAAAATTAAGAAAGAACATTTTTGCATCCTCTCAGTCGGATGTTCAAGCGAGAAGTGAGCAGAAAACATATATATGAAAATACACACGTGCTTTTCTCAACAAGTGTGTTACATTAAAAGGTTATACGCGTGATAAACATCATTATCTAAAATTGGCCATTTTGCATCATTAAAAGTAAAATTTAAGTGTTTATAAAATAGAGAGTCAGTAAAAGTCTCGTTAAAAAGGGAGTTGAGCTAAACAGTCTTTGAAAATGTCCCATGATACTTAACACAAATGTTCCGCAGATGGCTAGCGGATAAAGTCTTTTCTAACAGGCAATAAATTATCTTCGTTAGTATCGGCTAACCAGATGTCAGCGGCACAGAAAGATTGTCCACATGTAAGTTCTATTAGATGGAGTTGACTATTTCTTTATTTTGTTTTAGCACTTATCTTAATTAGGAGGCTTATTCCGTAACACGGGCAACACTTCCTTCCAAACGTCGACGACAATGTCAAATAGGAAATTGCAATGGAAATAAAATCATAGATACTTGTCAAGCTTGTAAAAAAGCAGTTTGCGGAAAATGCACTAAAAATTTTATTAAAAACGTTACTTGTGTGTAATGTGAATGTTAATAAATAAATTCTCCATTATCTACATCTGCAATTATCTGAAAGAAAAACTGAAAAAATGTCCCATACCAAGAAAGGGTAAATAAAATATTTCAATATAAAGTATATTTTGTTGTTTAATATGTTTACAATGATAAATATAATTATTTTTTGGAATTTCTAAACAGTGGTCAAATTGACTGTTACGGGCTTTGTAGGAAGTTCAATTTTGCCGTCTTTCTAGTGTTAAAAAAATTATTTACACAAGAGATTTATTTCATATTTTGAAATGTTTTTTTAAATGATAAAAAAATGTATTTGCAAATTAATACTAAATGAGAAAAAAAAGTTTTGTGGAAATGACGTCCTGTATAAAACGAAACATTTAAAATGTGTTTTTTAAAACAATATTCTTATAAAGTCGTTGTAAAATTACGAGAAGTAGTGATATTGTTTACTTGGTCATTTTATACAAGCTGATTTTTCAAATGTTTATTTTATTTTATTTAGTAAGTCTCGAAAACAGTTGTTACTGTATTGACTGCAGTTGATTCCGCCTTAAAATTCCTCAATCAAACTTTATTAGAGGAGATCGCCACTGGTCGTTTAATTATAATTCAATCTTCCGTAATCTATTTAAAGCATTAAAATTAGGTAAAATTAAGCATGTTTTTAGAGTTTGATGTGTCGGAATACGGGTTGGCGAGCGTAGCTCGTAGGGAGCAGAGTCCCCTATTTTTAAAAGCAAAATCTGCAGCAAAATAATGAACTTTTAAATTACCGATTCTATAAAGCATATGAATATTTTTTATCTATTTCTTCTAAATGTCCCTTTTATGTACTTTACAAAATTTATTGCTTGATTTAAAATATTTCTTCTTTTAAAATATTTTTTTCTTTAAAATATCACAGAATCATTTGAACAAAATCAACGTATAATATTCTTAAAAGAAAAAAGTACTTTCAGTTTTTAGTTCAATAAAATTTAATTTATTTTCTTGAAAAACAATTCAAGTTTTTGAAATGTTTACTTAAATACATTAATCTCTCATTTATAGGTCGGTCCAAGGGACTAACGAAAAACGTCGCATAAAAGACAAAGACGCATAAATAATCCAAGTAGAAATTACTTTTGAATTCAATGTTAAGACAAACTTCATCACTAAATTGTAAAATAACATGCAGAATAATGAAAAATACGAATTATTTAAATTGTTAAATATTTACTAATTGAAATCTAAAATACATAATCTCAAAATTTGAATTACATACCTTATTTTTTAAATAGTTTAAAATTGAAGTTTGTTTATAAGCGTAATTGATGCATGTCCCTAAAAATAGCTTTTATGAGTTCATTGAATATACTCAACAAGATGTATCAGTTCATTGGATGTAGTGACGGAGGGTTTCCAGAGCATCTATTGATTTTGCAAAAGTTGATGGATGGTGTTTCAACGTTTTCTTCGTTTTCTTATTCTTTTTCATTGGCATCAACTTTAATTTTTGCGACTATTCCGTATAAGTCCCTCTTTTTTACTGTTATTACATTTTCATCAATATCTACAAAATTGTTAAAATTAATCATTCCCCAAGAAACGGCATTCCATTCTTCATCTAATACTGGTCGACCTTTGGCACAAGATGCATCATTTTCAAATTAACTCAGAATGAAGCCCACTTTTTTTAAATAGTTCTCTTAAAAGTAGCAGGTGTGAAGAGGTGTGACCCGAGAGTGCAGCTTATAATAGTGTTCAGAAAACAAATGTAAAAAAGACACCTAATTGACTTCCCATTTACAAATTGATGAGAAATTTCTTGGAAAGTACATGTGTAGAATGAGAAGAAATGGCAATGGGAACTTGAAATTTCTACGACACATTTGTGAGAAATACATTCACGTTGCGACGCATAAGCGAAAACAAATAACATTGCATTGCTATATCCTGATCCAGGACTACCAAAAATCGACGTATAAATGAGCGAGGCGCATAAAAGAGGCGACGTATAAGTGAGAGGAAGATTACTGTATTAGATATACAATAACAAATTTAAAGACAAAATACTATTTATTTCTCAATATAATACATCGATAACACCAGTGTTACGAGTTTCGCCAGTTCAATGGCTGTAACATTACATATCTTAAGGTTGTTCTCCAATCCAAACAGGCTACTTTCTGACACATTTTTAAATTAATTTTTGTTCACAAATGCATTCATTTAGCAGGCGTTCTTATTCAGAAATTATGTAATCAAAACACGTTTTCCATTTTTTGCTAAATGCAAAAGATCTTTCAGAAAATATGGTCAAAGTCAAAGTTTTGAACCAAATTCTCGACACGGCAACCCAAGGAGCGCGAAATACGTGTCGTCACGTGACCTGAATTGCTTTTAACTCGATAATTAATCTATTTATCAAAAAAGTAGTCAGAATGCCAATTTTATGTTATAAAATTCTTTCCGTTTTAAAATCAGTCAGAAATTGTTGCAGAAAGTTTTACGTTGTTCAGTATGTCACTTTGAATATCTTTTCGGAAATATGTTTAGTTGGTTTATTAGAATGCAGTATAAGGGAACAGCTAATTTAATAGGAATCAGTCCAAAAAAAAAAGCCAGGATCCTAACCAAAACAAGACGATTTTCTATAATCGAATAACTGGCTAATACGGAACCCTCTGAATAAGTGAACTATATAAAACGGAATATATCTTTAATAGAAATCAGCCGGAAATGGAAAAAAACGCTAATATGCAAACGAAGAGTACACTATTTTACGTAATCTACTGAATGCTTAAGACAGATCCATCTGAACGTGTGAACTATACATGATAATTAAAAAAGATGAGACAAACTTTTGAGGTAGTGCTACGCACCAAAACAAACAATATTCATAATAGAATGCATAGTTGGAATTGAAAGGCAAAGTGCGTTCGACGTCGTATAATAGTGAAACTAGGGAGACGAAGCGAAATACGAGAATGACATAAAGTTACAAAACTAAGTTTAATGAGAAATAATTACAAGAATTGCTCAAAACAGCGACCTCTAACGGTAATGCACGTGGCATGCACCAGGCATATCGCGCACTTCACCAGAAGCGGCCGAATGTATGGTGCTGAGTTCCTCTTCCTATTCAATGGGGGTTGCATGGATGAGGCTCTTCAGCTGTCCCCACGAAAATAAAACGAGACATAAGAGGATGGACATTCGTGGTGGCCACGCTACACTGTAAAAAATTGCTGCAGTAAAATTACTGCAGCAGAGATTTCCGGCAAGGTCCGTAAGAAAACGGGATTTGTCCTTAGATAAATTAGCTTTGTCCTTACATAAACGGGTTTTGTCCGTAAAAACATGAAATTTACGGAAATTGACCGTTTACTTTGAAAAAAGGGCATTTTCAGTAAAATTAATGCAGCAATATACGGAGAATGCCCGTGAATTTGCAATTTTTTTTTACAGTGTATAGTACCACCTCGTCCAATCCATCGGCAAAAAAAGATCGCGTTCAGAGAGTGTCGCATCTCTCGCCCATAATGGACAAGTGCTCCATCGTGCTGGAAACAAATACACCGCCGGATGTCTGTGGGCATATATTCCAACAAGTCTGGCCGTACCTTATGTAGAAACGCAAGGTATTTTTTCCTGTCAAGGCCTTCCGGCAGAAGAAACGGTCATATAAGTTTGTCACCGATGATTCCAACCCAAACATTGATCGAGAACGTTTGATCATGATGGCGTACATTTGCATTTGCAAACGGTACATCTTCTTCCCGAGAAGTCCTTTGTATACATGGTATTCTTCTTCTCTCGGTAACTGAAAACAGAAATGGCGATTTAACGTTTGCGGACCGGTAGCTTTCAAACTCGTTAGTGACTTTGTCTTTCATTTCCGACTATGTATTCTTTGATGAAAATGTTTCTTGCGTACTACCATCGCTTAAAGTTTGTCCCATCTTTTTTTGAATCGCCCTATATATTAATCAATTAATATTTTCTTGTCAATAATTCTTTAGCATGTCAATATTTATGTGTTTATACTTTATGAGTATTGTGCCAAAATTCACCAGAAATATTTCCCAATATATGACCAAAAGTACAATGATTGCCTTTGCATTGAATATATTTTCTAAAACAGCAATGTTAGATGATACTGCCTTTACATTAAAAAGCTTTTCAACAGTTTTTCCTTCAGTTTAATGTGGAATCCGACAAACTACACACATCCATGCCTGACTACGATTTGAACTTTTCACCACTTATACAGTAGCCAGCACTCTGCACATTTTACAAGCAGGAGGGCTCTGTTTATGTTTTATATTCCAAATATATGTCCAAACATATGTATTCATATATGTGTCTCTTAAAAAATTAAGACACTTTCAAATGTCTCTTTTTTTAACCATCCATTTCAGACACTTAAGTGTCTAAATTTCAGACATTTCAGTTTACAGTGTATATTATTACACTGACATTAAAATAGTTTCACTGCACAATTTGTTATCCCACTGTACAAAATGAACAAAACGTAACAACAGGAGATCTGAATCGACACCTTTCGGTAGAATATGCTAATCGTCTTCACATGTTTTTATCAATACTAAAAACCTCTTTAATAGGCATTTCTATGAAAGCCGACTGCGTTACAGTCTTTTTTGTTTTACTTAATATTTCTCCTAACACTTTTGAGCCACGTGCACATGGTATTTTTAATAATTGCCTTGTTTACATTAAAAATTAAAAATATATTTTCATTTTGTGTTTCTCATATTACCTGTTCTATTTATTTATTAATACTTTAATTATTAATACGGAGTTGGGACATATGTCGTCACAATGATTATTTCTTTATTCTATTCGCACCAATTTTAGAGAAATAATCTCTGCCGTATACACGTACTAGTATACTTTCAAAAGAAATTTAGAACAAATACATTCTTTGTAAATTGTGGTACGAGCGATTATAAAAATAGCCGCCAGTCGTAGCCCGTAATCAAAAGGTTAAAATAAGGCTGCACAGTAGCATAAATTTCTAACAGCAATAACATACTTATATGCAGTAGCGCTGTTAAACTGAAAAGTTAAACGTCCTCTTTTAGAAAGATATGCCATATGGATACATTATTACTAACGTACTTGCAAATCTCGGTGTAAGATCAAGGATTAAACACTCTGCAATGAGGTGTTTTGAACACAAAGCACGCAACTGTTTTTATTTCTTCTAGACACTAATTAAGATATTTTATTTCTTGTACGTGAATCAAAATTATAAGCTGCAATTCTTTGCCACATGTTATGAAAGCAAAAATGCCCTCTCTGAATAGATAGCAGTAGTTAACATTTGAAAAGTTAATAGCTTACAAAGAAAATTTATTCCCTGCATAAACTATCCCCAAACGACTTCATATTTTCACTTTTAATATTGCTAATGGGATGGTATTTACTTAATGCAGCGAAATAACTGTAAGTTAAGTCTCCTTTTGATGTTTAGTGAAAAGGAATTTTGCAGTGTTAATATGAGTTATCTAACAGAAGGTCACTTTAAATATTTACAAATAATTCATTTTTACCAAATAGTGTACTTTTTGTGCAAACTTCAGTGCAGTACTTGGCATAAATGTGTCTGTATTTGCATAACAATATCTCATTTGGGAGCATAAAATAAGAAGATTATTTTATACTTAAAACATTTTATATGAAAATTTTAATAATCATTTAACATAAACTATAAAGAAAATTTAATAGGTAGACTTCAGCTTTGCAGACATTTTAAAATAAAAGAAGGAGTTAAATGTTAAATGAATTCATTCACGTTTTTTTTTCTTTTTATTATTATACTAGCAAGCTACGCCCGCTACGCTGGTCAATTTCTCTTAACGAACCTTTAATCAAACAAAATATTGACATTTCATAATTCACTTTTATATTTTAACAGAATAATAAGGATACTATAATTTGTGACTCGTGCTATAGTCAATATACACGTCAGGACACGTCGCCCTTATCATTATCTTTTTACGCGTGAAGGTTTCGCTATGGTACTCTATTGTGAAATTTGGTAGTTTTAGAAATTCAATAGTTGAAAAATCGCAGAATCATTAGATCATTTTTCTTTAGAAATTGTTCTTAGAGCGCATTTAGATCTTATAAATAACAATCATGCCGAACTTGAAGTTTCTAGCTCCTTCAGCATCGCAAAAATCGCAATTTTAGAACGTTTTTCGCTTCTGAACCCCCCTCGGGGTAGTGGCACAGACATAAAATATAGCCTATGATGGAGCAGGGATTGTCACCATCCATTTGCCACCATCACTTTTGAAATCGCTTTAGTAGTTCCAGACATTCCATACAAATTGTAATTTAGAATGTTTTTAGAAAATTTTTTGCTTATTTCAGCCTTTTAAATTTCGAATTTTTTTAGATTTTGTTCTTATAGAGCATTTAAATCTTGTAAGTAACGACCATACAAAATGTCAAGTTCCTAACTCCTTCATTATTGAAAATATCATAATTTTGGAATGTTTTTCGCTCCTGCACCCTCTGCGGGCAGTGGCACCGACAAAAAATTTAGCATATGTTGGAGCAGGGACTGTCACCATCCATTTGCCACCATCACTTTTGAAATCGGTTCTGTAGTTTCAGAGATTCCATAGAAATTGTAATTTAGAATGTTTTTAGAACGCTTCTTCCTCATCTCACCCTTTTAAATTGCGAATGTTTTTATAATTTGTTCTTAGAGAGCATTTACATCTTATAAGTAACTACCATACCAAATTTGATACTTCTATCTCCTTCAGTACACAAAAAATCGAAATTTTAGAACGTTTTTCGCTCCTACACCCCCCTGGGGGTGGTGGCACCGACATAAAATATAGCCTATGTTGGAGCAGGGATTGTCACCAGAACCGATTGCGAAACCGATTACCCCCTACAAACAAACAAACAAACAAACAAACAATCTTTACTACTTTATATATTAGTATAGATAAGGGGGAATTAGCCCCTTGTTCCCCCCCCCCTTTATACTTAACCAATCAATCCCGAAAACTAATCAGAGATGCGCCTTAACACAGTTAACCTATAAATAAAATTTGAAGGAAATGGGATAATTCTGCATGAAAAACCCATTTATATATATTAAGGGGGGTATTAGCCCCCCGTTCCCCCCCTTTATACTTAATCAATCAATCCCGAAAACTAATCAGGGAAGCGTTTTAACCCAATGAATCTATAAACAAATTTTGAAGCAAATAGAATAATTCTGCATGAAAAACCCATTTATATAAATTAAGGGTGGATTATCCCCCCGTTCCCCCCCCCCTTTATACTTAACCAATAAATCCCGAAAACTAATCAGGGAAGCGCCTTAACACAGTGAACACATATATAAAATTTGAAGAAAATCGGATAATTCTGCTTAAAAAACCCATTTATCTATATCAAGGGGGGTTAGTCCCCCCCGTTCCCCCCCTTATACTTTACCAGTGAACCCCCAAAACTAATCAGGGAAGTGCCTTACCACAATGAGCCTATATACAAAATTTGGAGTAATTTGGATAATTCTGCATGAAAAACCCATTTATCAACATTAAGGGGGGGGGGGAGCCCCAGTTTCCCTCCTTTACACTTCACCAATGAACCCCCAAAAATAATCAGGGAAACCCCTTACCACAATGAGCCCATATAGAAAGTTTGAAGAAAATCGGATAACTCTGCATGAAAAAAATCATTTATCTAAAATAAGGGGGGAGGTTTAACCCCCCCCGTTACCCCCTTTATACTTAACCTATGAACCCCCAAAACTAATCAGGAAAGAACCTTATCACAATGAATCTATATACAAAATTTGAAGAAAATCGGATAACTCTGCATGAAAAAAATAATTTATCTAAAATAAGGGGGAGGATTAACCCCCCCCCCCGTTACCCCCTTTATACTTATCCTATGAACCCCTAAAACTAATCAGGAAAGAACCTTATCACAATGAACCCATATACAAAATTTGAAGAAAATTGGATAATTCTGCATGAAAAAACCATTTATCCAAATTAAGGGGAGTTAGCCCCCGTTCCCCCCCTTTATAGTTAACCAATCAATCCCCAAAACTAATCAGGGAAGCGCCTTATCACAAGGAACCTATAAACAAAAGTGGAAGAAAATCGGATAACTCTGCATGAAAAATTCATTTATCTAAATTAAGGGGGAGGATTCCCCCCCGTTAGCCCCTTTATACTTAACCTATGAACCCCCAAAACTAATCAGGAAAGAACCTTATCACAATGAACCTATATACCAAATTTGAAGAAAATTGGACAATTCTGCATGAAAAAACCATTTATCTTAATTAAGGGGGGTTAGCCCCCCCCGTTCCCCCCTTTATAGTTAAACAATCAATCCCCAAAACTAATCAGGGAAGCGCTTTACCACAAGGTACCTATAAACAAAATTGGAAGCAAAACGGTTATTTCTGTCAAGAGTTATCGCGTTACGTACGTACATACGTACATACATACATACATACATACATACATACATACATACAGAACGGGCGGGCACATAAGCTCTCAGGCTTTGATAGCCTGTGAGCTAAAAATCTCAATTTTAGAACGTTTTTTGTTCCTGCACCCCCTGGGGTTAGTGGCACCGACATAAAATATAGCCTATGTTGCAGCAGGGGTGGTCACCATCAATTTGCCACCATCACTTTTGAAATCGATTCGGTAGTTCCAGAGATTACCCCCTACAAACAAACAAACAAGATTTACTCCTTTATAATATTAGTATAGATTTTTGTAACTCCTGTTCCTATTGAGTTTTTATGTTAAAATTAAAGACTATACCAACTTAAGCATTCCGAGGACTAACAATGTGAATGACATCGTGTTGAAAATATCACATTGGGATGCTTTAACAGAGTATCCGTTGGTGCCATTTCGACACCGGACTGAATTTAAACTTTAAACTCTACGTGATTTTCCCCCGATATTATTAATGTTTTACGACTTTTAATCATTTTACACAATAAAAACACCGTCAATTTTTTTATTATCTGAATCGATTTAAGATAACAATTACAAACAAATTTACCTAGAACGTATATTAAATCGACAACAAGCATAATTCTAAAAGATGATTAAAATTTTAATTCGATTTTAAATTTTAAAACATTAAAATCGAGCACTTTCAGCTGTGAACCCAGCCTTCATCAGAATTTATAAACAAGTGGGTAAGTGTGATCGAAGCTCGCTCAAAGGGTTTCGTTTAATATTCCTTTAAAAACACTTATTCTTTCTTTAATACATTCAAACAAATTTCATTTAGCAACAATAAAAAAAAAGTCATGTTTTTTATAAAGCAAAAATTTACCGGTCTATTTTTTCGTTTTTTCGAATTTCTAAACCAGCCGGATAGCGGGTCAAGCCCGCTATTATATTCTGTCATAATAATATCCGTCATACGGACTTAATGCAATATTTAAAAAAATGATTTCAAAATTAAACAAATTGTACACCTTTAAAATGTTAAAATATGCGAATATTTCCATAATCGGACTTTTACCACGATTCAATATGTTTCTCAAACTCATATATTTACTTTTCTCTATTATTTATATTGATACTAGCTTTCTATTATTCTCAAACATTTGAAAAATTAGTTAAACTTCCCATATGACGTCAGATTTTCTTTTTAATTCTCTAATGACGTGATATTAATCTGCTTTGTGTACTTACACATACTCATACTCCTTGTATTATTGAGAAATCTTAGACATTTTCCGTTTTATTACGACTATGACGTCAATCAATTTTATTTCATATTTATCCTTTTTTCAATTGGTGAAACTTTTTATTTCATTTTCATTTTTCACGTGGAAATCGTCTGATAGAAAATTAATTATTGTAGAAAGAATTTCATTGTGGATTTTAAATCTTTGGCATCTGCTACAACGAAAAATGTGTATATTTAATAAGAAAAGGCTGTTAGAATTTTGGTTTTTTATCTCTATTTATTAAAATAATACGAATTTTTCAAATTTTAATATTCTGAACCCTTCACAGCTGTTTTTCATCCATATACACGAAGTTTCAACTCTGTAAGTTATATAGTTTTTGAGAATGGCTCTGTGACGGACATACAACGCAGCGGGAATAATAGGGTTTCGTGAGATGAAAGAAACCCTAAAAACAGGTGTTAAAACAGAAACGTCTATATCACATTTAAATAACAGTATGTCTCTGTACTGCGAGCCTGCGGAACAATTTTAATCATCTTTTAGGTAATGTAAATCACATGTTTTTTGTGGGCACTTTTTATTTTAATTCGACAAAGATGAATTTAAGCATTCCGAACTTGTTTTATATAAGCATAATTCTATATAAATTAGTTCCTTATGTCATTGTTCCCAGTTCATGCGGTACTCATTTCCATCTCTTTCAGCTACAGAATTGTTATTATTCTACAGAAGTTCTATTATACTTTCCACCCCTCATATTGGGGTAAATTTTTTAGTCCTATTCACACTACCACATGTCTGTAGTTACATGTTTTGTGTTTATTATCGTAAATTAAAATCTATTTTCCAGAAATATTTTTCATACTATGAGAGACGAAGCAAAATTGTCTTTCGCAGAAATGTTCTCAGTCCTGAAAAAATTGCTAATCAGTTGTGAGAATTATCTAAAAAAGAATCAGATGGTGGTGATCTTTCGAATTCTGATTTAGATTCCAATAATGAAATTCTATTACTTCAAAACGAATCAGAAGAATCCGATGAAAGCGACAATGATGATAACAGTGTTCAGAACGATTTAGACGCTTATGTAGATCGTGATGGAATCGAATGGAAGCTATTCAAAGCGATTTATCTTACTGTTCGAATTTCTCAAAGAAATATATTACGTGAAAGTTGCGAAACTACTACTTTTCATAAAACGAAATTTTGAGGAATCACTAATGAGCTGCTGGTTTATTTTTGTGGACAAATATATGTTAGATCATATAAGAAGGAATAAACAGTAAAGAAATGGAACAGTAATCAAACAGTCCGAAAACTAAACTAGTCCGATGTGCCAATCCCAAAATATTCTTCCATCTGACACAGGTTTCGCATACACTAAAAAGAATCAGCAACAATTTATTTCAACGTCAAACTGAATCTAAAGTTTTATTAAATACCGCGCATTAGTTCTTGCGATATGACTATCGCTAAAATCGTGTAAATCCTGAAAAGTGTAGCATAGCAGCGCCACCTGTTGGAAGATTTAGACCAAAACCTAATCAACAACAACTTATGTCAACGTGTAACAGAATCTGAAGTTTGATGAAAATCCGTGCATTAGTTCTTGAGATATAGTTATCGTGAATGATCACTAAGTAGCGTAGCAGCGCCACCTGTTTGGCTATTTACACCAAAACGTAAGTAGCAACTATTTATGTCAAGGTCTAACAGAATCTGAAGTTTGATGAAATTCCGTGCATTAGTTCTTGAAACATAACTATCGTAAACATAATGAAAAAAATGGTACAGCAGATCCACCTTTTGGGATATCTACACCAAAACGTAATCATCATCTATTTACGTCAAGGTCTAAAGAAATCTGAAGGTTGGTGAAAATAAGTGCATTAGTTCTTGAGATAGAGCTATTGCGGAAATCGCGATAATTGCAGCATAGCAGCGCCACCTATTGGGCGATTCTCACCAAAACTAATTAGCACAAGTTTATATCAGGGACGAACAGAATATAAAGTTTTATTCAATTCCGTTTATTAGTTCTTGAGATAGAGCGCCCACAAAAGTTTTGTCACATACACACAGACTTACATACATACATACAGACAGACAGTGTCACAGAGTCATTGACAGGCATTTTTTAAAAACAGCCAAATCGTGTTCAGTATCTTCTAAAACGTATAAATTCGTCGAAAACTGGAAGTCGAAAATTTTTATGATTCCAATACTTTCTTGTTGTAAAGATAGAAGAATGTAAAAGGACAGTGTTTATTCTACGAATCTACAGGGTGTTTCACAAAGGACCCCTAACTTTAAAAATCAATAAGCCGTAAACGGTGATAGATAGAAGCATGAAACCAGTGGTATGTTTATTAAAAAAATCGCAAGAATCTTATACATAAATCTCAAAACTTAGTTAAAAATAGCGCCGATAGATGGCGCTGAGAGCGTTAAGAATCCTTCTAAAGAGATTTCAGAAACATAGAAAAACTAGTCGTCGAAGAGTTCGCCATTGAAATCTGACCGCTATTAGCGTATAATAAAAATAATTCGCATCGGACACGTTGCCTGTCTGTTGAACTTTTTTGAAAAATTCATGAATTGTTTTACCATCTGGGCCTTTTGCGACTTGAAATCGCGTTTGAAAACTTCTCCTTGTGGCAGTAGGACTCTGATTTAATCTGTGGTACTCCAACACAATAAACACACGCTCCACCACGGTATACATCACTTTTGGAATCGCTATACGCTAATAGCGGTCAGATTTCAATGGCGAAATCTTCGACGGCTAGTCTTTCTATGCTTCTAAACTCTCTTTACAAGGATTCTTAACTCTCTCAGCACCATCTATCGGTGCCATTTTTAACTAAATTTTGAGATTTATGTATAAGATTCTTATGATTTTTTAAAAAAACATACCACTGATTTGATGCTTCTATCTATCACCGTTTCCGGGTTATTGATTTTTAAAGTTAGGGGTCCTTTGTGAAACACCCTGTATATGAACAAAAAATACCGATATCACACTGTATATCTAGGGAAAAAATGTTCAAAAGTTACAATTACAAATTAGGCATTTGCAGTTATAAATGCTTAGAGTATTTACAAAGCAGTGTTAGGAAAAAGCATTACAAGGAAATATTATATTTAACAGTTAGCAAATGAATTGCTTTCAAATGATGTGAATGAAAAATAATGTTCCATTAATCAAAAGTATGTACCAGAATTAAACCGAAACTTTTATGCACCGAAAATGTGAAATTAAAATCTGTAAAGGAGTGCCACAAACTAAAAATTATTTTTTTGCATAAAGAGGGAAGTGAAAAATGTGCCAGAAAATTAGTTTTTACTGCAAAAATTGTAAATTGTGTATGTATTTGATATAAAATATTTGAAATGTCTTATTAAAATGTTTGATCTGCTTAAATACTCTCAAGAAAATCAGAACATTCATTTCGCTTTTTTTTTATATATATGTTTCATTTTGTTCTAAATGGGAAGTTTAACTTGATTTAATGTATTTTTCTGTAAAATAAATCATTTTACTTTTATGAAAATGTAGCAATACTAAGTTTATTAAAATACAATGAAACAATACAGTATTAAACATGAATTTATAGCAGCAATTTTGCATAGTTAAATTATTTTTGTGAAAATGACGACAGCGGCTGTTTTAAGATGTCAAAATTGTTGGCCGTATTAGTGTTAATCCCATTTCACTACATCATGATTCTATTTATGTAATACACTTCCTTTCTTAATGAGCCTTTTTTATCACCTTTAGATCTATTTTCCTAGTTACAATTGTTTATGAGAAATCTTGACCTTTGGATATTTTTCCAAACTAAACAATTCACACTTATGAAATAACTATTATTGGGAAAGAACTACATGTTACAAATTATTCCCACTCAATTTTCAGGTTATGTTAAAGTTTAAATTTAGAATATTTGCTTCCCTTTTAATGTTTCAAACTTAAATTATAAAGTATTCTTTGACAGCTTTTAGGTCTAGAATGTGACCTGTCCATGACATTTAAAAAATTTCTTATTCCAACTTTTCAAGTGAAATAATAATGAAAATGTTACACACTTTCCATCTTTCTCAAATTAAAGAAACACTAGCCAGATGTGCCAATTCCAAAACTGTCTTCTATCTTACACATGTTAATACTTCAAAATTCGCTGTCACAGCTTCAATAAAATCAATATTTCCGTCATTCTCTTTTACGTCAGTGGCTTGCAAACCATCGGGTTACCTGGATGCCAGCACCTTTCGTTGCATTAGCATACGAGTTACAGCACAACTACGAAAAGTCCTTCTGGCATGTGCCTGCAGGTTTAGATAGCATTCTTATTCCTTAATTTTTATTTTATTTGCACTAAATTTACTGGAAAACGCGAAGGTAAAATGAGTTTACAGAACCCGATTACAGAAAATTAACTTCCAGTTCTCTACAATATTGAATTTGAATACAGAATTCTGCCAAATTTGTCAGATATAGCCAAGTTGGCTTCATGTGTCGCAACTTATATTTTGTCACCAGATTTAGAGATATTTCGCCAAGGCGAATATGAATATATAATGTTAAACATATGAGTTGGAACAATGGTTACAACAATGTAACAAAATTTGCCAGAAAGCATGTTCACTAAATCTCATAAATTAAAACCTTTTATGGAAGAATCCTGCTGTCTTGTTTCAAAATGTCATCCACTCTAAAATTTCAAACTACTATATCTTAGCCATTTTTTTAAGATAGAGGCAAAACCAAAAAAATTCCAGAACCCTTGGGTCAAGACCAAACATTTAACGAAAAAACTTTTAAGTTTTTAATTTAAAAAAAAAATTGTTTGAATTTCAAATATTTAAATAGCTATCACAGCAGCCTCTTCTGGCGAAATATTCCCAAATTCAACTGCAGGCCATAATAAAATATATGTCTCTATATTAAAAAAAAGTAACCACCGCCGCCGCAACCGCTGTCAATGAAAATTTTGTGCCTGGAAGTGTTTCTCGACTAATATCCAGAAAACTATTGCATATAAAAATTAAAAAATTGGTAGTTTTATAAATAAATGTTCAATAAACACGCTGAAGCAGACAGTTTTTAAATCGAAAAATTATTTTAAGAGATATTTAATATTAAAGTTGGTCGAAATAGTTGTCTTAAAAAAGTTTTATAGAAACGAAAACTATGCTTAGGAATTTAACCATAATTTATAAGGATATAGTTGACAATCTTGAAGTGTGCAAACTGCAATTATTATTTTAATTTGAGTAATTTTTTGAGGTTATATTTCAATTTTTTATTCAAAATTTTCATTATTTTGGTAAAAATTTATTTCATATTTCATAAATTACATTATTTGAATTGTTGCCAATTTGTAAAACAGCGAACATAATAATATTATCTTTCAATTAAGAAATGTATTTGCACGTGACTATTAAAAACAGAAATAAAACTTTAAAATAATAATCCCATCAAAAAATTTCTATTAAAAAAAAGCGCCAAGCTCTTCTTAATGTTTCGGCCTCAAAAAGTACTGATATCTGATGCTCGCCCGAGTTAAAAGTGAAACATCCGAAAGCCTTCATTGAAAATGACTTCCTACGACTTGGCCGTTAATGCATTCTAGGTTTTTTTTCCATTTATGAGGCATTCTTATACAAATTTCAATAAATTCTAAAGAACATTAGAAGAATGTAATACTCAGAAAAATAAATTAGAATACACAATACGATTGATATTAAACATATCTGTCATTTGAAATGATCAATTACGTCGATAAATCATTTCAAAATTAATGATTGGAAATTATGCATTTATAAATTATTTGAATATTAAAAGTAATATCAGAATTCAAATAGGCAAATTCGTATGAAGACATTGTAACGAAAATCTTTGTGATAAATGCCATTGAGTTTCAACGAACATTAGTTTTGATTAACTGTCATTTAGTTTTACCATGGTTTAATGGCCATTTTTTACAGTCTAGTGTTTTTAACACGAATTCCAAGAAATAATTTTTTCGTCAAGTTCCACATTGTGTTACATTATATGAGGCGTTGAGAACCAGAGTGGACCATCCTCGACAGCTGTAATTTCGAAATTATGCTTTTTAAAATGTGCATTATATTTCAGTACTTTATGCAGCAAAATGCGTAAAATGTTCAAAAAAATGTATTAGACAGGTAGATCATAATACATTCTATAGAATTTGAAAAACCTTCTAAAATGCATTAACGGCCAAGTCGCAGGAAGCCACTTTCAATGAAGGATTTCGGATGTTTGACTTTTAACTTGGCCGAGCATCAGATATCAGTACTTTTTGAGGCCGAAACATTAAGAAGAACTTTGCGCTTTTTTCATAGAAATTTTTTGATGGGATATCACTACTTTTTGTAGGTTTTATTGTATTTTTTTCTAAAGGATATAAATATAATATATAAATATAAAAGAATTTTAAAATTCTTTTATGCTTTACAAATCTATATTTTATTTCAAGTTTACATAAAAGTAGTAGGCGCCTCAGGCAATCAGTTTAGTTTTTCTTAAATGTATGCTAAGCACTTCATCATATTACTTTTATTCATAATTTACTTGCTCAATCCTTCGCCAAATCGGAAGTTTCTGTTAGAGAAATCAAGAACTCTTTGCGATCATGACAGCATATCTTATATTTTGTATTGCTATGCATTTCATCGTTATTGACAATTACCGCTTAATTTACCATGCATTTATGCTTCATGTCCGTTTGCATCTTTACGCTCTCTAAATGCGTAGTTTAATCCTATTAAGTAATCTTCTGTAATTGCTACTACCAAATGCCAACACGATTTGGTGCAAGTGGAGTGGTTCATTTTAAAAGCCTTTAAAGCTATCCACATTTACAGTAAACAATAGATGCTAGTATATTTTTCCTTTCATTCTAACCTTGGCACGATTAAGGAAGTTTAGAAAATTTACGGACGGACTGTCGTTCTTCCATTAGAAAATCTATCACTATTCTCATCTAATTGGCTTAGATAATATGTCAATGTGTCTTGGTTTTAAGATTTAGGTAATTTTACTCGAAAACCTGAAGCTAAAAATGCGAGGAACCCCATTATAGAAGATTCATTCTAACGTACATATCGATAAACTGGTTATAAAATTATTATAATCATAAAGAGAACTAGCAGTTTCTATGCTTTAATTCTGAAAATTCTCTTTCTATAATAAACTTTTAACAGAGTAAAGACTAACAATATAGTAACAGTAAGTATAATAACAGTACAAGGTCTTTGTGTAGTGACGAATCAATTGAAACTTTAACATTCGTGCATTATGTCATTTAATTAACCACATAATATTAATAGATGGTACATCGCCCTAAACATTCACAATGAAAAAACGAAATATCGTCAAATCTGCCGACAAAAATACCCTGTTTATGCTGACGTCATAATAATGCATACGTATTATGTATTACATGTGTGATGCATATGCGTATAGATATATAGAGTATATATATATTTCAAATAAAATTCCATGTGTGTACATACATATATGTAAAGTTTATTAACATCATTAAAATTCACTTAAAGAAATAACAACCCACAAATAGCAGTGGAATTTTGCCAGATTGAGTAGAGTGCTATTGCGATTAGAATAACAACATTTATAATAAAATTTATTTTAAAGAAGTAAAAGATAGAAAGACGGACAGATAAACTAAAAGATTTGCCATACCGACATTTTTGGAAAAGCATATAAAAGTTTCATTCTTCTTGAAACCATGTAACATCTTCAAACTCAGGTAAATTTTCTGTAATCGGGCTTTGGCGACAAACGCTGGCGTCAAATATGAGCGAGTAAATGATCGTCTACGGAACTATTATTACTTAAATGTTTATCGTACAACAAAAAAACATATATGGTTGCAACAATGTAATTAGTTTAAATTGCCAATTGAATGTGTTACGAACTGTATATAGCCAAGTCAGCACCTCCTATTTGAAGGGTTTAAAGGCAGAAATTCTATGTTTTCAGATTTTTCTGGTTAATTGTGCTACAAAATCTACTTACTTGTCAAATTGCATGATTCTACGACTGTTAGAAGTATCTTAGTAATTTGATGATCCCAAACCGGTACTTTTGTATTATCCCGTCGACCACTTTTCATAACAAAAAAACTATCGTTGCCATTGGAGAACGTTGCCATTGGAATATCAAAATAAATAAATAAATAAAATATAAGAATTTAAGGACTCAATTGTTAATGTAATTAATGAAATAACTAATAAATCAGTAAAACATAATGAAAAATACACACAAATGTCGAATTAAAAACCACTTGATGACATAACAAACACGTATAATGCTTCTGACGTCAAGTAAGTAGGACTGCATTTTTGGCGTTTAATCTTACAGTTTGGCGATAGTTTTTTGTTATGAAAAGTGACCGACGGGATAATAGAGAAGTACCCACAAACCTTAGTTATTTGATGATCCCCTGTGAGTCAGTGACAAAAATGCCCTTTTTCGGAATCGCATATTTCGAAAAATATTAAATACAGAAACACAAAATCGTGGAACCTAGTTCAATTTGATTATAGTAGTGTGTGTTAAAAAAACTCTATAGTAGAGCTACCAAATATATTTAATATATAAGCCTGACTCCATAGCCCTCCCCAAAACAAAGTTTTGAGGGGGTAAAAAGTATGATGAAATGATTTAAGAAAAGGTAGCTACGGGCTGTGCGAACTTGGCGGACACACTGCCGTGCTCCCAGATATATATATATATATATATATATTAAATGCACTTAAAGAAATAACAACCCATAAATACACCGAAGTTTTGCCTGATTGACTATTTTGCTATTGCGATTAGAATACCGACATTTATAATAAAATTTATTTTAAGGAAGTAAAAGATAGAAAGACGGACAGATAAACTAAATATTTGCCCACACAGATGCCATATACGCACCACATTGGCGCGACTGCAACAAAATGGCAATTTTATGCCTCCCATGGTAACCCGATTATTTTGTTTATATTACTGTTTATTTACTTTTATTTTTTATTTTAATTCTATAAATTGTTTTTATTATGTATATCAAAATTTATTTATATCAAACTATCAGTTATTTATTTATTTTTTCCTTTTTTAAATAATAGAAGCTATTTCATTTATTACGTTATTTTATTTTCATATTGAAATAAAAAATCACGTGCTATTATTGCATGCTATTTGTAACTAATATTCAAAAACAAAGTTTTCGCCAAATTGGCGGGGGGAAGAAATCACGCCAATGTGGTGCGTATATGACATCTGTGCCGATTTGCCTTACGAACATTTTCGGAAAAGCATATAAAAATATCATTCTGCTTGAAACCATGTATAACACATTCAAAATTAGGCTCATTTTCTATAATCGGGCTTTGGCGGCCAACACTGGCGTCAAAAATGAGCGAGAATATTATTGTCTGTGCAATTATTACTACTTGAATGTTTATCGTACAACAAAAAGCACAAATGGTTGCAACAATGTAATTAGTTTAATTTTCCAATTGAATGTGTTACGAACTGTATATAGCCAAATCAGCACCCCCTATTTGAAGGGTTTAAAGGCAGAAATTCTATGTTTTCAGACATTTCCGGTTAATTGTGCGACAAAACCTACTTACTTGTCAAATTTCATGATTCTACGACTGTTAGAAGTACCTTAGTTATTTGATGATCACCAACCTTTGTTATTTGATGATCCCCTGTCAGTCAGTGACAAAATAGCCCTTTTTCGGAATCGCATTTTTGGAAAAATATTAAATACAGAAGCACTACATCGTGTAACCTAGTTCAGTTTGATTATATTAATGTGTGTTAAAAAGGAAAACGCTCTAGCTCTCCCCAAAACGAGGTTATGAGGGGCTGAAAAGTAGGCCGAAATGGTCAGAAAAAAGGTAGTTACGGCATGTGCAAACTTGGCGGACGCACTGCTGTGCTTCCAGATTAAATAAATGATCACGTGTTAAAAGCAGTAAATGTAGAAAATGACGTAATAAAAAATATACTTGAGCGTGAATATTAAAAGGAAAAATAATTAAATTATTACGCGTTTTCAAAGCATTAAGTAGGTTAAGATTAATTTATTTCGACAAAATATTATACCTATTATTGCAAATTTTAAAACAGCGTAGTTAATAATATTTCCCTTCAATTATAAACTATATATTTACGTTTAATAATTACGTTTAAATCATAGAAATAAAGAATAAATTGGTAAAATATAATTAAAAATACAGATAAACGTTGAATTAAAGATCACTCAATGACATAACTAACATACGTAACGCATCTGATGTCAATTGAATGCGACGCCACAGATATGTACTTTAGGCTTTAAAACCTATATTTTGGCTACAGTTATTTTCTTTTATAGAAAGTAGTAGCCGGGATAATGGAGAAGTACCCAATTTTTTATAGCATCGTTATAAAATTTCCTGCTGCAGCGACCTTGCTTACTTAACCCTTTTGCACAAGTTGATTTTCAAATGTTTAATTAATCTTATTTTATTAATCACGAAAACAGTTGTTAGCTGTTTCGACAGCAGTTGATTCGGCCTAAAAATATCTCAGTCAAAGGAAAATGAATGGAAACCCGATTACAGCAGATAGTCACTGGCCGTTTAGTAATAATTCAATCTTCCTTAATCGTTTTAGAGTTGATCAAATCAGAGGGTTTTTAAAGTTACCGGTGTCAGAACGGGGGTTGGCGAGCGTAGCTCGTAAGGGGCAGAGGGCCCTAGTATACAAAAAAATTGGGTAAATTTTCTGCATAACTTCATGCTCATTTTGATGATACAATAATGAAAATGGAACAAAAATGCTATCACAGCGCCACCTTTTGTTGGAATATCTGCAAATTCAAGTGGGACCTGCTGACCATAGCCAAACACTTATAAATGGAATTTGTTTCAATTCTAGACATAACTTCATACAATTTTCGATGATACAATGAGGGCAAACACACGGACACACGGACAGGGAGAAATTTTGTAAAAACATGTTTTTCGGAATCTCTGATCCCTAAAACGTGTAAATCTATTGAAAACAAGAAGTCGAAAAAAATTTCGATTACAATACTTTCTTCTATAATAGATAAAAGAATGTAAAAATAGCACTACTACAATTAGACGAAGAAACATATTGGTTTTTGAGATATAATGATGAAACGTGATTTTTGAAGCTTTTCTTATATTCACATCTCTAAGTATTCACGTTTTACAAATATTGATGGACGGTATCGCACTCATAATAAAAAGCGATTTTTATACATAATAAGGCTCTAAACCAAACAATCCGATATCTAAACCAAACAGTCCGAGAGAAAATCATCATTAGCCAATAAATCTATATCAGTAATCAGACCCATATTTGTTTGCGTATATATAATTATATATATATATATATATATATATATATATATATATATATATATATATATATATATATATATATATATATATATAAAGTGATTCATATCGAAACAATAGGCTATCTTCTTAAATATTGCTCCAAGGCACATACTTCCAATTGCAAATTTTCATAAAAACAGGTGCAAAATTTGATGAAATAAGTTGCAACTCCATGGGGGGGTCTATTTGAGAAAATACAAAAATTAAATTTTTATATGGCCTCCGTAGAATAAAATTTCCAATTAGGAAATTATTCCTTATCCATTCCAGAAATAAATAAAAAAAAAATCCATCTTGATATCTTCAAAATTCACAGAGATATTAAAATCCAAAATTCGTGACTTACACCACTTAAACATACCTCTGAGAGATGCGATATCAGTTCATTTTAAATGCAAGTTAGGGATTGGCTATACATTTACACATTATTAAAAGTCGATCTAAGACAATGCCTTAACTTTTAGATTTAAAATATTAGCGTATAGATTTTTACGTTAAAATTGCTTGAGAAGTATGCTAGAGGTCTGCATGAGGCCGAGATTTGGTCCCAGGATCGTAATCGGCACGGCCCGGTGGCCGGACCGTGCTTTTATTATTCTTAGGACGTGTCAGGAAGGCAATAAGTTTTATAAAAATAGAAATAGCGATAATGAAACTTCTGTTAACGGAATAATTGAAAATAATATTTTATAAATTACACAGAAATATTTTCAAAAATCTTTTTTTTTTTGTCATACAGTTTCAAAAGTTATGATGTTTTTAAACCTATTTTTCATTTATTCCAAACGACATTGTTTTTTAAAATAAATCTTTATTCGAATATAAGAGTCTAATTGTTATAAGTAATCATTAACGTTGCTATTGCGTATTTTCTTAATAGATGCCAAGATCTAATTAATCTTCCGTTATAAGTGTGTTTATTTGATCCAGGTTCAATACGTTCGCGTGCGAACCAGAAACTCTTTTAAGAAATTCAATTAAATGTAGTAATGATTCGACTTAAAACACTTAAATTAAATAAGTTAAAGATTCATTAAACAATTTCTAGTTTTAAAGGGGTTAACTGGTTCAAATTAATCTACATATTACCGAGGATTAGTGGGAGGTTTGACAGCTATGTTTTTGTCATGCGAAAACATAGTAATCTAAATTATACTGTAAACCTTTCTTATAAATATGTATGTAGTATTCTTTAAAATAATCTTAATTGTATCTTAAGATAAATGGGAATTTTTTGTACAAATTTCGGCTTGTGCAGAAATCTAAAATATGCACAGACACCTGTCTAGATAATGAATTAAATAAAATTAAGTGCAACGCCCATGAAAATGGTTTTCTTTCGCATCATATCAATAAACCCGACCTGAAACATAAAGTGCATAAAATAAATTTATATCTCTAATAAACTTAAATTTTGTAAATTTCGCTGTATACCAGATTTGTATGAGAGACTAGGGTATGCGTTAAACAAATTTAATATCTGGTACCCGAGAGCCAAACTATCGTAATCAGAAATTGAAGATACAGGATGGATTTACCTGGAAGCTTTTAAAAGGCCTTTAAACTTTCTATTAGGACCCAATCTTTTTTTAAAACTTTAAATGCATTTTTCGGCATCATAAGTTTTTCTCAGCATTTCTCATCTTTAAATTTATATAAGTCAATAACCTCTATAAATGGTTCAAATTTGTAATATATCTTTTTCAAATATTTTACTTAAATTTTAATTCGGCAAATTTGAAAAAAAAAATTCACTTTTGAACAGATGATTTGTTTAAAGTAAATTGTATCATCTTTTTTTTTTTTTTTTTTTAATTGCTAATTTAAATATTTCTTCTAAATTAATATTTTTCAAAATTCTGAATGAAAATTAAAACTTTAATATTTCGAGTTATAACAATTATAAATTACTCTGCATTTTTTTTTTTTTTTTTTTTTTTTTTTTTTTTTTTTTTTGTAACAAGTCTTATGATGTGATTCGGTTTACAAATTATATGGCTAATCATCACAATAAATTTAAAATTCTAACTCTATAAATAAATAAATAAAATGTTTCCCGGACACCTTACAGTAACATTGTTTCTTGAATTACACGCATTTCAATTTGTGTCTGATCCCTTGAAACCTCACGAATTATTAAAACGGACATATTTCCCTGAGTTTTGCAGATATCAAGATGGATTTTTTTTTGTTTAATTCAGGAATAGGTAAGGAAAATTTTCCTAATAGGAAATTTTATCCTACGGGGGCCATATAAAAATTTAATTTTTGTATTTTCTCAAAGAGACCCCCCATGGAGTTGAAACTTATCTCATCAAATTTTGCACCTTTTTTTATGAAACTTTGCAATTGGAAGTATGTGTGTAGGAGAAATATTTAAAGAGATAGCCTATTGTTTCGATATTTATGAATCGCACTGTATATATATATATGCATTATTACATTTACCGCAACAAAGATTTTTTGTACACATAGTGTTTTATTTCATTACTAACAAGAACAGTTTTATTCAATAAATAATTATTTTTTGTACATTGTATTTTTTAATACAAACTAAGAGAAAGAAATTTTTAATCTTAAATTTCTTTTCTTGTCAGTTTTTCATTTCGATACTAATACGAACAGTTTTAATTAAACATTATTTTTTTACCTTATTTTATTTCATATAAACTGAGAAAAACAAATACACCTGTAACTTGAATATTAAGGAAATATTTTTTTCTTCTATTAAATTTCAATGACTTATTTCAGGATGCTTCGGAACTTTTGAACTCAACTGGACTTATTAATAAAAAAAAAACATTTTTTTTAAATGTTACAAATTAACTATAACTCTGACAAATGTTTAAATAAATATATTCCCGTTTCAAATCCAAAGAACAGGATACAAAAATGTAGGTAGCAAATTTTTTTACTAACACAAAACCAAAAATATGGTAATGAATTTCGTAATTACTTTTGTAAAATAAATCACTTTTCTTTAATAAGTTTGAAATTTTCTTTCTAAAAAATGTAGAGAGATTGTTTTTTTAATTAAAACATTTGTGTTGAGAAGAGAAGTGCACTTAAATCTTCATAAGTTTTCTTTATTTTTATTGAATAGGATTTTACTTTCCACATTAAATGGATGAATAAAATTTTAATGAAAACGTGTGGTACGTAATATCCTATCTTCTGAAATTTAAATTATTTTTTTATATTTAATGTTAGGCGTTAAAAAATTCAAATAATAATGGCTTTTTATTTTGCGATAAAATATTTTTTGGAATAAAAAATATAACATAATTGACTTACAGTAATATAGGTTTTTACAAATATTTATCATTTATCTAGAATTTTCAACAATAATAATTTGATGGAAAACTTCCAGTGAATTTGATTATTCAAAACAAATAAAAAAGATAAAATTAAATAAATTACTTAACACTTTCTAAATCCTTAAGCATAAAATTTATTGATTTTTACAAATCAATTTCCTTACATTTACTGAATGAAAGAAAATTTCTTAAAATTCATTTTTTGTGAGTTTTAACCAGTAGATTAATATCTGTAACGGCTATTTACATATATATGTGATGATATTTAGGGCCGAGCTGAGTGAGCAATATCATTTTTTAATAAATGTTTTTTTGAAAATAAGATATGTTCTTTTCACTTAATCAACCGAAGAGGAAGTTTCCGCACTCGGATTTATGGCAGTCATGTAATCCACAGTAGATGGCTTGTGTGCGTCTGCATAAGAACAAAACTTCATCGAACAACACAATCAAACTTTTATTTAGAAACGTAAACGACATCATTTGATTGAACGACATCATCAGAGATTCGATTTAACCAAACAAACACCCATCCAGCGCCCACCTCTTCGAATGCTCGCCGAAGCGGAAAAAGCGAAGATATATCCTTTCAGTAAGAGTAGGGTTACAGAGATCACGTGAGGGCCTGTGCGCCAATCGTGAGCCGGGATAACCGGGATTCTTGGCGACGGCTTCAGAATATTGGAATAAAATGGTTTCCGCTAATTTTTTGGCGCGAAGGAAGATTCCAGAAAATTCCATGATATTCGATGATTTAGCTATGACCCAGAGTGTTTTAGTTTAATTGACTACCGTTAGTTAATTGGTTCGAGAATATGGAATGATTTTGACTTTTAGGGAAAGGAAAAAAGAAAATAAGAGAAATGGTTTATCGAATTTGGAACATAGCCAGAATGGAATTAGAATAAATGTTTTTATATTTTAATATAAGAAAAAGATTTTATGATCTGGCGAATTATTTTTAATATCGGAACTTATTAAAATAAATACAGTCTTTTTAGGAATTTAGAAAATTAAAAGGGAATTATGCGGGTTTTTTAAAAGTATGTATATTAGGGAGTTTTATAATTTAAAGATAAAGACGCGATTTATTGAACTAATTAGCAGCCATTAAAATATTGAATTTAGATATTAGGTTTTTTGGAATAAATAGAGTTAAAATGCATTAATAAACTGAGGAAATAAATATTGTAGAGTAAGTTAGACTAGGATGGAATAAAAATACTTTGGCTTATCGCGATAAATTTTAAATTTTGTTGTATTATCCCCCCCCCCCCCCCTTAAAAACTCTTGATTGAACAAGCTGTTTTATAAACGGCGGTTTCAGACGAGAAAAAAAGTTAAATTTTAAAGTTGTTTAGAGTGAGCCTGCACTGGCATTGGCGAAAGAGAAGCAATCAAAAAGAACGAAGTATAATAATTTTGAAGTTAACAATTTTGAAGAAGGTCGTGAAAGAAGATCTCACTGAAATACAAAAATGTTACAATGTCACTTACCATTTGTAAGTGCACAAGAAAAATACAATAACAAGAAATATTAATAAACAAGAAAAACAAAATAATAATAATAACAAAATTTGGCTTTCACCAAGTTTACAAAGTTTAGTATAAGTAGTCACAAGCAAATTGTTAAAACAAAGAGAAAAAAAAATTCGACTTCATTCAAATTTGAATTTTTTTAGATCCAACTTTTTTATTCAGTCTCTTTCTTGGATCATTATAAGTCCTCGTTTTGTTTTTGTGTTTTATATGATTAGTACAGTCTCTTTTATAAATACAGTTTTTATATAAAGGCTGAAAAGTAAGACATTTTTCCATCAAATTTTAAAACTGTAGTCATTTTTACCAATACTTTGTAATGCTAGCATTTTGTCACAACATCTTTCTCTTAAGTATCACAGTAAATTTTCTACATAATAAACAAGTCTTTTGGTAATGATTAAACTACCTTTAAAGGTTTGTTTATCAAATTATTTTCTTAGTCGTTTATTTTGTACCTGGAATATGTTATCTTTGTTATATTCCTGTGGGATCCCAACATCTTTAACTAAATTTTTTTTCAAACATTTTTTCACTAATAAATAATATAACTCTTCAATAATATAAATAAATACTATAATAAACTCAATTCATAAACATAACAATAATAACTTTCAATATAACTAACACTTCTCAACATATGTAGTAATCCATAATATAATTTAATAGTAGAAATAATAATAATATAATAACAGTAGTATAATTTAAGAAAATATCACAGTTTGTTTATTTATTGTTAGGGAAAATAGTGGTTGAGGATAAAATAATTACATAGCAAATAAATAATTTTCTTATTTTTTAATTATATAAGAAAGTATTTTTGCCAGTCGAAAGTATACAAAAAAAAATAAAATATAATAATAATAATTTCAAAATCCAATTAAATTTAAATCTAAATATTTAGAAAGTGAACTCTCAACCAATACCTTACAATAATTTTTTTTCTCTAATACCCTTTTACAAAATTATACTGTTAAGTTATAAGTATTCATCCTAAATGTAGAGAGTTGTTTTTTGGCAAACTTAAAATAAATAAAGACAATACATAACAATAAAAATATGTTAATTTTAGCTGAGAAATGGAATACAAAGGCAATTTTGTTTAAATACTTAGTTTTTATTGTCACACAAAACAATCACTGTAAAATCACATCATCACTATCCAATTATTTATTTGTTCATATAATTATAGAAATATTTATAAACTGTTAATATTTGATTATCTATTGAAGTAAATAACATAATATTAATTTTTGAAAGAATTGGTTTAAGAAAATTAAATAGAATAAAAATAATTTATTTTGATATAGAATTAAAAATATTTAATTTCCTTTTTCAACATCAATTTGAAATTCCCTAAAATCAAAATACACATCTTATGCCTGCATAAGGTGTCTACTTAAGTAAGTTAGAGTAAGTTTGAGTAAGTTAGACTAGGATGGAATAAAAATACTTTGGCTTATCGCGATAAATTTAAAATTTTGTTACATATATATTCATATATATATATGTGGGGGGGAGGGGGGTTAAAATGTAACAATGAGAATTGAAATCAACAATTTTAAGAATTCAATGAAATAATAATAATCATGAGCCGCGATACAGCAGCCCACGAATATCTGGTTCACGATATACAAGAGTGAAAGCGTACAAGCATGAATGAGTGTTCCATAGATTTACGCTAAATCTGTTGGTTGATTTTTGACGTAATGCTTAGAGAAGCTTGAAAATTATGCATTTATTGAAATACGGATTGTTGTAATTGTTAATTAATAGTAATCTATTTATAAGTGGAACCTTCAGTTGTATATTTTGTTGTTCTATTAAAGATTTTTGTTTATATTGTATTTGAAGAACCTGTGTCGCGTTGAAACTAAATATTATTCATCATAATTCCAAAAACGTTTTGGAAGCTTTGCCGTCATTTTGAAAAAAAAAAAAAAACTATTTTTGCCGGTATTTGAATTTAAAAAAACTATTTCGTACCTTGATTTAAATTAGAAAAGTATTTTTTGAACTGTAATGTATAATATAAAAAAATGAGCAATTCGTTTGAAGTATCAGTAATCAGATCTACGAAATATTTTATTTTGTATTGTTGAATTGTAAATACATTAAATAATGTTAGTTCTTAATAAAACTAGAAAAGCAGATTTATTAACATTGTGTGATGACCTGGTTACAGCATGGGTATATTGTGGCAAGAGTCCAACAATTATTGATTTAATAATGTTGGTAACCGAATCAGAAGATTATAAAATTGTTTTTGTTAAATTTCGACTTGAAGTCATTCCGCTGAGAAAGAAGAAAGAAAACAGCTAGAAGCAGCAGAAAAAGAAAGAAGATTAGAAGCAGAAAAGTAAGAAAAAAAGAAGAAAAGGAATAACGAAGGCTAGAAGCAAAAAATGCAGAAATACGACAGGAAAAAGAAGCAGAAAGATTAGAGGAACAAGATGTTAGAGATGGAGTCAGAAAGGCGAAGAAAGAAAAGAAAGAAGATTAAAAGCAGAAAGAGAAGAATGAAAATTAGAAACAAATAAATTACAGATGGAGTATGAATTAATAAAAATAGAGTTTCAAGACAATTTTAAAAATGTAAGTGTCGGTATTTCAGTCGCTGGTTCATGTAATCAACCAGATTTGTTTACAGTAATGTCACATTTGGACGAGAAGGAGAATATTAGTATATATTTAGCTGTATTTTCTGGATGAATATAGCATCTGAATGAATTGTGTGATGCATTTATTAAGTTTAATTCTGTTTGAACTTGCCATTATAACTAGAGAACTAGAAACATTAAGAAGACTACGATTACATATAAACTTTATTTTTTAAACGTTTCAAAATGACGCCAAAAGAATTAAGGCAGACATTAATGTCGCATAAGAAAGCATTTTCAGCATCTTGGCGCGATCTAGCATTTGAATTAAGAATTTATATTGAAAACGGGGTTAAAGGTATTGATAAATCTGATTTTGAATCATAAAAAGAATTAATAATGGTAGGCCAAATCAAGCAACATTTACCTGTAGAAATGGAAGAACACTTTATTGTTTATCTTCCAAAAAAATGATATATTAGAAAACAAGGTAGATAATTATGAAACGGCGAGATGTAATATCAAAACAATAAATAAAAATCAACACTATTTCCAACATAAAAAACCCGAAATAAGTAAACATGAAAGTTCACAATTTGTCTTTCATCATCAATACCAAAAGAAAAGAAGTAATGATAAAACTAATGATTTCGGTTAACATTCACATCCAACCAAACTAAATTTTAATCGCCAACATCACAATTGTAATTCTCATTTCCGGAAAGAACTTAACATTGGTACAACTGTGGTTGAAAATAAGTCTAACCCAATGGGATGGAAAAAATAATTATTAACGGCACGGAAGCAATTATCTTGTTTGATCTGGCCAGCGATCTTTCCTTAATCACTCATAAATGTTATGTCAATTTTGGATCGCCAAATTTGTCTTCAGATGATATCTTGTTAACTTGCATTGGTAGTGAAACTGTACTCCCAATTGGACATTTTGTGTATGAAATATGTATTGACGGAATCCCTATATCAACAAAATGTTATGTTTTAGAATCTCTCGCATATGATATGTTAGGATATGATGTGATAAGCAATCATAGCCAGAGTTGGCGATAAACGAAGATCGAATTAAAGTAATTGGCAAGCGCAATAATTTTAAAGTAGGTTATCTTAAAGTTGTGAAGAGTTCCATTAAAACATTAATACAATAAAGCGAAGATATCAAAAGCAAAGAGTTGGTGTGAATAAAACAGAAAAACTGGTATTATAAATAAAAATAGTTCGAAAAATAATTTCACGATAAATTAAGAATGCAAATCGATACAACTCACCCAGAGCAGGAAATAAAATAAAATAAATGAAAATGAAATGACAAGAAACGGAAAATATTATAATTCAATGAGCACAAGAAAAATTAAATAAAAGAAAGTAATATAGAAAGGAGAAAGGAAAATAAAGAAATATATCATGAAAGTTTTAAGAAACGTGATAGCCGATATAAAACTATCCTGCGCCGTCAGGCGCCCACGGGGGTCGCCGACGCGCGTAAACGACCATCGCACCCAAGCCTCTGAAGGGCTTTTAACGCACCAGGGCTTTGTCTCGCCCGGCGCTGCGATCGGCCTGAGGCCGCTCCCCACTGCGGACCCCCAGGTCATTTTACCAAGGTATGGTGACGTAGTCGTCGCGGCAGTAACCCCACATCTCGGAGGAAACTTCCGCAGAGACGGAACCTTGATGAACCGCCGTGGAACCCCCGACGACTTCGTTCGCGAGACCCCATAGGGGGAGACGGTCGCTAGGTCATATGTCGAGCTACCACGACGGCTCTTGCTTTACCACGGCTCGAGGGGTGTGGGCAACCTACAGAGGTTGTCACGTTCCCTTTTGCCGTGGGTGATAGCCGATATGGAAAAGAAGTGAAATCATTTTATACAAAATAGAAGTTCGTTGATGAATATTGGGAATATCATAAATTCATTATTATTTGGCGTGATAGGATGTGCGGACCCTATTTTACAGGTAAATTTGATTGTAAAAAATATGAAATCACATCCTATGGAAGAAATGATCGTTGTATTGAGACAGAAGCCAAATGTAATTATGTATATCCAGTTATTGTCAATACGTATGGCCGCAGAGAAGCCAATTATGAGTATTGTTATTGTTCGCGTTGTGGCGTAGTTTCGAGTCCACGTGACTTCTGGCCGTTTCGGAAGTAAATAAGCATAATACCATTGCGTCTTTTTTTTGCAGATGACCCATAGTTCTCCTCCCGTGTAAAGATGCATGGCAAGAAGAATAAATAAACAGATGATTTCCATGGAATGTTTTTATTTTAAGAGAAAGAGTTGAAAGTTTGAGGTGGCCCCCTCGGCACTCAGAACGTAGTTCGCATCATGAAAATTCCGATCTTCGCCGTACCAGAGATAAAAAGGATCTGCCGTAATTTTACAATACATTCTCGCCAATGCTTTGTTTTCCACACCAAATATACATGTGTATCGCACATTTTTCGCCAGAAAGAATTTCGGACAGTTAGGCATGTGGCACATTAATTTACAGGGGGGGGGGAATGAATCAAAGGAGTGCCATGCCTGGCTACTTATTGCTATTTTCGTAATTTTTGAGCAGCAACCCAATTAATGTTATGAGAAAAGAAGTCAGATGTGGCTTTCTGTATATGAATTATTTGATGAGCATATAGAATTTTGGCAGTTGGGAATCAATTAAAGACGGCATTTACATTGAAACCAGGAAGTTAATATTCTGCTTGGTCAAAAGCGTAAATGTAAAAACGTTTTGAATTTATCATTAAGTTTTCCAGACAGAAAGCAAAATTTTAAAGGATAATGAAAATATCTAACGTACATATTGAATAATTTTGCAGCTGTATTTTTGCAGAAAAGGAAGATCATTTTTGCGGTTAGAAGCCAGGCATAAAAATGATAGAAAAGAAACGCTAATGTGTTTGATGAAATATAATTGCTTTTAATCTTTAAAATAGAAAGGGTTTAAATAAAAATTTAATTAATCTTTAGGAAACATAAGGGAACTATAAATTTTGAATAATAATGAAAATATGTATATGATCTTCATCATACACGTCATGGAAAAAAAAAAAAAAAAAAAAAAAAAAAAAAAACAGATATTTTTTACGTAAATAAGAAATTGCTGAGTATTTTATTTTATTTTATGTTGTGATTGTATTAGTGCATTTTATGATTGTTCTAATTTGTGTTTAAATTATATGAAGAGAGTTAATAACTGACGACATCACCAGAACCGTACGGATGGACGAAAATGCGTGAATTGAAAGGTAAGCAACGAGAAGTTGAACTAAATGAAATTATAAAAGTCACGTGCCGCGATAAAGGCGAGCACGAATATGAGTTAATGATATACAAGAATGAAAACGCGCAAGCATGAACGAGAGTTCCGTAGCCAAAGCAGTTGGTTGATTTTTGACGCAATGCTCCAAGAAGCTTGCCAATTATGTATTTATTGAATTACGGAAAGTTGTGATTGTTAATTAGTAATAATCTTGTTATATGTTGAACCTTCAGTTGCATATTTTGTTGTTTTATTAAACCATTTTGTTTATATTGTATTTGAAGAAAATCTGTTGTGTTGAAACTACATGTGATTAATCATACCCCCCCCCCGATATATATATATATGTGTGTGTGTGTGTGTGTGTGTGTGTATGTGTGTGTGTATGTATAACATAATCATCATCAACAGTGCTGGATATAGGTCTCTCCCATATTTTCCCACTGTTTCCTGTCTAGTTCTCTAGTCATCCAATTAACAAAAGTTCCTTTTCCGAATTCGTTGCTCCATGCTACCTGTGATCGTTTTTTTCTTTTTTTTTTACATATCTGGAATACTGCAGAAAATGCGAACAAATGGTCCAAATGCTATAAGTGGCACATGTCAAGATTGATTTTGCAACGGCGGCGTTGATTGATGTTCTAAAACAAAATAGAATGATGCACGAATTTAAACAAAATCAGCTTTTCTGATATTTTAAATGTTTTCTGAAATTAAATAAATTGAAATGTAACTTGTTCAATCGCAATCTATTTCAATTTTGGGCTCAATAATTTATCAAATTCCTAGCTGCCAAACTTTTCTTTTTTAAATCAAATAAAGCCGGAATTTATGTATAAGAAAATCTATGTTTATACATTGTAAGTCAAAATGATTGCCATGATTACAAATGTCAATAACTTCGTTGTAAACAATGGTCGGTCACAACACTAATCACATCATAGAAAGAAGCTCAAAGTTACGTTTGCATATGTCATAACTATTTCTTGTGCATCCTTTTTAGTCATACACAAAACATTCCATGAAATAGACAAACCAATCAATCTATTTTGTGCCAGATATTGTGAATAATGTTTGTATAGACAGAGCCTTTTGTAGGTGCACTTTGAGTTGTATCACTTTGATAGACAAAGGCGGAATATCTCCATAAAAAGGAGTCATGCGCAATACATTCACAATGTCTACTGAAAAATGGACTATAACATTGAGATTTTCTGTGTGACCAAAATACGCCGCATAGAAAAGTGCGCAATCAAAACGTTGTCTTTTCTTCTGTAAGCCAGACTTAAGGATTTTTTTTCAATTATTTTTTGCAATTCAGTTAGTCATTTGTAATCATGTCAATCATTTTGCCATACCCTGCATAATCCCAAAAAACAAAAAACAAAATCATTAAATATTTTTTCTTGTTCAAATTATATCTTTTTAATTAAAAGAAAGGACAGTTGGCAGGGATTTTAAAAATGTCTACTGTAGAATTTTGACACACACATTGTTTAACTTCGTATCGCTCAAGAATTTCCGATTGAGTTTCTGTTTTTCCCCCCTTAAATATACTTATAAACCGTAAACCGTTCTCATATATTTCAAAAATATACTCTAAATATCCACATTTACTTTAACAAAAAAACAATTAAGCCATAATGCTTTCATATGATTTTTTTCAGAATTTTTATTCGAGGTTAGGGATACTTAATTTGATTCATACATTTTACTACTAAATGTATCCATTTTTTTACATGTTTATTCAAAATACATATATTGTTTTATTGGACTGTGCATATCATAACACATGTCCTAAGAGTTTATTTTCCTGATATCTTTTTTAAAACCAATGAAACGTGGTGTATAAATTCTAAAAATTATGTCAAAAATTAATTACTACTTCAATCAAATGTTCTTGCAAATGCATTTGAACTGTACACTGTTAAAACTCTGCGGCACTCTGTCCAGTCATTCAAACATAACTGTAATTAATCTGTATTTTGACGGATGAAAACACTTCAAAATACCGACAAGTAATCCGTTATCTACAATAAAGTAAATAAAGTGCCCGTTAAACTGATGGCACTGCGCTCACAGGCTATTCACACTAATTGTATATTATACTATTATTTCAAAGAATAATACTCCTTGAGAAATCGACAATAAACCTGTATACCAAAATTGAAGAAAATGGGATAATTCTGCATGAAAAACCCGTTTATCTAAATTAAGGGGGAATTAGCCTTCATCCCCCCCCTTTGTTCTTAACCAATGAACCCCCATAACTAATCAGGGAAGCGCCTTATTTGAATAAACATGCATACCAAATTTGAAGCAAATCGGATAATTCTGCATGAAAAACGCATTTATCTAAATTAAAGGTGGGATTAGCCCCCCGTTCCCCCCTTTATACTTAACCAATGAACCTTCAAAACTAATCAGGGAAGCACTTTATCAGAATGAACATATAAACAAAATTTGAAGCAAATCCTATATTTATATCAAGAGTTATCGCGTTACGTACATACGTACATACAGAACCGTGGGCACATTAGCTCTCAAGCTGTCAATAGCCTGTGAGCTTAAAAACGGTTGAATGGCTGGACGGTTTGCTGCAGATTACAAACATATTATTAAATTTTATTTCCGTTAATCAGAAGAACGGATATTGAAAAACTTGTGCTTTATAATGAATATTTATTTGATGATATTTCTGCATTTGTATTTAATTTATATTTTCGTTACTAAAGTTAGACTATGATAGATATTCTTTTGAAATTACCCTTGAATATACGCTGAATTAACTTAAAAATAGTGAACATAAGAATTTTATTTTAATTACATATATTTTGTAGACTCATATTAAGAGATAACCTGAAGTTATGTTCATTTTTGTATTATTTGAACTGTTTCTAACGAATAATATTAACACTAAGTATTTATGAGACGAACCTAAAGAACGGTTTTTTGCAGGACACGTTATTTTTTAGCACTTATCATTCCAATACAAAGAGTCTTAGATATATCATTCGAAAGAATTTTTTTTTAAATAATAGATTCAAAAATAGTTAAATATTTTCTATAAAATTAGAAATAACGCGTATGAACTTCTTTTTTTTTTCCTTTATAATCATTATCCACCAACCATATTTCACCCAATGCTCTATAAATTTAAATTTTATTAATAATAAAAGAATAACTGAATAAAATAGATAAATAGAAAGTTTCTATCTTCTCTAGACTTTTGTACGAATAATTTTAGAATATATTGTATATATTGTTGTCAAAATTTTGAATTTTATTAATAATTTTGGCAAAGTTTTGTGCTTATTTTAACATTTTTTTTTCGAATATAATGCAAGAATATATCAAAATATTTTTATTTAAATTTAACATTTTTAGACGTATTGGATATGTACAAAATTCTGTACAATATGTAATCAGCTTATAATATATAGAAATAGAATAAATGGAAATTTTAAAACGTATAATTTTGTTACATAACAAAACACGTATAATTTTGTTACATAACAAAATACTTGATAACTGTCTACTATAATATCTGGTTTGCTTAACTATTTCTGATAGATTATGAATGATCGCATATTTTGTCTATGAATACTTTAAAACATTATTTCACTAATAAGAAACACGAATTCCCCTTTTGGGCATAATAACATTCTTTTCTGAAATAAAAGTATGGTTTCTAAATCGCATTAGGATTAAAAGACTTCATTAATTTTCAGTCATTTCATTTTCTAAGGCACAGTTTAACCAAGAAAATATAATTTAGTAACAAGCAAGCTTGTTATTTTGAGATTACTTTGAAATCCCGTAATCCCTTTTTAATTTGGATTGTCCATTAAATGTTATTTAGAGGGATGATTGCATAGGATAATTCGATAAAATTTTTGAAATGGGTTGTCAGGTAAAAATCAATGAATTTTAACTAAAGTATATGGTAACTAAAAATATCTATAGTTTTTATTGTAATTTTAATGCATTTTCTCATGTCAATAAACGTTGTTTTAAATAATTTGTTTTGTTTTATATTTCATTTAAATTACTTGTAGTTTTTAGAAAAGTTTCTGTTACTTATATCATTTTATTTTAACATTAATTAAAATTATGCAAGAAATATGCATGTCATTTAATCTATTTTAACCTTACATCATTTGCTCTGTATCAATGTAACTTAACATCATTTACTTTGTGCATGTTGCTGCTGATAAGTAGACAACCGGAAGAAAGGGGGTGGTAAAATATCACAGCATATTTTAGCGTTTGGGCGTTTGCCATATTTTGAATGCGATATCACCTTTAGATTTGAGTATTAAAAAGTTTAATCACCAAATTGTCAGAGACAACAACAGAAAGAGTCATTCCTCTAGAAATTATGTCAGCTTCTATCTTATAAAAATAGCTTAGGGTTCGTCTTTATAAATAAATTTTATGAAACTCAACATTTCATAACGATTACCCAATTTTTACATCACATCAGATTTCTATCGCTATATTTTAATGTAATTACGCTATAATTCATTGTGTATTGCTTATTAAAGATTAAGATTACTCACCGACTATACATTTTTTTAAATATATGAAATTTGGGTAATTGTAATTGTTTTATATTTTTTACTTAACCAAAGTAAGAAAATATAATTTCAAATTATTCGTAAATAACTATAGTAATATGGTAAAAATAATTTACTATTACAATTTAGAAGCAATAAAGTCCCATCGCGTCCCAAACTCATCCCGTCTCAAAGACCACAAACAGCAGAAGAAGCCTCCGTAACAAGCTTCACACATCTTTCAGTGGCTTGATTGTGACAAGGGAATAGTTTAATCTTAGAAAAGATGTCTTCATTTATTGCCTTTGGATTTAGGATACACTTTGTAAGAATGTTATGATCTTAGAACTTAGTTAATGGTGGTTCTGTCACGGTCAATTAAGCCCAATCTATAAAATCGATATAGTCTTTGGCTTCAAAATTGATCTCAGCTGACTTTAACGTACGTAAAGAATTTCTTGACTTTCAAGATTTTATTATTCTCTTTAGTTCCAACACTCTTACATAGTCCCTATCACCAGCCAACATGGCAATTAGAATATTTTCCGGGTGTCAAAAATAACCATTTCGTTGAATTACGGGATTTATTATTGTTTGTAATTCCTTTGGTAAATATCGTGATAACATGACTGTTTGATGCAAATGCTTAGCTCCGTAAATGCATGAAGGCTTAGTTTTAATTTGAAACCATATAGTTGAATAAACACTTAGTATAAAATTTGTTAGAATTAACAAATTTTCAGACGGTTCACTTGAAGAAATGTATAGCCTAAGATTTCTATTTGCCACTGTAAGCCACCTGGAATGCACAATTTTACTAGGATTTCTTTTATACAATTTTTCGGCACACAATCTCGAAGAAATAGCTTCACATATCTCAAGCAAATAGAGTTGATCCGTGCTTAAATCCTTTTTATTATTAATTTCCTGCGAAGTACAGCTTATTCTCTTATAATGTAGAAGAGGAAGAAGTTCACGATATTTTAGAGATTTGCCAATAGATCCTCCAAAACTTGAGGCCCATTTGTTGTACCGTCAAGATGCTCGAACAAATGGCGCACAGTAAGCTCATTTTCATGTATTTGGCAAATAAGCCATTGAAGTGGCTTTCCTTCTTTTTCTTCTAGAAATTGCATGACACCTCCTTTGTAACCCGTGTTAACTGTAGTTCCGTCACAGCCATATGCTATAAACTTACTGGTATCAATATTTTTTGTAGTTATTTTTTTTTCTTCGCTTAAAATTAAGGTTTTTCCAGATTGTAACGAAAGGTGCCCCAAATACTCAGAACCTGGTTCCTTTCTTAAGCTATTGTGTTCCTGTAATACAACTTTTCGCCGTGTGTCTTCAAAGATAAGAGTTTTGTATATATTCTTAAGAAGTATAAAATATAACACAATTTTGTTGTTTTGATTATGCTTTACAATTACCCAATTTTTATACATTTTTCAAAATTTTGAAGTCGTTGGGGCAGTATAAGACACCTGGATTTGACAAAAATATTACATAGTTTTACTATAAGCGTATTATAATAATAATTTAAAAAGTATACTTTAAACTTAATTTAATATTAATAATTTTTGTGCATTTTATATGTTTGACAAGAAAGTGGGAAAATGCACAACTTTTACGTTTTTCTCAATATTCAATGACCTTGGGGCAGTATTTAATATTAATATTTTTCAAAGATATATTATATTCACAATGAGGCTATGATAGAGCAACTTTCCTACACCGCGCCAATGTGATTTGGAGAAAAAAAAATTATAGGCGAGCGCGTTTACGTTTTTCTCAATATTCAATGGCCTTTGGGCAGTATTTAATACTAACATTTTTCAAAGATATTTTATATTCAGAAGGAAGATCTGAAAGAGAGACTTTCCCATCCCACCCAATTTTGATTTGAAGAAAAAACAATTCGCTGTTCCATGGCTGTAGTATATATTAAACACTACAGCCATGAAACAATTTTAGAATCAAATATGTTGTCAGCATATTCTGATACCTCTGTCCAGTGACTGTTTAGGTTAAAAACCTGTTATAATCTATTTTAAAAAAAGTCCAATTGCAAGCGTTGCTTTCAAATTGTCAATTTCTTTTTCGCAATGGCACACGATAAATTTTATTTATTTTTCAATTGCCCATATCTGCTATTAGTTATGGACATTCATTGCCCATTCAGATTAAAAAGTACTTCATCTCTTCCCGAAACGTTCCACAGCAATAAAGGGAGGGCGCCATTCCTGAAAAGAAACTTTGGTGTCTAATGAATTAGTTGGTAAAGACTATTAAAATTTTATACTGTAGTTGATATTATTAAGGCGGATCAAATGAAAACGGGAGAGAGGTTATATTTTAGTTTAATTTTGTATGAGTAGGAAGACAACTATGTCTGGTGGTATAGCAGGAAGTAAGGAAGACAACCCTTACTGCAGAAATGGATTTGCTCTGAATAGTTTCGCTGGGGCATGCGATATGCGCTAGGGTTCGGCCAACAGCATCGTCCTGTCGGCAGTCGATTTTTATTTATCAGCGTCGGTTCACGTACGGTTTCTTATTTTTTTATTAGTGGCAGAAGACATGAAGGTTTTCAAAGTGCATCGGCGAAGGAACGCAATATGCGGAGAACATGCACTGTCATTGATTTATTTTAAGGACTGGCTCAAAGATTTCTGCAAGGGATGCAAATTTGTGAATGATGACACAAGACCTGGTCAAGATCACCTCGTCATCACATAGTGACATCGTCATCTGGTCGCCACATCTTTGTTCTGTTGGAAAAGGAATTGATGGGTCGTCTTTTTTACTAGAACATCGAAGTCATGAATAATGTTCGAAACGGATTCTAATTTCAGCCAAAAGTCTTCTAGGATTAGGGTATTCACCATTTGGTGAAACGATATGGTGAAGATCACCTCGTCATCACTTACTCACATCGTCATCGTGTCGCCACATCTTTGTTCCGTTGAAATGTTTTTGCTGGGACATCAAAGTCATGGATAATGTTTGAAACTATTTCCAACTTCAGCCAAAAGACTTATAGGATCAGGGTATTTACCATTTGGTGAAACCGTGAATCGAGCGCCTCTGTAACTTTGAAGATTACGTTTGAAATAAACAATGTCATTTCCTTCTGCGGCTTCTGTTTCGTTTTCATTTGATCCACCCTAATATATAATTCGCCCCATCATGCTTGAAATAGTGGATTACAACATATAAACTGCATGTTAAAAAAGCTTATGCACTTGCAAAATCATGCAGTGATGGACAATTATCTTTCATGACTACCGTTGTCACGTGTAGTATATATATATGTATATATATATATATATATATATATATATATATATATATATATATATATATATATATATATATATATATATTACGTGATATTCAGTAGAGCGTGCGAGGTTACAAGACCTATAGATAAGGCCTTCTGCCTACCATGTACCATAATTACAACGACGGCATTCTTGCCTTTTTAACACTTTCCAACCAAGTTGAAAAGTGTTTATGACTTCGGTATGTCTGCCGTCTGCCGTCTGCCCATCTGCCGTCTGGCCGTCTGTCCGTGCTCTATCTCCCGTAAATATGCTCGGATTGCCTTGCAATTTTTATATGTTATTGTCGTTATCTATAGGCCGGTCCCTATTTCAACTGAAGTGTGTAGCACTTATAGTTTTTTTTACAGGGAAACTCAAAAGAATTCCGTTACATTACGGTCTATGGTGAAAAATCATTTGCGGTTTATTTTACTGATGTTACACAATTGCAAACACATTATAATTGATATATATCACTAAGGTGTATTACAAGAAGCTTAATATGGAATAGGATGTGCATTGCACTTTTAGTTAATTTACAGGGACAGTCAAAAGAATTCCGTTACATTACGTCTATGGAGAAAAATCGTCTGCGGTTTATTTAAATAGTGTTTCACTATTTTAAACGCATTGAAATTTATATATACCACTAAGGTGCATTACAAGAGGCTTACTACAGAATATAGCGTGTGTAGCAGTCATCGTTCATTTACAGGGACACACAAAAGAATTATCAAATTGTCTGTTAACAATAATACCTGGAAGTGCGTTTTAAGTTACTGAACGCGATTTTTAATTTAACTCACTTTTTGTTTATTACGTGGTGTGTTTACATTCTGTAGATCATATACAGGGAAGCACAAAAGTTCGCGAAATCATTTCCGTTTATTGACAGAAACTCCAGAAGGAGAATTTTAAACTGTGCTACGCGTTTCTTAACTGAACTAAAATTTAGCATCCTATGTAGTATATATACAAATCTATAGATCATATACAGGGCTGAATAAAAGTATTCGGATATTTTTCCGAATACTGTATACGTTGGAAATTCTTGAAATTATGTTTTTAAATATGTTATGCGTTTTCCAAATTGTTTACTTAGATGTTATCTTTCAGCTTATTAAACGGTATGATTTGTAAAATTATTTTGGAAGCGTTAGAAAGTGTTACATAATCTATGCTTGACGCATGATTTTTCTTTCTTGTTTGCATATCTGTAGAGTTTTGTATTTTAAAGCACTATGTGCAAGTGTACTGCTGTGATTTCCGGAAACAATCCATATTTGAAACTATCGCAAAATTATTCTGTTTCTGCAAATCATGTATCAATAACTTTACCCTTCCAGCTATTGCCACTTTCTTTTATAACTTCAATAAATCCAGAGAGTAGGATATCAAATGTTTGTTGTTTAAATGCAATGTCATAATTACCTATATAACGTCCAAGAGTGTCAAGGATTTCTAAAGATAAATTTCGAAACCATTCGACAACTCCATATATATTTCTGTCGGAGACAGTATATAAAAATACAATTTTTTATTTAAATTTTACACCCTGAAATTTTATAATAACTGCATAATTTATTTTATTGTATTGAATTTAAAGCTTTTAAATGATGATTATTATTTAAAATTACATTGCGTTAAACAATGTAATATTTTGGACTTGTTCTTCTCAGTGAGATATGAAATCACTTATCATATATAAAGTATTCGGTTCTCAATCGAAAAGCAGAAATAGAAAACAGAAATTATACTCTTCGTTATCAGTTCAATAACAAAAATTTATCTTTGCTAACATTCAAAATATTTCTCTAAAAGTATTTATTCTCAAATATGCATCTCTTGAATGTAATGATACAATAGAACTATTAAAAAAATATATTATATCAAATATTCTGTTGAGAAAATAAAGTCTTATTCTGAATCTAATCTGTATCGGATTATATGAATTGTATATGAAATATATAAGGCGACTTATAGAATATAAGGTATTACCTTTATTATTTTTTTAATTCTTTTCTTTGTCATATGTTCCTTGCAAAATTTATTAGTAAGTATAACCAAAATACCAATTTTTGTATTTTTTTAGATCACAGCGTTATAATTCTATTAGTCCGATATGTATCGGGAAAAGTTTTGGTTATTTATTTCGTCTAATTAAATAAAAATAAAATCATGGAAAATTTCTTAAATAATTGGTTACTCCTTGAATATATCCGATTTTCTTAAATAAAAATTTACAGGGTGGTCATAAAATCTTTCCCTGATTACATTAATTGATTGCAGAAAAACTAATATAATTAGGCATGTGCTTGATTCAATTTATTTAAAGGCATTTATGAAGTTTTTAATACAAGTACTTACATCAGTAAAATTCGATGTGTACACCCTTGGTAGCTCGAAAAAAATAAAAGCGGTATTCCATATCTCGCCAAATATTATCAAGCATTTGGCCTGTCACACTAAGCAAAGAGTCTGTGATCCTGACTTTCAGTGAATATCCTATGAATTTTCAAAAATATGAAAAACTTAATAATTGGATTTCTTACAGTGTGTCAAATGAAGGATTTTTGTGTAATAAAAATAAAAATTAAGAAAGCAAGTATTTTTTAAGGCCATTATACTTATTCTCGTATCCCAGCGGCCTACGATACCGCGTATAGCAGACATACTACGCACGCGCTGTAAAATCTTTTAGTTCCACTTTCCAATGCCAGGAGGTACCAAAGCTACGTCTTAATTAATTAGCTATATCTTAATTAGTTCATGCTAAGTTGAATAAACCGAATCCCGTTGAAATCGGGCTTACAGAACCCGAGAAAATAAAACATCCCCCTGAATATTAATATTCTTAATTGGTGGTAACCAAGGGCTGAAAAAATGATACCGAAGTTTATTTAGTACCTGGGAGACCTCCGAAAAATATCATAAAAGATTTCGTTTGAATCGGACAAAGATTAAATGCAAAATCTTTTTGTTATATTTTCCACCGCCAAGGGGTGCACTCTGTTCTAAACAAACCTGTTTCCGAACGAAACTCCGGCGCTTGTCCCCTCTGCTTATGGCAAGGTATAGAACGAGTGCTGTGCACTCACTGAAAATCTTTTAGTTCCACTTTCCACCGGTGTGGGGCACCAAATCTATATCTTAATTAGTTTTCTATATATTAAAATCCTGATTTTTTATCGGTAAAGAATTATCAATTTTCTCCAAGCTTAAATGAAAAAAAAATGCCGATTCTCAGCGTATTTGAGGCTGAAATAGAAACAACCAGCGAACCAACAATCATTCTGGGAAAAATGTCTTAGTGTCACAGAAAAAAACTCGCCAAAAATTGAAAAGTCGCTGTACGAATTTCACATAAAATTTATTGAAAAGGTTACAAAATTTACTATATTGGGTTGAAAGATTGGAACTGGATTCCGGTTACAGATGTGGAAAATGTGCAGCGAAACGAGAAAAAACACTAAAAATCGCATAAAAAATTATTTAAAAAAGTCTATTAAAAAAATCCAAATTCAGGCTTCGAGGTGCAAAACTATACATGCATAGAGGTACCTTCCCACCATAATTTGTAGCTCTGCGTGCACCGGTCTCTTAAGAACACACGCCAGTGGCTGAGAGGTTGTGCTCTCGAAGCTGGTAGACGGGAGGTGCTGGGTTCGATCCCAATCGCGCCCGTCGGCCTAATCGTTCGGAGTTTTCGTGGTTTTCTTCGAGCCGTGGATTTATCCATGCGTAAATACGGATTAGGTTCCCTTAGAAAGACCCCCACGAAGGGCACTACCCCCGGGCCTATATCCCTAGTGTCGATAATTGACCGTCAATAATCAACCCAACCCAACTCAACTCTTAAGAACACAACGGAGAAACTTCCTTCTTTATTATAGTTGGAGATTACATCTAATTTTTTTTTTATAATTCCTAACGATTGTCATTTTTTTCTTCGTTTTATAATTCTTAAACAAATAAAGCTAATATTTGTGTTGCGGTTTTGACAATAATATAGCCTATTTATCATAATAACAGTAAAAACATTTAAAAAAAACTTTTTTATACGCATTTAATGATTATCCTAAATTTCTCATACAATACGTTATTCCGACGTGGGTCCCGATTATTGAAAATTCACCACTTTGATTCGAACTACGAAATAATAAATTTATTTATTTATTTATTTATTTATTAATTTTAGTTCTGTTTGCTTTTTAAGATATGGCAAGAGAAAATTAAATAAAACAATATCTGGAGGCACGGCAGTGCCTTCGCCAAGTCGAGAAAGCACGGCCGTAAGCATACTTTTCTGGAAGCAACTCAGGGCACTTTTGACCCCCCCATACCTCCGAGCTAGAGTATCCCAAAAATTCAAAACTTCGTTTTTCTAGAGTATTTGGCACACAGGACCAAAATTTAAAATTACAACTTTCTGTCTTTTCTAGTTCAGACGATATATGAACTCAAACATTCGAATTTTTGTCACTCACTCACTCACTCGTTCCACGTCATCAAAAAGATTAGGTAGATCCCGTATCCCTAGAAACTTGACATTTGGAAAAAAAAAGGTAGTGTTTAGGATACAAAGAGAGGAAAAATTATAAAGTCCGGAAAATTCGAAAAAAAAACCATTCGAAAATTCAACAAATTCCATCAAAATTGAGAATTGAAAATAAGACGATCTTGTAGTCTTAGAAACTTAAGATTTTGGTGTGAAGGTAGTGTTTAGCATCCAGAAAAAGAAAACATCAAAAACACCAAAAAAATCGAAAGCAAAATTGAAAAAATCGAAAAAATCGACAAAAATCGAAAATTTTCAAGTAATCTGATTTTGTTGCGCTAGAAACTTGGAATTCGGCATAAAGGTAGTAATTAGGATGCAAAATAAGGAAAATTTAAAAAATCCGGAAAATTCGAAAAAAAAAAATTAAAAATTCGAAAAATTCGAAAAAAATTGAAAAAATTAAAATAATTTGATCTTTTAGCCTTAGAAACTTAAAATTCGCGGTAAAGATAGTGTTTAGGAATCAGAAAATGTTAAAATAAAAAATGCAATAAAATTCGAAAATAAAATCGAAAAATCGAAAAATAAGGAAAATTTGAAAATAATTCGATTTTACCTCGCTAGAAACTTGAAATTTGGAATAAAGGTAATATTTAAGATACTAAATAAGGAAAATTTAAAAAATGTGGATAATTCAAAAAATTCCCATAAATTAGTGCAGACGGTATATGAACTCAAAGTTTCGATTTTTTGTCCCTCACACACTCACTCACTCTTGAGTCATAAAAAAGATTGGGTAGATCCCGTAGCCATAGAAACTTAAAATTTGGAGTAAAGCTAGCGTTTCGGATACAAAGAAAGGAAAAATTATAGAATCCGGAAAATTCCAAAAAAAAAAAAAACATTCGAAAATTCAACAAATTCGAACAAAATTAAAAATGGAAAATAACACGATCTTGTAGTCTTAAAAACTTAAAATTTGGTGTGAAGGTAGTGTTTAGAATTTAGAAAAAGAAAACATCAAAAACACACACAAAAAAAAATCGAAAATAAAATCGAAAAATCGGAAGAAAAAAAAAACACGAAAATTTTCGAATAATCCGATTTTGTTGCGCTAGAAACTTGGAATTCGGAATAAAGGTAGTATTTAGGATGCAAAATAAAGAAAAAATAAAAAATACGGAAAATTCGAAAAAAAAATTCAAAAATTCGAAAAATTCGAAAAAAAATGAAAAAATTAAAATAACTTGATCTTTTAGCCTTAGAAACCTAAAATTCGCGGTAAAGATAGTGTTTAGGATTAAGAATAAGTTAAAATAAAAACGCAATAAAATTCGAAAATAAAATAAAAAAATCGAAAAATAAAGAAAATTTGAAATTAATTCGATTTCATAGCGCTAGAAACTTGTAATTTGGAATGAAAGTAATATTTAAGATACTAAATAAGGGAACATTAAAAAATATGGATAATTCGAAAAAAAAAATCGAAATTTTCAAAAATTAAAAATTAAAAAAAAAAAAAAGAAAGAAAGAAAAAGAAAAAAAAAGTGAGAAATTGAAAATAATATGATCTCGTAGTCTTAGAAACTGAAAATTTGGTGTAAAGGTAGTGTTTAGGATTCAGAAAAAGAAAAAAAAAGAAAAACACAACAAACATCGAAAATAAAATTAAAAAGTCGGAAAAAACCCCGAAAATTTGAAAACAATTCGATTTTGTGGAGCTAGAAACTTAAAATTTGGAATAAAAGCAGTATTTAGGATACAAAAAAAGTAAAAAAAATCTGTAAAATTCGAAAAAACTTATTGTTTAGGATACAGAAAAAGAAAAAATTAAAACACAATAAATTCGAAAATAGAAAAAAAAAACTCGAAAAAGATCGGAAATTTCAAAATAATTCGATTTTGTAGCGATAGAAACTTGAAATTTGTAATAAAGGATACAAAATAAAAAAAAAAATATAAAATCCAGAAAATTATAAAATAAAATCGAAAAAATAAAAAATAAAAAATAAAAAATAATTGTATCTTGTATTCTTAGAAACTTAAAACTTGGTGTAAAGGTAGTATTTACTATTCAATAAAAGGAACAATTAAAAAATTCGCTAAATTCGAAAATAAAATCGAAATATCTTTAAAAAGTCGAAATTCGAAAACAATTTGATTTTATACTGCTACAAACATTAGTTTTAAGATAATATGGTTTGATAGTTCTTTCTAAATAAAATCATGGTGACTCTAACATTCACTTGATTTACCTCTAAATTCAACCTAAATGATCCTAAGAAGACGGATCAAAAATTACTATACTGGCATGACAATCAGGTAACTTAGAAGTAAAATCGAAAAATAAATAAATTTATAAAAAGTCAAAAATTAGAAAATAATCTGATTTTTTAGTCCTAGAAGCTTGACATTTGGTAGGGTTTAGTATACAAAGTAAGAAAAAATAAAAAAATCCGTAAATGTACAAAAAAAAAAGGCAAAAAAAAAAAAAAAAAAAAAAAAAAAAAAAAAAAAAAAACGAAAAAAAAAACATTGAAAAAATGAATATAGTTTGATTTATTAAAAAATTCCGGAAATTTTAATTTTGGCTTTCTTTTTATACTAAAAAGTTCTTTTATGCTAAATATCAAGTATCTAGGACTGCGAATAATATCTCAGATGGATAGCACATATCCTGGAAGCAATTGAGAGTACTTTTGACACTCCCCCTCCCATAACTTAGTGCTGGCCTAGGAACCTGAAATCTTTTTATCTACAGTACTTTGCAAACGAAACTAAAGCTTCAAATGTTTTATACCTGTAAATAATAGGGACAGAGTGTGGGCTTAGCGAAAATCAGTGGATGATCTCCAAAAAGAACCCAAAATCAAGAAAAGGAGGATTACTTACAAAAAGAAGTGAAATCTCATCAAAAACGTCACCTGTAAAAAATGCTGCCAAGTCTCGTGACTCTTTTTCCGTAAATAGTTCTGAGATCGTGTAAAGCCAAGTTTAGCTATCTTAACTCTGAAATTTTCATTCACAAATCACTCCTAGTCTCTACATCTTTAGTTAAATATTATTTTGTGACTTGGCAATTACGTAGCACGAGAATGTGATGTATATAATTAGTCTTAATCAAATAATACCATGCCATCCCATAACATATTAAGGTGTAATAACTTCCCTGTGCGTATATAATTAGCCTTAATCATATTATCTCATCCCTTCACACATAACATAGTAAGGTGTAATAACTTCCCTGTGCTGCGTAATTGCCAAGTCACAAAATAATATTTAACTAAAGATGTAGAGACTAGGAGTGATTTGTGAATGAAAATTTCAGAGTTAATAAGATAGCTAAACTTGGCTTTACACGATCTCAGAACTTTTTTACGGAAAAAGAGTCACGAGACTTGGCAGCATTTTTTTACAGGTGACGTTTTTGATGAGATTTAAACTTTCTATACATAATTTCTATTTTTATTCAAAGGATAATCATAATTTAAATAATATTAAACATATTAAACATTAGAACAGCATATTAAAACAATCACAATAAGTATTTTTTATTTATATTTTGTAATTTTTAATGTTATTTAGATTTAGTAGTTTCTCAGCCAGTAGGCCGATTTTGGCGAGAGTGGTATGACCCATCAATAAATTGATTATTTTTGTAATTATTAAAGTGTTGTAATCTTAAAATTAAAAAACTCCTTAAAATTAATTTATTAAAATATTATACTGTTTTATTTTTATCGGCAATATATCTGTATGCATATTTTGTTTTATAAATCTAGCATATAAAGAAGTGAGTGAAAAATGGAGTACAAAATTCCATTCTTAAATACAAAATCCAAGTTAAGTGAAATAAAAGTGTATAACAAATAGCTGCATTTACTCTGTTTTAGAGCCGCAAGTTTTAAAACTTTTTGACAAAACATTAAAGAAATACTTTAACAATGCTATTGTTTTAAATTAAAGCAAAATTAAGACATTTTAATTTTTATAAGTACTCTTTAAATTATCATGTTATTATATTCATTTGTTTGCAATTAGATACAAAAAAGTAAGTTGCGTCATAACATTCAGAGACCAGGTTATCAGAAATTTTGAAATATTTTGATGCAATTCTCTGTTTTTCTTGACATTTTTTATCATATATATATAACTAAATTATTTTATTATTAAAAGGTGGTTCCTTTGTTTAAACGTTTTGAAGAGAAACATTTTAAGAAATTTAAAATCGAATTATAATTATAATTTTTTAATGCAGAAAGGATTAATTTTTAATGAAATCAAGGACAAAATTTGTTTTGTTTTGTTTCCATTCATTTCCATTCGTTTCGTTTCGTTTCGTTTCGTTTCGTTTCGCTTCGCTTCGTTTCGTTTCGTTTCGTTTGGTTTTTGCATTTGTTTCCTAATCATTTAGGAAAGATTTGCACCAAGTTTCCTAATCATTTAAACTTTTACTGCTCTATTTCTCTTCATAAGTTTAATATTCTTTTTTAAATGGAAATATATAAATAACGAATTGATTTTACTTTTAAATACTTTTTTAAAAAGAAACATAGTAAGAAGATTGTAAGATCATATATATATATAACTAAATTATTTTATTATTTAAAGGTGGTTCCTTTGTTTAAACGTTTTGAAGAGAAACATTTTAAGGAATTTAAAATCGAATTATAATTATAATTTTTTAATGCAGAAAGGATTAATTTTTAATGAAATCAAGGACAAAATTTGTTTTGTTTTGTTTCCATTCATTTCCATTCGTTTCGTTTCGTTTCGTTTCGTTTCGTTTCGCTTCGCTTCGTTTCGTTTCGTTTCGTTTGGTTTTTGCATTTGTTTCCTAATCATTTAGGAAAGATTTGCACCAAGTTTCCTAATCATTTAAACTTTTACTGCTCTATTTCTCTTCATAAGTTTAATATTCTTTTTTAAATGGAAATATATAAATAACGAATTGATTTTACTTTTAAATACTTTTTTAAAAAGAAACATAGTAAGAAGATTGTAAGATCATATATATATATAACTAAATTATTTTATTATTAAAAGGTGGTTCCTTTGTTTAAACGTTTTGAAGAGAAACATTTTAAGGAATTTAAAATCGAATTATAATTATAATTTTTTAATGCAGAAAGGATTAATTTTTAATGAAATCAAGGACAAAATTTGTTTTGTTTTGTTTCCGTTTGTTTTGTTTCCATTCGTTTCGTTTCGTTTGGTTTGGTTTGGTTTTTGAATTTGTTCCCTAATCATTTAGGAAAGATTTGCACCAAGTTTCCTAATCATTTAAACTTTTACTGCTCTATTTCTCTTCATAAGTTTAATATTCTTTTTTAAATGGAAATATATAAATAACGAATTGATTTTACTTTTAAATACTTTTTTAAAAAGAAACTTTGTAAGAATCTTCTAATTGGAATTTTGATTACAATTATAGTCTGCTAAGTAACTTAATTTTTAATGATATTAGCAACTAAGTTTTATTCAAAAATTTATAATCGCATTTCGTATTATTTTTAATCAGGTAATCTTTCAGGTTATAATGTTTAAGGTTCAACGTCTTACGAAAATTAATTTTTGAATCTAGCTGAAAAGTTAACATAAAATAGATAAATAAGAGTATAAAAATTATTCTATTCTAAATTGTTTAAATTTATAATGAGACTGCTAATGAGACTTTTGTTGCTCAGGTAGTTTTTATTAATTGCTACTTTATTATGCAAACAGCTTTTGTAATTAGAGGATAGTTTTTGCGAGAATTTGTTTCATGTCTTGCGCAAATTCTGTAATAAAAATTAATTTTAATTATGGAGCTACGAAAATTAATATTTCTCTGCATAAGCAGTTATTATTGCTCTTTACATTATACAAAAAATTTATAGAATTACAGAGTGATAATGCATGAAATAATTTAATATATCTGCTAATTATATGTTAATCATAATCTTGGAATAAAAAATAAATATGAACACTATCGTTTCTCCAATTAAAAACAATTTTTATCTATTATAAATAATAAAGTTTTTATTAATGAAAGTTTTCTTATAATGGCTTGTTCAGATTTTGAAATAGTAATTTCAAAGGTAATCATATCACATAATAATGTGGTTGAAAAATACGTTTGCATAAAAGACTGATAATAATATTTCTTTTTTAGAACAACACTTTTTATTTTTATCTAGTATCTTTAAATATTTTAACGAGTTAAAAGGACAAAGCTTGGAGTAACATAAGCAATTAAAAATAATTAAATAAACAGAAATAGGGTATATTTTTATATATTAGAATATTTTTTAGTTTCTTTTTCTCAGCAGCAAACACGAAAATAAAATGTATTTCCAAACTAAAATTGAGATAAAACTTAAGGTAAAATTTAAAATATAATAATACTAAATTAAATGTTATTGTGTTACGAAAGTTTAAAAGACATTTAAATATATAAATCATAAAAACTGAGTTTGAATAAATCTTCATTGTGCTACAATCGATGAAGATTGCTAATATGTATTATACAAATCCCCGTGTTTCACAACGGTTCAAACACTGCTATATATATCATATGTTCCAGTCAAGTAGACAGGCTGACGTTTAAACTAACACAATTGGTACTCATTTTATCGGCAACGAAAAAATTGAATTTTGGTGGAACTATTCTCAAACCTTGAATAGGTAGTGTTGATATGCAATGCGCTGACCACCGATTTAACGTGTGAAGTAACAATATTACAAAATTTGAATGTTCTATATTTAAGTGATTTTACTTGACACCGATGGCACTTTGGTAAGATTGAAGAAAAATTAAAACGGATAATGGCTCGTTTGACATTTTGTCAATTTTCTGTGAAAAAATGAACATAGTGCGGTGAACTCTTGTTAATACGTCTTCACTTTAGACGTATGTTGCCACATCTATTATTAAAAGATGAAGAAGTTGTTAGTGACATGGATGAAGAGAAAGATAACATTCCGCAACCTAAAATGAGGAATGTTCAAACAATTCTGCCAATATTACCTGTTTAATCAGATGTAACAGACCATACTTTGGTTTATGTCGCAAAATTAAAAAACAATGCTGTAAAAATATCACGTTTTTTTTCCCACTATAGCAAAGAAAAGTGACATAACTTAAATACATTTAAATAAAGTTAGTGTAGCAATTTATTTCCATATTTGTATTCTTCTGATTAATTTGTTCTTTTGTAATAACTATATTGTCATATAGTCGCATTTTTATTAGAAATACTAGAAATGCTGTTTTATTTAGCATAATGCTCTCACTTATGTACGAGGGAAAATCATTAAGTAAGTCACAAAATATAATTAATTAATAACTTACAATGATATTCACTTCAAAAATATTTTTATTTCTCAACAAATTTTCCACCAAATGAGTTGAACCTTTTCATCATCTGTAAACATCATCTTGCTCCCAAGATAGTTTCTTAGTGCACTAAACAGATAAAAATCGCTTGGGGCTAAATCGAAGCTGTATGGTGGATGTTGAAGAAGTTGCAACATGATGTTCACAGATGATGAAAAGGTTCAACTTGAAGTTTTAATGTGGCTGAGACAACAACCCAAAGAATCTTATGCAGCTGGTGTTGGGGCACTGATAAAACGGTGATATAAGTGCATAAATATTAGTGGAGAATATGTTGAGAAATAAAAATAGTTTTGAAGTGAATATCATTGTAAGTATTATTTAATTATCTTTTGTGACTTACTTAATGACTTTCTCTCGTACTATCTTAAAAAAAAAAAAACGAATTTAATGACGGAAAATGGTCTCTCTTGGAAGTACCCAATAATGGAAATTATCTGTATTAATTTAAATATTCTATTACAAATGAATTTCTATCTGCCAAAGAAAATCACATATTATAGAACTTAATCCATAAATCCAGAATTGAGTTATTTGATAAATATTAATATGAGAATTGGTTTGTTATTTGTAATATGTGTATTATTGAACCATAATATGTAATTTCATAGGAAAAAAAATGAAAACTTATATCAGCTATAGCGGTATTGACATCTGCCTCGAAATATTTTGATTAAATAGGGTTTATCCCTCTCGAGTTTTTGTCTTTCTTTTTGAATTTTATGATAAAGAAAAAAAAACTATTTCAAAACAGAATGCCATTCTTTCAAATGTTTTTAGTACGTTTTTTTAAAGGCTTTCTGTCAAAACTTAACTAAAATATTAAAAAATTTAAAATATAAAGATAAAATGTGGATATAATTTTTAAAATATATAATTAATTATTCCAACAATTCTTAGTTTAAATTGATAAATATAAAATGACAAATATATGAAATCAAATAGTTTTTTTTTTCTATCGTCTTCATTAAATCATTTCATACAATACTCCCTGTTGGAAAGAATAATTCTGCATTATTTTGCAATAAATATTTATCTATTTAAATACTGGAGAGTTCCTATTTAAATCTATTGAAATTATATCTATTCTAGAGAATATCTATTCAAATAATAATGAGTATTTACTCTTTAGAAAAAACTTTATAAAAATGCTTCCCAGTTATCTCAAAAATACTCAAGTATCTTATTATTCAAAACGTTTTTATGCATTTAAACTTGTCTGTTACTTTGGAAATACGATGCACAAAATGTATTTTTTGTCATTGAATTTTTACAATTTTAATAATCATTAAAAGGACATCCCATTCAAAAGAAAGGAATGATTTTCTATGGATGTTAAAAATGGAAAATAAAAAGCTCTTCGTTTTTAGTTGAAGAGTATTTTCTATTGACTTAAAGTAATTGGATGCTAAAGTTCTATAAACATCATTCCCAAAGAAAATCTTACAAATAAAAGGGTTAATTCAATAAAATGAATAAATAAGATACTACAAAATTATGGAATTTCATATCATCAGTTTGAAAAGGTTTTTCATTTCAATAGCAATTATTGGTTGAAAAGAAAACGCATAAGGTTACACTTATAAACAATTCATTTTTGTTATTTTTAAATTTTGAAATAAAATGAACAATTAGAAAATATTATATTACATTCTGCAATTCTAACATTTTATATTCAAAATAATATTGACTAACACTCGTAAATATACTCGGATTGACATGCAATTTTTATATGCTATTGAGTTTGATTATAGCATGTTCGCTATTGAAAATTAAGTAATTATAAATGATAGTATATTTACGGAGATAATGAAAAGAATTCAGCAAGTTACAATATGGTTGATGGAAAAAAGTGATTTTGGGGGCATTTTAATAATTTTTCAATTCTTCAGAGGAAAGATTTCACATGAAAATGAAAGGCATGATTTAGGTGGACTACATTTTGCTTTCTGTGGAATATAGAATAAGTATCATTTATAGATCTTTTACAGGGAAACAGAAAATATTCCTGTCACATTATGGTATATGAAGAAAATTTGTCTGTGTTGCATTGTAATGACATTAAAATACTTCGAACTTTATGAAATTTATATGTATAACTGAGGTGCACTGTAACATATTTTCTTCAAAATATCTATAGCACAAAATGTTTAAAAAAATCAGTTACACTGCTATAAGCGATAATTGATGGAAGTGCATTTTCACTTTTGCATTTATTTTCAAACTTAACACTTTTAAATGTATTACGTGGTGTGTATAAATATATATATATTGTAAAGAGAACTTCACCAAACAATTTGCACATGGACAAGAAATAACCGGGTATGGATTTTATTGCGTTATGTGTTTTTTTAATTGCAATTTTAGTTATGTCACTACATTGCATTACAAAATGAAATTCTTTAGAATTTTATATTTGTGTTGAAATGTGTTTCATATGTTCTATGCCTGACACATTAACCTGAAGAAAAATTATTCACTAATTTAAATTCTAAAACTCTGTAGTTTTTCTGTGATTTTGTAATATTTTACCGAAGTCGTGTATTTTATAAAGCATCATGTTTTGTTTATACTATTATATATGCATAAAAACTGCTTCATAAAAAAAGTACCTGAACTTCAATACAACTTCTTAATGAATGAAAAGAGAATTAAAGTATGTATTATCTCTCTCTCTCTCTATCTATCTATATATATATATATGTGTAAGTATATGATATATAAATAGTCACTTTACTGAACCAATATGACAAATAATCGATGAACAACAGAATACTAAGTTTAATTACTTTAATTTCAACTAATACACTTTGAGCAAAAACTATATAACAACAATTTAGCTTACAACAATCCGGCGAGGCCTAATAATACCTTTTCCGGCCATATTCCTTCTATACCTCGCTTCTTATTAAAAATTAGAACACTGGCTCTTAGCCAAATCTCGCGATTCCCATTATTTACAACTCGCGCATCAAAGTCATGGTAAATAATAGAGTGTCAGTTCAGTGTCAGTTCATTGGATGATCATTTACGTGAAGTGTTTCAACTGAAATCCTACAAATCGGTCATCCTGACGTGATGGCGTCTCGACATCAGCATCTTGATTTGTTATGTTTTTTCCATGCCTCACAGTTATTTTTTTTTGAGATTTTTATTTCTTTCTGAGTATTGCTCTCTGTCTTTAGGATCAGCATATCCAATATCTCTGTGATTCCTTTCCGGATATTGCTCTCTATATTTAGAAACTACATAACTATTTCTTCTAGAATGATAAGAATTTGAATAAGTATCTCGTCCATTATAAGCTCCTTTAAATCCATGATGAGAATTATTCTTATGTGAAGGTTGTGAATATCTTTGTTCATTATAACTAGCCTTGCACGATCGTTGGCCACCATAATTATAATTATTTCGACCATGATAGTAGCCTCTATTCATGTATCTAGGGAGAAATTTTGGATTATATCTTGCCTTTAAATTAGGTGAAGCATTTTCTGTTATGTCTTGAAGTATCAAAGAATTTTCAGTCTCAAATTTTTCAGGAACCTCAGATTTATTTTGGTAAGAATTCTCGGAACTCTGTTTCCCATATCCATATTTATTGTTATTTCCATGGTTAAATGACTGTTTAAAATATCTCTGACTATATCTATTATTGCTTCTGTTATCAAATAGCCTATTAAAATTTCTGTTCTTTCCCTTATGATCAAAATTCCTATTGCGATCTTTCACATAGTCTTTTCTACCATGTGCACGTGCAGGACTACTACTTTCATAATTTTCTTCTGGAGATGCATTCCATTCATCGGATAATCCTGTATCTTTTGTCCTATTCGGCTTATACGGTTTTATTAATCTCCTTATTTTCTTTCTGTTCACTAAATTCGTAATCTGTGTCAAATTCACCCCGTCATTTATGCAGTCGATTTTAACCATATCTTCATAACTTCGATTATCGTTGTTTATACTTGCTTCATTAATTTTTGTCGGTACTTCGTTAATTTTAATGTATCCTACTCGAACTTTGTTGCCGCTTGCTATTCTAACACCATCTTCCGTTACTTTTAACGGTATGCCTTCTACTGCTTTTCTACCTATTATTAAATCGCAGTCCGTCTCTTGTACCACGTAAAATTTATCCTGGATTTCTGTATCGTCCACGTAGACTTTGCGCCAGAAAAAACCTGTTGGCTTAATTTTTCCTCCACCTATGCATGATATGTATATATTTTCGCTAGTGAGTTTTGGCGCGTTTATTGCAGTATGATATCTTGAACTGGCGATTGAAATATCGCTTGCTGTATCGATTATTACGTTTGCTTTTACTCCGCTAATATCTAAGATTCTTCCTTTTTTACCATTTAACATGCCCATATTAACTATTTTTCTTTGCGTGTTTTGGGTCTCATTTTGGTATTTTGTTTCTCGCCAATTTTGATTACGTTGCGGGTAAAAATTTGAATATTCTTGTTCTGTATTATTCGCCATGGCACATTTCGCACTCACGTGACCAGGGTTGCCACACGCAAAACAGATTATATGCGACTCTTTGCTTCCATGATTCATACTGTGTCTATTGTCAATTTGGCGTCTTTTGAAATTGGCGTAATCAGCCACTCTCGATCTTCTGTCCTCAAAATATCCGCTTGTATTCCTAACTGCTTGTTTATTGCAAACCCTTCGGGCCGTTTCGTAAATATCCAATTTATTAACTAAGTCATCAATTTTCTTTATTACTAATAATTCCTCTGCAAAATGTGTCTTCGTTTCCGCAGGTAAATTATGTCTGATTTGATTAACAATAATTAATTCAGATAAATCTTCAAAGTTATTTACTTGAAGACCTTCAATCCATTGTTGAAAATACACCTTTATCTCATAAGCGAAATCTCGCCAATTGGCTGATGGCTCCATTTTAGATGAGAAAAATTTCAGCCTAAATTCCTCTGGTGATAGCTTGTAGCGTTTTAATAGTATATTTTTTATGTAATCGTAATCGTGAATTTCAGGTTCGTTTTCCCTTGTTATTATATTTATCGCATCTAACGGCATTAGATTAATTAAATAATTTACCCATTATTTTTTATCAATGCCCGTTTGCGCCATTTGCCTTTCGTACATAGATAAATATAAACTAATATCATTCGAGCTATCATATTTAGTTAATAATCTAAGCAATTCGAATTGCTTACCTGGATTTGTCCTTGGGTTATCCTCAATGTGTTCTCTTGAATTTTCTTGTATCTGCATTTTCTTGATTTCAAAATCTTTTTCGCTTTCGAGGTCTTTTTGCTCCATTTCTACTTTTCATTTTCTCTCTTCCATTTCCATTTCCATTTTCAGTTTATTTTCTTCAATCTCTGCTTGTAATTTCTACTCTTTCTCTTTCTCTTCTCTTTCTTCTTTCTCTTTTCTACTTGCTATCACTACTTCCAATCGATCTCTTATAAAATCTTCTTCGTAACTCTTCCAACTCTTGATCAGCTTTATTAGGACAGGTATTGTCGGTTTTTCTGGTGCTTCAATTCCGCATTCCTCGCAGAGGTTTATAAGATCAATTATCTTGGCTTTATTTAGAGTTCCCATCTTTCAAAAATTGTACTTGAAGTGATACGATTACGGTTTCACCTTGCTAATTCGTAACCTAACTTTTGATACTGGCGTTTTACAATACTTTACGTTTGGTTTCCATTTCACTACTAGTGGCTCTTACTTTTAATAATCTTGGCATCCAAGCCCCCAAAAATGTAAGTAAATAATGGAAAAATAGTCACTTTACTGAACCAATATGACAAATAATCGATGAACAACAGAATACTAACTTTAATTTCAACTAATACACTTTTAGCAAAAACTATATAACAACAATTTAGCTTACAACAATCCGGCGAGGACTAATAATACCTTTTCCGGCCATATTCCTTCTATATCTCGCTTCATAATAAAAATTAGAACACTGGCTCTTAGCCAAATCTCGCGATTCCCATTATTTACAACTCGCGCATCAAAGTCAGGGATAATAATAGAGTGTCAGTTCAGTGTCAGTTCATTGGATGATCATTTACGTGAAGTGTTTCAACTGAAATCCTACATATATATATATATATATATATATATATATATATAATTTCCATATGAGTGGTTTCACATGGAATTAATTTTCTTTTGATGCATCATATAAATTCATTCTCTGCTTTCTTTGATTCAAGATCCACATCAAAATGTTGATCACTAAATTTAAAAAGAATAAAAAAGAAATATATTTTGCCAACTAGTGGAAAGATAACTTACTGTTGAAGGTTTCTTTTAATAATTTTCTTCAATTTTACACTTGATAAAATTAGGTTATTAGAAAATTTCAATTTTTGAGTCTCGTTTATTTTCCCCTACTTATATTTACTGACTTCTTTCGCAAAGAAACATTCTAATGGCATTAATTTAAGAGAAAAAAAAATATATATTCCTAAATATATATATATATATATTCTAATATATATATATATATATATATATATATATATTAGAAAATTCAAGTATATATATATATATACATATAAATATATCTTCAATTTTTAGCTTGTGTATTTTGGGTTACTTTAATGATTGAGTATTGTTTATTTCAACGACGAAAAAAAAAGAAAGAAAGAGCAAAAGTAGCATTTTTTGTTTAATTTATAAATTTTCTACATTTCAAGGTAAATAATTTTCAATGAAATCAAACACGTTTACAATAAAGCATTTTATTAATTAAGTCATTAATAATTAATATATATTTAAACTTTTAAAAAAAAGTTTGAAACTTACTATGGTCTCTGAATATTTAAAAAATATTATAACAATATTATTATTTTTTTTTAATTTCCATTGGTTTACATTTCACACCATGTCTCAGAATTTCAGTCAATGAAGATAAAAAATCGTTTAAGTTCTTAATTAAAAATGTAAAATAATATATATATAATAATATACATAAACTGGCAAATAAAAAGAACTCTTGATGTATTTAAAAATTTTGATTGAAATGAATAATTTAAGATATTCAATTTACAGTTTTAGGCATTTCAATTCTACAAGTGTTTAGTAATTCAATTCTACAAGTGTTTAGATCTTTTTTTCCTTATAAATTCTGGTAATATTTTCTTGAATTCAAAATTTAGTAAAATATGAATTCTATAACATTTCTATATTTTAATTCAACTTCGCATTGGTAAAACAAAATTATAATGTAGATTACTCTTTGTAAAGATATATTTATTGTCTTTGGAATGGACTTGGTATATTTCTGAAATTCAATATTGCAACCGTATTTATGCTGGCAAATTAGTACTATCTTCACTATGTTAAAAAATAGAAAAAAATTCATGACTGTTTAAAAGTTTTTGTTTATCGATTAAGCCATATAATATGAAAATCGATAACTAAAGTTATATTTAAATCTATAATTTAAATATTCAACGATCATAACAATTCAAAAAAAATAATTATTTTGAGTAAAACGTACAGTTTGACGTTATTAATTTACATGATTAATCGTTCATTGAGCGCATGTGCGCAAATGTTACGACAAATGTGGGATTTCTCAAAATAGTCTTAAATACGACACAGAAGCTGCCGGAAGACCATTGGTATTCTTCAGTTAAACACTCTTATTTGAATAAACCCTGTTTCGTAGATTTCTATAGAAATATTTCCCATCTTTCATCATCATGTAGACATATTAATTAAGTGTTTGACATTCTAAAGTTTACTTTTCTAATAATGTAATTGGTGTGTTGAGCAAAGTTATTTCTTTGTTTTATATATTCAAATGAAAAATATTCAGTAGAATGTTTAAAATTACTGCACCGAAGCTGTTAAAATGGAAATGTATACAATATACATCTGACGACAATATAGGATAATCAGTTAAAGATAGAAAAACATGATGGTTAAAACTAATAGTGTAAAATGACGTAAATGAAGTTTCCAAGTGCTAAAAGCGAAAAAATTGCATAGTGTGATAAATATTTTCTGGTTTAATAAATTTTCAGAAAATATAAATGCAGATTTTGAATTATATTTTTCGAAATAATAAAATTCCTGATCTTTGTATCACATCATACCAAGTATTTGTTTCTGAAAAAAAATCTAATTTTTTTTCATTATTAATAAATTAAACTTTTTTTCTTTAAACGTATATTTTTAGATGATTTTTTTTGCTTGTAAGTATTAATAAAGTTTTACTTTCTCTATTGATATGTATATATATATATATATATATATATAATTTTTTCTACAATTTAAGGGTTCTAATATCCAATATTATTTCAAAAATGATATCTGGTGGTAATTTAGTGTGGTGATTTATAAAGATTTTAGGATAATCGTTGTAAGTGATATATTATATATTTCTTAATGGTTTTTTATTTACATTTTACATATTTCCAATTTAAAATTTTTCCAATTGTTGTCTGGTAATAATTCAGTATACTTGGCTGATTCTACTGTTCTTAGCATCATGCCAGTAGAATTATGAAATACTGAATTATTTTTAAAACACATGTGGGTGCAGCCAAGCTGACGAGTACATCCACATATGTTTTTTTCATATCCAATTCTTGATTGGTTCTCTTGTGGTCCAGTTTTTCCACTGAATAATGTTCATAATTAATTTATTAATCCATTTGTGTTTACTTAATACCAACTCCAATTTATAATTTTTTTCCCCTTTCTCTCTCTTTCTTTTTAAATGTTCTTCAGGTATGAGTAAATTTGGCTAATTACCATTGAAGCACATGCTATGGTAATTTTATAATTGCACAAGTTAATTATTAGCTATGTGGTATTCTGATTACACAATATCATTAATTATCTCTTTGTAGATTTTAGTAGAATGATATTAGAACTTGATATGTTTTTGAAATTCATAGATATTATAATTATATATATATATATATATATATGTAATTTACCTCTTTTATACCATGCTATAATTTAATGTTAACTAGTTCCTCTATCAAAAGTTGGAATTTCTAAAAATCATTTTTACCCAATTCCGAATGCACTAGAGTTCAAGAAAATATGGAAACCTGCCTAATTTCAGTAATTGAGTATTTTCATATTTTCAGAACCTTACTATCTGTTAATATGTTTATATTAATTTAATTATTATACGTAGATAAATAAATCCTGCACAAACAGATTAAATAATACTTATTTTTTTCATTCCTGTTGTCATATCTCTAAAAGAAACTGAGAAAAAAAATACGACTGAACAAATATCTCTTACAAAATTTCCAATTTTTGTTATATTTACTAATAAATTTCGCGCAGACCATATCACAAAGAAACGGATAATAATAATAAAAGGTATTCTATTCTTGCTCTAGCCGCCTTGTTTCATATACTATTCCTATAAACCGATAAAGATTAGATTAAGAATGAGACATACTTTTCTCAACAGAATATTTTTGTACTATTATTTTTCAATAATTTTGGTTCTTTCAAGATACCGAAGGCGCATATTTGATATATCTTCTCTTTTAAGCAAATAGTTTGGATGTTTCCCATGTTCAATTTCTGTTTTAGAACTGATAACGACGAATATATATTTTTGATTTCCGAATCTGACTTGCCGATTGAGATCTAAATATTTAAAATATAAAAAGTGAATCTATATCTCACTGAATAGAACAAGCGCGAAATATTATATTGGTTCTCATAAAGGTATTTTTTTTAAACCATAATCATTAACTGTAAATACAGTAAGATAAAATGAATTACTCAGACATTCTAAATATTTCGCATGTGAAATAAAATATTTTTTGTATCTCGATATGTTGTTTCCTGATATACATATATACGGGGTACATATCTCCAACTCAAAAGACCCTCTAAGGCGTTGAATAGGTCATTATAACATTGTATTTAAACAAACAATTAAAATCCTACTCTATACACCCAGAAAAAGGAATTGATTAAAACTACAAAACATGTTTTGTTTAAATATAGGTCAATGAAAATTTTGTTTGAATCAACAATTTTTTTTTTTTTCAATTTCAAAAAAAAAATTGTATCGTCAGCAAAAAATGTTTTGTTAATTCAAGTAAAATGGTTCAATTTTACTTGCATTTTGCTAAAAGAAACCAACATGTACTCAACAAAACATGTTTTGTAGTTTTAGTCAATTCCTTTTTCTGAGTGTAGATTTATTAAACATAGCATAGAAAGTGGTAATAGTTGGGACGGTAAATTTATTGAAACAGGATTTGCAGAAACAGAACAATTTCACAACAGTTTCAAGTATGAAGTGTTACAGAATGGTGCAGCAGATGAAATTCGCTTTCAGAATGCTGCCTTTGAAGAACAAAACTCTCCAGGGTACTACTCCATTATCCCGTTGACCACTTTCTATGAAAAAACTATCGCCAAACAATAGGTTTCAGCGCCAAAAATGCACGATCGTGGCGTTACATTCATTTGTCGTCAGATGTGTTACTCGTGTTTGTTATGCGATCAAATGATTTTTAAATCGAAGTTTATATGTATTTTTAATTGCGTTTGCTAATTTATTAGTTATTTCGTTAATTAAAATAATAATTGCATCATTAAATAGCGACGTCATGATATTAAAAGAGAAAAAGCGCATTAAAATAATAATGCGATACATAATTACATTCAATAGATCAGTTTTGACGGACGTCACAAACATTTATCCACCAGCCGAGAGTGATAACTCAGAAAAATAAATTAAATAAATAAATATCCAAGATGATTTGTTTTCTGTTTCCATTCATACATTGTAAAGTTTATTGCTTAAAGTTGCTGACAGTTGACACTTTACTGAGTGAGGCTTTTCCGAAAGTCTTCTTTCTTATTAGATTACATTGGTCACAAATTTTCATTTGTTTATTGCGTTACAGTTTGGCGATAATTTTTTTTATGTTAAGTGGTCGACGGGATAATGGAGAAGTACCCTCTCCAGATACGCTAAAATGACAAGAATGCCGCTTTTGTTATTATAAATCACTGTAAGCAAAATACTTTTGCAATAGGGGATTTTACCTTGCCCGCTCTAGTCACCATAATGCAAAAAATTAATAAAATAAAAGGAATTTTTTTAGTACACGTATGACAACGGTAAGCATGAGAACAGCTAGTCCATCACTGCATGATTTTGTTTTTTTAAATTTATTGTTTTTATGTTGTAACCCATTATTTGAGGCATGACTGCACAAATTACATATTATCATCTGCAAAATATTTTCGCAGTAACCTTTACAAACAAACTTTTGAGATACTGAAGTTTCTCACCTTAGTGCCTTAAGCAATGATAATGAATATCAGCAACTGTCACATTTGGGCAATTAAAAAAAAACCCGCAAAATTTATCATGTTTCCTTTCGAAATATAAATTGTCATTTTAAAAGCACCTTTTGTAAATGGGCCTTATTTTTTATAAGGTTCAATAAGGTTTAAACCTAATCGGTCACTGAACAGATGTATCGAGATATATTGACAACATTTATCATTCTGAAATTGTTGCATGGGTATAGTGTATATAGATTATAACCGGTAAAAATACAATATGTAACGATGTCGCATTATTTAAATTATCAAAATTGTGGCTTGATTTACTCCATGGTTACAAATATGCAATAAAACATCAAAGTAAAATAAAAAATAACGTGCTTAATTTGAAATTAAATGATGGCATTTCATATAATACTTCTATAGACCGTGCTATTATAGATTATCCTTATTTGTTTTTCTAATGTCTCCGATGGAACCGAAACATGTCAACAGTTTAATAAAACTTATTTTTACTGTTTATAATGTTTCTATTTTATGTCTTTTATCAATTAAGATAAGTATATAATACCTGTGTTGCATAGTTTTAAATAATAAAGAGTAACATACATGAATATTAAACTGAATAATAATTTTAAAATATCTACGCACATTGAATAGTGTCGGGGCTCAGATTCTGGGATTCATTAACCAGAGATTTACGTCTTTAATCATCTTTATAGAAAGAATGCTTCGCAGAAAACACACAATTAATTATAGTGAGTTTCTAATCAGAATCGAAATTTTAATTCACTGCACGCTTTTTGAAGACTGGTCTGGTGATCGCTGAAAATCACTTTAAAACAGGAGTATTTCCTATGAATAAGTGTGTCTTAGAATTAAATAAATGATTCGTACATCATAATTAACACACTTGAAATTTGAATCCAATTTTTACATTTTTAATAAAGAAGAATTGTTGACTTTGATTTAGAATTGGAATTTACAACACACTCCGAATCAAAAACAAAACAGAACTTAATTTTCTGGAGAGCAGCTCCGGGTAAAAGGTTAGCATACAAAGAAAATAATCCGATAAAAAAATTAATTCATACGTATGAGAAATTATAACAGAATCTTTAAACATAATAATAATTAAAATTATGAAAAATCAGAAAGTTATTAAAATGTCTTTGTTACATTTTCTGACGTAGGAATACTTATTCGTAAAAAATTGTCAATTGTACTTCTGTAGTGCTGCCTTCTATCTTAAATCGAGAATGTCAAGACTGTACATGGGTTTTTCAGTTAATTTTACTTTAGGATTCCAAACGGAACGTCATTCGGTGGATAACTTAAGGAATGATGAAAGTTAAAAGTTTGAAATTCCTAATGTTAAATTCTTTTGCAATCGTTGCAAAACAGATTAGAATGCGTGTACATTTTTAAGCATAACTCAAGACCTATTTAACGCATGAATTCAAAATTACAAATCATTCCACCATCCACTTTTTCAGTTATGCTTAAATACTACCCGTATGACAATCTATGTTACAATAAATACAAATGAATTTATATTTAAGAATTCGAAAATTTAAAACCTCATAATTCCTAAAATACTTGACCGAAATGCTTCGTGTTTGGTATCCTTAGGTATAATATAACAATTATTCGAAATACTGGGTATTTAGTTAATTTCTAATTCAATTTCAGCAGCAAATTACGCCTGTAATCCTTGAATAATAACCAGTGAATTTTTATCCTGCTTTTTCTAAGCAAAAACCCACATTTTTCACTCTATCGGTATACGCTTAGAAAAATCAGGATAAAAATTCACTGGTTATTACTGAGTATTTAGTATCAAAATTTTAAAGTTTTGTACAACATTATGAAGACATCCCCTAAGCTTTTGCAGATTATCCTTCGTGTTTATCTATTATTTATTTTTATAAAAATTTTGTAAATATGCTTTTTATATAAATTCAAAGAAGAGATAATTTATAGTTAAATGGTTATTTCTGTTGTTGTCTGTGACATTTTGGTGATTGAAATTTATAGGGCTTCCTGTTTAGGGTTTCGTTCATCTCACGAAACCCTATTGCTCCCGCTCCGTTGTCTGTCTGTCACAGAGCCATTCTAGAAAACTATGTAACTTACAGAGTTGAAACTTTGTGTATAAATCAGAATAACAGCTGTGAAGAGCTAAAAATATTAAAATTTGAAAAATTCGTATTATTTTAATAAATATAGATAAACAACCTAAATTATAACAGCCTTTTCTTATTAAATTTAAACATTTTTGGTTATAGCCGATGCCAAAAATTAAAAATCCACATGAAATTTTTTCCACAATAATTATTTTTCAATCAGACGATTTTCACGTGAAAAGTGAAAATGAAATAAAAAGTTTCACCAATTGAAAAAAAAGATAAATATGACATAAAACTGATTGTCGTCATAGTAAATAAAGCGGAAAATTTCTAAGATTTATCATTAATACAAGGAGTATGAGTATGTTTATGTGCACAAAGCAGGTTAATATCACGTCATAGAGAATTAAAAAGAGAATCTGACGTCATATTGGAAATTTAACGATTTTTTCAAATATTTGAGAATAATACAATGTGAGTATGAATTATGAGTAATAAAGAATAGTAAATATACGAGTTTGTGAAACATATTGAATCGTGATAAAATCCGATTATGGAAATATTCGCATATTTTAATAGTTTGAAAGCATGTTTAATTTTGAAATTATTTTTTTAAATATCGCATTTAGTCCGCATGACAGATCATTAAGACGGACATTAAGACGGCATTTAGATATTAAAAAAAACGAAAAAATAGACCGGTAAATTTTTACTTTATAAAAACATGACTTTTTTTTTTTTTGATTGCTGAATGAAATTTATTTGGATTTATTAAAGAAAGGATTGTTTGGAACAGGAATTGTTTGGAAAGGAATATTAAACGAAACCCTTTGAGCGATAATCGATCACGCTTACCCACTTGTTCTTTAGTGGAGTGTACATAAAAAATTTCATACACAAAACTTTGAATAACATTTTGTGTATTATTACTCGTTGATCTTGATATTTAAGAAACATTATGAACATAATATCACGTAGTTTCATTTTAAAACAATTACACACATACAGAGCAAATTCTATACAGTTATAATAGATTAGAAGATCCATGTAGACCTTGCATTATTTTAATTAAATTAAAAAAAAGAAGGTAATATAAGTTACAGAGCGTTTCCTAAAACGTACAAGTTCTTTCGATGAAATATAATACAAAATATATCTTTAAAAAAAAGGTACTTGACATGAGAAAATGCGCTTAAAAATATGTCAATAACGCAATACAATAACTTCAAAAAATTTTAGTTACCATTTTAGTTACAAATTCATTGATTTTTACTTGACAGCTCATTTCAAAAATGTTATCGAATTATCTTATGCAATCACCCCTCTAAATAACATGTAATAGACAATCCAAATTAAAAAGGGATTACGGGATTCGAAAGTAATCTCAAAATAACGAGCTTGCTTGATCTTAAATTGCATTTTGTTGGTTAAACTGTGCCTTAGAAAATGAAATGACTGAAAATTAATGAAGTCTTTTAATCCTAATGCGATTAAGCGACCTTACTTTTATTTCAGAAAAGAAGGTTATTATATGCTCAAAGGGGAATTCGGATTTCTTATTAGGGAAGAAATGTTTTAAGTAATATGGAAGAAAATTTGCATTGATAATGTATTAGAATTATTTAAGCATACATGATATTACAGTAAACAGTTTCCAGGTATTTTTTCATTATGTAAAAAAGCCTAAGTTACATCAATTTCTATTTACCATTTTCAAAAATATTATAATTTATTTAAATATTGTACAAAAGATATTGTACATTTCTAAAAATATTAAATTTAGATACAAATATTTTGATATTGTTGAAAATTTCATACAACAAAAATATTTCTCTTTTCGTTCTTCTTAATTACCTTGTAATTTATAGAGACAGTTACATTTTAAAGTCCGATCTAAAACTTTATGACTTCCCTAATCATTACAAAAAACAATAACAAAAACACAAAATATTTTTTACAAAAAACAATAGTAGGTTATTTAATTGTATACAAAATAATAATAGCAAGAATAGTGTAGGCATTTACTGCAATTCATATTTTTAGCTTCCAAGGTTTAAAAAAACATTCATGCTACATATTTTTAATCGAATAATTTACTTCTAAAAAGTTAATATGTACCTATTTTCCGGTGTATTAGGTGACACAAAAATTCATTCGAGAGACGTAACATGTGTTTACATTTGGAAATAGTTTTCTGTATATCATACTTCGCATTTTTAAATCTCAGAATTTGTCAATGATTTCTGCTTTTACCAAACGGAATCATACATGCGGTACAATATCAAGGACACCATACGGAAATATTGGTATTAAAAATGAAAAATGTCAGTATTTCCAATGTTATTTCTCTCGAATTTTCCAATCGTCTTATACAATGAAAAATACACCATTTTATTTTAAAGTAACATAGAAGAAAAAAAATATATATGGATAGTTTATATTTCTGATAATTTAAAATTAAAACAAAAAGTAAAATAAAATAGAGAAAACCATTTCTAATTTTTAGGTATTATATTTAAGACGAGCCGGTCTTCGCCCGTCTATCCGGTCGTTTCCGAGTGGGTGATAGTGCAGCTTACCGCCCTGATTTCGCTTGGGGCCCAGAAAGTGCATTTTATATGCAACCAGAAAAATATGAATAAAATACTTTAAATTATATGTATACGAAAATAACCAATAAGAATATAAAAAAGCACTTAAATAAAGATTTCGCGACATATTTTTTTTCCATGAGCCTTCTGACAAAATACTGCTGGGTCCTAACCGTGATTATCTAGGGGTGGGGAGCAAGTGGTACTTTGTATCTGGGCCCCACTCGGAAGCGACCGGCTAGTATATAATAAAAAATCAGCAATAGCCGATGTTGCCCACAAACTCGCTAGCTCTAAAATCGCTGAATACGTGATTAACTACTTTTTTTTGGTAGACTTGTAAAGCGGAGTTTCACATTCTTACTTAAAACTGCTGCTGAGATATGGCACAGTTACCTAAAATTTTCGACACGCAGTGTGACCCCCTTGATGGATTATTATCTAAAACTGTTGAAATACACAGTTACCTATTTTCTAGTACATTTCGTATCTTAAATTTCACGCATCTATCTATTACTGAGATATCGCAAAATAACATAGGAAATCCAACCCCCATTTAACCCTCTTTAGTGGCTGAATTTCTAAAATCGCGGAAATACATGTTTAACTATTTTTTAGTAGATTTGTTATCCTGAATCTGTGATTTCAAGCTCATAACTAAAAATGCTTCGAACATTCGAATTGACCTAAAATTTTCGTCCCCCACTTACCCCCCCCCCTTAATGGGTGAATTTCTAAAATCGCTGAAATATGTGTTTAATTATTTTTATAGCAGATTTGTTATCCTGAATTTCACGCTCTTATCCAAGACTACTGATGAGATATGGTGAAAAGGTGAAATCATCGAAAATTATCGGACCCCCCCCCCCTATTTAACTCCCTTAGTAGTTGAATTTCTAAAGTCGCCTAAAATGCATTTTTAACAATTTTTAGTGGATTTGTTATCCCGAAATACACGCTCCTAACTATCACTTCTACTGAGATATGGCAGAATGGCGTAAAACATTCGACCCCCATTTAACCCTTTAGCGGGCGGTGGTCACAAAAAAGGACACCTAATTTTAATTCCAAAACTGACAAACAGCACCAAGAATATTTAATTAAAATTTTCCTTTTATAAAATAAGGGAAAATCAGCAACTTATTCTTTTATAAGGAAATCGTTTGTAAAATCTGGTGTCAGTCCATTATTTCATTATTTTACAAACAGATTTATTCCGCGCCGGAAAGGGTTAACACCCCCTTAGTGTCTGAATTTCTAAAATCGCTGAAATACGTGTTTAACTATTTGTTCAGTAGATTTGTTATCCTGAGTTTCATAATTCTACCTAAAATTTCTACTGACAAATGGCAAAATGTCCTAAAATATTTGACCTCCTATTTAAGCCCCCTTAGTTACTGAATTTCTAAAATTGCTGAAATATATGTTTAACTATATTTTTTGTAGATTTGTTATCTCGAATTCCGGGCTCCTAACTAAACATGCTGCTGAGATATAGCGAACAGGCAAAACGACACCTATTTAACCCCCTTAATTGACGAATTTCTAAAATCGCTGAAATATTTGTTTAATTATTTTTTTAGTAGATATGTTATCCTTAATTTCACGTTCATATCTCAAACTGCTGCTGAGATATGGCGAAAACTTGAAATTACTAAAAACTTTCGACCCCCATTTAACCCCCTTAGTGGTTGAATTTTTTTTAATCGCTGAAATATGTGTTTAACTAACTTTTAGTACATTTGTTATCTTGAATTTCGCGCTTTGAACTAAAACTGTTGTTGAGATATGGTGAAAAGGCAAAATGGCCTAAAACTTTAGACCCCCATTTAACCCCGTTAGTGGTTGAATTTCTAAAATCGCTGAAATACGTCTTTAATTATTTTTTTAGTAGAATTGTTATCTTGAAGCTCACGCTCTTACTTAAAGTGCTGATGAGATATGGTGAAAATGTGAAATCACCAAAATTTTCGACCCCCCATTTAACCCACTTAGTGGTTGAATTTCTAAAATCGTCGGCAATACATATTTAACTACTCTTTAGTTGAATTGTTATCCCAAATTTTGGGCTCTTACTTAAAACTCCTGCTGAGATATGCCGGAAAGACGAAATTATCTAAAACTTTCGACCCCCATTTGACCCCCTTACGCTGTGAATTTTCAAAAATCATTTCTTAGTACGCGCGTACATTGTGTAAAGAACATGTCTTCCAAATTACATTGTTCTAGGACAAACGGTTGAGACTCGGCGGTGATTATGAGAAAATCAAGCTACTCTTTTGTGAGGACGGCGGATGCCTTTTCTCGCTCTAGTAGCGCCCCCTTCTGGAGAAACGAAAGAGCGCGGCAGTAGAACTTGGAATGTTAGTCGTCTGATTTATGAAAACAGAAAATAGTATGAAAATGGCCGTGAGTAAATGTTATCGGTCATGAATATTGGAAAATATGATTAACCCTTTGTGTTTATTTAATGTCGTGTCAAGTACCTGTCCTCGTCATTTTTATGTCAACTTTATGAGTCTTATTAAAACTTGTGTTCGTCATTAGAACAGCCTGAATTTAATTAGAACACTCCCACATTCGGAAGAGACTTCACATTGGTGTCAGAAATAATGGATGAAAACAGGCTATAAATTTTGATTACTGAGTGAACGATTATAGTGAAGAAAGATTTTGGATAACTTTTATATTGAGGTAAGGTAAATTTTATTGTTTAAGCATGGCGGATCAACTGACTAAGCTTAAAAAAACTAGAGGCGTAATAAAAGCATCTATTACCTCTATCGTTAAAAAGATCGAAGACGCATGGGTTTTAGAATCACCAAATTTTGACGAAATAGAAGAAAATTTAGCTCAGCTAGAACAAAAAGGTATTGACCTCAAGCGGGAAGATACCCAAGTTTTATCGCTAATTAATGACGAAGATGAAAATAGAAAAAGACGCGAAAGCTTCCATCGAATATCATGAAAAAATAACTTTATGGACATTTAGAATTAATAAGAAATTGAAAAATAATAGCAAACGAGAAGTTTCCCCCGTAACTCACATCAATAATAAGCATGCGGAAGTAATTTCGCAATCCGTTAAACTCCCTACCTTAAAGATTGAGAAATTTTACGGCGAAATAAGTAAATTTCAAAATTTTTGGAACTCATTCAAAATAGCAGTACATGATAATGATTCACTGTCAAATATTGAAAAAATGAGCTATTTACAAAGTTATTTAGGCGGTAGTGCGTATAATTCCATTCCATATCTTATCAGATAAAAATTATTTGGAAGCTTTTGGAAGCTATCCAAATTCTGAAACAACAATTTAGCCGAAAGGACCTTATTGTCACGGCTCACATAAATACTTTATTATCTTTGAAACCAGTATTGAAAACAAATGATGTAACCGCTCTACGGAAATTATTTGATACGATTCAATCGCAAATAAGAATTCTCAGGTCTTTAGACATTTAATCAAACGGATTTGATAACCTGTTGACACCTATAATTTTTAAATCCCTGACAAATAATCTTTTACTAGAATACAATAAGCAATGTATAAAAATTTCTAGTGACTCGCAATCAAGCATTGATGATTTGTTATTATTTATTCGCACCGAAATAGAGTCGAGCGAAAAACAAAATTATTTAATTGGTAATTTAGATAACCCAAGGTCAAAACAATCGTATAATAATGATTCGCCTGCATTTCGTAGACAAATGTTCGCTAGTGATAGAATTCTGAAGTATCTCATATTTTAGCCACCTCTGATACCTTTTGTATATTTTGTTCTTGTAATAGTCATTCGACTGAGGAATGCAATAAATTACCCGTTGAGCAGAAAATAGCTAAATTAAGAGCTGAAGGGCGCTGATTTTTATGCTTGAAAAGAGGTAAACACGTCGCTAAAGATTGTACCATAAAAAATAAAAAATGCAGTAATTGCGGCAGATACCATAATGTTACGATATGTAGTTATTTATTTGGCAATGCCAATAAATTTGATAAGGAAGTTAATTCGGTTTCAAATGAAAAAGCACTCACTGCTAGAATAAGGTCACATGAGTTATTTAATTTGAAAACACCGCGAAAAGAAACGAAATTAATTGAAACATTACCGACAGTAGATATCGAATGTGGTAATAAAATATTACATGGCGTAGTAGATTCTGGAACCCAAATTTCTATAATAAAGACTGATTGTGTACCCGAATACTTTAAGAATCCTTGTGGTGCTATAATATTGCAATCTGCATTCGGACACCAATTGAAAGCTCCTTTAATAAATATCTCATTGAGTATTGCAGTTGATAAATTAAACCCCAAGATATATCCTAATATTATGATAACATGTGCTGTAGTTGATAATTTAATTAATGATCTATTACTTTCTCTTGATACATATAATGAATTAAATGATTTGAATAAATATAATGAAAATGAAAAGGCATTAAATTGTAATGTTGACGCGATAAGTGACAATACGAAAGAAACCAACACTGTAGATCTGTCCGCTTCAATTTTAGACCATGTGTCAGTTGAAAATGCGAATGCAAACGAGAACATTGACCACGCACCTGGCAACGACCTTGATACTTTTGTAAATGTTTCAGAGAAATTTAAATGTCAACAGAAAAACGACCCTTCGTTAAATCAGTGTTTGGCAGCTAACAAAAATGAATTTAATAGCTTTTCCGTTCATGAGAATTTCTTATATCACTTGGATAAATTATTCGATGAGACGAAAAATAATCCTCACCCGCGGTCTAGTATTACACAATCGATCACGAAAGAAACTAATAATAATGAAAATGACATATGTACTGTTGCCAATTTAATCGTAATAGAGAGGGGAGATCAAGTCGAAACGTAAATTCTTTATAAGGAAGATGATCCCCAAATTAGACAAGCAGAAGAAATTTTATATAATTCAAAAGCTTTAAAAGTCCAAAGTTATTTACAGTGTGAACACATAATTTCTGAAAATAAAGATTCAAAAGTTGTTTTCACGACAACAGAAGAATCTTACTCTATTTTCAATAATACAATGCCAGAAACACTTGATGGAAGTTCAGAATCCAGCACGATTGAGTTCAGAGAGAAACAACCTTTTGTTTACGATGAAAATTCCGACTACATTATAGACAATGGTTGTGTGAAATCACATGAAATAGCAAACAAAGAACCCGATGTATTCCTTAAGTTAAATCATCCTGACAACATGATGTTAGAAAAATGCCAGAAGAAATCTGAGAAGATTGATGAGTTTACAGAGACTAAGGTAGTGATCGACGAAAATAAAAATGAAACTGAACTTTCTAAAAATTATGATAAATTGGAAATAAAGGAAACTTGAGGAAGAAACAGTATACACGTGATGGCTTTCGCCGAATGAACAATACATTTAGTACAGGAAGACGACGAAAACGAGGAAAAATAAAATTTCTAGGTCATGTAGTAGGATCCGGTATACATGCACCCGATCCCGACAAAGTATCAGCGATACAAAACTTAGAAGTTCCCAAGTCAAAGAAAGATGTCAGAAGCATATTAGGTCTTTTATCTTATTACCGATCCTATGTTCCTTCATTCTTCGACATAGCTCGTCCATTGATTGAACTTACCAAGAAACGTGCCCTAATGAAGTCACCTAGTCTGAGGATTGTGACAAAGCCTTTTTTGAGTTGAAACAGGCGATCAGTAAATCACCCATCTGTTATTCCCCGAACTTTCAGAAACCATTTATTATACATGCAGATGCTTCTTCGTATGCGATAGGCGCTTGTCTATCTCAAAAAGATGAAAATGAATAAGAGCACCCCATTGCTTTTACAAGTAAAAAGCTCTCCAAATGCCAAGAGGGTTATGCTACCATCGAAAAGGAAGCTTATGCTGTTATCTTCGCCCTGAAAAAGTTCGAACACTATATTTATGGTTCGCAGGTAACTGTGGTGAGCGACCATAATCCTTTGAAATTTCTCACGGACTGTGCACCTCAAAGTGCGCGCATTCAAAGATGGGCCCTTGCACTTCAGCGCTTTCAAGCCCAAATAACGTACCGACGTGGGAAACTCCATGCAAATGCTGACTCTCTAAGTAGGCTACATGCCTCACATTGGACTTAAAGAAAAAAAAACTTTGAACATTCTCTTTTTTTTCTGTGTTACAAGTTTGAACTTAAAAACTTTAACTTTATCCTAGAACTTTAAAATATTAGCATTAGTATATTATAGTGTTATAGTGTATTCTATTTGTTTATTTTCTTTGAAATTCTTTAAATGTTTGAATTTTTGTATTAATATGCTTTACTTGTTTATATTTAGAAATTTACTAGATATTGATTTGTCTCAAAAGACTAAATCAAATTCTCGAAAGGGGGAGGTGTGAGGACGCGGCATGCCTTTTCTCGCTCTAGTAGCGCCCCCTTCTGGAGAAACGAAAAAGCGCGGCAGTAGAACTTGGAATGTTAGCGGCGAAGAACGTCGTCTGATTTATGAAAACAGAAAATAGTATGAAAATGGCCGTGAGTAAATGTTATCGGTCATGAATATTGGAAAATATGATTAACCCTTTGTGTTTATTTAATGTCGTGTCAAGTACCTGTCCTCGTCATTTTTATGTCAACTTTATGTGTCTTATTAAAACTTCTGTTCGTCATTAGAACAGCCTGAATTTAATTAGAACACTCCCGCATTCGGAAGAGACTTTACATTCTTTATAGGTATAGATTGAAAAGAATCAAAAATTTTGAACTGCGTGTTTTTTACATATATATATATATATATATATATATATATATTTTAATCAATTTACTTATTTTTCACTGAAGAAAGTTCATAGCAAATTTGTATGCTTGGATTTATCGAATTCATTAAGAGGTTCTTTGATAGGTAAAAATAATCAAATTATATATATATTAAAGTATTTTACATAATTTTGAAAAGGTAGTTCTATAAATAAGCTGTCATCTCTTAACAATATCTCAGTAGCTACATCTAAGCTATTATATTTCAGTAAAGTTATTGACAACACAACATATAGTTACCTTTCTTGCTTAAATGCAGTATGTACATAGGAAGGCTATGATATCTGTTTGTAGTAGAAGTACAGATTGAATGAATATTTTATTTTGCTAATACAGTTAAACTCAGAAATGCTGTATAATGTGCATAAAATCCTTGAATTTTAAGAATTGATTTTAGTTTATATATTTTCCTCTTATTTAATCACAACTTTTCAACGATTAAATGAAGCAAAAATTACGATATGAAATTAGCCGTGCCAAAATATTAAAAGTCCTTCCGGCCTGTACCGGGAGGAAAGGGTAGTTTTCATAGTCCATGTTTCTAAAAATTCAACTCATTTTACTCAAACACCCGAAGATAAAATGCTTGGAACCCGATTATAAAAGATTCGATCCCGGTTATCGTTAATACTGAATTTGAATACGAATTTCAGCTTGAGAGTTACAGTATGACAAAAATCAGATTATTTCAAAAGTCAGCCACCCTGCAATTTCAAACTGCCATATCTCTGCATCTTTTTAAAGATAAAACAAAAACGAAAAAAAAATCCGGAGTCCTGGTATCACGATCTAACACTTAGTGTTAGATCTCCGGACACAAAAAATCCGGAGTCCTGGTATCACGATCTAACACTTAACGGAAACATTTTTTCAATTTATAATTTTTAATACATCTTTTTGAATTAAAAAAAATAATAACTGGCCGCTATTTTAAGACAAGGTGGCGCATGAAGCGGGGCAACGAACTCGGTCGATACCTTGGTACGTTATGTACACATGATCAGTCACATTCATATCGGTTTATTAATATGAGAGTTACAGCATAACAAATATCAGATTGTTTCAAAATGTCAGCCACCCTGCAATTTCAAACTGCCATATCTCTGCATCTTTTTAAAGATAAAACCAAAACGAAAAAAAAATCCGGAGTCCTGGTATCACGAGCTAACACTTAACGGAAACATTTTTTTTCAATTTATAATTTTTAATACATCTTTTTGAATTAAAAAAAATAATAACTGGCCGCTAATTTAAGACAAGGTGGCGCGTGAAGCGGGGCAACGAACTCGGTCGAGACCTTGGTACGTTATGTACACATGATCAGTCACATTCATATCGGTTGATTAATATGAGAGTTACAGCATAACAAATATCAGATTGTTTCGAAATCGCAGCCAAAACAAAAAATGTTCCAGAATCCTTGTATCACGATCTAACACTTAATGGAAACAATATTTTCAATTTATAATTTCTCTTGTACATCTTTTTATTTATTTTTTAATTTTAAATTTTTTTAACTCACCGCCATTTTGAAACAAGATGGCGGATGAAGCTGGCCTAAGCTGGCTCAGTCACATCTAAATCGGTTTATAAACAAGAGAGTTACAGCATGACATATATAAACTTAATGTAAAATTTAACCATTGAAACGTAAGAAACTGACCATACACAATGAAATCACAATACCACATAGCAGTGCCAAATTATAAATTAAATTATATATATATATGTTATATATATATAAATCAACATTTGAACGAAAGATCGAATCGATTTTATGTTATGGCAAACAAATTGAGCCAAAATAATAAATTAGATAATTTAATTTGTGTTAAAAGTTTTTATGAGCATTTAAATCCGTTGTCATTCAAAGGAAAACTTTCATTATAAATCTAAATCTACATTTACTGGTTTCCTTTATTCTTTCCTGTTTTTATAATCCTTTATTCGCTTATAAAAATACTCAAGCACAGTAGATACAAAAGTTCTATTTATTACAATTCTTCCGAATTTAGTTTGAATTTCAACATGAAATTTAAAGTAAATGGAAACATTATCTCTTAAACAAAGTCATTAATATTATTCACTGCATTAAAACTTAACGGATGATTTTGTTTTTCAGAAACAAGTTTTTTTTTATATAAAAAATTGTTATTAGATTTTAATTTTAGTTAATATTTCTTCTTTTTTTAAAAAAAATAAGATAGATTCATTTTGTTTAAATTCCTAAATCATAATTCCGCTGAATAATATAGGATATTTAATTATATTTACATAATATACTTTTACTTTAGATGATTTTTTTATTACAAATATTTTGTGTTAGAACTCGTGAAAAGCGTTTTGAAATGCCACATATTTTTTCGATGTTGTAAAGTAATATAGGGTAAGTGGGTCAGTAATTGACCATTTAGTGCAAATTTCTTCAAGTTATTTTTTTTTCTAATAAACGTAATGGCACATTTTTCTGCAATTTTCCCTATGTACCAATTAAAGTATCAGGATTCATTTTCCGGAAATATTTTCACATTTTATTTCTAGAATTTAAGTGATTTGCAGTATTAGTTAGAAAATGGGATTCTACTACTATTTGATCACTTCTTTTTCAGTGTAAAAATCAAAATATGAGTGTTCGTATTTAAAACATATGCTAAATGAAACGAATAGCGGGAGATACAAAAGTCAGAAAACATTTCAAAATACAATAATTCAAAAACTAATAAAAGTAGAAAAGTAAAAATATTTATAATTTTCCCATGCTATTCTTCAAGCACACCTTTAACTGAAATTATAGCTTGTAAAAAAACCTTTCTTTAGATGTTCTTTAGATGTTTTCTAACAATCAAAGTTAGAATGTATACCCATTGTTTGCATGTTTTCAAACACAATGGTGGTTTCAAAGTATTTTACTATTCAAGCTTGTTTTGCTTATCACAACATTTATTTACATACTTAGATATAATAGATATGTGACATTCGAAGAGATGTTAATATTGATAGTTGTTTACATATTTACAAAACTACAGATTAATTTTACCTTGAATTCGGATCATTGTACTTTAGATAAAAAAAAAATGATATTAAAATATGTTTTTATCTACATTCTCTTAAATTCCCGTATTACTTTTTCAAGAAAATAGACAGAATTCTTCTAAATTACAAACATAGCTACAGAGGATAAAAAAACATAAACACTCCACAAAAAATTCTTTCTCACTCATCAATAAAAGCAGATGCCAACTTTTCCCTTACATTTACCTACTATCGTGAGATTATTAAATATAAAAGAAAAAGAAAAAAAAACATAGTAACGAAATAAAAGAAACAATTTTATCGGCATTAGTCGTCTGCATAAATAAAAATATTAATTTACGATCTCCTAACACCCATTAATTTCTGTTTTCTGCAGTTTTTATATTTCACTGGTCAATCACTGGTGCCTGGCCGGTCAATTATTGATGCACCCACCCTAATTAGTTAAAGCGATATTTCATAAACTTACTAAACTCTAAAGATTTCGTTAGCAGCTGCACAATTACATGCAGAAAGTCTCCCCTGTTTCGTTGAAGTAATGTAAAATGTAGAAAGAGTGTAATTTCATATATTAGTCTCTAAATATATAATTAGTTTTATTTGAAATTAGTAGTTGAATTACATAAATCGAACTTGCTAAATTACATTTTACACACACTGTTTGAAAAAAAAAACACTAACGTTATCAATATTGTATACCTTAATTTTAATATTTGTATTAAATCTTAATTTTTAACAATTATAGCTTTTTAAATAATATGTAATTTGATTTTTTTTAATGAATATGCATAATATATATGTAAAGATATTGTGCTGAGTGCGTTATTGTAGATACTTAAAAAAACACAAATTTTGATGGAATAAATTTTCTAATTTTTAGTTAAAACGAAACTAGAATTTTAGTTAAAATTGTTGAAATGTATCATTTTTGTAGCACTTTAACGTTTCGTAAACAATATTTAAGTAAACTTTGACTTTTGCAAGAATAATGATACAAAGCATAATGGTATTTTCTTTCCATTTTAAGAACGCGCCATTGTTTCTTTACGTACTTCCCAATAAGTAGGCACTTCTTTCCTTTTTATATTACTTTTTTATTGCATTTGTAAATGGCCTTTCTCATAAGTGTTTTACACTTTTTTATAAGTATGGACATAATAAACGTTTTCATTGAAATCTTTTCAAAATTCTTAATTGATTAAGGAACTTCTTTAATTATAATATTTTTTATTGCAATTCAGGAAATAGCAAGTTAAAGATTTTATTTGATAAAGAAAACATGTTTGCTGCCTAGTCACGTCTTTTTTTATTTAAGTTGGGAATGTCAAGTACATTTAATTCCTGAACTTGAAAATGCAGAAAATTGAAAGAACTTTCATCATTTCAAAAGACATTTGTGTGTTATGAATCATTAAAGCGAATGATTTTTATGCACGGGATAACACTTATTTTAGTAAAGTATTTTTTTAATGTTTCGTTCAAAATAAAAATCTCTAGGAATTATAAAGTACAAAAGAAAATATTTTTTATTAAATATTTTAACCCTTTGTGTCTCTAATTGTAAATTAATGAAAATTTTCCTTTCCAAAGCATTTTTTATGAACATTTGGAAATGTGTCAGAAATTTCATGTAATCATTAAATAATTTTTAGAAAGATTTTTTTCTGTTAAAATTCATAAACGAAAACAGTATTTGCAGGGATTTCGTAAATTATATACAACTCTTCTAAAATCATATCTATAACTATTTCTTAAATTTTATATTTCAAAAATGTATAAATATAATGGGTTTATTTCAGAACTGAAAGACTTTACAACGTCAAAACTTTTCAATGTAAAGAAAGCTGAGAAAAAATATTAAAAGTCATTAATTTTAATCGCAGCATTAAAACGTACGTACAAAAGATTTTATTTAAAAAAAAAAAAAAACATATTTTTATATAAAAAGGTTTTGCTATTAGTTTTTTTTATATTTTAGTTCTTTCAGCTTGAATCGGAATATGTCACATTCTACCTATTGTCTTTTAAGTTGGATTCACTTTGTTGTATTCTAAATCCAATTTGCTCAAAATAATATAATACATTTAATTATGTTTACATATTATACTTTTATTTTCCATGTTTTATATTATTTTACGAGTGTATTGTTTTAAAACTCGTGAAAAGCATTTACAAATGCCACATTTATATTAACAGTTCTGTGAGCTTATCTAATCATTAACCCTTTCCGGCACAGACAAATTCTGTTCGTAAAACGCTAAAATACTGACTGACACCGGATTTTACAAACGACTTTTTTAGAAAATAAGAACTCATTATTTTAAGCTTTCATTCTAGAAGTAAAATTTTAGTAAAATATTCTTGGTGCCGAATGCAAGTTTGGAATTAAAATTAGGTGTGCCCGGAGTGGGACCACCATGCCGGAAAGAGTTAAGCGTAATTTCATAGTCTGACTAAATTGTTTCGTTAGCAGCTCAAGAATTATTTTCTGAAAGGTACGCCACTTTCATTGAAGTAATTTTAAATACAGAATGGCTTAGTTTAGAGATTTTTTCTCTGAATATGTAAAGTGTTTTTTTTCTTTATTATTATTATTTAAATTCGGTTTTAAATTCAATTTAGTAGTCGAATTGAAAGAACATTGTTTACTAAATTACATTTTGCACACACTGTTGAGCAAAGAGCTATAACATTATTAAAGTTATGCACATAATTTTTTATGTTTACATTCAATCTTACATTTAAAAATATTAGTGTTTTTTTTTAACCGTATTAATTTGATTTCTATTACGGAATATGCATAATGTATATGTAAAGAGATTATGCGTGTTACTGTATGTACTTACAAAACATTAACTTTGCCACATTTATTTTTATTATTTTTAGTATAAATTAAAATTAGAATTAAAAGTAGAATTAAAAGTTTAAATTATTTTTTTTTACATGTATCATTTCGTAAGCAATATTTAACGAAAATTTGACTTTTTCAATAATAGTGAATCGCAGCATAATAACTTTTTTGTTGTTCTTTACGAACAACATATAGTGTTTATGCCAATATTTATTCATAATTACATACTTCTTAACAATTAGGAACTAATTTTTTTTCTATTGTAATTTTTTCCTGTAAAAAAAAAAAAAAAAAAAAAAAAAATTGTTTGAATAAAGTCTAATAAAGAATTAAAAAAAAAAAAAATTAAACATGGCTGTGAGGATTGCGCATGCCTCTTCTTGCTCTAGTAGCGCCCCCTTCTGGAGAAACGGAAGCGCGCGGCAGTAGAACTTGGAATGTTAGCGGCGAAGAACGTCGTCTGATTTATGGAAACAGAAATAGTATGAAAATGGTCGTGAGTAAATGTTACCGGTCATGAATCTTGGAAAATATGAATAATCTGTTATGTTCATTTAATGTCGTGTGATGTACCTGTCTTCGTCATTTTTATGTCAACTTTATGTCATCGTTATGTCAAGAATTAAACTTGTGTTCGTAATTAGAACGGCCTGTTTCCTTTAGAACGCCCACACATACGGAAGAGACATGACATTGGTGTCAGAATTAATGGATGAAAAACAGGCTGTATTACTTGATTACGGAGTGAAACATTATAGTGAAATATTATAGTGAAATATTATAGTGAAAGATTATAGTGAAGAAAAATTTTGGATAACCTATACAGAGGTAAGCTAAATTTTATTATTTAAGTATGGCCGATCAACTGACTAAACTTAAAAAAACTAGAGGGGTATTAAAAGCATCTATTACATCTATTATTAAAAAGATTGAAGATGCATGGGTTTTAGAATCGCCGAATTTGGTGGAATTAGAAGAAAATCTAGCTCAGCTAGAACAGAAAGGTATCGACCTTAAACGGGAAGATGAACAAATTTTAGCGTTAATTAATGATGAGGATGAAATCGAAAGAGACGCGAAGACCTCCATAGAATATCATGAAAAAATAACTTTATGGCGATTTAGAATTAATAAGAAATTGAAAAATAATAGCAAAAGCCAAATTTCCCCCGTATCTCACTCCGATAATAAGCAATCAGAATTAGTTGCGCAATCTGTTAAACTCCCTACATTAACGATTGAGAAATTTTACGGCGAAATAAGTAAATTTCAAAACTTTTGGAATTCATTCAAAATAGCAGTCCATGATAATGATTCACTGTCAAATATTGAAAAAATGAGCTATTTACAAAGTTATTTAGGTGGTAGTGCATATAATTCTATTTCCGGGTTTGCGTTATCAGATAAAAATTATCTGGAAGCTGTCCAAATTCTGAAACAACAATTTGGCCGAAAGGATCTCATTGTGACGACACACATAAATACATTATTATCTTTGAAACCCGTATTGAAAACAAATGATGTAATAGCTCTGCGAAAATTATTTGATACTATTCAATGCCAAATAAGAAGTCTCAGGTCTTTAAACATTGAATCAAATGGATTTGATAACCTGTTGACACCTATAATTCTTAAATCCTTGCCATATAATCTTTCGTTAGAATATAATAAACAATGTATAAAAAATTCTAGTGACTCGCAACCAAACATTGATGATTTGTTATTATTTATTCGTACCGAAATAGAGTCGAGAGAAAAACAAAATTATTTAACTGGCAATTTAGATAACCCAAGGTTAAAGCAGTCGTATAATAATGATTCCACTGCATTTCGTAAACAAATGTTCGCTAGTGATAGAATTAATTCTGAAGTATCTCAAATTAAAGCCACCTCCGAAACCTTTTGTATATTTTGTTCTTGTAATAGTCATTCGACTGAGGAGTGCAATAAATTTCCCGTTGATCAGAAAATAGCTAAATTAAAAGCACAAGGGCGCTGTTTTTTATGCTTAAAGAAAGGTAAACACGTCGCTAAAGATTGAACCATAAAAGATAAAAAATGCACAAATTGCGGCAGATATCATAATGTTACAATATGTAGTTATTTACTTGGCAATGCCAATAAAGTTGATAGGGAAAATAATTCAAATTCAAATGAAAAAGCACTCACTGCTAGAGTCAAATTGGATGAGTTATTTAATTTGAAAACACCGCGAAAAGAAACGAAATTAATTAAAACATTACCGACGGTAGATATCGAATGTGGTAATAAAATATTACATGGCGTAGTAGATTCTGGAACTCAAATTTCTATAATAAAGGCTAATTGTGTACCCGAGTACTTTAAAAATCCTTGTGGCACTATAATATTGCAATCTGCATTCGGTCACCAATTGAAAGCTCCTTTAATAAATATCCCATTGAGTATTGCAGTTGATAAATTACACCCCAAGATATATCCTAATATTATGATAACATGTGCTGTGGTTGATAATTTAATTAATGATTTATTACTTTCTCTTGATACATATAATAATTTAAATGATTTGGATAAATATAATGAAAATGATAAGGCATTAAATTGTAATGTTGACGCGATAAGTGACAATACGAAAGAAACCAACACTGTAGATCTGTCTGCTTCAATTTTAGACCATGTGTCAGTTGAAAATGCGAATGCAAACGAGAACATTGACCACGCACCTGGCGACGACCCTGATACTTTTATAAATGATTCAGAAAAAATTAAATGTCAACAGAAAAACGACCCTTCTTTAAATCAGTGTTCGACAGCTAACAAAAATGAATTTAATAGCTTTTCCGTTCATGAGAATTTCTTATATCACTTGGATAAATTATTTGATGATACAAAAAATAACCCTCACCCGCGTACTAGTATTACACAATCGATCACGAAAGAAACTAATAATAATGAAAATGACATATGTACCGTTTCCGATTTAATCGTAATAGAGAGTGGAGATCAAATTGAAACGGAAATTCATTATAAGGAAAAAGATCCCCAAATTAGGCAAGCAGAAGAAATTTTACATAATTCAAAAGATTTAAAAGTCCAAAATTATTTACAGAGTGAACACAATATTATGAAAGATACTCAAATAGTTAACAATGTAATTTCAATTTTCGAACCCTCAAACTATGCAGTCACACCTGATGAAGAAACCGAATACGAAACCGCAATTTATGCTAAAAAGAATGCAAGTGCTTCGGATAAATATTTGATTGCATCAGCAGACATGAAGGAAGAAAATATAACACGAAGCATAATTTCTGAAAATAAAGATTCAAAAGTTGATATCACGACAACAGAAAAATCTTGCTCTATTTTCAATAATACAATGCCTGAAACACTTGATGGAAGTTCCGAATCCAGCATGATTGAGTTGAAACAACCTTCTGTTTACGATGAAAATTCCGACTACATTATAGTCAATGGTTGTGTGAAATCACATGAAATAGCAAACAAAGAACCCGATGTATTCCTTAAGTTAAATCATCCTGACAACGTGATGTTAGAAAAACGCCAGAAGAGATATGAGAAGATTGATGAGTTTACAGCGACTAAGGAAGTGACGATCGACGAAAATAAAAATGAAACTGAACTTTCTAAAAATTATGTTAAAGTGAAAATAAAGGAAACTGTGCGGAAGAAACAGTATACACGTGATGGCTTTCGCCGAATGAATAATACATTTAGTACAGGAAGACGACGAAAACGAGGAAAAATAAAATTTCTATGTCATGTGGTAGGATCCGGTATACATGCACCCGATCCCGACAAAGTATCAGCGATACAAAACTTAGAAGTTCCCAAGTCAAAGAAAGATGTCAGAAGCATATTAGGTCTTTTATCTTATTACCGATCCTATGTTCCTTCATTCTCCGACATAGCTCGTCCATTGATTGAACTTACCAAGAAACGTGCCCCTAATGAAGTTACTTGGTCTGAGGATTGTGACAAAGCCTTTTTTGAGTTGAAACAGGCGATCAGTAAGTCACCCATCTGTTATTCCCCGAACTTTCAGAACCATTTATTATACATGCAGATGCTTCTTCATATGCGATAGGCGCTTGTCTATCTCAAAAAGATGAAAATGAACAAGAGCATCCCATTGCTTTTACAAGTAAAAAGCTCTCCAAATGCCAAGAAGGTTATGCTACCATCGAAAAGGAAGCTTATGCTGTTATCTTCGCCCTGAAAAAGTTCGAACACTATATTTATGGTTCGCACGTAACTGTGGTGAGCGACCATAATCCTTTGAAATTTCTCTCGGACTGTGCACCTCAAAGTGCGCGCCTTCAAAGATAGGCCCTTGCATTTCAGCGCTTTCAAGCCCAAATAACGTACCGACGTGGGAAACTCCACGCGAATGCTGACTCTCTAAGTAGGCTACATGCCTCACATTGGACTTAAAAACTTTGAACATTCTTTTGTTTCTGTGTTACAAGTCTGAACTTTAACTTTAAAAACTTTAACTTTATCCTCGAACTTTAAAATATTAGTATTAGTGTTATAGTGTATTCTGTTTTTCTGTTTGTTTATTTTCTTTGATATTCTTTAAGTGTTTGAATTTTTGTATTAATATGTTTACTTGTTTATTTAGATATTTACTAGATATTGATTTGTCTCAAAAGACTAAATCAAATTCTCGAAAGGGGGAGGTGTGAGGATTGCGCATGCCTCTTCTTGCTCTAGTAGCGCCCCCTTCTGGAGAAACGGAAGCGCGCGGCAGTAGAACTTGGAATGTTAGCGGCGAAGAACGTCATCTGATTTATGGAAACAGAAATAGTATGAAAATGGTCGTGAGTAAATGTTACCGGTCATGAATCTTGGAAAATATGAATAATCTGTTATGTTCATTTAATGTCGTGTGATGTACCTGTCTTCGTCATTTTTATGTCAACTTTATGTCATCGTTATGTCAAGAATTAAACTTGTGTTCGTAATTAGAACGGCCTGTTTCCTTTAGAACGCCCACACATACGGAAGAGACATGACATTGGTAAATTTTTACAGCTTGTTATGACTAAGATTTTTTTGTTGAGTTTTTTTATTTTATCAATTTATTACAAAATGGCAGCCAACTAAGCGAAAATTTACTTTTAAAAAAAGAAAAAAAAACTATGTTACCTGGAAAAAAACACACCTGACATAATCAGCTGAAAAAGAAGCATTTTATTACATATTAATGGTTTAACATAAAAAAAATTGTAAATCATTCTAAAATTCAATTATAAAAAAAAATTCTGTAAAAATGAAGCTCACGTTTTGCCAGAATACTGCAATTGTTAGTTTAAATTATTTTAAAACTAAATAAACACTCCTTAGTTATTTTTAACTATTTTTATTATACTAAATGTTACTTAAAAACTGAACAAAACAAAAAAAAATGACATCAGTGAAGTATTTGATGTACCACTAGAGTGGGATATTTTTGGGAAACATTTCACTGTTTTTTTCTTTTAGAGGACAGTACAATATATTATTTTCATAATGCAGATATAGACGACATTTCTTATACGTTTTTTTGCACATTTTTATAAAAAGGGAGATAAAAATCGTTGTCATCGACATATTTTCAATGTTTTTAATCGATTAAGTTACTTCTTCAATTCTAAGTTATTTTTTATTATAAATTATTAAATATTAAGGTGCATATTTTATAGTATAAAGAAACCAAGTTTGCTGCCTAGACACGTCGTTTTTATTTAAATTGTGAATGACAAGTACCTATAATTCCTAAACATGAAAATACTGGAAATTGAAAGAACTTAAATTATTTCAAAATATATTTTCTGCTATGAATCATTAAATCCAATATTTTTAATACCAGCGATATCACGTATTTCATTCAAGTATTTTTTTAATGTTTAGTTCAAAATAAAAATTGATAAAAATTATACAAAATAAAATATATATTTATATTTTGTAAAATATTTTAACCTTTTATGTCTCAAATTACAAAATAAAGAAAATTTCCCTTTTCAATGAATTTTTCCTGAACGTTTGAAAATACGTCAGAAAATTCTTCAGATAATTGACTAATTTTTACAAACATTTTGTCTACAATTACTAATAACGGTATTTATAAGGGTTTTGTGAATTATTTAAAACTCTACTCAAATCATATATATATTTCGTACTTTTTATAATTAAATAAATCGTTCAATGGCGAGTATAACTCGTGTTCAAAGGGTTCCGAACATTAAATTTATTAATTACTATTTATTAATTAATAAACTCCAACTATCCCTATTTTTTTTTAATAATTTTAGTTTACTAAATTCGGAATTAGGAGGGGTGGGAAATACTTTTCCAGTATACTTTCAACTATATCGCTGAAATTATAATACCTAAAATTAAAACAAGTATATTTTTGAGTTCGGTGTTATGCGAACTTTCGAACAATACCCTACATGATACATAAAAATATTTTTTTCAAGTAACGTAATTAATATCTCGGATAATTACTGACATTTTTCAAGTACTGACAAGTTTCAACTTTCCACGTCCCATAGTTTACGAGGAAAGGTCTTTGACAGACGGACAGGCAGACAGACAGAGGCACAGTAGTATTCTTAAAATGCTTCAGTTTTTATTTTTTAAATACCGAATCTTAAAAATGTATAAATACAATAGGTTTACATATAAATACACAATTTGGTCAGAACTGCAACACTGCTCTCCTAGTCCAGCCACTTGGTAAAAAATAAAAGAAAATTTTGGCGGGGTTTTGATTTTTGGTCACTTTTTGTTACCTTTAGGGTGAAACCCCTGGTAACTGACACTATAAGGATGATTCTTTCTTTTCAAATCACTATTAAAAAAATTAAATGTATTTTATATTTAACTTTGTTTTTGAAAGGATAGTAGAGATATATTAAAAATTATTGTTGGCAAATTTTTTTTTAATTATACATTTTATAATTAAAAATTACATTTTATTTATAAATATGGTCAAAGATTCCAGTAACTGACACCTTCACTATTTTGAAACACCAGTAACTGACACAAAGTGAACCAGTGAATGACACTTTATTTTAAAATATTTAAATGCTTTAAAACAACTTTATTCTTTATTATAAAAAGAAAATACACTAATATTTATTATAAAAATGGGATTTAGTAAACTGTACAGCATTGTTAGTAATACAGAGTATATAGTAAAAGTATATAGCAGTAATATTTAGTACTGCATTATTAGTAATTCAGATATCCAATAGTTGACATTTATGAACCAGTAACTGACATCTGGTGTCAGACACAGTTACAACTACCTAAATTTTTAATGATATTTACTACAAGATAAATTTAATTTATTATTTTGCATTTTTAAACAGTTCAAATAATAGATTTCAACCTTATTATATCCAATAACTAACACCTCTGTCAGAGACTGGTGAAATGAAATTCTAGGAACCAATAACTGGCACCCCCTCCCCCTCTTCAGCTAAATTAAATAACTAGAAACACTAAATCATGGCCCTAATATATCATTTCATATGCATCTTTAAACTAATTTCTACAAATATAACTTTAAGAAAAACGTTTAGGATCGTTGCATTACAAATTGATTAGAAAAACACTTCCTTATTTTTAAAAATACTCGTAAGATGATACAAGTTGTAATTTTCCAACTGGACGAAAAATGTCCGGGCTAGGATTTGAACCTGGGATCTCTTGGCTGAAGCCGCCACGCCCTACCAACTGAGCTATCCCGGTCGAATCTGGAGGGCAAAATTCATCCAGTTTGTTAATAATTGTGTTAAAATTGATCTAGTGTTAACTCGTAAGATGTTTGCGTCAAAATGACACTTTTTGTATTTTCAAAATTCATTCTAGTTTCTTCCTCATTGAACATGTTCTTGGCTCTTTAGTGGTGAAAACATTGACTCCAAAATAAAAATAAGTGTCTCATTTACCACTAGTTGACATTACTTTGCAGAATTTTACAAAAAAATTCTTAAACAGTTCCTGATTTACAGCATCTGGAAGTTGCATACTTAATTATGAATCAACCTGTATGTTATGAAAATCAATACCAGCTCATAACTTTTGTGTGAAACTTCAGAAACTTCAGGAATTTTTTAAGTATAAAATACAGACAGAAATTTCATTCATTTGCTTTTTATCTGCAATTTATCCAAGTGTCCGGGCTACCCGATCTTCCCCTACTTAAGAAATTGAAATTAAAAATTTAGAATGATGATATCTTATAAAATAGTAACATTTTAGGTCTAAAACGGTTCATTGCAAAAAGATTTAAATCATATATAAATTATTTAGAATGTTCCAAATGCTAAAATGAAAATTATAAAATATAGTATATACAAATGACAGTTGAAATATGGTGACATATACAGGGTGTTTAAAAAATGACCGGTATATTTGAAAAATCAATAAAAACGAAACGGGCAGCGATAGAAATACACCGTTTGTTATCCCAATATGCTTGGGACAACAGTAAATTTTCAGGCAGACAAACATTCGAAATTAGTTACAATTTTCAACAACAGATGGGGCTGCAGTCTGGAAAAATCTAAACCACGATATTTTCCACATATCCAGCATGCGCAGCAATAATATGGCGTAGTCTCTGGACGAATTACCAGAAACCTTTGTAAACGTGTCAGGCGGGATGGCTTCACATGCAGAAGAGATGTACTGCTTCAGTTGTTCAATTGTTTCTGGATTATGGCGGTACACCTGGTCTTTCAAGTGTCCACAGAAGGAAATCACAGGTTTACAAAGGTTTCTGGTAATTTCGTTCAGAGACTACGCCATATTATTGCTGCGCATGGTGGATATGTGGAAAATATCGTGGTTTAGATTTTTTCAGACTGCAGCGCCATGTGTTGTTGAAAATTGTAACTAATTTCGAAAGTTTGTCCTCCTGACAAATTACTGTTGTCCAAAGCATATTGCAACTAGCGGTGTATTTCTATCGCATCCCGCTTATTTTTTATTGATTTTTTTAAGTATACCGGTCTTTTTTGAAACACCCTGTATTTAATTTCAATTTACTATTGTTAAATATTGATTTTCTTCTTCAAAATATAGCGTTACAAAAATAGTGTTGTTAGTTGAAGACTGAATATGAATCACACAAGTTATACTTCAAAAATTATTTTTTTTTCGTAATGGAAATTTAGAAATAATTAAAAAAATATAAATTAATAATTTATTTTTATTTTAAACATTAAACTGTCCAATACGTTTGCAATAATAAAGTTGTTATCTTACACAGTTAAATATAATAGTAGGAAATATGATATTGTTAGTTTTATATTAGAGTAGTACAACTTAAAAAATATATATATTTGTTTATTAAGGTAAATATATTATAGCAAATTGTTATACATACAATTATTTGTTTTATTAAGTATCTCTATTTTTAATGGGATAGAATAAGAAACAATTATGTGATTGTATTAACGAAAATACTATACTAAGCAGAGTATTACATATGTATATATTATTGCAATAACGTTCAATAATCTAGAAAACATGTTACACTGCACAAAAAATAAAAATTGTAATTGTCTGAGAGTACAAACTGTACATTTGTTAATTTTTAGCTCAAATTTCCACATAATCATTGTGCTGAAAAGCGGCCACTATAATACGATGATATCTTGTACTGACATTTGGTGTTTCTGTTGAACCATAAACTTTGGTATGTTGAAGCACACAATGGTACAATTTTGAAAATTAAACTGGTAATATGTTGTACCATAAATCTGTACAATTATTATTTTAGAAAAAAGGCTAATTAGAACAGGACCCTGTTTAAATTTGAATCCAACGCATTACCGCCCTAAAAACCTGAATATGATTTTAACCGCACACGTCTCAATTTGTAGCCGTTTTAATCACTGGAGAAGTAAAACGACTTCATCCTGTTTTAAAGCGGCATATTGATATTTCATAGAACAAAATACTCGTTAAACTTTGTAATCTCGCTGACAATTAAAAAGCTTCAAGAAACTTTTCTTAATTTATGTCAATCATATGTCTGTATGGAACGTCAAAATTACTATTTGAATCAATGAATGTGACATTATACGTACTATATGTTATGCTAGAACTCTTTATTTTTAAGAATATTTAATTTTCACTGATTTATAGACCATATTAAAAGTTTTTCCACGTATTACTTTTGCTGAATATTTTTCTACATATTGAGGTATATACCGGGTGAACCAAAAGTTCGTTAAAACGTTTCAATATTCATTCGTTCAATATATTCAATATTCAATATTATATATTCAATATACAAACGTTTCAATAGTCATTCGTTAAAACGTTTAAATATTCATAAAAAGGAAGAAATTATGATAAGTGCTTCTTGCAAGAAGCACAAGGTAGTCGGATTTTTTTTAGCAGCAAATTTTTTTTAGTTTAAAATGTCACTGGTAAAGGGCGCTGACGACCCGAAAAACAATGAACACGACAACAGTACGCTCCATCCATTTATTCATGCAACAACAATTGTTCAACATGACCTCCAGAACATTGTACGACAAAACAAAGGCAACTCACAACGCCCGTTACAGCTGAATGCAACATGTAGGAATAAATTGCAGGAACCTCACGACAGATAGAATCTTTGAGTTCGGGCAATGTTTAAGATGATTGAACGCTATACAAGTGATTTCAAATAGCACCACAACCAGAAGTCTACCGGAGCAGGAATAATTTGCATAATTCTGCTGAATCTCTCGCATGTTAACGCCATCTATAGGTGATTTTTTTATTTTTTTTTTCTGCTAAACAAAATCCGAATACCTTGTGAGCCCTAACTTGCGCACTTCTTTATCATAATTTCTTACTTTTTTATGAATTTTTAAAGTTTTAATGAACTTTTGGATTTCTCTCTATATATATCAGCCGTGACTTTTGACATTTTATTAATGATTTCCTTTTCAGTTTTGTTGGTAAATATTGTCTCAAAATATAGCTGTATGTTTTTCTCTCACATTAAAGTTTCATAGCAGTTATGAGGTTTATGAGGTCCAATACATTTACATTAACAGTTTGCTATTTGAAACTTAAATTATTTCATTCAATGTAATGCAATAATATTTTTTGTGCTCTATAAAACAGGCAAAAAAATACAGAAAAAATGCAAATTGATATTACAATTAAATAATTGCGTGGAACATGAGAACTTAAAAAAACCATAGTGTGCAGTAAACAAACAGGCAAGAAAAGAAATTATTGAATAAATCAAAAACACTTCTTTATTTATGAAGACATACTTTTACAATAAACGTACACAGAATTTAAGAATTATTAATTTCATAATGAAGTGAACACTGTTGGTAATTAAATAATAATATATAGGGGGTTGCATTAATTACAACTTAAGAAATCTTATCCTTGATTCATTTATTAAACATGTAGATTGCGATTGGAAGATAATTATTTTACTACATGTCATTTTTGAGCTCTAATTTTGTATTACTCAATTGTAAAATAATTGACTTACACAAATTTAAAATATATCTTTTAATAAAATGTATGATTATATGATTTGTATTAATATAAATATATATTAATGATTCTTAAAAAATGATATTACTGTTTATAAAAAAAATAAAAGAAACAACTTGACAACATTTTAACAAATTAAAAGAATTTTATATTTAATGGGTATTTTTTATATCACAAGCCTAAAATTCGTAAAGAAAATCAATAATTTTTGATCTTTTATAAGAAGATCATTTCCAAATTTTTCTTTTTCCATTAGGTCAAAAAATTTTTAAAACAGAGAAATTATACTCACATTAGAAAGTTTGATTAAATTTTAGTAGAATCTTTATTTAGAAGATTTACAGAAATACATATTTTGATCCGTAATACTAAAATCAATGAATGGTATGGAATTTGATACCAACGCATTTCATTCGTTTCCAATAATCAATTTCAAAATTATTGGTATTTTTAGAAAGGTAAAGTGTTTCATTTTAGTACAAGTACGTTTGATCTGTTCAAAAACTTACTTTTATTTCAAAATATTTTAAGAAATAAAAGAAAGGACAGTTTTTTACATACAAATCTTAAATGTCAAATACAATTTCGAAATCTAAATGTGTATTGTAAACATTAAACTCAAATATTTTCAATGATTAAACATTTAAATTAGATTTACACTAGTATAAGTAAAAGTTAAATAAGTACCTGTTGCCGTTTATACGAAGAATGTTTACATATTCCTTACAATCGATAAACTAACGTAATTGAAAACGTAAATTAGCATTATTGTGAAAAAAATAATTATTGAATAATTTTTAAAAATTTTTTTAAATGCGCTTTAAATATTAGCATATTTCTATCACAAACTTAGAAATCGATAAACGGTATGACACTCGGCACCAACCTTCGTGTGAATATGTCGTTTCAAAAACTTCTGAAACTTCTCGAAAGTGGTTCACTTGACGGCGAACTTTTGAATTGTTCAAAAGATCGATGATATGTTGAAAATATTTATAATGAGTGTTAGAAAGGGGTTGAATTATTCGTATGGAATTGTACGAAAGGAAATTTTTAAATATAATTAAACGTAATAAATGTGATATTTAAAGACGTTTGTATACTTATTTTGTTAAATCCGATAGTAAATTCGCGAAATATAGTGAAACTAGTCGTTGGGGGCCACCGTAATACTTACACATCATGGATATGCATAATATAAAATATGAAAATAAAACATGTGTAAACTATTTATAAAAAACATTGCAATTGGATTAAGATCGGGGCTTGATGACGTCATAAACCTTAAATGCTCTATTACTGAACTGCGTAAAAGAAACATCCTTATAACTCCAAAATTTATAATCCTATTAATTAATGATTTACTGCGTCGGATTAAGCGGCTCATTTTTCGTCTCATATTAAAATATATCTTTGAATCGAAATTTGAATGAAATACAAGTTCATGAAAAATCGAAGATTGTGGAAAATAGGATTACAAATATCTCGGCAACTCATTATCCGATCGACTTCCTTCTTTATACAAAATGTATGTTTTTTAATTGTCTTTTATTTTCAAATATTCCGAGGGTCCGAAAACAATAGTTCCAGATAATCGAGATTACTGAAATTCAATAAGCTTCTTCCCAATTTTACGTACTAAGTACATACTAAATTTCAAGTCTCTATCTCAATTTGTTCGGGAGATAGAACGTTTACAGACACACACACAGAGAGAGACAGACGGACGGCAATTTTTTTTTTTCTGAAAATATGTTTTTCGGAATCTCCAGTGTCTGAATCGAGTAAATCCACTAAATTTTTTTTTTCGATTTTCAAAGCGATTACAAGACTTACCCTATACTACATATGATGGGTAAGTAATAAACACCCATTCAATTATAATGCTATGATGATAGAATGTCTATGTAGTCTAAATAGGCTTTTGCGATAAAAGTCAAAAGTTCTTTATATCGGAAGACTTTCCAAAGTTGTAAGATTTATCTTTTGTTTTATCTTAGAAAATACATCGGACTAAATCCTACAGTGTCTAACTTAATCAGTAAAAATCTTCTCAAGAAGATTTATATTCGTGCCGACATACTCTTAGCTAGATTGGTATACGGTATTAAAAGAATTGTACTTCATTAATGAAGTGAAAACCGTAGGTAATTAATTCATAATATATACGTAGTATTTTGCAGTAATTACAAGTTAAGGAGTAAATTAATTACAAGTGTAAATTATATTTGAAAGATAAGTAGTTGATACATGCTATTTTTTAGTTTTAATTTAGGGTTATTCAATTATAAAAGTATTTACTTATACAAGTTAATTTTTTTATCTTTGAATTCAACGTGAGCATTTTTGTCTTAAATTATTAATATTAATATTTATGTAGTAACATAATTTACAAAAAATATACTTGTTTAAAAAAATAAAAAGTTAACTTTACAACATTTTTACAAATTCAAATATTTTTATTTATATGTCTTTAATAATATAAATTGAAGGATATTTTTCTGAAACACCCAATAGAAATAATTTTATCTTTCATATGTGGCATTGTAATCTGTTTTGTTCTTATTATTATTCTTGTTCAAAGCAACAATAAATTATTATTTTTTTTAATCTTTTATCATATGTATAAAAAGCTAGATATTTTCCACATATTTAATAAAAGAAAATTTAAAACTATATTCAATAATTATTCAATAATTCACAAAATTTTGTTTTTGCTCATATTGTTCAAAGTTTTAATCATCTTGTTTTTCTTTTTGCAAATGCAGTTACAATTTATATGGCAATATCGAAACAATGCAATATTATGCGGCTTATAATAATTTGTTCACCTTCAGTGGATTTTTTAGATTTAATATTCTTAATTTTCTCAAATGCATTTCTATCATATGAAAAGTTTTTTCTCTGCCTCTTTTCTTTCCTCGTGAAATTTGATTAAACAGTGACATTTGGCTTAATTATTGTTACTAAGATTATTGTACTCTATCTGTGTTAAGAGTAAAAAAGTTTGAAAGAAAGTTAGATATATATTGTAAAAGGAATATTAAAATTAAAATTCCAATTGAATTTGCATCCTAAATTATATCAGTTTTCATACATGTCGAAATTGTTAAACGATTTCTTTATACACTGGTGTCCAGAAATTTAGTGGCAGTGACCAATTTCACATGTTTCGTCTAATATCTTACTGAAACTCGTGAGGAAATGCCCGGAATGCCCTTGAACTTTGAAGATCTAAAGAACATGTTTGACTTCATATTTTTCAGTGAAGATTTTGTCGCGAGGACAATTGGGGGGGGGGGCAATAATAATTTTAAGAATAAAATAATAGTTTTGATCACCCAAGTAACAGAAAATGCTAAAAATGATCTGTCACTGTAGCAAATGACTATGTATGCCCTGTTCAACATTTGTGTAAACATAGCACGTATATTCGTGAAGATGTTAATGTTTCTGTGAAAAATTCAAAAGTATTTTTTATAGCATGCAGAGTTTCCAGCCGAATTTAACACCGTTTTCCAAAAACTTAACAAAAAATCGTAGAAATAGTATATTGTGATTAAAATATTAATATACTGAATATTTGATGAGATATACGTATTTTTATGAAATAAATTTTAAGTGCGCCATTAGAGAAAGGATTTTTTTGTCATGATGTGATTGTCAATACTATAGGGCAACTCATATAAAAAGACCAGTGAAATATCATGAAAACTCAAAACGTTACTGCAATAATTGAAAAATTGAGGAGGACATCCTATAGAATATCACAATATTTCAATTAATATCTTTCGACTTCGCTTAACAAAATCAATATTTAGAAGCGATAGCATGCATGATAACAAAAAAAAACCATAAAATACATTAAAAACAGTGAAACAAAGAAATGGAAATCAGATTCAATATCTAATTGAATTTAAGACTTTTACAGGAATTTTTTGAAAACAGTTATAATGAGTTATTTTGTGTGTGCTCTTTTTGTAAAATGTTTATATTTAGAAAAATGTCTTGTTTTATTTTCATAGAGAGAACAGTCTTAAAAATCCGAACACTTTTAAATAATGTATCGAAAACAATACATTCGGTTCATCTGTGTCTGTTTATCGGTTTATTTGTCTGAAAAGCGAAAAATAATGACGTGTTTCATTATAAGAGTTTCCAAATTTTATTCATCAGGATTACTATTTGATTGTTATAATAATAATTATTGTAATCTGTCTGTTTTACCTTATCTTTCATAGAAGTTGATTGAAGATCTCGTGAATTTATATTGAAAACATCTACGATTTATTCGTCTCAATTTAAGCTCTAAAAGTCTACTTGTGATATAGTAGATGAATTAAATTTATGAAATAAAATTATTTAAAATATAAATAACTTTATTTAAAGTATTATCATTAAAAACATCTACGCTAAAAAAATATATATTTCTTGTCAACTTTACTATTTCGAATCAAACTACATCATACATTTCTTCCTGTTAACACTATTTCCCCATTATTTTATCCCTTGAGAATTCGCATTTATATTCAGCCGCTTTTAGGAAACATTTAAATGTTAAAAGGAACCTTCGGTTTTAAATTTTCAGTTTCCATTTAGCTTGTATCAGGAAACGTATAAAGAAAACATGATTTTAGAAGTTTTACTCTATGCTTCAATCATTTGAAATCCGAAATGTATAGAGTTCAAAGTGAGCATATTTGTTTTAAAGATAAATTCTATGCTAGATTTTAAATGTATGCAGTGTAAAATTTTGAACGAATTGAGATAAAGCGTTTATACTTTTCATCTGTTTAAATGAAGATTTATGCATAGTCATACATGGATTTGGTAGTAAAAAAACTTGTTCTTTATAAAAAAAATTACAGTTACTTTAATATTAAAACAACTTTAAATTTTCAAAAAATATTTTGAATCACTGATATTGTCATCAAACATATTTTCTTTAATACACTTTCAGAAAAAACTGTAAATTTATGAGCGTTTGCCCTTCAATTTTCACGGGCAACAGCCTTATTTGATGAAAAACGGTCTGATCCACTAAATAAGCAGCCTTATCCCTTAGATACTTAGAAAATTAAGAGCAATACACATATTCTTTCAGTTCTAGCTCATATGTTAGGAAAAATACGGTACGACCCCATACATTGTCCTCCGCTAGGGTGTAACCCTTCATTTTACTCGTGTTTCGAAAATTTTAACCCGCCAAAACAGAGATTCTGTGATGATTATCTAACGCGCTACGTGCTACGGAGCAGTAAATAACGTGTTATTGTGTTTTAAAGAGCATTATATCCTGGCATTATAATGCTGTATTACTTTGCCCCGTAAAATTATGGGCTGCACAAAATGATGGGCATGGATTGTTTTTTTACGGGGTATGATTGGAATCTCTGCTGCCGGCCTCCGCCCATAATTTTACTGCAATTCTTTTTACAGTGTATTTCAGAGGTGTTTTAAAGCTGTCGTTACATTTAGAGCAAATAAAACATGATAAATGAAGGAGTAGAATATAATGTGTTTAGGAAAAAAAATGTCAATGTTCGAAGTATAAATGTGTAAATTTAAGACAACAAATAATATTACAATTACCTGGAAATCGAACTTGGGCTTCCCGGGTTACAGGAAATTGTGCCTGAAGTACAAAACATATGTGAAAATCATTTTTAGTCAAGCACTCTAATTGATTTATTACATTCAATATATTTATTTTTTACATTCTCTACTAACAACACCAAAAATCAATTTGTTATGAAAAATATTAAAGTTTGAATTCCAATAAAGTTTTCAAAAATTTTTAAATGTGAAATTTTGACTTAGCAGCATGCCTGCGGTTCATAGCCAAAGAAATTCCCAAAAGTTTCACTATTTATATAGCAACCTTTTTGGATTATGGTTAATTTAGTGTTGAAGTGCGTACTTTGAATACATATCAAATGAATTTATGCTTTATTTTGTTCGGTTGAAATCTTAATTTCGTTAAGAATTATTAGCCGGAAAACAAATGTTGAAATATTTATATTGTTTTTTCTGTAAACGAAATAACCTTCCATAATCGGGCTGCACGCCAGTTGACGTATTTCAGCGAATGCAACTTTCTCTTTTTTTGGCATCCACTTTTGTTTTAACATTCCGTTAGTCGCGCCTTATCTGACATATACACTATTACTTCTTTTTTCGATAACTAGGTGACGCTATGTCTGAGAGAAAATTCTTTTTTGCTATCTTCCTAGCTTGTTTTGGAAAAAATTTTAGTGCTGTTCACGCGCTTCAAGTATGATGTTTGAGAAGGCTATTGTTATAGATTATCTGTGAGATACAACGCGACTACTTTTGTAAGCATTCCTTAATTTTATATTTCTTCTTGTATTTGTTATTTTTTTATTTTCTTCATCAATAATAGTATTTTTTATCCTATTTTAAAATTTTTTATACTTAACTTTACTATGTTAAATAATAATGTATCTCAGAGATATAGCGCGACCACTTTTTATATTTTTTCATTTGCATGTAAATTATTCATATTAATTTAAATTTCGTGAAACTAATTAAAATTTGATTTGATTTGTTTCATTACCGATGTAAAATGCTTTCCAGAAAAGTTTATTTTAATCTTTCTGAAAATAGAAGATTTAGCGAAAATTTATAAATTATTGTTTGATGATTCATAAGCTGAAAATATATCGATCGCCAGGAACACTAACAGGTGGTCTATGGTTGTATATCTTTCATTGCTCAATATTTCAGGAATCGACGTCAGATTCTATTTTTCGGCAATGGAAATGAAGCAATCAGAATAAGAGTATTTCCTAAACGATTTGGAAAGCAACTTATTGAGGAACAGCTTTAGAAAAGGGCTGCGATCAGCTGCCTGCCTATATCCACTGTTGTGCGCTTGAAAGAAATTGTGCCAAAGAAAAATATATCCTGAAAAACAAAAAGTTAATAATGTGTCAATAGCAATGTCAATAAGTCAATAACAATGATATTCTTCACGTAAAAGGTGCAAACTCTGTCAAAAACAGACGAAAACACGCTGAACTAGATATGGATGCAACAAATTTAGTTCAATCTTGTGTTTTCAGTAATGTGCATTTATTTGTTCTCAGGAATTTGGAAGTGAATCAAACAGGAAAAATGAAGACTATGTAAGAAGAAAATGTGTTTGTATTAATCCACTAACCTAGATTTACTGACAAAATTAATTTTTTAACTATCATGAAACTTTAAATACTTATTTTTGCATACATAACTCGTATGTGTACTTTAATACATTGATTATTTTCTAAACCCTAAAATATATTCATAATATTAAAGAATTTGATTTAATGTTAATTGTTTCTACTTTAAACTGTGTTTTTTATCTATTTTATTTATTAATGTTACAATATATACTAGTGTATCTGTCGGATACAGCGCGACCACACTTGTTTGAATAAAACACGCGACTAGCGGAGTATTAAACAATATAGATAGTTGTAAGCATCTCTCATTTTTCACGCCAATACTTGGTATTAAAGCCGACTACTAAAGAATAACATGCAATAATGCTAAATGTTTTATGCCCAAAACAAAATGATTTTTTTTATAGTAAGGATCGGTAAATTTCTCCAATGGCGTGCGACTAATATGGAAGTACCTTTAAAACAATTTAAAAAAACGCTTTGTCCTAATCTTGCTTATAAAGAGTCCGCTGTAACTCCTTTTCCAAATATGAGCAATCCAATGCCATTTGTATGTTTTAAAATTTCTATTACCACAGTGATAGCTGTGACTAAATCAGATCACGAGTAATTTGCGATACTGACTTACGAAATCACCCTTTATATACATGTATTAGATATGCATGAATGCAAAAATGATATACAATATGTTTTACCAAATTTGCTTTTATGCGCAAAAATGATTTAAAATTTTATTTAATTCAATTCAATTTGAACACCAACTTATGTTAATTTAATGTAATGCTAGTTTAATTCAAGACGAGTATAAATTCATAAAGCTAGAATTGAGAATATATAGTTAGTCTATCTATACTAATAATTAGCGGACGTTTCTGTGGGTATGTTTAATAAATATTCTCACGACAGCAAATAATTTGGATGTTATCCAAATAACAATTCTGCTTCAACTTTCGCAAATGACGAAACAATTTGCATACTTCATTTCCGATCGAATTGAAGGCGTATTTATATTTTCATTTGATAGGTAAACTCATAAGATAACGGTAAAGTTAATATTAAAGGATAATTATCCTATAATTATTTCTGCAATATAGAATTGTGATGAAATAAAGGAAATTTACATTTTAAAAATGAATGAAAGGTAATACAGTAATTTGAAAAAAAGATTCACTGTATTGCTACTACTTCATTGTCCTATTAAAACACTTCCTTGTAAAAAAAAATCGCTTATGCCTGTAATAAAATAAGCAAAATAGTTGAGTTTTTTTGTATGCTATTAATGAAAAAAATAATTACAATAGGTCACGATACGGCTACAACTGAATACAAATTCAGACATTTTTTATCCGCTACTTAGTGTAATTTAATTTTCTGTAATTTGTATACGAATTTGTGTGTTTGCTTTTTTTACCCAATGTGGAATATTTTTGAAACTATGTATAAAATATTACTGCTATTTAATTATTTCTTTCAGTAATTTCTATTGGGTTTTTCGGAAAAGTCCTTCCGTTTGGGAAAACCAATTCGTACCGAAAAAGTCTGTCCGTCAATTATTAGACTTTAGATATCGGAATCAACGTCTAATAATTAAATGATATAATTGTATGGTTTGAATCAACTTTCTCAAACGGAAAGAACTTTCCAAACAACCCAATACTTAATTAAACATTATGAGAAATGAATTAAATATTTGGAAATTAACTAACATTTTGTGAAACAAGGAATTCTTTCATCACCTTTTGAACATTGGAATTGAAAATTAAAAGCAAATGAAATTTAAAAAAAATGTATTTTTTAAAATACAAAACGAATTCCTTTCACTTCAGTGTGAGTATTTGTTTTATATTTATCTATTTTAGAATCTATTTTCATTTCGATGAAAACAAATTTTAAATATACAAGCTGAAATTAACTTTCTTATGTGCGGTATAATGCACTAATGATTTTGTTTAATTTGTTACACATTTGTAAAACTGAATGTAGATATTCAAAATAATTACCTTCATAATGAAATTCTAGATCAAATAAATACTTTTGCACACATACATTTTCTCAAAGTGTTAAACCAACACATTTTATTACTTGAGTATCTGATTAATTCCCAGTAATGAAAACGTTGTGAATAAAAAACCTTTCAATACAAGATAAAACTAATGATTATAAAAATATACGTATCGTATAATCTTTTTTGTAAACTTTTGTACCATGATTAAGTATTAAAAACCTCTTAAAAATTAACTGAACTGGAGGCACACAATTTTTTATGAACACTAATTAATATACTTTGTTTTCTCAGATTAAAAGAAAATAGAATAAATAAGTGTATGCATGTAAACGATAAAGAAACAGTTTTTTCCTTAGTGGTGAAATCATTAACCTATAAAACTAATTAACTAGAAAAAAGTGTTTTCGTAACGAAATTATCTTACATTGTGTTATATCTATGTATCAAAATTATAAAATTGTAGCTTTCACTTACGAGTAAAAACAGAAATTTTCTAAAAATTCCCATTTATACTAAAAAGTCTCATTTCTAGTTATATTTAGTTAGAGAAATCCGGTTATTACATTCTAAGAATACTTAATATTGAAATTCTTTAACTGGGATTTCTTAATATTTACTGTGGTTATTTAATAAGTAATTACATTTTAATTGTTATAATTAGATTTTTGTTGTTAATTATATTATTTAATTGTTAATTTATTTGTTAATTATATAAATTTAATTTAACATTTTAATTGTTAATTGCATTTTAATTGTTTGTTATAATTACATTTTAACTGTCAATTATTTCCTCACAGCTTTGATATTCATAATCCTGATCTGGTTAATTCCTATTTTTAATAAAATCGAAACAATTTTAACTGCATTATCACAGAATTCAATCACGTTGGAGCTCTTACATAAGTAATGTATAATTTTTTGTGAACGGAAAAATCGCAACTATCTTAACAAACCTTTCTTAAATACAGGGTGTCCATAAAGACTCTTTCTAAATACAGTCGATTTTTAAATAAAATATTGAACAGATACAAAGTTGAAAATGATTTTATTTTCAAATGCAATTATTAAAGGGTTTTTTTTTCAGCAATCATTGAACCTCTATATGCGCACCATTAATTGCGTGAAGCGTATCAAGGTGATATTCGATTTCCAGCCATGTCATCTTCAACAAAGTGGCTTTGCACCATCTTGCTAGAAAAAGACATTTGGTTGAAAATCATACCACTGTAAGGGCCATGCAAAAGCCTCGATCAGTCCCTGTCAGTTGCTCGTGATTCGAGTATTCCTGTCAGGGCTAGTCTTAAACCAATTTTCTTGCATACTTTTATTTATGAATTTGTCGCCCATTGTCGCGTGTTCTGGCGCCTTCAGCTACGGCTGAACACTGTATTTTTTAAGACCTTAATAAATTGACCGGGAGGGATACTGTGCTCTACAGACTTGGTTTTCTTGTCTGACCAGTCCCTCTTGGGCAATCAAATCAAATTGTGGTGCCATAAATTCAGTTAAAAGGTATTGGTACACACCTGCAGTTTTTGATTTCTCTACAAAGACAAATGGTCCAATGACTCCGCTGCATGTCAGGACACACCAAACATTCACCTTCGGAATACCTCTCTCGAGTTTTCAAACGCACATGAGTGTTTTCTGAGCCCCAGACTCTCGGATTATGCGTATTGATTTATCTTGAAGCATGAAATTTTGTCTCATCACTTTTTCTTAAGGCGTAGCCATTTTGATATCTTGGGTATTGGTTCTTCAAAATGTTATCTAAAACTAGATGGAACCCGTCAAAACTTAACGGAAAAAAATACAATAACAATATCAGTAAAATAAGCTACTTTATTATTTAAGAAGGGATGCGTATGAAACAGTCATTTTACATTATTAAAGCAAACTTTTCGAACAAATGAATGCACGATAACAAATCTGTGTCCAAATATCTTTCATTAAAAAAAAATAATGATGTAATTTGATGCAGTAGTTTGTTCTCACGGACTGTCGAAAGAAAACGCTTAGCGTTTTAAATACATGGATGCACAAGACAAAGGTTAATAAAAACTTTAATAGTAACCTGAGTATCTATAACAAACTTCATTTTCAGAAAAAAAAAATCTTCATGAATTTTTTATGTTGGAAAGAGACTTTGTGAAAACCCTGTATTTTTAAAAAATTGTACAAATTTCTTCTCTTTAATTTGAATTAAAGAATCATTCAATATATTTATTTGTAAATATATAAACGTTTGCAGTAATAAAAACATTTGTGCATGATTTATGATTGTTTCTTTCTATATACATTTTATGCAGCACCTTTAATATAAATTTAGATTTCACGACAGAAACAAGAAAAGATTTTCTTGAAAAACATGAAATAAATAGAAATTCACTTATGGAGTATGCCATGTTAAATATGCTTTAATATTAACATTATTTTTTTAATAAAATCAATAACTGACACTAATTAAATCATGTTTATGTGTTTATGATAAGACAAAACACTAATTGTTAGAAAATTGAATACGTATATTTGTCTTTTATTGTTGATGTTTTAATAAACAGTGTTATTTTCTCATGCAAATTTATTACTTGCAATTTGAATGTACTGCTAGCGTTATTTGTTGCACCATACATTTTTCAATTGAAAGTTTTGAATATATAAACATTCAAAAGTCAAAAAACATGTTTTCGTGTATATTAAAACAGGAATATTCATTATCAATGCATAACTGCAAGGATAATTTTAAATTCTAAAGGATCAGGGTCCATAAGCCGTGTTTTTGGCCCATGAAAAAGACTAAAATTTGATTTTGTTATACTGACTTAATTATTTCACTTTTTAATGTTAGAAGGTTTATCCTGTACGATTTCAACAATATTTTTTGCATTTTATTCGTTTTTTATATAACTTACACAAGCTCAAAGTTCGTATTATTCTTAATTTTTGATGAAAAATACGCAATTTCACCAAATTTTACCTCAATTTTTTTATATATTTTTTTATATTGTACTATGAGCGCAGCTTTTCAACACTTTTATTTTTACATATATTGTACATTTTGATGTATTTTATAATATATGTAAAGAAGAAAGTGTTGCACGATTGCGCTCATATAAATAATTGAGGTAAAATTAGCAGAAATTGCGTATTTTGCATCAAAAACTACGAGTAACACGAACTTTGAGCTTGTGTAAGTCATATAAATCCGAAGTCAGTATAACAAAATCGAGTTTTACTCTATTTCATGGGCCAAAAGCACGGCTTATGGACTCTGATCCTTTGGCATAAGTCGGAGCACAATTTGATTTAGCTGTTCTTTCTCAGAATGATTTGCCAAAATAATCGATTTAGAAATTGTTTGAAAATGGAAACTAGAATTAAATCTTTTAAAAAAAGAAAAATAAATGTTCACCATGAATTACATGTTACATGTCATAAACATTTCGATATAACAGCAATAAAATCTTATTATTAGTTCTTCATAAACCTAGAAATTTATTTAAACTAATATTAAAGTTGAACAGAAATTTCCAAAATAGGATAAACAAAATAAGTATACCCTTTGAATAACCTTTTCCAGACGGGCGCCATTTAACATCATTTTCATTCCGTGCAGTATTTAATCCAGTTCGTCTACGATAAGACAAGGCAAACATTACGGCTAAAATATTCTAGCACTAAAAATTAAAAAATATACAATACGGAACGCATACGTGTGCCCCGTTCTGCATGGATTAATAAGAAAAAAAATATTATTTTGGTGAAAACATTGTCATTAAAATTTTAATAGGCCTTTTCCATAAACTTACTGAGTGTTTTCTACAAATATTTTGAAACATTTTGAAATCACTTTAATTTTATTTTAATGTGAAAAAAAAAATACTGTTATTTCTTCTTATTTCAAAAGTTTCTCAGTATTTCAAGATCTCTGAATTCATTAATATTTGCAAGAACGTCGGATTTAAAGTTGAGCTTTAATAAAAAAAAATGATTTTACTAATTATATAAAGAATTATTAAATATTGATTTCACATGTTACAATTATATATATCTATATATATGAGCATTTTTTAACATTAACTGGTGAAAAAAATCGCCGCAGCTAAAAAAATCAATCACTATTAAAATATGGTGACCTTTTAGATTAATGTTTTATGTAATTATATTATACATAACATTTTTCAGAATATTGTTCTGAAACGTTTAGTTTTAGATTAGTACGGAGACATTCTTGACATATTTTATTAATAAATATATATCTACATGTTCTAAGAATGATTCTATATTAAATTAAAAATTAATGGAAAAAAAAACAGGGCACTTTTCGAAACATTACTTAAAAATTTAAAAGACAATCATTTTTATTTAAATAGACGTTTGTGTCAAAAACATAAAATGTTCCCTTGCAGCATTTATTATACATACGCTTTAAAAATATTTTGAGTTTCCTCTATTAATTTATAAGAATTACTAGCAGATCCACCCGGCGTTGCCCGGTCCCGTCCAAAAATAATACAAAATGCGAAATCACTCTAAAAATCGCTGCACAAAAGCCCTTCATCTGGTAACTCTTTGTCTTTCGAAAATTAAACAGAGAGATTTACCCGAAGCAGAAGTAAATTTAATACCACCTCCTCAAATGTCTGGATTGATTCAAAACTGGTCAGTTTTTGGTCAAAATTTAAAGAAAAATTACCGTCGGATTTTCACAAAATTTGCATTATCGTAATCAGAAACATAAACTATGAGTTTCGATGCAAATAATGCAATACTTTCCTTAATACGCGAGGATGGGTGAAAATGATTTTTTTTCTTTTTCTGGGATTATGAAATCGGTAACTTTCTTTTGCGGTTCCAATAAAAATAGTCATTTTTGGCGCACGTGCAGGAAAAACTTTTAGTTCCAACGCCAGGGGATGCATTTTATTCTAATCAAAAAATTATCCAACACGTGTCCCCGCTGCCTACGATACCGTGTATAGCAGACGTGCTAGGCACGCGCTGCAACATCTTTTACTTCCAGTTTCTACCACCAGGTGGAGCATTCTGTTCTAAATAAATCTATTTCCGAACGAAACTCTGGCACTCGTTCCTGCTGCTTACGCGCGAAAAATCTGTTAGTTCCACTTTCCACCGCCAGAGTGTACCAAATCTATGTCTTAAATAATTAGCTATATCTTAATTATTTCATGTTAAGTTGAATGAACTGATTCCCGTTGAAATCGGACCCACAGAACCCGAAAAATAAATCCCCCCCCCCTGGATATTAAAATTCGTAAATGGTCGTAACCAAGGGCTGAAAAAATGATACCGAAGTTTATTTAGTACCTGGGAGACCTTGGAAGAATGTTAGAAAATATTTCGTTTGAATCGGACGAACTTTAAATGCAAAATCTTTTAGTTACACTGTCCACCGCCAGGGGGTACACTCTGTTCTAAACAAACCTTTTTCCGATCGAAACTCCGGCACGTGTCCCTGCTGCCTATGACACCGTATAGCAAGCGTGCTGCGCATGAGCTACAAAGTATTTTAGTTCCATTTTCTATCTCCAGCTGGCGCTAAATCTCTATGTTAATTATTTATCTATACCTTAATTAGTTCGTGTTATGTTGAATAAACCAATTCTCATTGAAATTGGGTCCATAGAACTCGAGAAAATACCCCTCCTTGGTCATTAATGTTCAGAAATAGTGGTAACCAAGGGCTGAAAAAATGATACCAAAGTTTATCTAGTATCTGGAGAGAAAAGGTTTTGTTTGAATCCGACAAATACTAAAATAGTTCTGATTTTGGGAGGGAAGGAGGGAGTTTCGATCAGAGCATTAACGCGGTATTTAAACTACAACAAAACACTCACCCCCACAGAATTTAACCAAAGACGTTAAAAAATTAGGAATTACCATTAACTTTCTGAAAAGAAACAAAATGACTTTTTTTTTTTACATACAAAACCAGTAAGTTACCGTTGTTAATTTCTGAAATGAAATACATAAATGACATATACTTGAGAAAACTCTAAAAATCGCATTGAAAAAATCGTAAAAATTCACAACTCGCTGTTCGAATTGCAATCAGCTGACGACGACGTTTTCATCTGCCAATCACAACTGTCCGGTTGACTTCCAGCTGTGCCTAGAATTCTATCAGCTATCAATCACAACTGTCATCCAATGATGTTTGACTTGTAGTGGGAGATTTGTGACGTCATTTGAATCAATAACGCTGTAAATCATGAAAAAAAATGTTAACAAACGTATAAAAAATGAAATTAAAAGAAAAATTCTAATAAAAAAAATCGGAATTATCATTAACTTTCTGAAAAGAAACAAAATGACTTTTTTTTTTTTTTTTTTTTTTTTTTTTTTTTTTTTTTTTACATACAAAACCAGTAAGTTACCGTTCTTAATTTCTGAAATCAAATACATAAATGACGTATACTTGAGAAAACTCTAAAAATCGCATAAAACAAATCGTAAAAATTCACAACTCGCTGTTCGAATTGCAATCAGCTGACGACGACGTTTTCATCTGCCAATCACAACTGCTCGGTTGACTTCCAGCTGTGCCTACAATTCTATCAGCTATCAATCACAACTGCCCTCCAATGATGTTTGACTTGTAGTGGGAGATTTGTGACGTCATTTGAAACAAAAACGCTGTAAATCATGAAAAAAATTGTTAACAAACGTATAAAAAATGAAATTAAAAGAAAAATTCTAATAAAAAAAATCGGGATAACAAATAATCCGCTCTTCCCTTTTAAAATTATGATTTTTTATCTGTTAAGAATTATCAAATTTCTCCAAGCTAAAAAGGGTAAAAAAAAATGACGATTCTGAGCGTGGCTGAAATGGAAGCAACCACTGAACTAATCAAGCATTCTGGACAAAATTACTTAGTGTTGAAGAAAAAAATTCGCCAAAAAATGAAAAATTGCTGTACGAATTTTGCATAATCTTTATTGAAAAGAGGATAAAATTTACTATATTGGGCTAAAAGTTTGGAACCGGATTCCAGTTACTAATGTACGTAAATCGCAACGAAACGTCAAAAAACACTAAAAATCATGTATTTAAAATCCTGATTTTTTATATGTAAAGAATTATCAACTTTCTCCAAACTAAAAAGAGGGGGGAAAATGACAATTCTGAGCGTAGCTGAGGCTGAAATGGAAGCGCAACCTCCGAACCAATCAAGCATTCTGGCAAAAATTCTTAATGTCGAAGGAAAATTCGCCAAAAATTCAAGCATCGATGTACGAACTTCGCATAAACTTTATTGAAAAGAGGATAAAATTTACTATAATGGGCTAAAAGTTTGGAACTGGATTCCCGTTACTAATGTGGAAAAAATCGCAGCAAAACGTCAAAAACACTAAAAATCGCATTTTTTAAATCATGATTTTTTATCTGTAAAGAAATATCAACTCTCTCCAAACTAAAAAGAGGGGGGAAAATGACGATTCTGAGCGTAGCTGAGGCTGAAATGGAAGCGCAACCTCCGAACCAATCAAGCATTCTGGCAAAAATTCTTAGTGTCTAAGGAAAAAATTCGCCAAAAATTCGACATCGCTGTACGAATTTCACTTTATTGAAAAGAGGATAAAATTTACTACATTGGGCTAAAAGATTGAAACCGGATTCCCGTTATTGAAAAAAATCCGTCCGTGGAAAAATCGCAGCGAAACGTGAAAAAACACTAAAAATCACATGAAAAATTAAATTTTAAAAAATCTATTCAAAATTTCCAAAATCAGGCTTCAAGGTGCAAAACTACTTGTATAGAGGTACCTTCCCATCAAATTTTGTAGCTCTGTGTGCAGCAGTCTCTTCAGAACACAACCGAGAAACAGACAGACAGACAGATAGACAGACAGATACACAAACTTCCTTCTTTATTATAGTTGGAGATTAGAATTAAAATGTATGTTTTAATAGTCATAGTCCCATATTTCACAATTCACAGAAATAAAGTAAAATGTGACCTTACCAAAATAAATCTCATCAAAGAAATGCTGAAATTTGAAAAAATATATTTTCATCAAATTACTTACTATTTTTAAAATGTTGAAAATATATTTCAATTAACAAGGTTTAAACTTTAAAGAAACCATTTACTTTTTCTCATACATAAAATAAGAACTGTTTATTTAATTTTTATAATAATGATATTCTAATTTGTCATTTTCGCATTCTACCATACATATTATCAGCTGTACTGCATATTATTTTTTTTTCTTGCCTAAAATTTTGATTAGAAAATGTTATGTGCAGAGTCATAGAAAAGTCCCTAAATTACACATAATGAAAAAAGAAACATTTTGCAATTTTGTTTGCATAAAATCCAATTAGCGCATCGAAATTACATCTTTTAAAGAGTCGATAGAAGTACATATTATTTTGCTTTGTAAAATTCTTTAGAAATTTATGGTAAGACATTGTATATCATGTGGTTCCTTTAGGTAAACATTGCTGTTCTAAAACTTTACATAGGAAATTCCTTTGTTTCGCGTTTCAGAGACTGTTCTCTGTTGAGATATGTTTAATACCGGATAATTCAGAAGGAAATAATTAGAAAAATAATAATTGACATGAAATATATATATATATATATATATATTAATCATTCAGACAGCTCCACCAGTGGATGGGATGTTCGTCTGTCAATGTTGGTACACGAAGGTACTGCGTTTGAAACCAATGTCGTGCTCGTCTGTCTAACCGTTTGGAGTTTTCTGAAAATTTCTTCAAACGTTCTCGTAAATATGACTTGGGTTCCTTGCGAATAACCCACCACGGACGACACTTTTCCGTCGCCTATATCCCTCAATATGATAATTGGCCATAACATTCATCACTACTACCAATTTAAGAGCAAACATGTTCGTTTAGTTTTACTTTAAGATAGCACAAAACAATTTAAAGGAGTGTTTTAATTATACATATATTGTTCATTGTTGCTTAAATTAATTATTTCATTAAAAAATATATTGTATTTATTTTAATAAATTATTCGCTTAATGTTATTTATTTTAATTACTACATTTAAATATAAATTTCAAATAAGAATTCCGAAATCGTATGTATATAATTAAAGATATTTTTGAAATTCACACGTTTTTTAAAAGTTAAATTCGCAGCATCGCATTATTTTATTATAACGCATTATTATTTTACTTATAACTATAGAACTTTCTAAAATTTTATAAAATTATTATTTTTTCATTGCAATGGGTTTTGAATTCATTGAAATAAGAATGTACGGGTATAAAATGTTATATATTTATCACTTAATTACGAAAAAGTTATCATCTATTATAGGATGTAAAAGATACTAGAATGCAGCGAAAAATATCCACATTTGTAATATATTTGTTTGAAACAAGATGTTCCTCGAAAGGAAATATCATTTATTAATATATTTATGTCAGTTTTTCTAAATTTTGTTTTTTATTTTTAATGTACAAACTGGGGTAAATGCTGTTCAATACATACTTTTGGAAAATAAATTACTATCATCAAAAAAAATATATATAACTTATGACATTTTCAGTACTTTAATTTATTCAGTGGACAAAGATTGTAACTGCGCACATTTTCCCCTTTCTAATGTAAGTGCTAGAGTTTAAATAAGAAAAAGCAAAATCTATTGACAACTAATAAACATGCAGATCAGGAGCTCAACGTCTAAGCATCCCCCCCTTTCAGTTTGTTTTCATCACTTAAAGCTGCAGGCTAGTAGTGAAATTGCATAGTTATTTTTTTCAATTGGGATTTTATGTTTAAATTTAACTCTTATTGTGTTGTATACAGATGGAGAAAATTGAACATTCTTATTTCCATTCAAAACATTTCGAAAATTTCCTGTCAGCTCAAATTCCAAATAAGGTTTAATGTAAAACAAGTGGGTAAGTGTGATCGAAGATCACTCAAAGGGTTTCGTTTAATATTCCTTTCAAAACACTTTATCCTTTCCTTAATAAATTAAAATTAATTTCATTTAGAAAAAAAAAGTCACGTTTTTTATAAAGTAAAAAATTACCGGTCTATTTTTCTCGTTTTTTCGAATATCTAAACCAGCCCTGTCATAATAATATCTGTCATGTGGACTAAATGCGATATTAAAAAAAATTTCAAAATTAAACATGTTGTACACCTTCAAAATGTTAAAATATGCGAATATTTCCATAATCGGGTGTTTATCATGATTCAATATGTTCCTCAAACTCATATATTTACTATTCTCTTTGACTCATATTGATATTCGCTTTGTATTATTCTGAAACATTTGAAAAATCCTTTAAACTTCCCGTAAACTTCCGATATGACGTCAGATTTTCCTTTTAATTATCTAATGACGTGATATTAATCCCTTTTGTGTACATGCACATACTCATACTCCTTGTATTATTGAGAAATTTTTCGGTTTTATTACCACTATGACGTCAATCAATTTTATTTCATATTAATCTTTTTTTCACGTGGAAATCGTCTGATAGAAACATAATTATTGTAGAAAGAATTTCATAGTGGATTTTTAATTTTTGGCATCTGCTATAACGAAAAATGTTTAAATTTAATAGGAAAAGGCTGTTAGAATTTTGGTTTTTTATCTCTATTTATTAAAATAATACGAAATTTTCAAATTTTAATATTTTGAGCTCTTTCCCAGATAACAATTTTTGATTTTTAAAACATTTTTCTAACCTTAACATGTAAATGACTAGATGCTTTTTAAAGGCTTTGTCTGAAAAGTGTGCAAACATTGTAAAAAGGATTATAAAAGGTTGCTAGTTGACACAATCTGAGGTACTTTGTAAGTGTTTTAGGACAAGCATACCAAAATGTAGAAATGTAAGGCTAGTTACAGTATTTCTTATTAGCCATTGTAACAAGAATTACAATCAAAGGTAGATAATAATGTTTTTATTATAAGCATCTATAAAGGAAATCAGAAAGGTTTTGATTAATCTGTTAGTTTTAAATCTTAATTGACAGAGGCATTAGATTTTCATCAAAATAACCTGACTTAGAAATGTCCTTTGTTGCTGTGGGAAACTAAATTTTAGCTTAATTTTTATATGCTGAAGAAAAAAAAATGGAAAATAAGGATTTTTATTAGCCCACATTATATTTAAGAAATCATAGTAAGTTACATATTTTAATTAATATATTTCTTTTTTTATTTGCTAAAATTCTTTTCCTATGTAATTGCTAAAATTTGAATATATTTTATTTTTTATATTTTAATTAATATATTGCTTCTAAAAAAAATATTACTTATTGATAACATTAAAATTTTTTAAATCTAATATGCATTTTGTTAGAATGAACTGTGAGGATTCATTTTACGAAAGTTTTCTAACTTTTGTTTGAATTTGACATAACTAATTAAAATAGATAACTTATTTTTTTCTTTGTATCTCTTACCATTAATTAGTTTTAAAAATAAAGTCTTAAAATATATGGGGGATAATATTTTCTTTTTAAAGTGAATTCGGGCAACAAGAAAATTTGTATAGTATATTTTTGCTTAACCCCTACTACATTATCCTGAAAGTTTCACAATAGTTTAAATTTCTGAGTTTGGAATTGTTTATGTCTTGGTTTTTATGTTGTCTTTATTTATTGTTTTTATATTTGGAAAGTGATAATGGTCAGCCCACTATCAATTACTGTTATTTATTAGTTTATTGACAAACTGAAGTAAGTTAAACATTCTTGCATAATTTAATTTCATAAAGATTTAAGAACTTCATTTAAGAACTATATAAAACCAAATTTTGGTGTTTATATAATTACTGAGAAAAATTAGAAAAAAATATGCAATTTCCATTTATAACATTTTTATATCATATGCATATTACCTATTTGTTTATTTTTAGTCTACTTTAAGCATGTTTTCATTTTACTTAAAACAGAAGAACAATAATTTTTCAGAATGATTTATCTCTTAATTAAATCTATTGATGCTCCATAATTAAAAATAAATAATAATAATCGGTTAAGATTATTTAGACTTTTCTTTTTCCCTTTTTTCTTTAAAATATAAAAATTCATTTTCAAAATCTTTCATAATTATTAGTATGTATATTGAAACGTTAAAACTTTAAATAGTTTGATTTCATTAAAAATTATTTTTTTAAACTCCAGGAAAATAAAATGTATTAAACAAAGTAATAAAAATAACAATATTTAAAATTTTTGTAGCAGCGCATGCAGTAAAAATTTTATATCTTAAACGTACATAATATAAAAACAATTGTCATTGAATATTTTAAAATGAAATTTTATACAACATAAATTACTAAAATATAAGAAAATAAAACGTATGCGTAAAAATAATTAACTTTGACTAAATTACAGTTTAAATACTAGTACAAAATCTATTATTATTATTATTACGCAATATTTAAAACTTTTGACGGTAATTTTTAAGCACATGAACTATAAGATGAATATTTTAAAATTGGGGAGCATCAATAAATAACATATACGATAATAATATATTGCAAAAGATAAACATAAACAAATGCTATTCTCTATCGTATTTTGCAATGAAAATAGGGTTAAAGAACTCGCATTAATTCGTTAAGAATAAAAAACATATTATAAATGGAAATTTCAAGAACTACAACAGAAATATGCGTATGTATGTAGTTCTTACAATAAGGTACATCTTTATGAAAATAAATAAATTCAAAATAGTTTGACATACTTTTGATGGAACATGATTGCACCAAATGCAAAGCTGGCACTGGCAGAGAGACGCTATAGTGACCTGCTCGCACGCCAATATCACCTTCAATGAGTCATGAGTGAGTGAACGCAAGCACATGGACAATTGGTAGCTCGAAATAAGTTGCGCATGCGCGAAAAATGAATGAGTAAAGATGATTTTAGAGCGTAGGTTTTCTGACGGTTATTTCAAAAATCTAATATTGAAAACATTACTGTGACCATGATATAAGGTAAAGATAATATACCTTTGCAGAAAAATTGAAAGAAAATGAAAAAAGACCGTTTTCGGAACCCTGCTTGCTATCTGGGTTATAGCTGATATTCAGATTTATACACAAAGTTTCAACTCTGTAAGTTACATAGTTTTTGAGAATGGTTCTGTGACAGACAGACAACGAATCGGGAGTAATAGGGTTTCGTGAGATGGACGAAACTCTAAAAAAGGTATAAAAAACATATTTCAAAAAGTTTCAAGTGTAAAATATCATAAGCATAAAATAGCATAAAATATTTTTTTTTTCTTATTAGTGGAAAATTAAAGGGTATATTTTGTCATATTTTATTTCCTCTATAAGAAGAGTTATTAATATTTTTTACACATGCTTCGTTTTGAAACAGAAAGGAATATAAAACATAAAAAAGGCAAATTTCATCCATAATATCTACTACAAATATCATTATATTTTTGTTGAAAATTGATAAGTTTAGCTACGTAATCAAATATTAAAATGAAAATTTTCTTTTGCAGTTTTCTTATGCTTAATTATGAAACTGTATATATACATAAATGTTCAAAAGAATTCGTTTTCGACTATATTAAATTTCATTTTAACAACATTTATTATATTTAGTTAAAAGAAAAAACATATTTTTAGATATTTTGTCTTAATTTTAGCTGAGATAATTAGTAGTTTAGTCATATCGTGAAATTTTCTAAATATAATCTTAAAAAAGAAGAAAAAATGCATCTTATATTATTTAATGTAATCTTTTATATTTTTGGTAAAGAAAAGTAATTATTTTTTTTAAATGCAAATTGTGGTTCTAGGCTAAAAGACAAAACATTTATATCTGAATGTGTGTTTTCTGAATTTGTAGGATATGATAGAATTATTTAAAATTACACAGTGACTCCGTTTAAGAGTTTGATTTTTTTATATATATTTATTGATTATATCGGATTGTTTTATATATAGCACATGGGCTGATAAGTTCCAGGTCTAATAAAGAAAACACAACTTTTTAACATAACTTTATAACTTTATAACTTTATAACTGTATAACTTTAATAAATAACATAAGTTTAATAATAAATAATAATAATTTAATAAATAATAATTTAATAATAATAATTTAGTAATAATAATCTAGTAATAATAATTTAATAAATAAATAGTAAGAATAATTTAATAATAAATAACATTAAATTTGTAACGAAAAAGCTCCAAACAGTGCTGAGAATCATCGACTCGTTGTTTCTTTTGGTCAAAAGTCAACACGCGCGGCACCCACTTTGACAACAGCTTTTTCATTGATTCAAAATTCATCATTCAAAATAAAACCTACACGTTCCTTGGATATCTTCAAAGTCTGAGCTATCTCCAGCAACTTCAGATTACGGTTCCCCAAAGCGATTTTGTGGACTTTTTTTATATTTTCCGCAGTAACCACTTCTTTTGCGTGGTGCATCACTGTTGTCCGTACGACCACGTTTAAATTCAGCAAACCAGTCAATATTGGTTGATTTACCTGGTGCAGTGTCCGAATAACGCTTATCAAGCCAAGCTTTTGTTTGAACGGTGTTTTTCCCCATCAAATAACAATTCTTGAAATTCTTGTTTATCCATTTTTTTGTTTATCAACAAAGTCGTTCAACTAAAACCACTCTAACGTTTTATCCATACGGCGAATCGTCATGACATTTTTTTTGCTACCTTTTAAAGGTTAGTTTTTACAAAAAAAAAAGCATCGGTTCGGCGATTGCAACTCCTTCTGTGTGCCAGACTGGGAACTTATCAGCCGATGTGTTATATATATATATATATATATATATATATATATATATCGAGTGTGGCAAAAGTTTAAAAAAAATCATTTAAAAGGAACAAATTACGCTAAAAAATTGCGGTTTCCAAGAGTGGAATTAGACGGAGATCGAAGTTGTTTTAACAACAAAAACAGTTTTGCTTTAAAAAATTACCAATAGATGACGCTGACATACATAATATGAAGCAGATGTCAAGGACTGCATTCCACTTCGAGACAATCCTCCAAACGATCGGATTTTTCGAAGCGTCTGACAAACTTCAGTATTCCAGAACCCTTTTCTCGCCTTGAGTCCTTTTGCCGTACGGAATTTTCTCAATGCGCCGGTTGCTGACACTCCGTACTTGTAAAAGAGTTTAATGAACAACGCTTTTTCTGTTAACGATAGCAGCACACTGCTGGCATCGAATGAAGAATCTGTGTGCATTCGATACAGAGTTGTTTAGTGTATAGGCATGATTAAATGTTCATCTAGTATTGCTGAATTATATTAATTCTCTTAAAACAGAAGATTCAGAACAGATTAAAAAACCTTTTTTGCAGTGCGTCCATGTAACCATGCCCAGTGTTCAAATAATTCCAATTTATTGTAGATATATAAAAAAAAGCGCAATTACGCACATTTATGTTAATAGAAATTCATTTTGAAGCTAATTCTAACAACTTCGTTGACGACTTAGTACACCACGGTGATCGAAACGTATACTATATTTTTAAATAATGGACTAATTGCTATTGGGGCTCACCCCACTTGTATTTTCATTATATAATTTGTGGAAATTAAAAATTAATTATCGTTAAAATGTGGCTGATTAAAGATAATGTAGTTTAAAGGTACAATGCAGTCACAGAGGAATTGGGTAAAATCTCGCTTTTTTTCTATGTTCCTAGAGCCGACAATTTCGTCTCCATTGCTTCAATTACACACGATATATACTGCATTTGGAACGTGATTCAGATATGTGATCAAATGACACCCATCTCCAATTACCGAATCTAGGTCCGCATGCGTATGCTTCCATCAGAACTAAGAAAAGGTTTTCAAACGTGTCGCACTTTATCTATTATGTTGTCCCTTTGTCGCAGGTTACTGCCATAAAGAAAATGTATGGTTGGAGACAGATTTGGTAACCTGAAAATGTCTCCAACATAACAGTCACCAGACTATAACAGTCACGTGATATGTTCTTTTCTTTTCTTGTATTATTTTCATTGACGAATCAAAATTACGAAATTCGGCATCTGATTTTAGCGCCAATTGCTAGCATATGTTTACAAAAAGAAAATAAACAAATTAAAATATCGTTAAATTAAAGTTAAAGTATTTTTTTACTATTTTAAAACAAAATTTTAGTTCCTTTGTTTTACCCTGTTTATATTTTTGCACTAGTTTAATCCATAGTTTCATTTAGTATTTTTTAAATTTATATTGTTAATAAAAGGTACTCTGAAATTGTTTTCACTTGAGCATGCCGTTTATATATTATTAAATGTAAATGATAAACACGTTTTTAATATTGTATAGTTCATTTTTACCCTGAATTCTACAAAAAGGGTCTTTTCTAAAAAATATATATATGTTAAAGATTAGTGCAGTCATCAACATATATATTTCTTAATGTAAATTGAAAAACAATATTGTGAAAAATGATTAAATAATTGAATCTAGTAAATGATTATTTGATTAAAAAATTAATAATTGCCCAACATTAGCAAGAAATCAAAATTATAATTCAATAGCTCCAGCATTTAAATGTGGCTTATATTGACAGGAATATATGTATTAGTAAATAACGGAAATTTGTTTTCATGAAATTATTATACAAATCATATACAAATAATATTTGTATATAGATATCATATCTGTAATTTTTTTGCACTTCACATGCGAAATCTGGATATTGACTATTTTTGTAATTTTTCACGACAGGCGACATTTTTTAATTTGCCTAGAAAACGATAACAAACGAAATCTGGAAAACTTTACTTGAGTAGGACCGGTCATGTAGGTGCCAAATTTCCAGGGAATTCACTACGGAAAGCGCACTCCACTCCTATTTCTTCACCATGGTTTTTAAAAAAAATCATGACATTTGAAGTGAAATCCATTTAAAATGTATTTAGCCCTGACGGTTCCTGCGGTCTCCTCCTGGTGGTCCTGTTTCGGCCCCGTCAGTGGGGAAGATATCCGGGATCGAGGCACTGCGAGACTCTTCGTTGTGTTGTTTCGACTCGGCCCCTACAGTGGGGAAAAGGACGTGACTCTCGACATAGTGAGATGTTCGTCGACACGACGCGACGACGGGAGCAGGAAGCGGACGGACCTCCACCTTATCGTGGTACACCGGTACAAAAGGGATGTCCAAAAGGGACGCCACAAAGACCCGTTGGGTTGTAATGGGCCAGCGGGTCTGGGTCCCCCCCCCCCCCATCGTACGCTCGGGTTCTCCGCGGCGCGAGGACTCGGCCAGTGCTCGAAGCCTATTCCGTAGGTATTCGAAGGATGTCCCGTAGGCCAATCCCAGTTGCTCGAGCGGGCCCCTCGCTCTGCGTCCAGGTAGGTGACACAGTGCAACGGCTAGCGAACGGAGGCCGGACTGTCTCCACAAATTTATCCTAATGTTTGACGGCGGTACGTTCGAGCTCTGTATGGTACAATACATGGTGACTCTATTGTGCCGCGAGCCAGTGGGAGAAGAGGCGTGTAGCAACTATGGCTAGAAAACAAACACTGGCTAACCAACATTGGCTAGAAAACAAAATTATATTTCAATAGCTCCAGTATTTAAATGAGGCTTATATTGACAAGAATGTATTAGTAAATAACGCAAATTTGTTTTATCAAATTATTATACAAATCATATACAAATAATATGTGTATATAGATATCATATTTGTAATTTTTTTGCACTTTACATGCAAAAGCTGGATATTGACTATTTTTGCAATTATTCACGACAGGCGACATTTTTGATTTTGCCTGGAAAACAATAACACACGAAATCTGGAAAACTTTACATGAGTAGGACCGGTCATGTTGGTTGGTGCCCCTTTTCAAGGGAATACACTACGGAAAGCGCACTCCGATCCTATTTCTTCTCTATGGCTAAAAAAAACATTCATGGCATTTGAAGTGACATTCATTTAAAATGCATTTAATCCTGACGGTTCCGGCGGGCACCTCCTGGTGGTCCTAATTCGGTCCTCATTTCGGTCCTTATTCGGTGGTAGTTAACGGCATGCGGGCTAGTGGGGACCGCATGTGCAGCATGGGCCGCAACCACCACGTCATCCGCAGCAGCTGAAGCAGGCAAGTGCCGACCTCAATGGTTGAGTAGCGCAGAAGGTGCCCAAAACCAAGTAGGGCTTCCGTCCGAAAACGACCCCTCAGCTTGCTGTGGAAGAGACCAATCTTGGTGGGGGATCACCCGCCTTCTGAGTTGTTTGACTACGAGAAACCGGGCCGGTGGCTCGCAGACTAACGTGGCGGCGATCAAGCCAAAACTCAATACTCGGGTCGAAAAACAGTCCAACGCGTCTATGCGTAATCGGAGTTTGACGTACCTGATAGTTGGATTAGCGGGAGTCTCCACACAACTTCCTATCTACTAAACTGGACCGCGACTACTTCTTTAGCGTTCTTGAAGGAGTTTCCCATGTCCTTCAGAGTCCGGCAGTGGTCCTAAACTAACTTTCCATTGATTATAACATTTTATGAGTTTTTGTTTTGTGTTTGTGTTGTGTTGTCTTTTACATGTGAATGATCCTCTCAATGGATTCAATCGGGAACCACCTGCACTCTGACTGTAGGGCTCACCGAATGCAAATCTATTGGGGATGGGGGGGGGGAACCTTAGCCAAGGCGTGTCTACGCGTCAGGGACTAGCGTTTATCGAAGTCGTGGGTTGGCAAGAGGCTTCTCCCACTCACCGCGGCCGATGAACAAGTCGTTTCCTCCCTCCCTAGGACTCGACGATCGGAAGCCGCTGCAAAACAAGGGTCATTGGGGGAACTCGACATATGGCCGATGACCCGGTTACCCTATTGGGGTTCCGGCTACGGAGCCGTCGGATTTTCTCTATCGATTCATCAGGTGTCTTCGTGGTAGTTTCCTCTGATTTTGGGATCCACCTCATATCGTAACGACCTATGTCGTCACCTCATTTTTTCAATCGGAGTGATGCAAAGGTGGCGGTGCTCCGACCGGCCTCAGCGCTTACGAGAGGCCTCTCCTGGTCGAGCGCGTTATATGTCTCTCAGGACATGGGTGCGACGGTTGACGCGCATGACGGACGCCAGAGAGGGGCATGGCGGCGCAACTCAGTTTTAACCCTGACGGTTATGTAATAAAAAATAAGATTTATCAAAATGGAAAATGCTTAACACTACTTCGATAAATTATAAAATATCTGATTAAAATTTTGTAAACAATATTTTGTGGCTAAAAAAAATGAAAAGAAAGTTAATAGTAAATGAATTTATACGCAATAGACGAAAGATAAATAACACAAACAAATGAAAACATGATTGTCAGGATATTTTAAATTGCACTAATATACATTGCAAATAACACAGACAAACCAATATACGAAACGTTTATCTAATTACAAAATGCATAAACATATGAAAATTGAGCAATCCATTCTTCTATATGCCATACATATATGCACTGATAACTCTAAAGGTATATTTTGACTATTAAAAATTACAATTATTTCTTTTAATAATAGCGATAAGAAAATCTAAAATAAGTTTATTTGAATTTTTTTTTTAAATATGGATTTGAAAGAACATTTTATTTTTATTATTCAACACTCGCTTTTTATTTTTTTTTTACTGTTTACAAAGGAAATTGGACATTTTTATTTTGCAAAATTAATTTTGTGGCTATAAAAATAATAATAATAAAAAAATTAATATATTTTCATGGAATTTGCAAATTATGAGAAAATATATTTTTTATTAAAATCTGTAAGTAAAATTAAGAGAAAAATAAATAATATATTATGAATAATTTATATCGAATTAAATACAGAAATAATAAATTTTATTCGCACTTATTTTAAAGAATTGGATTTCTTAATCTTATCACTAAAGAAAATATTAAAACTTTACAAAAACAGTTTGATAATAAAAATTTATTTTTTTAAATGAGTTTCATATTGTTCTCATATTAATATTCTTTGCTTAAAATAAATATATCTTTATAGACTAAAAAAGCATGCATGATTATTGAAAAACAACAGATTTCTCTATTATACAAAGCATAAAATCTATGTATAGTTATTTCAAAGTCATTCGTGGAATTTCATTAAAAAATACAGGGTGTCCATAATTAAACGACTCTACTTTAAAGTTGTCTACAGACGAAACTATTGGTCAGAAAGTTGTGAAATTTTGTGAAGGACATAATGAAGGAATGGGAATTTGTTTAAGCAAAAAAAAAAAAAAAAAAAAAAAAAAAAAAGTTCAAAATTTCGCCATCAGATGGCGTTTTTAATGAATTACATATTTACTATAATTTTCATATTTTATTGCAACGAAACATGTTCCACATGACGGCCATCATTTTCAGCTACCGTCTTGAATCTTAAGATAGCATGTTCCGCAGTTGACCGCAGTGTGTTCTGGGAAATGCTATAACGATGTCGCGAAAAAGTTTTGTTCAACATGTTTTGTTGTACTAAAATTTGTAACCTATCGTAAATGTGTGCTAAAAGTGTAATTCATTAAAAACGCCCTCTGGCGGCAAAATTTTGAACAAATTTATTTTTCGTTTAAACAAATTCCCATTCTTTCATTATGTTCTTCACAAAATTTCACAACTTTCTGACCAATAGTTTCGTCTGTAGACAACTTTAAGTAGGATCGTTTAATTATGGACACCCTGTATATATTTTTTAATCATATGGTTGAAGATTTTCTGAGATTTTTTATTCATATATATATATATACGGGTATTGAGTTTTTTTTATGATATTTCTTTTTTGTTCTTTTGATTTTATAAAAAGAAAACACAAAAAAAATATATTTTTTTATAATTTAATTTTAATTAACTTAATCCCGTTAGACTGAAATTTTATATCATAAAATTTCTAATAAGAAAAAAAAGATTTTAAATCTGTTAAAAAAAAAAAAAAAAGTTCGTTTGTTTGATTTTTTTTCTTTTGAAACGTAACTTGATAAATTTCGAGAACTTTTTTATCGCTATAAAATACCGATTGGAATATTTTTCTTTGATCTTACATGCAACTGAATATGCTTTTTTGTCGCAGAATGCTAGATTTTTTTAGACAGCAGTGAAAGACCTTACGTCATTTCGTACATATTCGTTTACATACGTACACTACGTACACGCAAGTATATAAAAAGTATGTACTACTCACTGTGATATTTTTGGAGCCTTATGAATGTTCCGAATGAGAAATATTATTAATACAGTGAGTAATCGGTTAACGAACTGTTCGGTTTACGAACAGATCGTTAACGAACAATTTTGGGAGAGATTTTTATGTTCGGATAACGAACACATGTTCGGTTAACGAACACCTCACAAAGCAAAGCTAAGAAGAAGCAATGCTTTGTTTCAAATTTCCAGAGCTGTATTTAGTTTCATCTACTATTATCGACTTTGAGAACATTTTAACAGTTGTATACTTAAGGCCTAATTAATTCGAGGGCTACCGGAGGTTCGGGCCCTACATTTTAGGGCCCTCAAATTAGAATGAACAGTACAGAAACATTAATTTTTATATTTTGCGTCCCCTTTTTAAAGAAATATTTTTAATTGGAAGCTAATTAATTTAATTGAAATTTAGTTCCTAAATAATTAACAGGCTCTAGGCTCCACTTGAGCTTTAGCGGCTCTGCAGTAAACACGATCTTTTAGAGAACTAATAAAGTTTATGACATTTCAAAGTGATAAACTGATATGATTTAATACTGTAGTCAATGAATGTGATTGTTAAAGTTTTTACAAAGGGCATGTGATATATTTTTTAAGTACGGCACGACACGGACAAAGCTATTAAACTGCGATCTGTCCATATTATATGCGGATGTATATTAACCCTATTAAAATGCTCAGATTAAAAACTCCAGAAAGAAAAAATAAGCTTTTGTCAAATATTTAATGCCCCACAAACTCAAAAAAAAAAAAAAAAAGCATGATTCAAGGAAGGACAAGTCTACATGTATGTAATGTATGTTTTATTATTATTACATTTAAATAAATTTAGGAAGAATTTAAATTAATTGTTTTATATTATTTAGCTTTTAATAACGAATTAATTGAACTTCCATACAACTCTATGCTAAATCTATGATCGGTTAACGAACAATTCGGTTAGCGAACATTCTTTTGGAACGGATTAAGTTCGTTAACCGATCACCTACTGTATTGTAATTTGAGAATCCGAACAGAAACAAATATGTAAATTTGTTTCACAGTCACATTTCACTTCATTATACCAATGCTAAAGATTATTATTTTTTTTAATTTTGTACTTATTCCATAAACGCATACTCAGAATTTTTTTAAAAAATTGCTAAATATTCTTCTCATGAGGATAGATACGTTTATAAAGAAAATTGCCGTGGAACTCGATATAACGTCCGTAAAAAAAATATGAAAATTTCATGTTTTTGGCGATTTATTGCTGGTCGGCGACAAAATGAAAATAATAATAATAATACACTTTTATGATAAATAGTCTTTTAGAAAAAGTTTTTCTACTCTTCATGCTGAACTAGTTTAAGCACGTTTAAATTAAATAAATACACTTTTATAACTACAGTTTGACCATATACATTCATCTGATATAAATAAAACTAACGATCGTATTCTACGGTTTAGAACAAAATTTGCTACTTCTCTATTATCCCGTCGACCACTTTTCATAACAAAAAACTATCGCCAAACTGTAACGCCAAATAAACGGGAGAATGTTGTCATTGTAATAACAAAATAAATGAAATATAAGAAGTTAAGGACCCAAATGTTATTTTAATAAATGAAATAACTAAAAAAATAAGTAAAACATAATGAAAAATACAGGCAAATGTCGAATTAAAAACCACTAGATGACATAAGAAACACGTATAATGCTTCTGACATCAAGTAAATAGGACTGCATTTTTGGCGTTTAATCTAACAGTTTGGCGATATTTTTTGTTATGAAAAGTCGTCGACGGGATAATAGAGGAGTGCCCAAAATTTAAATTGATTAAAAATGCTTCATGCTAAAAATTAATGTCCGATTCTGAGCTCTGTCAATTTGACTTCGATATTGTTAGTGTCAGAGATAACAAGAGAAAAGTACAGTTATCGCGGAAACAACGACTTATTCAATATCGAAATGTATAGTGAGAGCGTTCTTAATGGGGCAGTTACTGTTAAATCACACTAAAAACTTATACGCCGGTGAAACTGCTTAAAATTTGATAATTTCTGCAACACGCAACTTGTATATATATTATATAAGATTATAGAAAAAAAACTATTTAGTGATTTTAGTTTAAGGAGTATTGCGCATTTAAACACCCATTTCACAATCAATTTTCAAATGTATTGAAATTGCTTGTATTTGGCGAGGAAAAGTATTGCTCGCCAAATCGGGTATTTTTGCGGCAAACACTCGAAAATATATATTTTTCCTACAGATTTTCTATTAGGATTTTGCAGCTAAATTTGACTGATCCTTCATTACGTACATGAGTAACGTTCATTAGCATTTTTTCTTTCGAAATATTCTGATTATGCGCGTTAAGGAGACCTTCCTTATTAATAATCCTAGATCATTCTGGTCTTCACATATAATCTCTTAGTCAGTTAGGTCTTCTTTTCTTTGTGATTATTACTGATTTTGCAACATTACGAAATAATGTCATTTTCAGTAATAAGTAAAATAAAGTGTATTATTAAACATTATGATGTATTTTATTTCCAGTTATATTTGCATTTGGACTATTGCTACTTTGAGATGAAATTAGATCAATTTTAAAGGGTTTTGTTTCTGTTTATAATTTTAAAATACTACTATAGTTGCTTTATAAAACCCGAAATATTATTTACCTTTGTAATGTACCAGGTTCTTACGAATTATCAGATGGATACATATGATTTAGCTATTCTTAAATATCGTATCCCTTCTGCTATTTTACCAGTCATCATGTAATTTTTCAAACAGGGATTACAAACTATTCTTAATTTGTATTCTATAAAATCTTCTTTTATAAATCAACAATTTTATGTGAGATTCTTATGTTAGTTTTTAAACCTTTTCGTTAAAAATAAAAACAAAAAAATAAAAACAAGGAAAGCGCATTTTTCAACAAGTAGATTTTAAGCTTTACATTGTCATCAAACAGTTATATTATAAGCCAACATATAATTGCTTTTTCTCAATATTTGAAAAAATATATATATGTGGATCCTCAAAATACAGACTCATTTTTATACATGTATTTTTTTCATATCAAAAATAATATTTATTTAATGTTAAGGATTCAAGGAAGGACAAGTCTACATGTATGTAATGTATGTTTTATTATTATTACATTTAAATAAATTTAGGAAGAATTTAAATTAATTGTTTTATATTATTTAGCTTTTAATAACGAATTAATTGAACTTCCATACAACTCTATGCTAAATCTATGATCGGTTAACGAACAATTCGGTTAGCGAACATTCTTTTGGAACGGATTAAGTTCGTTAACCGATCACCTACTGTATTGTAATTTGAGAATCCGAACAGAAACAAATATGTAAATTTGTTTCACAGTCACATTTCACTTCATTATACCAATGCTAAAGATTATTATTTTTTTTAATTTTGTACTTATTCCATAAACGCATACTCAGAATTTTTTTAAAAAATTGCTAAATATTCTTCTCATGAGGATAGATACGTTTATAAAGAAAATTGCCGTGGAACTCGATATAACGTCCGTAAAAAAAATATGAAAATTTCATGTTTTTGGCGATTTATTGCTGGTCGGCGACAAAATGAAAATAATAATAATAATACACTTTTATGATAAATAGTCTTTTAGAAAAAGTTTTTCTACTCTTCATGCTGAACTAGTTTAAGCACGTTTAAATTAAATAAATACACTTTTATAACTACAGTTTGACCATATACATTCATCTGATATAAATAAAACTAACGATCGTATTCTACGGTTTAGAACAAAATTTGCTACTTCTCTATTATCCCGTCGACCACTTTTCATAACAAAAAACTATCGCCAAACTGTAACGCCAAATAAACGGGAGAATGTTGTCATTGTAATAACAAAATAAATGAAATATAAGAAGTTAAGGACCCAAATGTTATTTTAATAAATGAAATAACTAATAAATCAGTAAAACATAATGAAAAATACAGGCAAATGTCGAATTAAAAACCACTAGATGACATAAGAAACACGTATAATGCTTCTGACATCAAGTAAATAGGACTGCATTTTTGGCGTTTAATCTAACAGTTTGGCGATATTTTTTGTTATGAAAAGTCGTCGACGGGATAATAGAGGAGTGCCCAAAATTTAAATTGATTAAAAATGCTTCATGCTAAAAATTAATGTCCGATTCTGAGCTCTGTCAATTTGACTTCGATATTGTTAGTGTCAGAGATAACAAGAGAAAAGTACAGTTATCGCGGAAACAACGACTTATTCAATATCGAAATGTATAGTGAGAGCGTTCTTAATGGGGCAGTTACTGTTAAATCACACTAAAAACTTATACGCCGGTGAAACTGCTTAAAATTTAATAATTTCTGCAACACGCAACTTTTATATATATTATATAAGATTATAGAAAAAAAACTATTTAGTGATTTTAGTTTAAGGAGTATTGCGCATTTAAACACCCATTTCACAATCAATTTTCAAATGTATTGAAATTGCTTGTATTTGGCGAGGAAAAGTATTGCTCGCCAAATCGGGTATTTTTGCGGCAAACACTCGAAAATATATATTTTTCCTACAGATTTTCTATTAGGATTTTGCAGCTAAATTTGACTGATCCTTCATTACGTACATGAGTAACGTTCATTAGCATTTTTTCTTTCGAAATATTCTGATTATGCGCGTTAAGGAGACCTTCCTTATTAATAATCCTAGATCATTCTGGTCTTCACATATAATCTCTTAGTCAGTTAGGTCTTCTTTTCTTTGTGATTATTACTGATTTTGCAACATTACGAAATAATGTCATTTTCAGTAATAAGTAAAATAAAGTGTATTATTAAACATTATGATGTATTTTATTTCCAGTTATATTTGCATTTGGACTATTGCTACTTTGAGATGAAATTAGATCAATTTTAAAGGGTTTTGTTTCTGTTTATAATTTTAAAATACTACTATAGTTGCTTTATAAAACCCGAAATATTATTTACCTTTGTAATGTACCAGGTTCTTACGAATTATCAGATGGATACATATGATTTAGCTATTCTTAAATATCGTATCCCTTCTGCTATTTTACCAGTCATCATGTAATTTTTCAAACAGGGATTACAAACTATTCTTAATTTGTATTCTATAAAATCTTCTTTTATAAATCAACAATTTTATGTGAGATTCTTATGTTAGTTTTTAAACCTTTTCGTTAAAAATAAAAACAAAAAAATAAAAACAAGGAAAGCGCATTTTTCAACAAGTAGATTTTAAGCTTTACATTGTCATCAAACAGTTATATTGTAAGCCAACATATAATTGCTTTTTCTCAATATTTGAAAAAATATATATATGTGGATCCTCAAAATACAGACTCATTTTTATACATGTATTTTTTTCATATCAAAAATAATATTTATTTAATGTTAATTTTAAAAAAAATTATAATAAAATATTGTATTTAATGCATTGAACAATTGTTATTAACGTTTTGTTACAAAGTATGGAAAATTTAGGAACATTTAGGAACATTATAAAAATGTTCCTAATTGGATTTAAAAAAAAAAAAAACTTTTTTATTTTAGAAATTTCTATACACATTGTAAGATTGTCAAGACTGTAAGAATTTCCTTTCTATATAGTTCTAGTAAAATCATGTGCTAACAGTACGCGGTGTATTGACATAATCAAAACTAAACTACAAATACCGGGGCACTTATTTACGCATCTACAAGCATTGAACTAAATGAAATATAAACTGTAAGGAATATTTTTCTTAATAGTCTTTTTTGCTTTTCGGTACTTCACTGTTTTACTTCAATATACCAATTCATGAACTTAATCAAGCACCAAACTCGCACACACGTTTCAAAATCTTTATTTTTTATGTACACTGTAAAAAAATTTCGTAAAATTTCCGTAGATGTACCGTAAATTAACGATACTTGTACCGTTTCATTCTTTACGGTATGAGTACCATACTTCAAAGGTATATTAAGCGTAAAAAACAGTACATGTGCCATTTCAATTATAAACGGTATTTATACTGTAAAATGATTGTTTTTCAGTAAAAAATGGCTATTTATACCGTAAAATAATTATTTTTCAGTAAGGAAAAAGCTGGTAGTCCTACTTCGGTGTATGACAACCTCTGAAGTGATGCTCTTGCTCTTGTTACGTAATGCGTGCAGACCTGAGGATACACTTTAAATACATACACTACATACACTTTAAATATTTTACGGTACGTATACCCTTCAGTTAAATTACGATATATATACTGGTACACTTTAAATATTTTACGGTACACATACCGTCCAGTTAAATTACGGTATACATACTGGTCACAAAGTTTCCAGTATATGTACCGTAATTTTTGACCAAAATTTTTTAAGTGTAAGGTGAGTTTTACGTTCACATTTCCAATAATGCCTATATAATACAAAGAAACTCTAGATCATAAAGGAGGACATTTATTTCTGGGTTTTTTCATATTATAGTTTGACATATATCATTGATTTACAAAATAAAAGTTAAATTTAGTTTTTTTTTTTTTTTTTTTTTTTTTTTTTTTTTCATTTTGATTATTAAGTATTTATGAAGATATCAACGAATATCTTGTACTTATAGAAACTTGTGTCCATGCAACAGTTTTACATCTTAATCAAAAATGTTTCAGCATGTTCACTCATGAACGAAACTTGAAGCTAACAAATCAAAGAAGAATTTAGTTAAGCACCATCCTCCTGCTATAGTCCTTTGAAAATCTCGCGCACCATTTGCACTTATGTGGAATTTGCAGTTCTGTTGCATAGCGTTTCCAGTAAAACAATATTCGAGATAATTAATAAAAATTACTTTAATACCTTATCATATTAATATGTGATTTGGTATAAATTTTGGATGTACACTGTGAATATCATGTTAAATTGCTATTCATTAATTGAATTTTTTATCTCAAGCATTTCTAAAAAATTAACGATATCTTATATTTCAAGAAACTAGGACTCATTGAGCAGTGTTATATTTCAGTCAAGATGTATATTAACTTTTTAAGAACAAGTGAAGCTTGAGGATAACACCAGAGTGTTTAATTATTCATATTCCCGGCATGCATGCGAAAATATCTCCCGAATCGTTTTTATATACTGAGAATTTTTGGAAGTGTTCATTGTATTTTTAATAAAACATAATTCGAGATAAGAAAAGTAGGTTATCAATCTCATATTAGGACTGTCTTATTACAGCATGTGTTTCAATACGTCAGATACGATAAAGTATTATTGATTAATTCAATTTCATTTCAAGAATTTATGAAAATATATGTCACATTTGCAGAAATTGGGACCCATTGAGCATGTTTATTATATATTTTATATATAACGCAATTTAAAGACGATTTTCGAGAATTAAATGGAACAATATACACAATACAAATAAATAACTAAAATATGCTTTAATAAAATGTCCTTGTATGCATAAATGCATAAAAGTTTAATAAACATGTTATAAAAAATAGCAGTTTTTTAAATTGATTTTTTATAATTTTCATTTTTTTCTAAACTTTACAACTAAATGTCCAAAAAAGGAAAAAATTCTAAATACTTTCATCAATAGAAATGCATAAGAAAAGCTTATTGTGCGAATATTTATTTTCTTATAAGTTTTTATTTAGGGATATCATATTTTTTTTTACGATAATAGGAACGCATGAATCATAAATAATAACCCTTGAAAGGTTATTTGAAACAACCTTAATAACATCATTAGTTTGAATGAATGAATATAAAAAATAGTTACTACCGCTAAAAGCCTAAAATTACTCACAATAACAAACCATTAGGGATACTTTAATATTTATAAATATTGAAAATACCCTTTTTTATTAACCGGAGTATATTATAAAGTTTCATTATATGTAAGTAAAAGAGAATATTTATTAAAAGAGCTTTATGCTGCATATATTCTACAAATGTCAAGAACCTTAATTAAAATGTAAAGCTATCCCCTATTTTGAACACCGTAATATCTTTAGATTGTTTTTTCAAAGAGTAATATTTTAATTTTTAATTTTGCTTTGAAGTAATCATTATGTTCAGTATAAATGTTTATATTTATTCAGCATTTTAATAAAGGAGACCAACATGATTTTGAAATCTGGATATATTACTTACCGAACTTTATACTTTTTCTTTCATAAAATGGTTATTTTGTACTACGGTTAAAACGGCCCAAAGAATGGGTATTTGAAACAAAAAAAATCATCAGGAATTAATTTACTGGCAAATGTTTCTTTCAGTTTAAAAACTATATTAAAAGTTCTAAAACTTGAATTTTTTTAAATATACAATTTGTAAAATTTTAATTATTTTTTAAATTGTCTGATTGAATATTTATTATTGTTATTTCATAGAAAATCTTATTTAGCTTTCTCAAAAATTCTTTAAAATGTTGAAAAAGTAAATCAAGATTGCGGTTACATGTGCTTCCTCTTTTACTTTTTAATTATGTGAAATCCGATTTGGTGAAACAAATTCAAACTCTAAGAATATTGGACAAAATTTATTCTATTGAAAACACTGAATATTCTATTGAAAACACTGGATTTCAGAGATATTTTGAAGTTTGTGAGTTTTTTGTAATTGAAAGTAAATATTACCTCCTATTAGCAAAATGATTTTATTGCCATTAACTGCAAAAATAAATGTTCGTAATTTGAGACCACCTGAGTTATTTTTGGAGGGCAAAAATCGATCTTCCTCTGTATTTTCCCGAATCTCACATATATTAAAAAAATATATCGTATTTTAGGACTTTTTTTTTTTTTTAACACTTTCCAACCTAGTTGAAAAGTGTTTATGACTTCGGTTTGTCTGGCCGTTTGTCCGTGCTCTACCTCCCGTAAATATGCTCGGATTGCCCTGCAATTTTTATATGTTATAATCGTTATCTATAGCATGTTCCCTATTTCAACAGAAGTGTGTAGCACTTATAGTTTTTTTACAGGGACACTCAAAAGAATTGCGTTACATTGCGGTCTATGGGGAAAAATCATTTGCGGTTTATTTAAATAATGTTTCACTATTTTAAACGCATTGAAATTTATATATATCACTAAGGTGCATTATAAGAAGCTTAATATGGAATACGGTGTGCATAGCACTTATATTTACTTTACAGGGACAGTCAAAAGAATTACGTTACATTACGTCTATGGAGAAAAATCGTCTGCGGTTTATTTAAAGAATGTTTCCCTATTTTAAACGCATTGAAATTTATATAAGGTTCATTACAAGAGACTTACTACAGAATATTGTGTGTATAGCAGTCATCGTTCATTTACAGGGACACACAAAAGAATTCTCTACTGTCTGTTAACAATAATTCCTGGAAGTGCGTTTTAAGTTACTGAACGCGATTTTAATTTTAAATCGCTTTTTGTATATTACGTGGTGTGTATAAATTCTGTAGATCCTATACAGGGAAGCACAAAAGTTCGGGAACACATTTCCGTATTATTTAACTCCAGACGGAGAATTTTAAACTGTGCTACGTGTTTCCTAACTGAACTAAAATTTAGCATCCTATGTAGTATATATACAAATCTATAGATCCTATACAGGGCTGAATAAAAGTATTCGGATTACTTACATGTTATCTTTTAGCTTATTAAAGAGTATGATTCGTAAAATTATTTTGGAAGCGTTGAAAAGTGTTACATAATCTATGCTTGACGCATGATTTTTCGTTCTTGTTATATTTCCATGCGTTTATATTCTGTATACATCACATTGCCTCCTGCCTTTTATAAATGACTTTTGTATAGAATGTGAAAACACCTCTGAAAGCCATGCCTCTGAAAAACATTTGCAAAAAGAAAATGGTGCTAAATGAATATTTTTTTAATCTTACTTCCGAAAACTTCCCAGGTGATCCAAATACGACAGCCTTATTATTTCTGCACAAGCGGAGCTTGATAAAAAAAAGTCATTTTCGACTGTAAGTAATTGTTTAATATTAAATAACGTTTTATTTTTTTTCTGATACATAAGTTGATACCATCCTCATAGTTGCCAACCTCCCGATTTTTTTCCCACCAGTATTTTTATGAAAAAATATTTGTTTTATTTTATTGTGCAATTTCTGCTATTTAATAAACCGAAAATTTTTGTATGATTTTACTGGTATCCAAGAAATCGGGAGGTTGGCAACTATGCATCCTCTTTAATAAAAAGGTATGCGTTGCTGACGACTGGGATTTTTGCTAAACGTTGCCACAGATTTATCTCAGAAAATGAAACATTTGAAGTTACTGGAAAAATTAATAGCTCGAAAAGTATCCTCTTTAATAAAAAGGTATGCGTTGCTGACGACTGGGATATTCGCTAATCGTTGTCACAGATTAATCTGGGAAAATGAAACATTTGAAGTTACTGAAAAAATTAATAGCTCGAAAAGTATTTGTCAGAAAATTATTAGACAAACTGCGTTAGAAAGGTAAAAAATTGTATTTTTCTTGATATAAATTTCAAATCCACTGATTATGCCATTTTTCAAATACTGAATTTCAAAAATGACCAAATTTCACAATGGAGTACCATAGCGAAAACTTCACGCGTAAAAAAATAGTAATAACAACAATGTGTCAGCACGAGTCACAAATTATAGTAACCGTATTATTCTGTTAAAATGAAAAAGTGAATTATGATGTCACGAGTGCATGATTTTTATTTAATTCTCGACAAATACCAGATGCGCCATTTCTTTTTAGTTATGAATAATATAGGTTAATTCACGTTATTAAAAAATGTAGTTACAAAACATATAAATCAATGGAAAACGGTAGGTAATAAATTGGAAACGTAATAATAAACCGTATTAAAAAAACATAACTTAGTGAAATAAATATCCGTTTTTATGTTATTTTAGGATATTCCAGGTAAAGGTGCAGATTACTTTAAAATACAAGGTTAAATTCACCGAAAAAAATCGTTTTTTTTTTTCAAGGTTCTTTTGGAAAAACCGACCAGCGCAGCGGGCGTAGTCTGCTAGTTAGAAATAAAAATGCATGGTCGGTTTCATCATGTCCAAACATACAAACTTGATTGGGGGACTTAAATAGATTTGAAACGAAGTAGAAAAAACGGAATATTTTTCATTTCGTTCTGCGAATGACAGCGGATACGATCTGTAAAGCATGGAATTCGATTTCGCAGGTGAATTGCGGCAGAGCAATTACAGTTTTTTGAGAATTTTCAATTAATATGTTGGTTAGGCTAATTACGGCGGGATTCGCGTGATGCAGTTACGGAATCTTTTAGAATCCAATAGTGCCTATCTTGACCGGATAACACTGGGGAATCGGTAGAAGATAGAGTTTCAGAATCACAGGCAAACGAACGCGCAAAGAAGTTAATAGTAATGACTTGTAGGCTTCAACAGCTACGCTGGTTGGCTTTTCCAAACAATCGTCAAATACGACGAACATAAAATAAAACTAACATTGTGTGAAACAAATGTTGAATTATTGGGATTTTTTTTCTTTTAGATCAAATGAATTCCAAATGAACCTCGTGTCGGAATCTCCACTAACTTCAACAGAGTAAACCAGAATGAGCTCTACCCGCTGCTGTAGAATTTTCCAATTGAAATTGCATTTTTTCACACCTTATTTTAATTACACTCCCTAGTTTTTAGCATAAAATCAAGTATATAATTGAAACCTTTATGAGGAATAACAACTTAATAAACGTCTTATTTTGACTTATAAAATTATATACTTCTTAAATAGATTTCATTTTACTGTCAGACAAATTGATCCCATTTCTCCTAAAGCTAGAAATCAATATATATATATATATATATATATATATATATATATATATACAGGGTTTTACAAATTTCATAAAATATGGTACCCAGCAAAAAATCATAGTCGCCAGTAAAAATTAGATTTCAAAAAAGCACAAAACTTTTTTATAAGTTATTTGAGAAAAAATAATAACAAGCTTAGTTTAGGATTATTATTCACATAGCTTAGAATAGTTACATAATTAATATAAACCAAATTCTCTAAGGAAATGTATCAAAATAATTTATCTCTCTCTATTTAAAAAACGTAACGATATAGAAATGTGCCAAATGATTTGGAAATGGACCAATGAAAATCTGCGTAGATCTTCCCGGCTTTTTTCTTCTTCTAGAAAATAGGGATTGCTGCGCCTTACCAAACGGAATCGCGTAGTGATTACGCGTGGGGGGGGGGGTATTTACTGAGCGTCCAGCATGGTGGCTGAGCCCCCCTAGTTTATAGAGAAAAAAGAAAGAGAAATTCTGTAAATGCTGGGTTAATCAGCATGTTCGGGAAATGCTTAATGCCGAAAGCTTCAAAAGTCCGTAATGGTTGAGTGCTACAATATCTGTATCTTATAAGGGGGGGGGGGTATCAATGAAATACTGAAACAAGAAAGTATTTTTTTCCTTTTTTCAAGTAGAAGTCAGTCAAATAATTCTGTTTTATCATTTTAAAATTTGCAGTTTTTGAACTTATCTTACCACATTACAAAGGCCGAAAAAGAGAAAAAAAATGCCGTCTTTGCTCATTTCTTAGGTCAATTTTTGCACAAAAAACTACAATAATAATAATCAGAACGGCAGATAAAATACATTGGTGGAGGATAGAAAAAAGTGATTGAGCCCTGTTTTGTCAAGCCCTGTATATATATATATATATATATATATATATGACGTTTTCTTTACCGTATTATTTATGTATTTCTCCAATATACATAAATCGGCAAATGTGGGTTATTTATGTTTGATTTTACGCATGGTGATATAAAGCCAATAGTATTTGAAATCTTTTATAATTTGAAAATCATGTAGCAATATTTCTACACTGTTTCATGATAAATTTTATTAAACGTTAAAAAAAAACATTTTTTTAAATAATTAAAGATTCAGAAATAAATAATAATAAATAATTAAAGGGTAAGATATAAATCAGAATAAATAATTTACAGAATAAAGATGATAGTAGTTTATAATATTTTTATACTAACTAACTAATTAACTAACTAATACTTAATTTAGTAGAATTATAAATGGAAAAACTTGACAGTAAACATATTGAGCGGATAAATTTGCAAAGACATCGTAAAATAACAAAAGCATTTTTTTTTTTCAACGAAGCTTAATAAAATTAGAACTAAACTAAAATTAAAATATGTTCCGTACACAGGTAATATGAAAATTAAACCGAATTTTTGTTAGATATATTTAAATAGCAGAAAGTGCAGAAATTCTATTTAAACACAGAGAAAACCAATTTTCAAGTACTTCGTTATAAACAAAATATATAACTATTAATATTTGGACACATGACTACAATTTCGTTAGATATAGTTGCTGATAATATGAAACGTACATAAGGGGAAAATATATGAACTTCTCCAATATTGTTAAAAATGTTAGTATAACATATATTATCTTTGCTCTTTTATACTAGCAACTATTTATTCTTGCAGACAAAAAAAAATTGAATGCTGCGCGATAAAAGTTAATGTTAGTCATTCAGTTGTATAGAAATTCCATTTAAACAAAGAGCAAACGATTTTTTCAAGTAAATAGTTATAGTCAAAATATATAACTATTAATATTTGGACACATAACTACAATTCCGCTAGAGACAGTTGCTGATAATATGAAACTTATATAACTGGAAAAGATATGTACTTCTCCAGTATTGTTAATAATGTTAGTATAAAATAAATTATATTTTATCTTTTATACTAGCAAACAAACTATTTATCCTTGAAGCAACGAAAATTTAATTCTGCACGATGAAAGTTAATGTTAGTCATTCTATTAATTTCGGAAAGTCTTTCGTTTAGCTAAATATTTTAGGGCATATTGTAGAAAGCACTGGCAATAGTTAATTTTTTTCTTCTACATTTCGTAAGAAGGTTTTTTTTTAGAATTCCCGTTAAAGGAAATATTACCAAAGGAGATTACATTATATATATACATATAAAACGTATTTGTAAGACATCACACCTTATAACATGTATGGAAACACATAGTATAATTTTTCAATTTTACAATAGAAATTATTTTTCATTCAACAATTTCGAACTGAAAGTATTAATGTGAAGTGAAATTCATTATATTTTAAATGTATACTAAAATATGAATTACATTAAAAAGTAAAATATAACATTATATATAATTAAATGTTTATGTCTTTAATGTATAAGGTAATTAGATGATTAATACTTATAATAAGGTAATATAAGGTAAAATGTAAAATTCTAGAAAATTTCTCCAATTACCTTTTGCCGTATTTATTACAAAATACAGTTAACTGAAAAGTTAGTGAGGGGATTTTATTTATCACCTTTTCATTTTAGGCCATAATGCTATAGAGAGAACTGAAGGATAAGTGACCCGTTTTGTTATAAGGGAACAATGAAATCTTTGTACAATCTCCCAGCCCAGACCGCTTTAGTTTCGAACCCACGAACATCGGACCAAGCTACTCAAATTTTGGCCAGTACGCTAACCAATTCAGAGAGTGAGTTCTTAAAAAGATAGCAAAAGTATATCAATCAAACCAAGTGGAACATGCTTTCAAATTTTCTAAAGCCGTAGACTTTATTCTTGATTGTGTAGTTTCCCAAACTCAAATCTGTGTCTGTTTGTACATTAAAACAGTGGCTTAAGAGTAGGAAATGTTTTCCTCCGTACTTTAATCTAAGAAAGATAATAATTTCAGAAAACGTCCATAATCAAATTTACGAAGTTTTACACTTTTTGTATAAGGGTGATTCAAAAGTAACAAAATAAATAAAAATTCAATAATTAGAAATATATACATATCCGTACTATGCGATTTTCAGATAAATATATAGAAAGGCATGGGATTTTTTATAGCAAAAAAAGAAGAACCTGCTATAAAAGATACATTTTTCATTTAAAGTTAACACTTTATTTCCCCCAAAGCCTTTCGCTGTTTATTACGGTATGTAGTCATGATTGAGTCCTGATGTAGTCATCATCTAATGATGAAGCCATCATGTTGACATCTGTTAATGAACAGCACTTTAGTGTCTTAGCAATGTTTTGGTCAGAAATCCAGTCATCATGTAGGCATCATGTGATCATCATGTGTCACATGCAGTCTTCATGTAGTCATCATATAATAATCATCTTGACATGATGTAGTCATAATGTAATCATCACGTTTACATGCAGTCATGTCCACCACTTATCGTGAATTAACACTGTATTGGTCCCAATGCTTGTCATTATTTAGCACATTACTGATGGGAAATGCAGGAGAAATTTTTTCTTATTATTTTCAGAATATCTAGCCATATTTGAAACCTATTCTCAATAATACTTTCGGCCACACCGAACCTTTCTAATTCTAATTACGTTGCACATTTTCCGTGCAGTTGTACAAACTGATGTTACATATGAAATGCTACTTTAGGTAAAAAATATGTGTAATTATTCTGTCAATAAAAAATTATTTAATATAAAATTCCATGCCTTTCTATACAAAACGTTAAAAATTGCATCACCTTGCTGGCAAAACTATTCGAGGTATATATATATTTTTTGGTATTTTATCACTTTTGCATGACTCGTATATTCTATATGTTTATCTCCTATTAACCGTTAGAACAACGCGGTGGTGGAATATATTTTGCACCACCTAATTTTATTCAAGATTTGTACACGATTTTATAAACCAAATTTTACTTTCTTTACAGATAAAAAATCATGATTTTAAAAATGCGATTTTTAGTGTGTTTTTTGGAGTTTCGCTGCGATTTACCCACATTAGTAACCGGAATCCGGTTTCAATCTTTTAGCCCAATATAGTAAATTTTATCCTCTTCTCAATTAAGGTGATGCGAAATTTGTACAGCGATTTTTGATTTGTCGGCGAATTTTTTCCATTGATACTAAGTAATTTTCCCAGAATTCTTGATTGATTCGGTGGTTGCTTCCATTTCAGCCTCAGATACGCTCAGAATCGTCATTTTTTTTACTCATTTTAGCTTGGAGAAAGTTGATAATTCTTTACAGATAAAAAATCATAATTTTAAAAGGGAAGGGTGGATTGTTTATTATCCCAATTTTTTTATTAGATTTTTTCTTTTAATTTCATTTTTTATGCGTTTTTTAATTTTTTTTTCATGTTTTGCAGCTTTTTTTGTTTCAAATGACGTCACAAATCGCCCACTACAAGTCAAACACAATTGAACGGCAGTTGTGATTGTTAGCTGATAGAATTGTAAACACAGCTGGAAGTCAACCGGGCAGTTGTGATTGGCAGATGAAAAGGTCGTCAGTTGATTGCAATTCGAACATCGAGTTGTGAATTTTTTCGATTTGTTTTATGCGATTTTTAGAGTTTTCTCATGTATACGTCATTTATGTATTTGATAATTTTGATAATTTTTTAACGTGATTGGTTAAATTCTGTGGGGGGGAGGGAGGTGAGTGTTCGGTTGTAGTTTAAATATCGCGTTAATGCTCTTGTCGAAACTCCTTCCTTCTCCGCCCCTCCCCCACCTGCCTCCAAAATCAGAACTATTTAAATATTAGTCCGATTCAAACAAAACCTTTTCTCAGGTCCCGAGATACTAGATAAACTTCGGTATCATTTTTTCAGCCCTTGGTTACCACTATTTCTGAACATTAATAACCAGGCAGGGGTATTTTCTCGGATTTTATGAGCCCAATTTCAATGAGAATTAGTTCGTAAAATTTAACACGAACTAATTAAGGTATAAATAACTCATTAAGATACAGATTTAGCTTCACCTGGCAGTAGAAAATGAAACTAAAATATTTGGCAGCGAGTGTGCAGCACGCCTGATATACGGTGTCATAGGCAGCAAGGACACGTGCAGGAGTTTCGATCGGAAAGAGTTTTATTTAGAACTGAGTGCACCCTAGCGGTAAGAAGTTAAATTAAACAATTTTGCATATAAAATTTGTCCGATTCAAACAAAAGGCCCGATTTCAACGACAATTGATTCATTCAACTTAACGTGAACTAATTAAGATATCGATAACTAATTTAGACATAGATTTGGCGCCCCCTGATGTTGAAAAGTGGAACTAAAACACTGCGTGTGCACAGAACGCCTTTTATAAGTTGTCATAAGCAGCGGTGACTCGTGCTGGAGTTTCGTTCGGAAAGAGGTTTGTTTAGAACAGAGTGCATGCCCTGGCGGTGCACAATGTAACTAAAAGATTTTGCATTTAATCTTGGCACGATTCAAACGAAAACTTGTCTGACATTCTTCCAAGGTCTCTCAGGTATTAAATAAACTTCGGTATCAGTTTTTCAGACCTTGGTTACCACCATTTATGAATATTAATATCCAGGGGTGATTTATTTTCTCGGGTTCTGTGGGTCCAATTTTAACGGGAATCGGTTCATTCAACTTAACATGAACTACTTAACATATAGCCAATTATTTAAGACATATATTTGGTGCTACCTGGCGGGGGAAAGTGGAACTAACACATTTTTCGCGTGTTCACGACACGCCTTCTACACGGTGCCGTAAGCAGCGGTAACGAGTGCCGGGGTTTCGTTCGGAAATAGGTATATTTAGAACAGAATGCTCCACCTGGATGTAGAAACTGGAAGTAGAAGATTTTACAGTGCGTACCTTGCACGTCTGCTATACACGGTATCGTAGTCAGCGGGGATACGTGTGGGATAATTTGTTTAGAACAAAATACATCCCTTGGAGGTGGAACTGAAAGATTTTCCTGCGCGTACGCCAAAAATGAATATTTTTGTTGAAATCGCAAAAGAAAGTTACCGATTTGATAATCTTAGAAAACGAAAAAGTTTCATTTTCACTCATCCTCGAGTATTAAGAAAAATATTGGATTATTTGAATCGAAACTTACAGTTTATGTTTCTGATTCCAAAAATGAGGATTTTGTAAAAATACGACGGTAACTTTTTTAAAATTTTGACCAAAAACTGACCCGTTTTGAATCAAATGATGTAGACATTTGAGGAGGTGGCATTAAATTTACCTCCGCTTCGCGTAAATCTCTCTATTTAATTTCCGAAAGACAAAGAGTTACTAGAAGGAGGGTTTCGTGCAGCGATTTTTAGAGGGATTTCGCGTTTCGTATTATTTTTTGACGGGACCGGGCATCGCCGGGCGGATCTGCTACTTTTAGATAATGACGATAAACTAGCATATATTTTTTGAGTAACTATACTTCTTGAAAATCTTAAACGAGATATTGTTTCTCGGAAAATAAAATTAGATGTGCGATATTGAAATGCTTGCAAATATAACGACAGTGATATACTGGCTTAATGTAAAACGTGAGAAAACTTTAAAATTTTGCATGTTTTGGATGTTTTTTATTGAAGCCTGAAATGTATCGTCAGCTTTTTCTTAAAAATAGCAGTTAAATCTTTCGTAAAATAGTTAGGTATACACATAATGAAACATGTTATTCTTATGAGAGTAATCTTCTACGTATATTATTAAGCTTCCGTACATGTTAAATTTTGAAGTTTTTCACACTCTATCCCTTATTATGTAGTAGTATTTCGATTAATGAGCTCCATGTTGCTGAAAGAGAATTGGGATAAATCCTTCAACCAATAAAGACTTTGAAATGAAGGCACGCGAATTCTTCATATAAAATGTTATTAAGAAAAGTCAATTCTTGATTTTCAGAGAAAATTAGAAGTTGAAACTACGGATCGTGTTATTAAAGAAGGTTATTCAAAATGAAAAATCGGTATTATCGCAAAATGTATTGTAATTAATTTCTGGAAAGTTCTAATCTAACATGTAAAATCGTTTGTCCAAACGCATTAAGTACGAAGTATATTGTTATCATGATTTTAAAATTAGAATTAGGTTTTCAATCTCCTTGAAATCATATATTTGTACTCATTATATAATAATTTTTGGGTTTAAATGTGTGTTCTAGAACGATTAGAATTATTTTTTATTAATAACATTTATTTACTTATAAACTTTCTATTTTTATTTCATGTAGTATTCCCGATACAAAACATATTTTCTCAGCAGCCTTTTTTCTGTTTTTCAGCTTTGTTTTTCAACTTCTTTTCTGTTATTCAAAAATATCGCATTTGAATTTTTTTTTGATTTATGAAATCTGGACTAGAGCAAATAATATTTTACATGCCGAATCTGAAATACCGTCCTTATACTTCGCCATATCGGCAACAATTTCTAATAATAATTAGAAATTATCTGTAAATCTTTGTTAAGATTAAAATGTTTGAGTCAAAAGTTCCTGGCATGAATAATAAATGAACTCATTAATTGAGGTTAAAGTATTGCGGATTGTTGTATATTTTATTGCATTTCATTGTGTACTTCTTCGACTATTATACTGCTCATTGTACTCATTGGATCCAACGTCCGTAATGTACATACAAGATGTGTGCAATAATTTAAATAAGGTCGAAGTTTTGTTTTTTTCTAAAAACATGCGATTTGGTGTTTGTTATGAAGTGTTTTGGATATTACTGGGAAGCTCGCAAAAGACAAGTTTCGAAAATAAGCAGTTTAAACTTACACGCATATTATTATCATTTCTGTCATTCGGGACATATATAACGATCGTTTTTGTAGAGGTGAACGGTACACATGTGCTAGTTAGTACAGTCTCCCATATTATTTGCATTATTTTTAAATCAACCTTTCTGGAGTTCGTATTTAGTACATGCAACCCCTCATGTCTTAAGCAATATTTTTGTAAATAAGTGCATTCAACATGCTCTCTTGCTATGGAGATTCATTTCCTTTCCTTGAACTTTATTGAAGATCAGCTACATTCTGCGTACTATATCTGGACTTATGAATATTAGAATTCTGGTATTGTCCTTGCGTACCTTATATTTGTTGGAAGATATAATGAAATATGGACGAGTATCGTACACTTTACTTACGCTGTGTAACGCCGTGTACAGACATGTTATTTAAGTTCGCATGGTGAGTTCTTTCAACATTTAACAATTGTATTTGAAAACAAATGGTTAATTAAAGGCTTAAAACACAGTACTTTCAAAATTAATAATAAGCCAGTGACATAAATAGATGCAAATTTACGCTGTTTATTTTTTAAATCTTTGAATCCATTTGCGCAAAGTGCCATTAGCCGTTTCCTCGTATTTTATATGACATTTTTCAGACTTAAATATTTGTTCATGTTAGTGACATCATAAAGAAAAGACCATATAATTTTAGCAATGTAAATAGAAATTAAATGAAATCGTAGACACATTGTAAATCGACGTCATTTTTACTTCTAAACTATTTTATAAACGATAAAATAAACTTCAAATATGATACAAAAAGCATGCATTAAATATAGATTTATAGTACACATTTTATTTCTATAAGCAAAAATGGAAGCTTTCAGATATAAATAATACAATAACATTATATGAAGCATTAATATTTGGTTAGATTAAATTAATCTGTGAATTGAACTAAAACCAGAATCTTAAATGTGATAATGATATTTTAAAATTTATAACCATCTCATTAAAAACTGCAAATAATTTAGAAAAATATGATACGAACCTGTGAAAAAAAAAGAATTGAAAAAAACGATTAAAATTTGAAATGTGGATTTTATATTATACTAGCTAACCCGCCCGGCGTTGCACGGGCCAAAAATATTAATAATCTGTTCTATACGAAACTTAAACCAAACCCTGACGTAATCGGGTCCATAGAACCAGATATACTCCTATAGTTCCACTTTCCACCGCCAGGGGGCGCAGTATGTTCTGTAAGAGGTCTTTTCAGAACACTTGACCCAACAAAATTTCCTAGTAGAATTGAAATTTAACTATGGGTAAACATTGCCAAAATAGCGGAAATCGCGAAAGTGGGTTACGTAATCGATCGGTTTCTAAAGGGTTTATGTAGATATCTTTTACAACCCAACCGTGCATTTTGAAGAAAATAAACGTGTCTATGATCTGGAGTCTACTGTTTGTCCGTACTTTCATTTCCCGAGTCGATGCCGATTTTTAAATCTGGACCAAAAAAAGGAAATTCGCGTGAGTGAGTTTTGGAAAGGATTATTTTTCGGAGGGTTAAAATTATTTTTTTTTCAAAACGGATACCAGATTTTAAAAAAACAAAGGGATATAGATTAGGCACGGTATTTTTAGTTTTTCGTATCTTGTTTATAAACGCCAATTCGGATTTTTAAAGATAGGAGAAATAGTTAAAAAAGCGAAAGTAACTTACGGTTAAAAAAGTTTTCGAAAGGGTTAACGTGATTTATTTTTTAAACTAAAGGTTGCTGCCGAAACCCGATAGAACGTAGATGTTTTTAGGTGTGTTTGCTTTTTGTTTGGTTATTTTAAAAAGCCGATGCTAGATTTAATATATAGCAGAAAATCGGAATTCGCAAAAGAGAGTCCTGCGCACGAATTTTTTTTGAAGGGTTAATATTCGTATTTTTCAAAAACAAATACAGATGTCGAAAAAGAAATAAATGTAGATATTATCTGGTATTTTTTTGTTTTCCGTACCTGTCTCCGAATCGCCGATGCGAATTTTTAAAAATTGCCAAAATCGCAAAAATCGCAGAACAGCATACAGAAAATATACTTTTTCGAAGGGTTAATTTTTGAATTTTTTAAAACCAAATGGCTTTAAAAAGGACAAAGACAGTTCTTTAATTTGGTGACCTTATTTTTTCCGTATCTTTTGTATTCCGGTAGATGCAAGGCTCGGAAAACGGGAGAAAATAAAAAAACATGAATTCGATGATTTTTGATTATTTTTTTTGAAAGGGTTAAATGTAAAATTTTTTCAAACCAACCAGATCGTTTTAGACGTAAAAGTATGTTCTTTTAGAATATGTAGACTTTTTTCTGTATTTTTAGCCGTTTGTCCATAGCGAATTTAGAAATACTTTTTTTAAAAAAAACGAATGTCTTCTGCTTTCTTTCTTCTGTTCCGGAAGATACGGAAATTGGTTTCTGCACATGCGCCAGCTTGCTTCAGAATAATGACTTTTTTATTTGTGATCTTTGATCAGTTTTTAATTGATAACTACTTTAATTTTCAAAATATTAAAATTCTGACGTAATGGTGCACCAGAAGAGGGTTTGGACTACCTAAATCTAAATTTGCAGCCTTCTAGGTGGGCTAGATTTTCCTAGCCAACAGACACACACACAGTGCGAAACTTTCTTTTATTAGTATAGATTATGTAGAATGTTTCAATGAACCAGGAATTAAGTTAAATATGAATGTTACAGCGATTAGAAAAATTTCTAAAATTAGGGGTGACGTGCACCCCCACCCATTAAAAAAAGACCTGGATCTACTGTATTGAGAACATTGATATGATTCATCACTGTTCTAACAGTTAATTTCCATGGCTAGCATCTGAGGTAATAACTTGCGTTCCAACTTTTTTGGCTTCTCCCCGTTCAAGTTATTATTTTTTTTTTTTTTTTTTGTGATAGAAGCAAAAAACTTATGACCTGATAACTTTCACTTTCACATATTTGTAAACTGTGGTTACACATAAAGTAAAATGAAATAAACACTTCGAATAAAAAACTTAAATAATTCACAATAGTGATAGCTAGAAAAAAAATGTTATTACTGTAACATGTATGAGTAATGTAAATTGTACTGATAACTTTAAAAGTGATTAATTGGATTCAGTTTTAGGTTGAGTTCAAATAACCCCTAACCACATGCTTTAATAGATTTATTAAAATGTATTTGTGAAAGTTAAATAAAATGTGAAAGGTAAAATGAAAGGTAACTGTAAAAGGTAAATAAGGTCATAAAGAGGTTTAGTCACAACTCACATAAATTTATTGGGAAATCTGAAACCAAAAAATTTCCCAGAATTACAAAAGGTTTCCTGGCAGTATAAAGTACGCAGACATTACTGCTGAAAAGTTAGAGAAATACGTAAATGCTAAAAAGTCTGGAGATAATGCTATAAAGTCTGGTCTTTCTTTTTCCAGACATCAGCCTTTTTAAAAATGAAAAGGTCTATGGATACATTGTAATATAATTGGTGTGATGTAAAAAAATGAAATTACCCTATCCAACAGATGAAAAAGGATTTTTTCGTCTCTAATCTAAAATAAATCTTTTATGTATTATTCCTTCTAATTCGTACTAATTAACAAAACAAAATGGGTTGTTAAAATATCTCATTTAACATTGCATAATGTTTGATGTAATTTTAATATATTTGCAAATTTTATTTCACGTTTAAATTGATATTCTTATAATTAAAATGACTAGATACATCATTTCCAGGTCCTATGTCCTTCTTGATTCTTTAGCCAATTTAAATTGCTTATTTGTTAGCAATAATTTTGATCAAATTAATCTAAATTTCAAAAAAAATATTCCATATATGGAAAATTTAAATTGTAGTTTTCAATAGGCCGAAAGTCTTAGAAAACCATTTCAAAAGTTGTACAAATTTAGTTATTGGACCAATTAATGTTTTTTTTTTTTTTTTTTAATTAAAAAATGTTAACAAAAAGTATCACTATTTGGGTAGAAGCATCTTTACGTTATGGTAAATTTATTGTTAGTTAAATGCTGCCATTTTTTATCTTGAAAAAATAACTTGTATAATTATACGTACCTTCTTTTTGGACTACCAGCTTGGCCGCAGAACTGATCACTCTCAAGTTTTCACGCTCCGACATGAAGGGCACGTAGTAACTGTTCTAGGTGTGTGATTGCCTCAAAACTTATAGCTTTATCTTCCTCTCATAATTTCCAAAATTGGGGTGCTTGAATGGTTAAAATTGGTTCAGTAATTTTTATATTATGTTAATTTTAATTTTTCACTATTTAGTACTTTTCTTTCTCGCTGTGTTACAAAGGAATTCACCCTTTGAAAATGTTAATTTGTAATTGTTAAGAAAAATTTTTAATCAATCGTTCGAATTTCTTGTACAATTGGATAACATATTTTTGAAATACTGTCATAAAAATTTCATGTAATTGTCTTAATTATTTTTACAAAACATAAATAATTATTGAAATTTCTTATTTTCGTCTTTTTAACATTCATTGTTTTTAAATATTGGTGATTTTCGGTAAAAGTATGTGGTTTAATTAGTTATAACATGATTTTTAATTACACATGCCATACTTTAATGTTTACATTTTCTGTTTACACCATTTGAAATAAATTTTAATTGTAAGTTTTGGTGACGGATGGCTGAAATTTATGCCTGACCTTTAAAATATTATTTTACCATTTTATTAAAAATTTCAGATCATTAACTGCAAGAGATGAGTTATTTAATTTCCTCTAATTTTCTTTATTACTATAATAATTTTTTGTTCTCCTCAAAAATAATTATTTTGTTTGCAACTATTCTGGGCTCTGTATCCGGGTTGTACCTCGTCCTACGGTCTTGAAATTTTAAAAATATAATTGTCTCCTCTAAATTTGTATTCTATTCGAATTCTAAGTTTCTATGTTTGCTATTTAGTGAGTTATTATTTTTTCTTAAACTTTTTCCTTCAGAATTATCTTTGGCCTTGAAGCCGCCCAAAATATGTAATTTACTGTTTGGCTTCGAGGTTCTCTCAAGTTTTATGTAAATTTATATATTTTGGATTAAATCTTCAAGTGATTTTTGTAGATATTTATGATCTCATTTAATATATACAGTGTCTCACATAAGTGATGGGACACTTGTGCTTTACAAAAGGAAACTAATCAAATAAATTAAAAAAACATGTACACATTTTTTTTGTGGGTGTGTTTCATACTTAAATTTAGTAAAGATTATTACATAACATACATTTTGTCAAAATATTAAAATATTAATTTAATAAAAATACAAATGTTTAGAACGGAGCAAAAAATAGCTCACATAAGTGATGGGACACCATTATATATGCAACAAAAATCGTCTGAAATAAGCAATAAAAATATTTTTTGGTGTTTTATTTTTACTTAAAAGCAATTGGCAATAATTTATAAAATCGTCTGCAGTATTTCTCTCCAGTTTGTTTTGGAATTTTTGTGTTTTTTAGCTCTGTGTAGTCATGAATGCTAAACGAAAAGAAACTTCGCCTGAAATTCGAAAATTAGTTATTAATTTGCATATTGAACGTGGAAAATCTATTAGAAAAACTGCTGAAACAGTTAACTTGAGTCGTTCAACAGTTTTCAATATCATTAAACGATATAAAAAGAATCATATGATTCAGGATAAAAGAAGACCTGGCTGACCATCAAAGCTATCCAATGGAATAAAGCGAATTATCGTTCGAAATATTAAAAAAAATCCAAGAATTAGTGCTTCAAAAGTTGCTGCTGATTTACAAGCATTATATGGAATAATTGTTAATCCTGAAACTATTAGAAGGGTAATTCGATCTGCTGGATATCACGGTAGAGTAGCCAGGGAAAAATTCTTCGTAAGTGAAAAGAATAGAAAACTCAGACTAGCTTTCGCAAAATCCAACATAAATAAGAATTCTGATTACTGGAATAAAGTTATATTTGCTGATGAGAGTAAATTTAATATATTTGGTTCTGACGGTAGAATCTTGGTGTGGAGAAAACCCAGGGAAGAACTTCGCAAACAGAACTTGGTACCAACAGTAAAACATGGTGGAGGAGGAGTTATGGTATGGGGGTGTATGTCGTCCGCTGGAGTTGGTAATCTTGTTTTTATTGACAGTATAATGGATCAGTACAAGTATATTGATATTTTAAAGCAAAATTTGAAATCTTCAGCACGAAAATTGAACCTTCATAACGATTTTAAATTCTACCAGGACAATGACCCCAAGCACACTGCTCTGAACGTTAGACTCTGGCTGCTATATAACTGTCCTGAAATAATAAAAACACCACCACAATCTCCAGACTTAAATCCCATAGAGAATATTTGGCAAGAATTGGAATCAAGAATTCGCAAACACACCATTTCTTCAAAACAACAACTAAAATCGGTGCTTCAAGAAGAATGGGGTAAAATCACTCCAGAAATCACAAAAAAAATAGTCGAATCCATCCCAAAAAGATTAAATCATGTTTTAAAAGTAAAAGGAAATCCAACAAAATATTAAAACCTTTTAAAAAGTAAAATTTTTGGATAAATATTTGATGGAAAAGTAAGTGTCCCATCACTTATGTGAGCCATTTTTTGCTCCGTTCTGAACAATTGTATTTTTACTAAATTAATATTTTAATATTTTGACAAAATGTATGTTATGTAATAATTGTTACTAACTTTAAATATGAAACACACCCAAAAAATTTTTGCACATGTTTGTTTATTTATTTTATTGCAGTTTCTTTTTATAAAGCACAAGTGTCCCATCACTTTTGTGAGACACTGTAATTAACTTACAGCATAAAGATCTCATGTGACTCCGCCTTATATGACTTGTATATTTTTCTCATAACTTATATTTTATTACTATACAGATGCCATAGTTTGGTTGTGGTCGAGCTAGGTTTTATCATTCTTTTTAAAATTATTATTTGTGTACTGCGGGATTTATTCTTAAAAGTAATTGCTGTCCTAGTTGAAACTGCTATGCTTAGCCTTTCTTCTGCTGCAATTCACATTTAATTTTATTATAGTACTAGCTGACCCGCTCAACGTTGCCCGGGCCCGTTATAATAAACTTAAATGACCCCAAATTTGGATGATTTTATATACTTCACCCAATTTTGTATAAATTTATATTTTTTATTAAAAATTCGCGAAAAAATGTTTCTTGTTTTTTTTTTTTTTTTACGTAGGGTTGTTTCATAGTTTAAAAAAAATACAGTTGTCCGAACTCATTGAAACTTTTACAGTTATACGTATAACGGTTTTATAGTCCGCGTAAAAATTACATCAAAAATATTGTTATAAATTGTAAAATAAATATGTTTTCTCTTCGCTTTTTTTGGTTTTCGCATCGGGTCCGTTACCATAACAAAAAAAAACAGTTTTCGTCCTACGAAATTCTCTGAAATTTTAGTAGTTTATAAATATAAATGTTTCCATGTCCTCTATAAAATTTTGTGAAAATATATGCATATTAAATAGTGAAAACGTTACCAGAAGCATACCGGGAGTGCTGCACACTATATTGCGGCGAAAATATTTTATTGTCTACTTAAACGAACCTAAGGCACGTCACTCCACTGCTTGCGATAGATAAATGTGCCTGCAAGATCCATTAGTTGAAATTTCCCCCACTAGGGTACACAATCTGTTCTATGCGGACATAACTGAAATCTGTAAGGCTATCGAAATCCAGCCGAATGTGCCAAACCTCGTCTAATCAGGCACTTAGAACCCGATAAAGGAAAATGATCCTGGTGGTGAAACTTGGTACTAAAATATGTAAGTTCTATCAATATCAAGTTGAGTGAGTCAAACTGCGTTGTTATCGGACACATAGAACCCGAGATACTTTGAAATGAAATAGGAAAATCATTAACGTTTTATTTGTTTTTCTATACAGAAATCAGGATATTGCTAAAATCATTAATTACCGGCCGAACTTGAAAATGTTGAGAAAATCTTAATTCTCAGCCCATTTTAAGCAAGGATGCATAATTTTCAAATCCAAAAATCCAATATTTAAAAAAATAATTATGTAGCCGATAAAAATCCCAGTTTATTTACAATGCATCATTTTATATCCACAGATAAGCGACGCAATGTCTCCCTCTGTCTGGCCTCAAAAGATTTATTAAACACGTGCCAGATAAAATCGCTCGAAAAAATGAAATGTTTAATTTATACTTTGTGTTCTAATTGATCAATTTTTATGACTTTTGCTTCTCTGAAAATGATTATTTTACGTCCGTTTGCAAATTTTCGTGTAGATAGAGTAATTATTACGATTTTTCGAAAAGTCCGAAAAATGGACATTTCGCCATTTTACTGCGGCGAGAATGAAAATTTTCGAGGTCCCGGTTACAGAAGACATCGGTTTGTCCGTTGCGAGTCTCGCATCAGGTTACGATTCTAAACAGAAATGAACTTCTTCCTTTTTCAGATAAAAAGATTCATTTTTGACGCGATGTTTAATGATATTCGTATTAATATCTTGGGTAATTATCAAAATATTAAAATTCTGATTCTCAGATGCATCAGATCAGGCCTTGGACAACCTATATCTAAATTTTCAGACTTCTAAGTATGCTAGATTTTGCCAGACATCGCAGAAACACAGACAAACACACATAGCGAAACTTTCTTTTATTGGTATAGATTATTTTAACGGTATTAATTGAAAATCATTGCACTATATTTATAATTTCTTTAATTTTTGTCTTACGAAAATTATTGCATTGATTTTAACTTTTTTAACCTCCTTCTGACAAAACATTTCTTAAATGAACCAAACTGTGATCCTTCTGTCATTGTGCTAATTTGAACCTAAGAATGCTTATCCGTACTTTACCCACTAATACACACCGTCACATTTTTTCTAATATAAATCAAACACGGCTCCTACAAATTATTAATTCTTATTATTTAGTGCTTTTTCTACTATTGTAGTGACTGATTTGGTGAATTGTTAACCCTTTTACTGTCAGAACTTTTTATTTTCTGCTTGAACCAAACAATGCTCTTCTTTTTCAAACGGTGTCATTTTACACTCTTTCTATTACAATCATTGTTTAACATGTTGCAATTTAAGTACAACTTACAACTTTCCCTTCCAAAATTTTCCACGAAAGATTCAAACAGTGGTATTTCTCCTATTGATATAAATGCGAGTGTAATTCATTCTGATATCCATGGTCCCAAATTCTTCTCTTTTATGGTGCATCTGTCCTTATGATTACAACAAGGTCTTTTCCCCATGATAACTTATGATTTAATTTGTATTTTACGTATTACATAATCATTTTCACATCATATTTTTCCCCGTGTGTCTATCAGTGTACTTTCAACTATTGGAAATTTTAAGCTAGAGCAAATCATTCAAATGTTGTATAGTGTTTAGTATATTAATATATTACTTAACCCTTACAACATCAAAAATGTCCTTCATGAATCAAGCAGTGATCAAACAGCAAACATGAATCAAACAGCAGAGTGAGTTAGCTGTTTGTAGAATTATATGAATACTATAGTTTTCAGAAATTACGAACACATTGTCAACATAGTGACAACGAAGCATGATGGTTGGTCCTGATTTACAAATTATTTTATTCTCTATAAACTGCATTACCAACTTAGCAATAGTGACGAAGTGTTGATGATCCCATCGCCGTCGCATTAACTTGAATAAAGAACCGATCATTGAAAGTAAGACTATTTGACGTCATGCAGAATTTAAAGAGCTTCGCCATAGTTTCTTTGTCAATTTTAGAATCGGAGTTATTATCAAGCCAGAGATCTTTAATAACAGAACGCTTCAATAACAAAAAGGCTTTTGGGATAGAAGTAAACAGGGATTCAACATCTAAAGAAGCCATCACATTACTAAGGAGGAATGTGAAATTCCTGAAATCTTCTAGAAAACAGAGTGTGGAAATCAGGCTATATCGAGAATACAATGTTAAAGGTTTGAGAAGAGAAACCAGATATTTTGAAAGATTATAAGTGAATGTGTGAAATCTGTGATGTGTCTCAATGCTTATGTGCAATAATGATGTGTGCAATAGCTTTGCTTGTGGTATTTTGGAACTCTGTAAAATCTTGTTACGGATCCTGTATAACATCGCTTTTTTTCTTAATTTCAGTGGTGAGTTTACCTGATTTAGCCAAGTTATCGATAAGAGCGTTAAAGTTTCTTTGGATGGCAAAAGTTAGGTCTCTATTAACCACCGTATAAGTAGATGTATCATTCAGAAGCTCAAGAGATATATCAATGTAATCTTACAGAAAAATTTTAGTCGTCTCTTTTCTGCTCTTGGAATAATTGTAGATTTATCAAAGGCAATGTTCCGTAACACATGAAAATTATGAGCCCACTTTATCGGCTGGTGAATTTTCGTTCGTAATAATATTTTTGAAACTTCAGTTTCCAAATTATTTTTATCATTGCCAGATTGTCTAGAAATAACACGATCGATTTAAAAGAGTAGCTAGGGTAGGTCGACTGTAGATGTATCAATAGGGAAATAATGGTGACCACTTGAAGATTTGCAAATCGTCTCTATTGAAAACCTTCGATGGTGAATTCGGTACCCATGGAAAAGAACCTACATAATTAAAAGGTCTATGAATTTGTGCTGAAAAAAGTTAATTAAACTTGAGATTGTGTTTATACATTAGTTTAAACTTTAAAGAACTATTTACATTAGGCAGATGTGAAAGTAAATCCAATCAGTCCACAAAAGAGATTGTAAAGAAAATCGACTGATGGTAGCTATGTTGTAGACGTTGTGTTGACCTGAGGATACCATAACAAAGTGTAATCGCAGTGGAAATAAATCTAAAGCTGGTATATGTAGCGAGTTTAGAATTAGGTATATATGGCAATATCGGCGGACAGGTAAACTGACCTTGCTTTGTGAAAGAATTGCTGCCCTGTTATACAATATCCTTCATAAGATTGTACGGACTTCCAAAATTCCACAAACAAAGCTATGCACTGAGGCCCATCATAAGTTTCACTATTCTCCTATTTATAATCTTTCAAAATATCTGGCATTTCTTCTCCAACCTTAATCCTCCACTCTGTTTCCAGGAAGATCTTAGAAATTTTGCACTCCTCCTTGATAATGTCATGGCTTCTATAGACATTGCATCTCTGTTTACTTCTAGCCCAATAGATTTTGCATGTTATGTTATTAAAGAACTCTCGCCTGCTAATAACTCAGATTCTAATATGATAAAGAAACTATGGTGAAGCTCTTTAAATTCTGCATGACATCAAATTGTTTTACTTTCAATGATGGGTTTTTAAGTAAGTTACTAAAGCGAAAAATCGGGTCTCTACTCTCCGTCACTATTGCCGAGTTCGTTATGCAGTTTATAGAGCATAAAATTATTTTAAAATCAGGATCGGCAATCAGGTTTTGGCTTCGCTATGTTGACGATGTGTCCGTAATTTCTGAAAACCATAATCTGCCTTTAATTCTAGAAATTCTGTTTGCCCGGCAATACAATTTACCATCGAACATGAAGTTAATCACACTTTACATTTCCTCGATATCCATATTAAAAGAAATGATGACGTCATCCATCAAAGTATCTACACCTCAGTATGTCTGTCGGAAAGGCTCTTCTTCTAGACATTATCTGAACTACAGACCACAATGCTCCAGTTCTCATAACATCGCTGTAATTAAAACGTTGCTAACTAGAGCCCTTCACTATTGCAGTAATAAAGAACTTTTTGACATCGAAAAAAAAAATGATGGACACCGTCCAAAATTGTGTAACTCAATCATTTCTGAGATTATACATTTCTAAACATTGACTCTTTTCAGCGGAATACTGCCTGTCAGTTCCTGTCATTCACCTTATTACAGAAGCTTTTCGGAAGAAAACTCGCATCTTTTTTATACCGATTGGTATATTTATATTATTTTCCCCACAAAAATATTTACAAGGCTTTCTTAAAGGCTTTCTTTTAATTTTAAGTAAAAATACCCCAGTTCTCAGCAAAAAGATGTAACATATGCTATTGAATGAAAACAGCGTGACGCAAAATATATAGGAGAGATTTACCGTACCTTGGATATACGGCTAAAAGAACATAAAAATGCTTTTAATTCCAGAAACTTAAATACTAAGATTGTAGCTCACTCCATACAAACCTATCACTCTCCAGATTTTGAGCAGGCCTAGGTCATTAAATCAAATTGAAATGTATACAATGTATTTTTTTTTTGAAGCATGATTTATTAAATCTGTGAAATCTCCACTTAATGAGGCAAAATTCAGTCCAAGCTGAATATGCAATTTTAATCTGGTTCAAACATCCACCCTCTATATTAACTAGTCTTGTCACATGCTCTCATCTGTATGTTGAATTGTCATCTCTCGGTATTTTCCTTTTATTTACTATACATTACTAATGAAAGGTTTTAAAAAATCCTGAAACATTTACTGTTATTTTAAATATATACATATGATTTTAAACTTTTTATTTAAGTGTCTATATGTATGTATTTTTTTTAATATAAATACTTTGAAATTAAATTAATACTGTTAAAATATAAATAGGGAAACTTTTCAAAATATTTTCAATTAATTCTTGCGCAAGTATATTCAAAAAGCTCGATTTATTTATACACCCACGTAAACACCTACAGATAATTCCACGTAAACGAATTGCTTACAATTTGAAATTGGTGCAATATTATATTTTTAAAAAATCTCGGAAAACCATTACCCAGAAGAATAAAAGTTTTTACTCAAATTAAAAATTTAAAAATGCATTTACGAGAAACATTTAGAAGTAAGAATTATTTGATACAAAATAAAACATAAATGTGAAATACGCCGAAGGAAATGTTTTATATATGAAAGGTACTTTAATATATTAATTAAAAGAAATTTTATATATGTAGGAATTTTGTTTGGATTAAAATGAACTCGAAAAGAAATTTAAAAATTCTTTCTTTTACTGGTTGAAAATTTAAATTCCTTAAATGATTATGTAGCGTAAACAATCTTATTTATTTAAATGCTTAATGTGTACTTAAATAATATGAACAAAAATCGCAGTTTTTTATATTATGTAAGAAAATTTAGTTTATCTAATTAGAAAATGTATAATTGGTATAATTCTAAATGCATACAAGTTCATTTTAAATTAAATGCACGTCTTTATTTAATTTCATGAAGACAGATTTCGGATTTAATGCAAAAATTTTCCATTTCAAACCCCGTTCGGTTCCATTTGAATATTAAAATATGCACTTATTTGTAATTAGAAAAAATAAATCTTTCAATATTACAAAACGAGATTTATCAAATAATGGAAGTTTGAAGTCTAATAAACAGGTTCGTGCATTGCATGTACATCAACATAATAAATCAATATTTTTTTTTTACTAGATTATGTTATAACAATGTTAATTATCTACGCTAATACGAACAAAATATCACATCTGTTCCGTCGTGGTCTGCATATAAAGTAGACGGTGCATTCGAAAACGCATACATAATTACGTCTGGATAAAAATTAAAATTAAATAAAATAATATTAAAATACAGACTTTTAATATTAAAAATATACACTCAAACAAATAAATTACAAATGTATAGACATTCGTGTACTTACGTACACCTCATCAGTATTGCGATCACAATTACAAAACCACTAGAACCAACACATTAAAATAGTTAAATTCACCAAATTAGTCAAAAAATCGAATTCTTGTGGAACCTGGGCAGCCTCGTTAATCGAAGATTGAGACAAAACGTCATCCAACCAGCCAGGAAGATACGGCTGCTGTATACGCAAAAGTTTGAACTGGCAATTTGCGCGTTCTCAAAATCAGATTGTCAAATTCCAATGCGTGTGCAACCAATCTCGAGGTTTGAATGCCTCTATTAAACGAATCTATATGCTCTTTCAATCTCATATTTAAAGATCGTCCAGTCTCATCTGTATAGCTTAACTTGCAACCTTTACAAGGAATTCGGTATACTACACATGTAAGGTCAAATCTCAAATATTTCTGTTTATAGTTACCCAAAAAATTTTCAATTGAATTTGAAGTCACATAAGCAGTTCTAATGACCACATTCGTAAAAATAACAGATATCGTCTCAGAAATATTGACGTAGTATGGTAAATATATAGTTCCCACAAGAGTGGAACGTTGGTAAGGTGTAAGATATTTATCTGATCTCTTCGATAGTTCCAATAAAACTCTATGGCAACATCTTCGTAGGTAATCGTTAAGACGTAAATCAGTAATTATTTTATAAATTTCATTATTGTAACTGACATCGCTATTGCAAAATATCAATGCTATATTGTACAATGACCTTACCACAGCAGCTTTATGTGAAGAGTTTCTGTGAGAGTGGCAGAAATTGTTCCGCAATAGTTATAAAATTATATTATTATGAGTTTGGGTTTCACGATAAAATTTTGGAGAAGATATGTAGATGACATTTTTATTATTGCAGAGAAGGAACATCTTGTCGACATTTTAGGCAAAGCAAATGCAATGGCTAAATCAATCCGATTTACTATTGAAAATGAAGATAATCAAACACACCCCTTCCTGGATATATTACTAGAAAGAAGTTTTTTCAATAATATTCATGTTTTAAAAATTTTCGTTTATAAAAAAGTGCTTCTTCCAGACAATATCTAAATTTCAACTCTAACAGCCTTCTTTCACATAATTTGAATTTGAAAGAGAATTGCTTTGAGACATATAAGCTCTTTGTAAGCTTTATAAGCTCTTTATAGGCTGTTTGTCTCGAATGATCTATAATTTTTTTTTATTCACGGAAATAAATACAAGACGTTGACAAATTACATAACAAGACATTTACATGAAAAGGACGGAATAGATACCAGGAAATAGACAGCACTGACGACACACACACAATGAATTCCATGCCTTACCAGGATTCGAACCCAAGCCCTCACCGTGGCGGTCGCCTCAGCTAACAACCACACTGATGAGCCATCTTTTGACATGAAGTTTCTGTGGTAAGGTCATTGTACGAGCATTGAGATTTTGCAATAGAGAGGTTAGTTACAATAATGTTATAAAATAATTACTGATTTACCTCTTAACGATTACCCGCAAAGATGTTGCCATATAGTTTTATCGGAACTATCGAAGAGACCGGATAAATATCCCACACCTTACCAACGTGCCACTCCTGTGGGAACTATATCTTTACCGCACTGCTTCAATAATTCTGGAAAGATATCTGTTATTTTTACAAATGTGAACATTGGAACTGCTTATGTGCCTTTAAATCCAATAGAAATTTTTTGGATAACTATAAACATAACTGATCTGCAGTTTCCTCATCATTATCATTTAATTTTTGAATAATTTCCCTAATAAATTCATCATTTTGTTGATTATTTACAATATTATTATGATCTAAATTTGAATTACTTTGAAAAATATTTATATTATTTACATTTAAGGTTTCATCTTTATATGCTCTAGATAAATAATCAGCAGGGTTAATAACACCAGGAATGTGATCTATCTCATAATGAAATTGATCCAGATACAGAAGCCACCTAGCTACAATCTCACTCTGATTGTCCAGTTCCATGTGATATGTTAATGATTTTGCATCGGTATATATGGTAAATTTTTTTCCATATAATTCTTCACGAAAATGCTTGACAGATGCAAATATTGCGTACAATTCTCTTTGGATGGAAGGATATCTAGACTGAGCTGGATTGAATTGTTTTGAAAAAAATTCAACAGGATAAAATTTCTCATTGTATTTTTGCATTAAAATTCCACAAAATGCAACTTTAGAAGCATCAGTTACTAAATACAATGGAAGATCAGAATTAATGTTTTTAAGAAGGGGTTTATTTAGAATTTGATCTTGTAAAATATCAAAAGCTTCCTGACACTCTGAAGTCCAGACAAATGGAACATTTTTACGGGTTAAATTAATAATTGGCTTAGCAATTTCAGCATATTTATAAACCATGTGCCTAAAATAATTTAAACAACCAATATACTGTTGAACTTGCTTTACATTTTTGGGTATGGGAAATTTTGAAACTTTGTTTACATTATCCTCTGAAGGAGAAAAACCATCAGCACTGACATTAAATCCTAAATAAGTTATTTCTTTCTGACAAATCTGAAGCTTTGCAGGGTCTAAAGTTAAGTTGAATTGAATGAGCTTATCGAATACCTTCTGTAACCAGGCTTTAATTTCAGATATGCTGTCTGCAGCGACAATAATGTCATCAAGAAAGAATTGTAAATTTGGTCCTTTTAAGCTAGATAAACATTTAGAAATTAGTGTATGAAAATATGAAGTTGAGTTGCGACTTCCAAAAGGTAGGACTTTTGGCTGGTAGTTACCAATCTCGCAGCAAAATGCTAATTTTTCCCTATCTTTTTCCTGCAATCTTATCTGAAAAAATGCCGACTTCAAATCAAGCACACAATAATACCTTTTGCCAGCAATACTGTGCAGAATTTCTGAAATTTTTGGCAAACATATAGTGTAAGATTCAGTGATGCTATTTAACAGTCTATAATCCACTACCATGCGAAATTTGATTTCTTCAGGAGAGGTGCCTGGAATTGGTTTCTTTTTGACAAATATAACAGGGAAATTATAACTGGAGGAAGAATGTTCAATTAAACCAGCATCTAACAATTTTTTAATCTCTTCTTGTGCAAACTGTTTGGCAATTTTTGGAATAGGGTATGGTTTAGTTTGAATTGGGAAATTGTGCATTAATTTAAATTCGGGTTTGACTGCATCAGTTGAACCAAGAGTTTTATAACTTTTAGAAAATACTTTAAAGTTGTTCATTAATAATTCCAAAATCTCCTTTCTCTCTTTTTCATCTAAATGTTTAAGATTAAAATCAGATTCTGAAAGTTCGGCCTGTCTCAAATTACTAATCTCTTCTAAATTTAAACTATTGATTTGAAAAATTTGGTCCTCAGTGGGTTGGATTTCCTCGTCATCTTCAAACATTTCTACATTTCCTAGTTTTTGACCTTTACGTATATATGATGCAACATTAGTTTTATTCTCAACAATTGTCAAAATATATTTGTTGTCCTCAACAGTATGCAAAGAATTTTCAATATGGCACTTCTGCGAGACTTTTAATGGGGTTAACATGACTCTTTTAGAATTATGAATACCCTGTGGAAATTCCAATTTAATTATCTCAAATGAATTAGGTTTAATTTTAATGTTATTTATAGCTTTAGCAATTACATTAATTTGAGGTTTATCATTATCCTTAATTACAGTATTTTCTTTAATCTGCGGAGAAGTTTCTTCAAATTCAAAATGGGTTTTGTTGATGGAAAGTCTTTTATTGAATGTGTCAATTAGAATTTTGTTTCTCTGAATGAAGTCATACCCTAAAATTATTTGGTAGTTACAATTCCAGTTACTCTGAGTGACAAAAAATATGTTATGAAACCAACGAGTTTTCATTTTGAACTTTATATTGACTGCTGACAAATATGGGATAGTGGTATTATTAAGTGTCTTAATTTTGACTGCTCTAGAAATATGCTCAACTTTCGCTTGTTGCTTAATTTCTGCTAAGATGCCTGGTTGCACCAGCGAGAGATTTGCACCGGTATCGAGAAGAGCGGGTACCTCTAAATTACCAAATTTAAGCTTAATAATAGGAAGGTGATTTGTATTATTATCAAAATTACACGACATTACATGGAGATTTTCAAGATCTTCACAATTATTTTGAATTGTTACATTATCAAAATTTTGCATTTCATTTACAGAGTTTAAGTTTTCATTTAAATTTGAATTTTCTTCTACAGATTTTAAATTATCATTTACTTCTAAATTTTCCTCACTAGAATTTGAATCTGAATTGTTACTAGATTTTGAATTCTCAATTGATTCTGAATTATTTACAGATTCCAATAGATTTTCATCCCTAACAATTTTATAATTATTGGTCCTTGTAAAATGGGATCTATTTTTACTACAAGAACCATCTATAAGTTTAAATGATTTCTACGCCTATATGGGTGATTTCTACGGTTATTTCTATAATTGCCAAAATTCCTTCCACTGCTGTTACCTCTAGAAATAGGAATATGGTTGGGGTTATGATTGAAATTATTGCTGCGGGAATTTCTACCCTGTGGAAAATACCAACATTTTGTTGTCACATGACTTTTTCCACATATATGACATTGGACTCTTTCATTTTGACTTTGTCGAAAAGAATTGCTAGCATTATTTTCAGATTTTACTCTTTCCAATTCTTCCTTTAACTGTTGAATTTGTTTGTTACCCTCTAACTGGCTTTGCATTATTGAATTTAGTTCAAAGTTTTGACACATATTGTTGTTAATAATGACTTCTTGAGCATCAAGAGCCTTTTCTACATTAATTGCATGTTTACATGCCTCTAAGTAATTTTTTGGACCTAATTTAAGGATTTCGACCTTAATTTCAGGCCTAACAGCATCCAAAATTTTGTTCAATTTGATGGAATCAATGAATTCATTTGAATCCCTAGTTTGTATATCTATCTTTGATAAATATTTTACTGCATAAGAGTTTATTTCATCAATTAAGCTCTGAATTGACTGATTTGGTTTTTGCCTGATGTTATTAAATTTTGATTGTATCTCATCAAATGGTTGACATCTTTTGAATTTTTTAATTAATAATTCAGCCAATTCATCAAAATTTTGAATGTTAGCTACCTGCGGGGAGTCAATTAGAAATTTTTGGGCAGCATCTCTACAATTTAATTTTAGAATTAAAATTCTTTTATTTACGGGCCAATTTTCTAATACTGCTACATCTCTAACCTGTCCGACAAAATATTCAACATTTTCATCAGAAGTTCCGCTAAAAGTGGGAATGGATGAAGCCAAACTTAAATCTATGATCCCTTTACGAGCCATAGTAAATAACAGAAATAAATGTCAAAATATATATTTTTAAGGGAGAGGAGGGGGGAAGGGGAACTTAAAATTTACACATTCCTAACATGCAATTACACAATATCAATATTACAATACATATATATAAAATCATAAATAGCTTACGATATATAAATCATGCATTTAAAAAAATCACAGATAAAAATATAATAAATGGTGTGTATATTTTTGTAAAAATATACTCAGGAAGCTATTGTGGAGACCAGATTCTCAACCTATTAAATTTTACTTTTGCACGCGGCACCAAATGATAAAAAATGATGATAAAATTGGCTGATGGAAAAAGGCTTCATGGTGCAAAATAAAAATAAACTAAAGGGGGACACGATTAAATGTTCAAAAGGGAACAGAAGTTAAAATCTTAAACCTGATCGAAATAGTGATTCCGTACCAATAAATGTTGGCCACAATAACAAACCACCTTAGCATCCCGAGCAACAACCTGAAATAGCTGAAAACTAAAAGTACATATTATAAAACACTTCATGCTAATTAAACAAAAAATAATAATACTTTAGAGATTATTCTCGATTATTTATTTGAATATAAGACATGTTAATTATTACACAATTTAATATTAATCATAATAAGAATGCATTCAAATAATGTGTTATCATATAATATTACAATTTTTACATGTGGGTGCTCCATATTACTATTAATTTTTAACTATTTTAATCTATCAGCATCCATCAGAAATTATTGTCAATTATTTAACATATATATTCATTTAAATGCAGTAAAAATATTTGTTTCACCTGTAGGCACATTTTTTCTTTATTTTTGTTGATTCATGCACATACGATTGCAATCTTTTTGATGAACGCTGTCACTTTTTCAAACATGCATTAAGAAGCACTTTATAACTAGTTTACACATTTTTACACTAGTAGATAGACTTCGCACTGCACTAATATATAATACTGGAACAAAACTTTCACTTTTCACAAACACAGAAACTCACTAGGGTGGCTCCTCACACGAGAAAATTCTCGAATGAATGGTATACCACCCTTCTTTCGCTTGAGACTTTATACCATCCAACACACTGCTCGTTGAAAAAAACACTAGTCATTCACATGCGTTGCCATTCCGAGTGAAGGAAGCTTGGTCGAAAAATATCCGGTATTACCACTACTTCGCGCGCCGATGGAAGAAGATACAGCGAGAGAAATTCTTCGTATGCAGGCGTTCGCCAGCTGCTGCGAGTTTAGTAACGATGTTGCGAGATGTTTGTTGGTGCGTTCGCTGATTTATAAAGGCAGATGCGCTGACACGGAAAGACAGTTCTTTTTGCATATTGCGCTGAACTTTAAAGGCTTTTTTGATGACTTGACTGAGTTGTGAAAGGGGTTTTTTAACAATAACTATTCGAGATTTGACCTTACAAGTGTAGTATACCAAATGCCGATTAACGAGGCTGCTCAGGTTCTAGCAGAATACGATGTTTTAACTGAACTGTTGCTTTAACTATTTTCTTGTTTTGGTTCTAGTGGTTTTGTAATTGTTACTGATGAGGTGTACGTATGTAACAAAACGTCTATACATTTGTATTTTATTTCTTTGTGTGTATGTTTTTAACATTAAAAGTCAGTAATTTAATAATATTTTATTCATATGGTGCACATTCAAGAATGTATATTTTATCCCAGTAATCATAGCTGCAAACCATTTTTTATAACGCGACCACTCTTAACCCTATTTTTGCCTGAATAGCAATGGCGTTAGCATTACTAAGCGCTCATGCTTCTGCGTTAAATCTGGATGTATCTCATCTATTTTTTTTTTTAATTTATCATTATTTCTAATGTACTACAATTTCACTGTACTTCTGCAAAGTATCAGAATTTCTTTCTTTAATTTCATATATATTAATCACAGATTTGTATCGTTTATTTTGTAACATGGGATATGTTAACATTCTTATGCATATTTTATATAATCATCCAATTTTCCTAAAGATGTCGAGGGCAAAAATAATAATATTTTAGAAATACTAATATTATTATCAAAATTAATATAATATAATAATATTATTTTTATTATTTCATATTATATCATAATAATATCATCGTCTTTTACTATTAATTGAGCCCAAAAGTCCTGTCCAACTTTATTAATTTCAGAATAACGACGGTTAGAGACATAACCGTGGTGTCTGGGTATGGTAAAGTGGTTATGGGTTATGGTATGGGATCGAATACAGCACCACCTTGTGACAACAGTAGTGTTAGCATTATTATCTGGAAAACGGTAGAAGATATGGGAAAAGTTCTATTAAAAAGTTGTAGAGCTTCTTTGATTCAGTATGAAATGCTGTCTTACATGCAATAAGTAACTTTACTAGAAGCCCTGAAAACATTCAATCTCTAGCTTAAATATGCCACTACCTTCATTCAGAAGTGTGGATCTCTGAGGCAAGTGCATATGTAATATGAAAAGTGAAACATGTAAGCAATATGTAATTTATTTTAATAAGAAAATCAACATAAGTATGCTCAATGGATCTTTATAGAAACAGATGCAGAATGCATGAAGCATTGCCGCTGTTGGTGAAACATATTTAGCATACTTAACTTGATTTTCTGCTTCAAATTAACTGTAACTTACTAAAGCATGTTAGTTTAATTAGTAATTGTAGGCGATCATTACAATAACACACTTATGTATGCAATTAGTGTCTTACTAAAGGGGAAAATTTAATATAAAAACTGCACTTCAAGGCTGCTAATAAAGTTATTTTTACATATAAGACAACATTTCAAACTAAACTCTGGACGTTCTTGAACTTTGGAATAATTACGTAAATTACAAATTGTAAATTGTAAATTGCAAAAATTGCAAATTGTATAAATTGTAAATTGCATTTTTTTCGTATCTCGTACCATTTTCAAGATTGCACCGCTAATTCTGATGTTTGCCGCTAGATGACACTGTACGTGATTTCGTTATTTAGCACATGACCACTTTAATATACCTAGAAACCGCATTTACAACTACCTATATCAAAGTTATGGAGTTCGTGGAGGTTAGCAAAACTTTAGTGATCGCCCTGTGTATTCCTGTGCAATATATCTGAATAATATTTTAAGTCATCTTACAATAACAGAATACATTCAAGGCTATATATTTAAAGGAGTTTCTTGTCAGTTGATTTTCATCGGAATCATAAAAATTTTAATATTTTAAATCCGAAGAGCATAAACAGCAAAACAGTTTTAATTTAAACTTAAGTAAATAATCTGGATAAAAACTAATTTTCATGTTAATCTAAGGATATAAAAATGGAATAATTAGAAATGTTAATTTAATGAAACAGTTTTAGAATTAGCTAAAACTATTTGAAACATAATTACATTTAAACAAATTAAGTTTCATGAATTTTCAAATAACATTAGCGACTATAATTAAAAAATGTAAATTTAAGAGAAACTGGCTTTTATTAGTTCCAAATTAAACGTAATATTTTGTGTAATTTTTTCTTAAAATGAAATAGGTACCTCTGACGCTTTTTTTATATTCTAGTGTACATACATGGGAATTCGGTGATTAAAAATAAAATACTAAATAAAAAATCATAACAAATAACAAATAAATAACGAAAAAAACGTCTATCAGCTTTTAGTGGCTTAATGCTCCGAATTTTCATACAATTTCAAAGTAACAAGTCTAGTTTTAGTCGTAGAAAAATGGAACTTCTATTGTTTTACGTGTCTGGATATGGAAGAAAAAATGTTTCTAAATAACTTATGTAAAATGAGAACTTATGAGAATGTATGTAATTTTAAAAAGCGCAAATCTAAAAATCAATGGAAGGACTATGTCATTAACATTGTCTTAAATTAAAACTTATATTGAACACTTTTGCAATGTACAATGCTTACATGATATATATATATATATATATATATATATATATATATATATATATTTATATATATATATATCTCTCTCTCTCTCTCTATATATATATATATATATATTTATTTATTTATATATATATATATATATATATATATATAAGTAAACTTTTTGGAATAATTATAACTATTAAATGTCAAGATAATCGACTCAAAATGAATGCAATTATAATAAGAATACGATATAAAAAAAATATGAAAAATTGCAAAATTCACTGATTAAAAAAATGAAAAGTAAAAAGCTAAACTAAATCATACTCTTGGAAAAATTTGAAAACATTATTTTCTGAATTTGGCGCAACATACAATTCGGCAGAACTGCATGAATTATTATCAAAAAGAAAAACGAAAGATAATGAATCGCTTGATGATTATTTTTTAGTTATGAAGCAGTTTTGTTCTCATGGTAATGTTAAAGATTCTGCATTTATAGAATATGTTATTAATAATACAAACGTCCCTGTGTCTAAAAAATCCTTCTTGTACTTTCGAATGTTTCGTAATTTAAGCAAAAATTAAAGATTTATGAAAAATTGAGATTAGATTATGATAATGTTAAATTACCTGAACCAGATGTTGATGCTGAGCTAAAAATGAACCTAGTAAAATCTGACATTTGCTGTTAAAACTGTAGAGTTGATAATCATAAAAGTGTAAAATGTAGAATCAAAGAAAAAGGCCCAGTTTGTTTTAAATGTAATCAATATGACAGTAAATCATTTGAATGTAGTAAATTGAAATATGTACAATATTTTAATGATCATTCTCAATTTCTTATGGTAACACGCTCTCAGAATTTAATACTTAAAGAAGTTATTCGGTATTCATTAAAAAATAAATTTCCTCTATGGATTCGGGCAGCCAACGTCAATTTTATAGAAGAGGTTTTTTTCTTTTTAGTTAAATATTATAACCAACTGGCATGTATTTTATCGGGATTGGAAAGAAATCGTTCAGACCGATTGGTTATTTTCAAGCAGAAATCTAATATTTAAACCTTTTTGTTTCTTATTATTTATAATTCAGTAGAGCTTGATATAATTGTTGTACTGATGTCATACATAAATGTACTTTCACTTTTTCCAGTAATTCTGTATAAAAATGTCAAAATGGAATTAAAAGCCCTCTGGTTAATGTTTTAAATACAAGTGAAATAATTATTGATTCTAAAATTAAACCTTAGTCTTTCTGATCTCAAAACAGTATCAAACTACACCTAAACCAAACCAAATACCTGTTATTTAATTAATTTATTTATGCAAGTACAGAAATGAAAGAATTACACCAAGAAAATAAAAATTTAATTGTTCAAGTTAAGGAAGGCGAAACAGAACAGAAAGGGATACAAACTGGGTTGATTTAACTAAAAGAAGTGTTAAAGTATTAAAAAACAAACGATGCTAATTAAATTAGAACAAGAAGTAAAATAAAGACAAAACATCGCCAAAACACACAGAAAATGAGAGAGATGCACGGAAGAACTGATGTTCAGCGATGAAAAGCGAAAATGATATGTACTGTAGTAACTCCTCTATACCGACCCGATAAAAGATGGTGAGTGGTAGCGAGATCGGATCGCTGGCGCAGAGAATTTCTCGTATAAATTAGAAAATAGAATTTATTGCATACCAATATTAATTCTAATGAAAATATGTACAAGAAAGTTAATTACAGCATTTAATTATTTTTCGTGAGTCAATCGCTTATAAATTAATGACCTCTTGACTCCAAGTGTAACTGAAACAAACAAAAGTCTCTAAACATTACAGTCAGTCGTGACTACAAAATAAAGTTCATTCGGACCAAGGCTCGTCCGTTCCTTCTCTTCGGAAGATCTACTAATACTCGTTAATTCTGAGTCTAAGAACTCTCACTCTCGCACTTGGTGTGCTTTTTCACTTCGCTGGGATTTTCACCGGATACCTGCTGTATGAATTCTAGAGGTCGGACCTCACTAGCGCTTACACCACGCTGAGTTCGAAACTGACGTTTCCTTTTCCCTTCTCCAGAGAGTCAACACTCTCCTTTTCGATCTCTCCAAAAACTGTCCTCTCTCACTTTTTCATTCTCGCAGGAGAACTTCTTCTGGGGGCGGGGGCTTTGTCGAGGCGGGCCCCTCGAAACTCTCCAGCCTCTTAGCAGCCTTGAGATCCCTCTGTTTCGTTTTCACTAAGTCCGTCATTGGACGTTCTAAGACAAAGGGCAAAGTTTCGGGCGCAAACCTAAAAATCGTGTGCAGAGATCGCTTCTCTCGCAGATGAACTCTTTCCCACGAACTCGGCAAGGATCAAAGCATAAGACCCCTTTTTGGGTAACGCCTTACCACTTCATCACTGTCCGAACTTTCCGCTCACAGTACAATAGAATTCGGCGTCTGCTAGTCTTCAAGGCAAAAATAGCGAGGGAAGGTATGCAGTTAAGTGTACTCACAGGAAATGCTAGAATGACACATAGTGCAGCTGGATGTCGAAGCTCAATTCTTTACAGCACCTCCTCCTCAAACGATTCTTAAGGGTGAAACACTAAGAATCTCTAAGAGTCGGATAAAGAATTGCAAGCTCAAATTACATCAGAGTGGCAAGAAATAAAACATACATGAATAAGATAATACTACCTTCCTTTTTTTTCCGCGCTCTGATAAGAAATCATGAACATATAATGAAATAAAACACAGTGAAATAAAAAATAAAAAATCTTAAAATAATTATATACAAAAGTTTATCAAGAAATCTCCTTAAACTCGACTCAGACAATCAACATGCGGAATGTCTTTGCCTGCGCGATGAGAAATGGCATAATTATAAGGTTGCAGAGCTAAGGACCACCTTAATAATCTGGGATTATTTCCAGAATTTCTTTTTAGAAACACCAAAGGATTGTGATCGGTTTCGATAGAAAAGTTTTGTCCATCAATATAATGCCTTAACTTTTTTATCGCAAAAATAATCCCTGCACACTCTCTTTCAGTGGCGCAGAAACTTTTCTCACTATCAGTAAATTTTCGACTTAAATATATTATGGGGTGCTCTTCCGATCCCTCTCTTTGAGCCAAAACCACGCCAATACCTAAGTCACTAGCATCAGTTTGTACTATGAATTCTTTCTGAAAATTAGGAGCGTAAAGCACCGGTTCTTCAGTAAGTTTCATTTTCAAAGTCTCAAAGGCTTTTCCCATTTCGTCGCTCCATGCAATCTTTTCTTTTTTATTTTTCCCTTTAATCGCCCTCGTTAATGGTTCTACAATCACTGCATAATCTTTTATGTACCGGGAATAATATCCAGCCATTCCCAAACATCTACGAATTTCAGTTTTCGATTTCGGAACCGGTAATTCCTTAATTGCCTTTACTTTCGCCTCAGCTGGCCTCCGTCTACCCTCACCTACAATATGCCCAAGATATTTTACGGTTTTCTGAGCGAACTTGCATTTCGCCAATTTGATTTTTAGTTTCGCGTCATTCACCCTTTTTAATACTATTTCTAGATGACGCATATGGTCCACCCAACTGTCTGAAAAAAACGCCATATCATCTAGATACGGTAAACAGAATTCCTCAAGTGCGTTTATTTCCCGCGTTAAGATATCTGCTAACTCCACCCGTTTTCTGTAAGGCTTTACTAAACTCAAGTGAGAAATCTGGGATTTCTGTCGCCTCCCAGGAACATTCACAATATAATTTGTTTCCGTAATTATTGACTCCTTTCTTCCCGGCCCTATCCGACTATCTGACATTTTAATTGGCTTTCTGGTAGTTAAAACTAAAACCTCATCTTTCACATTAAGCTTCCGTTTTACCGCCTTTCTGTCAAACCAAAATTTCCTCTTTTCTCGTTTTTCCGACACATTTTCAACGGCTAAAACTCGACCTCTTTTTAACCTGTTCGTGAGATTAAACACACTTCCCTTCACGAATTTATTTTCCTCCGTTTCTCTTATCCATTCTCCAAATACTAACGCTTTCAAAAGCTTTCTAACTTTTCGATGCCAACATGCAATACTATCGCTTATTGAATCTCTCATCTTAACACAGAACCGTTTTAGAAATGCGGTCTCTAAATCATTTATCAATCTTTTCCCAAGGTCCAAGTATTCTGACACATTTCCTTTAACCTTCCCTTTCCCTAAGTGTAATGACACTTTTTCTAGGCACGCGCCAAAAATATCTACCTGATAAGGCAATGGGACAAGCACCTGCTTCTTCCCACTCACGCGATTTTCTCTGGCTTTTGCCACTATCAAAGAATCTCCTGCATTACAAAGCGATTCTTCACCTTCCGTTTTTTTACTAATCCCTTTGAGAGATTGATCTCTGTCTAAATCAATTTGACTATCTTTCCCTCCAATTTCTGCTAAGATCGAAGATCCCTCACATATCGGCAAAGGCGATAATCCCTTATCCACACTGACCAGTTCAATAGGGTTTTCTAGGTTTTCACCCTCTAGTTTTGAATTCAACGCTTCCGCTTCACTGCACTCGCGAAAAATTCCCCCTTCTTTTTCTTCCTCGGAATTCAAAGTTTCCGCTTCCACATTCCCGCTAGAAATATCCTCTTCTTTTTCTTCCTCGGAATTCAAAGTTTCCGCTTCAACATTCCTGCTAGAAATTTCTTTTTCCCCCTCGGAAATCATAATTTGTTTATTTACCGGATTCGGAGCTGGGCCACCCTTTTCTCTCGTTTGAGCTCGTGTCAAAACTGCATTCATCAATTCGGGTTTTTTCTTCGCCTGTTCTAACAATTTTTGAGTGTGATTACCCAACAAATAGTAAAACATATCTGAATCTTTATTGTTAACTCCCGCTTTCGTTTCAATAACTCCAAAGCCTTCAATTTCTAAAGTGACCTCTGCTATAGGTAAACAGTACAATTTACTGTCCAGCGGAGTTTTAATCCATACGTGATCTCCATTCAATTTATCTTGACTGACCAAGTCGTATGCGATGATATCAAATTCACTCCCAGTGTCAGTTAAAGCAGTTGTCTGAATTCCATTCACTAACACTTTACTCAAATAAGGGGAGAAGGTTTCTTCAAGTGTCGGCTTACTTATTAAGTGACCAACCCGCGCAACATCTCTCTTTTTAATTTCCGGACAATCTACTTTGTAGTGACCGCTTTGAAAACACGCGTGACACTTGACTTCTCGCCTTTTTTCGTAAACTCTTTCCCTTTCTTTATGATCATCGCGATCCCTCCAGTTAAAGTTAGTCTCCGGATTTCTGTTACTGTTTCGCCCATTTTCAAAAGTTCTGGGTCTTTCAAATTTCTTCTCTAAAGGGAGTTTCGTATTCCAAGTTTTTTTTGACGGGCGCTTGATTGCCTCGTACGCATCTAAAAGCCTCACTAACTCTTCGGGATTTTTAATTTCCGCCCAGTTATCTATAAAATGTTCGCGCATTTCTGGAGACGCTCTCCGTTTGATTTGGTCCGTGACAAGCAAATTTTTCAAACCCTCAAAATCCGAAACTTGTAAGCATGACAGCCAACCTTCTAAAAAACTATTAAGTTCGAAAATCAGATCCTTCCAAACTGAATTAGGATTTCGTGGATGTTGACTAAATTTTTGTCGGTATGTCTCTGCATTCAAACGATAGCGTTCTAACAGTTTTTCTTTCACATATTGAAAATCATCAATTTTGTCTTCGGGTTCTCTTAAAATTAACTCGGCCATTCCCACAAGTAATAATGGTAGTAAATTCGTCACCAACTCATCCGAATTTAGATTACATTTTTTTGCCTGTCTCTCGAATAAATTCAAAAACAACGAAATATCCGAATTCTTTTCATCAAAGCGATGCATAATTGTTTTTAGGGGTAAATTACTCGTTCTAACTGAGATGCTACTAGATGCGGTACTCCGGTCATCTGTCTCTTGTGTTGCTTTTAATCTAGCCAACTCATGTTCCCGCTCCACTTTATTTTCCCTATCTTTTTCTATAAGTTTAATTTGTGCTAAAGCTAGCTCTTTCTCAAAACCCTCTGACGACTCTATTTTTTTTTATAATTTTCGGTACAGTATCATTTTCCTCTAAAATGACCTCAAATTCGTAAGCTAACGTTTGCAAATCAGCTTTCCTAAAATATTTAAGCTCCGACATTTTTAAAGTATAAAATTAGAAATTATCTTTCCCACAAATATAAAACAATACAATAAGATTAAATCAAATCCTACCAAGTGCGTCAAAATATTACCAAAATATACGCTCATAAAAAAGTACGCTTAGCAATAATATAGGAAATATGCAACATATAAAGATAAGCAACTCTATCCTAACGTCTACATTCACCTTGGTATTTGGTTATAAAATACATATGGGATAAATTCTACACAAAACAAAAATTTCAAATTCAAAAAGTACAGTAAAAATATTTTAAATTGCAAAAGTCTCATTCAATTCCTTTTTTTTTTTTTTTAAATCAATGGTGGTCTTAATCTCTGCATCCACTCTTAAAAAAATTTAGAATAATTCACAAAAAACATATAAAATCAACTCTGTTATCGTAAAATATGAAATGCGTTCGATACTTTTTTTTTTCAATGAACTCTCATTTATAGATTCAGCTAAAATTTTGTAACACTGCACAACTCTCAGTTTGCATTAAATTAATTCAACAATAATTTAATTTTAACTACAAAATTTGTCTATTAAATAAGTTACAGTAATCTCGGAAGTATCTCATAATGCTTTTTTTTTTCTACCGGAAAAATTTCTCAAAAATTTACTCTCACAAAAATAAACATACAACTTTTTTTTTTGAAGCCTACAACACCTATACAAACACTAATAACAATTAAAGCCACTCTGAGTATAAAAAGAGCTTACCTCCATTACTAAGAGTCTTTCAGGGCGTCAGAAGCACAGACTTCAGAGATTCTAATGAGCACAGACGGAGTTTCTATCACACTTTTCGGATGGGGACTCTTCCGGATGGGGGAACACTCTCCAGAATTCTTGGTAGATTTCTCTTTCTGATGGGGGAACACTCCAGAATTCTTGGTAGATTTCTCTTTCTGATGGGGGAACACTCTCCAGAATTCTTGGTAGATTTCTCTTTCTGATGCTGTGTTGATCCACAGGGGCGTCTAAGGAGACTCAGGTCACAAGTCACAAGGAGACTCTTTCTTGGAGCACTTTGATGATTTAAATTTCAGAGTCCACTCTTTGTCTTTAGAGAATGTCATTAATTTTTGCTAATTAATCCATCACCGCAAGCCACCAGTTGTAGTAACTCCTCTATACCGACCCGATAAAAGATGGTGAGTGGTAGCGAGATCGGATCGCTGGCACAGAGAATTTCTCGTATAAATTAGAAAATAGAATTTATTGCATACCAATATTAATTCTAATGAAAATATGTACAAGAAAGTTAATTACAGCATTTAATTATTTTTCGTGAGTCAATCGCTTATAAATTAATCACCTCTTGACTCCAAGTGTAACTAAAACAAACAAAAGTCTCTAAACATTACAGTCAGTCGTGACTACAAAATAAAGTTCATTCGGACCAAGGCTCGTCCGTTCCTTCTCTTCGGAAGATCTACTAATACTCGTTAATTCTGAGTCTAAGAACTCTCACTCTCGCACTTGGTGTGCTTTTTCACTTCGCTGGGATTTTCACCGGATACCTGCTGTATGAATTCTAGAGGTCGGACCTCACTAGCGCTTACACCACGCTGAGTTCGAAACTGACGTTTCCTTTTCCCTTCTCCAGAGAGTCAACACTCTCCTTTTCGATCTCTCCAAAAACTGTCCTCTCTCACTTTTTCATTCTCGCAGGAGAACTTCTTCTGGGGGCGGGGGCTTTGTCGAGGCGGGCCCCTCGAAACTCTCCAGCCTCTTAGCAGCCTTGAGATCCCTCTGTTTCGTTTTCACTAAGTCCGGCATTGGACGTTCTAAGACAAAGGGCAAAGTTTCGGGCGCAAACCTAAAAATCGTGTGCAGAGATCGCTTCTCTCGCAGATGAACTCTTTCCCACGAACTCGGCAAGGATCAAAGCATAAGACCCCTTTTTGGGTAACGCCTTACCACTTCATCACTGTCCGAACTTTCCGCTCACAGTACAATAGAATTCGGCGTCTGCTAGTCTTCAAGGCAAAAATAGCGAGGGAAGGTATGCAGTTAAGTGTACTCACAGGAAATGCTAGAATGACACATAGTGCAGCTGGATGTCGAAGCTCAATTCTTTACAGTACAATAAAGTCTAACAACCATTCTAAGCAAAGAGAGAAGCAACTATGAGAATCAGAAGAAGAATTTTAGGGAATAAAAACTACTAAAAGATTTAAAAAAAAAAAAAAAAAAAAAAAAAAAAAAAAAAAAAAAAAAGATGAATCCTAGGAAGGTTTTGAAAATTTGCACCGATAATTGGTTAAACTTAAGGGCAAAATTAAACGAAGTAAATTTCCCCAAATCTTCCAAAATGATTTAGATTCCATAACATTCACGTATTCCTCTCTTTTCAAAGATAAAAAATTTAGACGCTCCCAAAAATGTAAATCAACATAATTTAAAAGTATGAAGCGAAGAATATCATAGAAAAGTTAATCCAAAGAAAATATTAAGTAAGAAATTGTTGAGTAATACCCATAAGAAAATTAATACCAACCATTAGATGATTTTGTAGATGAATCCGAAATACATTATTATAAAGATCACAAAATTAAAAAAAAAAAAAAAAAAAAAAAAAAAAAACTAAACAGAAGTTAAGAAAAAAGAAATCCCATGGTAGAAAAGACGTTTTCAGAAAGAAAAAAAATTAAGTAAATATGACAAGTATTCCGAAGATGTCTCCGCTAATTCCGAAAATGTCAATTATGTTGATTTTGACATGAACGATCTCGATCCTGATAAATCCTTTAATTAAGAAGAAGCTGATAAATACCAAAGAAATTGGAAGACATTATCCAATTGCGATTATGAAATGTGATGAAGAAAAAAGAAGACAGAAAAGAAGACAAAGAGAAGAAAAAGGCGTAGAAGAAATAAAATAGCTTGTTGATGTTTAAAAACCTATAAAACATTTAAATAGTCACACTCTGTCTTTGAGAGTCTTGCCAATTGGGCTTGAAACTTTCGATGCAGTTTAAAACGGATTTTTTAAAATTGTTTATTTAGATGTTTATGAAGATTATTTTGTGCTGTGTAACTATCTATGCCCTGAAAAAAAAGTTTTTAATTATGTTGCTTAAAAAAAGAACATTATTTTGCTGCTGTTGTTTTTGTTTTTTCAGGTACTCTGAACTCTAGCTGACTCATTCCGGTTGTCGCCTGTCGCCATCAGTATCAACTAGAAATGCAAAAACTGTGGAGATCTAATTCTATATTCATATTTCTTTATAACATTTCATTCCTTCTCAGGGCACCTCTCCAGGTGACACATGTTACGAGTAAGAAAGTAATAGTAAGAAAGGAATTCAAAAGTTCGGGAGATGATGGAATGAAACGAGGCTGGACAGACGATTAAAAGACTTTTCTCTTGTAAAAAAAAACTTCTGACAAAAGAAAAACGAGTCATTTGTACGACTTTAGATGATTACTTTTTAGAAATTAAAGATGCTAACTTATCTACTGTACATACTGTGTATAAATATCTTATTCTACAGTATAATTATGTAATGATTTACAGAGGTGTGGTTTTTTTTCAAATTGTCGTGGTCATTTAATACAATATAGAGGTTGAGAAAAATATTTGCAAAAACCTTAATAATGTAGCTAAATTAGTGTTCTTTAACACTCTAAGTGTGTAGAACGTAATATTCCGTTCACTAAGCTCCAGGTTTCACTGCAATATATGCAATGTTTAAGATAATATAATTCTATAGATTTAATGAATTTTCAAAACATTGAAGAATGATTAATACTCTCAAGGGCTACATTCATATTTGTAATTAAGTTTTATTTATAATGTTGAAAGAATCATATTTTTTTTTAGCATTTAAAACAAAATGCAGAGAAAACAACATTACAATTTTACCCTTTTTCAAAACGCTCAGAGGGTTAAGATAACATGAAATGCGTGTCATTGTATAAATTTTCGATTGATTTATTTGCATATTTATTCAAACACACCCATGTGAACCTCCACTTATCCCATATGTTAAAAGCATAAGTTAATAAGAAATTATTCTGATATAATGAGTTTTCAAAAAATCATTTAAAAAAGTCTTATATTCTATTCAACTTCATTAATCAAAAAGCATTAATTTTGCATAAAGAATGAAGTAAATCGGATAATGAGTTGCCCAGATATTTGTAATCATATTTTCCTCACTCTTCGATTTTTCATGACCCTGTATTTCATTCAAATTTAAATTCAAAAATATATTTTAATTGAAAATGAGATGCTTCATCCGACGCAATAAATCGTTAATTAATATGGTTATCCATTTTGAAGTTATAAGGATGTTTCTTTTACGCAATTCAGTGATAGAACATTTAAGGTTTATGACATCATCAAGCCCCGATCTTATTCGAATTGCAATGCATTTTATAAATAGTTTACACATGTTTTATTTTTATATTTTATATTATGTATATCCATGATGGGTAAGTATTACGGTGACTCCCAACGACTAGTTTATTTTAACGATAAAAAGTCTTCTTAGAAAATGCAATGCTTATTGGATTTACATTGTCTTTATCTTATTTCTTATAGCTCTCCTTATCACAGACACACACTGACATTTATTTTATTTTAACTGATTATTATTATACATCCATGCTTTTCTTGCGTCTTAAAGAGATATGGTAATTTTCTTAAAGAATGGACTTCACACTTTTCATCTTTTAAACAGATAAATAATTAAGAGTTTTGTATAAGTTCAAGAGTACTCTTTTACTTTTTTTCAATTAGCAGAAATCCAAAAGTAATTAAACACAATAAATGTGAAATCAATATATTAAATATAAATATTTCACAAGATTACCGTTTGAAGTGGGGTTTTTAAGGAAATATTGTGGCAAAATTAATTAATTTTAGAATATAATGGACAACTAAATCAAGTAGATAAAATATTTAATAAAATGGTAGTTTGCGTCGAATTACCGATATATATAAATTTTTTAGAGAAAAAAGAAACAAATGCTATCTTTAAAATTAAAAGAACGAAAATAAATATTAAATTAGGGATATTTACAACATTGTTTTACTCACGAAATTTATCATCACCTACATATTTAAAAGTAAAGGCTTTTTTGTCAAATTCACATCAAATCCTACCCCATACGCATGCGTAAACTTAAATCTCGAACCTAACCAGTTTTAGAGCACATTCTAATGCGCAAACTGTTGTCGTGTGGTATAAGGCGCGTTTCTTCACTATTCGGGATATTGTGTGGGTTGGATCCCCGCTCTGGACAGAATGATTTTTTTTTTTTTTACTTTATGGCTATAATTTATTTTAATAATGCCACATTTAATTCAGGAGGACAAGTTATATAAATTGTTTTTTTTTATTACAAGGCTTTATAATTAAGTAAAATTTAACACCCCAGAATATTTTGTTTTAATTACTAAATAAAAAATACGTATTATTAATCGTTAGCTGCAAACAGCAAATTTTAAATTCGGGGTTTTAGAATCAGACTGATAAGAAATAATTTAATGAAAGTTTTTAAAGGTCGTGTAGTGAAAAATGGCAAAAAAAAATCAGAAATACTAAATATTGTAATTTTTCCTGTGGTAAATAAAATAAGAAAAGTATATGATTAATCTCCTTAAAAAAAGGAAAAGAAGCAGTAGTGAGAATTTGGAAAAGTGCGAATTTAAAATTGCAGATAATTATTAGGGTGGATCGAAAAGTATACGAAAAAAAAAAAAAATTCGAAATTACTTTTGGCGCGGGGTGCAAAAGTTGCCTTTTATGTATATTAGTTTATACGTTTTTTTAAATTGAAATCCATTCATATCTTCCGGTGCCCCAAGCGCCCCAAAAATAGTTAAAAACTGAAATTTTTAGGAAAACGTACAATTTTTTTTTGTTTTTTATTTGTTTTAAATTACTTTTGGCGCATGGTGTGAATATTGTCTTTTATTTATATTAGTTTGCATGTTTTTTTTTAAATTGAAATCCATTCATATCTTCAGGTGCCCCAAGCGTCCCAAAAATAGTTAAAATTGACGGTTTTATGAAAAAATTTTAATTTTTTTGTTTTTTATTTATTTTTTAAATTCCATTTGGCGTCGTGTGAGAAAGTTGTGTATTGGGTGTATTACATAATTCTGTAGTTTACATATTTTTTTTTTTATCGAAATCCATTCATATCTGCCGGTGCCCGAAGTATAGTTAAATATTGAAATTTTAAGGAAAATGTATTAAAAATTTTAAATTGACGAAAATTGTTTACAAATTTGGCAAAGTGTTTAATTAATAAACATAAACTTATAAATAATAATAATTTTATAATAATACATGAAGTATAAATTTAAAAATCAAAGCACTGAATCATAAAAATTATAAAAATTGAACTTACGTAGCAAATTGTTTACTTCTTTTAATTTGGAGATTTACATATTTCTAAAGTTTGTAATTCTTTTTGGTAATAAAATGTTTGATATGGTGCCTTGTTTTTATTCTATTCAATATGAAACTGAGTTTCTTTTCTCGTCCAGATGCACTTTCTGATGCCTCAGGCACTAGGTGAATGCATCTTTTATCATCTTGGGTATGGCATTGATATTTTGACCATTCCTCCGTTTTTTCTACATTTACCATCGCCTCAATTTCTTCGTAAGGCACATTCATCAAAAGAGGTGGTACAAAACGTCCAATTCATTGCCAGTCAATAAGTTCAGAATAATACTTTGCTTTGAAGTGTATTTTTGGTACTTGAAAAATTCTCACTTCTGGTAATCCTCTATTTTCATTTCTAGCACAAAATAGTTTTCGTATTGCTAAATACCTGATAGGCTCTGTGTTATCTCAGAGCATAGATAATTAAAAAAAAAAAAATCAGGATGAAAAAAGAAGCTATCTAGTTGAACAACAGCGTCTACAAACTTTGTTATATTGGGGTAAAATGGGATAAGTTTCCAAATATACCGCTATCCATCTGTTATGGTGGGTTTTCTTTTGATATGGAACCATATAGGTCCATACTTTCATAATATATGTTGTAGAATAATGAGATTCTCAGATGGATTTTCTGTGGCTACCTACATCCTTAACGTTTTACCTGCAGTCGTTAGCCATCTTGAGTAAACAACTGGAACAGGATTTTTAAATGCCAGGTCAGAACAACTTTCACCACGTGATATTTCTACGCAAATATCATGTAAATATTGCTGATCATTGCTGAGAACCATTCTACCTATGTTATCTGTCATATTCTTCACACTTATTGAAGAAAAGAAGCTACAGGTAGCTCCTCGCAGGTTTTGATTGCTGTATCAAATGGCCCACAAAATGCTTTAGTACCAGTTGTTGCACATCTAAAGAGTGTAGTAAATATCGCAAAAGCCTTTAGCTTCTCCTGTTGCACATGTAACGTGTCCAATATGCAGAGAGTCAGGTTCCTTTACAAGAGTATACTGTTCCTCCTTTGTGATCTTTGTGTAGCACATTGTGATCTTAATCACTAGCATTTTTGTATTGTCTTTTTCCCATCGGAAAATAATCCGGTTAAAACAGACAGATATACGGCTAAATTGCTCGTCTCTGCAACTAAATTTTGAGCCTCTGTACGCTATCGATGAATTTTATTGCGATCTATTAAATTCGAAGTTCCTTTTTTGTGTACAATTCCAATATCTTGTAAAACAGCACTGGTAAATTGAAACAACTGCTCTATTCAAAATTTCGTATATAACAATATAGTATAAAAATAATTTTACACATTTACTATAAACGATAAACGATTTGTCATCCCCTGGATCTAATAATTACGCTATACAAATGATTATTTAACTCTTATTTTTACTTATAATTTTAAGTTCAAGATTTCATAAAAATCAATTTTCGGCAAATATTTAAGTGTCTTGGGACACCCGGAAGACATTTATCGAAGTTAAAAATGCTTTGCATGTGTGCTAGTATGGTTAAAAGACAAATTTCGCACTCCATGCTAAAAATAATTAAAAAAAATAAAGAAAGAATAAAAAAAATATATAAATTTTTATAAAACTTTCAATTTTTAACTATTTTTGGGGCGCTTGGGGCACCGGAAGATATGAATGGATTTCAATTTAAAAAAAAAACATATAAACTAATATGCATAAAATACAACTTTTGCACCTCGCGCCAAAAGTAATTCTAAAAAATAATAAATATAATAAAATATATAAATTTTCATAAAAAATTCATTTTTTAACTATTTTTGGGGCGCTTGGGGCACCGGAAGATATGAATGGATTTCAATAAAAAAACAGATGTAAACTAATAAACATAAAAGGCAACTTTTGTACCCCGCGCCGATTCGATTATCCAAAATTCGATTTTTCGATCCACCCTAATAATTATGCCGAGAGGTTTTTGTGTTATGCTCAAAAAACTTGTTGCATCCCGGTTTGTTTTGCAACGGTTCAAAATGAATTTAACATTAGGAATTTTAATTTAAAATCCGTACATTTCCTAAATTACTTGACCGAACGACTTACCAATTAGTAATCTTATGTAAAATTTAACAAAGAATCCCAAATTAAATGTTAGTTTTCAAAAGTTTTAGCTGGAACATTTTGGAGACTTCATCCCTTTCCCCCCCTCTCCAATTTGTTTAATCCAAATGAGACCCCTCTCAATTTAATTCGGCACATGTTTTGCAGTTTACGAAATTCCGACGTGCTTCCGAGATAGAGAGGGGTTTGGGAATTTTAACGGATCCTGTATATTTATGATATTTTCCTTCATAACAACCTTTACAATTTATTTATAAAACCATCTGATTATCAGATAATTAAAATTTAATTAATTCACTGAGGATGCCAAGTAGCTATACAGGGCGTTTCATAAAAGATGGACAAAACTTTAAGAGATGATAGTACACATCCAAGCACACAACTTCCATCGAAGAATGCTTTGTCGGAAATAAAACGCAAACGTGCTGGCGCATTTTAAAACTTGGTCAATGCAAACATTAAAGTTTCATTCCTGTTGTGAGTTATTGGGATAAGAACGACATTAATAGCATGCAAATGTGATATGGGGAAGAAGAAGAACGCGTACGCAAATTTTCATCTTGATTAATACATAAAAGCCGCTGATACCAGTATGTAACTGTCAATCACCGCAGGAACGTATCGGAAGATGTTGCCCTTCACAAATAGGGAAAAGGCTGATATGCATTTTACCTATGGAAGTGCAAATGGAAATGACTCAGAGGCTCAACTATTGTACGGAGAGCGGTTTCACAACAGACGGTTGCCCGACCATAAAACCTTTGAGCGCTTGCACCGACTGTTGCGTGAGACGGGATCCTTTTTCGCTTCCTCGCAGGTAGTGCAAAGACGGACAAAGCGTTAGTTGCGGGAAAAGCTATTCTATATATGGTGTCTGATCAGCCAAGTACAAGTACAAGAGCAGTGGCTAGGCAATTACATGCATTACACTCCACGACATAGCGAGTACTGAAAAATGACCGTTTACATCCTTATCATGTTAAACGTGTACAGAAACTAACTCAAAGGGATTATCCTCGTCATGTAGAATTTTACCGATGATTTCTATAGCAGAACATGGTAAATTCATATTTTGGGCAACTGTACTTTTCCCGGATGAATACACCTTCACACGTGAAGGTGCATTTAACACCCACAATCAACAAGTATGGGTATCAACATGTATGATATAAATCCACATGCTCATCAGGCACGCTTTTCTTTCAATAGTTAAGCAGGAATAATCGGAGACCGCCTACTCGGACCTTATCTTCTGCCAGAAAGTTTAGACAGGAAAAAATACCTCACGTTTCTGCAACAGCTGCTGCCAGACATGTTGAACGCCGTTCTCTCACACATCCGGCGTGTAATGTGGTTCAAGCAAGATGGAGAACAAGTCCATTATGTACGAGAGGTGCAAAACTACATGGAAATAACGCTTCCGAACGGAAATAACGCTTCCGGAGAGGTGGTCATGTAGCTTGTACACAACGCTCGTCAGATCTTTCATGTCTCGATTTCTTTTTGTGGGGACAGCTGAAGTCTCTTATGTATGAGACCTTCATTGAATATGCAGAAGACCTCGTCATCAAACTTTCGGCCGCTGCAAGGGAAGTGCGCTATATGCCTGTTGTTTTTCAGAACTTTCGCCAATCCTGTCTTTGCCGTTGTACCGCATGCATAGACATTGCCGGTCACTGTTTTGTACGCTTATTGTAATCACATGGCATTATAAACTTGCTTTTGTGACTTAATCGTTCTTTGCGTGTTTTTGCCTCGTATAATAACATCAGCTTCGGCGCCCTCTAGCACTTTTGCGTTTTAGTTCCGGGCATGCATTCTTTGATGAAAGTTGCTTGTTTGGATATGTACTATCACCTCTTAAAATTTTGTCCATCTTTTATTAAACACCCTGTATAAATGCTTTCTTAATTATTCTAAAATTTAATATATGGATTTTTCTTGATGATCGTGTCTGATATTTCTTCAAATACTCTCAGAGCTCCTCGCTTGTTTTGTGAAACACCCACATAAAAATTTTTTGATACTTACGTATATATTCTTATTGATATTAAAATATTTATAGCTATTATTGTTTATAAATGCTTATAATATTTTAACTTGAGATATTGTATTCTAATATAATTATTTACAGATTAAGTATTGAGAGACTTAAGAATTTTTGCTAGTTCTTTTATTGTGTTGTATTTTTTATTTCTTTATTACATTATTATATTTTACGTTTTCCTTTCTTTTGTGTAAGATGCCATATTTTATTCACAATCTTTTTTAATATCATTTAGCTGCCGGACACTGTAAAGTCTGCATTAGTAAGAACTATTATTATTATTATTAATGCATGTGCACTGTAAATATATTAGCAGAATAAATATACAATGCCCTCTCATCCTGCGGATTAGCTTTTTTGAAATTGTTTAAACGCGCAGTACAAAGTTAGCTGCGCATGCTTATGAGTCATAAACCCCTCAATGATTGGTGTCTACGTTGTAGTCTTATGAACTTACCCATTAGTTAAAAATAATATTAAAATATATATTCAATTAAATACTAAGTTTTAAAACTAAATTTTAATGAGTAGATTCTTCTTTCTTTTTAACTCACACTTATGAAAATATGTTAAAAAATTTCAAGTTATTGATACATCCATGTAAATTTCTTATTATATGTCCATTAGAGTGGAGTGAAAAAAATATTATTCTGCGATTTTGCGAAATAATATAATATGAGGATAATTTCTCAACATTTCAGCATTTCAAATATGTAGATATTAAGGTGTCGTGAAAAGGATAAAGTTGAGGAGATTGCATTGACGCCGGTGGGAGTTGAACCAGAGATCTCATGAACAGTAGGCGAGAGTGATAGCTTCAAGCAAAAGGCTAAGCCAGTTACTTTCAGCTAGTAACTCGCTTTAAACTGTCCATGTGAGATGAGATGACTACACACTCCATCCCCAGTGAGGAAGACGTCTTGTTGACGTCAGACGAGCGATATGCACTCGTGAATGATGCTGTCGTACGCATATGTGATGCGCGGGATGACAGGCTTTGTGCTGTGAGCGTTTCACAGAGTTTGCTTGCAGGGATGATTTATTTAGTGCTGCCATCTGCTGGTTATGGGATGAGTTGATTGTTGTTGTTGAAGATTGTTGCGTGTTTGCAAGGGTCACCATTGACGAGATTGCATTGGCGCCGGTGGGAGTTGAACCAGGGATATCATGAACAGTAGGTGAGAGCGTCAAGCAAAAGGCCAACACAGTTACTTTCAGCTAGTAACTCGATTTAAACTGTTTATGTGAGATGAGATGGCTACACACTCCATCCCCAGTGAAGAAGACGTCTTGTTGACGTCGGACGAGCGATATGCACTCGTGAATGATGCTGTCGCACGCATATGTGATGCGCGGGATGACAGGCTTTGTGCTGTGAGCGTTTCACAGAGTTTGCTTGCAGGGATGATTTATTTAGTGCTGCCATCTGTTGGTTATGGGATGAGTTGATTGTTGTTGTTGAAGATTGTTGCGTGTTTGCAAGGGTCAACATTGACGAGATTGCATTGGCGCCGGTGGGAGTTGAACCAGGGATATCATGAACAGTAGGTGAGAGCGTCAAGCAAAAGACCAACACAGTTACTTTCAGCTAGTAACTCGATTTAAACTGTTCATGTGAGATGAGATGGCTACAAAGTTTACAATTTCGAAATACAATAGTGATTAAGATTTGCATTTTCACTTCCTGTTTAACAGAAAAAAATCAGGCCAATCGATTAATCTCTTAAGCCCTCTACTAGGGCCTGAAATTATGAAAGTTGACAGCAAATTGTGACGAATCATGTAAAAATAGAGTTCATAATTTATAATTACAACAGTCATCAAAAATCGATTTTTCCTTCTTTTTTAACAGAAAAACGTCAGGTCAATCGATAAATATCGTGTGCATTCTACCAATCGCAGAAATTAAGAAAAATTATTGCTAAGATTACGAACATTGATGAAAATTGTCATAACATAAGTACTCAATATCTATTACTTTTGCTCATCTATGTATAACTGAAACTCTCTCAGCAACTGTTACAGTGATTCTTTCACGGAGTGAAAATCAGGCTGAATTTGTAGCTTGCCGTTTAGCAACAACCGTAGTAACATAAAATCCTTAGCCTTATTACACTCCACCAACCAGAAACGTGATTTCAGCACTGAAAATTGCGTCATATTTAGAAGACAATTTCAATGGTTTTAATTAAATGTAAGCATATTAAAATGATTGTGTTTAATTATGCTGATCGCGGAGAAGAAGAGCACAGGTTATTTCTTAAGAAATAATATCAAGTATTCTGGGTAAAAATAATATCAGTAAACAATCTACCATACTAACTTTAAGTAATATGTAAAGTAAAATGTTTTCAATGAAGAAAATGACGTCATTCGGAAAACAAAAGATGCATTTTCATCCATGAATATAAACTATTTTACTACAACTATGTCAGTGATAATGTCACAGCACCTAAATAGACTGAATTCTTGCTATTAATTTATAGATACTAGTTATGCACAAAATAAAATATTTCTGAAAATTACATAATTCCCAATGATTTCTAATAAGAGTTTAAAACAATTTTTTATATGATGCTCTATCTCGGAAGGGATTAATGGGTCTGACATTGAAAAATGGGTCATATTTGAAAGAAAATATGCATTCGGATGTATACCCCAAAAGTGTCATGACATACGGTAGAACTGTTTAAAGAAAACTTCTGGGTAAGTTTTCCATTTTCTGAAGGAGTTAATTCCAGGAAAATAATAGCAACAGGCAGGAAATGAATATTAACAGATTGTTAAGAACGTCCAACGACGTCATGAACTTTAGAGACCATATAAAACTGATATAATGTATTAGTACGATTTTGTAAATATGATGTCATATTCACTGGCCTTTATTTCTAATTCAACAAATAAAAATTCAGAGCACGAGCTATTTTTTAACACAGTACAATCCTTCGGCCGATGCTTGAATAGCAATGGTCATTCGTTCGTTTTACAGTCACGTGATGTATTCAGAAAATCCGCTTTTGGATCAAGAGCCTCTTTCAGATACAGTAGAAAATGTGTTACTTATGATTTGTTAATTTGCCAGGTGTCTGAAAGATATTGTATTTTTCACATCGAACAAACTTTAGACAACGATTGTTGATTTATACTGAATTATCTTGCTATCACGTAGTGTTTTTCCAGAAGTTTATCGAAATGAATTTTTGCCGTGCTGTACAATATTATCGACGCAATGAGTTTTAAATTAATTAAGTTTTCATTGTAAGTTTTTTAGGTAACTATTTTACATTTCAAAAATTTGTAAATTTCATAAAGTTAAAATTATTTATGAAAGTTCTCATTCTGGTTAGAGATGCTGCAAAAAGTAGCGACCCAGCGAAGCTAGCTGGGATGGCATAGCGTTCCTAACGTGAAATGAGTCGCAATTCACGGGTGTTAGCGATCGTTAGCAAGAAGGGGGCGAGCCCCTGGGTTTTAGGAAATCCAATACTTATTCGAAGTTGCATTTTCATCTTTCATACAACAGAAAAAAAAGGATCAATTCATCAATGTTTTCAAGGCAATATCAACCGTTGAAAAAATGAGAACTCATAGGTAATTGTACCAAATTTTCGACTTGTATTTTACAATTATGATTCAGTACAGAAATAATTTCTTGAGTTGTTCATGGGCTTATGTTTAGATAGCTAGTTCGTGTAATGTCGGTATAATTGGGCCACAAAAATCTTTTCGCATGATCTTGGAAGAATTTATTTCCCTGCGTGGAAAAACAGTGGGCAAAGACAGTAGTAATATTTTTTACTGTATCTTATAGCACTGTAAGGAAGAATCTCGATTTTTTTTTCCGTTAAATAGAGAGTAAACAAGTTGAAAATTGTACGTTAAACGTGGCAAATAATGTGTGTTTCTTTCGTACTATAACTACTTTTACAATGTAAAAAAAAATCTCGTCATCATTTCAGTGAAATAATTTATATCGTCTTCTATGAGCGAAATGAGGATGCCTTTTTTATTATTATTATTACGTATGCCATGTTTACAGATTCGTTTTTTTTTCAACACTACACAGCGCTGTAAAATTCACCATGGAGGTCTTGCTTTGCGAATGATTACCTCTATGGTTTAATATTTCTATGACTCACGATGAATGAATCTTTTGTTTATTTACTTTAATGGATTGAGATATTCTCCTGTTAACTTAATTTTGACAGAAGTTATCTCAGAATCTATAATTTTTTTAATGTAATTAATCTCTCAAGCAAGCAATTATTTTGAACGATCTTTCTAAAAATAACTTTTAAGCAATTTTATTCGAAAAAATAAGTTTGAATAAAAATAGCAGCTTGACATAAGGAAAAAGATGTGGTTAGTCCGTATTGGTTTTTCTCAGTCACAATGACTTGCGCTTTTACTATACAGGGTGTCTCAAAAGGTCGTTTACAAACTTAACATGCTGGTCTGTCATATCATGATGAACAAGATTTACATAAGAACTTGTGTTCGAAAATGCAAACTGCGACCGCTAGAGGGCGATGAATGCAGGTGTGGAGGGAAGAAAGAAAAGCCATCGAAAGAGATATTACTATGGTTTTTATTAAAGAACATGGTTTAATTTACAGAAGATGTTCAAAATTCCTTCCATTCGCCGCAATGCATGCTTCACAACATCAACGCATGGATTCATGGACCCGTTCAAAATGGGCAGGTGTGTCACGGACACGTGCCGCTGCTCCCTCGATCCTGGCGACGATAATCCATATCCGATGTTACGGGCGTCTTGTACACTATGGACTTGTAAGTGGTAGGGGTGCTGCGTGCCGTCATGCAGTATGCGCATAATGCTGGAACGATGTACACCCAAGACGGGTTCGCTTGCTCGTAGACTTGTTTGCGGGTTCCTGTCAAATTCCCATAGCAAGGTTTCCTCTGCGACAGGCGTGCGTGTAGTGCGTTCTCGACCGATGTGGCTACGTACTTGGAAAGCTCCTGCTTCACGCAATCTGCGGTGCAATGGGGAATTGCCCAAACAAAACATGACTTGGCTGACGTTTGCTTGGGAAGTGCTCAAGGTACATCCGTACCGCGGTTCGTGCATTTCTATCCGCGGCGCCATATACGTAATGCATATCGGCCAATTCTGCGTTACTAAACCGATTCATCCTTCTCCTGCAACGTCCTCGCCTGAAATGATTACGCTTCCCACTCTCCCGTAAACCTGCGCTCATCGCCCTCTAGCGGTCGCAGTTTGCATTTTCGAACACAAGTTCCTATGTAAATCTTGTTCATCATGATATGACAGACCAGCATGTTAAGTTTGTAAACGACCTTTTGAGACACCCTGTATAGATTACGTCTGATAGGATTTTTAGAATAAATAAAACTTTTAGTAATATATTTATAAGTTTTGATTTGATTTTCATAAAAATTGAAATGACTCGACAAAGTTCTGCAACGATAATATATATTCCAAACCATTCGGTTAGGTAGTTTTTGCGCTGGTATATACGGACAGACGGACAGACGGACTGACCAGACGACGATTATAGGTGCTACGTATTTTTATTTACAAACACAACTAAAAAGAGCAAATTTTGATGAATTTTGAATTTTGAAATTATGAAATTATGAGGACTCGAGAAATTAATCGATTAACCTTAACTTTTTATCGTTAAAAATGAAGAAAAAGCAAATTTTGATGATCACTGTATTTCAAAATTATGAATTTTGTTTTTTCTTGATACGTCACAATTTGCTGCTAATTTTCCTAATTTCATAGCGTGGTAGATGATTAAAAATTTCAATCGATTGACCTGATTTCTTTTTCTGTGAAAGAGTAAGTGATGAGGCAAGTTTTAATTACTATTGTATTTCGAAAATCTGAACTTTATTTTTTTTTTTTCACGTCACCTTAATATCCATATATTTGAAATGCTGAAATGTTGAGAAATTATACTCATATTATTTCGCAAAATCTCAGAATAAAAATAAATGAGACCTTTAAGTCAAACTACATAACAAAATATCCTATTTCAAAAATATTTAAAAGTAAATATTTTACTGCAAAATAATCCATGAAATTGAACTATGCCTGAAGGATTTTTTATGCTTAGAAAAATTTCGAAATATTAATTAAAAATTTTTTTTATGCATCTAAGATTTTTTCAGAAAAAAATTTCCCAGAAAGAGTTTTTATAAATATTCTTTTAATATAGTAAGAGACATCACATTTATAGAAAAATAGAAGTTTACACCTTTATGTGGTTTTATTCTTTTTACTCATACGGAAACAAATAAATATTAAAATGATATTAAAATGGAAATAATTTACAAAATAGATTTGGACAAGAAAAATAAAGTTTCAAAAGTGTCGGTGTATTTTATTTTTTTATATGAGATAAATTACTTTTACAATAGGATGTAAAATCTAGTCGTTGTGGGCCACCCTAATACTTACCCAACATGAATATGTATAATATAAAATATGAAATAAAACATGTGTAAACTATTTATAAAATACTTTGCAATTCGAATAAGATCGTGGCTTGATGACGTCATAAACTTTAAATGCTCTATTACTGAATTGCGTAAAAGAAACATCCTTATAACTCCAAAATTGGCAATTATATTAATTAACGGTTTACTGCGTATCATTAAGCGTCTTATTTCCAATTAAAATATATCTTTGAATTGAAATTTGTATGAAATACATGATCATGAAAAAACCATGGAACTAGAAATGATGAGTTTGTTCGCTCTTCCATGGAAAAAACCAAGAATGATCATGAAAAAACCAAGAGTGTGGAAAATAGGACTACAAATATCTTGGCAACTCATTATCCGATCAACTTCATTCTTTATGCAAAATTTATGTTTTTTTATTGTCTTTTATATTCACTCCTTAAAAAAAAAATCAAAAATTGTATATACATTTTATCAGAACGAATATTTCGAGAGTTCGAAAAAATGGTTCCGTATAATCGAGGTTAGTGAAATTAAAGAAGCTTCTTTACATTATTACATACTAAGTAAATACCAAATTTCAAGTCTCTATCTTAATTTGTTCTGGAGATAGACCGTTTACACATACACATACAGACACACAGACACATCGACACGCACACAGACAAACGGACGGTATTTGTTTTCTAAAACTATGTTTTTCGGAAAATCCAATGTCTGAAACGTGTAAATCCGTCAAAAATGTTTTTTTTTTTAATTTCAAAACAATTACAAGACTTTACCCTATACTACGTATGATAGATAAGTAATTATAAAAATTACAGATTTAATTACTAAACCTTAAAAATGGGAGATTTTTAAAAGTATCTTCATTATCCTTGTAGTATAATGTAATAGAAGTAGTCACGAAGTAGTCACAAAAGAAGTTCATTGACATTTCTAGATAGAGCTGGTGGATATTTTTAATATGTTTTTTTTTTTTTAAATTGTATTCGTCTTATGGATTAGATACAAGTTACAATAAAACGCAGGTCTTAAAAATTTGGTCACCTTCTCTCGGCCTCGGTGGCAATTTGATGTGATTAACTAAGAATATAGAACAGTTAGAGTAGTTCAGTTTGTAATGACACCGTAACTATCTTCACAAGTGACAAAAGAGAAAAGCTAACAAGCTTTCGAATTTACCAAAGTATATGAAATTGGTTTGTTCTCTATAGTGTATACTTTTAATATGTATTCTTTGATTATATTGTTTTCTTTCTCAGGCAGAAGATTCCCTCTTAATTTACTGTTGGAACGTAAGTGTCCGATTATTATTATTTTAAAAATTGTCTTATGGATTACAATATAAGTTACAATAAAACGCAGCTTTTAAAAATTTATAATTTATTAAAATTAATAATAATTTTAATTAATTTATAATTTATTAAAATTAATCATAATTCTAATAAATTTATAATTTATTAAAATTATTATTATTAATTTTAAAATTATTCATAATAATTTTAAAACTATTATTAATTTTTTAATAAATTTATAATTTATTTTAAAATTTATGTAGGTGACATGTAAAAATTAAAATATTCATAATACTTTTACATGCAAGTATAATAATATTATACTTAAACAAGAAAGGTTAAGAGGGTTTGTTTTATGTTTTATATTTCCAGTAGAAATTTCTCTATAAACGAATTGAAATTCTAAAATTTCTTTTATTCGCTTTTGACTTTTAAAGATGACAAATGACTTATAATATTAAGCTTCTCAAATTAAGAAAACATCGTCTAAAAATTTTTTCCTCCCAAATAGGAATGCGTTTTCGTCAAATTTTCGATGTTTCATCTGTATTTTCTCAGTAACATAAAAAATAAGAAATTTTCTGGGACTTGTAGAGTACCTTATTTTGTATAGATTTATAGTGTACCATTTTTTATGTACGTTTTTATTCCAATTATATCGTATTTACTTGATTAATAACATTAAAGATTTTTTTTACATATTGTTATTATTATTATTACTATATTGCATTACTATTGTTATCCAATAATTTACACTCATACATACACACAAAAAAGCTTTTATTGAAAACGTAAGCATTTAACATAAACAAGTGGGTAAGTATAATCGAAGATCACACAAAGGGTTTCATTTAATATTATATATAATATATTGTATAGATTTATAGTGTACCATTTTTATGTACGTTTTTATTCCAATTATATCGTATTTACTTGATTAATAACATTAAAGATTTTTTTTACATATTGTTATTATTATTTTTACCAAAATGCATTAATATTGTTATCCAATAATTTACACTCATACATACACACAAAAAAGCTTTTATTGAAAACGTAAGCATTTAACATAAACAAGTGGGTAAGTATAATCGAAGATCACACAAAGGGTTTCATTTAATATTATATATAATATATTGTATAGATTTATAGTGTACCATTTTTTATGTACGTTTTTATTCTAATTATATCGTATTTACTTGATTAATAACATTAAAAATTTTTTTTACATATTGTTATTATTATTTTTACTATATTGCATTAATATTGTTATCCAATAATTTACACTCATACATACACACAAAAAAGCTTTTATTGAAAACGTAAGCATTTAACATAAACAAGTGGCTAAGTATAATCGAAGATCACACAAAGGGTTTCATTTAATATTATATATAATATATTGTATAGATTTATAGTGTACCATTTTTTATGTACGTTTTTATTCCAATTATATCGTATTTACTTGATTAATAACATTAAAGATTTTTTTTACATATTGTTATTATTATTTTTACTATATTGCATTAATATTGTTATCCAATAATTTACACTCATACATACACACAAAAAAGCTTTTATTGAAAACGTAAGCATTTAACATAAACAAGTGGGTAAGTATAATCGAAGATCACACAAAGGGTTTCATTTAATATTATATATAATATATTGTATAGATTTATAGTGTACCATTTTTTATGTACGTTTTTATTCCAATTATATCGTATTTACTTGATTAATAACATTAAAGATTTTTTTTACATATTGTTATTATTATTTTTACTATATTGCATTAATATTGTTATCCAATAATTTACACTCATACATACACACAAAAAAGCTTTTATTGAAAACGTAAGCATTTAACATAAACAAGTGGGTAAGTATAATCGAAGATCACACAAAGGGTTTCATTTAATATTATATATAATATATTGTATAGATTTATAGTGTACCATTTTTTATGTACGTTTTTATTCCAATTATATCGTATTTACTTGATTAATAACATTAAAGATTTTTTTTACATATTGTTATTATTATTTTTACTATATTGCATTAATATTGTTATCCAATAATTTACACTCATACATACACACAAAAAAGCTTTTATTGAAAACGTAAGCATTTAACATAAACAAGTGGGTAAGTATAATCGAAGATCACACAAAGGGTTTCATTTAATATTATATATAATATATTGTATAGATTTATAGTGTACCATTTTTTATGTACGTTTTTATTCCAATTATATCGTATTTACTTGATTAATAACATTAAAGATTTTTTTACATATTGTTATTATTATTTTTACTATATTGCATTAATATTGTTATCCAATAATTTACACTCATACATACACACAAAAAAGCTTTTATTGAAAACGTAAGCATTTAACATAAACAAGTGGGTAAGTATAATCGAAGATCACACAAAGGGTTTCATTTAATATTCCTTTCAATACACTTTATCCTTCCTTTAATAAATCCAAATAAAATTTATTTTCCACAGAAAAATCACGTTTTTATATAAAGTCAAACTTTACCGATCTATTTTTCAAGTTTTTTCGAATATCTGAACCGGCCTGATAGCGGGCGAAGCCCGCTATTATACTCTGTCATAATAATATCTATCATGTGGACTAAATGCAATATTTAAAAAAAAAATCAATTTCAAAATTAAACATGTTGTATAGAGATCTTCAAAATGTTAAAATATGCCAATATTTCCATAATCGGGTTTTTATCATGATTCAATATGTTTCTCAAACTCATATGACGTTATAACCACTTGCTGACGTCATATCTACTTGCTTTCTCTATTACTCATTTTGATACTCTCTTTGCATTATTCTCAGTCATTTGAAAAAGTCCGTTAAACTTCCAATATGACGTCAGATTAATTTTAATTTTAAGTCTCTAATGACGTCCTGCTAACCTGCTTTCTGTACTTACACATACTCATACTCCTTGTATTATTGAGAAATGTTTGAAAATATCCGCTTTATTACCAATATCACACGTCATATTAATCTTTTTTTCAATTGGTGAAACTTTTTATTTCATTTTCATTTTTCATGTGGAAATCTTTCAATAGGAAATTATTATTGTATATAGAATTCTATTGTGGATTTTTAATTGTTGGCAACTGCTACAATGGAAAATGTTTAAATTTAATAGGAAAATGCTGTTAAATTTTTGTTTTTTTATCTCTCTATATTAAAAGAATTCGATTTTTTCACAATTTTATGATTTTCAGCGTGCCAGTAGGTATTCAGCTGTAAGTACACAAAATTTCAAGTCTCTAAGTTATACTGTTTCTGAGAACCGGCTCTGTGACGGACAGACAGAGAAGCGGGACGAATAGGGTTTCGTGAGATAAACGAAACCCTAAAAAAGAAAGATCATATTAATCTATACGCTCAATAGCATAAATATTCCGTTGATGTATACTTTTTTCTCCCTTGTTACGTAACTTGTGGACCTGGGATCGTGCATCGAGTTACCGTTACGCTAGTGTCGTATCATGTTAGTTATTCTATGACCAGACTCAGAGTTGAGTGGCGATGGAGTTTCATTTATACTTTGCGAATTTATGATTGTTAGTGTTGCAAGTGGTTGTTTTCTAACATGATATCCTTCCTCGTTAGCGCGTTATTCAAGGCATCTCATCTAATTAGGTAAATCAATAATGCTGTGCTCACCGAGACTTGGAGCTTTGCTGGAGGGTAGAAGGGTTTTTCCCTCATGGTGTATAGTACTTATGCTTTTGGCCAGCTATCCAAGAAGGGGTGATTACTGTAATTTCTGCTCTGCAGAGAAACGAACTTTACAGTTCTTTCCTTGCTAAGATTTAGTAGTAATAACATGCCATTGTGTCGTATTTGTGGATTTCGAAGCCGCTTTGACTGAACGTCATCGCTGGTTAAATCGAAAGATTCATTACCTCAAATAAAAAACTTAGAAATGCTAACGAAGATTTCTCATATATAGAAATTTTGGTGATATTCTTTGTTATATTACATTTAGTACATGAAATAAGATATTCATTTGGCTCTAATTTGAATTTAATTTTTTCATTTGAATTTTCTTCTTGGCAAGGCACTTTCCAGTATTATAGGCTGGAAAATAAAAGGTGTTTGATTCTTGTTTCCTCAAGGCCTAGTTTAGTAACCTGACAGATCAGTTAAATTTGCACTTCCATTGATTTAAACATTTTTTTCATAAATAAAATATATTATAATTATCTAGCAAGGTATCCGAATACAATGATCAATTTCCGCAAAATTAATATTTTCAGATTTTGAATTTACAGAACAGAGTACGTGTTTGCTTTACAAAACTATTTTGATTTTGTGTGTACCTCAATTAGAAATCAAGCTATTAATGAATTTGTAAAGATCCAGAAACAGAAAGTCAACATTAAAATAACGGGACGTAAACCTGTAAAGCGGTCAAATGAAAATGAAATACCTTATTTTTTAGCAAATAAAGTTTTATAAGGCACTTTTCTTAATATTGAAACTAATTAAAATTTTCTGAAACTGTCTGCCATCGATGAACTTAATTAAATCTGGCAACATTATAATGCATTTTTTTCAAAATCACTTGTATTATATATTTCATTTTTTTAATGTTCAATATTTTTAAACTTAATATAGTTTATTTTTAATGTTTCCTAAGGCATGAACAACAAAAATTGTTCACAAGAAGAATATTTTCCGAATTATTGTATGTTATTTGAATAATGACGATGAAAAATATGTGAAATATCTAATATTGATTATTCGACTAGCGCTAAAATACTTATTAATATAAGCATCCTAAAAGTGTTTTTGCATTCCCTAGATAAGTGCGTAAGGCTTATTTTTATACTAAGTTTATTTGGATTGTATTATTATATTTTAGTGTAACACCTTTTAAGTTTTTCTTTTTTTCTCCCAAATTAGCTTTATATTTATCTTTTTTTTTTAAATAAAACTAATTTATTAGAAATATAAACTTATCATAGCCAATCCATACATAAGCGAAAAATGTGGTTAATTTGTTTCCATGCCATATTGTTTAAAAATAGAATACCGAAATTATTCAGATACCTTAAATGATTTGAGTTTTTTTTTTCTATTTGAAACGCCTGTCACACACGTAAAATTTACTGGTTATTTTTAAAAACTTCATTCTATGGAGTGTTCGAGAAATAACCTGCAAAATGGTCTTGAGTAAAAAAAAAGGGGGGATTATAGCAGCATAAATAACCAAACATACTAGCATTCCGTGATCGTATAAAGATGGGATCGCAGCGACCTAGATAATTTATACATATGCTAACACTATTTCCAAACTATTAACTTTGTTGTCAATTTATTTAAAACGGGTCATAGGGCGTTGCCAAGATTATATTTTGAAATTAATGGTGGGGATAAGTTTGTCTAAGTCTTACGTTTATCCCAAGCTAAGTTGTAATTTTGTTAATTGGGTAGACAAAGTTATGACGCGGACAAAATACGTTAAAAGGAATGATGAAATAGTAAAATTCGAGAACGAACATTCATGTTTTAAATAAAACAGTTATGAATTTGAATACTGAAAATATACAAATGCATTATTAATTATTTTAAGACTGATAGAGATCAATAAAAAGACTTCATCACATATTTCACAAGTTTTCTTCTTGACATATATGTAAGCATAAACCACGTTATTTTCTATTATCATGGATGCAAATATAGGAAACATTGAATTAAAATAAACTAATATAAATGGTTATAGTCAGTTTAGAGTGAACAAAAGAAGTAAGTAAACAAAAACGATAAATCATACGTTAAGCATAGATTATGAAACACTTTCCAACACAATCAGTATAATATAACAAAAATTCATAGATTTATAAGGTGAAATTTTATATCTAAGTAAACAATTCTGGAAAACGTATAAAATCTTTAAAAACCCAGTTTCAATAATTACCATTAGTAATAAATAGATAACTGAATATGTGTGCAGCCCTGTATATGATCAGTAGATTTGTATATATGCTACATAATAATCTAAAGTTTAGATTAGTTAAGAAACGCACATCAAAGTTCAAAATTACCATTTTTTAATTTCGGTCAATGAAAAATAGTACACTCGACATATTTTATGCAGCCCTGTATAGGATCTATAGAATTTGTACACACCAAGCAATATGTAAAATATAGTTAAATTTAAAAACGCGTGCCAGAATGAAAAACTCGCTTCCAGAATTTTTTTTTCACTCACAATACTGTTCCGAATTATTTTGTGTGTCCCTGTAAATGAACGATGAATACTATGATCTCCATAATATATGGTAATAATTTTGCAATGCCCCTCAGTGATCAGTATATATCAATGGCAACATGTTTGATATATATTAACATCACTAAAATATACCGGAAACGAATTTTCCCCATAGTCCGTAAAGTAAAAGTATTCTTTTGAGTGGCCCTGTAATTGAACTATAAATGCTACGTACTTCATTTTCAATACCGAACAGGCCATAGGTAACCTCAATGATATATATCGAATGTAAAAATATCCGAGTATATTTACGCGAGTAGCGCTCGGACAGACAGACAACATATGGACAGACAGACAATCCGAATTCATAAACACTTTTCCACATTGTTGGAAAGTGTTAAAAAGAGAAACGAAAGATGTGGGGAAAAATCATGTACATCAAGCTGTGTTACTAATCTTTCAAAAACATGAAATGTATGAGGTAAAGTCAAATTTTCAAAAAATAGTGAGGTACAATCTGTAAAATTATTTTCCTGTGGAAAACTTCATGTTTTGGGCAAATTAATAAGCAAATCTTTATGTAAAGCTTTCTTTTCATGTTTTCATTGTATTGTAAGAATGCACTTAAACTGTTTGCGGAAAATGATGAATTTAATGTACAAAACGAATGAAAAAAGGAATCGTTAAGTAATGAACATTGCTCTTCGAATCTAAAAAAATGTTTATATAACCCGAGAAATTGTTGTAAAATTTTCGAAAATTAGTGTAGTACAATCTATAAAATTATTTTCATGTGGAAAGCTTTATATTTTATGCAAATTAATAAGCAAATCTTGTGTAAAGCTTTCTTTTCATGTTTTCATTGTATTGAAAAGAATGCACCTAAACTGTTTGAGGGAAATGATGAATACGATGTACAAAATGAAAATAAATAAGGAACCGTTAAGAAAATAACATTGCGATTGGAATCTAAAAAAATGTTTCAATAACCCAAAAATTGTTTTCAAATTTTAATACATTTATCAAAAAAAAAAAGTTTTAAAATAGAGCAAAAACTATTTAATCGTTTTAATCATAAATCATTAAAAGTATTTAGTACTATTTTTCCCAGATATTATTATAAAAGATTTAAATTATACATAATGAGAATTTAAGCATGCACCTAAACTGTTTGCGAAAAAGGATGAATGCAATGTTCAAAATGAAATAAAATAAGGAATCGTTAAGTAAATAACATTGCTTTTGGAATCTAAAAATTTATTTCAATATCCCAAATATTGTTTTCAATTTGTAATACATGTATGAAAATAAGAAAAGAAAATTAAAACAGTTATAAGATTGAGCAAAAAATATTTAATCGCTTTTATCACAAACCATTAAAAGTATTTAGTGGTATATTTATGAGATATCATTAAAAATCTATTCAAATTATATATAATGAGAATTAAAATTAACTGTTTGTAAAAAGTGCAATTATTTCAACTTTCAAATGCACCTGAAAAAAGATAATTACTTTTAAGAGTCACCTTGTAGTGTGTGTTTATCTTTCTTATCACATTACACAAATAAACATTTTGAATACATTTCAAACAAGTTTTATTAATTCATAATATCGTGGTCTCTTAAAGAAATTTTATTTATTTTTAATTACTTTTTAACAAATAAATTCAACATTTTAAATTCTTTTTGGTAATTAATAAATTTCAGGAGACAAGTATAATCTTGGATAAACTCATAGAATCTTCTTTTATTTCTTTCGTTTAGTACAAAAATAAAATGTATTTAAACTAAATAAAAGGGGAACTCTTCGGATTAATTATAAATATTTCATAAAGTAAACATGTTAAAAATTTTCTTTTCTCTTATTTTGAAGAAACAATTGAATCACAATCTATTAATTCAATTTACAGTACAATGGGTAATTAAATATTGCATAATAAATTATTCAATGCAATGAAAGTCTGCATTAATCAATAATAATGTGTAATTTTGTTTATAAAAATTCGAAGCGATCAGTGTATTTAAGGTGGGATAGGTAAACATGGGACTGACACAATAATTTTGAAAACATTTTCCCTGTTTGAAGTGATTATTATTCTTCCCTAATTATGTGTATGAATAAACAAAATTGAAATTTTTGCTTAAACATTCATTTGAATTTTTTTTAAATCAAAAATGAATCAAACTAATTTTTAAAAATTAAAGAAGCATTATTCAAATGTTAAACATTTTCTAAGTAATTTCATAATATTGATTTTGTAAAATATTTAATATTTTTTATTGTTATGGAAGTATTTAACGTGTAGTAGAAAGTCAATGGCCATTTGGTGGCAAAAATTATGAGTTTCAGATTAAATCGATTGTTGTGGAGATGTATGTATCTATATTTTTATTTTCGGAAGACTGTTCCTTTATAAATTAGAACTAGAACAGCGGTACGGGTCATTTTGACCCCTGAGCCATTTTGTCCGTTAATTACTCTTGTTTGGTTAAAAGAAATTGTTTTTTTTTTACAACATTTCCTATATATTTTTCCTATATATTAACAAATATTTCTAAAAAAATTAGCTTTCTAGATTTGTTGGTTTTTGAAATATTAGAAAATATTGAATATATATATATATATATATATATATATACCTATATGAAATATTGATGATAAAAATTATTATTTTATAAATAACTTCCATTAACTGTATATTAACATAAGTGTAATATGTAAATTTTAAATGATATTAAATGTTTTATTGTGTGAAATGAAATCCATTTGGAAAATTTTGTATTTAGAATGGATTGAGTTCAAACTTTCCAACATAGTTGAAATTTGTTTACGAATTCGGTTTGTATGTCTCTCTGTCCGTCTGTCTTTCTGCCTACCTGCCGTCTGTGCTTTAACTCGTGTAATTACACTCGAATTGATATGCAATTGATATATGTTATTGAGGTTTACTATGGCATGTTCTACAATGAAAATGAAGTATGTAGCGCTTATAGTTCCTTTATAGGGACACTCAAAAGAGTTCCGTTTCATAACGGTCTATGGGAAAAAATCATTTATGGTATATTTTAATGATGTTCCACTATTTCAAACATAATAAAATTGATATATATAACTGAAATGGACTACGAGAGACTTATTATAGAACATTGTGTGCGTAGCACTTAGATTTCCTTTACAGGAATACTCAAATTAATTCCCTTACATTACTGTCCATGGGGAAAAATCTTGTAATTGCGGTATGTTTTAATAATATTTCACTATTTAAAACGCATTCAAATTTATATATATATATCATTGATGTACTACAAGAGGCTTACTACAGAATACTGTGTGTATAACATTCATCGTTTATTTACAGGGACACAGAAAAATATTCGGTTAAAGTACTGTCTGCTAATAATAATTGCTGGAAGTGCGTTGTCAGTTGCGATGCGCGTTTTTAAATTTAACAAATATTGTGTCTGTTACTTGGTTTTTATAAATTCTATAGATCATATACAATAATAGGGCATATAATATGGCACCAAAAACATCTCGAGTGCATTTGTGTTTATTGACGGAAATTGCTAAAAAATAATTTTTTACTTGTGCTATGCGTTTCCTAACTGAATTCCTAACTGAACCTTCCTAAATTTTAGTATTCTATGTAGTATGTATACAAACTATATATCAAATACAGGGCTGCACAAAAGAGTTTGGATATTTTTCTAAATATTGTTGGTAATTTCTGAAATTGGATTTTAAAATGTATTATGCATTTTTCAAATTGTTTACTTAGACACAAAATTTGCTATATTGGGCTAAAATGAAATTTAAAAATCTAGTCAAAAAATCCAAATCGATATAATAAATAACCCGACCTCCTCTTTTAAAATGATGATTTGTTTTATCTCTAATGAATTATCAACTCTGTCCAAGCTAAAAAGAGGGGGGGGTGGGATGACGATTCTGAGCGTAACTGAGATCGAAATGGAAGCAATCAACAAACCAATCAAGCATTCTGGGAAAAATTCCTTAGTGTCGCAGGAAAAAAATCGCCAAAATTAAGAAATCGCTGTACTAATTCCGAATAAACATCATTGAAAAGAGGATAAAACTTACTATATTTAGTTAAAAGATTGAAACCAGATTTATGTTAATAATGCGGAAAAATTGCAGCAAAACGTGAAAAAACAATAAAGTTCGCATAAAAGTTAAAATAAAAAAATCGATTAAAAAATTCCCAAATCGGGTTTTGAGGTGCAAAACTACATCCATAGAGGTACCTTTCTACGAAATTTTGTAGCTCTGCGTGCAGCGGTCTCTTCAGAATAGAGGGCAAACACACAAACAACCTTCTTTATTATAGTTATAACTATCACAAAGTATAATTTAGTAATGCTCAGTATAAGTAGATAAACAAACCTCCTGGGCGGGGCTAGTTGGGCTTAAGCCAAAAAGTAGTATTCCCTGCACGCTTTTACAATGACCGTGTTTACTTATTCAATATACATTTGATTAGACCTTATTAAAAGTTACCGATTGCTAAAAGTATTTTGGAAGTGTTGGAAAGTGTTACTAATTCATGCTTGACGCACAATTTTTCATTCTTGTTTATTAATGCTTAGTTGTTTACCCTTAACTTCTGTAACATAATTATTTGCACACATACTGTGAGCGGTCTCTGACACCACTTGATGGAAAGATTAATAAAAGGCTTGATTAACTCATAAGATACTGTTTCTGTGCTAAGCTTTACGTGTAAGGTTATTATATTTTAAATACATCTATTCAGAAATCTCTAGAAATAGTTCTATGACTCCTATCAAAACAAAAATTTACTAATATATCTAGTTAAGCTGAAATTTACAAGTTAAACTCTAAAAATTAAAAAAGTCAGCGAGTCTTTGAGACCGGTAACAACAGTTAAGGGTTAAATTATTATCAAAGCATAATTTTCAATATAAAGAAAAGCTATGTTCTATGCTGATACAATTCAACATTTTAATGCGCTAGAAATGCATTCATGTTAATTTTTATTAGGGTTTCGTTCATCTCATTAAACTATATTACTCCCGCTGCATTGTCTGTCCGTCACAGAGCCATTCTAAGAAACTATGTACCTTACAGAGTTGAAACTTTGTGTATATATATCTGAATAACAGCTATGAAGCTCAAAATAATAAAATTTAAAAAAAAAACGTATTATTTTAATAAATAGAGATAAAAAAACAAATTTCTAACAGCCTTTTTCTATCAAATTTAATCATTTTTCGTTATAGCAGTTGCCAAAAATTTAAAATCCACAATGAAATTCTTTCTACAATAATTAATTTTCTATTGAACGATTTCCACGTAAAAAATGAAAATGAAATAAAAAGTTTCACCAATAGAAAAAAATATTAGTATGAAATAAAAATGATTGACGTCATAGTGGTAATAAAACGGAAAATTTCAAAGATTTCTCAATAATACAAGGAGTATGAGTATGTGTATGTACACAAAGCAGATTAATATCGCGTCATTAGAGAAGTAAAAAGAAAATCTGACGTCATATTGGAAGTTTAAGTTGTTTCAAATGTTTGAGAATAATACAAAGCGAGTATTAATATGAGTAATAGAGAATAGTAATTGTATAAGTTTGAGAAACATATAGAATCATGTTAAAAATCCGATTATGGAAATATTCGTATATTTTAGTTTAACTTTGAAAATATTTTTTTTTAAATACCGCATTTAGTCCGAATGCAGATATTATTATGACAGAATATAATAGCGGGCTGGTTTAGTTATTAAAAAAACGAAAGTATAGAACGGTAAATTTTTACTTTATAAAAAACCTGACTTTTTTTTTGTTGTTGTTGCTAAATGAAATTTGTTTGGATTTATTAAACAAAGAATAAAGTGTTTTGAAAGGAATATTAAACGAAACTCTTTGAGCTATCTTCGATTACACTTACCCACTTGTTTTCATGTTGTATACACTATGTATTTACATTATTACGTTTCATGCAATATTTAAAAAAATTTATCTGGGAATATAACTAAACCCATTTTATTTTATTTTATTCTTTTAACCATTTTACAAAACTAAAATAATAATTTTATATATATGAAACGTTCGTTCTATCATTCACTCAGGACGACATCTCAGTCCCCGAACCCCATGAAATTTACCGGATGAGAAGATAGATGTTGGCGCAGTCGAAGTCAACGGAAACCATTTCAAGAAAATGTAGTGTAGGTGTAATCGTACTGAAGCTGAGTAGAGGCAATGAATTCCAGATTCGACAGCATACTATATGAAGAACAACTCCACGTAAATTCACTTCATTAAAACTTGAAACACATATAGACCTATTGAAGAACAACTACCGACGAACCAATTTGAACAATCCCAGCGACAGCATCTAGTTGACAATAATAATTCGTGTAAAAGTCTCTCTCCGAAGCCAGTGCAACCGTATAAATATTACAAGATTTTGCTCAAGGTTACAGAAGCGCGAAAATGCTAGCCCAATGACAGCAATGTTCGGAGGGAAACAAGGGGGTAGAAAAGGCGGGGCCTGCTCGCTAATGGCAGAAAAAATGAGGCCAAGAGGGTGTGTACCTGACGTATTGTCAAAACTCTTTCTTTAGACGTGGTATTTTAAAAAGTTAAAAAGCCTTGAGCGGGAAAAACGCAAGGGATGATGGGATGTCGAATGATAATATTAAATAAAAATTTAAAAAATGGTATTACAAAATGTTCCAAAAGAATAAAAATTCAATGTCTTAAAATAAGAAGAAATTAAGCAGGTGCTTTTTAGAAACAGTGTTGAATTTAATAGAATACGATTTTTACAAATACGTGTAGCTTTTAACAGATTAAGATTTTTAGAATGATAATTAAAAGAATATTTTGATTAAGCTATGGAGTAAAATATAAATTATATTTAAGAGATATTTTAAAAGAGAGGGAAAAATTAGAATTGTAAGAATTTGGAATAAATTAATTAAGGAAAAATGGCGATTTTTTTTTATTATTACATATATATATATATATATATATATATATATATAACGCTAAGGTACGTGTCGGCGAAAAAGCGGTTATTTATCTTTTGCCGATGAAAACGAATGGTTTGTTTTCACTAATTTGCGAATATTACGAAACTTATTTGAGGTATCGATTCAAAACTCGACACACAGATGTAGAAAATTTTTCTGCATTCGAAAATCTAATTTTTGTAAAAATCGGCCAGTAATTTTTCTTCATTTTTGCAAAAAACTGGGTCATACTTCCTAGAAAGGAAAGAAAATAAAGTTTTAACAAAAAAGTGCCATTTTGTTTTTGTTTTAAAAGTTACCAAAATGTGTTAATGTTTAAAGGTCAATGGTAAAACATTGATGAAGCTGGAGATCGTCATAATTTAAATATCGCGTGAATGTTAAAGATATATAGATATGGCGCTGGAACTAATTTCTTTTTGCAGCGCGTGCAAAGCACGTCTGCTATTCCTTGCGTTAAACAGCGGGTAGCCGTGCCGGAGGTTCCTTCAGAATAGAATGTGCCCCAGTCCGTGGAAGTAAAGGAATCAGCGGCGCGTGCACAGCACGCCATCTATACAGTGCCGTAAGCAGAGGGGACCTATACCGGAGGTTCGTTTTAAACACTTTTGTTTAGAATAGAAGGAACCTACTGGTGGTGGAATTAAAATACATTTTAATCATTCGTGTTTTGTTTTGAAAAATCGACCAGCATAGTGGGCATAACCGGCAAGTACAATGGAATTTAATAAATCTTCAGACATATATTTTTTAAGCTGTTAAGAAGAATGAAAAATATTAACTCTCCCTGAATTACTAATGTAGAATTCCTTTATCATCATAAAGCATGTTTACCCAATTACATAGCATATCTAAATTTAAGGAACATTTATTAGGGATATGTTTATTTAAGTTGCAGTAATAAAGTTATATAATGTCTAAAATGAAAATGCTTGTCAATTCAAAAGTCATTAAAAGTGCATTCTGATAAAAATAAATTGGGAATATTAACACACCTTAATTAGGAAGAATGTTTTCTACATTACTGGTAGAAGTACTACTCAATGTTTTATTTTTTCTAAAATATGCAGCTTTACAAAACTACGTGGGCATTTTAAAAGGAATCCTAATCACATTATTTGCATTGTAAATACTTAATAATTTAACATAATATAGTATAATCCTTTTTGACTTATTTATCACCGTTCTGATAACATCATAATGAGAAGCGAATATCAAATACTGAATGATTATTTTTAAACCTTAGAGGATAAAGCTTCGCAATTAAGTAGAAAAAGGTTTTTAAATGCATTTAAATAATTTTGCTTCAGTAAAATTGCAATAAATAAAGCAATGAGTTATATCTCAGTAGTAGTTAAATCGACCTATTAGTTAAATGAGTAGAAATTTGAGTATCAAAAATATACATGTAAGGCTGAAACCCCTGGGAATTGGGAATCAGCCACGTTTAAGTGGGTATTCATTTGAAAAAAAAATGAATTAAACAGCTATAAAATTTTATTTTTTAATGAAATAAAATCAATTAACATTATATAACTTTCATTTTCTATTACAAAAATCTCATTTCATTTCATGAAAATTTCAAAAGAAATGATTAAACTTACAGTACTGATAAAAGTGTTTTTAATTTTCACATTCATTAGGCAAAAAAAAAAAAAAAAAAAAAAAAAACCGTACAGTAGTGCATTATCCAGATATATTTTATTATCTTATTAGCATAATAGAGAAAACTGATGGGGAGACAAAAATATATACATTAAAAAATTTTTTGAAAAAAAAAGTGTCTTACATATTTAACAAAATTTTAGAGACTAATCTTTAATTACCCATAAGCAAAAATAATCCCACAAAGTTTACAGCGTTCAGAACCGTGTCAAACGTTTCGAGTTGATTACCATTTATAATATTACAACGCTATATGCCATTAGTTGAACACAGAATAAGTGTATTTTAGATATTTATTTATTTTTTGTAAACGTTGTTTATCAAATAAATTAAATTACAATTTTATCAATAAATTTTGAATTTTAAAGGAAGAAACTTATAATTTTTAAACAATGTACGATTGTGCACTGTTCCTAAAAATTAAAATTAATGACAAAAGATGTCTTGCTATAACATTCATTTCATTATTCTATTAAGCTAGTTGCAAGCGTGTCGATTGAAAATATAGAAAACAGGTCATTTTTTTCCCACAGCAGAGTTTCTATTCAAAGGTTACAGAATGATCATGAGCATTTTATAAAAAGAATCTTGTAAGACCAATAACTCTCATGAAGGACCTCAACTGTAATGTATTTTAAATTGTTCCGTTTTTCTATATCTAATTAAGTTTCGGGTCACCAGTTATATCTAGTTCCAAGTAAGTACTGTCAGTCAAAAATATGGTATTTATGTCGTTTAATCAAAACAATAAATATCACTAAATAATATTATTTGTAAAAATTATAATAATTATACTAAAAATACCAACGTTTAACACACAATATCATCGTACAATGGACAGACGCACGTTTCGTGAGTAACTTGGACTCACTTCCTCAGTGTAAATAAAATTAAACCCTATTGTATCCCCCCCCCCCAAAGACATGAAAATGAATCTAAAACCCAAATGAAAAACAGCAACACACCGAAAAAATCATCACGTATGAGCCACCAATCAGACTAAGCCGGAAGTGATTCACTATGACACAGCAACTCAACCCAAAAAGGTGAGATGCAAGGTACACTTGAAAAATCATTGACCAGGGCGTTACGAAATTTATGAATATAAACCTCAAAGAAGTCTAAATCTAATGGAGTGTTACATTTCTTAATAATAGTGGCCAGATCAAAGTTAAAATTATGTCCCTCATTCCAACAGTGGCAAGCAATAGAGGATTTTTGTAATTAATTTTTCTTAATATAATTTCTGTGTTCATTGAGTCTGAAACGGAGTTGTCGTTTAGTCTGTCCTATGTAGGACAAACCACATTGACATTGTATATTGTAAATGCCCCAAAAGTTTTGATGTGAGATTTTATCCTTTAACTGTGAAAAATTTAGTTTATTAACTGGCTTAAAAGCAACCTTAAAATCATATTGTCTTAAAATATTAGCTATTTTATAGCTAATGCTATTGTAAAATGGCAAAATAATGAGGTTAGAAAAAGGTCTTCTTGTGTAAAGCAAATCTTGTGTGTGTGTGGATATATATATATATATATATATATATGTACATATATGCAAATTTTATCTTAAAAACGGCTCTAACGATTTTGACGAAATTTTGCATCCTACCATTTTGGGGCACCAGAAAACCATTGGGCTAGGTCACATGTTCGAGAAAATTCGATGAGTGGGTCATTTTGGGTCACCATGGGCCAGGGTCAAGCTAACTGTATCTAAAAAACGGTTCAAGCGATTTTCACTAAATTTTGTATCTTACAATTTTGGAGCACCAGAAAACCATTGGGCTATGTCACATGTTCGAGAAATTTTCGATTAATAGGTCATTTTTGGGTCACTGTTGGTCAAGCTAATTTTATCTAAAAAACGGCTGTGACTATTTAGACTAAATTTTGCATCCTATGGTTTGCGGGTTCGAGAAGATTGTTGGGCTAGGTCACATGTTCGAGAAAATTCGATTAGTGGGTCATTTTGGTCATGGGTCATTATGGGTCAAGATATTTTTATCTTAAAAACGACTCAGCCGATTTTAAATAAATTTTGCAACCTACGGTTTTGAAGCACGAGAAAATCATTGAGCAAGGTCACATGTTCGAGAAAATTCGATTAGCGGGTCATTTTGGGGTCGCTGTGGGTCAAGCTAATTTTATCTAACAAACGGCTCAGATTATTTTGACTAAATTTTATATCCTACGAGTTTCGGGCACGAGAAGACAATTGGGTTTGGTCATATGTTCGCGAAAATTTGATTAGTGGGTCATTTTGGTCATGGGTTGGGACTATATTTGGACTATGGGTTATATATATATATATACATATATGTATATACACGTTACAGTCAATACGATTAATCCGGTCATTATTAATAATAACAGGCCTTGATGTCCGGCCATTATCAGTAATAACTGGTTATTATTAAAAATGACCTGATTAATCATATTGACCGTAACATATATATATATATATATATCTGACATATTTTATGCTGAAACTCTTTTATTTATGAACTGATTTCGATGTAACTGAGTATGTGTATAGGACATACCAAGGTCTGAACCGAGTTCATCCGCCATTTTTTTTTTCAAAATGGCGGCCAATTAATACAAGTAAAATTTTATAAAAATTAAAAAGGTGTACAAAAATTATGAATTGAGAAAAATGTTTCTGTTAAGTGTAATAACGTGATACAAGGATTCTGGAACATTTTTTGTTTTTGCTTATCTTAAAAAATGGTAGAGATATGGCAGTTTGAAATTCAATTGTGGCGGACATTTTGAAACAATATGATATTTGTTATGCTGTAACTCTCTTGATGAAATTCGCATTCAAATTCAGAATTAACGAAAACCGGAATTGAATGTTCTATATTCGGGTTCGAAGCAATTTAGCTTCTGGTGTTTGAGTAAAATGGGTTGAATTTTTAAAAAACATGGACTATGAAACTTATCTTTTCCTCCCGGTACAGGCCGGAAGGACTTTTTTTATTATTCACTAAAACAGCGGCAAACATACTTTCTTAAAAACATAACTTTAGACTAGAATTAATTATATTTGTTGTTTCTTTGTATTTTGTTTTATTTTTGCAATATTACAGGAAAAATAAATAGACGTTTTTAAAGCCTGTAATTAACTTTTTTTTACATATTTAGATATGTCAGTGCTAACACAACTAAATAAAAATCTTAATAGTTATTTTGCGTGACATTGCTTTGTCAGCTTTCCCAATGGGATTTTCGTGTAAAAGTTTCGCATAATCGCAACGGAAGATATATGCTTGGTAACGGTTTTTGTACCAATTAATTAAATATTTAAATTCATAAATTTTCATTATTTTACAATTAAGAGCTGTAACGAAAACTTTTGTAAAGCTTGAAAGTTCTGTATTAATGACATATGGAAATAGCAATGAAATATAATTATTTTTACATATATCTTGAAATATTTCTAATAGCAATTAAATCTCCAGATGAAAAACACATATATTTATTATGGAAATTTAATTCGTTTTCAAATTAATCTGGGACATTGAGTAGAAGATACATATACGTGAAAATCTTTATATTTCTCATTACATTTTCTCTATTTAAAATCATATTAACAATAGCAAATTTCAAATTGACAATATTATGTATTGTGTTAGACTAACTAAAATTATAGCCATATTCAGAATAATATTTTCATTAATATAATATCAACTTTTATTTAAGCGCAATGTAGCTCATTAACTTTATATTGCAAATATCGAGTTTATTCTGAAACATAATTTTTACTTTCTTCTATCTATAATAGAAGAAAATATTGTAATCGAAATTTTTTTCGATTTCCGGTTTTCAACGGATTTACACGTTTTAGAGGTCAGAGATTCCGAAAAACATGTTTTTACAAAATGTCTGTCTGTCCGTCTGTCCGTCTGTGTGTCTTCATTGTACCATCTAAAAATGTATGATGTTATGCTTCAAATTGAACCAAATGTTTTTTCTATGTTCTTGGCTATGGCAAGCAGGTTCTATCAGAATTTGGAGATATTTTGACGAAAGGGGGCGCTGTGATCGATATTTTTGTTCCATTTCCACTATTGTACCATCTAAAAGTGTATGATGTTATGCTTTAAATTGAACCAATTTTTTTTTTCTATGTTTCTGGCTATGGCAAGCAGGTGTTCTATCAGAATTTGGAGATATTTCGACGAAAGGGGGCACTGTGATCGATATTTTTGTTCCATTTTAACTATTGTATCATCGAAAAGTGTATGAAGTTATGCTTCAAATTGAACCACATTTTTTTCTCTGTTTTTGGCTATGGTATGCAGGTTCTATTACAATTTGGGGATATTTCGACGAAAGGGGGCGCTCTGATAGCCATTTAAAGATTTAAAATTCAAAAAGATGTGCAAATTAAAAAAAAATAGAAATCCTAAAACTCTTTTTCGTTAAATGTTCGGCCTTGATCCGGAGAATCCCGAGGAGTTTTTGTTTTGCTTCTATCTTCAAACAATGGCTGAGATAGAGCGGTTTGAAATTTTAGGGTGGCTGACATTTTCAAACAAGACAGGAGAAAACGTCCATAAACGAGTTTAATTTAGGAGTTTTAGTTAACATGGTTTCGGCAAATTTTCTTTCATTGTTGTCACCATTAATCCTATTATATGCTTATCACTATATATTTATATTCACCAACGTCAAATTATCGCCAAACTTGGCGACAGTTTGCGGAATATCGACAAATTTGGTGACCAAAGTAAGTTGCCATAAATGAAGCCAACTTGGCTGTAGAGGACTAATTTGGCGATATTCTCATTCAAATTCAATGTTGACGAGAACTGGGATTGAGTCTTCTTTATTTAGGTTCCACGCATTTTACCTTCGTGTTTTCCAGTAAAATTAGCTAAAATCGTAAAATAAAGGAATAGGGAGGCTATCTATTCCTGTCGTTCAAGTCAGAAGGACTTTTCGTAGTTTAGTATACATCGATTGTTCACATCCCTGTAACCCGATGATTCGCAAGCAGCTGACGTACAACAGAATGACGAAAAATATTGATTTTATTGGCGAGGTGATAGCGAATTTTGAAGTATTAACATGACTGAGATAGAAGAAAGTTTTGGGATTGGCACATCCGACTAGTTTATAAGTAATATTAGTAAATATTTTATAATAATATTTGCGAACATGTTTTATTCTTCTGAGTTTTTCTGCGAAATCAAGATTGTTAAGAAGAGTAAAAATAAAACTTCTCATATTAATATTGTCAATTATACTTTTATATATATCTGATACATTGTTTTCATTGTGTTGAATTGATATAAATTTAATTCGAGATTTTTAAAATAGGTGGATTTAATTTTGTGCCGTATCATATTAAAATAAATGATCAATGTAAAAATGGTACAAATAAAAAAATATCAAAATATCAAACAGCTGTTTCAGAGCCTCTAAAGCTCCATCATTAGTGCCAACTTAAAAAAAAAAAGATTTAAAAATGATTTAAAAGTTTAAGCCATGTAAATATGCTTGCGTCTCTGCACGCGGCCAAGATAGAATGGTAGTGAGTTTTTAAAAACAACAGCAGAGTCAGGAGTCACATGTGACGTAGGAGACCAATAGAAGCGCTTGGCCAGATTGGGCGATTATAAGTACAGAGGAGAAAAAAAGGGGGAGGGGAGTGAAGAGAATGTATTAAATGAAAGTAAGTCAGATATTTGAAAAATTTAGTGCACTGGACATATCATTAACTAAGTTGCCTGAATTCTTCCATATATGATAAGCTTCCAAAAATCAAGGCCGTAAATAGATAAGCACTTCTGAATTATTGAACCTTCTCAAAAATTGAAACTGTGATTGCTAGACCAACAATGGTTAGCAATCGCAGAGCGTTTAGTGTCACATTTTTTAACATTGTTTTTACGTTCCCTCAAGCGGACATTAAGGGATCGCTAATTAATTAATTTTAATTAATTCGAGATGCCTGTCTGCTAGATTGGATAGAAATTAAATTTCCTTTTATTCTTCTTAAATTTTATTTTAAAAGTGCTTCAAAATGACAGAAATTGTAAAATTTAACATTTTTCTCTTCTTCAACTACATACAACAACTAGCAAGGATGTGACACTTATTAGTGTGATTCAGACCTAAAGTAAAGATTTGTCGTACATACAAAAAAAAATGTATGAAATATCGATAGCAAATATAATGGTATTTCTTTCGGCCGAAATATGTTCATAAATTTCTAATTAAGCGAGTAAAAAAGTTTTTATACGTGTTTGTTTTAAATACAAGTTTTACTTTAAGTTCATTAAATTTAAACAAGATTTAAACAAGATTTAAACAAGAAATTTAAACAGATTATATATTTTTCGTTTATGGATTAATCGCATATATTATTTCTGTTGTCAACATCCCTTTTTCTAAGAAAATACAAGACGCAGAACGGTAAATGAGATGCCATATGAAAGGATTCTGAACAGGCTGCTTACATCGTACACTTACATTTCTTTAAAACATGTTTTTTGATTATAAATTGCTGTTAATTAAAAATTAAATCGACATGGTTTTCATAAATGAAATGAAAGGTTTTTCTCAAATCAGTGTTGCCACAAAAATAAAATACTGCATTATCAGTTGACGTCATCCTATAATGCAATTAAAATACGATTGTTAATTTATTTCTTGCGCGTACTTCTTGAAAAAATATCGATTTTTTTATCGGGTTTTTATTTAGTTTTTACGCGTGCGTCACCTATTGTTTATTTGTTTTCTTTGTTTAATCATGGCTGTGTATATGCGTACTGTATGGGGCACCAGTAGATTACGTAATTTATGGATTATCTTCCGCTTAGATATACAGTTCATTAGGATTCACAAAATTTTTAAGTATTTATTTTTTAATATTTCATTAAGCTGTTAATACGCCAGCGAAGTCTGACGTCACTTAAATGGCTGATGGACCACGAAGTCTGAACATCCCATGTTTAAGTTCCCGTAGGCTTCCAAAAAGTGGTGAAGCAAATATTGATTTATGTAAATACATTTCTGGAACAGATTTGCAAAATCTGAGGAAATGTTTTCATATGAATTCCCTAAACGTCTGATTCAGTGTTTAATTTCTTTTATAATTCGGTTTTTATTTTCAGTATATTGGTCTTGGCAACCTAGAGAAATGATCTTGGCGAGAGAAGAAAATTTGGCCAAAAAATTTCTGGCAACCTGTTCCCATTTCTTTTTTCTACACAAGCAATCATCATATATACATTATTTCTGTTGTCAATAAACCTTTTTCCATGCACATACAAAACTTACAAGGATGACTGAGGTATCATTCGAAAAGTTTTTGAACAATTTTAAGATAGTACACCCACATGTTGTTAAAACGCGTTGTTTGATAAAAAAAAAAAAAATCAGTTAATTATAAATTAGTGGTAAAACTTTCCAGGAAATAATCTCAAAGATTGCAGTGCGAAAGCTTCGCACAGGCCCTTCTGGTATTATTTTTTTATTTTCCGATATCGTTCAACTGTTTTTTTTTTCAATTTACATACTAGAACTGCCTTTCCAAAACACTGTAATAAAAGGAATGAAATCATAAAAAATAATAAATAAATAATATAATAAAACATATATTATTTAAAAAATAAGGACATTTTTCAAACTAGGCAAGATAATTTTGATCTAGTAAAGTAATAAAACAAAAACAAACACTCTTTAAAAAAATAATATATATATTTGTTTATGATAAAGTTACATGAATAGGGGGAATTATTGGTTATTTTTATAAATTTTGATGATTTTTAAATACTGCAGTTTAGTAGAGTGAATAAGTAACGACAAAAATAGCAAAGGATTTATGTAAATGTACTGCACATTTTCTATATTTTATTAACGTTAATTGAATTATTAACGTTAATTGAAATAGATCATATTTTAAAAACAAGTAGAGATACTCTCCTACTTTTTTATATCCAAATTAATGAACATTATGCTTCATAATTATATTTTAATTTGATGCAAGCAAAACTAATAACATTAATAATAATGTTGATCATTTTACTTTTTTTTTATCAATTGACTAAATAAAAAATACTGAAGTTTATTCCATTGATTTCTGTGCAATGCAACGCTTCCTAAAATATTCGAGCGATGATTATGAAATTCTGTACAGCGATAGCTACTATGAACGGCATGTTTCCAGTAAAAAAAAATGACACAAATCTTGTCCTTAAGGAATAATTATAGATCATAAGTGTAGTTAATTTAACGTTAAAAGCTTAGATTGAAACCTGCGGACAAGACTATTTAATTCATATGGAACATGCGAGGCTTTGTGTAGGGCACATTGCTCCCCAAATTCATTAAACTAATGCTTTATGCAAGGCATTATGGCAAACCTGCTCCTCATTGTCTAACTGGTAGAAACAGGAACACGATATAGTCTTAGCTTACTCGCCTTTGATTTGCCAGATAGAAAAAGGATATAGTCTAACCACATGTTTTAAATGAGCTGTTCTTAGACGTGCTTTTCGGTCCAATTTTTAATTTTTGGTCTGGAATTCCCATAACAAGCACCGAAACAAAATTATCAATTATTCTCAGATATCGTGCAAGGTTTCCAAAATGGTCCTTTTTATTTTCTTTCATTGTTTTGTAAATGTATATGATATTTAACTTATGTCAAGGATAGCAAGGATAAACTTTCTATATTTTCAGAAAAAAAAAATTAAAGTAACCATCACAAACATCATGCAGGAACTACATTTCCCAAGCATACTCGAAAATTGTTATTATTTATCTATTTTATACGAATATCGGGTCTGAGTATGATATTGATATTTCAAGTTGCATGGTCAAGAATTTTAAAACAAAATTTACAACTTTTTTTCTTATTATTGCATGTTTATTTAAACATTTGTTAATGCATGGTATCGGAATAAGTTATTTGAATTATTCTATTCTATTAAAGAAGTAATCATAAAACAACTACTAAAAGTCCAAGAATAATTTATATATATAGATAGGACTATGTTTTATAATGTGTAATTTGACATAGCTATTTGGGGTAATAATTTCATTGCATTTGGTCAGTTACTTCTGTTTCAATGGTTAATTTTTGCAATAAGTTTATATATATACATATATATAGACATATATATATATATATATATATATATATATATATATATATATATATAATTATAATATCTATGAATTTCAAAAAACATATCAAGTTCTATTCTACTTAAATCTCCAAAGAGATAATCAATGATACTGTGTATACAGAATACCACATAGCTAATAATTAACATGTGCAAACATAATATTACCATAGCTGATGCTTCAATGGTAATTGGCCAAATTTTACTCATACCAAAAGAATATTGAAAAAAGAAATAGAGAGAAAGGGGAAAAAAAAATTATAAATTGGAGTTGCAATTAAGTAAACACAAATGGATTAACAAATTAAATATGAACCATACACAATGGAAAATTGGACCACATGAGAATTAAATATGAATTGGACATGGAAAAACACATGCACATGTACTCATCAGCCTGGATGCACCCACATGTGTTTTAAATAATAATTCAGTGTTTCATAATTCTACTGGCATAATGCTAAGATCAGTAGAATCATCCAGGTACACTGAATTATTACCAGACAACAATTGGAAATATTTAAATAGGAAATAAAAAACCATTAAGAAAATACAATATATTTCACTCACATCGATTATCCAAAAAACTGTAATTAACACCTCACTAAATTACCACGAGATAACAGTTTTGAAATAATAAAATTGGAAATATGAACGCGTAAAGTGTAGATAAAATATATTACTCACAATAATTATACAGAATCCTTAAAATGTCACAACGTCTACATAATATTCACATCCACATGGCAATGCATCATACATGTTAACTAAGTCGAGTTGACAGAAATGATTTGTAAGACAAGTTGAGAGCACACTTTTTTTAAAACACAACCCCATAAATGACACCCAATCACAAAATGATTCAAAAACACTCAAAATAATTCTGGTTTTAATACACTTATAACAAATTTATATCCGTGAATATATATTACTCCATCCAATTTTAATTCCTGAAAGTAAAATTAATATACAATCAATAGCTCCCTCTATAGTTAAATTAAATATAATATTAACAATATTATCTACAACTACCTGAAAGGTAAAGTGTCGCCATCTATTGGTATTATAATAGTTCATAATTAATATTTAGTTAAATATCCACTTTATTAGTTACATACTCACTTCATTAGATTTATTTATATAAATAAACTTTAAAAAACAATACTAACTTGTAGTTTTACTTAAAATTCAAATAAAATATAATACTACTATATGAATAAATCTACACAGAATTAATTCAACTTGCACAGCATTTCAGATATTCTTAACAAGAATATATTATGTAAAAGAGATATTATTTTAATTCAAATTATTTTTGCTGCCAGCTGTGTTAATCCACTGATATTATAGACATTTATTAAATAATTAATGTTTTATTTTTACTACTACTTAAATATATATTAGACTTGTTTTTAAATAATTAATGTTTAATTTATACTACATTGTAAATATATTTTATATTTATAGATTAATTTAAATATCTAATTAAATAATTCATAAACAATTCAAAATATCTCAAAATTAATAATGTTGATAATTAATAGTATTACTACTGTTTTTCAATCAAATTAATGCAATGCAGTAATTAAAATACTTGTTAATTTTAATTATTCATAGACAAAAATAAAAACTATATATATTTATTTTTATATATATTGCAAATAGATATATATATATGAGTTATAATCACCAATGTTATCATTGTATAATTTAATTTGTTATTGTATAAGTTAATTTATAAATGTATGAAAACTGCACATCAATAATACCTTAAACAGAGGTGATCGGCAACGCACAATCACAACTATACAAAGTATAAATAATGTTCAATCAAATATTAAATTTCCTAATATGTTATAATTGTAATTATGTATGTTATATTTGTAATTTTCTACATAAAGTGTATATAATGTTCAAACAATTATTAAATATTAAATTTCCTAATATGTTATAATTGTAATAATGTATGATATAATTATTATTTTCTATATCTTTTGTTATATGTTATCGCACACTAAAACAATAATTTATTACATACCATGTTTATATTTAAATTATATAATAAATGTTATTTAAAAGAGTTGATGATTGAATTTATCATAAAAATAGGATATCCATATATTTTTGCTTGATCTCGAATATATCTAATATTTTTGTTTTTATTTATATCTCAGCATAAGTATTTTATACGATGTAGATAATTGATAATTATATTTTTATAAACAGATTTATGTAAACATGAAGCATAATTGGTAAAAATATTTACTTTAAATGGGAAATCAAATCTCTTATCATAAATATAAAAAATTAATTTATAATTATTAGTAATATTAATTTTTAAGTCAAGAAAGTTTATATTATTATTAATTAAATCATTTTCGCTTAATTTAAGCTGAGTAGGATAAAAATTGAGTGGTGATGTGCAATTTTTTTCATTGAAATAAAATATGATAATGTCATCAATATAGCGATAAAATACATAATCATTGTTCGGACTTATATTTCTTTCATAATAATATAAGTAAAGGTCAGAGAGAATACTAGATGCGGTTCCGCCCTGCGGAATTCCCTGGCATTGTTTATAGATAATATTGTCATATATAATGTAATTATTATGCAATGTAAAATTTAGTAAAGTTTTAAAAAAATTTACTGAAATATGTTCTTTTAATTTTAATTGAGATTTAAATTCTTTAAATAATATACACATTGTTTTATGTAAGTCTTTTATATCAATGTTATTAAATAAATCATTAAAATCCAATGTTTTTATGAATTTTACCGGATTGATATTATGTATTTTATTAATGAGTTGAAAACTATTTTTTAGGCAATGTTGGTTATTATGTTTTAGCGTTATATCATATATCTGCTTTAAAATATTAAGTAGTAAATTGCTTGCATTTTTATTATATGTGTTACAACCGATGGTAACAGTGCGAAATTTAATAGGATTTTTATGAAATTTTGGAATTATAACAAGATAAGGATAATTAAAATTATTACATTTGATTTTTAGTAATTTGTGATAATTTAATAATTTTCTGTTATTTATTTCAATATTTAATTTAGTTTTATTAAAAATATTACTTGTGTTGATTGCATTGTGAATTAACACTTTATAGTATTCTTTACAAATGATAGCATAATTATTTGGAGATTTATCTACATAAGTAATTATAAATTTGTTTTGTAATTCTGATATATGTTTATTTATGTTTTTAAAAGCTGCATGTGTAATATGATGATAATTTTTTATAATTTCATTTTTTAATTTATCAATTACAGAAAATCTCCATTCACTGAAATATTCGATTGGTTTATTGTAATCAACAGCAATTTTATATATAAACAAATCAATATCTTGAATAAACTGCAATATTATGGATTTGATATTACACTTATATGGAAGACGAAATTTTGTGCCATTATGCATTAAGTTTTGTAAAATAGGTTGTTCTACAATATTAAGATCACCAGTAATGATATGACCATGTGTTGTATTTATATACTTTTGATATTTTGGGTCATTACAATAACATGGGTAATTCTTTGAAGAGACCAAATTTTTTGCAAAAGAATTGTAATTAAAAATTTTACGTCCAAGTGTGCGATTATATTTATATGTCTTGTGAATGGTAAAATTTTTTATTGGAAAATTATTATTAATGTTGTTTATTATATTGTGTAAATTTATATTATTAAATACATGATTGGAAAAATTTATAATTAATTGTGTATTATTAGTTTTATATTTAGGTTTATTAGAAAGACTTGTATTTAATAGGTTTGCTCTATAATGTAGAATATCATAAAAGATATCACAAAAATGTGGAGAATATTGATTATTTTTAAAATACCTTGAAATATTGGTTTATATATTTCTTTTTTATACTAAAAACATGTTTTCTTATAGCAAGCCAACAATAATCATTACAAAATTGTGCCTCAAGATTATCAAGCTCCTGTTGAATCACAATATCATCAGTGAATTTTTTGTTATTATGTTTACCTCTACCAGATCTAGAAGTTTTTTTTAAGTTTGAAAAATTTAATCCGGAATAAAGATTTTTATAATTTTCATATTTAGTTAAATCTGAAAATACAGGATGTGATTTTTTGTATACTAATTGATTTAATCCATAAGGATATGTAGTATTAAAATGTCTTATATATTTAGATTCTAGAAAAAGTCGTTCAGTAAAATTTTTTTGTATTTTAAGTATTTTAATAGTAATATTTTTAAAATCATGATTTTTGAAATGAGTATATTCAATATTATGAGTTGTTTGAAATTTAGAATTTTTATATTTATCAATATGAGAACGATGTAAATTTAGCCGCTTATGTAATTTTTGACAAGACTGTCCAATATATTCCATGTTACACGAATTGCATTTCAATGAATAGATTACATTGTATGCTTTGTAAAATTTTACCAAATTAAGATTGTTATTATTTGAAATCTGTGACTTATCAGCTAATGGACATGTAAGACAACGCTTAGATTCACACTCTCGAAAACATAGTACAGGCTTGGGACAATAGAATATGTTATCTGATAACGATCCAGGAAGATCCCTAATAATCTTCCTGTACCGAGCATTAGTCCTGGATCCACCAAGGCCTAAATTGCCAGTATCTAACATTTTACTAATAACTGCCATATTTGTTTGATAGCAATAAAAATTGCAAGAAATACATATTAAATATATCTATAACATATTTAAAAAAAAAAAAAATTGTTATGAATCAATCTTAATATTACTTGAATATCCATAAAAAAAAAAAAATAAAAAAAAATAAAATAAAAAAAATATTAAGATTGACTGTTTAATACTTGATTAAATATAATAAAGCTATATAATAAAACTATTTACATATATACATAAAGTCCCATTAAGCAAACTAACATCAAAAGACAACAATATAAAAACCCCTAGCAGTCATAAGTCAGTACAAAATTAATGTTGGTAAAAAAAAAAAATCATTAGAACCTGAATAAGATTTTATAAAGATGCCCTTGAAAATTCAATAGATAAACAAATGATACCAGGAAATAATAGTAATACTAAAATATTATTATTATTAAATTATTATTAAATACACCATTAAAAGCGCAATGCAGCTATAATAACTATGTATTTCAAACAGAAGTTAATCAAAGTGATTTGTGAGCCAATTAGGCTAAATTATGGTATCATATAAAAATCAATATTTTAACTAGCTAATTGTTGAAAAGAATATTGAAAAGAATATGTAAAAACCATTCCATACCAATTTGCGCAATGCAGCATAATTTTATAGAATGTTAAATAATTATAATATCTATGAATTTCAAAAAACATATCAAGTTCTATTCTACTTAAATCTCCAAAGAGATAATCAATGATACTGTGTATACAGAATACCACATAGCTAATAATTAACATGTGCAAACATAATATTACCATAGCTGATGCTTCAATGGTAATTGGCCAAATTTTACTCATACCAAAAGAATATTGAAAAAAGAAATAGAGAGAAAGGGGAAAAAAAAAAATTATAAATTGGAGTTGCAATTAAGTAAACACAAATGGATTAACAAATTAAATATGAACCATACACAATGGAAAATTGGACCACATGAGAATTAAATATGAATTGGACATGGAAAAACACATGCACATGTACTCATCAGCCTGGATGCACCCACATGTGTTTTAAATAATAATTCAGTGTTTCATAATTCTACTGGCATAATGCTAAGATCAGTAGAATCATCCAGGTACACTGAATTATTACCAGAAAACAATTGGAAATATTAAAATTTGGAAATATTTAAATAGGAAATAAAAAACCATTAAGAAAATACAATATATTTCACTCACATCGATTATCCAAAAAACTGTAATTAACACCTCACTAAATTACCACGAGATAACAGTTTTGAAATAATAAAATTGGAAATATGAACGCGTAAAGTGTAGATAAAATATATTACTCACAAATATTATACAGAATCCTTAAAATGTCACAACGTCTACATAATATTCACATCCACATGGCAATGCATCATACATGTTAACTAAGTCGAGTTGAGAGAAATGATTTGTAAGACAAGTTGAGAGCACACTTTTTTTAAAACACAACCCCATAAATGACACCCAATCACAAAATGATTCAAAAACACTCAAAATAATTCTGGTTTTAATACACTTATAACAAATTTATATCCGTGAATATATATTACTCCATCCAATTTTAATTCCTGAAAGTAAAATTAATATACAATCAATAGCTCCCTCTATAGTTAAATTAAATATAATATTAACAATATTATCTACAACTACCTGAAAGGTAAAGTGTCGCCATCTATTGGTATTATAATAGTTCATAATTAATATTTAGTTAAATATCCACTTTATTAGTTACATACTCACTTCATTAGATTTATTTATATAAATAAACTTTAAAAAACAATACTAACTTGTAGTTTTACTTAAAATTCAAATAAAATATAATACTACTATATGAATAAATCTACACAGAATTAATTCAACTTGCACAGCATTTCAGATATTCTTAACAAGAATATATTATGTAAAAGAGATATTATTTTAATTCAAATTATTTTTGCTGCCAGCTGTGTTAATCCACTGATATTATAGACATTTATTAAATAATTAATGTTTTATTTTTACTACTACTTAAATATATATTAGACTTGTTTTTAAATAATTAATGTTTAATTTATACTACATTGTAAATATATTTTATATTTATAGATTAATTTAAATATCTAATTAAATAATTCATAAACAATTCAAAATATCTCAAAATTTATAATGTTGATAATTAATAGTATTACTACTGTTTTTCAATCAAATTAATGCAATGCAGTAATTAAAATACTTGTTAATTTTAATTATTCATAGACAAAAATAAAAACTATATATATTTATTTTTATATATATTGCAAATAGATATATATATATGAGTTATAATCACCAATGTTATCATTGTATAATTTATTTTGTTATTGTATAAGTTAATTTATAAATGTATGAAAACTGCACATCAATAATACCTTAAACAGAGGTGATCGGCAACGCACAATCACAACTATACAAAGTATAAATAATGTTCAATCAAATATTAAATTTCCTAATATGTTATAATTGTAATTATGTATGTTATATTTGTAATTTTCTACATAAAGTGTATATAATGTTCAAACAATTATTAAATATTAAATTTCCTAATATGTTATAATTGTAATAATGTATGATATAATTATTATTTTCTATATCTTTTGTTATATGTTATCGCACACTAAAACAATAATTTATTACATACCATGTTTATATTTAAATTATATAATAAATGTTATTTAAAAGAGTTGATGATTGAATTTATCATAAAAATAGGATATCCATATATTTTTGCTTGATCTCGAATATATCTAATATTTTTGTTTTTATTTATATCTGAGCATAAGTATTTTATACGATGTAGATAATTGATAATTATATTTTTATAAACAGATTTATGTAAACATGAAGCATAATTGGTAAAAATATTTACTTTAAATGGGAAATCAAATCTCTTATCATAAATATCAAAAATTAATTTATAATTATTAGTAATATTAATTTTTAAGTCAAGAAAGTTTATATTATTATTAATTAAATCATTTTCGCTTAATTTAAGCTGAGTAGGATAAAAATTGAGTGGTGATGTGCAATTTTTTTCATTGAAATAAAATATGATAATGTCATCAATATAGCGATAAAATACATAATCATTGTTCGGACTTATATTTCTTTCATAATAATATAAGTAAAGGTCAGAGAGAATACTAGATGCGGTTCCGCCCTGCGGAATTCCCTGGCATTGTTTATAGATAATATTGTCATATATAATGTAATTATTATGCAATGTAAAATTTAGTAAAGTTTTAAAAAAATTTACTGAAATATGTTCTTTTAATTTTAATTGAGATTTAAATTCTTTAAATAATATACACATTGTTTTATGTAAGTCTTTTATATCAATGTTATTAAATAAATCATTAAAATCCAATGTTTTTATGAATTTTACCGGATTGATATTATGTATTTTATTAATGAGTTGAAAACTATTTTTTAGGCAATGTTGGTTATTATGTTTTAGCGTTATATCATATATCTGCTTTAAAATATTAAGTAGTAAATTGCTTGCATTTTTATTATATGTGTTACAACCGATGGTAACAGTGCGAAATTTAATAGGATTTTTATGAAATTTTGGAATTATAACAAGATAAGGATAATTAAAATTATTACATTTGATTTTTAGTAATTTGTGATAATTTAATAATTTTCTGTTATTTATTTCAATATTTAATTTAGTTTTATTAAAAATATTACTTGTGTTGATTGCATTGTGAATTAACACTTTATAGTATTCTTTACAAATGATAGCATAATTATTTGGAGATTTATCTACATAAGTAATTATAAATTTGTTTTGTAATTCTGATATATGTTTATTTATGTTTTTAAAAGCTGCATGTGTAATATGATGATAATTTTTTATAATTTCATTTTTTAATTTATCAATTACAGAAAATCTCCATTCACTGAAATATTCGATTGGTTTATTGTAATCAACAGCAATTTTATATATAAACAAATCAATATCTTGAATAAACTGCAATATTATGGATTTGATATTACACTTATATGGAAGACGAAATTTTGTGCCATTATGCATTAAGTTTTGTAAAATAGGTTGTTCTACAATATTAAGATCACCAGTAATGATATGACCATGTGTTGTATTTATATACTTTTGATATTTTGGGTCATTACAATAACATGGGTAATTCTTTGAAGAGACCAAATTTTTTGCAAAAGAATTGTAATTAAAAATTTTACGTCCAAGTGTGCGATTATATTTATATGTCTTGTGAATGGTAAAATTTTTTATTGGAAAATTATTATTAATGTTGTTTATTATATTGTGTAAATTTATATTATTAAATACATGATTGGAAAAATTTATAATTAATTGTGTATTATTAGTTTTATATTTAGGTTTATTAGAAAGACTTGTATTTAATAGGTTTGCTCTATAATGTAGAATATCATAAAAGATATCACAAAAATGTGGAGAATATTGATTCTTTTTAAAATACCTTGAAATATTGGTTTATATATTTCTTTTTTATACTAAAAACATGTTTTCTTATAGCAAGCCAACAATAATCATTACAAAATTGTGCCTCAAGATTATCAAGCTCCTGTTGAATCACAATATCATCAGTGAATTTTTTGTTATTATGTTTACCTCTACCAGATCTAGAAGTTTTTTTTAAGTTTGAAAAATTTAATCCGGAATAAAGATTTTTATAATTTTCATATTTAGTTAAATCTGAAAATACAGGATGTGATTTTTTGTATACTAATTGATTTAATCCATAAGGATATGTAGTATTAAAATGTCTTATATATTTAGATTCTAGAAAAAGTCGTTCAGTAAAATTTTTTTGTATTTTAAGTATTTTAATAGTAATATTTTTAAAATCATGATTTTTGAAATGAGTATATTCAATATTATGAGTTGTTTGAAATTTAGAATTTTTATATTTATCAATATGAGAACGATGTAAATTTAGCCGCTTATGTAATTTTTGACAAGACTGTCCAATATATTCCATGTTACACGAATTGCATTTCAATGAATAGATTACATTGTATGCTTTGTAAAATTTTACCAAATTAAGATTGTTATTATTTGAAATCTGTGACTTATCAGCTAATGGACATGTAAGACAACGCTTAGATTCACACTCTCGAAAACATAGTACAGGCTTGGGACAATAGAATAGGTTATCTGATAACGATCCAGGAAGATCCCTAATAATCTTCCTGTACCGAGCATTAGTCCTGGATCCACCAAGGCCTAAATTGCCAGTATCTAACATTTTACTAATAACTGCCATATTTGTTTGATAGCAATAAAAATTGCAAGAAATACATATTAAATATATCTATAACATATTTTAAAAAAAAAAAAAATGTTATGAATCAATCTTAATATTACTTGAATATCCATAAAAAAAAAAAAAAATAAAAAAAAATAAAAAAAAATATTAAGATTGACTGTTTAATACTTGATTAAATATAATAAAGCTATATAATAAAACTATTTACATATATACATAAAGTCCCATTAAGCAAACTAACATCAAAAGACAACAATATAAAAACCCCTAGCAGTCATAAGTCAGTACAAAATTAATGTTGGTAAAAAAAAAAAAAAATCATTAGAACCTGAATAAGATTTTATAAAGATGCCCTTGAAAATTCAATAGATAAACAAATGATACCAGGAAATAATAGTAATACTAAAATATTATTATTATTAAATTATTATTAAATACACCATTAAAAGCGCAATGCAGCTATAATAACTATGTATTTCAAACAGAAGTTAATCAAAGTGATTTGTGAGCCAATTAGGCTAAATTATGGTATCATATAAAAATCAATATTTTAACTAGCTAATTGTTGAAAAGAATATTGAAAAGAATATGTAAAAACCATTCCATACCAATTTGCGCAATGCAGCATAATTTTATAGAATGTTAAATAATTATAATATCTATGAATTTCAAAAAACATATCAAGTTCTATTCTACTTAAATCTCCAAAGAGATAATCAATGATACTGTGTATACAGAATACCACATAGCTAATAATTAACATGTGCAAACATAATATTACCATAGCTGATGCTTCAATGGTAATTGGCCAAATTTTACTCATACCAAAAGAATATTGAAAAAAGAAATAGAGAGAAAGGGGAAAAAAAAAATTATAAATTGGAGTTGCAATTAAGTAAACACAAATGGATTAACAAATTAAATATGAACCATACACAATGGAAAATTGGACCACATGAGAATTAAATATGAATTGGACATGGAAAAACACATGCACATGTACTCATCAGCCTGGATGCACCCACATGTGTTTTAAATAATAATTCAGTGTTTCATAATTCTACTGGCATAATGCTAAGATCAGTAGAATCATCCAGGTACACTGAATTATTACCAGAAAACAATTGGAAATATTAAAATTTGGAAATATTTAAATAGGAAATAAAAAACCATTAAGAAAATACAATATATTTCACTCACATCGATTATCCAAAAAACTGTAATTAACACCTCACTAAATTACCACGAGATAACAGTTTTGAAATAATAAAATTGGAAATATGAACGCGTAAAGTGTAGATAAAATATATTACTCACAATAATTATACAGAATCCTTAAAATGTCACAACGTCTACATAATATTCACATCCACATGGCAATGCATCATACATGTTAACTAAGTCGAGTTGAGAGAAATGATTTGTAAGACAAGTTGAGAGCACACTTTTTTTAAAACACAACCCCATAAATGACACCCAATCACAAAATGATTCAAAAACACTCAAAATAATTCTGGTTTTAATACACTTATAACAAATTTATATCCGTGAATATATATTACTCCATCCAATTTTAATTCCTGAAAGTAAAATTAATATACAATCAATAGCTCCCTCTATAGTTAAATTAAATATAATATTAACAATATTATCTACAACTACCTGAAAGGTAAAGTGTCGCCATCTATTGGTATTATAATAGTTCATAATTAATATTTAGTTAAATATCCACTTTATTAGTTACATACTCACTTCATTAGATTTATTTATATAAATAAACTTTAAAAAACAATACTAACTTGTAGTTTTACTTAAAATTCAAATAAAATATAATACTACTATATGAATAAATCTACACAGAATTAATTCAACTTGCACAGCATTTCAGATATTCTTAACAAGAATATATTATGTAAAAGAGATATTATTTTAATTCAAATTATTTTTGCTGCCAGCTGTGTTAATCCACTGATATTATAGACATTTATTAAATAATTAATGTTTTATTTTTACTACTACTTAAATATATATTAGACTTGTTTTTAAATAATTAATGTTTAATTTATACTACATTGTAAATATATTTTATATTTATAGATTAATTTAAATATCTAATTAAATAATTCATAAACAATTCAAAATATCTCAAAATTTATAATGTTGATAATTAATAGTATTACTACTGTTTTTCAATCAAATTAATGCAATGCAGTAATTAAAATACTTGTTAATTTTAATTATTCATAGACAAAAATAAAAACTATATATATTTATTTTTATATATATTGCAAATAGATATATATATATGAGTTATAATCACCAATGTTATCATTGTATAATTTAATTTGTTATTGTATAAGTTAATTTATAAATGTATGAAAACTGCACATCAATAATACCTTAAACAGAGGTGATCGGCAACGCACAATCACAACTATACAAAGTATAAATAATGTTCAATCAAATATTAAATTTCCTAATATGTTATAATTGTAATTATGTATGTTATATTTGTAATTTTCTACATAAAGTGTATATAATGTTCAAACAATTATTAAATATTAAATTTCCTAATATGTTATAATTGTAATAATGTATGATATAATTATTATTTTCTATATCTTTTGTTATATGTTATCGCACACTAAAACAATAATTTATTACATACCATGTTTATATTTAAATTATATAATAAATGTTATTTAAAAGAGTTGATGATTGAATTTATCATAAAAATAGGATATCCATATATTTTTGCTTGATCTCGAATATATCTAATATTTTTGTTTTTATTTATATCTGAGCATAAGTATTTTATACGATGTAGATAATTGATAATTATATTTTTATAAACAGATTTATGTAAACATGAAGCATAATTGGTAAAAATATTTACTTTAAATGGGAAATCAAATCTCTTATCATAAATATCAAAAATTAATTTATAATTATTAGTAATATTAATTTTTAAGTCAAGAAAGTTTATATTATTATTAATTAAATCATTTTCGCTTAATTTAAGCTGAGTAGGATAAAAATTGAGTGGTGATGTGCAATTTTTTTCATTGAAATAAAATATGATAATGTCATCAATATAGCGATAAAATACATAATCATTGTTCGGACTTATATTTCTTTCATAATAATATAAGTAAAGGTCAGAGAGAATACTAGATGCGGTTCCGCCCTGCGGAATTCCCTGGCATTGTTTATAGATAATATTGTCATATATAATGTAATTATTATGCAATGTAAAATTTAGTAAAGTTTTAAAAAAATTTACTGAAATATGTTCTTTTAATTTTAATTGAGATTTAAATTCTTTAAATAATATACACATTGTTTTATGTAAGTCTTTTATATCAATGTTATTAAATAAATCATTAAAATCCAATGTTTTTATGAATTTTACCGGATTGATATTATGTATTTTATTAATGAGTTGAAAACTATTTTTTAGGCAATGTTGGTTATTATGTTTTAGCGTTATATCATATATCTGCTTTAAAATATTAAGTAGTAAATTGCTTGCATTTTTATTATATGTGTTACAACCGATGGTAACAGTGCGAAATTTAATAGGATTTTTATGAAATTTTGGAATTATAACAAGATAAGGATAATTAAAATTATTACATTTGATTTTTAGTAATTTGTGATAATTTAATAATTTTCTGTTATTTATTTCAATATTTAATTTAGTTTTATTAAAAATATTACTTGTGTTGATTGCATTGTGAATTAACACTTTATAGTATTCTTTACAAATGATAGCATAATTATTTGGAGATTTATCTACATAAGTAATTATAAATTTGTTTTGTAATTCTGATATATGTTTATTTATGTTTTTAAAAGCTGCATGTGTAATATGATGATAATTTTTTATAATTTCATTTTTTAATTTATCAATTACAGAAAATCTCCATTCACTGAAATATTCGATTGGTTTATTGTAATCAACAGCAATTTTATATATAAACAAATCAATATCTTGAATAAACTGCAATATTATGGATTTGATATTACACTTATATGGAAGACGAAATTTTGTGCCATTATGCATTAAGTTTTGTAAAATAGGTTGTTCTACAATATTAAGATCACCAGTAATGATATGACCATGTGTTGTATTTATATACTTTTGATATTTTGGGTCATTACAATAACATGGGTAATTCTTTGAAGAGACCAAATTTTTTGCAAAAGAATTGTAATTAAAAATTTTACGTCCAAGTGTGCGATTATATTTATATGTCTTGTGAATGGTAAAATTTTTTATTGGAAAATTATTATTAATGTTGTTTATTATATTGTGTAAATTTATATTATTAAATACATGATTGGAAAAATTTATAATTAATTGTGTATTATTAGTTTTATATTTAGGTTTATTAGAAAGACTTGTATTTAATAGGTTTGCTCTATAATGTAGAATATCATAAAAGATATCACAAAAATGTGGAGAATATTGATTCTTTTTAAAATACCTTGAAATATTGGTTTATATATTTCTTTTTTATACTAAAAACATGTTTTCTTATAGCAAGCCAACAATAATCATTACAAAATTGTGCCTCAAGATTATCAAGCTCCTGTTGAATCACAATATCATCAGTGAATTTTTTGTTATTATGTTTACCTCTACCAGATCTAGAAGTTTTTTTTAAGTTTGAAAAATTTAATCCGGAATAAAGATTTTTATAATTTTCATATTTAGTTAAATCTGAAAATACAGGATGTGATTTTTTGTATACTAATTGATTTAATCCATAAGGATATGTAGTATTAAAATGTCTTATATATTTAGATTCTAGAAAAAGTCGTTCAGTAAAATTTTTTTGTATTTTAAGTATTTTAATAGTAATATTTTTAAAATCATGATTTTTGAAATGAGTATATTCAATATTATGAGTTGTTTGAAATTTAGAATTTTTATATTTATCAATATGAGAACGATGTAAATTTAGCCGCTTATGTAATTTTTGACAAGACTGTCCAATATATTCCATGTTACACGAATTGCATTTCAATGAATAGATTACATTGTATGCTTTGCAAAATTTTACCAAATTAAGATTGTTATTATTTGAAATCTGTGCCTTATCAGCTAATGGACATGTAAGACAACGCTTAGATTCACACTCTCGAAAACATAGTACAGGCTTGGGACAATAGAATAGGTTATCTGATAACGATCCAGGAAGATCCCTAATAATCTTCCTGTACCGAGCATTAGTCCTGGATCCACCAAGGCCTAAATTGCCAGTATCTAACATTTTACTAATAACTGCCATATTTGTTTGATAGCAATAAAAATTGCAAGAAATACATATTAAATATATCTATAACATATTTAAAAAAAAAAAAAAATTGTTATGAATCAATCTTAATATTACTTGAATATCCATAAAAAAAAAAAAAAAAAAAAAAAAATAAAAAAAAATATTAAGATTGACTGTTTAATACTTGATTAAATATAATAAAGCTATATAATAAAACTATTTACATATATACATAAAGTCCCATTAAGCAAACTAACATCAAAAGACAACAATATAAAAACCCCTAGCAGTCATAAGTCAGTACAAAATTAATGTTGGTAAAAAAAAAAAAAAAAAAAAAAAAAAAAATCATTAGAACCTGAATAAGATTTTATAAAGATGCCCTTGAAAATTCAATAGATAAACAAATGATACCAGGAAATAATAGTAATACTAAAATATTATTATTATTAAATTATTATTAAATACACCATTAAAAGCGCAATGCAGCTATAATAACTATGTATTTCAAACAGAAGTTAATCAAAGTGATTTGTGAGCCAATTAGGCTAAATTATGGTATCATATAAAAATCAATATTTTAACTAGCTAATTGTTGAAAAGAATATTGAAAAGAATATGTAAAAACCATTCCATACCAATTTGCGCAATGCAGCATAATTTTATAGAATGTTAAATAATTATAATATCTATGAATTTCAAAAAACATATCAAGTTCTATTCTACTTAAATCTCCAAAGAGATAATCAATGATACTGTGTATACAGAATACCACATAGCTAATAATTAACATGTGCAAACATAATATTACCATAGCTGATGCTTCAATGGTAATTGGCCAAATTTTACTCATACCAAAAGAATATTGAAAAAAGAAATAGAGAGAAAGGGGAAAAAAAAAATTATAAATTGGAGTTGCAATTAAGTAAACACAAATGGATTAACAAATTAAATATGAACCATACACAATGGAAAATTGGACCACATGAGAATTAAATATGAATTGGACATGGAAAAACACATGCACATGTACTCATCAGCCTGGATGCACCCACATGTGTTTTAAATAATAATTCAGTGTTTCATAATTCTACTGGCATAATGCTAAGATCAGTAGAATCATCCAGGTACACTGAATTATTACCAGAAAACAATTGGAAATATTAAAATTTGGAAATATTTAAATAGGAAATAAAAAACCATTAAGAAAATACAATATATTTCACTCACATCGATTATCCAAAAAACTGTAATTAACACCTCACTAAATTACCACGAGATAACAGTTTTGAAATAATAAAATTGGAAATATGAACGCGTAAAGTGTAGATAAAATATATTACTCACAATAATTATACAGAATCCTTAAAATGTCACAACGTCTACATAATATTCACATCCACATGGCAATGCATCATACATGTTAACTAAGTCGAGTTGAGAGAAATGATTTGTAAGACAAGTTGAGAGCACACTTTTTTTAAAACACAACCCCATAAATGACACCCAATCACAAAATGATTCAAAAACACTCAAAATAATTCTGGTTTTAATACACTTATAACAAATTTATATCCGTGAATATATATTACTCCATCCAATTTTAATTCCTGAAAGTAAAATTAATATACAATCAATAGCTCCCTCTATAGTTAAATTAAATATAATATTAACAATATTATCTACAACTACCTGAAAGGTAAAGTGTCGCCATCTATTGGTATTATAATAGTTCATAATTAATATTTAGTTAAATATCCACTTTATTAGTTACATACTCACTTCATTAGATTTATTTATATAAATAAACTTTAAAAAACAATACTAACTTGTAGTTTTACTTAAAATTCAAATAAAATATAATACTACTATATGAATAAATCTACACAGAATTAATTCAACTTGCACAGCATTTCAGATATTCTTAACAAGAATATATTATGTAAAAGAGATATTATTTTAATTCAAATTATTTTTGCTGCCAGCTGTGTTAATCCACTGATATTATAGACATTTATTAAATAATTAATGTTTTATTTTTACTACTACTTAAATATATATTAGACTTGTTTTTAAATAATTAATGTTTAATTTATACTACATTGTAAATATATTTTATATTTATAGATTAATTTAAATATCTAATTAAATAATTCATAAACAATTCAAAATATCTCAAAATTTATAATGTTGATAATTAATAGTATTACTACTGTTTTTCAATCAAATTAATGCAATGCAGTAATTAAAATACTTGTTAATTTTAATTATTCATAGACAAAAATAAAAACTATATATATTTATTTTTATATATATTGCAAATAGATATATATATATGAGTTATAATCACCAATGTTATCATTGTATAATTTAATTTGTTATTGTATAAGTTAATTTATAAATGTATGAAAACTGCACATCAATAATACCTTAAACAGAGGTGATCGGCAACGCACAATCACAACTATACAAAGTATAAATAATGTTCAATCAAATATTAAATTTCCTAATATGTTATAATTGTAATTATGTATGTTATATTTGTAATTTTCTACATAAAGTGTATATAATGTTCAAACAATTATTAAATATTAAATTTCCTAATATGTTACAATTGTAATAATGTATGATATAATTATTATTTTCTATATCTTTTGTTATATGTTATCGCACACTAAAACAATAATTTATTACATACCATGTTTATATTTAAATTATATAATAAATGTTATTTAAAAGAGTTGATGATTGAATTTATCATAAAAATAGGATATCCATATATTTTTGCTTGATCTCGAATATATCTAATATTTTTGTTTTTATTTATATCTGAGCATAAGTATTTTATACGATGTAGATAATTGATAATTATATTTTTATAAACAGATTTATGTAAACATGAAGCATAATTGGTAAAAATATTTACTTTAAATGGGAAATCAAATCTCTTATCATAAATATCAAAAATTAATTTATAATTATTAGTAATATTAATTTTTAAGTCAAGAAAGTTTATATTATTATTAATTAAATCATTTTCGCTTAATTTAAGCTGAGTAGGATAAAAATTGAGTGGTGATGTGCAATTTTTTTCATTGAAATAAAATATGATAATGTCATCAATATAGCGATAAAATACATAATCATTGTTCGGACTTATATTTCTTTCATAATAATATAAGTAAAGGTCAGAGAGAATACTAGATGCGGTTCCGCCCTGCGGAATTCCCTGGCATTGTTTATAGATAATATTGTCATATATAATGTAATTATTATGCAATGTAAAATTTAGTAAAGTTTTAAAAAAATTTACTGAAATATGTTCTTTTAATTTTAATTGAGATTTAAATTCTTTAAATAATATACACATTGTTTTATGTAAGTCTTTTATATCAATGTTATTAAATAAATCATTAAAATCCAATGTTTTTTTGAATTTTACCGGATTGATATTATGTATTTTATTAATGAGTTGAAAACTATTTTTTAGGCAATGTTGGTTATTATGTTTTAGCGTTATATCATATATCTGCTTTAAAATATTAAGTAGTAAATTGCTTGCATTTTTATTATATGTGTTACAACCGATGGTAACAGTGCGAAATTTAATAGGATTTGTATGAAATTTTGGAATTATAACAAGATAAGGATAATTAAAATTATTACATTTGATTTTTAGTAATTTGTGATAATTTAATAATTTTCTGTTATTTATTTCAATATTTAATTTAGTTTTATTAAAAATATTACTTGTGTTGATTGCATTGTGAATTAACACTTTATAGTATTCTTTACAAATGATAGCATAATTATTTGGAGATTTATCTACATAAGTAATTATAAATTTGTTTTGTAATTCTGATATATGTTTATTTATGTTTTTAAAAGCTGCATGTGTAATATGATGATATTTTTTTATAATTTCATTTTTTAATTTATCAATTACAGAAAATCTCCATTCACTGAAATATTCGATTGGTTTATTGTAATCAACAGCAATTTTATATATAAACAAATCAATATCTTGAATAAACTGCAATATTATGGATTTGATATTACACTTATATGGAAGACGAAATTTTGTGCCATTATGCATTAAGTTTTGTAAAATAGGTTGTTCTACAATATTAAGATCACCAGTAATGATATGACCATGTGTTGTATTTATATACTTTTGATATTTTGGGTCATTACAATAACATGGGTAATTCTTTGAAGAGACCAAATTTTTTGCAAAAGAATTGTAATTAAAAATTTTACGTCCAAGTGTGCGATTATATTTATATGTCTTGTGAATGGTAAAATTTTTTATTGGAAAATTATTATTAATGTTGTTTATTATATTGTGTAAATTTATATTATTAAATACATGATTGGAAAAATTTATAATTAATTGTGTATTATTAGTTTTATATTTAGGTTTATTAGAAAGACTTGTATTTAATAGGTTTGCTCTATAATGTAGAATATCATAAAAGATATCACAAAAATGTGGAGAATATTGATTCTTTTTAAAATACCTTGAAATATTGGTTTATATATTTCTTTTTTATACTAAAAACATGTTTTCTTATAGCAAGCCAACAATAATCATTACAAAATTGTGCCTCAAGATTATCAAGCTCCTGTTGAATCACAATATCATCAGTGAATTTTTTGTTATTATGTTTACCTCTACCAGATCTAGAAGTTTTTTTTAAGTTTGAAAAATTTAATCCGGAATAAAGATTTTTATAATTTTCATATTTAGTTAAATCTGAAAATACAGGATGTGATTTTTTGTATACTAATTGATTTAATCCATAAGGATATGTAGTATTAAAATGTCTTATATATTTAGATTCTAGAAAAAGTCGTTCAGTAAAATTTTTTTGTATTTTAAGTATTTTAATAGTAATATTTTTAAAATCATGATTTTTGAAATGAGTATATTCAATATTATGAGTTGTTTGAAATTTAGAATTTTTATATTTATCAATATGAGAACGATGTAAATTTAGCCGCTTATGTAATTTTTGACAAGACTGTCCAATATATTCCATGTTACACGAATTGCATTTCAATGAATAGATTACATTGTATGCTTTGCAAAATTTTACCAAATTAAGATTGTTATTATTTGAAATCTGTGACTTATCAGCTAATGAACATGTAAGACAACGCTTAGATTCACACTCTCGAAAACATAGTACAGGCTTGGGACAATAGAATAGGTTATCTGATAACGATCCAGGAAGATCCCTAATAATCTTCCTGTACCGAGCATTAGTCCTGGATCCACCAAGGCCTAAATTGCCAGTATCTAACATTTTACTAATAACTGCCATATTTGTTTGATAGCAATAAAAATTGCAAGAAATACATATTAAATATATCTATAACATATTTAAAAAAAAAAAATTGTTATGAATCAATCTTAATATTACTTGAATATCCATAAAAAAATAAAATAAAATAAAATAAAATAAAATAAAATATTAAGATTGACTGTTTAATACTTGATTAAATATAATAAAGCTATATAATAAAACTATTTACATATATACATAAAGTCCCATTAAGCAAACTAACATCAAAAGACAACAATATAAAAATCCCTAGCAGTCATAAGTCAGTACAAAATTAATGTTGGTAAAAAAAAAAAAAATCATTAGAACCTGAATAAGATTTTATAAAGATGCCCTTGAAAATTCAATAGATAAACAAATGATACCAGGAAATAATAGTAATACTAAAATATTATTATTATTAAATTATTATTAAATACACCATTAAAAGCGCAATGCAGCTATAATAACTATGTATTTCAAACAGAAGTTAATCAAAGTGATTTGTGAGCCAATTAGGCTAAATTATGGTATCATATAAAAATCAATATTTTAACTAGCTAATTGTTGAAAAGAATATTGAAAAGAATATGTAAAAACCATTCCATACCAATTTGCGCAATGCAGCATAATTTTATAGAATGTTAAATAATTATAATATCTATGAATTTCAAAAAACATATCAAGTTCTATTCTACTTAAATCTCCAAAGAGATAATCAATGATACTGTGTATACAGAATACCACATAGCTAATAATTAACATGTGCAAACATAATATTACCATAGCTGATGCTTCAATGGTAATTGGCCAAATTTTACTCATACCAAAAGAATATTGAAAAAAGAAATAGAGAGAAAGGGGAAAAAAAAAAATTATAAATTGGAGTTGCAATTAAGTAAACACAAATGGATTAACAAATTAAATATGAACCATACACAATGGAAAATTGGACCACATGAGAATTAAATATGAATTGGACATGGAAAAACACATGCACATGTACTCATCAGCCTGGATGCACCCACATGTGTTTTAAATAATAATTCAGTGTTTCATAATTCTACTGGCATAATGCTAAGATCAGTAGAATCATCCAGGTACACTGAATTATTACCAGAAAACAATTGGAAATATTAAAATTTGGAAATATTTAAATAGGAAATAAAAAACCATTAAGAAAATACAATATATTTCACTCACATCGATTATCCAAAAAACTGTAATTAACACCTCACTAAATTACCACGAGATAACAGTTTTGAAATAATAAAATTGGAAATATGAACGCGTAAAGTGTAGATAAAATATATTACTCACAATAATTATACAGAATCCTTAAAATGTCACAACGTCTACATAATATTCACATCCACATGGCAATGCATCATACATGTTAACTAAGTCGAGTTGAGAGAAATGATTTGTAAGACAAGTTGAGAGCACACTTTTTTTAAAACACAACCCCATAAATGACACCCAATCACAAAATGATTCAAAAACACTCAAAATAATTCTGGTTTTAATACACTTATAACAAATTTATATCCGTGAATATATATTACTCCATCCAATTTTAATTCCTGAAAGTAAAATTAATATACAATCAATAGCTCCCTCTATAGTTAAATTAAATATAATATTAACAATATTATCTACAACTACCTGAAAGGTAAAGTGTCGCCATCTATTGGTATTATAATAGTTCATAATTAATATTTAGTTAAATATCCACTTTATTAGTTACATACTCACTTCATTAGATTTATTTATATAAATAAACTTTAAAAAACAATACTAACTTGTAGTTTTATTTAAAATTCAAATAAAATATAATACTACTATATGAATAAATCTACACAGAATTAATTCAACTTGCACAGCATTTCAGATATTCTTAACAAGAATATATTATGTAAAAGAGATATTATTTTAATTCAAATTATTTTTGCTGCCAGCTGTGTTAATCCACTGATATTATAGACATTTATTAAATAATTAATGTTTTATTTTTACTACTACTTAAATATATATTAGACTTGTTTTTAAATAATTAATGTTTAATTTATACTACATTGTAAATATATTTTATATTTATAGATTAATTTAAATATCTAATTAAATAATTCATAAACAATTCAAAATATCTCAAAATTTATAATGTTGATAATTAATAGTATTACTACTGTTTTTCAATCAAATTAATGCAATGCAGTAATTAAAATACTTGTTAATTTTAATTATTCATAGACAAAAATAAAAACTATATATATTTATTTTTATATATATTGCAAATAGATATATATATATGAGTTATAATCACCAATGTTATCATTGTATAATTTAATTTGTTATTGTATAAGTTAATTTATAAATGTATGAAAACTGCACATCAATAATACCTTAAACAGAGGTGATCGGCAACGCACAATCACAACTATACAAAGTATAAATAATGTTCAATCAAATATTAAATTTCCTAATATGTTATAATTGTAATTATGTATGTTATATTTGTAATTTTCTACATAAAGTGTATATAATGTTCAAACAATTATTAAATATTAAATTTCCTAATATGTTATAATTGTAATAATGTATGATATAATTATTATTTTCTATATCTTTTGTTATATGTTATCGCACACTAAAACAATAATTTATTACATACCATGTTTATATTTAAATTATATAATAAATGTTATTTAAAAGAGTTGATGATTGAATTTATCATAAAAATAGGATATCCATATATTTTTGCTTGATCTCGAATATATCTAATATTTTTGTTTTTATTTATATCTGAGCATAAGTATTTTATACGATGTAGATAATTGATAATTATATTTTTATAAACAGATTTATGTAAACATGAAGCATAATTGGTAAAAATATTTACTTTAAATGGGAAATCAAATCTCTTATCATAAATATCAAAAATTAATTTATAATTATTAGTAATATTAATTTTTAAGTCAAGAAAGTTTATATTATTATTAATTAAATCATTTTCGCTTAATTTAAGCTGAGTAGGATAAAAATTGAGTGGTGATGTGCAATTTTTTTCATTGAAATAAAATATGATAATGTCATCAATATAGCGATAAAATACATAATCATTGTTCGGACTTATATTTCTTTCATAATAATATAAGTAAAGGTCAGAGAGAATACTAGATGCGGTTCCGCCCTGCGGAATTCCCTGGCATTGTTTATAGATAATATTGTCATATATAATGTAATTATTATGCAATGTAAAATTTAGTAAAGTTTTAAAAAAATTTACTGAAATATGTTCTTTTAATTTTAATTGAGATTTAAATTCTTTAAATAATATACACATTGTTTTATGTAAGTCTTTTATATCAATGTTATTAAATAAATCATTAAAATCCAATGTTTTTATGAATTTTACCGGATTGATATTATGTATTTTATTAATGAGTTGAAAACTATTTTTTAGGCAATGTTGGTTATTATGTTTTAGCGTTATATCATATATCTGCTTTAAAATATTAAGTAGTAAATTGCTTGCATTTTTATTATATGTGTTACAACCGATGGTAACAGTGCGAAATTTAATAGGATTTTTATGAAATTTTGGAATTATAACAAGATAAGGATAATTAAAATTATTACATTTGATTTTTAGTAATTTGTGATAATTTAATAATTTTCTGTTATTTATTTCAATATTTAATTTAGTTTTATTAAAAATATTACTTGTGTTGATTGCATTGTGAATTAACACTTTATAGTATTCTTTACAAATGATAGCATAATTATTTGGAGATTTATCTACATAAGTAATTATAAATTTGTTTTGTAATTCTGATATATGTTTATTTATGTTTTTAAAAGCTGCATGTGTAATATGATGATAATTTTTTATAATTTCATTTTTTAATTTATCAATTACAGAAAATCTCCATTCACTGAAATATTCGATTGGTTTATTGTAATCAACAGCAATTTTATATATAAACAAATCAATATCTTGAATAAACTGCAATATTATGGATTTGATATTACACTTATATGGAAGACGAAATTTTGTGCCATTATGCATTAAGTTTTGTAAAATAGGTTGTTCTACAATATTAAGATCACCAGTAATGATATGACCATGTGTTGTATTTATATACTTTTGATATTTTGGGTCATTACAATAACATGGGTAATTCTTTGAAGAGACCAAATTTTTTGCAAAAGAATTGTAATTAAAAATTTTACGTCCAAGTGTGCGATTATATTTATATGTCTTGTGAATGGTAAAATTTTTTATTGGAAAATTATTATTAATGTTGTTTATTATATTGTGTAAATTTATATTATTAAATACATGATTGGAAAAATTTATAATTAATTGTGTATTATTAGTTTTATATTTAGGTTTATTAGAAAGACTTGTATTTAATAGGTTTGCTCTATAATGTAGAATATCATAAAAGATATCACAAAAATGTGGAGAATATTGATTCTTTTTAAAATACCTTGAAATATTGGTTTATATATTTCTTTTTTATACTAAAAACATGTTTTCTTATAGCAAGCCAACAATAATCATTACAAAATTGTGCCTCAAGATTATCAAGCTCCTGTTGAATCACAATATCATCAGTGAATTTTTTGTTATTATGTTTACCTCTACCAGATCTAGAAGTTTTTTTTAAGTTTGAAAAATTTAATCCGGAATAAAGATTTTTATAATTTTCATATTTAGTTAAATCTGAAAATACAGGATGTGATTTTTTGTATACTAATTGATTTAATCCATAAGGATATGTAGTATTAAAATGTCTTATATATTTAGATTCTAGAAAAAGTCGTTCAGTAAAATTTTTTTGTATTTTAAGTATTTTAATAGTAATATTTTTAAAATCATGATTTTTGAAATGAGTATATTCAATATTATGAGTTGTTTGAAATTTAGAATTTTTATATTTATCAATATGAGAACGATGTAAATTTAGCCGCTTATGTAATTTTTGACAAGACTGTCCAATATATTCCATGTTACACGAATTGCATTTCAATGAATAGATTACATTGTATGCTTTGCAAAATTTTACCAAATTAAGATTGTTATTATTTGAAATCTGTGCCTTATCAGCTAATGGACATGTAAGACAACGCTTAGATTCACACTCTCGAAAACATAGTACAGGCTTGGGACAATAGAATAGGTTATCTGATAACGATCCAGGAAGATCCCTAATAATCTTCCTGTACCGAGCATTAGTCCTGGATCCACCAAGGCCTAAATTGCCAGTATCTAACATTTTACTAATAACTGCCATATTTGTTTGATAGCAATAAAAATTGCAAGAAATACATATTAAATATATCTATAACATATTTAAAAAAAAAAAAAAAATTGTTATGAATCAATCTTAATATTACTTGAATATCCATAAAAAAAAAAAAAAAAAATAAAAAAAAATAAAAAAAAATATTAAGATTGACTGTTTAATACTTGATTAAATATAATAAAGCTATATAATAAAACTATTTACATATATACATAAAGTCCCATTAAGCAAACTAACATCAAAAGACAACAATATAAAAACCCCTAGCAGTCATAAGTCAGTACAAAATTAATGTTGGTAAAAAAAAAAAAAAAAAAAAAAAAAAAAAATCATTAGAACCTGAATAAGATTTTATAAAGATGCCCTTGAAAATTCAATAGATAAACAAATGATACCAGGAAATAATAGTAATACTAAAATATTATTATTATTAAATTATTATTAAATACACCATTAAAAGCGCAATGCAGCTATAATAACTATGTATTTCAAACAGAAGTTAATCAAAGTGATTTGTGAGCCAATTAGGCTAAATTATGGTATCATATAAAAATCAATATTTTAACTAGCTAATTGTTGAAAAGAATATTGAAAAGAATATGTAAAAACCATTCCATACCAATTTGCGCAATGCAGCATAATTTTATAGAATGTTAAATAATTATAATATCTATGAATTTCAAAAAACATATCAAGTTCTATTCTACTTAAATCTCCAAAGAGATAATCAATGATACTGTGTATACAGAATACCACATAGCTAATAATTAACATGTGCAAACATAATATTACCATAGCTGATGCTTCAATGGTAATTGGCCAAATTTTACTCATACCAAAAGAATATTGAAAAAAGAAATAGAGAGAAAGGGGAAAAAAAAAATTATAAATTGGAGTTGCAATTAAGTAAACACAAATGGATTAACAAATTAAATATGAACCATACACAATGGAAAATTGGACCACATGAGAATTAAATATGAATTGGACATGGAAAAACACATGCACATGTACTCATCAGCCTGGATGCACCCACATGTGTTTTAAATAATAATTCAGTGTTTCATAATTCTACTGGCATAATGCTAAGATCAGTAGAATCATCCAGGTACACTGAATTATTACCAGAAAACAATTGGAAATATTAAAATTTGGAAATATTTAAATAGGAAATAAAAAACCATTAAGAAAATACAATATATTTCACTCACATCGATTATCCAAAAAACTGTAATTAACACCTCACTAAATTACCACGAGATAACAGTTTTGAAATAATAAAATTGGAAATATGAACGCGTAAAGTGTAGATAAAATATATTACTCACAATAATTATACAGAATCCTTAAAATGTCACAACGTCTACATAATATTCACATCCACATGGCAATGCATCATACATGTTAACTAAGTCGAGTTGAGAGAAATGATTTGTAAGACAAGTTGAGAGCACACTTTTTTTAAAACACAACCCCATAAATGACACCCAATCACAAAATGATTCAAAAACACTCAAAATAATTCTGGTTTTAATACACTTATAACAAATTTATATCCGTGAATATATATTACTCCATCCAATTTTAATTCCTGAAAGTAAAATTAATATACAATCAATAGCTCCCTCTATAGTTAAATTAAATATAATATTAACAATATTATCTACAACTACCTGAAAGGTAAAGTGTCGCCATCTATTGGTATTATAATAGTTCATAATTAATATTTAGTTAAATATCCACTTTATTAGTTACATACTCACTTCATTAGATTTATTTATATAAATAAACTTTAAAAAACAATACTAACTTGTAGTTTTACTTAAAATTCAAATAAAATATAATACTACTATATGAATAAATCTACACAGAATTAATTCAACTTGCACAGCATTTCAGATATTCTTAACAAGAATATATTATGTAAAAGAGATATTATTTTAATTCAAATTATTTTTGCTGCCAGCTGTGTTAATCCACTGATATTATAGACATTTATTAAATAATTAATGTTTTATTTTTACTACTACTTAAATATATATTAGACTTGTTTTTAAATAATTAATGTTTAATTTATACTACATTGTAAATATATTTTATATTTATAGATTAATTTAAATATCTAATTAAATAATTCATAAACAATTCAAAATATCTCAAAATTTATAATGTTGATAATTAATAGTATTACTACTGTTTTTCAATCAAATTAATGCAATGCAGTAATTAAAATACTTGTTAATTTTAATTATTCATAGACAAAAATAAAAACTATATATATTTATTTTTATATATATTGCAAATAGATATATATATATGAGTTATAATCACCAATGTTATCATTGTATAATTTAATTTGTTATTGTATAAGTTAATTTATAAATGTATGAAAACTGCACATCAATAATACCTTAAACAGAGGTGATCGGCAACGCACAATCACAACTATACAAAGTATAAATAATGTTCAATCAAATATTAAATTTCCTAATATGTTATAATTGTAATTATGTATGTTATATTTGTAATTTTCTACATAAAGTGTATATAATGTTCAAACAATTATTAAATATTAAATTTCCTAATATGTTATAATTGTAATAATGTATGATATAATTATTATTTTCTATATCTTTTGTTATATGTTATCGCACACTAAAACAATAATTTATTACATACCATGTTTATATTTAAATTATATAATAAATGTTATTTAAAAGAGTTGATGATTGAATTTATCATAAAAATAGGATATCCATATATTTTTGCTTGATCTCGAATATATCTAATATTTTTGTTTTTATTTATATCTGAGCATAAGTATTTTATACGATGTAGATAATTGATAATTATATTTTTATAAACAGATTTATGTAAACATGAAGCATAATTGGTAAAAATATTTACTTTAAATGGGAAATCAAATCTCTTATCATAAATATCAAAAATTAATTTATAATTATTAGTAATATTAATTTTTAAGTCAAGAAAGTTTATATTATTATTAATTAAATCATTTTCGCTTAATTTAAGCTGAGTAGGATAAAAATTGAGTGGTGATGTGCAATTTTTTTCATTGAAATAAAATATGATAATGTCATCAATATAGCGATAAAATACATAATCATTGTTCGGACTTATATTTCTTTCATAATAATATAAGTAAAGGTCAGAGAGAATACTAGATGCGGTTCCGCCCTGCGGAATTCCCTGGCATTGTTTATAGATAATATTGTCATATATAATGTAATTATTATGCAATGTAAAATTTAGTAAAGTTTTAAAAAAATTTACTGAAATATGTTCTTTTAATTTTAATTGAGATTTAAATTCTTTAAATAATATACACATTGTTTTATGTAAGTCTTTTATATCAATGTTATTAAATAAATCATTAAAATCCAATGTTTTTATGAATTTTACCGGATTGATATTATGTATTTTATTAATGAGTTGAAAACTATTTTTTAGGCAATGTTGGTTATTATGTTTTAGCGTTATATCATATATCTGCTTTAAAATATTAAGTAGTAAATTGCTTGCATTTTTATTATATGTGTTACAACCGATGGTAACAGTGCGAAATTTAATAGGATTTTTATGAAATTTTGGAATTATAACAAGATAAGGATAATTAAAATTATTACATTTGATTTTTAGTAATTTGTGATAATTTAATAATTTTCTGTTATTTATTTCAATATTTAATTTAGTTTTATTAAAAATATTACTTGTGTTGATTGCATTGTGAATTAACACTTTATAGTATTCTTTACAAATGATAGCATAATTATTTGGAGATTTATCTACATAAGTAATTATAAATTTGTTTTGTAATTCTGATATATGTTTATTTATGTTTTTAAAAGCTGCATGTGTAATATGATGATAATTTTTTATAATTTCATTTTTTAATTTATCAATTACAGAAAATCTCCATTCACTGAAATATTCGATTGGTTTATTGTAATCAACAGCAATTTTATATATAAACAAATCAATATCTTGAATAAACTGCAATATTATGGATTTGATATTACACTTATATGGAAGACGAAATTTTGTGCCATTATGCATTAAGTTTTGTAAAATAGGTTGTTCTACAATATTAAGATCACCAGTAATGATATGACCATGTGTTGTATTTATATACTTTTGATATTTTGGGTCATTACAATAACATGGGTAATTCTTTGAAGAGACCAAATTTTTTGCAAAAGAATTGTAATTAAAAATTTTACGTCCAAGTGTGCGATTATATTTATATGTCTTGTGAATGGTAAAATTTTTTATTGGAAAATTATTATTAATGTTGTTTATTATATTGTGTAAATTTATATTATTAAATACATGATTGGAAAAATTTATAATTAATTGTGTATTATTAGTTTTATATTTAGGTTTATTAGAAAGACTTGTATTTAATAGGTTTGCTCTATAATGTAGAATATCATAAAAGATATCACAAAAATGTGGAGAATATTGATTCTTTTTAAAATACCTTGAAATATTGGTTTATATATTTCTTTTTTATACTAAAAACATGTTTTCTTATAGCAAGCCAACAATAATCATTACAAAATTGTGCCTCAAGATTATCAAGCTCCTGTTGAATCACAATATCATCAGTGAATTTTTTGTTATTATGTTTACCTCTACCAGATCTAGAAGTTTTTTTTAAGTTTGAAAAATTTAATCCGGAATAAAGATTTTTATAATTTTCATATTTAGTTAAATCTGAAAATACAGGATGTGATTTTTTGTATACTAATTGATTTAATCCATAAGGATATGTAGTATTAAAATGTCTTATATATTTAGATTCTAGAAAAAGTCGTTCAGTAAAATTTTTTTGTATTTTAAGTATTTTAATAGTAATATTTTTAAAATCATGATTTTTGAAATGAGTATATTCAATATTATGAGTTGTTTGAAATTTAGAATTTTTATATTTATCAATATGAGAACGATGTAAATTTAGCCGCTTATGTAATTTTTGACAAGACTGTCCAATATATTCCATGTTACACGAATTGCATTTCAATGAATAGATTACATTGTATGCTTTGCAAAATTTTACCAAATTAAGATTGTTATTATTTGAAATCTGTGCCTTATCAGCTAATGGACATGTAAGACAACGCTTAGATTCACACTCTCGAAAACATAGTACAGGCTTGGGACAATAGAATAGGTTATCTGATAACGATCCAGGAAGATCCCTAATAATCTTCCTGTACCGAGCATTAGTCCTGGATCCACCAAGGCCTAAATTGCCAGTATCTAACATTTTACTAATAACTGCCATATTTGTTTGATAGCAATAAAAATTGCAAGAAATACATATTAAATATATCTATAACATATTTAAAAAAAAAAAAAAATTGTTATGAATCAATCTTAATATTACTTGAATATCCATAAAAAAAAAAATAAATAAAAAAAAAAATAAAAAAAAATATTAAGATTGACTGTTTAATACTTGATTAAATATAATAAAGCTATATAATAAAACTATTTACATATATACATAAAGTCCCATTAAGCAAACTAACATCAAAAGACAACAATATAAAAACCCCTAGCAGTCATAAGTCAGTACAAAATTAATGTTGGTAAAAAAAAAAAAAAAAAAAAAAAAAAAAAATCATTAGAACCTGAATAAGATTTTATAAAGATGCCCTTGAAAATTCAATAGATAAACAAATGATACCAGGAAATAATAGTAATACTAAAATATTATTATTATTAAATTATTATTAAATACACCATTAAAAGCGCAATGCAGCTATAATAACTATGTATTTCAAACAGAAGTTAATCAAAGTGATTTGTGAGCCAATTAGGCTAAATTATGGTATCATATAAAAATCAATATTTTAACTAGCTAATTGTTGAAAAGAATATTGAAAAGAATATGTAAAAACCATTCCATACCAATTTGCGCAATGCAGCATAATTTTATAGAATGTTAAATAATTATAATATCTATGAATTTCAAAAAACATATCAAGTTCTATTCTACTTAAATCTCCAAAGAGATAATCAATGATACTGTGTATACAGAATACCACATAGCTAATAATTAACATGTGCAAACATAATATTACCATAGCTGATGCTTCAATGGTAATTGGCCAAATTTTACTCATACCAAAAGAATATTGAAAAAAGAAATAGAGAGAAAGGGGAAAAAAAATTATAAATTGGAGTTGCAATTAAGTAAACACAAATGGATTAACAAATTAAATATGAACCATACACAATGGAAAATTGGACCACATGAGAATTAAATATGAATTGGACATGGAAAAACACATGCACATGTACTCATCAGCCTGGATGCACCCACATGTGTTTTAAATAATAATTCAGTGTTTCATAATTCTACTGGCATAATGCTAAGATCAGTAGAATCATCCAGGTACACTGAATTATTACCAGAAAACAATTGGAAATATTAAAATTTGGAAATATTTAAATAGGAAATAAAAAACCATTAAGAAAATACAATATATTTCACTCACATCGATTATCCAAAAAACTGTAATTAACACCTCACTAAATTACCACGAGATAACAGTTTTGAAATAATAAAATTGGAAATATGAACGCGTAAAGTGTAGATAAAATATATTACTCACAATAATTATACAGAATACTTAAAATGTCACAACGTCTACATAATATTCACATCCACATGGCAATGCATCATACATGTTAACTAAGTCGAGTTGAGAGAAATGATTTGTAAGACAAGTTGAGAGCACACTTTTTTTAAAACACAACCCCATAAATGACACCCAATCACAAAATGATTCAAAAACACTCAAAATAATTCTGGTTTTAATACACTTATAACAAATTTATATCCGTGAATATATATTACTCCATCCAATTTTAATTCCTGAAAGTAAAATTAATATACAATCAATAGCTCCCTCTATAGTTAAATTAAATATAATATTAACAATATTATCTACAACTACCTGAAAGGTAAAGTGTCGCCATCTATTGGTATTATAATAGTTCATAATTAATATTTAGTTAAATATCCACTTTATTAGTTACATACTCACTTCATTAGATTTATTTATATAAATAAACTTTAAAAAACAATACTAACTTGTAGTTTTACTTAAAATTCAAATAAAATATAATACTACTATATGAATAAATCTACACAGAATTAATTCAACTTGCACAGCATTTCAGATATTCTTAACAAGAATATATTATGTAAAAGAGATATTATTTTAATTCAAATTATTTTTGCTGCCAGCTGTGTTAATCCACTGATATTATAGACATTTATTAAATAATTAATGTTTTATTTTTACTACTACTTAAATATATATTAGACTTGTTTTTAAATAATTAATGTTTAATTTATACTACATTGTAAATATATTTTATATTTATAGATTAATTTAAATATCTAATTAAATAATTCATAAACAATTCAAAATATCTCAAAATTTATAATGTTGATAATTAATAGTATTACTACTGTTTTTCAATCAAATTAATGCAATGCAGTAATTAAAATACTTGTTAATTTTAATTATTCATAGACAAAAATAAAAACTATATATATTTATTTTTATATATATTGCAAATAGATATATATATATGAGTTATAATCACCAATGTTATCATTGTATAATTTAATTTGTTATTGTATAAGTTAATTTATAAATGTATGAAAACTGCACATCAATAATACCTTAAACAGAGGTGATCGGCAACGCACAATCACAACTATACAAAGTATAAATAATGTTCAATCAAATATTAAATTTCCTAATATGTTATAATTGTAATTATGTATGTTATATTTGTAATTTTCTACATAAAGTGTATATAATGTTCAAACAATTATTAAATATTAAATTTCCTAATATGTTATAATTGTAATAATGTATGATATAATTATTATTTTCTATATCTTTTGTTATATGTTATCGCACACTAAAACAATAATTTATTACATACCATGTTTATATTTAAATTATATAATAAATGTTATTTAAAAGAGTTGATGATTGAATTTATCATAAAAATAGGATATCCATATATTTTTGCTTGATCTCGAATATATCTAATATTTTTGTTTTTATTTATATCTGAGCATAAGTATTTTATACGATGTAGATAATTGATAATTATATTTTTATAAACAGATTTATGTAAACATGAAGCATAATTGGTAAAAATATTTACTTTAAATGGGAAATCAAATCTCTTATCATAAATATCAAAAATTAATTTATAATTATTAGTAATATTAATTTTTAAGTCAAGAAAGTTTATATTATTATTAATTAAATCATTTTCGCTTAATTTAAGCTGAGTAGGATAAAAATTGAGTGGTGATGTGCAATTTTTTTCATTGAAATAAAATATGATAATGTCATCAATATAGCGATAAAATACATAATCATTGTTCGGACTTATATTTCTTTCATAATAATATAAGTAAAGGTCAGAGAGAATACTAGATGCGGTTCCGCCCTGCGGAATTCCCTGGCATTGTTTATAGATAATATTGTCATATATAATGTAATTATTATGCAATGTAAAATTTAGTAAAGTTTTAAAAAAATTTACTGAAATATGTTCTTTTAATTTTAATTGAGATTTAAATTCTTTAAATAATATACACATTGTTTTATGTAAGTCTTTTATATCAATGTTATTAAATAAATCATTAAAATCCAATGTTTTTATGAATTTTACCGGATTGATATTATGTATTTTATTAATGAGTTGAAAACTATTTTTTAGGCAATGTTGGTTATTATGTTTTAGCGTTATATCATATATCTGCTTTAAAATATTAAGTAGTAAATTGCTTGCATTTTTATTATATGTGTTACAACCGATGGTAACAGTGCGAAATTTAATAGGATTTTTATGAAATTTTGGAATTATAACAAGATAAGGATAATTAAAATTATTACATTTGATTTTTAGTAATTTGTGATAATTTAATAATTTTCTGTTATTTATTTCAATATTTAATTTAGTTTTATTAAAAATATTACTTGTGTTGATTGCATTGTGAATTAACACTTTATAGTATTCTTTACAAATGATAGCATAATTATTTGGAGATTTATCTACATAAGTAATTATAAATTTGTTTTGTAATTCTGATATATGTTTATTTATGTTTTTAAAAGCTGCATGTGTAATATGATGATAATTTTTTATAATTTCATTTTTTAATTTATCAATTACAGAAAATCTCCATTCACTGAAATATTCGATTGGTTTATTGTAATCAACAGCAATTTTATATATAAACAAATCAATATCTTGAATAAACTGCAATATTATGGATTTGATATTACACTTATATGGAAGACGAAATTTTGTGCCATTATGCATTAAGTTTTGTAAAATAGGTTGTTCTACAATATTAAGATCACCAGTAATGATATGACCATGTGTTGTATTTATATACTTTTGGTATTTTGGGTCATTACAATAACATGGGTAATTCTTTGAAGAGACCAAATTTTTTGCAAAAGAATTGTAATTAAAAATTTTACGTCCAAGTGTGCGATTATATTTATATGTCTTGTGAATGGTAAAATTTTTTATTGGAAAATTATTATTAATGTTGTTTATTATATTGTGTAAATTTATATTATTAAATACATGATTCTAAAAATTTATAATTAATTGTGTATTATTAGTTTTATATTTAGGTTTATTAGAAAGACTTGTATTTAATAGGTTTGCTCTATAATGTAGAATATCATAAAAGATATCACAAAAATGTGGAGAATATTGATTCTTTTTAAAATACCTTGAAATATTGGTTTATATATTTCTTTTTTATACTAAAAACATGTTTTCTTATAGCAAGCCAACAATAATCATTACAAAATTGTGCCTCAAGATTATCAAGCTCCTGTTGAATCACAATATCATCAGTGAATTTTTTGTTATTATGTTTACCTCTACCAGATCTAGAAGTTTTTTTTAAGTTTGAAAAATTTAATCCGGAATAAAGATTTTTATAATTTTCATATTTAGTTAAATCTGAAAATACAGGATGTGATTTTTTGTATACTAATTGATTTAATCCATAAGGATATGTAGTATTAAAATGTCTTATATATTTAGATTCTAGAAAAAGTCGTTCAGTAAAATTTTTTTGTATTTTAAGTATTTTAATAGTAATATTTTTAAAATCATGATTTTTGAAATGAGTATATTCAATATTATGAGTTGTTTGAAATTTAGAATTTTTATATTTATCAATATGAGAACGATGTAAATTTAGCCGCTTATGTAATTTTTGACAAGACTGTCCAATATATTCCATGTTACACGAATTGCATTTCAATGAATAGATTACATTGTATGCTTTGCAAAATTTTACCAAATTAAGATTGTTATTATTTGAAATCTGTGACTTATCAGCTAATGGACATGTAAGACAACGCTTAGATTCACACTCTCGAAAACATAGTACAGGCTTGGGACAATAGAATAGGTTATCTGATAACGATCCAGGAAGATCCCTAATAATCTTCCTGTACCGAGCATTAGTCCTGGATCCACCAAGGCCTAAATTGCCAGTATCTAACATTTTACTAATAACTGCCATATTTGTTTGATAGCAATAAAAATTGCAAGAAATACATATTAAATATATCTATAACATATTTAAAAAAAAAAAAAAATTGTTATGAATCAATCTTAATATTACTTGAATATCCATAAAAAAATAAAATAAAATAAAATAAAATAAAATAAAATATTAAGATTGACTGTTTAATACTTGATTAAATATAATAAAGCTATATAATAAAACTATTTACATATATACATAAAGTCCCATTAAGCAAACTAACATCAAAAGACAACAATATAAAAACCCCTAGCAGTCATAAGTCAGTACAAAATTAATGTTGGTAAAAAAAAAAAAAAAAAAAAAAAAAAATCATTAGAACCTGAATAAGATTTTATAAAGATGCCCTTGAAAATTCAATAGATAAACAAATGATACCAGGAAATAATAGTAATACTAAAATATTATTATTATTAAATTATTATTAAATACACCATTAAAAGCGCAATGCAGCTATAATAACTATGTATTTCAAACAGAAGTTAATCAAAGTGATTTGTGAGCCAATTAGGCTAAATTATGGTATCATATAAAAATCAATATTTTAACTAGCTAATTGTTGAAAAGAATATTGAAAAGAATATGTAAAAACCATTCCATACCAATTTGCGCAATGCAGCATAATTTTATAGAATGTTAAATAATTATAATATCTATGAATTTCAAAAAACATATCAAGTTCTATTCTACTTAAATCTCCAAAGAGATAATCAATGATACTGTGTATACAGAATACCACATAGCTAATAATTAACATGTGCAAACATAATATTACCATAGCTGATGCTTCAATGGTAATTGGCCAAATTTTACTCATACCAAAAGAATATTGAAAAAAGAAATAGAGAGAAAGGGGAAAAAAAAAATTATAAATTGGAGTTGCAATTAAGTAAACACAAATGGATTAACAAATTAAATATGAACCATACACAATGGAAAATTGGACCACATGAGAATTAAATATGAATTGGACATGGAAAAACACATGCACATGTACTCATCAGCCTGGATGCACCCACATGTGTTTTAAATAATAATTCAGTGTTTCATAATTCTACTGGCATAATGCTAAGATCAGTAGAATCATCCAGGTACACTGAATTATTACCAGAAAACAATTGGAAATATTAAAATTTGGAAATATTTAAATAGGAAATAAAAAACCATTAAGAAAATACAATATATTTCACTCACATCGATTATCCAAAAAACTGTAATTAACACCTCACTAAATTACCACGAGATAACAGTTTTGAAATAATAAAATTGGAAATATGAACGCGTAAAGTGTAGATAAAATATATTACTCACAATAATTATACAGAATCCTTAAAATGTCATAACGTCTACATAATATTCACATCCACATGGCAATGCATCATACATGTTAACTAAGTCGAGTTGAGAGAAATGATTTGTAAGACAAGTTGAGAGCACACTTTTTTTAAAACACAACCCCATAAATGACACCCAATCACAAAATGATTCAAAAACACTCAAAATAATTCTGGTTTTAATACACTTATAACAAATTTATATCCGTGAATATATATTACTCCATCCAATTTTAATTCCTGAAAGTAAAATTAATATACAATCAATAGCTCCCTCTATAGTTAAATTAAATATAATATTAACAATATTATCTACAACTACCTGAAAGGTAAAGTGTCGCCATCTATTGGTATTATAATAGTTCATAATTAATATTTAGTTAAATATCCACTTTATTAGTTACATACTCACTTCATTAGATTTATTTATATAAATAAACTTTAAAAAACAATACTAACTTGTAGTTTTACTTAAAATTCAAATAAAATATAATACTACTATATGAATAAATCTACACAGAATTAATTCAACTTGCACAGCATTTCAGATATTCTTAACAAGAATATATTATGTAAAAGAGATATTATTTTAATTCAAATTATTTTTGCTGCCAGCTGTGTTAATCCACTGATATTATAGACATTTATTAAATAATTAATGTTTTATTTTTACTACTACTTAAATATATATTAGACTTGTTTTTAAATAATTAATGTTTAATTTATACTACATTGTAAATATATTTTATATTTATAGATTAATTTAAATATCTAATTAAATAATTCATAAACAATTCAAAATATCTCAAAATTTATAATGTTGATAATTAATAGTATTACTACTGTTTTTCAATCAAATTAATGCAATGCAGTAATTAAAATACTTGTTAATTTTAATTATTCATAGACAAAAATAAAAACTATATATATTTATTTTTATATATATTGCAAATAGATATATATATATGAGTTATAATCACCAATGTTATCATTGTATAATTTAATTTGTTATTGTATAAGTTAATTTATAAATGTATGAAAACTGCACATCAATAATACCTTAAACAGAGGTGATCGGCAACGCACAATCACAACTATACAAAGTATAAATAATGTTCAATCAAATATTAAATTTCCTAATATGTTATAATTGTAATTATGTATGTTATATTTGTAATTTTCTACATAAAGTGTATATAATGTTCAAACAATTATTAAATATTAAATTTCCTAATATGTTATAATTGTAATAATGTATGATATAATTATTATTTTCTATATCTTTTGTTATATGTTATCGCACACTAAAACAATAATTTATTACATACCATGTTTATATTTAAATTATATAATAAATGTTATTTAAAAGAGTTGATGATTGAATTTATCATAAAAATAGGATATCCATATATTTTTGCTTGATCTCGAATATATCTAATATTTTTGTTTTTATTTATATCTGAGCATAAGTATTTTATACGATGTAGATAATTGATAATTATATTTTTATAAACAGATTTATGTAAACATGAAGCATAATTGGTAAAAATATTTACTTTAAATGGGAAATCAAATCTCTTATCATAAATATCAAAAATTAATTTATAATTATTAGTAATATTAATTTTTAAGTCAAGAAAGTTTATATTATTATTAATTAAATCATTTTCGCTTAATTTAAGCTGAGTAGGATAAAAATTGAGTGGTGATGTGCAATTTTTTTCATTGAAATAAAATATGATAATGTCATCAATATAGCGATAAAATACATAATCATTGTTCGGACTTATATTTCTTTCATAATAATATAAGTAAAGGTCAGAGAGAATACTAGATGCGGTTCCGCCCTGCGGAATTCCCTGGCATTGTTTATAGATAATATTGTCATATATAATGTAATTATTATGCAATGTAAAATTTAGTAAAGTTTTAAAAAAAATTACTGAAATATGTTCTTTTAATTTTAATTGAGATTTAAATTCTTTAAATAATATACACATTGTTTTATGTAAGTCTTTTATATCAATGTTATTAAATAAATCATTAAAATCCAATGTTTTTATGAATTTTACCGGATTGATATTATGTATTTTATTAATGAGTTGAAAACTATTTTTTAGGCAATGTTGGTTATTATGTTTTAGCGTTATATCATATATCTGCTTTAAAATATTAAGTAGTAAATTGCTTGCATTTTTATTATATGTGTTACAACCGATGGTAACAGTGCGAAATTTAATAGGATTTTTATGAAATTTTGGAATTATAACAAGATAAGGATAATTAAAATTATTACATTTGATTTTTAGTAATTTGTGATAATTTAATAATTTTCTGTTATTTATTTCAATATTTAATTTAGTTATATATAAACAGGCAAGAATTTTATAGCTGCGGAGCGAGTGTAAAAAGTTGAGTTTTTGAACTTTCATACGGCAACGAAACAAATTTTATTTTTATTAGAAAATTGGAAATTATCATTGTCTACTTGACGACATTAAATTAAAAGCTTTAAATTATCTTACTGAGTTCAGTTTTATCATTTTACAAATGCAGTATCCAGTAGAAGCAGTAATCTATAAAATAAGCGCTATTCATAGACATTTTTAAAAATTTCTAAATTAAAGACATTTATTTTAGTAATATATTATATATTTAAGTAAGTTTCGAAATTTTAATGATGATTTAAACTCTTAAGTTTCCAAGTTTTCATTTTTTATGAAATTTAAATTACTGACACTTTACAAGTTTACACTTTCGCTTACTTTCATTCTTTAAGATATTTAAAATTGAAAACAAAATATCTTTTAAATGTTTTCGTTCGTATTTGTATGTACTATTTTCCATTATCACACATTTGTAGGGGAAAATAAGATATTATCATCATTTGAAGCAAGCACTTGCTTATATTTAATGCACAAATGGTATTTAAAATAAACGATAATAACTATGGATAAGACACCTTATTCTTTAGTTTAAAGTTAATAAAAAAATGTAAGAATATACTGTATGTGTATAAATGTAAGAATATCTACTTTCAGTTTCAAAACCGGTTCCGAAAGTGAAAGTACCTTTATTATAAAAATCTGTAACTGAAATCGGAAAAGTAAAAAATAGCTATATTAGGGACCGATCTTAGCTATCTTATGAAAAAAAAATCGTTTAAAAATATTCATATTTAAGCGAGAAATTCGAAAACAACCTGGCCATAGGTTTGACATTAGTGAGCGGGTGTTTTCGAGTGAGTGGAGGCTCTCCTTAAATAACGCATATATTTTTTTCTAAAATAAATGCATCTACGAACAAAACGGGATTTTTTCAAACTTATTAGTTCTATTCTAAGTAGATCAAAAGAAATCTTTATTTTAGTAATTTTTTTCATTATTGTATACTTTGGAAATTCGCATTTCTGTAGAGATTCTCCTAGAAAACATTTACATGTTTAAAATAAAAGTATTACCAAATTTTAAGTTTCTTTAATAAGTTAGTTGAGTGAACCCATGGAAGTAACTCAAGTTTATATTTTTTATGCTTCGTTTCAGTCATTTGAAAGTCGAAAATTTTTAAAACCGTTCAAAGTGTGCTCTAAAAGGAAATTACATGCGAAATGTTATTTCTATGAACTAAATAATTTGTGATAAACAATGATATATTTCTTTTACTTTGTTTCTTTAAATTCTTCCTAAAAAAACTACCTCGTAGGCAGGTCTGTATAAAAAAAATTAAATTTATAGCACGTAAATTTTTCAAGGGAAATCATGAGGAAATACGATTTTGCTACAGTTTCTGCAGAATTTTCTTCAATCATTTAATTAATTTTAAGTTCGTTTTTTCAATGTTTTTTTATATGCATATTTTAATTTTAAGCCTTTTTATGTTCGATAATATTCTGTTGATTCAAAAGATTTTTTTTTTTTTTTCGCAAACAAATAAATTATTTTTTTTCTTTATGCAACATTAAGCAAATATTTTGTAAAATATGCTAAGAAAAAAAAAATACTCGATTTAATTGTTAAAAAAAAAATCTTTTTTTTTTTTCTTAAACATTATGGAAGTTTTTATCTCATGATTACTACCTGGATTAGCTATATACGGTTATTTATTAGAAATGAAAATTACACGCAGTACAATTGATCAAATTTAATTTATGTGTTAATCTAAAATTTAATTTAATTCAATTTGAATAACAAACATTATTAATTTCATTTAAGGAAATTTTTAACTGAAGACAAGAATTATTTTATTAAACAGGAAGTTTGAATGTAGTTAGCCTTTACCAATATATAGCGAACGTTTATGTGCATATCATATATTCTAATACGAGCAAATCTTGTGTGTGGTTATATATGCAAATTTTATCTTAAAAACGGATCTAACGATTTTGACGAAATTTCGTATCCTACCGTTTTGGGGCACCAGAAAACCATTGGGCTAAGTCACATGTTCGAGAAAATTCGATTAGTGGGTCATTTTGGGTCATGGTCTAGCTAATTGTATCTAAAAAACGGTTCAAACGATTTTGACGAAATTTTGTATCCGACCATTTTCGGGCACGAGCAGACTATTGGGCTGGGTCAAATGTTCGAGAACTTTTGATTAGTGGGTCATTTTTCGGTCAACGCGGGTCAAATTAATTTTATCTAAAAAAACGGCTCTAACGATTTTGATTAAATTTTGTGTCCTACGAGTTTCGAGCACGATAAAATCATTGGGCTAGATCACATGTCGGAGAAAATTCGATTAGTGGGTCATTTCTGGGTCATTGTGGGTCAAGATCTAAAAAGCGGCTCTATTTACACTAAATTTTGCATCCAATGGTTTTCGGGCACGAGAAGACTGTTGGGCCAGGTCACATGTTCGAGAAAATTCAATTAGTGGGCCATTTTGGGTCATTTTGGGTCATGGTCAAGCTAATTGTATATAAAAAACGGTTCAAACGATTTTGACGAAATTTTGTATCCGACTATTTTCGGGCACGAGAAGACTATTGGACTGGGTCACATGTTCGAGAACTTTCGATTAGTGTGTCATTTTTGGGTCAAAGCGGGTCAAATTAATTTTATCTAAAAAACGGCTCTAACGATTTTGATTAAATTTTGTATCCTACGAGTTTCGGACACGCGAAAATCATTGGGCTAGGTCACATGTTCGAGAAAATTCGATTACTGGGTCATTTTTGGGTCATTGTGGTTCAAGATCTAAAAAGCGGCTCAATCTACACTAAATTTTGCATCCAATGGTTTTCGAGCACGAGAAGACTGTTGGGCTGGGTCAAATGTTCGAGAACTTTTGATTAGTGGGTCATTTTTCGGTCAACGCGGGTCAAATTAATTTTATCTAAAAAAACGGCTCTAACGATTTTGATTAAATTTTGTGTCCTACGAGTTTCGAGCACGATAAAATCATTGGGCTAGATCACATGTCGGAGAAAATTCGATTAGTGGGTCATTTCTGGGTCATTGTGGGTCAAGATCTAAAAAGCGGCTCTATTTACACTAAATTTTGCATCCAATGGTTTTCGGGCACGAGAAGACTGTTGGGCCAGGTCACATGTTCGAGAAAATTCAATTAGTGGGTCATTTTGGTCAGGGGTCGTTATGGGTCAAGCTATTTTATCTTAAAAACGGTTCAGAGGATTTGAAATAAATTTAGCACCATACAGGTTTAGGGAACAAGAAGACTATTAGGCTAGGTCACATGTACGAGAAATTTCGATTAGTGGGTCATTTTGGTCATGGGTCATTATGGGTCAAGCTATTTTATCTTAAAAACGGCTCAGACTATTTACACTAAATTTTGCATCCTATGGTTTTCGGGCACGAGAAGACTTTTGGATTAAGTCCAATGTTCGAGAAAATTCAATTAGTGGGTCATTTTTGTCATGGGTCATGTTATTTGAACTCAAATTTAATTTTGACAGAGCATAGCTCGGTCTTCCCTGCTCGTGTTTAATAAATATTCACACCCTTGAAAATAACTTGGATGTGATCCAAATGGAAATTCTCCCTCAGAATTAGAAAATGACGCAGTGATTTCTATATTTTATTTAAGATTTACTTATCACCATCAGACTATTTTCGAAATGATGGTATATTTATATTTTAATTTAAAAGTTGAGCTCATCAATTAGCTTGCGGTAATGGTGTTTAATATAATAATCATCACATAATAATTTCTCTAAAATAGTTTGTAAGAAGTTAGAGAAAAGCTACATTTAAACACTATGGAGCCCATGGAAGTAACATAAATTTATATTTTGTATGCCTTGTTTCACTCTTTTAAAACTCTAATATTATTAAAAATGTTGTAAGTGTGCACATTTGCTTTGAAATTAAATTACTTGCGAAATTTTAAGTATGTAAACTAAATAATTTGTGATAAACCGAGGTGTATATATTTGTTATATTTTGTCTCTATAAAGTCTTCCTAAAAAAACTAGCTCGTGGGCTCTGTATAAAAATTCATTTATATCACGTAAACTTTTCAAGAGAAATCATGAGAAAATCATCGCTATAGTTTTCTGCAGAATTTGCTTCAACCATTTAATTAATTTATGTTTGTATTACATACATACTTCCATTTTAAGCCATTTTATTTTCGATAATATTCTGCTATTCCAAAAGATTTTTTTTTCGGTAACTAATAATTTTGTTTTCATTACACAATATTAAGTAAATATTTTGTAAAATATGCTAAGAAAAAATAACTCAATTTGTTTATAAAAATAATAAAAAGGAAATATTTTGATATATTTTACTTAAACATTATGGTAGTTTATATCTCATGATTACTACCAGGATTAGGTATGTACGGTCATTTATTGGAAGTGAAACGTACATGCAGAGTAATTGATCTAATTTAATTTATGTGTTAATCTAAAATTTGATTTAATTCAATTTGAATAACAAACATTATTAATTTCATTTAAGGAAAACTTAATTGAAGACAATTATTATTTTATCAAACAGGAAGTTTGAATGTAGTTAGCCTTTAGTAATATTTAGCGAGCGTTTATGTGCATATGTTTAATAAATATTCACACCCTTGCAAATACTTTGGATAACATCCGAATAGAAATTCTCCCTCAGAACTAGAAAATGATGCAGTGATTTGCATATTTCATTTAGGATTTACTCATCTCCATCAGAATATTTTCGAAATTATGGTGTATTTATATTTTAATTTCAAAGTTCAGCTCATCAATTAGCTTGCGGTAAATGTGTTTAATATAATAATCATCATACAATAATTTCTGTAAAATAGTTTGTAAGAAGTTAAAGAAATGCTACATTTAAATACTATGGAACCCATGTAAGTAACATATTTTTATGCGTCGTTTCACTCATTTACAATTCTAAAATTTTTTAAACTGTTCAAAGTGTGCACACTTGCTTTGAAATTAAATTACTTGCGAAATTTTAAGTATATGAACTGAAGAATTTGTGATAAACCGAGGTGATGTATATATTTTTTTATTTTGTCTCTTTACATTTTTCCTAAAAAAAACTACCTTGTAGTCAGGTCTGTATAAAAAAAATAATTTACGTCACGTAAACTTTTCAAGAGAAATCATGAGGAAACGCAATATCGCTATAGTTTTCTGCAGAATTTGCTTCAAATATTTAATTAATTTTAAGATCGTTTTTTAAATGTTTGTATTATATACAAACTTTAATTTTAAGCATTTTTATTTTCGATAATATTCTGTTATTTCAAAAAATCTTTTTTCTCGGTAACTAATTTTTTTTTCTTTATACACCATTAAGCAAATATTTTGTAAAATATGCTAAGAAAAAATAGCTCGATTTAATTATAAAAAATAATATAAAGGAATTTTTTTTTTTACATAAACATTATGGAAGTTTTTATCTCATGATGACTACCTGTATTAGCTATGTACGGTTATTTAATAGAAATGAAAATTACACGCAGTACAATTGATCTAATTTACATTTATGTGTTAATCTAAAATTTAATTTAATTAAATTTGAATAACAAACATTATTAATTTCACTTAAGGAAAACTTAATTGAAGGCAAGTATTATTTTATCAAGCAGGAAGTTTGAATGTAGTTAGCCTTTAGTAATATTTAGCGAACGTTTATGTGCATATGTTTAATAAATATTCACACCCTTGCAAATACCTTGGATGTCATCCAAATAGAATTCTCCCTCAGAACTAGAAAATGATGCAGTGATTTGCATATTTCATTTAGGATTTACTCATCTCCATCAGAATATTTTCGAAATGATGGTGTATTTATATTTTAATTTCAAAGTTCAGCTCATCAATTAGCTTGCGGTAAATGTGTTTAATATAATAATGATCATACAATAATTTCTCTAAAATAGTTTGTAAGAAGTTAAAGAAAAGCTACATTGAAATACTATGGGACCAATGGAAGTAACATAATTTTATATTTTTTATGCCTCGTTTCACTCATTTATAATTCTAAAATATTTTAAACTGTTCAAAGTGTGCGCATTTGCTTTGAAATTAAATTACTTGCGAAATTTTAATTATGTGAACTAAAGAATTTGTGATAAACCGAGGTGATATATATATTTTTAGGTGCGTTCGTAATTATATAAATACGTAGCACCTATTGTCGTCGCTTGGTCCGTCCGTCTGTCCGTCCATCCGTCCGTCTGTCCGTCCGTCCGTCCGTCTGTCTGTCCGTCCGTCCGTCCACATATAACAACGCAAAAACTACCCAACCGAATGGTTTGAGATTTAAGATATATTATCTTTGCAGAATTTTGTTGGGACATTTCAAATTGTATAAAAATCGAATCAAAACTTTAATAGATATTAATAAAAATATTTATTAAGAAATTTGAATATTTTTTTAAAAAATCGGTGCTGTTTTGTTATAGGAGCTTCCGAAGTTTAATCGTCAAGCGACCGAGATATGACAGAAATTAATCTGCAGACGATATAATTCATTTCACAGAATTAAAAATCATCAAGATGTGAATATTTATATAACTATCTACAGTACGAACGCACCTCGTTTGTCACGTTTGACGTACAATTTCCAACTTGTTTTATTTTGTCTCTTTAAATTTTTCCTAAAAAAACTACCTTGTTGGTAGGTCTGTATAAAAATAATAATTTATGTCACGTAAACGTTTCAAGAGAAATCATGAGGATACGCGATATCGCTATAGTTTTCTGCAGAATTTGCTTCAACCATTTAATTAATTTTAAGCTCGTTCTTCAATGTTTGTATTATATACATTCTTTAATTTAAGCTTTTTTATTTTCGACAATATTCTATTATTTCAAAAGATCGTTTTTTTTTGGGAACTAATATATATATATTTTCTTTATACACCATTAAGCAAATATTTTGTAAAATATTCTAAGAAAAAATAACTCGATTTAATTATAAAAATTTAACTATAAAACTACCTGGTTTAGCTATGTACGGTTATTTAGTGGAAGTGAAAATTACACACAGTACAATTAATCTAATTTAATTTATGTGTTAATCTAAAATTTAATTTAATTTGAATAACAAACTTTATTAATTTCATATAAGGAAAACTTAATTGAAGACAAGTATTATTTTATCAAGCAGGAAGTTTGAATGTAATTAGCCTTTACCAATATTTTGCGAGCGTTTATGTGCATATGTTTAATAAATATTCACACCCTTGCAAATAACTTGGATGTCATCCAAATAGAAATTCTCCCTCAGAACTAGAAAATGATGCAGTGATTTGCATATTTCATTTAGGATTTACTCATCTCCATCAGAATATTTTCGAAATGATGGTATATTTATATTTTAATTTCAAAATTCAGTTCATCAATTAGCTTGCGATAAAGGTATTTAGTATAATAATCATCACATAATAATTTCTCTAAAATATTTTGTAAGAAGTTATAGAAAGACTACATTTAAACACTACATATTTTGTCCGGATTATTTAAGAGATAAATAAAAAATAAAAGTGTATTACGATAAGATATGTACATCATTTCTATTAATTAACTGTTTTTATAATTAAGTACTCATGTATTACGAAATTTAGTAAATTCAGATGAGCTTCAGTATGTTTTCGATAACAAAATAATTTGCAATACGTCGTAAAAATAAGAATATTTAGTAATAAATTCTTACTTACATAATACAATTATTTTTTGTGTTGTAATTTATTTACAACTAGTGTAAATGCCCGTCCTATAACTGTGGATAAAAATCGTATTTTTTACTTAAAATTTGAAATAATTGATAAAAATATTCATATACTACTAATAGACAATAAGGAAAGCGGACATGGAAAGTTAAGTTCAGGGGCTGATTAATGCATGGGTCTCTGGATTTTTAATTTTATCTAAATAAGATGAAAGAATAGACAGGAAATTACAGATATTTCTTAATTAGTAAAAAGAAACAGATGCAGATATAGTTCTATTTTTTTGTTTTATTATGAAATCCTAATTTTGTTATGATATATTATCCGGAAACAAACGCTGAACTTTTTTTATTGTTTAAAATGTAAACGTGTGACTGTTCTGTAATCGTTTCAAGCTTTTTCTTTTTTTTTACCATCACACTACTCTTAATAATTTTAATTTTCCTGAAATCCTCTACTTTTTTTAATTCTTTATAAAAAATGTAATTCATCTTACATATGATTTAGTTTTCTAAAAATGCACTCGCAAACACACTATGAATGTATACAATCAAGAGGAAGTAATTAATAAAGGATTCAATTACAACTTTTATAATTAACAATTGAAAAAATCATTGAAAATGACGTCATGTTGTCAAAATATTGTAATTTGTTTAATTTTATCAGTGTAAACATACATTTTAAGTTAAGCATAACATCGTTTTCACCGGCACAAACTTTTCACACATGCATAAACTAAAAAATAATTACCCAATAAGCACTATTCTTGTGACGTCACAGTATATATGAATTTTTATTCTCCTCTATAAACAAAGTACACGAGTACAAATACTTTTACATAAATTTACCCTGAAAGTTAAAAAATATATGTTCAAAGAATCAACGTGTCGGAATATGTTTTAATTATATTCTCTTTTCTCAGCAACAGTAGAAAGAAATCCATTGTTTCCCATTCATTGTTGAGATGGGTTCGGAATGGAATCCTTATATTGTGTTTTATTACATCTAGATTGCATTTTCGCTTCTCGTTTTATCGGACGTTTTTAGAAATATATAAAGTAATTATATATATATTTTTTATTTACTATTTTCAGTAAATTTAATTAAATAAACATTATTGATCCATGACAAAAATTGAAAAATATAAAACTATGTGAAAAAGAAAACATTAAAGGCAGAAAAAAATAACGCTTTAAGCACGAGAAATTGTTTACAAATTTACTAATAGACCAGCTTCGGTAGCATTCAGCATACCGTCATCAGTGTAAACAAGTTGGAAATTGTACGTCAAACGTGACAAATGAGGTGCGTTCGTACTATAGCTAGTTATATAAATATTCAGATCTTGATGATTTTTAATTCTGTGAAATGAATTATATCGTCTGCAGCTTAATTTCTGTAATAAAATAAGTATCTCGGTCGCTTGACGATTAAACTTCGGAAGCTCCTATAACAAAAAAGCACCGATTTAAAAAAAAATCAAATTTCTTAATAAATATTTTTATTAATATTTCCTAAAGTTTTGATTCGATTTTTATAAAATTTTAAATGTCTCAACAAAATTCTGCAAAGATAATATATCTTAAATTTTAAAGCATTCGGTTGGGTAGTTTTTGTGTTGTTATATGCGGACGGACGGACAGACGGACGTACCAAGCGACGACAATAGGTGCTACGTATTTATATAATTACGAACGCACCTAAAAATGACGGAATTTTTTACTTATATATATGGAGGGATATGTTTATTGACCCATAGAATTAAGGAAATTACAGAGAACAGGTAATAGGAAGTTGCATATGGAATAGAACTGGTAATATGAAAAATAAATGTAACAGAAATTAAGAAATGTTTCTTTTATATCCTACTGTCGAAAAATCTGACCCTAGGGGATTAATAAAGTCACAATTAACAATATTGTTTACGATTTTGGTAGCTGTGGAATGTTTCAAGAATGTTAAGCTGAAATATAAAAATGGGTTTAGAGATTTTTGAAACTCTAAGGTTCATCTCGCAACAGTGTTTTGGAGTGGCGTATTTATTAGTTTTTGTCTACGAATGTATTGCTTATGTTCTTTAATTCGACATTTCTAAAACACGTTTATTTTGTCTAATATAGTAAAGACAACACTGGCAAGTAAAATTACAGATTCATCAGCAATTAGAAATCTCTATATAGGGTCTTTCAACTTGGTGGAAGTACGTTTACTAATAGGGGAAGGACTTATTTTGAAATCATATTTTAAAGAATTTTAGCAATGGTAACATTGGATTTGAAACGGTTATGTTTCAACAAGGCCAATATTGGAAAATGATTCATGTGGACGTGAGGAATGGTGAAACTGTAGTTTAAATAAGGTAATATCAATGATGGAATTGTAAACGTTGCAATAAAAATGGCTTTAAGATACTGCGATGAGTCGGAGTACAAAAAAAAGTGTATGGCACGATTTACAAAGGTATAAAAAGCGGCCTTTTTTGTAGGGGGATAGACAGTTGTAAACCTTTATTTTCTGTTTCTTAAATGAATTCAATATTGCTATCGACGGAGTTCATAATGTTAACGATGTTATGAATATTATTTTGAAAGGTGTTAATTTACGTGAATTTGTCATCAAAATAATGAATCAAGAATTGGAAAATGTATTTAATAAAGTGGGTGAATTGAAAATAGTGCATGTAAATGCCTGCTAGAATCAGAGAAAGAGGAGAGCCCCGGCTAACCAGTCAGATTACATGTAGATATGGGGTAGATTTTGTGCGAGTAACAGATAATAACCCTTGAATTTTGAAATATGTGTAAATGAACTTCACGAAATCCCTTTTCTAGACAAGAGAGAAATGTTGTCTGTCCATTAGCAGGAAACATTCGTGAAGACCGATTTTGTTTCAAAGGTGACCATAGTAAGACGAATAGAGGGTAAATTCTGAATTTCTTTGGCAAAGTTTATAGGAATATTTACATGATATAAGTTGCTGGAAATGAGAAGAGGAAATACTGTGTTCAGATATTTATCTAAGCAGTAACAGATGGTACTATTAGGTAAGTATTATGGTAGTGGGCGTATTAGGTGTTTATACATTTGTAATAACAAAAAATCTTGAAGAACTAGTCGGATGTACCAATATACAATACTTTCTTCGATCTCATACACGTTAATACTTCAATCTTAGCTATCACATCGCCTATAAAATAAATACGTTTCGTCATTTTGTTGTACTTCAGCTGCTTGAGAATCGTCGGGTTAATGTAGATACGAAGCACCTTTCGTTTCACAAGCAGCCGATGTACAACACGACTAAGAAAAGCCCTTCTGGCTGGTACCGGTACGAAAAGATAGTATCCGTATTCCTTGGTTTTAAGATTTTAGCTAATTTTATTGGAAAACACGAAGATAAAATGCGTGGAACCCGATTACAGAAAATTCATTTCCCGTTCTCATCAATATAAAATTTGAATCAGAATTTCGCCAAATTAGCTGGCTATAGCCATGTTGGATTCATTTATGACAACCTATTTTTGTCGCCAAATATGTCGATATTTCGCCAGATTTGGTTACATTTGGTGAAATATCGCCAAGCTTTACCAGAATTTGATGCTTGCGAATATGAATATATTGTGTTAAACATATAAGAATTGAAACGATGGTTACGACAATGAAAGAAAATTTGCAAGAAAGCATGTTCACTAAAACTCACAAATGAAACCCTTTTATGGAGGAATCCTGCTGTATTTGTTTCAAAATGTCAGTCATTCTAAAATTTTAAACTACTATATCTCAGCCATTTTTTAAAGATAGAGACAAAACAAAAAAAATTGCTCCGAAATTCTCTTATCAAAGCCAAAGGTTTAACGGAAAAATTTTTAGAATTTCTATTTTTTTGTATATATTTTTTTAAAATTTGAAATCTTTAAATAACTATCACAACTTCCACATCCGGCAGAATATCACCAAATTCAACTGGGACCTGCAGGCCGTAGTCAAAAACCTATACAAAAAATTTGGATCAATTAGAAGCATAACGTTATACACTTTTCGATGTCACTATAAGGAAAATGGAACAATAGTTGCTATCACAGCCCCCTTTCGTCGGCATATCTCTCAATTCAAGTGGGACCTGCTGGCAATAGCCAAAAACCTATAAATATCATTTGGTTCAATTTTAAGAATAACTCCATATACTGTACTTTTCGATGATACAAAGAGGGCACACGGATAGACGGAGAAACGGTCATACGGACAGACATATATTTTCTAAAAGCATATTTTTCGTTTTTCAAGCTCTGACCCCTAAAACGTGTAACTCCGTCGAAAACCGAAATTAGAAATAAATTACGATTACAATACTTTATTCTATTATAGATAGAAGAAAGTAAAAATAAGATTTAATAGATATTGTAAGTAGAAGACATTGAATGATTCGTGATCATTCTTGGGAGAAAGAGTCACGGGACATAAGTATGTAAAGACAGTCATTAATAAAATTGTTTACGCCGTCAACAAAATGTTTTTTTTAAAATAAAGGATTATATGCTGGCCAACTTTACAAGTTTTCATAATGATAATATTTCCATTTGAATTAAGACCATTCCATAAAGCTTTCTGAAAGGGAGATTTAATGCTATATATAAAATTAATGTTAAATAGAATGAAATGCAGATTTGTGTTGGTTGTATTTCAGTTAGGAGACTTTTTTGAAATGCTTTTACAATTGAAGCAATTAACTTAGATAAAGAAAGTTTTTTAGAAATTGCAAAATTACGTTTCAAAAGTGAGTATTATTTTTCCGAAATATTTGCACAAGAAAGGTTTGATGACAGCATTTTGATTGACGACCGGATGGTCTTTCTGTGGCATGGGTTCTTGTGATTTAAGGTCACAAGTATATAACAATATAATAAATATTGTATGAGACGAGTATATTTAGCATTGAGTTCGGAAGAATACTTACGGGAATAATTCTCAGCGTGGTTCCAGGAATTAAAAAGAAAAAAGGGAAATTAGGAATATTAACCGCTAATTTTAAATGTAACTTCTATAACTGTATTTCAATTCTTGAAATGGCAAGTCGAGTTTCTTTAATGATGGCAAAAGGAATTGCGAAATGGTATCTGCATTTAGCCTTGTTGAGAAATAGGAAGCTAGAAATATTGAAATTTAAGCATATAAAGTTGGACATGATATGCTCTTGTTTGCACTGAAGAAGGAATCTCAGTCGATAAAGGGATTTCAACATTTTAACAATCAGGTTGTAGAAGTGGTTCAATATTTTTTATTCTCGATGTTTAAAACAAATAAATAAATAATTTACTGACCCAGTCTCCCCCTCGGATATGGTTTCGTAGTCTAGCTTGCTCAGTCATAAAGTATAACACAAAGGCCGTTGGAGAATAATAAATGCAAATTAAGATGGTACTTGGCGTAATACAATATATGTACATAAAACATTTTAAGCAAGATAACTTTTTAACTAATTGCAGACAAGTTTCGGTAACATTGAGCGTACTGTCATTAATGCATGATTAAAGTTTGCCAATACATATGCAGATGAAAGAGGTTCGAGGGACAGGTATAGTGAGACATAGAACTATGGAAATTTGCGAGAATAGCCAATAAAAAATTGTATTGGGAAAGGAACTAGTAATATGATAAAGTGTTAATAGAAATTAAGAAGAAGAGGTTTTTACATATTTTTTTCAGTAATATGACAACGGAGAAATAGCGAAGTTGAAATTAACAATATTTGTATGATTTTTAGAAATATGAATTGCGTCAAGACACTTATATTCAGTAGAATTATGTAAAGAGTTGATAATTTTAGCTGAGTTAAATCAATGGTGTGTTTCTACCAATATAAGAAAAACGACAATACGCTGTTAAACATTTGCAGCTAACTGTCCAGTCATTTCACCGTTTTTATAGAAAAGGATTACATAACCGTAATTTAACTTTATTCCGACCATAATATGGGCAATAATACGGTCAGAATAGAGTTTATTTAAGGTTATGCAACCGTTTTCAATATAAACGGTCAAATGACTGGACAGTTTGCTGAAAATTTTTAACACTATATTTCCACTCACATTTATCCTATACCTATTACCACTGCTTTACCTAACTTTCAGAATTCAGTCTTGCTATTGCTATAGTTCTCAAACAATATCATTTAAAAATAATTTTATCCCCTGCAAATATATTAACTCCCTCCAAACTGAAAAGACCATATGGAGATTTCTATTTCCTAAGGTATTTATAGTATTACTTGTCATGGTGGAATTTCTTAGTTTTCACAAGCCAAACGCTGTTTAAAATGTCGCATTAAAGAACACAATTAATATATTCGTAAACAAGAAACAAACAAATTGGCTTTTGCAAAACATCAATGGGAGATGAACCACACACCTTTGACTTTAGCTTACCTCAGCTAAATTTATCAATAAATCCACTCCTGTAATTGAACTTAACTTTCTTAAAGTATTCCATATCTATAAAAATCGTAAAAAGTTTGTTAATTTTGGCATCTCTATTTGTTTACTGTCAAATTGTTGGACATATTTTATAAAACTACTAGCTGTTTAACCCGTTCTACGCACGTGAGTTATTGAATTTAATTCTAAAACCAAAATTAAAAAAAAAAAAATCAGTGCAACCAAACTAAAATTTATGAATATAAATAACAATTATGACATATGATTGGTGATAGATTTATTTCAGAAGACATTAAAACGATATATTTGAAATAAGGGAATAAAATGAATAAAAAGTGATGTTGATGTTTGTGATATAATGTTTTCCTTTAGTTTTTTTTTTGAAAAAGGAAATAACTAAGCGCAATTAAATAAGGTCTAATTATTTGCATGCGATGTAAAATAATTATCATAATACCCGCTACAGCTTCATAGTATTTCAACGTGGCGTACGTAATATGTATATCTCACATTGCAGTAAACATTTAGAACTGTATAGAACTCGCGCGATTACGGGTTAAACGAAAAAAAGGGCTAAAATTCGTCAAAAACATAAAAAAAAAAATTCTATTTAAAAATTTCGATTTTTTTCCCCAATCGTTAATGGTTTCCCTACCAGCAACACGTGTGCCATATTTCGTAGGCCTGCGCCTTGTGGTTTCTGATTTTTTGAGGTTACATAGACACACGTACGGATTTTAATAGGGTAGATATTTTTCTTAATTGCTACTATCATTGCTCCATTTTACCAGTTTCCTTGCCTGTACAATTTCCTGTTAATTATTCCCCGTAAGTTTATATGATTCTCTTGGTCAATAAACCTATCACTAAAAACCGCTTTCCAGCCATATATATTTAAAATGTTCAATTAGTCTTTGCACTAATAACGGTACACTGAATGGCACCGAAACTAGTCTGTAATTAGTTTAAAAATTCTGGTGCTTAAAACGTTGTTTTATCTGCTTGTATTGTACTCCGCCAAGTAAAATATTAAGCTTTATGGAAAAGTTATTATCTATATTATAAAGGACAAACGTGTCCGTGCGTAACGCTGACGTCATTTTGCGAATGGCAACAGTTGGCGATGAAATTTCGGTTTTGTGATTTTTGTTACTGCAATAATTTAATTTCTAAACAGCTCATATTTTTAATTTTTAAACCTTTATATAGGAAAAAAATTTACTTTCAATTACAATTTATAACTTTATCGCAATTTAACTCATTAATTATAGAATTTAAATTAAATTTCAAACATGATTTTTATGAAAATCTATTTGTATCCATTGCAGACGATTACAAAATATTAATCTTTTAACACTTTAAACAATATAAAAAATTAAGCATTTGTTTCCAGCTAATATTGAATAACGAAATTACAACTAAGCAGTCAATAAATTAGTATAAATAAAAGACAAATTTAACAGACATGTAATTGAAATAAGCGCTTAAAACCGCTGAAATTATTAGAATATATAAAAAAAAAAGAACTGCTGCAGATAACGAAAATTTTAGCGATTTCTTCGGCTATTAACTTCTGTCAAAAGGCCAATACGAAATAACCGCTGTTAATAAAATTCAAAATTTTATTTGGACATATAATTGACATATTTCATATAAAAATGCACTTTGGTGTTGCCAGCAGGCAATCTAAAAAAATGTTAAATGTAAAAAATCTATTAGAGTTTTCAATAATTTAAAAAAAAGTAAATAAATGGTTTTCACATATATTCTCAATCCCGGAAAGCCCGGGTTGGATGCCCTAGTAACTTTAAAAGACTGAAATTTAAATATAAAACCACATAAAATTTATTTATAAATTATTACAAAATAGATATTTAATGATTCAATAAAATAACACCATTCTACAGAGTTATATATATATTTATATAATTTTATAATTTTAAAATCTATTTTCATGTCGATGGAATCAAATTTTCAAAATGTAGGTTGGAATATATTTAAGTTGATTTTTGAAAAACTATAAATTAACTTCAACGATTGCTTGTGTTTAAAAAGAAATGCAGCACAAAATCTTCATAATTTAGAATAATTGACTATATAAATTCAAAATAATTACCTTTATAAGGAAATTCATGGCCAATTAAATACCTTTTCGTATTTAAATATAAACATTCCCAAAATTTTTCACTAACATTATTTCTACAAACTATTATAGTCGTTATGATTTATTAGCAGTGATAAAAAAGTTTATGCATAATAAAACATTTTAACGTCAGATAAAACTATCTCTTATACATATATATATATATATAATAATTTCCATAAACTATCTTAAATATATTTTTAACTTGAGCACGTGACGAGTAATAAAATACCTCGTAAAAAGGGAACGGAACTGGAGGATACAATTTGTTATGAATAATAATTAAGACAGTTTTTTTCGCTGAAATAAATGAGACGCAATAACACTTTGTTAAAAATTGGCAAAAAAAAAAAAAAAAGCAAAATTATCTTCTAAAATTTACGTTGCTAACAAAAGTTAAGGTTTTATAAATTAAAGCAAATTTCAAATGAAATGACCTTAGAATGTGTCATAACTCTACATTAAAATTGTAATGTTATAATTTTTACTTTTTAGTGAATACAAAAGTTTCAAAAGCGTTAAACGCTCGCGCATACAAGGTTTCTCAAATCGTTACGATTACAGAAATTTTACAAAATAATGTTATGTCTGTGATTAATTAAGAGTTTTAAAAAATGGGTATAAAATAATGGTCCTTTCGACATAAATAAAACCAAACCCTATATTTAAAAAATAAGTCCTTCCGACCGATACCGGGAGGAAAAGGTAGCTTTCCAATATCTTCGTTTTAAAATTTTAGCTAATGTTACACGAAAACAGCAAGTTCAAATGCAAAGAAAACGTTTACACAAGATTCATTAATACTGAATTTGAATAAGAAATTCGCCAAATTATTGAGCAATAGACAAATTGGCTTCATTTATGAAGCCAAATTTGGCGATATTTCGCCAAATGTCGTCAAGTTTGCCGCTAACGGATATGAATATATAGTTTTATGCGTATGATTGGTAAAATTATTACAACAATGAAAATTTTTGTAATGTGCTATCTTGTTTCAAAATGTCTGCCACCCTAGAAATTCAAACTGCTGTATCTCAGCCGTTTTTTAAGATAGAGGTAAAACAAAAAATACTCCGGAATCTTTGTATCAAGGCCTAACAATTAAGCAAAAAATAAATTTGAATTTTTAACTTTTTTATATGTTCATTTTAGTTTTAAATTTTTAAGTGGCCGCCATCTTGAAACAAAATGGCGGACCAAGCTAGCCAACGAACTCGGTCGAGACATTGGTGAGCTTAATACACACAATTAGTTTCATCAAAATTGATTTATAAATACGAGCGTTATCGCAGGACATAGATCATATATATATATATGTATGGATATATATATATATATACTATATATATATATATATATATATATATATCAACATTTGAACGGAGGGTAGTTTTGGGGCCTGGGGGTCACGATCGGTGAAAATATATCGAAATTTTCCGTAATTGGTTTCCTCCGAACAGCTGCAATAGGTAGCTTTTTACTTTTTTGTATTGAAAGCTACCTAAAAATACACCTTATGTAAAATATCTTAAACTTCTTTGTAAACTTATGCGCAAGATAGTGAATAAAATTTCTCTTAAAAATGAACTGAATTGGAGGCATGGATTTTCTTATGAATACTAATTAAAATACTCTGTTTCTCTAAGTGAGAGAAAGGGAATCAGAAGGAACAATTCTTTGCGAGTAAACGATGTAAAAAAAAGTAGATACTTTTATTGATAATGGTGTAGTTAACCTCTAAAATGCTAATTTCTTACAGAGAAAAATATTTTCTTAATGAAATAATTGTGTCAGAAATTCGACATCAAAGTTGCAAAGTTATAATTTTTAATTTTGAGTGGATACAAAAGTTTCAAAAGCGTAAAACGCTTGAGAATATAACGTTTTTCAAACCGTTACGACTACAGAAATTTTAGAGAACAGTGTTATGGCTGTGATTAACTAAGGGTAATAATAATCGGCATAAAATAATGAGCCCTTCGACATAAATAAAACAGAATCATATATTAAAAAAAAATCCAGTTTGCGTAAAATATCTTAAATTTCGTTGTAAACTTATGCGCAAGATATTGAATAAAATGTCTCGTAAAAATGGACTAAATTAGAGGCATGGAATTTCTTATAAATACTAATTAAATTACTTTGTTTCTCTGAGTGAGAGAAAGGGAGTCAGAAGGAATAATTCTTTGCGAGTAAACGACGTAAAAAAAGTAGATACTTTTCTTGATAATAGCGTAGTTAACCTCTAAAATGCTAATTTCTTACAGAGAAAAATATTTTCATAAGGAATTAATTGTGTCAGAAATTCTACATAAAATTTGCAAAGTTATAATTTTTAATTTTGAGTGAATACAAAAGTTTCAAACGCGTAAAACGCTCGAGCATATAGTTTCTCAAAACGTTATGACTACAAAAATTTTACAGAATAGTGTTATGGCTGTGATTAATAAAGGGTAATAATAATGGGTCTTTAGACCTAAATAAAACAAAATCCTATATTAAAAAAGTCCTTCCGGCCTGTACCGGGAGGAAAAGGTAGATTTCACAGTCCATCTTTTTATAATTTCAGATCATTTTACTCAAACACCAGAAGCTAAATTCTTGGAACCCGATTATAGAAGATTCAATCCCGGTTTTCATTAATACAGAATTGGAATGCGCATTTCTGCAAGACAGTTACAGCATAAAAAAAATCAGATTGTTACAAAATGTCAGCCAACCTAGAATTTCAACCTGCCATATCTCTGCCATTTTTTAAGATAAAGCCAAAAAAAAAATCTTCCAGAATCCTTGTATTACGGTCTAACACTTAAAAGAAACAAAGTTTCCAATTAAGAATTTTTTTACCTGTTTTTGAGATTTTAAAAATTAAAAAAATATTTAACTGGCCGCCATTTGAAACAAGATGGCGGATGAATCTCGCCAACGAATTCGGTTGAGACCATTGTATGCTCTATACACATGCTCAGTTATATCCAAATCGGTTCATAAATAAGAGAGTTACAGCATGACATATATATAGACAGAGAAAGAGAGCTATATAGATATATATAAATCAACATACTACCTAATAAATCCAGTTCACATAAAATATCTTAAACTTCTTTGTAAACCTGTGCGCAAGATAGTGAATAAAATTCCTCTTAAAAAGGGGGATGAATTAGAGGTATGGATTTTTTTATGGATACTAATTAAAGTATATTGTTTCTTTGAGAAAAGAAAATGAGAAGCAATATGTCTTTTCCTGTAAACGATACAGAAAACGTAGTTACTTTCATTGACAACAGCGTAGTTAACCTCTAAAACGCTAATTTCTTACAGAGAAAAATAGTTTCTTAAATAATTTATTGTATTAGAACTTACATCAAAATTGTAAAGGTATACTTTTTATTTGCGGGTAAATAAAAAAATGTTTAAAAGCTTAAAATCTCCTATTATGTTTTCTAATTCGGACATTTTTCTGACTATAGATAGTAATTCCTGAAATTGGGTTTTTAAATGTGTTATGCGTTTTCCAAATTTTTTAATTATACATTGAGCAGGGCTAGTTGAGATTAAGCCGAAAGGTAAGCATACCCACCAGGTTCGACCTTGACCTTGTTTAGTTATGCATTACATCTCCTTTCACCTTATTAAACTGTATAGTTTTGTTAAAGGATTCAGGAAGTGTTGGAAAGTGTTTCATATCTATGCTTGCCCCTTAATTTTCCCCTTTTTTCCTTTTATTTTATCATTCCTGTCAAAAAAAGTTATTCAATGCAAAAATAAAAATAAATAAAAATAAAAATAAAAATCTAAAAAGTTATGCAAAACGTTGGTTGTTAGTCATGTAATATCTCTTGGAAAACTACATCAAAGAACTTTTAGATTTTTACTCAAGAACGAATTTTGTTATTAATTGAACTATATTAAGAAACAAATTATTGAAAATCATGTATGTACAAACTAATTTACACATCACTCCTGAAATTTAAAATTCAATAATTAATTAACTGGAATAAGTATAAAGATGAAAAAAGTGAAATGATTATCAAGTATCTCATAAGTTTCATATGCGTTAATTGATAGGCTATTCAATTTTTTGCAAATGGATATCGCTGAATTTTTTTTAAGTATTCAGGGTGTTCAATTTAACATGCTGAACTTGAACAAATGTAACCTTATCTTTGCATTGCATTCTATTTAACTACTGAAATGTGCAAAGTGTTTGTATTTTGAAATTTTAGTGTTTATTTTATCATTTTTATATCTCAAGAAAGCGCGGCGTCATCCATATACTAAAATGTATACGATTTTTAAAATTACTCTATACATCCTGTATAAACAACTTATTTGATAATCATGTTACACATTTCATATTTAACATTGTTAATGAATTATTAAATTTTAAATTAAAGGTATACATTTTTATCTCCGAATGTGTACAAAATAATATTTATAAAATAACAAAGATAAATTCATATTATACATGAAACAGAAATTAAAACTACAAAGCAATGCTTAATACATATTCCGCAAAATTGATTAATTTGCTCAAGTGTGTAATTTAAGTAATGTTTGTACTAAAAAAATATGATAAACTTTTTTCTAGAAATGCCTAAAAATATATATTGCAAAATCTTTACTTTCATTTTTGCGATGATAAATACAAGTCTGTCACTAAAATATCGATAATAAATGATTTTTCCAAGAATGTCACAACCCATTAAGCAATTATTCTGAAATGTTTCTCAGCGTTCGTTCTTGTTGCTGTATTTTTACTTATTATTCACGAATTTTCCATAGGAGCAATTTAATAATTCATAAGTTTTGTATTAAAAATATACCACCAAACATGAGAACACATACATCTAAGAATTTCATCTGTCACACATTTTTTTTCTAATTTTCTTTTGTTAAAGTACTTTAATTATTGATATACTCACACATACATATGTGCTAAAATCACAAATGTTTCATTATGTTTCATTAACATAACAACTTCTCTTTTGACTGCTGAAGCAACAATAGCCAATGCAACATAATAAAAGTTTCATTTTTTCTAACATTTGCATAAATATTATCAGGAAGGTGGGAAGGGGGTGGTAAAAATACTTCTATAATGAAAAAGAAAAGAAAAATAATTTTTAAATACCAGAATTTGATTTCATATTTCGATTCTATTTTAAATATTAATATAAAAATACCAAATTTAAAGTTTCTGGAAATTTAAGAAAACAATAATTTAGATTTCGAAAAATTTAAGACAAGAAAATGTTTAATATTTTAATGTTAAACTCATTTATAATATTTTTTTTCATATTTCCGTAAAACTCAATGATCTTGCTAAAAAGTACATTAACAACTTTATAAAGATGTCACAATATGTAAAAAGTTGTTTCTACATGTAAAATAAGTTTTGATAATTTAAAAATTCAAATGTTTTAAACTGAAAACTCGACGCGTACTTTCGATCACAAACGTGATCTTGATCAGTGCTGATTTTATTACATCTATATTTCCTGTCATAAATATATTTTTCTTTTATGTTACTATTAAGTATCCCATTGTTATGCATTTTTAAATTTTTATGATTATAATTTCAAACAAATTTAATATTCAACTTTTATAATTTTAACCTATATAAGTTTTCCAAATTTATTTTATTCGTAGTAACAACTTTTTACATATTGTGAAATCTTTATAAAGAAGTAAATGCACCTTTTTTGCTAGATCATTCCAACAGAATTCAATTTCTAAAAGCTTCCAAAATGCGAAAGGAAATTTTCAGCTCTTTTCTCAAGGTAGTTTTTAAATTAGGATATAGAACAATTAACATCAAAGTTTGACGGATTATAAAGATTTTTCTTTTAAATATTAATTACAAAAACTTAATATTAAATGTGAGAACTGTCTCAATTATATTAGTAGGGTTTGAAATGACGGCGTGCCAAATTTTTTATTCTGTTGATTTTGGCATTTAGATTCCAAATATATTAGGTGCCATTTGTTTACACATTTTTGAGGTGATTTTCAACATTGCGTCTACGATGACTTACATTTATTGACTTCTTTAATATTTATGACATATTATTAATCAGTATGACAAATTACATGTTTTTGGGGGTCAAGTAATACAAATCTTCAATTAAAATAGGCTAGTTATTGTAATTGAGCTAGTTATTATTTATTTATAATTTTGTTTACAAGATTACTACTATTGCTTGTTTTCTCTTTTGTTACAGATGTGAAAGCTATGTGTTCCCTGGAAGATATTTACTCATACTACTGACTGTATTAAAATTTGTAGATACACAATGAACTGTTTAGTGTGCTTGAAAGGTGTACAATTATGTAAAAAACCTGTAATAGACAACCTCGAAAGAATATGCTTCAAAGCGAGCAAAATTTGGTGAGTCAAAACTCTCAGCAGATGAGTACTTTTAGACCCGAAATAATACATTCTGCCATAAATAAATCGTACATGTTCAAAAACGATTTCACGAATCTTCACACATGCCAGTAAAAAAGGGTTGTCTTTCAACATCCTCATCAGAGATGGGTAATGGTAGTGAAAGAACTACACGAAACCTTGAACGTGTTAAAGAGAAGCGGTGTATATTTCAATGTACAACACCAAATAAGGGTGCATTATTTTTGGTTTCTACCAAAAATGTGGGAGAGGCATTCCTATTCATTAAATAAAATACAGAAAATAATAATACGCTTGCAGCGCTGTCAATAATAAATGAACCGCTTGGTTATAATAGGGCTTTGGATATAACATATCACCATGACTGTCTGCGCCACGAAAAAAGGACTTGCCAATGAAATATCAATAAAAATGAAGTTTCTAATAATAATTCTTAATTGATTGCTGATATTGAACATAGTGAATATTGTAAAGTGTTCTTTTTCTTCTGGAGCAATTATTACAATGAATGCAGTTAATGAAAATTACAATACATTACTTTCTGAGTATAGAGTAGTTAAGGCAACTGGAATACACAAAAACACAAGAAGCACTTGAAACAACTGACAAACACACATATTCCTGAAGCACAATTTATTAAGTCTCATCAGGTATATGAAAGTGAACAAATAGTGATCAAGCAATTATTGTCAGAAAAAAATGACAGATCTCCGCAAAACTGCAAGTAGTAGACAGGTAGATATTAAATACCTTGCAAAAGCAGCAGCATTTTCAGAAGGGTTATTAGTTTTAGCGATAATTAGAAATTTTGTGGTTCAATGACTGATTACGTCCCTCCTCTCAAACTTTCTTCATTTATAAAATGGGCTATAGCAGGAACAAAATACGGAAAGTTAACAGAAAGTGAAAGTTCTAAACCGTGCAGTTTTTCAAGCGTGCTGTCAATGCATTTCATAAATAGCCTCCAGACTGACAGACAAGTAACATATTAGCCAAAGTTGTAATCAAAATTAGGTTTTCAAAATAGAAATTAGACACCTTTATCTATTAGATTATCAAGAAGCAAAGAATTGGTTAACACTGTGTCTCAGTTGAGAATTGGATCCAGCTGTGATTACACAGTACAATTTGAAAAGCGGATAGCTTCAGCAGTTTCTGATCAAAAATCAAAAACCGGAGAATTTCGTATTCGACCCTTTATGAAAGAAGGTGACAATGTAACGTTTGCAATAGACAATATTTATTTCCAAGAAAATACTCCTGGTCATAAAAGAACTCTACATAGAACCCTGTTAGTTATTAGGCAAGATCAGAATGATGATACAATAGATATGAATGATTTTTTAATAATTCCCTAAAATCCTCATCATCGAATATGCAAGTATTATACAAAACAGTTACAAATATTTCAGTAAAAACAATAACTTAGTTACAATAAGGCAGTGACATTGATATTATCAAGAAGTACAAAGTTATTGATTTAGCATGTTTTTTTATCTGTTACTCATACCGTGGTGAAAAATAAAAGCTTCATCTCCAAAAACATGTATCTCAGTCATGTCACAACTAACTAATGTTTGACAAAAAACTGCACTCACGAAAGATATCATGGCCACATGGACTTCCTCAGATTCTATTCTGCTTCAGATACAAGAGAATGGAAAGAATAAGAAAATAAATAGTGCAGCAGTGGCACCATTAATAAGACTGCCACCAACAGACAATAATGTACATTACACAGTTATGTACATGGCTGAAGAAATCGCTATTTTAGTTCAGGAACGAGCAGCTAAAGTCATAATGACGAGGGACATGGATTTGTATGAACATGATCTGAAAATTCAATTGTCTACCGGTAATCAAAACTGGCTGCTCCGAAAGGGAGAAATTCACATTTGCTTTGCATCTCTCCATGTACTAGGAATGTACATTGAATGTTATGGTCTTGATCTCATACGTACTTCTAAATTGGTCTGTACTCTCCTGCAACATTTCATCAAATTTTTGGTGGGAAGAAATACATTAGAGGCATCGAGTTTCACATGACTATTGTTTTGGTATGCTACGAACTTATCTTTGAAACACTGCCAAATTCTACAGAGATTATTTCACTGCAAAAAAAATGCAACTCACTACGTAAGAAATTACACAATTGTAAAGTTGAAGATAAAACTTTGTTTGAAGAGATCAAAGCAGTAGTTGAAAAATTTTGTCTTACATATATTACACAATGCAGTGGGGATATGAGAAATTTTCTTCTAGAGTAAATGAACCAATTTGGTTCTTTGTTGCGTTTTGTCGTGATACTCGCCCGGGAGATTGGACATTGAATCACACACTGTTAGAGGAACAAATCAAGTATTATTTTCCTCATTGCTTATTTGATTATGGAAGACACATTCCAGTATGCATAGCGCACATGAAGGAACTTAAAACAACATATCCAGAAGTATTGAAGGCTCTTAAATCTGGTAGTTTTGTACTATCCAAATTAAATGTGCCGTTTACGAAACTATTTGCAGACCAAAAATTGGAACAGAAAATCAAACACCTGAAGAACATTGGTTATTCGCTTATTTAAATCTCAGAATTAAAGCGTTCTTGAAAGGTATTTGTTGTGCACCACAAATATTACGCATTGTTTCAAGTTTCTTTGAAAGGTACGGTCCAAATGAAGTGTATAAGCAGCGCAGGAAACACTATCAACGTCAAATCTCCATGTCGCAAAGATTTTTTTTACATTTCAACGATCGTCAAAGAAAGTAATCGTGATCATTGTGAAGGAACCACTTTCCAAGTTAATGCCACACTAATGAATATTGCATCATCTATGAAGGTTTTAGACTCTGGAAGGATGAATCGTGAGACCAAAAAGCCAATTGGAATTCGAAGAATGTGTAAGAGATGACTACAGAGTGAACTCGTTAAGCTGTCAGTTTGGCATCCAATGAAAAAAATGAAATTAAAATCATTCATTAAATGCAACAAGAAGACTGCATTTATGATTGCTGAATAATTGGTTAAACATCGAGAAAATAGGCAATTTCTTGTTCGTTTTAATATTGTTATACAGTCCAGACCTCAAATGTCTACAAACCTAAAAGATGCAATTTGAAATTATCAGTTTTCTGTAATACCGAGATCATTATTTTCTTCTGATGGATATCTTCATATTTTATCTGACAAAAGTTCATTTATTGCAGTAATAGATCAATAAAATTGTTCTCCCGTACTTGAATCATTGGAATTCTTGAAGACTTTTCCAACAGAAAAAATGTGTATTATAGATGGAATGACAATCGTACAACCAGTAAAAAAAAAACACCTGCCATGCAATCTTTTGAAGACTTAACAAATGCTTTATGATGAAATCATTATGAAAATGACAAATGGATACACTGATGGGAGAGTAATATTTGATCAAAACCTTAAGAAATTCATTGAAGGAGCAATCTCGTAAAAATGATTGGGGTAGACAGAACCTATTAGATTTACAAATAGTACTAACATAACGCTGGTGTCATTCAAGAGGATTCTTTCACACAATGAAAAAAAATCACAACTGACCGAGTATCTCGGGAATAAATTGCAACAGGTTTTTGCTGTTAGTGAGAAGAAAATTGTTGTTGTTTTTGGAAGTAAGGCATACAGTGACCACACGAATGTTTTCGATTCAGTTTTATGTGACTATACACATGAAGAAGCAAACATCATTATACCTCTTCATGTACTTGATATAGTGAACCATCATGATAATTATGATATTGATGTGTTTTCGAAAGATATGACATTTTCTTATTTCTGATTGACTTGGTTTAAAGTCACCTAAATAATTACGGGTATTCCGTTACGGGTTAAGGCAACAAACACAGAAAAATTAATATTAATGAAATATGTCGAGCATTAGGTGTTCATAAAAGCAAATATCTACTAAGTTTACATTCATATACTGGTGGAGACTGGGGACGAAAATTTATAGGCATTTTAAAAGTATGAATTAAATTTTTGTATAAAAATTATTTATTTATTATCTACATAGAAAATTTTACATTTCATATTCATATTTACATTTTCATATTTTGATAGATACATTCAGACTAACTACTTATATTATAAACTGTCTTTGTAAGAAATACATGAAATGTTTTTCCATTTTATAGTGAATTACATCAACATATTAATTCTGGTATGCGATGAATTTTAGAATAACATATGTTTTGCAGTCGAAGGCTCCAGATGGAAGACGATGTTTATGAAATACACTAGGAATGAATTTTCCCGTAAAAATAACAAGAAGCTGCATTATTATCAATAAATTTATTGACAATTCGTAAAGCATAGCCAATTCCACTAATTATCATGTTATAATTCATTACTGAGCTGTGCTACGCCATAGAAAAAAAACACAAAGATGTTAAATATTATAAGAGATATACACCAATTTAAAGATATTTCTCCTCCAAGTGACGGGTTTTGTTTAGCAATCCGAAAAACGTAAAAATTCTGTGCTCCTAGGTTTTGTAACGCGTTTCCTACTCCACAATCTTTCGCCAATGCAGGGCTAATTTAACCAATGGGCGGGTTACAAGCCTCTGGAACTCTTTATTATACTCGGCATAATTTTGAAGTAAAAAAGCGAAACACGTGAGTTGAAATGAATCATGGGATATTGAATGACAATTTTAATAAAAATAAAAATGATATTAAGAGATGTTCTAAAGAAATGAAAATTTAATATCTCAAAATATGAAGGAATAAATTAGTGGTTTTTGCAAAGAAGTGTATCTTAATATTTTTATTAATACTCTTATAATAAGAATTAAAAGTATATCTTGATTAAAGATATGGAGTTAAAATACGATTTATATTTAAGATATGATTAAAAGACAGGGAAAAAAAGTAAAATTGTAAGAATTTGGAATAAATTATTTAAGATAAAATGGCGAATTTTTTTTTTATTATTACTTATATATTAAAATTACAGTTCAATATTAGCTACACTTTTAGTTCGTTTTTTATGTTAAAAATTCGTTGCTTTTTATTTACTGTTGCCAAAACATTTATCTTACTTAATATTTTCTAAAAAAAAAAAAAAAAAAAACGAATTAAATTAAAAGAAATGAAATTCAGCCCATTAAACATATTGTTGAAATTAGGTAAAAAAAATAATTTAAAAGTGGTAGTAAAATATAATTATTTTATAAAAGCTGAAGATTAAAGAAGCCGCTAAAAAGTATTTTGTGATCATGCATAAAATCACGAGATATTGTGTTTTCAAAATAATATTTTTTTTCTATATTGTTACTATATATATGTGACAATAAACAAAACCTTTCATACTGATGGTAATGAATATTTCAATGTAAAAAATGAAATTATATCTAAAAGGTACTCTTTAAAAAAATTTCCGAAAAAAATTTAAAGATTTTAGAAATAGCAGATAGCTTCAAATTTTATTCAAGTTTCCGATATTTGTAAAATATTTACCACAAAATATCGATGTATTCAAATTATTTGTAAAATATTTACCACAAAATATCGATGTATTCAAATTATTTGTAAAATATTTACCACAAAATATCGATGTATTCAAATTATTTGTAAAATATTTACCACAAAATATCGATGTATTCAAATTATTTGTAAAATATTTACCACAAAATATCGATGTATTCAAATTATTTGTTTAAACATATTATGGAACTTTATAAAAATTATCGGTTAATGTATTAAGATTTTCTAATACTAATAAATATTAAAGTATTCCAAATGAGTTGCCATCGGATATAATATCAGATATTGTGCTGTAGTATCAGTTTTTTAAAAGCATGCATCTAGAAGAATGTTGTTATTGAGCTTGTTTTAAAAACTTTGCAAACTTAATTAGCTATATCCCACGTGTTCATTTCATCTTAAAAAAAGAAATATTCTTTAATAAATACTTACAAAAAGTGTATTAGTTTACAGAAATCTTTTTAATGTGTCTTTTCATTAATGAATACATTTAAGATTTTCTTTCATTTGGAACACTTAATGTTATAAAATGCGGAAAATTACTAGAAAAGTCCATTAAAAAAGCTACCACATTTCTATTTCTTATTTATTGAAAATTTATAGATTTATGACTTGTAATGCCATTTTATTAAACATTATCTTACTTATTTTATTTTATTTTATTTATGATGCGAAATAAATTATTAAATATTAGAAATAAATTTAGAATTCACACTCTCAAGATTACTGTAATATAAGATATATATAAAAATAATATATATATATATATATATATATATATATATATATATATATATATATATATATATATATATATATATATATATAATAAAGCATAATTAGTGTAGCTATACTTTATTTTATTTTATTTATAATGCGTTACTATTTCATAGAAGTAAACTTAGAATTCACATTTTCTTTCATTCACTTTTAATATGTTAGCATTCACTTTTAAATATATTAGCATTCATTTTAATATATATATATATATATATATATATATATATATATATATATATATATATATATATATATATATATATATATATATATATATATATATATATATATAATAAAGTATAATTAGTGTAACTATACTTTATTTTATTTTATTTATAATGTGTGTTACTGTTTCATAGAAATAAATTTAAAATTTACACTATTAAGATTCTAATTAAATTTAACTTTTGTGTTTATGAAAATTTTTTAAATGTATGCTCATCACTAATAAGTTTAATTTCACACTTACATACAGATGAAAAACTCATCTTCTATTTGTTGACTCATCTAATGCATGTCATATTTTGAAATATAAACTTTGAGTCCATCGATCTAAAATAAAATTTTGCAAAACAGAAACAAATTCCATGGAAAAAAATGCATTTATCAACGACATTACTTTTTCCCATAACATTCTAAAATTAATTAGTGTAACTATAAATGGAATAGGAAATATTAGATTGGCAAAGCTGTTATTATTTTATTTTTTTTTTTTTAATGAAACATAGAAGCGTAAAAGAAATACGAAATAATGATTATGGTTTATTTGTTCGTATGTATTCATCATTATTTTTCTCTGCTCTAAAATGGGAAAATGAGAAAATAAATAAATAAAAGGAAATGAACAATACACTTACTGTAAATGTAAATTGAAAGTCATATTTTATTTAAATAAAATATATTTACATGTTTTTCATACACATCACTTTTATGCACATATTTTTGCATTTTTCGTAATATAACGGGATTTTTTTTAATGTTACTTATCTGTTATTGAAGAAGATACATATATATATATATATATATATATATATATACAGTATGCCCACTAAAGTCCCTTGCCAACCTCTTACCGCTGCTGTTATAATCATAAAAGTGGTGTCTACGGATAGTAAAGTAGCAATGCTCTACTGAATGAAACCGCCTACGGCGCCACCTGGTGGAAAGATGCAGAGCTAGCATTCCTATCTCGAAAACGGAAAGAGATAGGGAAAGTTGTAGAGCATCATCGATTTAATACAAACAAAAAAAAAACCTTGTGTACATTAATGCGAAGAATAGAACGGTTAAAACGAGCATTTATTTATTCGGATTTTCTATGCTGTGACGTGACAAAACTATCTTAGAAAGAAAGAAACAACCAGTTATGAAACAGAAGGTGTATGCGACCCCTCAACAAACATTGCAGGACATTAAACGACGGATTATGGACGATTGTGCCAATGTGTCACCCTCTATGCTCCAACGTGTGCAACGTGAAATTCAAACAAGGATCCATATATGCTTTGCAGCTGACGAGGAGAAGTTTGGACATCTAAAATAAATGTATATTATTATAAATAGTTGTTTTTTTTCTTTCTAAGATCGCTTTGTGGCGTCACAGTGTAGGAAATTAAAAAAAGTCCCCTTTTTAACCGTTTAATTCTTCACATTAATGTCCACAAGGTGTCTTTTCGTACTAAATAGATGATTCTCTACAACTTTGTAAATCACTTTCTTTCTCTATCTCTTTCCGTTTTCGATATAGGAATGCTAACACCGCAACACTCTACCAGGTGGCGCCGTAGGCGGTTTCATTGAGTAGCGCATGGCTTCTTTACTATACCTAGAAAATACTTTTTTGAATATAGCAGCAGTCGTTCAGAAGTTAAGAATGTGGCAAAGTACTTTAGTAGGCATACTGCATATAAATATATATATATATATATATATATATATATATATATATATATATATATATATATATATATATATATATATATATATATATATATATATATATTGTAGCTAATTGAAAATAAATGATTTAAAAAAATAAATATTTCGTAATTCATTAAGGATCAAATACTTTTATAGTAATAATGGAAGTAACAAATAAAAATTTAAAAAATAAGATGCATTAAGGAGAAATATTTGTAACAAGTATACAGTGTGACTGAAATACATATTGTGTTTTGTCAAACTTTGAATTAAATTTTTAAACGGTGATATAATAATATGGAGGTTTTTTTTATTTTATACAGTTTCGTATTAAATGAAATACGTTTTAGCTGCGTAAAATTATTTCTTAAAGGGTTATTTAAAGATGCTTGAAACATTTTTATGGGTTGTTATAAGCGCAAGTACCTAAATCAACTTTCGAACATCGTCTAGTTAAATTGTTTAATGGATTTATATTAAAATCATTAAAATTACAGACATTACATTACACTTTCATAAAACATTAAAAACATATTAAAATTGGACGTTTCGGATTTACATGAAAATCCCTCTTCAGCAAACATTTTTCATAACGTAAGTCACAGTTCAAAAATATCAACACATAGAAAATGCAACGTATCAAAATGTCGAGGCCAAAGTTACAGTTATAATAACACGGAGTATTCATTTGGGATTACACCTGCTTCATTAAGATGTAAATCTGTAATTTTCGTATCCCATGCTTCTAAGAAAGTACGAGTTCTGTAGTCGCTGCACTTCGATCTGATTACAAAAGATTTAGCAAAATCGGGAAAATGGTCAGTTTTTATTGCATGAACCACTATTTTGGAATTTAAATTTTTATTTTGAAATGCACTTCTGTGCTCCTTTAGTCTTATCTCCAGTGTTCGACTTTTCTTCCCTATATAGATCGCATTGCATTGTTGGCATGGAATCCCATAAACTACATCTTTAAACTGAGAACTGGGATATTTATGTTTGAAGTTGCTTAAAAAATTATTTAAAAGTTTCTGTGATGGTATTCCATGCCAACAATGCAATGCGATCTATATAGGGAAGAAAAGTCGAACACTTGAGATAAGGCTAAAGGAGCACAGATGTGTATTTCAAAATAAAAATTTAAATTCCAAAATAGTGGATCATGCAATAAAAACTGACCTTTTTCCAGATTTTGCTAAATCTTTTGTAATCAGACCGAAGTGCAGCGACTACAGAACTCGTACTTTCTTAGAAGCATGGGATACGAAAATTACAGATTTACCTCTTAATGAAGCAGGTGCAATCCCAAATGAATACTCCGTGTTATTATAATTGTAACTTTGGCCTCGACATTTTGATACGTTGCATTTTCTATTTGTTGATATTTTTGAACTGTGACGTTTTGAAAAATGTTTGTTGAAGAGGGAATTTCCATGTAAATCAGAAACGTCCAATTTTAATATGTTTTTAATGTTTTATGAAAGTGTAATGTAATGTCTGTAATTTTAATGATTTTAATATAAATATAAATATGTTCAGACGTAATATTTTTGTTTACTTCAAATGTTTCATGGATGTTACTTTCTTGAAACATAAGATATCTTATATTCTCAAAAGTGCTTGTTTAAACATAATTAATCAATAACGATTTAAAATACAACACGTAACAATCCCAAAACACATATTCATCTCATCCTAACATGATAAACTATAAAAAAAAAAGTTTTCTTCATGTGCACGATTTTATCCTTATTCGATATACATAACGCAAATAGAATCATAAATGAAAAAGGTGCACTAGGTTCTTACACGAAGAAGGCTGGAATGGTGCATTATTTGATTGTTGAACGTTATCTTCATGCTAAAGTTTTTTACGATATATGAACATATTAAAACTGTTTTTGACGTTGTCCAATTGATCCCTTTTTAACCCTTTCCGGCACAGTGGTCCCACTCCGGGCACACCTAATTTTAATTCCAAACTTGCATTCTGCACCAAGAATATTTTAATAAAATTTTGTTTCTATAATGAAAGCTTAAAATAAAGCGTTCATATTTTCTAAAAAAGTTGTTTGTAAATTCCGGTGTCAGTCAGCAATTTCTCATTTTACGAACAGACTTTGTATGTACCGGAAAGGGTAAAAGAAATATTATACACTTAAATTTTGGTATATACTTTTGTAAACGCTTGGGAATTAATTTAATTAAAAAATACTAATGATTTAACATCAGATTTACATTCTAAAGAATAAAAATTAAAAAAATATCGTAATGTGAGAAAGTCTGACCAAAATCTTCTTCTATAGGCAGATAATTTCACTTTATTACAAATACTATAAAACAAAACATTAAATATTCCGTGTTATTGTCATTTCTTTTATAACGATAATTTGTTATTCAAAATTTTACCAAACATTAAATATTCCGTGTTATTGTCATTTCTTTTATAACGATAATTTGTTATTCAAAATTTTACCAAACATTAAATATTTAATTATTTTCAAATAAAATAAATACTACATTTATAAAACTGTCTTTAGATGTTGCGATTTACTTATTATTTAAGTATTGATAAGTTAAATTATATTTAGCTTTACAGCACAATTGCGATATTTTATAAAACTCATGAGTTAAACTCATGAAAATAAACATCGTTTAATATTTAATTTGAATGATGAGCAATCAACATGCAAATGTCACTTTAAATTCTCTGAAAATAATACATTATGATAGAAGATTTTCTTGAATACTCATTAAGAAAAAAAAATGGCTGAAATACGTATACAGGGTGATCAGAAAATGAGTATACATTTGAAGAATTAATAATTCACGGAATAATGTAGGTAGAGAGGTAAAAATTGACATACATGTTTGGAATGGCATGGGGTTTTATTGTATCTACAAAAAAATTCATAAAATGGCCGACAGATGGCGCTTCGTGTGATAAGAAAAGCAATAATTAGCATAACAAATTATGGCAAAGCAAAGACGATGTACTTCAGAACGAATGCTCAACATGTCCACCGTCATCCCGCAACAATAGCTGTAGCCGAGGGACAATGTTGTGCACAGCACCGTGCAGCATATCTGTAGTTATGGTGAGAAATTGGCGTTGGATGTTGTCTTTTAGCATGCCTATTGATGTCGGTCGATCGCGGCAGATTCCCCATTTTGATAGTAGAGCTTCACTAACATTGCCTTTTCTGGTAACGTCAACATGCTGCGATTGCTGGTGCATCTGTTTCTCTCTCTCATTACAGCGCCTTTTATACACGATTCTCAGGCAGAGTCACTGACGTTTTCCTGTTCAGTGCCATCTGTCGGCCTTTTTTTTTCTTAACCTTTTTTTGTGTGGTTACAATAAAACCCTTGTCATTCCAAGCATGTGTGTCAATTTTTACCTCTGTACCTGCGTTATTCCGTGAATTATTAATTTTTCAAATATATACTCATTTTCTAATCTCCCTGTATATATATTTTTAAGCAAACATGGATAAGAAGAAAAGGAAGGAAATACACATCTCCAACTATAATAAAGAAGGAAGTTTGTGTGTTTGTCAGTCTGTTTGTTTCTCCGCTGTGTTCTGAAGAGACTGCTGCATGCAGAGTTGCAAAATTTGGTGGGATGGTACCTCTATGCATGTAGTTTTGCACCTCGAAGCCAGATTTGGGAAGTTTTGAATATATGTTTTTTAATTTAATTTTTTTAACACGATTTTAGTATTTTTTCATTTTTCGCTGCGAGTTTTACGTATTAGTAAAGGAAATCCGGTTCCAATCTCTTAGCCCAATATAGCAAATTTTATCCTCTTTCTAATAAAGTTTATGCGAAATTCGTACAAAGTTTTTTGAATTTTTGGCGAATTTTGTCCTTTGACACAAAGAAATTTTGCAGAAATGCTTCATAGGTTCGGTGGTTGTGCTTCCATTTCAGCCTCAGATAAGTTCAGAATCGTCATTTTTCTCCCCTTTTTAGCTGTGAGAAAGTTGACAATTCTTTACAGATGAAAAATCATATTTAAAAAATGCAATTTTTAGCGTTTTTTAACGTTTCGCTGAGATTTACCCCCATTAGTAACCTGAATCCGGTTCAAATCTTTTAGCCCAATACAGTAAATTTTATTCCCATTTCAATAAAGTTTATGCGAAATTCGTGCAGCGATTTTTGATTTTTTGGCTAATGTTTTCCTTCGACACTAAGTAATTTTGACCACACTGCTTGATTGGTTTGTGGTTGTTTCCATTCCGCCTTAGATACGCTCACAATCTTTTTTTTTTTTTTTTTTTTTTTTACTCTTTTTATCTTGGAGAAAGTTGATAATTCTTTACATATAAAAAATCGTAATTTTAAAATGGAAGGGCGGATTATTAATTATCCCTAGATTTTTATTAGATTTTTTTCTTTTAATTTCATTTTTTATGCATTTTTAAACATTTTTTTCATATTTTGCAGCATTTTTTTTCAAATGACGTCACAAATCGCCCACTACAAGTCAAACACCATTGGAGGGCAGTTGTGATTGGTAGTTGATAGAATTGTAAGCACAGCTGGAAGTCAACCGGGCAATTGTGATTGGCACATAAAAGGTCGTCAGCTGACTGCAATTCGAACTGCGAGTTGTGAATTTTTGCGATTTGTTTTATGCGATTTTTAGAGTTTTCTCATGTATACGTCATTTATGTATGTGTTTTCAGAAATTAACAACGGTAACTAACTGTTTTTATATGTAATATAAGTCATCTTGTTTCTGTTTAGAAAGTTTAATGATAATTCCTAATTTTGTAACATCTTTGGTTAAATTCTGTGTGTGGGGGGCATGGGGGATGAAGGTGAGTGCTCGGTTGTAGTTTAAATATCGCGTTAATGCTCTGATCGAAACTCCCTCCTTCCCCCCCCCCCCCCCAGCCACCAAAATCTGAACTATTTAATTATTAGTCCGATTCAAACGAAACCTTTTCCCAGGTCCTCAGATACTAGATAAACTTCGGTATAATTTTTTTCAGCCCTTAGTTACCACTATTTCTGAACATTAATGACCAGGGAGGGGTATTTTCTCGGGTTCTGTGGGCCCAATTTCAGTGAGAATTAGTTCATTCAACTTAACACGAACTAATTAAGGTATTGATAACTAATTAAGATACAGATTTAGCGCCACCTGACGGTAGAAAAGGGAACTAAAAGATTTTGAAACGCGTGCGCAGCACGCCTCCTATACGGTGTCATAGGCAGCAGGGTCACGTGCCGGAGTTTCGATCGGAAAGAGTCTTATTTAGAATTGAGTGCACCCTAGCGGTAAGAAGTGAAACTAAACAATTTTGCATTTAAAGTTTGTCCGATTCAAACAAAGGGCTCGATTTCAACGACAAATGATTCATTCAACATAACATGAAATTATTAAGATATAGATTACTAATTAAGACATTGATTTGGTGGCCCCTGGTGGTGGAAAGCGGAACCAACAAATTTTCTGCGCGTGCACAGAACGCCTTCTATACGTTATCATAAGCAGCGGGGACACGTGCCAGAGTTTCGTTCGGAAAGAGGTTTGTTTAAAACATAGTGCACCCCCTGGCGGGGGACAATGTGATTAGAAGATTTTGCATTTAATCTTGGTCCGATTCAAACGCAATCTTTTCTGACATTCTTCCGAAGTCTCCCAGATACTAAATAAACTTCGGTATCATTTTTTCAGCACTTGGTTACCACCATTTATAAATATTAACTATCCAGGGGGTGATTTAATTTCTCGGGTTCCGTGGGTCCGATTTCAACTTGAATAAGTTCATTCAAATTAACATGAAATAATTAAGATATAGCTAATTATTTAAAACATAGATTTGGTACTGCCTGGGGTGGAAAGTGGAACTGACAGATTTTTCGTGCGTGCACGACACGCCTTCTACATGGTGACGTAAGCAGCTGGAACGAGTGTTCGGAAATAGGTTTATTTTCAACAGATTGCTCCACCTGGTGGTAGAAACTGGAAGTAAAAGATTTTGCAGCGCGTACCTAGAATGTCTGCTATACACAGTATCGTAAGCAGTGGGGACATGTGTGGGATAATTTGTTTAGAACAAAATGCATCCAATGGTGGTGGAACTAAAAGATTTTCCTGTGCGTACGGCAAAGATAACTATTTTTATTGCAATCACAAAAGAAAGTTACCGATTTGATAATCCCAGAAAATGAAAAAGTTTCATTTTCACTTATCCTCGAGTATTAAGAAAAGTATTGGATTATTTGAATCGAAACTCACATCTTATGTTTCTGCTTACGAAAATGTAAATTTTGTGAAAATCCGACGGTAACTTTTTTTAAATTTTCGGCCAAAAACTGACCCGTTTTTTATCAAATGATACAGACATTTGAGGGTGTGGTATTAAATTTACTCCCGCTTCGGGTAAGTCTCTCTATTTAATTTCCGAAAGACAAAGAGTTTTTCCAGAGGAAGTGTTTCGTGCAGCGAGTTTTAAAGTGATTTCGCGTTTCCTAATATTTTTGGACGGGTCCGAGCAACGCCGGGCAGATCTGCTAGTAAACAATAAAAACATCGGAAACAATGCAATAAATTTAAAAAAGGATTATGTTTAATAATGGATATAAACATATCAACATATCAACATCTAAACAGATATAAACATATCAACATTAGTATAGTATATTGAAGATTGATACATCAAAATAAGCACTTAAATAATAGTCCGAGTAAGGTGTCTTACCTAGATGTTTAAAATACAGACATCAAGACATCTCGCTCACAGCACAAACATTATATTCAGAAATTAACTACAGTACAATAAAAAATAAAGCATACAGATGGCGTAACCGTGCAGACACATTTTCAATTTTTAGTGATGCTATCTTGACACTATTAACAGCTATAGTTCTCCTTCACTTAATATTTGAGTCGGGTAGGAACCCTTTTAACTATTGGAAATCGTCTAAGTAGCTGTGAGGTGAAAATTTAAAGATTCTGTTGCATCATCAAATGTACTGTTTGGAACAGTAGGATTTCGAACTGGAGTTATTTTTTCAGAGTCAGGTGGTTTAGAAGATGGAGTATTTGGGAAGCAAGTGTCAGCTGGTTTAGTACTTGGAGTAATTGGGTGGTAAAAGTCAGCTGCTTTAAGATTTGGAGGATTTAGGTCAAACCTGTCTGCTGGTCGAAGGTCTGTGACACTAGGATGCTTTTGTTGAGAATCACTTTATTTAACAACTGTGTATTCACTTCTGTAACTTTCTGTATCACTTTCTTCAGAATTTGTATCATTAGTTAAATGCGCCTTTGAACTTACGTTCGTTATTTGATAAACATACCCTTTCCAAATATTTGAAACAACTTGAATTCTATAATGTAACTTGTACTGTTTTGAAATAATGCGACCAATTTTCCACTTTCTTTTCCTCTTTAATATCACGCAATATAAAACCCTGTTCCAGCCTCTTAGCGTAAGCTGTGAAATTTTCATTCGAATCATTAAACTACTTGAAGTTAGCACACATTATTGTACTTTATGCAACTTTGAAAAGAAAAAAAAATACACTTACCTCCGCGTAAATGAGAGCTTTGTGCAGAACAGCAAATTATTTTATATCTTTAGTAGAATATAACATTACGTAATTTCTTAATGAAATCTCAAGTAAAGCAGTAGTTGAACCATTATGTTTTGCACATCACCTCTTTTTAAAATAAATCTCGTGATAAAATATATCAATTTTCTATCGTCGGCATTTATAGTATATTCAAGTTTAATAAATCAAAATACGCACATGAATAAATGAGTGGTCCGAGTAAGGCATTTTAACTAGAGGTTTAATATACAAACATCAAGACACCAAGATTAAATGCACAAATATTACATTAAAATATTAACTACAGTTCATTAAAAAATAAAGCATATAGATGGCGTAACCGTACAGACATATTTTGAATGTTTAGTGCTGCCACCTGGGGACTATTAAGTACAAATATTATAATTAGTTTAAAAGTTTTGCTCAAAGTTCTCTTAGAACGTAGAAATAATCTTATGGGAGAAAAAAATCCTATTAACATATGATAATACAATTTGTTTTATTTATTCAGCAATAAGTAATAACGAGCAGGGAAGACCGAGCTATGCTTGGTCAAAATTAAATTTGAGTTCAAATATCATGACCCATGACCAAAATGACCCACTAATTGAATTTTCTCGAATATGTGACTTAGCCCAACAGTCTTCTCAAGCCGGAAAACCATAGGATGCAAAATTTAGTGTAAATTGAGCCGCTTTTTAGATATTGACCCACAATGACCCAGAAATGACCCACTAATCGAATTTTCTCGGAAGTGCGACCTAGCCCAATGCTTTTATCCTGCTCGAAACTCGTAGGACACAAAATTTAATCAAAATCGTTAGAGCCGTTTTTTAAATAAAATTAATTTGACCCAAAAATGACCCACTAATCGAAAGTTCTCGAGCATGTGACCCAGGCCAATTGACTTCTCATGCCCGAAAATGGTGGGATACAAAATTTCGTCAAAATCGTTTGAACCGTTTTGTAGATACAATTAGCTAGACCATGACCCAAAATGACCCAAAATGACCCACTAATCAAATTTTCTCGAGCATGTGACATAGCCCAATGGTTTTCTGGTGCCCCAAAACGGTAGGATACGAAATTTCGTCAAAATCGTTAGAGCCGTTTTTAAGATAATTTTTGCATATATATATATATATATATACACTGCTCAAAACAATTAAAGGATATTGCAGTTTTAGGTGGATTTTGTATCTGGGAAACTTTTTAGCTGATTGATACATTGCCGACAGACATAGTATGTTATATGAGAATAAATTACACATGTTTGGCAGAAAAAAAATGCATTTTATTGCGCATTTGTGTACAAAAGGAAAAAAAACACAATTTGTGCATATGAGAAAAAAAGAATAAGAAAAGGTGTTTTCTTCAAAGAAAATCATTTTCAGTAGGGGGTATGGTTTCCACGGGCGGCCAGCAACGTTGAACACCTTTGAGGCATGGACTCAATGAGGCTTTTAATGACGAGTTGGGGTATTCTGCCCCACTCTTCCAGAAGAGCTCTTTCCAGTTCTTGGAGAGTTTGTGGGGGTTGTTGGCGGCCAGAAACTCGTCTTCCTAGAGCGTCCCAAACGTGCTCGATTGGATTCATGTCTGGAGAACACGCTGGCCATTCCATTCGAACGATTCATTCCTCGAAAAGGAAATCCTCCATCAGGTTTGCACGATGTGGCCTGCAGTTATCGTCCATTAAAATGAAGTTATCTCCGATTGCTGTAGCGTAAGGGACTACAATAGGTCTGAGGATCTCATCCCTACATCGGCGACCAGTCAGAGCTCCATCTCGAATAATGTAAAGGTCAGTGCGCCCGTCAATGGAGATGCCACCATACACCAACACTCCTCCACCGCCAAATCTGACACTTTCGTGCACGAACGCAGGATTATTCCTACTGCCACTGTCCCTCCAGATGAAAATACGCCTATTATCCAGATGCACAGAAAAACGGGACTCGTCAGAAAACAGAATATTGCTCCATTCATTTCTCCTCCAGTTGACATGCTCTGTTGCCCACTCCCTGCGGTCGCGACGATGCCTTGATGTTAATCTAACACATACCATCGGTCGGCGAGCATACAGACCTACAGCATGGAGCCGGTTTCGGACAGTCTGAGTTGAAATCGTGGTGCCTGTAGCCGAGCAAAGGTGTTGTTGGAGAAGAGTAGCGTTCATGTTTATGTGTCTCCGAGTTGTTAACGCTAAATACCGATCTTCATTGGGCGTTGTTGCCCGTCTACGACCTTGCCCTAGTCTTCGGCCTGCACATCCACTCTCCAAAAAACGGTTCCAGATCCTGGAAATGACACTTTGTGACACTCCAATGGCTTGCGCTACTTCGACTTGAGTTTGGCCCCCTTCTAACCTACCAACAATTCTCCAAGCTTCTGAATCTGTCAAATGACTTCGCTGAGACATCGTACTCATCGAAACAAAGCAATCACTGAATGCCGATCATCCTTGTCTTCATTCTCTTTTATCCAGTTGAAAGTCAAATTTCATTCGCTGCCGCTGAAGCGACGTTTTTGACGTCGAACTCAAAATTTGCATACTCCACAGTTTGAAAACCAGAAAAATTTGCATTTGGGATTCTCTTCTTCTATTTTCGGCAAAAAAAATTTCGTTTATATCTTTATTTTATATAAAACTTCAAATATCCTTTAATTGTTTTCAGCAGTGTATATATATATATATATATATATATATATAACCACCCACAAGATTTGCTGGTATTAGAATATTTGATAACACTGGACAACAATGGTTCTGTACCAGAACTGAAATTAGTTGATACAAGATCAGTTTCTTGCGCTGAATCCGAATATATTTTAGGTACAATCAATGTCAGATTGAATTCCCTTTTTTAGATTATGACTACTGGACTATTTGCTTCAGATAAATGTCGCAGGCTACATATTCTTAACTTTTACCTGTCAGTTATTATGCCAAATTTGCATATTTTTCAATAGTATAATATTTACTTTACTTTCAACTTTAAAATAGTTACCATAGAATTGATTTAATGTTTTTCTAGATTAGACTTTTATGTTGATTTCGAATTTGAAATCCGTTTCTTTATATCACATATAGATTTTGAGTAAGATGGATTTCTACTTTTGTATTGTATTGCCACACGTTTGATATAAAATGCTTTTTAGGGGTGTATACATCATTGTCAAAAGGGTGAAAAGTGTCAGATTCCTATCAGGGACATAAATACCAATGGGTACAATCGAAAAACAATTCAAAAAAAAGTAGTAGAATCTGTCCTAATTAGCTGAAGTACATCAGAAAGTAGCATAAAAAAATGTCTTTTTTTTTACCAAAATATATTTTTTCACTTTTTTAAGAAACTGGATATGATAGAAGAAAACGGATATCAGATTTGAAATCAGGGTAAAAAATTGGTTTCGAAACATATTAACGTACTCATGTGGCAGAAATATTTGGACGTCAAGAAATGTTATTAGAAAAAATTAAAAATATGTAAATTAGGCACAATATTTCACGGTCACATGTCAGTATAATCTCGGACACAACATTTTTGTAAATGAAACTGGCCATAACATAAAACAAAAATTCCACTCTGATAATGCTTCATGCCTTAAATTTGCATATAATTGTACAAAATTTCCAAAAATTGCATAAATCAAAATATGCAAATAACTCAAAAACTCGACGTGATAGAGAAAATCTAAAACTATATTAGGAATTAGCGCAAAAAACTAAATAAGAAACAGCTTTTTTTTTTTTTTAGCAGAAAAAAACTTTAAATTTGTTGTCCAATGTAATGTTTTACAGAGCAGAAATAATAACAGAATAAACTACATACTACGCAGATTATATAAAAATAATCCATTGAGCTGTCATTATTTATTCAATAATTATAATTATTTTATTTTTAAACATATATTTTCTCACACTTGAGTAAATAAATTTGTCTACGGAAGCCATTTTTAAAATTTTTTTCCCACATTCTAAAAAAGAAAATACTTATACAAACTTTTTACAAACTATCGGAAACTTATAATGATGGTATTCAGGAATATTTTACATATTTAGATAAAGATGCTTTCACTGTCGTCAGAAAATAAAAATAGCAGTTTCCCATAAAAAGTCGTACATGGTTATATAAAACACGACAAAAACTTGGTCGATATTTGTGAAAGAGAATAATGCTCTACGATACATAAAAACATGTATTTTCAAGCAAAATATTCAAATAAAATATTTTTGTTATTTTTTTTTTTTACAGATTTAAATAAATATTTTAATTTAAAAGTTTATAAAGTACAATTTAAAGGAGTTAGATTAAAATAATTTAAAAATTAAATGTTTGAGAATGTACATATTTTCCATTTTTCTATTATTATTATTTTTTTTTTGGTAAAACCAAAAGAAAATGAAGAAAGAGATGTCAAATAAAGGTGATTCCTAAACAAATTAAAAATAAATAAATAAATAAATAATTTTAAATAAAGAAATTTTTTTTATATTTTTAAACTTTACATATATTTACTTTTTTATCAGATATTATGAATAATTTTTTCAATATTGCAAAGTAATTTTTTTCTTTATAGAATACAGAAACTAATTGTTTTAGTATTTTGACAATTTTTTAAACTATAATACATTCATTCAAAGAAAAAAAAAGTTAAATATAAGAAAAAATATCATTTTTTAAAAATTTAAATAAGGTTATATATTCAAATTTTTAAGAATCGATTTTATGACAAAAAAACTTTTTTCAAACATAATTGAAAATTTCTGTATTGATTGGAGGAAGAACATTTAGAAATTGCAATTCCATAAAATAAGAATTCCCCTTTCCCTCAAAAAAAAAAAGTATTGTTTCTGCCCTTAATTTGATAACATCTACTCATTTTTTTTCAGTAAATTAAATTTACAATCAAACCATAAAAAAATTATTTCACCATTTATAAAAGCCTTCAAAAACATGTAAATTAAAACGTTCTAAGTTTATCTAGCAAAATAAAAATAATTAATTAATTTTGTATAAAATTTAATTAATGTTTTAATAAAATTGTTTTAATAAAGTTAGCATTTTTAATAAATATTTTAAAGAAAGCATTTAATTTCAAAAACATTTTTCATAAATCCTTTTTTTTTCGCTTTTATCAATATATGCTTTTTCTTATATTTATTTTTGTTTATCAATTTTACTAATAATAAGAAATGTTTTTCGAAACTTGATAGTATCTCGGTACAGCATATGGGAGATCAGGATGCTTAATTTTCCTATGAAATAAGAATATGTATTTTTTCCCCTTTCTTTAATTATCATAAAGATTTGTTTCCAAATTTCAAATGAGGTTCTATTGTAATGTATTGAACAAATATAAGGCATCTTCTACGGTGATACATACTACATATTTTTTTTTATTATTATTACACTACCAGCGGCCATTCCGGAAATTCAACAGGAGAGAACATAAAATATTGAGCATGGTGACATATCATTTGTACAATCTTAATGGCACAACTAACTAGTGAGAGATAATGTTCATAAAATTATGTTTTTACTTACCCATCATACGTAGTATTGTGTCTTGTAATCGTTTTGAAAATCGAAAAAAAAATTTGACGGATTTACACGTTTCAGACATTGGAGATTCCGAAAAACATATTTGTAGAAACAAAACTGCTGTCTGTCTGTGTGTGTGTCTGTAAACGCTCTATCTCCCGAACAAATTGAGATAGAGACTTGAAATTTGGTATTAACTTAGTATGAAATAATGGAAAGAAGCTTATTGAATTTCAGTAACCTGGATTATACGGAACTATGTTTTTCGGACTCTCGAAATATTCGTTCTGATAACAGGTATATAAAAATTTCGAAATTGTTTATTTTAAGGAGGGTATATAAAAGACAATACAAATACACAAATTTTGCATTAAGAATGAAGTCGATCGGATAATGAGTTGCGGAGATATTTGTAATCATATTTACCACGCTCTTCGATTTTTCATGACCCTGTATTTCCTTCAAATTTCAATTCAAAGATATATTTCAATTGAAAAGGAGACACTTAATCCAAACCAGTAAACCGTTAGTTAATATGAGTATCAATTTTGGAGTTATAAGGATGTTTTCGTTTACACAACATAGTAATAGAGCATTTAAAGTTTATGACGCCATCAAGCCACGATTATATTCGAATTACAATGCATTTTATAAACGGTTTACACGTGCTTATCTATGATGGATAAGTTTTATGGTGGCCCCCAACGACTAGTTTATTACAAACGTTTCGTTAATTACATACTCACACGAATTAATGAATTTTGTAGTATATTTATTAAACACCATAATATAGATATAATTTTTTATATGTGATATGAATTTACCTCAATTAAAATTTTTAGATACTTGTGTACGAAATGTTAAGTAGTAATCTGTAAACAGGGTTTTTTACAATATTTATATCGAAATTAATGACTAGAAACAGTAAAATTTGTAGATCGGCAAAAGCGAGGTTTAGGCGAAATATCAGCTTCAACAATTATAATATTTATGTTCAATGTCAATCTGTATTGAAAAATGCATACTTTTTACGCACATCATATCATTAGTATAGTTAAAAAAATAATGGGAATCCTTCTTCCATGATTGACCGATTTTTCGGTCCGTTCGTAATTATATAAATACGTAGAACCTATAGTCGTCGTCTGGTCCGTCCGTCAATCTGTCAGCACGTTACAGCGCAAAAACTACACAGCCAAATGATTTGAAATTTAATTTATATAATCTGTACAGAATTATGTCGAGTCATTTCAAATTTTATGAAAATCGAATCAAAGCTTCCAAGGATAAATCGTGATGTATCATTCTATTAAATCCTATCATACGTAATTAATTCAATGATATCACATGATAGGTAATGATACTAGGTTGTCATGGTGATTATGTCCTATTTAAGATGGAGTCATATTATTTCCGTATTACTGAATTTAAGAATTGAATTTTTATACTAAAATTGTTTAGCTATAGAATCCTATAATCTACCGGCAGTTTTTGGATAGATGTTTCCGGAGAAATAGATATTAAATGGAAAAAAGTCTAAATATTGATTTCAAGTTCTGAAATTTTCAAAGCTAGGCTTAAGTTTCCCATTGGAATTTTCATTAAATGTCCACAAATTATAAAATGTTGGCAACTTAAAATGGACTTATTTTATTACGGAAAATAATCATACCATAATAACAGACGAAATAATTCATTTCACTGAAACTAGTTATAGTACGAACGCACCTCATTTGTCACGTTGGACGTACATTTTGCAAATTTGTTTTTTTCCTACCGATTGAACATCTACATGTATTTCTTGCAGATATACCAAAATTAAGAATCGAATCTGGCTTTGTATGATAAACACCTTCCAAATAAAAGGAACATTATCTATAAATTATAAAGATTACTTTCAAAATCCGATTGCTCCCAAAACAATCTATTGGCGTTCTATTGTTCGTTTTGCCGTAACCAGCGTAATCCATTGATATGTCGAAATTATGTAATCTTTTCAAACGAGAATGATCTAGGAGATAAACACTTCAACACTTATGGCGAACTTAAAAAGTATATACGAGTGGTGTTCAAATGAAAAGGTTCGAAACGTCGTAACAACCAAAGCGGTTGAAATTTGAATATGCCGCTTTATGATAAAGTAGCAATACATCTAGAGACGTGTAAGCAGCGTTCGGCGTGGTTGTGTGCATGCATGGGAGCTCGAGCATGAAGGAGGAAAGAATCAGGCAGTTGTGTGTCCTGTCCAATTGATATGGCAATGCGTGTATCACTTCTCACCAGGTCGTTCCCCTTGTCGATAAGTTCGGCAGTGATTAATTGTTTGCCTAGCCTGGTCTCGGGTCAATATTCAAACACTCCGTCCCTCACGAAAACCAGCACTTTACTTTTTCAATGACTTGTCGGGCACACAGTCTACCCGTATACGGCCACCATCCGGCGATGAATAACAGTCCTTTTTAACGCCTTACGCAGACAGAAATCTGACAACACCTCCCTGCATCTCATTCATCGATTCTTGCAATGGGAACGCCATGATGTCCTCACACGTACTGCCGCGTCTATCGGACGAGACACACAACTGCCTGTTTCTCGCCTCCTTCATGCGTAGCGCCCGCGCATGCGCAAAATCAAGACGGACTCTCCATTCGCATCCCTAAATGTCTCACTACGTTATCGCATATCCAAATTTCAAACAGTTCGGCTGTTACGATGTTTCGTACCTTTTCATTTGCACACTTCTTGTATATTGTATAATTAATTAAGCCACATTTTTAAGACGAAAAATGCTCGATTTCATCTGGAAAAATGTTTAAGAAGAGAGAAATTAAGGAGATGAATTTTTGTTTTCCTCTCGTAGACTTTTTGAACCTATACATCACCTTTGGCTGTCCACGAGTGGGTGATTTCTGTAAATTTCTGTTGGCCGTCACAATGCATGTCACAGATCATTGCAAAGAGCCTTTTCGAAAAAGAAAAGTCAAAGAATGAATGTCGCTGGCAATCCACACCAGACAGTAACTTTCGGTGAGTCAAGTTCACTCTCTTGGGTTTTCAGTTTCCCAAATGCTATAATTATGGGTGTTAACTGTTCTACTGAGGTGGAAATAGGCCGCACCTCTCAACAGAATCCGCTTTGGCTATGATGCATCCATTTCAACTCTACAAGGTGTCATTTTTTTATATTTTCGTTGTACAGTGCCATCTATCGGTATTTCTTCAACTAAATTATTTTTCGCGTAATCCGTTCCCCCATGTCTTGAAGAGTATGTTCAGAAAATTTGATGCCTTTAAACTCAGTATAAAGTTTGACATATAAAGAGGTCAGGGTAGGGGCGTTTTTTTAATTCTGAACACCAATTATATAAAATAAAATAAAAAAGCTTCATATTCAACAGAATGAGAGATAAAATAAGCCATTGGTAAATGTATAATTATTTTAGTTGTCAAACACATTCTTCAAACAGAAAAATACAGAGTGGGCAAAATAAAAGATTCCCGGTATACAGTACAAATACTTACTAATTTTATTTTAAAAGTAGTAAATACAGAATATTTTGAATAACAACACCTCCTGTGAACCATTGAATGCTCAGTACGTTGTTATTCATAATATTTTGTGTTTACTACTTTTAAATAAAAAATTAGTAAGTATTTGTACTTCTGTATACCGGGGCTCTTTTATCTTGTCCACTCTGTACATTTACATTGACATTATCGTCATCTTATGTGATTAATTTTTTTTCATGACAATTGATATTAATAATCTCTTAAATATAGTTCGGAAATGGGCTGCTAATCCTTTTCAATTTTTACCTGTGAGTTAAATATGATAATTTTATCTTTAACTGTATTTAGCGATTAAATTAATTTTTGTTATTCTATTCAATAACTAATAAATTTACAATAACACACATAATCTTGGAAAAACGCAGTCTTTCGGTTAGGTCAGAATTAAAATGTAATTAAAGAAAATAAACTGTGAACTGTTAGTTTTAATTATAAATATTTCAAAAGATAAGCATGTGCAACATTTTCTTTTTCTGTCATTTTGAAAGAAGAATTGAAACGCAATCAATTAATTAAATTTACAGTACTAAGGATAATTAAATGTTACCCTATAAATCATTCATTGAAATAAAAGTAAGCATTTCTTAATAAAAATCTATTAATTCTTAACATAATAAGAAAAGGAAAGCGTCGCCAAAGAGATAAAAAGAAATAAAACTTGTCCTCCGATAAAAGTTATTTTTATAGTTTTCGCAAAGTATGTGTTCTGTAACATTTCGATAAACATAAAATATTCAATTTATTTTTCCTTTTATTTATCACTTCTCATTTAAAATTAATAATGAACTGAATAATAAAATAATTTAAAAGTAATTTAATTGTTAAACATTATTTATGTAATTTCAAATTATTGGTATCACAGAATATTTTCATTGACAAATTAGAAGCAGAAAAGGCAAATGTTTATTGAAACAGAAGCAAATATTTAGTAAAATATAGTTTAAATATGCAGTTAAATTAAAAATGTAAGAAAGATGAAATAAAATAAAATATTCAGAGACATGACTTAAAAATGTTACACATTTTTACACACATTTGTACATAAATTTGTTTAAATATTAAATACCTCTGATTACTGTTTTTGCGAAATTCACTTTCCGAAAGTGAAAGTACTTAAATCTAACAGATACGTACTATTTGCGTACTATTGAATATGGGAATAAGATAAAGAATAATCTTTGAAGACGTTTGAAAAATGTCGTATTACGATTAAGTAGACACTAAATACTACCGCACAAAACTTCACAGTAATTCATATTCAATAGCGAAAATGTTGATAAAATTAACTAAATATAAAAAAAAAAAATTACAAATATTTTTTACGAATTGCTAAAAGAAAAAAAAACCTTACATGTTATAACTGGGATGAGCTTTTACATAAATACAGATAACAGAGAAATTACCAGAGAAAATGGATATATCGTACCAAACATGAGTTCCGATAGCACTCTAAATAAACAGTTTCCATCTGGTACAATTTCTTGAACATTATAACACGCTAATATCATAAAATACAAAGACTAAATAAAAAGAAAAGTTCCAAATAGACTCGCTGAATAAATATATCTACATATTAAAACAAAAATAATAAATAAATAAATAAACGGACTCGCTAAATGATTAAAATAAAGAAAATAACTGAAATGGACATGCAATAGATCAGAATAAATAAAGTAAAATGAACAAAATACCTGCTGTTCGTAATCAAACCTTACTGCTAAAGCAGATCGTAAGCAGAAATATCAATGAAATTTTGAATCCTCAAATTTGTATCAAGGCAGAAAAACACTCCAAAATGGTTATTGCGATGCCTTCGCCGAGCTCGTTAGGATTTTTCAAGCTGTTAGACGGCAGAAATGCACGCTAAAAAGTGCTTATTGGCATGCTCTATTCAGCTGAAACCCCTGTTACGGATTTTGCTTTACGTTTTAGATATATAGATTTTTTTATATATAATTAAGATAAAATTCTGGGTTTATGTTTATAATATAGACCAATTTTTCTGTATGAATAAATACTTTATTTCTAGTTTGGTTGTTTGTTTGTCAAGTATAACAATTTGCGTTAAACTGGGTTAAACATTAAAAAATACATTTTTCAAGTATTATATATTAAAAAAACTTCAACGGAATTTTTTTGTGTGTAAATAAATGTTACACCCTTTAAAATACAGAATACTTTGAATACAGACCATTCTACAGTAAAAACATCAATATAATATATAAAAGTGAATTTTTTTTTCTGTCTGCACTTCTACACAAATCCACAATTTGGTAGCCTGAATTGTGAAATGTTACGTATACGTGTATTAAAATATTGCCCTGGTAACTACGTAGCCAGGTAACCAGTAATGCGGAATAGAAATAAATTATAGTTAATTTTTAATTAATAAAACACAACAAATGTAACAGCAATTTCCTATAAAATTTAAATGTTGTCCATTATAACATTGTCAACAATTAAAAATCCACAATAAGTGTTTTTTTTCTCAACAATTAATTTTCTATTAAAATATTTCCACTTGAAAAAGGAAAATGAAATAAAAAGTTTCAACAACTAAAAAGAATATCAATATGACGTCATATTGGAAGCATTACAGAGATTTTCAAACTTTTCTCAATAATACAAGGAGTCTGAACATGAGTAAGTATAGAAAGTAGGTGGATATGACGTCTTTATAGAAGTAAAAAAAAATAAAAATGACGTCATATTGGAAGTTTAATGGACTTTTTCAAATATTTGACAATCATACAAAGATAGTATCAATATGATTAAGTACAGAAAGCAAATGGATATGACGTCGGCAGCTGAATATAACGCAATATGAGTTTGAGGAACGTATTGAATCTTGATAAAAACCGGAGTATAGAAATATTGGCAATTTTTAACATTTCCAAGTTCTCTACACAACATGTTTAATTTTTAAATTAATTTTTCTAAACAAACATTCTTGAAATCCCGGGCAACTGTAGTTAGTAGCATATAAAATTTACATTGAAAACCGAGCATATTTATGAGAATTTGAAGAGAGATGGCCAGACAGCCAAACAAACACACAAACAAAATTCATAAACATTTTTCAACCATGTTGGAAAGTGATAAAAAGTGTGTATTTTTAAACATGCTGCACAGTTTCAGTTTATTTTGTATATGAATGTTCTTTAGTCGTGCAATCCCTCAATTTAACTTTGTTTTAAACTTCAACAATCACTCAATTAGAGAGAAAAAAAACAAAGAAACTCAATAGTTTTTTGCCTTTATAATTTTGCCGAGTACTTCAACTTTTCTGATATCATAAACAACTAAGTATAGGAAAATATTTAATGAAATAAACATTGTTTTCTTCTTTTCCGTTTATTTCAACTAATTAAAAAAGCACAAATTAAATATTTTTTTCTTGAAACATATATACAGGCTGTCCCAGAAGTCCTTGACACATTTTAAATTCAAACGATCATTTTAAATTGATTTAAATTCAAGATCAAGCAATTGGAGTACGAGAGCGCGGTTTGGACGAACATGCTTCTTGTGGTTGAAAACGTTGTTTGATCAAAGAAAAAAAAAATCCAAATATTTCTCATAGATGGCGCTGTTTCTGGAAAGTTATCGAATCGATAGAATGCCTTTATACATAACAATGGCGAAAGACGCACAATGTGTATGCACAGTTTTTGTCCAAACTATGGCAATCCACATTCCAGAACTTAAGTTCCTTCTGAGTTCGATTAGATGAGTGAGACAAGTCAACAAACATTAGTTTGGTGATAATACGAAGCGCGGTAAGATTAGTAGAGTGCCTTTGTAAGATAATAGAGACATACAGACAAAAAACAATGTTATGTATGAAGGCATTCTACGTATTTAATAACTTTCCAGAAGCAGCGCCATCTATAAGAAATTTTCGGAACTTTTTTTTAACATAATTTTGAATCATAAGAAAAATTTTGATCCATCGTTCATCTCTCGTACGCCAACTGCTTGAAATTTTATTGAAATTTAAAATGCATCAAGAATTTTTGGGACACCCTGTACTTTTTAACATTACTTGTTGTAGCTGAAACATCCTTATATATAAAATACAGAATGGAGATCTTTTAAAAGATTTTTATGATTATTACTCTGCAAAATATATATATTTTTTAAATTACGTTTGTGGAAACATTAATTAGGAAACGCCACTAAAATAATTTTTTACTTAAATTTTGGCCGTATGATGCATCAAAATCTCTATACCTTTGGAATGACTTAATATTTAATTAAAAATTAATGCAAAATCTTCAATATGAAAGCTTTTAAAACCTTTTTTTTCTGATGTAAATTTCATTTAAAATTTTATTTTTGCTTTAATCGTCCATTCTGTGTTCAGTACATTATCTTTAATGATGTTTTTTTTAAATATAAAAACGTGCACTTGTGGTTTTTGTACATTTTATAGAATGCAAAGTATTTTATCTTCTAAAGACAAAATAATGCTAGAATGTACGTTCTAAGAATGGTATTTAATAATTTATAATTGAGAGACATAAATTGAAAGCCATATTAAATTTTATCGTTTTAATTAAAATTTTGAAAATTGAAAAATAATACTTTATTTATAGAATATTTCAGATTTCGTAAACTCATGAGAAATTTATTTTAATGAGCAATATGACAACACTAAAGAAACATAGTGATCATGCGCATTTATAAAAATACGAAATGTTATTTTTATTTTGATAATAAAAGGTAATATGACTGTATTGAGTTACACATACAACGACAACTAAACGAAAAAGAGTATGTATAAACTTATGTGTTTTTCTGTCAGAAAAGTGACGGACCTGGCAGAAAGCTATCTAAAAGAACCATAGTTAAACAAACAAATTTGTATAAAACTGAAAACTGAAATAATAATTATTCCGTGTAATGTTGAGATTACAATATTCTAACACCCACCAATAATCTTGCATTACATTAGAAAACTGAAAATAAGAAATTCTAATCATCATTAAACATAATATGGCACAGTTTAAACAATACTTATACAAACAGCAAAGAAGTAACAGTTCATGAAATTTAGCTTTGCGAAATGCCTTTGTAAGCACATCAGCAATTTCCATATTTGTAGGAATATATTAAAACTTGAAGTTATTTTCTTTTAAACATAAAGAATTTTAATTTAAATGTGCAGGGTGGTTCAAAACTATATGTCAAAAATGTAAAGGCAGGTAGAGAGGACCTAAATAAACAGATTTCGTATAGGAATCTGCATGCGAAAATGCAGTGTTGAGGCAATAAAGGCCGCTGTTGCATTCGGCGGATGAAAGCGTTTCTCTGGCTTGAATCTTCCTTCACCGCACATATTTCGAGCAAAAAGCATCCTTAAATCAATGCGGAACTTGTCGACATGCATTTCATGTATGGGGCAGCTCAAAGAAATACAGCAGCTGCTCAAAGGATGTCCATGGAGCGATTCTTGGGTAGGAATCTGCCGGATCGCTGAACATTTGAGCGTCTTCATCGAGAGTTGTGGTCGATTGGATCGTTTTATTCTTCCAGTCGTGATACGGGCACTGGAAGATATCACAGAATTGCAGCAGTAGGAGAAGAAGCAGTGCTTCGACAAGCTCGAGCGCCATTGAATGCGCCGTAAAAGTTATTTTCATTTAAATTGATTTCGAGAATTCGCTTTCAGTTAAATTTTAATGTAGGTGAGATATTAAAAGCATTTTTGAAAAATTTTAAATATCAAAATATTACAAATATAATATTGCAAAGTAAGACTTATTTTATTCATAAAAAAATAAATGAAATATTTAGTTTAATTTTATTTTCTATATCAGAAAAAAATACTTATATGCTTGCACATTTTTTACATATACATAATTTTTAAACAGAATGAAGTTTTTAAACAGTTTTTTAAACAGAATGAAACATACTATATGAAACTTAATAACTACCAGAATATGTGTTACAACGATCATTAAATTTTTAAAATGTATTTACATAACTTTCTCCTTAGATTAATAAATTTTGCGGCGTAATCAAATATGATAATGTAGTTTTTCTGTTACAATTCCCCTATGTTTAATTATAAAATTGTTGATATTCTAGTATGTCCTTTAGAATACCCGAAGCAGTAATTTTCGCTTCTTTTGAAGAACTTTCAATTATATTTGCTTATCAGAAAATATCCAACTTTTTTACACCTTTTGTCTCAGCTTCAGCAAAACTAATTAGTAAACTATACATTATGAGGAATTCTAATTATAATCTGCCTTACAATGCAGAATATTTACAGTTTTCCTTTTGATACTTTTTCCCGTAAAATTATTGTAATTTTTTATCGACAGGTTGTGGATTTAGAGAGAAGAAAAAAAAATAATGAAAAATATGAAATTTGTGTTTTAGAGTACTTTTTAAATATGCAACATATTTGCAATTTCATAGTTGTTATACTTGTTAATAAATAATGCCTGAAGTATTTTTTTTATTTATGTAGAATGTTTTATGATGCACAGTCATAAAGAAATTATATTATTCAGAGACTAACTACAGCAATTTCTAATACATGTATGTAATAATTTGATTTCTGCATACAATGAACAACATGGACGCTATAGGTGGTTCTTAAAATAAGTCAATCAAATGTTTGGCATGTGGCGCTACTAGTAAAATATTAAATAACCAATGGAAAATAACATGCACAAAAATACAAATTTAATATATTCAAATTTTTTAACTAACTGATTATAATATTTACGATTCAGTATGCGTTTTGTGTGTAATATTAAACGAGGATCCTCAAGGGCGTTTATCCTCAGATACCTAATTAACTGAATTAGATACAGCTATGAATGCGGTTCCTTGTCTATGTATAGTAAAACGGATACATGCTACACGATGAGGTAGTGCGACGTGCCCTCTAGCGTTAAATTTGGAGTATTGGAATCAGTTGGAGATGCAACAGTAGATCAATACAGCATGTAAAATTTACCAATATCGAAAACTGTAGGCGACACAATTGGAAATTCGACGACAAAGGTCTACAATATCATCGATTTAGCAAGAAAAGATATATTGTGCTCTCGGATTCGAGGAATAGTAAACTGTACGAACTGAAATATACGAAACTAATGTAAAATATTTTGCTTAATAAAAATAAATAATGGTAGACTATAAATTAATTTTACAATTGAAGCACACTAAATGGCTGTCAAAAACGACTGATTTCTAAAAAATACTTTTTTTTAACAAAAGTTAGATATTAATACAGAAGTTACAATCATAATTTCGTTTTTTGTTGCTTTTATTAAGTCACAGTTTTTGTTTCATATTAGTGTATGGCCGCATTCTGATTTGATAAAACTGCATTTTTATATGATGCATTTTTTTATTTTCCTTTCTGAAAAAATTCTTGTTTTTTATATTAAAAAAAAATCGCATCAGTGTCATATAGTTTGGCTATTTAACAGATGCATGTAAGTAATATGTCTTTTTGTATTAAATTGATGATTCACTACAAATCTGATGTTGAAATTTTGTTTATATCCCCCGTAGCTTTCGAGATACAGTCAATAATTCCGTAATTTACCACTAGAGAATATTACAAGGTTCGCCATTGTGTAGTGCCTAGCACGTTTACTATACATCCATGGCTGTATCGGACTCGATTCAACATGTATTAGAAGGAGAGTTGACTTTAAGAATCACCCAGTATAGCTGAAGCTAATGGAATACATATAAGAGCGACTATAATGATAGTCGATTATATAATGATAGTAGATTTTTTAAGTATATATTAATGTACGATTGGATCCTGAATGATGTACACACACACACGTTTCCACTTAAATTCCATAGTTATCTTTTTAAAAATTAAACATAAATTTTCATCAAAAATTTGCTTTTTTAATGTTAGCGTTACCCAAATTTACAAAGTCGGCCTATGGAGGATAGAAATAATACCTATCTCTACAACTAGAATCCATCTAGAAACGATTCCTTCGATAAAACAGCGTTACGAATATAATTAAAATGTAATGAAAAAATACTTTCTTCTCCTAGCAGGGGAGAGGACAAAACTAAATGTGCAAAGTGGTCATAACTAAACTGATGGTACTCAGAGTCTTCTGTAGCGCGATCTAATTGCGAGAATGGCGCCAAATTTTGTAGGAAGATTAAACAAGAGGGGGGACGAAGGATTCCGCGCAAAAAATTTAGTTCCAAAAGTCATCGCCAGGGGAATATGTGGCACTGTGTATTCGAAAAAGAGAGTTTAAAAAAAGAAGAAGCAATACTGAAATAAAATTACCGTTTATTTAGCACATCCAACTCAGGTTCGATGTAGCCGCCTGTTTCGTGGACCACATATTACATTCTGTGCACAGCATTTACAACAGCAGATAATAACATGTCTGCAGGAATCTTCCGTACAGTTCGCGATATGTTATCCTTCAACGTAGCCAGGTCCTGCACACCTCCGTGATAGGCCTTGGACTTTAGGTAACCCCATAGCCAAAAGGCGCAAGGTGTAAGATCAGGGGACCGAGGTGGCCATGCAGTTGGAAAACAGCGGTAATGACTCTTTCTGTTGTGAATTTCTGTCGTAGCAGCTGCTGCACGCGCAACGCAATATGTGGAGGGGCTCCATCTTGCATGGAAATGATTTTCTTCAGACACTGTCTTTGCTGAAGTGCCGGAATAACAAAGTTGTTTAGCATTTGGCGATATTTGTCTCCGGTAACAGAACAAGTTACAGGTCCTGTCGGAGTAATGTTCTCATTGAAGAATCGTCCTATGATCATATCTGCTGTGAAACCACAACAAACAGTTATCTTTGGTGAATACAAAGGAATTTTCTTGAGTGCTCTTGGTGACTTGTTATCCCAAATTCGGCAATTCTGGGTATTTACAGTTCCATTCAGGTAAAAGTGGGCCTCGTCTCCCCATAAGATTTTCCAGGTCTAAGCATCATCCAACTCCCTTCTGGCAAGAAAAGTGAGAGCAAAAGTCAATCGCTTATCATGGTTGGTTGACGTAACTCTTGTACACGGCTGATCTTGTACGAATAGAAGTGGATAATTTTTCGTAAGATTTTCCATACCGTACAATAAAGCATATCCAGATTCCGAGCTATCCTACGAGCGCTGGAAGTGGTAGCAATATTGTCTGGTGCTCTGTCGACAATCGCCGTTGCCACTTTTTCGATTGTATCCTGTGATACGGGTTTTCGTCCTCTGCCTGACTGAACATTTAAAGAACCTGTTTTCTCAGACTTCTCAACCATTGCTTTTAAACCATTAACTGACAAAGGATCATTACCTTTACGCATTTTTTGTAGTTTCTAAAAGCACGAAGAGCGGCTGGTGCATTGCACTGGTTGAGGTAAAAGAATTTGACTAGTAGGGCTCGCTCGACTAAAGAAGGAGACATTATGGAAGATAACTTTCAATGAAATTGCTTCTAACAGTAGCACGTTACCTTTTAAAGCCGAACAAGCTGGCACTGGGCCAAAAGATGTAACGTGAAATGTTAATAAAGAACTTCTTCTTCTGCTGTTGCTTTCTTTGGGACTCTGTAAGTGAAATTGCAGATAAAGAAACTTTAGATGTGTTTATGTAAAATTTTAGCTTTTTATAAACTGTTACCATTTTAAGCTTGGATTAAATTGCTAAATTGCTAAATAATCGGTAATTTTATCTCAGTATTGATTCTTCATTTTTTGAAACTCTGTTTTTCGAATACACAGCGCCACATGTTCCCCTGGCGGTGACTTTTGGAATTATTTTTTTTCGCGGAATCTTTCGTTCCTCGTTTTGTTTAATCTTCCTACAAAATTTAGCGCCCTTCTCACAATTAGATCGCGCTACAAAACATTCTGAGTAGCGTCAGTTCAATTATGGCAACCTTGTACATGTAAATATGGCATTTTACGCCCGCGTGCACTTTGCTTCGAGAAGTATATTTAGTTATTTATTCCTATACAATTTTAGAAATGCCTTACATGTGGTGTCAAATACTCCTAGACCTACACAGAAAAATATACTGTGTTTGTTTCGATACATGATATTTCTATGGATTTCGAAGAAAACTTGTCGAACTTTAATCCATTCGGAAGCATGGATGCTTTTATGCTTCTTAAAAAGGTTCATAGAGCACTTGTTTTTCAAACCGGTAAAAAAGAAAAGTAATATATTTCATTTATTTTATTAAGACTTTTTCCAGTGTTGCCCGATGACCAAAAGTCAATTTCTCCAAAAATTCCCAATTTTTTCCCAAATCAGTGGGTTTTTCAGAGAAAGTCCCTATCTCAATTTTCACTGAAAATAATAAATTTTAAATTTTAAATTTACAATTATACTAAACAATTGAACTTATTTAAGCTAAAACATTTTCCCCAAATTACACATTTTTTGAAATAATTCCCCATTTACAAATAATAATAATAATAATAATTGACGAATTTGCGAACCGACATATTTATTGGGCTCGATTACTTTTCTGAGGAAAATAACACGAAGTACGAAAATATAAATAGGTATTTGAATTATGTAAATAATAAATTATAACATAAAACACGTGTGAACGTAATAGTAAACTGTAATCGACGAGCACGAGGCGATATTTTTTGATAATTTATAATTCTCTGTTTCGAATTGACGAATGAGATCCAGTGTTGCCAGACGAATAAAGGGAAACTTTAACATGAAAGCTTGATATAATGAAAAAATCCTCCAAATTTTTCCTCCAAAAATGTTGATATTCCCTCAAATTTCACCACAAATACTTAACAAATCCCCCTGAAGGTTCAAGATTTCCCAAAATGGTTACAAAATCCCAGTATGGCAACACTGGCATTTTCGTGATTAATAAAATAAAGGTAACTTTTTAAAATGAAGTGCTGCCTACTCAATAAAATTTGTGTAAAAAATGATGGTTCCGAACGAGTTAATGATTAGATTATTTTTTTTTTCAAATATTTTTGTGCAAATCTCTAAAAATATTTCGGCATATTTTAGATTATTCTGATTATTTCAAAACGCTTTTAATATTAAATAATCATTTTTAATTGAATGTAACTATGATATATTTAAAAATATATATTGTCGTAAACGATGTTTTTTCCCTAACGTATTTTTTCAGAAAAATTTTCTTTGAACGATAATTTAATTTATATGCATGAAATTACATTTCTTTAATTCAAAATTCCTTTTTCAAAATCGGTTAAAAATATTAAAACTGAATAACGAAAAAAGTTATTGAGAAGAAACAGCAATAAATATTTGGAAACCGAAAAATGGTTTAATATTTTATGAAAATATATTAAAATAATATGAATTCATGGAACATTTCTTCGAATTTCGATAATTTCGTAACAAAACAAAAAGTACTTTTACAGATCAATAAATGTATATATTACAAAAAGGGATTTAATAATATATAGGAAGAATTGTACAATAAGTTTATGGGCTTTATGAATGATGCAATAAATTATTTAAGTTTAAAATACTTGAAAAAATTAAAAAAAAGTAAAAATAAATAAATGAAAACTAAAACAGTCATTTTTTAAAGAACGAAAATGTTTACTGTTGTAAATAGAATAAATAATCCTTTAAACATGGAATTGGGATTGAAATAAAATGTTTGTCTACAAAAATTATTTTTAATTTCGTTTCCAATATATTTCTTTTATGTTACAAATTATTTTCTGTTTTTCATTTTTCTTAAGCCTGCAATATGTTGCGAGTTGAATAAAATCAATCAGTTTTTATACTACGCAAAGCATAATTTTGCTATACAATCATTAGAAAAAGATATTCGTAATAGGTGATTAAAATTAAGGTATGCATACAAGGTTTCGTCCATAATTCGTCAATAAGAACAGCTAAACTGAGTTAGTTACACTACGAACGTTTTATCTATGTTTTGGAAAATGTGTATGTGCTACATAATATGTAAGCGTGAAACACTTATTTAAAGTAAACTGCAGAGTTAGCGTTTCATTCTCAATAACGTTATGCGATGCGGTAAAAAAGTCAAATACAAAGTTGTAGAATATTCTCAGTTTTGTATTAAATAATGTTTTTCCAGTAAAAATAACTTTATCTTTAGCTTTGAAATACAAAGTGAATCTTTAATTCCGTTTTGCCTCAAATACCTGGTGACACAAGCATAGTACCCATTATTACCATGCCTCACCATACAAAGAACTGATACTGGCAGAGTTTGAGAGACGATTTCACTGATACAATTGGCCTATGAACAAAATCTAGGAAGATTCAGGCATACTCTCTAACACTTTTTGGTGTGACAAGGCGATATTTCATTGTGACGAGTACCTAAACCAGCCCAATAGACATTAATAGACATAGAGTCTAGAATAGAGTCCCAATAGACATAGAGTCTTTTCTTCGGATGAGCCACCCAACATCAGTTGGGCTTATAACACAGAGACGGCTATTGGAGTTTTCCGTTCTTTGAGGATGGGCATTAAGTGGTCCGAATATCTCCAATTATTGCACAACATCTTAACTGATTTCTTAGATGACATTATTTTCTCCATGTTACGTAACCACAACACACTTATCAATGTCTGTACCTCTCTTTCTAGCGGATACCCTTTGGAGAAAGTTTTATTGATTATGGTGGTTGTGTTGACCGATCTCCGCGTTTACTACTCACTTTCATTGATTTCTATCTCTAGGTGTACTTTGTACATTAATGACAATGTATACGCATCATCATCTAACAGTGTCCAGGATCTACGCCGTCAGATAACCGAAATGTGCTGTCTTATAGCAACTTCAATGTTAATGAATGTGAATGCAAACATAAAGTATACAGTTGAAATGTGCATAACGGATGAAGGTAACCTTTCTGATCTCGATCAATTTAATTTTTTACTAATTTAACTTCCTTCGCATGCTTTTTGATTAACTCTTTAAACCCCAAGCTTTAAAAAACTGAGTGAACCTTAGAATCCCAACAAAATAGCCCAAAATACTCGATTTTTTTGTCCCCCCCCCTTTTTCACTAGGTAAGTAGTAGAAATGATTCTACTGCCGCCTCCCTTTATTCAAATTTCGACAGGTGTTACACCCCTCTGTTAATCATTGCTCCAGTTACAGAAAAAATTTCGTGTTTTTCTTTCTGTACTGTCCAGAAATGCCATCACATTACCCCATTTATCACTGAGGAATACCCCTTGACAGCACCCCAACCAATTTAAGGGGAAGGGAAATCCTTTCAGCTATCCTGGGCTACTGTGGGTTTCAGAGCAATGGGCTATTTTCAACTATTGTGGGATTCAAAAGGTTAATGTCTTGCAGATGCAATAATATATTTTTTTAATTAAAGTATAACTTTCTCCTGATACCTTTATTTGCATTGGTTAGACATATTTTGAAATTTACGGGCGAATATGTATCGTATTTCAGAGCACAATATGCCATTTTCTAAGTGAATAGATCTTCTATAACTGTCTAATTAACTTTTTGGCGTACATCTTACATATTTACGTACAAATTTATTTTCGAAATACGAACTGTAACTCTTATGCATACGCAAGGGTTGATGCAGGATACATCATCGTGTACGGCATAGCCATTTAAATATACCTAAACCTCCCACTCATGTGTGTTCACGAATTATTTGAAACGAAACGGCATTAAGAAAACACCTGTACTTCAAGACTTGAAATAAATTAATTTTTATATTTAAAATATCATTTCATATTAAATAAAGGGCGTTCTGCAACTTTCTCCCTCAGATTTCGTTAAATGTTTCAGATAGGAACAATAATTTCGAAGTTCTTCGGAATAAACCACTCGGATGTATCTAACTCATTATGTAGTGCATACCCGTTTTAAGATACGGAGACACTGTGTTTATGGCTTATCTAACTGAGTTCACAATTACTTGAGTCGAAACGGAAAAAAGGAAAAACCCTATATTTTAAAAATAATAAAGATGTTCTGTGTTTTCTATTTTATTTTATTTTATTAGATTTTCAAATCTTATTTCATTTATATTTGTTTTTTTCTTCATTTTGTTTTAAAAATAATAACAGAAAATGCAATTTTCATACTTTTATTATAATTTATTATTATTATTTTAATTTATATAACCTAATTTCGTTAAAATTCTATTGTATAAAATTTCAGATACAAAAAGTGATATTAAATCTGTTGGCAGTTTGACTCTTTCTTGAAACATCGATTAAAATTTCATTTTTTTTTGGTAATCTTCCATATATAGCTTATATTATTTATATTAGCTTACTTTTATTATATAGCATACTTATATTAGGTAAATAAAAGTATGTTTTTCCCGTGTGTGTGCGTGTGTGTGCATGAGTGTATTTGCAAATGTTGGCAGGATCATAATTATTTTCTGACAACAGTGAAAACTTCGATATCTAAATTTCTAGACTACTGATTTTTATGTCATCATTTGAAGCTCTCTATGCCATAATGAAATTTTGTATCTGAATCAATTTGGGATGGTATTTAATGAAAATATATATCATCGTGCTACTCACAAGCACACACACCCAATTATAAAATTGGTTTTTATAACACCTGTCATAAGATAAGCACTAACATTCATATTTATTTAGATATACAGTCTTTCACATACAGTAATATGACTTGGTTTTACTTAAGTGAGCATCATTTTTAGATGTGAATTACACTTATGTATTGTCATAATTACTTTCATATCCTATATTTTGCTGATAAAAAACAATTTACAATTATTTTTAAATGAAGGATCTTTTTGCCCTTTGGTGAGGGTAAAATGACCTTTGGACACTTTAAAAAAGAATCTATTTTTTTCATTACTCAATTTGGGTTTAAAGTATTATTAAAATATTTTTATAATGCAAAATATAGTGTAAAACATACCAGCAAATGACCAAAGTTTTATTTAAACAGTTATAGTACTTCACACAAGTTTTCCCTTTAAGGGGATCATTTCAGGCTACCTTCCCCTGCTATTCACATCTTAAAAGACAGCACCATGCCAAATTTCAAACTTCTAGTTAAGCAAACTGCTATAACAACTATATCACAGAAATCGCAATCTCAGAACTTTTTTGTTCCTGTACATATTAAAAATATTAGATTTTTAAAAATTGTTCTGTGGATGAAATTATGTCTCTAACATAACAGCCATGTAAATTTTCTTGTTTCTATCTCAAACAAATTCAGATAACGCGTAGTTTAGAAGGTTTTTAGAACATTTCCCGCTCTTTTCACCCTTTTAAATTTCGAATTTTTTTCAGAAACCGTTCTTATGAAAACTGGAATAATAAAAATATCCACCATGGCATATTTTGTCTTTTGCGACCATCAGCATCACTAAATTCGCAATTTTAAAACGTTTTTCTCTTTTGCACCTTTTAAATTTAGATTTTTTTAAAAACTGTTCTGTGCAAACATTTACGTCTAAAAAATAACAGGTATCAAATTTTAAGTTTCTCTCCGTAAAAATTATGAATAAACAATAATTTAGAACTTTTCCACTTATTTTACATATTTTGAAATTTTTATAAACTGAATCTTGAAAGTTACCAACGTTGAATTTCACGTTTACTGAATTTCAAGTTTCTAACCCAAATAAATCCAATTAAATCATCATTCAGAACGTTTTTAGAAAAAATTCAGCTTATTCAGTCGTTGTAAATTTCGATTTTTCTTTTAGAAACCGCCCATAGCAAGCATTTTCCTTTTAAAAGTAGCCACCATGCCAAATACTCAGCTTCTATACCAACTGTACCAAATAAATGGCAATTTTAGAACCTTTTTTTTTTTTTTTTGCTCCTTTTAAATTTCTCATTTTTAAAAAACTGTTGTGGGCGAGCATTTACGTCTCTAGAGTAACAGCCATGAAATTTCATGTTTCTAGCCTTAACACTTCCATATAAATCGTAATTTAGAACGTATGATTTTCGCGCTTTCACACTTTTAAATTTAAATTTAAAAAAAAAACCTTCTGTGTGACCATTTATGTTTTACAAATTACAGCCATGTCAAATTTCAAGTTTCTATCCTAAACAAATCCAATAAAATCATAATTTAGAACGTTCTTAGAACGATTTCTGCTCATTTCACCCTTTCAAATTTGGAATTGCTTTACAAACTATTGTTATTGAGCATTTGTAACTTAAAAGTAACCGCCATGCCAAATTTCAAAATTCTAGTCCTTTCAGTATCACTAAAATGGTAATTTAGAAAGTTTTTTCTGCTTCACCGTTTAAAATTTCAATTTGTTTAACTGTTCTGTGTGTGCACTTGCGTCGTAAAAAGCAGCAGCCTTGTCAAATTTCAAGTTTCTGTACTTAACAATTCCATAAGAATCGTAATTTAGAATTCCTAAATTCCCATGTCTATTCCTATAATTCCTATAATTCCTAATCACACATTTCCTCCTTTTAAATTTCGAAATTTTTAGAAACTGTTCTTAGAGAGCATTTACATCTTATAAGTAACTACCATGCCAAATTTCAATTTTCTAGCCCATTCAGTATAACAAAAATTGCGAATTTAGTACGTTTTTCGCTCCTGCACTTTCCTCCTTGTGATTTTAACACCAACATAAAATATTGCCTATGTTAGAGCGAGGACTGTTCCAATCAATTTGCCACCATTATGTTTAAAATCGATTCGGTAGTTCCACAAATTCCATAGTAATTGGAATTTAGAATAATTTTAGAATACTTTTCGCTCATTTCACCCTTTTAAATTTCGATTTTTTTAGAAACTGTTCTTAGAGAGCATTTGCATGTTATATATGTAACTATTAAACCAAATTTCAATTTTCTAGCCATTTCAGTATCATAAAAATTGCAATTTTAGCATGTCTTTTGCTCCTGCACCCCCCTGTGGGTAGTGGTACCAACACAAAATGTAGCCTATGTTGTAGCAAGGATTGTCACCATCAATTTGCTACCATCACTTTTGAATTCGGTTCTGTCGTTCCAGAGATTACTCCGACAAACAAACAAACAAATGTTACTTCTTTATAATATTAGTGTAGATTGATGAAAACAGTAAGCATATTTGCTAAAAATTATAATATTTTTAAACATATTTGATCAAAACAAAATACTCTGTATTTTGTAAAACTCATACCGCAAAGAAACATGTTTAGTAAAATATTTAATGTATTGTAAAAATTTAGTCTATAAAAAAATAAATCAAATATCAATAATGCTTTTTTTATCTGTAAACGAACAGAGTAATATCAGAATTTCATTTTACGAATTTGTGATGCATTTTTACTTTTACAAAATATAAAATAACCATAATTTTACGCTTTCTTTTTTATATATGAGCAACTTATAGAATTTGTATCAATATGTATGAAAAACAACTAATATATCTTCTAACTAGCAGGCTAATCAAATAAAGCTAAGAGGCTTTTACATTTATATTAATATATGTGATATCGGAGCACTAACCTGAAAGGTTTTCCCTGTTTACTTATGAAGTTTATGTATCAATTTTCCAGATAAATATTTCGAGCACAAACCATATACGATTGTTGTTTTCCTTCATGCATCGTAAGATTATTTTTATGCAACACAAAGAATGTTTTTTCCAAAGTTCAATAATTTATCTAAGAGTCTGAAACATTGAAAGATAAAACTATAACTTAATATTTGTTACAGCTAAATTTTGTTTAGTTCTTTATATGACATTTCAATTAAATGTGGCATTTTACGAATAGTTCTAATTGAAGAGTAACTTAAATGCAAAGTTCGAATTGTGCTTATACGTATACATTGTAAAATATTGTAAAATATTGTTACATATTTTGTAAAATAAATAAGAAATATTTATATTGTTTAAATATGGAATTTAATCTTGACTTTCAGCAAAACATTACTTTTATGATTAAAATATATTTCTGTTTAAAATAATACTCTAACTGAAAAATATTCCGTTTTCAATATAATTGTTCATTTTTCAGCATTGTCTTGAAATAAAAAACATATGAGTATTAAGCATTAGAAGTCGTGAAAATATTTCTCCAAACTTATTGCTTGTTATAGATCATTATATGGCGTATGTTTAAGAAGAGAATTAATTTTTATTCAGTACCTTCTACATCATTCTATTACAATATATTCAAAAGATTAAAATCTTTAAATTCTGGTATCTTTAAGCCGGATTAAGAATTATAAAAGGTCGGAATACTTAGTACATTTTATGTTTTTAAAAATATGCTTACATTCATAAGTGAAGCTTTTCTGAAAAATAAGGTTTTATATTCGCAGTGTTATTATGTTTAATTGTAAATCCTATTTGTGCGTTCAAAATAAGCAAGAAATAAACTTCAAATAAACAGAAGATATTATGTTCTCCTACGAACGTGTGATAAAGGAAAGTTGGAATAAAAATCTCTAAATATGAATAACAATCGTAACAATTTTTATGTGTTTTAAATAATGAAAACATGCAAAAGCTTAACTATGTATGACTTAAATAATTTTAATTTAAAAAATAAAACGTAGTTCAAAAGTTCATATTTTTTAATCACACACGCACACACTTTTTTACACGCACACACACACACACACACACACACACACATACATACATATATATATATATATATATATAGAGAGAGAGAGAGAGATAGAGAGAGAGAGAGATAAATAGATATAAATTACGCGTTATGTTAAACAAATATCACAGGAGTACGAGCATGTCTTTTATGAATAATAATTTAATAAATTTAATTTCTTTTATTTTCGCCGTTTTAAATCCTTGGGAATAACGCACAATTAGATTGTTGCCTCTGCTTTATACTGTATATAATACGTATATATATATATAATAATTATTAATGTTACCATGCATTTGTTGACTAATTACCTTTGTAGATTTAACGAAGCTACTTTGAAGATTTTTTTTATTACTAACAATTAAAAGAAAACCAAAGCAAAGGAATACCTTCTTAACTAAAAAATAGGATTAGACTTCTAATGAAATGAAATAGCTCTATTCATTTTAAAATATATAAAATATAGTTTAATAACACTATAACGTTTTCAAGTGCAAAGTAGATCGAAAAATAATGCGTCAAAAATAGATTATGAAGCATAAACCAACACACCTAGAAAACTGTAACCAAACTTCACCGTTAAATAAGGTGAAAGAAGATACAGGGTGTTTCACAAAGGACCCCTAACTTTAAAAATCAATATCACGGAAACGGTGATAGGTAGAAGCATGGAACCAGTGGTATGTTTAATAAAAAAATCGTAAAAATCTTATACATAAATCTCAACTTTTATTTAAAAATAGTACCGACAGATGGCGCTGAGAGCGTTAAGAATCCTTCTACAGAGAGTTCAGAAGCATAGAAAGACTAGCCGTTGAAGATTTCGCCATTGAAATTTGACCGCTATTATCTTATAATGACAATACTTCCGAAAGTGATGTATACCACAGAGGAACGTGTGTTTATTGTGTTGGAGTACCACCGATTAAATCAGAGTCCTACTGCCAGAAGGAGAAGTTTTCAAACGCGATTTCAAGTCCCAAAAGGCCCAGATGGCAAAACAATTCGTGAGCTTTTCAAAAAATGTCAACAAACTGACCGGTGACATACAGCAGAGAGTCAATGACAATTTCATTCTTCGTTTCCGATAAGCCTGTTGTGTAAAAGGTGCACCTTTTGAATCACTTTTGATAGGCCTGTTTATCGCAGTGCCATCTATCGGCGGTATTTGTAACTAAATTTTGAGATTTATGTATAAGATTCTTACGATTTTTTTAATAAACATACCACTGGCTTCATGTTTCTCCCTATCACTGTTTCCGGGTTATTGATTTTTAAAGTTAGGGGTCCTTTGTGAAACAGTTAAAGAAACATGTAACATATTAAAAATGCAGTTTTAGCAATTACATTCCATAATCAAAAAAATTGTCGATATATTTTGTGCAGTCCTGTATAAAATATATAGATTTGAATATATACTACGCATTAAGAAATTCACATTAGTAATTTTCGCCAATCGACGGAAATGCACTCGAAATCTTTTGTACAGCCCGGTATATTTTACAAAGACTTTTGTGCACACCACATGTTAAGAGTAACCACATTTAATTCAGGTAAAAACGCATAATGCAAATTAAAACTCACTTCCAGTAATTACCTATCGTAAACGACAATGTAGCTTGTTATTTGCGTAGTACTGTATGTGAATTTATTTATATTCCACAAACTTATATTAGTCTACTAAATGTAGTTAAGCAGGAAAATGAAAACACAATTAAAATCTACTCTTAAGCAATTCTCTTTTATAATCAGTAATACTTTCGAATTTCTTTGTGTAGCACTGTATATGATCAACAGATTTTTTTCACTCCACGTACTATACAAAAATTTAGTTAAATTAAAAACGCAAACCAAAGTAGAAAACGCACTTATCACACATAGACTGTAATTACCGCACTAAGACTGTAACCAAATTTTTCTGAGTGTCCCTGTAAATTAGTGCTGTAAAAGTAACGACTAAATGACTACCCGTATGTATTCGTTACTTTCAAACTCACTACCCGTTAGAAAGTATTCGTTACTCGTTTTTTTCGTATGTGTTTAGAAAACGGTTATTAACAATCGTCGTAAGTACTACGATGTATTTTCTAGTTTTCAGAGGATTGTTTCGATAATGATTAACTTTAATTATTCATTAAAACATCAAACATAAAATGTATCTGGATACATGCCTTGATTTAACACTTCAGAAAATATAAAAATAAGCGCTCTTAAAGTACTTAGATGTGAAATATATGTTCCCAGAACTTCATAAAATCTAATCATAAGCTATACATGAGGTGTTTGGAAAACTGTTACCTTGACCTAGACCCATACTGGAATCTTGTTACTACGCAGCCTCTTTGTAACGGAAATCTGTGTAAAAGTGAAAAAAAATATATATATAATAATAAATACAAAAACACCTGTAAAAATAGAATGCTGCCTTGAATAAAAATATTCCAATGTCCATTTCCACGAAAATATTACAATACAATTTCATCCGCTAAGACGGAAATATCCGTCCAAATCAGAATTTTTCTACAGTTTTTTTACAATTTCGTCTCAACAGGTTTTACTGTATATATTAAAGAGAAAATACCACTCCAGTATTTTTAATTGAAATACTCATTGTTTACTGAAAACAGTAAACCTAGAACGACGTAACCTGTCTAAAACGGAAAGTAGCATTAAAACGGTTCTCAAAAACATATTTTCTCCCGCTCAATGTAGCAAAACATTCTGACACATTCATAGACTGATTTTAATACATAAAATCATAAAATTGTCAGTCAGGACGATTGAAATATTGGGGAATCAAACAGCGTTTTCATATTTTGTTAAATGTATAACATCTCGAGTTATGATCGAGTGCTGTCTTATGACGATCCTTCCATCACGGTCGCGTACGGAAATCCGGTTCAAAACACCCATTTTGACAATATCTCCAGAAAACGTTTTTGCATGTAAAGAAAAAAAGAGAGACATTAATTGATTTCTTTATTTCTGATTATGAGCACCCGCTGATTTTATGCGTTTACGAAAAAAAATCAATAATTAAAAATTTATATTTCATAGAAATATTCTATTATTCCTTAAATATATCTAAAACGGATATTTTATTTCACTATAAGCTTCTGTTCTTTTTACAGTAAAATTATAAGCAATTGTAATTGATTAAATGCATAATTAATACTAAATAAACCTAACTAAAATCCCACAAGAAAAACAAACACGGCTTGCCTCCCTATTTCTTAGATCCATGGTCCTTTACCTTTTTCCTTCTTTTTTAAATATGTGCATGGAAATTTTAATATTTTTTGGTCAAAATAAGTTCTATAAGTTTCTTCTTATGCAATCAGTTCTGCTGTTAATACTTTCGAAAAACACATGCAAAACTTCATATCTGTGAAATTACAAAAAAGTGTAATGCCTAAAGAATAAACGGTCTTTACACGAACGAACGGGTCTTTATGAAGACAATGTAACGAAACTAAAGTAACGTAGCGATACTGAAAGTAACGAAACGACTAAATAAACACCCGTATGTGATACTGATACGGAAACAACTGACTACGAATTCATCGAGTCCGAAGTCCAAACAGAAACTCTCATCTTTTCGCATCAGACTATCCAGATCCATGAATCATGCGAGTGAAGGTAGCGTTTGCGGTTTGTTTCAGTTAGTTATGCAGATCATTCATTCAGTAACGAGTCGTATCAGGGCTACACTACATACCGGGCTTGCTCATTCATTATGATGACGTCACAAAAGGTGGCTGACTAGGAGGAAAGACATACAGCGATTGGCACAAAACGATGGGCGCGTTGCTTTGGACCAATCGCTGGTCGCGGTCAGCCACCATTTGTGACGTTTTGAGAGTGAATGAGCAAGCCCGGTATCTAGTGTTGCCTTGGTCGTATTCCAAAGTAACGATTCAGTTCTTCATATCAGAGAAACTACTCATTACTCAGTAACGAATACATAATGTTTGCGACAGCTCTACTGTAAATGAATGATAAACGCGCAATGCGCAACATAGTTTTCAGTGGGCAATTTCTAGTGAACCTCATTAATGCGTATAAATTTCATTATGTTTGAAAACGTCATTAAATTACACTGCAAACGATTTTTTCCCGTGGAACATTGTGTAACAGATTTATTTTCTGTGACCCTGGAAATAAATAATGAAAGCTTTGAACCCCATATTTTACAAAAGGTATGTTTTAGCGCGCTTCATAATTGTGTACCAATTTTGTCATGTTTCAAATGGCGTAACATCATCCTAATGCATTTTAAACGATTTTTCCCATTGACTGTAATGAAACGGAATGCTTCTGACTGTCCCTGTAATTAAACTATAAATGCTACACACTTCATTTTCAATAGAGATCATGCTATATTAAATGTCAATAACATGCAAAAAATTCTGAACATTATATTTAACACATGGGCTGATAAGTTCCCGGTCTAATAAAGAAAACACAACTTTTTAACATAATTTTATAACTTTATAACTTTATAACTTTATAACTTTAATAAATAACATAACTTTAATAATAAATAATAATTTAATAATAATAATAATAATAATAATAATAATTTAATAAATAAATAATAGTAATAATTTAATAATAATAATAATAATAATAATAATAATTTAATAAATAAATAATAGTAATAATTTTATAATAAATAACATAATTTTTATAACGAAAAAGCTCCAAACAGTGCTTAGAATCATAGATTTGTTGTTGTTTTTGGTCAAAAGTCAACACGCGCGGCACCCACTTTGACAACAGCTTTTTCATAGACAAATGTTCATTCAAAATAAAACCTACACGTTTCTTGGATATCTTCAGTGTCTGAGCTATCTCCTGCGACTTCACTTTAAGGTTCCTCAAAACGATTTTGTGGACTTTTTTTATGTTTTCCGGAGTAACCACCTCTTTTGCGTTGTGTATCACTAGTGTCCGTACGACCACGTTTAAATTCAGAAAACCAGTCAATAATGATTGATTTACCTGGTACAGTTTCCGGATAACAATTATCAAGCCAACCTTTTGTTTGAACGGTGATTTTTCCCATCAAATAACACTTCTTGAAATTCTTGTTTATCCATTTTTTTGTTTATCAACAAAGTCGTTCAACTAAAAACACTCTAACGTTTTATCTATACGACGAATCGTCATGACATTTTTTTTGCTACCTTTTAAAGGTTAGTATTTACCAAAAAAAGCATGGGTTCTCCGATTGCAACGCCATCTGTATGCCAGACCAGGAACTTATCAGCCCATGTGTTATGAGAGTTAGAGTACGGTCAGACGGACACGCAAACCGAAGTCATAAATACTTTTCTACCATGTTGGAAAGGGTTCAAAAGTTAAACTGTTATTAAAAGCTGCTTTGCTCATAAAATCAGAAGAAAATAAGGTATAATACATATAGATGGTTAAATAGATAAAGATATTTTGTATTTAATACAGTAACTTAATCAGATCGTTTGAGTTTCGTTATTTTATTAAATGTCAAATTTCGTGATAAAATATGAAAACATGTAGATTGACAATTATAACTCATATTGCGTATGTGAATTTCTTTAGACATTTTAATATATAAAAAGTTTTAATTACACTCTAGAAATACACAAAGAAATACTAGAAATACATTTCATAAAACTTTCAAGTTAAAGTATTTAAAACGCAGCCTATTGATTTCATTCAGATTTTCATAAAAAATTGTGCATTATCTCTTACATATGATAAATATTCCCCAACAAATAATGAAAATTTCAATGTAAGAAGATAAAAAAACAAGAAGCCCAATTATAGAATTAGAAGCCGCATTTTAGCCCTTTTGAGGCCTTTCCTAATTTTTAGAAAAGCTCAATGCTTTATGTGCCTTTTCGGTAACCAAGCCAGGTTGATGTGTTTTGTCTTGTTTATAATTTTTATATAGTTGAAATCAAACGGCATAGATAATTCCGAGCACAGTCAATCATTAAAGAACTTTAATAACTTTATTGACAATCAACATTAGATTCCATGGAAATAATATTCTGATGTAGTGTTTTTCCAAAAGCATTTTTGAAACTGAATTTAGAAATTAAAACGAATAGATTTTCTTTAAATAAGATAAAGAAATTTACATGTATGGATGATGGGGCATATAACAATACATCAAATACATACGAATTCAAATATAATATATAAATATGAGTTATTACTATTAAGTGACAAAACTAAATCAAGCATCAGATAAAAAATTTTATTCATAAATATAATTTTGCAATTGACAAAATGTAATAAAAATAATAAAAATTAAAATTAAAATGTACCAGGTTTGTATGTTAAACGTGGTATAAACTAAATTAAACTTTCTAAAGTAAAACTGCTCAATTTCAAAGAAACGTTTTTGCTTTTAAGTGTATTTTTAAGAAATTACCAAAAATAAAATTGCTTCTTTAGAGCATCAAGTTGTATTATTAAAAGGGGGGAAAATAAAACTCAAATAACAGGAAATGTAATAACAAAATTCAGAATAATGAGATGCTTAACTTACAGTAAAAGCATTCTTTGAAATATAAACTATTCTTAAACTTTATGAAAATATAACACAATTCATGACAAGTTATGACTCTTTGCTCTTGAAAAAGGAACTTTAAAGTAAAAGTTAGAATACAAAGAAAATTACAGAAAAATGAAAAGTATATTCAAGAAAGAAATAGACTAAAGTTTTCTATTTCAAAATATCAATTAAAAATTCTTTAAAATTTAACCATTTATTACAGAATTAATATAACGACTCGGTGACAACTATTCTAAAAATGCATTTATTAAATACTTGGCGAATTGATTTAATTTTGTATTAGAAATTAAATATTTTTAATTCACAAAGACACACAAAACATTGCTTGAAAATTAATTATATTAAAAACTGTAAATTTGAAACTGAAGCTGACCCATTTCTCTGAAACGCTTTTGTTTCCAAGTATATAATTAAGAAATTAACGACATTTAAAAAGCTTCTTTAGAGCATTAAACTTTTTTATTAAGAGAAAAAAGTAATAAAATGAAAGTAATCTGAATTTTAAAAAGTCGAGTAATGAGATGATCACATTACAGTAAAAGCATTCTTTAAAGAATGAACTTTTGTTAAACTGTGTGGAACTGTAAGATTGCATAATTCTTAGTTTAAAAAATTATATCTAAGACGCTGCTTATGAAAAAACTTAAAGAACCGAAGAAAAAGTGTAATGGTGTCCGTAAAACAATAACAAGATCCCAGGATCAGAGTGAAATCTAATTTATCCAGAGTCGTTAAGTTTTTGTATAAAAGACGCACTAGTGCTTATTTTTGGAGATATTTTGGTTAAATATTTTTTATACGATCGTTACAATTATAGTTGTAATACAATGTTTTTAGTTCTGTTTGTCATAAATGTCTAGCATTTCAATAATAAGTAATTTCTTCTCAATTTTCGACTGATTTAATATAGTTATTTTTATCATGCCTTTTTTTCAGTTGCCGATGTACAGTTGTCATAATTTTTGTCCGAATTCTAATTTCTGATACTTTTCAATGGTACAATAGAAATGGAGATTTTTTTAGGATATACTGTATGGGATGAAACCTTAGTGGGGAATTGTAAAAAAAGTGGTTAATGTTTTTTTCTTTTTCACTCAGTTTTTTGGGGGGATTCTTTTGAAGTGGAAATTATTTCTTACATATTCTTTTTTTTTTAGTGTGACATGTTTCATAATCACATAATAAGGTGACGAATTATAATTAAAATATAGATAAACTGCTTAAGTGATACAAATAAGAAACACAAAAGGCTTATAAAAACCTTTTAATGATTGACATATGTTTCAGTGCTCATATATGTTTATTAATTTAATATGAGCGCTGAAACATATGTCGATCATTAAAAGGTTTTTATAAGAATTTTGTCTTTCCTCTTTGTATCACTTGAGCATTTTATTTATATGTGACATGTTTATTTTTGAAGTAGGTTCTTTGGAGAAGTCAATCTTATGTATTAGGTAGGGTGTCTTCTTAGGGTAGAACTTATATTACGTGAATCGTTCTATAACTAATACGTGGGTTGTATTTTAAGAATAAAGAGGTACAAAGAATGGAAGAATAGAAGAATTTATTTTTTGAACATTGCAATTAAATAAATAATTACAATTCAATATAACATGAAATATAACTAATTAGTGGCATTAATTAAAAAAAAACTTGGATTTGTAGATTATTTGCAAGGTAAAACTGAAAAATAATATATATTATCCGTAATTAATACTTATTATTACTTTTCATTAATACACAAATAATTTAAATTATTCTTTAAAGTGATCTAGCCCATTATTTATCATTGATTGTATTTCACTGGTATTTACTCAAATGTTATTAAAGTTTTAGGGAAACATTTATTGATCGCTGACTATAAGCAGTAATTATTTCTTTTAGATGTAGTATCAGTCTCATTCCTTACTGAACATTATATTTTTGTAAGGTATAAAAATATTCGGGAAACCGTTTTAATAACTTACCTGTTAAAGGCAGTAAGCACACAATTTAGATTGTAACCGTGCTAAAAAAACATACATAATAACAATATGTTAATAAAATAGTTTTCAAATTGTTACACCTTTAAAAAAATTATATGACCACCCTAGATAAAATTGGTCATTTAACCGCTCTACCTTTTTTCTGCTTCAGCAAAGTCATATTTATTTTTGAATTTAAATCTTTTTAAACAAAAATTGCACAACTCGATTTCCTTTTCACGACTAAGAACATGTGTTGTTTAATATTGGTCCCGAGTTTCAAAATTATAAATGCGGAGTATCGGAACTAGTCTATATGCTGACGTATATTGAATATAATCATCTTTAAACTTTAAACAAATGCTTTTAATCCGATACCATGCTTATTATAATATGTTATTAGTATGGGCTGGGAAAAGCCACGGAAGACAATGCATATAAATAATAGCAAATCACAACATGTGTGCAGCTTTGGAATTCTCTTTTAGAAAGAATTTCTGAAAATCTTAAATAACTAAGCCTAATCCTGTGTTCTCGAACCTGGAGAAGTGTATACCGTATATATTATTAACGGACTTAATGATTGTTTTGCTAAGATAATTTGTTACGTGATCATATACTCTTTTCGTGAGAATTATTTAGTTATACTGGGTGATTTAGAATAGACGTAAAAGCGATTATTTCTTAAACTATTGATGCTAGAAACATTCATTACATGTCAAAAGTATAAGCACATCTCCTAAAAGAAGCTTCTTTATCGTAATTTTTGCTACTTGTGTATGGATAGAATATATGGTACAAATAACAGATTATATTGTTTCTGTACTGATTCAGCACGGGAAAGTGATAGAAATGTGTAAAAAAATAGTTTATGCTTGGAAACATAATTTTAGCATTGTACTTTGCCCGTTTTCCTTGGAGTTGTATCTCTACATTGCCATATAGCGTGAATTGCATCTAAAGTTCTGCTTCAGTTGTTTGTTTACTCCAAATAACAGTCGTTTAAACCTATAGTAACTATTCGTATAGTAAGGGCCGTCACTTCGATGAAAGCAATCTACCTAAAATTACCTAAATAAACATGCCTGTAAGCTAAAACAAGTACTTTTTTGCTTGTTTATTGTGAAAACAGTTGTTAATATTGTAAATAAAGTTTATATGTAAAATGTAACTAATACAATGAAGGCTATGTACTGGCTTTAACCGAAAGGCCAATGAGTGGCGACATGTCTTGGATATATTGTATTGCGTCATTTCTTTTAGATGCAGTTGTATTTATATTATAATATAAAATTTAATTTATTTTTACGCTCGTTTTTTTTATAATTAAATTGTAGAAAATTGTTGTCCTGCCTTTTGGAAGGATAAAGAAAATTCATTTTTCATAACCAAAGTGTACCATTTTAACATGCTTTGAAGTTTTTGATTTATCAGCATTTTATTTTATATGTAATAAATTATAACACGGTGTAATAATATGCTTCTTTCAATTTCTAACAAGCGTAAAACACAAACTTTATCAAAATAAAATAAGTTTTACTTGACTGTTGACATTTTTCGGCTACATCGGATCCATTATAGATATTCGGAAACAAATAGGAATATTCTATAATTGCCCGGTCTGTGAAGTTATTATTTGAAACGCCATCATTTAATTTACCACCTACTTTTTAAAATTACACATGCTATTTTTAATTTTTACTGGGATGTTTATTTTAATATTTAATATGGACACATCTAAACAGTCTAATAAAACTTATTTTAATGTTTATAAAGTTTTTATTTTACGTTTATTAGCAATTAAAATAAGTACAGTATTTTCATGAAAAAAAAAACCCGTGTCTTTCAGTTTATTAATGAAGAACATTTAAGGAAAATTACTGTTCTTAAATTATTTATTAAAGAGATTAACAAGGATCTAACATTTAGTCTTACAAATATTTAAGGAACACACATTCTATAGAAATACTTTACAGTGTTTTTCTGTGTTTAGTAATATATTTTTAAAGACGGTTATAAATTATTAAAAAATAAAATATTCAACTTTCAGAAACAAGAAATGGATTATGCGGTTATAAAAATGATAGATAGCTGGGAGAAAAAAATTAAGACGATTAGTTAATGGGCTGTGAAATTCTTTGTTAAAGCGCCATTTATAATCCTTTTCCTCATGTATATATGTATGTATATTATTGCAAAAATTAAAGTTAAAAAAAACGAAAGAAAAATTTTGACTAATAATTTCTTAATATACCCTCTTTTTTTAAATTTATAGTTTGCGCTTTTTATAGATTTTAAAGCATAAATATGTTATTACACTTCTATTGTAAACATTCATTTTTTTGTATATGAATAAATGAGTTCAGTAGCTATTTGTTAAACTATGAAACATATTTTCGATTTTTGTATGTAACAATTTTTTTATTTACATTTCTAAATATTACTTTCAGTCATTACATATTAATAACACAGGGCCGCCAACAGCAACGATTCACTTCATTTCCTAAAGAGAAATTTCTTGAAATTTAATCGCAGAATCTTTCAGAGTGAACATTGGAAAAAAAGCTATTCAGAAAAAGTTGTGACAATTATTCACAGAGGTTAGCAGCTATGATAACGTCTCCAATATATTTTTTTAAGAAATTTAATTTAATTTCTGATTTTTTTTATATTTAAAACATGTAAAAAAGCCTTCTTGTAGTTATTTTTGAGATGTTCATTTTCGTAAGATTTTGGACTTTGAAAAGACAGAATTTTTGCTAAAAGTACTTTTCTTGTGTTAAATTTCATTGCAAAAATTTTATAAAGGTATAACTATATAGCCATATGCTTAACAGAAAGTGTATTTAATTTCTTTATTGTAAATAATAAAAATAACATATCACATCAATTTTTCTCTAAATGCTTTTATTATAATCTAGACACTTACTAAATTATTCAGTCATTTAAATGTTTGTAAAAATTTTCTATATTTTTGAGAAAATATCTTATTATAACAGATATGTACATTATTTTTGTAATGTTGGCTTTTTAAGCTTGTATAAGTAGTAATAAAACCTACTAATATGAAACTGTTTAGTAAAAATTCCGTTTCATGAAATTTTATTTGTTTTTATAGCTGTCTGTAAGGTGAAAAAAATGCCTGCAATTAAAAAATAAGGACTTTTTAATTAATAAAATATGAAATCGGAGAAACTATTTTGAAAATTGCAACGCATAAAGCTTTTGGAAAAAAAATATTTAATAGCATTATTTTTTGTTTATTTCCGCTAAATTGAATGTTTTTTTTTTTCAAATATTTATTGATTTTGCAGTACACAGCACTTTTTTGAAAAAAAAAAAATCTTGTTCGAGTAACATGCTAAATGAAAATTATTTTTTAAACAAATTCATTTTCTTAATAAAATTCTATAAATTGTAAAATATCTTAGAAAAACTGATAAATGTTTTATCAAATTACGTATGCATACCTACTTTTTCTTTCAGGAAGTGTTCACATGAACATTACATAGTCATAGTACATGGAATAATTATTTAAAATGAACAGTGTAATAATCTTTTCATGCTGCTTTTAAAATATTTTATGAATTAATATTATGTAGGTAACAAAATAAAATGTCGGTTAAGGGCTTCCGAGCTGCAGTCAACTCCCAGTCTGTTGCAAATAGAATGTTTTGTATTAAATTGAGCCGTTGGGAAAAGTTAAGATGTAGTATTAACTACATGATAAAGGAACAATTATAATAAAAAGGATAGATGTAAAATTAAGAAATTTTATGATAATAAATTTGAAGCAGGGATTAATATTTTACAAATATCTTTCGCAAAACAAGAGTGGTGTTAAACAATAATATTTAAAAAATATTGCATTACATGTCAATTGTCTGCTGTTTCTCTAACTTAAATAAAATTACTAAGCCTCTAGAAATCACTTAATCGTAAAATTGCCGGTAACTATACAGTGATGATACAATTTTAAGTTGTGATATTTATAAAATGGCAAAAAATAATTTTGAGAGGTTTTTCTTAGCTCCACATTCAAACGTCATTTCCACATTGGTGAAATGAAAGTGGTAGGAAATTTATTTTATGATAAGTTGAAAACGTATATATGTAAAATTTCCTGTATAAGAATAGGATACAGAAAAAAAATACGTGGAAAGCTTTAGTGTATCTTTATATCTTTCACCATATAAGTACATGCATTTTTAACTGCAATTCTCTTTAGAGGTAGTTGATTATAATGTGACAATTATATTACAACGAAAATATATCAGGTTATCTATATTATTCTTAATTAATTTACGCGGGTATAAAATAAATTACTTTTCTTTACACTTGTATAGTAGCTAAAAATTTACTGATTCTTCTAAATAAAGAAAATTTACTGCTCTACTGTTATGTCTTAGTCATTATATTAATTTTGGAAATTTTTTGGTAAGTTTCTGTTTTTTTACTTTTTCAAAAAAAAGATATTTTTGTATAATAAATATTGTTTTATATGCAGATAAATAAATAAATAATATAAAATATTGAAGAAAAACATACAAAAAACATATAAAAAATATTACAAACACAGAAACACCGAATAAATATCACAATCTGGTAAACCAGCCTTTAATCTATAGTTTAAAATATATGTTTAAACTTTGTGCTGTTCTATTAAAAATTAAAAGAACAACGTGAAAATAGAACAAATGAAGTATATGTGAAAATGGCAGACAGCTGTTTCGGATTTTCTAAAACTGCGCTATTGCTAACCATTGCAAAATTTACATTTAATTACATAATTAAACGGGATTGCCACATCTAACAAGCTTTGCTATTTTACGGATAATTTACTATAAGCTTTGTGAAAGAGCGGTTTTCAGAATAATGTTTACTTCTAACGCATTTGCACTAAACATAATATTATTCAATGACATTTCCATGTCGTCTACAAGCACTATACCTGCAAACTTTAAATCTCAACAGTTTTTAACTCGATTGTTAATGACATTGCAACAGCAGCATATTAAAATTAAGATTTTATAACCTGTCAAAATGGATTTTTCTGAAGTTGATACTTATCTAGCTTATTTCTCGTGGTCGAATAAGTACATAAATCTCGTTTAATGTAATAATACATCTTTCTAAAAACAATGCTGCCTATGGAAAATTAAACAGGCCCGCATGAATGCAATATGTCCTAAGACTGCATACAGTAGTAGTTGGGTGCACCCAGTTATGTAAGAGTAACAATGATTTTTTTTAATTGCATAAAAAACGGGGTTGTCTCATCTAACAAACTTTTCTATTTAACGGATATCTTATTACAAGCTTTGTGAAAGAGTGGTTTTCCGAATCATGTTTAGTTATGACGTATTTGCACTAAACATAATATTATTCAATCATATTTCCATGTCGTCTACAAGCACTATACCTGCAAACTTTTTTCTCAACAGTTTTTAACTCAATTGTTAATGACATTGCAACAGCAGCATATTAAAATTAAGATTTTATAACCTGTCAAAATGGATTTTTCTGAAGTTGATACTTATCTAGTTATTTTCTCATGGTCGAATAAGTATATAAATCTCGTTTTATGTAAACTGTATTACTTTCGAAAGCGACAGCAGAAAAATCTACGTTTTTGAGAATTATTTCAAATCATACATCTTTCGAAAAACAATGCTGTCTATGGAAAATTAAACAGACCCGCCTGAATGCAATATGTCCTAAGACTGCGGCAAACCAACACAAAGTTTGAATTACATTATATCTCCCATGGAGTAGAAATCTTCCGTACGCGTAGTGCTGATCAATTACAAATAGTATTTTTAAGTTTAGATGGTTTCCTGTATTCAAATTAGTATATAAAATTTATGTCATGAAAAATGTCCCAGCCGCTTTTGATTTAAAATTTTTACATCAGTATTTTTAATGCGGGACTTGTTTTAATGTGTGAAAAGTATATTTTTCAAATTAGAGTCCTAGATAGACCCTTTCTTGTGCTCTATTTAGTAGAAAAGGCAAATTTCCTGAAAATAATTACACCGCCTTCGATATTGCCCGTAATTGTGTTGGAGATCAATGACCAATGTTATTGGCGAGAATTCCGATTACTGAAGATTAATTTCGAAAATGCTTAAACCTGTGAAAGCGGATTTTTTCTAAATCAAGACCAAATTAGATCGTTTTTTCGTATTCGAATAAGGCATTTATCATGAACATCGTAGGTACTATTTTCAATTTATACCATACTTTTCAGTACTGAAGTTTTTAACCATATAAATCAAATTTCCCGAAATAACGACCTTGCTACATCAGTTTCTCGTGCTCGAATTAGTATAATAGCCAAATTTTGTAAAATCCGCTTGAACTGTTTTCGATATATAACAACATTTTAAGTGCTGAGTTTGTTTACACCTGTGAAAACGAACTTTCTCGAATTCGTACCTAGCTAGATCGATTTCGCGTGCTCGAATTAGTACAGAAGATTTTTTGTGTAAATCGTTTGAGCATTTTTCGAATTATACCAAGCACCATTTTCAGTACTAATTTTGTTTTAACATGTCAAAACGAATTTTCTAGAATCTGAGACCTAACTAGACTATTTTCTCGTGATCTATTTAGTATGGACGGCAAGTACCGTAAAAATCCTTCCAGACGTTTTCGATATCGGTAATCAGGAAAATTGCTTGTTCGTTTAATATATATGATAACAACGAGTGGTCTGAATTTATGTAATAGGGAATGAACGCCTGTACATAAGGTTTATTTAAATAGTATTCCTTTTTCAAAGTATATCCATTTCATTTTGATAAACAAAATATGTATGAGGCAATACGCATCTTAGCATCATGTAGATATGATATCTCGTAATACATCTTTTAAGGACATTTGGTTAATAGTTCATATTTTAAGGATTATATTATGGTGATAACTAATCAAAACTGCCATGGCAGTTTAATGACAGTTAATTAGGTTTAGTTATTGGAATAAAAATTACTGAAATTTCATACAGCGTGTAAATATAAAATACAATTATATTTTTGCATGATCTATCTTTTCTCAAAATAATAAATTATAACACCTTGTAATAATATATTCCTTTTAAAGGTTATACTAAAGGTGTAAATTAATAACATAATACAAATTAAAATAACTTTTATTAGGTTGTTTTACATGTTTCGACTCTTTTCGAGTCATTTTCAAAAACAAATCAGAATACCCCATAATTGCACGGGCTTTGAAGTTATTATTTTCATGTACTTTTTTTAAAAAATTACGCACGTTATCTTTTATTTTATTTTTTTACTTGGTTGTTTATTTTCATATCTGTGACCATGCAGTAACTCTAGCCACAGCTTCGGTAAATTAAAAGATGCCGCATCGTTACATACTGTATTTTTACGTGTTAGTATCTCTATGGTGTCTCTTATTATGGATGGATAGTATAGACTGGAGGGAAATATTATTTTACTTTCATAGAAATTTATTTGGAGGGTTTCTTCTTGATATAATCTTGCCAGGGCTGTAGTTTTTCTATTATATTTAATATCAGCTATATTCTCTTTTTTTCTGTAATTAAATTTCCTTCTGGTCATGCTTATGTAGCAATTCTTGGATCCGTCTTCTTTAATAAAGGTATTTCATACACTCCTGAATAATTCTCAAAATTAATTGGGTCAATTTTACTGCAAATGATATTATTTAATTTCTGAGGGGGTTTGGCTATTAAGCAGATATTGAAACGTTTAAGGCTGTGTTTTAATTTTTCAAAACAGCTTGGATAATATTGAAGAGTATAAAGTTTGTATTTTTTCGAATCAACTTTCTTTTCTGGTTCTTATTATTGGTGATATCCATGATTAATTTATTAATATGGTGTACTTTAAAATCATTATTATAAGCAATTTTATGAATATTATCTAATTCATTATTCAATTTATTTTCAGTACATATTATAAAGGTTCTTCTTATGAAAAATCTGTAGGCTGAAATTTTGTATGTAAATGGAGAATATGCGTTTTTTGGTATGGTAGATTGGTTAGCCATACTTTTCCGGAAAACAGTTCTGACGATAGATTTATTTGTTCGGGTTAACATTAATCAAGGAATGGAAGACTTTTATTATGTTCAATTTCAATAGTGAATTTAATGTTATTGTCAATTGAGTTATCTGATTTATAAATATTTTAAGTTCATCAAGACTATGCTGCCAAATTATAAAAATATCATCAACATATCTGAGCCAAGTGTGATACGTTACGTCAAATGCGCCAAAAACTTTAGTTTCCAATGGACGAAGTTTTAATAAATAAATAATAGTAATAAGTTCAGGTTTATTAACTGAATATACTCTTCGCTCATTGGAAACAAAAGTTTTTGGCACATTTGACTTAACGCCTCACACTTGGCTCAGATATGTTGATGATATTTTTATTTTTTTCTGGTAAATGTTAAAAAATAAACAATTCTGCCTTTAATGTGGTTGCATTTTATCTCAGTTTATAATGATTGAAGACTCTAATGGTAGAATAAATTCCCATAGACATTATTGAAAGTGCTTCGGTTCAATTTATAATATATATCTAGGAAAGTATTCAAATCTTTTTCCGTTGCTGATTATTAAGAGTCCCACAAAAATATTATTTATTCCCCATTATTATGTTTAAAATATAATTCGTGCGCAATTAGCAATAAATTTTGTTATTTTAGACATTGACCATAAACTCTTCTCATTTCCTTAATGTTTACTTTGAAATATATAGTGCGGAAGGGAATTTCTTTTATATAGAAATGATGTAAGCTTTCAGTTTAAAATATGCGTTACTATTTATAATTATGTTGACATAACGTTACTGAACCAATAAAAATATAAATTATATACACTTATATAATTCATATACTTATGAATATATATACTATATACATATGCACGCATACTTATATCATTCATACAAATAATTCAAATGTAAATCTGATAAATTTAGTAAGCCAAAAACTTTGTGTGATTGTGCGATAAATATTTCGTAAATAAACAAGAAGATGCTAGATCGAAGACTATACTTTAGTCTAAATAAGAGAATCAAACAAATTAATCATACCACAATAACACATTAATATTTTTATTGATAAAATGTGCACTGAAGATGAAAAATACATTTATTTACCGTAACAAAAATATATTCTGCAAGAGAGCCAATTGCCCCACCTCTTTGCAGAATCTGATTTTATCCATGTGAGGATAACTATTAATTGTTAGTATCACGTGAAGATGAATGACAATAATTAATTGATTTTCAAACCACAGTTGTTTTATTCAACAGTATTATGATGAGAAAGAAGATGTACTTCCATGTATACTATTTCTCTGTTTCCCTCCAAATGTTTAACTTTTGAATAACTGCGATGAATATTGGCGTTTGTACGTAAAATATATAAAAACTATAAAAGTAGACAAATATAGTAATTGCATTAAAAAAAATTTCGAGAAATTCTTTTGTACATATATTTACACTATTTTGAGTAAATATATATTTGAGTAAATATATATGTGTGAGTTTCCTACATAACGTATTATAATTCAATATTTGAAACTTAAAAATTAAAGTATTTATTGAAGATACTTTTTAGCTCCATTAGGGTTTTAAAAATATTCTAAAACTATCTTTATTAAATTCTCTAGATAACTTGCATTCATTTTTGTGAAAATATATTTAAATTTTGTAACTTAGTAACACTCTCCCCCCCCCCCCCCCCGTAGACATTGTCAAATAATAAAAACCGTTTTTCATTTTCTTGTTTTCATACAGTTCTCCATACCTTATTCTGCAATTTGTATTTTTTTTAATAAACGTGCTAAAGATAAATATTTAAAGCTGGAGTATTGAAATAGGAATTAAAAATAAACCACTTAAAAACTTAATTCTGCAGTTATATATTGTAAAAATATCCAAAAACCCATTTTTTGCATTTATAGATAATTTGTATTTCTACTTATGCAAATATGTTTAATATATTCGACATATTTATACACCCACATCACCACCTACTTATATTCATATAAATAAAATGTTTAAATTGCTGCAAAGTTATCGTCATACAATATATGTTTTAAAAAATTGCAGAAGATACATTTCTACAAGAATAAAAAAAATAATCAAATTAAATATTCAAAAACTTTATTTTAAATATTTTAAAATATGAAAATGTTTTCATAAATAATTAAACATTAATAGGATTTTTTGGTAAAATTCTTCATTTATATTTAGAATATATTTTTAAATTTCAATTAAAGTATACTTTGGCGATATGAATTCTGTTTTAAAATTTAGAATAAAACTGTCCTGAAAGAAAATTTTAAAATATACATTTAATACAGCAATTCACTAAATATATAAAAGATTAAAATCCCACCATTTTATTCTTAATTTTAAAATATTCAAAGTTTATTTTAATAATATAGAAATAAATTAAATATTAGCTTTATGCTCTTTAATCAAATGTAGCCAATAATATATTGAATACATATTTTACAAGAAAGTAGATACTAATTGCATTGTGAAATTCCTTTCGAAAATAAGATAAAATAAACTATTATTTGTGTATAATTTTGATGCCATCCAAGAGAAAATTCTCGCATTTATTTAAACATAAAGAAAACATCTATGGACATAAACGAACTCTTTCTAAATGAACAATGAATTTTTTTGTTTATAATTTTCAATTTTATAGAAATGAAAATGGTGTCGTAAATTCTAGTGTTGTGCAATTTTACTGCTGAGAAGAAACTAGTAAAATCACATCTTGAATTGATTGAATGATATAGCATAATAGTATGATTGCTAAACATCAGATTCTAACACTATTTTCTTGAAAACGTAACGACAAAATCTTTTATTGGAAATCACTTTTTTCATTGAGGATATTCCATCGTCGTCAATGAAAGATAAGAAAAAGGAAACCTATTTAGCAATGACTCCTACGTGATGGATTTTTTTAAAAACTAAAAAAAACAATAAAGAGCTTTTATTACTTAATATGAACGGAATAGTCACTGATTTCAGGGAAATCTATATGGTATCTGTCAGATTTCAGGGAAATCTGTAAAATTTATGTAATAAGGAAATTTCGTGCCATCTCTAAATGAAAATAACATCCAATGATAAATTTAGTATCGAATCGGTCATGGGTAAAATTAACAAATGTTGAACCAGACATGAGAAGGCTACCAGTATTATGCCTTATCCACCTTTCGCGCTATCAATATAAGTTAAGTTAGCGTATGTAAGATTGTGTAAATAAGTAAAAATAAAAATAGTTAAAAACAAGACTATTTTATAAGCATTCAATTGTTGCCTTTAAAATAACGTCAAATATCGTGACGGCAATTCACGTACTTTCAAATCGTTTCCGTTAAAATAGGTTATTTTGTCGCGGGCTCCGATTATTGAAAAATCATCCCTTTGATTTATGTTTGAGAGAAAGCGCGAACAATTAGATTTATGAAACAACTAAATAATTTTTGCTATGTTTCTTCTTGAAGTTACGACAGCAGGAAAGAAAATAATATAAACTATCTATTTAGGATTCATAAATAGTTTTCTTAACGCGAAATCATGATTAAATTAATCATATTAAACTGTTAAATAATAAAAGAGTATTTAACTTTTTAAAACAAATGTTACATGTTATTTATAATTACATGTTATTTATAATTTGTAAATTTTAGTGTTCAAAATACTTCGTTGTACCAGTTTTATAGTCATTTGGCTAATTTTGGCGATAGTGGTACGGTGCATAATTAACTCCATTGTTCTTGTAACTCGCAAGCTGTTGTAACAAGGGCTTGACAAATACTCTCGCCCGGTCGCCACTGGTGACCAACATTTTTTACCTGGTCACTAAGTTTTTTAATCTGACTCTTTTGTTTCCTTTACAAAAATTGAACGAAGGAATGAGCATAATTGTCTCTCCAACAACCCAACTCGTGCGGGCTGCAAGCAGTGTTCTATATCTTCTCTTCCATTTCATGTACACAAAACGCCATTCTTTTCTGCTCTAGCTAACTAATAATTCCGAACTATGTTTTTTATTATTTTTTCTCACTTAATTCATAGAAAACTTTTGTGCTTTTTGAAAATCAATAATGGGGGGGGAGGGGGGGAGGGGTAACATTTTTTACTTGCGACTAGAATTTATACCTGGCTACCAGATTTTTTCAAATTTGTAAAGCCCTGGTTGTAGATCAATTAGATAATAAAGAATATTTTGAGATTTATCACCTGTGGCCGATTGACGGAAAATGCCTGTTAAAGTATTTATTAATTTTATAGTAATAATAAAATACTATATAAATATAAGACTGTAATAAGTAAACTAAAATAAATAAAAGACTATAATAAGACAGAAATAAAAGACTTTGATAAGAAAACTACTAGTACATATAAGTGTATGTCAATAAATAAAATGTTGACATAATCCCCCCACCGTTACAAATTGATTTACATTACTTAGAAAAATATTACTATAGATTCATGATAATACTTCATATTTTAGTAATATAATAACGCAGCTTTAAATATTAGAATTCAAAGACCGTTTTATTATTTAAGGCTACGGGGGTTACATGGTTTTTTGTGCCCCTAGAACACTTTCGATGCATATTAATTATTTTAATAAGATTATTTTTAAATTTTGATTATCCTTTGAGTTCGACTAGCCTGGACACGTGCGTTACCTACCTTGCTGAAATTCAGTCCTGTTAAAATTATATTCGTTAACTAGTGGTATGGCAATAATGTATATTTCAAGTACACAGGTGTAAAAGTTTGAGACTTTCTCATCTATATTCTTCGCATCTTCTCTGAAATCTACGCCATATGTAAAACTTTGTGTTTTATAATTAAACATAATGCAAAGTTGTCGAACTTCAACTTGTCAACACAAAGCCACAATGGCACAATTAGATAAAATTTGGTCATCATGAGCTCCAGGTTCATTTATCTCATAACAGAGGATGTGAGGTCAGGTCAGGACAGAGGAAGTCTGTCAGATCGCAGTGTGCCGACGAAACATAATGAGATTTTTGATGAAGTAGACACCAGGTTTTTAGAATGTTTTCTGCTCTTTTTTTTTTTGCTTTATTTTCTCTTACAAGTTGTACGTTCAAAGTATATATCCGAACAATTACTTACTAATATTTAAATAACGTAAATAAAAGTGGTGTCTGGGATCGCACAATACGTTGTTATATTTTACGTTTTCACTTTCCCGCTATCGGATTAAAATATAAAAATATTATGGGGATTAGCCCCCGTCCCAACTTTATACTTAACCAATGAACTCTCAAAACTAATCAGGGAAGCATCTTATCACAATGAACCTATAAACAAAATTTGAAGCAAAACGGTTATTTGTATCAAGAGTTATCACGTTACGTACATACATACATAAAAACGTACATACATACGTACATACATACAGAACCGGCGGGCACATTAGCTCTCAGATTTTGATAGCCTGTGGGCTAAAAAGTATTTTTCCAACTTCTTTGTGATAACGTCTACTATAAATAAGTTATGATTTAGGGATCGTCCATACAATAAAATTTAGATAATTTTTTTTTAAAGCTATCACACATTTCTTAATTTGCCCAATACTCAAATGCAATGCATGATTTTTTTTTTTTAATAATTCAGAGTATTTCTTTTTGTGAAAAAATAAACGTTTTGCGAATCGTAATTTATAACATAAAATGATATAAAATAATATAAATAATTGTTATTAACATTATTGCATTTATTAGTATCAGCATACATCTAGGTTACATATATAGAGCTGCCACGGACGACTATTTTTATATTCTATCTTTAAAAATGAATTTTTAAGTATATTACTCTTGCACATGTTGTAAAAGTGTATGCGAAAGATTTTTTTTAATTTTCAGAAAGTAGTGCGAAAAAGAAATAAAAAATAGTCGCTAGTACAGCTCTGAATATACAAAACGAGGTATAAAAACCTTTTATGGATATCATCGTGCTCAATCAGCATAAACAACTATTTTTTTCTTAGAATTGATTATTTTTAAATAACCGAATCTCTTGCATTAATTATAAATATTAAAAATTGTTAGTTAAATATTATAAAGACAGTTCAACGATTAGAGTTAATTTTGTTTTCCTTTCTTAGAAGATATACTTGAATGAGTAGTAGCTTTTGGAAACAACATTAAATATATGTTGAAAGTTAAAGTACATGGAGATAAAATTAGATATTAATAAAAAAAATTATATATATTAATTTATACACTCAAGAGCATCTTCAAAAATCGAAATATTAATTGGATTTATATAATTGTTATCTCTGCGTTTTACGTTCCTTTATCACAATGGCACAAATAAAATTTTGTGCGATTATTTCAAATTATTATAGTCCATCCATGTCATCGTTGCTTCTGTTATAATTTTATTTTCAACTCAGCTTTTTTAATCTTCATTTTTGGTGAATGAATAAATGAGATATTTTTAATTAAATTCTGCAGCTAGAGATTTAAGAATACAGACTATTTCTTAGAGAAATAGACGAATACTAGCCTTATTTTTTTCATTTATCTCCGTATTAAATGTAATTAAACAAAATAAAGTGTGAAGTCTTTGTAATAATTATAAATGTGTCTTAAGATAAGATAGCGGAATATATTTTTTACTCCGTTTCATGGAAATATTATAATACAATTAATTAAATTTTCACTACAATGAATAATTAAATGTGAGTTAATAAATCATTCAATAAAATGGAAGGCTGCGTTACGTATTTAGAAGAAATTTTCACAAAAGAATACGAGTTTATGAATGTTATCAGAGTTAAGGCGTATAAAGTAAATAAGGGAGTGATGCGAAAAATTATTAAAAAATATATATATAATTGTTGTATACTTAACTAAAGAATATGTTTTTACATTTAAATAAAATTTAATTATTAAATTTATATATTTTACATTGACAATTTATATTTATATAATTCTTATTTTTATATTGATAAATATATTTTATAATTTAAAGAGCGACTTTAAATGCTAAGATATTCATTTAAAAACGAAATTGAAATGAACCAACAAAATAATTAAATGAATATCATTTTAAATTATGCATAGTTTAATTAGCTAAATTTTAAATATTTCTACAATAGAACAGAAAATCTTTATTTATTCTTTGTGAATAATATTATAATTCCCGTGGCACAAAGTATGGAATCAGCACTTACTGTATAACAAATAACAATACAATATGTACTAATATTTATATATAATAATAGTATAATACAAAAATAATAATTTAAATATAATATAATAATAATAATTGGATAATAATATAAAAATAATAATTTACATATAACATAATAATAATAATACTTCGATAATAATATAAAAATAATAATTTACATATAATATAATAATAATAACCGAATTATAATATAATAATAATTGAAAAACTGAAATATTTTACTTATTAATGAATGGACATGAACATCAGTAGATACACTGACACAAAGCAAATTGCAATCGAGCATTCTTTAATTATTTATGAAAATTTCAATAACTTGTGCTGAGAAAAAGTTTAGAAGAACTCGCATGTTTATACAAATACTCATGACTGTTCATGACCTTTTTGTTACGTAATGGCTTCGCGCTATTCCTGTTGAGCTTGTTATGAATCAGGTTTTTATTTACTTTTTTAATTTGAAATGGTGCTGGCAACATAGCTGGATTTGAGAACCAGAAATGTCATAGTTAAGCTGATAATGGAAGAAAAATTGCAGACAGAGGTAGCAAAAACATTATTATGCTCACAATCAATTGTTCCAAAAAATTTGAGAATATTCCCAGATCTTAAAAGCGTGAAACGGCAACCGCCGTTCTGCTAGACTACAAACTGCACCGAACATCAGAATCGTATTTTGCTGAATATACACAAGAATATGAAATTTACAACGACGATCTAACGATATGAATATTGCATAGAAGAAATCACCAAAGGACAATGTATCAACCAGAACTTTGCACAACAGATTAAATGAAGCTGGGTCAATATTGCAAAGCCATGACAAAACATAATATGATAGTACGTCACAAATAAGCCAGAGTTTGATGGTTCAAATAAAACTGAGATACTAAATCTGTTAATGATTAGAGTATAGAAGTGTCCAGCTATGAATCAAAACTTGTATTGGTGGGGACATGGGGGCGGGGAGGATAGCGGAAACGTTTAAAGGTATCAAAATAAAAGGGAGTGCAAAAAATGTGTAATGTTCATCATAAGCTCCCGGATTCAATCCGGATTCGTGTATTTTATAAGTGGTTTTAAAGACTGTGTTTAGTGAATGAAAATGGGAATATATCGATATATATACATTTCAATTTTAGAAAATAAATTAATTTGTTTATATCGATATTATATTTATGGATGACGGTGTTTCGTGACATAGGTCCTGGATAGTGAAAAATGTTTTTCTGAAAATATTATTTCTCAAGTGGAATCTCATGCATACAGTCCATATGCCAATCCCTGTTTATACAGTTTTACAGGTAAACAAATTGATCCACAGAACAGTTTTTAAAAATTGATAAATGTTAATGTGTGCAGGGACAAAAAAGTTCAAAACTGCAATTTCTGTGATACAGTTAAAAATTTAGAAATGTTAATGTGTGCAGGGACAAAAAAGTTCAAAACTGCAATTTCAGTAATACAGTTATTACTGAAATTTGATGAACTATTAGATTGGAATTTGGCATGTTGCTTACTTATAAGATATAAATACTCGCTTAGAACAGTTTCTAAAATTTTCTAAATTTCTTATGAAAAACGAAATGAGCAAAAGTCCTTCAAAATATATTCTAAACTACCATTAATTTGGAAATAATTTTAGCTCTTCTTATTCATTTAAGTCTGGTGTTTGCCTAATGCAGAATAAGAATGGAATTTACTCAAAATAGGGCTAAATTAGTAATTTTTGAATTATTTGTGACAGTAAAATTTCCTCTAATGAAGGCCACGAATACCACTTGGCATTTTTCAGCAATTACGCGAGCAAAGCCTCGGGTTTTGCTAGTATATCTTAATAAAAATCTATTAATAGAGGACTTTTACATAAACTACTAACATATTACGTCTTAAAAAATCTAACCAACGAAGAAATGCTTAGTACAGTAAAAAGATTCTAATCAGTTTTAATTTATCATTAATTATCTGGGGGCGCAATCATCCGGGGTCCAAGGTGCCAAACCTTAGTTGTCAGTTGCAAGCGATTTTGAAGCGATCACAGAAGAGCGGTTTTAAAGCGATTGGGCCTCGTTAAAGGGCCCGGCGTTTTCCTTATTTGCAAGTGCATAACTAAGAATTGTAACAGAAGTTCTCATTCAAGTGAAAGAGTTCCTTACGGGTTCGCCCGTATGACAAACTGAGTAATGGAGTAAAGCCTTAATTTCAGATTTACGATAAGTGCAGTTATACGGTTGTCCTGACCATGGGTACATTTCGGTCCCCATCCTCACGGAAGTTAACAGGATAGCATTGAAATGGAACACCCTTTACTTGGACGTTACAATCGATGGGCACCTAAGTCGGATGCCCCACCTGACGTCGGTCCAGGAAAAGACGTTCAAGGTGAGCATAAAATGAATCGTCTCACCGCAGCCAACTGGGGTAGGAGGCCAAAACTCCGCAAAATGCTTTAAGTCGTCGTTTCGGACCGTACCCCCAGAAAAAGGAATTGATTAAAACTACAAAACATGTTTTGTTGAGTACATTTTGGTTGTTTTAGCAAAATTCAAGTAAAATTGAACCATTTTACTTGAATTAACAAAACATTTTTTTGCTGACGATACAAATTCTTTTTTTAGAATTGCAAGAATTTTTTTTTGTTGATTCAAACAAAATTCCGATTGACCTATATTTAAACAAAACTTTTTGTTTAAATATAGGTCAATGGAAATTTTGTTTGAATCAACAAAAAAAAATTTTTTTTTTGCAATTCCAAAAAAAAAAATTTGTTTCGTCAGCAAAAAATGTTTTGTTAATTCAAGTAAAATGGTTCAATTTTACTTGAATTTTACTAAAACAACCAAAATGTACGCAACAAAACATGTTTTGTAGTTTTAATCAATTAATTTTTCTGGGTGTATCATCCTTTACGTGGCCTCTATTTGGTACAATGGTAAATCAGTGGTAGCAAATAGGTTGCTGAGAATGCAAAGAGGTCTCCTCTTATGCGCGACCAAATAATATGCTACTATTTTCATGGATGCGCTGTACGTTTTATCAGGAGTTCTTCACCTCGACTTACGTGCAAAGCTGGACAGGAACCGGCCCTCGTTCGTTGGAAAAAGAGTGTGGACGGAACCGGAATGGACTCCTAGTCAGTCGACCTCTGGAGGCCCACTCCTAGACGTGAAGATCTCTGGCGGATCGGGCGGACTTCGGACCTCACTCCGAAGATCACGTGTACTTACTACACAAACGGGCCCAAACAAGTTGACGACAATGTCGGGGGCGTGTTTCAAGAAATCAATTTTTCATGCCCATCGCCGAAGTCTCGGAGAACTCGATGCTTACTCAGACTCAAAATCGGCGCTGCAAGCGCTTCATTGTCTTGTACCACAGAACAGGCCCATTGCCGAGATCAGGGACTGCATCAAAACGTCAGGAGTCGATGTTCATATGCATTGGATCAGGGCTCATGTGGGACACACCTTTAATGAAAGAACAGACACATTGACTCAAAGCCGCCACGTCTCGTAAATGTGTCGACATGGAGATCAAAAACATTCGCACCAGGCAAAAAAAAAAAAAAAAATCTGTTTGGTCGTGCCTTGTCGAAATGGCAAGAGACGTTTAGTAACTCAGTAATCGGTAGAATTGCGTAAGTATTCTTCTCGCGTCGGCACTTGCCTTTTGCAGTGCGATTTCTACGTAAACCAGGTCCTTACCGGACACCGCACCTTCGGTGACCACAAGGCTCATTTCTCCCAGCATGCCTCCACATGTTTTTGTCGAGCTGGCTATAGCACGATCAGTTATACACTATTCCTGTGCGCACTCTGGAGGTACACGTGGGAGAAATTCTTCCCATCCGACTTCAAGATTAGAACGCCACGCCGTCTGCGTCTAGATATGTACGCCCGGAAAAGGGGTGATGTTGATTATTCTACGACTCCTCCTGCGGACATTATATCGTTACCTGGGTCACTGAAAAGCTGTTCGCTATATCCAAGCTCTTTGCTGTAGGTGACCGCGGTTGAACGCAAATTAACCTGCTCGTGGTCCCCGCGGTGCTTGGTTTCCCGTTCATCCCGAACGGTTTCCCGTTCATGAGTTCTCAAACCCGAGTCTCGTCTCGTGAGCCGGCATTCTGTTTATATGTAAATACTTTGTTATGTTTCTATTATAGTCTTGTTTTGTTTTGCATTATGTTTGTTTCTTATTGTTATTGTTGGCGTTCTATTTATATAGCTTTGTGTTGTCTATCAGCGGAGTTGTCTGCCGTTGTTCATCTGGGTCCAGCAAAAGACGGAACCAAAGCCGTCGGCGGACAAATACAGACACAAAGTTATGTTTTTTTTTTTTGTTATTGTTATTGTTTATATTTTTGTTGGTTTAACGTCTTTCCTTTCTGATAATCCACTGCGAGAGGGAGTAGTGTTTATCTTTGTCGATCTTCTCTTCCCTCGAGCTTTGGTAAAGCAAGTACGGGGAAAAACCACGACTTAATGCCTAGAACGCGACTACATCTTGGGTGTCCGGCTGCGAAGCTGTTGGGAGCCTCTGGCTCGTTCTTAAGTGTAAATGTGGGTGTCTCCCAAGAGGGTGGGATCCACCGCAAATCGCAGTGACATATGTCGTCAATCACTTGGGAAATAGGGGTGGTCAGCAAGTGATACCACCCTATCGGTACCTCTACAACTCCCTTGGTCGTGCTCCTTAAAAGTTCCTCAGAACTTGGGAACGACGGTTGATGTGCCTGTCGATGGCCTTAGGCGCCTGATGGCGCAGCTCAGTTTTCTCGATAATTCTAAAATACTAAGTCACCATTTTCACTTTTTAATTCAGTAAAAGTTTATCTCAAATCTTTGGTTAATTCAATTAAATGTAAATTTTTAGAACAATTTATTACAATTTTTTTTACGTTAAAATAAATATTTTACGATAAATTTGATAACTGTCAACGTTCTTTTTCTTTGTAAATCAAATAAATTTATTTATATCTCGAATGCTTACCTAATATAAGAAACCAAATGAGTACAATTTAGGAAAAATATACATAGTAAACTTTCTGTTTCAAAATATATTTATTAGATTGAAAATAAAACCCGGAAGGTTGGAAACTAAGACATTTTCTAAAAAAAGATATTCCGAATTGTGAAATGATACAATAAGAAAATATTGAAAAGTAAATCACAATTTCATTTTTAGGTCATTTATTTGTATTTCTATTTTTGTTTGGTAATCTGTACTTGTAGTAACCTAAAGTAACATTTACAGTCCCTTTTAAGCCATGTCCAATAATCTTAAAATGCGTTTAAATTATTATGTTTAAAGCATTTTTAACAAGATAATAATATTTTTCATATGCCATTTTATTATTTTTTATTATTTATCTTTTCACGCAAACTGATCACGAAAAATTAACAATTGAAATGATATTAATAAAAAATATTTTATCTGTTATACAAAATGCAGATTAGCATTCCTCATTAGCCTTATTTCGTTTTTGTACAGGGTATAAAAAAGTAAAAAAAAAACCTGTTTGTTATATATTTAACATTATCTTATAATAGATATTTTAGAGAGAGAGGGGCACTTAAGAATTTTCGAAGCATTTTTTTAATCATTTTAACAATTCCTAAGAAAGTTTCTTGAAGAATTCTAACTTTAGTTTAGAATTAATTATGTTGATAGTTCTTCTGTATTCTGTTGCTTGTAGAAACTAAAAGATGGGAGAAAAATTAAGATTTTAATGACTATAACTATCTTTTACTACACATTTAACTTTCTCAGTGTGAATATAATAAAAAAAAAAATTAATAGCTACTTTGCGTGACTTCGTCTGGCTAGCTTTTATAACACATTTTTTTTTTCTTTATTGTATATGATATATGACTGACTGATGAGTGTTTTTTTGTTTTAATTAATTTAAATAATTAAATTTATAAGTTTTTACTATTTTCTAGTGAAGAAATATATAAAATAAATAGAAAAATATAAGTTATTTTCGCGTTTAATAAGGCAAATAATATTTAAATTATCTGGAAAAATTAAATATATATTTCTATCACTGTGAATAAACTGATATTAAAAATAAGAAAATATAAAAGCAGTAAACAACGTAGATACGCTTAAATAATTTTTCCGTATTTCTAAACTGTTGCTCATTGAATAAACTGCAAATTTAAAACTTAATATTTTTAATTTATCTTTACTAAATATAGTTAATTTACTGGTATTTCTTTTATGTCATATTGTTCTTTGATATGTACACATGTGCTTTCATTTTTATTATTTCAGTTTTTTAATAACATTGCTGCCAATGCGCATGATCTTATGAATGTTATTAGGTAGCTTTCAATACAAAAATGTATAAAGCTACCTATTGCAGCCGTTCGGAGGAAAGCAGTTCCGGAAAATTTCTATATATTTTCACCGATCATGACCCCCAGACCCCAAAACCACCCCCCGTTCAAATGTTGATATATATATATATATATATGACCTATGTCAAACGATAACGCTCGTATTTATAAATCGATTTTGATGAAACTAATTGTGTGTATTAAGGTCACCAATGTCTCGACCGAGTTCGTTGGCTAGCTTGGGCCGCCATTTTGTTTCAAGATGGCGACCATTTAAAAATTTAAAACTAAAATAAATATACAAAAAAATTACAAATTAAAATTTATTTTTTAATTACGTGTTAGGACTTGATACAAGGATTCCAGAGCATTTTTTGGTTTACCTCTATCTTAAAAAATGGCTGAGATAGAGCAGTTTGAAATTCTAGGGTGGCTGGCATTTTGAAACAAAACAGCACATTAACGCGATTACTCGCAAATTATTTTCTTTCATTGTTGTAATAATTTTCCCAATCATACGCATAAAACTATATATTCATATAAGTTAGCGCCAAAATTGGCGACATTGGCGACAAAATTAGCAAAATTAGTGACATTTGGCGAAATATCGCCAAATTTGGCGACCAAAATAAGTCTTCATAAATGAAGCCAATTTGGCTATTGCTCAATAATTTGGCGAAATTCTTATTCAAATTCAGTATTAACGAATCTTTTGTAACCGTTTCTTTGCATTTTAACTTGCTGTTTTCGTGTAACATTAGCTAAAATTTTAAAACGAAGATATAGGAAAGCTACCTTTTCCTCCCGGTACAGGCCGGAAGGACTTTTTTAGTTTTATAACCTCTTTATATTTTGGCATTTTTAACGGTACTCTCTTTCTCAAGTGAAAGGTAAATTTTGCCTGAAAATATATTGTAGCTTAGTTTTAGCTGTTCATTGTCTTTTAATTTCATTAGAATTCTGTTAATAGAGGAATTTATAGCTGCATTTGCACATTTCTGCTGTATTAATATTAGATTTAATCTTAAATTTATTCTCATCTTGTATGAATCACCATAAAACAAAAAAAACACACATAGACCTATTTCGGCCTCGAAATTTTTAACATTCTATCATCAGCCAAAGTAATCACGTAAGGAGACAAAGTGAAAAATTAACAGAAGGGCAGAAAGGAGAGCTTACATAGAATGCGACCAGTGGTGCTAGCCGAAAGGAAAACACCAATAATGCGGAATAGGAAACTGCAGTCAAACTGATAGGGTAAAAATAGAATGAATAAATGAAACAGAAGAAATTAAAATAATAACAATAATAAATAAGTAAATAAATAACATAATAAATAAGTAAATAAATAACATAATAAATAAATAAATAAATAAATAATAAATAAATAAATAATAAAAAAAGGTACAAGAAAATAAAAGAGGGAAAAAAATTCCAAGCTGAAGTGAGAAAAGGAGATGATAAAAGATAATTGACACGATTACTGGAAATTTTAAAAATAAAAAATGCTTCGTGAAAACCTAAGCGAGTGGAAGAGACAGGAGAAAAAAAAAATTCTGGCTATGGAGAAATTGGAACAGTGACTTGAAGTCCAATAATGAGAGGCAATCGAAGATTTGGAAAATTCTGGATTTAATATGCACCTACAGACTTGCCAAGTCTCCGGATTTTTGAATACCAGTATTATTTTAGAGAAAATGTTGTTCTTTTAAATCGCAGAATGTTTCGAATACATAAAACAACATTTTATGTACTAAAATACTGGTGTCCAAAAAGCCGGAGACTTGGCAACTCTGCACCTATGATGCTCGAAAAATCTGAACTTTAAAGCTCTCTTAGTTTGACCAATATAGCGTAAATTACAAAAACAAGGAATAAAATAAACTAGCCACTGGTTCTCGGTAGGAATGTGATCTTTCAGAGAAGATCTTAACTGTTATTATTTTCACTCGAAATCCGCATGTGTTCTACATGTTTTCTAATACTATACACTCATGTTTTGGAAAATTGCAACACCATGAAGGAATTGTCAGCAATTAATGAAATTTATTGCACATATTACTGATAGTGGTACAAATAAACAATCAAATTTACAAGAAAAAAAAAACGTCGTAAATTAGTACTTTGTGTGTCCGCCACGCTGAACAATGAGAACCTGTACACGGAGTGACATTGAATCATACAAGTTCTCAATGGCTTCGATTTGAAGCCAAACTTCAGTCTTATTGTGTGCCCCACCAGCTGTACGAGCAAGTCGCTGACCAATGATATCCCATACATGCTCGATGGGAGACATATCCGGGAAATAAGCAGCCCATGGAAGAGGAGAAACCTGTTGTGCACAGAAGAAGGTTTGTACAGTCTGAGAATCATGTGCACGAGCATTATTCTGCTGGAATACAGAACCCGGAATGGGCCGAAGAAGGGCAAGGACCTCTGGCTCCACAATTTTCTTTATATAGTGATCACCGTTGAGGTTGTCCGCGAGGTGCACTAGATGGAATCGACAATTATACCCAATAGCTGCCCACACCATGATTCGAGGTGTTTGTGCGTTTGACGCTGAATAACACACTCTGGGAGTAGAGGTTCCCCTCTGTAACGTCTGGCGCGTACTCTTCCATAATTGTACTCCACATTGTAGCGAGATTCATCGAAAAAAGCAACTTGTTGCGACTGGAAATGCCACGTGCTGTGTTACTGAGCCCATTGAAGTCGGAGGCGTCTGTGATTCAAAGAGAGGGGAATCCTACGTAGAGGAAACCTTGCACGCAGTTCATGCAGCAGCAGATGGCGATGAACTGTGGAGCTAGAAAACAAAACACCTGCAGCTGTGTTCCAACGTCCTAACAGACGAGAGGACGCTGTACGGCCCGCCAAAACCATACGGATGATGTGTCTGTCGTCCCGTGCCGTTGTGCTATTGCGTGCCCCACTGCTAGGTTTTCGCTTTGTTTGATTTACCTCTGTCCATTTATTCCAAACACGCATCCCAATTGTCGCAGTGATGAAGCAAGTGTCTCTTTTTAATAAAAAATTCCAAAATTTTAAATGAATTTCAAATGGAAAACTGTTAATTTCCGGAATAGGTGGATTTGATTTTTAGGTGTGTTCGTAATTATATAAATACGTAGCACCTAATGTCGTCGTCTAGTTCGTTCGTCTGTCCGTCTGTCCGCATATAACAACGCAAAAACTACCCAAACAATTGGTTTGAAATTCAATTTATATAATCTTTGCAGAATTTTTTTCGAGTCATTTCAAATTTTATGAAAATCGAGTCAAAACTTAAAAGGGTATTAATAAAAGTTTTCTTCATTCTATTAAATCCTATCATACGTAATTAATTCAATGATATCCTATGATAGGTAATGATTCTAGTTTGTCATGGCGATTACGTTCTACGTAAGATGAAGTCATATTATTTCCGTATTATTAAATTTTAAAACCAAATTTGTATACTAAAATTGTTTAATTATAGCAATCCTATAATCTACCGACAGTTTTTCGGATAGATGTTTCCTGAGAAATAGGTATTAAATTAAAAAAAATAATCTAAATATAGATTACAAGTTCTGAAATTTTCTAAGCTAGGTTTAAGTTTCCCATTTGACTTTTCAGTAAATGTCAACAAAAGATAAAATATGCTAACTTAAAATGTTCTTATTTTATTACGTTAATTAATCATATCATAATAACAGACGATATAATTCATTTCACTGTAATGATAGCGATGATTTTTTTTTTTTACGTTGTCTTATATTGGATTTTTGCGCATAGTATAATTTTAATGAAAGAGAATTGTAACCAATTGTTTTTAAAAGTGTATTGAAAATTAATTTCATAAAATTAATATCTATAATATGAAAATCTGATCTTAAAAAAATTGTATTCATGCATTTCTGCATATGAGTGCAACTGCTATTACACCAAGATCTGAATATTTATAAAATTAGTTATAGTACAACCACACCTCATTTGTGATGATTGACGTACTGTTTCCAACTTGTTTCGCTTCGTTTTCATTCACTTAGAAGTGATCCTATATGATGTAAATTCTCAGATAAACTTTGCTTAAAACTAATTTAATTTTAAAGCATATTTTTAAAAAATATATTTTTTTGAACCCTTTTAATAAGAAACTTAAATAGTCTGTGTGGACATTTGTTTCATATTACCGTGCAACTATTTACTTTAAATATGAAAATACTGATTAATGTCTAAATAGATTTTAATGTCTAAAAATAAAATTAATGTTAAGTTTATTAAAAAACATAATTTAATATTAGACATATATAATTAAAATAATTTATCAATATTTTCTTTTCAATACTGTTATTAATAATAATATTAATCTAAAAGCCTGAATGTATAAATGCCGCATATATTTTTTTCAAGAAAAAAATAATACAAATTTTATTATGCTTTAAATGTGACCCTAATTTTTTTTCTTATCAAAATTTATTACAATGTCTAAAATAGTTCTTCAATATACTTATTAGAACATTTTTGCGCAATTGTAGTATGGAGGAAATATGTAACTTTTTAATATGATGAAATAAAAATTCTTTATAGTATAAAAAGACTATAATACTTTACATGATTCTAGTTGTATCTTGTAAAGTTTTAATTTCTGAATTGGAATTTTTGCATTGTTAAGAAATTACTTATGTTTTGTTTGTTTTGGAAGTGGACGTAAATAACGTAACATTTGTCAAAATATTGCATTATATATTTTTTTTATAAGACACACTATTGTTCATATTGTTTTTTATGGAGAGATATTTGCTAAAACTCTTTTCAATTGAAATTAGGTTATTCTACTAAGATCACTACTGAAAGCAGGATTTCTAATGTTGGTAATTTCGGAAATGTTTTCCTAAAAATTTGAAATGCAGTACTGAGTATAAACAATGATTTTAAATATAAAACTTTTGTTTTTCAGATGTTTCGATATATTTTTAATAATGAAATAAGCTGTGAAAGAAATATACGCTTGTGACTATATGTTTTGAACACACACACACACACACACACACATGTATATATATATATATATATATATATATATATATATATATATATTGTGCCATGCAATTGGCAAATGATAGAGCTAAAAATTGGAATATATATAATTTTTAAAGAAATACTTAAGACTCGAAATATGCATTTTAAAGAAAATTGACGTAACCTCATCTATTAGTAGTTATACATATATCCTTTATTAAAATTATATAAAACTTAAATTTATAATCAATATTTTATGTAAATTATACCATTTTCGTGTGAGAGAAAACAACGCATTCATTTCAATTTAAGTGTAGTTTGAGTATGTTGCCAGCGTATAAATAAGAGATCAAATTAAACAGTAACATTTCGTGATCCATCTCCTTGAATAAAATAATACATTACGTACGTAAATATAGGCTTTTAAAGCATAAAATGAACTAAGTATTAATAAAGAACAGTATATCCTCATACATTTTCCCGAATAAAGATACCTGATTATAAGTATTTGAATCCTTCCCTAGCGTCGTAGCAGGATAAAGCAGAATATTTTGAATAAATAAAACTTAATTTTTGATTTACACTGTAAAAGTAAACTTCGTTGAATTGCAGTACAGTTTTTGTATTTTTACGTATTAATTTTTATGATGAAAATTATTTCGTGGATGTGTCGAAAAGCATGTATTTGAGAAAATCATTCACAGATCGGATCTTTTCATCTACATCGGATTTGTCTACATTGTAAAAATTTTAATTTTAATTTTCACTACAGCTATAAGATTTATTTTTATTATTACACAGAAAAAAAGCTTACAAATAGGAAAATGTTACTGACAAAATGCGAAAAACATTCTTTCTAGAAACTAAAAATATTAAAAATCACAAAACTTAAAAAAAGACAAATTAATTATACTGTTAGCACTATTTTATCTGTCAAGGATTACTTTTAAATCCTCATTCGCTAATTTCTGACACATTCAAGAAACTATTTCATCGCAGAAAAAAAAATCCGTACAGAAATTCTACTAACAATCAACTTTTTTTTAAACGATTATTTTCATGACTTTTTTATTCTAAAGTTTCAGCTTTCAATATTTCTGGCTATACCGTAACATGCGTGGCAGAATACAATATATTCATTTCATTTTAAGTTCAGTTCTTACATGTTTTGCGAGGACATATACAATTTTGAATTAGATTATGCTTTATTAAAGAAAAAATATATTTACACTTGTAAACGTATGTATATTTTTGTAATTGATAAAATGAACTAAGTTTGCTTATATATCTACATTTTTTCATTCATATCCACATAAAGAAATTAGATTATGATGAATTTAATCCTTTACTTCCATAGTAGCAAACTTTTATGTCTGATTCTCTTAAAAAATACCACATAAAATAAACTATTTTCACGATATTCAATTCTTAACTTTCAGCTATCACTTATTTCTCGAAAATACGGAAAACAATGCATTGCCATATAACAAAATATTTTCTTATTTTAACACTGGAATAGGTTTTATCGTTTAGACATAAATATTATATACAGGGTCATCGAAAAAGGTGTATCGAAAAAAGTGTCTCTGACTTCAAATTAGAATAACTAAGGTTTTAATAAATATAAACAATTCATTTTTACATTGTTAGATTGGAAAATTTGTGATTATGTTATTTACATTACTTAAAAAAAACCTCAGTATGAGTTCCCATGTGGCTCGGCAAACATCTAAGCGGTTGTCGATCTCCTTCGATTATCGCTCAATCATATCAGGAGTTACTGTCGCTATTGCTGCATAAATTCCAATATTTTTGTGGCTTTAACTTTGTGCCGTTATATTAAAAATAAATTAACAACGTGAAATAGCACAAATAAAACATATAAACTGACAAACAGCTGTTTCGGAGTTTTGAAGCTCCATCATCAGTGCCAATTCAAAAGATTAAAAATCCTAAGCCGTGTCAATTTGCTAGTGTCTTTCGCACGCGCCAAGATGAAATTGCGGTGACCTCTTCTAAAACAACAGCGGAGTCAGAAAACACATGTGACGGAGAGACCAATAGGAGCGCCCCGCCAGACCGGGCGAGGTTAAGTACCGAGGCGAATAAAGGGGGAACGAAGAGAATGAATTAAGTGAAAGGCAGCCAGTGATTTCTGAATTATTTTGAACCTCGTAAAAATTAAAACTGTGATTTTCCGACCAACACTGGTTAGCTATTTCAGAACGTTTGATGTCACAATTTTGAAAATAGTTTTTATGTTCCCCTAAGCGGACCTTAAGGGGTCTCTTGGTTTGACCTATATACATTTTATCACACTCGCAAGATATTTTATAATTCCCCTCTCCTTTAATTCCTGCAGGTCCCGAATTTTTTCCATATACACAATGTTTTTGGGATGTTTAGACCATGATTGCTGGGAACTGACTGATGTATGCAATGACATCATGTCACGAAGTGGCGTCGATGCATACGCGCAGTCACGCCAAGGTGAACGCAATCCCCACAATTAAAACTCCTTCAGATGTTCTGCAATTCCACAGTAGCTGCGTACCGATTGATTACATATTTCTCGTGCAATTTATTTTAAAATCAGGGACACCTTTTTTGATGACCCTGTATAAAAAATGGTGTATTATAAAGCCAGAAACATATCCATGGGCGACGCAAGACATCACATTGACAATGGCAACGTCCTTAAAAAAATTGCTGTTTGGGCATATTTGTTAACTTATAAATATCGCACAATTTCCATGTTTTCTCAGTCGAATGAAAAAAAAAGCATGTACATTCAAATGCAATTTGTTTGAAAACTGTATCTCAATTTACTGACTCTTATAGTTTATAAAATAGTTTCCAAGCATGTGTTGTTTTTTTTTTAAATCCATTTCTATCACGCCCGCCTACGGAAGATATAGACACTTTTGCACTTAAAACAAGATAAATAATTCACCATCACTTTCGCGCTAATATTCTGCATCAGATTTAAAACTTCTTCAAAATAATATGAATAAAACACAAACTCAAGAGACATGCCGAACTACGAGATTAAACACAAAAATAATCAGAATAAAAAATATGCAAATCTTTGGCGATTTCTTCGTGAATTAATCCCTAAAACAAGGTTAATTCGAACCTATAGCTTTTAATAATTTCCAAAACATTATCTGAATAATTGGTATGTTTCTTATAAAATTTCATTTTGGTTTTGTTAGTGCGAAACCTAAAAAAAAAATTAAATGTAAAAAATGTGTTAGAATTTTGAAGGAAAGAAATGGTTTTCATAGGGACGCACGAGTTGTATTCCCCACTTTCTATAAAATATTTTTTTTATTAAATTTATGAACACAAATCAAGATTCAGATTGATGCGAGTTACTCTGTATATGTGACTTGTTAAATTGATTGATACGCTAAATTCTTATATAAGTATGTTGTTTATTTGAATGTTCGTCTACTTCAATACGAATTATTTAACAATTGTTCTCAAACAACCTTTATATGCTCTGCCATAATGTACGATGTTTTTGGTATTTCTATTTGCTTTTATCAGAAACTTAAACATAGAAATAATATCTATCACCACAGTGTATCCTTTCTCATTTTAAAGGATTCTTTCAACAAAAAATGCATACTTATTTTTATCCAAAGACATTGATAACATGTTCGTGTTTAAATTTGTGATATTTTTTTCGTCAATTTTTTACGTCTAAATAAAATATTGATATAAAGTAATATAGCACAATAGTATGTGTCTTGTATCTCCAAGCGCTATGATAAATGTTCTCAAAAACAAAAACTAAAACATATTATAAGTTTCTTTTTGTATTTGTTTTGTAAACAAATATCTTAGCAGATTGTAGTTAGGTGCATAAATGAAAAATGATAAGGATTGTCTCTTTGCAATTTTCTCTAGAAAATGAAACTCTGGGTATTTGGATTTACATATATAAAATATGAGAGCATATATATTTTTCAACTTTAGAAAAGTTAGTGTCATTTAGTTTGCTATTTTATCAGTGTTTTTAAAACTGCTATTGAAAAATATTTCATTTATTTTCTCTTGCGTGTAAAATATATATATATATATATATATATATATATTTTCATACTACTCATATTCTATAAAAAAAACAATTGTAAACAGTTTTTAGTCGGTAGAGTATTATTTTTTTCCTACTTTTCTCTTCTTGCTTGTACAGTCTTTCAATTCATAGGCCGGAAGTTTGAGTTTCAAATGCCCGGGAGAACAGCGTTTTTATTTTTTTTTGTTAGTCTTTTGGGTTTTTACATATAAACATATAACATTCTCTTGCTGTTTCATTGCGTCCTGTATAAAATAACTTTATGTATATTGGTTTCGCGTTTTAGAGTATGTCTCATTTTTTGTCTGGGGTTTCATTTTTCCAACTAATGTTTAACGATTTTTTAATTTTTCTTTCATAGCATCAGACGAAAAAAGGAATGAAACTGATGAAAGTGAAGATGAGTTTAAAGTATTCTATCACACGAAAGAATATTTTAAATGATAAATGTTTCACATGCAAATTTAACAATATGATAAAAGCAAAATTAGATATTCTATGTCGTTAATTTTATTGAAACATTATCACATGCAGATTTCAAAATATGTAACTCTGATAAAAACAAAGGTAATTCCATTTCGTTAATTTTATTTAAAGGTTTACTTATTAGAAACTCGAATTTATATTTTCGGAAAATAATACATAATTTTAATTATTATTTTAGCTTTTTTTTCTTAGCTATCTGAATGCATTTAGTTGTATAAATGTAAAAATGTAAGGAGAAAAAAATACGGTGCATGAAATTGTAATTTCGTTATCAGTAGAACTGATATTGTAATGAAACTGATGAAGAGAGTTTTCGTTAATCCGGATGCAACGAAAAGGAAATCAGGAAATAATCTATAAATCTAAAATCAGGAAATAATAATTTTCCAACTAATGTTTAACAATTTTTGAAAATGTTCTTTTATAGTAACATGAAAAAAAAGAAGGAATGAAAGTGGTGAAAGTGAAGGTGAGCTTAAAGTATTCTATTTCTCGAGAGAGCATTATAAATAATAAATATTTCACATGCAGAATTAACAATATGCTAAAAACAGAAATATATATTCAATGTCGTTAATTTTATTGAAACATTTACTTCATAAAAACTGAAATTTATGTTTTCAGAAAAAAAAGATTATTATTTTAGCCAATTTATTTTTATCAATGCTAATGCATTTAGTTATATAACTTTAAGTACTATGTGGTAAATGACATCGGAATGTCAAATGCAATTTTTTTTTGAAAATTTTATCTAAATTCACTGATTTTTATGATTAATAAAATAATTTCCAAGCATTATTTCTTTTTTAATCTACATACAGAAAAACACACATTAAAATCTGAGTAAATCGATGTTTTCATTTTGTTATAAAACTTTTTGTTTCAAATAGGATGACCCAAGGCTTTCGTTTCTGAAATACTCAGAATATTGAAACATGGACATACTCAAAAATGAGCACATAGAGGTCAGTTTATACTCATTTTTGAACAATAGACATGCTCAAAACGATTAGAATTAGTTAAAACTAATTTTGAAAACTTGGAAATACTCAAAAATGAGCACATAGAAGTCAGTTCATATTTATTTTTGAAACATGGACATACTGAAATATAAGCACCTGATGTTTTATTCTTGAGTGTGTGCATATTTTTAGAAATGAGTACATACATGTTTCAAACTTGAGTAATTTTGATTCGGAGCCATTTTGACTGTGCGACATACTCAGTTTTGTGTATTTTTTGCTCAGTTTTGAAAATGTCGCTGTTAGAGTGTACGCTTGCGTATAATTGACTATTTTGTGCTTAAAAGAATATAAATAATTTAGCATTTGTTTCCTGCTATTATTCTATAACGGAATTAAAATTTCATCAATAAATAAACAAAAATAATAGTAAATAATAATAATAAATCTCAAATGTAAGAAGCATGTCGAACAACGCGCCTAATCCCTAAAATGATCACAATAAAATTTTCGTAAACTGTGCGGTCTTTGGCAATTTCTTCGTCAATTAACCACTGGCATGAGGTTAATCGGAACCTATCGCTTTTAATATATTTCCAAATTATATTTGAATTATTGGTATGTTTCATATAAAAATTCTTTTTGGTGTTAATAGTGGACAACCTAAAAATATATATATTAAATGTAAAACATATGTTAGTGTTTTAAATTAAAAATGGTTTTTACCCATCTTCTTTACGCTAGGCAATATATTTGCTAATCCAGAAAGCCCGGTTTGGATGCTTTTGGATTTTAATTTCAAAATAGAATTCTTCATATCACAAACTAATATTTGATGAAATTACATCTTTCTAATGCATTTGTCCTGAATATTTGAAAAATAGATTTGTGCAAGCATTAAATAATTTGAAAAAAAAAAAAAAAGTTGGAAATTGTACGTCAAACGTGACAAATAAGGTGCGTTCGTACTATAGCTAGTTATACAAATATTCAGATCTTGATGATTTTTAATTCTGTGAAATGAATTATATCGTCTGCAGATTATTTTCTGTAATAAAATAAGTATCTCGGTCGCTTGGCGATTAAACTTCGGAAGCTCCTATAACAAAAAAGCACCGATTTAAAAAAAAAATTCAAATTTCTTTATAAATATTTTTATTATCTCATAAAGTTTTGATTAGATTGTAATAAAATTTGAAATGTCTCGACAAAGTTCTGCAAAGATAATATATCTTAAATTGCAAACCATTCGGTTGGGTAGTTTTTGCGTTGTTATATGCGGACGGACGGACAGACAGACGGACAGACAGATGGACGGACAGACGGACGGACCAAGCGACGACAATAGGTGCTACGTATTTATATAATTACGAACGCACCTAAAAAGAGAGATTATAGAAAGTTTTTTAATATCTTCCTAATATCGTCAGCGAAATAAGTGTTCTTCTTCAAGTATGATTTTATTTTTATATGAAATTACAGAAAAAAATATATGTTATACATCAAGTTACAACAGTACAAACTTTCTAAATATTTAGATACTATTCATTAATATAACTATTTAAATATATTAGTTACATTCTAAGTTATTGATTTATACAGTATTACATAAGGCTTACTAAATTGACTTTCAAAAACCTTTAATTTTATGTATATATATTTAAATGGATCTTTCTCATAAAAGTCTAAAAATATTTTAATATTACATTAATTATTTATACAGAGATTTATCTTATTGCCTCAGTATTATTTATTACTCAATATAAAGTAAGAAAGCATATTTATTGCGTTTGATCCTTAGGGATTCAAATATTATAAGCTCCTTGTAAAAAAAAAAAAAAAAAAAAAAATCGAATGTTTCATACTTTATAAATAAGAATACCTTGAATTCTTAAATGAGATTCAAAGATGATTCAATTAGCACGGGACACGCATATTTCAAATTTTAATATTTGATTTAATTATTAAATATATATTTTCACGATTTAAATTAAAATTACATAAGATATTGTTTTCTAGCATCAATAAATAAATTATCTAGTGCATTTCTTTAATAGAATAAGATTAATTTTTATCCAGTTCTAAAACCGAATAATTATTAGGAATTCACAAATATTTTTACAATTTTAATAATTTAGTAATGAAGAAACTAAATGCTGTAAATTATGAAATATATTTTCTCCAAGCACTAACTTTAACATCGCATAGCTATTTTAAATTTCGGATTGCAAGTAGCAATTCAGAAATGAATGGAAATATAAAAATAATTATTATATGCATATCATACAAAATAACATAAAATAATGTGAAATAAAAATGTAGAATATTTTATTTACATTCAAAAACACACACATAATTACTTCTGGATAAAATTAAATATTAATTAAAATAAAAACTACAGACATTTAATTAAAAACAGAAAAAAAAACATACATAAAAAACTATTGAAATACACATTCATAGATGTTTCGCGTACTTTTCGTACGCCTCATCAATGTTACGTTCACAATTACAAAACAATGAGAACCAAAATTAGATAACAGATAAAATCACAGTTTTATTAAAACATACATTTAAACATACATTTCATTAAAACCATTTGTCTGAGTCTCCGATTAATGAATCTGCACAGGTAGCGGCAGAATACGATGTTTTAATTAAACTGTGACTTTAACTATTATCTCATTATGGTTAACATTATTTTGTAATTGTGAGCTTAATTATGATGAGGTGTACGAAAAGTACACGAAACATCTATAAATTTGTATTTTAATTGTTTCCTATGTATGTTTTTTTTTTTAATTAAATGTCTGTAGTTTTATATTTTAATTAATATTTAACTACCTTATTCCTAAATATGAATATGAATGTTAGTTCCACATATTTATAAATATAATGTATTATATATCTAGTAAAACCAAGAAATCACATTCGTGATCAAAATTTATTGACAAGGGATTTTTTTTTAATTTGATTTATCACAGTGCCATGTTCACTACCATAAAGTCAGTTTCAAATATTCTCTAATAAATATAGTTTGTTCAAAATGTACAATTCCAAAATCATTTTTAATTATTTTAGAAAGATAGGAATGCAATTACCTCTTGGAAAACAAAATATATGCAAAACTTTTTCAATATTATCAATGCATATACTGCTAACAATACATATTATAGTGCGTTAAATGCGTGCAGATTAAAATCGGAATCATAATTAATTATTTGCGGCGAAGGCTTTTCATAACGCATAAATTATGAATCCAAAAATCTGCGTTAACACATATTTTTTTTTAATTAAATTTTTCTCTATATATATGGTATAAATGTATTTTATTATATTGAAATTGTGCTGTTTATTGCTAAAACATATGAAGTTAAATAACATAAATTCATACGATGGAATTTAATAATTATTACGTTTCCAAACTACAATTCCAAGGATATTGTTAAGCCCACTATCATAAAATGTTAAGTTTTTCACGTTAATACCCTATTACATATTCAGCGGAAATGAGAAACTAAATTCATTCAAACGTATTTGTGAATATTTTAAAACTTTTATGTAACAAGAATAACACAATATTTGTTTGTCATTCATTTTAATATATGTAAATCTAAGTTGGATGATAGTTTAATTTTAATTAAAATGTCAGTAAAATCTTCCAAAGTGTTCAGCAATACAACATGATAAATTATTTCAAAAGCGTTTTGTGTCGTTATTTTGACTTATGTGTCTCTATAATGAGTTTTATAAAGGAGTGTAAATTTATATGAGTGTAAATATTTTAAAGGTTTTATGCCTGAAATATTTTACTGGGGTTATGCATTTGAAATATTCAATTTAATAGTTTTTTAATTAAAATACCAGTAAATTCTTTCAAAGTGTTCCGTAATTCAACGTGATTAAATTATTTCAAAATCGATATTTTGACTTATTTGTAGGTGTAATCAGTTTCAGATATTTTAAGCTCGAAAGACTCCAGGCATTTGAAATATTCAAAACTCTTGATATTATTACCATATTTACTCACCGTACATTTAATGCAAAATAATATTTCTACTCTCATTATTTTGCTGCTAAGAACAAAATAGGACTGTTATAAAGTCCGTAATTCGATTTCCGATAACACTTATTAAGTGTACTTTGCATGATAAAAAATCATGAGAATAAATTATTATTCAATTACAATGAATAAGAATATTTGAAGCAATCATAGAATCGTTCTCTGTTTTGTAAAATGTTTAAAGAATAAAAATATTTTACATATAGATATTTTTAACAAATTCCCGAGGCTAAAATATTTCTACGATATATTTCTCCTGGCTTACAATATGAAGTAGAATATAATAAAATATATTCAAGATTCAGGTAATATGTTTAATTTGAAAATGTTTCTCGCATTCTCCTCACCGTAAGGCGCACACCCACGTAAACACCCACTTACACATACAGTTACTTAAGGAATTGCTTATGATTTGAATTAAACGAGTAGCATAAATATGATTTAAAATAGAACATTTGTAAAACTGTAAAAGCATGAATAATTATGTTAAATAAAAATTTCGGTTTATTCTTTAGAAATAAATCATTCTATCTGTATGTTACACAAATCTTGAGAGACAACGTTACAGAAAAGAAGCTTAGTTTAAAATTTAAAATGTAAAAAAAGCTTAAATTAAAAGTATTGTAATGATGATAATAAATAAATGATGGATATTGTCGAAAAAGAAATGTCAGATTAGCATAGAGTAGTTGGATAAAAACAGTTCTGCAAGGAAATATAATTTACTTTCATGTATATGGCAATCAAAATAGGAGTGGGATAAACTCACCAAATAATAAATAAATGTCAGCAACGAGGAGATCGAATGCTTCGGACTGCGCGTGGGTTATTTGTCTGCCCACCCCCACATATTCATTTTCCTCATTTTACATATTACCCCTTCCCTTTTTGATTGTCATCTGCATAAAAAAATATAATACTTCAGTTATATATTAAGTTTTTTTTTTGTGTAGCCCAGCATATGAATGTATTTCTATATACACATTAAATGTATTTCTATACCACTTTTTGACCATCAAAGTGAGGTGTTATACACCATATTTTTAAAACTACAAGTAATTACATAAATAAATAGATGTGAATATTGAATAAACATAGCTTACACTTTTTCTTGTATAGCATTAGGTCTTTATGACGTTTCTGGTACTAGTGTCTGTCGCATATAATTTGGCAACTGTTTATCCCAAACACCTTTAACTCAAAATTAAAATGTTGTTTTCCATAACTATCAAATTTTTTTGAACTTAAATAAATCATGCATTTTCATTTTGTTGAGCAATAGAAAATCTAATGCCTACGCTGTTATCAATAGAGATATAATATACCTTTAGGGAGTTAAGTACGTGCTGATTGAAGTCGAAATAAAAATGAAATATCTGCGGCGAATACTCGTCATAACGCAGAAATTCTTATTCAGAAAAAAATGCTATATTACAGTTTTTTACAATGTTTACGCTATAAATATGGTATAAATGTCTTTTATAATATTAAAATTGTGCTGTTTAATGTTAAAACATATCAAGTTAAATAACACAGATTCATACGATGAAATTTAGTAATTATTAAGTTCCCAATCTACAATCCCAGATATATTTTTAACTTCACTATAATAAAATGTTAAGCCTTTCATTTAAATACCATATTAAATAATCAGCGAAGATGAGAAGCTAAATTCATATAAATGTATTTCTGAATATTTTATAATTTTTATGTGACAACAATAAACCAATCAATGTGGAGTTTGTCTGTCATTCAAATATATTTAAATGTAAGTTGAATGATAGTTTAATTTTAATTAAAATGTCAGTAAAATCTTACAAAGTGTTCAGCAATATAACCTGATAAATTATTTCAAGAGCCTCTGTGTCGGTATTTTGAATTATGTGTCTCTATAATGAGTTTTATAAAAGACTGTAAATTTATATGCGTGTAAATTTTTTAAAAGTTTTATGCCCGAAAGAATTTACTGGGCATCATGCATTTGAAATAGAAAAAAACTCACCATGTTAATACCATGTTTACTTTCAGTACATTTAATCCAAAAAATACTCAGATTCTCTCTACTGTGCAGCTAAGAACCAAATATGGCTAATAGAAAGCCTCTAATTCGGTTTCGTATAAAACTTATTAAGTGTACTTTCCATGATGGAAATCCAATGAAATAAAGTTTTTCCCAATTACAGTGAATAAGAATTATTGCATAATCATGGAGTTTTTGCATATTTTGTAAAACTTTTATATAATTTAAACATTTTTAATATGTATTTTTATTAAATTCCTGAGGCCGTTTTGATGATATATTTTTGCTGGCTGAAATAAATGAGGTAGAATATATTGAATTGTATTCGAGATTTGGGCAATGTGTTTAATTTTCTAATATTCCTCGCACTGTCCTACTGTAAGTCAAACACCCACGTAAACACCCACTTTCATATGTAGTTATATAATGAAATGTTTAGGATATGAATTAAACGGGTAGTTCAAATACGATTTAAAATATAATATTTTATAAACTGAAAGCATGAATAAATATGTAAATTAAAAATTTCGCTTTATTCTTTAGAAATATATCCTTTAACTGTATGTTAAAAAAATCCTCAAATGCAACGATACAGAAAGAAGTTATTTTTCACGTTAAAAGTGTATGCTTAAATTAAAAGTATTGTAAAATGTAGATGTTTTCGCAAAAAAAATGAAAACAAAAAAAAGTCATAATGTATATATCTGTTTACCTAAAAATATTTGTATTCACTAAAATAGTAAAATATGTATTTTTTAAATGACTTACTCAGACTTAATGCCTTAATTTTCCATTATCCTTTTAACTTACTGACCAATGGTCTTATTTTTCCAATAACCTTTTAATGTACTGTCCTATAGTCATATTTTTCCAATAACCTTTTAATGTACTTGCCTATACCTAAACAAATATTAAGAAAGATATTTTTAATGACATTCACATGACATTTCAAGTATATCATTTTGAGATTGATTAACATTTCAAAAATAGCCTGAATTGTATTTTATGCTTTGTTTTATCACCAACTATACTGCTTAATTTTAAATGATGTTAGTCAGCTTACTAGTAAGAAACAGAATACGAATAGTGCAACGTGATTTACGAAACAATGTAAAATTATCTTTCATAAACAAAAAGGTTATAGGTCAGTTTAAAATTGATAAGTTAATTATATTATACTACTTCTAAAGAAACGGAATAAATGTCGGTTCACAATGTACATCAAAACAAACAAAATAGTATAGAAAATCCCATTCGCGACCCTCTAATTTGCAGATCATGAATACATACAGTACTTCACCACAAGTTGAACCATTTACAATTTAAACAATAATGAACAGTTTTTAACGTAAATTAATTTAGATGAAATTAGATTCAAATTAAACTTGATAAATTCGTAGTAATTACGGGAATAACACTGTACTTTTGTCCGTAACCCAGCTCATTGTTTGTTTCGACGACTTGCACTATTGCTGACTGCTTCTGGTGCTTCCCGTGACGTCATCAATCTTTACAGAAAGCAAAATAATTTTTTTTGAAAATATCGGTACAATATAATTCTGATAGTTACTATTATGAGTAAAAACCTGTGTTCGACATAGAACAAGATATCCATAGTTTACCACTGAATAAATGGATTAATCAAATTGGTCATACAAAAAATATTTTGCTTCACGCATGTTATCATACATGAAATTTTGTTCCACTTGATTTGAAACTGTGGGTAAAATTTCATGTAATTTTTTAACATAAATAATTTTTCGAAACAAGCATTTTTTTTTCTAATAAAACTTATGTATTTTTTCATTACTTTCTGCTATAAATATATTTAAAAAAAGTATTGGTATCGTGATAATTTAGTCTTCCGTTCTGATTGATACGATTTGACTATTTCTCTTTAACACATGTGTCTATATGAGTCAAATTCTTTGGGCGTGTTATTTCAAGAAATAATACATGAAATTTCACCAAACTTCCTTTTATCTTAGTCGTTTGTATAAGGTGGTGCTAATTAGTTTGGGTGCATACCGCGCAGCAGAAGGCACTGCTATGTTGTGTTTAATGTTATGCTGTGATACAGCTATACCGGCTTCTATGGGATGGTATTTCATGTAACGTCATATTAAGTTAGACTTTGTACCATACACATGATGTTTTTAGGTATTTATAGCCAGCAGATGGCGCTGTTATGATGCATTTTCTCGATTTCGATGATGATATTTTCTTGAAATCTACAAAATGGAATTTCATCAAACATTATTTAAGGTTAGATCAGGGCTGGCGACTATTAAAAAAATTGTTATACATTATCTATTAACATAATTTTGCGACAAACTTTTTCTTAAAAAATGCAACATATGTTATTTATGCGAAACACTCATTCTTTAAAAGATCAAGAATAAAAATTAAAATGCGATTTTACTGTAAAATATAATAAGTCATTAATTTATTAAAATTTCGATTCAAAAATATTCTATTAATTGACAGTAACAGGAAATTACATTATGAATTTTTGTTTTATTAATTTTGAACTTATCATGAATGGACCATCTAATTTAGTCTAAAGTTGCAGTGAAAAAGTATTAATAATTAATGACTGAGATTTTTGTTGTTGTACGTTTGGTAAAGAATGCTCTATAGATGGTTCAGAATTTTCTATTTTAGTAATAATGCAATTTCTAAATATTGTCAACCTGTCAGTTTAGTAATCTTTGTTTTGAAATTAATTTTATGAAGTAAAGAAATTTAAATTCGCAAAGTACGGCAAAGTATTCACTTATCTCAAATGCTTCACAGTATCACGGAATAAGAATTTTTTCTAATGTGTTATTTCATGCATAAATATTTGTAAGTCTGTACAAATTTATATATATATATATATATATATATATATATATATATATATATATATATATATATATATATATGTATGTATGTATGTATGTATACAGTGTGAGAAAATCGTCTACAACAACACTGAGATTAAAGAAGTGCAAAGTTATGTCTACCTTGGACAAGAAATATAACCGGACAACAGTATCATGAAATCAATAGAAGAATAAGGAATGAATGGAGTGCTTTTCTGAAGAACAAAATTATTCTGAAGAGTAATATGCCTCTTTGTTTAAAAATAAATGTGTTTAACCAATATGTTTTGCCTGCACTATATTATGGAGCAGAAACAAGGACGATAAAAAACAATTGGTTCAAAGACTACAAACAACACAGCGAAATATGGAAAGACGTATTCTAGGCATAACTAGAAGAGACAGAAAGAGAATAATCTGGATAAGAAGTCAGACGAAAGTTTTTAACATCATTGAGGGAATTAAACGGCTAAAATGTAAATGGGCTGGGCACGTTGCAAGAAGACAAGACAATAGATGTAGCACAAACACCCTACAGTGGTATCCGAGAGATAAAAAACGAGCAAGAAGACAACCTGAAGTAAGATGGAGTGACGAAATCAGAAAACTGGCCGGTGTTAATTGGATGACTAAAACACTTGACAGTAAACAATGGAAAAATCTGGGGGAGACCTACATCCAGCAGTGGCTTTAAAACGGTTGTTGATGATGACGGTGATGATGATGATACAGTGTGGCCGCTAAAGTCCGTTGTCACCCCAATAATTTCTGAACGGCAAGAGCTATAGTCATAATACTGAGGTTTAGGTATAGTAAAGTTGCCATGCGCTACGCAAGGAAACAGCTTACAGTGCCACCTGTCGGATAAATTTAAAAAACGGTACGAGATACGGGATAAAGTCAATTACAAAGTTGTTCAGCATCATTGATTTATTACAAAAAACATCTTACTCACAAAAATTATACCAAAGCGCACATATCTTTGATAACGTTAAACAAAATTTCACTTTTCAGAAATACAGTTGTTAAGTTGATAGGTTGAAATTATGACAGCCGATTATCAACTTGAGAGATACCCTCCCTGCGGGTCATTCTAAGGGATCCTAACACGTATTTACGGCAAGGTTTGAAGAAAACCACTATCAGAAATGAGGTTCATCTATCTGTGATGCTCAAAATGGTGTCCTTCAGCAATAATACACAACTGGATACTTGATTACACTTCATGCTGCACATATTGTACAACATGGCAGATGACACGCGGGCACAAGCATCTATAATACTGTTTCGAAGTTCCTGCAGTGATGGTGGAGGGGTTGCATTCACTCGCTGTTTCATGTATTCCCACAGAAAAAATTCGAAAGACATTAGGTCAGGTGAACATGGTGGCCATTATAAGCAACCACCGTATCCGATGTCTTTTGCTGGAATGTGTCCCGAATGTACTATTGACACTTGATGCCTTGTGCGCCGGGGCGCCATCGTGTTGACTCATACATTCCGGAGGTCACTCAATGGGGCAAATCCTCTAGAAAATTGGATATTATATCATTCAGAAGTTCCAAGTATTGGGATTCCGTTAATGTGTTTTCGTAAAATACCGGGCCAATCATTTCTTTAATATACCGCACCAGACATTTATCGACCAGCGAACTTGATGTCAAACTTCGGCAGCACATCTAGGATTGTCCAGCGAGCATAAGTGTATGTTAAGCTTATTGTACATTGTATTACGCAAAAAGCATGCCTCATCCGTCCATATGATGTCGGCAAGAAACGTTGGCTGGATCTCCAAACGGTTAATCATGAAGTTGCATCAATCATAGCGTCTCTGAGCATCCACTGCCATTAGTGACTGCTCAGATTTAGGCCGGTAAGAATGAGCATCTAGTTCATTCAAGATAGTCCAAATGCGGATTTTTGAGAGGCCACATTGTGCACGGATCTCTTTTGCTGGCATGAGGATGGGCGGTTGCAAACGCCAATATGTCTTCTGGCTGCACTCGCTGTCCTACGCCCCTCGGTCTGCCGGGTCGAGGCCTGTTCTTCACACTGCCCGTCTCTCTCAATCATTTCACTGTCTTTACAATGACTTGCCATAAAGGATGTAGCCCTTCGGGAATATGGAAATAAATATGCATTTTACGCCTTCTATCTTTAATATTACTTTACGGAAATTGTCTTCACTTACTAAATCGATGATGATAAACAACTTTGTAATTGACTTTTTTTGTATATCGTACCGTTTTTTAAATAAGAACGTTGACTCCAAATTTAGCCGCCATGTGGCAGTGTAAGCGGTTTCCTTGCGTAGAGGATGACATCTTTACTACACCTAGACCCCACTTTCATTAATATAGCTCTTGCCGTTCAGAAATTATTAGACAAGACACTAGAAGTAGACACTCCGCTACTGCTGTTGTACAACTACCTGGAGTCGCTGCGCGCTCAATCTACTCCTTCCCCCGAACCTCTATGTGCGCAATCTCTCCGCCTGCGCCATCTCTCCTGGCTTTACCTTACAAGACTGAATTTCATCGAACGTCATATTCGGTTAGACCTTGACATGTATAAGTGCTGATTAGGTTTAGATGTATGCTGTGTTTTTCATAGTCTCCATGATAGTCTATTTCGGGCTTTATGAGATGAATTTTCAACAAATGTATTATGTAAGATATATATTAAAATTTATGGTGGATCATTTTTTTATACTTAACATGGGATAACCTACATTGCTATTTTTTTGCAACGAATTTTATATATTTTCGTAGCATCTGTTGGATAGCATTGAACCAAATTTTATATTTAAGGTTATTAATTACAAATGTATGTTTTGATCAAACTTTTTATTTCAGTATTCAAAAGCTGACGCTGCTGAACTCTGCTTTCTCATTGACTGATCACTGTTGTTACAAGTTAAATTTTATGAAATTAATCAAACATTACAATTGTTGATGTGTAACAACTCTACTGAAATTATTATATTAAAGAAAATTGAAGAATGATTTTGGATGGTCATTGCCTATTAGATTTTAGTCATCTGGAGTAACTGTCGGGAGAAGCAGAAAAATAAAAATAAAACGGAAGCAATTACTTTAGCTTCTTTTTCGAATCATAAGTACAAATGTCACTTCCCGCAGATTTTATCAAGCATTATAATATTTCTTTTTAAATTTTTAGGTTGTAATTACCACTAAACTCAGTATTTTGTTCCAGAAAATAAACGCAAAAATAAGTTGTAACGATAAATAAAAATTTATCATAAAATTCATGTTGTTATTAAAAAAAATAACCTTTTTTTTAAAACTTTGCTTTAATTTAATTTAAATTTATCTTGAAAACGTATCGCGAGAAGCAGAAAAAGAATAATTAATTGAATTGCTTTTCACAAAATCAGTAGTTAAAACATTGCTTCTAACTAATTTTACAAAGCTTTAAAATATTTACTATTTTTTTCATTTTGTACAACAATATACAATATCTTTTGTTCTACAAATTAAAAAGAAACAAAATAATTCCATTATAAAATCCATATATTTATTTGAAAATTAAGTTAAAATTTAATTTCTAACCAAATGTTTTTTGATAATTTATATTTCACTAAAAAAAATTATGAACTTGATTTAAATTAGTGAATAAAATTTTATATTTTCTTTTCGTTATTCATCTCCAATAAGTGTCGCAGGAAGCGAAAAAAAAAACAATTATTTTTCACAAAACAATCACAAATAGTCCTTTCAACAGATTATCTAAATCATTATATTACTTGTTTGGTTACCTTCTCTCTGTGAGTTTTTAACACCAAACGAAATATTTTATTCCACAAATAAAAAACAAATATACTAGATAATAATAGAAATAACAGTTAATCATAAAAATCATATTGATATTTTTAATATTGCTTTTAATTTAATTTTTAGTGTAATACTCTATAATAATAGATATATATTCATTATATAAAAAACTTATAAACTTTATTTTGTTTTGTGAATAAAAAGAAAACCTTTATTCATCTCTAGCAAATCTCCCGACGAAAGGCAAGACAAAAAAATAAAAACATTTACTTTAATGTCTTTAACACAAACCTAATACGAACATTGCTGAATAGAGCTTTAAAGTATTAAAATATTTGCAGTATATTTTAACTCTGGGAATTACACTAAAAGAGACCCTTTTTTCCAGAAATAATAATAATAATAAATAAATAATTGGTATTTCAAATATCACATAATTTTCAATCAAATAAATTTCTTCAATAGATATGTTTTTACTACAAAAACTTATGAATGTAAATCAATTTTGTAAATAAAAAAGAAAAAAAACTTTTATTTTTGTTTTATTCATTCAATAACGAGAAAGTAAGTATTGCAAGAAGCGAAGAAAGAAAATGAAAAAAAAAAAATACTATAATAAGACGGTAATATTGAAATTTTAGAAACGAGAGTTGATGAGATAAAAAATAAAATAAAATAAAATAAGTAACAAAAACAAAATGTTAGTCGAATACTTCAATTTAATCTTTTTTAGGTCCGCAGACGATGATTTCTGGATTGTAATTTAGAATTGTTTAGAAAATTTGAAAAAAGGGAAAATGGAGCTGACGTGGGATCATTATCAAGCTATGAATTTCTATAACTTTAAAGGGGGGGGGGCTAAATGAAGAAGAATGCTTTCACCGTCTAAAATTACCATATACGGAAATAAAGCTCCTTCTGGTGACACCGTATTGAGATGTATTACATAATTTGGAAAAGGTCGAAATTCTCTCTTGGATGAATAACACACAAGGAGACCTTTGACAGATGCAGTACGAGAAAATGTGTCAGCCACGCGAAATATGTTAATCAATGATAATCGCTGTACCTACCAAATAATACAGAAAGAACTTAATATTGGAAAAGTAGCTATACACAAAATTATTCATGTTTGAAAATGTCTTTTTGTTTCAAAAAAAAATTTCCCCAAATCACACCATGAAACAGTGTTTTTTTTTTTTTTTTTTTTTTTGTAAATGCAGATTGAAACTCAGAAATAATTTTATAGATGTTCAAAGGCTGTAAGCATGTAGCAAACACAATGCTGTTACGATTAAAAATCCTATATATTATCACACTAGTATTCCAAAGGAGTAAAACTGCATTTGAAACTGCAACAAACTAGAGTTAAAATTTTCAAATATTTCTTCACATTTGTATTTGTAAATAGTTGCAAGATTTCTTTCTTTTTGTTATTGTGAATGTATGCTGCCAGTATTTTATCCAGTAGCATATTCAACTTGTATTTGTTCATCTAATAAATGTGTTTTGTTCATCTTAAGAAGAATCTATTTCAAATAAATAATTCACAAGACACAAATGCAAAAGTTTTACCTTTATTGTTATTTATTATTAAGGAATTTCTTATTCTTGCCTTTTATATGAAATAACATTCCAACGATTCTCGTTGGCTCCCCATAATTTAAAAGACCATCAAAAAGAGTATGTCAGAATTAGTAAAAAGGTCTGTGGTTGGCACCGCAGGATTTCTAACATAATAACTGTTGATGAGACAACCATATTTTTAACGTTTCAACACATCAGTAAAGTAAAGTATGAGTCTTCGAAGATGACCCCAAACAAATAATCATGAAACGACAAAGGACTATTGAAAAAGTTATTTATGCTTTGTTCTTCAGATGAAAAGGGTTCACCAGATCATAAAGCTATAGGGGCAGAAGACAGTTACAGAAAACTGGTACACCACAAAGCATCTTCCATAAAATCTTCCAGAGGGGAATTTTAGGTAAATCATGATTTACCATGACAATGCACGTTTTCATTAAGCAAGGATTACAGTTCAATTTCTTGGACAAAAATACAGGAAAGTGATAAAACATCCACTGTATTCTCCTGACCCTGACATGTTTGACCTATGGCTAATTTTTAATTAAAAAAAATTACCCGTCGTCGTTTTCATTCTGAAGATGACGTTGGTGTATCTATAAAAGAGTATTTTTCATCTATTCCAAGAAAGAGATGGCTTGAGACATCTATACTATTAAAAACCGTTCGCGTATCTTTCTATGTAACCTCAAAAACTCGAAAACCACAGGGCGCAGGGCAAAGAAATTTTGCACAGGGGTAGCTGGTAGGGCGGTCATGAACGATCGGGACAAAAAATTCGAAATTTTTAAATAGATTTTTGATAGATTAAATATTAATTAAAATCCATCCACAAAGAGATCTCATCAAAAATCCGCTTTTTTTCATTGGTTGGTTGGTTGTATAATATCTCCACAGAAGTCATTAAATAAATCAAGGTAGCATTTGCAACTGCGATTCAAGTGTTTAAATTCAATTGATCAGAGATTATATGATATGTAGACAAACAACTTAATTATTAACCGTTACAAATGCTAAAAACTTAACTTTAAAGGATTTTATGGACTTAATGAATGATAATTAGCTGGGTTAAGGTTTTTTTTTTGCATAACATATATTAGTATGATAGAGATTATTAATACAGAAAACTTTATTTAACAGATTATTTGTTAAATTTGCGGGGATGGGAAGGGGGGGGGGTAAGCGACTTTTATTATATATAAAATTTATTTTACTTGACCGCGCGCCACCTGACGACGGCTTTTTCATTAATTGACCCTTCTTATGAATAAATCCAAATTTACTGCTCTGATTTCAACAGAACTAATTACATTTAACAAATTTAACTTTTTTAGCTGAACTCGTAACGTTTAATCGCTGTTTTATATAGATAATACCACTATTTTAGAATAACAGTTTTTATAAAAATTAAATTTATGTTCCTAATAAAAGTACAGAGCCCGTATTCAGTTGATGCATACCAACACTCTAAATTAGTGATTTGTTGTTGAGCACTTGACCGCGCGCCTCCTCTCGGACCCTCCCTCAAGGTTTTTTCTCTAACTGTGCTTTATTTTCAGAACTCAGATAATTATGTTCCTAACTTCTCCAAACCAGTTCCATTTTGCTAAATTATCATAAAAATCAGCATTCATAGCTTCAGCGTGTATTTCTAGAAAACAGCGACCATTATTTCCGAATAATAGTCTAAGCAAAATTTCAAATTTACTTCCTAGCTTAACCAAATGAATCAATCTTTAAAGATGCATATAGAGGTTTTCCTAATTTATCATTTGCTGAAAGGCACTTAAACATCCGTTCCCGCTCCGGCCCCTCCCTCAAGGTTTTTTGTCTAACTTTACACTGTTTCCATATCTCAGCAACTAATTTTTCGATTTCAGTCAACTGATTCCAAACATCATATTTAACTTAATAATCAACGTCTATATCATTAAAATAAATTTATGAGCAGCGGGTACCCCTACTTCCGAATAACAGTCTAAGACAAATTTCTAATAAAGTTCCTAGCTTAACCAAAAGAACGAATCTTTAAAGATGCATAGTGGTCCTCCTAATTGGTTATTTACTGAAGTGAACTTGAACATCCACTCCTTCCCGGCACATTCTTCAAGGTTTTTCTCTATGTCCCGTTTCCATAACTCAGCAACAATCATTCCGATTTCAACGCAAGTGATTCCAAACATTGTAATTAACATAATAGTCACCCTCTATAACATTAAAGTAAATTTATGAGTAGCATTTACCCCTTTTTCCGAATAATAGTTTAAGCCAAATGCGCAATTAAGTTCCTAGCTTAACCAAACGAACGATTTTTTAAAGATGTATAGTGGTCCTCTTAATTAGTCATTTTCTGAAGGACACTTGAACATCCTCTCCTCCCTGACCACCTCTTTGAAGGTTCTTTTCTCTAACTATGCCCCGTTTCCACAACTCAGCAACTATCTTTCCGATTTCAACGCAGTTGATTACAAACATTATAATTAACTTAATAGTTACCCTCTATAACATCATTTCAATCTATAACATTAAAGTAAATTTATGAGTAGAGTTACCACTATTTCCGAATAATAGTTTAAGCCAAATTTGTAATTAAGTTCCTAGCTTAACAAAACGAACGAATTTTATTGGATGCATAGTGGTCCTCCTAATTAGTCATTTTCTGAAAAGGACACTTGAACATCCCTCCCCCCCGACAACCCAGCAAGGTTATTTTCTCTAACTGTGCTTATTTCAGTAACTCGGCTAATAATGCTCCCATCTTCTCCAAACCAGCTCACTTTTGTAGCACGTCTACTATACGGTGTCGTAGGCAGCGGAAACCTGTGTCAGAATTTCGTTCGGAAAGAGGTTTGTTTAGAAAAGAATCCTCCCCTGGCGGTGGAAGGTGGAAATAAAAGATTTTCCTGAGCGTACGAGCATGTCCGTTATACGGTGCCGAAGACATCGGAGACCCTAGCCAGAGTTTCGTTTTTTAAGAGATTTACGTTTTTTACACGGACCTGGGCAACGCCGGGCGGATCAGCTAGAATAATCTACTTTATTAAAATCCATACGCGTATATAAATCTATGTAACCTCAAAAACTCGATTGCTCAGCGCTACGAAATTTGGCACACAGGTTGCTGGTACGGGGCCCATGATCGATTGGCTAAAAAAAAATTCGAAAATTTTAAATAGATATTTTTTTAAATTTTATGTGTTTGACGAATTTTTGTCATTTTTTATGTTTAACCCGTAATCACGCGAGTTCTAACCAGTTCTAAATGTTTACTGCAATGTGAGATATGCATATTATGGGCGCCAAATGCAGTACTAAGAAACTGTAGCGGGTATTACGATAATTATTTTACCTCGCATGGAAATAATTAGAGATTATTTAATTGCGTTTAACTATTACCTTTTTTAAAAAATAAAGAAAAACATTTCATCACAAACATCAACAAAACTTTTTATTATATTTATTCCCTTATTTCAAAGATATCGTTTTATCGTCTGCTGCCATAGCTACATGATAAATTAAGTTTCATTTAAAAAAATGCACAGTAGTAGACCAATATTTTTCTAAATCGTATATTTATTGAACAACTCAACACTTTAACAGGTGGATTAAATTCATTTTATTCACATATTAGAATTAAGTCCATGAACTCCCGTGCGTAGAGCGGGTTAAACAGCTAGTTTAAAATTAGGAAGAATCGTTTAGAAAAATTCATTGATCTTGGAGGGAACTGCAATGAACCCTAATGGGAGTTGGTAAGTTTAAGTTGTACCATTTATCCGTATCTGAAAAATTTAAATTTAATCCCCTTCCATGTTCTTCACTAAACACAGATTCTACTGAGTATGAATTAATTTTAAACCTTTAAATAACACAAAACGAACTATTTTGCTTCACAAATAAAATAAAATCAGACAAAATAAATAGTACAAAATAGAAGTTATCATTGATATATGAAACATAATTTAATTTTGAACCTAATGATAATTCATATTCAATGTAATTTTTCTGCAAATCATTAGATTTATTTAATTATGTGAATAAAACAACTTTCACTTTCATTTGGTTCATCTCTTGTCCATCATCATAATGCGAGAATCAAAGAAATAAAATGAAAAAAAAACAATTACTTTATTCTCTTCTTCTCAAATATCTATTTCCATAGACTTTTTTATGAATTAAAATATGTATGTTGTAATTGAGAATTCATTTCCTGTTGCATCATCCAAAACCCCCCTTTCTTCTCAAAGTTTTGAAACATAAAAAGCATCTATGCAATGTAGAGGTAGGAATGTGCTCTGATTAGCTGAAAAGAGACAATGAAACTGGCGCAGTCGCGCAACATTATGTTTTTCTTCTCTCCTGTAACTGTTCTTGAATTTTTTTATTAGAACTTTAGTTTGAACTCTAAGTTTTTGTTTAGTTTCTTTTTATGATTATGATATTTTGAGAGCGTGTTGCTCAATTAGAAAGCTGTATATAATAATCTGTGTTTTTTCGTCATGTGAAGTATTAATTAAATCGTGATGTCTTCTAATATCCTGAATTTATTTGAGTCAATAGTGTATTCATGCTGAAAAAGGATTTAGAGTTTTGAAATATTATGAGCGTTGAAGAACCGGAGCACCGAAGTCCCACTTTGGAACTTAGAGGTAAGAAAGTTTGTTTCTTACTAATTTTATTAGAAATCAATTACATTAAAATTGATTATTTATATGTCGGCAGCTTAGACTGCATTTTAATATAGGCAGTCGGAGTTGCCACAATGTATTTGTTTATTTTAATTATGTCAGTAAATCTGAACTAAATGTGTTTTTACATAGATAAAAAATAAACAAAATATCTAGTAAAAATTAAAAATGTATCATAAATTTCATGTTGTCTTTTCAAATAAATTTTCTAATTAACTTTTCAAACTAATGTTCTTTATAACCTAATATTCTTTGATAATAAATATGCTTTTGTTGCGAAAACATATGGGCTTCATTTATTTTGTGAATAAAAAAAGTTTTATTCCTTCATTCACCCACAGTAAGACACGCGTGAAGTAGAAAAATAATAAGAAAAAGCAATTACTTTAATCTCTTCGTAACAAAAGAAGTACAGACATCGCTTTCAACATATTTTCCTAAGTCCTGATGTATAGTCCTGATGTAGCCCTTTGTTTATGCCTTTAAATAACACAAAATAAACTATTTTGTTTAAAAAAAAAAAAAAAATAAAAAAAAAAAAATAAATAAATAAATGTTTTAAACTTAAAAATACATTAAAATTCAGCCATTTAATAAAACTAAAAAACACATTAATATCAGATAACTAAACCAATTACACTAGACGTTTCTAGCTATATAGAAGATCCTAATCAGAACAAATTTCACTTTCAAAATATGAATTCACCAAAAAGGTGTACGTCTCAGTACGACCACATATTCTGGCGAAATTGTACATGCTTCTATAAGGGGAGATTTTTGCAGTATTGTAAACAACGTACTACAAAATTGCTACTTTAAAAATCATTGCAGTTAAATTCAATTATTTTAATATTTTTGAAGCATGTGATGTGATCGGAATCTATCGGTTCATCATCACGTTTAATTGTAAATTTGTAAGCGTATTTATGCTCTTCTAAGCGGATGTTGCATGATCGTCCAGAACGTTTCTAGAAGGTTGGCCCTCAAGATTACAGAAATCTTCCCTAAATGAATCACGTACAATTCCACAAGAGTATATGGTATTACAGTGACGTATAAACCTTAGTGTTTAATGCTTTAATTGCATATTTTGCACGTAAACATATGTAAACAACAACTTTCATAGAGATTGAAACGTCTATCGAAATTGATTTTATTATGTAATATAAGTGTATTGTTTTAGTTTTGTTAAATACCAGATTTTAATTGTTTTTTTTTTTTTTTTTTTTACTTTTAAAATCACGAGTACGATTCAACCGTAACATGTTTAGTTATTTGTAAAATTTAAAGCTGGCATTAATATGCGTAATATAGTCTTTTATATTAAAGCAACAAGCTAAAAATTTCAGCGCAAATTCGATGTTTTTGCGCATGCGTGAGATTAAATCTAAAACCTGTTTAGTATTAAGGCACACTTGCACGTGATTGGCGTAGATGAATGGGTTGGGTTGGGTTGATTATTGACGGCCACTTATCTACACTTGGGATATAGGCCCGGGGGGGAGTGCCCTTCGTGGGGGTCTTTATAAGGGAACCTAACCCGTATTTACGCATGGATAAATCCACGGCTCGAAGAAAACCACGAAAACTCCGAACGATTAGGCCGACGGGCGCGATTGGGATCTAACCCAGCACCTCCCGTCTACCAGCTACCCGTCTACCAGAGCAGAACCTCTCAGCCACTGGTGGGGCCGTAGATGAGTGGTCTAAGGCGTTAGTTTAGGCTCTGGCACTATGTAAAGAAAGTGGGATCGAATACCGCTTCTGACAGAACTATTTTTCCATTACTTTTGGCTGTAATTTATTTCAATAACTGTCACAGTTTCAGGAAAAGAAGTTACGTATATAATTTGTATTTTTTTTTATTCGAATGCTTTTGAATTAAGTAAAGTTTAGCACCCAACAATATTTTGATAAATGAAATTTGTATTAAAAATATAATATATAAAAAAATATTTGTATTTAAAATATTTAAAACTAGTCAATCTACAGATCAGAGGCCTCAACGTCAGCTCAAAAAATCATTGTTCATTAATCTTACTAATTTTTAACATTATCTGCATAATATTTGACACACTAAAATTCAATCGTTTTAAGTTATTTATATATTTATAAGAATATAAATTTATCGAAAGTTTCGAAAATTTTAGAAGTATCCCCTTAAACACAATGTTATGCAATGATTGGATAAACTACTTGTTACTGTATTTTTTCAGAATAACAATACATTATTCACTAATACGGAAATAATATAACTCCATCTGAAATATGACGTAATGACCATGACAACCTAGAATCATTACCTATCATGGGACACCACTGAATTAATTACGTATGATAGGATTTATTAGAATGAATGAAATTTTTATTAATATATATTAATTTTTGATTCGATTTTTATGAAATTTGAAATGACTCGACAGAATTATGCAATGATTATATATATAATAAATTTCAAACCATTCGGCTGAGTAGATTTTCGCTGTCAGATGTGGACAGACGAACGGACCAGACGACGACTACAGTTGCTACGTAATTATATATTTACGAACGCACCAAAAAACTACAGTACTTGCATGTTTACTCCAAGAAGAAACAATCCAAATAAATTTCGCTGATATCTAAATATTTTTTAGGGTTTCGTTCATCTCACGAAACCCTATTACTCCCTCTGCGTTGTCTGTCCGTCACAGAACCATTCTCAGAAACTATGTAACTTACAGAGTTGAAACTCTGCGTATATATAGCTGAATACCAGCTATGAAGCTCAAAATATAAAAAAATGAAAAAATCTTATTATTTTAATAAATAGAGATAAAAAACAAAATTCTAACATCCTTTCCCTATTAAATTTAAACATATTTCGTTACGGCAGTTGCCAAAAATTAAAAATCCACAATGAAATTCTTTTTTTTTTAAATTAATTTTCTACTGAACGATTTCCACGTGAAAAATGAAAATTAAATAAAAAGTTTCACCCATTGAAAAAAAGATTAATATGAAGTAAAATTGATTGACGTCATTGTGGTAATAAAACGGAAAATGTCTAAGATGTCTCAATAATACAGGGAGCATGAGTATTTGTGTACGTACACAAAGCAGATTAATTACACATCATGAGAGAATTAAAAAGAAAATCTGACGTTATATTGGAAGTTTAACGAATTTTTCCAATGTTTGAGAATAATACAAAGCGAGTATCAATATGTGTAATGGAGAATAGTAAATATATGAGTTTGAGAAACATATTGAATCGTGATAAAAATCCGATTATGGAAATATTCGAATATTTTAACATTTTGAAGGTGTACAACATGTTTAATTTTGAAATTATTTTTTTAAATGTTGCATTTAGACCGCATGACAGATATTATTATGACAGGCTAGCTATCGGGATGGTTTAGATATATGAAAAAACAAAAAAATAGGCCGGTAAATTTTTACTTTATAAAACACTTTTTTTTTTTTTTTTTTGCTAAATGAAATTTATTTGGATTTATTAAAGAAAGGATAAAGTGCTTTGAAAGGAATATTAAACGAAACCCTTTGAACGATCTTCGATCACACTTACCCACTTGCTCGATTTAGTCTATACAATCCATCCGTTACAACAGAACCTACTATAATTGTAAAACGTAAAGATTTAACATGTAACGACAGAGCAATTTTTAACTTATCGAAATAATGCCTTCAGTTTGCTTCCTGGTTACAAATATGGAAATAAACAACAAAATAATGGTAAAATAAAATAACGTGAGTAATCTGATAGACAAAGTGAATCTTTTCGTTTAGATTCATTTTATTACAGATGATGCAACTGTAGAGGATCCTCATTTGTTTTGAAAAACGCTTCGGTAAATAAGAAACATATAAAGAGCTTATATATAAAAACATTTTTACTATTTTCCATGAAACGCCGTTTAACAATTAATGAAGTAAAAAAATATGTAAGTTTATCCTAAAATCAAATTGTTATTTCAAATAAATTAATAATTTAATTTTCGAGTTTGTGCTCTTTTTATTAATTTAGTAATATATATTTAAAAACAAAATTATAAACATAACTGAATTTTGTGAATATAAATTTTAACTTTTATTTTTCTTTTTGGTTTAAATTCATCTCCATTAAATGTTGCCAGGGACATAAGAAAAAAAGAAAAAAAAATATTTTTTTTAATCTTGACATCACAAAACAAGTGAAAATATAGCTTTCCGCAGATTATCTTAAACTTTATTTGTTCGTTTACGTACAAAAAAAAGAAATAATAATAAAACACTGAATAAATACATTACTAAAGAATGTATTTTCATTCCCATATAATAAATAAGACAAAATAAAAATTTATGAAAATATCAAATTATACTGATATTTCAAATAAAGTTAATTTTTAGCCCAACGCTATTTAAAAATAAAAATATATATTTTTTAATTATTATTTCCGCGAAAATGTTTAGTTTAATTTTACTTAATGTTCTTAGATAATAAATATATAACATTTTCCCTCAAAAACCTATGAACTTGATTTAATTTTGTTAATAATAAAAACTGAAATTTGTCTTTTTTTTTATCTATCTGGAGTAAGTGTCACTAGAAATACATATAGAACAGGAGAAAAAAAATACTTTAATTTATTCTCTGTAAAACAAATACAAACATCGCTTTTTACATAATCGTCTAAGCATATTTTCCAGTTTATTTTTTGTATGTAAGTAATATTTTGTGAAAAAAAAAATAATAAAAAAAAAAAAAAATTCAGCCCAACACTATTTAAAAATATGTATATATACTTTTAATTATTATTTCCGCGAAAATTTTTAGTTTAATTTTACTTAATGCTCTTAGATAATAAATATATAACATTTTCCCTCAAAAACCTATGAACTTAATTTAATTTTATTAATAAAAAAACTGAAATTTGTCTTTTTTTTTCTTTATCTATCTGGAGTAAGTGTGACTAGAAGTACATATAGAACAGGAGAAAAAAAAACTTTAATTTCTTCTCTGTAAAACAAATACAAACATATAAACAATAAAATATACTTCCTTAAAAGGATGCAAATATTTTTCTCTCCCAATAAGCAAATCCAATGGACACTTTAACGAAGTGCGTTTTATAAATAAATTAATGAAATTTGTAGAAATTACTATTTCTATGCCGAAGAATCGAACAATCTATTTCTTATAAAAGGTTATTTCGTAACTTATAATTGATTCTGGAATTAAAACAATATTTCGTGTTCCTGAAAATGAGCTTAAATTAAAAAATTGACACCGATATCTGAAAGATCCTGTGCTTTTATATAAAAAGTCGAAACACTCTTCGATTGCTTTCTATCTGAATAACAATACATGACAATTATATCTACTTACGAATGAAAGTGACTTCGCAAATGTGCAGAGCAGAGATTTAGCATACGCAGTGTTCATAATTAAAAATAGAATCACTAACGCTGTGTTCATATGAAGGGCGAGTATGACTCACACAATAGAAGTCTAAAAATTTGCAAACCTAAACAAATGCTGATTAACTAAAAACGAAAAAAAAATATTCGTCTTGGATTAGATCTCTAAATAAAATAAAATAAAATAAACGTTCCAATTAAAATATATTCTACTGTCACAAACGAAAATCTAGCAACAAATATTATTGGCGCCACTTCGCAGTGGCATCATATCACCCAGTCGTCAGTCACATTGCAAATATCGTAAATTTTCTTTTAAAGTAAAATTTTAATACTAGAAAAAAAATAATATTTATGTTTCCCCTTCTATTCATTCTGCTCAAAATAACATTAAAATTACTTGAAATGGAATATGTAATTTTTTAGGGGAAAAAGTTATTTTTATTTTTTCTATATGAGAATAAATTAAATTGTCAGTTTCAGAAGGAATGAGCCCGAGCCCGCCCGGGCCCGAATGCTGGTATAAAAATCGAGCCCGAGCTGAGCCCGCCTCATCTCTAGTGTGTGTGTGCGTGTGTCTGTGTGTGTGTTTTCCTGACAGGAACGTCAATTCCCTTTTTTCTGGTATATAAACTATGTGCTTTGCCAATTTTGGGCAGTTCCCAAGCCTCAAAAAATAAATAAATAAAAAGAAAAGTGACATGTCTAGAATTTTTTTCTCTTTCTTATATGGAGAGATCCTGCGCAGTGACATCTTTTTTTTCTTTTTTTTTTCTTTCTTTTTTGTGTGTGTGTGTGTGTGTGTGTGTTTTCCTGTCAAGTTATTCTGTTTTTTCTGCTGTATAAACTTTTTCCTTTGCCAATTTTGATCAGTTCTCAAGCCTCAGAAAATAAATAATTAAATAAATAAATAAATAACAAGTAATATAAAAAAAATTAAGTCAATTCCTGCTTTTTAATCATAAATATATAAAATAAACCCGTGCAGCATTCATGTCCCACGTTATCTTTATTGAACATTATTTTATAATCATCGTTGCGATATTTTATTTTTTGTTGGCATCACTCATTTGAGATAAATCTTTCATTTCATTTATGAAAACAATGGGAGAAATTTTTTTCTCCCATATAAAAATTAAAATTTATCAATTAAATTTAATTAATGAAATAATATTTGAAAAAACTTTATTAATATCAATTGTCATCCAGTACAAGTTTAAAAAAATTAATTTGAACTTGAATGGATGAATAGGAAATATTTTATTAACGATTGAAAATTCCAACAAGATATATATAGAGAGAGTGTGAGCTAATAGTAGGAATTTAAAAAATGACATGACTAGCACTTTTTTTCTCTATCTTGTGTGGAGAAATCCTGCGCAGTGATATCTGTTTTTTTTTTGTTGTTGTTGTTGTTTTTTTTGGAGTGCGATTTTTTGAAAACTTTAATCCTTTTACTCTGTTTTACACTGTTGAAGGGGATCTAAGTTACACTTGAAACGACCGTACGTGGTTTTAATGTACGGATATATTTAAATTTGTATGTTTTAACGTAATTCAGCTGTATCTTATGTCTCTATTTCATTATGTTATTCATGTTATGTTATCTCGTGTTATTTATTTATGTTAATTATTTAATTAAGTTAAAACTATATTATTGATAATATGTAAAACTATAAAAGACATAAGTTCATACTCATATTTAAAAATTAATTTATTTTTAAACTAGCTGACCCGCCCGGCGTTGCCCGAGCCCGTGTAATAAACTGAAATCTTTTAAAAAACGAAACTCTGGCCAAGGTTTCTGGTGGCTTCGACACCGTATACCGGGCACGCTCGCACGCTCCAGAAAATCTTTTATTTCCCCCTTCCACCGCCAGGGGAGCAACCTCTTTCGGAAAGAACCTCTGAGACAGGTTAACGTTGCCTACGGTACTGTATAGTAGGTGTACGACAAAATCGAGCTGGTTTCGAGAAGATGGGAACATTATAAGCCGAGTTATTGAAATAAGGCACAGTTAGAGAAAATAATCATGAGTGAGGTGCCAGGTGAAGGGGATGTTCAAGTGTCCTTCAGAAAATGACTAATTAAGAGGACTACGATGCATCTTTAAAAATTCGTTCGTTTGGATAAGCTAGAAACTTAATTACAAATTTGGCTTAAAGTATTATTCAGAAATAGTGGTAGCCTCTACTCATAAATTTAGTTTAATGTTATAAAGGGTGTCTATTAAGTTAATTATAATGTTTGGAATCACTTGCGTTCAAATCGGAAAGATAGTTGCTGAGATATGGAAAAGGTGGCATAGTTAGGTAAAAAACCTTGAAGCAGGGGTCGGGGGGGGGATGTTCAAGTGCCGTTCAGCAAATGGCTAATTAGGACAACCACTATGCATCTTTAAAAATTCGTTTGTTTGGTTATGCTAGGAACTTAATTAGAAATTTGGCTTAAACTATTATTCAGAAATAGTGGTAACCGCTACTCTTTAATTTACTTTAATGTTATAGAAGGTTACTATTGAGTTAATTATAATGTTTAGAATCAGTTGCTTAGAAATCGGAAATATAATTGCGGAGATACGGAAACAGGGCATAGTTAGAGGAAAAACTTTGAAGGAGGGACCGGGGGGAGGGGGGGAGGGGATGTTCTGGTTCCCTTCAGCAAATGACTAATTAGGAGGATCACTATGCATCTTTAAAAATTCGTTTGTTTGGTTAAGCTAGAAACTTAATTACAAATTTGGCTTAAACTATTATTCGGAAATAGTGGTAGCCTCCACTCATAAATTTAGTTTAATGTTATAAAGGGTAACTATTAAGTTGATTATAATGTTTGGAATCACTTGTATTGAGATCGGAAAGATATTTGCTGTGATATGGAAACGGGAAATAGTTAGGGAAAACTTTGAAGGAGAGCCCCGGAGGGGGGGGGGTGGCGAATGTTCAAGTGACCTTCAGCAAATAACTAATTAGGAGGATCACTATACATCTTTAAAGATTGATTCATTTGGTTAAGCTAGGAACTTATTTTGAAATTTGGCTTAGGCTACTATTCGGAAATACTGGTAATTGCTTTTTAGAAATACACCTTGAAGCAATGAATGCTGAGTTTTACGATAATTTAGTAAAAATGGAACTAAATGGAGAAGTTCGGAACATTATTACTGAGATATTACTGAGAAACTGAGATTTAAAATAGCAGTATTCTGTATATAAAACAACAATTAAACGCACCGGGTTACAATTGTTAAATGTAATTAAACCCCTTCCCCTCGCCATTCCCGCAAATATATAACAAATAATCTGTTAAATAGTTTTCTGTAATAGTAGTCTCTATCATAATAATATATGTCCTGTTTAAAAAAAAAAAAAACCTTAAACCCAGATAATTATAATGAAGAAAAACGGGCCTGTAAATGTCGTAAACAGGTGGAGTTTATGCAATTTGCCGTGAGTAGATGGCGCTGTATTAGCTTGGCTATATGCAGGTAACTGCATTCAATGTTGGCACTGTTTCGTTATAAGTCCTGATCTAGGCATCGTTACTCTGATTTATTTAATGTGTTCTGAGAAGATATTCTACACAACCAACCAACCGATGAAAAAAAGCGTATTTTTAATGAGAGTTCTTTGTGCATTTTAATTAATATTTCAGAAAGTAATTAAAATATTAAAATTCTGACACAATGTTGCACCAGGAGAGGGTTTGGACTACCTAAATCTAAATTTCCAGCCTTCTTGGTGGCCTAGATTTTCCTAGCCATCGCCAACAGACACACAGAAACACAGAGCGAAACTTTCTTTTATTAGTATAGATATATTGTTCTCTGATAATATAGTTTTTTGAATGCAATTTTATGACTGTATTTAATTCTGATAATAAAAATGTTGAGGGTTTATTTATTTTTATTTATTTTTACTCTGTTTATCTCGGGTAAGTTTTGCACAAAGCGAAGAAAGAAAGGGGAAAAAAAAACTTTAATCTATTCTTCACAAAACAAGTACAGACATCGCTTCCCACAGATTCTATTATCAAGCATATATTGAATGTTTTACTAATAAGTTTTATTTATTAAGATGCTTTCTAATATATTTTTTACTGTAACAATTATTGTAAAATATTATTACATACCATTTTTAGATAAGAGATTCAATCATTTTTGTTATACGAACTTGTAAGATATTTCTTGATTTAAAAGATATATATATATATACAGGTTGTCTCAAACATATGGCGACAAACTTTTAGGAGAGATACAGTACACTGTAACAATCATTTATTGTATAGGAAACAAGAACCAGAATTCCATTTATTTAGTCAAAATTACAGGGCGACTTACTCCAATCCGAAGTCGTTTTTTCGTTCATAACATTAACAGTAGTGAATATGACTGACGAAAGATGTGAATTAATTTTCACTTTGCTAAACAACGCATAACCAGTGAAAATGTAAAAATGTGTCCAGACCGGGGAAAATGTGTCTAGACCGGGGATCGACCAGATACCCTGGTAAAGTGCATCAAGTGCTTTACTATTTAGGCCATCTGGACGACATTCATTCTGGCATTTTTCATTTATACATTGAAAAATGTGTCCAGACCGGGTACCGAACCCAGATTCCCTTGTATAGCGCGCCAAGTGCTTTACCATTTAAGCCATCTGGACGACACCTAGTTTACGCGCAGTTTCAGTCCTGCTGAATATGTACTTGGAAAAGTAGTGAATATATTTTAACGAAATTTGCAACAGACTCATCTTCGTATGAATTGTAAGGATATTGTAAAGATTTCTTTAAAGTATCTTCACTACTATTAAAGTTATAAACGAAAACGTGACTTTGGAACGGGGTGAGACGTCCTGTATTTTTGACTAAATAAATGCATTTCGGACCCTGATTTCCTATAAAATAAATGATTGTTACTGTGTCCTGTACCTCCTCTAAAAGTTTGTCGCTATATTTTTGGACGCCCTGTATATATTGAAAATCAATGTTCTTATTGACGTTTCAAATATAATTTAATTATCATCCGAATTTAATAATAAGTATTTTTTTACCACAAGAGTTTATCAATTTGATTTAATTTTTTTAGTATAAAACTTTTATTTTATTTTCCTTCATTTATCTCTCTGCTGTACCAGAAGCAGAGAAAAAACCCCAATCATTTTAATCTCTTTTTCCCAAACAAAGTAGTACAAAGGTTGCGTTCCCACAGAATCCCTCATGCATTAAACTGTTTCTTTGCTTATAGAATAACTCGAACAAAATATATATACATAAAAATAAAAGTTCACAATATAATTCATATTGATGGTTCAAAGGCTATTTAAATTTAATTTTTCACCTAATACTTTTTAAAAACTAATATTTTCTAACTTGGTTCAATTAAATTCTTTTAACTTTAAATTTATTTTTATGAATGAAAAACTTTAATTTTTACCTTTTCTTTTCCTTTTTTCATCTCGAGTAATTTTCGAGAGAAGTAGAGAAAGGAAGAAAAAAGAAATTACTTTAATTTATTCTTCACAAAACAAGTACAAACACCATTTCCCACAGATTATGTTATTAAGCATACATATTACTTGTTTTACTGGAAGGTTTTATTTATTAAGATGATTTCTATATATATATATATCACTATGTCAATTAATATAAAATATTTTTAAATATCTTTAAATAAGAGACTGTCATTTGTGTTACATGAACTTGTATTTTTTTTTCAAAGGTATGTTATAACTGTGTGTGTGTATATATATATATATATATATATATATATATATATATATATATATATATATATATATATATATATATATATATTGAAAATCAAAGTTCTTATAGATATTTTAAATGTGATTTAATTATCATTCTAATTATGTTTCATAATAAGTACAGATGTCGACAAAAAATTGAATATGATTTAATTTTTTGAATAAAAATCTCATCTTCTTTTCCTAATTTTATCTTAAGTACGAAATGCGAGAACCAGAAAAAAAAATCCCTGACGGCTCGGCCTACAGGCACAGGTAGATTTCGAAGACGCAGGCCGTGGGGCGCCTGTTTGTCGGGAATTGCGGAAGAAATGACCTTTTTGCGATGATGCTGCAGTTGGAACCGCCTACTTCGAAACCAAACTTGTTTGCAGGCGGAGCCAGCAAGGATTTTTTTTTTTTTTTTTTTTTTTTTTTTTTTTGCTATAAGAGTTGGTCCTATAAAAAACATGTCAATATAAAAGTTTTAGATAATATTAAGAGGATTTATAATAAATTTAAGCGGATTTGAAATCTTCGGAATTGACGAAGTTATGAATTTTTTTCTTCTAAAACCCTCTTCCCCCCCTTAAGGCAATTTTTAATTATATCAAAAATCTGTCATACATAAATTTTCGGACCTTTTCCTAGAAGTAATAATAACTTCAAACGGATTCGATACGTATTATAATTAAGAAATTATGGTTTTTTTCTGTTTTCACAAAAAGTCCCCCCCATCCCCCCCCTGGTTCGATCTTGCCCATTAACGAACTTGACCGAGATTTTATGCCCCTAGATTTTATGTATCAGTTTCGAAAAGATGCGGGAGTTGGAACCGCCTACTTCGGAAAATAACTTGTTTGCAGGCGGAGCCGGCAGGGATTTTTTTGTTTTTAATTTTCTTTTGCTACAACGGTTGGTCCTGTGACAAACTTGTCAATATAAAAGTTTTAGATAATATTAAGAGTATTTATAATAAATTTAAGCGGATTTGAAATCTTGGGAATTGACGAAGTAGTGAATTTTTTTGTTCTAAAACCCCCCTTCCCTCCCCCCCTTAAGGCAATTTTTAATTATATCAAAAATCTGTCATACATAAGTTTTTGGCCCTGTTCCTAGAAGTAATAATAACTTTAAACGGATTCGATACGTATAATAATAAAGAAATTATGGGTTTTTTTTTCTGTTTTCACAAAAAGCCCCCCCCCCCATTCCCCCCCCCCTGGTTCGATTTTGTCCATTAACGAACTTGACCGAGATTTTACAACCCTTGATTTTATGTATAAGTTTGGAAGAGATTTATGCAGAATTTTTCCAGTTATCGTGATCAGAAAAAAGTGACATAGATAGATAGATAGATAGATAGATAGATAAACATTTGAACTGGGGGTGGTTTTGGGTTCTGGGAGTCATGATCGGCGTAGATCTGTAAAATTTTTTCGAAATTTCCAACTTAGGTGAGAATGTAATAGGTAGTATTTCTTACGAAATCTACCTAAAAGCAATCAGTTTATTTTTTTTTTAATTAAGTACACATTTACACAGATTATCTCATGCATTAAAATATTCCTATGTTTATTTTTAGACCGGAAGCAACACCAAAGGGAGTATTAAAAATAACATTTTTATTATTATATAATTTTTTATTTGTTCCCCAAGTAATATTAATTCCAACAATATGTATAAAAAAATAGGGTTTCATAAAAAAATTCATATTGATGTTTGAAATGTCATTTATATTTAATTTTTAACCTAATGCTCTTAAAAAAATATTTATTTATTCTGCACCTTTAAAAGGTTTTAACTTTTCATTGAATTATTATTATATAATTTTTTATTTGTTCCTCAAATAATAATAATTCAAACAAGATGCATAAAAAAAAAAAAAAAAAAAAAATAGAAGTTCATAAAACAAAAATCATATTGATGTTTGAAATGTCATTTATATTTAATTTTTAACCTAATGTTCTTAAAAAATATTTATTTATTCTGCACCTTCAAAAGGTTTTAACTTTTCATTGAATTATTATTATATAATTTTTTATTTGTTCCTCAAATAATAATAATTCAAACAAGATGTATAAAAAAAAATAGAAGTTCATAATAATATTCATAGTGATATTTGAAATGTCATTTATATTTAATTTTTAACCCCATTCTCTTAAAAAGAATATATTTATTTATTATGCTCCTTCAAAACTTTTTAACTTTTGATTGAATTTTCTGAATAAAAAAGAAATAAATATTTCCTTATTGTTCTCCCTTTCTTCATCTCGAGTAAGTGTCGAGAGAAGTAGAGAAAGGAAAGGCGAATAAAAAAAAGCAATTACTTTAATCTCTTCTTCACAAAACAAGTACAAACATCATTTCCCACAGATTCTCCCAAGCATTAAAACGATCTTTTCTATAATTCAGTGTAGAGAGCGCTGGAATCGCCCGTATCTTGCGCTGTTGTGTTTTGGAGCGTACGTCTAAAATGACACGCTAGTTCAGCTCTTTCAACATTTCAGGAAAAGCATTTCTGGGCTACGGTTGGTTCCGAGATGCTATTAAAAACTTTTCATGGCCAATGAAATGATTCTTGAAACCACGGAAGTCTTACTTTGACAACTCTGTAATTCTGACAGTTGTGGAAAGAGGTATGTTTGAAACTGATTTTTATCCGTCGATATAATAAATTCCTTTTAATAAAAAATTGACATTTTTTATATGTTAGTTTTATACGATTACAAATGCCTCTGGCGTAATTATTAATTAATTTAATTTTAAGCATTGATATATTAATATTTCTATATTAATATATAAATTTCATTTTTCCTTGTAATAAAATATATAAATATGTTAATTTGTTTTAGTAGTTAAGTTATTGAAAATTAAACAATATTTATTTTTACTCCTTAATTGACTGACACGTGATGAAATAAATGTACTGTGATTACAAATATCTATTTTTTTTCTTTTTTAAATATTGAACATTTTTGTAAGAAAATGGTAAAATAGTTTTTTTTTTTTTTTATGTATAAAGTTTTTCTTTGCATATATTAAATGCCATACACTTTTAACCGACGTGAATATATATTTTCTCTTCTTATATTAGTGTACAATATATTATTTTAAGTATTAGAGAAACTCGAGTTAAAAAAATATAAATATAAATAAAATACGGCATTGAATAGGGAAAACTCGTAAACAATATAAAAGCCGATTTATAAATTTCAAATTAGTTAATTTCATATTTTAAAAATATTAATTTTTAATATATTATTTTTTATATCGTTAAAAAAGACTTGATATAATTATTAATTTGCTTTTAAGCAGTAATATATTAATATTTATGTCCCGTTTCTTATTCAAATATTGTTTGTTGTATTTGTGTAATAAACAATCCTATGATTTTTTTTCTATTGATATTATTAAATATTAAATGAAATGTAATTTTCCTTCGTAAATGATTGACACTTGATCATGTCTTTGCACTTTGAATGTTAAAAGTAATCATTATATAAACGGAGATATATTATTTAATTTAAAGGATAATACAAATTTATCAGGTTAAACATACACAAATTTAAGTTAAATGAGAATTATAATTCACACTCGAAAACTAAATTTAGGAAAGATAATCAGATGCATTTTTTTTTTTTTTTTTTTTTTTTTTTTTTGAATGGATGAAAGGAAGTGATATTTTTCTGAAGTCATATTATTAAAAAATATCAATTATAATATTTTAATACTTAAGATTTAGATTTCGTGTACTCTAAAATTATAGTATAAATTATATTTCACTGGCAATTCAATGATTCTTGAAACCACAGAGTCGTATATTGATAACGATAACGGTGACACTTTTTAAAACAAAATTGATTGAAATTGATTGTTAGAATGGTTTTAAAATTAATTTACGAATCATTTCACTGTTTGTCTAATTTTCATAAATTCTCCAAAATATGAGAGCTAATCAACATGCTCATATTAATACATGGCCACAGGATTTCAACTGCGTATAAATTTGTTGGGAATAAGGAAATATAACACATGATTCCTATATGACATTTAATGTGAAATCGAACTGTAAGATTTATTTTCCTAAAAAGTTTTCTTTTGTTAATGACAAATACAAATTAATGAAACCATGTTTTCACAAAACGCCAACATTTGATATTTTGGTCGGTGCGAATTCGCACAAGTGTGGATTTTACGATTACAAATATATACAACGACGAGAAGGTGAGTTGTAATTATAATAGTCCTGTACATAAAGTTTACTATGATATAATAGAGTTTTTTAGGTGCGTTCATAATTATATAAATACGTAGCACCTATTGTCGTCGCTCGGTCCGTCCGTCTGTCTGTCCGTCCGTCCGCATATAACAACGCAAAAACTACCCAACCGAATGGTTTGGAATTTAAGATATATTATCTTTGCACAATTTTGTCGAGACATTTCAAATTTTTTAAAAATCTAATCAAAACTTTAGGAGATATTAATAAAAATATTTATTAAGAAATTTGAATTTTTTTTTTAAAAATCGGTGCTTTCTTGTTAGAGGAGCTTCCGGGGTTGAATCGTCAAGCGACCGAAATACTTATTTTATGACAGAAATTAATCTGCAGACGATATAATTCATTTCACAGAATTAAAAATCATCAAGATCTGAATATTTATATAACTAGCCATAGCACGAACGCACCTCATTTGTCACGTTTGGCGTACAATTTCCAACTTGTTTATATTTTGATCAAGCGCAATCAGAGACCGTTCATAGTAACTGTGCAATAATTTTTGTAAAATCAGCTAATGGTTTAATTACGAATATAGGTAATACGATTTAAAGTGGTTCAGGAAAAGATGTGTTATTTTTTACAACATGTTAGAGATACGTAGGGAAACATTACAAGCTGTGTGGACACTCCTGTCTAGCTTTACAGATTTACAAGTTTACTGACATTGTTCCATTTTCTTAATTAAATATCATTTCTTACAAACTGTGAAATGCCTTATCAGTGACATTCATCACCTTCCATATAATAAAGTGCTAATATATTTATGTGTAGAGAAAGTAAATAGGATTGAACTACGTGATAACATTAACATTTAACTACATTTTTACAACCTTTAATTGAACTTGAATAATTCAATTAACATAAAGTGCCTCTTTATAGTTATTGTTTAAATTGTTTCTTCTACTATATATTACATAAATCTATGTCAACCTTTCTATATATATATATATATATATATATAATCATATAGATAGAGGAGATAATCTGTATATCTATCTATTTATCTATATGATTATATATATATATATATATATATATATATATATATATATATATATATATATATATATATATATATATATATATATATATATATATCTAAATGAGAGTTTCGGCAATTTTGTTCCATTTTTTTAGATATGTTTTTTTTTTATTATTATTTAAAGATATTCTCTATATAACTATATGGATCAATTACTTGTCATCTTTAAATCAGAGATTTCATCAGACTGTATTGGAGAACTTGTTTATATATATAATATCTATTGATATATGATGTTTAATTTAATGTGTGTAAATATTTTACAATTTTATTGAGCCTGAATATAGATGATTATTTGATATAAAAATTATACTATATTTTCTACCACATAGTATATTAAAGATATGCCAAATATAAGGGTATTAACAATATATAAAATTTATTTTCATAATATTCCGAAATGAGTAGAGATTTATTTATTAATCATTAACTAATTTATGCCATTAAAACGCATGAAAACATTTTTTTCTTTTTTCTTATTAAGGAAATAACATATATTAAGTTAAAGACATGGCAAAATTTATCAAATTATTTAATGTTTGAATTAAAATATTGAATTAAAAGAGGTACAATTTTGTGCTGATTTTTAAATGTTCCGAATTTTTTTTTTTTTTTTCACATTTTTCATTCTTATTTATAAATTTTTTTATTTTTTATTTTACGACGTTCAAACTTTAGAAATATTATAAAAACATTATAATATAATTAATATATTTCTAAATGAATATCAATTTCTGTAACATGTATTAAATACTTTCTGCCTACTGCCTACTTGTCGAGAAACTAAACACAATTTTAATTGATACATTGATGAGATAATGTCGTACAATATAGCAATTTATAGACAAGCCGAAAAAGATCTAAAATAAATAAATAAATAGATAAATAAAAAAATGTAAGTATTAAGTTTAAAATTACTATTGAGTGTATGACAGTATGGTGTTAATAAATTAATTTAATTTAAGAAAAAATATTCATATATATATATATATATATATATATATATATATATATATATATATTTAAATAAATATTAAATAATGAAAAAGTTCATTATTGAAATTTAGAAGTGTTACTTTTGATATTATTAAAGCAATATGTTTTACTAAATAATTTATATTTGAATTATTCTATATTATTATTTATATTTCGTTTTTTTTTTTCAAATTTTGATTTTATTAATTAAAAAATATGTATAATAATATATTATAATTTAAAATAATTTTCGATAGTATTTTATTTCACTTGTTACAGTATTCTTGCAGGATCAATTTATGTAAGTTTAAAAAATCATTCGTATTATAATAAATACTTTTTACTAAACAAATTAAATAATAATAAAAACATTAATTAGATTATAGAAATAAGGCCTGGTATATTTCAATTACAACAAAATCAAAATCAAATAGTAAACCCATTTTATATGCAAAAAAGATAGAAGTAAACATCTTTAGAATAAACAGTTTCAATGGGTAAATCAGAGTCTGATGTTCTGAATCAAATGAATAATATACGTTCCAAAAAGCGTTCTTCATCTCCAGAAACTTCAGAAACCAATATATTTTTGGGATTTAAACAAGCATTTTCAGAAACAAAAATTACTTTTGCTGCCAGTAATTTTCGGAAACGTTTCCGAGGAGTTTTTATATTCTATTAATCAGTTTTCTGGACTTGGAAAATAAGTTTTTCGGATGCTATCAATTTCCAAATAAACATTTTCATGTTCAACAAGCAGGTTTCACAGACAAACATGATAGATTAACAGCATTAACATTAACATTAAATACAATATTTTTTTCTCTTGCATGTTTAAATTCAATTACGCAGCTAAAAATGTTTAAATGAGTTTTAATTACGCCCTAGAAACAGATATTCCGGTTTTCTAACTCTTATTAATACACTATAAAAACTACTCGAAAACGTTTCCGAAAATCGGTAGCAGCAAAAGAATCTTTGTGTTTATAAATGCTTCTTTAAATCGCGAAAATATATTGGTTTGTGCGTTTCCAGAGATAAAAAAAAAAGATTTTTGTAATTATGGCAACTCGTAAGAGGTTATTATGTAAATCTGTTCGCAGTTATGTAATATTTTCGTAGATTAAGAAATCATTTGTCGTTTTTTATACTACATATTTTAGTTTTCGAAAACAATTAAATGATTTATTTTTGATAAGTGGAACGAAATTAGGAAGCTTGTAGATGATATGATGAAAATGTGCGTATGACAACTTTTGTTAGTAATTTATGTTTAACATTTTTTTTTTTCACAAACACGTTGAAAGTGTTTTCTAAAAATATAAAGAATTTTTATATTATTTGTTTATTGTGTGCTATATATATATATATATATATATATATATATTGTGTCCGTTTTACTGGTAATGTATATTATTATAATACAGTTGTCCCACGGGGGATTCACGGATTAAATTTTGAGGGTGGGGTCGCACATTACAACAAATGCTTTTCCTATTAAGTATCAAGATTAGCAATTCATTTACCCACTCATAAATATGATCGTCTTACTTCAATCCATCCGGACTTTGTTAACATTTACAATAATGAAGATATTTTAATGATAATATCAAAATACTCATACTATAACTTTGAAAGTAATCACAGTTTTGTGAAAAATGTGTTGGCATTACCAATAGTGGAAGATGAACACAGTAATACAGTCACTGATATCGCTGTATGTAATTCGAACTTCATTCTGAATTACAGACCGCATAAACCAATGTTCTTCCGAGTGAATTTATGTCTTGTTAACGTACTACTTATGATCTCATCTTATTTCAAAGAAAACAAAATATATCCGTTTAAAACACATTACAATATCTCCATTATTCTCCAAAATATTATCATAAACTTCGAGTTCGGCAGATTTTAAGATGTAGTGATCTAATTCAGACATTTTAAAAATCTATCACTTAAATGTTCAGTTCTGGATGTAAAACTTTTCCAACCCCTTTCGTGATGTCGCTATATTTTACGCAAAGGAAAGTCTGCTGAAAATTTTATTAATACATCTTCATATTGATAAAGTTGAAACTAAATCCGGGATCTCATTCGAATGCGAGACCTTTGTTTGCAATTAATTAAAATAATTGAGCCCTTGGCGACACATAAACACACTTTTTTTTTAATTGTATATTGCACCATCTCTTCAATATGTGGGTACGTGTAGTTTAGGTACACATAAGATATAAAACATGCATTTCGTTAATCATATATATATATATTTCTCTTACGTGGCGCGGAAATAAGGCTGAATTTCTAGCTTACCGTTTGGCAACAAACGTAGATTCCAGAGCTCAGACCAATGAATAGTCTAGATTGGGTAAGATCAGCTCTGCCTCCAACTCGAATATGGCGGCCAGTGTGAGAGCAATCAAACTCAAACTAGCAATTATTAAAAATAGAAAAACATGTACGTAATCCAAAGCGTTTGCGATGATTCCTCATTTTAATTATGATTAATATCAATAATTTCAAATGAATTTACAACTCTTATTTATAATTTATTTACGAGTTTCCCTTGCACGAAAATAGGAGAGAATAAAAATACCATCTGTCTAGATTGCACCTGCTGCCATCTGTTGCTATCATGATGAAGTAAAAAATAATTTATTTTACAAAAATCTATAATACAATAATTGATGATATATATAAACTATCTTCCTATCACGTAGTGTTTTTTTAAATGAATTTAAGCCGTGCTATACAATATTATATGTGCATTGAGTTTTAAACTAATTGTGCTTCCAAGATCATTTTTTCATGGTATTTAAATGATTTATTTCACTGGTAGCACCAATTAAATACATTTTTAATTGTGTTTTCAGTGAAGTTTTCATTAATTTTTTTAAGTAAAAAAATTGTGAATTTCGTATGTTAAAATTATTTATGATAGCATTCATTCTGGCTAGAGTTGCTGAAAAAGTTGACGAGCGAGCGAAACGTTCCCAATGTGAATTGCGTCGCAATTCACAGGGGTTGGGAGGCGTTAGCCAGCAGGGGGTAGAATATTTTTCCGTTTATTTTAGACTATCAGATATTTGAAAAATCATGTCCACATTTTTAGTTTTAAAAAATGTATTAATATTTTGCAATTTTTTTTTTTTCTGTGGGCCTATTACATATTGATATTCTATAAATGATATGGTTATAAATACTTTTTTAAGAATAAAATTTATTAATTTATTTGTTGATAGTATATTATTTAAAATTTCTTAGAAGTCATTTTTCTTTTCTTTAAGTGATTTTTTATACGTCATTAATATGTATAAAACTGAGGTTTTATTTTAAATATTTAAATATTTATTACAATATTTTTTTTTTGAAGCAATTTTATGATCATGATGTTCTTCTCTCAATTCAATGATTACTGATTAAATTAGTTTAGAAGCGTCTTACTATAAGGATATTTTAGAAACTAGTAAAAGAATGATTTTTGGAAACGTGGGTAACTGGGAAGATTTTATTGTTTTAGTTCGTTTGGGGTTATGTTATATTTTGTAGATGAAAAAGTAACGTATTTATTAATATATTTTAGTTTTACGTATTTACCAGCATCAGTGAATATTTTAGTATTTACAGAATTTTCCTTCACAATGAATTTCATTTACAATTTTTGAAACAGAAACATAAAAAATGGGTAAATACAACATATTGTTAAATATCGTACATTTTAAACTAATGTTTAGAGTATTGGCTATACATTATCAAGATCGAATAAAATCGGTTCTTTATAGAGTTTTTTTAAATGTATAAAAAAAGGAATTATATACATTTAAAGTTTATGTAAAATTCTGAAATTTGGATTTCCTAAAACAGTTTTTCCGCGTACAACATGTTGCATTTTACTTTGTAATGTTACTTTTTATTTATATTTAAACACTATTTCCATTATTAATGTTTCTACTCTATAGCTTTTAAAGTGCATCAACTTTTGGAAACGTATTCATAATTCATTTTTAGCATAATTCAGCCGTAAAATTAAAAGGTTGTTGTAAGAAAAATTTTGATCAATAATACACTAAACTCTGAACGTATTTTAATACGACGGAGCAAAACTAGTTCTTATTCATAGCAAATGCAGCATCGTAAAATTGAATATTCGAAAGAAATAAAAGTATTCGTAGTAATGAATAAATCGGTCAGGTACGAGTATAACTCGCTTTCAAAGAGTTCCGTTCATTAAATTTAGTAATTACTATTTATTAATTAATGAACGCCAACAACCCCTAATTTTTTCATAATTTCAGTTTCAGTAGATTCAGAAATAGAGAAGGGAGGGAGATATATTTTTCATATATATTTTCTACGATATCTCTGAAAATAGAATACCTAAAATTAAAAAAATATGTATTTTTCTGAGTTTGATGCTACGACATCTTTCTAACGAGACCCTACACTCTATATATAACATTTTTTTTCTTTTCAAGTAACGTAATTAACTTTTCAAGTAACGTAATTAACGTAATTTCAAGTAACGACTTATTACTGATATTTTTTTTTCGAAAATCATTATCGAATATCCTTGTATAATTCTGCGTTGATAGATACCGCGAACGTCCGTCAACTACCCTGATGACTGCCCGAAAAATAAAGTATGTGTGTAACAGAAAAATGCGTTTTTCTCAAAAACTATGTTGCCTAGAGAAATAGCTCTAGTTTCCCTGCAAGGTTTAAATAAACCTCTGCTACCCCTAATTTTTTTCATAATTTTAGTTTCAGTAGATTCGGAAATAGAGGGGAGGAGGGAAATATTTTTCCTATGAATTACTACTATACAATACCTAAAATTAAAATAAATGTATTTTTCAGTTCGATATTTCTTATGATATACAAAAAGAAAACTTTTTTTTCAAGTAACTTAATAACATTCAATTACATTGATTATATTGTCATTTTTATCAATGAAATGATTCCACCTTTCCGAGATTAGCTCTTCTATTATTTAAAAAAAAAAAATACAATGCACGATTGAGTACTTTTTCCAACTGATCAACTAAATAATGATCAATAAGTATCAATAACTGCCAACTGATCAACTGAATTATATTATCTATAAATGCTTAGAAATTTATCAAATTTCAGGAAATGTGCCATGTTTTAAACACTGAATCATTATAAATCATGTTTTTGAAATTTTAAATACATGCAAGCTTCTTTTGTTTGGAAGATCGTGTGGTTGGTGATTATTCTCATCTTGCAAGACAAAAAAGTTACGATTTAATAAAAAGAATACATGTGGAAGTGATTTTTTTTTATCCTATAAACACTGGTTATATAACAAATCCATTTTTTATAATCGAAATATACATACATGCTTCACATTTAAATATCTTCATCGGGTATGTAGCAATTTCTTTGAAAAAATATATAGCTGCATCATTGCTCATATTCAATCGTTATGCAAATTAATGTAATTTTTCCTAAGTATTATTAATCCTTCGTCTACCGAAAAAGCCCAATATAAAAATTGCATATCGTATAGATAGAATTCATACTTAAATATATGTAATTACTAAAATAAAAAAATAAATAAATTGTTGATTTAAAGGGAGTATACTAATAATTTATACAATATAACCTATAAATTGTAAAAAGAAAAATACATATTGTGTGTTGATTAGACATTTAATTTATTATATTTAACCAGCTGGATTGGTACGGCATTGTCCGGAAATCAGTAACTTTCTTTGCCGTTCCGATAACAATTTTCATTTTCGGCACGCATTCAGTTCTAAACAAACCTCTTTCCGAAATCCCACTTTCTCAAACCTCGAATAAAACTCCGGCACTCGTCTCCGAAGCGTACGACATTGTATAGCAGGCGTGCTGCAATATCATTTAGTTTTCATATCCATCGCTAGGGGGCGCGAACTCATCTTACTTATATCTATAACTTAATTTGTTCATATCAAGTTAAATGAACCAATTCCCGTTGAAGAAGATTCCAAACATTTTCTAGTACACTTTGGCCGAAATATGAAAATGCCCTAGGTCAACCACTTTCAACCACCATATCACCCACACGTCCACAGCTACCGACATGCAACCACCAAAGTGCACGATGGGTGACTCGAGACTACTACCACACACAAACACCAGTGGCCTGCGCTCGGTAGTTGGGGCTGCAAAGTGAAATATAGGAACACAGACGTCTATATATATATATTGGAGATAGATTGCTTTTTTTCGAACCGACGTGGTAGTAGATGTTTTAACATTTTCTAGCATTTAAATATAATGAACTGAACATTATTTTCGTATTTTGAACATCCTGGATTTAAGTTTACCCCACGCCAAAAAAAGAAAATTTATAAAATAACAAAAGAAACGCTAGTGATATTTCGTAAAACGTTACGAAGAAATTACAACAACGTATTGCTTTACTTATAAGCTACAATAGATGTTAACTTTGACATTCTCTAATTTTTAGACACAGATGTATATGCTCAACCATGTTCAAAAGATTGGTTTCAGCAGCATTTCAACTTATTGTAACTTACTGTATATGTAAATTGTTACACTATTGGTATTCCTGATGAATGGAACATTCCGTTCATCAGATTTCTCAGAAAGAAGGTTTTCTCACTTATTTGAACGATTTTATGTTTGAAAAATAAATTACGTGCTTCTACAATACTCTGAACTCCGCACGCTACGCCGATAATGAAGATAAGATTGCAAACAAAAGCCTTACACTTGGCGGTTTTCTAAAGTGTATTGTGCTGCAATTTCAAGTGTATGGCTTATTTAACTTCCTATTATTGGTTTTTGGTACACCATCTATTGGAATGCATAAGGTAACATTTAAAAGACACAGGCCATTTATTCATGGCAAAATTTTATTAAATAGATTTTTTTTTCACAAATACTCCAAAATGAAATATTTCTTCTTAAAAATAATCAAAATTATCTCAACAGTAATGAAATATCCAGTTCTGAGAAGTAAGAATTTTTGCGTTCAATATAAAAACTTTGCAATTCTTGTCACTCCAAATTTGGAAAATTCTATTTCAAAAAGTAAAAATACTCGTATTTGTTGAAACATTTAGTTTTTCCTTAGAAGAAATAAAATAATATATAGCAAGCAACGACAACTTAAGAGATTTCATTTATGTTAAATTAACTACAAACATACATGCATCAAATTTAGTAATTTACAATTCGCAGTATAAAATGTAAAAATGTATATTATCTATAAATTTCACATATTCTTTTCTTTTTCCTACTTTTCAATTTACTGAAACACGAAAAAAAATACTGCAGGTTCAATTTGTTTCAATTATTTAAATAAAACATATCTTGTGTTTTGTACTTTTATACGGGTCTCAATTTGTACATAATATCAAAATATCTTGAAAAATTTCTAGCAAATTACTTTTAGAATCTTCTTATAAAATTTTAAATGGACTTATGTCTTATTCAATTTTTTGTGAAAAATAGAGTCGTGTTAAAATTTTTCATTGTAGTTTTCTTAATAACTAGTCATGAAATATTTTGATATACCAAATTTCAACATCTCATCTTAATATGGGGAACAAAACACTTTATATTATATGAATATGTAATCTAAAAATGTAGTTTCTTTCACTTTATTTTAAATCAAAGCAACTAATGAAAATTATTATGTTTAGAAAAAGCTTTATCAAAATGTCATCTTCAAAAGTTTTATCATTTTGACTAGATTGTTCATATTCAAACTTTAAAAATATAGATTACATTTCATTTAGACATTAAGTCATTTCTCAATTTTATCTTTACGTGAGATTTCATTGACACGTAGGCTTGTCTAGAAAATATATCAGTTTGAAGGCTCTTTCTTTCAATGACACTTTTAAATCGGTATTCACATGACAATATTTTTCTCATAAATTGACATAAAGATTCTTGTGACATGTAACTCTGGATGTCACGTGTGACACGCAAATACACGTTGTTGTTGAAACTGCTTAATTTTTTTTATTGATAATATTAAACAAAAAAAAAAAAATAGACCAGAATGAATAACATGTAGCTTCAAACATGTACAAGGAGGGGAATAGAAAACTTATTGATAAATCTAAAAAAAAAGGAATACGCGTTTACAGTTATTTAAAATTTTAATAAATTATCCACAATGGATAACCTGTAGCTTCAAGCATGTACAAGGATGGAAATAGAAAACTTATTGATAAATCTAAACAAAATGAATACGAAATGAATTTAACAAAATGATTTTAAAGTTATTCATAATTTTAAATTTTAGTTAAATAAAACTATCCAAGCTAAGATTTTGACTAATGTCCATATCACTAATAACAATTGAGAAACACAAGATTATATTGCATTCTAAGTTAAATAAACTTTTTCTAGATATTTGGTAAAAAAAAAACCTCAATTCCTTCTGGAAATTTCAATAAACAAATTAACTTGGAAACCCAAATAGTAGAAGAATGATACTTTTTTTGTAGTTACAAATATCGTACTTTATAGAAAATAGATTTTACATTAAAAAAAAGTAATGGCAGCCTGTTATGGCAGCCTAAGAGACATAAGTTTTACTGACTTCTTATTTCGAAAGTATTATATTAAAGGAAGGTAATTAGGGAAATTCCTCAGCATGAAAGAGTTTATTAAATCTTTATGAACATTTTAATTACGAAATGGACGTTACGTAAGTCAGAAAATTGAACTTTATAATAACTTGATTTTCTAAATATATTTGATTATCCTGCTTTGTCTTTTAATGCAAAATTTATTTCTTTTAAAATTTGCAATGTACTACTAAAGTTCTAAGTAACTAAATAATAGTTTGCATTTACGTATATACAAATAATAAAATCTACTATTTTTTAGAGGAAAATAATTATACCGAACACTGTTAAAAATTTGCAACAAACTGTACCGTCGTTGGACCGTTTTTATGGAAAACAATTATATAACAGTAATTTGACTCTATTCTGAGCATAATATGGTCAATATTATGGTCAGAATAGAGTTAAATTACGGTTTTGTAACCGTTTTCATAAAAATCGGTTGAATGACTGAACAGTTTGCTGCAAAATTTTAACAGTGCACATGCATTTTTGTTCATTCGCGCACACTGTTAAAAATTTGAAGCAAACTGTCCAGTCATTTGACAGTTTTTATATCAAACGCTTACATAATCGTAATGTAACTCTATTGTGACCATAATATGGGCAATAATATAGTCGAAATAGAGTTACATTACGGTTATGTAATCGTTTTCTCTAAAAACGGTCAAATGACTGGACAGTTTGTTGTGAATTTTTAACAGTGCAGGTTACTGTTTTCAATATTTTCTTATAGTTTGTTGATGGAACAGGAAAATTGATGATACGGATTGAAAATAGCTGCATAAATATAATTCCTTTCATATTCCAAATTCCTGACTTTTTGAGAACTACTAATAAATATCAAATAAAATGATTACATTGTTAAAAATAATGTCATGCGAAATTTGAGATAATTATTGTTTTTAAACTGCACTGTAAAAAAAAAGACAGATGTTTATTTATCTCTGAAAAAATAACAAACCACCAACGAAAATATGCAATAACCTCATCTGAGTTACTAACACTTCCGAAAAGTCGTAATTGGCCGTCAATAATCAACCCAACTCAACCCGTTTCATCTATACAAACAACAAAGTTTTTGTGATTTTAAAACTGCATGTGAGATGTGAAAAGATAAACATATCTTCAGGATGTAACACAAAAATACCAATAATCGTTCTGACTAAAAAACTTTTAACTGATATCTATATTCAGAGTGATGGGGAACACTATCGTTGTCAATTAATTATTACATACTAAATCATAATTTCATAGTTTATGTTGGTGTTACGGTAATGTTTCATTAATGGTTATATATATATATATATATATATATATATATATATATATATATATATATATATATATATATATATATATGTGTGTGTGTGTGTGTGTGTGTGTGTGTGTGTGTGTAAGAAAGAAAAAATATAAATTATTTTTGAAATGCATGGTAGGCTATAAAAAAGTCATAATATTCTATAGAATGGAATATAGTTAACATACAAAGTAAAAGAAAATATCAATGAAAAAAATATAGTTACTAGTTTTCTTTTCGTTCGGTGATTCATTGAAAAACGCCCGACTTACAAAAGTAAAATTGGAGAAAAACATTTTGCTCCGAGATATTTTCTTCCGCGTATTGATTGCTAAATATCAGACATGAGTAAATTAGAAAAATGTTTTTGTAATATCATCTTTGTACTATTTCAATTTCTGCTGACATGATTACTTTTCATGTAATTTGTAAAATATTTTGTAGGTTATTTTCTAAATAACATAAGTTTATAAAACTAGAATATTTCTAATACATTTGTATTAGAACTAATTAAGAACTTTTCTTTTTTGTACTCTTAGTGAAATATTATATGATAAAGTATAGTCTCTTATGAAGTACTGCGTTATAAGACAGGTAGTAATATATATATACTAATTTTATTTAATTTTATAGTTAATAAAATAACCAGGTAAGCGTAAAAAGAAATAAAAAGTTTATAATATGTCAAATATTCAAACATATTACTTGTTTGTTTTGTTTTATTTTGTATGTGGACATACTAAAACCACTTTTTCTAAGATTTTTATTACTATGAGAAAAATGGACACTTTCAAATCTGGGTAAATCGATGGTTTCATTTTGTTATGAAACTTTTTGTTTCAAATACGACCCACTGATTTCATTTCTGAAATACGAGAAATACTCAGAATACTGAAACATGAACATACTCAAAAATGAGCACATAGAAATCGGTTCATACTCATTTTAGAAACATGGACATACTCAAATAGGAGAACATGATGTTTCATTCTTAAATGTGTGCATGTCGTCAGAAATGAGTATATAAATGTTTCAAACTTGAGTAATTTTTATTCTGAGCCATTTTGACTATGCGACATACTCAGATTTGAGTATTATTTGCTCAGTTATGAAAATGTCGTTTTTCGAGTGTACAGACAATAGATAAATAGATTCATTTTGTATGACAATATCTCCACTCAAAAAGCGTTACTGAAAGCAACTGAATCAAATTTAGCATTACTTAAAACACCCTCCTTAATCATCCTAATTTAATGACTCATAAGTTATATCTATATTATAAAGGACAAACGTGTCCGTACGTAACGTTGACGTCATTTTGCGAATGGCAACACTTGCTGAGGAAATTTCGGTTTTTGCGATTTTTGCTTCAGCAATTTTTTTATTGTTTAAACATCGCACATTTTTAATTCTTACACCGTTATATCGGAAAAAATATATCGAATTTCAAATACAATCAGTTTTAAAATTGTACTGCAGTTTACTCATTTATTATAGTATTTAAATTAAATTTCAAACAAGATTTCTTTTTTATCTATCTCTATCGCTTGCAGACGATTACACAATATTAATCTGTTTGCACTTTAAACAATATAAAAAGTTCAGCATTTGTTTCCAGCTAATATTCTATAAACAATTTAGAACTTCAGTAAGCTGTAAATAATATAGTATAAATAAAACACAGAATTAACTGATATGTAATCGAAATAAGCACTTAAAACCGGTTAAATTATCAGATTTTTTTAATTTTTAGCGATTTCTTCGGCTATTAACATCTGGCAAGAGACTGATACGAAATTACCGCTTTTAATAAATTATTACGAAATTACAAAATTTTATTTAAATATATAATTGACATATATCATATAAAAGTGCTCTTTGGTGTCGTTAAGGGGAAATCTAAAAAAAAAAATGATTAAATGTAAAAAAATCTATTAGAGTTTTCAATAAAAGAAAAATGGTTTTCACATATATTCTTTATCCCATGAAGCCCGGGTTGGATGCCCTTGTAATAAATAATAAGATGAAACTCTTTGAAATACGTCAGGAAAACCAATTATCAAGAAAATGTTGGATTGATTTATGATAAACCTCCAGTTAAACCTTGAATTAAATATCCAACCACAAACCTCCGGCAATTGCAGTTGATTAATAACAAATCAACCACACATTGGCTTGTCTAATTTCCAATTCATTTAATATTTTGAAATATAGTTGCCAATGTAATAATTATTCTACTTTTCACTTTTAACGTATTTGAGACACAAAGTTTCTTTCATTCATTAATAATTAGCACAAAGTTAAAGTAATTAGTTACACTTCAAATAGAAAACTGAATACGTAATAAGTAATTGGGGCAGTCTACGAAAAAAAAAATTATTTTGTAGATACATGGTAGTTATTTTTTGTAGCAATATACTTAAAAATGTTTTTTTGAAGATTTGCATAATGGAACACATTATCAATACATAATTAAACAGTTCTATGTTTTTTTTTCTTTTTTTTCTTTTTTTTTTTTTTTTTCAAATTAGTAAGTGAATGAGGTATACACGTATATTTCCATTACATTTTACACCTTATTTCCTTTGTAAGCTTCTTCACAGAATGTAATATGTATTCAATAACATACATTTTTCTATGTAAATATATTTATATAATTATAAAATTTTATTTTGAAAAAAAAAATCCAAAATATAAATGGGTGAACTATTGTTATTTTTCTTGTAACCTCCGCTGCAATAAAATCATATGCTATAATTTTCAAAATGTAGCAGCATTCGTCAACGAATAAAAATAAAAGGTAGTAAGAGTACCTTTTTAATATTAGTTGTTGTGCACAGTGCCATTTGCCATTAATTTTCAAATATGCTTTCTTAGCTAGAAATGGTAACGCATTATGATACATAACAGAATGTATAACGAAACATTTTTTATTTTTTTTGAAAATTCAAAGTTTTAAGTTGATAAAAAGTTGTCACTAGGATAACATATTTACAATAATAATAATAATAATAATAATAATAATAATAATAATAATAATAATAAATAAATAAATAAATAAATAAAATTAAAAAAATATATTTAGGTCTCCTGGAATGATCCTAAAGTTAAAAGTTTTTTAGTCAAAATGATGATTTTAAAGTTTTTTTTATAATCCATATACTTAAAGCTAACCTGCTTTTTAGTTTTTCGTGCAAATATGCTATTTATACGCATGCGCGAGCATTCAGCTAATCAGCTAGAGGCTTTTACTATCTTCAGACGCGATGTTCCAGCCAATGAGGTGAAGGCTTTTTCCTCTCTCTAGAAGCGTATGTGTTCCATTTGGTTGTTCGGTTGTTGAAACTTTATAGATTTCTTTTATTAAGGTATTTTTTCATTTTACCGTATTTATTTTCTTTTTAAGTCGTATGTATTTTACCACTTTGAATTTTTTATAACTAACCTTTTTTTGAGAGAGAGAGAGATTTCGTGGCACGAAATTCCGCGAATCGTTTCCGATGTAAACAAACACTCGACAATTGCTTTTAGTTATGCATTATTAATTATTTACTTGGCCTTTACTTTTAATATTTCAAACTTACAGTTGAATGTAACTATTAAAACATTTGAAATACTGTATTCGTAAAATGAAATTTCAGCTTAAACACTCGACAATTACTTTTACTTATGCATTATTAATTATTTACTTGGCCTTTACTTTTAATATTTCAAAATTACAGCTGAATGTAACTATTAAAACATTTGAAATACTGTATTCGTAAAATGAAATTAGTTTAAACACTCGACAATTACTTTTAGTTATGCATTATTAATTATTTACTTGGCCTTTACTTTTAATATTTCAAACTTACAGTTGAATGTAACTATTAAAACATTTGAAATACTGTATTCGTAAAATGAAATTTCAGCTTAAACACTCAACAATTACTTTTAGTTATGCATTATTAATTATTTACTTGGCCTTTACTTTTAATATTTCAAACTTACAGCTAAATGTAATTATTAAAACATTTGAAATACTGTATTCGTAAAATGAAATTTCAGCTTAAACACTCGACAATTACTTTTAGGTTAAATTCAGGTTTTCTCAGTGACAATCACAGTATTTTTACCAAATAATTAAAAGTACTACATGCATGCATCTATCTATCTATATTAGAAATTGTGCAGGTTTCTGGTCACTGTTTTGTTTACATATTTTAAACAAAAATTTCAATTTAATAATGCACTGAGAATTATAATGAATGCTTACAATTAAACACAACAACACAAAACAAAAAATTTCACAAAAACACATTATTTCCCCGATATTTTCCCACAACTAATCAATAAATTTCATGATATTTTATTGTGATTTTAAACCATGAACTTTAGTACTTTTCTGTTATACGGACACTATGCCAAAATGTATGTATGTATGTAAATGTATGTATGTATGTTTGGCGACAATGGTGTACGTATAACGGAAAAGTGCCTGAATTATTATTTATATATATATATATATAAAATATAAACATAATTGGCGACACAGCAAGTTTTCTGGATTTCTCCCTGTCTCTCTAACCACATTGTTAACAAAACAAAAAATTCACGAAAAACACATTATTTCCCCGATATTTTCCCACAACTAATCAATAAATTTCATGATATTTTATTGTGATTTTAAACCATGTACTTTTCTGTTATACGGATACTATGCCAAAATGTATGTATGTATGTATGTTTGGCGACAATGGTGTCCGTATAACGGAAAAGTGCCTGAATTATTATTTATATATATATATATAAAATATAAACATAATTGGCGACACAGCAAGTTTTCTGGATGTGAAAGGCGGAGATGAATTTCATTCATTCAATGACCGTTTTAAAAGTTTCAAGTTTGGATTGAGTGCACCTGAACATAAAAACCGATACCTATTTCTATGTTCATGATTGAGTTATTTGGATATCTTTTCGTATAGCACAGAAAATCATTTCTCCCGCTTTCGTAATACAGATAAATTCTGGTGTATTTTTTTTTCTTCTTTTTATATCATAAGTACTTTTCTACTTTAAATTTTTTAATTGTCGAGTTTCTAAGCTGAAATTTCATTTTTCGAATGCAGTATTTCAAATGTTGTTTTAATAATTACATTCAGCTGTAAGTTTGAAATATTTAAAATATTAAAAGTAAAGGTCAAGTAAATAATTAATAATGCATAGCTAAATATGTATAATGATCAGAATGACATATTAAAATGTGTACAGAATGACATGAAAATTTTAAAAAACTGAAATTTTGCACTTGCAACTTAATTGTAAATTTCATTGTTTACATTGGAAACGATTTGTGGATTTTAAGAATTTGCTGAACTTCGTGTCACCAAATTACTAAATCTCTCTCTCTCACTCTCCAAAAAAAAAAAAAAAGGTTAGTTTAAAAAAATTCAAAGTAGCAAAATACATACAACACAAAAAGAAAATAAATGCGGTAAAATGAAAAAATTACTTTAATAATAGAAATCCATAAATTTTCAACGACGGCATCAAACGAACGTATCTCATCTTTCGTTTATGATAAGGAACGCTCCTTTGGCCCCCTCCACTCATTGGCTGAATTGTAAAGGGCAAAATTGGGGGACAAAATGACTACAGCATTTCTGAGAAAAGAAAAAATCAGAAAATTCACAGAAAATAATTATTTTTGTTGCAAGTTGGGTTAACTGTCTTTATGGTTCGAGTCGATTTCAGACTGAGTGTAGATTTCTGCAAGTTGGATTTGGGTTAACCCGATTTTTCAAAAGTTAGTTCAAGTTCAGTATATTATTTCAGATTAAAACTATACCTATCAGGGCTTGAATTTCAGGGCGGGATTCACGCGGAAAATTTTGAAATCCCGCCCAAAAAATTTCAGCATTTTTGGAGAAATTTGCATTATTTAATTTACCTGCAACCAAACGATAAATTTCGTGATTTTTTTTCCCCGCAACCGATTGACGGACTTTGTGTTTTTTCCGCGACTGATCGACGAACTTTGTGGTTTTTTCCATGACAGATCAACGAACATTGTGTTTTTTAAGCGACTGATCGACGAACCTTGCGTTTTTTGGGGACATATCGACGAACTTTGCGTTTATTCCGCAATCGATCGACGAAATTTTTCTTTCTTCCCTGACTGATCGACGAACTTTGCATTTATTCTGCAATCGATCGACGAAATTTGCTTTTTTCTGCAACTGATCGACGAACGTTGCATTTTTTTCTGCGACTGATCAACGAACTTTGCGTTTTTTCTCCGACAGATAGACGAACATTGCGTTTTTTAAGCGACTGATTGACGATCCTTGTGTTTTTTGGGGACAGATCGACGAACTTTGTGTTTATTCTGCAATCGATCGACGAAATTTGCTTTTTTCCCACGACTGATCAACGAACTTTGCGTTTTTTGGTGACAGATCGACGAACTTAGCGTTTTTTCTGCGACAGATTGATGAACTTTGCATCTTTTCCACGATCGATCGGTGAATCTCAATCAAGTAAAATCTAAAGTCAGAAATTTATTTAACAACCTAATTGTTAAGGGTCCCTAACACATTTAATGGAACTTGAAAAATACACTGCATATATAAAACTTAACTTTCTTCCCTTTTTTATAATAAAAATAAACATTTTACATAATCATTCTCAGTTGACTTAATTTTTTCAATGGTATTTTGTCATGTCTGCATTAATGTAATTCTTTAAATAGCACGTAAAAGAGTAGTGGGGTTTAAAGATTTTTTTTCTCCCTCCCAAACATTACAACTCCCCTCCATTTAAAAATGTTGGTAGGGAGACTCCCGTCTTTGGAAACATTGAATTTCAAGCCCTGCCTATAATATGTTTGTGTGTATTGAGGTTTGTATAGATGTTTGTGTGTGTGCTGTTTTTAATACAGAACAGACAGTTTCATTTTTCACACGAACATTTAAAAAAACTCACATTCTTTGCGCAATCCTTTAACAAAATTCGCATTTTTTTTCGTGATTCTTTAATGAAATTCGCATTTTTTTCTGTATCTTTTTTTTGTCGAGATTCATAATTTTTTCAGCTATCCTATGACGTAATTCGTGTTTTTTTTCCAGCGATAATTTGACGAAATTTGTGTTTTTTCTGCGATTTTTTTTTTTCACGAAATTTGCGTTATTTTCCACGATTCTTTTATGAAATTTGCGTTTTTCTGTGATCCTTAGACGAAATTTTCTTTTTTCGCAATGCTTTGATAATAATCACATTTTCTCTGCTGCCTTTTGATAAGATTTTTTTTTTTTTTGATAAGATTCATGAATTTTCAGCAATCCTTCGATGAAATTCGCGTTTTTTCAGCAATCTTTGAAGAAATTCGCATTTTTCTCGCGATACTTTAACGAAATGTGCGTTTTCCAGCGATTTTTTGATAAAATACATTTTATTCCGCAATTTTTAGACGAAGTTTGGCAAGAAAGCGCTATCTTTGGGTGAAATTTCCTGTTTTGCGATTCTTTGACAAAATTTGCTCATCTTTTGTGTAAATCGCGTTTTTCTGTGGCCTTTTCACAAAATTCACGTTTTACATGATCCTTTGATGAAATTAGTGTTTTTCCCGTGATCATTTGACGAAATCTAGGAATTTTTTCCCGTGAAGATTGATTATATGTTTTTAGTCTGCAGGTGCCCTAAAAAGTTTGTGACGCCTGTCGCTGCATTGCACGCATTCTGCCACGGTGTATCAAACAAACAAAATTCATCCTAAAGAATTATTGTTTCGTTTCTGGAAATGAACAACCGTCAACTCATTTCCTGAATTATAAAGGGTGAAATGTGTAGGCACTGAGTATCATCTATACTATTAATGTCGGTAAACGTCTGTCTGTGTGTGTGATGTTGTGTCTGGCGTCTGTAAGCACAAAACTCTGCATGAAGACGACGGACATAAGTGCTTTTGGTATAAAAAAATTCGTAAGTGGAGTTTTTAAAATTCACAACATTTTGCGGGAGAAGAGGGGTGCGAACGAATTTAAAAAATGAGTCCGCATCAATAATTATGGCGGCGGGGGGAGACTTTTCTTTGTTGACACCACTCATATGATATATCGTTCGAAAGGCCTGTGACTGCCTTTTCATGTTATGCATCTGTGTGGTCCATCCCCCCCCCCCGCCAATTGGGGCACTTTTCTAAATTTTGCACATACCACTCATGTTATATATCGTTAAAAAGGTCTGTGACCGCTTAATCATATTATGCATCTCCGGTGTCCATCCCCCCCACTTTGCCCCCCCCCCAAGGGGGTACTTTTGTAAATTTTGCACAATCCCTTCATGTTACGTATTGTTGGAAAGGTCTTTGACTGCTTATTCATGTTATGCATCTCCGTGGTCCATCCCGCCACTTCACCCCCCCCCCCTTAAGGGGGGCAATTTTCTAAATTTTGTTGACACCCCTCATGTCATATATTGTTGGAAAGGTCTGCGACTGCTTAATGATATTATGCATCTCCAATGTCCATCTCCCCACTTTGCCCCCCCCTCCCCCAAGGGGGTACTTTTCTAAATTTTGCAGACAACCCTCATGCCATATATCGTTGGAAAGGTCTGTGACTGCTTAATCATATGCATATGTCCAATGTCCATTTCCCCACTTTGCCCCCCCCCTCCCCCAAGGGGGTACTTTTCTAAATTTTGCAGACAACCCTCATGTCATATATCGTTGGAAAGGTCTGTGACTGCTTAATCATATGATTATCTCTGATGTCCATCTCCCCGCTTTGCCGCCCCCCCCCCCAAAGAGGTACTTTTCTAAATTTTGCACACAACCCTCATGTTATATATCGTTGGAAAAGTCTGTGACCACTTAATCATATTATGCATGTTCCGTGTCCATCCCCTACTTTACCCCCCCCCAAGGGGGTACTTTTTAAAATTTTGCACACACCCCTCATGTTACATATCGTTTGAAAGGTCTTTGACTGCTTATTCATGTTATGCATCTCCTTGGTCCATCCTGCCATTTCCCCCTCCCCAAGGGGCCACTTACCATTTACTTGCACAACAGCGCTAAATGTGTCAGATGAAAGAAATTCCGCGAGTACATGTGCCAGTGAAACTTAGCCAATTGCTGTTCTTCAACCTAGCTTTAATTCAAAGTGGGTTTTTTATTTATTTGAATTATTCTGCAAAAGTTTCAAACATTTTAAAGCAGCTATGAATTTTATTTTTATGGTACTATCAAGTTTTTCGCCGTCAAATTTTGACGAGTTCCATCTAGTATTTAATAGTAAGCAACTTATAATATTTTATAAGTTTTTTTATAATCAAAAATAAGTATTCAAGTGCAAAAATGGGCAGTTTCAGATGAAATCTATCAATAAAAATATTTTGCATCTGAAATTTAACATTTAGGTATCCCTCAATTTTTTGTAAATCTCACTTTTTTGTCAACTAGTCATATTTAAAAAATGTTTACACATTCTTTAGAATAATTTCAATTATTGTATTTATAGTACAGTTTTTTTAAATAGCGAAAATATCATTATATACAATTACGAATACTATACTCAGGTTTCAAGGTCGAATAACTGTAGCTTCCCCGTGACCTTGGAGACAGGTGCCACGCAAACTCGTCATGCGAGCCACATGATTTTTCCTTCTCCCTCCCTAGCTGCTACTCAGGGCGACCACGCTCCGCTCAGCCTTGCATTCTTTGACAGTCTGTTTTTAGCGTCTTGTATTGGCGATGCGTGCTTTGTGTGTGCATTTATATTTTTCGAAAATGTGGTTGGTGAGTGGTGAGTTCAGTGCGGTTTTCTGGTTAAAAAACTCATTCTACATCTACAAGGAAAAGTACTGACATACCAATAGTCGGTCAAACTCTAGGTATAATTACTAGCAATATTTTACCAACTAAAATTGCCGTGCTACGGTAACTTGCATGGGTAAGAAATCGGCTGAAATCTGAAGGATGTCATCAACCAGAAATAAAATTACAACGCAAAAACAAATTTCGAAATAGGCTTACATTCCCGTTTCATCTATACAAACAACAAAGTTTTTGTGATTTTAAAACTGCATGTGAGATGTGAAAAGATAAACATATCTTCAGGATATAACACAAAAAATACCAATCATCGTTCTGACTAGAAAACTTTCAACTTTGGGATCATTCCGGGAGACTTAAATATTTTAGAATTCAACAAAATTGTTTTTGGTAAATACGTTATCATAGTGAAAACTTTTTCTGAACTTGAAACTTTGAATTTCAAGACAAATTTGTTGGTGATACACCCTATATAATACATAAACTTTTAAAAACATATTTAGTTCAAAATTTAAATTGTGTCCTACATACGCATGGCATTATAAAACAAAACAGTGTGTAATTTTATCTTCCGTAGATGTAACCTCCGTTATAACATCAATAAGGAAATTTGTCTCTAAATCTCTCGGGTAAAAAGAAAAATAAATAAATAAGCACCACGTAATGAGGAGATTATACGATCACCTATATTAATCTTAAACGAAGTGGAAGATAAACTATGAAAATTTATATAAAATATTTCAGTATAGATTTTTTTATATATATATTTACGGTGATAAAGTAACGTTTTCTGTAAAAAGACTCAATTACATAGAAAATTCTGTATGACATAGGATATAAAGTTTGTAAGTTCACGGTGTTGTATTTCAAATTGTGGATATAGTTTAAAGAAACTGATTAAACATATAATTTAGTTTTTGATAGAAAATGTCTTTGATATAAAATCGTTTTTTTTTTCTTGTTTATTTTTCAATATAGAACAGTCGATGAACCATCATTCATTAGATTTAGATTCAGTACAACTGTAAAATGATTTAGAAAGCTCTTTTCTGTACATCTACGATAAAAGAGCTTGCATCATCCCTTTCACCACTGCAGGTATATATGTCCCATCAATATTATATTCTTTGATAGTTTACTTTTATCTTGGAAAATCGTATAAAGTTGAAATTTCAGTATTTTAATACTCTAAAATATGTTTGCAGTGTTCCGAAATCGGTTTTGTATACCTGTAAGCAGTATTTTGTTGATAATGTATTGTCATAAAATACTCGAAATAAATATGATGAATATGTTAAAACAAATCTTTAACAACGGTTTAATAGAGAGCAGTAAAAGGTTTTTGAAAGAGAGCAGATTATCTTTTAAACACGTACATTACATGCCATTTAAAAAAATACACTTAACGAATATTTTAAAAGAACTTAAAATACCTATAAAAACATAAATGTAATTTTTAGTAAAATATTTCAAAAATAATAAAAAAGATAGGTTAAATTTTATTACGTTTATAACGTTTATTATGTATAGATATAATCATGAATTATCAACACAAGGAAATTCACACAAAAAATCAGAATTTATAAAGGAAAAATCCGCATATATCATTGTTTTGAAATATTTACTTTTTCTGTACTAATATATCGAGTGATTTATACATTTAAATAAAATTAGCTTTTATTTTTCATCATATCTTGCCATGTAAAAAAACTATATATGATCAATTTTTTTTATAAAACGTATGAAATTAATTTAACTTATCTTTGATCATGAACAAATGTTTTTCTCTTTAATAAAACTGTTGAATATTGGAAGAGATATTCTATATAAAATAAGTTTCCTCTGTACATAAATGTATAATGTCGTGTTATATTTCATTTCACTTTACCTAAAGCATTCTTTTTTTATTTTTAATGTATCTTAATAAATTAATAAATCATAAATCAATACTTTCAAATGTGCTGAATGTTGGTGTCCGCTATTTGTAGTTGTAGCAGTAATAATAAAATATCAAAACTGAAAAATATAAACATTTACACATGTTCTTACTCTCCTCACTTAACTAGTTTTGTGTGTTTAAAAGAGTAATTATGCAAATCAGTTATAAAAGACTCTCCTTTTATGAAACTTCTAATAGAGAATAATAAGTTTGACCTTAAATATTTAGTCGGACGGCGTATGAATATTTTATTAGATGGTAATGGAAGCGTGGATTCTTTATAATGCACAGGGTTTGATTTAATTTATTTTCTTTTAAAAAATATATTATTTTCGAAACACATTAACTTTTGATATGGTATTATTTCTGTTTAAGAAAAGGCACATAATAAAAACAAAAAAATCTTATACAAATGTATAAATTTTGAAAAATGTCATCTGTATTTTCTATGCTGTTTATAATGTACCATAAAAAAGGTTTTGTGCCTTTTTATTAATTAGGACTGAATGTTTTTAGAAACGCATTTTTATCTTATGAAATAATAATTTTTATACAAATGTATAAATTTTAAAAAATGTCATCTGTATTTTCTATGCTGTTTATAATTCACCATAAAAAAGGTTTTTGTGCCTTTTTGGGTGCGTTCGTAGTTATATAAATACGTAGCACCTATTGTCGTCGTCTGGTCCGTCCGTCTGCCCGTCCGTCCGTCTGTCCATCCGTCCGTCTGTCCGTCCGTCCGTCTGTCCGTCCGTCCGCATATAACAACGCAAAAACGACCCAACCGAATGGTTTGAAATTTAAGATATATTATCCTTGCAGAATTTTGTCGAGACATTTAAAATTTTTTTTAAAAATCGAATCAAAACTTTAGAAAATATTAATAAAAACATTTATTAAGTAATTTGATTTTTTTTAATCGGTGCTTTCTTTTTACAGGAGCTTTCGAAGTTTAATTGTCAAGCGACCGAGATACTTGTTTTATTACAGAAATTAATCTGAAGACGATATAATTCATTTCACAGAATTAAAAATCATCAAGATGTGAATATTTATATAACTAGCTATAGTACGAACGCACCTCGTTTTTAACGTTTGACGTACAATTTCCAACTTGTTATTAATTAGGACTGAATGTTGTTAGAAATGCATTTTTATCTTATGAAATAATAATTTTTATACAATATCATAAATAATTCATATAATAGTTAAATGTAAAACACAATGAGTACAAGAATAAAAGTTCTAAACAATTAAAAAGTCACGTAAAAATATAAATAAGAAATATTACAAGCATTTTGTGTGTTAACGAACACTGCTTCATTACATTCACATACGACTTTTTCCAAAACTATAATTCACCCAAATCAATACGATTTTTTATTAAATAATTGTGCATAATCTCATTTATTCATTAAATTTTGGTACATCAGACAACATTCTGGGTGGTCCTCTAGCAACCCTAATAGGACCACTAACAACATTCAGTTCTAATTAATAACAAGTTGTAAAATGTACGTCAAATGTGACAAATGAGGTGCGTTCGTACTATAGATAGTTATATAAATATTCCGATCTTGATCATTTTTAGGATTTCGTTTATCTCACGAAACCCTATTACTCCCGCTCCGTTGTCTGTCTGTCACAGAGCTATTATCAGAAACTATATAACTTACTAAGTTGAAACTTTGTTATCTAGATGAATACCAGCTATAAAGAGCTCAAAATATCAAAATATGAAAAATTCGTATTATTTTAATAAATAGAGATAAAAAACCAAAATTCTAACAGCCTTTTCCTATTAAATTTAAACATTTTTCGTTATAGCAGATGCCAAAAATTAAAAATCCACGATGAAATTCTTTCTAAAATAATTAATTTTCTATCAGACGATTTCCACGTGAAAAATGACAATGAAATAAAAAGTGTCACCAATTGAAAAAAAATATTAATATGAAATAAAATGATTGACGTCATAGTGGTAATAAAACGAAATTTTCAAAGATTTCTCAATAATACAAGGAGTATGAGTTATGTGTATGTACACAAAGCAGATTAATATCATGTCATTAGAAAATTAAAAAGAAAATCTGACGTCATGTTTGAAATTTAACGGATTATTCAAATGTTTGAGAATAATACAAAGCGCGTATCAATATGAGTAATAGAGAATAGTAAATACATGAGTTTGAGAAACATATTGAATCATGATAAAAATCCGATTATGGAAATATTCGCATATTTTAACATTTTGAAGGTGTACAACATGTTTAATTTTGAAATTATTTATTTTAAATATCGCATTTACTTTTTTGTATCACATTTAGTCCGCATGACAGATATTATTATGACAGAATATAATAGCGGGCTTAGCCCGCTATCGGACTGGTTTAGATATTCGAAAAAAATAAAAAAATAGACCGGTAATTTTTTACTTTATAAAAACATGGCTTTTTTTTCTGTTGTTGCTAAATGAATTTTATTTTGATTTATTAAAGAAAGGATAAAGGTTTTGAAAGGAATATTAAACGAAACCCTTTGAGCGATCTTCCATCAAATCTACCCACTTGTTAATTCTGTGAAATGAATTATATCGTCTGCAGATTAATTTCTGTAATAAAATAAGTATCTCGATAGCTTGACTATTACACCTCGGAAGCTCCTATAACAAGAAAGCACCGATTTTCTTTTAAAAATTCAAATTTCTTAGTAAATATTTTTTATTAATATCGTCTAAAGTTTTGATTCGATATTTATAAAATTTGAAATGTCTCGCCAAAATTCTGCAAAGATAAAATATCTTAAATTTCAAACAATTCGTTTGGGTAGTTTTTGCGTTTTTATATGCGGACAGACGGACAGACAGACGGACGGACGACGGACCAGACGACGACAATAGGTGCTACGTATTTATGTAATTACGAACGCACCTAAAAAGGCACAAACTTTTTTATGGTACATTATAAACAACATAGAAAATACAGATGACATTTTTTTAAAAATTTATATAATTGTGTAAAAGTACTTTGTAAGGCAAGCAGTTCATACATAGAAAAATCTGATAATGTCATATGATATTCTTCTTGTGTTAAATTCAGAAAATAACGGTTTTTAAGCACTCAAAGCTTGATTAAGGAGTGGTCCGTCCGATCGAACTTGATTTTTAGAGTATTATGGTTTTTTTTTTTTTTTTTTTTTTCGTTTAAATAATGCACATAGAAAATTAAAGCTTTTGGCATTAATTTTTTTGTACTTTTGCCTAAGCGAATTATTTAATTTTTTTTTAAGGTCTAGCCTCTAGTCAAAAAATATAATTAATTTGTAAAAATAAAAACGTCGATAGCTTAAACAGTTTAAGTGTGATAACGTTCGCCAATTGAAATTAATTTATTTCAAGAAAACGTGTTTAAAGTTACTCACTTTAGACAGCCGTGACACCGGTCTGTTAAGTGGTTTTCGCGACAATAATGCTGTACGGAACAAAAACTTTAATAATAAAAGGAAATTCGAAACGAAAGATTTGCCTTTGTTTATTCACTATAAGAAAAACATTTTATAAAAATGGTTTTAATCCATATGTTACTAAAATAGACGTAAGATAAAACCAATGTACAAATGTCTTAAAAATTTTAAAACATAAGATCTTAGTAGCACATAATTCCTAGTACTTTCGGCTATACACTAAGCCATTATCAAGGACACTCGACCAGCGGAGACCACAGCACAGATGTTGTTCAAGATCTGAACTGAAAAATAGCAGGAGAAATTCATTACGGACTCGTGCCTTTGGATGAACCCATTGTTGATGAAGGGGAGATGCAAATCACGACACTTTCGTTAGACCATACTTCCCGTAACTCGAAGCAGTTCGCACCAAATACTTGGTATTTGGTATGATAATACATCATTGCAGCAGTTGTTTGCTTGCGATAAAATTTCCAAAATTACACAACTTTTAAAATCGGTAGCCCGCATAATGATTCTTGCTTTATGAAAAAATATCTCAATATCTCTTATTTGGAATAATCTAGATAGGGCAGTAGCAGGTCTATTTTTGCTAATATCTTGAATATGTTCATTGATTCTCATTTTGAACTTTCTAGTGATCATACCTACATAATTTAACCTTATAGGGAACAAAAACTGTTTTCAGGGCATACTCTACGCAGTTTAAAGGTTCAAAAAATATAAACAAAAAACATTGATTTTTCAAATGATTCCTGATAGAACCTGTTCTTAATTACTTTTCATTGCTAAACATTATGACATATTCTGAATATGTATTTTACAGTATCGTTCGTTAAATTTTATGCTCATTATTTAAGATACATCATGAGTAATTCGTTCTAAAACTCATTTTTAACATTTTAAATAATTTAGAAAATATATTTCACAAAAAAAGATGAAAACGTGGAAATATTTGAGTGGTTGCACAACATTTAATATTAAGCGCAGTTTACGATCATTATTAGAATAATTTTGATTGGTATAATTTCTGCATATGTCTTTATTCGCACCTGCATTCCTTTATAGATTGAAATTGTCTAATGATAAATGGTAATATTTTCACAATTTTAAAATTTTAACTTGATGTACCTCAAATAAACATATGTGAATACTTTGTATTAAAGACGTTTTAAAATATGTTTAAACGCTGATTTTTCTTCAGGCTCATAGACACATTAAATATCCCATAGAGAAAGCGTTTGTTAAATATGTTATCATTCATTATTATTAGTATGATTATTTATATACTTGTGGTATGACATGTATTGCCTACGGGGATTGTTTCTTTGTCGTTCTCTTTAGTATTTGTATTATTATGTTGCAAAAAAAGAAAAAGTGTGAATGCGTTATGTATACGTATGAAAATCCGCTTTACATGTACGTAAAACGACTATTAAGGGGACAGGGGACCTTCAAACTCATTTTTTTATTTATTTTTTTATTTCACTTTAAATACTATTCAAGGACACACTATATGCATTATGGCATGTATTTATCACACCAGAATTTAAAAAAAAATTTTGGACAAGAATTTTTTTTCGAAAATTTGAGCGATTTTGCTGATTTGAAGGTCCCTTGTCCCCTTAAGGATAAGTTTGATAAAATGTTAACGGTAAAATATTTCTTTCTGTAATATGTAATTAAAAAATGTGACAGTTCAAAACCCTAGGCAGAATATATTTATTATATGTATTAACGATCGTTTGATAAAGTATTTGCGTTTAAATGCTTCAAAAAATGGCAAAGTGACGTGCATTATCAGTTTCGTCTGTTCTGCATTTATTCGAATATATTTTTCCATGATATAATTCCAAATCTAGAAATTTAATTGATTGATATATTCAACGGAATAGTTTTATTTTGAATAAAATTAAGTGGCAACATGGGATATGCACTATAATGTTAATAACGACACTGTATATGAGGTGAGCTACATTTCAAATTACTGAAATTAATGTTGCTTGGATACGGATAATAGTTATTTTCAATAGTTTTCCTGAAGTGATTACTTAAAAAAAAAGAAGTATGGTTATTCACAATATCAATAAGTTTTACTTTTGTAAAGTTCTGAACGAAAATTCAGTCTCGTGCATTAAAGGGATATCGGTGGTTTTTCAATGAAATAGTGGATTAGTGCTCTGATTTTCTATGCACAAAATATTTAAGATAGTGTTCTATACAATCTCTAAAACTTTCTACGTGGCTTTTAAAAAATAATAAATATATATGCATTCTGGCATGCAATACCCATAATTTCTGACTTGCAGTATTCATACTATGCAGTACTAAAAAAATATAATACTAAATTCATAAAAACATATATTTACCGGAGATATTTTACACGCATATTTGCAATTAGAGACACAAAATTGTTTAAAAATACCACTTCCTTTAACATTAGCCAATAATACTAAAATATTTCGATATAATTGTTATAATTATTAATCGTAAATGATAATTATCATAAATGAATTTGATCGTATAGCATTATGTAATAAAATGCACATTAAAAACATTTTCGATTTATTAGTGCTTTATTCAAACGAAGTGTGTACAGTGTATTTGTTTTTTAATTTACTTATTGTGAAAATAATGGAAGCAAAGATTTCTGAAAATCACTTCAGTGCTTTTTTTTTTCAAAACTTCTAAAATATTAGTTGAATATTCCTGAGAAACTCGACAAACTGACAATCAAAAACCACAATGCTTTGCACTCCAGGATATTAAAAATCATATATTAAATGTCCCCAAACTCGACGGAAGCACTGGAGTGCAAAGTTTGAATATTAAAAAGAAAGGTTTTGTATATTATATATATTAAATTTTAAACCATTCGGTTGTGTTGTTTTTGCGCTGTTATATGCGGACGGACGGACGGGCGGACCAGACGACGAATTTATGTGCTACTTATTCATATAAATACGAACGCACCTAAAAAAACACGCAGCTTTGAACTTTTTACTCAAAGCATACTAAATAAAGTATACGAGATAATTTAAATAATAATAATTAAAAATTTAATTTATTAGATTAGATTTATGCCCTTTTAGGTTGCATTTTCGTTTGTCTAAGAAAACAATGTTTTTTCATCCGTTCCTTTGTAATTTCAGCGCTAACGAAAAAAAAAAATCTGATAACATTCTTCTGAGTGTTTCTTTGTATGAGTAAATGCATTTACAAAGCAGGTGAAAATAACTATGCTAATTTTTCATTAAAAAAAAAAAAAAAATCTGATAACATTTGTCTGAGAGTTTCTTTTTATGAGTAAATGCATTTACAAAGAAGGTGAAAAAAGCTATGCTAATTTTTCTTAACAAAAAAAAAAAAAAAAAAAAAAAAAAAATCTCATAACATTTGTCTGAGAGTTTCTTTTTATGAGTAAATGCATTTACAAAGCAGGTGAAAAAAGCTATGCTAATTTTTCAACTCATTCAAGCATTTGTAACATTCATAACATTCAAGCATTTGCAAAACTAACTGCCGGAACGTCAGTTGAGTCTCAATTTGGAAGCCCGAAAAGTTTTTGGTGTCTGTTTGTTTGTCTGTTCCGCGATAACTGCAGCTAAAAGTGTCCGATGAGATTGATTTTTGGTAGTTATGGTGGTGTAGTACCCGGATTTAGCTATATAGCTTTTGGTTAACTTTAAGTCATTCCTTCGAAAAATATAGATTTTTTTTTTAAGTCATAATTCTTTTCAATGGGAAGTCAGTCAGTTTTTAAATTTTAACATTCGTCGGAAGGAAAATGACGTATTGGGTTAATTGATATGTAAACTAGTCGAATGTGCCAATCTCAAAATTTTCTTCTATCTCACACATGTTTCACATACACTAAAAAGAATTAGCACCAATTCATATCAAGGAATCTAAAGTCTTATTAAATGACGTGCATTAGTTCATGAGATAGGACTATTGCTAAAATCATGTAAATCCTGCAAAATGTAGCATAGCAGCACCACCTGCTCTGTCTGTGGAAAATTTGGTCTAAATGGTCTCTGGTCTTTGGTCTTTGGTCTAAATTGGAAAATTTAGACCAAAACTTAATCAACAACAACTTGTGTCAACATCTAACTGAATCTGAAGTTTGATGAAAATCCGTGCATTAGTTCTTGAGATGCAGTTATCGTGATAATAATAAAAAAGTAGCACAGCAGCACCACCTGTTGGGCTATTTACACAAAAACGTAATCAGCATCTATTTATGTCAAGGTGTAACAGAATATGAAGTTTCATGAAATTCCGTTCATTAGTTCTTGAGATATAGCTGCCGTAAAAATCGTGAAAAAAGTGATACAGCAGCGCCACCTGTTCGTATATCTACACCAAAACATAATCAGCATCTATTTATGTCAAGGTCTAACTGAATCTGAAGTTTTATGAAAATAAGTGCATTAGCTCTTGAGATAGAGCTACTGCGGAAATCGCGAAAAATGCAGCATAGCAGCGCTATCTATGAAGCGTTTTTCACCGAAAGCTAATCACCCCCAATTTAATATATCATGGACTAACTTAATATAAAGTTTTATTAAATTTCGTGCATTAGTTCTTGAGAGAGAGCGCCGACAAAATTCTTGTCACATACATGCAGACAGAGTCACAGACAGAGTAACAGACAGACATTTTCTAAAAACAGTCAAATCGTGTTCAGGACCTTCTAAAACATATTCAACTTCCGGTTTTCGACGGATTCTTTTTTTTTTTTTGAGACCGGCGACCAGGCCCCTACCTGCCAGGTTTCCCTAGCTTAAACGGGTTTAGTGCCTGGCACCGGGGCGCGTAGTGCCACTGAAGAGATGCCGCATAACGGCTGGCCATTTCTGGTAGGACGGCTATGTGGAGGTCTAAGTTTTGTTCCCATTTTTGTTTTGCTGCTAATTGATCTGATTCTTTTTGTATGGACCTGGACTTGGCATCACACCTATACGTCATGCCATCGCTGCGATGGCAATTAGCAGCAAAACAAAAATGGGAACAAAACTTAGACCTCCACATAGCCGTCCTGCCAGAAATGGTCAGCCGTTATGCGACATCTCTTCAGTGGCGCTACGCGCCCCGGTGCCAGGCAATAAACCCGTTTAAGCTAGGGAAACCTGGCAGGTAGAGGCCTGATCGCCGGTCTCAAAAAAAAAAAAAAAAAAATCCGTCGAAAACAGGAAGTTGAAGATTTTCATGAATCCAATAATTTCCTCTTGTAAAGATAGAAGAAAGTAAAAATAATGAATGCTAACTTCTCGAAATTGAGATCTTACATTAATACGACCTCTTTAAAATTTACTAGTAATTTCTTAGAATTTCGAATTTAATTGTATAAATTATTGGGAAATTTTACGCATCAATTAGAGACATATAAAACATTTTAATTTCTGATTTTTTACAAAAACGTCCAATGCATTTCGTTTTTAATTTGTCATTAAATGGTTGCCTAGCAACATATTTCACTATTTCCAAGAATATAAAAAAATAAAATAAAATTCGAGTTAATCGCATTACTTTGACACAAAATTTTATTAACAAAATAATTGATTTTCGGGTGATTTTACTTTTAATATGTTTTTTCTAATGAGAGATAGATGATAATTTATTTTAACTAGTAAAGAAATATTACCAAATCGGTTTTCCAAACGAAAACTATAAAAACGCTGAATGTGTAAATTGATTATATGTATCATATCACGAAATATTTTTCAATTGCAGCAACATATGATGATGTTTAGTGGTTTAAAAATAAATATCCATTTAAGAATAGGACACAATCATCTGTACGTACAAGGAGATGAGCAATCTAATGAAAAAACAATAGTAAATGCATTCAGACATATAGGGGAAGTCGGCCTAAAATGATCCTAAGGGGCAAAACGATCCACATATGTTTTCTTCCGGACAGGTCGCACTATCTACAGGGTAAGACGTAAACTAGTTGTGATAAATAAAGAAGAAGCAATGGTGTTATTCAAGCAATCGCAGTATTACGCGTCTGAATAGAATGCTTTAAAAAATTGGTTTTTATAACATATTTTATAACGTAGGCACTAACTTTCATATTTAATTAGATTACAGTCTTTCATGTACAGAAGTACGACTTGGTTTATTTAATGGCGTATGTTTTAAGATGTGAATTACACTTCTGTATTGTCATAATTACTTTTATATCCTTTATTTTTCCGATAAAAAAACAATTTAGAATTATTTTTAAATGAAAGATCATTGTGCCCTTTGGTGAAGGTAAAATGATCCTATGGCCACTTTTTAAAACATCTATTTTTTTCATAACTAAATTTGGGTTTAAAATATTATTAAAATATGTTTATAATGCAAAATATAGCACCCAGAAAAAGGAATTGATTAAAACTACAAAACATGTTTTGTTGAGTACATTTTGGTTGTTTTAGCAAAATTCAAGTAAAATTGAACCATTTTACTTGAATTAACAAAACATTTTTTGCAGACGATACAAATTTTTTTTTTTAGAATTGCAAAAAAATTTTGTTTTTGTTGATTCAAAAAAAAAATTTCCATTGACCTATATTTAAACAAAAACTTTTGTTGGGTCAACCAAATTTTTGTTGATTCAACAAAACTTTTTTCTGGGTGAGTCTAAAATATACTAGCAAAGGGCCAAAGTTTTATTTTAAAAGTTATATTATTTTACACAAATTTTCCCTTAAGAGAATCATTTTAGGCCACCTTCTCCTACTCGAATAATTACAATAAAAAGTAATTTATCATATCATTGCATAAAATTGTATTTAATGTGATACTTCTAAAATTTCTGGAAGTTTCGATATATATTATATGGTTATAAATGTATAAATAATTTAAAAAAATGAATTTTAGAATATCGTAAATCATGCAGATTATATTAAAAATGAGTCAGATTAATGAACAATGATTTGTAGAGCTGACGTTTTCGGTCCTTTGATCTGTAGATTTACCAGTTAAATAGTAAGTATTATCACATCATCATATTAAAACTTTTAACAACTTACACGCAATTTCATCATATGGGATATTGTAAAATGTTAAAAATAAAATAAAAACTGGTGTATTAGACAATGTAAAGAAAAAAAAGTCTAATATTTTCCATTATACAAAATTTTATTTCTTATTTTTAAAGTGTTTTTAGATATTTCTGCCTAATATACATGGAATACTGCTAGCTCGCATTTATTTGTATTTTCTTTATAATATTTTTGAAAAAAGGAATTTTATTTTAAATAATCCGTAAAGGTGATAGAAAACTCTAAACGAAATTCCAACATACTGAAAAACGTGCAAGGTATATGCATAGATTAAATGTATATTGGACATCTTGATGCACTTTGTGAAAGTTATATGCTTATATATATATATATCATCCCTTAAAACTAATTAAAAAAACAAAAAAAAACATTTTTATCTGTTTTTTGAAACTGTAAGTTTCGGATTGTGTATTAAAAGACCGCAGAGCAAGTGAAAAAATCTTCGCAGAAAAAAACAACTTTACTTCCTACGAACTTTTATTTTGTTTGATAGAGTAAGAGTATTTTGAAAAAGGCATTTTATTTTATGCGTGACAGTAAAATCCTTATACTTTTTATTCAAGCGTAACAGTAGTTTCTTTTTAAACTACTGTTATAATAGCTTTTTTTTTTCTTTTTTTATATAATTGCAAATTTATAATATTTAGAAATAGATATGATCTGAATGTTTCCATTTATTGTTCTGAGTTGTGTATGTTAGAGATAAAAATGTAATATTTTGTTTAATAACATCTCGGAGATATGATAAAAAATTACTTTTTCTTTATTTTATTAATTATTTTCATTTAGAGAAAAAGCAAATCTCTTAACATATTTTTTTTCTGTCTACGCAACACCAGTATATTATTAGATTTTATAAAAATACAAATAACAAACAAAAGAGAGCATATATTTTAGCTTTTCGCTGTATGGAGTCATTTATTGTACCTGATGCTTATTGAAAGTCACACGTTATTACTTTATAAGAAATTAACTTTATTAGATTACATTTGTGTCCTTTCTCATTTGAAAAACTATACAAAAATTAGAAAAACTTAAAAATAACCAAAAATATTATGCATATTTTTATGAAAGCCTAGGAAAGTACAGAAAAAAATATATACACAAAAATTACTTGTTGTATCGCATATGGGTTAAAATAAAATCGCCATTTAAAAGAAGCGTTCTAAATGTGTACATAAACAGAATAGGGAGATATGTATTTTTTAAATTTAATTTCGAACATAATACAAGATCTAACAATGAAAAATACCATATATGATCAGAGCACACATATATAATATTTTCTAATAACGTTTGCTTTGCACCTTTTCAGCTTTACTATTTCTGCATATATGTGTATTACTACATAGAGTAAAGGCCATGCAAAATATTTGTATGTAGATTTATATGTGAATACCTATTTAATTTACGCTTTAAAAAAATCAATATAGAATAAAAAGCTTTGTAAAACTTTTAATTCGTCATGTGCATGACGGAAAAAGGGGGTCAACGATCATATGGTATCTTCCTATAAAATGTGTATTAAACTTATTCATTAATTTTCTGTGATATTTTTGTGAATAAATGCCTAGTAGATTTTTTTGCAAAATTTCGACATTATTAATCTCATACACTTATATAGGTCATTGCAACACTGCAATGTTATATTGAAATGACAATTAAAAAGTTGAAAATGAGAATGAAGAAGATATAGCAGATATCCAGTACAACAACAGAATTACTGCTTTACACAGACTTCAAAACATGAATCCTTTACAGATTAATTTAAAAAATAGTAAAATAATTTATTCATCAAGATTTTATTTCCCATCCATTATCCGAGAATCAATAGAATTCTATATGCGCAGTGAGAAAATATGCAATGAATTATCCTCCTTTCACTTACCTAGAATTTAGCGTAAGATGATTTTAAATTAAAGAACATGAATATAAAATAATTCACGCTTACATAGAGGACCATTTTTATTATAACAGCTGCTTTCATTGCACTTGTGATCTCGTGGTTTTTATTTATCAAGTTCAATCTTTCAAATGTTTTTGAGAAATCAGTTTATTTTATCATTATGGATATTGTGAATGACGCCGATTGTGGGCACGAAACTATTAGACCTGTTTCTTCAACATTTATCAGTTTTTAAATGTACTTTCATCACTTTCAGCCTATAGATTTAATTTTAAGTATTAATCTTCGTTCGCATTTTCAATAGTATTTATATTTTGTAATTGTATCAAATAATTAAACATTTTTCAGATCTTATTTTGACACTTAATATAAACCATGTATAACTTCTTGTAAAAAAAACTATCTGTATGAAGGTAAAAATTTATATAGTATATATATTGTTTTTAATTCAATGTCTTCAAATAGGATGTCCTAACTAAATTCAGATGGGGAGGAAGAAATGTAAATATGCTTTTGTTTTTCTAAATTATGAATAACTATTAATCAAAAACTATTCACCAAAAGATCTAGATGCGTCTTATGAACAATTATTAGAGAATGCTTTTCTATGCAGATCAAAATCTCTTATAGTGAAACACCGAGTATACATGCATCTTTGATATCATAACATATGAGACAGATCACATCAATAAGGAATTAGTAGCTGAAATAACATAACAAGCACATTTTCTGTTAATAATGGTAAAATTCATATATTTACAATTTTATTTGTATTAATAAAAAAAAAAAATCTATTAAAAAATCTTTGTAAATCTTCATCAAAATTGATGTACGTGAAAACTGAAAGACCTTTTCTTCATTGTGTGGCAAATATTGAAGGAGATTGGTAACATTTTATATTAAACAATTTTCCATTTTAATAACTTTTTACGGGATATTTATGAGATTTACGGTAATATTGTTCTACAGTAAAAATATTTTAAGTAAACGAAGAGAAATGTTTGAAGAAGAAACTAAATTTTAAAGTGTATGAGCCGTTATAAATGTAAAGAAGAATTTGTGAAGAAGTTTTATGATAGAATGTAAAACTATATTTTACATTTATTTGTTTAAAAACATTTGAAGATTGATGAATGTTTAGTTTTCATTATTGTAAATCTGATTTTAATAGTTTATTAAATAAAGATAATTACAAAAGGATTTTATTAAATAAAAATGCAGCTGTCAAGTTTATGTAAACTTATAAAATGTAAATCAATATACCCAAATGGATTTTAATTGTTGATTTTGAAATATAGACAAAATATTCTAGAAACTGTTTCAAGTGAACAGAATATTTTAGTTATATTTCAATTTAGAATAGAAACAAATGACATTATCACTTATGTAATGCCTACACGGTCTTAATATGTTTAAGCGTGTTTCGCCCAATATACATGCATCGTTGGGAATCATAACTGATGAGAATAATTGCATAAATGATAAATTACACTTAGTAGCATATGTTGAGTACGGCTCAACATCTCAACATTGAGCAATGTTGATAATAGTATGTTTCATGTTTTCATTATTTATTGCACAGTGGAACTCTTATAAAAAATTAACTGTGACAAAAGTAAAAATATAAGTATAAATTTTTATATGTAATACTTAGTAAATCACAAAGATTTAAATTGCATGATGTTTACTTATAAAAGACTATATAAGCAACCATAGTTCATATTAGCATTAAGCAACATTCATAAATGTACTCCTTTCATGCTTTTCAGTATAAATGCGGCGAGAATACATAGGCAGCATGTACGAGATCTATGAAACAGTGAAGTCTCCCTCCCCTTTTCCCCTTATTAAACAATGCTCCCACAAACCCATTGCTATTAGAACCGGCTAACATAGTAACTTAAGTGATTCACCAAATAGCGCTGGATGACGACCAATGTGCTAGTCAGGTAGGTCTTCCCCATAAGGATATCAGAGGAATTTATTCCCGTGGCCAGGTACACTAGGTAAAATGACTGGCAGGTAAGGGCCTGGTCAGCGGTTTAATAATAATAACATGCTAGGTCATGATCGTAATATCTAACTAAAAACTTTTTATATGCTGCATATATTTTTAATACCTCGTATTCAAAAATACTTAGTCTATCAAGGCATTATACAATAAATACCAATTTATTTTTACAGTTGTCTCATTCTAAAAGCCGAAAATAATTAAATAAAATGTCTTTTTAAACACAGAATTGATTCGAACCAAACGTATTTATTATTTTCAAATAACATTAAAATATGCACTTTAGGAAATGATTATTAATGAAATTATTAGCTTTAAATATTAAACAAAAAATAATATATCAAAATGCTTACATTACGCAATTGAATAATGTCGCGTAAGAAAATATAAAAATACTAGCAACATGAAGATTGGTTTTATATAGCAATATCTAACAAAGATTTTTTTTCTTTTCTACACATTTTTACAGTTTTGAAACTAAATATATGATATTTATAACCAAGAAAGAAAACCGTATTTAATGATATCTACCCTTGACGCACTTTATGTTCCATACAAGCAAAAATATCTCTATAGTTTTACTGATTTTAGCAAAATATCATATTTCCTTTTCTATCTACCTTCGAATTAGTATTATTAGTTTCTCAATGCCCTGTCTCAATCTATTTCTTCAACATTATTTCTATAGAGCTGTTTTAAAATTACGATTTAAACATTTGTGTGCAATGATAAAAAATAGCTTTGATATTAACATTGAAAAAAGATCTGTAATACAATTTTTAAAATAGCATATGCATTTGACAGTTTTGGAGTTAAAGGTATTTCTTAAACATGTGTTGCTTTAAAATATGTCTTATGATAATCGGAAACTTTTACATGTAAAAATGATTTTGAAACCCAATATATAACATTTTACAATAATAGATTTTAACCTGGTATTACATATGGTTAATCTGATTTTTTAAATGAAATGCTCTAAAAAATATTTTAACCAAAACTATTTCTTATATGGATTAAAAAACAATTAACGGAATAACCTTCTCACTTTAATTTTGATTTTTATATAATGCATATACGTAAGCAATAAGTATTGTGTTTTCCAAATTACAAAATATACATCATATTACTTACTTTCAATTCTTTGTTTGTTTTTTTTTTCAAATTAAAGTGAAAGAAATTTTTCATATCCTTCCATACAGACCTGAAAATTTTCCGCATATTTAAATTCACAAAGATAACACATTATGAAACATAATCTCATAACAGCTCTTATTATTCGTATTACAACATTGATTATTACTCTCATTATTATTTCAAGAGCAACTTATATGCAAAGCTCTTACAACTTTTTAAGAGTTCTAAATCAAAATGTGGAATTGTGTCATCTATCTTACAAGGAAGATCTTCAAAAAATATGAAGTTTCAGTTAAATTAATAGTTATAAATGACACTAAATAATCCAAATATAAGATTAAATCAACAGACTGATTTTATGTTTTTAACCGAAATAATTGTGAATATATTTAATTTAATATTATTTACATTCAATACTTGTGATTTAATGGCTGAATTCTTAACAAATTATTAATGAACTTCAAAGTTAGCTTTTCATCTTTAATGTAAAAAAAAAAAAAAAAAAAAAAAAAAAAAAAAAACAAGTTGGAAATTGTACATCAAACGTGACAAATGAGTAGGGTTCGTACTGACTAGTTTTATAAATATTCAGATCTTGGTGCAATACCTGTTGCACTCTCAGGCAAAAATCCATGAATACAAAATTTATTTAATGTGCAGATTATAATATTATCGATATTTATCATATATTCTAATACGAGAAAATCTTGTGTGTGGTTATTATATATATATATACAGTCAAACCCCGATTTAGTGCCATCTCGAAATAGCGCCAATTCCGTTTAACCGCCAATTGCGTCTATGAACAAATCTGCCAAATAGGAATTTCAATGTAATGTATCCGTTAAAGCGCCAACTCGATATACCGCCAAAAAAAAATTCTAGAAATTACTGTATTTTCTTTGCATATCTTTCTTTTTAATTTTTTTTTTTAGAATTTCAAAGGGCACCTCCTTTTCATGTGTCTAGATGTTTTCAAGCTCAATTCAAACTTTATTGAATAGCAAAGAATTCGTATTTTTCTCAACACCTGCCAAAATGCACCTACTACCAATTCTACCTGTCATTGGGAGCAGAAAAATAACGCGCGCTGACGTGCCGAGCAAGTGAAAGTTCTGATTCAGACTGGCGAGTCACGTGATCCGACGCGCTTCTGGAGCGGGGAAAAAACAAAGCGTGGCACGCCATTGGCTGGAAGGGTCTCTCCTCTCTCAGGTGAGAACAATGTAAAAAAGAACCTCTCCCTGTACTTTATGTCGATTTCTAGAAAGAAAACGGCGTGTAATGCAAAATCTCTCATTCAAAATTTTGGTCGGACGTTGATTGAAACATCGAAGAATTCACCAGCTAAATCTGTAAAATATCATCCTGTCTCTTTATTTTAACTCATTATGGCGAAAAGAGCAGTTTATCAATTTCGGAAAAACGGGAAATTTGTGAATATGAAGAAAGAAATGTGAATGTATCGCAGCAACACATTTCCAATCATTTCTCTACACTCATGAGAAAGCCTGTTAGCAGGCGCTGCATCGGAGACATTTTGATGAATACAGAAAAATGGATTAACATCAACGAACTGCAATCATCTGTAAAAAGACTGAAAACAGCGAAACATGAAGACTTAGAGGATATCCTTTGCACATGGATACAACAAATGAGTGCTAAAAATGCTACCATAAACGGAGATGTCTTTAGAGAGCCGGCGGAAGTCCTTAGCCAGCAAATGAATATTACAGATTTCGAATACAGTAGTGGCTGGTTGAACAGATTTAAAAAGCGACGAGAATTCTCTCAGTACATACGAAGTGGTGAAACTGCAGGTGTTGATGAAGATATTGTGTTAAATGGTCGTAAGAAACTGAGTGCGCTGATTTTAGAATATAAACCAGAGTATGTTTACAATATGGATGAAAGTGACCTTTTCTATCGCTTGCAGCAAGATAAAACAATTTCGAGTGGGGCTGCTAAAGGATGAAAAAAAAAAAAAGATCGTGTGTCTCTTGTGTTCTGTACGAATAGTGATGGATCTGCTAAAATAACTATGACAGTGATTGGAAAATCAGCTAAGCCACGATGTTTTAAAAATTTTAATCCTGCTCTTTATGTGGATTATGAGAATAATAACGAAGCGTGGATGACTTCAGCATTATTTTAAAAATGGTTAGCGAATTTCAACATAGAAATGAAAAGAAGCAAACGCCATATTTTATTGATTTTGGATAATGCCCCTTGTCACAAAGCATATCCAATGAGCAATATCCGCCTTGAATTTTTACCTCCTGACTGTACTGGATTTTTGAAATCTTTGGATGCGGGTATAATAAACTCATTCAAAGCTCATTATCGAAAGTAACACGTCCGCCATATCATTGAAAAAATCAGTAAAGATGATTTTTCTCCAATCCTTTTACATGATGCTATTCGCATGATAAAAAAAGCATGGGATGAAATTTCATCAGAAACTATTGTTAACTGCTGGAAACATACTGGATTGATTAAACCTGAAGGATCTACTAAAAAACAAAATAGTACAGCACTTCAGGAACTACAAGACGAAATACACAATTTAACAGATATTGAGTATCCTCTATCGGCAATTGAGTACATTAATATAGAAAAAAGTGTTTCAACATTTGAAGATTTGACAATCGAAGAAATTGTTGCCAATCAAAATGAAAATTCAAATTCATCTGACAGCTAATCTGAAGAAGCTGAAACGCCGCATATTACATCTGATGAAGTTAAAAATTGCATTGGAAAAATAAGAATTTTCTTAGAAAAACATGCAACTGATAAAAAAATGATGAACAGTCTTTTAGTTGTAGAAAAATATATTAAAAAAAAATCAATATTGAAAGGAAAACTCAAACTAGCATTTTAAAATATTTTCTTATAAAAGATAATTAAAGTAAAATAAATTCAGTGTGAGATTTAATGTATGTGTGTGTCTGTTATGTGCATAACTATCTACTTTATCTAAAATTGACTATATAAAGAGGTAAGTGCATGTTAATTTCATACATTACTTGGATAATTTTGAATCATGTAGCATTAATTATATTATGTATATTAATTATATTACATTAATTTATACTATTATAATATACTATATACTGTTGGATAATTTAATAAAAATGCATTATGATATTTATTTTTATAATAATAATAATAATATTAGTATAATAGTGTGAAAATTAATTTTTATTGTATTCTAATTCGATATACCGCCAAACTCGTTATAGCGCCAAAAATTTCTTGAACGGATAAAGGCGGTATAACGAGGTTTGACTGTATATATATATATATGCAAATTTTATCTTAAAAACGGCTCTAACGATTTTGAAGAAATTTCGTGTCCTACCGTTTGGGGGCACCAGAAAACCATTGGGATGGGTCACATGTTCGAGAAAATTAGATTAGTGGGTCATTTTGGGTCATTTTGGGTCACGGTGAAGCTAATTGTATCTAAAAAACGGTTCAAACGATTTTGAAGATATTTTGAATCCGACCATTTTCGGCCCCGAGAAGACTATTGGGCTGGGTCACATGTTCGAGAACTTTCGATTAGTGGGTCATTTTGGGGTCCACGCGGGTCAAATTGATTTTATCTAAAAAACGGCTCTAACGATTTTGATTAAATTTTGTGTCCTACGAGTTTCGAGCACGATAAAATCTTTGGGCTAGCTCACATGTCTGAGAAAATTCGATTAGTGGGTCATTTCTGGGTCATTGTGGGTCAAGATCTAAAATGCGGGTCAATTTACACTAAATTTTGCATTCAATGGTTTTCGGGCTCGCGAAGACTGTTGGGCTAGGTCACATGTTCGAGAAAATTCAATTAGTGGGTCATTTTGGGTCATTTTGGGTCACAGTCAAGCTAATTGTATCTTACAAACGGTTCAAACGATTTTGACGAAATTTTGTATCCGACCATTTTCGGGCACAAGAAGACTATCGGGCTGGTTCACATGTTCGAGAACTTTCGATTAGTGGGTCATTTTTGGGTCAAAGCGGGTCAAATTAATTTTATCTAAACAACGGCTCTAACGATTTTGGTTAAATTTTGTATCTTACGAGTTTCGGGCACGCGAAAATCATTGGGCTAGGTCACATGTTCGAGAAAATTCGATTAGTGTGTCATTTGTGGGTCATAGTGGGTCAAGATCTAAAAAGCGGCTCAATTTACACTAAATTTTGCATCCAATGATTTTCGAGCACGAGAAGACTGTTGGGCTAGGACACATATTCGAGAAAATTCAATTAGTGGGTTATTTTGGTCATGGGTCATTATGGGTCAAGCTATTTTATCTTAAAAACGGTTCAGAGGATTTGAAATAAATTTAGCACCCTACAGGTTTAGGGAACAAGAACACTATTAGGCTAGGTCACATGTTCGAGAAATTTCGATTAGTGGGTCATTTTGGTCATAGGTCATTATGGGTCAAGCTATTTTATCTTAAAAATGGCTCAGACTATTTACACTAAATTTTGCATCCTATTGTTTTCGGGCACGAGAATACTGTTTGGCTAAGTCACATGTTCGAGAAAATTCAATTAGTGGGTCATTTTTGTCATGGGTCATGATATTTGAACTCAAATTTAATTTTGACCGAGCATAGCTCGGTCTTCCCTGCTCGTTTTATTTTATGAACTTAAGTTTCAAAATACATTTTCAAACAATCAGTTACAATTCTGTTACATTAAAATTATACTATGAGCCAATATCCAATACAAAACAAGGTAAAAAAAGTCATCGTTATTATTTCACTGAAAAAAATTAATTATATCGTCTGTTATTATGATATGAATAATTTCCGTAATTAAAAAAGTACATTTTAAGTTGGCAACATTTTACTTTTTGTTGACATTTACTGAAAATTCCAAAGGGGAGCATAACAATGGGTATATTTAAATTCACTAAGATAAGATTCACTAAGAATATATTTAAAATCACACATGCCTCATAACAACTCTTATTATTCTTATTACAATTCTTATTATTACTCGCTCATTATTCTTTTAATAGCAATCTATAAATGCAAGTCTGGTATAAATTTTAAGAGTTCTGAATCGAAATGAGGAATTGTGTCATCTATCTTACAAGGAAGACCTTAAAAAAATTTGAAGTTTCCATGAAATTTATATTTATAAATGGCTCGAAATAATCCAAATATGAGATTAAATCGATTTGACCAAAAGGAATTTGAATATATTTAATTTAATAATCTTTACATTCAATACCTTTAAATTAATGGATGAATTCATAACACATTAACTTTAAAAGAGACCTTTCAGCTTCAATGTTAATAATAATAATAATAATAATAATAAAATAATATAAAATTGATGCTTTCATTCATTTTATCAGTATGCGCGTTTGAATTTAGATAATCAGATTCCCTAGCGTTTCGGTTCAATTTGCCGATACATAACGTTTTTTAATGTCTACATATTAAAAATTGTATCATCCACATATTTTCATATACATACATACATACATACACACGCATATAAATATATGAAAAGCATATCAAAATGAAAAAAGAAAAAGAAAAAAACATCTCTAAAAATAATTTTACATGAAATAATCGGATCATAATTAATGTTGTATAATTATAATTAATGTTGATCATAATTAATGTTGTATAATTATAATTAATGTTGATCATAATTAATGTTGTTTTTTTGTTTTTTACTAAATCCGTCATCGTATTTATGTGTCATGATTTTATTTAAGACCACTAAATGGAATATTACCCGTACGTTATTCATTATATGTCTAATAAAAATACCGACTAATTTAGTAAATACGTACGTATATACGTTCCGTTTGTAAAGGTGTGCTGATGTATAATTAAAAATACGTAAATAAATTAAAAAAAGGTACGTATATGTAAAATTTATTTTGCTGTTTTAAGTGAAGTTTGTGTTGCCATATTCTGATTTTATGCGAATCCGGTAACATTCAATGTCATATATAATAATATTTAAATAATAAATTACAAAATTTTTAACAATAAATATGCGCATAAAGGACAAAAAAAATACCCAAATTTTAATTTTAGTTTGAAAACTAAATGAAAACAAAACCAATGAGGGAAAAAGTAGCTGAAAGAGAAGTAAATAATGTTTAAAGCTTAATCACTATGAATTGTTAAAATCTTACATTAAGGAAAAGTGAGAGCGTCTTTACTGCTATCTTGTATTAAAATGAAATATAAATTATTTATGAAAATATTTTGGAGGTTAGAAAATAAACATAATAATCTATGGGATAAAATCTCGATTTACAAACTTAGTAAATGATTTTAACGAATAAAAGTATATAATACTTCTTTTATTTTTCTTGTTTTTGCTCATTAAAAGCTCCAAGAAAAAAAATACATTTACAGAAACTACATTTTGATGTAAGTTATATTCTCTTACATATTGATTGTTAAATATCAAACAGGCATAAATTGAAAAAAATATGTAATATTATTTTTGTTTCATTTCAAAATTTGATGACTTTCAAATAAATTGTAGAGAACTCTGAGCAATTTTCTAAATGACTTGAGTTACTGAAAGTTAGATAGTTGTACTATGTTTTCTATTGAATTACAGCGAGCTCAGAAATATTGTTTCAGGCATTTTTTAAAATATAATTTTAGATTATTACGTGCTGTGTTTCAGGAAATATTGTTCCAGGCATTGTTTTTAAATATAATTTTTGATTATTACGCGAAAAATAAATATTGAAAATCAGAAAATATCAGAAAATATTGAATTTCAAAATGCGTAGTAGATATAAAATAGTTTTTTTTAAAAATAAATACAACCAAATAAATTGAAATTTTTTTTTAAAATTGGGATTGAAAACTCTACTTTTTTATATATAAAGCATGGATTTTAAAGGAAATGTTTCTGGTGGTACGTAAATAAACCAAGGATGTTTATGGGAAAAAATTCTGTTAATGATCTTAAAAAAAGATATCCTATACTCTGTTAAAATAACCACTTTTCCAGTTGTAAAACACAACAAAGTTTTCAAATCATAGTAATAAAAACATATCAAAAATACTTTTGTAAAAACAAATGCTGAATTAGAAGAAAAAAAGATTAATTGATCAATCATAAATGGACAATAACATTAATTAACATCAGAAAATTTGACAGTTAATCTTAAAAATATCTATACCTATCTTTCTTTTCAAAGATTAAAATTGCTGTATTTACACATCTACTAACGCAATGGTATTTTTAATTGTCTAGCGTTGAAAATTTGTTAGCATTTCATATTATTTTATATAAAATTGCTTTACTACCATATATACCTCTATAATGCGTTCCTTTAGACTTCTTAATTTTCCTGCTTATACATTGAAAATATTTTTTTTTCGTTCCCTTTATATTTTACCATGTAAAGAAACTAAATATAAAGTGAAGGTAACATTGGTGGGCACTGTATCTGTAAAAAAAAATTATTTAAAAATTCAATTAAAAAAATCTTTCAATGTTGCGAAAAGGTTTTCAGCTCGTCTGGGATTCCTGATAAAACCCTCTAGTGTTATCTCTTCTAACTACAGATATTTCAATCCATTAGTCTCGAAACGATGTGATTTTAAATCAAAATATGCAACCGAATACTCATTTTATCTTGATTTCGTTGTCCGTTCTGTTTTATATATTCGTTGTAGGTAAACAGATTTTTGTTACCTAAATCTACAGAAATGCTTGATGATTTCGCTTGGAACTTCAGTAATGTAAAGAACAATTTTTATCTCATATATTTCAAAGAAGTTTCTGTCACGAGGGCAATTAAGAGATCAACAACAAATGGAATAAAATATAATATTTCAATCATTCTATATAAGAATATGCTTGAAATGATTTATGGCAGTAGCACACAAATATGTGGGTACTGTATAACATTTGATTTCGATTCGTAAGAATAGCACATATATTTCTTTTCAAATAATAATTTAAAAAAAAATCCGCATTTTTTATAGCATTCCGGATTGGTAAATTTGACTAATTATAAAGATATTTTCAGGAAACCTGACAAAGTATATTTAAAGCAATATGCTGCAATTAGAATATAAATATATTAAATATATTTTTATGAAATATGACATTTTATATGAAAACAAAATTAACTGCTCATGCGCGAACACTTGTATAAATATTTTATTCAATAGTCAGCCATACAGGATAAATTATGTCAAAATGCTAGTCAAATATCATGAAATTTCAGAAGGATATCAGCCATATATCGAGCTGAATTATACTTGCTTTCTAAAATTCGTCTGTGTGATGAAGGGTTTTCCACATATTGTCATATTTTTTATTTTTATTTTTGCAATTTTTTTTCATTGATATTTCAGTTTTTATCAGAAAATAACGAAAACGATCTGATTCCAATAAAAAAAATAATCAAAATCGAATCATCCGTTCAAAAGCTTCTAATGGCTTCTAAAGTTCTAATTAAATATACACTTTTGTATTGGAAATCATTTAATAAAAATGACAATGTGGTGAAAATACCTTTACATGCAGAAACAGTTAGAAATCAAATGAAATTCAACTCACTATATCGCCTATATCTTTATGAATTTTTATGATATGCGACCGGCTTTTTTATATGAGTTGTCTTGTATAATTGATTAATAATAAAAATATATATAGTGTTCGTATATGCACAGTTAAAAATAATTCCATTCAATTGTTCATATCTCGTCATTTTTTTTTTTTTTTTTTTTTTTACATTTATATTCGAATCACAGTATTTTATTTTAACTCCACTTTGTCAAGTTTAATTTGTTGCGTTAAATTTGTTTGATAGCCCTGCAATCAAAATCTTTGGACATAAACAAAAAAAAAACCAAGGATATATATTTTTTAATGAAATTTCTACATTCAAGAAATTACCTTCTTTACTTACACAAATGACAACATATAAAGCAAAAGACCCGCATGATCCTCTGATACAGCTGCAAGCCATTTCGATCATTTTAATTTTAGAAAGACTTTTTTTTTATTTATTTTTATTCAATTTTTATTGGTCCTCTGATTTCCCTCGTGACTAAACATTCGCTCAGAAATATGAGGTCGAATATATTCTTTTTATTACTCGTGTTCCAAAAGAATTCGTCTTTTCCTAAATATTCTACGAAACGTCTAAAATCGCCAGTGTCCTGACACTTTTGACTAGTAGGTATGTGTATGAATATTTCATTAGTTGTTAATAGTAGCGTAATGTCTGGTTATTTCTAAGGAAGTTTTCATTTTATACTGTTTTCTTTAAATTCTACCTTGTATGACTTTTGATGTTCGAATCTTTCTCAGCGAGAAAATGTCAATAAAAGAAAAGAAAATGCGTAATAATATAAATCAAAAAATATAATTTGTAATTTGTAGGCTATTTTAAACTGCATGTGAAACATCGAAACAGATATGTCTTTTTTTTTATTTATTATTTAATGTTCTTTAAAATATCTATTTATCTACGTCAATGGTAATTTATATTAAATTTACATATAATATATACGAGGGCATTTCGAAAAGTAAATATACACCGTACGCCGGAGGAAAAGAAAATTTTGGCAAGCAAGTTGGCAACACAGGTGTTAACCTTGAACCGTTAGCTTTCTCCTCGCGGTTGTTCGGCATTTCAACGTTGATTCTTGTTGGAGTAGGTCGTGTTTAAAATGGCTCCGCCGATTCAGAATCCCGTCAAATGCGAAGAAAGTTCGTGCGAATAGACGTCTCAAATTGAAAGAATTGCATCAGATCATACCGGAAGTGTCAATGACAACTCTTTATGATGTTGTGACTGTCAAGTTAGGGTACAGGAAATTGTGTGTGCGCTGGGTTCCAAAAATGTTAACGGAAGAACACAAAAAGAAAAGGATGGGCTTTGCACTCGACTTCCTCACACACTATGCAGAAGCAGGTGATGAGTTCCTTGATCACATTGTGACAGGTGACGAGACGTGGGTCTATCACCATACACCTGAATCCAAGCAACAATCAAAGCAATAGCGCCAACAACAGGCGGAAACCTTCTATGACTGTGGGACACAAAAGCTTGTGCCCCGACTTAACAAATGTTTGGATAACGGGGGTGATTATGTCGAAAAATAATAAATAATCCAGTTAATAAGATGTAACTTACGTTTTCTAAGTAAATGTTTTTTTTAAGGAATGCGAGCCATTGTATCTTTACTTTTCGAAATGCCCTCGTATATATATATATATAATACAAATAAATGTTGTTAAAGAGTTGTTACATCCATAAAAATTTATTCTAATCAAATCATTATTTGTAATAGTATGCATTAGTGCTAAATATATATTGGTTTAATGTTGAAATACCATTTTTTTGCGACACTACTTTTTAACGGATATTAATCTATATGCATTTCAATTAAAGAATTAAATATTATTCAAAAATTCATGGCATTCTTTATTGATTTTTATTCATTAGATTTTTAAAAGCTACCTTGTTTGAGAAACGGATTGACTTCTCATGTTCCAATTCTCCTACATAGAAAAAAATAATACCTAAAACTGGTAAAAAGAAACTGATTTGGGTTGAAAGATTCTTAGGTATTACACTGCACAATTTGGGTTCATGTCATGACAGGTGCCTGGTTTGGTTAACATTGTGTATCCATTTTGGACACTGTTAAATACCCATTTTGGGTATTTAACAATGCCACTATATTTGGGTATATGGTCCAGAATCTTAAGATACCCAAATGGATACATAGTGGTAACCAAATCAGGCATCGGTCATGACATGAACCCAAATTGAGTAACCTCATACCTAAGAATCTTTCAACCGAAATAAAGTTTTTTTTTTTTTTTTTTTACCCGTTTTAGGTGTTATTGTTTTCGATGTAAGAAAGAAAATGTCAACATAAGAAAAAATACGTAATAATATAAATTAAATATACCATCTGGAATTTGTATGCTACTTGAAACTGCGTATATATATATATATATATATCCACAAATTTCATTTCAGTCATTCAATTTCATGTATTCAATTTTTAATTTATATATTTAATTATTATATATATATATATATATATATATATATATATATATATATATATATATATATATATATATGTGTGTGAGTGTGTGTGTGTGTGTGTGTGTGTGTGTGTGTTAGTACGAGCGGGTTGTCGTACTTTGGTGTTTGGAGGTAAAATGACTACAATTTATTAACATTTTAAGGTTTTAATAACTATTCTAAATTACGTACAATTATTTACAAAGGGAATTACAAAGATAGGGGAATTCGTGGGCTTATAACAAGACATCGCAGCGACTCTCCGTAAAACATCATACGTAGAACGAATACAAGTCTCACAGACATACATCTTACTCTCGTCTCATGTCTACTCAATTCTACGTGATTCTACGTCACACAATGCTTTTAGACCACTACTTATAGTTTTAAGAACAGATGACTTTTCTGTTTTACACAAAGAGGAGTTAGTTCAACTCGGCTAGTGCGAGTTAAGGGAATTAGCTCAGCTGGCTCCATTAATTGGTGTCTCAGCGCCATTTTCGTGTCCTATTAGCGTCATTTCTAAAGGAAGGGTTTGACGTCACAGATCAACTGATGACTAGGTCTGTTGCTATGGCTTTTCATCTCTATTGTGTATATGACTGTTTCTACGGACTGCAGTGTCATTCATCGATACACACACACACACCCACACACACACACATATATATATATATATTATCAATTATTATTCATTGTTAATATAAATACTTACTTACCTATGTCAGTGTTAATTTATACTTAAATTTCTATATAAAGTATATATAACGCACATGATAAAGTTGTTACAGAAATATACTTTCTTAAAATTTTATTCTAATCAAACCAATGTTTGCATTACTATGTATATGTGTACAATACTATATATTGGTTTAATACTGAAATAATATTTATTGACGACATTATTTTTAAATAATAAGATTATGTGAACCTGTAGGAATACCTATTAAATAATTAATTAATACTGAAAGATTGATGACCATTATTGATTTTTATTCATTAGACATAATCAGCTCACACACAGAAAAAAATATAAGAATACTTTAATCCAAAAAAATATACATCATTAGTCTGATTCGGAAAGTTTTTTCATGTTTAGTATTCAATGTTTGGCTAATTATGCGTTCATTACCAAATATCATGATACGTTTAAAAAATAATTTTTTTAATAGTAACACTAGCTTTATTTTTAAGGTCGATGTTTAAGGTACTTCACCAATATTTCCCTGCTCTTTTTTAAAAACAAGAACGAAAAATCATGCGTCAAGCATAGATTATGTAGCACTTTCCAATAATTTTACAAATCATTACCGTTTAATAAGCTGAAAGATGACATCTAAGTAAACAATTTGGAAAACGCATAACATATTTAAAAACGTAATTTCAGGAATTTTCAATATATACAATATTCGGAAAAATATCCGAATACTTTTATGTAGCCCTGTATATGATCTATAGATTTGTATGTATACATAGGATGCTAAATTTTAGTTTAGTTAGGAAACGCGTAGCACAGTTTAAATTCTCCTTCTGGAGTGTCTGTCAATAAACGGAAATGTGTTCGCGAACTTTTGTGCTGCCCTGTATAGGATCTACAGAATTTATACACACCACATAATAGACAAAAAGCGAGTTAAAATTAAAATCGCGTTCAGTAACTTAAAACGAACTTCCAGGAATTATTGTTAACACACAGCAGAGAATTCTTTTGTGTGTCCCTGTAAATGAACGATGACCGCTATACACACACTATTCTGTAGTAAGCCTCTTGTAATGCACCTTAGTAATATATATAAACTTCAATGCGTTTAAAATAGTGGAACATTATTTAAATAAGCCGCAGACGATTTTTCTCCATAGACGTAATGTAACGGAATTATTTTGACTGTCCCTGTAAAGTAACTCTAAGTGCTATACACCTACTATTCCATATTAAGCTTCTTCTAATGCATCTTAGTGATCTATATAAATTTCAATGCGTTTACAATAGTGAAACATTTTTAAAATAAACCGCAAATGATTTTTCCCCATAGACCGCAATGTAACGGAATTCTTTTGAGTGTCCCTGTAAGAAAACTATAAGTGCTACACACTTCAGTTGAAATAGGGAACGTGCCATAAATAACGACAATAACATATAAAAATTGCAGAACAATCCGAGCATATTTACGGGAGTTAGAGCACGGACAGACGGCCAGGCGGCCATCCGGCCAGACAAACCGAAGTCATAAGCACTTTTCAACTAGGTTGGAAAGTGCTAATAAATATTTAACATAGAACATGCATTTCATAAAAATCTATGAGATATATTGAAGCGATTTATCAAAAGAGCAGTTTAAGATCTATATGATAAATATTTCATTGATACATTAATTGCATGCTTATAATATAATCATACTTATTGCAAGCTTATAAACTTCCTTTCCTTTATGGATTTAAAAGTAGTCAAATATTAATAAATAATCCTTTCAAAAACTTATAAATTTAAACAAAATTATAATAGAACAAACTTTTGTTTAGAACAACCCTTTTGTGAAACATTTGAAATGTATTTTATTTTCAGAATATGGACAGACTTTATAGAGTTTTTGTTTTATTAATATAATGACGTTCATTATTTTTAGCTTTTTTTAATTTCGAAAAAAAAAAAACAATAGCATACCATTATTTTCCAACAGGAATTTCTTATTAAGTATTCTTTATATCGTTTTATATACATACGATAGAAATATATACAAAATGTTAAAAAATATATATGTACTTATTAGAAATTAAAAAGAACTAATTAATAAAAAGAACTAGAAGTTTATTAAAAGGAACTAATTAATAAAAAGAACTAGAAGTTTATTAAAAAGAATTAATTAATAAAAAGAACTCGAAGTTTATTAAAAAAATTAATTAATAAAAAGAACTAGAAGTTTATTAAAAAGAACTAATTAATAAAAAGAACTAGAAGTTTATTAAAAAGAACTAATTAATAAAAATAACTAATTAATAAAAAGAACTAGAAGTTTATTAAAAAGAACTAATTAATAACAAGAACTAGAAGTTTAATAAAAAGAATTAATTAATAAAAAAATATAACGACAATATATTTCACTATGTAATATTTAACCACAAATAGTAATATATGTTCATAAACCTGAATAGATCCTATTTATTAAAGATAATGATGATCATTATAAATTCAATTTGATCGAGACTTTAATTAAAAAAAAATTGCAATGTGGCATATATTAACAATCTGAATATCTTCATCTGCATTTATGTTTTTATTTATTCATTCTTGTGTTACGCTAAATGTACTTTCAACAAATTTTTAGAAGTATGCTTTCTATCTATTTGACAAGTTTTAAGGGGACCAGAAAGGTCCCCTTAAGAACAAAAATGTATTTATTATTATTATTATTATTATTATTATTATCATCATTATTATTATTATTGTTATTGTTGTTGTTATTGTAGTTTAATATTTAAGAATGTCACATAATTGATAATATCGAGATTACAAAATTATGGCTGTATGAGCCGTAAATATTAAGTGGCGCAGACAGACGTTATCTGCGAAGCCAAAACTTTAAAATCAATTAGCTCAAAAAACATTTTTGCAGCATTTTTAACATGATTATGTTTGAAAAAGTTAAATAATTTACATGTTTCATTTTTTAAATAAACAGAATTGAATTTTCTACAAACTATAGCTGAAAAACCTTATTGTTTATTTTTTATGTTATAAAAATATTTCTTATATTTTTCAGTTGTGCAGAAATTTTTGTTTTATTAAGGTATAATTGAGAGACGGCGAAATAAGCACTATAAAAAAGAAAGGACCATTTAAAAATGTGGAACCTGGTCTTCAAAATCTTGGCAAAACTAGTTTTGCAATATTAATTTTGACAAGCAAAATTAACACTTTTGATTTTTTTTTTTTTTTTTTTTTTTTGCAATTTAAAAATTGTTTTCTATAAAACTTAAATAAATAAATGCGCAAACATAAGTTATAGTCTAATTAATTTTAAGATTCCTAAATTATGATCAAATTCCATTTAATTTTTGTCATTTAAAAGTAAGTTTAAAATAATTTAAAATAGCAATGATAATTTATTATAAGGAAATTTCTTGTATTATATAACAATAAATACACTAAAAAAGTTATGTTTTGTAAAGGAATTGTAAAAATATTATATTAGATAAAAATAAAGTAAAATCATGCATTAGGCATAGATTATAGAACACTTTCCAATACTACCAGAATATTTTAACAAACCTTCGCTGTTTAAAAAGGTAAATAAGATACCTAAGTAAACATCTTAGAAAACGCAAAACACATTTCAAAAATTAGATTTCAGTAATTACAGGTCATAGGTAGAAAAGTACTGTAATTCTTTTGTGCAGCCCTGTATATAATCTATAGGTTTGTATATACACCCTACATAGTATGTTGCAATTTAGTTTAGTAAGAAAACGCATAACAAAGTTGAAAATTCACCTTCAGCAGTTTTTACTAATAGACGGAATTATATTTGAATTATTTTGTACCGCCCTGTATATTACATTAAGATTTTTATACACGCTACATATTCAGCTAAAGTTTAAATCAGACAACAACACACTGTAAACTACTGAAATCAATCTTCCAGAAATAAATAATCGGACATGTATCCAGTTCTTTGCGTGGCCCTGTATATGATTTCAACCAACATCTCTTTGTGTACTAAATATATTTCACGTTCAAAATGCATAACTCTATTAAAAAGAAAGCCTTAAGCAATTTACGGTGATATACAGTAATGCTTACGAATTATTTTGTGTAGCCCTGTATATGATCTATAACATTTATACATACCACATAGTATGCAAAATTCAGTTAAAAGCATACCTAACTGAAAAAGCACTTCCAGCACTTATCGCTTATAGACAATACTTCGGATACAGTACTGCATTCGAGATCTTTTGTTTGTCCCTGTAAATGAACGATAAATGCTATGCACATCATATTTACTACAGGTATCTTGTAGTAAACTTAAGTAATGTATATCAATTTCATTATATTTGAAATAGTCTAACGTAATTAAAATACTCTGCAAACAGGTTTGCTCCGTAAACCTGTGAATGAATGTGGACCTGTAAATGAATGAGAAATGCTTTATGCTTCATATTCTACATAAAGCATGTTTTGGTGCACCTCACAAATTGATATGAATTTCATTGTGGTTGCAATAGTATAACATAATTAAAATGCACCACAAACGACTTTTATATAGACCATAATATAAGGGAATTATTTTGAGTTTCCCTGTAAACTAATTATAAATACTACATGTACTATATTCAATAGTAAGTATCTTGTAGTGCACTTCAGCGATGTATATTAATTTCAATATATTTGAAATAGAGTAACATCACCGAAATGCACTGCAAAACATTTTTCCCCTTCGACCATAATGTAACGGCATTCTTTTGAGTGCTCCTGTAGACGGAGTGTAAGTGCTACATACTTCATTTTCAATACCGACCATGCCATAGTAAACCCAAATAATATATATCAATTGCACGACAATCGCGTATGTTTATGCGAGTTATAGCATGGACAGACAGACAGACAGACGACAGACAGACAGACAGACAAACCGAATTCATAAACACATTTCAACTTTGTTGGAAAGTCACATCAAAACTGAAAGTTTATCTATTCACCAGTTTCTTTCATGTTTAGAGATCTGGAAACAGAGCAGTGACAACAGTAAATATAGGCTAGGTCGCACGTATATGGGAATAATTTATTTATCTTCTAAGTGCATACCATGCGTCTGGTGCAGGACACTTTGAACGTAATTTAAAGATAAATGAAAATTATCTATTTCTAAATTTATTTAACTTTTACACCAATGATTTAAGTGCATAAATGTAACTGTGCAAAATTTCTGCCCCTCTCTATTTCTCTCAAATTGTCTTTCCTTATTAAATAATGAAAAAAGAATTAAAATTAAAATTAAAAATACACTGAATTAATTGAAATTTTTGACTTTAGACATTTTGACGAATATCTCTAGATATTCGTCAATACTTTCTTTTAACTCAACACGTAGATTTTATAAATTGTTCATGTATTTCTGGAATGAAAATAACATCTTTTAACTCAAAACTTTGAATAATATTCAGTGAAACCGCAATTAGAGGAATAACAACAAATTGAAACAAAGAAATATAATTTGCAGTATCCGCATATATCAAAAAAAGCTTGAAATTATATGTACTTTTCATAATATAATTATACAGGCTTTTAAAAATACGTTTGTGCTTTTTCTTAAGGGCATTTTCTTAAGGTATTTTTATGAAAATATAAAATATTCTCTGAAACATTAAAAAAAAAAAAAAAAAAAAAAAAAAAAAAATTCTGTAGGTTTCATTATAACATGAAGAGTTATCAAACAAATTTAACGCTAATTTCAGAAAAGTGGATAAATTGTAAGCGACATATTATACCACTATTAGAAATGAATATATTAAATATTTGATAATATATGTGTTTTTTTAATAAATAATCTGTAACCGTGCGTGCGCGAAGGATAGTATACATTATTTTCTTTTACAATTCAATAGTCAACTAGTAAGGGCAACTTGTACAAAAATTTAAGTCGAATAACCTAAAAAACTAAAGATATCGACGATATAGTGATAACCTCTGGTAAAAAAGCATGGTCCTATTAGCAAGAAGCATGTGCAGTCTTGGAAAAAAAAGTTATATCTCCGACTAAATCTCCCAAAATTCATGGTATAAAATGTAACTAGTACCAATCAATTTGTAATAACGTCTACGAATTAATGTTATACATAATATTTGCTAACGTGTCATCTACATACAGAAATTATAACAAACTTGATCATCCTTAACACTAACGTCTGATTATGACATAAAGCAGTTGAACCGAAGTGGCCATAATTAACCTTTGATTATTTTTTATAATTTTCTCATTGAGTGTGCGTGGTTGAATTTTTGTTTGCAAAATTTTACACTTATCTCTAACACATATCAAGTACACTTTTCTTTGTAAATAAATTTTAATTACTTTAAGAACACAATCAAAAAATTCTAGCTTGTGGATCACCGGCGCTAGTGATTCAAATGTGGCCCATGTATTGAAATCCATTTTAAAATATAAAAAAGTACTCGGCAAACTATTTTGCTTACTATTATGTCCCGATGATCATTTGTTTCTTTTGATTTTTTTCGAATTTTTCTTCTTAGTCTTCTTATCTTATGACACGAAATGATGTTGAAGCACTTTTTATGCACGGTAGTTCAGGGATTTTCTTTTGGCAGTAACTGAATTCTTTTAAGTGATCTCTGATGTTAACAATAAATGGTAATAGTTTTTTTCAGATATTTATGTAGAAATTCTTTAAATCACCCTTACTACATTGATTTCCATATTTGTGTTCTAAGGTGGCCACCTTGGGAACATGCGTATGTTCGCCATTTGCACGACGTAAAAATATTAATCTGATAAATGTATTAGAATTGAAGTAAATGCGGTAAAAGAGAAAGAAAAATGCTTTCAGAAAATGTATTATAACTCAAACTTCTAAGAATTTAAACACGTGTAAATTAAAATATCTTCCTACTTGGAATTACGACTACGCTTCAAAAGGGAAATCACTGCAGAAAATGTCGGAGGATCAAGGTGATCTCTTTAAATCTAACCACTTACACTGCAGATACATGACTGACAATGCAGTAGTAGCATTTTGTTATTAAAAATGAAATTAATTATATTTTTGAGGGGGGGGGGGCTACCTTCGGAACACTGGTCACTTTAGGTTCATCCACATTATGTGAAATATTTGGTATATTTTACTTTCGGATACCAAACAGGAAGCTATTCAGTTAGGAAGTAAACAAGTTTAAAGTTTGAAACGTCTAATGCTAAAATTATTTTAATCGTTGAAAAGAATATTGAAATGCGGCTGGTTTTGCCTTCTCGGTGGAGTGAGCTGTAATTTTCGATTCGCATATTTGCAGTTCCTAGAAATCGATATCGGCTGAAAAAATCATTTCATATTTTTATGGAATATGAATTTTGCTCGGTAATTTTTGTGCTATGTTTAAATAAACTACCTGCGATGCAATTTGTTTTCCAGCGTTTAAAAAGGAATATAACATTAGGAATTTGGAACTTTTTACCTTATTATACACTGTTAAAAATTTGCAGCAAACTGTCCAGTCATTTGACCGTTTTTATAGAAAACTGCTATATAACCGTAATTTAACTCTATTCTGACCATATTATTGCCCATAGTATGGGCAAAACAGCGTTAAATTACGTTTAAGTAACCGTTTTCTATAAAAACGGTCAAATGACTGGACAGTTTGCTGCAAATTTTTAACAGTGTACATACGGGTAGTTTGAAAATTAAAAAAATATATCAAACTTTCTATATGTAGACTACACTCTAAGAAAATTTTAAATATACCAATAACTAGTAGATATTATTACTAATAGACTGCTACCAGTCGCATTTTTATACGATGATTTTCAGTAGAGTTAATTGGTGGTATACTTTTTTCCCACGACTGACATGCTGCTTGTTTATAGGACACTTGGTTAATCCCTGTTAAACGCATCATATCGCCGATATTTTTCTGATATTTTAAGATTTTCCACCGGCATTTTTTTTTTTTACGAATTTTCCATAACCGTTTACAACTGTGAATGAAAAAGTATGCTATTTATTGTGCATGCGCATTTACATATTATTTCATACATATACTCGTAGAGCATCAAATATTGAATATATTCATCTCCAATTGAAGTTATAAGATTCCGTTTACATTTTAGTTGAAAGGCCTTTATATTGTAAACAAAAAAAAAAACATATTTTGAATGTTTTGGAATTTTTCAAAGCAGCATTTGTATCTTTATGAATATAAGTGCTATTCTTAAGCCAATGTTCACAAATATTGCAAAAAATACCTCTATATAATCTTTAATTACATCTACAGATCATTCGAGCTTTTTATGATACAGGGTAACAGCAATTGTTATATCTTTATTCAATTAGCTGATTCCACCTATTTGTCCGCGTGATTAAATCTTACCTGAAAATTATATTTCAAAACATGTTCTTTACATATCGAAAGTACAAGAACAATTCCTCAAGAATTTTAATAGATATTCTTCAAAACTTCTAAAATCGAAAATTTCTTGTGATTATTAGAAATGCATTGTATTTTTATCTAAAAAAAATCCTTATGTAGATTATTTTAAATAAAAATCGAAAAACAATATATATATTTATTTACCTTCCAAATAGTACAATCCAGGTGGTTTCATAAATATTTACTGAAAGGCGTTGGATTCCATGTTAAATTCACGTTTTCTAATGAAATCTATCAAAATGAAAATCATCTATGAATCGTCTATCAATCTATGAAAAAAAAAAATTCTGTAAAGGCTGTATTAACCGGTATGTTCGGGAAATGCTGCTTGCCGAAGATTTCAAATGTCCGGATATTTGATTGCTACGAAATTTATATCTGATTAGGGGTGCATCGATAGAATACAGAAGCAGGAAAACAATTGTTGCCTATTTTCCTGTCGGAGACAGTCCAATAATTCTGTTTCTATTATTTAAAGTTTGTAATTTTTTAACTTAATTTTACCAAACTAAAAATGTCGAAAAAGAGAAAAAAATGTTATTTGTGCTCATCTCTTAGGTTAAATTTTGTAAAAAAAAAAAAAAAAAAAAAAAAAAAAAAAAAAGTAATAATAATAATAATTTACCAGATTAAATAACTTGGTGGTCAGATAAAAAAAACTTAGTCGCCAGTGCCGACCTGGCGACCGCCCTTGTCAATTCCTGTTTATAACTATAGCGGCCTCATTCTATGCTTATTTATTTTCGTAACTTTATAACGAAGAATATATCTTACTAACATACGAAACGGAATAACTTTGTTTGAGTGAAATGATGGGAAGTGGTCTATAAATCGGTGAGTCATGTAGTATGCATTATAAGCTACATTTCTAATTACACAGAGTCTAGCTCAATTATATATGCAAACGTATAGGGACTATTTAAGCATTTCTCTTGAAGTCGCATATTTGAAAGAAAGTAAGTGTTAAAATGTCTTTATTAGTTTTAATATTCTTAAGAAAATGAAGAAGTAGATTGCATCTCTGGATACATAAAATGCAAATCCTAAGAAAATTTATATACAAAAAAATGTTTGTTACACAATGCTGTACAACATCTGGATGGTTTTACAATATTTTTTAAAAATAGAAAATGTCCACAATTCATAACTTGCAGTATTCATATCAAACAAAAAAAAACATAAAATTATAACAAAATAGGGACAATATTATTACCTAACAATATAGGGTATATATATTACGTGGATAAGAAAGGATTGGATACAAATAAAAAATTAACCCTTGAAAATTAGATTGAAGCGTCAAATTAAATAGATGAAAAGTTTAAAAAAATTAAATCAACAAATTAAGTCAACAAAATTTTTAAATGTTCTGATTTTTCTAACAATCAATTTTCATATTTTAAAATCAAAATTTTTATTAAAGACATTTTAAAATTTTCACATTAAAAACTGTTTAGATTACATTATTGTTTTGTTCAAAACAAGAGGTATTGTCTATATATATATTTAATTAATATATAGTGATATTTTCCCGAAGCAATCCTTCCAGAAATTTATTCAAGGGCTTTCTCTTTGCAAACTTTGAAAATATTAGTTAAATATTCTGGAGAAATTTCATAAGTTGGTATTCTAAAATCTTAATTATTTAGTTATTAAAACCAGGTTATTGAAAAGTTCTATTTGGAAATTTCTTTCCTCCCAGTGGAGGAACCGGAGTAAAAAGTTTTGCTATTAAAGCAGAGAAAGTTAATTAAGCATTTCCACTAACAAAATTATAATTTAAAATGCGTTACCAAAGAAAATTTAAATTTTAAATGAAATTTTATATAATTAAAACATGTAATTGTATATAACCCCATATTTTCATGTGATTGTGTTTATTTGCATTAACAGCATCAATTGAGTTTTCTGTATTTTTTGTGAAAATATTGTCGACTTTGCTTTCTTATTTTTCTTTACCAAGATCATTCATACATATGATAATATACGAAGCTTTCGACGATATTCATTCAAAAAATAATACATCCATAACACGATACAACTTTATCTTTAATCTAAATAATATTATGTAAAAAATGTATTATTTTAGAATAGATTTATGTTATTTTCTGATTTTCTTTTCGTACCATTTAGATTAACGAAAAGTTTCTTCATCAGTTTTATTACAATATCAGTTCCACTGATAACGATATTTTAATTTCATTCACCTCATATTTTTACCTTAAAATTATATAACTAAATGCATTCACATAGCTTCCCAATCGCGCTCGTCGGCTTAACCGTTCGTAGTTTTCGTGGTTTTCTTCGAGCCGTGGATTTATCCATGCATAAATACGGATTAGGTTCACTTAGAAAGACCCCCACGAAGGGCACTCCCCCCGGGCCTATATTCCAATTCTAAGTGTAGATAATTGGCCGTCAATAATCCACCCAACCCAACGCATTCACATAGCTAAAAAAAAAAGCTAAAATTCTGTTTTTTTTTTTTTTTTTTTTTTTTTTTTTTTTTCCTGGAAATATAAATTCGAGTTTCAAATAAGTGAAAGTTTAAATAAAATTAACGACATGGAATTACCTATGTTTTTATAAGAGTTAGATATTGTGAAATCTGCATGTGACAAACTTATCATTTAAAATACAGGGTTATTCTAAATGATGGACCAATTTTCACACAATTGTATTTATTAAACTACAAATCCAAAATGAACAATCTTTATACCAATGAAATGAGGAAGTTTCAAAGTTTTTTTTAATACCGAATTTTGTATGAAATGACTGCTGTACTGTAATTTGCGACTCACTTCTTGCGAACTCAGGAACGCAGAAAACCTTGTGCTCCACAGCAGGCATCTCACTCACAACTGACAGTGAAGCGAAATCGCGGCCTATTGTCGCACGACCTCTACCGTCCGCCTCTGGAACCATTACCGCTTTGAAAGCCGTGCATTTAGTAACAGCCGATACGCTTTCTCGTGTGTGGGACGAGTTTGGCTATCGCGTAGATGTTTGCCGTGCAGCAAACGGTGGACACATTGAACATTTATAATGTCTTTGAAATTTTTGAAACTTCTTCTTTCCATTGGTATAAAGATTGTTCATTTTGGATTTGTACTTTAATAAATATAATTTTTTGAAAATGGGTCAATGATTTAGAATAACCCTGTATTGTTTCTTGTGGTAGAATACTTTAAACACTCACCTTCACTTCCTTCATTTTCATTCCTTTTCTCATCTGATGCTATTAAAAAAATATTAAAAAAATCGGTAAACAGAAGTTGGAAAAATAGAACCACAGACAAAAAAGGAACATACTCTATTACGCGAAAGCAATATCCATAAAGTCATTTTATACAGGACGAAATGACACAGCAAGAGAAAGTAATATATTTATATGTATCATCCCTAAAGACTAACAAAAAGCAAAGAACGCTTTTCTCTCGAGGTTTTGAAAACCTAACTTCCGGACTATGAATTGAAAGACTACGCAGAGAAAAGTAGTAAGAAAAAATAATACTCTACCGACTAGGAACTCTTTACAAATGTTCTTTTAAAGAGTGAGAGTAGTTTCAAAAAGACATTTTATTTTATATGAGACAGAAAATCTTGAAATATGTATTTTTTTTCAATAGCAGTTTTGAAAACCCTGATAAAAGAGTAAATTATAATGACTCTAACTTTAAAATTTATATACGATTTCATTATTACGTGCGTTCGTAAATATATAAATATGTAGAACCTATAGTCGTCGTCTTGGAAAAAATAATGTAACAAATTTAAAATCGACATGTTAGGTCACGCATTTGGATAAAAATATGCATTATTTTTTTTTTTTAAAGAACTCATACGATTTACTAACCAACTAGAATAATTGTGTTAAAATTAATCTACTTTATGCACTTAACTACAGACTGCGCAGATATACGTATTTCTAAATAAAAATACAGAAATAAATTGGTATTATATTTCTGTTTCTCTTTTCTCAGATCATTTATCATAGAGCTTGTGGATGCAATTTGCATAAAATTGTACTGTTATTTTATAGCAATATTGAATGAAAGTATAGTAAATTGACGAAAATAATATAACAAATTTAAAAACGAAATGTTAGGCCACGCATTTGGATAAAAGTATGCATTCCTTATTTTTTTAAAAAGGACTCATACGATTTACTAACCAACTAGAATAATTGTGTTAAAATTAATCTACTTTATGCACTTAACTACAGACTGCGCAGATATACGTATTTCTAAATAAAAATACAGAAATAAATTGGTATTACATTTCTGTTTCTCTTTTCTGAGATCATTTATCATAGAGCTTGTGGGTGAAATTTGCATAATATTGTACTGTTATTTTATAGCAATATTGTATGAAAGTATAATAAATTGGCAAACATAATGTAACAAATTTAAAAACGACATGTTAGGCCACCTATTTGGATAAAAGTAAGTATTGCTTATTTATTTTTATTTTTTTAAATGGAGCATTTCAAATGGGAAATAATATAATGTGGTGATAAATGTTTTTCTACATTTATTTTTTCATAAAATGCAAATTGAAATACCGAAATAAACTGGTGTCATAATTCTTTTTCTCCTTTCTGAGATCATTTATCACGGTGCTTGTGGATGCAATTCCCATATTAATGTGCTGTTATTTTACAGCAATACTTTATGAACATATTGCAAATTGACGAAAATAAGGTAACAAATTTAAACAAGACATGTTAGGCCACGTATTTGGATAAAATTAATTATTTTTATTTGTTCAAAGGAGCATTTCAAATGAGAAATAATATACTGCAGTGATAGATGTTTTTCTACATTTAATTTTTTTATGAAATGCAAATTGAAATGCCGAACATATGGAACATTAAGGGTAAACACATAAAGTTTGTCTGGCAATAATTTGTTAAACAATTTCCAGCGAAGTAGAAAAACATTCAAACAAACAACATTTTTATATAAGAAACTAAGGCCCCAATCTCTTTAACCAGTCAAAATTATGCTGTAACTCACTACATTATGAGTCCGGATATATGTTCATAACTTTAACAATAAAGATATTTTAATGAAATTAGAGGATCACAACCCGGAGTTTTCCAGTTATACAGTTTAGGTGAATATCATTATTTTTTTGGTAATTTCAAAAATCTAACAGATGTTTTCCACTTAATATATTATTTTAGATTGTTGACTAACAACACCAAAAAAAATATATATGAAGAAAATCAAACGTATTTAAATAAATTTTTGAAATTTGCTAAAAACGATACTTTCTTATTAGCTGCAAGTTAGGAGTTAATAACAGAAGGAATCGCTGAAGATTTTGCTACTTGCAGCAGACATTTCTAATAAATTTGTGTTTTATTTTATCCTTTTATTTATTCATTGATGAAGTTTTAATAAGCATAGATCAAATACTTTGTGCGAATTTTAATTCATAAACCAAAACTACTAACAACGTTGTAAGGCACAAATATTAAAAATTGGCACAAAAAACTGCATACGGCCGTTTCAAGGATTCCTCGATCCTCTTCCCGAAAAAAAAAGATAAAAATGGGCTCAAAGAACCCCTCGGTTATAGCCCCGAGTACTGGCTTGAATGAAAATGATAAAGCAAGAGTTTATATAACCGGAAGAAATGACGTAGTTAACTGGAAATAGCTGAAAAAAGTGGGTAGGTGTGATCGAAGATCGCTCAAAGTGTTTCGTTTAATATTCCTTTCAAAACACTTTATCCTTTTTTTAATAAATCCAAATAAATTTCATTTAGAAAAAAAAAAAAAAAAAAAGTCATGTTTTTTATAAAGTAAAAACTTACCGGTCGATTTTTTCTTTTTTTCGAATATCTAAACCAGCCCGATAGCGGGCGCTATTATATTCTGTCATAATAATATCTGTCATGCGAACTAAATGCGATATTTAAAACCCTTTCACCGTTTGAAGATTTTCCAATATCTCTATAATAAAACCGTAAGTCATGTGACTGTCATCAACAGTTCCGGAATGTCCGTTTCACTTTTTTATATGCCAGGCGGCCATTTTTATTAAAAATTATTTTTTCGGATAAAACTTCATAAATGTGACATTTTTAGAAAGATCGTTCAAAATAAATTAATATTTGAGAGATGACTTACGTTCAATTATGTATATATTCTCCAATAACTTCAGTTGAAATTAGCTTCGCACTTCAAATTCTCTATCCATGAAAGTAAACAAAAAAAAAAGATTCATTCGTCGTGAAGGTTTAAAATATTAAACCATTAAACCATGGAGATAATCGTTCGTAAAGTTAGTTTTCCATGAAAGATTTTTTGGAGCGCTGCCTGGTGTCAAAAAAAAATAATTCGTACCAGTGACACAATCAAAGTTTACCATAATTATGTGCTATACAACTCAACTTCATTCTTTATCTTTTCTTGATGTAAGCTGAATGTAAACAAATACAACTCATGTAATGATATTTAATGAATCGAATTTCGAAACAAATTGTCAGTTAATTTGGTATTTATGTATTATACGTGAAAGGAAGAGAGACCACCGAAAATGATTGTTAATCACCAATCATATTTACCATTATTAATGACCAATCTCTTTCAAAACAGTAATTTAATATACATTTACAAAATACATAACATCATTAAGTACTTTTGTGTTATTTGGGCGCAAATCTCGCCAATAGAATTTTTAAAATCGCCAATACTAGCTTTTATTTAAGGCGTGTGCAAATTAGAAACGATACTTTTATTTTGAAATCAAATGTTCTGATGGAACAGCTGTCGTAGACGCAGCGGGGCACTATATTAACTATAGAGTTGCAATATAGAGAGAAAAAACGGGTTGCTGTAATTAGAATTATAGGCGGTAATGTTGGTGTGACATATTTACGTGATTATCAAAACTGGCTTCCAAAAGTTCAATGTTTCACCAAACCATACTCGAAAATTACGTGTTATAATATGCACTCCGATTATGTCACATTATTCAAGACGTTTTAAATGAGAATAATGATAGATTTTCTTCTTGATTCTCCCGTAATCAAGTCTACAGCCAAAGTTAGCGAGAAACAAACAAACAAAAAAATATTGGCAACAATATGGTTCAGTGTAAATGGTGGATATCATTAAAGACTTTCACAAAATAGACTTCATTGCACCAAATCGTATTAACTAAAATACGCCATTTGGCAATGGATCCAATTACGGAAAACTACTTAATATGTTTAAGAATCTCCTCATTAGCAAGCATATTGCAACTGATAAGCAAACGGATATGAAGCATAAATGCTTAAGTTGGTTAAGCGGTTTTTGTCAAGAAAGATGACATACATAACAACAAAAAATATGCGAAATGCTACCATGATCGAAAAAGTTTTTGATTTGTCTATTAGAATCTTCCGGTTTGGCGAAGGATTACGAAAAAAAATAAATTATGAATAAAAGTAACGTGTTACAGTGCTTAACATACATTTAAGGGAGACCAAACTGGTCGCCAGTGGAGGCTAGTTTCTATAAATATGCTTGTATATATATATATATATATATATATATATATATATATATATAAAGTCCAAGAATATATATATTTTGGAATCGCTGTTTGATGCTATAATATATTTTATAACTCCTCATTCTATATACGGTTCAAAAAAGTATTATGTTAAAAATATTTTTGTCTACAGCCATTTTAATATGATTACATAAAATGGAAAAACACGGGCCTAACGCTTAAAGAGTTAAAAAACATAATTTCAAAATTAAACATGTTGTACACCTAAAAAATGTTAAAATATGCGAATATTTCCATAATCGGATTTTTATCATGATTCAATATGTTTCTCAAACTCATATATTTACTATTCTTTATTACTCATATTGATACGCGCTTTATATTATTCTCAAACATTTGAAAAATCCGTTAAACTTCCAATATGACGTCAGATTTTCTTTTTAATTCGCTAATGACGTGATATTAATCTGCTTTGTGTACATACACATACTCTTGTATTATTGAGAAATCTTTGAAAATTTCGTTTTATTACCACTATGACGTCAATCATTTTTGTTTCATATTAATATATATTTTTTTTCAATTGGTGAAACTTTTTATTTCATTTTCATTTTTTACGTGGAAATTGTCTGATAGAAAATTAATTAATGTAGAAATAATTTCATCGTGGATTTTTAATTTTTGGCATATTGCTATAACGAAATTTTTTTAAATATAACAATAGGAAAAGGCTGTTAGAATTTTGGTTTTTTTATCTCTATTTATTAATATAATACGAAATTTTCCAATTTTAATATTTTGAGCTCTTTATACCTGGTATTCAGCTATATACACAAAGTTTCAACTCTGTAAGTTACATAGTTTCTGAGAATAGCTCTGTGACAGATAGACAACGGAGCGGGAGTAATAGGGTTTCGTGAGATGAACGAAACCCTAAAAAGGAGTCACTGCGCAGGATTCCTCTACACGTGTGAGAGAAAAGGGGTGCTAGTCATATCATTTACCAAGGATGAACTAACGATGAACTAATTGATAACTTGATTGCCTTAACCAGCATTTGTTTGTCGCAAAATACTTTTGGTAAGGTTCAGGGTAAGTTTTATAAAATGTCGGAAGGTTTAGCTATGGGTAACCCTTTAAGTTCAGTTTTAAGTGATATATATATGCATTATTTTGAAGTTAAATTATTTAAATTAATACAATTCACATTTTATACACGTTACGTAGATGAATACTTTGCTTTATTTGATTTATCTAAGTACAATATTAATGCTGTACTTGATATTTTTAATTCAATTGACCCATGTATCCAGTTTACTCTCGAAGTTGAAGTTCAACAACATCTAGCTTTTCTAGATGTCCTAGTAATACGTAATGATTGTGAATTTTTGACAACAGTTTACCGTAAACCTTATGCAGTAAGTTTGCCCCCTCATTATAGATCCAATCATCCCCCTCATCAAAAATTAGCAGCTTTTAATACACTTGTTTTCCGTGCACGTAAAATTTGTTCAAATTCCGAGTTGTTTAATAATGAAATTAACTATATTAAAGCAGTCGCCATTGATCGTGGATTTAACTTGAATATAATTAACCGTATTTTATCTAAACCTCCGACAATCCCTTATTCCGTTCCAGCTAATAAAGACTTTAAAAATGTTATTGTCTTACCATATTTTCATAAAATCAGCACACAAATTTCTCGTATTCTATCTAGGTTTAGTTTCAAAGTTTTTTTCTCTCCAACCAATAAAGTTTCTTTTTCCAGTCTTAAAGATCCAATTGATGAATATAATACCTGGGGCATTTACAGAATTTTTTGGGAATGCGGTCTCTCTTACATTGGACAGACGAAGCATGCTCTTAGAATTAGGCTGAAAGAACACCAAAATTATGTTAAAATGCAGGAATGTGAGAAATCTACTATAGCTAAACATTGTTGGGATTCCAACCACAGGTTTAATTATTCAGAAGCTAAAATTATCCAAAAATGTAATTCAGTTATAGAACTTGACTTTTACGAGGCTTACTTTATTCACAAACATAGTTCATCCTTGGTAAATGATATGACAAGAACCACTTTTCTCTCGCACGTGTGGAGGAATCCTGCGCAGTGACTCCTTTTTTCAGTTATTTGCGGTTCTCTTGCTTTATCATTTTCATTCAAGCCAGTACTCGGGGCTATAACCGAGGGGTTCTTTGAGCCCATTTTTATCCCTTTTTTTATTTATTTTTATTTTTATTATTATTATTTTATTTATTTTTTTGCACTGAGGAAGAGGATCGAGGAATCCTTGAAACGGCCGTATGCGGTTTTTTGTGCCAATTTTTAATATTTGTGCGTTACAACGTTGTTAGTGGTTTTGGCTTATGAAGTTTTAATCTCGTTAGGGAATATTAGTCGTAAACAAGTGCTGAACTGTTTATATTGTTTTATGTGCAAACGGGTTAATCTTTAGTAATCGGGTTTCTCTCGATAGAGATAGATTAAAAAATATATCATTCTTGAAAATTATTTTTAAAACTATAAATTTTCAGTAACTTAATAAAGTTTTTCAAACAATTTGCGTTTATTTTTTTTCCTATTTCAAAGTGTAAAAATGATAATTGTGTGATGTTTTGAAATTCAAATAAATTTCCGTAAAAGAGAAAAAAATGGTAAGGTGTTGCTCCGTTAAATTGACGTAAGCGTTAATAGTGGTCATGTTTTGCTGTATAATGTAAATTTTAGAAAACTCACTTTTCTTTGTGCAGAATGTAAAAATATCACGGTATTGTTGTAAAACAAGTTTTCTCCACGTACAAAAAGCTTTTAAAATGTCTAGAGTTTTTTTCGTGTTTTTTTTTTTTTCATGTTATCTACACAGTCACTTGCCAAATACTCTGATCTTCCAGTAGTTTTCTTAATGTCATCGCATTGAACACAAAGCAGTGCATGTCATTTGACAATTCCGCTAAAATATCTTAGTATTTGTTAATTTTATATACAAAAATCCGTGTTTTGGTTTTTGATACCCTGTGTTTTTGACATAAAAAGTTTGACTTGAACAGCGATACTAGTTTACTCTATAAACATTATTTGTTATAGTGTGATCTATCATTCTGTTAAATACTGAGATATTGTCCTGAATTACCCTGTATATAGTACCTTTCAATAATTTTTTTTTATTGATTCATAGCATTTCTAATAAACAAATTCAATCATCAATAGTGAATTTTTATTATTTGGATTCCTAGTTGGAATCTGTGGGAAGTTCGACATTTCCACATATCGTATTTTGATTTTTTATTTCTATTAAATAATAAAATGCTGTTTAAACTATTTTTTCCACGTGATATATATAAAACTTATTATTTTACGTAAAAAAACTGGTTAGTAAATGGAATGAATTATTTTTTTAATTCCTTTTATTTTAAAGTAGGAAGTTTTACATAAAGCGAGCTCTGTAGATGAAAAAATAGAACAGTTAAAAAATATATATGTATAGCGCTAAATTGTAGAAAAAAAATCAATGAAGACAAATTCATTTTAAGATATCGAGGAATTCGCGTGATCGCTTAGAGAAAAGTGAATTATTTGCTTTATTCCTGCGCACATCGTTCGTGAGGGATTCATAATTTTGCAGCAATTTGCATTCCAAATTGCAGGCTAAAGGATCTCTACGCTCGTCTAAATGCTTAAGGGGTCCGAGACACATTAAAAAATATATATATTTGTTGAGTTAAAATTATGAATTTTTTTGTGATGGTTAACTATATCATCGGTAAACAAAGTCACATGATAAAACTTCTCACAACTTAAAAAATAAATAAATAAATAAAATTTATTAAAATAGTGGGGTAATTTAAAATCGTTACAATTCAAAATATTATTTCTAGAATTTCATTTTGTTTCATTTAAATAAACAGAAATAAATAAATTTTTATTTTGATTCAGCATTTAAAAAAATATTAGTTAAAAAAAATTATAAAAATATTTAAAGTAAAAACTTTTTAAAAAAATGATGTAACTTTAAAAAAAAATTCATATTTTTAAAAGTAAACATTTTTTTTTTTCAAATTTGTGGAATCCAAATTAAAGTAAAATAACTGAAAAAGACATGTTCCAAGTTTGAACCATTTATCTTTAACTGTTTTTGACTTATAATGATTTAAAGATGAGAATGCGTAAAAGAACTCATCATGCAGAAAAATGTAAAAACGTTTCCATGACAAGCACTACTTGAAAGCTACATTTTTAAAACAAAATATATATATATATACACTGATAAAAATTTCACCGTTGGATTACGGGAAAAGCTTGGCAGCACAGACTCCAAGATTTTCCTGTAATATTACAGTTTGTACCGTAATCTATTTAGACTGTATTAGACCGTAAATAGCAGTAAATTTCAAGAACGTATCTGACCGTAAACCACAGTAACTTTCAAGAACGTATCTGACCGTAAATAACCGTTACTTTCAAGAACGTATCTGACCGTAAATAACCGTTACTTTCAAGAATGCATCTGACCGTAAATAACTGTTACTTTCAAGAATGTACCTGACCGTAAATAGCCGTTACTTTCAAGAATGTATCTGACCGTAAATAACCGTTACTTTCAAGAATGTGTCTGACCGTAAATCACAGTAATATACAGGGTGTCCCAAAAGCCTCCGTACAACTTCAAAATTTGATTTAAAAAAATAATAGGCCTACTGCAAAAATATTTACATCAGTACACAGAGTAACTTAAAAAGTTTTTTTATACTACCTTAGTATACTTGTACATGAGATCCTTTCGTTGCACGAAGAATATCAAGTTGATATTCCAATTCCCTTCACATGCGTTTCAGCATGCTAACATCAACAGTAGTTACAACTGTTTGATGAAATAAAATGTTGAATTGAAGATGTTTGATGAATGAATGAAGAAATGTTAGATGAATAAAAGTTAATAGTCTCATGGAATTGAAACAAAAGATCCAAACAGCAGTAGCTACTGTTGATGTTAGCATGAAAAACGTTTGTGGATTGAATTGAAATATCGTCTTGATACTCTTCGTGCTACGCAAATATCTCATTTTGAAGTTTACTAAGGCTGTAAAAAAAAACTTTTTAAGTTACTCTATGCACTGTTGTAATTATTTTTGCTGTAGGCCTATTATTTTTTTTAAAAATAAATTTCTGAAGTTGTACGTAGACTTTTGGGACACCCTGTAGATTATAAATTATCGTATATGACTGTTATATCAAGATTGTAAATAAGCATAAATGCCCATAATTTTCTACTCATTTACATATATCGCTGTAAATTGCAGTAGTTATCAGAACTGTAAATGACCATGAAATAGTTATTTCAAGGATTCGTATGATTACTTCCAACAGTAACTGTATATTTATACATAGGATGTCAAGAAATGCAACATTTTATTTCTGTATAAGAGATAAATAGTATAAATTGCAAAAATGTCCATAAGGTACAAAATTTCAATTCTATACTTTTCATATCCATGGAGATATTTCCAAAATTAGTTTTTATACATTCTTTGTAACCAAACAGGTGGCTTCAGTACCTCCAAAAACCAGGAATTATCTCACTTTGCCATGCAATTCGAAACGTGAAATCTAATCATTATTGGAGAATAATGTCTACAAATCTGATATTTAAATGTATTGATTAATAATAATGTGTTGATGTAATTGATGGCACATTAAATCTTAGTTTGTAAACATTTGCCAAGCTTGAACAGATTTCACTTTTCAAATTGCATGCAAAGTGAAGCAAGTCCCAATTTTTGACTCTCTGCAACTTCATGATGTTTGGAGATGATTAAAACCAATCCACATTTTTGCAGATTACATTATTTATCCATCTCATGTAGATACAAAAATAAACTGTATAGCTTTTTTTAGACAGCCTGTATATTTAAAACTTGATAATATTTCTAAGATTATTCTACCACTACATATATATGGTGGTTCGCATATAATTTTTTTAAACAATTAGCAACTTTCTCAATATTACATACTTTTTCTATTTACAACACTATACAGCTTACAAAATAAAATTATATTTAGCATTGAAAAATGACATGTGTATAAGTTTTATTAAACGTGATTGTTTCATATTTCCGAAAAAAAAATTACGTAAAACTTCATATACAAGTGTAGTAATTTTTGCCAACATCTAAGTAAAATAAAAATTAACAGACACTTAAGCATTCTTAACCAGGCAGAGTAACAAACACTTATCAAATTTGTTACAAATCACAGGCTAAATTTGCCCAAACCATAACACAATATCAAGTATAACCTTTAGCTCAACAATGCACACCTTTGAAAAATATAGAAAAAAAAAAAAACAGAAATTTTTTAGTACTTATCTCTTATTTAATATCATACTCTGAATATTTACGATTATGTATTCGTAACAACAAATGAACTTATTCATGATTTTTTTTAATGTAATGAGGAAGGTGATTGTAATAAACTTTTGCATAATAATGTATCAAAGACATAATTTAATGAATATCAAAATGTTAAAATTATTTCTATTTCTTTCAATATAACTTTCGTTTTAAGTTTTTTGAGAATCACTTTGGTATTTATCTGCTTGCACATTCTTTTGCATTTTGATGCCTGGGTTCTTTTGGTTTCTACCCAAACCCAAGTGAGATTAATGTCGTTTTAGCTAATAATGCAGGAATAGAGAGTATAATATTTGCCTTTTTAAAAAATCACAAAAACACTTCAGTTTTGTGTTAAACATTTTACTTGGAGATAGTGTAAAACATGGATTTATTTGTAAAAATGTGAAATTGTTCAGGATCATCAGAGAAAAAAAAAATTCTTGGTTGAAAATACTACAGCCAAAATAAACTATATGTAAAAATGAAAATAACTTAACCACTTCAACGGCCATTTAGATAAAGAAACAGTGTTATTACCCCCAATTTAACTCGGGTCAGCTACTGTGGTTAAATAATGAATGTTTACATACTGGGAAATACTATACATATTTTCGTGTTTTGGGAAGGACAGGATAGAATGCTGAGTCATCAATTTCAGTAACATCCTGCCTTTTGTTCTATGACTAATTTATAAATGTCCAGAACACCCTGAAATAATGAACAATTTCATCAATTTTCCAAAACTAAAAAAACTCTAAATCTTACTTTCAGGAAAAATTTTAATATAACAAGGAATGATCTTCTAAGAACTGTTCAAGAAAAATCTTTAAAATATGTCATCACACATATTAAAAACAAGCATTTTTTAAAATAATTTAAAAAAATTCACAGACAAAAATAAAAATTTTAATTCAGGAACTCTGAAATTATTTATTTTGGACATTTACATAAGATAACGACAGGTTTTAAAAAATACGCCATCTAAATGCTGCTAATTTTGACATCAACTTCCTGACTTTATTTATATTACATGATTCTGGATTTTTCTTTGCTTTTGAACTTTTTTCAGGATTGATGTCCAAAAAAGCTCTGAAAATAAAGAAAAAAATATTAATAGTATCACATCTTTTAAAAAATAACATTATTGTAAATACATCAAGCCATAATCGAATGAACAACTAATCTCGTAATTATCAAATTATAACAGATAGCAGATATTAAACTCCTCAATAACACGTGCATAGAATGTCTACAAAATAACATTCATGAAGAAAAACTTTTTGTGCTTTATAAACGCTTTACTGTTTTTCTTATCTTTAAAGCCAGAACAAAATGGATTAATTAGCATATATGACAGAACTCAATAGCCCACTAGTGTCAATGAGTGGTAAGAAATTTCATTTGAGCTCATTCATTACTGAATACATGTTATCTAACAGGTTATAAGTAACATTTGTTGTAGGCAACTGCACTGCACCATGAATTTAAAATTTTTGATTTGATTACCAAGATCTGCAAAGTATGTGAAGAAAATAGTGTTGACACTAGACCAAAAGTTCTTTTAACTGATCGACAAATTTTGCATTTTTTCTTTAACTGATCGACAAATTTTGCATTTTTTCTTTAACTGATCGACAAATTTTGCATTTTTTTCTTTAACTGATCGACAAATTTTGCATTTTTTTTCTGCAACTGATCAACAAATTTTGCAATTTTCTTTTTTTTTTTTTTTTTTTTTTTTTTTGCAACTGGCTAAAGGATTTCATTTTTTTTCCCACAATCAACTGACAAATTTCGTGATTTTCTCTCACGATAAATCGACAATTTTTGTATTTTTTCCATGCGACTGATTTAAGAATTTCATGATTTTTCCTTGCATTCAATTGACGAATTTCGCAACATTTTTTAGATTTTCTCCTCAATTAACTAGCAATTTTTCCGATATTTTGTCGTACCAATCGAGGAATTTTGGAATTTTTTTCGCCACTAACATGCCTTTTTACACTCAACTGATTGGCAAATTTTGAGATATTTTCCATCAACTGATAGACAAATTGTGGCTTTTTCTTGTGACTGATTAGCAAAAATTGCAGTTTATTTTCCACGAATGGTCAATGAATTCCACATTTTTTCCCGCAACTGGCAGAAGAATTTAAGGGTAGTTTCAAAGGGTAGTAGGGTGAATTTAAGGGTAGTAGATCAAAAGAAAGGAAAATTTAAAAAACCTGGTCATAAAAAAAAAATAATAAAGTTTTTGATTTGTTGGAATTTTCCAAAGTTTTTAGTTTTTTCTTAGTATCTTAAACACTATTATGCCAAATATAAAGTATCTAGAACTGTAAAGTAATATAGGACAAAATTAGCACTCGCCATTTGGCGACTGACTTTATTACCACCACTGGCCAAACTTAATAGCCACACTCACCAACTGTGATGATTGAATGGAAACAGATTTGTTTCCCGCTGTCGCTCGTCGAATATCGAAACCATTTGGCGAATTTCACGATTTTTCCCCTGAAACCATTTGACGAATTGTGATTCTTTTTTCTCAAAGCCATTCGACAATATTCGTACCCCCCCCCCTCCCCCCCCCCCCCGAGACCATTTGATGAATTTTGCGAGTTTTCTGCTATTAATTGTTGAATTTCGTGATTTATCGACTATCGATTAACGAATTTCACGATTTTTTCCATGAGCGTTCCACAATTGTACACTTTCTTTCCACTGACGTTCGATGAATTGCGCACTTTATTTGTCAAGTATTTTTTATCAAATATTTGTAAATTTGTTATTGGCCAGTGCTTATGAAATCTGGCGAGTAAAAAAAATCCATGTACTGGCCAGTGGCCAATGAGTAAAAAAGTTAATTTTTACTTATATAAAGTAATACTTCATATCGATAGCACCTTTCTTGGTTGCACTTATGATATCCCCCATTCCTCATAAATTAGTGCTTGTCTAGGAACCTGAAACTACTAAAAGAATCACGAGACTTGGCTACATTTTCCAAATGTGATGTTTTTGATGGGTTCTGGATTACAAGACAGAATTAAAGTATCATCGCCCTTAGTAGATTTCGCACCATCTTCATGTTCACTGAATCTTGTTGGAGCTAATGCTTTATTCTGAACATAGACAATTTTTTTTGGCATCTACTCACAGATGGCAAATTTCACAGGAACTCTTGGAATCTTCTGGTGGTGGTTATACATTAAGTATTAAATCTTTATGTGGTACCAGATCGTCTGCAAAAGTAGATGTCACAAAAGCCTTGCTCAACGGTTATCTGTTAATTTATCCGGGTTTACAGTGACTGATTTCTCTTCATCCAAAATATGACTGTCAGAAATTTTTCTATTAAAATCTAAAAGAAAAGAAAATCTCCCCATATTTCTTGCATATTTATTTGGGTGAAAAAATTTTAATGTAGTATTAAACCGTACAATTTGACAGGTAGTCATATTCTTTAACTCAACTATGTATGAAAATGCAATATATTTATTACAGATGAATAACGACGAGTGAAAAATAATAAAAGAAACATGACATAGTTATAGAACACAGGTATAAATGTACAGCAGTGTTAATGAGTAGATGTGGGTGCCTGTGTGAAAGCTAAGACCAGGAGTTCTCCAATGATATGTCAGAAGAGGGGAGGGGGGGAATATGAAAATTTAACAAAAAGTATAAGTTAAAGGAGAAAAATTGGAGGGGAGACGGGAAGGTGAAGTAGGAGAAAGATAAGTAGGCAATGGCCTAAAGATCGCACCTGAATTAAAATGATCCTACAAACAGGAAAATTTGCCAAAAACTGGACAAAAATAAATCAACTGCGTGTCCAGGGACAACAGGGGGGGGGGATGAGCAAGACTAAACGGTAGAGCACTAAGGAAAAGACCTATCAAATGATATAATACATGATGGAGTTGGAGAGTTGTTGAATACGAAAATTTGAATAATTAAATAATCTTAATAAGCATGTTAATCTAACATTCATAAAATTAATAGATAAAATGTTTATATGCTGGGAGGCAAGCAATAATTATACAATGAGCTTAGTTAAATGTGAATTAAAATAAAATTTAATTTAAAGGTATTATAACTCTGTAAATTATATCAAGGGTATTAATACTCTATATGAATGCTTACAATCCAGTGTAACAGATAATTAAATTATGTGCCCATAACTTTACATAAAATACATTTAATACAGGATAAACAATAAACAAAAGAAATTAAGATCTATTTAAACTGTAACTTTACTTGGGACTTATAAATAACATTCTCTTTGTTACCATGTCTACCATATACATTTCAATTTTCCATTGTCCAAGCGCTAATTGTACTAAAACTCATATTATAAATCATTACTATCAGTGGCCAATTAAAAATCAGCTTTAAAACAAAACACAAATAATGAAAAGCTGGAATACCATTGGTTGGGAAAGATTCTTAAAAGTTTTCCCCTATCTGTCAAAACTGCTTGGATTCGATACACATTGGGTTCTTTTAAATAGAACTAGGGGGCTCAGCCCCCTACTCGCTAACGCTCGCCAAACCCCTGTGAATTGCGAAGCGATTCTCATTGAGACCGCTACGCGGTCCCACCTCGCTTTGCTCGCCCCTTTTGATTTTTGCAGTAATTCTAGCCGGAATGAATACTACCATGAATCATTTGAACTTGAACATATGAAATTGGCAATTTTTTTTAATGTAAAAAAGTATTTGAAAACTCCGTTGAAAACGCAACTAAAAATGCATTTAGTTGGAGCTACTAATGGGCATATAAATCACTTAAATACTATGAAAAAAGGATCTTGGAAACATAATTTGTTTAAAACTTATTGCACCTATAATATTGTACAGCACGGCTTAAATTCATTAAAAAAAAAACACTATGTGATAAGAAGATAGTTTATCATTAATGATTGTTTAAATTTCGTTCGACATTTTATTATTCTAATTGATTATAGATTTCTGCAAAATAAATTATCTTTACTTCATTAATACAGCAACAGATGGCAGCAGGTGCAACCTAGACAGTTGATATTTTTACTATCTCAGATTTTTCATGTGAGTGAAATTCGTAAATAAATTCTAAATAAGAGTTGAGAATTCATTTGAAATTAACAATATTACTCATAATTAAAATGAGGAATTATCTTAGATGCTTTGGATTACATACATGTTATTTTATTTTTAATATTTGCTAGTTTGATTTTCACTACTCTGACACTGACTGCCATATTGGAGGCGGAGCTGATCTAACACAATCTAGTCTGTTCATTGGTCTGAGCTCTGGAAACTACATTTGTTGCCAACGATAAGTAAGAAATTCAGCCACGTAAAAGAAATATATATATAGATATTTATTAATATTTGCTGCAAAAAACAACTAAACTATCTGACAACAGGAGATATGTTATTGCAGAAAGGAACTAAGTTGCCCTTTTTGAATTATCAAAACAAATTTTAAATAACAATTAAAAATAGAAAATATTAATTTTTTTTAAAAAATCCAAATGAAAATAAAAGTTTAATTCAAGCATGATGATTTAAATTCATAAAATAATTAAAAAATTAAAAATTTGTATTTTTAATTAATTTATTAAAAAACATCAAAATCATTGTTAAGTGAATGTAAACAGCATGTGCTAAAATGTGAATAACTCATTAAGTAATTGACATAATTACATAAAAAAGGTCTTAGATTGCTCATTTAAATCCACGCTATCTATATTAAGGCGAGGATGCACAAATTTTAGATTTCAACTTGGGAGGGGATGGTTTAGTTGACAAAGTCTGGCTTATTAAAGATATGAGAATCGAAAGTAGAGGATGGTTTTTGAGTCATAATTCCTGAACCACTGAACCGAATGAGATGTATGAGTACTCAAATTAAACAAAATTTAGAACAGGTTTCCAGCTTACCCCAATCCGGAGATAATAGTCTTCAATTGATGATCAAACTTTTCAGCGATGCTACGTTGTTCATGGAAAGAGTGGTTCCACCTAAAATGATACAATATATATATATATCTTTATATATATATATATATATATACCAGGAAATATTTATTTGAATAATGTCAATTAAAGGTTACAATTCAATATTTGCATTAGTATGCAGCGACCGGAAGAGACTGTATGTTTAGTATCCACTTCTGTTAAATTAACGGCCACTTATTACCGTGGTTTGTAGATTTAAATACTTTTATATTTATACATAAGTGTAAAAAAATTCATTTTAAATTATTATATTTTTTGTTGTTTTCTAATATTTTGTATTATTTTTAAAAAAAATATTTTCTTTAACAAGAAAATATTTACAACATTTTTTTTTTTTAAACTAAAAATTAAAGTATCAAACATTAAATGCTATTTTTCGGTTAGCCGGGCACCAGTGATATATATGCATGTATACATATACACACATATATATATATTATATATATATATATATATATATATATATATATATACATATATGTATGTATATATGTATGTATATACATATATATTTATGTATGTACGTACATATATCACTAGCGCCCGGCTAACCGAAAAGTACCCATTAAATATTTACCTCAAAAGGACCTAACATTGCTGTACATAGCAATTATTTATAATAAAGGTATTAATACTGAACAAAAATCATTTTTAGAATTTCTGAAGGATAAATGACGCGCAGATGTACATTAAGTAAATTTTCATTTTTCAGCAATTGTGTATTTTGTCAGGTTTTTTTTTTGAGTATTTTAAAAACGAGTGCTTAAAAAAATGTACTGACAAAACAAATATAGCAGAATAAAGGGTACTTTTCGGTTAGCCGGGCGGCAGTGATACATGTACATATATAAATACATATGTACAGGGCTTGAATTTCAGGGCGGGATTGCGGGATTCGCACCGAAAATTTTGAAATCCCGCCCAAAGAAGTATCGTGGGCGGCTCCTGCCCAAAAAATTCAATCATTTTCAGGAGAAATTTGCGTTATTTAATTACCTGCAACCGAATGATAAATTTCGTGATTTTTTTCCCACAACCGATCGACGAACTTTGCGGTTTTCCCAGGACTGATCGACGAACTTTCCATTTTTTAAGCGACTGATCGGCGAACTTTCTCTTTTTTAAGCGATAGATCGACAAACTTTCTCTTTTTTAAGCGATAGATCGACAAACTTTCTCTTTTTTAAGAGATAGATCGACGAACTTTGCGTTTTTTCTGTGAGAGATCGACGAACTTTGCGTTTTTTCTGCGACAGATCGACGAACTTTGCGGTTTTTCTGCGACAGATCGACGAACTTTGCGGTTTTTCTGCGACAGATCGACGAACTTTGCGTTTTTTTCGCGACAGATCGACGAACTTTGTGTTTTTTCGCTACAGATCGACAAACTTTGCGTTTTTACTGCGTAGATCAACGAACTTTCTGTTTTTTTCTGCGTAGATCGACGAACTTTGTGTTTTTTCCGTGACAGATCGGCAAACTTTCTGTTTTTTAAGCGACTGATCGACAAACTTTCTGTTTCTTAAGCAACAGATTGACGAACTTTCCGCTTTTTCCGCAACAGATCGACGAAATTTGCGTTTTTTCCACGTAGATCGACGAACTTTGCATTTTTTCCACGACATTTCGACGAACTTTCTGTTTTTTAAGCGACTGATCGACAAACTTTCTCTTTTTTAAGAGATAGATCGACGAACTTTGCGGTTTTTCTGCGACAGATCGACGAACTTTGCGTTTTTTTCGCGACAGATCGACGAACTTTGCGTTTTTTCGCTACACATCGACGAACTTTGCGTTTTTTCGCTACACATCGACAAACTTTGCGTTTTTTCGCGACAGATCGACGAACTTTCTGTTTTTTCTGCGTAGATCAACGAACTTTCTGTTTTTTCTGCGTAGATCGACGAACTTTGTGTTTTTTCCGTGACAGATCGACAAACTTTCTGTTTTTTAAGCGACTAATCGACAAACTTTCTATTTCTTAAGCGACAGATTGACGAACTTTCCGCTTTTTCCGCAACAGATCGACGAAATTTGCGTTTTTTCCACGTAGATCGACGAACTTTGCATTTTTCCACGACATTTCGACGAACTTTCTGTGTTTTAAGCGACTGATCGACAAACTTTCTCTTTTTTAAGAGATAGATCGACGAACTTTGCGTTTTTTCTGTGACAGATCGACGAACATTTTGCGTTTTTTCTGTGACAGATCGACGAACTTCGCGTTTTTTCTGTGACAGATCGACGAACTTTGCGTTTTTTCTGTGACAGATCGACGAACTTTGCGGTTTTTCTGCGACAGATCGACGAACTTTGCGGTTTTTCTGCGACAGATCGACGAACTTTGCGTTTTTTTCGCGACAGATCGACGAACTTTGCGTTTTTTCGCTACACATCGACGAACTTTGCGTTTTTTCGCTACACATCGACAAACTTTGCGTTTTTTCGCGACAGATCGACGAACTTTCTGTTTTTTCTGCGTAGATCAACGAACTTTCTGTTTTTTCTGCGTAGATCGACGAACTTTGTGTTTTTTCCGTGACAGATCGACAAACTTTCTGTTTTTTAAGCGACTAATCGACAAACTTTCTATTTCTTAAGCGACAGATTGACGAACTTTCCGCTTTTTCCGCAACAGATCGACGAAATTTGCGTTTTTTCCACGTAGATCGACGAACTTTGCATTTTTCCACGACATTTCGACGAACTTTCTGTGTTTTAAGCGACTGATCGACAAACTTTCTCTTTTTTAAGAGATAGATCGACGAACTTTGCGTTTTTTCTGTGACAGATCGACGAACATTTTGCGTTTTTTCTGTGACAGATCGACGAACTTCGCGTTTTTTCTGTGACAGATCGACGAACTTTGCGTTTTTTCTGTGACAGATCGACGAACTTTGCGTTTTTTCTGTGACAGATCGACGAACTTTGCGTTTTTTCTGTGACAGATCGACGAACTTTGTGTTTTTTCTGCGTAGATCGACGAACTTTGCGGTTTTTCTGCGGCAGATCGACAAACTTTGCGTTTTTTCGCGACAGATCGACGAACTTTCTGTTTTTTCTGCGTAGATCGACGAACTTTCTGTTTTTTCTGCGTAGATCGACGAACTTTGTGTTTTTTCCGTGACAGATCGGCAAACTTTCTGTTTTTTAAGCGACTGATCGACAAACTTTCTGTTTCTTAAGCAACAGATTGACGAACTTTCCGCTTTTTCCGCAACAGATCGACGAAATTTGCGTTTTTTCCACGTAGATCGACGAACTTTGCATTTTTTCCACGACATTTCGACGAACTTTCTGTTTTTTAAGCGACTGATCGACAAACTTTCTCTTTTTTAAGAGATAGATCGACGAACTTTGCGGTTTTTCTGCGACAGATCGACGAACTTTGCGTTTTTTTCGCGACAGATCGACGAACTTTGCGTTTTTTCGCTACACATCGACGAACTTTGCGTTTTTTCGCTACACATCGACAAACTTTGCGTTTTTTCGCGACAGATCGACGAACTTTCTGTTTTTTCTGCGTAGATCAACGAACTTTCTGTTTTTTCTGCGTAGATCGACGAACTTTGTGTTTTTTCCGTGACAGATCGACAAACTTTCTGTTTTTTAAGCGACTAATCGACAAACTTTCTATTTCTTAAGCGACAGATTGACGAACTTTCCGCTTTTTCCGCAACAGATCGACGAAATTTGCGTTTTTTCCACGTAGATCGACGAACTTTGCATTTTTCCACGACATTTCGACGAACTTTCTGTGTTTTAAGCGACTGATCGACAAACTTTCTCTTTTTTAAGAGATAGATCGACGAACTTTGCGTTTTTTCTGTGACAGATCGACGAACATTTTGCGTTTTTTCTGTGACAGATCGACGAACTTCGCGTTTTTTCTGTGACAGATCGACGAACTTTGCGTTTTTTCTGTGACAGATCGACGAACTTTGCGGTTTTTCTGCGACAGATCGACGAACTTTGCGGTTTTTCTGCGACAGATCGACGAACTTTGCGTTTTTTTCGCGACAGATCGACGAACTTTGCGTTTTTTCGCTACACATCGACGAACTTTGCGTTTTTTCGCTACACATCGACAAACTTTGCGTTTTTTCGCGACAGATCGACGAACTTTCTGTTTTTTCTGCGTAGATCAACGAACTTTCTGTTTTTTCTGCGTAGATCGACGAACTTTGTGTTTTTTCCGTGACAGATCGACAAACTTTCTGTTTTTTAAGCGACTAATCGACAAACTTTCTATTTCTTAAGCGACAGATTGACGAACTTTCCGCTTTTTCCGCAACAGATCGACGAAATTTGCGTTTTTTCCACGTAGATCGACGAACTTTGCATTTTTCCACGACATTTCGACGAACTTTCTGTGTTTTAAGCGACTGATCGACAAACTTTCTCTTTTTTAAGAGATAGATCGACGAACTTTGCGTTTTTTCTGTGACAGATCGACGAACATTTTGCGTTTTTTCTGTGACAGATCGACGAACTTCGCGTTTTTTCTGTGACAGATCGACGAACTTTGCGTTTTTTCTGTGACAGATCGACGAACTTTGCGTTTTTTCTGTGACAGATCGACGAACTTTGTGTTTTTTCTGCGTAGATCGACGAACTTTGCGGTTTTTCTGCGACAGATCGACAAACTTTGCGTTTTTTCGCGACAGATCGACGAACTTTCTGTTTTTTCTGCGTAGATCGACGAACTTTCTGTTTTTTCTGCGTAGATCGACGAACTTTGTTTTTTCTGCGGAGATCGACGAACTTTGTGTTTTTTCCGTGACAGATCGACAAACTTTCTGTTTTTTAAGCGACTGATCGACAAACTTTCTGTTTCTTAAGCGACATTTCGACGAACTTTCCGCTTTTTCCGCAACAGATCGACGAAATTTGCGTTTTTTCCACGCAGATCGACGAACTTTGCACTTTTTCCACGACATTTCGACGAACTTTCTGTTTTTTAAGCGACTGATCGACAAACTTTCTGTTTTTTAAGCGGCAGATCGACGAACTTTGCGTTTTATCTGCGATCGATCGACGAACGTTGCATTTTTTCCGCGATCGATCGACGAAATTGGCTAATTTTTTCTTTCAACAGATTCGTGATTTTTTTTGTATTGTTATATAATAGCGGTATGTATAAAAGCGGTAATAGGCCAGCGGCGTAACCTCTGTATGATCTCTGTACGCTGTGCAGCGTCATGAAGGTCATGGCGGCGTAAAAGTGACTGTGCGGTGGAGGAGGGTGATAAGGATGGTTGATTAGGGGTTTATTTTAATTGGGAAACTTAGAAAATTTCGAAGCATTTTTTTTTTCTTTTCGTGGAGAATTGGTGGACAAGGTGAATGTCAACGGATTTATTTTAGCGAATTAGAATTTTTTTTTTTTTTTTTTTTTTTTTTAATTGGGGAATTTAGAAAATTACAAAGCCATTTTTTTTTCTTTTTTTTTTCAAACTTTCTCTTTTTTAAGCGATAGATCGACAAACTTTCTCTTTTTTAAGAGATAGATCGACGAACTTTGCGTTTTTTCTGTGAGAGATCGACGAACTTTGCGTTTTTTCTGCGACAGATCGACGAACTTTGCGGTTTTTCTGCGACAGATCGACGAACTTTGCGGTTTTTCTGCGACAGATCGACGAACTTTGCGTTTTTTTCGCGACAGATCGACGAACTTTGCGTTTTTTCGCTACACATCGACGAACTTTGCGTTTTTTCGCTACACATCGACAAACTTTGCGTTTTTTCGCGACAGATCGACGAACTTTCTGTTTTTTTCTGCGTAGATCAACGAACTTTCTGTTTTTTCTGCGTAGATCGACGAACTTTGTGTTTTTTCCGTGACAGATCGACAAACTTTCTGTTTTTTAAGCGACTAATCGACAAACTTTCTATTTCTTAAGCGACAGATTGACGAACTTTCCGCTTTTTCCGCAACAGATCGACGAAATTTGCGTTTTTTCCACGTAGATCGACGAACTTTGCATTTTTCCACGACATTTCGACGAACTTTCTGTGTTTTAAGCGACTGATCGACAAACTTTCTCTTTTTTAAGAGATAGATCGACGAACTTTGCGTTTTTTCTGTGACAGATCGACGAACATTTTGCGTTTTTTCTGTGACAGATCGACGAACTTTGCGTTTTTTCTGTGACAGATCGACGAACTTTGCGTTTTTTCTGTGACAGATCGACGAACTTTGCGTTTTTTCTGTGACAGATCGACGAACTTTGTGTTTTTTCTGCGTAGATCGACGAACTTTGCGGTTTTTCTGCGACAGATCGACAAACTTTGCGTTTTTTCGCGACAGATCGACGAACTTTCTGTTTTTTCTGCGTAGATCGACGAACTTTCTGTTTTTTCTGCGTAGATCGACGAACTTTGTTTTTTCTGCGGAGATCGACGAACTTTGTGTTTTTTCCGTGACAGATCGACAAACTTTCTGTTTTTTAAGCGACTGATCGACAAACTTTCTGTTTCTTAAGCGACATTTCGACGAACTTTCCGCTTTTTCCGCAACAGATCGACGAAATTTGCGTTTTTTCCACGCAGATCGACGAACTTTGCACTTTTTCCACGACATTTCGACGAACTTTCTGTTTTTTAAGCGACTGATCGACAAACTTTCTGTTTTTTAAGCGGCAGATCGACGAACTTTGCGTTTTATCTGCGATCGATCGACGAACGTTGCATTTTTTCCGCGATCGATCGACGAAATTGGCTAATTTTTTCTTTCAACAGATTCGTGATTTTTTTTGTATTGTTATATAATAGCGGTATGTATAAAAGCGGTAATAGGCCAGCGGCGTAACCTCTGTATGATCTCTGTACGCTGTGCAGCGTCATGAAGGTCATGGCGGCGTAAAAGTGACTGTGCGGTGGAGGAGGGTGATAAGGATGGTTGATTAGGGGTTTATTTTAATTGGGAAACTTAGAAAATTTCGAAGCATTTTTTTTTTCTTTTCGTGGAGAATTGGTGGACAAGGTGAATGTCAACGGATTTATTTTAGCGAATTAGAATTTTTTTTTTTTTTTTTTTTTTTAATTGGGGAATTTAGAAAATTACAAAGCCATTTTTTTTCAACTATAGTAGGGTAGGGTGTTTGAAAATATTTTTCGAAGTCTGGTTTGTGAATTGCATTAAAAAATAATGGTCATTAAAATATTAATTAATTTTAATTGGAGAAATTAAGAAATTTTTGCAATTTTTTTTTTAAACTAGAGTAGGCTATTCGGTATACATGTTAGAGTATATTTGAGGTGAATTTTAAAAGTTAATAATGGTTTAATTAAAATTGGTGATTAATTTTTATTGGAGAACTTAAGAAATTTTGGCGAATTTTTTTTTCTTAACGAGAGTATGCAGTTTGAATCTGTAGTAGAATGGTAGATGCGAATGAAAAATAGTAATTAAAATTGGTGATTAATTAATTTTAATTGGCGAACTTAAGAAATTTTTCGAAACAATTTTTTTTCCACTACAGCACGCAGTTTGAATATGGGTGTATGCAGTAGAAGTGAAAGAATAATTATTTAAAAATGGTCATTCATTAATTTTAATTGGCAGACTTAAACATTTTTGGGACAGACGGGCTTTAATGAATTCGATACAGGTTTTGGTAAAAAATATAGGGTCTCGTATGAATTATAACTGCACTCAATTCTAATAGCTTCCCCCTCCCCCTCCCTTTTTTACCCAGAGGGGCCCTTCGATAGACTAACAATACGAAAATTTGGGTCCTATTTAGGGTTTCCCTTCACAAAAATCAATTTAACAAAATGGGTCCCTTCACAAAAATCAATTTTATAAAATGGGTCATTTCAAAAAATTCTATTCTATAAAAATTTACTATTTATTATTTTATTATTTTGTGATGTTTTAAAATGTGTAATTTGTAAACAAACAAGTTCATCAGAGAGGAAAACTTCAGCAAAAGGATTTAAAAAAGTTTTTGTTTATAAATGCCTGGTTCAAATTTGATTACCTGGATTGCAATTTTCATTACAAAATGTTATTTTTCACAAAAATATAACAAATTTCACAAAAATAACCTTTACTTTTCACTAAATAGGCCTAAGAAAAACAAAAAAAAAAAAAAACCTGCATTGAACTCTGCTAACATAACAATATAGCAGAATAAAGTTTTACATATGACCTAGATGAAAATTAAGCATTCTTTTTTTTTTTTTACTTATTGTAACAAGAAATTTTTCTGTTTACAATTTTTTTTACTCAAAATTACAGTATCAAACATTGAATATACTTACCTCTAAAGTATCTAAGATTATTGACATTGCAAATATTATTTATAGTAAAGGCATAATACTGAACAAAAATCATTTTTAAGAGTTTCTGTATGATAAATGAAGTGTAGTGTTACATTAAATGACATTTTCATTTTTCTGCGATAGTGTATTTTGCCGCTCGTGGTGATTTTTTTGAAAATTTTAGAAACGTCTGCTTAAAATAACACATAATTTGTTATCACAGGATAAAATAAAATTTGTCAGTCAATCGAACAAAAATCAATTTGATAAAATGGGCCCCTTCAAAAATACAGTTTAAATAAAAACTTACTATTTATTATTTTGTGATGTTTTAAAATGTGTAATTTGTAAACAAACAAGTTCATCATTTAAAAAACTTTAGCAAAAGGATTTTAAAAAGTTTTTGTTTATAAATGCCTGGTTCAAATTTGATTGCCTGGATTGCAATTTTCATTACAAAATGTTATTTTTCACAAAAATATAACAAATTTCACAAAAATAACCTTTACTTTTCACAAAATAGGTCTAAGGAAAAAAAAATCTGCATCGACCCCTGCTGACATAACTTTATAGCAGAATAAAGTGAAAAATTTGATTAACTGGATTGCAATTTTCATTACAAAATGTTATTTTTCACAAAAATAACCTTTACTTTTCACTAAATAGGCCTCAAGAAAAAAAACCCTGCATCGACCCCTGCTGACATAACAATATAGCAGAATAAAGTTTCACATATGACCTAGATGAAAATTAATCATTCTTTTTTTACTTATTGTAACAAGAAATTTTACAGTTTACAATTTTTTTTTACTCAAAATTACAGTATCAAACATTGATTATATTTACCTCTTCTAAAGTATCTAAGATTATTGACATTGCAAATATTATTTATAGTAAAGGCATAATACTGAACAAAAATCATTTTTAAGAGTTTCTGTATGATAAATGAAGTGCGGTGTTACATTAAATGACATTTTCATTTTTCTGAAATAGTAAATTTTGTCGCTCGTGGTAATTTTTTTGAAAATTTTAGAAACGTCTGCTTAAAATAACACATAATTTGTTATCACAGGAAAAAATCAATTTGTCAGTCAATCGAACAAAAATCAATTTGATAAAATGGGCCCCTTCAAAAAATTCAGTTCTATAAAAACTTACTATTTATTATTTTGTGATGTTTTAAAATGTGTAGCAATTTGTAAACAAACAAGTTCATCAGTTAAAAAACTTTCAGCAAAAGGATTTAAAAAAGTTTTTGTTTATAAATGCCTGGTTCAAATTTGATTAACTCGATTGCAACTTTCATTACAAAATGTTATTTTTCACAAAATATAATACATTTCACAAAATGGGCCTCAAGAAAAAAAAAATCTGCATCGACCCCTGCTGACATAACAATATAGCAGAATAAAGTTTCACATATGACCTAGATGAAAATTAATCAGTCTTTTTTTACTTATTGTAACAAGAAATTTTATTGTTTACATTTTTTTTTTTTACTCAAAATTACAGTATCAATCATTGAATATATTTACCTCAAAAGTATCTAAGAATGTTGACATTGCAAATATTATTTATAGTAAAAGCATAATACTGAACAAAAATCATTTTTAAGAGTTTCTGTATGATAAATGAAGTGCGGTGTTACATTAAATGACATTTTCATTTTTCTGCAATAGTAAATTTTGTCGTTTATGGTAATTTTTTTGAGAATTTTAGAAACGTGTGCTTAAAATAACACAAAATTTGTTATCAAAGGAAAAAATAAAATTTGTCAGTCAATCGCAGGAAAAACATTGTAATCTTAGTCATCCTGTCACTTGAAAATATCTAGAAATTTGTTAAAAAATGTTATATGAAAAAAAATCCCTTAAGTTTAACAAAAATTAAGTCAGAAGTATACAAGCAAATTTGGCTATAATTATAAAATTCTTGACACCAACATATCCTGAGATGCGAAATATGCCTTCCTCATCTCCTCCCAAGGAGTTTAAGATTGAATTTCTATTTTAAAATATATACTGATATCAGTTGATAAGATTTTTTAGTTGCTGTTTAAGAATACAAAATTATTACTACTTAAGAATAAGAATCAGCTAAGCTCAGTCCAAATATGGCCCATAAAAAACTATTTTGAATTTGCTTAGTAAATAACAAATATACACAGAGTTCAATCATGAGATAGAAAATTAAATTGCAGCATTATAATATTTAAACTGATAGTACAGTTGGTTGGTTGTATGCGGTTTAATGGCACAAGGTCACATTAGAGACAAGCTACACCAAAGTAAATTGGTAATCCAGAGACCAGGCAAAATCAAAGATGTAACAAAATTTGCATGTGCATTGCATTACGAGTATAAAGTACAATTTATAAAATAATGAATTTTAGTTTAGTGCTTTTTATTTTCTCATTATTTTGTAGTGCTTCATAAAATCAGTTTTCAAGCGTATATCATTACTCTTTTACTACTGTTTTATATCAAAAATGTTAATATAAAGCATTTTTAAAGCATTTGGATAATTTTAAAGCACAGAATTCATATAGCATTCAAATTTTATCTGTTAACCCCCCCCCCCCCCCCCCCAATTCGCAAGTCATAGTTTCTCGTCGACCAAAAATGAGATTTTTAAAAAACTGTTTTCAGTGAAAAAGCTGAAAACTTTAAGGTTTGTTTATGTAATGTTTTCTAATGCAATTTCTATCCATAAAACAAATATTTCTTGCTGTAATTTTTTTATATACATAAACATTGATATTAAAATTAATTTAGAAATTAATAAGGTTAGATAACCAGACATATAAATACCTGAACTAATCCGGTAATGGAACAGTCAGGCCAGGATCCTAATACTGTAATCACTGAATAGGCCAATCACTGTATCTTTATCTTCATGGCGTCCTCGCTCATGTGATAATTAATTTGTTAATAAATTAGGAGGTATTTCCAAGAGCTACATGCCAGCATGACTGGAATTGATCACATTTTTGTTCATACATAGAAGCAAAAAAATACGGGACATGAAAATGTTTTCTACCAAAACAGACGTCTTCAACATTCTTATTGCTTTTCCTCGTGTGCAGATAAACAAAATAAGCATCAAACATGGCGCGCGGCGTTCGTTGCCATTTTCCAAAATCAAACTACAGATATGAGCTGACTGTAATCCACTGTTGGATTACGGTTTGCGGTAGCGAAAAACGGTGATTTACTAAAATTGTCCTTGATCTGCCGTACAAGACAGTAACAGCCTGTATTTCTTTCTCTCTTGGCCGTAAATGACTGTTGGACCAGGGATAATCCTGTAAAAATGATCAGTTACGGTCAATGACAGAATTTTACTGGCAATAACTGATTTTTAACGGGTAAGCGCAATATTTACAGTAATACGGTAATATACAGTAAATAATACAGTAAAGCACCGTAAAGCAACAGCTATTTTTAACAGTGTATCATGTTCTATTTAAGGTAGAAACATGATTTAAACGTCATTTTAAGCGGATAAAAACAGAGAATTTTGTAATACAATAAAATATTTTTCAAAAATTTGATGATCTTTGTGTCCCGGAACCCCTTAAAAAACACTCATTTTTAATGTGAAACTGTTGCTTTTTACAGCACATCTGCAATGTCTGGTCACGCATACGTCAAATGTTACGAACAGTTTGAAAATGGACACAAAGATCTGACTGACAAATACCGTAAATATCGAACTCAAACATTTAGAACTCTGTCGTTTGTAGCCATATTCAAATAGCCATATTCATATTTATTCTAGGCAATTACCGCATAAAAAATGAGAAATTGTCCATATGGCGGAAATGTGAATATAACTGCATGTAAATGGTTAAATAGCGGCATACGGAGGGGATTTCTATTTTACTGCAATGGATATATATTTTTTTTTTTTTTGTGAATTTTTTTGTTATTAGCTAGAAAACTATTGTCAAAAAAGGAGTTATATCAATGTTTTAAATAAAACTGCATATACATTTATAGGTGCGTTCGTAATTATATAAATACGTAGCATATATTGTCGTCGTCTGCTCCGTCCGTCTGTCCGTCTGCCCGCATATAACAGCGCAAAAACTACCCAACCGAATGGTTTGAAATTTAAGCTATATTATCTTTGCAGACTTTTGTCGAGACATTTCAAATTTTATGAAAATCGAATCGAAACTTTAAAATATAATAATAAAAATATTTATTAAAAAATTTTGATTAAAAAGTTTAATTAAAAGATTAAATTTAATTAAAATATTAAATTTAATTAAAATTAAAAATTTAATTAAGAGATTTGATTTAAAAAAAATCGGTGTTTTCTTGTTATAGGAGCTTCCGAGGTTTAATCGTCAAGCGACCGAGATACTTATTTTATTACAGAAATGAATCTGCAGACGATATAATTCATTTCACAGAATTAAAAATCATCAAGATCTGTATATTTATAGAACTAGCTATAGTACGAACGTACCTTATTTGTCACGTTTTACATACAATTTCCAACTTGTTTGTGTTATTTTTACTCAAGTGTATGTTACTTTTTCATTCCATCGGGTACATTTCTATAAACTATTCTGTAAAATGAATAACGATTAATTAAAATCTGTTTCTCAACCAGATTGTGTTTATTTCCTGTTAAATGCGATAAGCGGCCGTTGTTAATACACAGTCATCTGAGACTGCGTTTCTAAAGATACATGATGGTTACGAGGGATACCAGTAAACTGTATATTAATATATTTATTACAAAACAAATATTGTATAAGAAATAATAAGAATAATTTACAAATGAGAAACGATAACATAAATAAACAGCTCGACATATCAATGCAATTAATATTAAAAGAAGGTAATTTTTCGTCATATTACACCATCTAATGCAACAGAACTAGCATCAACTGAAATTGTAATCATTTTGTTTGGATTGTAGTATGTAAGCGAAGAGACTCCCTTCAATAATTTCTTGATTTTGGCTAAATCACTAATCTAATTCATTATTCAAATTGCACACTGTGTTTTTTTTCTTCCATAACAGTCTCATGTTACGTGCCTTGTCCGAAATATTTGGAATAAACTTATGCATGTACTAAATCATGCCAAATAACTTTTGTAACTCTTTTTTGCTATTTGGTGCTTTAATTCTACTTATGGTTTCAACTTTCTCTAGGTCAGTCATAACACCAGGGGTACAACAATCTAGGCGCAAATGTGCCGATTCCCACCACTAAATTTTTAGTATTCTTCGCCCAGTTAGAATACTGATAAAATTTAGACGTAGTATACTAATAAAATTTGACGATAAAATAAAATTTAGTGATCGGAATCAGCCCATTGGCACCTAGATATTTGCACCTCTGCATAATACCATCACAAGTATGGATATGTTCTAATTATTTCACTTTCTCAACTTCAAAAGCACATTTGTCTTTATTCAGCATTTTTCCTGCATTTCTTAGTGGTGCGTGAAATTCATTCGTTCGCAATTTTCATTTCCATTGAAATGAAGAAATTATACTAAATATTCTATATAATCTTGACTCAAACTGTATTACATACAATATGTAAAACTTTTTTTTCCAGTGTATCATCGGATTGAAAATTTTGAATCCAGCGTCAATATTTTATATTGAAATATTTTCTAGTTTAGTAACATTTTACTAAATATTTATGAGATTTACAACAGTGAACATAGTGAGCATATTTTCTCAGTGAAAATATTTTAAATAAACGAAAGGAATTCGTTGAAGTATAAAATAAAATTATAAAGTGTATCAAAGCTTCGTTCTAAACGAGAGCTTGAATTTATGAAGCAATTTTTTGATAAAATGTAACAGAAAATTTTACATTTAAAAATTTAGCGATATATTTCTAGGTTATGAAAAAGCTTAATTTTATTATATTAAAACTTATGTAATTTTATAACAGAGCTTAAACTATTAAATGTTGATACATATTCTATTACAATAAAATTCAGCATTCAAATTAATCTAAAAAGAGTCATTCTTAGCTTATTGCTTGCACAGCCTTCAAATACTTTTCAAATGAATTTTCAGACAATGCTAAGAAAAATCAATTATAAATAATCAGTATTTGAGAGTACGTGATTAAGAAAATAAATAATAAATTCAAAGCTTTCAATAAATTTAAAGAATTTTAATTTTTGGGGGGAGGAATATATTACATGCATTATATAAGTGCATGTAACTTTTCTTTTTCGCTTAACTTTCATCTTAATATATTATGTTTGGCTATTTTAAAACCCTTTTCCGAATTTTCATTTGTATGTTGATTTATTGATTTAAGTCTTAACCATTAAAAATGTTTCGTTCGAATTAAAGTATTTTAATATGAGTAATAAACATACTTCGATAATGAATAATAAGTTGAATAATAAACATCTTTTAAGGAATATATTTGAAATGATAAAAAAATGTCACCATTTTACCTTAATTAAATTATTCCAAATTCTTATAATATCTACATTTTTACCTGTCTTTATTTGTTAGCCAATCATATTGGACTCATCTCAGCTTTACCTTAAAAGGCCCATAAACGGAAGTATTCAATGGCTAAAGACGATAACTACAATGCGGTTGAAATGTTAAAAGAATAATTACCATAAATTATTGATTTGTAAAACTATATAATATTATTTAGATAATAAATATAATCAGCGAAATTTTCAAAATCAATACGGATAAATAAACTATTCTCGCTAAAATTTATAAAATGAAATTGATAAACAACGTGAAAATTTTGCGAGAATAGATTATTTAAAAGTATTGATCTTGAAAATGTCGCCTATTCAGCGTACGAAACTTGTCGATCTGTATATTAAAAACTTATTTATAAGCCTTTGTGTGTATTGTGTATCCCTTTAAGCAAATACATATTTACATTAGTCATTTTTCAATCTTTTTTTGTGTATTTCCCAAGTTAAGATAACTGAAATGTTAATCTAGCGCTTAAAGCAGGCTAATTTACAAGGTTAAGATTTTGCTCAAAAGGCCACTGTTTTGTACTATATGAGTAGTGGATCAAAGCATTGTCATGCTAAAATCTCAATTCAGTACATACTAAGGTGCCAAAAAAGGGAATTAGATGTTTTCTCTAGTGTTTGTTGAAATTTTGTTTCCCATGAAGCAAGACAAGAGATGTTTGGTCATTAATACTTAACTGCTCTGACAGAAATTGTTTCATAGCTACTGTGAGTGGTCTTTTAAACCGCTTGATTGCAAATCAATATTAGGCTCGACTACCGAATAGGATAATGCTTCTGCACTAAAATTGCAGCACATGGCTATTATAATTAAAATTCATCTATTCAGAAATCTCTAACGATAGTACTAGGGCTCCAAAGGAAACCAAAACTTCACTAGTGTGTACCGTTAAACTAAGTTAAACTTTGAAAATTGAAAAAAAAAAACACACAGCGGTTTGTGAGGCTACCAACAGTAGTTAAGAGTTAAATTCAAACACCCTTCTCTCCTATACCAACAGACACTTACCACCTCTTTGTCTAATCAAGAAAGTACGCTGTTGTTTCCTGAGGTCATGTCATTAATAATTTTAGCCATCAAGGCAATACAGATTCTAGTCATCCATGAATAATACGGTGAGCTAATTGTTCTTGTACTATATGTAATTACGATCCCCATTCATTAGGACCTAATTAGAGTTTGATTTTAGGCGCCATTTGCAAGACACTTTTCTTAAAACAATGTTCTTGACTTCCCTTATGCTTTTATATATTGTGTCCTTTGAGACAATGACACTATGACATTTTTTTTAAATTTGTCTTGTGGAAATCTTTTGTTGATACTAATCTTTTTTTTTTCTTTTTTTATCAGTCTGAACACTTATTACACGTGGCCGAATTAAATTTTGCTTTTCGGTCTTAATTGTTATTTCTAGCAAGTACTCGGTGTATTCCTCGCATTGAACGTTTTAAAATTCTAGACATTTCTATAATATTTTAGCTTTCGATTTCCATTTAAGCATTTATAAAAATTTCTACATTGTGAATTCCACAGCGTTCACCGTCCTAACCCTTAACATCTATAGCATCAATGTCGCATTATACTGTAAGCAGTGTCTGAAAATCATATATCCTACTACGAACAAATCTTGTGTGTGTGTGTGGTTTTATATATATGCAACTTTTATCTTAAAAACGGCTCTAAAGATTTTTACGTAATTTAGTATCCTACCGTTTTGGGGCACCAGAAAACCATTGAGTTAGGTCACATGCTCGATAAAATTCAATTAGTGGGTCATTTTGGGTCATCATGGGTCAGGATCAAGCTATTTGTATCTAAAAAACGGTTCCAACGATTTTGTCTAAATTTTGTATCCAACTATTTTCGTGCACGATAAGACTATTAGGCTGGGTCACATGTTCGAGAACTTTCGATTGTGGGTCATTTTTGGGTCAACGCGGGTCAAGTTAATTTTATCTAAAAACGGCTTTAACAATTTTGATTGAATTTTGTATTCTACGAGTTTCGGGAACGAGAAAATCATTGGGCTAGATCACATGCTCGAGAAAATCCGATTAGTGGGTCATTTTTGGATCACTGTCTGTCAAGCTAATTTTATCTAAAAAACTGCTCAGACTATTTTGACTAAATTTTACATCCTACGAGTTTCGGACACGAGAAGACAATTATGCTTGGTCACATGTTCGAGTAAATTTGATTAGTTGTTCATTTTGGTCATGGGTCACGATTTTCAACCGCAAAGCTAATTTGGACCGATCATAGCTCTGTTTTCGCTGCTCGTTTTTAAATAAACAGTGCTTATATAACCATTGTAAAACATCTAATACGTTTCATTTGAATTACATTTTGAGTTTTTATTGTGAAATCATAGAATATATATCTCCTTCCAATTTTGTTGTCATATTTTGTGATTGCCTTAACTTTTAAAATGGACTGGATTACAATATTACATGTTGAATTTTAATGAATAATTCCCTCTTAGAAATGTTTATAACATTATAAAAACATAGGGCGTTCTTAGAAAGCGTTCTTAAAAAAAAAAGCGTTCTTAGGGACATAATTGTAGTTTTTATTTCGTTAATGGAATTTTCAAATTTCAGCAATATAATTTTGTAATATACGCTGAGTTCCGTACCATTGGATAAATTGACGTTTAATATTACGATACATTTAATTCCAGTAACGTAACTACTAAGAAGTTTTTAAAAAAATAAAACGTAAGAACCGCTGTCCATACATTCGATATTAATAAAAATAATTTTTTTCTTGTCAAACACATGAAATCATTTAAACATTATTTCATCTCAGATACACTTTTTCATATTACGGGTCACCTACTCGTGTATGTTTTTTGAATACCATCACTTCCAATCAGGTATCTTCCTGGTAGGTTTCTATTAAATTTGGAATACAACGAAGATATTTGTTTGGTAATAATGGTATTTGTAAAGGACACTTCCATTATTTCTATCCAGTGTCGCCATAAACAAGTTATGCCGTGGTCGTAATATTGAACAACAATTTTGCAGTTTTATATCCTGCATATATTTTGATAATTAACATAGACAAAATAGTTATTCTCCATAAATGCAATAAAATTCAATTTACGTGTAATGTTGTTTTTACACCTCTCTCCATAAATTAACCTTGTTCATGTGTTTAAAAATGTACTTTTAGAATATATTTTTTACTCATTAAAAATATGCACCTAGGTTTGATTTCAATGAAAGTATATTTTAATATCTTTAAAAATAATTAGAAATTAAAAAATTATCTTTAAGCGACTTTTCGGTTAGCACAGGTGTTAAATCGCAAAATATTCTTTATGATGATTATCACTGTATATGAGTTACAAGGACAACAATGGAGTTAAAAGTGCGCCAAACCAGCTATATCTGGATAAAATATGCCAACTCGCAATGAAACTGCAACAATGAAATATTTTAAACGTTAAAAAGTAAAGAATAAAATGTAAATAAAAATAAAGAGTGAAATTATTATAAAATAAGCTGTTAGTTCACAATAAATGGCAAAGAACAATAATAAAATAAAAAAATAAAGATTATTTCAGAGATAGAATAATTAAAAAAATATTTAAATTGATGTTAAATAATTTAAAATTATTAATTGTATCAAGTGATTTTTGAAATATTATAAATATTTGTCTCAAATATGAGACAAAAATTAATATATATATATATATATATATATATATATATATATCTGTTTTTCAATACAATAATATCATATACGTATATAATAAAAATTCTACTATTAACGTAAAAGAAATATTTATGTACAAAACTTTCTCATATATTTTAATGTTTTTTTTAATATTTTTCTATAAAAATAACTTTAAAATATCTGTAAAGAAAATCATTTTGAATTTTATTACATTAATTTTAAAAATGTGACGATTTATGTGACATAATTTAATGTAAGGCACAAACCCACTTCCTTTAAATCAAATATATGGAAATCTTTATACATATTTCTTGAAAATATTTGTACACATTTCGACGTGCTAGCTATAAGTATAAGCATTTTATGAAATATATCAGTACTACTGCTGCATGTCATGATAAAATGTTTTTCCCATTTTCCGTTATACACGCAAAAGATAACTTTTTGCAAGTTACAATGCAGAAACTACGTTATTCCGGCCGCATATTTGAACTTCATGTTTGAAGATCATTCATTAAACTAGACGCAGATGCCACGCATACGTGACACAGCATAGCAATATCTTACCAGTGAATATCGGGTATGACATCGATAAACTATGGAAAAGAAATCTGACTAGTCACATATTTGTGTATTTGTTTGCGATTTTAAAGATAAATGATATGTTTCCTTTATGTATTTCAAAGAGTGAAAGTAGTAGAAAAGTTTAGAAGATATGGCTGCTATCAATATTTATATCGATCGAGTTGTAAGTTCATTTTTTGTGACAAAAATTTTTAATGCTGAAATAGTTTTTAAAGTATAACTTTTTTTAACCATTGAATATTTTACGAAATACTCTCATAAAACTGAAATGTAAGAAAATAGAATTTTGATATATTAATGCAGGTTTACATTACTTCAGCGCTGTAAAAATACTATCATTAGGTAATTATGTTTAAGTCATTAGCATATCTGTGAATGAATGCATTTACATTTACTCTGCGTCTTATAAACTTTTCTTAAAAATTTAAGAACTGTACTATTGAGCGTAATTTATTTGTTAGGAACATTATTATCAAGGTGTTCTTAACAAACAAATAAGTAATAACATTTTCCTTTAGCAATTAGTATTTCGATAGATTGAAAAGTTGAAATTGTCCACAAAAAAAGGGGGCGATTGCGGTGATTCAAAGTTTTGATTTTGAAGTAAATAGTACATAGCTAGAAAACAGAAATATTGTCATATAAAGGTACAGCGAATAATTTGTTCCACAGCTGAAATCTATACACCACTATTTTCGAAACGGTTAATTCAGTTTTCCCAGATATGGTAATACATTCTACTCATAATTGCAGGAGTTATCGTTTCAAAGAAGAATTCAGAACATACTGTAAGTTTGTTCGTTCTATTATAACGCGCACTGACAATATAATACACGGTGATTTTTTTTTTAAGTTGTGAAAGCAAAACACTGTAACAAAAGAACTACTGATCCAAATGACCTGAAATTTTACCAGTATGCTCCCAAAGCAAAGGGAATTTTTTAGGCATGGTTAAAAAAACTTAAAATCGCACCGACAGATGGCGCTGTAAGGTAGCAGAAACAAAGAATATCGTCTGTGGGAGGAAAACAATGGACGGTACTTTGAGAAACCATCTTCCGTAGACCCTCTGTCGTCATTGGACCTTTTCTTAAATTCTTAAGTGTCCTAAATCTCATAAGATCAGTTGCTGCGCTGTCATTATTCTGATAATACAGTCTCACTAACAACACATGGTCCGTCAATGGCGCACTCATTGCAAGGATTTCCGTAGAATAATGAACACGAGGTGAGCGTACTTCACGTTTTACCGCCAATGTGCGTGTGCCGGGAGCAAGTTCGTCTCCCGACTTTACTGTATGTACAGCGCCATCTGTCGGTGCGATTTTAAGTTTTTTTAACCACGCCTAAAAAATTCCCATTGCTATGGGAGCATACTGGTGAAAGTTTAGGTCATTTGGATCAGTGGTTCTTTTGTTATAGGGTTTTACTTTCACATCTTTAAAAAAATCACCCTGTATATTATAAATTCTCGTGGTAAATTGTCAGCCGATGAGAACTTACGACATATTGGAAGCCCGTTCAGATGTCTTAGCTGCCTAGAACACTAACATCACAACTAATTCTCCTGAATTGTGTATTTATATAAACTATTTGGAATTCATTTTGTACGAACACTCATGCAATGCTGCATAAAACTGCACGCCATACCGGGACTCACGTAATGTTCCAAGTGTACGCACAGAAACATTTTCCACACATCACTGGATACATGAAATTCCGAAATTTGGCCTATGGTCCACCAAGGTTCCTTAACCCAATATGCACAATATTTATTGCACGGCAAACATCAGAACGGTAATTATTTTTTTGTAACACATGAATTAACGGATTCCTCGTTACTCAATTCTTGCAAAATTAGTTATCTTAAATTTTGCAGATCTTTTAAATCATGTGCACCTTATGAATCCAGTATCCTGGAATATGTTAACTCGTGTGTGGCAATAAATTATCTTCCGTTTTGATGTTTCTTTACCATGTGCAAGAAGATTTGCTTACGTTGGGTTAATGCAATCTATCGGTTGATTTTTTGTAGTTAGAGATGCGTTTTACATGTTTCCGTCTGACACAATTTGTGTGCAATAAACTGTTGAAATATGTTTTTTAATAAACATTTGTATATCACATGATAGTCTGTTAGATTTAATAACGACGCACAACTAGTCATTTTCTTAAATCTAAAGAGCAAAAAAAATTTTTTCCAAACAAATGAGTGTGGAACTTACATTTATCATTTTAGTCATTGAAAAAATATATTTAAATACTTATTTCCAACACCTAATTGATGCTGTTAATTTCAAATATAAAATTTGTATGTTCTGAGATAGACTTATATGACGGCCTAGATTGAGTCTTTTTATAAAAATAAAGCAGCAAAGTTAAATTGAAAATACCTAATTAAATATTATAAATATAAATCAAATAATCCTAAATATAGATAATCATCACACAGTTTTTGTACATATACATCATAAATATTGTGAGAAATTCAGGTAAATTTTAATTTTGTATACTTTATGATGGTGCACTATAAGCGTGTTCTATTATGAATTAATCTGCGAAAAAACTACAAAGTACATTTATAGAATTAACAAAAGTAAAAACTAGTTAATAAATTATACTTTGCATTAATGTTTTTGCAACTAAATGTTGGTCAAATAATAATCAAATAACAAAATATAAAACTGAAAATAAAATCAATTAAAAAATATCTAACTTGAAAGTAGTGTGCAGAATGTACTTAAAATTTGAACTGCAAATTAAAAACAAATTAACTGTAATTTTCAGTTTAGTTAAATAAATTTTATAGCTTAATTTATCAATTTAAGACCTAAATGTATTATCATTTATCACAATCGCTGTCGTCATTTTCACATTCGCATACACTAACTGTTTCATCAGTGCATTTTAGCAACATTGAAACAACAAGGGGAATATTACATAATCGGCTTGATTATATATTTTTAAACTGGTTTTCATAGAGTCAAATGACATGAATAAGGAAAGCATCTTATTGTCTACAGCGAGAAAACTGCTGTATTTTCTTGAATGCAACACTCAATAGTTCCACATATGTTTATTATTCGCCTCTTGAACGTCTTACCCACCTCTTGAAAGTATTCATATCCTAATTTTATATCTATGTATAGTTTGGCTTCCATAAATTTATATTTTGTGAATGTGTTGAACCATATAGAACCAGATATATCGTTTTGTTATATCGAAGCAGTATGCGTGATATTTTTTTTTTGTCTTGTTCTCGCCTGTATGATAAATATTTTAAAATCTCGCGGATTCTCTTTATAAATACAACATTATTTTCGAAGCAGAAATCGAATCTTCAAACACGTGCATTTCAGTTGCACTATCCTTATAACTTTGAAAGTCTTGCATAGGCAACTCTACTTCCAGTCATATTTCTTTGTTAACTGGTTTTGAAGAATATATTTCATTTATGTACATGTTCTTTGTGATCCTGTGTAAGTTTATGTATTTTTATCTAATCTGTATAATATATCAATTCAAATGCCTTTATTCAAGCATGAGGAATAGATAATCCGTATTACAACATTTTTTTTTTCCTACATGACCGGTCTCTTCAAAACCACTGCATTCTTATTCAACATTCTAAGAGAAGTTTGACAAATATGACAATTTTCGCTAGACGTATTTGAAAGACATCTTCAATTATTTATGGCTACCATATATAATTTAAATATAGCATACAACAGCACACATTGTGCACAATTTCTATTCCAATTAGATTTAAGTCATTTGAACATAGAAAACAAGTATGAGGGTGAAACTAAGTGAAACTCATGAACTTATGGAACAAAACAATTTTGTAATTGTAAAAATCTTTCCGATTATCAAAGCAATATTTTGTCCTAATTTTATGACTTAAATTTTTAAAAATTATAAAAAAAAATGTTTTGTTAATCCTGCATACCTAAATTCTCCAGTTCACCTAAAACATTACAGAAAAGACAAACCTTCATTTTGACACGTGGCCAGAAACAGGTATTGATATTCTGAGATGCGAGCACATGCAGTGTGTGAAATGAACACACATTCTATTAGTTCTCCTTGCGCCGTTCAATGCAAAAATTTACAGCTGTTTGTTTTTCATATGTTTTTGTTTATTGTTATTTTAAATGTGTTTTAGCTAAGTATCATATTAGTATTTGGATAAATAAAAGTGACGTTTTTGCCAATCAACCACATTAGGAAAATAAACACTTTGCGGCGGTTTTCTTTTCCTTCCAGTACTTTACCACTAGAGATTTCTGTCGGAAAGCAAAATTTAGATGTATATTCTACTTATGAGAAGGTGAAATAGGTGGCAAAGGTAAGGTTACTAAACACCTTGTAACGCGTTTAAATTTAGTAACAAAATTACATAGTTCGTGCAAAATTAGTTCTTCCCATAACAAAATATTAAAGTTGAACAAAAAAATAACATGACTATTAAAAAAAAAGCTTGAAAAGTTTAAAATTTTGTTAAGTTGTGAAATCTTTAAATTTGAGTCTCGTTATAAAATTTAATCATATAAACTAAATCTTATAAAAGTCATACAAATTAATATATGCACACACGATTCTTTAAATTGGGAATACAATCTTATATGGTTAATATTAATTAAAAAATTTAAATTGTAGGATTGTTAAATTTTAATACATGAATCATGTTCTTAAAATTACAAATTATGGGACTATCTAGTTTTTTTCTTTAATAAAATTCCTTAGTAGACATTAGACAGTGTATAAATAAATTGATTAAAATTTATATAATAAACAATAAAGACTTCGTACAGGACTTCGAAAAAGCGCAGTAATGTATCTAATGATTACATTGGATTATCCATGTTAGATTAATTTTTTTATTCTATATACGCTATAATTCTTTTAAAGCTTTTTGAAATGTTGTTTTATAGCAACGATTGAATCCTTACCTTTAAATACTGAAAGTATTTTCAGAAACGCACATATAAAACAAATTCAATCGTCGTCTTGGTAATTTTAAAAAGTTTAATTTAAAATAAAACTGTACTTTGAGATTACATTAAAATACGTATTATTATAACAGGCGATTTTGCGATAAACATGAATTTGAGTATTTATAGACTTTGTGCTTAATACATCACAACAAGCCCTATATTTTCTTCAGTGCCATTACAATCAAGATATTTAACTTCAGTAAATAAAAATACTGTATGAAATTTTATTATTTGAGCATAAATAATTTTAAAGTACAGGGAGTCATTCTTTATGAATTTGAAGTTCTCAAATGCTTTACATTTTGTGAACCGAAATGTATGCATCATACTACCTTTTTTAAAACACTTTCTTTATTTTTTATATTAAAATGAATGTAAATCGTACGTCTTTCAATACAAAAATAAAGAGGTGCGAAATTATTCGATATATTTTAAATTATTAAGATAATACATAGCTCCTATTAATCGTTCAACAGAAATCCTTGAACGAAATTTAGTTTAATTAGTTAAGTTTGCAGAATACAAATCAGGGATTGCGTCGTCCATTTTCATATGGAAAGCTATCACAAAATAAGATGTTTCCATGATATAAATATTTATAATTGACATATAAGACCGCAATTCTCAGGTATTATCATTGGTCTGAACTTACGTACTTGACATAAATGAAATTGAATATATTAAATTTAATGTTCTTCCCATTCTGTAGATTTGATTTCAATAATTGGAATCTTAACCATTCTTAACGGACTTCCAAATTGAGAGCTATCCTGTATAAGTTTTATAATTATATGCACCGTATTCTATTTCATTTTCGTTAACATAAATAGATGCTTTCATTCATTTAGTTATTTAGTGCCATGTACATTTAGAATTATCTGATGACATGCGTTTCTTTTGAACGTATATATTCACTGAATAAAAGAAAATGAGACAACATAAAAAATTTAAATGATTATATGAATTAAATTGTTTCTTATATAATCATGAATTGTTTTTCAGAAGACCGCCAATAATCAATCTACCTATGAAGAAGACAAAAAGCCGTATAAAACTATAAAAGGAAAGTGGGGAATTTTTAAGAAAAATTAAAACCAAAAAGTCCTTTTTTGCCTTTTCTACAAATCACCCGGCAAAAAAATGTCTCTTTCGTACAGTAAAAATAAAAATAAAATAAAAACCTTTTAGGAGCAAAGTGGTAATTCCCATCAAAAAATCGAAGTGTAAGTTTATGATTTTTTTTACCTATTTAACGAGGTCGAATTGCCTCTAAAAACATTTCCTTTATGCGGTATTTGACTTACAGCTCTTTCATAGATTTTTCATCAGGCAAACATACAGTTTTCTACACTCATTTGTGTTTAATTTCCTCTTTTTGAAATACCTTCACCATTAATGCAGTAATTTTTGGTAGCTTTCATTATAAAAAATTACCTATTGCAGCCGTTCGGAGGAAAGCAATTCCAAAAAGTTTTGGTATATTTTCACCGATCATGACACCCAGACCACAAAACCATACTCCGTTCAAATGTTGATTTATATATATATATATGAACTTACTTATGAACTGATTTGGAGGTGACTGAGTATGTGCATTGGACATACCTAAGTTACGACCGAGTTAGTTGGTCAGTTTCATCCGCCATCTTGTTTCAAAATGGCGGCCAGAAAAAAAAATTTAATTTTTAAAAAATCAAAAAGATGTACAAAATAAATATATGTATATATATTTAAGAAATGCTTCAGTTAAGAGTTAGAACGTGATACAAGGATTCTGGAGCATTTTTTGTTTTTGCTATATTTCTTAAAATGGCTGAGATATATTAGCTTGAAATTCTAGGGTGGCTGAGATTTTGAAACAATCTGATATTTGTTATGCTGTAACTCTTGTATTTATGAACCGATATCAATCTGTTTGATCATGGGTACAGAACATACCAAGGACTCGACCGAGTTCGTTGGCCAGATTCATCGCTATATTGTTTCAAAATGGTGGCAAGTTAAATATTTTATTTTTTTTTCATTTCAAAAAGATGTATAAAAAATTATAAATTGGAAAAGTTTTTTTTTCCGTTAAGTGTTAGATCGTGATATAAGGATTCCTAACATTTTTTGTTTTGGCTTTATCTTAAAAAATGGCTAAGATACAGCAGTTTGAAGTTCTAGGGTGGGTGACATTTTGGAATAATCATGTTTCGAATCATGTTTAAAATCATGTTTCATCATTGGAATATCATGTTTCAAATTGGCGGCTAGTTAAAAATTTAAAATTTTTTAAAAATTTAAAAAGATGTACAAAAAAATTATAAATAAAAAAAATGTTTCCGTTACGTATTAGAAGGTGATACAAGGATTCTGGAACATTTTTTATTTTGGCTATATCTTAAAAAATGCCTGAGATATGGCAGTTTGAAATTCTAGGGTGGCTGAGATTTTGAAAGAATCTGATACTTGTTATTCTGTAACCCTCGTATTTAAGAACCGATATGAATGTGACTAACCATGTGTAAAGAACATATCAAGGTATTCACCGAATTTTGTTTCAAAATGGCGGCCAGTTATTTATTTATTTTTTAAATCAAAAAGATGTATAAAAAAAATTACCGAACTGAAAAGTTGTTTCCGTTAAGTGTTAGATAGTGTTACAAGGATTCCTGAAGGAGCGCCCTGCGCGTAGACAACCACCAAACCCAAGTCTTGAGGGATTTTTATCGCGCCAGCACGTTGGTCTCCCTGTGGCGCTTCGGCCGGTCAGAGGACCGCCACCTGCCCTTTAACCTGCCCTTTAACCTGCCCTTTAACCCTTGCACCTTTAACCTTCCCTTTAACACTTGCACCTTTAACCTTCCCTTTAACCCTTGCACCTTTAACCTTAAACCCACGTGTCGACGACGCGGTGAAACCACGCGGAGTCACCACGAGACACTTAGAGACGGGCCGGCGTCCCCCAACAGCTTCGGATATGAAAACCCAAAAGGGAACCAGGTCCGAGGCCTTAAGTCGGGATGTTCCAACCCGTACTTGCTCTACCATAAATCGAGAGGTGTGAATCGAGAGGTAGTCGCGGTTCCCTCTCGTTTCAAACTACACTGCTCAAAACAGTTAAAGGATATTGCAGTTTTAGGTGGATTTTGTATCGGGGAAACTTTTTAGCTGATTGATACATGCTCGACAGACATAGTAGGTTATATGAGAATAAATTACACATGTTTGGCAGAAAAAAATGCATTTTATTGCGCATTTGTGTACAAAAGGAAAAAACACAATTTGTGCATATGAGAGAAAAAGAATAAGAAAAGGTGTTTTCTTCAAAGAAAATCATTTTCAGTAGGGGGTATGGTTTCCACGGGCGGCCAGCAACGTTGAACACCTTTGAGGCATGGACTCAATGAGGCTATTAATGACGAGTTGGAGTATTCTGCCCCACTCTTCCAGAAGAGCTCTTTCCAGTTCTTGGAGAGTTTGTGGGGGTTGTTGGCGGCCAGAAACTCGTCTTCCTAGAGCGTCCCAAACGTGCTCGATTGGATTCATGTCTGGAGAACACGCTGGCCATTCCATTCGAACGATTCCTTCCTCGAAAAGGAAATCCTCCACCAGGTTTGCACGATGTGGCCTGCAGTTATCGTCCATTAAAATGAAGTTATCTCCAATTGCTGCAGCGTAAGGGACTACAATAGGTCTGAGAATCTCATCCCTATATCGGCGACCAGTCAGAGCTCCATCTCGAATGATGTAGAGGTCAGTGCGCCCGTCAATGGAGATGCCACCATACACCAACACTCCTCCACCGCCAAATCTGACACTTTCGTGCACGAACGCAGGATTATTCCTACTGCCACGGTCCCTCCAGATGAAAATACGCCTATTATCCGGATGCACAGAAAACGGGACTCGTCAGAAAACAGAATATAGCTCCATTCATTTCTCCTCCAGTTGACATGCTCGGTTGCCCACTCCCTGCGGTCGCGACGATGCCTTGATGTTAATCTAACACATACCATCCGTCGGCGAGCATACAGACCTACAGCATGGAGTCGGTTTCGGACAGTCTGAGTTGAAATCGTGGTGCCTGTAGCCGAGCGAAGGTGTTGTTGGAGAAGAGTAGCGTTCATGTTTCGGTGTCTCCGAGCTGTTAACGCTAAATACCGATCTTCATTGGGCGTTGTTGCCCGTCTACGACCTTGCCCTGGTCTTCGGCCTGCACATCCACTCTCCAAAAAACGGTTCCAGATCCTGGAAATGACACTTTGTGACACTCCAATGGCTTGCGCTACTTCGGCTTGAGTTTGGCCCCCTTCTAACCTACCAACAATTCTCCAAGCTTCTGAATCTGTCAAATGACTTCGCTGAGACATCGTACTCATCGAAACAAAGCAATCACTGAATGCCGATCATCCTTGTCTTTTCATTCTCTTTTATCCAGTTGAAAGTCAAATTTCATTCGCTGCCGCTGAAGCGACGTTTTTGACGTCGAACTCAAAATTTGCATACTCCACAGTTTGAAAACCAGAAAAATTTGCATTTGTGATTCTCTTCTTCTATTTTAGGCAAAAAAAAATTCGTTTATTTCTTTATTTTATATAAAACTTCAAATATCCTTTAATTGTTTTGAGCAGTGTAGATGAAATTTTAGGCCGGTTGCGTAATATAAAACATGCCACTCTTCCACATTAACCACAATGTACTTTAGTTAGCCTTTTTTTAAATTAATTAATTTATTTATATGTCATTTGTATTAATTTTCTTGTATTTTAAAAGAATTGATTTTGTATTTATGCAGTTCATTTCAGTGTTATCCATTGCGTTTTGCAAGTAAGATAACAAATGTTTCACAGAAAAGTTTTACTAAGCAAAGCAGCTATCCTAGGTTAGTAGAGTAGCTGGTAGCGTTTTGGAAGCGAGTGCGATGTAGGTAAATCGTGTGGAATGACTTAAGTTTTCCATACCACGAAAGTTTGAAAAGGTTTGAAACGAATCTTCGGGTAAAATAATTGATGACCACCATTTTAATGGAATATATAATTTTTAATGATATTTTTATGTAAAAGAAAATTAAATATTGTAATACTTTACAAGATTATGAACCGATTTATAAATCTACTAATCATTTATATATATGTTAGGCTCTGAAATTAAGCTATTAAGTTGGGCAATTGTCAAGTTTGAATTTGCGTGCAATAATGCTATTTAAAAAACTGATAACAAAGCAAATATATATTGATGACAACATACTTTCATCTCAAAACGTTCTTTGAAAAGCGAAATTTTTATAGATATAATTAATGGATTTTAGATGTTTTAGAAATTTATTTAATGAATATATTTATTATACTATTCTATAAATGTGTATTATAATACATAAATCTATTTATTATACTATTCTATAAATGTGTATTATAATACATAAATCTATTTATTATACTATTCTATAAATGTGTATTATAATACATAAATCTATTTATTAATATAAAAGTAACTGCAAGTGAAGTACTGCATTATTTTTAAAATTAGTGACTCTTACTTCTGACGTATGATGCATACTATTATTTTCCAATAAAAAGTGACGCAAAACGTAACACTAAAACAAAATTTTGTAAAAGAAAAGTAAAAATAAAACTAAATTATATTTTTAAAAACTGAAGTAATATAACTATATGATTATAAACTCATATAACCGATATTGAACTTAATACACTTTCTTGTAAATGAAATATTTAATCTTTTCATTATGGTATAGTGATAAATTATATATTTCGTAATGTTAACTTAAAACAATATATTTTGCATATTTTATTTACAAATAAATTTTAATATTGAAATTCATAAATACGCAGTCTGTTAACTCGAAATTTTGCAAATTACATTTTATTTTTATTGCTGTTTTACAAGAAAACAACACAGACAATAAATGAATTGAACTATAAAAGAATTAATGTAAACGCAGAAATATATTAAAATAAAAAATAATAATGGATATTAAAGTTTTGCCTGAGGAAAGTTATAAGCAATAAAAAATATTTTAAAGTTAAATTTAAAATAGCATGTTCATATTTACCCTTTGATGTTAGCGTTTGAAAGTGCATTGATTTTTATCTTTTTATATTTCCAGCAAAATTCGCCTTTTCAGTTATTTTGATAGGGTTAATAACCAGTCTTATCAATTTCAGATAGTTATCACCACTGCTTGCTCTTTAATGTTTTGGAGTTTAGTATATTCTTGTTTGAACCGACAGATAGTTCTAGGGCATACTTCATCAATAATTCATTTAAGTTTTTATGTTTTTCTCCGTTAGACGGTGCTACTACAACTTTTCTGCTTGTGGTTGGTTGGAACGATGGTTGATGGTTAACCTAGTGAACTTTTTTAATTTACGGACGCCTTGTTTTTCTCTTTTGAAACTTTAGAAGCAATGTAACAACTATTTCCTGATGATGGCCATTGATGATGGCTGAAACGTTGATGGTTTTAATTTGATTTTACTGTTTGTGTAGTTTTAACTTTAAGTCATTATTATACACCATTTAGTAAATTGTGATATTTTATATCCACGTCATTATTGTAATACTTCTTCATAGTGTAATCGTCCAGCATTTATATTACAATTAATACTTTACGTGAAAAGTCAGGACCTAATAGATTTCAAAATCGTGAAGTACAGACCATTTCATTTTCATTCCTTTTCTATGTTATAAAATTTGATAATGCTGCTGAAATGCGTAAAAGAAGATTAAAGGATAAATTAAAGACAATAACGGATACTTTGGGTTTTGTAGCAGTCATTAACAGGACTCTTATAATCCTAACTTGTCTGTGACTGTCGATGAGCAATTATTTGCTTTTCGTGTAAAATGTCCATTCTGGAAATATGTGCCTTCTACACGTTCGGAACATGGTTTGAAATTTCTGGTAATTTTGGACAGAATAACATAGTAAGCTTGTAAATTGGAAGTATATACTGGCACATAGTAGAGAAAAGAGAATCGCATCAACGTGGAAATGTAGTTAAAAGATTGAGAGAGGAAATTGAAAATTCTGGTCCTAATATCACATGCGATAACTTTTTTACTTCATATAAATTAGCAATGCACCTTGCTTCAAAAAATTATCTCTTATCGGAACAATTCGAAAAAATAAACCGGAATTACCCGTTCCGTTCACAAATCCAAAAAATCGTACTGTGTAGGGTTACTATAATACAGGGTGAATCACAAGCTTTTTGATGCCCACATAGATCAATCAGGGATTGTTGCGCACGCGGCGCGGCCAATCGTTCTTCTTCTACGGGCAATTAAATGGCGGCGTGAGTCAGCCCGGATTGTAGGAGCCTTAGTACTGTGTATTCTACATTATTCAGATATCAAGAAAAAGCAAACATCATTTCTTACCGTCCCAAAAAAAAGAAAAGTTTTTCTTTTTCTTAGTACTTAATACTTGTAATATTTGTGATACTTAATGCGTAATACTTGTGATGTTGATAATACCTTGCAAAAAAAGACACAAATTATTCTAGAGTATAATTAAACGAAATGTGGTGTAGATATAATGGACAAAAAGTGAAACGCATGACACGCAGGTGGACTGTGATTCTATTTTATAATATGATAGATGTTAGTGCTAAGAATAAATACATAATATGGTTGTCATTGAACGCTGAATTTGATCATAAATTGAAGAAAAGTCCGAATTTCATAATTCAACATGCAGAAGAATTACTCGGATATGAAGAAATGTCGCAGTAAAAACGCGGGTTTCAGATGTATTTTACACATATGACGGGGTTGGGGCAATAAAGTGCCAAGCCACATTTTTGGTGAAATAAATCTAGCACTGTAATATGTTGCTTAATATTGCAAATTATAATATCCAACATATAATTTGTTTCCAATGTCACTTGGTGGCAGCCAATGTGACAGGTTTCGTTTTTACCCCAGATTTTTATGCCCCCAATGAAGAAAGCTAATTTAGAAAAACGTAATAGTAATATCATTATAGTAATACCACATTAATGAAATACAAAGGAATTATCACTTTACTAAACAGCCTCCAACCTTTATAGGGAAAAAATGTCGAGACCGGGGTTGGATCCCGGATCCCTTGGTATAGTGCACCAAGTGCTTTACCAATTAAGCTTAATTGCTAAAGCACTTTGTGCGCTGGTCTGTACATTTTTTCACTCTGTTGGTTGTACGCTGTTTAGTAAAGTGAAAATTCACATCCTTTGTATTTCATTAATTTTTACAACGTAACTTCAGTTCTGCTGAAAAAATTATTTAGTGTAATACTACATTGTTACTCAGAATATCTCAAATGTTACTAAGACATTGGTGAAAAAACTTTAGGTTATATATCTTGATTTGAGTATTTTATCAAATTTTCAAATTGAAATATCTCAGAAGTTCAAAAATGTGGCTTGGCACTCTCTTACCCCGACCCCTTCATATATCTGTAAAACGTCCAGAAAAAATTGAAAATGCCATGTTTGTCCTTCAAAAAACACGATTGTAGTGTACGAAATGCATTGGAAATTGTTTTCGGAGAACATTCCGTTCCTATTTACAATTCCTGTGTAAAATATTTCATCTATGACGAAATTAAGTATATTGTATTTTTATATACTGTAACTCTTATTTTTCCACGTTTATACAGTTTATAATATGTATAAATATTAAATATGTTCATTGTAAATCAAAAGTTATTCAGCATATTTTGGAATCCAATATATTTACATACACTGTAAAAAATTTTGCAGCAAAGTAATCGGTCATTCGACCGTTTTCTATAAAAACGGTCAAATGACCGTACTTAACCACACATAACCGTAATTTAACGCTATTTTGACCGTAATATTGCTCATATTAGGGTAAGAATACTGTTAAATTACGGTTATGTAACCGTTTTTTATAAAAATGCTCGAATGATCGGTTACTCTGCTGCAATTTTTTTACAGTGTATGAGTGCAATAGATACAAGCGGTAATTTATGTATGCTGTTTTTTTTTCTTGGTATTACAAACTAGAGAAAAGCTTCCGGTTTACTTTTTGAATTTGTCCGAGGGTTAAGTTAGATTTAAGGAAGATGTTACATAGATTTTTTTAGTAAAAAGAGATGTGGGTATTTATGGTATACAGCCTCTTGTTTTCAAATTTTTCCACTTTTATTTTGATACCATGATTGGATAATGTCAACTTTTACGATTCTTTAATAACACTATTTTTTAATTGTAAAACATAGCTTGTTTAACCGAAAATATTTACGAGTAAATACGTTCATTTTTTTTCTTTAAAAAAATAATGGCAAGAAAAAAAGCGTAAAAGTTGGCAGCTATGTGACTGTGCAGAGTCGTGGTCGTTAAATTTCTGTCGCATATTGTACTCTAGTTAAAGTGTGATATTTTACTTATGAGAAATTTCCCCATTATAAAAAATAATAATAAATAAAAATAAATAAAAAATATACTTTAATGTAAGTGTTACGGAAGAATATGAAAAATAATTTGTAAGCACATTACTAATAATCAATTGAGAGGGTCGGGGCAAGAAAGTGCCAAACCACATTTTTGGTGAAATAAATCGAACACTAATATGTTGCTTAATAATGTAAATTATAATATTCAACACATAATTTGTTTCTAATGTCACTTGGTGGCAGCATATGTTACAGGTTTTGTTTTTGCCCCAGATGTTTATGCCCCAAATGAAGATAGCTAATTAAAAAAAAAACGTAATATTAATATCATTAAGGTAATCTAAAATGTGGATTAAAACTTTGTGCCGTTATCTATACTAATATTATAAAGGAGTAAAGATTGTTTGTTTGTTTGTTTGTTTGTAGGGGGTAATCTCTGGAACTACCGAACCGATTTCAAAACTGATGGTGGCAAACTGATAGTGACAACCCCTGGTCAAACATAGGCTATATTTTATGTCGGTGCTACTACCCCAGGGGGGTGCAGGAGTGAAAAACGTTCTAAAATTGCGATCTTTTCTATACTGAAGCAGCTAGAAATTTGAAATTTGGCGTTGTAGTTACTTATAAGATATAAATGTTCTCTAAGAACAAAATTAAAAAAAATTCGAAATTTAAAACGGTGAAATGAGCGAAAAGCGTTCTAAAAACATTCTAAATTACATTTCTATGGAATCTCTAGAACTACCGAACCGATTTGAAATTTGGCGTTGTAGTTACTTAAAAGATGTAAATGCTCTCTAAGAACAAAATAAAAAAATTCGAAATTTAAAAGGGTGAAATGAGCGAAAAGCGTTCTAAAAACATTCTAAATCACAATTTCTATGGAATCTCTAGAACTACTGAACCGATTTGAAATTTGGCGTTGTAGTTACTTATAAGATGTAAATGCTCTCTAAGAACAAAATAAAAAAAATTCGAAATTTAAAAGGGGGAAATGAGCGAAAAACGTTCTAAAAACATTCTAAATTACAATTTCTATGGAATATCTAGAACTACCGAACCGATTTGAAATTTGGCGTTGTAGTTACTTATAAGATGTAAATGCTCTCTAAGAACAAAATAAAAAAAATCGAAATTTAAAAGGGTGAAATGAGCGAAAAGCGTTCTAAAAACATTCTAAATTACAATTTCTATGGAATCTCTAGAACTACCGAACCGATTTCAAAAGTGATGGTGGCAAATTGATGGTGACAACCCCTGCTCCAACATAGGCTATATTTTATGTCGGTGTCACTAACCCCAGGGGGGTGCAGGAGCGAAAAACTTTCTAAAATTGTGATCAATTTTATACTGAAGGAGCTAGAAATTTGAAATTTGGTGTTGTAGTTACTCATAACATATAAATGCTCTCTAAGAACAAAATAAAAAAAAATCGAAATTTAAAAGGTTGAAATGAGCGAAAAGCGTTCTAAAAACATTCTAAATTACAATTTCTATGGAATGTCTGGAACTACCGAACAGATTTCAAAAGTGATGGTTGCAAATTGATGGTGACAACACCTGCTCCAACATAGGATATATTTTTTGTGGGTGCCACTAACCCCAAAGGGGGGGGTGCAGGAGCGAAAAACGTTCTAAAATGGCGATTTTTTTTTAATACTGAAGGAGCTAGAAATATGAAATTTGGCATTGTAGTTACTTATAAGAAGTAAATTCTCTCTAAAAACAAAATAAAAAAAAATTCCAAATTTAAAAGGGTGAAATGAGCGAAAAGCGTTCTAAAAACATTCTAAATTTTAATTTCTATGGAATCTCTAGAACTACCGAACCGATTTCAAAAGTGATGGTGGCAAATTGGTGGTGACAATCCTTGCTCCAACAGCCTCTTTAATAAAAAACTATGAGTTTCTGACGACTGGGTTTTTCGCTAATTGTTGCCACAGATTAATCTCGGAAAATGAAACATTTGAAGTTACTGAAAAAAAATAGTAGCTCAAAAAGTATTTGTCAGAAAATGGTTAGGCAAACTGCGTTTGAAAGGAAAAAATTGTATCTTTCTTGATATAAATTTCAAATCTAATGATTATGCCATTTTTCAAATATTGAATTTGAAAAATTACCAAATTTCACAATGGAGTACCATAGCGAAACCTTCATGCGTAAAAAGATAATGATAAGGGCGACGTGTCCTGGCGTGTATATTGGCTATAGCACGAGTCACACATTATAGTAGCCTTATTATTCTGTTAAAATATAAAAGTGAATTATGAAATGTCAATATTTTGTTGGATTAAAAGTTCGTTATAAGAAATTGACCAGCGTAGCGGGCGTAGCTTGCTAGTATTAAAAATAAATGTACAACGTTAAATTAGCACAAATTAAAATCATTTATACTGGCAAACAGCTGTTTCAAAGCCCTTAAGCTCCATCTTCAGTGCCATCATAGTTTTCATAGTTTTTCAAAAGATAAAAACGAATTAAAAACTCCTAAGCCATAACAGCTTGCCTGCCATCTCTCGCCCGCGCGCAGATGAAATGGCGCTGAACTTTTCAAAACAACAGCGGTGACGAGGAAACACATGTGACAGAGAGACCAATCGGAACACTCCGCCGACCAGGAAAGTTTAAGTGTGGAGGCGAATAAAGGAGGGGGGACGACGAGAATGAATTACGCGAAATGCAGCCAGACGTTTGAAACGCTTTGTACGGCGCAGAAAAAAAAGGGGGGTGGGGACAATGAGAATGAATTAAATGAAAGGTAGCCAGACATTTGAAAATTTTGGTGTACTGGACAAATCATTAACCAAGCTGCTCGATTTTTTCCATATGTGATAAGCTTCCTAGAAATTTAGGTCGTAAATTGATGAGCATTTCTGAATTATTGTACCTTCCGAAAAATTAAAACTGTGATTTTCAGACCAACAATGGTTAGCTATTGCAGAACGTTTAATATCACAATTTTTAACATAGTTTTTATGTTCCCCTAAGCGAACTCTAAGCGGTCTCTTGGTTCGTCCTATATACATTTTATCACATTCGCAAGATATTTTATAAATTCCCCAATGTGAAAATCTGTCCATTGGATGTTTGAGGTCTGTAAATTTGCTTTTGTTAAACGGTGCATAAACTAATTTAAAGTCGAAACTTTTCAAAATTCTAGATATTTGATGGCTTATTCTCTGAAAATATGGAAGTATAATTAAATTTTCATTGCGAACATTGTTAACATTGGAATGCGTACGTTTAATTTGTTTATTATTGAAACAGCTTTGCTTTGAAACAGCTGTTTGCCAGTATAAATGATTTTAATTTGTGCTAATTTAACGTTGTACATTTATTTTTAATCATTAAAGTAATGCCATATTGTTACTCATAATATATCAAATATTACTAAGACTTTGACGAAAAAACTTTAGGTTATATATTTTGATTTGAGTATTTGATCGAATTTGCAAATCGAAATATCTCAGATGTTTAAAAATGTGGCTTGGCGCTTTCTTGCCCCGACCTTCAATTATTATATTTTACGCTTAATATCTAAGGGATTTCGATTATTCTCTTTTTTGTAATTTATTTCAATCTAAATATGATAAATTTTGGTTTTCCTTCTATAGTAGTTAATACATAAATTGTTAGTCATTATTAATCATATCAATTTCTATTAAACATAATATGAATAAAAACTATGCAAAATGTAAATGTCATTAAGCTTTATTCTAAGCATTTTATTCAAAAACTTTCCAAATTGCAAAGAAGAAAATAACATTAGGAACATTAAATTTTTAACATTCAAAATTTTTGTTTTTCTTTCCCATCTTTGTAGAAATTAAAATGCAGTGGCACGACATAATGCTCAATTTTGTTCTAAAAAAAAACCTGTCGAAATGTTTAAATCATAAGAATATTTTTATATTATTTTCAAAGTATGAGAAAATCCTATGGAAAAATCTTGTTTCACACATTGTAAAAACGTGAACACAGTAAGACAGTTAACAAATTCTGATTTTTAAAAGTAATTTCATTTATCCAAGAAAGGATAGAAAAATTTAAGCTATTATAAAAGTACTTGCTCCTTAATTTTTCATTCGCTATGTATAAAAATCTTACAATAATGTTTTTTTTTTTTGCGAAATTTATAATCATCAATAATATGGTAATTATTTCGTAAGTTCAACTTTACGCTGATAATTGTTAGTAAATTGTTGAAAAAGTTTTCAGTCCAAAATATTTTAAGGGTTACACGCAAATAAGAACTATATTTCTTCGTTTTGCAATTGCATCTTATGTTATGAGCATTAGAAAAGTTGTCTAAACTATAGCAATTTTTTCTATTGACATACATAAAATATTATTTTTTCATTAAATTTATAATATCACATTTAATACCAAGTTTGTATTTAGTACGAAGTTAATTACTTAACATTAACAAAACGGTGTAAAGTAAAAAGAATGACACAAAAATAATTAAAATCACTTCACATTTTATATGCAAATGCACACATCCTTTTATTGAAATTAATTACGTGCTATATGAATTACTATTAAATAAATTGTTTAGAAAAATTATAAATATAAATATAACAAACTAAATACTTAAAAATATAATATTTAGGTTTTTGAATTTACGTTAGTGCAAAGTGTCGTCAAAACGTCGTAAAAAATTCGAAACATTGGCTGTGATGAATTGAAATTTTCGTTTATCATTTGTATAAGCATTTAAAAGTTTTCTGATCTTATTCGCTTAGTTCCCGAAAAAAATGAAGCATCAGGGAAGGAAAGATGTTTTATAAATTTGTCTCATCTAAGGCCAAATCATAGATTTATAACAATTTATTTCTAAATATATACTTCGGGGGATTTTTAAAAATAACTCTCTATTTGATATACCTGAATGTGTACACATGAAAAAACTCATTAATTATGCATTTGTAAATTTATACATGCATTAATCTTCGATAAACATATTAATTAGAATTAGAATTAAAACATAGTCTCGAATTAGAGAATACCTATCATAATTAAAAGTTAAAGGATTTTTAAAAGATTAACAAATTATGTATTAAAAAAAATCAGGTATTATAACTTATTTACATATACAATTTAAAAGTTTTTTAAATACGTATTTAATAAGCTATCTAATTTAATGTATTAAAAATCTATCAGGTGATATAACGTATTTCCGGAAACAATTTAGGAGATTTAAACAAATAGCGCACGAAATAAAAATAATTCTATGAGCCTATTTCACTACACTAAATTTGCTATTTTATGCTACAGTGTTGATCTACAGTGTTAGAGCTACACATAAAAGGAAATTTCCGTATGAATACATTGTTCTAAAAACATTATTAATGGCATCTTAATAGACCGGGAGGCAGCAGCACAGACAATGACCTCATCGAGTTCACGGCTGAAATTCCAGAATTAGTTAAAACTCGATTCGCATATTAAAACGCAATCGGTCAGCCAAGTCATATCTTGGTGGAAAACACCTTAAAACCCGATTTTAGCGGTTGACTCGTAGGTTTACCATTGTGTTTTACTGCACCTAGTTCTCCATGTTTTCATACTTTTGGGTGCATGAAAACACAATGGTAAACCTACGAGTCAACCGCTAAAATCGGGGTTTCACGTATTTTCCACCAAGATATGACTTGGCAGACCGATTGCGTTTTAATATGCGAATCAAGTTTTAACTAATTCTGAAATTTCAGCCGTGAACTCGATGAGGTGATTCTCTGTGCTGCCGCCTCCCGGTCTATAACGGCTTTCATTTTATCTAATTTAAAATTATTGTATTAAGACACATGAATTGCATAAGGATTAATGAGTTTTTGGGACACGTTCTTTCATGTTTTCATAAGTAAAGTTAAAAAATAATTTTACGTAACTCTTCTATAAAAACACGAAAAACATATTCTGTAACTATTAGAAAATGATAATTTAACTTAATATGTAAGAGCTATCATTAAATATTGTATCTGTACTAGTTTGTTTTAAAAAAAATAAGTACTTAGGTGGCATAGTATTACGTAGCTTTCATTACAAAAACCTACCTATTGCAGTCGTACGGAGAAAAGCAATTCCAAAAAAATTTGGTATATTTTCACCGATCATGACACCCACACTTCCAAACCACCCTCCGTTCAATATATATATATATATATATATATGTAGGATTTCAGTTGAAACACTTCACGTAAATGATCATCAAATGAACTGACACTGAACTGACACTCTATTATTATCCATGACTTTGATGCGCGAGTTGTAAATTGTTGGAATCGCGAGATTTGGCTAAGAGCCAGTGTTCTAATTTTTATTATGAAAGGAAAAAGGTATTATTAGACCTCGCCGGATTGCTGTAAGCTAAATTGTTGTTATATAGTTTCTGCTAAAAGTGTATTAGTTGAAATTAAAGTTAGTATTCTGTTGTTCATCGATTATTTGTCATATTGGTTCAGTAAAGTGACTGTTTATATATCATTTACTTACATTTTTGGGGGCTCGGCCGGGATTATTAAAAGTAAAAGCCACTAGTAGTGAAATGGAAACCAAACGTAAAGTATTGTAAAACGACCGTATCAAAAGTTAGGTTACGAATTAGCAAGGTGAAACCGTAATCGTATCACTTCAAGTACAATTTTTGAAAGATGGGAACTCTAAATAAAGCCAAGAGACTTGATCTAATAAACCTCTGCGAGGAATGCGGAATTGAAGCACCAGAAAAACCGACAATTCATGTCCTAATAAAGCTGATGAAGAGCTGGGAGAGTTACGAAGAAGATTTTATAAGAGATCGATTGGAAGTAGTGATAGCAAGTAGAAAAGAGAAAGAAGAAAGAGAAGAGAAAGAGAAAGAGAAGAAATTACAAGCAGAACTGGAAGAGAAGAAATTACAAGCAGAACTGGAAGAGAAGAAATTACAAGCAGAAAGAGAAAGAGAAGAGAAGAAATTAGAAGCAGAAAGAGAAAGAGAAAGAGAAGAGAAGAAATTACAAGCAGAAAGAGAAAGAGAAAGAGAAGAGAAGAAATTACAAGCAGAGATTGAAGAAAATAAACTGAAAATGGAAATGGAAATGGAAGAGAGAAAATGGAAAGTAGAAATGGAACAAAAAGACCGCGAAAGCGAAAGAGATTTTGAAATCAAGAAAATGCAGATACAAGAAAATTCAAGAGAACACATTGAAGATAATCCAAGGACAAATCCAGGTAAGCAATTCGAATTGCTTAGATTATTAACTAAATATGATAGCTCGAATGATATTAGTTTATATTTATCTATGTACGAAAGGCAAATGGCACAAACGGGCATTGATAAAAAAGAATGGGTAAATTTTTTAATTAATCTAATGCCGTTAGATGTTATCAATATAATAACAAGGGAAAACGAACCTGAAATTCACGATTATGATTATATAAAAAATATTCTACTAAAGCGCTACAAGCTATCTCCAGAGGAGTTTAGGCTGAAATTTTTCTCATCTAAAAAGGATCCATCAGCCAATTGGCGAGATTTCGCTTATGAAATAAAAATGTTTCAACAATGGATTGAAGGTCTTCAAGTAAATAACTTTGAAGATTTAGCAGAATTAGTTGTTGTTTATCAAATCAGGCATAATTTACCTACGGAAACAAAGACACATTTCATAGAAGAATTCTTAGTAATAAAGAAAATTGATGAATTAGTTGATAAATTAGATAATTACGAAACAGCACGAAGGGTTTACAATAAACAATCAGTTATGGATACAAGCAGCGATTTTGATGACAGAAGATCGAGAGTGGCTGACTACGCCAATTTGAAAAGACGCCAAGTTAATAATAGGCATTATGTAGGTCACGAAACCAAAGAGTCGCATATAATCTGTTTTGCGTGTGGCAACCCTGGTCACGTGAGCGCGAAATGTGCCATGGCGAAAAATACAGAACAAGAATATTCAAATTTTTACCCACAACATAATCAAAATTGGCGAGAAACAAAATACCAAAATGAGACCCAAAACACGCAAAGAAAAATAGTTAATATGGGCAGGTTAAATGGTAAAAAAGGAAGAATCTTAGATAATAGCGGAATAAGAACAAACGTAATAATTGATACAGGAAGCGATATTTCAATCGCCAGTTCAAGATATCATACTGCAATAAACGCACCAAAACTAACCAGAGACAATATATACATATCAGGCATAGGTGGAGCAAAATTTAAGCCAACAGGTTTTTTCTGGCATAAAGTCTACGTGGACGATACAGAAATCCAGGATAAATTTTACGTGGTACAAGAGACGGACTGCGATTTAATAATAGGTAGAAAAGCATTAGAAGGCATACCGTTAAAAGTAACGGAAGATGGTGTTAGAATAGCAAGCGGCAACAAAGTTCGAGTAGGATACAATAAAATTAACGAAGTACCGACAAAAATTAATGAAGCAAGTATAAACAACGATAATGGAGGTTGTGAAGATATGGTTAAAATCGACTGCGTAAATAACGGGGTTAATTTGACTCAGATTACGAATTTAGTGAACAGAAAGAAAATAAGGAAATTAATAAAACCATATAAGCCGAATAGGACAAAAGATACAGGATTATCCGATGAATGGAATGCATCTCCAGAAGAAAATTATGAAAGTAGTAGTCCTGCACATGGTAGAAAAGACTATGTGAAAGATCGCAATAGGAATTTTAATCATAATTGAAAGAACAGGAATTTTAATAGACCATTTGATAACGGAAGCAATAATAGATATGGCCAGAGATATTTTAAAGAGTCATTTAACCATGGAAGTTACAATAAATTTGGATATGAGAAACAGAGTTCCGAGAATTCTTACCAAAATAAATCTGAGATTTCTGAAAACTTTGAAACTGAAAATTCTTTGATACCTCAAGACATAGCAGAAAATACTTCACCTAATTAAAAAACAAGGTATAATCCAAAATTTTCCCCTACATACATGAACAGAGGCTACTATCATGGTCGAAATAATTATAATTATGGTGGCCGACTATCGTACAAGGCTAGTTATAATGAACAAAGATATTCACAACCATCACATAAGAATAATTCTCATCATGGATTTAAAGGAGCTTATAGTGGACGAGATGCTTATTCAAATTCTTATCATTCTAGAAGCAATAGTTATGTAGTTTCTAAATATAGAGAGCAATATCCGGAAAGGAATCACAGAGATATTAGATATGCTGATCCTAAAGACAGAGAGCAATACTCAGAAAGAAATAAAAATCTCAAAAAAAATAACTGTTGGGCATAAAAAAAACATAACAAATCAAGATGCTGATGTCGAGACGCCATCACGTCAGGATGACCGATTTGTAGGATTTCAGTTGAAACACTTCACGTAAATGATCATCAAATGAACTGACACTGAACTGACACTCTATTATTATCCATGACTTTGATGCGCGAGTTGTAAATAATTGGAATCGCGAGATTTGGCTAAGAGCCAGTGTTCTAATTTTTATTATGAAAGGAAAAAGGTATTATTAGACCTCACCGGATTGCTGTAAGCTAAATTGTTGTTATATAGTTTCTGCTAAAAGTGTATTAGTTGAAATTAAAGTTAGTATTCTGTTGTTCATCGATTATTTGTCATATTGGTTCAGTAAAGTGACTGTTTATATATCATTTACTTACATATATATTATATATATATGAATATATATATATATATATATATATATATATATCTGACATATGTCACTCTGTAATTCACTTATTTTTGAACCGATTTGGATGTGACTGAGCATGTGCATAGGACATACCAATGTCTCGACCGAGTTTGTCTTCATCCGCCATCTTGTTTCAAAATGGCGGCCAGTAAAAAAAAATAATTTTAAAAATTCAAAAAGGTGTACACTAAAATTATAAATTGAAAAATATGTTTCTGTTAAGTGTCAGAACGTGATACGAGAATTCTGGAACATTTTTTGTTTTAGCTATATCTTTTTTTTTTTTTGAGACCGGCGACCAGGTCCCTACCTGCCAGGTTTCCCTAGCTTAAACGGGTTTAGTGCCTGGTACCGGGGCCCGTAGCGCCACTGAAGAGATGCCGCGTAGCGGCTGGCCGTTGCTGACAGGACGGCTATGTGGAGGACTTAGTTTTGTTTCCATTTTGTTTTGCTGCTAATTGATGTTATTCTTTTTATATGGACCTGTCATCGTTATGCGAGTTGGTCTTGTAAAGGTCGATCAGGTGACGAGACCTTCACCTGATTAGGCACCCCCAGAGGTATTATTCACAGGGAACTTTGAGGACTTTACACCCACGACGGATTTTACATGCACCAGGCGCCAATAGCGTACATGATAAAAAATAAATAAATAAATAAATAAATAAATAAACCTGTAAGGGAAGGGGGTTAATACATGTTTATTTAACTTTACATAAAAAATAGAAGAAAATGATTACTTTTACCTGTGTTGGATTGTTTTTTTCCCTTACTTTTTTCTACTGTACTTTCCAGTTACCTGTTGTTTTTCTTTTGCTGCTTGATTTTTGTGCAACATTTAGGTTTATCTCGTTGCTTTTTGGTTTCTCATGTGATGCAGTTGTTTCTCTTTTGTTGCATTTATTTTGGTTTCTCATTTGTTGCAGGTTTGTCATTGAGATTTGGGTTTCTCATATTTCTCTGTTGATTTTATACTCTGTTGCATCACTGGTAACCGTTGAATTTGTTGTCATGAATGCGCTCTAGTGGCAATCAGTCCATACATACCTTATGGCTGTTTTCATGAACTCGATGAAGCTATTTGAGGACTTGGTGCGCTATGGGGTGGGGCATATTCCTTGGCCATTAGTCCGTTAATTAGTCATTAACTTCCACCCTCTTAGACTTTATTTTTAACCAATGTGATATTTGCTACGCTGTAACACTCGTATTTATGAACCGATATGAATGTGACTGATCATGTGTACATAACATAATAATGTCTCGACTGAGTTCGTTGGCCAGTTTCATGCGACATCTTGTTTCAAAATGGAGGCAAGGTAAACTTAAAAAAAAATTAAAAATTAAAAAAGATGTATAAAAAATTATAAATTGAAAAAAAGTTGTTTCCGTTAATTGTTAGATTGTGACACAAAGATTCCGGAACATTTTTTGTTTTGGCTTTATCTTAAAAAATGGCTGAGATGGCAGTTTGAAATTCTAGAGGGGGTGACATTTTGAAATAATCTGAATTTTGTTATGCTCTAACTCTCATGCTGAAATTTTCATTTAAATTCAGTATTAACGAAAACCGGAATTGAATCTCCTATAATCGGGTTCCAAGCATTTTAGCTTCGAGTGTTTGAGTAAAATGAGTGGAATTTTTGAAAACATGGACTCTGAAAGCTATCTTTTCCTCCCGGTACAGGCCGGAAGGCCTTTTTTTTTGTTGTAGCCTGTTATTTATAGTGTGTAATGCTTTTTATTGCTGATAAAATTTATTTTATAAATCATTGTATATTGGGTAAATATGCAAAAATTATATAATATTAAGCTTTCCTTCAAACAGTTTACTTAGAAACTTTCTAATTTTCAAAGAGAAAAGCATTCATGACATTAAACACTGTAGATTTTCAACATTAGGGATTCTTGTTTTTAAATAGTAAAATTAAAATGCAGTGTCACGAAATGTTGAGCAGCTTTATTCTGAACAAAAACTTGTCGAATATTTTAAATCATAAAGCTACTTTCAATCTTTTTGGATAATATAACAAAAACTTTAATAATCAAATTTTTCAGGGAAACGGTCATTGTGGTACATTCTAAAAACTGGAATTGTGAAACATGGTATGATGGTGAATGGATTCTGTCTTTAATAAAAGGTTCAAAGAAAAAAAGAAAATGCATGGAAATGATTTATGGAATGGGAAACGATAAGTATTGTACCAGAAAAAACAGACTGCGAATGTAAACAAAAATCATAAAATTATAATGAATTTTATATCAACGTTAAGAGATCAAAATCTGTAATAACAAAATCATATTTGTTTGTAAAATTAAAACTTTTCCATTTAATCCTATTTATAAATATCCTAACATTGTTTTAAATAATAGTATATATATATATATATATATATATATATATATATATATATTCTTTTTTCTCTTTTTTAACAATATTGAAGGAACAAAGGTTTTACTGTTTCTAACAATAATAGTAATCATTGAAAGCTTTAACAAATATGATAGTTACTTATACTACTATCCTCTTTGATAGTTAGTCATGTACAAATACATAAATCCAGTTAATTTTTTATTTAAAAGTAAGAAAATTTGCTTCAGAAACTTTGGATTAGATTCTTCTTTCTACTAGACATTCATGTAGAATTTATGGAAACGCAAAATAATACGAATAACACGCACACAAAACGTGCATGCATATTACAGATGTAATTTTTTGTGAGTGAATCGGTTTAATACACCACTGTAACTTTCAATAATAGTTGATCAAATATCTCAAGCTATAAGCCTATTTAAATTTTAACATGTGAGAACCTGAAATTCTCATTTAATATGAAATCGGTTGAAAGTAGTTTAAACAATTTTTAATGTATAAGTTAATTTAAAATTTGTATATCAATTTACAAAATAATATTAAACTATTTGATACCATTTAACGCTTAGGAAAACGTACACCAATTGTAATAACTTTGTGTTAGTATACTAACAGAAACAACATTGTTCCAATGATTGGAATGTAACATGCTGATTGGTTGTAAAAGTGTGTTAAGAGGAATATTTATATACGGCCTTTTACCTTTAAATGTCAATAAAATGATTGGCAAAATATTTTGAGGAATTAGCACAACTGCTGTAAAAATACATGGAATCAGTACCAAAGTATAAAATATTATTTTTGTAAGACGAAATATTAAAACACTTACAAAAAAATGTATAGATCAATAACAAAATATATTGATCATAAAAAATAATTTAATTCTTAGAAAATTAACTTTGAATCATTTCTATCATCCAAAAAAGTATTTAATATATTTAAACATTGAGAAGACACTGTATATCTGTTATATATTTGCTGATAAATTTCTTGAACTAAATTTATGATTGTTAAACAATTTTTATTTAATCTCTTACACTTCTATAATTCATAATGATGAATGATAAAGTAATTATTCCGTAGATTCTCCTTTACCTTTATATTTGTTAGAACTGTGTTGAATATATTTTCTTTCTGATATATTTTTAAAATTACAGACACAATTAAATCAAATGAGGCAGTGTTATAAGCGTCAGAAAAAATAGATAATTGCCAGATTTTCATTCGTTATACGTTTATTATTTTTATTTTAAAATTCATAAAATCAAATTTAAATTCCTGTTTGCATTTAGAAAGAAGCAAAACATTTAATATTTACAAGGGTGTGTAAAATGATAGGCCACATAATAAGATACAAAAACTATTGAAACCAGCAAGGGCAAAAACCTTCTTGGTCAAAATAAAAACAAGCAATTCCAATTAATAAAAAATAATAGTTTACAAAAATTTGGTATCTATATATTTTTAAATCTATCTAAAATGTAAAATAGTTTAAAATATGTATTTTTTTTTTAATTTACGATGACGCAAAATGATGGAAATGTCGTACATATTTTAAAACCCTGGCTTGTGATTGGAGAAATTTTTCGAATATTATTTAGCAAAGAATTTAAAGGTATTGTGACACTGTGAGTTAATTCGTTAAGCTCGTAGAAAATTTCAATATGTGGAGAAAGAAAATACTTTCTGAATTAAGAAGAAGCTAAAAAACTTATAACGACATTGGATGGTACCTTCAAAAATTGAGATAAAATTAATTTTCTAAAACTGTCATTTTTTTATTCCTTCAGATTCCCATTACCTAGCGCTCTTGATAGGATACGTACTTCAGTTATGCATTTAACTGATATACGTATATACGTTTAATACGTCGGTAACAAATACTGAATTGTAGTTTGAATATGAATAGTATACATAAATTATACGTTTAAACGTATACGGGTAAGTATAAGCGCATATCGGCTAAATGTATAATTTAAGTATACGTACAATTCAATTATACGTATATTTACTTTTAATTCCAATGATCCGCATAAGTCTTACGTCACTGAACGGAGAACAATCTGGAAAACGGTGGCGTTGCCATAACAATCTGCATAATATGTTTCATATTATGGAAGCTTGTTATATTCTCTATAATTGATTATTGTACACTGTTAAAAATTTGTAGCAAACTGTCCAGACATTTGACCGTTTTTATAGAAAATAGTTGCATAACCGTAATTTAACTCTATTCGGACCATAATTAGGACAATAATACGGTCAGAATAGAGTTAAATTACGGTTATGTAACCGTTTTCTATAAAAACGGTCAAATGACTGGACAGTCTGCTGCAAATTTTTAACAGTGTAGGTATATAACAAAATTAAGCACCTTTTCAGCAAATACGACGATTATACACGTTTCATATTTATTATCAATCCTTATTAAGCATGTTTTTTTTTTCTTTTTTCTTTTTTTTTTTACATTTCTTTTTTGTGTGTGCGTATACCCAAGATTCCGTCTGAGAGCAAATGTTATTATTTCTACGGTTCTAATATTTCGTACAGTGTGTTAATGTGTAACCCAAGTTAATTTTTTACATCATGACACTCATTGTATTTTTTATACAAAGTGAATGGAAATTACAAGATTTTGCGTTTAAGATATTGTTAAGTTTAACAAGATTTATTTTTTGTGTGAAGTACCTCTAAATTTCGATTACTTATACATTATACCCCGACAAATAATATTCACTGTAAGTTTTAGAACGCAATCACACATACTTAAAATGACTTATCTTCTCTTTTTTATTTTAATGTTAAACGTATTAAAAAAATAATATTAAAAAACTGTTTATAAATACAATAAAATTAATCTTATGAATCTTCTGAGAAGTTGGATTGATTAATGTCACTATGAAATATAAGACAATGCAAGTCTGTGTTCTGCGGTCGTATGGAAAAATAATTTTTCGTGCGAAATGTCCACGCCATAGATAAAAAGAGCTATGTGCGTGTGTTACAGACAGAGAAAGGTCGCTTAATAACTAATAATTTTGTTTTGAGGAAAAAACAACAAAAATCTAAACTAAGGAAAAAATGTTCCGATTTTTTTCAAGTAACCGCTACCTGCACAGAAACCGCAAGGCAGCTAAACTCGGGGCGTATGATATCGCATCATATATTATTCAATTTAAGTAATTATTCTCCTCTTATTTAATTCTCTTTTCCAAATCTGTTCCCCTTTTCCGTTATTTTAAGACTCACTGTTCTATATATATTTTTTTCATCCCCCCATTTTATTTTAAATTCAGTGTAACAGATTTTATTCCATTTATTCTAATAACCTTTTTGATAATCATTTACATTAAAGATAAAGTAAATGAAAATTGTCACATGTACTCTCAGCAAGCGTTAGCATAGTATGTCCATATGCCCTCTCCGTATTTGGTCACACAGATCTGTTGCTAACTGCTTTCTCTATAAAACACACTTTTAAATTACAATGATTACTAAACGCAACTGAATCATTTTCCAAAAATATCCAATGTATATATCAAGCCATACAAATTCATAATCGTACATACAAATTCATTGATCGCAGGTTCAAGAATGCAAAATTCTCTCCCGATCCCCATACATGCGGTTTAAAGTTCTCACACATATTGGCTTCCCCTGTAAAAATTCGTTAGGATGATTTATGCCAAAAATGGTTCTGTTCTCTAAAAATGTTTAAATGTTTTTATTTTCTGTTTAAAGAAAATATCGCCACATTGTAACCCATTGGCGAAAGGTGAAATCATTCAAGTTTATGTCATGATAGAATAAACAACTCATTCTTTCCCTGACCATTAACGGATCCGCATGTAATAATATCGAGAATTGTGTTACGGTCCCGGATGCAGCTGCTACTGGCAGTTGCAGCCATGGAACCTTTTTATCTGTACTTCTGCATCGATCATCAGAGTCTGAGAATAATTAAATATATTTTCGTCTATTTAATGTCTGCTTTTTTTTTCGAACGTGCCTATATTTACTTCTTTTGAATTTATGGAATTCTGAATAATAATAATAGCATTTGACATCGAAATATGTAATAAATTTACTCTACCACGATCACAAACAAAACTATGGAAATATGGTGTGTAACCAGTGCACTTGCACAGGAATATCTTTGACATGGTACCCGGGTATAAAAAACAAACAAACTTTATATTAAAAAAAATAAGAAAAACACTAAGGCACTGCAGACAAAAAAACTTTGTACTAAGTATTATACGCAAGGACGAACTTTCCATCACTTTATCGTGACTCATATATCTATGCTCGTAATACATGAGTATCTATTTCCTATTAATCCGAACCTCATTTTTTTTTCTGTAGAACAGTGAGCTTTAAAATAACGGAAAAGGGGAACAAATTTGAAAAAGTGAATTAAATAAGAGGGGAATAACTACTAAAATTATATAATATATGATGCGACATCATAGGGCCATCGTGGGATTTTTTAAGTAAGGGATCACGATGATACCTATAAACCGCGATTTAGTATAAACGTTTCATAGGGAACTCTAAATCAGACTTCAGAGAAAAATCTGATATAACAAAAGAATTATTCAAAAAATATTTTCAGCCGTGTAAAGGATTTGATGTTTGTTATACCGGACAGTTTTCATTCATATTGACATGATCTTCGAAAGGAAAATAATGTATTTGCATGATAAATGGGAAGTATTCTTCCCATTTGCTGAAAATTGCTTTTCTAGAAGCCCGAAAAAATATTTATGCGAATACTCACTTAACAGAATATAAAACTGTGTTAGTGAAAAATTTTCAAAGAAGAATAATTTGTGCATACAGCAGTAAAACTTTTAAATTAAAAGAAATATACTTCTTTGTTATAATTGCTCCCGAGGATTAATCACCAAATGACAGAACTATATTGCCAGGTTCCGTTGTAAAATCTGATATAATTGCCTGCAGTTTTAAAAAAAATAGCACGTGTTCATGGTGCCGTCATATTACTTTTTTGTTGATGTTCCAGACCACATTTTATATGTTTTTTTTAATATTTCATGTTATTTGTTTTTTTTATTGCCCCGTAACTATGTCTATAAATATGGAAATAACCTTGCAATTAACTAGTACTGTGATGGATGCCATCTCATTTTTCTTTTCAAATTAGAGCTCTTTTATCCAACAAACAGCTATGCTAAAAATATCATAATATGAAACTTTATGTTTCTAATGATGAATCTATATGGAAATGCAGTGTAAAAAGTTGTTAAAAAAAGAGGGGTCCGTTTTGGAAATCGGTTGTTGTCATTCTTCGAGAATGCTGTTTGTAACTACTCTAAAGTTTATGTACTCTGGACGCATAAGAAATAAGATGCGTAAAATGTTGTAACAAGCAACTATATATTGAAGTAAATGCTGCAATTGATTTAAATAGTCACATGAGAGAAGTGTGTTCCCGATACCTAATACAAATATTTAATTATGAAGATGTAATTTGTTGAGGGTGACGAAAGTCTTTTAAATTATAGAAATGTTTTCCAGGTTCAGTAATTTCAATAAAAAAACTCCATAAATAAACATTCAATGATTTTTATTAATTTTGCCATGATCATATAGTATAGTATAGGAGATGAGAGGTGTCTTTTAGCAGGAGCCAGCAGAAGAAGCAACTCACACAGTGAGTATTCAAACAGAGAGTGAGTAGTCACATAACATTATTGCCAGAGATTTACATTACTTGGCGAACAAAATTGTTGCCAAAACAATTTACTCAATATATTATTTTGGCGTTAGAATTCGAAAAGACAAGATACTTTTGGCTGGTTGTGGAATTTCTAGTAAATTAAAATAATTATTTGCCTCAGAGCCAGAAACGTTACCATATTTGGACATGTTGAGCTAAATTTAGCAATTGATATCATTACCCATTATTTTGATTGGAAGATGCTACTGAGAATAAAGCAAGAACAACCGCTATTTTTATGAGTAAGCAAACATTAAAAAACATATATTAAGGATAATCTACTTGACAGTTTGAAAAGGAAAACGTTATTTTAAATGAGATGAAGGTATATTTATTTGATATAATTTATTGCTATAATTTGAACTGTCAACATTTGAAGATTAATGACTCTGAAATAGAAGTTAAATTATTTTTGGATTATTTATGAGAGATCAAAAGAATAATTGTTATTATGTTTATTTTAGAAACTATAAATAAGTATATTTATTTTATATACATATTGCTATAATTTGATTACATCCAGAGATGTAATTCAAGGTTAAATGAATAAAGAGTGAAAATGAATTACATGTTGATTTTTTTATGAACAATAAGGATAATTATAAAAATAGATTTAAAAGTAATAAATAAAGTTCTTAATTTCCTTTTGCAATAAATCTTGATATCTAACTGTGATGTAGAAACTACTATTTATCTTTTATTTATTAAATTATTGTAACGGCAAAAAGGATGCTTAATATTTATTGAACCAGAAATGAATTCGTATAACTCAACATTTAGATTACTGTTGAGATTTTATTATATTAAACAGAGAGAAAAAGGATTATTAATAAACAGGGAAACGGATGAATATGGAAAGTTTTTTAAATTAAGAGGGGTTTGATTTAAATAAATAAAATGTAAGAAATCATTTATATATATGACAGATTGCTGTCATATTAATGGCTAAAATTGTGATGTCAATAAAATTGTTAAGACCGACTAAATCCTGTTCATAAAAACAGCAGCTTCAGGGAATTTCCACAACAGTGAATTTTTGGAAGCATATGCTGGGAAAATAGTGAATGCTTTCTTTCAAATATCAAATGGAGATACGCGTACACTCATGGAAAATGCTTATGAACATGTGAAAGATGAATCAGCAATCTTCACTGACTGCTGGAAATGATACAATGGAAAGGTATTTGAAAAAAAAAAAAACAGATTACAAGACCGACTAAAGCTTATTCGTAAAAACAACAGCTTCAGGGCATTCTCACAGCAGTGAATTTTTGGAGGCATATGCCGAGAAAATAACAAATACAAATGCTTTGTTTCAAATATCAAATGGAGATACTCGTACACTCGTGGAAAATGTTTGTGAACATGTGAAAGATGGATCAGCAATCTACACTGACTGATGGAAAGAATACAATGGAAAGGTATTTGAAAAAAAAAAAAAAACAGATTACAAGACCGACTAAAGCTTATTCGTAAAAACAACAGCTTCAGGGCATTCTCACAGCAGTGAATTTTTGGAAGCATATGCCGAGAAAATAACAAATGCTTTCTTTCAAATATCAAATGGAGATACTCGTACACTCGTGGAAAATGTTTGTGAACATGTGAAAGATGGATCAGCAATCTACACTGACTGATGGAAAGGATACAATGCAAAAGTAGATTACGACCATTTTAATGTGAAACAAAAGTGAGATTTTAGTTAATTCAACAATAACCCCACTTCCATCGATCCGATGGGCCATCGTGTTAATGAATCAGGTAAATGACATTTTATAGATAATCTTTGTTGTGTTCCACATAAAATGTGGAAAGAATGTGAGGTTCGACTAAGTGACGAAAAAAAAAAAAAAAAAAAAAAAAAAAAAACGAGATATTAAGATTCTTCTTCCAATCACCTCTATTCATATTTTACAGAATTTATGTGGAGAAAACACCTAAGGGAAAATTGTGTTTTTTATGAATTAGGCATGTTGGAAATATATTGAAAATTAGATTGGAATTAGTAAATATGGCCTCTTAAGTAAGGCTTAAAAAAATGTTGTTTCATTCGTTCAGCATTCTAAGAAATTGTTATGAAGCTTTGGTCTAAATTTGTTATGAAACATTGTAATATATTCTTATTACATAAAATATTATATTATTTAATACTATGGTATTTATTTTAAGATCACTATTATACGTGATCTCTACTTTCGCGTTACACCAGCTAGGCTACGATCTTGGCATCAAGAGCAATCTTAGCGTAATCGAATTGTGGTGCTGGGGGGGGGGGGGCGAGAGTCTATAATAAGGAATTACCTAAAATTTCAGTAAGTTCTTATTTTAATAATTCAAATTTTATGCTAAAATTTCAAAGTTTATTAAATAAAAATAAACAGAAAAGCTAATTTTAAAATTACATTTCTAAACTAATAGTTCCATTTAGCTATATTATTTTCGGAACTGTGTTACTTATTATTATGAGATCATTACATAACACTAAATTTTTGAATAAATGCGTTAGTTCCGTATCTTTAATAAATTCAAGTTTCTTGAAAGTCATTTTGTATATTTAATTTCATTTTACTTTATTATGTTATATATGAACTCCATATGTCTTCTGAGATTCGAGGATAAGTTATTTTAAATGTTAACAATATTTTTCCAAAATACTTTCGAAAATAGGAAGTTTTAATTAGTATTTCGCGGAAAATATCTAATTTAACTAAGCAGATGGGTTTAATTCTATTAAATGTCGGTTGCATTTACACTGCCTGGAAGCTTTCACTAAATCTAAAACAGGAAATTCTCATTTTGGGTTTGTTTAATTTTTAATGCTTTATTTTAAGAATACAGAATATACTTACATATTTGTTAATTTATATAAAATGAGAAAATTATTTATCAGGTATTTAATTTCTAAATGAATTTTTAGATTAACTTAGGAAATGATAATCTTTCATTAACTGTTCTCAATGTCTCTAAATTAATATATATATGCATACGGAAAATATCAGTCCTATATATATCTAAACAGTTTACAATTTTATAGAGGTATAATCAATTATTCACATATTAATTTATAAATATATATTTTTTTCTATAGAAAAATGCACTTTTTATTATACAAATTTATACATTTGCCTAATAAAGGTTACTAATAAAAAACATTTATCTTTCACATTTTTCTTCAAGACGGAATTTAATATTATTACAGCTTGAGATAAATTTTATTACATATGCATTGAGCAGCATTAAATATTGAAGTGCATATTAAATAAAAGTTGGGAGAACAAATAATTTCGAATCTCACTTCCACACTAAAAATTCTATTTACGACAATTATCTTCGAAACTTTTCCTAAGTGTTATTATTAGGGAAACACGTAAAAGGGGAATTCCAAATAAAAGCGCTGTTTTGAATAGTTTTATTATAAGCACATTTCCGAAAGTCATTTCGTTTATTTAATTTTGGAATTATTTTATGATGTTCCGAATAAATTGCGTAAGAGTTGGTGAGGTTTCAGGATATGTTTATTTGTGCTACAGCATTTTTTTAAATAGGAAGATCAATAATTATATTATTTGGCAAATATTTATATTTTAATCTTCAAAACGGGTTCTATTCGATTTAAAATTTGTTAAATTAGTAATTAAAAGAAGAAATTCATAACTTTAAAATAAAATGTTTTTGAAAATATTGAATTCTTTAAAACTCATATAGCTTCATATAAAGAAGACAAACCTATTTATTTATTTTGTTTAACGTTTAACAATTAGTGCAGTACTTATAAGACACCAATTTTTTTTCAATTTTTTTTAACTATACAATGGCTTCCAAAAGTTAAGGTACAACCAGATTTTTGACGCTCACTATTAAAATAATGAATATAAAGGTAGAAAATATAGTTTGTATTAACAATCATAAGTTACTTCAATAAGACTTTATTAAACAATTATGCCCATCGATATATATATATATTAAATTAGATGCTCATATGGCAGTTGGCGGAAACTACGAATATCTCACTTTTTTAATTTATGTGGATTTTGTTTACCATGGTTGTTTATCTTCAATTGTTGGTACTAAAATATTGTTGTCCATTTCTAGGAGATGTCTTTTACCTGACTTGTTAAGATGGCATGCCATCGGATCGATGTAAATGGTTTTATCACAGGCGGATGTAGTTAGACGTGGTGTATCTATGCGTGTAGATTATTAATGTGTTTCGTAGTGTGGTCCGAAGACGCTGGGATAAATATGAATCCAAAAATTTAGTATCACGAAGCATTTCTCTATACAGCTCATGGTATACTCTCCTGTACAAGATCGGTTTCTAGGTTTTTTTAGCCCAAAGGTGGAGGAACACTGCTGTGGCTCAGCTCATTACAGATCATTGTATCGCAAAGGGATGGTAATATCTGCTAGTACGATGTCTGCACAGATGTCTTCACACAGATTTCTTCACAATTAATGATTCTATGCAAGCCGACCCGATTTGTGTGTCCCTCTTAATCGGCAACACAAAAGTGCCTATTTATATTGTTAGAGATACCACGTTGCATGGACAAAACGAGTTTCCAAATCTTCTGTACTTTTAACATACGAGTTCCAGTGTACTTTAGAGAGTGATTCAGTTCGTGTGACTATCTGTAATGCTCGATCGCATTAATCTAAAGTCACTACTGAGTATATGACGATCAAGGTTTGGAGCGAATGAAATGATCAGCTCAATTTTCCGTCCTGAATCTGATAGGCGATATTTGGGACTAGCTCGACTAACAGATTACTGTCGTAAATCCCCATCCGATGTAATATTATTTAACAATTACATTTAACAGTTACATGAAAATTTATCTATGACAAATTTTTGGTATAATTAAAAATGGCCTCAAGTTGGGGGGGGGGGGGGTAAATAGGGATTTAAGAAGAAACAAATTCATAATTTCGTCAATTCACAATATATCAAATCCGCTTAAATTTATTATAAATCGCCTTAATATTATCTGCAACTTTAATATTGACAAGTTTTTTATAGAATCAACTATTACAGCAAAAACAATTAAAAAAAAAAGTCTTGCCGGCTCCGCCTACAAAAACAGTTAGATTTCAAAGTGGGCGATCCCAACTGCCGCGTTGTCACAAAAATTTAATTTCTTCTTCAATTCCCAATAAACAGGCGCACCACGGTCTACGTCATCGAAATCTACCTGTGCCTGTACGACGAGCCGTCAGTATTTTTTTTTATATATATTTATCACAAACCAATTATTAAAAATAAATATATTATGTACATTTAAGCTTTCATCTGACACTGTTAAAAAAATCATGATCTTGAAAAATAATTGTTTTTATAGTGATTTTCCTAATGTCATATTCTGGTTGAATATTTTTATGATAATGTGTCACCCGAATAATTGCAATGTGATCAGCGAGCGAGGCTCCTACCTCGACGCCTCGACGACCGTTTGATGAAATGGAAAATAATAGGTATTTGAAACGTACGCTGAACTTTTACCTACGATTTCTCAAAAGCTAAGGCCCATTTGAAGAAAAACTTTCACCAGCATAGTTATATATATACATAAACTCAACAATTTACTGTAAAATCATACAAATGGGTGTTCATCATATTTGGCGGACCCTTTCTAAGTTAGACAGGAAATGCGCAAGTTTTGATGAGCGTTTTCGATCGACTATCTTGACCATTCAAGAAACCATTCAACAAGACCCAAATTAATAGGAAAATCGTAATTTATTCGTAGTTTTGTGTAAAAAATCTTTAGTTTAACTATGAGGCAACATTTTGATCTATTTAATATGAGTTAAATTTGCACTTTTACAGGAGTTTTATTTATTTATTTATCACTTGATTTACATACTCCTTTTTGAAATATGCAAATGTTATGTACTTTTTTGTTTAAGTTATTTTTAATGTTATATGATGAGTACAAAACTCCCACAAGGAGGTAATTCATACATAAACAATTTTATAGATATATTATAGGAAAAAAAACATGCCCAAATTTATTATTTAAATGTGTAGGTCTACATAAAAAATTATCAATATCTGATTGTATCCCAATTATTATCAGGACATGACATAAAATTAGAATTTCAAATGAATGCGTTGCAACCTGAAATTAAAAACATTCCAGTTATTTAATTTTAGTATTTTTTTTTGCTAATTTATAGATGAATTGTGTGAATGTTGTTTAAAGTTTGAAACATATTCTTTTGAAAATTAATAAATTTTATACAGTTCATTAAAATAATTTTTTTAAAGTCTATACGTTTAAACCATAAAACTGTGTTTTTTTATTATTTAATAACATATAAAGTAATTCGATTTAATACGTGTTACATACTTAAGTTTAGAATATGTGAAATACGCATTAGAAACAGCGCATGAAATAAACAAATATTAAAACACTCCACTTCAATACACTAACTTTTTTATTTTATGCTCTAATGTTGATGGGTTCTATATATTATTGTTAAGGCGGCACATAAAAATTAATGTATGTATGAAAACGCTGTTTAGATTATACAGTATTACAGGTGTCTGAAAGACGTTTATTTCATATCATTTTTAATTATTTTGTAAGGTTACACATGTATGGGTTGGGGTTGATTTATGATGGCTGATTATCTACACAAGGGATATAGGCCATAGGTGAGAGTGATCACCGTGTGGGACTTTCTAAGGGATCCCAACCTGTATTTACGACAATGTTCGAAGAAAACCGCGGAAAACTCCGAACGGGTAGGTCGACGGGCGTGACAGTGGTTTGAACCCAGCACCTCCAGTCTACCAGCTTTGAGAGCAGAAACTGACAGCCACAGGTGGGGCTACACATGAATTGCATAGGCATTGGTGAGTTTTCGGATACGCTCTTTTAAATGTAATAGATATTCTTCCCAAATTATATATATATATGTGTGTGTGTGTGTGTGTGTGTGTGTGTGTGTGTGTGTGTGTGTGTGTTACAGAATGTATGATTAGTTTCTCGTTAAAAGTAATTAATTTAATGAAGAAAATGGTTTTATTTAATTTAATATTTGATAAATTAAATTGTCAGAAGGTATTTCTTTTAATCCAATAGCCTACGTTTTCACTTGATATTTGTTTAAATTATGTACATTTTTATTTAGGAAATGCAAAATTTATAATTTATTATAATTTAACGACTAACGCTTATTATAACATTTATGTAGCAATTGGTTTCTAAATAAATCCTTATATGTATTTTAGAAAGTTGTTTTTTCTTATTTAACATTTCTAAAAAATCTGTCTATTTATAATAATTACAGATTTAATATAGATATAAAAAACGGCTGTGTTTACCGCTCTTTAAGTAATTATAAATATATTGATTATGGACTTAATAAATATATCAATATAAAAGTTCGTCAATACATAAAAGAACTTTTCATTAAAAGATTGTACATATTCTTAAAACATTTAACCATGAAATAATTATTGTTACATCTTACATAACGAGAGAAATTTGGATGTTAATTATTTAAGAAAAGTATCAATTTGAGAAAAGATTAAATATGTTTTGGGGGGAAAGCCTTAAATAAATAAAATAAGAAAACATTATACGAAATTGCCTTTCTATATATTAAAGTGCCATTTCAATCTATTATATTCGAAAGCATGCTAATTATTATTATTTGATCACCACATGAAAATACATTTTTGAATGAGTGTGTCGTTTTAAATGAAGTCAATGAAAGCTACTTTTAATCTTACTGTTTATTTCATTTTAGTACTGTTTTATTGTGTGTTACTTGAATAGCGAAACCGCATATTGAATTGTGGATGCATTCTTTCAGTCGTTTTCTTAACATTTCATTCAAAATTAATTTATAAAACGGAATTTATAATAATCATTTCATACAAATTACTTATTTTTACGCTAGGACTTATTAGATTTATTTAGAATGCATTAGGAACAATTGTAATTTAAAGTTAAGGCGGTATTAAAAAAAAATATATTTTTTTCCACGCTCAACAACTCAAAATTTTGAATCACATTCTCAGACTCATTTTTAAAAGTAACAACAGGAAACTTGGCGGCGTGATTTATAAAGACATTTATAAGTGTCCCATGTTTTTATTTTTCGTTCAATTAATTAGAAATTGATTTACAGACAATTATTTTAAAAAGTACGATCATTTTTTTTTTTTGTTTCAAGCGCTGTCGCTTTGGGAAATTCGGTTCAAAATGTCCACTTTGACAGCGTTTTTTGAAGTATATTCTGCCTTTATGAAAAAATCGAGACAGTGGGGACATTATAAAATTTCTGAATAAGAGAACCTGCCAATTGGATGCATTTTAGAGCAAAAATGAATTTACAAATGTGTCTCAAAATAAGCAGTTTAGATTTGAATACATCCTTAAGATAAACATTTTTAATGTGATAAAGATTTTTCGTTTCATTAATTATTTATTAGAAATTTACTTGAGAAAAAAATATTGTAATGAACAAGAGTTGACAGGTTGCCACTGGTACCAAATTGTTTTATCCAGCGACCAAGATATCTAATTTGTGGTGTTTTTTTTTTGTTTTTTTGTTTTTTGTTTTTTTTTTTAAATACAAAAATTGTCCTAAGCTCTCTTGAAATGAGCACAAATGACACACAACCTCCCCAATATTAAAGAATAAACCTAAAAAGTATATTCAAACACAAAATATTTTATTTTTTAATTTTTAATTTAGCAAAAAGCAATTCATCAATTGTAAACTTAAAATAATAAAATCATAATTATTTGAGACGACAGAAAAATAGTCAAAAGAGACTTGTTTGCTTGTATCACTATTTCATCGATGTCCTCTTCAGCAGATCTATGTTTTGTAGCATTCAACTGTCTGGACATTTGAAGCATTCGGTAATTTGCATTTTCCGAACATATTGGTTAATTAAGCCTTTATAGTATTTCTTTTTTCTTTTTTCTTTTTTCAAATGATCTATAATTTTGATAAGTTCCATTATTGAACTTAGTTTGTATTGTCTTTGTATGGACATATGATTGATATTGTGTAATAGGTGACAAGTAATGGAAGTTGTTTTTGAGCATTACTAAAATTACCAATTCTTAAAAAAGAACATGCATTTAGATACATCGAGTGATAAATGCTACTTAAGCGGTAAAAAACATATATCGAAAATGATGAAAATCTATTTATAATTCCATTTAGGAGCATTATTCTTTTCATCCCTTTCAAAATGCTTGATATTGTGTAATAGGTGACAAGTAATAGAAGTTTTTTTTTTAGCATTACTTTTAAAATTAGCAATTCTTAAAAAAGAACATGCATTTAGATACATGGAGTGATAAATGCTCCTTAAGCAGTAAAAAACATATATCGAAAATGATGAAAATCTATTTATAATTCCATTTAGGAGCATTATTCTTTTCATCCCTTTCAAAATGCTTGATATTGTGTAATAGGTGACAAGTAATAGAAGTTTTTTTTTTAGCATTACTTTTAAAATTAGCAATTCTTAAAAAAGAACATGCATTTAGATACATGGAGTGATAAATGCTCCTTAAGCAGTAAAAAACATATATCGAAAATGATGAAAATCTATTTATAATTCCATTTAGGAGCATTATTCTTTTCATCCCTTTCAAAATGCTTGATATTGTGTAATAGGTGACAAGTAATAGAAGTTTTTTTTTTAGCATTACTTTTAAAATTAGCAATTCTTAAAAAAGAACATGCATTTAGATACATGGAGTGATAAATGCTCCTTAAGCAGTAAAAAACATATATCGAAAATGATGAAAATCTATTTATAATTCCATTTAGGAGCATTATTCTTTTCATCCCTTTCAAAATGCTTGATATTGTGTAATAGGTGACAAGTAATAGAAGTTTTTTTTTTAGCATTACTTTTAAAATTAGCAATTCTTAAAAAAGAACATGGATTTAGATACATGGAGTGATAAATGCTCCTTAAGCAGTAAAAAACATATATCGAAAATGATGAAAATCTATTTATAATTCCATTTAGGAGCATTATTCTTTTCATCCCTTTCAAAATGCTTGATATTGTGTAATAGGTGACAAGTAAAAGAAGTTTTTTTTTTTAGCATTACTTTTAAAATTAGCAATTCTTAAAAAAGAACATGCATTTAGATACATGGAGTGATAAATGCTCCTTAAGCAGTAAAAAACATATATCGAAAATGATTAAAATCTATTTATAATTCCATTTAAGAGTATTATTCTTTTCATCCCTTCCAAAATGCTTGATATTGTATAATAGGTGACAAGTAACGAAAGCTGTTCTTAAGCATTACTAAAACTATCAATTCTTAGAAAAGAACATGCATCCAGATACATGGATTGTTTAAAGTATATTTTATTCAATATATATAAAAGCAAAAACATTTCCGTTACTAAGGAAGACGTCTTATCGATGAGGGCAGGAATCTGCGCAGTCATTTTTTTTTTTTTTTTTTGTAGCGTGAAAATATTAATTTATATCTTCACACAATTTCAATTTTTTCACAGTCGTAAATTGAAATAATTTACTTTCATATCCAGTTGTTTAAAAAACGCATTTCAATTAACTGGGTTTTTAGCACTTTCCAACCTAGTTGAAAAGTGCTTATGACTTCGGTTTGTCTGCCGTATGGCCATCTGCCGTCTGCCGTCTGCCGTCTGTCCGTGCTTTAACTCCCGTAAATTTGCGCGGATTGCTCTGCAATTTTTATATGTTATTGTCTTTATCTATAGCATGTTCCCTATTTCAACGGAAGTGTGTAGCGCTGATAGTTTTTTTACAGGGACACTCAAAAGAATTCCGTTACATTGCGGTATATGGGGAAAAATCATTTGCGGTTTATTTAAATAATGTTTCACTATTTTAAACGCATTGAAATTTATATATATCACTAAGGTGCATTAGAAGAAGCTTAATATGGAATAGGGTGTGCATAGCACTTATAGTTACTTTACAGGGACAATCAAAAGAATTCCGTTACATTACGTCTAGGGAGAAAAATCGCCTGCGGTTTATTTAAATAATGTTTCACTATTTTAAACGCATTGAAATTTATATATATTACTAAGGTGTATTACAAGAGGCTTACTACAGAATAGTGTGTGTATAGCAGTCATCGTTCATTTACAGGGACACACAAAAGAATTGTCTACTGCCTGTTAACAATAATTTCTGGAAGTGCGTTTTAAGCTACTGAACGCGATTTTAATTTTAACTCGCTTTTTGTCTATTATGTGGTGTGTATAAATTCTGTAGATCCTATACAGGGCAGCACAAAAGTTCGCGAAGACATTTCCGTTTACTGACAGAAACTCCAGAAGGATAATTTTAAACTGTGCTACGCGTTTCCTAACTAAACTAAAATTTAGAATCCAACGTAGTATATATACAAATCTGTAGATCCTATACAGGGCTGAATAAAAGTATTCGGATATTTTTCCGAATATTGTATCTGTTGGAAATTCCTGAAATTACGTTTTTAAATATGTTATGCGTTTTCCAAATTGTTTACTTAGATGTTATGTTTTAGCTTATTAAACGGTATGTTTTGTAAAATGATTTTGGAAGCGTTGGAAAGTGCTACATAATCTATGCTTGAAGCATGATTTTTCGTTCTTGTTTATTTTGAAATAATTTCCAAGCATGATACTCTTTAATCTACCCTCTTGATTTAATCCGATTGCAGAATATTAACATGTTTGCGCTTGAAACTACTATGTAAATACTTCAGCATTTGTTTCTGGCTAATATTTTATAAAAAAAATGAAAACTTCATCCCAATTTAAAAATAAATAATATGATATGTAGAGGTATGTACTCTATAAAACATTTTTAAAAAACTACAGAAATGATCAGAATCAAAAGAGTCACTATAAAAAATAAGTCTGACGATTTCTTTGGCTGGTACACACTAGCATGCGGCTAAATTTTTAATAAACTTCAAAACTTCAAAACTTTAACTGAATACTTAATTGATATTTTTTTAATGAAGTTGTATTGTTAGCTTACATTATATATATATATATATATATATATATATATATATATATATATATATAAAGAGTAAGTGTAAAATGTCTATTAGAGTTTTCAATTAAAAATTATCTTCTCCTATGTACTGTGTTCTAGGTCCAATGGTTGTAAACACGGAAAGCTCGGAAAGGAACCACAATTTTTTTTTTACTTTACTTTAGTTTTTATCAATAATAACTATTGTTAAATTTTATTTTCATTGAACAACTGTTTTTTTTTGTTTCAAAATTGTATAATAATTACTGATTGTCTAATTAAAAAGAAAAATGTAAATGATTCATATTAAGATTGTACTCATATATTTGACATCTGACTATTGTGTAAGTTTTTATGTTATTTTTTTTATGTATTATATATAAATGAATATTTTATTAATTATTAAACATATATTAACGTTCTTGAAAGCAAGGAAAATATGCGTGACCGTGTGAAAATTTCTCATGTAAATCAATGAAAGGATAATATGCATTCATTGTACTGATATACTTAAGATTTTTTTTTTAACGAAATTCTACGAACGCATTTAGAAAAATCTTTATTTTAATAACTGACTTTCCTTTAAGCCAAAATCAAAAATGAATAAGCACATGATCTAATGAAGGATCTTGTTTGTTTAAGCAAAATATAACAAAAAAATAATTTCTATAATACCTCTTATATAGGAGAAACAATTTCATAATTAAATACGATGATAGATCTATACAGTTAATTAAATAACTTCATTATAATAATAACGACATAAACGTAAGGCTCATACTTAGATTGGACGTCTATGATCACTTAATGGCCACACAATAATGCACAACTTATGTATACTCCCTTAGACTTGTTTGCGTGAATGAATTACCAAATAATATCTTACAATACTGACAAGATAGAGAGCATTTATTAGTCAAAAATTAAACACCAAACAAATGCATCTTGTGCATAACAAATGCATCTTGTGCCTACAAAATGCATCTTGTGCATAAAAAATGCATCTTGTAATAATCATGCAATCAACAATAATCATGCTTGTCAAATGCATATTGTATGTTGCTATTCTTATATATAAGAGCTCTGTAGTTTCAAAAATGACCCACTTCTATAACAGTCAAAAAATCATTTTCCCCCGGTAATTCTCTTATGGCTAAATATCAAGTTCCGTTATTTCTTCGAATTTTCTATGTTATTTTCAGAAAAAAAAATGATTGTTTTGTGAGTAAAAAGAGATTTTGTAAAATTGGAATCAAGCAAAAATAGTTTTAAACTTATTTCGAGAAAATATCTCAAAGAAGTTTTTATAAGAATAATTAACTCCTATTTTACTGTTGATGATCTACGTCAATAGAATTTCTTTCGAAAATCTAACAAAATCTGAAAAAGATTTAAGGGTTTCTTATATTCTAAAATGTTTATATTGCACGATCAAAGATTAGTGTTAGAGCAAGATTTGTTACGTTCCTAGATATATAAGACTAATTACTGAAAATGTTCCACAATAATATTCTTTCACAAAGTAAAAATGAAAAGAAATGTCTGTTTACATTCAGATAAAACTTTGACACAGTCAGATTTAGGAAATTTTAAAAATGTCTATAAAATGTTCGAGATAGATGTCGATAAAATGCATTATAAACTGATAGTGAAATATACTTGAAACCTTTTATATCAGAAAAGGACTTAAGTACTATAATTTAATAGTTCCAATTATCCTTAAAAGTGTTGTTCATAATCATTTAAGATGTATGTTATGTATGTCACGATGTATGCATATAAAATATTGGTGTTAACAACAGTTGAAATAGAACTATAAATTAAATAAAATCTTACTTAAAAAAACAAGCAAATATGCAACAGGTGCAAAAAAGGTAGTTAAGGTACAATATTTAGACAGTAAACGTTTATGTTTATATTTGCTTGTTTTATAGGCGAACACTCATCACTACATAGATCACTACATCATTTAACGTTCTCCATCATACATAAAAGACATATTTAAATCTGCATATATTTGTAGCTTGTCCAATACTTCATACTTCATATTCATCTTATGTATTTGTCAAAGGCTATTATGTATTGCAAAGAAAGAATGATTTTTTTCTCTTCGAAACAGAAATTATTACGGGTTTTTTTTTCCTCAAAATATATTTTAAAATAATTATCGTCGATTTATTTCATTTTGAATTGTTTTAGACTTATCAACAAACTTTTCTCTAAAACAATAGTTCTTAAACACACGTAACAACGTATATTAATGCAGCCTATTTCATAAGCTTATGTTATATAAGTCTTGAGATTAAATGAAAAATGTTTGCTGCCGGAAGTGAGAAAATACATCTCAAGTTTTGTCGTATTCGAAAAGTGATAAAAAAAACCCTAAACCTTAGCTGGACAGTGAATCTTAGGGGAATAGACAGGAAATGCGAAAAAAAATATCAACAAAGTATATGCATTCGCTCCTGCTAAGAAACGGGAATTGCATGCATGCTTATTTGACCAGTTCCAATACTTTTGGAAATAAATAAAATGATAGTAAATGACATTATAACATTTATTGTGCTTTAAGGAGCAGGAAATGTGAAAACATAGACACCCCATCCTGCAATAATGTAGGATGGGGAGTAGGCTAAGCGTGTTTTAATATTTTATTACATTTTAGTTAATTCATAGGTTATTTAAGAATTAAATTATTACGTAAGGGTTAAATGGACAGAGATTAACATATACAGTATTAAATAGTATAATACAATCACTTGTTAACTTTAAATTAAAGTCCAATAATGCTTAAAGTGATAAAAACATGACACGGAATATATAAAATACATTTTTAATGTAGATAACATATGTTTCGTTCACAACTATCGTTGACATCTTCGGATCTTAATGATAAATACAATATTCTCGCATATTTTTGAAAATAGTAAACATATACCACGAGATCGCATGTCCAAGGCTAGCAGGTGCTTAAATTGGCCAAAACTGGGAAACGTGAAAAATTATTATTTGTTTTTATTTTTATTGCTTTTTCAATATATCGATCATCGCGTGCCAAATTTTAGCTAATTCAAAGGTAGTGGTTTCGTTGCAAATGCAATCTTTTAGCAAATATATTTCTATAGATTCACGAATAATGGATGGGAAATAAGCTCTTGATTGAAAAATTATTTTACTATTTTTGAAATCAAACTGCAACTGCTTCTTTCTGTATTGTCTGTCTAAAGCGGTGGTTCTTCTGTCATGTTTGTTATCTGCCAAATGTTCTTTTATTCTTGTTTTAAATTGCTTGTTTTAATTTGCTTTAACTGTTGGATTTATCTCAAAATACCAATTTATGGAGATATACAAATGTATTATGTGCGTAACTCATCAAGAATTTATTAAAAAAAAGTCTAATTAAAAATTATTTTAAATACTTTTTTTAAATAAAAAAATTATCTTGCAATTTTAGTTAAGCTAGGCTTTAAGAAGCAGTAAATGTGAAAACGTAGATACCCCATCCTCCTATCGATGAAAACGTGTATCAAAATTTTCCGCAGACGATGACTGAATATTCCAGCATAAAAAATATCTGTACATCCTTCAATAGAAGTACTAGTAATTTTAAATTGGCATAAAATACTAATTAAAATTATATCCACATCACCCACGAGCTCACTTACAAAAGTATGTTTCTAAACTTTCAAGAAAATGTTAAATCAGTGACAGGAAAAAAAATTGCATTTTTTCCTGAATTTGAATGTTATTTAGCCGAAATGAGACAGTTAGTAAAGCATGTATTAGTTTCGTAAGAATTTAATTTTTTTAATTAATAGCTTTTTTTATATAACTTTTAATTAAAAAAAACAGTTTTTTAATCATTAATTTTTTTAATATTGGTTGTATTTGAACTGAAAAAGAACAATGCCATGGCCTTCTGGTTTCAAAAGAAACTTCTCTAAAACTCTTTAAAATTCAAATAGTAGTCAAAGTGGTCAATAATGTAAAAGTCAAAATAATAATCCTTAAATGTTAAAAATCGCAAATAAATGGATAAACGTACAAATTATAATAATTTTAATCAGCGTAAATAAAATTGAAAGTAATTTTTTTTTATTTAAAAAAAGTATTTAAAGTAATTTTTTATTTAGACATTTCTTTTTTTTTCTTTGTAAAAAAATTCTTGATGAGTTACACATGTAATCCATTTTATATCTCCCTAAATTGTTATTTTAAGAGAAATCGATAAAGATAATTCATAAAATCCAGCAAATAGAAATACAATTTTGTATATATTTTATGATTTTATGTATGAGAAGTGAAAAGATACGTTTATTTATATTTATGAGATTCGTTAGGAAAACATATATCTATCTGTGAAGTTCTCCATCATGCATAAAAGACCTATAAAAATCGCCATATATTTGTAGCTTGTCGAATACATTATATACATCTTATATATTTATCAAAGGCTATTATGTATTAAAAAGAAAGAAGGATTTTTTTCTGTTAGAATCCGAAATTAAAATTACAAATATAGTGCTATATAATTCTTAAATATAAAAAGGGAACTGAAAATCTTAATCTCTGTCCATTTAATCCTTAAGTAGTAATTTAATTCTTAATTAACCTATGAATTAACTAAAATGTAATAAAATATTTAAACACTGTTAGTCTACATTACTTTTATTCCAATGATGCTTTGATAAAATAAAACTAATTAAATCTTAAATTAAAAAAATAATAATGCTTACGTATTGAATACTAAATCTAGTAATTTTATACCATTAACCGAAATGCAGATGCTATTTTATGCATTATGATAAAGTAAAACTACGATCTGCATGTTCATTAGCTTAAAACACGACGTAAAACACACAATTGTTGTAACGGAATAAAATTAATGAATGGATTTCTTGTACGTGTACAAGCGGAATGAATAAATTTCAGAACAATGGAAAGAAAAAAAAATTTAAAGTAAATTCTTTAAAAATCCTGCAGGCATTTATAATTATTATTTATACATATATTTTGGATCGTTTAGATTATCCCGGACAATCATTTGTAAGACCGAATTGACTGAAAATGGAGTACTTGGACATGTCTTTGTCTACACTAATCCAAAATACCAGATCTATTTATGTGACAGAAATTCCTAGCCACCGTCATAAAATACACAGAGATAAAAATTTGACTTTTATTAATATAGATATATTCTGTGTATTAAATTTATATATTATTTCCAGGGTTACTCAAGCTATTTATTGTTTTAATTATTTCTAGGACGGGTATACGTTGAAAGTGCATGTTCAAAAGTATTATGCGTGTTTCATTTGAAATAAATTTTTATACAATCTGTTTTTATACACTACTTTATATACTCTGATTATGTATATTCAATAAAAACTCATATTCAGGGATGCAAAAAATAAGATGCTGTCTATGGATGGCGCTTTATGTCTGTTAGGCGCTTACCTGCTGAATTAAATTTATTTTCCGTAAATGATATAAATATATATCTGCAGATCATATACAGAGCTGCATGAAAAAAATTGAAATTACACTCTAAGAACTATAAATGCTTATAGTAGGATTTATTGCATTATACATTTTCTGTATTATACATTGACAATAAGGAATACTTACCTGAAATGTTAAGTACATAGACTATCTGGAGTTTTAACAAAAAAAAAAAAAAATAGTAATAATCGTATGTAAATAATATGACAGAACAATGAAGTTATAGATCTTTCTTATTTATTAAAAGGAAACAGATATAGATATAATTTGAATTTGTGTTATATTATGAAGTCTTACTTTTGTTATGGCATATTAGCAGGAAACGAACGCTGAGATAATTCTATTGTTTTAAGAGAAAATATAATTATATTTTTTCCTGAAATGCTCTACTTTTCTGAATTATTTATTAAAAAAATTATTTATCTTACGTATAATTTATCATTTTTTTTAAAAAAGCGATCGCTAAAATGCAATCAAGAGATACAATCAAGATGAAGTAATCAATAAAGGCTGCAATTCTAATTTTTATAATTAACAATTGCAAAATCTTTGAAAATTACGTCATGTTGGCACAATCAAATATTTGTTTTAGCTTTATTAATGTAAATAATACATGTCAAGCTATGCATAAGGTACGGCGCAAACTTTTTATACATACTTTTATGCTTAACCACCATTAATTCAAAAAAAAAATATATTTTTTATTTAATTGTAATGAAAATAAATCGCATCAATAAAGTCGCAATTCATAAAAATAAAATAAACCCAATAGACGCGAATCTCGTGACGTCACAGTCAATGTGAATTTTTATTCACTTATAAATAACATTTGTGCCGAAATTTGACCTGGAAATAAAAATATATACGCCCAAAAAGTCACGTGTCTGAATATCCTAAACATTATTTCTGCTGTCAACATCCCTTTCTCTAAGCAAATAAAAAACGCAGATAAATGAGATACCATATGAAAGGATTTTGAAGCAGCTTCTGACATAGTTCATTCACATTTCGTTAAAACATGTATTTTGATTAAAAATTGCAGTTAATTAAAAATAAAACAGTCATTGTTTTCAGAAATAAAATGGAAGGTTTCCTTCAAATTAGTGTTGCCACAAAAATAAAATATCGCATTATATCGTACTCAACAATGATTCTAAAAAAATGAATAGTACAATAAAGATAAAATGGGACTGTTTCTGAACGGGTTTATTTCATATTTATTATTACAAAACAAAATTCATATTCAAATGCTCACTTTATTTTACATTGTCCCACGTTTTATTTTTTCTTCGAAACAGATGTCCTATAATGCAGTTAAAATACGATTGGTATTTTTTTTTTTTGGTCTTTTACGATCTTCAATCAGTTTTTACTGTAACTTTGATGGAATAAATGAGATGATATTCTCGCTTGACTAATGTTGTTTGCAGATATTTGTAATGATTAGTTTTCCTTTAGAAGTTTAAACCTGCATCTAATAAACATTAGATACCGGTAAAAAATATTAGATTGAAGTGCGAAATCTTCGCACGGTTCCACTGTTTTTTCATTATTTCTTTTATTTACAACATTGAAAGTAATCCGTCGTTTCCAATCCATTGGTATCATGGGTTCGCACCGGAATCACACACTGTGTTTTATTATATTTAGCTAGAAGAAAATAGCTCGCTTCGCCCGCTAACGGGCCCCTAATTTACATGGAAGTTTTTTTATCTGCTTATTTGTTATATTTGTGGGAATGGGAGAGGGGGGGCGGTAAACGGCTTTTTATTAAATATCACATTTATTCTACTTCACCTCACGTCCCCTTTTGGCGGTTTTCTTGTTATTTGACACCCTTTTTAATATATACGTATCTACTACACTGATTTCGACAGAACTAATTCTATTTAACAAATTTAACAGTTTTAGCTTCATCCGTAACGTTTAATTGCTGTTTTGTATAGGGAATTACCACTATTTTTGAATAGTAACTTCAGCAAATTTTTCTTTTGCGTTCCAAGCACTTCTCCGAGTCCATACTTTGAGCAAGTACTCCGGCAATCTTAATTAGTTATATGAAAAAAAGTATAATTTTCCTCCCCCCCCCCCCTTCAAGGTTTTTACTCTAACTATGGGCGGTTTTCATAACTCAGCAACTATAGTTCGGATTTCAATTCGGAGTTCTATTTCGGCTTTCAAAGAAACTAATTCCAAACATCAAAATCAACTTAGAGAAAACCCTCTATAAGATCAAATTGAATGTATGAGTTGTATATACCACTATTTTCAAATAATAAGTTACTTTTTTTTTTCATTTCAAAGTATCTCACGTTCTATGGGCCAGATTACGACGGATTTGTCTCATTCGACTTGATGTCAATCGCTTAAGAGATTTTAGTGTCACGTTCCAACTCCAGGGGCGCATACAAAATGTTAATAGCATTTAAGTTATATTTTAATTGTATATAAATTATTAAAATATAAATACATGGATTTTTAAATTTTATCAGTGACTAAAGAAATTGGACAGCAAATGTCAATAATATGAACCGCAAAATTATGAATATCAAAAATAAATAAATCTTAATAAAAATAACTTTTTTTTTTTTTTTAAGATCTTTTTTTCTTTTTATAAAACCTAAAGGATTAATATGATTGCGTCGAAATAACATCATTTCCCCTCTATCATTTTACCACAATGAAGTATGTTTGTAAATCGTCGTTTCGCAACCGGAATTTAATTTTACATTTCTTTTAGCTTTACAATAGTAAAACGTTTCTTGTCATTTTTAGATATTGTTTTTTTTAATGTTTTGTTTTATAATCGATTTTTGTAAAGTTTTGTAGAATGAGAAAAATTATATATATTTTAAAGAAATGTTTACAAAAAATTACAGTATTTTTAAAAACTTAAAAAACAACAATGTTATCAAAACGAAAATCAAATTTATCTAGAAATTCGCGTAATGCAAAGGCAAAGAAGAAATCAAAAAGTAATTAAATTTTCCTCAAGCCGAAATGCGTAAACTTGAAAAAGGTTATCGTTATAATCCCCAATTCATCACCAATTCCTAATATTATAAATATGAGAGTGCGTTCCATATAGTAGAAAATGTTTCATATATAGGTAGAAAATTGCTGAGAAAATGAAGGTTAGACTCTGTAATCGGGTCCATAGCCAATTTGCTTTTTTAATCAAGCAAAATTTGGCGCAAAATTAAATACATTGTAGTAATCAGATTTGTTTTTTCTTTTGCGTGGTAAACACGTAATGGTATTTTTGATGATGATTTCCTCGCTCACCTTTGATGTCAACTATGACTATAAAACATATTAAAAAATATCAGCCGGCAATTTTCTAGTTTTCTTATTACTTCAGGATATAAATAGACATCCTGGTACAGCCTTCAAACCTGGATTGATCATACCATTGTCGTCCAATTTTTATACCTAATCTTAACCCTAATCAAATCCTAACCCAATCCTAATCCTAATAATCACTTTAAACAATATTATTTGACACGAATATATACATTAAAGCAATATAAAAAAATGCAATGAATAGAAAATACAATATACAGAAAAGATAAAATAACATGAAAGTACATTTATTCGACAGTTAAAACATGAGAAAGCGTAAGAAATTACAAGCGCACGAAATAAATTTAAACACACCTACATATAATAACATAAATATGTAAATATAGTTCAGCAGATTGGTATTGTCGGTATATTTTGCTTATAGTGTCCTTGACATGATATAGAAAATATCGATCCTAAATTGGACATAATTTAAGTACTTTCTTGCAATATTAATTAACATTTTAGAATCACATCAAATTGTTATATCTTTATGAAATAGCTATCAATGTATAAAATCCACAAGCACTATTTACGTCACTTAGTGAGAAGTACTTGATTTAATAGATACATAAAGAAACTTAAAATAATAATCTAGTAAGAAATATATAACATATATCTATACAAATAAACAATATAATAATGCACATTGAGCAATTTATACATAAAGCATACAGCAAAATCATATGCAAATTCACACTAAATACCACCTAAAATGCATTGTTGTAGCAGAATTTTCCCAGCGTTGTTTTACCGTTTTACGAAGATGGATTCGTCGATTTCCACGGTTTTACTTGGCCCTCCTTTCTTCATTGGTTGCAGTTTCATTTTCACAATTGTTTATATTATTTGGCATGAAATTTCACTTTTTAAGATTGAGTTATGTCAAGGTCATATAGCAAAGAAATACTGAATTGTCTCCTATAAAATGTAATATGATTTGGTTAATTATATATTTTTTTAATTATCGGGAGGAAATATTTTGCTAAATTAATGCATTTATTCTTTTTTAATGGCACTTGAACGAAGACATGGGTAAAAGCTAGTATTTCATAAACGGATGCATATTAATTTCTACATTTTAAGTACTCAGTTCATTAATTCAAAATGCTTCAATTTCTTTTTATTTTGCAGTCTTTTTTTTCAAAAAAAAAAAATAAATAAATAAACACAGCGCAATTAAAATGGAAAAACAATAAATAGACGCATAAATGTATTGAAATAAAAAACAAATATTAACATTTTACCTGAGGAAAGTAATATTGAAAAAAAAAAAGCATTTTTTAAAAAATGTAAATAAAAAAAATTAAAAAAAACATTATTAGTTTCAAAATATTTCGTTATTAAAACACTAGAATGGCGAAAAAATCTTACCTACTAGAACGGCGGGAAGAGGTCATTTTGTCCGCTCGATGAAACTACTGAAATAACAAACGATAAAACAATTTTAAATGCTATACATCGGAAAAAATATATAATTTACGTGTATTTCATCATTTATATTCAATTTATATTTAATATCACTTGATAAGTTATTGAATTTTTAAAGAACTGTAAATGTAAAAGCCTACAGGGTGATCAATTCAACTACTCAAATAACTCATTAATTTGATATAGAAATTGATGGTTTTACAAATTACAACTAATCCTAACTAAAATAAAACACAATATATAAATTTATATTTCATTTCATTAATATTTCATATATATATATATATATATGAAAATAAAAAATGTAAATAAAAAAATTTAAAAAAAAACATTATTTAAAAAAAACACATATATATATATATATATATATATATATATATATATATACAGTGTGTTTATAGAAAAAACTATCTCGATATATGAGCCCATAACTGTCATACCGTTCACAGAAACTGAATGAAATTCTGGCCTAAAGTATTTTGAGGTATGCGCTCAAGAATCACGTGAAAAACAACAGTTAAATTCTAACAGTTACGGTTACAGTGACAAAATTTCGAAAATTTCAAATGGAAACACCTACTTTTTTATTGGAATGTGATCTTCGTAGTGAAAAACCATAAAAAGCGTTGGAACGGTACCTGTAGCACGAAAATCGCCGGCACTAGACAGACTAAGCGTAAAACTGAAAAAAAACAATAAAGGACCGAGAAGCAACATAAAGTAAAACATTTTATTGTTCAGTGCTATCCACCATCTGCCGCATGTAAAGTGTCGTCGTGTGTAAAATGGAAAATGTATGAAACACAATAAAATGTTTTGTTTTCTGTGGCTTCTCTGTCTTTATTGGTTGTATTCACTATTCTTCTTAGTCTGTCTAGCGCCGGCAATTTTCGTGCTACAGGTACCGTTCCAACGCTTTTTTATGGTTTTACACTATGAAGATCACATTCCAATAAAAAAAAAGTAGGTGTTGCCATTTGAAATTTTCGAAATTTTGTCACTGTATCCGTAACTGTTAGAATTTAACTGTTGTCTTTCATATGATTCTTGAGCGCATACATCTAAATACTTCAAACCACAGTTTCATTCAGTCTCTGTGAACGGTATGATAGTTAGGGGCTTATATATCAGGATAATTTTTTTATAATCACCCTGTATATATTGAATATTGTCTAATATTTCAAAAACTAACAAATCTAGAATGCTGTTTTTTTTAAATACTTTTTATCCATTTAGGAAAAGTAAAAAAAAAAAGTCAAAAATGTCTTCCAACCAAACAAAAGTAATCAACCGACAAAGGTGCTCAGGGGACAAAATGACCCCTACCGCTGTTCTAGTGTTAATATAATAGTGCTACTTTAAGGAAAAAATAAAGAATTATTAAATATACAACAAAGGTGTTTTACTAAAAAAAATATTATACAAACTTTTCATTATACATTTTTAAATTCTTTTTTAGTAAAATTACTTTTAAAATCTGTTAAAAAAACTCTTTTTGGCACTGTAACTTTCAGAAAAATGTACAAATCCGCTTAAATTTTAGATATAATATAAGAAAACATTCATGTATGTTCCTTGCACATATTTGAACATGCTACTACGTGCTAGAGAGAAATATAGGCATTTTATGACAGATATATCGTCCTTGCTCTTGCATGTTTTACGCTATTAGAGAATATTTCCCCATTTTCTGTTATATATCCATAAGATCACTTTTAGCAATATGCGTTGCAAACAGTGCGTCAGTCCAGCCATGTACTTGAACTTCATGTTTGGAGATCATTCATTAAACTGGACGCAGATGACATGCACACGTGACAGTGCGTATCAAAATCTTCAGCGAATATCTACTATGATATCGATAACCAATGGAAAGGAAATTTGAATACCCAAGTATTTTTGTACTTATTTGTTATTTTAAAGATAAATGAGATGTTTCTTTTGTGTATTTGAAATATTAAAAAAGAAGAAAAGTTTAGAATATAAGACTGCTGTCAAAAGTTATGTGAATCGTCAGTATACTGATTTTTTTTTTTTACTATTTTAACAAAAATAAAAATAATTTACCGTCTGTACAATTTCTTTAATGTTTATAATATATTTTTAATTTTTAATGTCGTAAGCGTAGAATATTGTAATATTCCCAACAAACTTTGATATTGGAAGTATGAAACCGAAATTAATTATAATGTTAATTTCCATAGAAACAAGTTGCTGATATAAAAATAATAATGCAAGAGTAGTGTTGTCGAGATATATGCGCATTTAAATTTAAGTCTATATGTTACGATTTTTGTGTGCAAATTAACTTTCCACTGCCAAAATTATAAATAATTCTTGTGTATGGATGAAGAAGATTATAATTATTTTGAAATAAAAATAAAAAGGATCGTGCCGATTTGGGTTTCTTTCGGAGAGGTAATATGATACACTTTAATTAAACTTAGTTTCATAAGTAATGAAATAATAACAACTAATTAAAATTAAACTAGTTATTGTACTGTGATATGACTCGTTGTATCATGTAGTCCGTATTGGAAAATCCTACGTTAGTCCAATAAGAAAATGCAAACATCCTGAATAAAAATGTATCTAGTAATGCTACAAGAAAAGCACAGACTTCTAAAATAAAATTATCATAAAGTTTATTTACCACATCTATATACACATTACATAAAATAAATTAGAAAAAAGCAAACATCTTTCAACATAATCTCTTCTCATTTAAGTATTTAAATTTTACTTGTTTTAACATTTATATTTTAAACATTTAATATTGCATACATAACTGCATGCAATTTGCAAATTTCATCATTTATGAAAATACATTTAAATGTACATATTTCAATACATTTAATGAATACAAGGATATCTTAATTAATGGTTTCTCTATTAAATATTACAATTATAAAAATTAAAAATACTATCTCCATATACCAGAAGATAATTCCCTACTATGATGAAATAATGGTATACGGAAGAATTGGGAAATAGGGAGACAAATAAGAGATTACATCCATTTTGTAGAGTTTCATCCTAACTTCGGTGTGTATGCCTTTAGCATAAAGAAAGTCATCACAGTGATAATAGATATTCGCGGATTTAACTTTGATGACGCATGATTTTGTTGATTTGTAGGTAAAAAAAAAATAATCCTTCTAGATGAATACTTTTAAAAACATGTTATTTCTGTAACCGCACTATCTTACGACAAATGCCATTCAAGACTTAGCTGAATTACTACTGAAAAACAGAAGGTTTTCAGAATGTTTGGTGGTTCTCAAAAATTAATCCTGCTGTTCACTCTATGTGTCCAAAGCGAATAGAAAATCTATCACATTTTGTGGCAGTAGCACTCTGTTTGGCCTAGTAGTACTGTATAAGGCTTCAAGTCCTTATTTTACGATTTTACCGTATACGTACATCCCTGTTCTTTATCTTGATAACATCTGTATCTCCTGATTGGATGGTCTTGCTTCCTGACTTCTCTTTTGGTCACATAATGCTATTTTACCATCTTTGCTTTCTGTCTATATGGAAGACCGCTGAGCTTAATGGCTACGAAATGACCTCCTCACCTATGATCTTTTTATGACTGTTGATAATGGATTTTACAGAGCATAGCCCACACTGCATTGAGTTATACTGTCAGAATCGACGAACTTTTGTAAAACTGTATATTTAGATTGTTTCCTTGAACCATCTGTTTCTACAGTGAGCAATTGACCAACCATTTCGTAAGAAGGTAAACAGAGTCATTAAAATGTTTACTATACATATACAATATATATATATACATTCAAAAGTATAACTATTAAAACTATGCGGAATATTAATACAATAGTAATAAAATATTATTTTTCATAATAATAGGATCAGTATGAGCTTTCATTTGAGATTGTCTGATAATTTTACATGAATCTGTGAGTTAAATATTTATTAATTAAAATATAGTTCTTTTTGTTTTGCTGTTAAATTATGGAATGTTTAGTTCATACACAGAAGTAAACATGTATAGTGCAAATTCGTTAGACTAAGTAGGTTAACAATATTAAACAAAATTAGACTAACCCTTTGTCTTTGAATATAGTACATTAAGTTACTAATAATTTATAGTTATCAGTTCTAGTTTTTCATCATTTATTTACACATGGTAAACTCTTTTGACGTCTGGATGAACACGATTGACATATTTACACACGCACTTTTTTGCTTGAAATCGAAATTTGTAAACCGAGTACTTGCAGGTGTTATTTCTCTGACTTCCAATCTCCGATTCATAGAAAACATTCAGCCAAATTCCTGGGTCTATTTTTGTTCGTGTACGCATGAGACTGGCAGGTGACTTTATTTAGAAACTGCCAAATTAAAGATTTTTTTTTTCCATTTTTCGATGCATTCAGACACATTTTAAAGAATACCATCAACATTTGCGGTTTGAATCAAACTTCTACACCCGGAAGTCAGATATAGGTTGTCATAATACAACACTACCTTATAAAATTTAACTTTTTACAATCTGACTGGATGGAACTAGGGTGTTTGGTAAACAAATATATATTTTCTAATTAGCATAAAACTGCATAGGATCAATAAAATGAGTCTGAGACTATCAAGATGATTGTGAAATAAATGATCATTTCCCAATTATCTTAATGTTTCATGGGCTCTTTGCAAAACGCCTAAAAATATCAGGCTGATTGAGAAACAAATGTTCATTTTCTAATTAGCATAAAGTTGCATAGGCTCATGCAGTAGGTCTTAAAACTATCAGTGTTATTGAAAAAAAACATAGGTCACTTTCGAATTTGCCTAATCTGATTTTATATGCTTTTTGCAATGAGCCTAAAAAATACCAGGCTGATTGATAAACAATTAATCATTTTCAAGTTAGCTTAAAGTTGCATAGACTCGAAATACGCCTAAAATATACCACGCTGATTGAGAAAAAAATAACCCTTTTGGTATTAGCTTATAGCTCCATAGGCAATAATTTTGCAAAAACTTTGAATTTTTTTGCAATAATTTTGAAAATTATCATGCTCATTTTATAAGGCAGATGATCCTCAATTTATCCCGGCACTTTACAAATAGCTTAGTCTCTAAGCAAAGACCAGATTTCTCAATTAGCCTGTGACATATATGCATGAGTTTTATTCCAATTAATTTATTCAAAGGCAATTTTGCAAGAACTGTTTCATCAGCAAATCATAAATAGAGCTGAAGCATGTCATTTTTAATGAATTTAATGAATGAACATCTATGAATGTGGCATCTATATTTATATATTTGTTGATAGATTGTTACTATTTGAATAATGGTATAAAAAATTGTTTTATCAAATATATTTTTAACCTGTATGTCTACCTTTAAAGAATTATTGGTGTTTAGGGATAACATTCATATACCTAAAATATTGCAAATATTTTGCACCTGTTTGAATAGTAGAATTATTTTAAAAATAATTATGAAAAATTATGAAAAAAAGAGAAAAACAAAGAAGTATTAAAATTTAATTTTTCTCAGAGTTAAAAAAATTATTTTACGCATAACAGGTTTTCTTCTAAAATTTTCAGATGCATATAAATAATTATATATTATTCGGAAAAATATTTTTTGTAAGATATTTTAAAATTATTACAAATCGTCTCACTTATTTCCAAGATTTAAGAATCAATTTTGTACATGGTGAGTTTTTTTTCTTTTTTTTTCTTTGAAGTGAAGTGAAAACTTCTTTAGGCGCGTTGGGCATTTTTTGAGATGGGAAAAAAAAACCACTGAATTTTCGACACTGTTACCGACACCACTGTATATGTTGCCAATTCATACAATGAAGCGAAAGTATCAAAAGGAAATAGTTGACGTGCAGAAAGCGAAATGATTGGTATTATGAATAAAAATAATTCAGAAAATAATTTCAAGATAAATTTAGCACGCGCGGTGAAAACAGATAAAAGTGACTCAACTCGCGAGACCAAATCAAAAGATGAAAATGAAATAACAAAACACGGAAAGTATTATAATTTAACGAGCACGAGAAAAATCGACGGAAGTAATATAAAAAAAATGAAAATAATGAAATATTTCACGAAAGTTTTAAGAAACGTGGTTACTGTCGTGTTTGCGTGGGTATAAATACATCTAATAATGGAAACTGAAATCGGACACGATGCACATACTTTACTATAACAACACAAACATTTATATACACAAAAAGTATAACATTTCCAATCTATGCTCAATCGGCATACCAGCTACTCATAGCCATCTTAAACACAACTACTCGTATTCCATAATCTCGTTCACTGTTTCTTATAATATTGTTTATTCAGTCCATCGATATAAACCATAGAGTCAATGTCACTATTCAGACACCACATCTCCTCCCCCTTTACAGGTCAATCTTCTTGGGTGGTCGGCGAACTCTCTGAGATCGTCTGGGTATAACATTCGTTCTTGCTTGAACCGGTGGAGTATCTGTCTTAGCGGGAACTGTTGGCAAACTACTTGGCTGGTGAGTTGCCGAAGTCAAGTCTGGAGTCGGATCATCCGTTGAAGCTGATGCTACTGGTTCCTCATTGGAGATCTGGGGAGTGATACTTCCAGCATTGGAATGTCCCGGCTCTGAAGGAGTGTCTTTAGACCTTGTTGCTGGAAATCTTCGTTATTCATTTGATATAGAATCATTATCTTGTACTTGTTCACCCACTGAACGGATTTGATCAATATGACGTCTTACTAGTGCGCCTTGAACATTGATAGTGTAATGTAGAGCACCATCTTTATTAATGATTCTTCCAAACTTCCATTTTGAATTTGCTGATCTATAATCTCTCACCGCTACAGAATCACCGATGTCAAATTTTCTGTCTGCGAATTGAAATACTCCCTTTCGTATTTTTCCTTGAATCCTCGATTTCAGTTGAGGTACTAGTAAATCAATTCTGGTTCGGACATCTCTTTTTAAGAATAACATTGCTGGGCTATAACTTGTTGTTGCATTGGGTGCTTTTCTGTATTGTAACAAAAATGTACTCAATTTTTGTTGAATACTTCCTTCATAAGTCTGCATAGCTCGCAGCGACTGTTTTACTGTATGCACATAACGTTCAGCTTGTCCATTACTTGATGGTTTAAATGGTGCGCTAGTTTTGTACTTGATACCGTTTCTTCGCATGAATCTCCGAAATTCATCAGATGAGAATTGTGGCCCGTTGTCACTGACCAGGACTAATGGCAATCCAAATCGCGCAAAACTGTCTCGTAGACATTCAATCGTTTTCTTCGCTGTGGTCATTTTCATTGGATAAACTGTTAACCACTTCGAGTGAGCATCAACTATCACCAAAAACATATATTCAAATATAGGACCGGCAAAATCAACATGTATATGTTCCCAAGGCATGCTGGGATATTCCCAATAATGAACTTTTGCCTTTGTAGGATCTGATTTGTGTCTGGCACAGTCAGCGCAATTTCTGGCTGCTTCTTCTATATCATTATCAATCCCTTTCCAATGGACGAATGATCTTGCGATTGCTTTCATTTTAACCATACCCAAGTGCCCTTCATGCAATTCTTCCAAAACACTTTTTTGATATTTCTTCGGAATACACACTCTTTGTCCGTACATAATGCATCCATCTTCAATAGTATATTGTGCTTCTCTTCCGTGCAAATTCTGACCTTTTCGTAAGGCTTCTAAAAGTGGACCTAATTCTTCATCTCTCCACGTTTCTTGCCGTAATTCCCTTGAAGTAACTGGTAGTGTTTCAATTTGTGACATCTGGAATATTGTAATGTAATCTTTTACTTCCAATTCTTCAGAAGTTTTAGGCAATCTTGACAAAAAGTCTGCATTTCCATGGTCATTAGTTTTTCGGAATACTATGTCAAATTGGAATGATTGTAAAATCAATGCATAATGTAGTAATCTTGTAGCTGCTAATACTGGTAACCCTCGTTTTGATCCAAAAATCGCTACTAGAGGTTTGTGGTCAGTTATTAAAGTAAACCTTCTTCCCTTTAGGTATAAGTAAAACTTTTTTACTGCCCACACTATTGCTAAGGCTTCTTTGTCGATTTGAGAATATTTCTGCTCAGTCTTGGTTAAGGTTTTGGATGCAAAAGCTATTGGCCCTTCAGAACCATCTGGATATCGATGAGATAAGACACAACCAATACCAACTGGAGATGCATCACTTGCCAGGATTAAGGGAAGTTTTGGATCATAATGAACTAAGACTTTTTCTGAACAAATTTCTTGTTTTATTTTCTCAAAGGCAACTTGACAATTCTTCGACCATTTAAATTTTACATCTTTTCTTGTCAAATTATTAAGAGGATTTGCAATAGTCGCTAAATTTTTACAAAATTTACCATAAAATGTTACTAATCCAAGGAAACTCTTTATTTCTTGTACATTTTTAGGTACAGGAGCATTTAAAATAGCTGAAATCTTCTCGTCAGTTTTATGTATGCCATTTGCATCAATTTTATGCCCAAGAAAATTAATTTCATTTTGAAAAAATTGACTCTTACTGAGATTAAGTTTCAAGCCATGCTCTTTACACGTTTTGAAAAACTGTTCTAAAGCTTTAAGATGTGACACTTCGTCATTTCCTGTTATTCTAGTATCATCCATAAACACTTTTACCCATTCCATACCTTGGAATAATCCATCAACGTACCGCTGCCAAATTGCGGGTGCTCCGTTTAACCCAAACATAAGCCTCTTGCAAATATAGAGTCCCTTATGAGTATTTATTGTCAACAGTTTTTGACTTTCAGGATGAATCTTCATTTGTAAATACGCATGTTTGAAATCTAATTTTGAAAATTGTTTTCCCCCATTTAAACTAGAGAATATCAGCTTCAACTTCGGCAAAGGGTGTTGTGGCACGATTAAATTGGGATTTAAGGTTACTGAATAATCCGCACATAATCGTATACTGCCATCCGATTTTACGACCGGTACTACTGGCGTTGCCCATTCAGAGCTTTCAACTCTCTCTATAATACCTTCTTTTTCTAATCTTTCTATTTCATCTTCAACCCTGCTTTTTAAAGCAAATGGCACTGTTCTAACCCTACAAAATACAGGTTTAACATCTGGTTTAAGTTCGAGCTTAGCTTCATAATTATTTATTTCCCCGAGTTTATCATCAAAAATATCTTTATACTCTTCCAAAAGATCTTTTAAGTTTAATTTAGTTGTCGCTCTTAATGCCTTGATAGCGTTCCAGTCTAGATTTATTTTATGGAGCCATTCACGGCCAAAAATGGTATCCAAGTCCTCCTTAACAATGTATAAGTTCAAATTCGAAGTTTGATTTTTATATTCAACTTTAACTGTAGCATACCCCATAGGTACTAATGCTTCACCATTATAGGTTTTAAAAACTATATTAGTGGGTTGAATTTTCTTCCGTGAAATTTTCCTAAAATTCCTTATATTCATAACACTGACTACCCCGCCAGTATCTAACTCCATTGAGCAATTTTTTCCATCAATTTTTAAATTAATCATTATCGGAGGTCGTCTCGGTTCTTCCTCACGTAAAGCACAGTCATTGGAATTTAATCCGAATAATGGGACCTGGTTTTTGTTTTCAACCACATCCTTAAAATTTACTTGTTTTTGCTTAACTGGTATAGCATTTGCTTTTCTTGCTGCGAAACATGCATTTTTTATGTGACCAATTTTTGAACAAAAATCACATTTACTGGAAATAAATCTACATTTAGCTTTGACATGGTCTGTGCCGGTGCATCGCGTGCAAAATAAAGACTTTCGCTGTTTTTCAGCATAATTTGATTTCCTGTTCCATTGTTTTTTTACTGCATGAAATGCATTTATTCCTCGACCCATAATATCATTTGCCCCCTTAAATGCTTTTTCCATGGCTAAAGCTATTTGCAAGGTTTTATCTACATCTATGTTATCTTCTTCAAATAATCGATCCAGAATTGTTTTATCGCGTAATCCGCTAACAAAAACATCGCGTAACATGATATTTAACATATTGCTATCATAATCGCAATTAATTGCTAGTGCTCGGAGTTCCGCTATGTAAGTATTAATACTCTCCCCTTCCCGTTGTTTACGATTCAGAAATTTATGTCGAGAAGGTATAACCAATGGCTTTGGGGTTAAATGTTTTTTTCAAAACATCTTTCAATTTTTCCAAGCTTTGCGCAGAAGGAATTTCTGGAGACAGCAAATTTTTTAATAACTGATACAATTTAGCACTTAAAGAAGAAATAAATACTTTAGCCCTAGCGTCTTCTGGGACTTTTTGTACATCTAAATATGTGAGAAATCTTTCGAAAAAACTGTCGAAATTTTCATATTCTTCATTAAACTTTTCAAATTGTACAGTTACTTTGTGAGAGCTACTCTCTTTATTCTGGAGAGCAAGAATCAGTTCTTGATTCTGCTTCAATAACTCTTGAATTTGTTTCTCCATAATTCAAACTAGTAATTAAAAGATGAAAAAAAAATATTTTACCTTGAGCCGTCTTCCAACAGTTCAATTTTTTAAATTCTCGTCGCCAGCTGTTTGTCGTGTTCACGTGGGTATAAATACATCTAATAATGGAAACTGAAATCGGACACGATGCACATACTTTACTATAACAACACAAACATTTATATACACAAAAAGTATAACATTTTCAATCTATGCTCAATCGGCATACCAGCTACTCATAGCCATCTTCAACACAACTACTCGTATTCCATAATCTCGTTCACTGTTTCTTATAATATTGTTTTTTCAGTCCATCGATATAAACCATAGAGCCAATGTCACTATTCAGACACCACAGTTACCGATACGGAAATGAAGTGAAATCATTTTATAGAAAAGAAAATTTTGTTGATAGATATTATAGATACCGCAAACAATACACGCAGTATGAAGATAGAAAAAAGCATAATGTTCACGAATACCGTAAACATTATACGGTACCGTAAACAGCACCGTATGGACAAGATTCAAGTGTAAAGTCCGGGTTACGTTTTGAAAACCTCACCCTGTAGTACGAAAGTTTAAAAAAATAAACTTCCTCAAATATTTGAATTTCCTAAAATTTCTAAAACAAATTGCATAGCTGCCAACTTTTAATCTTTTTTCCTACCACTAAAATTTTATAGTAAATATTACTTTATTAAATCTCCGAAATCACGTGATTCAATAAGGCAAAAATTTCTATTAATTTTTAGTGGTAATAAAAAAATTTAAAAGTTGGCAGCTATGAAATTGCATAGAAACAGATAAATGTATAACAATTTTAAAAATAACATTATCGAACAAATATTTTAGTAGATGCCGATTCTATAGTAAAAAATGCTGAATTTTTACTCGAAGAAATGTTTTCTGATATAAAATTATATAAAATTACGTAGATTATTTGTTTTTTTTAATTATTCAAGAATCTACTCGAACTTTTTCGTAAACAATATACACAAATTTTACGAATCTATTATGCACATTAAATAATTTAATTAAGGAATTGAATACAAACTCAAATTCTGTGTTTTGTTTTAAAGAAGAAATGGTAAATATTTACAGCATTGAAACAAAAGCCATTATGAGAAAAAAATTCTTTCTTTCAAGTGATATGTAATATTAATCACACAAAATTACCTTGTGAAATCCTTCTTTTGTAAGGTTAAGTTCCATTCACATTGCTTAAAAATTCCTTTCATATGAAAATAATGTATTTAGTTTAATCTAAATTTAGCACTTCATTATCACACTATAAATGTATTAATGAAGACGTTTTATTGATAAATTTATTTACATATTGACTCATACGTTTGGATGCATATTTAACGTTTTTAATACCGTTATCATGCAAAACGTAAAAATCATAATACACCAGTATACAACAATATAAATGATAAAATACAAGTTCATAAATTTAAATTACAGATACAAATTTAAAGTATGAATTAAAATATTTATTTCAATTCATGATTCGAATAAATTTTCCATTTTATAAGTATTCTACTCAAATCTCATAATATGTTACAGTTACATTTATAAAAACGCTTTCATGTTAAATCTGTATCGTTTATCGCTTTGCTTCTCACGAACGAATAGCTTATAAAAGCAAATATACCTGACTAAATGCATGCATAGAATTCTTCACCAACATAATTGTTAAAATGATAAAATAAATGATCGACGTAAAAATAGCACAAAAAACATATATATAATGGCAAACACCTTTTTCTGAGCCACTAAAGTTCCCTCATCAGTGCCAAATTAAAAAAATTAAAAACTGATATAAATGTTTAAGCCATTTAAGTATACTTGCGTTTCCGCACGCGACCAAGATTGAATGGCGGTGAGTTTTTAAAAGTGACAGCGGAGTCAGGAGTCACATGTGACGTAGGAGACCAATATAAGCGTTCGGTCAGACTGGACGAGTTTACGTACAGAGCAGACAAGGGGGGGGGGAGAGTGGGAAGCGAAGAGAATGAATTAAATGAAAAGTAGCCAGACATTTGAACAATTTGGTGTACTGTACATATCATTAAGTGAATTCCCTGATTTTTTCCATATATGATAAGCTTCCTAAAAATCAAGGTCACAAATCGATTAGCACTTAAGAAATTATTGAACCTTATGGAAACTTAAAACTGTGATTGTTAGACCAGCAATGGTTAGCAATCGCAGAGCGTTTGGTTTCAATCCACCTAATTTAAACATAATTGTTGTTGGGTAAAGTATTTCAAAGCTTTTATAACACAGAACATGCATTTATAAAATATATTGGCCACATTTTATTAGAATATAACAAATTTCGAAGAAAATGAATGTGAAGTAAAACAAATATTGATGGACAAATTTGAAAAACTTGTCTATGCAACCAGCTTTCGAAATACTTTATTTTCAAAAGATTCTATTGGTTCAATTGATTGATTTTATGGGAATTTGAAGGTAAACAATGTATCAAGTTAAATCAGATTCTAAGATGATTAATGTAGTTTTAAAAGAACATCTATGTATTCGGAGCATGGTACAAAGCTCCCAGTTTTTATTTTTATACCGCTTTTTAGATGTTATGTTTGTGCAGATAGCTGGTCATTAAATGTCTGGAGCACTGTACTCTGTCAAAATGTTATAATTAACTCCCAAGATATGCAGATTAAAAATACAAAAAAACATTAAATAAAAAAAAATAATTTAATGCATGCGATGATGAAAATACATAAAATGTAAAAAAGTTAAAAAAATCAACATTTTTGCTTACACTTATTCATTATGAGAATTCGAAAATTCTAAATTGTTCGCTTCTTTCTATAAACGGGTATGTTATTGTGTAGGGATAAAATTGTAGGTTTTTTTATTGTAGTTTAATACATGATGTAATTAATCATCATAATAAATTTGATTTTTGTTAATAAAAATATAAAGGAAAGCTTTATCAATTGTTATTAATATTCAAACTAAGAAATTTATTCAAAAACTTCCAAATTCCAAATAAAAATAAGAGCAATAAGATCAGTACATTTTCAACATTAAGAATACTTTTTAATATTCATTTGAGAAATGAGAGTTATTGGGCAATTTTGTTCGGAACAAAAACTTTTGAAAATATTTTGATCATAAATTTATTTTAAAACAATTTTCATATTATAAAAAAAAAATTGAATAATCAGTTTTTTTAAATGATTTCATTCATCTTAAAAAAAATTCCATGTCTTAAAATATTATGAAGATACTGTGTAAATATTACATATTACCTCATTTAATATTTATTTCAATTCTTACAATTATGTATGTATTTTATGTTTATACTCTAACAGAATAAATAGAAAAGTTATTTGTGTGTGTATGTGTGTGTGTGTCTGTCCAGAGTTTTCAGATGTTACTTCTAAACATTACATAATTAAATTTTTTACACCATCAAAAAGGGAAGTAAATAAAATTTCATGTAAAATTTGTTTGAGAACTGTATCTGAATTAACTGGTTTAGCATGATTAAAACAAAAGAAATCAAGAATTACTTTTTAAAATATCTGTCTCTATCGCGTGCAGAATATCAAAACAGTACAAATAGACTGTTGTTTATTACCAGCTAATATTCAATAACGAAATTAGCATTTCATCAGTCAATCAATAAAAAAAACAAAATCTATAATAATAAAGATAGAATTTTTTGCATGTGTCTTTGTGTGTGTGTTTGTGTGCTGCGTTCTAAAAAGAGGGATGTGCAGAGCAAAAAAATTTGGCGGTACTTGCATGAAGTTATGAGTACAGCTAAAAACCAGCTTTTGGATTTTTTAAGTAAAATTTTGTGTTCCATTTTTAACGTGTTTTCCCACGTTTCGCAACGTTTTTAGCCCATTGCCAACAGGGATCCGGTTTCAATCATTCCACCCAATGTAGTAACATATCTTCTCTTTTGAATCAAATTTATTCAGAACTCTTTCAGTGATTTACGCGATTTCTTTTATGTATATTATAGCTTTTTTTTTCTTGTTTTCGGCGTTTTTTTTTTTTTTAATTTGTTAAAATAATCCGGTTTTAGTAATTTAGACCAATACAGTTAATTTTTTACTTGCTGATTTTTGAATTTTTTATGCGATTTTCGAATCATTTTTTTGCGATTTTCCGCGTTTCGCAGAGACTTTTAGATATTTTTAAAAGGAAAACAGGGTTAATCTCATAGTTGAAGATAGTAAATTTTGTCGTCAACGATTTTTGTATTCTTAGCAAAATTTGTATGTGTAATTTTATTTTTAACGTTTCTTTTAGCGTTTTCGCGTTTTCGCGTTTTTTTTTTTTTTTTTTACATTTATGACAAGAATCCGGTTAATTTGTTTTAGTCCACTATATAAAATTTTGTTTGCAATTTTAGGTAGCTTTCAATACAAAAAAGTATAAAGCTACCTATTGCAGCCGTTCGGAGAAAAGCAGTTCCGGAAAATTTCGATATATTTTCACCGATCATGACCCCCAGACCCCAAAAATCACCCTCCGTTCAACTGTTGATTTATATATATAGATATATCCATTATATATATATATATATATATATATATATATATATATATATATGTGACCTATGTAATACGATAACGCTCGTATTTATAAATCAATTTTGATGAAACTAATTGTGTGTATTAAGCTCACCAATGTCTCGACCGAGTTCGTTGGCCAGCTTGGTCCGCCATTTTGTTTCAAGATGGCGGACACTTAAAATTTTAAACTGAAATAAATATACAAAAAAAAGTTAAAATTTCAAATTTATTTTTTAATTAAGTGTTAGACCTTGATATGGGGATTCCAGAGCATTTTTTGTTTTATCTCTATCTTAAAAATGGCTGAGATAGAGCAGTTTGAAATTCTAGGGTGGCTGACATTTTGAAACAAAACAGCACATTAACGCGATTACTCGCAAATTATTTTCTTTCATTGTTGTAATAATTTTCCCAATCATACGCATAAAACTATATATTCATATCCGTTAGAGCCAAATTCTCGCCAAACTTGGCGAAATATCGCCAAATTTGGTGACCAAAATAAGTCTTCATAAATGAAGCCAATTTGGCTATTGCTCACTAATTTGGCGAATTTCTTATTCAAATTCAGTATTAACGAATCTTTTGTAAACGTTTCTTTGCATTTAAACTTGCTGTTTTCGTGTAACATTAGCTAAAATTTTAAAACGAAGATATAGGAAAGCTACCTTTTCCTCTCGGTACAGGCCGGAAGGAATTTTTTAATTTTTATGCTATTTTTAGCGTCTTTTTTTAAATTTTTGCGGTGATTTTTTGATATATATTTTTTTTTTCTGAAACGGAAAAATCTACTATATATATATTTTTTTATACTTCCTTGATTGAATTAAAGTTCAAAAAATACAAAATCGGCTGCTATAGGAACGTGAACAAAGATACGTGTCAAAAAAAAAAAAAAAAAAAAAAAAAATATCAGAATAATTTAAGGTTTGTTTGTTTCTAGACACTCATAGTTCGCACGATTGCACAAAGCCGTGGGAAGTGGAGATTCCTATATTCGTTTTATTTGAAGTGTCTTTGTGAAGAAACGACAAATAAAACGAGCGAAGCTGTAGATAAGCGATGTCATAGATAAAATAGTAATTATTTCCCCTTTGCATTCATGATTGTTATAACCATGTTGAAAAAGTTTTCATTCTAAAGTATTTTTTAAATAACAGACAAAATATGTATTTTAAATTTTCATTTGGCAATTGAATCTGTGTGGTGAGCGTAATAAAATTTTTTTATGTAAATTATGTATGTCAAAATAAAAACTTTTGCTTACAACATACACAAAATGTTATCTTTGCATTAAGATTTGTAGTATCACATTTAGCATAAAGTTAGAATTTAGTAAAAAGTTAAATACTTAATATTTATTGCAGAGTTGCAAATGGTTATTCCGCAAAAACTACTGAAATTATTTCGCATTTGCTTGGCAAATGCTCAATTTTTATTTGTTGAAATTCATAATATGGAAAACAATACATACTTAATAAAATTTGACCTATATATTTAAACATGTATTTTGTTAAATTTATGCTGGCACAAAGTATTATTAACGTCGTAAATATTTCGAAACCACAGCAGTGATTAGTGAAAATTTTCGAATATCAATTGGCAAAGCATATAAAAATATTTTGATGGCATTCGTTCAGATCCCCCAAAACATTTTAATATGGAGAAAGGAATTTTGTCAGAAGAGGTTAGTTTATAAATCCTAGGTTATATCAACATTGGAGGGTAAGTTCAAAGAATTGCTTACAAAATCAAAAGTTCACAGACTATTTATTGACTTCTTATTGTATACCAAAATCTACGGGAAGGCTGATATTTCCTTCGAAATTATCCCAACATCTCAAGTAAAAGGGTGATATTAAAGGAAATATGAAGGTGTACTAGCCTCAAAATAGACTATACAAAGAGCAATTATAATATCGGAAATAGTTAAATGTGTAAAACTCGCGTCCATATCTACGTATTACACCTGTTCGTAAAACAGTATTCGTTTTGTAGTGTAACAACTGAAGCAATAGAGAATTGGTCTAAAATTATAATCAGTGATAAAAAGATGTTAGATTTCAATGGTCGGGATAGTATTCATTCAAAATTTATTTCTATGTATGGAGAAGATTGAGACTTAATAATGGTTTAGGTCGTTATATATATATATATATATATACAGTATGCCCACTAAAGTCCCTTGCCACCCATTTAACTTCGGAGCAGCTGCTGCCTAGGTAAGTCGCTTTCCACACTCTTAGCTTCGGAACGGCTGCTGCTATATTCATAAAAGTGGTGTCTAGGTATAGTAAAGTAGCCATACGCTACTGAATGAAACCACCTACGGCGCCACCTGGTGGAAAACTGCTGAGTTAGCATTGCTATCTCGAAAACGGAAAGAGCTAGGGAAACAAAGTGATTTAAAAAGTTGTAGAGCATCATCGATTTAGTACAAAAACACCTTGTGGGCATTAATGCGAAGAACAGAACAGTCATAACGCGCATTTGTTTTCGTGGTTTCGTACACTGTGACGTGACAAAACGATCATAGAAAGAAAGTAACACCCAGTTATGAAATTGCAGGTATGCAACCCCTCCACAAACATTGCAGGACATAAAACGACGCATTACGGACGCTTGTACCAACGTGTCACCATCTATGCTCCAACGTGTGCAATGTGAAATTCAAACAAGGATCCAAATATGCATTGTAGCTGACGGTGAGAAGTTCGTACATCTAAAATAAAGGTATATTATTATAATTAGTTATTTTTTTTCTTTCTAAGATCATTTTGTCACGTCACAGTGTAGGAAATCACTAAAAAACAAACGCGCGTTTTAACCGTTCTATTCTTCGCATTAATGTCCACGTGGTGTCTTTTCGTACTAAATCGATGATGCTCTACAACTCTGTAAATCACTTTGTTTCTCTATCTCTTCCCGTTTTCGAGATAGGAATACTAACTCCGCAGCATACGACCAGGTGGCGCCGTAGGCGGTTTCATTGTTAGCGCATGGCTATTTTACTATACCTAGACACTACTTTTATGAATATAGCAGCAGCCGTTCCGAAGGTAAGAGGGTGGCAAGGGCCTTTATTGGGCATACTGTATATACTTTAAAACGTCAAATAAAGGGTGCAATTAAACGACATTATTTTCATCATATTTTAAAGCAGAATTTGTTATTATTATTTTTTTTTAACAAGACACACATTTTATTGAATCTGCATTGAAAACAGCACATTGAATAAAAGTTCAACGAAAAACTCATTTCAAATTTTAATTCTACGCTAAAATTTCTACTTACGGCAATTATCTTCGAAACTTACACTTCCCTAAGTGCTATTATTAGGGCAACACATAAAAGTAAAATATAAAATGAAGGCGCTGTTTCAAATAGTTTTATTACAAACGAACTTACCGAAAGTCATTTCGTTTATTTAATTTTGGAATTATTTTAAGAGGTTTCGTATGAATTGCGTTAGACCTAATGAGTTCTGTGGGGTTTTTGTTTAATGTTAGAGTTGTTTTTTCAATAGGAAAATCCGTATTTAATGTATTTTGCACAAATAGCTAATTTAATTATGTGAACGGGTTGTAAAGAATTTCATATCCGTTATACTTTTAATGCAAGGAATAATTTTATTAAATCTGAACGAATTATTCGTTTGTTTGAAAAACACATAGGTTTATTTAAAGACTCAAAATCCATTTAAACTTTTGGAAATATAAATTTTAACGATTAGTGTATTGTTTATAAGTCTGTTGGTTTCTGAATTTTTTTGTATATATTTTAGTAAATTACGGTAGCAAGTAATTGTCAAAATGAGCATTTTTCTAGATAAATGTTGTAAGTGTTCTCTAGAAAAAAAAACAGCTTCATATGTGTAAACGGTTATAATTAATCACTTACAATTCGTCTGATTGAAAATTTTGCTTTTCAATGGAAAAAAATACTATTTTCCAACATATGGAATTACTAGAAAAATTAATTGGATGGTATAAATTATTGCAGTGAGGAATTGAAAACGTCAAGTGCATGGGGAATGTTTTGCTGAATACATATTTAGATCAGCTCACTTAATAATATACTCAGTAAATACAACAGCCTATTTCAGACTTATTTTTAGATTTAGCGAACTAAATAATGTGAGACATTCTTCTAATTATTATGCTTATAGTATCTCAATAACTAAATAAATGAGTTATTCTGAATACATTTATTAAAGTTTTTAAAAGTGATTTTATTTCAAATAATTTCATAATTTTATTCATGAACTGTATAAACATTTATAGGTATTTAAAACACATTCTTTTAAAAATTAATTATTTTTAAAAGTGGTTTTTCGAAATAAAAAAAAAGACTTTATAATTAGTTCTTCGTTAAAAATAGTTTTTCACATTGAGACTAGGATTTTTTCGATTTGATATATGTTAAATTTATGCTTTTTGAAGTTTTCGTGAAATGTAAAGGGAGTATTTTTTTCTGTTGTTTTAAATTCGTGCAACAATATACAGATAATATATATATTATTTTAACTGTATTTTTTTTACATTTGATATAACACTTTTCAAGCAATTTGTTTGTAATTATTTTTTTACATTGGATTTTTTCTTTTTTTTCTTCATATTTTCTTCTTTCTTTACTTCATATATTTTTAGATAATAACATCAGTTTTCCTTATACACTTACTTATAAATGTAAACAGATTACGAAGACAGCTAAATGGAAATAATAGAGAAAAAATGCTATATTTTAAAATGTTAACAATTAAAGAAAACAATTGGCATTAATATAACAAGTTAAAGGGAGATGTCGAACGTTAATTATATTAACGCTTTCACAAAAGACGTATTGAGAATATCTCATTTAATAAATGTAAATAGAACAATACATTTCAAATTGCGTTTCTGCGGTGAAAGTTCCATTAAACATAATTACGCCATAAAATGTGCTAATTACTATTATCGTTATAGCAACACATAAAAATACGAATAAATGTGTCTTTCTGAATGAAGGTGAATTTTCTTATTCATTTCATTTATTATTGTGTATATTTCATATATATTTATAAATATTGCATTAAGTTAGACAGGAATTGTGTAAGTGTTGATGGGTCTTGTAAGCACGCTACTTTTAAACACAAAACAATATTTTTCAGAAATGCATAGGAAAATCAGAATTCATTATTAGTTTTCTGTTAAAAGAATTGAGTTTAACTATGAGGCTGTGTTTTGGTTGATTTAAAATGAGTTAAATTTGTAATGTCACAAGATTTTCTTAAAATCCAAAATAATATTTTTTTAGTTAATGATTAGTTAAAATGACTACATTTTTTAAACATGCAACATTTTATTTTATTTTCTTTCTTTCTTTTTTTTATTTTGCTGTTTAGTATGACACTTCCACAACGAGAAAAAATGTTTTAGATTAATCTTAGGAAATTATTTTATCGAATTACTTTCTCTAAATGTGTATATCAACATAATAATATATCTACCACGCATAAAAAACACTACACTTCATACGTACGAAAAGTGTTTTTAATTATTCACTTATAAAATTGAAAATAAAATAGTGTTTCGGTAGACAGATTAATTTGTATCTCAAAAAAAAAAAAAAAAAGGTTAAAAATAGACGAAAAATTCGAACTTTTGTTTTAAGAGTAAGTGTTATTTTCTAAACATTAATCTAAAAATTAATGAGGTGTTATATATCAAATCAAGAACTATTAATATAATCATTAATTGAGACACACTATTTGGAAAAAAGTACCCGGACACTTTCGATTTCAAACACTTAGCTAAATATCTACAGCAATACTTCACAAATATTTATGGAAATTCGGGGATTTAAAGATCATGCATCACTTTACATTTTTCAAAGAATATTTGATCACCATGGCCAACAACAAATTAAAAAAATATAAACTGAGATCACCATTAAAAATAAAATGCTTTAAAATGTTTATACATGGGTGAAATGGCTACATATATTTTGTACGTTTGTGTTCCTTTGTGTGGGAAATATAAAGGTTTCCTTAGAAAATTCAAGAAATTTATCTACGTTTTTTGTTTATAGAATGCAGGGTGTTCAACCAATTTTAACTCAACTTTGCGGAAGTTTGACAACGTACAGTAGCAAATATATGCTACAATTTTAATATAAATATATTAAATAGTTTGGGAAATATGAGCATTTATACGAAAAAATATTTAACAGCTCATGTGAGAAATAATACATATATTTTTTTGATAATTTAGCAGTGAATTATATAGGACAACGTGTATAACAAGACCAGTCAGTTATTGCGAAAATTCAGAAATATATCCGGAATATTTTCATCAGAATTTCCGTTGCTTTCTAAAAGTATCTGGTTCATGAGAGATTTTTTACAAACTTTCATTATTTATTAACTAACTTCCAGCAAAGGAGTTAGTATTTAATGTAGGCTATGATAAATTTGGGATGCATACTTCGATTTTGATAATCCTTGTTTCTTTTTGTTTGTTTGTTTGATATTTTTTAATGGTATCGGCCTAATGATTGTTTCAAGTAGAACTGAAACATCAATAAAAAGTAAAAATTAATAATAAAAAAAAATATATGTGAGATAACAATTTGGGAGAAAACCCCTTATCATTCAAATATTTTCAGACAGCAGCTAAAATTCACCTAAGTATATCGCCGACATTTTCGGAATATTCACGATAATAAACTAGCTTTTTGTATGAGTTGCTGTATATTGTTGACTATTAAATTTGGGAAAAAATAATTTGCTGTCGTTCGCGCATGCAATGTTAAAGCATGTTTTGTACAAATATACATATTTCATCAAATATTATAAATGCAGTATATTGTTTCTTTTGAATTTTATCAAATTTTCTGAAATCAGCGTTCAATATGGTTCAAAATCTTGTATGTGGAAATTTCTTGAAATTTTAAAATAAACTTTTAAATCTCATGAATATACGAGCTATTCTTACACAAATGAAACAAACGTTGTGAAATATCCACTTAGCCATGTGCTACAGCTACATATCACTCAAGGAAGTTTACTTCACAAGATAATCGCAATTATTATTATTTTTTTTTCAATTTGTTGTTAAACACTAATTACTTTCGTGATCAAATTGTCGCTTCAGAATGTGAGTTTAAACCTGTTCTTTTTATATATGAAGTTTCTGAAGACTTTATCAAGTATTTCTCTACATATTTGAAAAAAAAAAATGTGTAAAATTGAAAGTTTCCGATGACATTTGGACATATAGTGTTTGTTTTCCTGATTACATATTACCTATCTACCATTTCAACACAAACTGACAAACTAAGCTACACTTTAAAACAATTAGGTTTGATACTGTGCTAATTATTATTAGAGAATCACATAAAAACATAATTTCAAATGAATGCGTTGTTTTCAATAACTGTATCAAAGGTAAGTTTTCGAAAAAAACTCCTCTCATTCAATAATATATATATATATATATATATATATATGCATTTTAAACATATATTCTTTTGAAAATGTATTTTAAGTGTTTCTAATTTAGTTATCATACAGTATTTATAAATGGTTTTTCAATCTAAATCTGTATAGATTAAGAGCTGTATTTTATTCAATTTAATACCTGCTAAACACATTTTGCAAAGGTATATAAGACGAGACTTTTACATAATTATCATATGACATCCGTACAATGTAATTAAAAGCATTAAAAACCAATATAAAATTTTGTTACTGTATCTTTAAACGATTGTTATAACATTAAGATACGAATGTTTTCTAAATACTTTCTTTGTTGAATTTTAGGAAATGATATATTTTTTTAATACATCTAAACGTGTATTTATGAAAAATATCATTAACCTTTAAAGACACAGGTGACGTACTGAGTGCGCCTCTCAGTAAAGGAACAGCTGTGACTTCTAACATAATTATGTGATTAACATTTGTGTTTCATTTACCGCCTTCCCAATGTCCCTTCAATTTTAAATCAATGTTTAATGTAGGCAATCGTAATTTTTTCTACTCTGCCTCATTATTTTCATTGGTAAGTCATCACTATGGTATGGCATATGTGTAACATATTATATTTTCCTTCTTATTAAAACTTGTTTATATAAATGTGATGTCTATTACTTTATACTATTACTAGACATTATACGCTATTCTTCTCAAGCATCAAAAGTTGATATTTAGGTTTTAGAAGGCGTTGGCGGATGTCGTACGCCATCCGTGTCTGTGTGTTCCTACAAATTTTCCGTGTTATATCTAATTAAATAAGTTTCTGTTATTTTTTTTACAAATTCATGTTTAGTACTTTTATGCTACGACTGGGCATTCCAATAGACAAGGGCACCATTAAAAGATGTCATTGACGCTTTAATAACTGATGATGCATAGAGTGAGCGGCAAGTTTATTTAATTTATAACAAACCGTTCGTGTATTTAAAGGTTAATTTTGCATTTATAAAATTTCTAAGTGCATTTATAAATTTAAAACTTAGATAGACACATGAACTAGATTTATAATAGAAGCATAGTCATATTTAATCATAATTAAAAGAAAACTGTACTTTTCTTTCAATAAATGATGTATTAAAATAAATCAGGCGTTAAAGTTTACTTCAAGAAACAATTTAGGATTTTTATTGGATCTTTATTAAACACAAATACAGCGCACGATATACAAATAAATAAAACAACCCATTTCACTGCACTAAAAGTGTTATTTTGTGCAGCAATGTTGATATGCGTTATATGTTAATATTAGAGCTTCACATATAAATAAATGTATGTATGAAAACATTGTTCTCAAAAACGTCATTGAAAGCAACTGAAATACACTCATTTTACCTAATTTTAAATTATTCTAAGTTATACATGAATTGTATAAGCATTGATGAGTTTGCTAAACACGCCCTTTTAAATGTTGTAGGTAGTTTTATTCTAATTAATTGAAAGAAAAAAATTACTGTATGAAGAGATTCTCGTTAAAGGTAATTATTTTAATGCTCAAATGACGTTTATGCAGTTTAATATTGAATAAATAATATTGTCAGTATGCATTTTCCTAAATCGAAAAAAAAAAAAAAAAAGATGTTTTTGCTTCATAACAATTTGGAATTTTTACATCTTTGTTTGGAAAATGGAAAATCTTCTTAAAACTTTGTAATGTAAATTTTAACTAATATTATAACATTAATGAGACTATTTGATTAAAAAAAAAATCATATTTTAGTGTATTATTTTTCTCTATTGCTAAGAAATTTGGTTTTTAGAATATTATCTTTTAGTTTTAACATCTCTAAAAACACGTGCTGTGCCTATTTCTAATGAAAATCAATTCTGTATAGATGTATAAACAGGTTTACATTACTGCTTTTTAGCTGAATATAAATATATTGATTATGGACTGAATAAATTTATTAATATAATAGTTGTTCGACATATAAAAGAAATTTTCATTAAAACATATATACGTATTCTTCCAAAAGAGAACTATTAAAGAATTATTTTTATATCTTACATCAAGACAGAATTTAGGATGTTAATTATTTCAATTAAGTGCTATTTTGAGATAATGTTAAATAGGTTTTGAGGACGAATCTTTGAATAAAATAAAAACAAAACACATAATTTCAAATTCCCTTTCTATAGTAAAGTGCCATTTCAATCTATTATTTTCGAAAGTATGCTAATTATTATTATTTGAATACCCCATGAAAACGCATTTTCAAATGAAAGCGTTGTTTCAACTAAAGTCAATAAAATATAGTTTTAATTATAGAGTTTATATCCTTTCAGAATTATTTTATTATGTTTCACCTGAATAGCAAAACCGTAAATTAGTTTGTCGACACATTCTTTAAGGAGTAGAAAACATTTCTTTGGAAATCAATTTATAAAAGGAATTCTTATAAGGTATTTATAAAAGGAATAATTGTTTCATGCAAAACATTTTTCGCAATAGATTATATTAGAATGGATTGGGAAAATTTGTAATTTATAGTAAGTATTTATGTAAGTTATAGATATATTTGTTATTTGTTTTAATATTTAACTGTTTTTTTTTCGATTTATTAAATATGTTTATTAGCAATTACTTCTAACAAAATTATGCTAAAGATTATTTTAGAAATCCAGCATACTATTTTGAACTAAACTGAAATTTTTAATCACAACATTATCCCATAATCCACGTCTTGACTCCCAGGGACGACTCTTGGAATTTCTGTGCATCACAATGCACAAAAAGTTCTAAATGCGACTTACGGGCAGAATTAATTTCGTATATTAAATGAAGAGAGATCTTAGGCCGTTAATTAATTGGGACGTTAATGCTGTGATCACATGTAATATCCTATCATACACAATATGAGGTATTTTCTCATAAACGTTTTTTTCTGAAGAAAATCATTCAAAAATGCACCGTGTTATGACTTACCTCTCGTAGATTTGTCAATAGCAAACTTATCAATACTATTATCTCCTGCGGTATATATCAGCTAAAATTCCACCTATAAGATCGCTTTAATTTTTTTTTTCTTTTCTTACATTTTACACAAATTTTTAAAAGACTTAGAAGTAATAACTTGCCTGAACCTTACTGAGAGTTGCCTTACTGATTATGTTCTTCTTACATTAATTCCTTCTCCAACATATCTCTACTTTCAGCGCGAATATATCCCTCGGAGGAAGCGAGAGGCAATAGCATACATTTCACATCGTATTATAGTACGTGTGATTAAAACTTAAGCGTGAGTGGATACCACTGACCGAAATGGTTCTGCGTCAATTCATGGCGCACAATTCAACGAGGAACAATTCATCGCGCGCAATTGATCGCAGCGTAATTTCGTCGCGGCGACAACTCATCCCAGCGTCAATTCGTGGTAGTGTCAATTCGTCGCGACGTCAATTCGTCTCAACGAAAATGTTTTTGAAGGCTATGATAATAAAATAAAGACAATTTAGTAAAAATGTTTAATTATAATTAGTTTTTTAGATATAGAGAATTATAACTGACAATTTACATGCGATTATATCTAAAAAACAAATTATCATTAAATAATTTTGCTAAATTATCTTTATTTTATCATCATAGCCTTCAAAAACATTTTCGTTGCGACGAATTGACGTCGCGACGAGTTGACACCACGACGAATTGACGCTGCGATGAATTTTGCGCGATGAATTGTGCGCGATGAATTGTGCCCGACGAATTGACGCGACACCGACCGAAATGCAAGCTCGACAGCTTTGGAAGCTTACGTTTCTTCTTACATCCTCCGAAATAAAAGACATTTTTCACAATCCATCCAGTGCTTTCTCAACGACATGTTCCAAGTCCACATGCACATATTTTTTCGACTTAGCGTATTTCTGTGAAACGAAAGTAAATACCATTGGACTACGTGATAACGTTGATCATGATCTACGATCTTAATACCATTCATCGGATTTTATTAAATAGAATTAACATAAAATACCCTTTTTTCAGTTGTTACATAATTTTTTCCTGCCAGTGTATATAAAAGCTCTCTAGTTTCATCAATGATCCACTACTATAAGGGTCGAAACAGTATTATTTCTATAATTCTTGATTCACGAAATATTGCTCCACATTACTTGTTTGTGAAAACTGTTTCCTGATTAAATCTATATTTTTTACTGTTATCAAGCAAACATTCAAAAAATAAAGCCAAAAATTATCTCAAAATGGATTTTATAAGGTCCATTAACAGCTATTTTACAGTTTAAGAGCTACGCTGCTAGAATTTCTTTCGAAACTCTAAAGCATTTTGAAGCGGATTTAAATATTTTTTAAGCGTCGCAATCTTGCACGAAAAAAGTACAGTAAGACATTTCTTATGTTCCTAGATAGGTAACAAGAATTAAGATGTGAACAATGATTTTTTCACTTATAACAGTCTTCCACAAAGGAGAAATAAAAAGGAATATTAGTTTACATTTAGTTAAAAGATTTCCATATTTAAGGAATTTTAAATATGTTGAAAAAGTCCTAAAAGGAAATGTTTATGAAACTCACAGTAAAATATATTTCTGACATATCATTTATATCAGCCAAAGACTTAAGTGTTGCGTTTTAAAAGTTCTAACTTTCCTTAAAAAATTTCTAAATTATCTTTCGCAATATATGTTACGTTTCTTCTCAATTATTAACCTTAGACACTTCTAATGTAGAGTTCATCCGGCTATTTTATAAGTTAGTATTATGTTAGTTCAGATATAAATTTTATATAATTCTTACTGTAGGATGTGACAAATACATCTCGCACATTTTCGGATTCGAAAAGTGAAAAAAAAAAACATCCTTATCTGAACGGTGAATCTCAGAAAAATAGGGAGGAAATGAGACGGAAATATCTATAAAGAGTATGTATTTGCGTATTCTAAGAAACAGTAATTCCTTGCATGTTTAGTTGACCAGTTCCAACTGTTTTTGAAGTAAATTGATTAAATCAGGAGAAGGTCTAAAGATCGGCCACATGTTTCATTTTGAGGTCAGACCATCTATATATATTTATTATTTTCAATTTAATATGTTAATACATGCTAAACCAGATAAAGATCAAGAAAGCAAGACAAAAATAATTACAACTTTCGTTTTATTTTACAATAAATATAATTGCAAAAGTTGTTAATTTAGAATTTCTTCAACTGACTGTCTACATGTAGGCCGCACAGAACATTTGTGTAAAATAATAATAAAAAAGCAATAAACAACGTAAAAATGCTATTACATTTTAATTTTATTTGCAGTAGTCACGCATATATACATTCTTTTCTGCTCCCTTATATTCTCTATGTACCTATATTTGGCATTGCACCCCATTTTCCCTTCTCGTGTCAAAAGTGAAAATGCCTTCACATAAGTTGCATGTCGCATCCATGTCATCTAGGCAATTTTCTGGTGAAGTATCCATATTGCTGTCATCAAACTTTGGGTCACTGATTTTTTCCTCGGAATTGTAAGGCTGATTATTAGTACAGATATTGGGACCACTTATACTTGTCTTATTTTTAGTTGTTTTTAGGCTTCTACAACACTTACTAACCCTATTATAAGCTTCTTCTTTTGTTTTTTAATGTTGATTTGCATGGTGAAGGAGTCACCTCGTTCCTGTAGAGCAAGCTCGTTACAAGGCATGTTTTTGAGAACTTGCGAAATGGAGTGGTTTTTCTTGGAAACAGTTGACATTGGACAGATATCAAATGGGCTGAATTATGAATATAGACAAAATATAGGCGCAGTTTTCATAATGGCCCACCAAATTGTCTGGAGGTCTATGGCTAGCCCGTTGGAAGCTAGCCCGCTTTCAAAACGACTATCTTAGTCCTTTTTTCGACCAACAGTATGTTGAACTTTTTACTGAAAGGCAGTTATAAGTTAAATATATCCTTGATTAATGATATCAATACATACATTACTATCTTTTAGTTGATATGGTAATAACAAAACATGCAATAGTTATCGAATAAGAGGGGCAGAAATTAGAATTATCGGACTTGGTAATGTTTAGAAGTCTGAAAATATATTAGTTTGACAAAAATGGCGCAGCGAACAGCATCGATGATTCAGTTATTTCTTCTTTCTCGCATATTATTCCTTATCCAAATGTGATAGTTTCGTGACCTCGCCACCCGGTAGCCGAACATTGTAGTGCATTATTTAAAAGTTAGCTCATTTTTAGATTCTAGTCTCTATTTCGACCTTTTATTCTAATAAATAGAAGTAGAAAATTAATGGATCAGATAATGCGAAAACAGTACCACTCCATCCTCCAATTCCAAGGAAAACGGAATTGAAATACTTCTACCTCCAATGACTGATATTTTCCATGACGTGTAGAAGATAGTAGGAGTAGTCTAATCCAAATGTGCAAAAAATGTGATTACAAATTATACCCAAATCATTCCCATAGACACATAGCAAGAGTGGAAATATTGCATCAATGACAGAATAAATTCTATTTTTGCTTTTTTTATAACGTGAACGTCGGTTAGTCCAATTGCGTCGGATAGTGAAGCATTTAATTGCGTCAGAAGACTTTAAATTATTTTAAATTAATAGTTTATTTTTCAGTTCATTTTTTAATTTGTCTTTACACTGTAAAAAAATTGCTGCAGTAAAATTACTGCAGCAGGATTCCAGTCAATGTCCATAAAAAATGGTTTTGTCCCTAGGTAAACGAGCTTTGTCCTTACATAAATGGTTTTTGCCCGTAAAAACATGAAATTTACGGAAATTGACCGTTTACCTTGAAAAATGGGCATTTCCAACGCCCCCTAGATAAGAAAGCCTTGACACTGGTCACGAAAACGTCATACCAAGCAGGCAAAACAAAGAAAAATATTCGAACAACTTGCATGTTTCGATTTCATTGGCTCATAGAATTAATATGAGCCAATGAAATCGAAACATGCAAGTTGTTCGAATTTTTTCTTTGTTTTGCCTGCTTGGTATGACGTTTTCGTGACCAGTGTCAAGGCTTTCTTATCTAGGGGGCGTTGGCTTTTCCCGTAAAATTACGGCGGCAATTTACGGAGAATGCCCGTGAATTTACAGTTTTTTTTTACACTGTATTGTTAATTTTTAATACAATGGTTTTATTTGATCTAAACAGATAATCAACATAACAGTGTTATATAATTATAATATAATAAAATTATAAGATAATTAAAAGATAATTAATGTCACACGTTTCTGAAGCAAATTCTCTAAATCAAATTTTAATCGATGTGGCCATTAACGTAAAACTCGCACTGTTATTTCCGAAATGTCAAATATCTAAAGTGAATAAAAAAACAGAAAATTTGAATAATTTGAATCATTTTAATCACAATAATACAAATTCAAAGACTACATGTTTCATTAATATATATATATATATAAATTACTTTTTATTACTTTACTTCTTAATAGTAAAAAATTAGCAATAAAATGCGTACGAAAAAAATAGTTATGTCTTTATTAAATGGTATTTTACGAAGCACATATATTTTTTAAATTAGTATGTAAAATATTCATTAATTTGATAAATACTCAAATTTATTACACACAATAATTTTTTTATAGATCATACCATTTCTTTAAAATCGTTTATTTCAATTTATTATTTGGATTTCATTCAATATCACTACTACTATTGGAGGATTCATTTTTTTTAATTATACCTCCAACATATAAACAAAATTCTTATAACAGAATAATAGTATTATGACGTTTTTTGCCAAACCTATTTGTCGAGGTTTAGTTTATTAAGAACGAAGTAAATATAATGGTGCTAGCATATGAAAAGATTTTACTGTAATTTCAACTCTTATATGCACATAAGTATCTCGACAACTAATCGTCTTTATGTAAAAGCTAGAAGAATCATATAACGAAGCTTGCCGTTCATTACTATGTTACAGAGTTTGCGTAAATCCTGAAAACAAATTCTAATAGGAAGTGAAGACAACCAGACTTTATTTCAATACGAAGCTAATTCACAACAACCAAATATAAAAGAAGACTATTTTCAAATTTTCTAGAAAATTAGCCATGTTAATCCTATTAATGTATGGGTTAAATGTAAATTGCATCATGAATTAAAAATATAAAAATGAAGATTTATGAAACTGATGCCATATCGCATGGTGCATTTATATACTGATAAACAGTATTATTATTTTTTTTTGACGAAAAATAAAAGGGATAACTATTTATTTTTTTTGTTTATTCGTTAAATTTGACAAATGTATGTGAATACATATATATTAAAAAGCCGCATTTTCTTATTACAGAAATTTATTATAATGTTAGAAGAACCTACAAAAATATCGAATATCACTTAGTTAAAAAATACTTAAAAAACCAAAGTTAATGAGAAAGATATATTTATCCTGTGACATAAATGCACGAAAAAGGTATTAAAAGAATTTCGTTGGTGAAACATTTCATGTTAAGACTAGTAATCAAAATTACATTACAAATATATATAAAATATAATCATGTAAATTTACTAAGGAGTTCCGTTTGCCCTAGAAAATTAAAAAGATATTGCCTTTTTAATGGAATTCATTTATTGTTAATTAACAATTCAATTGATTTATAAATTAATAATTTAATTGATTACAAGATAATGGAAATGATTTATAAATGAATAAAATTGATTATAAATTAATGGAAATGATTTATAAATGAATAGAATTGATTATAAATTAATGGAATTGATTTATAAATGAATATAATCGGTTATAAATTAATGAAATTGATTTACAAAATACTTTTACTGTGGTAAAAGAATTATTATTACAAGAAGTAATAAGCATATGTTTCATAAACCAACTTCTAAGACTTCAGACGAATTTACACACGTTATAATCCTGTAATAGCTTGCCCTTTTAACCATATTTCATCACTGTTGTGAGGGATTAGTTAAGAGTAAGGTCAGTATTAATAATCGTTCCTTAAGAATATCTTATCGTCATTTCTGAAGGAATATTTATAAGCATAATGTTACTTGTGATTCAGTTTTCATAGTAAATTTTCTTTGAAATAAGGAAATAAGAGAAGAAAAAATGTCTTTAAATTATTTCTCGACATGGAAAAAAAAAACTATTTGTAAACTATTATTTTGTTTATGTCCACATCCTTAAAATGTAATCAAACGTAGAATACTCCCTAATTATGTTTTCAATGTTTCCAGCTAGTTTTTATTATCATAAAATAAATGGGTGCAGTGTGAAACATATGAAGAAATATATATCTTTTTTAATTTAGACAAATGTGTATGAAAACAGGAAAAGATTCAAATATTCTTAAGTGAATAATAATTACGTTCAACGACTGTTTGATTTTATATTTAAATCTACAGCTCCACATGACGTTCGATGTTCAAAAGTAAAACGCTGTCTTTATTCACTACTACCTCAGCAGTTTACAATTAACTTGTGTTGCGTTGAAAACTGTTTCAATCTGCTGTAGCATTCATAATACTAATTGTTTCGAATTACCTTAAAATGTAATGCATTGCAGACGTCTGATGCAATATCGGGTATTTTCGATATCATTAACTCCATCCAAAAGCGTTACTTTTCAACTTTATATGTAATATTATTTTACAAAAATATGCAAAATAATAATATAAATGGAATTAGTGTACTATGCATATACATTCTTCGGTTATAATCAGTATCATTATTATACGCGCTTATTTGTAATATGATTATGTACAAATAATTAATTGTTTTCTACATAATACGACATGCATGGAAAAGTAATACTCATAGGCTGGGTTTAAAAGACGAAAACTAAACGTTAGTATTGTGCTAATCATAATTTGAAGCTAAAAAATTTTTAAGTATGAAACGGCAGAAAACTTGACTAAATATGGAAATTTCTGGAATACGTGATTAGGTAAGGTAAATAAAACAAATATATGGCTGTACATTTCGCCAAAAATGAAAAGAAAGGTATTACATACAAACATTACTTTATGTCAAAGACAGTGAAAACAGAAACAAGCACAGAAAGAGAAATTTCATGTCTAAATTTTAAATGAAGCCATACTAAAATAAATAGCAGATAATAACATTTTAAAATCGTAAAATATCTCAAAAATAATCTCAAATACCATTATTATAAGAGATAAATCGGAAAATTCGGAAGTCAGGAATACAATTCTGTATATGTTATGACTTTATGTATGAGAAGTAAAGAGATAAGTTTATATATATTTATAGGATTTTCCCGGAAATCATATATCTAGCTTTGAAGTCTTTCAACATGCATAAAAGACTTTTCAAAAACTGTATATATATGTAGATTGTCGAATACTTCATACTCTATACATCTATTTATCTTATATATATGCCAAAGGCTATGTTATTTGTTGCAAAGAAAGAATAATGTTTTTCTTAGAACAATACTTCAAAATACAAATATAATTCTTAAATATAAAACGATACTCCAAAGCTCATATTTTATTTCTTAAGTAGTATTTTGCAAATTTTAAATAGCAATTTAGATTATCTTATATTTTTTGTACTAATTTATTTGCTGAAAAATATTTGAAAAATGCTTTTATAAATAAAAACAAATATAAAAATATTATTAGTCTATGTTTCTTTACCGAAAAACTACGGTTTAATTTATAAAAAAAAAATATGTGGAATTACGTATTGAATACTAAATCTGATATCTTTATAACATTAAGAGAAATGCAGTTGTCATTTAATCCACAGTCGTGAAACAATATTGCAATTCACTAGTTTGTTAAATTTAACACCCTACGTAAAATCTGTCAAAATGGAATGAAATTAATAATTAAATTTATAATGAATGTACACATGAAAAATTTAAATTTGAGTGCTTACGAATTTAAAAAAAACAAGTTGGAAATTGTACGTCAAACGTTACAAACGAGGTGCGTTCGTACGCACGTTTTAGAATTAAATTCATGATATCCCGTGCGTAGAACGGGTTAAACAGCTAGTTAAGTATATATTTTATGACACTGTTCATACAAATATCTTAACTAGTTATATAAATATTCAGATATATATGTATCAGCTAGTTATATAAATATTCAGATCTTGATGATTTTTAATTCTGTGAAATGAATTATATCGTCTGCAGATTAATTTCTGTCATAAAATAAGTATCTCGGTCGCTTGACGATTCAACTTCGGAAGCTCCTATAACAAAAAAGCACCGATTTAAAAAAAAAAAAATTCAAATTTCTTAATAAATATTTTTATTAATATCTCCTAAAGTTTTGATTCGATTTTAATAAAATTTGAAATGTCTCGACAAAATTCTGCAAAGATAATATATTTTAAATTGCAAACCATTTGGTTGGGTAGTTTTTGCGTTGTTATATGCGGACAGACAGACAGACGGACGGACAGACAGACGGACAGACAGACGGACAGACGGACGGACAGACGGACGGACCAAGCGACGACTATAGGTGCTACGTATTTATATAATTACGGACGCACCTAAAAATGTAAATTCCGTTTAAATCCTGCTCACATTATTATTTTCGTTGACATTATAACGGACATCCGTTTATGAATCGGCAGTCACAATTTACTGAAAATCAACTATTATGTAAAACTAGGAAAGCTTCACAAGGCAGCTGGAATGACCGGACTACGCAAATCACAATGACGCTTATTTTTTTTACCAATGTTATAAATCATAATGAAACAATAGAAAAGTCCGTGCACGTATTCTGTGCGAGTAACCAAAAAATTATCCTCCTATTTCAGTTTTCATATTGCTTGTAATACAGAAATGAAAATCTAATTGTGAAGTTAGCTTAACTGAAATGTTTTAAATTAATATATGGAGTAAATATACAGGCTTGATAAACCCATTTATTTTCTTGATTTGAAGAAATATTAAAGATTTCTTTTATCCATACATCGGGAATCTTTTTAATGAGTTATCTAATGAAGTTTCTTGGAGATTCGTCTTCATTATTAATATTGGTTTCATTTTATATCATTTTTAGAGTGTTTATTTATGTGTTTTTTTCTTTTTTGATGATTTATTTTATAATATTATAATATTATTATTTTATAACATCTGATAATATTATAATATTATTATTTTATAATATTTTATAATATTATAATATTATTATTTTATAATATTTTATAATATTATTATTTTATAATATTTTATAATATTATAATATTATTATTTTATAATATTTTATAATATTATAATATTATTATTTTATAATATTTTATAATATTATAATATTATTATTTTATAATATCACAATATTATTATTTTATAATATTTTATAATATTATAATATTATTATTTTATAATAGTTTATAATATTATAATTTTATTAATTTATAATAGTTTATAATATTATAATATTATTATTTTATAATATTTTATAATATTATAATATTATTATTTTATAATAGTTTATAATATTATAATTTTATTAATTTATAATAGTTTATAATATTATAATATTATAATTTTATTAATTTATAATAGTTTATAATATTATATATTATAATTTTATTAATTTATAATAGTTTATAATATTATAATATTATAATTTTATTAATTTATAATAGTTTCTAATATTATAATATTATAATTTTATTAATTTATAATAGTTTATAATATTATAATATTATTATTTTATAATATTTTATAATATAATATATTTTTATAACATTTTGACTTTCATTAAAGTTAATTTTACTTTTCATACGTATTGATATATTTATTCTTTAACTAATGCTGTCGAAATGGCAAATAGCTGGTTTCGATAATTAAAATCCATTATTCCGAAAATCCCACTTAAAAACATTCAACGAAAGAATTTATTTTTTTCTGTCTTTAACTTAATTACAAATGCGATTAAACTTTATGTATAGATCCGTGAGATTAATGTGTTTGCTAGGAGATTACTTTTAATGCAAAATTACAGAAAGATGCATTTTACTATAATACTTACAACGAAGGAGATTATGGAATCTGTTTTTTTCTTCTTCTATGTATGTTCAAGCATCCTGAACGGACAATCAGAATTTTATACTTTTGTTTTTCTTCGAAGGATGTCAGTCTTGGGTTGTGGTCTGTTTTCCAGTATAGTTAGGGTGTAAAAATAATGTTTGTCGGTATGACTTTTTTCAGTTTTTAATTTATTTGTCTTTAACATAGTTTAAAAGTACAAATGATCGAAAAATTTTAAGATGGTTTCGACATAATCGGCGATATTTCACGTATTTAAATAAATCGTCTTATCGTGCATGTTTTTTTTCTGTTGCAGGTCGGGATTATTCTTATTTTTTGGGTCCGAGTTGGATTTTACCTCGTGTTTGGTAATCCTTTTTTTTTTTTTTAAATAATGTCCACAATGCTTCTTAAGATGCATAAATATATAAATGAATATAAATAAGTGTATATAAGTTTATTTTCAACATTAAATATAAAATCCATTTTAGAAATAATTCAGCATTAAAATAGGAGGTTCATGTGCGTCGGGTTTCGATAGGGTTACGGGTTCGGATATGTATAATCTCTATCCATAACAATAATCTAAATAACAAAAGTTTCGTCAAAAAAGCAATAAGGTGAGATACATTTCCTTAAGAGCGGTTTTATTATTATTTTTTAAATTCTTGTTAATGAAAACAAACAGTGTACTTATACACTAAATTAAAATTATTTCAAAATTAAACCATTGAATGTTTTATAGTCAGTAGAAAAAGCTTGAAAACGTTCTTTAGAACTTTCAAAAAGTGCTCTTCAATATTTAACATTAAAAACGTTTTAAACTTCTACCAAAATAACATTGCAAAATTCAATATCCAGGCGAAATAAATAAATAAATAGGTTTTCTTAATAGGCTGCTGCACAAAATGATAATAACCGCAAGTAAGCTTATTGGTTAGCGCAGAAGTTTTTAGTCATGTGCACTGTAAAAAAAGTCCGTGTATATACATGTAATTTTATGTGAAATTTCTATCTTTTAACGGAAACTTTCCATTTTGAGGGAAAATCGTACATTTTGTTTTCCGGAATATATGGAAAAAAATTACCCTTATTTGTTGAATGTTAAAAACAGAAATGTTCGTTTCAAGACAGAGAAAACGGAAATGTTTCTTTTCAAGAGTGATAAAATGGAAAATAACCAGTTACATTTTTGTGATTTTAGCCTGTAATCAAGTAGTTGGATGTGTCCGGCGAGGTTGGGAAGAGGACAGAGCATACAACTTATAATAAGCGATTACCGAGGTTTGTACCCTGAAGAAGGCAAGACTGTAAAATACGTGAAAAATAATATACAATACAAATATTTGTTTGATAAATGTGATCAGTATATATAATTATTAAATAGATTTTTTTTGTAGTATTGCGCTATTGCTCATATTTACTTAAAAAAAACTCTGGCACTCCCGGAGTGCCGACAGAAGTGAAAACTTGAACAATTACGTGTGTATTTTTTGAATCGTCAGTAAATGTTTAAATATTTATGAAATATAATAATATATATGTAAATGAATATATAATATGGTATGATTATTATATATATATGTCTATATATATATTTGTCTCACGTGGCGCGAAAATAGGGCTGAATTTGTAACTTATGGTTTGGCAACAACTGTAGTTTCCAGAGCTCAGACCAATGAACAGACTAGATTGTGTTAGATCAGCTCCGCCCTCCAATATGGTGGTCACTCCATGAGTGAAACCACAGCATGAAACTGAAACATCAAACTAGCAATTATTAAAAATAAAATAGCATGTACGTAATCCAAAGCGTCTTAGATGATTCCTCATTTTAATTATGAGCAATATTGTTAATTTCAAATGAATTTTCAACTCTTATTTAGAATTAATTTACGAAGTTCACTCACTCAAAAGTCGGAGAAAAAAAAATCAACTGTCAAGGTTGTACCTGCCGCCATCTGTTGCTGTATTGATGAAGTAAAAAATAATTTCTTTTGTAAACATCTATAATCAATCAGAACAATAAAATGTCGAACGAAATTTAAACAATGACAAACAAACTATCTTCCTATCACGTAGTTTTTTTTTCTAATGAATTTAAGTCGTGCTGTACAAAATATCCTTTTTTCATAGTATTTAAATGATTTATATGTCCATTGTTAGCGCCAACTAAATGCATTTTCAGTTGTGTTTTCAACGGATAATTACTTTTTTACATTAAAAAAATTGTCAATTTCATATGTTCAAATGTTTTATGGTAGAACTTATTCCGGCTAGAATTGCTGAAAAAAAGGGGCGAGCGAGCGAAGCGAGCTGTGACCGCCTAGCGGTCTCAATGTGAATTGCTTCGCAATTCACGGGGGGGTTGACGAGCGTTAGCGAGTATGGGGCCGAGCCCCCTAGTATATATATATATATATATATATATATATATATATATATATATATATATATATATATATATATATATATATATATATATATATATATGTATATATATATATATATAATTATATATATATTATAAAATAATATATATATATATATATATATATATATATTTTATATTATAGGATATCAATAGATCAGGGGTATATATTATACCATTCAAGAAAAATAACAAATATTTTATGTACGTAGGTGTGACACTGAGGAAATTTCGGGACAGAATCATTAACCTGTGTTTATTCTTTAAATGTTGAATGACCTTTTCCATCCCACCTTATATTCCAAACCCTTGAAGTAAAATGGTTTATTCCGGGCAAGCTAGATAACGCGAAGAGACAACAACTCAACTCAACAATTAGTTTTTCACTGATGATGACCGAGTAGTTCGGTCGAAAACGTTTTGAATTTTTAAAAGGACTTTAATGTGCTTTTAAATGTTTTTTTGTATGTTTTTACGCACCTTCTAGCAATATATTTACATTTAGTTGTATCTTTATGAATTTTAATTATTAAACAAGGTGAATTTGCACTGAAATTTTAACCTTTTAATAAAATAATTGAACTAGACGCAGAATTGTCTTAATATAAATATATATTTAATAATTTATATGCATATTTTACCTAATAAATGGGATAATTAAAAAATTCAAATAGTGAAATAAATTCAAAATACCTTGATCATTAATTGTTTCGCATTGTTTCATACATACGAAAAGAAAAAAAAATGGTTTAAATAAATACTTGAAGAAAGGCAAAAAAACTTTACCCAACGAACTTATCGTATTTGTTCGTATAATTTGCGACTCCGCATATTTTACATATAAAGTGTAATTAATAGTATTATATGAGGGATTTTTTCTCGGGTCTGAGATGAAGGACCGTTCATTAAGTGTCTCAATTATCTTATAAGAGTTCTATCCGGATAATCATATAACATTATCTCGATATTGTCGGACGTATTAACCCGCCCGAGTTCCGCTGGTTGGTATCTTAAACTTATTGGGTTTAGCTTTTAAATTCTTCCAGTGAAATCTTCCATGGACGTGTCTACCGCTATCGTTCCGGGGAAGTGTTGTAAGTGTATAGGGAACTCCTGTTCCGCGCGCGCATCGCTTTTTTTCGCGAAATAGTGGTAGCCGAACTTGAATAAATGCTAAACATACTCTATTACTAAATAAATGTTAAAATGTAAAGATACAAATGTATTTAAAAGTAAATTTTCTGCTCGTGAAGCTGAGGAGGATTCCTTTATATTTCATAGCAGAATGTTTAAAAAAACAAAGCAAAAAAATATTATTTTACCCCGATAATAATATATCTACGAACCAATGAGAGTTTTATGCATTTTAATTAAGCGTAATTATCTATTTATTAACATGCTTTATTCATTTTATAAAAAGCCATTTAACACTGAAATTAATTCGGTAATTTTGATCATTTAAGACGAAGATTGGAGCCCCTACTTTTGCAAACCAAGAAATGGTGAAATAAATATGGAGCCTTACAAATATTTTATTTTATTTTTTCAGGAAAAAAATATTATCAAAATATGCAAAGAAATGCAGAAATACGTTTAAATTTCAGATCAAATATAATAAAATCTTTGTACATGTTTATACGTGCAAGTAATATAAATATATGTTTTATAAAATATATTGTCCTTTCTCTTGCCCAGGTTTTACTCCATAATAAAATAGTTTTCCTTCTCCGTTACACATCCATTAGATCATTTACATCCATTAGATTAGTGTATTGCATTAGCATGAATCTGAATCTATTCATTTATTTTTATTCCTCGTTTTATATATTTTTTACCATTTCTTAGATCTATTTTGTTGTTCATTATTTTGTTACTAAATACAGAAATTCGTAACTATTTGTAAGGAAATAGAAAGCGTGTAGACATTTTTCGACATCGTTATACAATCCAATATATCTAACCGTTATTTATATACACGCATTAATTGTACTCGAATAAATTTATTCAGAGGTGATTCTGCGATAACTGTTCCGTCACTAATTAATAAAGATAGTTGATGCATGCCGTTTTTCAATGAATGAACATCTGTGAATATCACTTGCAACTTGTTGCATCTTATACGGATTCAACAGTTTAAACATATTTTCATTCAACAAAACTGTAGTTGCATAATCAGGACAACTTTATAGTTTAAATCTTGTGAATTAAAATAAATAAAAATATAAAACTAGTAATAAACCTATAATAAAAATGTATAGATTATGTCGAATAGCATGAACTGGAATAAAGGTATTTAATTTACATTTCTTTTTTATGTATATTAACCATTAAAACATCTGCTATGCTATGCCATATTGCACAATGGTATTCTTAGATAAGTATTTCCTACATAAAAGCATTAAAGATGGACGTATACCATTGATTAATGTACAAATTAAAAATATAAACATTACATAATTGGACTTTCATACTGCGGTGATGTTTGCATCAGACGTTATGTATTGGATTATCAGTGAAGATGGCTATAAACTTTTAGCTGAAACTGTTGCACGAATATGTGACTTTTTAATAAGTTTTTTTGTTTCCATTTTACAGTGCTTTTAGCAAAGTACAATTACGTACTATTTTTATTTTTGATTTGTAAATGATGTTTTTTTTTCCCATAAAAAATTGTGATAAATAATAGAATTTGTTTAATCAGATTGTATAAAGTATTTATGAAGAAATATGAGGATTTCCCATTTATCACTCGAGAAATAAGAAAAACGCATTTAATAGTTACCGCTTGTTATGCACTCTCGTTCCATTGTTATATTCGACGAAAGCCACAAATCTCCCACATATTTTTATGATTTTTTTCTCTAAATATAATGTAAATTTGTTGTATTCCATTCCATCTACCAGATCTCAAATCTTTTTGTTCTATAACTTTAGTATCATTTCAGTGGCACTGCTATAAACGCAGAATTGAAACTTCCCTGTTGAATGAAAGAAAAACATATTTCAAACCCACATTTAGAAAATCGTTAATCGGGTACCAGAAAAAAAGCATTACACATACCACCGTCTTTTTTGTAGGAGTAGATTTACGCAGTTTTCTGCTTTTTCCTTACCTTTTTTGCGAACGATTCTCCTTCGGAAACAGTTAAATACCTTTCTCTTCATATTTTTAGATTATTTTTCTATGTAATTCTTATATTTTAATGCTGTTTTATCCATTTTTTCTATTTTAATCTTTTCCTGACAATCTGTAAGTGAAGTTCCGCCCCTTATACTGCAAGTTTAATTTGATTGGCTGACTATATCTTTCCTGATTGGCTGATGAAGTTATCAGTTGAAATGCCTTAATTTTCTTTCACTTTATAGCACAAATGTGCTACATTTATACTCTTTTTTTCATTGCTCCTCTAAGATGGGATATACAGCTACTCATATACAGGGAGTGGAGTTGTTTTACAGCTGGAAATCCCATTGAAACAATCAACAGTTGTTGTTTCTGTTTCTAGGCTTCTTACGTATAAAGTCAAACAGATATTTTTAACATGAACTTCATTAGTTAGAAATCTTTGAGACATAGTAAGTACGAGGGAACGTCATTAAGTAAGTCACAAACGGTAATTAAATAATAACTTAGAATGATATTCACTTCGAAATATTTTTTTTTCTCAACATATTCTCGACCAATATTTATGCACTTATATCATTGTTTTATCAGTGCCCCAACACCAGCTGCATACAATTTTGTGGGTTGCTGTTTCAGCCACAGTAGGACTTCAAGTTGAACTTTTTCATCATCTATGAACATCATCGTGCTTCCAAGATAGTTTTTTAGTGGACTAAATAGATGAAAATTGCTTGGGGCTAATTCGAAGCTGTATAGTGGATGTTGAAGAAGTTGCAAGATGATGTTCACAGATGATGAAAATGTTCAACTTGAAGTCCTACTGTGGCTGAGACAGCAACCCCACGAATCTTATGCAGCTGCTGTTGGGGCCTGATAAAACGGTGCTATAAGTGCATAAATATTGATGGCGAATATGTTGAGAAATAAAAATATTTTTGAAGTGAATATTATTGTAAGATATTATTTAATTATATTTTGTGACTTACTTAATGACTTTTACTCTAAGTTTCTAATAGTAAGCATAATACTTCGTTATTCCGTATTACATTAGGTAAGCTTGAATGAATTAACTAGAAATAATGGATGGAATCATTAATCGTGAGTTATTTCTTATATGAAAATACAAAAATATATAGTGAACAATTCCTTCCATTGTGAAATCCAGTTAATGAAATGTATGAAACAAGCAATAGAAATTACGTTTTTAATTTTTAAAATTCAGAATTTTTAATATATTTATTTGTCTGTCTGTTTTTGAAGTAAATATCAATTTTATATCCTTTCCTCCCTAGTGAAAGGAAACTGAAAACATTCCACATATTTTACATGAATAAGATAATGCATTCCTCGCACATCTGTATTCTTTCAGCAATAATCATTAAACACAACTATTTTAAATATTTAAATGTTCTAAATCAAAATGAAAAATTTCATCATCAATATTACATGGAAAGCCTTCAGAATAATATGACGCTCCCATGAAATGAATATTGATGAATGACATAAGAGAATCCAAATATAATATTTAATCGATGCACTGATTTTAGGTATTTGGGAAGAATAAATTTTAATATATTTAAGTTATTCTTCTTCTATTATATACCTATAAAGTAAATGGTGGAATTCATAACGCATGCTCAATGGATTTCAAAAATAACAACCTTTCCGTTTAACATGTATTATAACTGAATTGTTTTTGGATTATATTGTGAGTTACATAAATTTTTGCATTCACATATTTAAACATTTTGCGTCGACAGCCTTTCCGTTTGACATGTATTATCACTGTATTATGGGTTATATTGTGGGTTACTTAAATTTTTGCATTCATTTATTTCAACATTTTGTGATGACAGCCTTTCCGTTTAACATGTATTATCACTGTTTTGTGGGTTATATTGTGGATCATATAATTTTTTGCATTTATTTATTTAAACACTTTTTTGTCTTGTATATGTACAGTTAGATTATAACTATCTTTATTGTTCAGATTGCTCAGTCATTTATGTATATAAACGTGCTTCGGACACATAAAAACAATTTTTTTTCATATATAATGAATAAAACCTTTTGTTTTTCAAATACATTAAGTTTTAAAAAATTATATATTTAAATAAATAGAGAAAATATATAAAATATATATTTGATGATAGGTTGTTACTGTTTGGATAATGATGTATAGAATTAATTTATAAAATTAATTTTTAATCTGTATAATTTAAATAGAAGTTAGAATCACATTCATATACATAAAATTTTGAAAATAATCAGTATGTTTTCGAATAAGGTAATTATCAAGTTTACAATATTAATGCAGTATTAGGAACAAAAAATATAGTTTCAAAGACGTATTTATATAAAATATTTCTTAAAACAAAGTCTATAACAAAAAAAAAATAAATAAAATAAAACGTATGGTTAACAGGATCTTACTTAAAATTATCTACTGCTTATAAATTATTAGATAATATTTAAAGAAAAACTGCTAGCAGGGTATTTTAAAATTAGACAAATCGTCACAAATTTCCGAAATTTAAGAGCCAATTAAGACATAATGTAGCATAAAGTATTAAATAAGAAATCAAAAATATGATTACAGAGTGTCACACAAATATACAACATTTTAAAACATAAACATTTCGGACAAACATTTTAGTAGAAGTCGATTCGATATTAAAAAATAAGGATTTTCCCCACGAAGGAATTGTTGTAAAATTACTTTAAAGTTTCTTTTTTTTTTTTTTTTTTACTTTTTATGAATCTATTGGATATTTTCAGCAAACATTATAATGGAATTTTACGAATCTGTTATGCCTCTTTAAAAATCGAATCTAAAGGTCACATCCTATGTATTAAAAATTTCCTTTTAAACACAGAATGCTAATTGTTTACTATATTATGACAAAAGCCGTTATGAAAAGTAATTTCTTTCTTTAATATGATATGTAAGTTAAATCACGCAAACTAAACTTATAAAACTCTTCTTTTGTAACGTTTATTTTTATTCATTTCGCTTTAATTTTTTTTATATTAAAGTTATGTAATTAAGTTAAATTAAATGTGCACTTCTGCGTAGCAATGAATATGTATAAAAATGTTCTGTATAAAAAGAAGTTTTATACAGAAAATGAATTTAGATGTTGTTTCGCCCATTAGGATGCCTGCTTAACAATACGATTTCATTCAAAATGTATAAATCCTAATCAACCAGTTTAAAATAATATAAAAGATAAAATACAAATTTAAATGTTTAGTTTATAGATAAAAAATTATGATATGAACTAAAAATTTTATCTCAATTAAGGATTCGAATATTGTTCTACACAAATTTCATAAACTACCCATGTTACATTTATATAAGATCACCATGTTAAATCTGTACCGTTTATCTCTTTACTGCATACTAACGACTATGTTCGAAAAGACACTTATTATATAAATGTCCTTATATAATATACTGGGTGTTTCACAAAGGACCCCTAACTTTAAAAATCAATAACCCAGAAACGGTGATAGATAGAAATATGAAACCAGTGGTATGTTTATTAAAAGTATCTTAAGAATCTTATACATATATCTCAAAATTTAGTTAAAAATAGCACCGATAGATGGCACTGAGAGCGTTAAGAATCCTTCTAAAGCGAGTTCAGAAGCGTAGAAAGAGTAGCCGTCGAAGATTTCGCCATTGAAATCTGATCGGCGAGCTCGATGAGGCTATTTGTCAAACTTGTGTGTCGATTTCCGGTGACACAGTACAGAGAGTTACTATTTCATTCTGCGTTTGCAACATACCTGTTGTGTAAAAGGTGCACATATTGAATCACTTTTTTTGCGATGCGCCTATTTATAGCAGCGCCATCTATCGGCGCTATTTTAAACTAAATTTTGAGATTTATGTATAAGATTCTTACGATTCATTTAATAAACATACCACTGGTTTCATGTTTCTATCTATCACCGTTTCCGGTTTATTGATTTTTAAAGTTAGGGGTCTTTTGTGAAACACTCTGTAGTTGACCATATTGTATTAGACTGTAAGACATTTGGAATGCAATACATGCAATGAAAAACATTTATTGATGGACAAACTTGAAAAACTCGTCTATGCAACTTTTCTATTGCATAGAATTCTTATATCCGCTTACAGAATTGGTCTAGTATACAATATTGCAAAGCTTTTATAAGAAATAATACGTCTGTATATGATATAGTTGACCATATTTTGTTACAGTGTATAAAAGTGCAAATAAAATACATATATTGTAAAACGTTTATTGATTAACGAACGTGAAAAACATTACGAAAGGGCGGGGATTCTATTGTTCCAATATACAGATTCTATGGTACATTGTCGTTAAGTTAATTAAGATTGAATGAAGATATCTATCATAGTTTGAGAAAATTATATATACGTATCCAGAGATTGGTATAAAGCTCTTTTTAGATGCCATGATTGTTCGGATTCAAGGTCCTAAAAATTCTGCGGCATATTTTTCTGGTAAAAGCATGATATTTTCTTACTTGGAAATGCATCTTAAAAAAAATATTAAATTTAAAAACACTTTAATGAAAATGTCATGACAATGTACAAAATTGTAGGTTTCTTTCCATTGCGGTCAATCCATAATGTAATAATCATTGTTATTTACTTTGATTTTTATTAATTATATTATTTTTAGGGTTCTGTACTTAAAAAGTAAAAACGCAACCATTATAAGATCACTCCTGTGTCTGTTTGTCCGTCTGTCAGAGATCTATCTTTTTTATCGTAACTATGGGACGTGGAAAGTTATAAAGCCTTTTTACCCACATATTTTCAGATTACTATCCATTCACAAATATGTTTAGGAAAAAAATAGGGGCTAATTTAGTTACTTGAAAGAAAAGTTTTCTTTTTGTACATCATGTGGGATATCATGTGAAAAATCGCGCAATACCGAACTCAAGAATTCGTTTGTTTTAATTTTAGGCATTATATTTTCAGAGATATAATCGAAAATGCATTGAAATAAGATACCCCCTCCCCCTCTGTTTCCGATGCTACCGAAACTAAAATTATGAAAAAAATAGGGGTAGTAGAAGTTTATTTAAACCTTGCATGAAAACTATGGATAATTTCCTAGATTAAATAGTTTTTGAGAAAAACGCATGTTTTCGTTACACAAAAACTTTACTTTTGGGGCTCTCAGCGGGTAATTGACGAACGCTTGCGGTATCTATCGACGAAGAATCATCAAAGGATATTTGATAATGATTTTCGAAAGAAATTGTCGGTAATTTACCCAGATATTAATTAAGTTACTTGAAAAAAATTCTTTTTATGTATCGTGTAGGGTATCTTTCGAAAGATCCCGTAACATCTAACTGAAAAATATACTTCTTTTAATTTTAGGTATTATATTTTCAGCGATATCGTAAAAGTAAAGGAAAAATATGTGCCCCTCTGCTATTTACGAATCTACTGAAACTAAAATTAGGAAAACATTAGGGGTAGTAAGAGTTTATTAATTAATAAATTAAATGTACTTAACCCTTTGAGCGTGAGTTATACTCGCTCTTGACCGATTTATTTTTTTAACACCAAACGTATAATATCTATCATCAAAGGGTTACTAAAATTGTAACTATCACTTGTATTACAGTGATAATGTCTCTTTTAAGAATAGCATATTTATTTTTCACTCCACACGACAAATGCTACTTACATATACAAATTAAAAACATAAACTAAACTGGATTACGCCATTACATTCTTATCAGCATCTTCCGACGTCACCGGGCGTCACTGGGCTCATATTTGTCCAGAGAAAACAAATGAAAGTCAATACATAGTACTTAGTTATTTGTAAAATTATTACTCTTTATTTAGCACATATTATAAAGGAACATCATACACATATAAATATTATTAAACTTTCTTCTAAGCAATATATTCAAAGATTTTCCTAATAGCCAAGCAGAAAAAAATATTCCATCAAGGACATTAGATATTTAATATTATGAATTCCAACATTAAAGATGTGAGTACAAAACATCACAAATTTTACTGAATGGTGTATACAAATTTAAAATTTTATACATACATTACAAATATCGATGTTTCGATCACCTTCTATGGTCATCATCAGGAATTTTTTTTTGTTATATTGCTTCCAAAGTTTCAGATGTGAAAAGCATTCCATTCGTTGCCACATTATTATTGCCGTCCACAAATTAAAAAATTGACTAGGGTAACACTCAACCAACGTACCAACCAACCACAAGTAGAAACCATGTAGAAAATACTCCTAACGGACAAAAATCTAACAGCTGTAAAAGTATTATCGATGAAGAATTTTAAAATAAATAAGGAGGTGCTTCTGCATGGTTTCTACTTGTGTTTGGTTGGTACGTTGGTTGAGTGTTACCATAGTTAATATTTTAATTTGTAGACGGCAATAATAATTTGGCAACGGACGGAATGTTTTTCACATTTGAAACTTTGAAAGCAATATAACAAAACAAAACAAAAAAAAATCCTGATGATGACCACAGAAGGTGGTCGAAACGTCGATATTTGTAATGTATGTATAAAATTTTAAATTTGTATACACCATTCAGTAAAATTTGTGATGTTTTATACTCACATCTTTAATGTTGTAATATTTCATGGTGTAATAGTCCAGCATTTATATTATGAATTCATTTTTACTTTCTTCTATCTGTAATCGAAATTTTCTTCGACTTCCGATTTTAGTTGGATTTGGATGTTTTATGGGTCAGAGATCAGGAAAAACATGTTTTTACAAAATGTCTGTCTGTCAGTCTGTCCGGGTGTCTGTCTTCATTGTACTATCGACAAATATATGAAGATATGCATAGAATGGAACCAAATTTCATCTATAGTTTTTTTACTATGGCAGCAGTGTCCAATCCAATTTGGATATATTTAGCCTAAAATAGGCGCTGTAATATCGATTTTTGTGCAATTTGCATTATTGTGTCATCGAAAAGTGTATGGAGTTATCGATAGAATTGAACCAAATTTCATTTATAGGTTTTTGTCTATGGCCATTAGATTCCAGTTATATTTGAGGCTATTGCACCAGAAGGGCGCACTGTGATTGCGATTTTTGTTCCTTTTCCATTATTGTTTCATCGAAAAGTATATAAAGTTATGTATAGAACTGAGCGAAATTTTGTGTATACGTGTTTGACAGTTGCCTGTAGTTTTCACTTGAATTTGGAGCTATTCTGCCGAACGGGAGCGCTGTGATAACGATTTTCTCGATTTTTCGTAGTTATGTTGCACATCTAGCGAAGGGTGCTTAGCATCAAGGTAAGTCGTCGATTTACAAGCAGATAACGTTCAACAATATGACGAAAAATATTGATTTTATTGGCGCTGTGATAGCGAATGTTTAAGTATTTACTTGGATAAGATAGAAGAATGTTTTGATATTGGCACAACCCACTACTTTAATTTCAGATATTAAAATGCAGTTTAATGAAATATTGTGGAATTTTGTTCTGAACAAGAACTTGTGTAAATTATTAAATCATAAATCCATTTCAAACAATTTTCCTAGTATTATTTTCCTATGGAAAAGTCCTGTTGTACATATTTTCAAAACCGGAATTACGAAACATGGAAAAGCAGTGAAAAAAATTAGCTTTTTAAAATTGATTTCCGTATTCCGAAAGATTGAATATCTTAATATATTAAGAATATGCTGTATAACTGTTTCAAAAATCCTTATTTACTATATATTTAAATTCTTAAACTTATGTATTTTTAACGAATGAAATGGCAATAATTTTCCTTTTACGTTCATAACTGTTAGAACAATGTTAAAAAAGTTTTCATTCTAAAATATTTTTAAAATTACAGGCAAAATAAAAACTATATTTCTTGCCTTGAAAATTTGCACATTGTGATGAAAGCTCGAAAAACTGTCTAAAGAATAACAATTCTAGTTTTTGAAATACATATTTATTTAATATATATTAAGATTTATAAGACTTAGTAAGAAATTACATTTAGTAATAATTTAAATACTTAATATTTTTTGTAGGGTATAAAATGATTTGAGTGAAACATAAATAATTGAAATTAATTCTCGTTTGCTAGGCAAATGACAATTTTTTTTTAAACTAAATGCACCATATGAAAATTTCAAAATCACGGGAGTGATTAGTGGATAATTTCGCATATCAATTGGCAAATAATTTAAAAGTCATTCTAAAAGTCATCTAAATAGTCAAATCCTAATTTATAACACCATTGGATGCTATCTTGAAGATTTACTGATAAAAGTAAGTGTTTAAAGACTGTCATTTCTTATTCCGTTAAGAAAACAACTACTTATATAATTTCAAATTCTACAGGGAGACAGATATGTATTTCGAAATTATCAAAATGTTTGATATTTTACACAGTTCCAAGTAAAGAAATGACATCAAAGGAAAGTAGAAGTCATATCTTCGCTACCATGTAAAACTATCGAATGTGAAAAAATGCATTTTCCATTACTTTTAAAAATGGGACGACTGTCACCACTAAATTTCAGTAGAAATCTTTGCCAAGTAAGAATGCTAATGAAGTTTTTGTGAAGAACAGGGTTGTCAGTTTGGCCTTATTATTGATAAAGAGGTGCTGAATTCATACCGGAAATTTTGGGAGAATTTTTTTTACTTTAAGTAATCACGAAATGCCTGTCATTAAACGGAGCAAAAATTTCTGCTTGAAATTTCAGGTATCAATGCGGTATTTCTGAATTGAAAAAAAGAGGCCAAACTGACAAAACTGCCGAAGAATATCATTAAAATTTAGTGGTGGCGATCAGCACATTTTTAAAAGTAATGAAAAATGCATTTTTGCAAATTCGATAGTTTGACATGGTAGCGACGATATGAAGACACCAACATCAGTATGTAGTACACACAGAACAATTAAATAGTTGGAAATATTTGAATATGTAAAACTCCGTAAGTATTCTGATTTGCCATCTACTTATATAAATGCCCGCATTCAGTTTACAGAAAAACATCGGATGCAATAACAGGTTTCTTCTAAAAACTTATCAGCGATGACAAAAATTTTATTTAGATTTACCGGAGGATTTTCACACATATTGGAGTGATATTCGAAAAGAAAAAATGATGTATTTGTTACGCATACACAAGCTGGAGACTGCCTAATAGTTTGTATTACTTTTTATTCAGGAAGTAAATAGAAATTTGCTTTTTTAAAAGATTTACATATAATATAGACATACGTATACTCACTCATTATAATGTCTTTTGTTGAGCTAGCGTGAAACCACTGCCGGCCTTAATTTAATTTGTCATCAAGAAAATGGATGATTTTACTCTGAAAAGGACACGAAAAACTGATTTGAAGATAAGATCCCCACATTGGATTGGCTGGTCCTGCAGGCCGTACTGAATCACATCGATAATGATTGTGGTATTATAGAGCGTAGTTTCTAACCCAAACATCGTTCTTAATTGAATTTTTCATCAAGAAAATGGATGAATTCACTTGGCAGAGGACACGAAAAACTCATTTGAAGATAAGATTACCACATTGGATTGGCTGGTCAGTAGGCCGTACTGAATATATTTGATAATGATTGTGGTAGTATAGAGCATAATTTCTAACCAAAACTTCGGTCTTAATTTAATTTGTCATCAAGAAAATGGATGATTTTACTCTGAAAAACACACGAAAATGATTTGAAGATAAGATTCCCACATTGGATTGGCTGGTCTGTAAGCCGTACCCCATTGATAATGATTGTGGCATTATAGGGAGCAATTTCAAACCAAAACTTCGTCAAATGGCCCAGTATAACTCGAAAACAGAATTAAACTTTGCCATTTATGAGACATGACGTGTTTTGCCTCCTGGGTAAGTTTTAAAGCTTGTAAATTGTAATCTCCAACGCTGCATTGAAATTTGTAAACACAAAGGAAGGCACAGTTCGTATGTTATACATTTTAATGTAGAAAAATTTGTTTGTATCATTTTGTCCTATTTTATTTTCAGTAAGTATGCAATTTATTATATTGCAATAATATAATTTAGTATGCAAAATTTTCTAATCTTTATATATTGTATTTAGTTTGATAACAACATTGTAGCCAATTTAGATGTGGATTAATAGATTTATATTATTATTTAGCCAATAAAATGAACATTCTAGTCATTCTACACCCTAGTATAATACATTGTATTTAGGAGGAAATAATTTAACAGTATTTTATTAGAAATTTCTAAATTGTTACGACAGACAAAATTGAGCGTATAAGAGTAACACTGAAATTTATAAATTGAAGAAATTATCCAATAGTTTCTCAAATAGTCAATCCTTTCAAATTAAAACTTTACATAGAAATTTAAATGTTCATTAAATAAATTAAACAGAGCAGCTAATTTAAAATTCCATTTGTACTCTAAAAGAGCCCTTTAACTGTACCATGTTCAGAGTGTGTTAATTATTGTTATTTGATAATCATATAAAATTAAATTTTCAAACGAATGCATTGTTCTCTGTAGCTTTAATAAAGCAAGTTTCCTGAAATAAATTTCGTATACTTAATTTAATTTTAGCGAATTTAGTAAATATCGTGTAATATAAGAAGGCCACTATTTTAAAAGTTTTTTTTTTTGTTTTCCAAAACAATTTCGAAACTAAGAATTTGTAATTCATAGTCTGCGTGAAGTATTTAGTTTAGCCTAGAGGATGGGTTTTATTCGATTAGATATCGATTTTATTTTCAATGTCACGAAGTTATGACTAAATCTAAAACAAGAAAATTTTACTTGAGGTCTGTTTAAGTTTCTAATGTTTTATTTCACGAATACAATATTTACATTTTTTTTTTGGTTACTGATATTTTTCATTAGTAGTAAAACATTTATGAGGCAATTAATTTCTTAAAAAATTCTTATATTTACTTAGGAAATAATCTTATTTCGTTAATTGCTGTAAATGTGCATATATATATATATACAGGGTGTTCCGTTAAAGGGGTCCAATATTAATAGGGGTAATAGCGGAGATCACACGGAGCATAAATCAGTATATAATGCCTGGCCGGATCTCAATAATTTCCAAGTTACAGCAAATAGAATGAAAAATCGGAAATTTGTAAAAAAACCCTCATTGCTAAACTATCGATAATGCTACATAAAAACGAAGCACATATTTAGAAAGAGCAGAAAAAATCCTACGAAATGACATAAGTTGTTTTAGAATATTGAGAATTAATGGCGAGTTACAAGCTCTGAAACAGTGAAAAAATACAAAATCAAATATTTAGCAAAATAGTTAATCGTTAATTCCAAAAATGCAACTCTACCTACATCAAGGAAAATGTTATAAAATTTGGTCCATTCCGAAAGCTTTCGAAGAAGCTGACAATAAACCATATCAGTTTAATTGTATGGGAGAAATCAAGCAGTTCCCTAGTTACAACTCTGTACTGTTGCACGCTCGGAAAGAGCGAAACTCCACCCATGACGATTGTAAACACCCCGTTTTAATATCTTTTAATTATACATTTCTGATCAACCTCTATCAATACCCTTTCATTATTCAGTCTGGTCCAGTGAATGACATATTGTGCAGCTCTCGCCTTGTCTTAAAGCAAACTCCGTGACTGCTGCGTTTCCTCCATGAACTTTCAGGATGATGAAGAAGAAGTACTTTTTATGCAAATTTTCTATGTGTATAGGAAGAAAAGTGTAATAAAACAGCAGTCATCAGTGGGCGTTATGTTAAAGGCAGGCTGTTGTAAGTGGGATTGTAGTAAGTTGATGTATAATAATTATGCCGGAATACTCTAACGAAGAATATGCGGACATGCATCTGATGTACGGGCAAGCTCATGGAAATGCATGTCTAGCACAGCGCATGTACCGTGAGCAATTTCCAAGGAGACGTTGCCCAAGTTCGAAACTCTTCATAAAAATCGATAGACGATTACGGGAGACTGGATCGTTTAATACAGCAAGCATTGATGCAGGGAAACCTCGACATGTACGAACACCTGCAATGGAAGAAGATGTACTGAATATTTTTAAAGATAACCCCTCCACGAGTACACGAGCTGCTGCGTCTGAAGTCGGTGTTTCTCACCAAAGTGTGTGGCGTGTTCTGCGTGCAGAAAACATGCACTCCTTTCATGTGCAGCGGGTACAACTGTTATCAGTAACAGATTGTGCTCAGCGGACAGAATTCGTACGCTGGTTGCTTAATGTAACAGAAAATAATCCACAATTTCTGGAAAATATTTTATTTACTGATGAAGCAACATTTACGAGAGAGGGCGTGGTAAAAACGCACAATATGCACACATGGTCATATACAAATCCGCACACTGTTTTCCCGTCGAACGCACAACAAAAGTTCAGTGTGAACATATGGGCAGGTGTCCTCGGCGATTATCTCATAGGACCATATTTACTCCCAGATGTACTCAATGGCAGTACGTACTTGGTTTTCCTACGGGATATCTTACCGCAGTTACTGCAAAATGTGCCAGCAACATTGCGCCACAATGTGTGGTTTATGCACGATGGCGCACCGGCACATTTTTTCATAGGTGTTCGCAATCACCTCAATTCAACATATCCTGGGAAATGGATTGGACGCAGTGGACCTGTTGCTTGGCCTGCACGCTGTCCAGACCTCAATCCGTTAGACTTTTTTGTTTCAGGACACCTTAAATCGCTGGTGTATGAAACGCCTGTGGATACACCGGAGGATTTACTAGCGCGAATCGTTGTCGCTGCAGGAGACATTCCCAACTCCGTCGGAGTTTTTCGGCGTGTTCGCCAATCTTTACGACGTCGCTGTCGGCTGTGCGATTCTGTTAATGGGCGCAACTTCGAACACCTATTATAATAATGTCCGTTCGTCTGCCTTCCGACATTGAACTGTGCAGCGCAGGCCAGAAGACTATGCTTCACATATGTCATAAAGTACGTGGAATGTAATTCTTTATTTGTCATTTTTCTTTTATTTTCAACACTTTTTGGCACAGTATTTTGTAAGTCACAGACTGTGGTGTACTCAAATTGTAAATTACAAAGTTTGTATGAATTAATTTAAAATTTAGTGTCTTTTTTAAATTTATAATTAATAAAATTATTATGCTATTTGTTATTATTATTTCCTATCATAAATTATGATGCACATATACATACAATAATTGTCCATGTAAAACATGTACTGAAACTTCTTGCATAGTTACAAATCGCAATATTTTTAATTATTTCCGAATTTTCACCACCAGTTTAATTTTAAGGAATTTAACTTAAGCTTTATATCAATAAAAGACCACTTTAAAATGTAGACTATTATTGTAAAGTTATTTTGGTTCATTCAACTCTTGAATAATTAAAAATGTTGCATCTCAGAAGAAGCATGATCGAAAATGTATAGTTGAGAGTAATTAAAAAGGCGGTGTTTCCAATCGTGATGGGCGGAGTTTAACCTTTGCTAGTGTCAAAGAAAGCGGAGTTGTAACTAAGAAACTGATTAATTTCTCTCACACAATTAAACCGATATGGTTCATTGTAAGCTTTTTCGAAAGTTTTCGGAATGGACCAAATTTTACTACATTTTCCTTGTTGTAGCTAGAGTTGTCTTTTTGGAATTAACGATTAACTATTTTGATGTATATTGGATTTCGTACTTTTTTCACTGTTTCAGGGCTTGTAACTCGTCAATAAATATTGCTATTTTAATACAATTGATGTCATTTTGTAGGTTTTTTTCTGCTCTTTCTAAATATGTGCTTCGTTTTTATGTAGCATTATCGATAGTTTAGCAATGAGGGTTCTTTTACAATTTTCCGAATTTTCATTCTATTTGCTGTAACTTGAAAACTATTGAGATCCGACCAGGCTTTATATACTGATTTATGCTCCATGTGATCTCCTCTATTACCCCTATTAATATTGGACCCCTTTAACGGAACACCCTGTATATATGTATCAGTCATATATCAGGCCACTAGCGGCCCGTCTCGGCTTCGTTCGGATGGACAATGTATCGACCTGTTTGGAAAAATGTCTTATGCGAAATTTCTAATCAACAATCAGCAACATTTGTGTTTTTCGTGTAATCTTCTATAATCGTGTCCATTGCCGATAATGTTCGTGGCGAAATCGCTAAAATAACTGAAATACGTGTATAGTTATATTTTAGAAGATTGGTTTAACTGTATTTTATGTATTGCATTGTTGTAATTTCATTGTTACAATTTCATTGTTGTAACTATTTTTGCGACTTCATTTTTGTAACTGTATTGTTTCACGATTCATTCTGTTTTTACCTAAAAATCTCCCCTTTAACCCCCTTAGGTTGTGAATTTCTAAAATCGTTTTCTTACTTAAAACTGCTGCTAAAATATGGCGAAATGAACTAAAACTTTCTATCTCTTCTTTAACCCCTTTCGGAGGGGAATTTTTAAAAATCCTTTCTTATTGTTTGCCTAGGTAATAACCTCAATCTATTGTCTAAATTGCGTGATCTTGACTTTAGTTGCTTTTTCAGGAAGTTGTTGTTTCAGTCAATCAGTCAGTCAGATGTCCTCACTTTATAGAATAGTATAGATTGCTGCGATAGGATTTTAGTTAAAAAAACATTGTCGTATTAATGAGTCATCAAATTTAAACACGTTGACTTTACTTCCAGTTTTAAGTTTTTGGGAAAATAAAATTACCATCCATTTATGCATTCTTAAATTAAAAAAAAATATGATATAGAGGTTACATTGACAAATGAACTTTTCAGTAGAAAAATTGCTACTTTTTCTCATAAAGTTTAATAATAATCAATAAATTTTACGTCTTACTTTAAGACAGAATTTAGGACATTTATAACGATATAAATTTTATTATACATGCACATTAAATAGAAGCAAGGAGAATAGCTCATTATAACAATGCTTGTGTGGAAATTATCTTCGAAACAACGCTAAATGTCATTATTAAACAACGCAAAAAATAAAAATTCAGATTAAAGGGCTGTTTTGAATAATTGTATTCCAGGTCGGTTTTCCGAAACTCATTTCCTTTATTTAATTTTGACAATATTTTATGTGGTTTTAGATTATTTACTTAAGATTCGATGAGTTTTCAGTATTTGTTTTATTATAGAGCTGCCAATAACAAAATTAGTATTCATAGTATTTTGTAAAAATGTTTAGTTTAATCTTAAGAACGAGTTATAATCGATTTAACTGACGTGTCAAAAATTATTTAATGTTTTGCTAATATAACTTTTAACGATTATTGCAGTACTTATAAGATATTTGATTTCTATATAATTTCTTAAATATATTAAAGGAAATTATAGCATCCAGTTAATTTCTCTAAATAAGCCTTTCTCTATACAGATACTTTTAATACAAATACTTTTAATACAAATATGATTCTATATATTTACAATTATTATTTAAAAAAAAGCTTAAAATAGGTATATGTTTATAATTGTGCTCTTACAAGTTTTTAAATATGAGTGTTAGCTAAAATTGTTATTTTTCAGTGGAAAACATTACTTTTTGCATAAAGACTGAATCAAAAGGAAATTAATTGGATGACATTCCTAAGTACTAGTAGAATTTTAAACGTTAATGACTTGAGACGTTTTTTGCTCAACATGAATTTAGAACAGCTTACTCATCAAACTAAATACTTCCCTTGCTGATTAGTAGTCAGAAAGTTATTTCTGACTATTTTCTACACTAACAGTACCACTTAACGCAATAACATACAATACTCTTCTAATTATTATGCTTATCTATACTAATAAAAGAAAGTTTCTCTCTCTCTCTCTCTCTCTCTCTCTGTGTGTGTGTGTGTGTATGTTTGTTTGTTTGTCTTCAATGGGTAGCAAAACCTAGCCCACCTAGAAGTCTGAAAATTTAGGTGCGGATACTCCAAGGCCTGACCTGAAGCACCTGAGTCTCAGTAATTTAATACTTTGACAAATTAACGAAAATATTAGTTAAAAACTGATCAATAGCTCATCTCTTTTTGCGAGCGGGATTTCAGAATATTCGCATGCCCAGAACTCGATTTACCGCAGCGCACGAGAATGAAGAACCATTTACATGAAGAATGCGTTTGTTTCGCAATTCTGCTTTAAATTCTATCGACTAAACCGTTTGGTTTGTTTAAACACGAAAAGCATATTTTGAAAGATCGCACTCTTACGTCTCCAATGCCGTAATCAATTCGAAAAAAAAATGTTAAAATTTTGAAAAACATTTTTGAAAAAGGGTCGTTTTCCCGGGTTTATGTTTTCTCCCTTACGCCAACGCCCCTCAATAGCACAATTTTAGAGACATAGACAAACAAGACCCCGTCTGTTAGAGCTGAAGTCTTCTTCTATTAGACAGTGTAATATATATATATATATATTTTAATACCAATTTTAACTCTTTCAAAAACACCGGAAACGCAAGCCATTTCGCGCCTCACGAGAAGATTTATTTTCTTACGCTAAAAGTTACTAAACTTTCGTATTTCGTCACAATCTTTAGAACATCTTTGTAGACCAGATTTACATCACCTACAACAATTTCGAAGCGTTCGGACGAGAACAAGTATTTTTAAAACAATAAAATCTGAAATATTTTCGGTGAAAACACATAATAACCGGATGTTTTCGGCGGTCACACTCGGCTTCGGGTAACGTTTTCACTATTTAAAATGCATATATTTTCACATCATTTTGTAGAGGAGTTGGAAACAGTTATATTTATAAACGACTAAAATTTCAAAGAGATCAGACGACGAATACATTTTATTTTATGTTAACTGACCAGACGCGAAAAGAAAACATATTTATTTTACAAGATAACAAAATTTCTGAAGTAATTTTTACACGGGATGTAAAACCGTTATATTTATGATCATTGACAATTTCAAAGGGTTTGGACAACAAAAGCTATTTTTTTAAAACATTATAACGATTCTACTTTAAACAAGAAGTAAATGTTTTCCTATGATTTTGCGACTTTTTCTTTAAAGATATAAATTCAAAATCGGGTAAAATATATAAAATAATACAAATTTGTGGTTTATTTAAGTTTTTTTTTTTTCACGGGCCTGGGCTATGCTGGGCGGGTCAGCTAGTAACATCATAAAAATAAATAAGTGTCTTGTATTCACTTTATTGAAGTGATATCCTTTTTTACATTTAAATCAAGTTACGCTTTAACTGCACTTTTAAGAAATTGACAGAAATTATATTTTCACGTTGCTTTTTTTTTAAACACGAAAAAAGTTAAAACACGAAAGCATTGGTTTTAATTTACCTATTTTTCTTGAAAATATGTAACATTCACCATCTTTACCGGTGAATTACCGGTATTTTTGTCTTCCAATATCCAATCTAAATATGTACTTTCATCATTCCACATGGGTGTTCCGGTAACTTTGCCCCTTGTAACTTTTTTGTATTAGAAATGGAACTTTTTAGTACGTCTTTTTTCAGGATTTTTACAGTGAAAAGACGGAAATTTCTAGAAATAAGAGGAAACATATATTCCTTACATAACAGAAGTTATCCGGCAACTTCCGGCAAGTCAACCGGACTTGTTTAAGAAGAAATATTTGTGAAAGTGTGCATAAGGAATGATAGGTTTTCAGAAAACATTTCTTTGAACGTTTATTATGTATTTTCACAGATTAATTGGAAAAATCATAATTTAAAAATAGTCGTTTTTGTGATAAATAACTTTTAACATATATGGTGAACATATATTGACCTTATAACATATATTGACGTTCAATTAAGTATTAATTAAATGCATTTTTGCTCTACGTTTTTCGTGAAATTAAGAGTAGAAAGTACTTTTATATATTCTCGGTGCTCTTTTGAAATACATACACCTATATTGAAAGAATGAAAAAAATACCATCCAAATAAATTTCAATGAAAGTAAAATAATTTTTCCTTCCTGTCTATACTATCCATCCATAATAAGAGAAACCATAGAGATACTAACACGCAGAAATACAGTATGTAACGATGCAGCATCTTTTAACTTACCGAAAATTTGGCTCGAGTTAATCCTTGGTCACAGATATGTAAATAAACACAAGATAACGTACATAATTTTATAAAAAAGTACATGAAATTTAAGTGATAGCATTTTAAATAATAACTTCAAAGATCGTGAAATTAGGGAATATTCTCATTTGTTTTTGAAAATGGATCGGAGTGAGCCTAAACATGTCAAACAACCTAATAAAAATTATTTTACTGTGTATTTATTATGTTGTTAATTTACACCTTTTACTATTTAAAATAAATATATTATTACAAGGTGTTAGAATTTATTATATTGTTAAAATATATATGTTTATAATTACTGCAATATGTAACAGATAGTATAACACCTTTGAAACAATTTATTTGTATGTATATTTTCTTTCATATTCCTTTCTTCTTATTTTATTCTTTTTTATTTATATATCTGAGATAATTTCATTAGTTATTTTTATAACGTATAAATAAAAACTGTTTGGAAACAGATAAATTTTATAATAGAGAATTCCGTTTTCTAAAAATATTAATCATTAAAGAAAAGAATTGGTTGTTTAATGTTACTTTAAGGGAAGATGTCGAACGTGAATTACTTGACATAACTTTTGCTGAATGAGAACATCTCTTCGAATAAATGTAAATAGAACAACCTAGTTAAAATTCCGTTTCTGCACTAAAAGATTCATTAAACATAATTATGTCAGAAAACGTGGTAATTACTATTATCAGTATAGCATCACATAAAAATTCAAATAGATGTTTCGTTCTGAAGAAAGGCAAATTTTCTGAGAGTCATTACGTTTATATATATTTAGAAATATCTTATTAAGTTACACAGGAATTGCAATGCTGATGATGATTGTGGACACACAATTATGAAACAAAAGAATATTTTTACTTTAAATTATAGGTAAATCAGAATTTAATAGTAGTTGTCTGTAGAAAAAAAAAAATATTACGTTTAATTATGAAGCCGCGTTTCGATTGATATAATACCAGTTAAATTTATACTGTCAGAATATTTGCAATAAATCCAAAATATTAAATTTTTGTCTTTTATCCTGAAAGTTTCTAAGGAGACTTTTTATATGTAACTTTAGCTTCTATTCTACAGTTTCTGAGCAACGCCTTTAGAAATTCATTCGAAAATCTAATGATTTGTTTAAAGCTTTCTTAAAACGTCCAATGATCATCATGTATGAAGAAAGCACAGCATTTGTGATATTTTTTACGTTCTTAAATACATAATATTGTTTGTTCGGTTGGTTAAGTACACAATAGTAATCTTTTGCACACGTGTGCAAAACAAACTGGAAACTTCGTTGAAATCGAAGTATGACCCTCTGCACACATCCGATCCTGATATGATTCGAAACCTGGGTTCGAGCAGTCGCCAGTGCTAGAAATAACCTAGACAGGCCTTTAATACAGGGTCATTCATAATTCCCTCCGGGGTTTCGAAACGTTATAGTAAAAAAACGAAGACGAATATGAAAAAAAGAAACATATGAAATTATTCCGAAACTATTCAAGTTTTACTTACATACATTACAGGTGCTCTATGTGTGAACCCTTGGTCACACGGCATACATCCATGCGATAGTCCAGTTCCTGCCATACTCCGTTTCTTTAAATTTCCGGTACCACACATGAATTGTTTTGTCAGTTTGTCCTTGTTTTCGATATTTATTACGAAAGGCCCGTTGAACTGACACCACTGATTCAGATTTAAAGAAACGGAGTATGGCAGGAACTGGACTATCGCATGGATGTATGCCGTGTGACCAAGGGTTCACACATAGAACACCTGTAATGTATGTAAGTAAAACTTGAATAGTTTCGGAATAATTTCATATGTTTCTTTTTTTCATATTCGTCTTCGTTTTTTTACTATAACGTTTCGAACCCCCGGAGGGAATTATGAATGACCCTGTATAGACGACACTTAAATATAGGACAAAAATAAGGAATAAAATAAACTATTGTGCCACTTACAACATTTTGTTTTTCAAAGGAGAAATTAAAATACATATCAGTTAACATTTAGTTAAAAATCTGTCACTTTCATATATACGGTATTTTAGAAATGTTCATAAAATTTTACAAATGAATTTTTATGAAACTAGTAATAAAATATAAATTTGAGAAATTCTTTACATTATCTAATGAATTAATTTCTATATTTTATTAGTCCTAATTCTACTATAAAATTGTTTACGCAATAATTCACATTATATGATACATTGCATATAAATTATTGGTATTAATGAAGGTTGATGTTGAACATTAAATTATTTAAATATTGCAAAAAAAGATCTAATATACAAAATGCGCAAAAAGGTATTTTGTGGTACATTAGTTATGTAGTAAAATTTATTTATTTATCACTTTGTGTATGTTTATATTCGCTTGTTTGACCGGATTTAACAGCTCGTAGCATTCAGAATTTTTTCATAAAGTTATTTTTGAAACTATATTTTTAAATGTTGATTCTCGATTTATTCATTTTGAGTTATATTTATTTAATTGCTTTTTAGACAAACATCTCCCATATTCCGAAATCAAGTTTTCCAAAACATAAGTAAATTTGTACGTTAAAGCAGCTTATTTCATAAACCAGTATGATATAACTTTTGAGAATAAATCAAAAATTTTTACTGCAGGAAATGATGAAATACATTTTAAAATTTTGTCGGATTCGAAAAGTTAAATAAAGAACGTAGCTGAATAGTGAATCTTTGGAGAGCAAGCAGGAAATGATAAAGAACTATCTGTAAAAGTATATATTTCCGCTTCCCAAGAAACAGTAATTTGAACATCATGCAGCTTAGTTGATCTGTCCTGACGATTTTCGAAATACATAAATTAATGATATAAATTTTAATTTTGAGAAATATGTATAAAACAGGTAAAGTTTCAAATAGTCATAAGTAAATACTTTTTAAGTTTAACGCTTGTTTCATTTAATTTTTAAATTCTGTGCTCACAAGTATAACATTGTCTTCATGCATTATTAGTTCATCTGTAGATATTTCATTTCTATTCTTTTGAAAAATGTTTCAAACTGTAGTAGCATTAAAAGTACTGACCGTTAGAATTCTATGAATAATTATTACATTGCTTAACCCATTTATGCCCAGCGTCGATGCTTTAGTAAAATGAGAAAAGTACATTTCACACCACTTAAAATGTAATAGGAATTTGATATCTTATTTTGCCGAGGAGTCCTCCATAAAATAAGCCACCAAATTTCTATATAAAAAAAAGTGGTGTGAAATTCATTTTTTCCCATTTTACTAAAGCGTCCCTAAATAGGGACGCTGGGCATAAATGGGTTAAGGATAATGCAATATCGTGTCTTTTCGATATGTGTAACTCGATCTACGGGCGGCATTTTTTTTAATTTATAGGTTGCATTATTTTACAAAAATATTTACAATATTGATATTTATGCAATTATTGTACTACGTATGCACATCCTTTCATAAGAAACAATGAGATTATTATGTGTATTTATTTCTAATATAATTACAAACACAAAATTGAATTTGGGTGAATAGTTTAACATGCATTTGTGACGCCGATAGGCTTTATTTCCTGTTTAAAAGACGAAAACTCGCCGTCATATTTTGTTAATAATAATTATTACCTAACACCTTTTGATATATAAAAATGAAGAAATTTTAACCAAATATATAAATTTCTATAAATCTAGAATGTTGTTAAGATAACAAAATAAAAGTATTGTTGTAGTTTAAGGGGACCGTGGACCTTTATATGATCAAAAATTGACCCAAAAATCGAAATTAATTTTTGTGTGTATTATTATTCTTCAGTTTGTATTGAACCATTTGAGAAAAACTGCATGCATCTGCGATGATTTTTCGCAACGTTATAAGCGTTTGAATTATGTGCACAATCAATTTTTTGGTGCTTTAGTAAACTTTAGACCTGTTTTTCTCAATACAGATTTTAAACGATTTTTAGATTTTTTAAATGCTCCATGCGTCTTAATTTTTGTTCAAAATTCATGAAATTGATAAGGAAGAATACTGATACTGTTTACAAAGAATCTGTGTATGCATTTTACAATTAGACTTCGGTAAGATAGTTAAATTTGATTTATAACTTATTAAAATGCTAAATTTTGATGAAAATCGGAATGGAATTCAGAGAAAAATCACTCAAAAATTAACTATTCAAAGGATTAAATAACTGATACATAGATTTGTTTGTAATATAGTTTTAAGTGATCCAAATGCCACATCCAGGAAATATTGTTAAAATTGAGACGCAATGAGCATTTTAAAATTTGATTTATAAATTTTAATCTTTTAAAAAAATCTTAAAATTACATTAAGATTAGGAATTTTTTAAGGTATTCTATATACTTATGGTGAAATGTATATATGCACAAAATTTCATGTATCTGTGATGAAAAAAAAAATTAATTTCAACGTCCACCGTCCCCTTAACGAAAGAAAACTACATCCGTAACATAATATTACATACAAACATTACTTTATGTCATAAAGAGAAGAAAATATTACATACAGCTGACACATGAAAATAAATATCAATAGTAATAAAAGCATTGTTGTACTCTAACGAAAGAAAACTACACCCGTAACATAAAATTACATACAAGCATTACTCTATGTCATGTTGAGAAGAAAATATTACATATAGCTAGCCCATGAAAATAAATATCACCTCTAAATTTAAAATAAAGTCTCAGTAAAATGAATGGCATTTAATTTTATTTTAGAATCAGAAAATTTTGAAAACAGAATTTCTAATAGTATTATTTTAACCTTATCGGAAACAGCAGTCCAAAATACTGATTTGTACATGTTAAGACTTTATGTATCAGAAGTAAAAAAGATACTTTATATGTATTTATAGAATTTATCTGACAATCATATATCCTGCTTTGAAGTTTCCCTTCATGCATAAAAGACCTATCAAAAAGAGTATGTATTTGTAGATTGTCCAATACTTTATACATCTAAATATTACATATATGTCAAAGGCTATGTTATTCATTTCAAAGGAAGACTGCTTTTGTTCTAAGAAATATACTTCAAGATATAGATATAATGCTTGTAGAAACATATACTAATAACTTAAATTTAGTTTTCAAATTTACAAACAATTTAGATTTTTTTTATATTTGTTGAAATAATTATTTTCTAATAATTAGTTGTAAGTTTATTGCTTTTATTAATTTAAATGTAATAAAACATTAAAACATCATTAAGCTTTTTTACTTTTATTTACAATTATGGTTTAATAATTTAAAAAAAAAAAAAACTTAACTTAAAATAAAGAATAAATGCTTACATACTGATTACTAAATGTTATGATTTATATCATTAAGCGGTTGATTTATACCATTAAACAGTTGTCATTTAAAGCATTCTGATGGAGAGACACTATAGTTATATATTTTATTAAGTTTTAAACTTTGAAATCAGATATACGCGCCAATGCTCTAACCACTGACCTACCCGGACGATATCCAGCCTGGCACAACTCACTCATATGTTGGTGCAATCTGTTCTGCCTCGGGAAGGAGGAGTTGTGATAGCGATTTTTGAGCGATTTTCTCGATTTTTGGCAATTTAAATGAAGGTGATGTGAATGTTGTTTGACGAAATTTTATATTTAGATGTATTGTAATAGACAGAGATTTATATAAAATTTTGGAAAAAAGCGGCGAGAAGTTGGCGCTGCGATAGGGATTTTGTACGAATTTCGGGACGTGCGCAGTAGCTGTTAAAAAAAAGTACGCTGAATCACTCCATTGTCCAATCTGAGTTTAATTTCCATATTTGAAGAAAACAACAAAATTTTTCACGTCCTTTGATATATATTATCCGTTTATTAGACTTCATTAAATCCCACCCCTAGATCGTTTTGAAACATTTATTGACAAAAAAACAGAAATTAATAAAAATATATGTTTTGTAATATTACGTTATATTGAACAAAATTCTTTATCACAGCGCCACCTTTAGGCTGATTTTCTTCAAACGTTTCTATACAAATATTTGCCTATTACATTACACCTAATTATAAATTTTTTTATGACATAGAAAAAAGTTTTCACACATCCTACTATCTTCATGATGTTTTTGAAATTATTGAAAATGGATATACTTAAATATACAATGGTTTTAATAAAATGATTAATCACTGACAATATATAAGACGATTCGGAATTAGGCGAAATTTTAGATTTATTCTTAATTAAATAAATTGCTACAAGTAGGTTTACCACTTGAAATTTAAATAGTTTTTTTAAAACTTTGCATTGAATATGATTGGTAATGATAATATAAAATGTATTATATAAATGTGTTAATAATGCATTGTTTTCTTTATTTTCAGGTGCAAATGCTACATTTAAAGTAATGAAAACGTACAGAAAACACCAATATATCTAGCTGCAAATGTCTCAGAAGGCTGTCCTATTCATAAATATCTTATGAAAGCACACAATATATCTCCATTGCAAAAGAGTGTATATTTATAAAAACTAAAATTTAAATAAACAAACATGCATAATTTCAAAAATATGACAACGAAATTCTATACAGAGGATGAATTTATGCATTTATTGACATGTACGGGCTGTACATTAAAGCAATTTTACAGTTTTAACAATTGGTAACCAAAATTGGCACTGAAAGAATTCTATATGGCGCTTTAGAAAAGTAAAGATTTTAGATTAAAAACAATCATTTGAAATATATGATAGAAGATGCCAACATTGATAAAAAGTGTGTAGTTGCAACATATCGATAGATATAATATTTCTTTTTAGAAAAAAATGAAGTCGCATCATTCGACAAATATCTTATAAAAGCTTCAGTAAGAAAATATGCGCATTATATATGTATTCATAAAAATAGCCAATATGTATACAAGCGGAATAGAACTATAGATCCGATCATGAAAAACATATCATTTTCTCATTCGTTACCATCAGCAAATTTATATACAAACTTCACCATAGAAGAAGCTGCTGTGACACCCCCGAGTGAAATAATATGGTATGCTATAATATGTCTTATTCTAGGAGTCCTAATTGCATCAACTATAATTGGAAACGTATTTGTAATGATAGCCATTGTGAAAGATAGAAACCTGAATAACTTAAGTAATTATTTGGTATTTTCTCTTGCTTTAGCGGATTTATTGGTAGCTTTGCTTGTTATGCCTATTGGGGCTGTGTATGAAGTTAAAGGTGAATGGACAATGGGAGCCGCTTTATGTGATCTATGGACTAGTTGTGATGTTCTCTGTTGTACCGCATCTATTCTGCATTTACTTGCTATTGCAGTCGATCGATACTGGGCGGTAACAAATGTAGATTATGCTAGAAATCGCAGCAAACCCCGTATATACACGGCGATTTTCTTAGTATGGGCAATTTCGTTTACCGTGTCAATAGCTCCAATATTTGGGTGGAAAGACCCTGATTTTAGTTTTAGAATAGAATATGAAAAACAATGTCTTGTAAGCCAGGATATTGGCTATCAGATTTTTGCTACATGTTCCAGCTTCTATGTTCCTCTGATAATGATTTTGATTCTGTACTCGAGAATATTTCAAGAAGCTCGAAAGAGAATACGAAGAAGACCAGGTGCTGCTAGCCAGGCAATGCTTTTAGTACAAAGACCTCCTCCTGCTTTTACAGATTCAACTCGGAGTAATTCTTCTCCAACAACAAGCTTCGATCCCCCATCTCAAGTAGTTGATACAACTTTGTCGTGTAGCTTAAAGGAGAACAGTTCTAGTGTTACTGAAACAGTAAACGGAATGAGTCCTAAAAGAAACCCAAACATGACGTCTGCGGGGACAGTGGGAAGATTACTTCACATTGGTAAACGTGAGAAAAAACCTGAAAACAGTTTTGCGAAACGAGAAAAGAAAGCTGCGAAAACATTGGCGATTATCACTGGTGTCTTCGTAATATGTTGGCTTCCATTTTTTATAATGGCTCTTCTTTTACCTCTTTGCAAAGAGGCATGTGAACTTGAATTTCCTCTGTTTAGTATTTTCTTGTGGTTGGGATACGCCAACTCAACGCTCAATCCAATTATTTATACAATTTTTAGTCCAGATTTCCGAAGTGCATTTAGAAAATTACTTTGTATTTTGTCTGATACACAGAGGCCTTCATTGTAAAATTGACATATAAAGGAACATTCTTTCATCTATTAAGTATACTTTTACGTTTATAAAAAAATTCCAGCATCGTGCTGAAATACAATTTGTGTAATATTAATGAATGTGCATGGAAATAATTACGGTGTATATGTTGTTCTATGGTTATTCAATATTTTTCTATAATGATTCTGTGCTTTGATTCAACATCTATGAATTTGAAAATATTGTTTCGGTAAAAAAAAAAGTATTTTTGTTCATATCTACAGTGAAATATTGCTAAAACCAATGGTAGAACATAGTATGAACATTTACATAATTTATGCGGAATACAATTATCAAATTGACATCACTTAACTGGAAATATATTTATGAAGCAAAATTCAAAACAAAAAATAAAAGACGAAAGATTAATACATATAGTTTATTTACGATAATAATACTTCTATATTGGTTTATTTATAAAATTTTAGACTTTCAATAATTAATGCAAATAGAAACACAAGGATGAAATATTTGCTAATAAAATGCATATCAAGTGAAGAACATTCACACATTCTGTTTTCTGTAATAAAGAAAATTTTCATAATTACAGCATATCATTGTATCATTTGAAGCTCCGGGCATATCGTTAAATCTGTAGGACACTCTAGTCATTTAAAAAAATTATTGACAATAAAATGAAACATGCTAAACAACTAAAATTAAAAAAATAAGTTTTGATGTCTTCTTTGTTAATGATGGAGATGCTATATGAATTTTAGAAGTCACGAAAAGGAAAAGAGAAAAAATGTCAACATGATCTATAATGATATAAAGTTAACTAAAACCAAGAATATATAGTCATTTTACATTTGTGTGATTTTTCAGTCATGAAAATTATAGATAACTACATAGAAGAATAATAAATATGTAACCGCAGATAAAACAAATAAAACAGAAAATAACCTTGAAGCTTATTATTTGTAATTAAGTAGCTACTGATCACGACATACAAAAAAGGCAGCAAAATATATTCGATTATACTATCACCGATGAAACAAAATCCTGTAAAAGAAAACTAACAAAGTTTTTCAAAAATGGTAAGTTGATTTATTTCAGTACTTATTCTTTTATTTAAATAAATTATTCTTTGCTACTAGAATTTATGTAGAATTTTTATACTTTTTGGAAATAGATAGATGTCGCTACGCAATAAACATAACAAAATTATAAATGATAAATTACTATTTTCACATTTCAAGTTTTTTATTTGCAGCTATCTATTGGTCTGGTTTTACAAATGATTTTTTCATTAAATAAAATATATGTTATCAAATAAATCCTTAAAAATGAAAATACATTATTCAGTAAACTATAAATATCCTATAAAGTTTGAAAATTCTAACGTTAAAACGTTACCTCTAAACGTTTTAACGTTTTCCTTGAAAGTTAGGTATGAAGGGAGAGGGGTAGATATATCAATATTTCACTGTGGAAAGCTTCGATGCCGAAAAACTGCGTCCGCCACATTTGACTTTGTGCTGGATAGCAGTCCAATCAGCAGTGTCCAGTGACAGAGGCGGTGAAATATGGCGGACACAAGACGGGGAGGGGAGGGGGGTAGATACGGTTTCAATTGGCATCCTTTATGACTACTCCACCTACTCGATCCTTTTGGTTTCAACAATTTCATACATATATGATATACCAAAAACTTAAATAGAAAACTTAGAGGGTATAAATTATATTTCTTATGCTCATGCATGTTGTATTGTGTAAAGTAAAATGAAATTTTATATTGCAATTCACTAAAATATTCCATAACATTTAAATATATTTCATTCCATTTTTTGTGTATTCATGTAGCTATTAGTCTAAAAATCTATCTATCTATATGTCTAATTGAGTCTTCTAGTTTCCGAATGTGGATATATTAGTTCAATTTTTTTTATGTAAAAAAAATAATAAAAATATTTTCGAAATGTACTAAAATTTCTAATCTTCCACTGTGGAATAGAGGATTGATACCGAAATACGAGTTATTTCTCCTCTCATTAATATAGTGAAAATATAGAATTACTTAAAATCAATTCCAAATTTGATATTTCATTTCATCTAAAGTGATAACACATCATGGAAGTCCATGCATTTCATTAAAGAAATGGATCTCATGTTTTACAGTCCCGTTGTAGTCTACAACGGTAGTATTTCTTCAGAAGTAAGAAAAGTGCATTTTTCAGAAACCGTTAGAACATAGAAATTCAAATATTCTTTCTGTGACGTTGTTTAAAAGTCACATGTGGCCACCAGAATTCCACAAATATTTACAATATTTCTACCTAATATGTCATTAAAAAACTTTCAAGAATTTAAATAGCAACTTTTTGCGTTTTATTTAAAAAACGTCGCAAATGTACTTTATATATGTAAAACATATTCCCGCATACATCTACAATGTAAGAAAAAAAATCGAATCCTTTAAATGAAAAGAAACATTACTACAAGCATGCAAAATGCAATTAAACCAATAATTGACGATATTTTGATTTAAAAAGAGAACCTATTGTGTTGTGGTTTGGCCATACATGGAAACATTGAAGAGAGGTTAAAACATTAACTAATTTCAATACAAGCTATAGAAGTTATAATGACTTTTAACCTGTGGATAATAAATTACAAACTTGAGTTTATGTATAGATATGACCTTAACAAACACAGCAAATGATTCTATATAAGAAGGCAAACGTTTTCCTATGAAAATATGTTGTGTATTCTAGGCAGCAAACCGCATGAAACACTGAGAAATTAATTACAAGAATAAATTATATATGTTAAGCTAGGATACAAACAAGGGTGTCTCGTGATCCAGATTTGACGAAGGTGAAATGTGGCCAAAGACAAAAATTAATACCGGTGCATTTTAGATTATGATGTTCAGAAAATGAGGCTAAACTTCCAGAATGACGTCACTTTCTTTGATGAAATCTATGCAAAGGGATATGCATACATACATATAAATCGTTTTGCCATTTCTTTAGCAAGAGCTAAACGTTGTCAAAACTCGATATTCCATTGTAAGACAATTTAAACTTCTTTCAAACACAAATTATCCTTGTATTTGATAACATAGTTAATCTTTACAAATAGTTGCAAAAACATTTGTTTGGCCACGGCTTCAACAACGCGGACCAAGATAATATTATAATACCCGATAACGTTTCTTATTTTGTAATTCCAGTATGTCATAAGTTAGGATAAGCGTCTAAAACTAAACTAGCAGTGATAACATTTTAGCTTAGAACTTACTTCACATCTCGTACATATGGACCATTACTCTTTATATCTTCTCTTTCTTATTTTTTATTTTTATTTATACCATAGGATTTATATGGTTGTCTTTTTGCCTAGTGTGACTTAAAGTCAATATTTGTAAATAAATGGTATTGCAATACAATACCATGGTTGCACATCATAAACATTTATTTATCGTCTAAACAACTTCAGAATAAATTGCTATATACACACAAATGCATTTTAATTATCTGAGGATATAATGCTAGTTTTACTAATACAGTTTCTGCAATGTTTGTTTTTTAATTAAGTCTAGTACTTCCTCTTTTCTTTCAATTTCTGTAGTTGGAATACTCTCTTTACAATAACATAAAATGCTACGTCTAAAAACCTTTTACAGAAAAAAATTGCTCGTAAATTGAAATGCTTTTTAAAATCTCAAAAATTTAAACATTTTCAAATATAAATAGTAATAGTAAACATTAAAACGATGATACGCTTACTGACATTAAGTTAAAATAGAAAATCAATAAAGTAAAGATTTTAAACATTATGTAAAATTTTATCAGAATGTTTGAAGGGGATAAAATCTTATTGTTAATATTGAAGGCTTCATGTGCGTCTTGAACTTGCAAATGTAAAATTTTGAGTTTCTTTCTGATTTTTTATTTTATTAGTTCATTAATTTAAAATGTCTTTAATATTTGTCACAACGTTGCGATAATTTTAATTCTAAATAAATGGTTCGTCTATCTACATGTTATGATAGAGATACAGTATTGGATTGATTTCCTTGGTTGTACGTAACGCAAATAATCCTAAATATTTATTATATTAAATTGTGATTGGTTTAAATTCCATTTTAGTAACAAGTAAGATACATTTAAAAATATTAAAATCAATCTAGAATCTCCAAACTAGAAATATTCTATAAAGCGGTTGAAGTATTGTTTCTTGAATCGTAATGATTAATCCTAAAAAAATATTTTAAAATATAATATTGTTTTATTTCTTCAATTCAACCTAACTTTAGCATTCCCTAAAATCTAAAAACTTTAATGAAAGTAAGTGTTTAAGACTTTGAGGTTCTGCCAGGTATATTGGCAGTGTTTCAAATAAAGACGAAATTATCGCATTTTATTTTTTTATAAAACTATTTCAAGGAAAAAATACGATAGAATTCCTGATATGAAAATAAATTTTGGAACACGAAAAGACTTAATGGATTAGTGAGAAATAAAAGTAGAATCGTGTCGTTAATATTAATAGATTCATAAAGACGTTCTTTGTTAATATGTATAAGATCTTTAAAAAGTTTATAATTTTAAATTACCATAGTGTGCTAAAAAAAGTAAACTAAAACCCTAATTGAAAAATGATTTAAAAATTTATATTTTTCTGTAAATATGGAAATAGTGCTCTTGTAAAGTTGGTTCGGCATTGTTAAGGTAATTTTGCAAAGTTGCCTTTTTCAGTTTCAGAGTTTAATTAAATTAAATAATGGATATAAAAATCTTTTTATGTTTTAATTTAGATGAAATTTCCTATTATAGTTTTCAAAACATACTTACATGAATTCCCGTTGACAAAAGTTGAGTAATTCAATTTAATTTGGGCAAATTTGTATATGTTCTCTACAGGGTGTCCCAAGATTATTGGGACAAACTTTAAAGGGAGGTAGGGGGCATCACAAGGTTTCAGATTTGCATAGCAACCCATGGTCGGAAACGGCTTCGTTCGCCGTTGTTGTTCACAAGAGCACTGGAGAAACCTTACTTGGTGCCAGCACCTCTAACATCTGCAGATTATCTCATTTTTCTGCAAGAGGTGCTACCAAGCTTACCTGACACTATGCCAAACATGTCAGACGCCATATGTGGTTTCAACATGACGCCCATTATATCAAATGCGTTCGCGAACATTTGAATCCGGTGTTTGGTCACCGATGGGTTGGCCCACGCTCTCCTGATTTAAGCAGCATAGATTTCTTTCTTTGGGGTGCACTGAAAAGTGCTTTGTACGCAACGAATGTGGATTCCGATATGGATCTGTTTGCAAGACAGGTTTGTGCTGCTGCGGATATCCAACAAATCCAGGTGTATTTGAGCGAATCCGCCAATCCATGGTCTGACGGTATAATGCATGCATCACTAGCAATGGTGGAAAGTTGGAACAATTTTGTGCCATTTTCACATATCATCTACCACAGAACATGTAATATCTTTGGCCAATAAATTATTTCAGATGATCTCAGTCTTGTGTCTCTTCGTTTCTTGTACCTGTCATACTATTTTCCCATGACGTTTCCGACCATGTGTTGCTATGCAAATCTGAATCCTTGTGACGTCCCCTAGCTCCCCTTAAAGTTTGTCCCAATAATCCTGGGACACCCTGTATATTTTAATAAAGTTTATTTAAACTTCAAAACACAATTAAAAACACTCATTTTGCAACACTGACTTACTGGCGTTATATCTTATTTATTGTGAACCTCTGTAAAAAAATAGATGTTATAATCCCTATTTTCTATTCAAAAGCTCCCTACTTTATATACATTTCAAAAACTCAAAGTGCAAGCCAATGCTGCGTACTCATAATATTAGAATCTAGTTCTTATATATTTCCTTGTAAATGGAAAAAACAGTTACTCAATCCATTTTCCGTAGAAAATATGATGTAGTGTACAGCAACAAAGCATATTAGTTTTGTAATGATAGACACATCATTAAAATATAAATTAAATTTATCACTTTTATCCGGTATCCTTTGAATCCCTGTAAACGGATCATAGGTTTGACAAACTTCATATTCAATACAGAGTATGCTATAGTAAAGCTCAGGAAATACACCCATTTCATGGTAAGCCAAGTAAGGGAGAGTGGGACACATTTGCGTGCACCCCTCTCATATTGCCCATGTTGCATATTGCCTATGAGGTACCTTTGATCAGTCTAATTTTTTCAAACTTGTATAATTCTAGTGGCAACATCCTTTACGCTCCATTTTACTAATTGTGAACCACACCTGTGAGTGTGACACACTGTTTTCTTTCATTTTGTTTATCTCTCTTCAAATGAAAAATGTAAGTTTGTTTTTGCTTTTGACTTGTAATTTTTTTTTCTGCTCTAAGGTTCTTGTATAAACAGGGGATAAGTTAAAAATCTTATAATATACAAAAGCAATAAACCAACAAACAACCATTCATAGGTAAAATTGACAATATAATTCAAATATTAAAACAAAAGTTATAGAACAAATTATTCCACAGGGGCATATGAGGTACTTTTTATCATTGCACTTTAGATAATATTATTAAAAGTGCTCCCCATTTGCTGCGTTATTGTTATTTATTGTTTGTTTGTTTTAATAATGAAGCATAAAATAAGCAAATATTGTTATAAAATATGAAATATAGTGCGTCTCAAAAGTATATGGGCAGACGATTTTTTGAAATAACAGTTAAAAAAATAAAGAAGTAATCACGAACAAAATACTATGCATATAGTATCATAACATAAATTTATTTCAGCAAATAAATAAAGTATAAGTGTTACAGATTTTTTGTAAAAAAATAAAAATAAAAATAGGCTGTCCCAAAAATATATGGACTTTTCGAATATTTTGCATTTAAATTCAAATTTTGTATCCATTCCTTTTAATTATCTTGAAAACCCTATCAGGCATGCTTCCAACTAGTGTTTGGAGTATGTGCGGCTGTAAAGAGAACCAACTCTGCTCTTCTTATTGCTGTAATTCCAGAATAGTTAAAAACTGCCGACCATGGGCATACACATCCCGTGCAAGTATTCCCCAAAGGTTTTCAATTGGATTCAAGTCTGGGCTGATTGCTGGGCAGTCTATAACAGTGACTTGATTCTGTTTAAACCAAGCTGTTGTTGAGTGGGAGGTGAGAATCGACGCATTGTCCTGTAGCAATTTCCAATTTTCCTCCCCTAAGATGATTCCGATTAGAAGTAGATTGCCTTAAAGGGCATTTGGATAATCCTCAGATCACTGTTGATCATTAAGAAAAGCAATATCCGTTGTTCCGTTGAAACACAATGCGCCCCACACCATTAGTGAACGCCTTCCTTTTTGTCGACTAAAGAACTGGCGAGGTTCTTTAATTAAGTCATGCCAATAGTATGCCCAGCCATCAGGGCCATCCAAATTGAATTTTTTTCGTCCCTAAAGAAAACACTTAACCATTCATACGTCCAATGCATGTGTTTTTTAGCCCAAAGAATTCGAGTCATTCTATGGTGCACTTACAGCATATGTTTCCGACACATTCTGCGATAGTTATGATTTTCGCTTACCTGTATGCGACGGTGAACAGTAGATCTGGAAATAGGAAACGAAAAAGTCCTCGCAATTTCACGAACAGACTTCTTTTGGGTGGAAACTGTTCGCAAAATTTCTCTATCTTTTCTTAGAGATGTTTTTCTTGGTCGACCTGATCGCTTTTTTGCAATCGTATTGTCATTTTTTGATAAAATTGCATAAATTCCAGATCTGCTACGCTTAATTTGTTTTGCAATGTCAGAAATTTTAACATTTTGAGCCTTTAAACGCCAAATTTTAGCAATATCAGCAGCAGAGAATTCAACGTTGCGAGGCATTTTCCAACTGTTCGACAATTGAAGAAAGAGCAGTGATTTTATATTTCGAAGTGGTTACGTCACAAGTACAGAACGCAGACTATGCAAATTTTTCTGATACGGTCGTAATAAAAGCAATTCATTTCATTGTCCATATATTTTTGAGACAGCTTATTTTGAATTTTATTTTTTTACAAAAAATCTGTGCTATAAACATAACATTTCTTTATCGTAATAAACTTATGTTATGATTCCATATGCTAATTATTTTTTTCGTGATTATTGCTTTATTTTCTTAGCTGTTATTTTGAAAAATCGCCTGTCCATATAATTTTGAGACGCACCTTATTATATACTTGAACACAAATAATTCTTAACATATTTTTCAACCATTACAAAACAATGCATATAAACACATTTCCAGAATACAAAGTTCTTAATGAATATTTTAATTTCTAAAGAGATAAAAAGGTAACTCAGTTTTATAATGATAAATACTTGATAGTTTTGTTTTGGGCCCATTTTGAAAAATGCTTTTGAAGAACAGGATTATGAAGCAGCAATTGTAACTGCGCAACCATATCACGTGGAATCTCCTGCAGCTGAAGAAGTATTACTAGCAGATATTCTTGAAGAGATTGACACACAGACAGCAATATACAAGTTAGAGACTAGAAATGAAACTTTCTAACCCGAGCAAAATCATTCAATTTCAATTCCTGAGAAAGTTTGACCATTTCCAAAATCTGAACAGCATAAAATAAAGAAAGGGAACAGGAAAAAGATAAAATCAAAAATATTGACACATACGGTCTGTTAAAAATCAAATTGAGGCTAAGACACTAGAAAGAGAAGTAAAAAAGCATTTAAGAATATTAAACACACTATACTTCCAGCACAGTGCTTGAAACCTCCTAAAAGTAAAAAATAAACCATGCATTTTGTCAAGACGAGACTACGTTTACAAACTTCAGATACAGAAGATAATTATTCAGTTTATAATGATTCTGACAATTTAGATAGTCTAGAAGACGTTAGAACTTACGATTCTATTGCTTTAATTGAACTAAAAGTCAATCAATTCAATTTACAAGGAAGAAAAGTTGCAGGCAGTTTGTAGGAATTACTAAGGGATAGAAAAATTGGATTTTAAAACAAAGTTTTTAAAGAAAAAGATGATTTATGGGAGTTTTATTTCTCAGACATTCCAGATGCAAGCCTGATGGACATTGACGACTTTGTTCATAAATTGCCCTCGCCATTATTTATAGGAGAAACTATTTGGGCGATTATACTGCAATGACATTTCCTATAAACTTGCCAAAATATACAATCCTATAAATGACATTTAACATGATTTAAAAATTATAAATATCCATAGTAGGCATTTTATATTATTTGCACATATTAGTACTACGGGTTGGATTTTATTTTGTATGTTTATCAATATATATATATATATATATAATCCAGCAAAAACATGATTTTGCCCCCCCTCACCAGAAACAAGACAACACAAGAAAACACAGTAGAAAATATATGTAAAACTATGTAAAAATAATCAGACACAGAAACAAGCTGCGGCCTCATCAGCAGTGGGTAAATTCAAAGACAGCCAAGCATCTGAACAAAAAGATTAACAATTAGTGGCAGTGGGTTTCGGCCAGAGCGCTGCGTAGCAAAAATTCAAAATGTACAGAAACATATTTGAATACTACTTAACAGACGCCCCCCCCCTACACCGTACCCTACTCCAGAATATTAAGCGAATGCTGTACCAAATGTTTCTTCGAAAATACACACAACCAATTCAGCCACGTTGCCACAATTAAAAAAGTAAAACACGATAAACAAACCAAATCCGTCATTCAGTACACAATCCAGATTCGTTCCAGGTCGGATGCCAACAAACCCAGCCATCATCATAAAACCGTCCTTTTCAGGCTTTAGGAATTACGTCATTTACTGTTGAATGTAAGCAATCTATCAATATTGGAGGCAGTCTGCAAAATCTGAATATTTTTGATAAATTTTAGAGGGATATTGTTTTTATAATATAAATGACTTATAAAATAAAATAGTTCCTTATTAAACAGGTTTTTATTTGAACAATTTCTGTAAAAATGGTAAATTTGACCAACTATAATATTTATACATATACGTTTGTGAATATTTGAAGACCAATGAATTAATAGATTCACATTAAAACTGGTACGCTTATCAAAAATGGAAATTTGTAATCCATTTTTAATCAAAATTTTTAGATCAAGATAATTAGCGAACTTATTATCATCATTAGTTTTCTTTAATACTAAAGAATCAGGGTAAATTACTTGAGAAATCACCACAAATTCTTCATCGAAATTTAAAACAATTAAATCATCTATGTATCTGTATGCAATAAATCGAACATCAGCTGTATTGATAATATATTGAAAATCATAATAAAATATAAAAAAAATAGCGACCGTAGATAAATAACTCGTACCCATCCCGATACCATGGATTTGCGAGTATATTTTGGAACCTGTATAAACATAATTGTTATAAAGACAGAAATGACATAATTTGAAAAATAAAGTAGAGTTGAAATCCATGACATTTAAAACCAATTAAGCTGTCTTTAAAAGTGCTTCCTTTAAGCTATTAATAGGGATATTTGTAAATAAATTTTCAAAATCATAAGTTTTGATGGAATGTAAATTATCACTTTTTATTTTCTTTGCAATCTTTCTTTCTATCTTTTGCTTTTATTTTGATATGCTCAATGCAGAGCTGAATAATAGTTTAACCTACAAAATGTATAACTCTTCAGTACAAACAATTATTAAAAAGCATCTGCCATTTTCGAAACAAACTAAGATTCCTTTTCCTTGCAATAAAAACTTATCATTTCCATTTTTATTTATTTCCCCCAAATTTCATAAAATACCGGTTAAATACAGGTTTATATGCAGTAGTGTCAATAGTATTCGTAATAACTTTAATAAGAATTTCGAAGAGCTGCTTAAAAAAGTTTTAAACATGTTAAAATACAAATACAAAGATACTAATTGCTTTTGGATAATTTCGAATAGTTATGAAATTTGCAAAATGTATACATTTTAACGTCTGAATGTGAAAAATATTAAAAACACCAATTAAAATAATTTAAGACAGACATGAGTACACATAAAATAAAAATTTATAAAAAAATATATACTTAAAAACAGTTAAAAATACAAAATAGTAGACGTTTCGCCAAGCGACACGCAAGGCATCATCAGTACAAAAACAATCTATTGCATAACAAACCACAGAACAAGGAAAAGGAAAGGTTTGAAATCAAGGAAAGTTGAAGTTATTTTAAAAACAGATAATATTCATTAGGGACAGAACGAGCTTCATTCAACGTCTGCGATCGCAATTGAGTGAACCAACTCTCAAGGAGTAATCGACCATGGTAGCTGTTACAACCTGATTTCAAAATACTGGCGTTCGCAATTAGCGGGATGTGATTCGTTTGAAGTGAATGCTGGACAATTTTTGAATTCAAATTACTATTTTTTAAAGCACTAGTATGTTCTTTTAGGCGAATTTCCAATGATCTACCTGTTTCACCAATGTAGACACTATTGCAATCTTTACAGGGAATAATATAAACAACACCGGGTAATTTAGACTTATCATATTGAAATTTATGCTTAGTGAAAAAGGAACTCACTTTATTAATTGGTTTAAAAGAAATCCCAATATTGAATGATTTTAGAATGCCAGAAATTTTTTCAGAAATGTTCTTATAATAAGGGATACAGATAAAAGAGTTTGGTTTACTACTTTGAAAAGGGGGGAGGGGTAGAATTCACAAAATTTAAAGTATTTTTAAAGATTTTTTTAACAAGACCTATAGGATAGCTATTATTAACCAAATCGCGATAAATTTTACACTTCTCAATTTCAAAATCATTACTGGAACTGCAATATCTAATGGCCCTGAAGGCTAAAGTCTTAATAACGGCTATTTTATGGCTGAAAGGGCAAATTGAATTGAAATTAGTATATTGACCAGTAGATGTAGGTTTTCTGTAAACAGTAGTGGTGATAGATTGAGAGGTATCAGCAATGTGTCTGCGGACTAGAATGTCGAGAAATGGTAATTCAGCATTATTTTCAATTTCAACAGTAAACTTAATAGGGTCACCAATAGAGTTAGAAATCGTGAGAATATTATTTAAATCAGCTTCTTTCACTATCAAAAAAATGTCATCAACATATCGTCTCCAAAAAAGAATACGTGAACCAAGTTCAGAATTAATCTTATTTTCAATATGGTATATGGATATATATTCAATATGGACTTTTGGTACAGTTATGAAATTACAAAGAAAATAAAAAGTGATAATATACATTCCATCCAAACTTATGATTTCGAAAATTTATTTACAAATATCCCTATTAATAGCTTAAAGGAAGCACTTTTAAAGACAGCTTAATTGGTTTTAAATGTCATGGATTTCAACTCTACTTTGTTTTCAATTTATGTCATTTCTGTCTTTATAACAATTATGTTTATACAGGTTCCAAAATATACTCGCAAATCAATGGTATCGGGATGGGTACGAGTTATTCATCTACGGCCGCTAATTTATTTTTATTTTATTATGAGTTTTAATATATTATCAATACAGCTGATGTTCGATTTATTGCATACAGATACAAAGATGATTTAACTGTTTTAAATTTCGATGAAGAATTTGGGGTGATTTCTCAAGTAATTTACCCTGACTCTTTAGTATTAAAGAAAACTAATGATGATAATGAGTTCGCTAATTATCTTGATCTAAAAATTTTGATTAAAAATGGACTACAAATTTCAGTTTTTGATAAGCGTACCAGTTTTCCGTTTAATGTGAATCTATTAATTCATTGGTCTTCAAATATTCACAAACGTATATATATAAATATTATAGTTGGTCAAATTTACCGTTTTTACAGAATTTGTTCAAATAAAAACCTGTTTAATGAGGAACTATTTTATTTTATTAGTCATTTATATTATAAAAACAATATCCCTCTAAAATTTATAAAAAAATATTCAGATTTTGCAGACTGCCTCCATTATTGATAGATTGCTTACATTCAACAGTAAATGACTTGTAATTCCTAAAGCCTGAAAATGACGGTTTTATGATGACGGCTGGGTTTGTTGGAATCCGACCTGGAACGAATCTGGATTGTGTACTGAATTACGGATTTGGTTTGTTTATCGTGTTTTACTTTTTTTAATTGTGGCAACGTGGCTGAATTGGTTGTGCGTATTTTCGAAGAGACTTTTGGTACAGCATTCGCTTAATATTGTGGAGTAGGGAACGGGCAGCGTCCGTTAAGCAGTATTCAAATATGTTTCTGTACTTTTTGAATTTTTGCTACGCAGCGCTCTGGCCGAAACCCACTGCCACTAATTGTTAATTTTTTGTTCGGATGCTTGGCTGCCTTTGAATTTATCCACTGCTGATGAGGCCGCAGCTTGTTTCTGTGTCTGATTATTTTTACATATTTTTACATATATTTTCTACTGTGTTTTCTTGTGTTGTCTTGTTTCTGGTGAGGGGGGTGGTGCTGGTTCTGGCCAAAATCATGTTTTTGCTGGATTATATTGAATTTGTGTGTCCTAATATGCAGCTTCTGGCGCTGTTCACACAAATATATAGTTGTTTTGTTTATGATGTGATGGTTACTGCTTATATATATATATATATATATATATATATAATCTGGTACTTTTTCTCACTGTAAAAGTAGTATGTTATGATATTAAAATCTTATTTGACAAAGATAAATTGTAACATGTATGTTTAAAGTATTTTCTTTTTTTTAAATTTCATATAAATTATCAAAGGTACCCATGGCGGACCATAGGTACCCCATGATTGGGCACATTTGACCAGTTTGAATTGATTTACAAAATACTTTAATATACTAACTTTCTCTGAAAATAACTCTTTACTATTATTTTATGCATTTACAAAGATTAGAGCATTATAAATATATTTTATATTTTACAATTTCAGGAAAAGTTAGCATATAAAATTATAATTGCAAAAAGTGGACAAATGTGCCCCATTCTCCCTACAGGGCAGCCAGAATGAAAACACCCCAACTGCGACCTTTCTATTTATTGAACTACTCAATGTATAAGCTTCAAATTTTGAATACATAGTATTCCAGACGTGGGAAGACTGATTATGCGAGAACAAAATAGTTCTAAACTAGTCGTTGGGGGCCACCGTAATACTTACACATCATCCATATGCATAATATAAAATATTAAAACAAAACATGCGTAAACTATTTATGAAATGCATTGAAATTCGAATAAAATCATGGCTTGAAGACGTCACAAACTTTAAGTGTTCGATTACTGAATTGCGTAAAAGAAACATCCTTATAACTCCAAAATTAATAGTCATATTAACTAACGGCTTACTGCGTCGATTTAAGCGTCTCATTTTCAATTAAAATATATCTTTGAATTGAAATTTGAATGAAATACAGTGTCATGAAAAATTGAAGGGTGTGGAAAATATAATTACAAATATCTCGGCAACTCATTATCCAATCGACTTCATTTTTTGTGCAAAATTTATGTTTTTTATTGTCTTTAATATTAACTTCTTAAAATAAACAATTTCGAAAATTTTTATATACCTTTTATCAGAACGAATAGTTCGAGAGTTTGAAAAAAATACTTCTGGATAATCGAGGTTACTGAAATTCAATAAGCTTCTTCCCATTAGTACATACTAAGTACATACCAAATTTCAAGTTCTATCTTATTTTGTTCGGGAGATAGAGCGTTTACAGACACACACACAGAGACAGATGGACGTCATTTTTTTTTCTAAAAATATGTTTTTTGGAATCTCCAGCGTCTGAAACGTGTAAATCCGTCAAAAAAAAAATTCAATTTTCAAAACGATTATAAGACTTACCCTATACTACGTATGATGGGTAAGTAAAATCAGCAATCGATACAACTACTTGTACAACTACGAATATGTTGAAAATACACAAAAACACATTTTATCTGAACGTACGAGACATTCATATGACAAGGACCTGCTGGACGCAGGGTGCGCTTCTCAATATTGTTCCCTTCTTGAAGATGTGAAATCTACAGTTTGTGGTCAGCTTGTTCAACTGAGGATCGTAACTTGTTGACTGAGATGCTTCTCACATGCAGAGTGATGCTTTTTTTCAAGTCTGCCAAAGTTACCTGACGACTTCGATAAACAAGATTTTTTAAGTGTCCCCACAGACAAACATTACACGGATTAACATCCGGAGAACGAGATGGCCAGGTTGTCAGAAACGCACGACTGATTTCTCAGCCATTATTTAAGCACTACCGAAGAAATTGCTGTACAATGAGTTCATTGTGTGGAGGCGCTCCATTTTGCATAAAGGTAATCGCTTGAAGACATTGCCGCTCTTGAAAATGGGGTGCAACAAAAGTTTCGGGCATCATTTTCTACCTATTTGTCGTCACAATGGCCATTGCGAATACATATTCTATTCGAAACAGAAAGTTCGAAGAATGAATGTGGCTATGAATCTACAAGAGACTGTTACTTTCTGTGTGTGGAGTGGAATCTCTTGGAAGGTACAAGGGTATTGAGCTACTGTTATGGGTAAGGCTAAGGAATGAAATAAAACTGTACGAAAACGTGGAGGAGCAAGGAAAAAGATTAAGAGAAACAGTGGACAGGAAACTTGGACAACAGGGCGCACATATCAAATAAGCGCTACAAGAGTACAAAAAAGAAATAGATACACTGAAAAAAACGCTGAGAAGTCAAACAATACCACAAAGTAGCAAACATCAACCACAAGGAAGTGAGGGATCCTCATACTCTCAAGTTCTGCAGCAGCGGCCCCCACAGAAACCATCTCTGGTGGTGACTCCAAAAGATGGAAGCCTGACAGTACAGGAAATCTGCAGAACACTAAACAAAGAAATCGACTCAACGACTTTGCCAAATCTCAGTTGCAGGCCAACAAAAGCAGGTAACTTAGTAGTTACCTGCAATGATGAGAAGGACCTCACAGAACTACAGCAAAAACTAGTACATAATGCAAGACTAGCACCAAAGATAACAGTGAGCAAAATAAAACCCCGAACTCAAAAAATAATCATATTTGGAGCCCCTGCAATAACAGAACACGACGTAGATGAAGCAAGAAGCACCGAAGGAATCCAGGCTGACATAGACTATTATTCGGAGAATATTTTAGCCCCGGCACTGCTCAGGACATTAAGGGTGGAAAAAGTTAACTTCAAATTACACAGAATCATGAAATCTGCACAAAACAATGAATCAACGAATCTCATCGTGGAAGTGCCACAAAGGGACGCAGCACTCCTGGAACAAACAAAGGTCAACATTGGTTTTAACAGATGTGGAGTTCGCAAATACATAATCACACCGAGGTGCTTTAAATGCCAACGACTAGGCCACATGCCAAGAGAATGTCTAAATCCTGAAGTGTGCGCGAAATGTGCCAAAAATCACAATACATCGGACTGCACATCCAACAACAAAAGATGTGTGAACTGTTTAGATGAAAACAAACAACGTACAGGAAGTGATAGACACTTGGACACAGAACACTATAGCTATGATAGCTGCTGCCAAACGTATCGACATTACCAGAAAACTTACATTCAACACCGGACTCAGATGGCATTAAGTTCAAGGTAATCCAGTGTAATCTACAACGTTCCAAAAGTAATACGGCAGCATTTGTAAATTTTATAATTGAAGAGGGTTTTTCACTGGCATGCCTCCAAGACGCTTACATCTTCGACGGCCGTCCTGCTTCTTTGCCCCTGAGTGTGCCATGCTACAGCTCCAGCTCACTAAATAGTCACATCCTAATTTTAGACCAAAATCTTAAACATTGTCTATCAGAAAAATTTAACAACTCTGTATTTATAAATTTAGACCTACAAAACGTAATTTTGAGCATTGGGAGCCTGTACTGTCCTCCGAGGGCTGAACTCGAAACTGACCTCCAGGACTGGAGATCAGCTAAATATTTGAGCGACTTCTGTTTGGTCCTTGGGGACTTTAATGCGCATGACCCACTTTGGGGGTATAATCGGGTGGATGCCAGGGGAAGACTCCTTATTGAATTCTTGCTCGCACATAACCTTGTAATACTAAATGAACCATCTTGCCAACCAACCTATGAGTCGGGCGGAAGGGAGGGCCGACCAGATTTATCAATCTGTTCACAACCCCTCTTCCAACACTTCAGCAACTGGGAAGTTGTCCCAGAACTTTTTGGTGACCACAGGCCAATTATTACACAACTATTTTTAACAGTAATGGATTTACCAAAACGCAGATTTAAAACTAAAAACATCCCCCCCTATAAATTTCAAAAAATGGTTCAACATAAATGTTTAATACATAATATTAATTTTAAAACAATTAAAACATCCCAAGATCTGGACATCCATTATGAAAAGTTCTACCAAATTATTAAAGATTCAGCAAAAACCTCATTTAAAAAGAAACCCTCATTTCGAAAACCTAAATTTTCCTGGTGGTCGCCGGACCTTAGAGCACAGAGGAATAAAGTAAAAGCTTTATATAATAAAACAAAAAACTCTAATTTCGATCCAATAAACAACCAAAATTACAAAAAAGAAAAAGCCAAATATAAAAAACAAATTCTCTGTGCAAAAGAGAAAGCGTGGGACAATTTCTGTAAAAAACAAACTGACCCTTTTGGCATCTCAAAAAAACTCGCATTCCAAGATTACCAAGATAAATTAATTAGCTTTCTGCCGGACTCATCTTTTCCGGTTTCCAGGTCCACTTCATTAGCTAACCTAACAGAAAGAATTTTTGGGCCTTCGGCAGGTATGCCAGTACAACCCGCCCAGGCATTTAACATACAACCTCAATCAGACCAACCAAAATTTACAAAAAGAGAATTAAGAAATGCAATATATAGCTTCAACCAAAACAAGGCCCCAGGGCCAGACGAAATCGATCATCGTATGATAAGAGCGATATTTGCAATAATACCAGATACACTACAAGACTTATTTAACTCAGCACTTTCCCTAAACTATTTCCCGGTGGCCTGGAAGCTGGGGGAGCTTATCTACTTTAGAAAGGAAGGTAAACCACACGACGAACATTCATCTTATAGACCGATAACTTTACTTCCAATAATAGGCAAAATTTTTGAAAAACTATTGCTGCGAAGAATTAATCATATACTGACGCTAAACAATAAATTAACAAATAAACAACACGGTTTCACACAATTAAAATCAACAGAAACTGCTCTTCAAAATGCACTATCATTTATCGACATCAACAAAGAAAATAAAAATTACACGACATTCATATCGCTGGATTTCATGGGGGCATTTGACAACCTTCCATGGGACCAAGCGATTTCATCACTAACCGACTTAGGCATCCCGCAGCAATATATCAATACAATTATCTCCTTCCTTTCGAGTAGGCGGGCTCAGGTTGATTGGCAAAACCCTAATATCTTGCATTACTTCACAAAAGGCTGACCACAGGGCTCCTGCTTTGGTCCTTTTCTCTGGTTGTCACTTTTGGAGGGCTTACTGCGTTACTTTGTCTTCGAGAACTGTGCGATTGTGGCATACGCGGATGATGTCTTGTTAATTATTTGGGGTCCAACACGCGCTGCGCTAGAGCATAATGGTAGGATTGCCCTGAATTATGTTCAAAATTGGGCTACGAGCAACCACATTGAAATATCATTGAATAAATCAAAAACAATTACATTTGGCAAACCTAAAATCTTAAAAAGGGACCCAATCTTCAAACTAAAAGGACAAAACCTACAATCAGTCAAAACCTTAAAATACTTAGGAATTACAATAGACCAACATCTTTCATTCCTACCCCACATAGTAATAAAAAGGGAAGAAATTACTAAAATTACTCAAAATTTATATAAATTTTCGTCAATTTCGGGTAGATTGCCAAATCATTTCTTTAAGATATGGTACTCGGCAATCCTACAGCGCCAAATCGCTTATGCTTGTGGGGTGTGGTTCACGCGTATGACACGGTCGCATGGTGTGCGTCACCTCTTGGCAGCGCAGAGAAAAGTACTCCTACTCATTTCAAGAGCGTATAAAAATACGTCAACAGCGGCATTGCAGGTCCTAACGGGTATCCCGCCCCTGGACTTGCAACTGGAAGCAGAGGCTGAATTTGCTAGAGTCACTAGATTGGGGATATCATCAACGCGTATTAATGCACAAACAATAGCCACAAAGATCTCAAAATATAAAATTTCACCAACTCTAGATCAAATAAAAACCTGTCCGGGTTCAAAATTCAATGGGGAATTCCATATCTTTGCAGACGGTTCAAAAACAGCTGAAGGCACAGCATCGGCTTTCTGTGCTTATAAAAATAATATAATTCATCACACGTGGCGTGCAAAACTAGACTCGGGTAATTCCGTTTACCAGGCCGAATTACTTGCGATTGGAGAAGCTGTGCGCTGGGCTATGGAAGAGGATTCGGTCAACTTTCTAATTTCATCGGATAGCTTATCAAGCTTAATGGCTCTTTCAAAATTTGACATAGATAATTATTTAGTTCAGGAAATTTTAGTACGTATAAATCTATCCTCCAAAAACTTCTTTTTTAATTGGGTCAAGGGTCATTCGGGTGTAGCTGGAAATGAACTGGCGGATCAGTTGGCGCGGTCAGCAACAAACGATGAAACGCTGGAAACAACTTTTCTTCCTGTACCACCGTCTACACTCAAAAGAGAATTAACAAAACAAATCACAGACAGTTGGCAACAACGCTGGTCTACAGCACAAGTGGGTCATTACACAAGAGACTTCCTTCCGGAAGTCTCGCAACAACTAGAAATACACAACAGATATCTATACCTATTTTTAACAAATCATGGACCATTTCAACAACACCTATTCCAAATTAACAGAAGTGACTCACCACTTTGTATCTGTGGATCAGAAGCAACATCGTTACACTACATATTAAATTGCACTCTAACTTCACATTTCCATGTCAAAAAATCACCACAAATGCCACTTAAAAACTGGCTACAATATCTCCTGGACCGTCCGGTTCTTCTCCAGCGCATAGTCAACTGCATGAAATTTATTGAAAAAAACGAATTTTTATTTTCCAATCCTCTTCCTCTGTAGTCGAGCGCCCGCTTGTCCAATATAGCAGGGGTCCTGTTTTCTCTGTACATATGTATATAAATAATTGTATTTTGTATTTGAATATAATAATTGTTGTAATGAGATTTAATATCACACTGTCTGTATATTATTAGTATCTGCATATTATTTGTAAATTTTTAGTATATTCGCATCTGTATATTCATATTAGTATATTATTAATTGTATTAGAAGTATTTAACCAAGAATCTGCATCCCATTTAACCAAAAATTCAAAATATAAATTCTGCACAGTACTTGTATATAGTCATATTCTGGAAATGGTCTAAACTGTATAATTGTATAATCGAATTAATTATAATAACTGTATGTATGCATCATATTTTTCCATATACATCAATTGTAGTAAAGTATTTGTATAAAATATGCTAGCCAAGAATAACCCATCATATTTAACCACTAATAATTTTAGGCATGGTGCCCGCACAGTATTTGTAAATAGCTCATCCGGAAATTATATATTCTGCATACATTGAAATAATAATAATAATCGTATGTATGAAAGCAATAACTGTATTATCAGACAAAATTCATGTGTAATATTATATTGTAAAAATTGCATACATAATTCTGTAATTGTGGTCTCGCTGGTGATAGAGGCGTGTCAGCCCCTCAGGATTGCACACAAACTCTAAGGCTTAAGCCGGGTTTCCTGAGGTGGTCATCCCTTGAAATGGACATCACCGCTCCACAGAATCTTCTATGAACATGATGCATCTACTTCAACTCTTCATTTTTTTTAAATATATTTTCGTTGTACAGCGCCATCTATCAGTATTTCCGGAATTATTTTTTTTCGCATTCGACGTTACCTCATGTATTGAATAGTATCTTCAGAAAATTTGAAGACTTTATATTGAGTCGTTCGATATATAGGGATGTCAGGGTAGGGAAGTTTTAATTCTGGCTCTCTATATATTAAAAAAAGTAGAGAATCAGAAAGTAAACAAACAGATGAACGAAAAAAAATCAACGTTATTGGAATAGGTTAAAATAAAATGTGACGTATTAGTTGAATTTTTTTTTTCAAAATTGTATGTGGTTTATTTTGTCAGAATGTCTTCTTGCATTTTAAATTGAATCACACTTTTAAAAAATGAAGATCCACAGCGGCATTGAGATGCAAACGTATTTCAACAAGCAGAGGTAAAAAATTTTATAAATTTTAAATGATTTTTTAGGAAGATATAAGTTAGAAAAAACAGTAAATATAAAGGAGAAACGTCCAACACTTACACATGATTCGAACAGTAATTTATGTATTTCCTAATTTTAACCTATTTTGATGACATATTCTCAAAACGCAAACATACCACACATGCATGTATTGAATTAAACAATTTTTTAAATCTTCATCAATATTAAATAATTCGGTAATAAATGTTCATAAATAAATCATACACTTTTTTGTCTGTATACAGCTGTATCCTCAACCGACTTCCCTCACCAACAAAAAAAATAATAAAAATAAATGAAAATTGTTCCTTTATATTAAATTTTAACACAGTCTTAAAAACTCGGTATCCATAGCGGGACAGAGATAAAATCATGTATCAACATAAACAGGGATATAAATGTTCATCAATTTTGAATGATTAGTATGATGTAAATTACTGAAAAACAATGGTTATTTAATAGGAACGTCAATTAATTATACATAAATTAAAGGATGTTTTGTGTATTTTCTATTTTTATATTTTTGATGATAAATTATAAAAACGCAAACAACCTGCATTGTTTTGAACTAAACAATTTTTGAAATCTTAAATGATAATAAAAAACTCGCTAATAAATGTTCATAAACTCTGTATGTTTGCCACTACCCTCTAAAATAAAAAAGAAATGAAATAAAATAACAATCATTAACTAATAAGTATTAATTGTTATTAGCAAATATTAAAACAATAGCAAATTTAAGAGAATATTCTTCAAATAGAAGTTGTAAATTCATTTCCTGCCATTTCCTTTGTGGTAAGTTATCAAATATGCAGTACATTTATGCCTATTCAGATTAGTATCGTTCCTATCATAACAAACAATTGTTATACCTTTACGTTATAGGTATAGCCCCAATAACACATAATCTTTAACAAGCGTTATTTATTTACACATATACACAGAATACATTGTATTTGTCATTTTTTGCAATAGAGTAATGAAATTTTACACGTAAATTAAATACCGTAGAAGAAATTGAAAAATATACACTGTAAAAAATAAAATAAAAAACAAAATTTGTGGGTCTTACACAAAAAAAACTGCCTGTAAGGACGCCAATAAAAAACAATTTATTTAAGTACATAATCTGTATTTCTTACGTAAATAAGGGCAATATCTGCTATAAGCAATGAAAGTTTGTAATAAATGCAAATTAGTTCCATGAATTAAAAAAAAAATAATAATGACATCCTATTTGGTATTTTTTTTCTGTAAAATATATTTTTTTTACAATGTACAGGGTGCACTGACAAAAAATTCTGCCACTGACATCTAGAAACTAAATTGTGGCTCCAGAAAAAATAATTCTATGTCATCCTTATAATTCTAGTTCCCTTTGCTAGAGAGTTCTTTGTCTTCCCTACTCAATTTCAAGAGCGGTTTGCTATATTATCGTGGTCAAATTTATTTAAAAATCTTTGCAAATAAATGTGAACACAAGAGGTTAGTTTTAGTAACTGTAATTCCTTTTTATGAATTTTTTCCAGAAATCAAGTGATAATTTCTCGCAGTGTGAACGATTCATAATATAGTTTATCGTTTCATCACCTAGAAAACTATAGACTAGAAATTCTCGATAACTTCGTCTGTTCAGTTTATTTGTTTACCTTATTCGTATAACTCGGAAATCTATATTTCTAGTTTAGGGATTTATAAAATGACTACTTATTCATTCTAGATAACGGCGGTATAAGTTTTCTTTCAGTGTGTTCAATAAAAGCTACTGCCATTTAATCGTGATCTTTTATTTTTGCGCCTCGCTCACGAAAGTGTTTTTCTTTAGCCTCAACGACTAAGATAAAGAAAATGGAACTTTAATGGGTTTATGCACCTGTTTATGATTGTTTTAAAGATGTATTAAAATCACATAGAAATATTGTGCATCATTTATGTTGTAATGCTTAAACATACGTTTTGACTGTTATTGTGTTTATTTGTGATTATTCACTGTCTCAAAGTATATTTTCTGAAAATGTTATAACATCTTCCAACAATCTACAATGACGGTATGTCTAATACTTTACAATATGTTTCTGTATAGCTAATATATTCGGACACAATCAATACTGATTTAAACCAATGAACAATTTCACTTCAATTTACAGATTCAATATAGGGATTCAAGTTGATGTTTTTAAATTGTGGATAAAAATAACTAAGTACGTTTTTCCTCGTGAAAATCAAAAAATAAGCTATAAAATATAAAATCATAAACATGGAATTATAATGAACAGAGGAAAGTATATTCAACTAGATAAATTATATCCAAAGGTTGCACTCTCAGAAAAAACTGTAAATTTATTAGCGTTTGTCCTTCAATTTTCAGGGGCAACAGCCTTATTTGATAAAAAACGGTCTGATCCACTAAATAAGCGTCCTTATCCCTTGGATACTTAGAAAATTAAGAGCAATCCACATATTCTTACAGTTCTAGCCCTTTATGTTAGCAAAAATACGGTACGACCCCATACATTGTCCTCCGCTAGGGTGTAACCCTTCATTTTACTCGTGTTTCGAAAATTTTAACCCGCCAAAACAGCGATTCTGTGGTGATTATCTAACGTGCTACGTGCTACGGAACAGTAAGCAAAATGTTATTGTGTTTTAAAGTGCATTATATCCTGGGCATTTTAATGCTACATTACTTTGCCCCGTAAAATTACGGGCTGCAAAATATGATGGGCATGGATTTTTTTTTCATTTATTTTTTTTTTATTTATTTATTTATTTTTTTTTTTTTTACGGGGTATGATTGGAATTTCTGCTGCCGGCCTCTGCCCGTAATTTTTCTGCATTTTTTTTTTTACAGAGTGGAGTATCATAGTTGAGATTTTTCCAGCAGAGCGAAAATATGCCGGCACCAGGATCTGGTTACTTTGGTTTGCCGTACCAATGCTCTCCCATCTGAGCTATCCAAACGATATCCTGGTTGGTATATTTCACTCTTATTTGTTGGACAAGGCTGCGAACTGCAACGCTAATTTCATTTATCTGAGCTATAAGTATAGCATTTTACATGATGAATCTGAAATAGCATGGAAACACATTAGACACGGAATTATATTTCAAATTTCTTTGACAGTGACTTTTGGGAATTTAAAGTTGTTTTATGTTTTTAATTTTTATTTCACCTACTGTACATATGGACATCTAAAACACATCTCCATGCACATTTAAACAAACAGACATAAAGGCGAATTTAAATAAAGTTATATGGAAATAAAGATAAATGTTTGCACTTAAAACGAGTTTCCCGTGCCAGACATATCAGAAAAAGTGTTTCGAATATCCCTTGTAACTATGTAAACATATACATTTTTTAAATGTCAAGTGAAAATTACAAAAAAAAAAAAAAGAAATTAGTAATAAATAGAAACTCGGAATTGTTCTTTCTTTATTAAAAAGTTTAAATCAATTATATATATTTAATTGTCTATTAAGTTTTTATAAAATTTTTCACGTTAAAAAGTTCTTCCGGAAGGAAAAGGTAGCTTTCCTATATCTTTGTTTTAAAATTTTAGCTAATGTTACACGAAAACAGCAAGTTAAAATGCAAAGAAACGTTTACAAAAAATTCGTTAATACTGAATTTGAATAAGAAATTCGCCAAATTATTGAGCAATAGCCAAATTGGCTTCATTTATGAAGACTTATTTTGGTCGCCAAATTTGGCGATATTTCGCCAAATGTCGCCAATTTTGGCGAGAATTTGGCGCTAACGGATATGAATATATAGTTTTATGCGTATGATTGGGAAAATTATTACAACAATGAAAGAAAATACTTTGCGAGTAATCGCGTTAATGTGCTGTTTTGTTTCAAAATGTTAGCCACCGTAGAATTTCAAACTACTCAATCTCAGCCATTTTTTATGATAGAGGTAAACCAAAAAATGCTCTGGAATCCTCGAATCAAGGCCTAACACTTAAATAAAAAATAAATTTGAATTTTTAACTATTTTGTATATTTATTTTAGTTTTAAATTTTTAAGTGGCCGCCATCTTGAAACAAAATGGCGGACCAAGCTGGCCAACGAACTCAGTCGGAACATTGGTAAGCTTAATACACACAATTAGTTTCACCAAAATTGATTTATAAATACGAGCGTTATCGTATGACATAGGTCAGATATATATATATATATATATATATATATATATATATAAATCAACATTTGAAAGGAGGGGGGTTTTGGGGTCTGGGGGTCATGATCGGTGAAAATATATCGAAATTTTCCGGAACTGCTTTCCTCCGAACGGCTACGAAAGGTAGCTTTATACTTTTTTGTATTGAAAGCTACCTAAAATACGAATATACAAAACTGAGAAATAAACTAAAAGTATAACATTTTTATAGAGGCTACAAAAAGTAGAAAACTGAAGTTAAAATAATAAATAGAATACCACTGATGAAAAATTCTAAATAACAATCGCATGTACTTAGCACTTTTAAAACATGAATACCATTTTTTTTTTCAAATTAGTTCACTGGTTTACTTTTCATTATTGTTTAAATTTAGTTTATTTTTTATATGATTCATAAGTCGAAATTTAATATAGTTTATAATCTCATACAAATACAGTTAAACTTCTAAAAAACGGCCACCTTTGGAACGCCACATATACCCGTTTTCCGGAGGCACCTAAATTATGCACATAATATTTGTGATTATAAAAATTATGCACTTAATATTTGTGAGGGTGACTGAAAAAGATTTCATTAAATAAATGTGTTCGCTATTATGGAGTCCCCAATATAGAGACAATACTGCATTTTATTATTTAAAATTGATTTTTAGATTTTGTTTTCATAAAAGTAATTAAATTAATTTTATCGATAGCAAGTCTAATTATCATTGAATCTTACTATAACAAAAAAAGAAAAAAAATAAAGATAAAAGGGAGTCTTTCTAATGCTATTGCCTAATCCTAAATGACTTAATCCTTCAGATCTGACTAGGAATGCTCTTACTAATTGAAAGAAGTAAAGTATTTCTAAGACTATACTTAAGATTAGAACAGTAAACGTACATAGTATTTAACATTTGTCTGTAGAAAATTGTTCTGGAACTTTTTCCATAATCTGCATTCTTAATTTTCCATTAACATGCAATGTATATATCTGACAAAAATGAATTTAGAAATTCATATTTTAAATTACGTTTATGATCATACTTTTTCTGTAATATAATTCTGTGCATTGATTAGAGCAGTTTCTACGTCTTAAACAAATATATTTTAAAAAACTTAAGTATTCCCATTTTTCAAAATAAATATGAAATTGCAGTAATATATCGAAAAGGAATACCGTGTTTTCCCAAGCCAGACAGTAAGTGAAGTTTCCAATAAAATACAATGATATTTTAAAAACGAATTTATTTGTTCTGAACTACAATGAACATTGCAATTGCCTACCGCAAACCCATTATTTGGTTATTTGTTGAGCATATTTTTTGTCAGACTTTTTCCGAAACATTCCTCTAATTTCTGAAAAAGAAAAACTTTCATAATTTAGCAATATCCTTCCATGAAAAACATCATGTTGACATACATATCCGTGCGAATTTCTCGATGGTATTCTGAACTCTGTTTGCGGCGTCGCGTCGGTTTCAGCCGTTAACATTTCAAGCTCCATTGTAGAAGATTTGGTGGCTATCAAATATCATTTTTGAATTCTCCTGATGGTTTTGATTATTTAAATTCGAACTAGTTTAACTGTTGGTGACACACGGTATAAAAAAAGCACTTTCAAAATACAAAGTTCAGCGGAATTTAATGGTTTGAAATAAATAATAAAATTGGAGTGACTCCTCTCGATTTCCGAACAGAGATATACGTGTTAAACAGTTTTAAAAAAATTAATTTGTAAATTTGTGTCACAATGAGGTCGTCTGGGTACGTTCGTTGGGCCTCCCGCATTTAACTGGAGACGTCGCCTCTGTGTTACTAATGCTTGAACGCATCGCCGCAATATTTATCATTTACACTCTGACGCATTTCCTTGGTGATTTTCCCTATGGAATCATTCGCAAAATTATTTCATAATTGTTTAAAATTGGATTAAATACTTAATCCGTCGGAGTTATTCGCCAAATGGGAGCTAAATCACAAGAACCGATTGGGAGTTATTTTGTTCCCAAATCATGTTTACTATACCTGCGTTACACTATAGGTTCGGATAGCAAAAATAATTTACATTAGGAATGTATATTATTATAAATCAATGTTAAACAATAGATTAGAACATTTAAAATGCCTTAAATTTGTTTGCGTTTACAAATTCCGGTTTCATATGTCAAAACACCCTTTATTGATTTTCTAATATCTGTATCACCATGCATGTTGACGCGTTCAATAAATAACGAAGTGTAATTTACTAAATACTAAATAATTTTAAAGTAACATTTATTTCACTGGATGCAGTTTCATTTTATGCGTGAAGAATTCGGATAAATTAATCATAAAACAAAAACGGATTATATGAATTTCTAAAACTGACGTGCGTTTAAAATAAACGTAGTATAAACGTGAATGGTATTAAATTATAATAGAAAATATGTATTAAATTGAAATGTAGTATTGCTGCTTAAATATACACACACTCAGGCATATTCATTGAATGTAATATTTATGCAATTACATTTCAGTACCAGTTACGGTCTTGAAGTCTATATAAAAATATATAATAATAATTCGGCGAACTACCTGTTATTTCAGACATTATTTCAATCTTTAAAACATATAGACAGGCACTGTACATTCTTAAAAATATATTTAAAAACACATAAAACCAGTCCACACGCTAAAAGTTTCATAAAAATAGAATATTTTCGCCTGTTAGCCCAGGCATCTTCAATACTGATGTTTAGTCCTTTCTGCTCTGTCAGTCCAATTTTTCTTAAACTCCCCTTCTGTCCCTTCCTAACAGCATCTGGCGCCATCTGGTGTCAATCTTGGCGTGAGTTACGTCGTTGCAAGTTTTTGTATCTGATGTGTATATCTCTATTGCCTCTCTCTGTAATGCGTAGTTTAGAAAAGACGTAGTTTAGACTAACAGGCGAAAATATTCTACTTTTATGAAACTTTTAGCGTGTGGACTGGTTTTTCGTGTTTTTAAATATGTTTTTAAGAATGTACAGTGCCCGTCTATATGTTTTAAAGATTAAAATAATGTCTGAAATAACAGGTAGTTTGAGGAATTATTAATTAAAAAATGACATTAGAAAAGATCATAGATTGAAATACTAAAAAGAGATATTTTAATGTATTATTTAGATTTATTTTTAACCTTTACATGTGGATTCGGGCAGCATCTGTCCGAACTTACCATGTATTCTTCTCAATACATTTTTTGAATACTATTTAAACAACAGTATATTTATGTATTAATGCTATTGCTGTTTAAAATACTATTGCATATTCGTATTTCTTTGATATCATAGCTTTCACCATATTGTATAGAATGCACAATTGTGGTAAAATTTTATATAATTAAAAATATTTTTTTAATGCATAGGGGAAGATAGGGTAGCCCCGGACACTTGGATAAATTGAAAATAAAAAAACAAATGAATGAAATTTCGTCTTTATTTTATACGTAAAATAAAATTATGAACTCGTTTAATGATTTTAATTAAACATTGTTAATAATATCGAATTATTTAATGAAATATACTGAAAATAGTTTGGCCTTATTATTTTTTTTTTGGCGTGACAAGACACGGCGGGTAGCCCCAGAAATATTAATCAATGGTGTCCCAACCGTGTTTTGGCCTTACAAACATCACAATTATAATAAAAATCCGATGCATCTATATAAACACAATCTTCATGGGCTCAGTCTTTGCATTCCTGGCACTGAATATCCATTCTTCTTCAAATGTTTCTCCGCATATGATGCATTCTGTCTCGTTTTTTCGATAATTTATTGACGAAAACAAAACATTCACTCACGACTAAATTACTCGGCGTCCACGTCTCAGTTAAACTGTATTTGTTTCGACTCTAGAGGGCGTTCATTTACAGTAACTCTTTATTTACACAACAATTTCAATTTCTTAGACATTGAAATGTCCGCGGCTACCCGACTTTTCCCTAATTATTTACCTTGAAAATTTCTTTCTGAAAATAAAGTTATAAACTATCTTTTTTTTCGATTTTTGAGACACTAATAACTTTATATCTATATATTGTAGTCATTCTTGTTTAAATTTTATTATTTTTTTTGTTTAAAATATTATTATTAAAAAATTATGTATAGCAAACTAGCATATATGTTGGAAATATATTTTAGATTTTAATGTTATCTGTATTATAAAGGAAAAACGTGTCCGTACGTAACGCTGACGTCATTTTGCGAATGACAAAACTTGACGATGAAATTTCGGTTTTGCGAATTTTGCTTACTGCATTTTGTTTAATTTTTAAACATCGCATATTTTAAATTTTTACACCATTATACAGGAAACGAAATCCCCTTTCAAATGAAATTTGTTTGAAAAATGTATCTTAATTTACTGGTTTATTATGGCTTTTAAATTAGTTTTCAAGCATGATTTATTTTTTCTTTGTGTCCAGACTCATTTCGAAAGAATAATAAACAATTTACACTTCATAATTCAGCATTTGTCTCCGACTAATTTTCGATGACAAAACTAAAGCTCCATCAATAAATAAATGAAAGAAAAACAATGTAATAAAAACACAAATTCAACATATATATAATTGGAAAATATATATTATTTTATATAAAATCTTCGGAAACTGTATCTCATTTTATTAATTAGAAAGCTTAATACGTTTTAATTGAATGATAAAGGCGTTAAAAAGCTATAACCTAATTAAAAATAGAAGAAAACATGATAAATTAATCGTTTTTTCTTGAAATAAATGAAGTAATAAATAAAAATAAGTACTACGGATGGCAAAAAATAAATGAAGAAAAAAGTGAATCGGGTGTTTTGGTAAAATAATTTTGTGTGCACCATTAAATTTTCTGCCTTACTTTCGTACATTTTTACACTTTGAATTTCTTATAGACCCTGGATGAAAGTATAACGGACCGCCCATAATACACATAATCATTTTGTAACCAGACTCTAATGTGATGTTTGTTTTCTTCTTTTTCTTTCTTTCTTTTATGAATTCTGAGTAGTTTATTTAATCGGAGTCCTTCGAAGATTTTCATGTACAAGTGAATATTAAACGCTAAAGAAAATAGCAGATGTTTACTTAAGAAATTGTCAGTAAATTTGCCTGAGCAGACAATTTTTTTATTTCTTATAGCATGTCAACCTGACAGTAGAAAAATTCAAAACAAAAACCTTTAACTCTTTCTCATTTTCCTTATGATCATATTTATTTATGTAACACTTGCACCATATTTTTAACACCATGTTTAGTTTGGAAGTCTATTTTGACAAAAAAAAATAAATATAAAAGTAAAAAGAGATATAAAAGAGATAACTATGAAAGTAAAAGTAGATATGGAAATAAATATAAAATTAATAAAAAAATACTGTATTATAAGATATAAAAATCAGAGTACTGTGTTACATGGAGAAATACCATATCTTCTTTACACATTAAAGTGACGTAATATAAAGTACGCGTATTTAAGTTTTTAAAACGTAAATTTTAATTTTGTCACGAAGTTAACATTGAAACAATTTCTTTTGTAAAAATTCACGTCTTTGTTTATTTTTCCGTTTTGCTATCACCGTAATATTTTTTATGGGCGAAACATTTTCTTTTAAAAGTTTATCTTAATGTTATTTCTGGAGTTGAGATTTTTATTTTGTTATTTAAGTAAGTTGTCTGTTGTAGAATGTGGAGAAAATGTAGGCTAAAAAGAAGATATTTCATTATATTCACAGAAAAGTCTTAAATATGCATACGATAGAAATGGTTAAATCAAAATTAATTTTGATTCGATATATTTCATTCAAACATATAGATTAAAATTCTCTTATTAAATTTTGATGCCAATCTTATGTAAACGGGTCCATGTAAAGGGGTGAAATCACATATAAATTATATTGTCAAGAATATGGTGTAAAATGTTAATAATAACGTATACTATAAACCAAAAACGTGTCTGATTATTGCTGCAGTCATTTTGATGGTAACAACGAATTTACTAATAACTTTCGTTGGCATTAGATAAACCAAAAGGCATATATAAAAATTCGAATAAACCAAATGGAGTAGTAATTGCAGTCTTTGGAATGTCTTTTGGATGGACAGGAATTTGATGATAACTAACTAAATCCACTTTTGAAAAAATAATTTTTGACTGCAATTGGCTCGAAAAGTTTTGTATAAGAGGTATCGGGTATCTGTCCGGTATGGTAATCCGATTTAGGGCTGTATAGTCGCCAGTAGAACGAAAATCTTTTCCAGAATCATTAGGGACATGGTGTAAAGGCCTAAACCAATTAGATGTGCTAGGTCTGCAAATGCCTTCCTCCAGCATGTACTCGAATTCACGTTTAACTGCAGCTAATTTTGCTGGATGAAGCCTACGTGAGCGTGCGAAAACTCGTTGCCCTTTCGTAAAAAATCTGTGTACGATATTATGTTTAAAATCTTTCAATTTTGGGATAGGGGCGTACCACATCATTCTATTTTTCTAAAATACTCCGACAGAAAAAATTGTTTACGATTAATGTAACCTGTGGCGCATTATTCGCCGATTTTGTGCCGCTGCTTGTTAACTTAGTAAGGGGATCCCGAACACATCCCTGCTTGCAATCAATTAACAAACCATAGTGGCGTAAAAAATCGGCGCCAATAATCGGTTTATCATAGTTGCCAACCTCCCGATTTTTTTCATACCACTATTTTTATGTAAAAATACTTGTTTTATTTAATCGTACAATATCTGCAATTTAACAAATCCAAAGTTTTTGTAAGATTTTACTAGTATTCAAAAAATCGGGAGGTTGGCAACTATGATTTATTGATGTTAGCAAGAACAAACGGCCATTGAAATTTACGGCGTATTTTTTTTTGGCTTTAACACAATATGTTTTAATTGCAGTAACATTTGCCGATTATAAGTTAATGATATCGTTATTTGATTTTGAAATATTTTTATAATACGGTAATACGCAAACATCACTACCACTATCAACTAAGTATGTCAATTTAGAAAAAGGGTCGAATACAAAAAAGGCGGCTTTTATTGTTTGGTTTGAAATCACATTGCAACAGATTATGTGATTTCTCATCTATTTTTTTAAGTATTGAAGGAACACGGAGGTTTGTATCGCTTTGCAGACTCACCGAATTTCCAATGATACCATCACTGATCACGCGATCCTTTGATTTTGGGTGTTTAAGAACGTTGTCGCCAGGAAAGAGATATATTATTGAAATCTCTGTTTTGACGCTCGCGACTTCTAGAAAAGTGCACAACCTGTTTACTCAACTCTGCTATTGGCGCCCGTAAATCATTGAATTCCGAAAGGGGAGTTTTTGGGCATTGAACTTCCTCAACCTCCGCGCCTGCAGTTTCGTGAATTTTATCTGCCATTAAGACCAGTTTATATAGACTGTCGTCCGAGACCGAAAGGATAGATTGAGCCTAAAATGGTAAACGTTGTAAACAGAGCGTTTTGAGAAAATCTTCGCCCAGGGTTGTCCCAGCTTGTTGCTTCATCTTACGTAATAAATGGGAAGATTTGTCTTCACCTAAGACTAATTCGGAAAGAACGGCTTTGATTCGTCTTTGTAACGAATCAGAAAAATCAGAAACAAGCCGTGATTTAAGCTTTTCATATTTATCGTTTCCTGGCGGTGTTAAGAATAATCACGGACGTAAATTAAAATATCCGAAGTAAGAGCCGATACAACACAAAAATATTTTGTCGCGTCCTCAGTGATTGCAGAAACAGCGAATTGTGCTTCTATATTGGCAAACCATAATATTGGATGTTTATCCGAAAAGGTGGCAGTTTTAGGCCTACTATACTAACGCTAAGCTCAGTTGGAGTATTCATGGCAAATTTAAATTTATAAGGATTTTAAAATTACAAGCTCTATTGCAAATTTACAAGAAATAAAATTTAAATAAAAAATTTCAAATAACTAACCAAAAAATGGAGTAATATGAGGTCTTACCTGGATTTAACGGCGTCGATCCCTCGTCGATTGCTGCGCTCATCATTTGAAATCCCACGTGCGTGAAATTAGTCACATGTCGTAATTTTCACCAGAAATATATTCGGAGAACCCAACATAGTTGCGGTTGCCGTTGAAGTTAATAACAGTTAATCGTATCTTTTCACTGCACCATGGAGTTAACAGTCACTTTTAGCAACACACTGACAGTTTTAGTTACAGTTAATGTTTCTTTTAACTGCACCATGGATTAACAGTGTTGGTAAAGGCACTGCAGTTTCATGATTTTAGTTTCATTTAAATTTAAATTTTCTGTTCCGTACTGTAGTTGTTATCTTGATAGTTATGTAAATGCATGAAGCACACAGAAAGAAGATGGATTTAACAGCTAAAATATTAGTTTAAGGTATTATAGTTTTAGAACATTAACGCAAAGAAATATATTTACGTTATAAGTGTAAATAAAATTAAAAAAAAGTAACTTGCAAAGCAAATAAAAAAAAAAAAAAATTATTTCCAAAATTTTAAGCCCGAGAAGGAACAAATATTAAAATTATTTTATTTAGTCAATGCTACAATAATGTTGCATTTTTATATTAAATCTTGTTCCGTCTATTTAATCTTAAAATATTAAATTTAAATTTGAAACATGATATTAAAGCAACTTTAAAACATTTCATTTAGTTGAAATGAAATCTAAATAAATCTTCAATTTTTTTAATTATTTGAACTTCTTATGTTTCTTGTCTGTTAGAATTTGCTACAATACAAATTTTGCATAATGCATGTAAAACTGAAAAAAAAAGTTGAAGATTTATTTAGATTTGATTGAAATGTTTTAAAGTTGCTTTAATATCATGTTTCAAATTTAAATTTAATATTTTAAGATTAAATAGACTGAACAAGATTTAATATAAAAGTGCAACATTATTGCAGCATTGACTAAATAAAATAATTTTAATATCTGTCCCTTCTCGGGCTTAAAATTTTGGAAATATTTTTTTTTTTTTATTTGCTTTGAAAGTTACCTTTTTTAATATCTCAAGTTTTTTAATAACAAATTAATATGAAGCAGATAAGATTCACACAAGACAAGTATGTAAAAGACTGCACAGATCAAAATCAGTATTATTAATATGAAATATACAGTTCAAACATTGATTATTCTGTAAACAATTCAAATAATAAAAGTAATTTTTAACAATATATATATATATATATATATATATATATATATATAACGGACTTCAATGGATTGTTTCTCATCTTCATAATGATAATAATAAACGAATCATGTTCATTTTGAGACACTAGTAAGTGGTGTGTGAAAGCTATCGATAAAATCTTGTTTTATCACATAATAAGAAGTATAAATATAATACCGAGTATATATGAGCGGAATGTTCTTGAACATAATTGTAAACAGTGAATGTGTCAAGAGTTTTTGTTATATAATACAGATAATAAGAAAACAAGCTGGCTTCGCCCGCTAGCTGACCCCTAATTTACATCGGTGCCTGGAATCTTGTAAAACCTTGAACCGAACAAACCTCCGACCCCAGTCCCCTCTGCCTTTTGCACCGGATAATCACTTAGTTTGCACATTGAATACTATAAACCTCTAACACAACGAACCTCCGACCTGGGTCCCGCTGCCTTCGGCCCCGTATACCGGTCGTGCTACACACGCACCGGATGATCCCTTAATTTGCACATCGAATAGTATAAACCTCTAACTGAACGAACCTCCGGCTCGGGTCCTCGCTGGTTTGGACAGACAAGTTTAAAAACGTGTGAATTGTACTTCTTCCAATGCTAAAGGCAGGAATTCCCGTTGGTGCTAGTACTGCAGCAGCAGCATTATTGTGATTAATCATTAAACGACTTTTCTGACTGAGTAATTAAATTAGAAAGCTTTTTACTGTCCCCAGCAATCCGCTTACAATCAGATTTATTGGTGGAATAGACGGGTCTTTCTTTTGTTCTTCTACGTGCTTTATAATTGATTCAAATATTTTCCTTTGGTCAGCATTCATTTTTCTTGTTCAATTTATCTTCATTAATAACAATTTGTTGGTGAGTTTCAAAGTTATCAAAATCTGCGGCTATCATATCAACGTCTTCATTTGGTTCTTCAATATTTTCAAGCTGGTCGTGCAAATCACTTTCTTGTTTCAACTTTTCACCAAGTTGATTGCAGCTTGTAGTCGTTGTTTTGTTTCGCGACATTCTTCCATCTCTGGAAAATGTTAATGTCTGGTCATGTTAATTCTACAGAAAAATGTACGAAAAAAAAAGAAAATTGACGCTAAGAGAATTTTTTTTTCAAAAAAGAATTCTTTTAATGGGTTCAATTTTTTCATATTCTTATTTTTTTAAACGTAATGCACCGTTAGAAAGAGAAATAATTATACATGTGGTCTGTTTTTTTTCTTTTTTTTATTCGCGATCCGATGCATAATTTTGAAGTATATTGAAAAAAAGGAGGAAGGGAAGAAGTTCAAAAGAAAATTACTCGTTATCATACAAACTCTTTGAAATCTTTAGATTTTGTTTGTTTTCGTCGAATGCGTAACAAATCTCAAAAAAAGATTGATATTTAATTGTAAAAGCACTTGTAAGTAAAGTTTTTATTCTTACTTTGGCTGGTATAATAGTAAAAATAAATAATAACAATAATTCTTATTGACAGAACTCTGAAATTTTCATCGGTTATGCATATGACTGTTATGCAGCCCGTGTAAAATATTCGTGATAAAGCGTTTGTATCTAGTTTTAAAAAAATCTGTTTTTCGCTTGGTATTTATTTTTTATTTTATTTTATTTTTTAGTTTTCGCGTCAGGTCAAAAATAAGTTCTCATTGCCACAACTCTCTGAAATTATTAGTGGTTATAAATATAATTATTTCCACAAAATGACATGAGAAAATGTGCATATTTAGTCGTGAAAACATGGGTCGACGCCGAGCCGAAACCGCCCACGTTTTCGCGTTCTTATCGAAAACTTCGCAGATTTTATTATTTTATAATTCTGCTATTGCAAATACTTCGAAAATTGTATAGGTGATGTTAATCCAGTGTACCGAGAATGTATAAAAACATTGCGTCGCAATACCGACGTTTAGTTACGTCTTGCATAGGAAAAGATTGTCTCCGAGAAGCGTGAATAAGTGACTTACAGTTGTCATTTTTTTCGAAATAATAAAATTCTTATTCGTATATTTAAAAACTAATTGCATCGTTGAAGAGAAGAAGATTTCAGTTTTAAGAGGCTATATTGTAGGGTGGATCGAAAAGTATACGAAAAATATTATTTTTCGAAATTACTTTTGGTGCGGGGTGCAAAAGTTGCCTTTTATGTATAATAGTTTACACGTTTTTTTAAATGGAAATCCATTCATATCTTCCGGTGCCCCAAAACGCCCCAAAAATAGTTAAAAATTACAGTTTTTTTTTTAAACTTATAATTTTTTTTTGTTTTTTATTTGTTTAAAATTAATTTTGGCGTGGGGTGTGAAAGTTGTCTTTTATTTATATTAGTTTGCATGTTTTTTTTAAATCGAAATCCATTCATATCTTTAGGTGTCCCAAGCGTCCGAAAAATAGTTAAAAATTGAAGGTTTTATAAAAATGTAATTTTTTTTTATTTATTTATTTATTTTTTAAATTCCATTTGGCGTTGCGTGAGAAAGTTGTGTATTGGATGTATTACAAAATTCTGTTGTTTACATATTTTTTTTTAAATCGAAATCCATTCATATCTGCTGGTGCCCAAAGTATAGTTAAAAATTGAAATTTTTAAGAAAATGTATTAAAAATTTTAAATTTACGAAAAATGTTAACAAATTTGGCAAAGGGTTTAAGTATAAAGTATAAACTTATAAATAATAATAATTTTATAATAATACATGAAGTATAAATTTAAAAATCAAAGCACTAAATCATAAAAATTATAAAAATTGAACTTACGTAGCAAATTGTTCACTTCTTTTAATTGGAGATGTACATATTTCTAAAGTTTGTAATCCATTTTGGGATTAAAATGTTTGATATGGCGTCTTGATTTTATTCTATTCAATATGAAACGGAGTCTGTTTTCTTGTCCAGATACACTTTCTGATGCCTCAGGCACTAGGCGAATGCATCTTTTATCATCTTGTGTATGGCATAGATATTTTGACAATTCCTCGTTTTTCAAAGTTTTGTCATGGCCTCATTTTCTTCGTAAGGCACATTCATCAAAAGAGGTGGTTCAAAACGTCCAACTCATTGCCAGTCAATAAGTTCACAATAGTACTTTGCTTTGAAGTGTATTTTTGGTACTTGAAAAACTCTTACTTCTCGTGATTCTCTATTTTCATTTCTAGCACAAAATAAATTTCTTATTGCTAAAGACCTGATAGGCTCTCTGTTATTCGAGAGCATTGATTATAACAAATTTTCAGGATGACAAAAGAAGCTATCTAGTTGAACAACAGCGTCTACAAACTTTCTTAGATTGGGTTCCAAATATCTAGAAAATGTGATAAGTTTCCAAATATACCGCTGTCTTTCTGTTATGGAAGGCTTTGTTTTGATATGGAACCATATAGGTCCATACTTTCACAATATATGTTGCAAGAATAATGAGATTCTCAGATGGATTTTCTGTGGCTACCTACAATCTTAACGTTCTACATGCAGTCGTCAGCCATCTTAAGTAAACAACTGGAACATGATTTTTAAATGCCAGGTCAGAATTACTTTCACCACGTGATATATGTACGCAAATATCATATAAATATTGCTGAACATTGCTGAGAACCATTCTACCTATGTTATCTGGCATATTCTCCACACTTATTGAAGAAAAGGAAGCTACAGGTAGCTCCTCGCAGGTTTTGATTGCTGTACCAATTGGGCGCACAAAAGCCTTTACCAATTGTTGCACATCTGAAGAATGTAGTAAATGTCATAAAGGCCTTTAGCTTCTCCTGTTGTAAATGCAACGTGTCCAATATGCAGAGTGTCAGGTTCCTTTACAAGAGTTTAATGTTCCTCCTTTGTGATCTTTGTGTAGTACATTGTGCTCTTCAACACTAGCACTTTTATATTGTCTTTTATCCATCGGAAAATAATACGGTTAAATACACGGCTAAATTGCTCGTCTCTGCAACTAAATTTCAAACCTTTGTACGCTATCGTCGAATTTTGTTGCGATCTACTAATTTCAAAGTCCATTTTTTGTGTATAATTCCAATTTCTCGTAAAACGGCACTAGCAAATTGAAACAGCTACTCTATTAAAAATTTCGTATATAACAATATAGTATAAAAATAATTTTATACATTTAATATAAACGATAAACGATTTGTCATCCCCTGTATCTAATAATTACGCTATACAAATGATTACTTAAGTCTTATTTTCACTTATAATTTTAAGTTCAAAATTTGCATAAAAGTCGATTTTTGACAAATATTTAAGTGTTTTGGGGCACCCGGAATACATTTATCGAAGTGAAAAATGTTTTGCATTTGTGCTAGTATGTTTAAAAAACAACTATTCGCACCCCGCGCTAAAAGTAATTAAAGAAATAAATAAAGAATAAAAAAACAAAAATATATATAAATTTCATAAAACTTTCAATTTTTAACTATTTTTGGGGCGCTATAGGCACCGGAAGATATAAAATGGATTTCAATTAAAAAAAAAAAAAAACATGTTAACTAATATGCATAAAAGACAACTTTTGCACCCCGCACCAAAAGTATTTTTAAAAAATAATAAAAATAATAAAATATATAAATTTTCATAAAAATTTAATTGTTTAACTTTTTTGGGGCGCTTGGGGCACCGGAAGATATGAATGGATTTCAATAAAAAAAAAAAAAACAGATGTAAACTAATATGCATAAAAGGCAACTTTTGTACCCCGCGCCGATTCGATTATCCACATTTCGATTTTTCGATCCACCCTACTATATTGTGTTAATCATTATCTCAGAATTTGATCAACGTCGGTGAGAAAAATACAACCTCGAAATCAAACACTTTTGAAATATTTTTTGAAAGATCTGATACTAATGTTTTTTCGAACAAATTAAATCGTTTATATCGTAAAACTACTAAAAATTAAGAATATGTTGTTCGTTTTTGAGCATTTTTATTTTTCCGACCGCAGCGCAGACAAAACGTAGATGAAAAAGGTCCTCCGTTTCTTTTCTGCTACGGCGCTGCGGATATGTCATCGACTTCCACTTTTTATGCTGGTGTCTGCGAGGCGTTTTTATTTATTTCGATTTTTAATTACTATCTCGGCTAATTATCAAAAACTGTAAAATCTGAACCTCAGGTGCATCGGGATCTGCCTTGGACTATCCATACCCAAATTTTCAGTCCGCTACGGACGGTACATTTTCCTAGCCATCGCACACAGACAGACACACACACAGACAAACAACTTTATTTTATTATTACAGATAAAATACTTATGTTTAAATAGTTATTTATGAAAATACATTTGTATAGCTTATAGTAAGCAAATAAAATATTTTAGACCAGATAAATTGCTTTAACGCTAACATTTTTTGTGTTGAAATTTTACGCTTTCACAATCTCACGTTGTTTAAAAAATTTTATTTCAGCGACATTTAAATTTTTAGCAGAGCTGAAATTACGCTGAAAATTAATGAATATAAGAAATGATGTGAATCATCACGTACTACACAGCGTCAATCCTATCTTGACATTTTTTCACTTTTTTTGCTGAACGCTGTGTAGTAAGTGATAATTTACATCCTTTGTTATATCCTTAAATTGACATTATTTCACTCTGTTAGCTGAACGCTGTGTAGTAAGTGATAACTTACATCCTTTGTAATATTCAGTAATCGACATTTTTTTTTTTTACTCCGTTGGCTGAACGCTGTGTAGTAAGTGATAAATTACATTCTTTGTAATATTCTTTAATCGACATTTTTAGAATAGCTTTAAAACGTTCGATAAAAAAGAGTTGCTGAGAGTTTGTGTGATAGCACCATGAAAGTACTACATAAGTACTACTAAGAGTAGTAAATATGTAGTAGTTTTTGTTGAAATAGTATTCTAAAAATTTATATCTAAGAATAAGCTTAAATACATCCAAATATCTCTTTGTCCATCTAAATAACTCTTTGAATAATTAATTCAAATAACTATTTGTATATCGCTTAGAACACGCTAACGAAAATACTCTTTAATTAGTATTATTTAATACCTTCTTGAACACACCATAAGGAAGAAGCTGATGCAAAGCGTTTCGAATGAACTAGTATTTTTTCATTAGAACAGATTAAAGTCTTTCTTCTGCTCACGCAGCTATAGGACGTAGTACAGACGTTATGTACACATAAATAGTAGCATTGTACAGGGAATACTTCCAACAGTGCACGGAAAAAGTTTACTATGTCGGTTCTGAGTAAAATGGAGTAGTGAATACAATATGGGCATACACATATGCACAAAAGTTCACAAAATAACTAAATTGAATCGACAGAAACGGTTGGAAAATTAACCTATCAGGGAAAATAATATCCCAAATTACTTTAAATGATTACGTTTATGAATGCTAATATGTGAGTCAGTATCGTACATTTGATTAAAACACATTGCTAGGTTTTCCTAAATATCATTATTTAAATAGTCTGAACCAGAAATAAAAAATCCGTCTACAGCGTTAACAAAAATGTGTGTCACTAAAAACAATTTTCTTATATTACATAACGTGATGTTATAAACGGTGAACTGATTCTACAGTCCTACAAAATTTTGATTACCTCCCCATTAATTATGTTATAAAGAGTCGTATAAAAAAGACATGGGTAATAATCTACTAGAAATAATTTAATGTTATTTAATGATGTGGATAAAATATGATTCGAGGGATGACTACGTATTACAAATTGCAGTCACTGTAATTTTTCAAACGATAACATCCACTTTTAACACTTTATTTGAGTTATTCTGATAAAATCAGGCCTGGAAATTATATATTTTATGAAGTTTTCTTAAATCTACAAAGAATTTAAGATTTTAAACTGTGAGAATGCTAATGTTAAATCCTCATCACAAGATTTAACATATATCTTCCCTAGAAAATATCCAAATTTATATGTTTCTTTTTTATTGAGATACTATAATTGTACCCAAACATAATCTGGACACATTTTGATTCAAATACATATTTGTACTTAAGAAAAGGATTAATAATTTTATATAAAAATTCCCAAATATGAACTACATAAATTTTACATTTTAAAAATCAAAACGCGTGTAGTTTTACAGCTCATTCATATCATAAGTTTTCAAACTATTAAAACATTACTTTCTACAGCCTAAGGAGATTGTATCAGCTTACCATTTACAAAACTGAAAGTAAAAACTTAGAAAGGCAGTAGAGAGATTCTACAGAACGGACCTGTGTATATTTGCCTTTATTACTTACACATCATACGTAGTATAGGGTAAGTCTTGTAATCGTTTTGAAAATCGAAAAAAATTTTTGACGGATTTACGCATTTCAGACGCTGGAGATTCCGAAAAATATATTTTTAGAAAAAAAAATTGCCGTCCGTCTGTGTGTGTGTCTGTGTGTCTGTTAATGCATGTTTGTCTGTTAAACATTTCTTTTGAGCATGAAAATGTTTACTTCAGAATTGATAGCATTCGAAAAACAGGTATTCCTGGCTGAGGACACTAATTAATACACTATAAAAACCCTTTGGAAACGTTTCTGAAAAATTCGAGCAGATAAAAATAATTTGTTTTCATAAATTATTCTTTAAATTTTGAAAATGTATTCGTTTCTGGGGATTCAAAATACAATGTAACATGTTATTTGAAATTTCGGATAACTCAGAAGATTATATTATAGTTTCGTTCGTGGTTATAGCATATTTTCATAAAATAAGAAACATTGGTCATTTTTTACAGTGTAGTACTTCCTCTGTGGGATGTTAATTTTATTGTATTTCTAATTTTATGGATAAATGCCTAAAACATTTTCCATTATAATTCTATGAACATTTGAGAAAAAGCGGATATGTTGTACACTTTTATGCACTCTTAGAAATGGATACTCAAATTCCACGAATTTTTTTTCGTTTTTAACGAAACTGTTTCCTGAGAAATGCTCCGAGCGAATATTTCGTCAAATCGAGTAAATTTGCATCCTCAAAACTATGAGGAAATTAGTTTCGTCAAATTGTTTTTTCGAAAGTTCCAAAAAAAAGGTTGGTGGTGCCATCTGTTGAAGATTTTAGAAGCATCTTTAATTGACTGGGAGGAAAATAAGAACACTTTTCACAAGTCTTCAAGGTGATTCGAACGCGCGACTTTTAGCGTGGCAGACGAACGTTCTGACCACTTAGCCAGTGGAACTTCGGATGAATTTGATTTTAAATGTATCTACGGGATGTTGATGTTTGTTTATATTTTTAGAAAGCAGATTGTATTTCTATCGGTGCTGTTATAATTTCTGCATGTTTTGATTAATAAGGCTAGATTATTAATATGGTTTTTCTATGGTTAGTAAATAATCAGACTATGGCTCGATTAATATAATTTATTAGAGAAATTTCCTTTGTTCAATGAATGATTAGAGTATGGTCCAGTTAATTTGTTGATCAGAAATAATTAATTTTGAAGTGCATATTTTGATGAGAGTTCATCAATTTTAGCGGATAAAATTACTGTTTATAGACGGGAAGGGATCAGTTATACATATTTTAAATTTGATTGTTATATGAATATATTTTTAAAATAAAACAGAGCTCCTAAAATTTTGATTTTTTTTCTTTTAACCATTGGGAAAATGTTGTTGCTTTCTGTCGAAAATGGACCAAATGATGTTCGCATTTTACTATTTTAACCGTTTTTAACAAAATTCTGTAACTTTAGAAGAATTTTTTAAGCGTTTTTAACGAAATGCTGCAACTTTAGAAAAAATTATCTTTGAATAGGCAATAGGAATGCATAAAATCGTTACAAAAAGGATAGACGCAAATTATCAGATACGAAAAATAAAGCAGAAATTTGGTACTTTCGTGTTATAGCGGCCCCCAAGGATGAAATATTTTTGTTTTTGTTTTCATTAGTATATTGTAAATTTGGTACTTTCGTGTATTTTTTTTTTTTTTTTTTTGGAACGATTTTGTAATAACAAAAATAATCTGGCCGGGAATGAGGAAACATTTTGGTCAAATATTTGAGATTTTCCATTTCATTAAAAATCACTTAATTTTGAGACGAAATAATTGTCAAAAATGTTGAAATATAGCTCAAGAATTGCAGAATCGTCAAAAGTGTGAGTTTTATTTTTGACAGCGAGGAAACAGTTTCATCAGATATTTGGGGATTCGCATTTCGTCAAAAACCACGTGACTCTGTGACGAAATGATTGTCAAAAATAACGAAATGAGGCCTAAGGATTGCGGAATCGTCATAATTAAGTGTTTTATTTCTGAGAGTGTGGTCTGCTTAAACATAAGGAGCTCAAATAAAGTGTCTAAAGTGGTGTTGGTATTTAAAAAAATGAAAGTTAACTGAAATATTTAATATGTCGATATATTGCTCATAAATAATTGGTTTTTCATGTAATTAGATAGTGATATTATTAATAGCTGATTGGTACTCACCCATGTCTTTTTATACGATTATTTACATGAGAATTTGTAAGGGGTTGGGTTGGGTTGATTATTGACGGCCAATTATCTACACTTGGGATATAGGCCCGGGGGGGGAGTGCCCTTCGTGGGAGTCTTTCTAAGGGAACCTAACCCGTATTTACGCATGGATAAATCCACGGCTCGAAGAAAACCACGAAAACTCCGAACGATTAGGCCGACGGGCGCGATTGGGATCGAACCCAGCACCTCCCGTCTACCAGCTTCGAGAGCAGAACCTCTCAGCCACTTTTGCAAGGGGTGATCTATTTTCCATAACTTTATGTATTTCTTAGATTTGCAGAGAAAGCTAGAAAATATAAATGGATAACTAGAAAATATAAATAAATAATATAAATGATTATCATGGATAATACGACATTCTAAGCCATTTATATATTTATGTGAATTACACCTAATGTTAGTGTTATTAATTAATGTTAGTGTTATGGTATTATTAGTGTGCCCTTATTATTATTATTTCTAAATGATCTCATTTGATAAACAGTTTAAATACTTTATTTAAAATTTCTATTCATAATATATATCATTTTTTTAAAAATGTGAGTTTAGTATCATACAATAAGTATGATTATCCAAAAAAAAAATCAAAATTCAATTTGATATTTGGTGGCTGTTCACTAGTTTATTATGCTAATATGTCCTACAATTTAACAATTAAAAAAAAAAAAAAACATGATATGCCACGATGATAGATTTACGATCTAAACTTATTTTTTAATCAAATATAATTTGCATTTCAAGTATTTCTATATTTTTATAACAAATATATTCCATTAAATCTTTTTCAAAAAATATTATTTTATCTATTTTCGTCTACTCCATTAAACAATTTTTAATCACTTTTATGCACAAAAATTCGACAGTTTTTAAAATTGTCAGTGCTTATTTGCTTAATAAAAATTTAATTTCGAAAATCGTAAATACCGAATACATATTACTTTTGGCTTTTTTTAGAAAAAAATCCTTTAAATTAAGTAAATTGAAAAACTCTATTCAGTTGTTCGAATTATCCAAATTCTATCAGTGCATGTGTTGCTAAGATACAGCTGCACAACCATTATTCAGCTAAAGGAATTGCCCTTTTCCACTTCTCTTTCAATCTATCCCAAATTCTTCACCATTTTATTCGAGATGAAATAGTAGGTACTGAGATTTGACGTTAATACAACTATTTTTGGAATTTTGAACTCTAATTTGTAGATAAAGGTAAAAGAATGCTTAACAATTTATGAAGAAAGAAACTGAAAAAAAGAAATTCATCTAATGAATAAATTTTATTTTATTTTAATTTGTATAAAGTTTATAATTAACGGAATTTCTGTTTAATTTTCTTCATAAAAACACATACTTATATGCGAGGATATTAAAAACATCGCAAACATCGAGGATAGCCTTTTAAATATTTTTTTAGAAGCCCCTCGTTATATTTAATTAAACGGCACACACACAAAAAACAATTACAAAAAAAACAACAAAAAACGACAACGCTGACAAAAATCCAAGAAGCAAGTTGCAAGGAAAAGCTTGTAAAGCTTGTTAATATTTCTATATTGAAGCAAACGCATTCAAGAAGATAAAAGAACAATCTTGATAAGATTGAAAAAATGTAACACACACGGATTTTGACAACATTTTTCAACATCTCATCTCAGTAGGTTTCTCCTAGCTCCATATTTCCAGAATTCCACGTCGAGAAACAAGTACTTATGGAATGTTTTAAATGTTATTAATGTTACGCCATATATGTATTAATGTGATAAATTAAAATTATTTCTTGACGTCAACTAGATATAATGGAGCAAATGCATCAGATCTCGATCATTTGAAACGTGAAACATATAAATATCATATAAATATAATTTAATTTGCTAATAGCTCAACAATAGATTTTAATAAAAACTATAATATAATTCATAACAATTTTAAAGATTGTAAATAAAAGATACAAAAGTTAATATGCAAGATTTAAAATAATTATATTACAACTAATATAATTTATACAATACAACAGTCAAAATAAATGTAAGAAAAAAAAATAACAAAATGATTTTTTGGATTACTACAATTTCATATATTGTTTCACATACAATATGGAGTCCTAACAAACTTCTGTATTCTGAGAGCTGCATTTCACATCATCATCATAATATTCTCAAACTAAAATATAGTCCAATTCCTCTCTTGAAATACAGTACTATGATGACCAGTATGATTACATAACAGTTTGAACAGTGCGTTTAAAGGCGTCATGATTTTGCCGTTATTTGTTTTTTTCATGCTTAAGTTATACTTTTGAATTAACACGTTTTACATTTCAAAGCCTTTAATCTTAAAGCAACTTTCTGAATAAACAAAATGAAGGTGTTATCATATCATATTATTTCATGAACATATTCTGATATATTTTATTGTAATTTAATTTTTGCGAAAGCGATAACAATCCATATGAATCAGTTTCGTTAAAGAAATACTGCCATAATCAAAATTAAAACGTATTTTTTTTTTACATACTTCTTTAATCAACGGCTACTTTTAAAATAAATCCTTATTGAGTTTTTAAAAAATTAAAGATGTGGATATGTTATATTTGCTTCTATATTTTGTAATTATATTTTAATAATATATATGTTATTTAAACATCTTTTTTCTTTTTTCAGGTACAATTTCTTGATTTTAATATTCAAATGTATTTTTAATTTTTGTAAATATTTTAAAAAATGAAATAGTATTGCATATTATTTATTGAAAATGTATAATTTTTTCAGGTTATTTCAGGAAATTGGATAGACAATAATACAAAAGGAAGAAAAAATTGATGCAAGAGTTTCTGAAAACTAATAAAGATTTCAAACACAGAACATCGGGAGAGAATAATCATTGGAGTTTCAATCAAAGGCAAACTAATCAGGAAACAGAGACTATTATATCTATTTATTTTAAAATGTTATATGATTTAAAATGACATTCAAAAATCCATTATTCAAATATGTCAAAATCTTTTCTAAAGTAACCACTACATAGTAATTGTTTTTGAGAGGGAATTATTATGATATATGGAAATCTAATACTCAGGTTCCTAGAATGCCAATTATTTATTTATTATATGCTATCAGAACATTTTATTACAAATGACAGTACAATAATAACTTAAACAAGTACACCAAGAAATTAAAACTTTATTGACATGTCTCATAGAAATTAATCGCTTATACTTCAACTTATACAAGTATAGCGAATGTATATTTAGAATGGTTAGAATGCTACTGTTCGAATTAATTACGGGGACGTTAACCCTTAGTCTCTCCGACGACGTAAATAAACGTTTAAATAAATTAAAAAATAAATTAAATAAATCTTAGAGGATCTGCCGGCGATTTAAGAATTACAGATCTTCCAACTACGTAAGAAATATATTTGACCGATTCTTATCGTTTCGCTTGATATCGCTCTTGAACAAGTTCACAGATATAAGAAAAAATTCCGATAAACCAATTGATAAAAATTGCAAAATATGTAAGTTTTCAGTTTTAATATTATTCCGATATTACATTTTTGTGTAAAAGCGCCATAATTTAAGCTAGTTTGCCATATCAATTGATTTCGTTTTTGGTTTCAAATTGAAACAAGAAACTATTTAGTCGTCGAAGAATCAAGGAATAATATTGTATACCTTTTCCCAATTTCTTTCTCAAAAATCGATTTTCATCGTTATAATTCATGTCGTACATATATAATCCAACAAATTTACAAATGCAAACAAAATAAATAAACTTTAACTGTATTATAAACACGCACAGACGCCACCGGCGTGTGTTCCAAGTGTATTATGTGTATTTGGAATTTAAGTTAGAAATGTATTCATTAACTATTCCTGATTGCTTCCTGAGTATAAATTCCTGAGTAATATTCATGCTTCCCGAAAGTTTTCTCTATAAAAACATTTAGAAAATTTACGAAAAGCCCCGAAAAAAGAACTAAATTGAACTTAAAAATACTAACGCAGAATCTAATCATTCGTCCGACAGACGACCATTAATAAAAAATAATATGCAAAAATATTTGACCATAAAGATGTAGCCTTATTTACAGTTCCAAATCTTATATAAAAGGAACTGAATAGCGCATTTTGTCCCTTGGCATGAGCAAAGCATGACAGGTTTATTTGTCACGAGTGCAATTCATCAGACGAATGGTTATCATTTAGGGTTAATCCATGCATGCTAAATATGATTAACCTTCTGGCACAGGTACTTAGTATAGTTAAGCTATTAAAAATGCTGTGTTTTTTTTTTTTTTAAATAATAGTAATAAGAGGCATTTTGAAAAGAACATAGAAAAATAATGAATTTTCGGTGCCATTTGTGTGAATAAAATTTCGAAAAAATGACGCTTTAAAATTTTCAACAGTGCAGACGCTAGGATTTACACAAACAGATTAACAAGTATAAATTAATTTAAATATTAAAGTTTCCTACCTTACATTACTTTGATATAATAATTCTTTTAGGTGATGAATTATCTAAAAATTATATTGCATCCTTAGACCTCACAAATTTCAATGTTAATGTTTAAAAAAGAATAAAGCAGAAAATCGCAATAAAGAATCAAAAAGCGTAATACTGTTTCATTCTGAATAACCGACATTCTGGAATATTTCTTATGGATATAAATTTAAATTTTCTAGTAAGGATATGAAAAAAATATAAACTATATAAAATAGATAACATTATGTCAAAAATATGTGATTAATCGATATATTTTTCTTCGTGTTAATTTTTAATTGCATTTTTCTATATTAACTTTTAATTATATTGTTTTATTATGACTCGTACACACTATTAGAAATGTACACAGAAATTCACATAAAAGTTTTAAGAATTCACAGTTTTACGTTCCTTTAATTAAATAACATTACGAAGTATTTTTTTAAATTGTTTTTAGCCTGCGTATTTTAATAAAGATCGTTTTAATATTTACGAAATTGGCATTTGTGTTAAGAATACAAGTCTAAAAAATGTGTATAGAATGACATATAAAAAGCATTAAATTATGCATTTATACAAATTTAAAAAAAAATAATTTAACCTTTGTAAAAGCATTTTCGAAATCATTTAATTTATGTAAATTTTATGAACATAAAAAAAATCATATTAACTTATTTGTACAAAGTGTTTCACAATAAATATAATTAATATTCAGTTGTTTAATATTTACTATGCTTTAAAACCGATTTCTTGTCATCAACACATGTTTTTTAATAAATAATCAGTGTCTTTAACATTAATAATAGATTCATTCGTATTAATCTTTTTTATGTAATGGAATTTTCTTCTGGTACAGATAATTTTCAAGTATTCTTGAAAATACGTTGATTAAGTGCTTACCACCCCAAGGAATATTTTCCTCTTTAAATTCTTATCATTGTAATTATTGTATTATCGACCTATTTAAGCTATAGAAAATATACACAAATTCGCCTATAAAATTAATAATACATTCAGAAATTTACGTTTTGATCATAAGAAGAAATTACAAAATATTTCTTTATTTTTATTAAGATAATGAGAGCAACTACTTTAATAATTTTTTGTCTACTTGTTGTGAATATCAATTTCGCATAATGATCTTTCAAAGTGTTAAGTGATCTTCAATAATAATTTCCGCTAATATAATAATTATTTCTTTTATAATTTAACTGCACTGTTAAAATTTTTGTTCTTTGTTGAACCAAATTTCGGAGCTGCAATAGCTTCAACCATTTGACATTTTTATATATGTAGGATATTGCTTTGAAACCTATAAGCTAAAAGGCTATTGGTCATAGCTATTGGTGCTTTTAATCCATATATTTTATTCACTGAAATTCATACAAGACTTCTGACAAATAACAGAAATCTTCTTCTTGAGGACGGGATAGACACAAGGAAGCAGACAACGCTGAAGACACACACAATGACATCCATGCCTTACCAGGTTTCGAACCCTCGGCCACCAACCACGCTAGCTGCAACCATGAGATGGTGAAATGTCGTTCCAAAATCTGAAACTATTCTTCAGCTGAAGCTTCGAACTCAAGATTTCACCATCGTATGATCGCAACTACTGCAGCACCAAAAGTTGGTTCAACCCAGCATTAAAATTTTTAACAGTGTGTTATGTGTTTTACATTTAACCGATCCTTGAGTTTTGTATAATAGTGTAACATTGCTTTGGTAAATATTTCCTGGTAACTGTAGATTACAAGTAAAGACAGAGAAGCAGGTTGGTTTTAACAGATATTTATCCAACTGTTGTTGGACACGTGTTGATGAATAATTTTTCATAAATTCTGACAGAAAACAAATGTACACATCGGTGTTACCAAGTGGATTTTTGCTGTAGGACACCTGGTAAAATTTTTCTGAACAAAAATTTAATCATGTATCGAAATTCACTAGTCAATATTCATAATATTGAAATTATCAGTCAAGAACTCAATTTAAATGTAATATTTAATGTAATTTAATAAGAATTCAGATCGATTTTAATACTCTATTTTATTTAGTTATTACTGAAACAATAGTTTTCTAACGAAATAATTAATGGTGCGGTTTTGATACCTATTTCTCTTATAGATATGCTTAATATTAAAAGATAGGTGGACACAAAAAAAAGTAATTATAATTGATAAGGAACGGTGATTCATTGAGGTTATCACTATTATAAAATGCCATATAGGGGGAACATTTACATTTTTCAAAATTTCTATGATTAGTAGGAAGTGATTTTTAGACATGGACGAAAAATGATCACTTTAGACAGTGATTGTTTTTCAATAAATGTGCGCATTCATTTGGGAATAAAATGATTTATTTTAAAAACATATCATATTTAAATATGTGATTTATTAGTTTATCATATTTCTCAATTTTCCATATTCGTTAGGATAATACGAAATATTATACGATAATCCATTCTAATCTATGAGGGATTTAATAATGATAAATATAAAAAATTATCTTTAATTGCTTAATAGCAATACGTTTTTTATTAAAAATGTTTAACGAATAAATTATATATGTATATTCATGTAAAATATATAATTATTAAAACAGATGCATGCCTAATGCTTTTTGTAAAATAAATTTTCTAAATATTCGTTTGTCTACCTCTAAGTATACATCAAGTTTTAATAAATTTACAGATTTAATAAGGTGCTTTATGTTTAGTGCATTAATATCTTGTATCATTTTAAAGTGTGTCAGTGGCTATTATTTGTAACAACAGTGATTGCTCAATGTGTTGTTGTTTATTGTTCTTTGTAATCGTATGGATTATAAATTATCGAACTTAAATGTTGAATATGAAAATAATATATTGCCTGTGCTTAAATAAAATGTTTCAGTAAATGGTTCTTCTTTGTTTTGTTCAGCTCCATAACCACATTCTAAACATAAATTTAACAGGGGGGGGGGGATAAATAGACTCAAAGGATTAAAAACTTTAATGGGATTAATGGGTTTAAAGGGATGGTATCAACATTAAAGGATTAATAACTTCAAATTCCTCTAAAAATAGCACGATGTTTACTATACATATTGTTTCAAAACGTAACATGTAAAACAACAAACATTATGTTATTACTGTTACATTATGTATTAACGCAACAACATTCGTTAGAAAACATCAGGTATTACTAACATTCACACAAGACCCCCCCTCCTCCCTGAAAAACCCAATAAGGATTGACAATGCAGAAAAAAAATTACATTCCTATGTTAAAAGTAGCAATGCAAAGCAAAGGAGCATTTCTTATTACCTTTAGATTTGGTAGCTTTATTCCAAAATGATTTCGACGTTTTAAAAGATTTTCCATTTCAACAATTTGTCAAACTAGACTTTACACACACACACACACACACACACACACACACACACACACACACACACACACACACACACACATACATACATACATACATATATATATATATATATATATATATATATATATATACATACTTTTGTTTTTCAGTATTACATTTTCCAAAATTGAAATAAAGATCTTCTTTTTAGGTTTTATTATATAATGGACAATTAAAAAAAGATAAATAACGTACATATTTTTTATTAAAAACTATTTTTAGACACTTGTCACTTTTACCATAGGAAAATTGCCTTTTAAGTGCTTTTTACTGACAAATATAAACAACTGGTTCATTTATTTCTATGTATTCAAATTAGAAAAAACAAAGAAACTGTACAGTTACCATTAGAATTGATGGCTTCATTCAAAATAGTTTTCAAAGTTTGTAAACTTTTCCATTTCAAAAATTTCTGAAATTGACATTTATCAAAATGTATGTTGATTTGTTTAGGTTTTTCATTTAAGCTAAGAAAAATAAATGGGTCTTTGTTATGCATTTGTAAATGACTGTTGGTTTAAAGTCTTTTTACATTTCTGAATTGAATATTTTAAATTTTCCGAATTTTATCTGGCATAACAGAACTAGCATACATTTTTATTTCAAAAGAGTCACCTTCATTCAAATCTAGCCTTCAGTTTTATTTTGTTTAGATGTAATTATGTATTATTTATATTTTCAAAAAAGTAAATGAGTTTTTCATCTAAATTTATACACAAAATAGGAATCTATATATTTAAAACGCTAAGCGATTTCTTTCGACAATCCGTAAGAACAAACTACTGCATCAAATTACATCATTCTTTTTTTAAATGAAAGATATTTGGACACAGATTTGTTATCGTGCATTCGTTTGTTCGAAAATTTACTTAATAAACCGTAATTTTCAATTAAACTTTTACGTCTGCTAATGACGTCATAATCGGATAACGCCCACTGTTCCGAAGCACAGAGTTTATTTTCTAAACTCTGTGGTTGAATAAAAGTGAAATAATAAATATTAAAAGCACGCGGTTTTAAGGCCGAATTTGTCAATTTACAAGTTAAATTTCGGTAAAAATACTTATTCGCGTGTTTTATAAGCGAATAAAAATTCATATTTATTGTGACGTCACGGGAATATTGTCCATTGGGTTTATTTTATCATTATGCATTATAACTTTGTTGATGCCATTTTTCATTACAATTAAATACAAAATATATTTATATTTGTGTGCATGGTGTTTAAGCATTAATGTAAGGTATATAAAGTACGTGTGAAAAGCTTGCGCCGGTGAAAATGACGTTATGCTTAGCTTGAAGTGCATTTTAACATTGATAAAACTAAAGAGAAAAATGTATATGATTGTGTTAACATGACATAATTTTACTGATTCTTGCATTCATAATTATAAAGATTAGAATTGGAGCCGTCATTGATTTCTTCATCTTGATTGCATACTTTGATTACATGTTACCAATTGCTTTTTTTTTTTTTAATTATATGATAGAAGATTTCCTTTGTTAATAAAAAAAATCACAAAAGTAAAGGATTTCAGGAAATTTAAAGTTATTAAAAATAGTGTTATGGTAGAAAAAAATCTTGAAATAATTATCGTATTTTTAGCTAGAATAAACAATGTAAGACTAATATTTCATAGGAATTATTTTGGTAGATTTATTATAAGTTCATTTAACAGTTCCTTATTAGCGCAAAGTCCTATTTCTTTCACTGTGAATTTCTCTTTCGATGTCAAAAAATGTTTTTCCACTTTTGGACGCCAGCCAAAGTACAGTGGCAATGTTTAGAAGTGTACAACAGTTGTGACAACAAAGGCGCTATCGCTTTAGCTTTCATCGCGCTTACATCACTTCGAAATACTACAAATTTCTATTTTTTACTACATTTTACAATTTCAATTCTTACATCATCAATTAGAAAAAAAATTAGCTTTCGATTGAAATTTATTTGAAAACTGCCGATTAATTTAACGACTTTTTAAATAATTTTCAAGCAGGAAAAGTTTTTCAATTCTATCTTATCAATGACCACCAGTTTACTTCAATGATGTAAAATAGCCCCTGGGAAAGTTGACACAATTGAAAATAGATTTCCCTAACTATCATGAAAAGTGAATAATAATTAAAAAAAAGAAAAAAAAGTGATAAATCATAAGATCAGATTATCCATAAGATAGAACATTTTGGCGCTAAACAAAAATCTGTCAGGAAAAAAAAAACTATTTTTAGTTTATGTTGAACATAAAATTGATATGTTGAATTCGTTGATGAATATGTTCCATCAGATATCAAGATATGCTAGGAATTGCATTTTTTTTTTTTTTTTACATTTGCCAACTGTATAAGAGGAAAAATATCCCCGACTGTGATGGAAAAGGGATAATCATCCTGATTATGTCAAGGAACCGAAGAAACCATACAAATAAATTACACTTGAAAACATTAAAAATCTCCCTCATCTGCAGATAGATTTATTACTGTAAAAAACTTCTTAATCTTTGCATAAAAATTGAATAGCTTAAAACAATGGTTGCGTTTTAGAAGATATGGATTTGAAACGAACAATGATTAAAGAGGACGTTTTAAAACTTTTAATTTAATCATATTAAAACTTTTTTAACGTCGAATTTCGACGGTGCTTTTGGGCAGATGCAATGCACATGTGCATAGGAGCTCATTAGGTTGCATTATCACAGGGGGGGGGAGATGTGTGCTTTATTTACTATGTTCTGTTATTTACTGAATATGATATGAACGTAGGAATATACTATTTGTATATACTTCATAGGTCCATGAATTTTTTTTCTTGCCGTGGGGAATATGGTGGTAATGTCAAACTGATTTGCATTACACAGTTATTTACGGATTGTTTGTTTGGAGTTTGCATTGGAAATAGTACTGTATTTGACTGGGGGAAGAAATTAAATAAAATATTTGAAAGACTGTTTTATACGCGTCCCTTCATAAATAATAAAGAAGCTTATTTTACTGATATTGTTATAGTATTTTTTTGGGTCAAGTTTTGACGGGTTCCATCTAGTTAATATTAAGTTAGTTATTCATATGTTAAATATTATTCCTGAATTGTTATTAACATTATATGTAACTTAAAATTTTGTTTTAAAATCCGACAAAAGCTATAGATTTCTTTTAAAATTATGTTTTATATTTACTCTTGCTAATAAGAATTCGATATTTTTTAGATGTTTTGGTAGCTTAAATAATCAGATAATATCAGTAAATATCTTTTCTATATATATTATATATATATATATATATATATATATTTATTGCGACCCTAGAAGTACAGTCCATTTGACGTCACATAAGGTTGCAAGTTTCACTGTCAGCACAGTGACAGAAATGTGACGTTTTATTCGTCACGTTATGATTTTCAGGCTACTGTGACTATCTGACTTCACTGTGAAGTCAAGTGGAGTGAAGTTTGAGTCAGTTACACTTAGTCACAAAATGACAGATTAAAGTACATATACACAGTTATATACAGGGACAATGTTACAAAACATAGCTAATTTATTTACAAATGTACAACTAATTTAATGTTAAGCCTTTAATGGTACAGTTTACATAAGCGGCACATGTTAACAAAAATTGAAATGTAAACTTATTAACCACATCCCGTATATTAATATGGTCAAAAATAGATCCACAAGAACCATTAAAGCACCCAGGAATTCTGTATGGAAATTTATCACCAAAAAGTTTTAAATAACAATTTTTCATATTGTCTGTATCCCATGGCATTTCAGATACGGATGCAGACTCTACATATTACCGCAATGGTGTAGGAAATGTATAACTAAAGTCAACTGATTTATTTGATCGAACCATTAATTCCCTATTACGCCGATCACCCTCTTTACGTTCTGTAGCAACTTTAGCCTTAAATACACCATCTATATCCCATGTTAAGTAAAAAGGAATGCAACCATTAAATTGAGTATCAGACATAGCATAATGAATAGGTATCTTTTTTAATATCATAAATCTGATCAACAGCATCACATAACAAAAACGCTTTAAAATAATATTTAACATAATTTATTTTCATCCAACGATACATTTTCATATAATATTTTGCCTCAGTATTTTGTAAGGCATAAATTCTAGTACAATCATGAAAAAAACTTTTCAAAACCACAACCACCAGGATCAGTGCTTTTTAACAATTTTAAATTATAATAATTAACATCTTTAAATGATACACGTAAATTATCGTTTATGAGATTTCTTTTGTGGCTGAAAGTCAGACCTCGAGTCCGACGCTTGTGGTACATACTCCTTCTCATTGCTGTAAGCGCATGAGATGGATACGTGACATCTTGCGGCGAAACATAGTTTAATGTTTTAAGCACTGCAAGCAACTTATCTTTCGGGTTGCAGGCATCCCGTTTTATAACTGACATCTCTTCATGTTCTAACAAGTAAATCTTATCAAATCGCCGTTAGATAGCGGCGTACACTGTTATATCGGAGTGAATTATTTTTCTCGTGACGTGAGGTCAATATAAAAAGAAATACTCGTATTTGGGGTAACAGTGCTTTCATATTTTTACTAATTTCCAGTCACGGGCCATTTTGGAAAAACCATTATTTGGGTTAGTAGATTAATAAATTCCAATTATTTGACCAGTACTAGTGATATTATGGCATATATTTTGTATCGTACAATGACATGGTATTATGAAAACATGCTGTTATGATTAGATGCATGAATTACTTCATTATATTCTGATGTTGGTAATTAAGTGTTTAACAGTGAAACCCCATTTTTTTATTGCTGTGCTCACCTTTCCTACAGCCTTTATATTTTAAAATCTTTCTATTAAAGGCCACCATATTATGGAATATTATTTCAAGCTCTAACCTATTTTACTACCAAATTAACCTTCATATTTAAAGTGCATAAAATTTCCGATGTCTATATTTTGGTTACCAGAAATTTCCGCAATATTGACTTAATTTGTAACAAACAAGATAATAGGAAGAATGTTTCTACCTCTCATAAAATGTCCTGGTTGGTTATTCCAATGTAAGTTTGCTCAAAAAGACATTTCTAAAATAAAGAATATTAACTTTAAGAAGGTACTCTTCAAGGATTGTTAAGAAATAGTGAAACTGCACATGTATATATTGTCCCAAAAGTGCTTTTACATTTCAAATATTCGTAATAAAATAACAAATTGTTGTATCATTGTTTTGTATGTTCCTTAAGGGCAAATTTGTATGTTGTTTTTTCTGTATTTTTTTTTAAATGGCAAAAAAAAAAAAAAAAGATGAATTTTCAAAATTTATATAAAAAACTTTATTACGTATATGAGTATAAACCTTGAGGATATTAATCAATGCTATATGTTTCAAAACTGCATTATATTTCTAGAATTATATTATTTTAAACAATGCTTCTATTGCAGAGAAACCTACAGCATAGGAAACTGATTTAACATTTAGCGGGAGTGAGAAGGTTAAATATTGCCAGATTAGACATTTTCTAGGTAAAAGAAATATTTTTTTAAAATTTTCAAACAACAGAGTGTCCACTAGTTTAAAATGAAAATCCTGATTTTTTTTTCCGAAATCGAAAACACATGTGGGCTGAAATGTTTTGTTTCTGATGAATGGATTACGCACCGAAATATACTACTGCTGCATGAATATTTGAGCCCTCTCCCTGTCTTTTTTAATGTTACGCATACGAATCAATTGAAAATAACTAACTAATCTAATTTTTAAGCGACGATGTTAAATAATCATCTCAAATTCACATTCATATATCATATGAGTAAATAAATGTACAACAAATAATTAACAACTGAATTTATAAATGTTAAAAAAAAAAAACTTTAATATCATAATATATATATATATATGCTTAGCTTAGATTATATTCTTGTTTCGATTCTTTGTCAAGATTTTATTCTTGTCCCATAATGACTGTCCCATACCACTATGGTCCAATATCAGACTGGTCTGTCAGTAAACACGATACTGCAGTAACGTTCTTAACACAATTTTCGAAAGCTTGCGTGTAGCATGGAAATTTGGTAAACTCTAGAGAAGCAGTTTTTACATTATTATTAGATGTTTTTATATCTTCAGTTATCACATGTTCTATAATTTGAGGACATGTGACGTTACAGTCTTTCCATTAGATGAGATCAATGTAAGTAATCCATCAAAGTTTAATACCAGAATGTAAAAACTCTTACTGTATCTTGAATACGTTTTCCGAGTTCCAATATTTGTCAGAAACCAGTTCTTGAATATACCTAAATTCATCGGTAATCATCGCCAACAATAAATTTTCTGTATTGAAAAAATATGCAATGCGTTGTTTTTTGTTTTTGGATCTATAACTTTTTTACAGTCAAGATTCAGATACCGGGGAAATTTTATGTTCGGAAATGTGATGTGAGCTTCATTTTTGCAACACGAATTATTCTCGATGTTAAACAACACTGACGCAAAAATCTTACTATAAATTGAAACTGTCACTTCAGTTCAGAAGAAAAAAGCTCAGTTTCAACATAAAACCGTAAAATTAAATTTTCTGTTGTTACCCGACATGAATGAGACAATTTTCCTGGATGTCGGTCGTTTGGACGAATTCAAAGAACTGTCACCTGAAGAAAATGCTTCACAAATGTCATGAAGTACTTTTGATTGGTACATTTTTCTGCTGCTACTTCGGGTAAATTACGAATAATTCTGTTAAATTATATCACAGGAGACTGTTCACATTTTTTGTATTTTTTACCAATGGGTCTCTAATATTCTCTAAAACCTGTATTCACTCTGTCGAGACGGTTAAATAAATGACTGACCGGAAGTTCGTTGCCATGTAATTGACAAATGAGCCACTGCAAAGTACGATTGTGTTCAATTTATAGATGACATTTGGCGCCATTCATCACAACCAACAGCAACGAACGGATCTAACTTAATGTCTTAAATTGAAAAACAACGTTGTAATGGAAAGTGATAAGTGTTTTCCGTAAACTGAAATATTGTAATATGTCCTACATAGTAAGAACCAGGCTCTTATACTTGGTAAATTCTTCTATTTAGATATTAAATTTGGATATCAAAATTAATCATACTTCCATATTTTCCGAGAATTAGCCATCAAATATAAAAAAATTCGATAAGAATCGATTTTACAGTAATTCATAAACTATTTAACAAAATCAAATTTACAGATCTCAAATATTCAATAGACAGATCTTCACATTAGGGAATTTACAAGATATCTTGCGAGTGTGATAAATTGTATATAGATCAAAATAAGTGACCTTTTAAAGCCCGCTTGGGGAAACATAAGACTAATGATAAAAATTGTGTCATTAAGCGATTTGCTATTGCTAACGATTGCTGGTCTCGTAATTTTTCCAAAGGTTCAATAAAAAATGCCCACCGATTTATTTTCTTGATTTTTGGTAAACTTATCTTATATTTAGAATTCAAACAACTTGATTAATTATACATCTTGTACACCAATTTTTTAAACGTCTGGCTACATTTCCTTTCCCACCCTTACTCCCCCCTTTTTCTCCTCCCTACTTAAACTCGTCCAGACAGTATGAGCGCTCCTCATTGTTCTCCTCCTTTACGCGGGGACTCCTTACCCCTCTGTTTATTTTGCAACAATCATCGACATTCCAGAACGACCACGAGCGGACACTCTTGCATACGGGCATGGTTTAAACACTCACAATCTTGGCACTGATGAGGGAGCTTTAGAAGATCCAAAACAGTTTTATGCCTTTTTCACATGTATTTCATGTATGCTATTTTCACAAGTATTTCATTTATGCTTTTTTCACATTGTTCATTTATTTAATTCTTTTTCGACTGTTAATTTAAAGTATCTAGCTCCAATCTTTTCTTGGTGCATAATTTTGTCTCTTCTGACATCGAAATATAACCCACTAACTTTGCGAAATGATCGGCTTTCTTTTGTTAAAATGGTACGGATATTTTCCAGAGTACTTCGTACCTTGATTATCTCCTCTTGCAGTATCCTCCTCAGTTTCAATTAGAAAATACTTCAGACCTGCTGAAGCAATTACTGCTGCAGACTTGTCGAACACACCATATTGGTCATAAACCCGTACTAGGTGAGGTAGTTTCATTTTCATTTGACTATGAGATCTAATATGTGTACTGGTGTCTTCAACAGAACTGCATTCGTCATTTAAATTAATTCAAAGCTTGACTTTGAACGACATAGCTCAATAGTTATAGACTTTGAAAGACTATCAGAACTGTTTCCTTTTTATTTATTCTGTCTGTCAAGATTTTGGGCTTTTAATTCTTGATTCTGTCTCATATTTTAAAATTTCAATATGATAAATTGATCTAATCATCATCCTGTGTGCTATTCTTTGGTCGATCAGAAATGATTGTTCCTTTATAGGAACTTTCCCTTTAGTATAAAAACATGAGCGAATAGTTCACAATTGCATCAGGTTAAACTACGGATCGATTCATTTCGGAATGTAGTCAATTTTAATTCGTAATTATCATTTCTTTTCTGCATAGGATATCTTCCAAGACTTAAACAGTTGTATGGTGACTACGAATCAGTTGCAAAACGCCATCAGGGGACACAATAGCAATCGAAACCTTCCTCCATTTATGTTCGACTTTCGAAGCAAGTCACTAATTGATTTCTAGAAATGCAGGTTCTTTACCAGAGCTTTCTGATTTTAATACATTGCAAAATAATAAACACTTTTTAATAACATCCTCAATGGTGGGTAAACGAGTATCAAACAATTCAGCGGCCTACCAAACAAAGGACGTTAAACTTGACTTCTAGTAACGTTAACAATTGATGAACATATTTTAAATCTAGAAACATAACTATTTTAATAACGTACTTAACAATACTACACTCTTGATTGACTTTTTACCAATAAAACAACAATCTTTTAAATCACCATATAAACCCAAAAACAGTAAAATGACCAATGTGGATGATGCAGTAACTTAATAATTAAGAAGCAGATTGAACAGAATAGAAAAGAAGATTTGTTTCGAAACGTGCAATAGCCAGTTTTTTTCTTACTGCTCTACGGATGGGATTCTTATTATTTTGTTTCCCCACAGTGAAACGAATTCTTCGATAGTAATGTTCAAGGTTTCCGTGGCCGAAATATACAGACGTCCCACGAAGTAGCTATATAAGCGTCAGCCCACCAACAACCCAATAAATTATTTCTGTACAAAGTCATAATTATAATATAGAGGTCGAATTTGTGATAAAAATTATTATGAATTGTCGCTTTTCCAACGGTTGATATAAGCCGTAGATTTCTTTTCTATCATATCAAAGACGAATTGCAACTTCAAATAAGTAATGCATTTTGGGATAATGAACAAAACAATAGAAATTGAATACATGATTTATCACGATTTGCTGTCATTTTTGTAATTTCATTTATCATTTTTCGTAATTTCAAGACCTGGTAGAGGATTAAGCCATTAATAGATTGACGTGAAAAATTTTCCCGTTAAATAGGAAGTAAACAAGCAACTTTTTATCACTATTGTATTTCGAAATTATGAACTTTACATTTACATGGTACGTCATAATTTTCAATCAATTTCCGTAATTTAAAGGCCTCGGACATTTTTTGATTGACCTGAAATTATTTTCTGTTAAATAAGAAGTGAGGAGACAAATTTTGATCACTATTGATTTTCTTGTAAATTGTAAAATTTATTTTTTCAATGTTATTAAAATACATAGAAAAGTATTGAGAATAAATATAGCATGTATTTATTATATTCGTCACTTAAAATAAATATAATGTGGTATAATATAAATATGTTTTATTTCTTTTAATGAATTGGGATTTATTTTCACATCATATCGCTGGAAATGATTAGAAATCAGAACTTGCATATTGATCATTTTGAATTAATTTTTGATTTACCACAATTATATTTTTGTCTAGTCTTATGGGGAAAGCACATGTATATTGCTGTATGTAATGTATTCAATATGCAAATTTATTCAATATAACGCAAAACATGGTAAATATATATTTGTTTTGCATGCATAATTTTTTTTAAATATAATTGAGTTAAAAGTGATTAAAAACACGAATGTTTCGTTAATATGTTACACAGACAAGTCAATTTGCACGTTGAACTAACTGAAGCATGTTTTTTTTTTCTTTTTTTTCATAAGAAGAAACAAAAGGAAGTGATCCAAATGTAACAAAAGACACAATAAAACAATTGTCTTTAGTTCAAGGTATATTACGGATTAATTACTCTCAATGATTTGTATACAATGAAAAAAAAATTCCATATTATTCTTCATATATATTCTTCATATATTATTCTTCATATTTTTCTTCTTATATAGTTCTTTAATTGTAATAAATATAATGTTTTCATAACCATAATTAATGTATACATTTTCATTATATTAGTTCAAAATTTAAAATAACATATTTCAAATATGGATTTAAATTTCAATACGAGTTTCAAAAATATTATCAAAACTTTGCCGTTTTATTTAATAATGTTTTAAATACTTACCATCATTGCGATTAAAACTGATGCAGGTATCTGAGTTCTTGATATTTTTATTTTTAAATGGCTTTGAAAATTATTCTAAATAAGCTTAGGATTTGCAATTTAGTGATCATGTGCTACTTTTTTTATCTTCCTTTCTTTCGTCATAATACTACTACTACGGCTGCTACTATTACTACTAATAATAATAACTAGTCGTTGGGGGCCACCGTAATACTTACCCATCATGGATGTACATAATGTAAAATATTAAAATAAAAAATGTGTAAACTACTTATAAAATGCAATGCAATACGAATAAAATCGTGGCTTGATGACGTCCTAAACTTTAAAGGCTCGATTACTGAATTGCTTAGAAAAAACATCCTTATAACTCCAAAAATAATAATCCTATTAACTAGCGATTTATTGCATCTGATTAAGCGTCTCATTTCCAATTAACATATATTTTTGAATTGAAATTTGGATGAAATACAGGGTCCTGAAAAATCGAAGCGTGTGGAAATTGGATTACAAATATCTCGGCAACTCATTATCCGATCGACTTCATGCTTTATGCAAAATTTATGTTTTTTTATTCTCTCTTATATTCACTCCTTAAAATAAACAATTTCAAAAATTTTTATATACCTTTTACAGAACGAATATTTCGAGAGTCCGAAAAAAATAGCTCCGGATAATCGAGGTTTCTGAAATTCAATAAGCTTCTTCCCATTATTAAATACTCAGTACATTCCAAGTTTCAGGTCTCTATCTCAAATTTTTCGAGAGAGAGAGCGTTTTACAGACACACAGACAGACGGCAATTTTTTTTTTCTTAAAATATGTTTTTCGGAATATCCAGTGTCTGAAACGTGTAAATCCGTCATTTTTTTCCCCATTTTCAAAACGATTACAAGACTTACCCTATACGACGTATGATGGGTAAGTAATAACAATAATAATAATAACAAGACAAGTTATCCTTTTCACTTATTGCTGGAGGGAATATTTTAATAATTTCTTTCCAATAAAATATCTATTTGAATTACATGTTTTATTTTATTTCAATGCTATTCATAATTTTTTTTTTCAAACGGAGCTGACATTTAACATGTATGTAGTACATTTTTTAAATTAAATAACGAAATGTACGTTATTGCAAATCTTGCTTTCAAAATCTTGTATGACTTTTTGTTTTGGGAACACTAGTTTCATGAAAGTTTAATTTGAGAGCCATGATTTTTAATTCCGATAAAATGATCTTTTCCAATTCATTCAAATGATTTTGTTGATTTGGCACACTATTTGCCAGCTATATTTATTAAACAAAAACACAATGCAAAGATTCCTGATATTAATGCCTTGCTGAAAATAATGAGAGAAGGTTCGAATGTTTTTAGAATTCATTCTAGTAATATCTTATCTTCATTCAATAACATAGGTCTTCCTAAAATTACAGTTTTAAAAATATATGCAATAAATACATATAGTTTTATATCCTTTACACAAATTTCAAATATCATAAAGTTTAACTGATATACAAATTTTTTATTAAAAAGCTTTCAATCTATATGTCTGAATAATAAATTATACAAAAATCTAAAAATTAAAGTGTTAGTAGCATTTTTTTCTAAAAATTACAAGAGACGAAATCTTAGAAAAGCCATTAACACTTCGTGTGTGACAGAAACATTTAGAAAAAAAAAAAAAAGAATAACTTCTTTCTTTTATTTATTTTTTTTTTCAGTGAAGAAATAAAATTTATTACTCAGACAAAATTAGTCGTTTATTCGAAGCAATAAAACAAAATAACTGGTACGGTTTAACAGAATGTTGTGTAAAATGCAATATTAGATATAGCTATAAGGAATTAAAGTGCTGCCATTTTATTTTTATATAGATATTGTGACATATCTAAATACGTACGTATTCGAAGAAAACAATATAGGAAATAAAAGGTGTTTAAATGTTTAAACACCGATTGAAGTTTTAATGTTTAAAAACTTTAAACCTGTCCTTGCCAATGTACAAATTTTCGATATCACACCGAAAAATATTATGAGCCTCTAAATGAGAGGATAGTTGCAGATCCCTGTATTTTCACAGTACTTTAATGCAAAATGTAATTAAATTTAACATCAGTAGACTATAACATTTAATATATTACTATAATAGTTAGTATGAAATATAAATCAAAGTGAGATAATATATGGAAATTCAGCTAATTGTCTGTTAAAAATAATTAAATTTAGAAAGGTCATCTACATAAAAAAAGTTTCAGAAAAAAGAAATACTTTGAGGAATATGTAAACTTTCAAATTTTACATTCATTAAAAATATATTAGTAGTAAGATATTTCATTCTTTTTTAAAAGAAACATTACAAAGTGAATATTTACTTATGGAATTTTAATTTTAAGTTTATAATGTATAGAATGTTTACTTGCATTTGAAAATCAATGCATCACAGAAAAAAAGGGAAATTTTAGCGAACTATTTTCTTTTTTTTCAGATAGTTGTAAATTATGCATATTTGAAGGGAAAAAAATAAACAGAACTTTGGATATTCTATTTTCCATATATAACTAGAAATTTTGTTAGGTAAATAAATGTGTGATCAAACATTCCTGTAATATAAAATACAGCTGAAGGAAAATACTTCAGAGTATAGCGCAAAAGATAACTTTAAAAACTTTTGGATACTTAGTAATAATTATCTAGCATTAAAACATCTAAGTAAACTTATTAGAGAGGTACCTCTGAAACTTACTGCTAATTAGTCAAAGATGATTACGAGTATGACAGATAAAGATAACGAGTAAGACAGTCGAACGTAAAGTTTTAAGATTTTAGATACTTAATAATAATTACCTATCATTAAAATGCCTAAAGAAACCTTTAGGGGAGGTACCTCTGAAACTTACGAGTAATTAGTCAAATATGGTTACGAGTGTGACAGTAACTGGGAAATTCGAGTTTATAATCTGTGAAATAAAAAAATTAGCTACACTAGAGAACACTTTGATTAAAGTGTTCATATTTGTGAAATTATTACAAAACTCACAAGTATGTTCAGAACTGGCAATTAGTAAATTAAAAGTTAACGAAAAAAATAAACGACATAATTTTGTTAATAACTGTAGATACTGTTGTTTTAAGTAAGTAAACGCCTGCAGAAACGTGATATATAGCAGATTCCGCTTACTTCAGACACCATTTAGTTGGGAAAATATGCCAAGAATAGAAGAAGTAAAGGTTTATAAATACACTTCTTTTAATTCGGGCAGCCACTTTATAGGGAAAAAAGTACTTGATATGGTGTTTTCCAATTAATTAGAAACTACTTTATTTATATGAAAATATTAATGAACATAAGTAAATGAAAATGTTGATTCTAACAGGATTTGAAACTAATTCATATATACAGAGTTTTTCGAATAAAAATTATCTAAATTAAATGTATTGTTAAGCTATAGAATGCAGATTGCCAAAACGTTTAACCTTAAAAAAGTGGTAATTAAATAACGTTAAATAACATACTACTGTTAACAAAGACCTCCGTCCTGTATAATGATCTGTATAAAAGTAAGTGATCTAATAGTATTTCACCAACTAACTCTAAAAGGAAATATTATTTAATCAAAATCTAATATTCGTCGCTATATTACTGATATTTTGTTTTTATTTCACTTCGTGTCGATCGACCACAAGGATTGTTTTTTCTCCTTAAGGAAGATTCAATAGTTATTGTTAGATTTTGTAAATAAAACATTATGTTTATAACATGATTCTTTCGGGTGTGCATTTCCCCCTTTTTTAAAATATATGTCCGGTATTTTGAATTTTAAAGCATGATTAATGCTTCAAAAGAAAAGGAACAAACTTGGCAAGTTCCAAGTACATTTATATAACATACTAGCTGTTACCCGTGACTTCGTTCACGTATCATTAAAAGAAGAATAAATGCATTAATTAAGCAAAATATTTCATTCCCGATAATTAGAAACGTAAATAATTAACTAACTCTTTATCACATTCCATAGGAGACAATACAGTATTTCTATGTTATAGAGGCCTTGACATAACTAAGTTTTAAAAAAGTGAAATTTTGTGACAAATAATCACGAAAAGGAAACTGCAACCAATGAAAAAAGGCAGGCCAAATAAAATCGTGGAAATCGGCGAATTGTGTAAAAACATATGTCAAGTTTACCTGGTAAACCATTTTACTTTTAACGCCTTTGTGAAACGTTTTAATAGCCATCCTTCAAAGATAATGGAAATAGTTTATTCTTTTTCATTAAATTCAATTTTTGTGAATAGGGAGCAATAATTGTAGACCTAAATGCAAGGAGCTTACATTTGCTTCCTTGATTTAATCTATAACTGAAAAAAAATCTTTATTTCTAAATGAAAATATGTTCACAGACGATTTTTGTTCTCCAGAATAAATTGATTCATGAAGTTTGAATATGTGAAAATACGTTTTTTTTTTTCGAAAATTTTACTGTAATCAAGATTTTTTTTTTCACCATCTATTCAATTTGAAAATAAATTCTTTTTTTTTCAGTTTTAATGAGAAAAAATATATTAATCCGTTTTATTTCTTCTTTTTTATCCACAAAATTGGAATAAATTAGTTGCCATTTTTAGAGAAACTACGTTAAAATTTATATAAAAAAAAATCTCAATTTAAATAATTTTTTTTTTAATTCTGAGAGTTTATGACATCCTCGGATCAATGATAATTAAATCGCGTAATCAATGTTAAATAAATCGCGTTGCGTTCGACAATTTGAAAGAAGTAATTGCGAAATACAAACAGGCGGTCAGATTTTAATATAATAGATTCGTATTTCTTTTTCTTTTCCTAATAATCATGGTGTGGTTTTGTCAAAAAACTCTCATCTGTATGTAACTGATATTCATGCTTAATAATCAGTGTAGATAAAAAAAATATAATATTTTTTTCGTTTTAAATATGGCGTGAAATTCATCTACTTTCTAAACTTACCGATCCTTGTATTATTAATGTAAGGAATTGATTCACGCTCCTTGTAAAACACATTTGAAAATTACCGTCTTATTTCAAGTATGACGTCACTTTTTCCTCAGAGAAATCTCTTTTTTATGGCATAATTCTTTTCTGATGGCATAATTCTTTTTCTGATGGCATTTTCTTCTGAATGCCATTTTTCTTTTTCTGGCAATCAGGACGCAAATTTTAGCGGAAAATTCACATTTGTATGCAACTGGTATTCAAGCTAATTATTAATCAGTATCGATAAAAAATATTTCAGTTTTTTATTTTAAACTAGCAAGCTACGCCCGCTGCGCTGGTCGGTTTCTACAAATGAACCTTGAATCAAACGAAATATATTGTTTAATTTGACCTTATATTTGAAAGTAATCTGTATATTTACCTGGAATATCCTTCCACATTACTGTAAAATGACGTGATTGCGCTATTATATTTTTTAATGTGGTCAAAATTTTAGCTGTTAAGGACCAACTCTTTTATTTGGTCATTTACAGTTAAGGTTTGATAAACAATGATAAAACTATATGCCATACACTAAAACCATTACTAAAAATTGTCGATCTAACAATGCAAACAAATTAACTAACAAAATCCATTCAGTAGAATTTTTTATAAAAGCTAATCTTTGATAATCGGGTTCATCTGATTATAGAACTTTTCCACATAATTCTAAAACTAACAGAACGATATAAAATATACTAAAACCATCCTTACAAATTAGCTACTTAACAATGCAAGCCGTAAAAAATACGCCCAGTAAAAACTTTCAAAAAGGCTAATCTTTCGGAATCGGGCTCACATGACTGTATAACCTTCACACATAACTGTTTGACTAAGCAATGTAGGACAATATGTAGTGCATTAAAACCATTCCTGAAATAGCATGTAACTAACAATACTATTCTCATCAAAATCCGTCCAGTAGAACTTTTTCAGAAGGCTAATCTTTCATAATCGGAATCAAATATTGAAAAGGCTAATATTTGATTTAAAAAAATGGTCACCCGATTTTTGAATTTCCCCCTATAATTTTAGAACTAAGCAACGTAGAATGATATGTTATATAATAAAACTTTCCCTAGAAAATTATCTAACAGTGTAGGTTCCATCGAAATCCATTTGGCAAAATCTTTTAAAAAGGCATAGTCGGATTGATCTGATTATAGAACTTCCCAGAATAATTCTATAACTAAGCTACGTAGAACGATATGTTATACAATAAAACCTTCCCAGAAAAATTATCTTACACTTTAAGTTCTACGAAAATCCATTCAGAAGAACTCCAGTTATAAACAACCGGAATGAAATTTCATATATGTAGAAGTAAATAGAAGTATATTGCCATTAATATAGTTTGCATTTGAATAATAAAAGGTACTTTTCGGTTAGCCGGCCGCCAGTGATATATGTACATATATATGTATATATTCATACATATAAGTGTGTATATATGTATGTATATACATGTATTTGTGTAGATATATGTATGTATATACATGTATTTGTGTAGATATATGTATATATATACAGGGTGATTCATAAAAGATGGGCAGAACTTTAAGGGGTTATAGTACACTTAAAGACAAATAATATTAAATAGGAGACTAAGGGTCCCAGACGTATTCCCAAGGAGATAGGGGGCATTAAAGTTTAGGGTCCGAAATTTCAAATGATTATAAAACATGGAAAAATTGGTCGATTCGTTTGCGGTTTTTGCAAAAAATTTTCTTTATGCCAGTATTTTCTTGAAATAAAATTTTAAAGTTCAATTTCAAAAAATGCCGATAGGGGGCGCTTTAGACTTTGGAGTAACAAACAACTATTTTTTAACGTTATTTTTTGTATTTCTTTAAATGATTTCGAAAGCTTAGACTTAAACTTAAATTTTGATCTAAAAATCTGAGTCCTAACGAGTAGTTAAGTAGCGTAAACTGAAATTTGAAATTTGAAACCCTTCTCCCCCCAGAACAAAAATCAGTTATTCCCGATCTTTGTGTCGTAGATTAGGCTCTAACTACTGCCGCGTTTTGCTAAAATTATTCTTTATGTCAGTATTTTCTTGAAAATAAATTTTAAAGAAAATTTTCAAAAAATTCCGATAGAGGGCGCTTTAGACTTTGGAGTAACGAACAACTATTTTATACCGTTATTTATTGTGTCTCATTAAATGCTTTCTAAAGCTTAGACTTAAATTTTCAGCCCAAAATCTGAATCGTTAGACGTGGTTAAGTTTCTGGGGAGAGGGGTTTGAAATTTCTACTCCTGAGCACAGTTCAGTTTACCATGTCCACACATTGTGTGCTGTGATACGAGGTAAAAAGACACAAATTAGGATTATGTTACCAAAGCATATTTATTAACATGTAATCACAATAAATGTTCAAAATTGTGACCACCAGAGGTTATGCACGCAGAACAACGGCGACGAATGGAACGGCGAACATTCGCGAAAACATCAGGCTTTTCGAGCACTTCCCCTACAGCGGCGGAAAGTCTGGCGACCAGTTCCTCGGGGGATTCAATGGGTGTCTCATACATAAGAGCCTTCAATCGTCCCCAAAAAAAGAAATCGAGGGGTGAAAGATCTGGCGAGCGAGCAGGCCAAGCAACAGGACCACCTCGACCAATCCATCTGTTCGGAAATGTGATGTCCAGATAGTTGCGGACGTCTCGTACGTAATGGGCTGGCGCTCCATCGTGCTGGAACCACATGACCCGCCGGATGCGTGGAGGAACAACGTTTAACATTTCTGGCAGCACATGTTGCAGAAATGTGAGGTATGTTTTACCGTTGAGGCGTTCAGGAAGAAGGTACGGTCCGATTAGGTGGTCTCCGAGGATTCCTGCCCAAACATTGATGGAAAAGCGTCTCTGATGAGCATGTGGATACGTAGCATGTGGATTGACATCCGCCCATACATGTGCATTGTGTGTGTTAAATGTACCTTCACGTGTGAAGGTACATTCATCGGTGAAAAGCACAGTTCGTCCAAAATGTGGATTTAGCGCGTTCTGCTGCAGAAACCAGCGGGCGAATTCAATACGATTTGGATAATCCCCTGGAGACAGTTTCTGGACTCGTTGCACATGAAACGGGAGCAAATGTTCATCCTTCAGTACCCTCCAAGTCGTGGACTGTGAGGTATCCACCTGGCTAGCCACTGTTCGTGTACTTGGACTTGGCTGCGCCGCTACTACATCCAGAATGGCTTCTGCAACAACTACTGATTCGTCCTTTTTTGCACGACCTGCATTCGACCGGGAAGCGAGAAATGATCCCGTCTCACACAACTGTCTGTGCAAGCGCTCGAAAGTTTTGCGGTTAGGCAACCGCCTGTTAGGAAATCGCTCTCCGTACATTCGTTGTGCCTCTGCACCATTTCCATCTGCCGCTCCGTAAATTAAATGCATCTCAGCCTTTTCCTTATTCGTGAAGGGCACCATCTTCCGATTCATTACTACAGCGACTTACACTTGACTCACCGTTCAGTGGTTTTTATGCCTGAATCGTGTCGAAATTTTGCATACGTGTTCTTCTTCTTCCCCATTTGACATTTGCATACTTTCTGTTTCCTTCTTCACCCGGTGACTAGCGTCAGGAATGGAGCTTTAACGTTTGCATGAGCGACGTTTCCAACTGTGCCAGTGCCTTTATGAGTGAATTCCGACTATGCAGTCCTTGACGAAAGTTGTATTTTTGCCTCGTATCACAGCACAGAATCGTTGGGCATGGTTAAGTAGTGCAAACTGAACTATGTTCAGAAGTTGAAATTTGAACCCCCTCCCCTCGCTACTGAACCACGCTCAGCGATTCAGATTTTGAGCTGAAAATTTAAGTTTAAGTCTAAGCTTTAGAAAGCATTTAATGAGACACAAAAAATAACGGTATAAAATAGTTGTTCGTTACTCCAAAGTCTAAAGCGCCCTCTATCGGATTTTTTTGAAAATTTTCTTTAAAATTTATTTTCAAGAAAATACTGACATAAAGAATAATTTTAGCAAAACGCGGCAGTAGTTAGAGCCTAATCTACGACACAAAGATCGGGAATAACTGATTTTTGTTCTGGGGGGAGAAGGGTTTCAAATTTCAAATTTCAGTTTACGCTACTTAACTACTCGTTAGGACTCAGATTTTTAGATCAAAATTTAAGTTTAAGTCTAAGCTTTCGAAATCATTTAAAGAAATACAAAAAATAACGTTAAAAAATATTTGTTTGTTACTCCAAAGTCTAAAGCGCCCCCTATCGGCATTTTTTGAAATTGAACTTTAAAATTTTATTTCAAGAAAATACTGGCATAAAGAAAATTTTTTGCAAAAACCGCAAACGAATCGACCAATTTTTCCATGTTTTATAATCATTTGAAATTTCGGACCCTAAACTTTAATGCCCCCTATCTCCTTGGGAATACGTCTGGGACCCTTAGTCTCCTATTTAATATTATTTGTCTTTAAGTGTACTATAACCCCTTAAAGTTCTGCCCATCTTTTATGAATCACCCTGTATATATATATATATATATATATATATATATATGTATATATATATATCACTGGCGCCCGGCTAACCGAAAAGTACAAAAAAAAAACAAATACTGCAAAAATGCAGTCGTACACTTAAAAAAAACATCTTTTGGCTTAAAATCTCTCATCAAAACTGTTTCTTTTTTTCTTCTTTTCTTTCTTTTTTTTAAAAATAAAATTAATAACAGTTTTTTCTTTTATTTTTCCAGATGTCGTTCAAAAAACATCATAATCCTTTCAGCAACAAAAAAAGACACCTTTTGGCTTAAAATCAAATTGTTTGGGATCAAAAGTAAAATCGAAATAGCCAAAAAGAAAAGATACATAGCCAAATATTGTTTCAATATAGAAATCTTGCCCCTTGAATAATTTTTTAAGCATTACGAACATTCCCAATCATGTTTAAATTAAATATTTTCGTTTTATAATATTTTCTCATCAAAACTTTTTTTTCGTTCTCTTTCTTTTTTCTTTCTGTCTTTCTTTTTTCTAAAATAAAATTAGTAACAGTTTATTTTTCGACATGTATAGCCTTTTCATTTCTTTCTGCAACAGTAATGATCGCCAAAAAATTAGCAATGCTAACCTTTTCGTCCAAAATAACAGAACTTTCTATCATAATTCTATAACTAATATACGTAGAACTATGTGTTGTATACTAAAACCTTCCCTGAAAAATTATCTATTCAACAGTGCAAGTTCCATCGAATTCCATTCGGCAGAACTCGAGTTATAAAGGAACGGAACGAAATTTCCGTTTGTGTTTTATATATATAGTAGATATTACGTCCATTATCTATCTACTTTCATTATACATTGATATTCATGCTCCTTGTATTATTACGAATATTTGAAAATACATGTTTAATTTATGACGTCATATTTTTCCAAGCCGAAGAAAATCCTTTTCATAGTTCCATGGTCCAAGCGAAATCCATTTTTAATAATATAATTATTGTTCATTTTTCCTTCTAATTATAACGCAGTTTTTGACAGAAAAAGATCTTTTTAATGTAACCGATATTCATACTTCATGTTTAATAACAAATACTCCTTTTTTTTCAAATATCACGGAAATTCATCTTCTTTTGAATTCTTTTTAATTTTCAGTTTTCACGTGAAAATCGTTCAATTGAAAATTAATTGTTGAGGAGAAATTATTTTTCCGTGTTTTTATTTTTTGGCAACGATCAAAGCCCTAGCAACGATAAAGTAAAATGGTTAAATTGTATGGAAAAATGTCCATTTATTCTCTATGAAAATAACGAAATTTGGAATTATTAAGAAAAACATTTTAATAAAATAAACAAAAATCAGCCTATGTTCAAATGAGGGTTATAATCATCATATATGCAAAAATACAGGATCATTAAATGCTCCATTTTAACGCTGGCTTCAGCCTAACATTTGCACACAATCGGATTTATAATATTATTAGGATTAACGCCATGCCGTTTTAACTTGTTATTTATAATTATATTCCATTAGAAATGGGCACATGCTTAAAAAATCTGATATTGGGCCTAACGACAAAAAAAAAAGGAATAAAGTCTGTCTTCATAATTATAATAATAATTTACATAACACATGTTAGACAAAATATTGCATTATAATAATATTTTAAAGCTAACACTTTAGTATAATATATATCCATTCATTTTTAAAATGTAAACAATGACACAAAAAAAAATAATTTAAAATTATTATTGGATCTATACTTATGGATCTATAACCCTATCGCAAGTATAATAACACATTTTGGGAAATTTTATGAAATTTTATGAAAGAGTTTTTCTTCGAATATTTTTAATTAAAGTTCCAAATAAAGGAGCGTGACATAAATAGTTCTTTTAGATTTCTTATATTCATTTCAAGAGAGACAGTAAAGAGACTATTAAATAAAAAATAACTCTTATTAAACGAGATAATGACTTCTTTACTACTAAAATTATGACGTTAAAAATTCAATTAAATTATTCATTAAATGTAGCTTTTGCGTTTAATATGCATTAATTAATAGGATTTTTTTTTATCAAATTACTTTTTAAAAAACTTTGATTTCAGTTAATTAAGTAACTTGTTTACGAATACGTTTCATGACATTTTTCAAAAAATAAAGCAAATGATGTAAAAAATACTGTTCAGATTTTTTTTTTCATTTTGTGTACATGTAGAATATCATTAATATTTAGGAATAAAACAATTAATTATTAATATATTTGTTTTTTGTAATGTGAAGAGTTTTTGAAATTAATTTTAAAATATGATACTTATAATTTTATAGTGGATCGTAAAAAGATAATTAAGTATTTTAATGAAGCAACAATGAGTGCTGAATATCAGGAACTTTATACTATACGTTTAGAAAATATGACATATTTTTCTTTGTGTTTCAGATCAGTGTAAAACAAATACTAAAACATTTTATGAAACAAAAATAATACTTTTTTTTGCACATATAAAATATATGTGTAACAGATATGCTAATTTCAGCATTATACAGATCTTTTTATAAGCTTACAATGCATAAAAAAAGTAGTATTTTTATTTCAAATATTTAATACCTTGAACCAATTTGTAAATGTTTAGAGTTGTTCACTACACAATTTTACAATATAATGTTAAAATAATAAAATTTATGCCACTCATAAAAATATCATTTTCAAAAAAGTATCTTAATAATATAGCATTCTTAGGAGAGTGCATGCTTCAAAATGTTTACTACAAAATTTAGAAAGTGATATTTTCTTCTTAATACTTTCATATCTGAATTTTTAATATTCTCCAAAATTTGATTCTAAAATAGAATGTTAGAAAATATTTACAAAATAGTATTATCGTATTTACTAAATAGGGTAGATTGGGAGAAGATGCCGAAGTTTTTAATTAATTATGTATAAAATCGCCTGGTTTTTTTATTTGTTATTCGTACATTTCTTGTTAAAGTTGATACATTTATGTATGATTTAAAAATGTATTACATTTTACAAATGTCATAGAAACCATCAAAAATTTTGCTTTCGTAAATGCTTGCATTTCGGTATCTTACCGCAATCTTGGGGTAAGATGGCCAACTGCATAGGAATTACATAAATAATGAGCGTACAAAAAGTAATAGAAATAGTAATAGAAATAGTAATAGAAAAGCACTATTTAAAACTGAAATAAAACAACGCAAACTGGAATTAAAGTAACAGTAAGGAAGCCTCATCCACACGACTGAGTGGTGTTTCCCTACAGTGCCTGCTCATAGGAAAACCACCTGACACGCCATCTTATCCAATACTGCACCTGACCCCAAGTTATTCTACTAGATTTTTAGTTCAATACAAGGACGGGACTTGTAATTCTTTAGTATTTTAGTGCATTTTATAAGAGAATTCCTATTAAAACGTGGTACATTCTTAAAACAAGTGGGTAAGTGTGATCGAAGATCGCTCAAAGGGTTTCGTTTAATATTCCTTTCAAAACACTTTATCCTTTCTTTAATAAATTCCAACAAATTTCATTTAGCAACAACAAAAAAAAAAGTCATGTTTTTTATAAAGTAAAAATTTACCGGTCTATTTTTTCGTTTTTTCGAATATCTAAACCAGCCGGATAGCGGGCCAAGCCCGCTATTATATTCTGTCATAATAATATCCGTCATACGGACTAAATGCAATATTTAAAAAAATAATTTCAAAATTAAACAAATTGTACACTTTCAAAATGCTAATATTTCCATAATCGGATTTTTGTCACGATCCAATATGTTTCTCAAACTCATATATTTACTATTTTCTATTATTTATATTTGTACTCGCTTTGTATTATTCTCAAACATTTGAAAATTTAGTTAAACTTCCCATATGACGTCAAATTTTCTTTTTAATTCTCTAATGACGTGATTTTAATCTGTTTTGTGTACTTATACATACTCATACTCCTTGTATTATTGAGAAATCTTAGACATTTTTCGTTTTATTACGACTATGACGTCAATCAATTTTATTTCATATTAATCTTTTTTTTTTTTTTCATTTGGTGAAACTTTTTATTTCATTTTTCACGTGGAAATCGTCTGATAGAAAATTAATTATTGTAGAAAGAATTTTATCGTGGATTTTCTATTTTTGGCATCGACTATAATGAAAAATGTTTAAATTTAATAAGAAAAGGCTGTTAGAATTTTGGTTTTTTATCTCTATTTATTAAAATAATACGAATTTTTCAAATTTTAATATTTTCAGCTCTTCACAGCTGATATTCAGATTTATACACTAAGTTTTAACTCTGTAAGTTACATAGTTTTCGAGAATGGCTCTGTGACAGACAGACAACGGAGCGGGAGCAATAGGGTTTCGTGAGATGAACGAAACCCTAAAAAAACATATTCCTTCACATGGAGGAATTCCAGTCGAGTATATACATTTTGCAATGTATTGTAAGTATCATATCATATTCAACACTGTAGAAAGAAAATTAATAATATAAATGCTGTTCTCTATATGCAACATGATGTAATACATACATATAAAAAGAATGTAAACTTTTTTTAGAGTATTTCCAAATTTTACACACAGTTAGACAGAAGAAATTAATTAATATCAAACCTAAAACCTAAAAAAAAAATATCAATTTAGAACTATATAACAGGTTACAATTTTATAAAATTATATTGTGATGACTTTGAAATGACATATAAATGCAATGAATAGTAGTTACATTATGAAGCATGATATACCAAAATTTTATGATCAAAAGTAAAGGATTAAATCATAAATTTGAATGCAATAAACTATAAAAAAGTCAAGGTAAAATTCAATCTAATGCTTTACCCTAAAGTCCTCGACTACAGCATCCAATTTCGCAAGCTCGTGATTTTCTGACAAATTTGATTTATCACATATTTGGTTATTTTTCGAATTTAAAAACAGCAATTTTGATATTTACAAACTTTACCGTGATGGAAGTAAAGGATAAAACTTCACCAATTCTCCCGCAAGTCATCGTATAAAAATGCGAGTTGTACATTGTTCACACCATTAGTGATTTTTTATACGCATCATTATTTATAACATCGTCTTTTAAATGTTATGCTTGTGGATTTTGGTTTAGGAACCGTTTACAAATAAAAAATCGGTTGCTCCAAATTGTAACTCTCGCGTTTTACAATTAGTTTATAAACGCCTAGTTCATATACTTGTTCTTAAATTCAGTATAATAATAAAATCCATAAGTTTCGGGAAAAAAAAAGATAAAATATCGGAAACACGCTATAAGGCATCGATAAAATAATACAGATATTACAGGTATAAAATAAACTTAAATTATTAACAACAAATCTAACATTTTCTCATATGTTTCTAATTTTTTTTTCTGTGGATACTGTGACAACAGAATGGTCCTTTAGACCGCCGAAAATTTAAATGTCTCAATATCTCTAAACATTTCATTCAAATAAGCTATCTAATATTTTATTTTTTCATAATTGTGGGCCATTATATGTAACTAGGGGGCTCAGCCCCTACTCATTAACGCTCGCTAATGTGAATTGCAAGGCAATTCACATTAAGGCTGCTACGCGTCCCCAGTTCGCTTCGATCGATCGCCCCTTTTTGTTTTTGCAGCAATTCAAGTCGGAATGAGTAATAGCATTTTAACATATGAAATTGACAACTTTTTTAAATGTAAAAAAAAAGTAATTGAAGACTTCGTTGAAAACAAAATTAAAAATGCATTTATGTTGGTTCTACCAATGGTCATAAATCATTTAAACGCTAAGAAAAAAAGTACAGTGGAAACACAATTAGTTAAAAACCCATTGCACCTATAATATTGTACAGAAAGGCTTAAATTAAATTTAAAAAACACTACGTGATTGGAATATAGTTTGTATATATCATCAATCACATTCTTTAAATTTCGTTCGACATTTTACTGTTCTAAATGATTATAGATTTTTGCAAAATAAGTTATTTTTTACTTAATCAAGACAGCAAGAGATTGCAGCAGGTGCAATCGAGGCAGTTGATATTTTTATCCTCTCCGATTTTCGTGTGAGTGAAATTCGTAAATACATTCTAAATAAGAGTTGAAAATTCATTTAGAATTAACGATATTACTCTATAAAATGAGAAATCATCTCAAACGCTTTGGATTACGTACATGATATTTTATTTTTAATAATTGCTAGTTTGAGTTTCACTGCTCTCACAATGGCCGTCATATTTGAGGCGGAGCTGATCTTACCCAACCTAGTCTATTTATTCATTGTACGAGTTGTAATTTTCCAACTTGACGAAAAATGTCCGGACCAGGATTCGAACCTGGGATCTCTTGGCTGAAGCCGCCACGCTCTACCAACTGAGCTATCCCGGTCGAATCTGGAGGGCACAATTCATCCAGTTAACCTTATTGATCATAGCATCTGATCTGATATTTTAATCAGCTAAACAGATCGCAGGTAATGGAACTCCAGTAAACGCTGGAAGTGTCCAGTAACTCCATGGTGTGGTGGATAATGTTAATGTTGTGTAATATATTTTTACGATTTTACAATATTTTAAATAATGAAGCACATTAAATGTAATAAAATTTTTTTAGTTCTGAGTTAGCTTGTACATTTTTTAAATTAAATTTTAAATAACGGTGTAAGTGTCCGCAAAAGATCAAACAGTGTGCTATCTCAAAGTGTGAGAATGCTAAAAACAAATTAAACATTTCACTAAAAGAACATTATCTAACTCTTAAAATATTAAATAAGAAAAAAATAGATAAAACGGTTTGAAAACACTATATTTTCAGTTTTATTACAGTTTAAGACAACGTAGCGCTGAATACTGTTTCAAACTCGAAATATTTTTTTTTTTAAAGTAGTCATTCATTTATTTTATTTCTGAGCTATAAAAAATAGAAAAATTATGTGTTACCTGATAAACATGACACTTATTTTCTTTTTATATTTATTATAGTTAATGAATTATTTAATTTTAAAGTTGCGGAGACTTTTACAAAGCATCCTGTAAAAAAAAAAAATAATAATAATAATAATAATAATAATAATAATAATAATAATAACAAGGAAAAAAAGTTAAAGCCTTATGTGCAGTAAATAGGCATAATAAACCAAACCAAATCAGATGTGAAATATTGAAAATATTAGAAAACACAGGTTAGAACTCGCACAACCTGTTTAAGGATTATAGCAACTTCAAGACTTTAATTTCCGCTTTAGTAATGAATAATACTAACTCAAATAAATTGGAAATTGTGTGTTAACGTTGACAAATAAGGTACGTTCATACTATAACTTGTTTCACAATGTAAAAAAAAAAAATCATCGTTATTATTTTAGTGAAATGAATTATATCGTCTGTTATGTGCGAAATGAGCATATCTTGGTTTTCTCTTAATACGTATGCCACTTTTACAGATGCGATTTTTTTCGACACTAGACAGCGTTGAAAAATTTACCATTTTGATCTTGCTTTGCGAATGATTACCTTCATGGTTTAATTTTTAATGACTCACGATGAATGAATCTCTTGTGTTTATTTATTTTACTGGATTGAAAAATTCAGCTGTTAATCTAATTTCCGCTGAAGTTATCTCAGAATCATTACATTTTTTATCTAACTCATATTTCAAGCAAACAATTTTTCTGGACGATCTTTATAAAAATGTAACTTCTATGCTATTTTATTCTAAAAAATAATTTTGAATAAAAATTGCCGGTTGGCATATGTAAAAAGAACTGGTTAGCCCATATTTGTTTTCCTCAGTCTCATGACTTGCGCTTTTTTATATAGATTACATATGATAGGAGTTAATATAATAAAGAGAATATTTATTAATATATTTTTAAGTTTTGTTTCAATTTTCATAAAATTTTAAATGTCTAGACAAAAATGTGAAGCGATTATTTATATTAAATTTCAAACTATTCTGTTGGGTATATTTTGCGCTGTTATATGCTGACCGACGGTCAGGCGGACGGACAAGACGACGACTATAAATTCTACGTATTTATATACTTACAAACGCACCTAAAATTGGGGAAAACAATTAATCATGCAGAAAATTCACTCTAAAATTAGTGGGAATTTTTTCAAGTTCAGAATACCTTTTTCTAAAACTCTATAAACAGGAAAATATGATGCGTTTTCTTCCTTCTAGTGGTATAAAAATAACTTTTAAACATTCTATTTTTAGAAGATAACAACCAGTTCGTGCTTTGTTAGATAAAATCTTCTGTCTGGCTGTCAAGAAAATGTTTTAATATAGTATTAATATTTCATTCCTTCTATGTTATTTCAATTCAGAAAGACATTTGTTAATGGCATTTGTTTAACTTTTAAGAAAGTACAAATTAAACTTGGGGAACAAATTAGTTAATGTACTTCATGTGTATACAAAAATAACTCTACATGGCTATTCTTAATCTACAACAAATTGTACAAATGTTAGTTTTCACTGTATCATTTTGAAAATTTACAAAATATATAGATGATATAAGTTAGATATTTAATTTTTAATTAAAATCTAGTAAATAAATTATTTAAGGAATTTAAAAAATAAAAATATCTTACACAGTGGGAAATTGCAACTGTAATTTTTCTTCAGTTTATGTGTAAATCTAAAATAAATGAAAATATTCTGAATCATGAAGCATCCTTAGACCGCCTAATAAGATTTATTTAACTACTACCTGACTAGCTCGGCATTGCTAGGACGCGTGATAATAAAATTAAACAAACCGTATGAATTTTAAATGAATTTATTTATTTAAAAGTGCTACGCACGCGATTGAAATTCTTCGGAACGAAACTCAAAAATTGCCCCGCTGCCTCCTGCACCGTATAGCAGACGTAATGCGCACGCTCTGCAAAATCCCTCAGTTCCATCTTACACCGCCAGGAATACAACTTGTTCTATAGGAAAATCCAACACGGATAACCGTTGTATCAAGGGAGTTGAATGGACCACTTCCCGTCGAAATCGGGCCTATTAAATTCGAGAAATAATGCGCCCCCTGGTGGTGGAAGGTAGAGTTAAAATCTGTAAAGCGAAAGAAAACCAAGACGAATAATCCAAACCACGTTGTGATCGGGGCCACTAACTCGAGATAAGAATGCCCATTCAGGGAAAAAAACCTTGTAGGAATTGTCAGCCAAGGGGCGCTTGGTCAAGTGCTCAACAAAAAATCACTTACTTTGATTGTTGGAATGCATCAAGTAAATACGAGTTTGTACATTTACTAGAACATAAATTTAATATTTACGAAAAATGTTATTTGAATTCTCCGGTGTTCTCCATATATAGCATTTATAAAAAGCTGCGGGTAAAGCTTAAACTGTCAAATTTCTAAATGGAAATATTTTTGTAAAAATAGGAGCAATACAAATGTTTTTATTAATAAGAGTTCTCAATTAAAGAAAATCCCGCCGCCAAGGAGCGCGCGATGAAGTACAATAAATGCGTAATTAAATAAAGAGGCATTAACTCCCCCCTCCCCATATCCGCAAATATTACAAATAATTAGTTAAAAAAAAACACTTCCCCTAAATTAACGCGATCATTAAAAATAGAATTGTATATTTCTGATAATTAGAACATAACATAACAAAGATAATATGATAAAGTAACCCCCAGATGGCTCCTCTTCCCATCCTCAAACTCAAATCTATATATTAATTAGTTACACGTTCTTAACTTGTGTTCATTAGAAAACAAGAATCATGCGTCAAGCATAGATTATGTAACACTTTCCAACGCTTCCAAAATAATTTTACGACTCATACTCTTTAATAAGCTAAAAGATAACGTCTAAGTAATCCGAATACTTTTATTGAGCCCTGTATAGGATCTATATATTTGTATATATACTACATAGGATGCTAAATTTTAGTTCAATTAGGAAACACGTAGCACAGTTTAAAATTCTCCGTCTGGAGTTAAATAATACGGAAATGTGTTCCCGAACTTTTTCGCTTCCCTGTATAGGATCTACAGAATTTATACACACCACGTAATATACAAAAAGCGATTTAAAATTAAAATCGCATTCAGTAACTTAAAACGCACTTGCAGGAATTATTGTTAACATACAGTAGAGAATTCTTTTGTGTGTCCCTGTAAATGAACGATGACTGCTATACACACAATATTCTGTAGTAAGTCTTTTGTAATGAACCTTATATAAATTTCAATGCGTTTAAAATAGTGAAACATTATTTAAATAAACCGCAGACGATTTTTCTCCATAGACGTAATGTAACGGAATTTTTTGACTGTCCCTGTAAAGTAAGTATAAGTGGTATGCACACCCTATTCCATATTAAGCTTCTTCTAATGCACCTTAGTGATATATATACATTTCAATGCGTTTAAAATAGTGAAACATTATTTAAGTAAACCGCAAATGATTTTCCCCATAGACCGCAATGTAACGGAATTCTTTTGAGTGTCCCTGTAAAAAAACCATAAGTGATACACACTTCCGTTGAAGTAGGGAACATGCTATAGATAACGATTATAACATATAAAAATTGCAGGGCAATCCGAGCATATTTACGGGAGTTAGAGCACGGACAGACGGCCAGACGGCAGACGGCAGACGGCCAGACAAACCGAAGTCATAAACACTTTTCAACTAGGTTGGAAAGTGTTAAAAATGGCAATTATTTCCTTTCATTTTCGGAAAGTAAATGGAGGGATCGGCCAGAGAAACAGATCTCTTTGTAGTTCAGTTTTTAATGAAAGCGAATCCCTGTCTGGCACTTTCTTGGATTTTTCAGACTGGCGCAGCCAGATTTTTGCAGTTTTTTGCAAAAATTAAGAAAAATTACCGGCCGAATTTTACAAAAATTACATTGTCGGATGCAGAAAAATTAATAATTATAAAAAATAAATTTAGAATATCATAACCAATAGAGAAAACAATATTAATATTTCTAAATATACAAAGAAGCGTATACGATATAGGAAGTAAGAATATTTATTAAATCTATTATTATAATGCATTATCTTATAAGCCAAAGATGTTCAACGGATTTTTTAACATTGTGCATCTAAGCAAAAACATGTCCACGAGTAAGGCTGACGCCATATTGATAACCTGAGCGGACACCTCAGGCAAGTCTGTGGAGCATAGTTGCCCTTCCCGGTTCCATTTATAAAAATCTTAAAATAAAAACAAAACAGTGCTATGCCGGATCTGATCCTGCCGGTAAACAAAATGAGAAGATGGTGCCAGGTAGCAATATATACAAGAAAAAAGTATCTCTGCTACAGTACATATTTTTCTGGCGATAGTGAGCAGTGAGCTATCGATGACGATGGAGCTCATGTGCGATTATAACTGAGTCCATTTTAGATCTTAATTACTGCACCACAGCTGTGATACTAGAGCGCTATGCAGGCGTTTGCTGGAAATATATTTTAGGGTGGTGTGTTGGGCAGTAGAGTCATACCCTCTCGCTACAAGGGTTGCTGCAGTACAGTCAGAGGAAACTCGTGACAGCGTAGGTAATTGGAATTGCCGTGGTTACTAAATAGTTTTTCAGGTTGGAGATATGTGCTAGGTGTTGGTGAATGTGTTTGAGTTTGTTTATAAGTGTCGATCTTGAAAGAATGTTTTCTACTCATCCCTTAAGGAAATTGTCTAGACGTTTAATGTGCCAGTGTGCGGTTGGGCTGTTCAGTTGTATTAGGTGTAGGTAGGAGATTCCAACTTGCCGCAATCACATCTAATAGATTCTTCACACCCAAATTAGTGGCTGTATGATTTGAAGGAGCCGTTGCCTGTTAGGAAGCTCGCGGTGTATGGTGTGAGGGGATACATGTTAAGTGAAACTGTGGAGACTAGTTCAAACGCATGACTTTCATTGCCAGTGAATTCCCAATACTCCTGCCATTATGAGATGATTCGGGATTTCAGGACCATCTTGATGAAACAGTCACTGATGATCAATGTTTGTATGCTTTGTGGCTTGTTATGCGTATTTGTCTGCTCACTCGTTGCAAAAAGTGTCCTTGTTTTATGAGACGGGGTCGAGATATATTCTGTACAAGAAACTTTATAACAAGTCTGTACAAGATCTGTACAAGAAGCTGTAAAATTATTTTGGAAGCATTGGAAAGTGTTACATAATCAATCTATGCTTGACGCATGATTTTTCGTTCTTGTTAAATTTAATCTTAGTTGGTTGTTCGGGACACTTGAATGGCCTGCAGTCCAGATAGGATATCACTTTTGTTGCAGACCATTGCTCCAGGTATGTCATCTAGCCATTACAGTGAGGAGAAGATTGCAAATTGGTCGGCCTGGAAGACTATTGTAATCACCAAGTCTGCAGGTCCACTTGTGAGTAACAAAGCCTCCTTCCTTGACGCAGAAGGCTTTAACCACGTCGGTATCAGTGCAGGGTCCATAAGAAAAGATGACAGGACAGATTGCAAAAGTATTGACAATGACAACACCTGACCAATAAATTTCGCTTTTACTGCAATTTTGTAACTTGTAAGCATCGTACAAATTATATATTTACGCCGTCGAATAGGCTATCAAAATATCATTTCAAATACAATTTGTTTCAAAACTCTATTGCATTATATTGATTTTTTATTGTTTTTAAAATGTTTTTTAAACATTACTTTTTTTTTTCAAATGTATTCTCTATATCTTGCAGATTAACCTTAAGGATGAATACGCTTGGAATTAAAACAAAATAATAATTTAGCCTTTGTTCCCGACTAATATTCCATAAGGAAATTAAAACTTCATCGATAAATCATAAACTAATAAAATAATATATATAAAAGAAATAATTAATAGACATCGAACTATGTGCTTATCACTAACTATGTAATCGAACTATGTGCTTATCACACTAAAATTATGCAAAATCAAAAAGCTAATGCATTATCGAAATTATTGGCAATTTCTTCGTCTAATTAATTCTTGATATTTGACTAATAGGAATGTAACATTTTAATAATTTTCAAAATTTAATAGTATACATTATAGATATTTTTCATATAAAAAGTTTTTTTGGTGTTGTTAGTTAGCAATCTAAAAATAAATTAAATGTTAAAAATCTATTAGAGTTTTCATTAAAAAAATAGTTTTTCCCTTTATAACTGTTTCTTTCCTGTAATCCGTGAATCCGTATTTTTAGTATTATTCCATTAGAATCTTTAATATGTATAAATAATAAAATCAAGCAATGGAGAAACATTTCAAAAAGTAAAAAATCATAAACATGATAGTAGGTTGTCTCGAATAAAATATAATCTTTAATCAACTTATAAAACTTCCAAAACCAAGTGCATCCTAACTTCCTTTTAAAATGTGATATTTTCGAACAGATTTTCCTAATATGAAATGCGATATTCAAGATAAAATAATAAGTACCATTTTCAGCATTATACCAAAGTTATTAACACAGACTATGTCATATTAAGCTCAATTTCATATCTAGCTACTCAAGATTGCGTCTTCAATATAATGGAGAAGAATTTACGCTAGTCTATTAGAGAACGTAAAGACACAGATAACTTCACCTAATTAAAGAATGATAAAACATAACTTGTTATCTCTTGTAGGATGAACATAGGAAAGTTCAAGTAATTTGGAGAGTATGTGTATATATTTGATTATGCGAGAGAGTCATATACTTGCATTCTTTAATGAAATATCTGCTGCCTGCACAATTTTCTATTTTGTGTAAGTCTAGATGAATGTATGTAAAGCAATATATTTTGTTTGAAAGTAAATTACTTTCCTATATTTAAGAACAAACATAGTCATTGAGAGGTTTGGTACACTTTGATTTTTTTTAATTAAGTATTTTATAATTTCTTATTTTTGATATATTATGCCTTTGTAACGGACATTGATTTAATGGGAAAAAATGCAATACTTCAGTTAAAATTTATCTCTTTAAAATTTAAGTAAATTTTAAAATCCTACTTTTCCCTACAATTTTAAACTTTTTGAGCGACTTTTACATGTATATTGTGAAAGTATTTTTGTTCTATAAGGGTAAAATTTTTATTTCAAAACAGATAATCAGTTTAAGAAAACAAAAAAATAAAAGTGCCCAGTTAAACTGATGGCATTGAGCTCACAGGCTATTCACACTAATTGCACTAATATTCACTCTTATTTCAAAGAATAATGCCTTCGAAAAATAAAGAAATCGATAATAAATTAAGGGGAAATCCCCCCCCCCTGTTTTCCCCTTTATACTTAACCAGTGAATCCCCAAAACAAACCAGGGAAGCGCCTTATCACAATGAACCTATATACAAAGCAAATCAGATAATTCTGCACGAAAAACCAATTTATCTAACTTAAGGGGGGAAATCAGCCCCCCGGTCCCCTCTTATAGTTAACCAATGAACCCCAAAACTAATCAGGGAAGCGTTTTATCAGAATGAACTTACATATACAAAATTTGAAGCAGATAGGATAATTCTGCATGAAAAACCCATTTATCTAAATTAAAAGGGAGAATTAGCCCCCCGTTCCCCCCTTAAAACTTAACCAATGAAATCCCAAAACTAATCAGAGAAGCGCTTTATCACAGTGAACCTATAAACAAAATTTTAAGCAAAACGGATATTTCTATCAAGAGTTATCGCGTTACGTACATACGTACATACGTACATACATACAGAACGGGCGGGCACATTAGCTCTCAGGCTTTGATAGCCTGTGAGCTAATAAGTAAGATGTCTTACTTATTTATATATTTTCTTAGTATTACCATGCAAACAGATTTTAAAATTTGTTTGTTCAGATTTCATGAATCAGAATACATTCTAAAGCACAACTTCCATTATAGTATATTGACGAATGCTTTCGTGGTGTGGTAAAATCGAGTTGCAAAATATCTGAAATTTGCTTATTTATTACTTTTAAATTCTACTGTAAATATGGAAATGAACTTTATTTTATTTTATTTTTTCTTTATTTTTGTACATTTTTCTTTATTTTTTACCGTATCAAAGAATCGGATATTGAATTGCGCTACTATTAAAATAACTGAAAAGCAACTTAATTTATTTATTTATAAAAATTTGGTACAATAAACCATTCCTCTTCGACAATTTTAGCTCTGTTTATCATTTTTCACAATTTATGGAAAATTATAAATGTGCAAATAATTTTGGTAAATGCTTCCTGTCATTTCCTTTCATTTATATACTACAACATTTATGTAATTCATCTTAAGAAAATTCAGTGATTAAATGTAAAATAACATTTATGTGTGATTAATATATATATATATATATATATATATATATATATATATTTAATGGATACAGTATCTTACAGTTATTTTTGAATCCTTTGTTTCAATAAATAACATGCATTGAAAATATGGGCTTCATTCCTATTTATTGACATTATCTTGATAAATATAAATGTGAAACAATATCTATTATAAAATACATTTTAACAGATGAAACATTCTGCTTTTTTTTAACAATAAATTTATATTAAATATTTACGTTCTTCAAAGTTTCTGCGCTTTATGAATTGAAATTTCAGAAATATAGTTCAGAAATAAAGCAAAGAAAAATGCTTATAGACAATAGTTGACATTCGTAAACTTTGGTTGTACATACTTACCGTTGAGCACATCTAAATCCAAGTGTCCGATTAATTCCCTAGAAAGCAATTTATTTTCCCCAATTTTTTGGTATAATGAGAATCCGATAGTTTGGAATTGCCTGAATTAATACTGCTTCTTGTAAAGACTGCAACTTGATGTAAGTTTTACTACCAACTGGATAAAATTACTGCTTAATCCAAATTAATTTAATGAAATAAAATGAGACCTACAAAAATTGTATCTATAAATAAAATTAAACTATGCATAACATTTAAACTTCTACCAATGTTCTAATTCGCATTATTAAAACAATTTTTCTGTAAAAGAATTGCCTTATATATTTATCATAGAACATATAGTATATTTTAATATATATCTTAATATATTACACATTAAAGAATTTACAAAAGAAATAATAGTTTTAATCTTAGGTGAAAACTGCGCTTCTTAGATTATGGCCAGTGCTGTAGTTGTAAAATAACCAGAGGGTATGTCCTAATGTCAAGGGTACATTCCATATAACACTAATCTCACGTACAATATACGAGGGCATTTCGAAAAGTAAAGATACACCGTACGCCGGAGGAAAAGAAAAGTTTTGGCAAGCAAGTTGGCAACACAAGTGTTAACCTTGAACCGTTAGCTTTCTACTCGCGGTCGTTCGGCATTTCAACGTTGATTCTGGTTGGAGTAGGTCGTGTTTAAAATGGTTCCGCAGATTCAGAATCCCGCCAAATGCGAAGTCAGCGACCAGCGGATATTCACAAAGAAATTGTTTCTGTTTATGGGAACATTATAAATCGACAATATGTAACGAAATGGTGTCGTCATTTCTCTGAAGGTAGGACCGATGTTCATGACGAACAAAGAACAGGTCGGCCATCTGTGATCTCTGATGCCCTTCTTCAGAGAACGGAGGAAGCAATTGGTGCGAATAGACGTTTCAAATTGAAAGAATTGCATCAGATCATACCGGAAGTGTCAATGAATATTCCACGACGATGATGAGATCAAAGATGAAGTTGAAATGTGGATCCGACAACAGGCGGAAACATTCTATGACTGTCGGATACAAAAGCTTGTGCCCCGACTTAACAAATGTTTGGATAACGGGGGTGATTATGTCGAAAAATAATAAATAATCCAGTTAATAAGATGTAACTTACGTTTTCTAAATAAATGTTTTTTTTTTAAAGGAATGCGAGCCATTGTATCTTTACTTTTCGAAATGCCCTCGTAGTTTTACGTGAGAAACAGAGAGTATGGATAGATCGGGTAGACCCGGACACTTGAATAAATTGCAAATAAAAAACAAATGAATGAAATTTCTGTATTTATTTTATACTTAAAATAAAATTACGAACTTCTTCAATGATTTTAATTAAACATGGTTAATAATATCGAATTATTTAACGAAACATGCTGAAAATAGTTTGATCTTATTTCTTTTGGCGTCACAAGAAACGGCGGATAGCCCCGGACATTTTAATCAATGGTCTCCCAACCGTCTTTTTGGCCTTATAAACCTCACAATTATAATAAAAATCCGATGCATCTATATAAACACAATATTAATGGGACCAGTTTTTGCATTCCTGGCACTGAATCCAGTCTTCTTCAAATGTTTCTCCGCATAGGATGCATTCTGTCTCGTTTTGTCGAAAATTTCTCGGCGCTCACGTCGCACTTATACTGTATTTGTTTCGACCCTAGATGACTTTCATTTACAAAAACTCTTTATTTACGCAACACTTTGAATTTCTTAGAAATTGAAATGTCCACGGCTACCCTACTTTCCTCTAGACGGAGTTCCTTAACACATTACAGTAGATATATGGCATATAGCACCGTATACCGTCCACTGTATCCCTGAATGTGTCGATTTTAGGTATATTTCGTAATAAAATGTACTACATTCTCCCCTATGTCGGAATTTCTGAAAGATCTTTGCAGATCCAAGCTGATTAAAACCCCTAGATCCCAAAATCACCCACAGTTCAAAACTTTATCTATCTATCTATCTATCTTTATCACTTTTTTATGGACACGATAAGTCCCATAATTCTACACAAATCTCTTCCAAACTGATACATAAAATCAAGGGACAAAAAATCTTCGTCAACTTCGTTAATGCGCAATATCGGACCGAGGGGATGGAAATGGGGAGAGTTTTTGTGAAAAAAGAAAAAAAAACCATAACGTCTTAATTACGATACCTATCGAATCCGATTAAAGTTATTATTACTTTTAGGAAAATGGCTAAAAATTTATGCATGGCAGATCATTAAAATGGCCTCCAGGAGCAAAAAATAGGGTTTTAAGAAGAAAATTATTCATGAATTCGTCAATTCACAAGATATAAAATCCGATTAAATTTATTATAAATCTTCCTAATATTATCTACAAATTTTATTTTGAAAATTTTTTGATAGGACCAACTCCTACAGCAAAAATAAAATAAAAAAACAAAAATATGTAGCACGGAAAACTCCCCCCTTCCCAATAAAAATAGATCATCCCAACGCAGCGCATCACGTGAAATTATTACTTAACTTTGAAATCTACCCGTGCCTATAGGCCGAAACGGGAGGAATTATGCATGCAGCTGTTCTATTAAGGAAGTCTTATTTTGATTTTAGTCTATTATATAGGAAAAATCATTCAAATGGCACTTTTTTTTCAAAGATATAGGTTAGAATAAATGATACTTTATTTAGAAGCTTATGTCGAATTGCAATAACCTAAAGATTTTTTCAATTGATTTTTCTCTTTAATAATCTTATTTCTTTTACTATACTTATTATTACATAGAGTAATAAATTCATAGACATTTATGAGACACCATTTCTAAGTCAAAATAGCAAAAGATAAGAATGTAAAATTTTAAAATTTATGTTTTTCTTACGTTTTATAGACTGTAGTTTTCAATTGTAATTTTGATGAATATTTGTTTAAAATTACTTTTATTCATTGTTCTGCCGTTAGATATGTTATCAGAAAATATAACGTGTATTATTATTTTAATTTGATAATTATATATATATATATATATATATATATAATTAATATACATACATATATATTCAAAGGTTTGCAAAATATTTATGCTAATTAAATTCTTCTTTAGAAATTATGCTAAAGATTACTTTTATAACATAGGATATGAATTACTCCGTAGTAAGTGATAATTGATATCCTTTGTTATAAAAGTAACATCCAGCGTAATTGTAGCTCTGATGGAAAATTTAATTAGCATATATATATTTACTTATGCTGGGTTTATTTCGTGTAATGCATGCCACTTAAGATGTGTGTTCACGTTTGACTTTCCATCTTGTGCTGCAAAGTCGCAGTCGTGCCAATACATAAAAATGAGAAAGTGCTAGACTGGATGTCGTCCGCATAACTCCAAATCATAGATTATTGGTGCATAATACCAAAGGTTCCTGGTTTGATCCCCAGTAGAAATTTTTTTTCACTCTGCTGGTTATACGCCGTTGTACACTCTCAGAAAAAATGTCAAAAACGTCTGCATAATTTGCTGTAAATTTATGCACCCAAATTGCCAGCATTTTTTGCTGTAACATTTAGTATGATTATAGTCATACCAGAAGGACCCGTGCGAGAGCTTTCGCACTGCAATCTTTGATAATATTTCCTGGTACGATTTAGCACTAATTTTTACTTAACTGATTTTTTTAAATCAAACACCGCGTGCGTTTTAACAAAATGTGGGTGTACTATCTCAGAAACTTGTTCAAAAACTTTTCGAATGATACCTCATTCACAGTTGTATGTTTTGTATGTGCATAGAAAAAAGGATGTTAACAACAGAAATAATATCTATATATGATGATTGCTTGCATATATGAAAATGGGAATAGATTGTCAGAAATTTTTTTTGCCAAATTTTCTTCTCTTGCCAAGGACATTTCTCTAGGTTGCCAAGACCCCTATACCGAAAAAAAACCCTAATTTAAAAAAAAGATTAAACACTGAATCGGAATTCATATAAAAGCATTTCCTCAGATTTTGCAAAACTGTCCCAGAATTGTCTTAAATACATAAATCAATATTTAGTACACACTTTTTTGCAAGCCTATGAGAAATTAAACATGGGATGTTCAAACTTTGTGGTCCAGCAACCATTTAAGTGACTTCACCCTTCGCTGGCGTATTAAAAGCTTAATATTAAAAAATAAATACAATTTTTGTGAATCCTAATGAACTGTATAGCTAAATGGAAGATAATTCGTAAATTATGTAATCTACTGGTACTCCGATGTAGTTCGCATATACACAGCCATTATTAAACAAAGAAAACACATAAACAATAGGTAACGCACGCGTTAAAAGTAAATAAAAACCCGATTAAAAGCTCGATATTTTTCAAAAAGTACGCGCAAGAAATAAATTAACAATCGTATTTTAATTGCATTAGAGGATGACGTCATCCGATAATGCACTATTTTATTTTTGTGCCAACACTGATTTGAGAAACCCTTTCATTTCATTTATGAAAACAATGTCGAATTAATTTTTAATTAACTGCAATTTTTAAACGAAAAACATGTTTTTAAAAAATGTAAGTGTACTATTTCAGCAGCCTATTCAAAATCCTTTCATATGACATCTCATTCATTGTTCTGTGTTTTGTATTTTCGTAGAGAAAAGGATGTTGACAACAGAAATAATATATACGATTTGCAGTAAAATTAGCATGTTTGAAACACATTCTGCTCTAAAATTCCAAACATAATATTATTTAAGACCTATTTTGCTGTCAATTTTCAGTAAAATATACTGGCAATTTGGGTGCATTAATTTTCAACAAATTTTGCAGTAATTTTTGTCATTTTTCCTAGAGTGTATTAAGTACTAATTCATATACTTTGTTATATAAAAAAAATATTTTCTAAACATTTGCGAATCAGAAAGAAATTTATATGAATTTTATATACAAAAATCTGTAGAAAACCTTCTATAATAATCTTTTGATATGATACATTTTAATTTCGAAATGTAACATGATGGATTATAATTATTACACTTTATTATATAAGAATTTTAAATTAATAGTACAAGTAACATTTAAGATAAATTATCTAACAACTTAAAAACTGTTTATATTTTTCAGCAGAATTGCCATCGGAGATTTGAAAGTTTTTAAAGATGATAAATCTGAAGGGAAAATTTATCGCTACGGTAAATATTTCAAGTCATATATATCATGATATTGGTCCTTTAAGAGAACTTATTTCATATGAAATTTTGCAACATATGATTCAGGCAAACGAAGACATTCCAGGTATAACAAATTTTCTTTCATCATCTGTGAATACATTACAACGCTTACTTAGTACGTAATTGATAAGATTTTTTGATAGTTATGTCGTTATATGTAGTATATAATATTGTATGAAAATATTTTACAATTCTCTTTTAATGCATTAGATAGTTACAGGGCTTCATTTCATTATCTTACTAGAATGATTTCAGGAATATCACCTTAATTAATTATATGAAACTCTTTGAATATTTGAAATGTTGTACCAAATTCTTTTCACTGTCGTGCTATTTTAAGATTCTAGTTTATCTATGAGTGCGTTTTGTACTGTATTTTATTACAGTTAACGACTCGTTGTGCTGGAGATTTTATCCCTATTAAAATACCAACAACTTTGTAAACCACGTAACTCCCGAATTAGTTTCAAACATTTTACAAATCCTCAGGCAAAATGCATATAAAAGCGTAAACCCTCCTTAATATGCTTATATCTAACTTAGAAATGCAACGCTTTTATAATTTTGCTTTTATAATTTTGCTTTGAAAACTTCAGTTTTGGTGGTAATTACAAAGTATATAAAATGAGTTGTATCTAAATACGTCCAGATCTATTTTGAAACAGGAAGCATACAAAAATTTTTGCAACATTACTCAAACTAATCGGAGTAACTTAAGCCTTTCGGGTCTGGTGTACTATTAATAGTACACGTCTTTCTATTGAGTATAATTTTGTCTTAATAATTATTTTCGTTATTAATTTTCTGTAATAATACTAGTATATGTCTAATGTCTATAATTTTATTATTATGACTTATTTTATGCTTTAACATTCAGTAATAATAATAATACTAATAGTTTTCTTAATTCTCTTTGTAACGTTGGTGATTTTTTTATTTCAACCATACGTTTCACGCGTTAAATTAAAACTTGGGGCTTCTTTTATGAACGTGTAAATTGTGATGAAATATAAAAAAAAAAAAAAAAAAATATTAGAAAAATGTTATGCCTGTTTAATAGTGTTGTAATAACACATATTTTTCAAACGTCTTCAAACTCTCTTCCTTAGTCTATTGTCACACGAATAGCACAAAAAATATTTATTCTGGTTTGATCTCAGTAAATATCATATACTTTAAATTTCACTAACCTTTAAATTTGGGATTTGGATAGTTCCTTTTAAGATTATTAAAGTAACAGTAAATTTTCACAAAAACTGAAAAAACTTCGTACAGAAAAGGGTTAAATCTCCCATTGGGAAACTTTAGCATCCATAATTTTACATTTAAATTAATTTTCCAAATTCGACATTTCTTTCAATGGATGGTAAAATTTGAAGATAGCCTGAATTCCTTTAAAAAATCATTATGACTTAATAGAAAATCTTCTATACTTTTCGAACGAATGAACCAAAATGAACCAAAAATTATACAGATAATTCTGGGTACACAACCGACATACGTACCGAATTAGAAACTAATCGAATGTATTTTGCGGCATTTGTCTCGAAACACACACTTAAGACTTCTTGGGTCTCCATAATTCGCCTAAACTGATGTTTTGGGAACTACAGATGCAAAGTATAATTTTTAAATCTATTCTTTGTAAGCATTTTACTGGTTATTGAATGTGGTAGCTGAAGATGATCAAAAAGAAAAAAAAAACATGTAAAACGAAATATATTAAGCACAAGCGATCATATGTGATTAGTATGCAAACAAATGTTCACATTTAAGATTTATATAGTTATATTCTCAATAATCTCTTCTGAATTGTATAATGCTTTTGTTTGAATTTATATATCGCATTATTGATTAATCTTTATATTTTCTTTTTTTATTGAAGCATCGTATAACATTTCATATTTAAAACTACCTGCATAGCATGCACAGTCACAGTGACGTCATTGTGACGTCAATTTGAGTCACGTACGTCAAGTCACATCTGTGACCAAAATGCCACCACTTTGTAACGTCACACTGTGACCAAAATGTGAACTTCTTGGAGATCTAAAGAAAACTTAAAATAAACTTTAGAACATCTTATAACATAAAGAAAATTACTTTTTGACAGCTTTAGAAATTTTTGTGACGTTGCAATGACGTCACTAAAAGTCACATAAGTCACGTAAAACCTATGATCAAAATGCCAACACTCTGTGACTTCACGGTGTGATCGGAGAGTGAATTTGGAAAAAAAAACTCATAAAATATAGATTTGAATTATGTCATGTACCTAAATCATTAATAAAAATATTGTCACACACTATTTAAATATAGTGAGTATTTCCAAAATAAAATAATAAATAAATATCTGTCTACATATATGAGGCAGATAATTTTTTACAATTTTCATTACCATTTTCATGAAATTTAACAAAATATACTATATAATACACAGGTAAAAATCCTTAAATAGAAATTTAGTTATTTATCGAGTTATAAGCAATTCGTGTCACGTGACGACCAGTTTTTCGCCTGTCTTTCACTGTCACGTCGGATATTCAAATCAAAACGCAGACTTTGATATTCTTTTCTGAAAGATCTTCTGCTTTTCACAAAAAATGGAAAAAGTTTTTCAATAACATAGTTTCTGAACAAAACACGAGCCAATTTCGTGTATTTCCGAGCAAAAATGAATTAAAAACATGTTATAAAGTATATGTCATTCCTATAGCAATTTATCAAAAACTGGCCAGTGCTTAGTAAGATGTCACCTCTATTAAATATATTGCTCTTTTCGATAGAGTGTAAAAAATACCAAAATTGTACTTAGGAAATTTGATTGCAATTTAAATTTATATCGAAATTACTTTATAAAGCCTATTAAATCAATTATTATTTAAAATTTATCTTTACTTTTGACGTCTAAAGCAAATGCAATGGATTAAAAAATATATAAAAATGTAAATTTTCACAGCTTATTTCTAAGAATACAAAACTCTCTCATATAAAAAAAGAATATTATAGCATCATTAGAAGTTCATTTTTCAGCCATATAAATTATAAAGGTTTTGAAATGTCTTTATATAAATTATTTTCTTCCTATATTATTTGCGGTAAAGTTGGAAACATCTGCTAGCTGTTATTTTGTTGTGTTTAAACAATACTGCGCGCGCATATTGAAGGCAGACGATTTTTTCTCATTCGAAGTTAGGATAGGATTAGCGTGTGTTGCGTTCTTTTAAGTTTGTAGATTTATACTGTGTAAGTAAATTAACGTTTTAAAGTGAACAATCTCCATTTTAAAGTAAACCATCCATTTTTACATCTCCCTGTATCTAGCCGGGTGCGTTCATAAGGCCGGGGTGATATTTGATTTCTCAGATCTATGAACACACCTCTCTGCTGGAATAATTTGAAAATTATTGTAGTGGATGTACAGTCTAATTTTTCAATGAAAGGGAAGCAGATAAGGAGCATTTAATAGTAACACCTTTACCTATAGATCAGCAGGCAACTTTTAATGTCTTCGCAGTTTTGTTAATAGTGCATGTTTAGTACTAGTACATTTAATATTGCATTATTTAAAAGTTAAGATGTTTAAATTTTCTTTTAAAAAATCACTTGTATTAAATTTTACCTTTAATGTTTTAATTTTTTTTAAATAGACTATTTGGAAAAAAGCTTAAAGTATTTACTAACAATATATATTCTAAATGTAAAGTGTTATTTATAACGAGGAATGTATTTATATTTTGCGTTTCTCAGTTCAATTTTCATAGTTATTCATTATAATTAAAAACATTGCAATTTTTAAAACTATTAATATTTGATTTGCAATTTAATAATTTCGTTGCTAGTGTAGGTTTCCAGAAATAATTTTCCGGTATATTTGAAAAAAAAATGTGACATTTTAATGCATTGAATAATTTATTTGTCGAGATATGTCAATGTTAGATGCACAAAAATAATAAATATTGATGAAACAATAAAATAACTGTTTAGTTAAGGTAATTTTTCCAGCTGTGTTATCGAATGTTTTTACTGTAAAAATTTATATTTAAGTTCTGCATTTAGTATTCTATCAAAAACTATAAATAAAATAATTTGTAAAGAAAAAATATATATCATTTTTTTTTGGCATTTATGATATTAAGTTCTATATTTCATTTACAACGCAAACTGTTTTACTGCTTGATACAATGTTTATTATTTAATAATATCGCACAATAGGTATATCTATTATTTAAATTGATTCCTAATATAAATTTTTCAGAATGCTTATTTGAAAATGTATACCTATATTTTCTTTAAAGTTGTTCTCAAATCCAAAATAGCTAATTTCTGGCATATTTCTGAATTCATTTTTATTCGGAAATACATGAAATTGGCAGGTGTTCTTATTCAGAAAAGGGTAGATGTGCCAGTAATGAACCGCCTTCCAGCAATGTTTTTGGTTTATAAAAAAATAACCAATAAAAATTCAGCTTTATTTATTTCATTAATATGCTATCTTTAAATTCTAGTTTTAAATGCAATCATAATATAAATTATCTATTACTTTTGGTGAGGTGTCCATTACTGGAGTTTAGGGTGTTTTGATTTATTTCTGTTATTTACAATTAAATATAGATTCATATTGGGAAATGTGACTATGAGAATGGATAAATATTGTTGGTAGAGTAATATAATATTAAAAAATGTTGAATATAACAATTATAACTATTAATTAAAAAATAATTGTTAAAGAAATTCCTTAAGGGTGTCCATTACTGGCACATCTACCCTATATATAATCGAATGGCGTTATCCATTTTTTGGTAACGGCAGATGATGTTTCAGAAAACACTATCAAAGTCGGTGTTTTGAAACAAATTTCCGACGCGCAGCGTCAGAAACGGGTAAAACGTGACCGACATTGATCTTAAGTATTACATTTATCTAAAAATGGAAAACGCTATTCATTCCAAATAGCTTTAATAATCAGGCATGCAAGTACCATGCGTTTAAAAGTTTGTTCATAAATGTGTCAGAAAGTTTCGTGTTAACCGGTTTCTCAATCAGATGCAAAGTTTTAATTTGAATACGAGTTGCATCAATAAAAATGATTGCCGATCCAATCCTTATCGTCGATCTTATCCGTATTTGGTGAAATCTTGTTATCCGAATCTATGCGAATTCATTTATCAGGTTCGGTCGGGTTGTGGGCTTACAGATTTTTTGTTGTTGTTGTTGTTGGGTTAGGATAAGAATACGGGTTGAATCAAAATATAGTTTCAGTCAACCATCATTCATGTTCAAGTTGACATTCAATCATGTTCAAGAAGTATATAACCGGATTCGTGTATGACTCTAGATCTGAGCCGACATCAGAAATTGTATCGTAACACAATTTCTGATAAAATCTGGTTGCTCGGTCTTATGCAAGATTCTATTCCAAACAAGACTTACAGTAAAAACATTATACCCGACTCGGGTCAGATCGGGTTCACGAAAATCAGGTCACACGACAACTAATCTAAATCTATTCTGTAGCCAAACAAATCCAAAAAGATCGATCCGAAGTTTCTGGATTGGATTCGGGTAAAATCTGGTCACCCGACCCGGTGCAGTGTCGTCACAAACGTCACAAACTTGAACCTTAAAAAAAATTTGATCCGAACAATCCGTATAGGATTCGGGTAAAATCTGGTCACCCTATCCGATGCAGATTCGTCACATTTTTCACATTGAAGTCGCACGGTGACTTCACAAAGTAGTCACATTGTGAGGTCACAGAAAGCCTTGAAAACGGCCATAACGACCTCGCATTTACGTCACAATGACTTCACATCGACGTCCCTTGACGTCACGACGACGGTCACAAATTCACAGTGTGACTTCGCAGTGACGTCGCCGTGACGTCACCATGCCTTACGGGTATATTCATTTGTATAAGATGTGGTAATACTATTAATAATTCAAATATGTTAATTATTACTTTTTTTTAAAGCTAAATCTGGAAAAAAATTCACTTAGATGGAGAATGTCGGATATGATCCAGCTGAATCATCCTTCTACTGCCATTTTTTGTAAAAAGAATATACAAACTAATGAGAATACCAATGCAAAGTTATCTTATCTTTCAGAACATTAAGTAAAGTACGTTTTAAAGCAAAAATTTATTCATTAATTTTATTTACTGCAAGCTAAGAAAAATTAGTGCTGGGAAGAATTCTACATAGTGAGTTATTTCCCATATAATTAATCTTCTTTTCTTTTAATTGCATAATTCACTCCAGCATAAGGCTTCAGTTTAGATAGAAAAAGGGTACAGTCAAATATTTTATTTACAATAGTATCGTATAGAAGTTGTTAAGGAAACCCTAAAAGGAATTTAATGTTTTGTTAATAATACAAAATTTAAAAATATATAACAACTTCTAATATTAAATAAATAAATTAGAGTTTTGTAAATTGCGTGAATTTCTTCTTTTGAGATTATTATCACAGCCTGCTATAAACATTAAAATTAGCATTTTTAAAGCGTAAATATAATCATTAATCCCTACCCTAAGAATACACTCTCTATTAAGTAAAAAGATCTAGAGATAGAAATAACCAATCTGACACTGATAAACTTAAAGAATAATCATTACTGAAAATTAATACCTAAAAAAACAACATTTATTATATACAATTTTATTTACAGATACATGACATAAGCAAAGAAAATTTAAGAACAAAAGGGAATTGACATTTTGCAGTTAACTTTTGACGAAAATCATATAAATATTAAGAATATTTCATTCTGTATATATTTGTTTTATAATAAGTTTTAATTACTGCGTCCTCCGAATAAAATTAAAATCATTTAAAAAATTTTGAAAAAAGGTATATCAGTTTTCAAAATCCCTGATGTTTTAAGATATATATGCAACAAGGTATTAAGCAATGGGACCTACAAAAAATAACTTCAATTAAATATCTGTGACTTTCAGCAACATTAAGCAATATCAGGAAAAACTCCATGTTATTCTGACGTAATTCATTAGTAGACACACCATAATTAAATTTTAGAGAATATATTTATTTTTTTATTTTATATTGTGATGGATGTCTTGACCTCTTTCATATTAACTATTCTGATGTTGGTTATTACTCGCCTTGATTTATTAAGATAGCTAAAAGCAAAATTCTCAGCTAAAGCTAGCTCTCGGAGAGCTAAAATAATTATCCTTCCCTTTTTTTAAACTAAAACAGACTGCTGTATTTTTCCTTTAAAAAACATGCCAACTTCTTGCAAAAGCGATCAGTCGTGTAGACTCCTCCTATTGATGCAGCTGTCATCTGAGTTGTTGACTGATCAATGCATAGATTATTGCTGAAATTATACAGATTATACCAGATCTTCCTGCAGTACCAAAATTTGCATATACCAAACATCGTCGACGGCAGTGGTGTCTGGATAAAAACCTTCCTCAGGACTGGTGACCTACTGACCTGTTTTTAATAAACATTCATGCATATATCTTTAAGACAACTTTTATAAATTGAAAGTGTCTGGTATTATGCATTACTGTCAGATGATTGCCTTAAATGGTCATAAAAACTGTTAATGGCTTCAAAGAAACCCTCCACCTTCGACGTACAGATAAATATAAAATGACGCTGAATATAGCATTACGACAATAAATATAATTAAAGTACAATTAAGTAATTGAAACATTTTTATTGAATAGAAAAATATTATATAGTTCTTGAATATGTAAAATAAAAATATTTTATACATATATATATATACACACACACACACACACACATATATATATATATATATATATATATATATATATACAGCTACATATATAGTACAGGATTTTTTATTGTTCATCCTGGAATTTCATTGATGAATCTCAATCGCCACAGCAGTTAGAAATAACAAAATTACTTTTGGTGTGAGAAATTAGAAATCTCTGCTTTATTTTTTAATACTACTATAAACTTTTGTAAAACAACAGTAACTAGTTGAAAAGACGTACAATAGGCTTCTGCGCATACGCTAACGATATTTTAAAAATAAAATAAAGGCAATGGGTTAAACTTCACATAAGATCCAGTTTCTATCATAATGAGAAATGACTTTATTCCTACTTTTATTTTACAAATATTAATATCCATTCATGTGAATTGTACATTCAAAGAAAATTTTAAATTGTTACTTTAATATCTTCCATATATTTCTTTTAAATGCTAAAAAAGTGTAAATTAACATCATAATAGACAGTAAAATAACTTTTTTTAGGTTGTTTGACCCCCAGATAACAATTTTTGATTTTTAAAACATTTTTCTAACCTCTACATGTAAATGACTAGATGCTTTTTAAAGGCTTCGTCTCATTGGTTTGCAAACACTGTAAAAAGGATTATAAAAGGTTGCTAGTTGACACAATCTGAGGTACTTTGTAAGTGTTTTAGGACAAGCATACCAAAAGGAAGAAATCTAAGGCTAGTTACAGGATTTCATATTGACCATTGTAACAGGAATTACAATCAAATGTAGATAATAATGCTTTTATTATAAGCATTTATAAAGGAAATGAAAAAGGTTTTGATTAATCTGTTAGTTTTAAATCTTAATTGACAGAGGCATGAGATTTTCATCAAAATAACTTGACTTAGAATTTTACTTTTGTTTCTGTAGGAAACTAAATTTTAGCATAATATTTATATACTGAAAGAAACAAATGGAAAATAATGATTTTTATTTGCACACATTATATTTAGGAAGTCATATTACATTTAGCAAGTTACATATTTTAATTAATATATTTCTTTTTTCCCTTTAAAGTAATTGCTAAAATTTGAATATATTTATTTTTTATAATTTAATAAATATATTGCATTTTATCCTTTAAAGTATGCTAAAAATATTAATTGTTGATAACATTAAAAAAATTTAAATCTAATATATGTTAGAATGAACGGTAAGAATTATTTTACAGAACTTTCCTAACTTTTGTTTGAATTTGACAAAACTAATTAAAATAGATAACTTTTATGTTTTTTTTTTTTTTTTTTTTTTTTTTGTATCGTTTACCATTAATCAGTTTTAACCCTCTAAGCGTGTGGAACGTAATATTCCGTTCACTAAGCTCCAGGTTTCACTGCAATATATGCAATGTTTAAGATAATATAATTCTATAGATTTAATGAATTTTCAAAACATTGAAGAATGATTAATACTGTCAACGGTTATATTCATATTTTTAATTAAGTTTTATTTATAATGTTAAAAGAATCATATTTTTTTAGCATTTATAACAAAATGCAGAGAAAACAACATTACAATTTTACCCTTTTTCAAAACGCTCAGAGGGTTAAAATAAAGCGGGGATAATATTTTCCTGTTACAGTGAATTCGGGCAACAAGAAAATTTGTATATTATATTTTTGCTTAAGCCCTACTACATTATATTGAATATTTCGCAATAATTTAAATTTTTGAGTTGGGAATTACTTATGTCTTGGTTTTTATGTTGTCTTTACTTTTGTGTTTTCATATTTGAAAACTGATAATGGTCAGCCCACTATCAAATATTCTTATTTTTTAGTTGATTGACAAACTGAAGAAAGTTAAATATTACTGCATAATTTAATTTGATAAAGATTTATCTCCATTTCAGAACTATATAAAACCAAATTTTGGTATTTATATAATTACTGAGACAAATTAGAAAAATAACATGCAATTTCCATTTATAATATTTTTATATCATATGCATATTACCTATTTGTTTATTTTTAATCTTTACTTTAAGCATATTTTCATTCTACTTATCACAGCAGGACAATAATTTTTCAGAATGATTTATCTCTGAATTAAATCTATTGATGCTCCGTAATTAAAAATAAATTATAATAATCAGTTAACATTATTTAGACCTTTTGTCCTTTAAAATATAAACCTTCATTTTCATAATCGCTCATAATTATTAGCATGTATATTGAAACGTCAAAAATTTAAATAGTTGACTTCATCAAAATTCATATTTTAAAATTCATGAAAATAAAATGTATTAAAGAAAGTAATAAAAATAACAATAATTAAAAATATTCTAGCAACGCATGCAATAAAATTTTTATATTTTAAACGTACGTAATTGAATGATATAATTTTATGCAATATAAATGACTAAATTATAAGAAAATAAAACATATGCCTAAAAATAATTAACTTTGACTAAATTGCAGTTTAAATACAAGTACACAATCTATTATTATTATTACGCAATATTTCAAACTTTTGAAGGTAATTTTTAATCACATGAACTATAAGATGGATATTTTAAAATTGGGCCTATTAAAAACCTGTTTTTAATAGGTCTTACATGCATATATCTTTAAGACAACTTTTATAAATTGAAAGTGACTGGTATTATGCATTACTGTCAGATGATTGCCTTAAGTGGTCATAAAAACTGTTAATGGCTTCAAAGAAACCATCCACCCCCAACGTACAGATAAATATAAAAATACGCTGAATATACCATTACGACAATAAATATAATTAAAATACAATTAAGTAATTGATACATTTTTATTGAATAGATAAATTAAATTTTTCATAGTTCTTGAATATGTAAAATAAAAATATTTTATACATACATATATATATTATTGTTCATCCTGGAATTTGCTTGACGAATCTCAATTGCCACAGCAGTTAGAAATAACAAAATTACTTTTGGTGTGATAAATTAGAAATATCTGCTTTATTTTTTAATACTACTATAAACTTTTGTAAAACAACAGTAACTAGTTGAAAAGACGTACAATATGCTTCTGCGCATACGCTAAAGATATTTTAAAAATAAAATAAAGGCAATGGGTTAAACTTCACATAAGATCCAGTTTCTATCATAATGAGAAATGACTTTATTCCTACTTTTATTTTATAAATATTAATATCCATTCATGTGAATTGTACATTCAAAGAAAATTTTAAGTTGCTAGTTTAATATCTTCCATTTATTTCTTTTAAATGCTAAAAACGTGTAAATTAACATCATAATAGACAGTAGAATAACTTTTATTAGGTTGTTTGACCCCAGATAACAATTTTTGATTTTTAAAACATTTTTCTAACCTCTACATGTAAATGACTAGATGCTCAATAGGCATCAATAGATAATGACAAAAACGATAATAATATAATTTAAAAGATAAACATAAACAAATGCCACTCTGTATCTAATGTATTTTGCAATGAAAGTATGGTTAAAGAACTCGCATTAATTCGTTAAGAATAAAAAACATATTATAAATGGAAATTTCAAGAACTATAACAGAAATATGCGTATGTATGTAGTTCTTGCAATAAGATAAATCTATATGAAATTAAATCAATACAAAATAGTTTAACATACTTCGGATTGACTATGATTACACATGTAAATGAAAAGCCAGCCCAGCACTGGCAAAGCGATGCTACGTGACCTGCTCGCACGTCGTGAATGAATAAGCACAATTTGCAGCTGATAAAGTGACAAAATAAGTTGCGCATGTGCGGAAAATGAATGTGTTAAGGATGATTTTAGAAGGTAGGTTTTCTGACGGTTATTCCAAAAGCCTAATATTCAAAACATTACCGTGACCGTGATGTATGCTAAAAATAATATACCTTCGCAGAAAAGTCGAAAGGAAATGAAAAGAGACCGTTTTCAGAACCTTGCTTGCTATCTGGGACATGTTTCGGATAACTCCGAGCCATTTTCAAAACCAAATGAGAATTTTCCATGATTGCACGGTTTTTGAAGTTATTATTTAAATTGCTATCATTTAATTTTCATGTACTTTTTAAAAATTACGTACTCTATATTTTATTTTTACTTGGTTGTTTATTTTCATATCTGTAACCATGGAGTAACTCGAGCCCCAAGTTCGGTAAGTTAAAAGATGCTGCATCGTTCGTTACATATTGTATTTTTGCGTGCTATCTCTACGATTTATTTTATTATGGATGGCTAGTATAGACAGGAGAGAAATATTATTTTACTTTCATTAAAATTTGTTTGGATGGTTACCTCTTGATATAACCTTGGAAGGGCTGTGGTTTTTCTAATTATACTTAATATCAGCTATATGCTCCTTATTCCGTAACTAATAAAACATGTGAAACAACCTAATAAAAGTTATTTTACTGTGTATTATGTTCTGAATTTACACCTTTTAACATTTAAAAGAAATATATTATTACAATGTGTTGTAATTTATTACAATGTGTTGTAATTTATTACAATGTTAATATCTTCCATTTGAAAAACATTATTCTTTCTGGTAAAAATCATGTATCAATCATTTTCAGTAACATTAAGAATATTTATCTTTAATGTTTCCAACTGTAAAAAAAAAAGACAGATGTTTCTGAATATAGGAACATATACTATAATCACGAACGAAAATGTACAAACACCTCTTCCGAGTTCCACCTGATTCCGAAAAGCCTGCTTTTTGTTTACAGAACTTAGAAAACAATATATTATCAAACTGTTGCAACTCATTTTTAAAAATAAATCATTTTGCTGCCACTACGATTTTCGGAAACGTAAGCGATTAGTTTTTATACTGTATAAATCAGTTTTTTCAACCAAAAATATAGATTTTTCGGATGCTATCCATTCTAATGTAAACATTTTCATGTTTAGCAAACAGGTTTTACATATAAACATGAAAAAAATAACAGTACAGAGATTAACAATAAAATTAAGATTGTTTCGTTAATGTTGCATGTATTAATTCAATTATGCAGCTGAAAATTTTTGCTTGAGAATTGATAGCATCCTAAAATCTCATATCCCGGTTGGAGGAATGTAATATACCATATATTATAATATACCATATAATATACTATAAAAAATACCCTGAAACATTTTCGAAAATCAGTGACATTAAAAGAAACTTTGTTATAAATGCTTTTTTAGACATCGAAAATAATATTGGTTTTGGGGGTTTCTTAAGACAAAGAATGCTTTTCGGAATCGTGGGTATCTCGGAAGAGTTTATTGTATATTTTCGCTCGTGGTTATATTAAATTTTTATACATTAAGGGACATTTGTTCTTTTTTACTTTGCCTATGAAACGTAAAACTAGGTTAGAAACTGGTCTGTGAATACAATAATGTTAATACTGGCTAAAAACATTGCCACGTGAATGACAACATGGTCGAATAAGATATATTTACAAATTGTTGCATTCAAGGATAAAAAACAAATTTTAACTCTTTAAAAATGATTTTTGACAATTGAAGAACAAATTAAACTAATAGAGCACGATTTGATTCTTTAAAACACAAGTGATGAAAGACATTTTTATAAAAGTATTACGGCAGATAATAAAAAATGTATCACAGTTTTCAACTAGAAATGATGCCGAGTGAACGTTAAAAAAGTTTAGAAATATATTCAGAGATATATCAATGAATTTTCAATATGTTTTGCTGTTTACTTTAAAAAATAGCTATGTATTATTGAGTATAATTCATAATTATTTTCATTGGAAGAACGAATTGCAGTTTTTGGACACATTAATGATAATAAAAGGAAAATTTAAGATCATTTTCTTTTATAATTAAAAGAATGTTTTTGTATATAGTACGTATTTCATTTTGAAATGCAAACCGCATTTTAATCGAATGATTTAATTAAATCTAATAACACTAAAACAAACTACGCGTGCAATTATTGTACATTCTTGTGATTAAATTTTATAACATCAAATTTATTATTACTCTAATGATATATACTTTATTGTGTATACTATTTGATGTATACTGCAATATTTTATTACTGTAATAATTACTGTACAGGTAATATATTTCTTTACTTTCTGCGAGTACGTTATATGAATTCTTCATCAGACTGTATTGAAAATTATAAAACATTTTTCTTTATATAAAAATTCAAATGCATGTAACTGTAAACATGTTAATATTTAAATGTTCTTAAGTGAAAAGTAAAAATAATGCGACCACGCCCCCCAATACTATTGTTTCACCTAAGTATCGCTAAGAGAAGCAAGAGGTACTATTTGACTGAAAATTGTGACTTCTTTTCAAAATGGAATCCGGTTTTTCTAATAGGTGTTGTCTACATATAAAACATTGTATCAACTTTGATTTTTCCATTAGCAACACCAATAGAAAATTAGTTAAAAATTTATCTATGAATTTCGAAAAATAAAATTTAAATCTTACAGATTGATTATTGAAAACACCAAATTTAGTTACCAACAAGCTGTAAAGAGATTATAAATACAAAATAAACTCACTTCATACTTAAGAAACGTCTATGTTTTGGACTTCTTGTTAATGGCTTTTCTAGGTTGACCTTCGTTTTAAATACAAAAGTTATTTGAACCGAAATAATGTGTGGCTATGTTTGAGACTACCCATTGTATCCCATTTAAAATAAAATACTTAAATCGGACGCTTTTTTGGAAAATCTATGTAAATTACAATTTGTCAAGTGAATTTAACCTTAACATCCAGAAACTTTGTTATCTTGCAAATGTATAAAGATTTATGATGTGTGTAATCCATACCTTTATCCGGGCTGATCTGATTTTAAAAAAATGAAAAACTGTCAACAGTGTGTATTACCATTTAAAAGTCAATGCTGATAACATTTTTAATGTGCACGTGGTTCTTATTTGAAAAATTACCAATTAAGATAGGAAAGTAAAAACATTTCCCTATCGAATAGAACCACTCGTGTGGTAATTTGATGACGAAATAATATGGCGATTCTTTGTTTTTGTCGGAATACATTATTATAGAGACAACATAGATAGAATTAATTATTAAACACTTTTACAATTCCAAATTCGAAGGTGATTAAAATTTTAACATGAGGCAGCCCACTAAAGGTAAATCCATTCGCAACACTTAACATTAAATGTTTTTTTTTTTTTTTTTTTTTTTTTTTATAAATGCTTGATGTCAGTTTAAAATTTTATGACAAATACCAGAGAGTACTTCTCTCTTTATTCAAGGCTCAATTTACTGATCCATACATACACAAAACTACACAAACACAAACACACAATTAAACGCCTGTGTTTCTAAGAGTAATTAATAAAATAAATCAACTAGAAACCATATTTTCACTTTTGTGGAAATTTTATTATATTCTTTCTGATTACTTGACAAAATATTTATACATAAAATGGATCTCAATATTGATGAGGGGTTCAAAATTATTCTTTAACCAACCTTATTAAAATTATCAAATTTACAGTTTTTCAAGAAACACATAAAAGTCGTTTTCCCTGAAATGGATCTAATTTCATTATGTTTAACTTAATTAATCGTATAGATATTATACATATTTATACGGTATTAAATCTCCATAAAAAAAATATTTTTTTTCTTCGAGCGGAAACTTAAGTTAACCAAACACTTCACCAATCTTGTTAATTAAATAAAATTGCGTTTTTTTCCTAGCCAAACATATTTTGAAGAAATATTTTTTTTTTCTGGTAATCATTATTCTACATATAAAATTGAAATTAAAATAAAAGGATTATTATTAAATTGAAATTTCACTTTTAAAATCTTAGTTATACTAAACCAATTTCTTGTTTTTGCAAGAGTATTTTAATTTATTTTATTTAACAACATTTGACACATTTCAGTTTTTATTTTATAATTTTAATAAATATTTAAATATGATTTTATTTGTAATTAGTGCTTTGGAAAAATGTAACTTGAAGAATAATTCAACATAATGCTTTTAAAATATATTATGCAAAATTTTTAAACACAGAAATAATGTTTTTGAGAAACTTCAATTTCTTCATATGATGGAAGGATATACTTAACAAGTTTTAGTTATAAATTCACAAAGAAGATTTAGTCAATTTAATACATTTATTGCTATAAATGCAAAGCTACCAAATCTTATATCGCAACAATAACTTTACTTGCATGTTTAGCAATCTTGTATCGTCAAAGCATTCGTATATATTTTTTAATTGTTCCATTAATCGCAAAATCAGTTTTGAGAAGAGTGTCCGACAGTGTCTTGATCAATACAAATAAAAATCTGTAGACTATTAATAAGTCTCATTTAATAATATCAACTACCCATCCGTTAATAATCTCAGATCTTAGTAATGAATCTGGCGTGTCTGGTATTTTTACAAACGGAATTGCATCTTGTCAAATTCACTCATTTATACGGGTTCATAGATGTGATAGTGTCGACATACGATGTTCAGACTTAGACAGACGCGTTTGTACAAATTACGGCATCCCAGAACTTGGCAATATTTCAGAACTTCGCAATACGTACTGATGAGTGGCGACTGACAAAACTACAGTAACAAAATATTCAAGACAGTGGTGGTACGCTGTAAAAAAATGGGTCGATGTACTAAAAAAAATTTTAGTTTTTCCCATTGATCCTTGGAATTACTAAAAATTTTTTTGTATTCTTACTCAGTTACAAGAAAATTTGTAAGAATTACTAGAAAATAGCTAGCAGCAATTCCAGTTTATAATACCGGTTACTAGAAAATTCTGTGGAATACAAATCTACTTAAAAAGTTTTAGTAAAAACGGATTTTTTTTACAGTGTATGGCCCTGAGTGGCTTATTAATCCTAAAAATTTCAGACCTAAAGAAAATAAGTTAAAGATTAAATCATTCTATACAGAAATTGAAAATGAGTATAAGGGGGGAATTATGGTTAATTCAATCATTGTTAATGGAAAAATAATCGACATAGAGAAATTTAATAGCTTGAAAAAAATTGTTAAGTGTAACTTCTTACACGTTATATTTTATAAAATTGCTAAAGGGTAAACACGAGAAAGTTTGTACACTTACGCTGGAAGAACTTCCTGAAGCGGAGCTGTTTTGGATAAGAATAGTTCAAAATGATTTTTTTGCAAACGATATACAGAGTTTAAAGAAACGTAAAGCCTCTTCCAAAGGACTCGCATTTACTTTGTTTGAACACCTGCCTTGATTCCGAAGGCGTCCTGCGTGTCTCTGGACGACTTGGGAAAGCTGATTTTTCAACGGATGAAAAAATCCAGATAATTCTTCTGCCCAAAACAAAGTATTCGGAATTGATAATTTGGGATGATCGTGCTAGAGTATTTCATTCAGAAGTTTCTCACACACTTGAACAAGTGACAGAAAAATTCTGGCTACTAAGAGCCAGACAAACAATAAAAAATCAACTGAAAAATGCATAATTTGCAAACGGTTTTCTTCAACTCCAGGAGACCAGATTGCCATCTTATCGTGTTTAGCAGTCAGCACCTCTCAGCGTAATAGGAATCGATTTTGAGGGGCCTTTATTCGTAAAGGATAGTGACAGTAAGCAATATAAAAAATAATCGACATACACAAATTTAGTAGCTTTAAAAATTGTTAAGAGTAACTACTTACGTGTTATATTTTATAAAATTGTTATTTAAATATTAATATCAACCAAATCTATAAAATTTAATGAATTTTATTAATTGCATTTATTTTAAACATTTATTCCTTTGCTGGCCTGTTAATATTGATCTAGCAAAGGTTTAGATATCAATTTCCGTTTTTCCTTCAAGTAAAAACTAAAAATAAACATATTTTGAATCAGGAAATTTATATAATAAAATGTAGCGTATCTATGCGCTGCTTATTTGATTTCATTTGTTAAAGGCACGTTTCTTTTCCAAATTATGATTGACTAGAAAAATAACAAAAGGTTAGAAGCTACTCAAAGCTGTCCTATAAAAGTGCGCTACCGAACATAGCTTAAATATTCCTAATTGCGTACTATACTTTAAAAAAATCGGTCGATTGATGAATAATTGCAGAAATTTGGAAACCTCATATCCATTAATTTTGATTAACTGCAGTAATAATTTCTGAAGAATAATTTCAACATAAATCATTAGACGTGTAGTAAATAGATTAAACTTATTTTCATATTTCTTTAAATAAAGAAATCTGCTTTTGAATTCATTTTTTGATAGATTTTTAATTTATTCTAACTATTTCCACTCCAACGATTTTTGTAATAATGTCTGGCAACATTTAAAATTAAATACATTTTCTTCTTGAAAATTGTTTTATCAAAGTAATAAATTATGTTTGAAAACGCTATTAATATGAAACTTGCCTTGAAGTTGAAGTTTTCTCTGGTGCTTTGTAATTAAAAAATTAAACTCTAAGTACTTTGTCTATCGGTGTTTTAATAATCCACATTCATAATTTGTCAATTTAAAATACAAATTATAAACTTATTTAACAGTTTGAAATTAACAGTTAAAATTTCAGAATAGAAAGCTATCAAATATCTTTATCATAAGGTAGATCTGTTTATCTTCACTACCCATATTTCCAATATATTTTCTGGATTAACGTGGATTAACCATTTGCGTACAAATATAATATAAATTTATAAACACTATATGTTTTAAGCACATATCAGGCTTATATAAATCGATCCGCCAGATATAAATCTTTCTATCAATGGTACTTATGCTTATAGTATTTTCAAATTACTTTAACTGATCTAGACATCATTTCTGCAATTTCGTAGTGAATGATTTCGACTCACAGAACATTTAATGTAATAAAGAACATAATTAATTTTTAAAGCAAATGTATTTTCTTCAGTAGACTTTATGAAAGCACTTTGATTCTCTATTAAGAAGTATCAGTTTCAATTCTGACAGTTTATCATATATATCAAACGTAAAATTTCAGTTTTCCTTTGAATACAATTGTACTGTAAATAATATTTAGCAAAATTTGCGATGTTTATCTTCAGTTTATCAGATTTATTCAAAGTGGTAAAGAGCTTTAACATATATATTTTTGTTACAAATCCTGGGATGATTGACATAATGTCAATAAAATGTGCTTATATAAATAAAAAATGAAACAAAGATCAAAAAAGTTTTTTCAGAAAGATCACGCAGGATTCCAGAAAGATCACACACAATTACTAACCTAAGTAATGAAGATATTAAAAGTGCTTAAATCCAAAATTTATATGTTTGACTAAAGCGTAAGTAAATAAAGTTGTCTGCGATTTTATGACAATTACAAAAGTGATAATTTTTGTCAATTTCAAAGGGACTCGTTTAAAAAATTTAATTTATATATATATTTTTTTTTATTTTAACTACTCTTAATTACAGCCAAATTTTATTAATTTTAGAATGCATATTTTTAGCAGCCATATCAAATAAACGAGTTGAAAAGGGGCAATCTATAGGTGAATGTGCGGGTGGGAATAACCAAAATAATGATCTACGTAAATTTTGTGTTTTCGGTTCCTACGGTTACAGGGAACAACTACCTTGATATACAGCAATTTTTTTCCAGCTGCAATTAGAAACTGAATGGATAAAATTCACAATTGTTTTCGAGGAAGACGGTGCACCACCGCATTTCGCACGAATTTTTCGAGACTACCTCGATGGTGGATAGGTCGTCGTTCACGCGAAATGTGGTTTCCATGCTCTTCTAACTTAAAACACCTAGACATTACATTTGTGTGTGTGTGGGTTCATGAAATCAAAGGTGTACGCAGAGAATATTCACACAGTTGAACAACTAAAACATCAAATAACTGATGCAGTACCACAAATAACACCACATGTATTTACTGATGTCTTTCGAGCCACCCAAGAAACGTGGAGCCTACACTCTAAGAACGACATTTTCAAAACTGCAGCAAAAAATACTCAAATCTGAGTATATCGCATAGTCAAAGTGGCTTCGAACCAAAATTACTCAAGTTGGAAATATGTATACACTCATTTCTGAAAACATGCACACATTCAAGAATAAAACTTTATGTGCTCATATTTGAGTATGTCTATGTTTCGAAAATGAGTATGAACTGACTCCTATGTGCTTATTTTTGATTATTGATAGATAATATTCACTAGGCCTGTCCAACCTTTCAGTTATGAATGGTGCACCTCAATTGTTGGCAAACAATGAAAGGCACAATTTTTCACATAACTCGAAATAAACAATGTTATCTCACTTCTGTAGTGTTAGTGACGAATATTCGTCGTTTGAGATGCAAATACACATCGCAGTAATAAATATGCTCATGTAAAAATAAACTGCTGCGAAAATATTAATTATATTAAATTTATAATTATATTTACTTGAGAAGACGGTATCTCAAAATCTTTTCTAGAATAAGGGGACAAACTTTTAACCCTCTGAGCGTCTGAGGTCTCTCATGAATTTTCACAGTCTAAAAACGACATTTTCAAAACTGAGCAAAAAACACTTAAATCTGAGTATGTCGCATAGTCAAAATGGCTCCGAAACAAAATTATTCAAGTTTGAAACATATATATATATATACTCAATTCTGAAAATATGCACATACTCAAGAATAAAACATTATGTGCTCATATTTGAGTATGTCCATGTTTCAAAAATGAGTTTGAACTAATCCTAATCATTTTTTAGCATGTCCACGTTTCAAAAATGAGTAAGAACGGACCTCTATGTGCTCAGGTTTGAGTATGTTTATGTTTCAATATTCTGAGTATTTCTGGTATTTCAGTATTGAAAGCATTGGGTCCTTATATTTGAAACAAAAAGTTTCATAACAAAATGAAAACATTGATTTACTCAGATTTTAAAGTGTCATTTTTTTCAGTGTATTCTTAGACATACATTGACAACCACATTTCAATCCATTGATTATACTTTGCACTTCTTAAATGTACTAACAAGTTCTTTATTAAAAGCACTTTTCAGGTATATGTCAAGAAACTTTTGAAACACCCTTTATTAAATTTGTTACTCATAAAAAATTTAAAGCATTCGGAAAATAAGAACTATTATTCTTTAATATTAAATGACAAATATAGAAAACAGTTTTTAGCTACCAAAAGCAGTGTAGCCCCCATTATTGGGTTCGTTTGGAAAGTTTTCGATTACATATATACAATCATTCAGCACTGATTTTAAACTGATAATAAAACAAAAAATAAAAGTAACGATGAATCGATTATGACTGTATTGAGTTCCACATACAACGACAACTGAACAAAACATTGATATTTACATGTATTTGTAAACTTTGGTGAAATTCGGTCAGAAAAATAGCGGACCTGGCAGGAAACTAACTAAAAGAACCAATCACAGTTAACCAAACGAAAGTTTATAAATTCACAACGGTTATAATAATAATTCAGTGTATTGCTAAGATTACAATATTCTAACGAAGAGTCACCTAACATTTTAGATTTACGATATTGTCCTTTCGAATTAATAAATTTGTCACAGTTTGAACAACAACTTTGCAATTTAAGTTGAATAAATTGTTGTTTTTAATTGCAAGATTGATCCATTATTTTGATTAACAGGTGGTCTTAATTCAATTAGCAGATTTACATGATTTGGTTTTTCGCATATCTTTATTATAAATGTTTGTCGCCATTTTCAAAAAGTCAAATCAAAACAATTCAAAAGTGAAACTTTATCTCCATTAATTAGACAAAGCCGCTTTATAAAATTCAAGGATTTATCCCAGTAGCGCCCACATTTTGTGGTATTTGCAAGTATCTGTAGAGTAAGAATTAATAAACAAATTTTTTGAACAAACACATATTTAATTTGTAGGCAATATACAAAACATTTTTTAATTAAACATAAAAAAAAACCTTGAATACTTGCACACAACTGAAGTTGACTTATAAGGAGCATCCAATATCATAAAAATAAGTTGCACCTCCAGGTGAACTTTACAAATCTCTGATATTGCATAACAAAGCCATGTACTTGACCTGAAGGTTAAAACGCCATTACTAAACTCAAAAACATGTACATTCCCGATGCTCTCCTGTACTAGACCATATCTCCTTATACGACTTATCATTGCGTACAATTCTTCACGCAATGTTGAAAAATGGAATTGCTCGTCATTAATATATAGTAGATGTTAAAAAACCCCTTTCACAACTCAGTCAAGTCATCAAAAAAGCCTTTAAAGTTCAGCGCAATATGCAAAAAGAACTGTCTTTCCGTGTCAGCGCATCTGCCTTTATAAATCAGCGAACGCACCAACAAACATCTCGCAACATCGCTACTAAAATCGCAGCAGCTGGCGAACGCCTGCATACGAAGAATTTCTCTCGCTGTATCTTCTTCCATCGGCGCGCGAGGTAGTGGTAATACCGGATATTTTTCGACCAAGCTTCCTTCACTCGGAATGGCAACGCATCTGAATGACTAGTGTTTTTTTCAACGAGCGGTGTGTTGGATGGTATAAAGTCTCAAGCGAAAGAAGGGTGGTTTCCCATTCATTCGAGATTTTTTCTCGTGTGAGGAGCCACCCTAGTTAGTTCTGTGTTTTACTTTAATATGTGATAAGGTGAAGAAATAGAGGTGTATTTTGTTTGTGTGTGAAAAATCTGTCTACAAATTTTAAGTATGTGATCGACATCTAAAAAATAGTGAAAGTGTAAGAATTGCGAGTCTTCAAAAGAAATCTTCTGTTCGTCAGTGTAAGATGATGTTCAGTGTAAAAATGTGCTTTCTGCTAGAACAAGCTTTTCTTCAGTACCAATATTAAGTATCTATGTTTTTTAATTAAAATTAATTGTCCATGGATGATATAGGATTCAAATGTTCATTATTTAAACGCAGTGATTTAGCCCACATGTATGATGTGTGAACAACCGTGAAATATATTAATTTGAATGCATCTTTTAAAATATAAATATTTTATTAATTGTGTAACCTTAAAATATGTTTTATATATAAATAAATTAATCGAGAATAATCTCTAAAGTATTATTATTTTTTGTTTAATTAGCATGAAGTGTTTTATAATATGTACTTTTAGTTTTCAGCTATTTCAGGTTGTTGCTCGGGATGCTAAGGTGGTCTGTTATTGTGGCCAACATTTATTGGTACGGAATCACTATTTCGATCAGGTTTAGGAATTTAACTTGTGTTCCCTTTTGAACATTTAATCGTGTCCCCCTTTAGTTTATTTTTATTTTGCACCATGAAGCCCTTTTCCATCAGCCGAATTTATCATCATTTTTTAACATTTGGTGCCGCGTGCGAAAGTAAAATTTAATAGGTTGAGAATCTGATCTCCACAATAGCTTCCTGAGTATATTTTTACAAAAATATACACACCATTTATTATATTTTTATCTGTGATTTTTTTAAATGCATGATTTATATATCTTAAGCTATTTATGATTTTATATATGTATTGTAATATTGATATTGTGTAATTGCATGTTAGGAATGTGTAAATTTTAAGTTCCCCTTCCCCCCTCCTCTCCCTTAAAAGTCTATATTTTGACATTTATTTCTGTTATTTACTATGGCTCGTAAAGGGATCATAGATTTAAGTTTGGCTTCATCCATTCCCACTTTTAGCGGAACTTCTGATGAAAATGTTGAATATTTTGTCGGACAGGTTAGAGATGTAGCAGTATTAGAAAATTGGCCCGTAAATAAAAGAATTTTAATTCTAAAATTAAATTGTAGAGATGCTGCCCAAAAATTTCTAATTGACTCCCCGCAGGTAGCTAACATTCAAAATTTTGATGAATTGGCTGAATTATTAATTAAAAAATTCAAAAGATGTCAACCATTTGATGAGATACAATCAAAATTTAATAACATCAGGCAAAAACCAAATCAGTCAATTCAGAGCTTAATTGATGAAATAAACTCTTATGCAGTAAAATATTTATCAAAGATAGATATACAAACTAGGGATTCAAATGAATTCATTGATTCCATCAAATTGAACAAAATTTTGGATGCTGTTAGGCCTGAAATTAAGGTCGAAATTCTTAAATTAGGTCCAAAAAATTACTTAGAGGCATGTAAACATGCAATTAATGTAGAAAAGGCTCTTGATGCTCAAGAAGTCATTATTAACAACAATGTGTGTCAAAACTTTGAACTAAATTCAATAATGCAAAGCCAGTTAGAGGGTAACAAACAAATTCAACAGTTAAAGGAAGAATTGGAAAGAGTAAAATCTGAAAATAATGCTAGCAATTCTTTTCGACAAAGTCAAAATGAAAGAGTCCAATGTCATATATGTGGAAAAAGTCATGTGACAACAAAATGTTGGTATTTTCCACAGGGTAGAAATTCCCGCAGCAATAATTTCAATCATAACCCCAACCATATTCCTATTTCTAGAGGTAACAGCAGTGGAAGGAATTTTGGCAATTATAGAAATAACCGTAGAAATCACCCATATAGGCGTAGAAATCATTTAAACTTATAGATGGTTCTTGTAGTAAAAATAGATCCCATTTTACAAGGACCAATAATTATAAAATTGTTAGGGATGAAAATCTATTGGAATCTGTAAATAATTCAGAATCAATTGAAAATTCAAAATCTAGTAACAATTCAGATTCAAATTCTAGTGAGGAAAATTTAGAAGTAAATGATAATTTAAAATCTGTAGAAGAAAATTCAAATTTAAATGAAAACTTAAACTCTGTAAATGAAATGCAAAATTTTGATAATGTAACAATTCAAAATAATTGTGAAGATCTTGAAAATCTCCATGTAATGTCGTGTAATTTTGATAATAATACAAATCACCTTCCTATTATTAAGCTTAAATTTGGTAATTTAGAGGTACCCGCTCTTCTCGATACCGGTGCAAATCTCTCGCTGGTGCAACCAGGCATCTTAGCAGAAATTAAGCAACAAGCGAAAGTTGAGCATATTTCTAGAGCAGTCAAAATTAAGACCCTTAATAATACCACTATCCCATATTTGTCAGCAGTCAATATAAAGTTCAAAATGAAAACTCGTTGGTTTCATAACATATTTTTTGTCACTCAGAGTAACTGGAATTGTAACTACCAAATAATTTTAGGGTATGACTTCATTCAGAGAAACAAAATTCTAATTGACACATTCAATAAAAGACTTTCCATCAACAAAACCCATTTTGAATTTGAAGAAACTTCTCCGCAGATTAAAGAAAATACTGTAATTAAGGATAATGATAAACCTCAAATTAATGTAATTGCTAAAGCTATAAATAACATTAAAATTAAACCTAATTCATTTGAGATAATTAAATTGGAATTTCCACAGGGTATTCATAATTCTAAAAGAGTCATGTTAACCCCATTAAAAGTCTCGCAGAAGTGCCATATTGAAAATTCTTTGCATACTGTTGAGGACAACAAATATATTTTGACAATTGTTGAGAATAAAACTAATGTTGCATCATATATACGTAAAGGTCAAAGACTAGGAAATGTAGAAATGTTTGAAGATGACGAGGAAATCCAACCCACTGAGGACCAAATTTTTCAAATCAATAGTTTAAATTTAGAAGAGATTAGTAATTTGAGACAGGCCGAACTTTCAGAATCTGATTTTAATCTTAAACATTTAGATGAAAAAGAGAGAAAGGAGATTTTGGAATTATTAATGAACAACTTTAAAGTATTTTCTAAAAGTTATAAAACTCTTGGTTCAACTGATGCAGTCAAACCCGAATTTAAATTAATGCACAATTTCCCAATTCAAACTAAACCATACCCTATTCCAAAAATTGCCAAACAGTTTGCACAAGAAGAGATTAAAAAATTGTTAGATGCTGGTTTAATTGAACATTCTTCCTCCAGTTATAATTTCCCTGTTATATTTGTCAAAAAGAAACCAATTCCAGGCACCTCTCCTGAAGAAATCAAATTTCGCATGGTAGTGGATTATAGACTGTTAAATAGCATCACTGAATCTTACACTATATGTTTGCCAAAAATTTCAGAAATTCTGCACAGTATTGCTGGCAAAAGGTATTATTGTGTGCTTGATTTGAAGTCGGCATTTTTTCAGATAAGATTGCAGGAAAAAGATAGGGAAAAATTAGCATTTTGCTGCGAGATTGGTAACTACCAGCCAAAAGTCCTACCTTTTGGAAGTCGCAACTCAACTTCATATTTTCATACACTAATTTCTAAATGTTTATCTAGCTTAAAAGGACCAAATTTACAATTCTTTCTTGATGACATTATTGTCGCTGCAGACAGCATATCTGAAATTAAAGCCTGGTTACAGAAGGTATTCGATAAACTCATCCAATTCAACTTAACTTTAGACCCTGCAAAGCTTCAGATTTGTCAGAAAGAAATAACTTATTTAGGATTTAATGTCAGTGCTGATGGTTTTTCTCCTTCAGAGGATAATGTAAACAAAGTTTCAAAATTTCCCATACCCAAAAATGTAAAGCAAGTTCAACAGTATATTGGTTGTTTAAATTATTTTAGGCACATGGTTTATAAATATGCTGAAATTGCTAAGCCAATTATTAATTTAACCCGTAAAAATGTTCCATTTGTCTGGACTTCAGAGTGTCAGGAAGCTTTTGATATTTTACAAGATCAAATTCTAAACAAACCCCTTCTTAAAAACATTAATTCTGATCTTCCATTGTATTTAGTAACTGATGCTTCTAAAGTTGCATTTTGTGGAATTTTAATGCAAAAATACAATGAGAAATTTTATCCTGTTGAATTTTTTTCAAAACAATTCAATCCAGCTCAGTCTAGATATCCTTCCATCCAAAGAGAATTGTACGCAATATTTGCATCTGTCAAGCATTTTCGTGAAGAATTATATGGAAAAAAATTTACCATATATACCGATGCAAAATCATTAACATATCACATGGAACTGGACAATCAGAGTGAGATTGTAGATAGGTGGCTTCTGTATCTGGATCAATTTCATTATGAGATAGATCACATTCCTGGTGTGATTAACCCTGCTGATTATTTATCTAGAGCATATAAAGATGAAACCTTAAATGTAAATAATATAAATATTTTTCAAAGTAATTCAAATTTAGATCATAATAATATTGTAAATAATCAACAAAATGATGAATTTATTAGGGAAATTATTCAAAAATTAAATGATAATGATGAGGAAACTGCAAATAACTATTATATTGATTCAGAAACTAAAATTGTAATGGTAAAAATTTTCCCCAAGAAGCCGTTAAAGAAAAAAAAGTATCTCAGTAGAATTTTAATTCCAAAATCTTTAATTAAGGATTGTTTGGAAGTTGCTCATGCTCCTCATTTTGGCACTCAAAAAACCTACAATTTTGTACGCAAAATCTATTCTTGGAAAGGAATGTTTAAGGACACTAAAAATTTTTGTAGCAATTGTGAAAGATGTTTAAAAGTTAAACCTAAACCTAAAAATACTGTCACTAAAATGATTCCAAAAGCTGATTTAGCTCCAGGTGAGATAATAGCTTTAGATATTGTAGGCAAACTTCCTAGATCTCATGACAACAAATTTTTTATTTTAACAATAGTTGATCATTATTCCAGGTATCTTGAGGCTATCCCATTAAGCAATACCACTTCTAAAACTATAATTAATCAACTTAATATATATTTTTCCAAATTCGGGATCGCTAGGACTGTTTTGACTGATAATGGACCACATTTCCGTTCAGATGAATTTGAAGATTATCTTAAGACTATGGATATTAAGCATAGAAAGAGTTCAATCTATTATCCGCAGAGTAATGGTTTAATCGAGAAAATTCATCTTTCTATGAAAAACAGCATAGCAGCACTTTCTGATCAAGTATTCGAGTGGTCAGATAGACTATTATTTTTTAAACTTCATTATAATTCCTCTAAGCATGCAGTAACTCAATTTTCACCGGCTGAACTATTCTTGGGCAGAGAACTCAATATACCTCTAAATATTTTTGAAAAACCTAAAGTTGCTGAAGAATATAGTAAATATCTAACAAAATTACAAAGTCATTTTCAGGAAACTAGAAAATTAGTTAAGGAAAATGAAACTAGTTATTTTAATTATCACCAACAATATGTGAAGGGCAGAAGTAAACCTTCCTTAAATCCTGGTGATGAAGTTTTTCTTGTAGATTTTAAACATCATACTGCATTACAACCTAGATATAATGGACCACATGTAATTGACAAAAAATTGAGAAATGATAATTATTTGATAAAAATTAATGAAGATGGTCATGAATATGTAAAAAAAGTTCATGTCAGTAAAATTTTCCCAAAAGTACCATTAAATGATAATATTTGTAACAAAACTGAGGTAAATAAGAATTGAGTAGTGATTCTAATATTTTTGTGAAATATGTGTATGTTCGGAAACTTCAAAGTATATATATACTATGCTCAAGTCAAAATTCTATTTTTAAATTTTTTTTTCTATTTCTTCTCTCTCAATGTTTGTTTTCAATATACTGGTAGAATTGATCACTTTGCTAGTGAATAACATTTATTGAAATATTTTTTTTTAAACTTTACCTTTTTAATTTTGTATTTGAGTCAAAAAGGAAAATATGTGAATGATTTCCTCATATGTATTTTCATAATTGTTTAGAATATCTGTGAAATCTTTTTTAAGTTACAAAGTAAATTTCAATATTCATTGAACTTAATTCAGAAAATTGAATAATATATGGTACAATAAAAAGTAGTTTGAAAATGTTGAATGTGACAACTCAAAATATATTGCAGAAAGTTAAAGCAATCTAGGTATTTCTGTAGTTTATATTTATTGGTGTGTGTGTATTTTTGTAAATATTTTCATATTCATGCTGGTTAAATATAATTATTGAATTTTTGTATCATATAATGTGTGGTGTATACAATTGTAATGATTACAGTAGCATTGTGTATAAAATTTTTTATTTTTTTCACGAACATTTCTTTAAGTCTGTATGCAGCTGTGAAAATTTCAGTGACTTTTTCGCAAAATTCTCACGAACATTTCTTCATCATTTCTTCATCTGTGTGCATTTGTGAAACTTTCAGTGACTTTTTGCAAAATTTTTTCACGAACATTTCTTCATCTGTATGCATTTGTGAAACTTTGACTTTTTCGGATACTCCAGGACATTTCACATCAATTTTCAACAATTATCAACTATTCTTCAGAACAGTGTTCGCCTCTTTTTTTGCTGTTGGTGGGGGGAGATGTTAAAAAACCCCTTTCACAACTCAGTCAAGTCATCAAAAAAGCCTTTAAAGTTCAGCGCAATATGCAAAAAGAACTGTCTTTCCGTGTCAGCGCATCTGCCTTTATAAATCAGCGAACGCACCAACAAACATCTCGCAACATCGCTACTAAAATCGCAGCAGCTGGCGAACGCCTGCATACGAAGAATTTCTCTCGCTGTATCTTCTTCCATCGGCGCGCGAGGTAGTGGTAATACCGGATATTTTTCGACCAAGCTTCCTTCACTCGGAATGGCAACGCATCTGAATGACTAGTGTTTTTTTCAACGAGCGGTGTGTTGGATGGTATAAAGTCTCAAGCGAAAGAAGGGTGGTTTCCCATTCATTCGAGATTTTTTCTCGTGTGAGGAGCCACCCTAGTTAGTTCTGTGTTTTACTTTAATATGTGATAAGGTGAAGAAATAGAGGTGTATTTTGTTTGTGTGTGAAAAATCTGTCTACAAATTTTAAGTATGTGATCGACATCTAAAAAATAGTGAAAGTGTAAGAATTGCGAGTCTTCAAAAGAAATCTTCTGTTCGTCAGTGTAAGATGATGTTCAGTGTAAAAATGTGCTTTCTGCTAGAACAAGCTTTTCTTCAGTACCAATATTAAGTATCTATGTTTTTTAATTAAAATTAATTGTCCATGGATGATATAGGATTCAAATGTTCATTATTTAAACGCAGTGATTTAGCCCACATGTATGATGTGTGAACAACCGTGAAATATATTAATTTGAATGCATCTTTTAAAATATAAATATTTTATTAATTGTGTAACCTTAAAATATGTTTTATATATAAATAAATTAATCGAGAATAATCTCTAAAGTATTATTATTTTTTGTTTAATTAGCATGAAGTGTTTTATAATATGTACTTTTAGTTTTCAGCTATTTCAGGTTGTTGCTCGGGATGCTAAGGTGGTCTGTTATTGTGGCCAACATTTATTGGTACGGAATCACTATTTCGATCAGGTTTAGGAATTTAACTTGTGTTCCCTTTTGAACATATAATCGTGTCCCCCTTTAGTTTATTTTTATTTTGCACCATGAAGCCCTTTTCCATCAGCCGAATTTATCATCATTTTTTAACATTTGGTGCCGCGTGCGAAAGTAAAATTTAATAGGTTGAGAATCTGATCTCCACAATAGCTTCCTGAGTATATTTTTACAAAAATATACACACCATTTATTATATTTTTATCTGTGATTTTTTTAAATGCATGATTTATATATCTTAAGCTATTTATGATTTTATATATGTATTGTAATATTGATATTGTGTAATTGCATGTTAGGAATGTGTAAATTTTAAGTTCCCCTTCCCCCCTCCTCTCCCTTAAAAGTCTATATTTTGACATTTATTTCTGTTATTTACTATGGCTCGTAAAGGGATCATAGATTTAAGTTTGGCTTCATCCATTCCCACTTTTAGCGGAACTTCTGATGAAAATGTTGAATATTTTGTCGGACAGGTTAGAGATGTAGCAGTATTAGAAAATTGGCCCGTAAATAAAAGAATTTTAATTCTAAAATTAAATTGTAGAGATGCTGCCCAAAAATTTCTAATTGACTCCCCGCAGGTAGCTAACATTCAAAATTTTGATGAATTGGCTGAATTATTAATTAAAAAATTCAAAAGATGTCAACCATTTGATGAGATACAATCAAAATTTAATAACATCAGGCAAAAACCAAATCAGTCAATTCAGAGCTTAATTGATGAAATAAACTCTTATGCAGTAAAATATTTATCAAAGATAGATATACAAACTAGGGATTCAAATGAATTCATTGATTCCATCAAATTGAACAAAATTTTGGATGCTGTTAGGCCTGAAATTAAGGTCGAAATTCTTAAATTAGGTCCAAAAAATTACTTAGAGGCATGTAAACATGCAATTAATGTAGAAAAGGCTCTTGATGCTCAAGAAGTCATTATTAACAACAATGTGTGTCAAAACTTTGAACTAAATTCAATAATGCAAAGCCAGTTAGAGGGTAACAAACAAATTCAACAGTTAAAGGAAGAATTGGAAAGAGTAAAATCTGAAAATAATGCTAGCAATTCTTTTCGACAAAGTCAAAATGAAAGAGTCCAATGTCATATATGTGGAAAAAGTCATGTGACAACAAAATGTTGGTATTTTCCACAGGGTAGAAATTCCCGCAGCAATAATTTCAATCATAACCCCAACCATATTCCTATTTCTAGAGGTAACAGCAGTGGAAGGAATTTTGGCAATTATAGAAATAACCGTAGAAATCACCCATATAGGCGTAGAAATCATTTAAACTTATAGATGGTTCTTGTAGTAAAAATAGATCCCATTTTACAAGGACCAATAATTATAAAATTGTTAGGGATGAAAATCTATTGGAATCTGTAAATAATTCAGAATCAATTGAAAATTCAAAATCTAGTAACAATTCAGATTCAAATTCTAGTGAGGAAAATTTAGAAGTAAATGATAATTTAAAATCTGTAGAAGAAAATTCAAATTTAAATGAAAACTTAAACTCTGTAAATGAAATGCAAAATTTTGATAATGTAACAATTCAAAATAATTGTGAAGATCTTGAAAATCTCCATGTAATGTCGTGTAATTTTGATAATAATACAAATCACCTTCCTATTATTAAGCTTAAATTTGGTAATTTAGAGGTACCCGCTCTTCTCGATACCGGTGCAAATCTCTCGCTGGTGCAACCAGGCATCTTAGCAGAAATTAAGCAACAAGCGAAAGTTGAGCATATTTCTAGAGCAGTCAAAATTAAGACCCTTAATAATACCACTATCCCATATTTGTCAGCAGTCAATATAAAGTTCAAAATGAAAACTCGTTGGTTTCATAACATATTTTTTGTCACTCAGAGTAACTGGAATTGTAACTACCAAATAATTTTAGGGTATGACTTCATTCAGAGAAACAAAATTCTAATTGACACATTCAATAAAAGACTTTCCATCAACAAAACCCATTTTGAATTTGAAGAAACTTCTCCGCAGATTAAAGAAAATACTGTAATTAAGGATAATGATAAACCTCAAATTAATGTAATTGCTAAAGCTATAAATAACATTAAAATTAAACCTAATTCATTTGAGATAATTAAATTGGAATTTCCACAGGGTATTCATAATTCTAAAAGAGTCATGTTAACCCCATTAAAAGTCTCGCAGAAGTGCCATATTGAAAATTCTTTGCATACTGTTGAGGACAACAAATATATTTTGACAATTGTTGAGAATAAAACTAATGTTGCATCATATATACGTAAAGGTCAAAGACTAGGAAATGTAGAAATGTTTGAAGATGACGAGGAAATCCAACCCACTGAGGACCAAATTTTTCAAATCAATAGTTTAAATTTAGAAGAGATTAGTAATTTGAGACAGGCCGAACTTTCAGAATCTGATTTTAATCTTAAACATTTAGATGAAAAAGAGAGAAAGGAGATTTTGGAATTATTAATGAACAACTTTAAAGTATTTTCTAAAAGTTATAAAACTCTTGGTTCAACTGATGCAGTCAAACCCGAATTTAAATTAATGCACAATTTCCCAATTCAAACTAAACCATACCCTATTCCAAAAATTGCCAAACAGTTTGCACAAGAAGAGATTAAAAAATTGTTAGATGCTGGTTTAATTGAACATTCTTCCTCCAGTTATAATTTCCCTGTTATATTTGTCAAAAAGAAACCAATTCCAGGCACCTCTCCTGAAGAAATCAAATTTCGCATGGTAGTGGATTATAGACTGTTAAATAGCATCACTGAATCTTACACTATATGTTTGCCAAAAATTTCAGAAATTCTGCACAGTATTGCTGGCAAAAGGTATTATTGTGTGCTTGATTTGAAGTCGGCATTTTTTCAGATAAGATTGCAGGAAAAAGATAGGGAAAAATTAGCATTTTGCTGCGAGATTGGTAACTACCAGCCAAAAGTCCTACCTTTTGGAAGTCGCAACTCAACTTCATATTTTCATACACTAATTTCTAAATGTTTATCTAGCTTAAAAGGACCAAATTTACAATTCTTTCTTGATGACATTATTGTCGCTGCAGACAGCATATCTGAAATTAAAGCCTGGTTACAGAAGGTATTCGATAAACTCATCCAATTCAACTTAACTTTAGACCCTGCAAAGCTTCAGATTTGTCAGAAAGAAATAACTTATTTAGGATTTAATGTCAGTGCTGATGGTTTTTCTCCTTCAGAGGATAATGTAAACAAAGTTTCAAAATTTCCCATACCCAAAAATGTAAAGCAAGTTCAACAGTATATTGGTTGTTTAAATTATTTTAGGCACATGGTTTATAAATATGCTGAAATTGCTAAGCCAATTATTAATTTAACCCGTAAAAATGTTCCATTTGTCTGGACTTCAGAGTGTCAGGAAGCTTTTGATATTTTACAAGATCAAATTCTAAACAAACCCCTTCTTAAAAACATTAATTCTGATCTTCCATTGTATTTAGTAACTGATGCTTCTAAAGTTGCATTTTGTGGAATTTTAATGCAAAAATACAATGAGAAATTTTATCCTGTTGAATTTTTTTCAAAACAATTCAATCCAGCTCAGTCTAGATATCCTTCCATCCAAAGAGAATTGTACGCAATATTTGCATCTGTCAAGCATTTTCGTGAAGAATTATATGGAAAAAAATTTACCATATATACCGATGCAAAATCATTAACATATCACATGGAACTGGACAATCAGAGTGAGATTGTAGATAGGTGGCTTCTGTATCTGGATCAATTTCATTATGAGATAGATCACATTCCTGGTGTGATTAACCCTGCTGATTATTTATCTAGAGCATATAAAGATGAAACCTTAAATGTAAATAATATAAATATTTTTCAAAGTAATTCAAATTTAGATCATAATAATATTGTAAATAATCAACAAAATGATGAATTTATTAGGGAAATTATTCAAAAATTAAATGATAATGATGAGGAAACTGCAAATAACTATTATATTGATTCAGAAACTAAAATTGTAATGGTAAAAATTTTCCCCAAGAAGCCGTTAAAGAAAAAAAAGTATCTCAGTAGAATTTTAATTCCAAAATCTTTAATTAAGGATTGTTTGGAAGTTGCTCATGCTCCTCATTTTGGCACTCAAAAAACCTACAATTTTGTACGCAAAATCTATTCTTGGAAAGGAATGTTTAAGGACACTAAAAATTTTTGTAGCAATTGTGAAAGATGTTTAAAAGTTAAACCTAAACCTAAAAATACTGTCACTAAAATGATTCCAAAAGCTGATTTAGCTCCAGGTGAGATAATAGCTTTAGATATTGTAGGCAAACTTCCTAGATCTCATGACAACAAATTTTTTATTTTAACAATAGTTGATCATTATTCCAGGTATCTTGAGGCTATCCCATTAAGCAATACCACTTCTAAAACTATAATTAATCAACTTAATATATATTTTTCCAAATTCGGGATCGCTAGGACTGTTTTGACTGATAATGGACCACATTTCCGTTCAGATGAATTTGAAGATTATCTTAAGACTATGGATATTAAGCATAGAAAGAGTTCAATCTATTATCCGCAGAGTAATGGTTTAATCGAGAAAATTCATCTTTCTATGAAAAACAGCATAGCAGCACTTTCTGATCAAGTATTCGAGTGGTCAGATAGACTATTATTTTTTAAACTTCATTATAATTCCTCTAAGCATGCAGTAACTCAATTTTCACCGGCTGAACTATTCTTGGGCAGAGAACTCAATATACCTCTAAATATTTTTGAAAAACCTAAAGTTGCTGAAGAATATAGTAAATATCTAACAAAATTACAAAGTCATTTTCAGGAAACTAGAAAATTAGTTAAGGAAAATGAAACTAGTTATTTTAATTATCACCAACAATATGTGAAGGGCAGAAGTAAACCTTCCTTAAATCCTGGTGATGAAGTTTTTCTTGTAGATTTTAAACATCATACTGCATTACAACCTAGATATAATGGACCACATGTAATTGACAAAAAATTGAGAAATGATAATTATTTGATAAAAATTAATGAAGATGGTCATGAATATGTAAAAAAAGTTCATGTCAGTAAAATTTTCCCAAAAGTACCATTAAATGATAATATTTGTAACAAAACTGAGGTAAATAAGAATTGAGTAGTGATTCTAATATTTTTGTGAAATATGTGTATGTTCGGAAACTTCAAAGTATATATATACTATGCTCAAGTCAAAATTCTATTTTTAAATTTTTTTTTCTATTTCTTCTCTCTCAATGTTTGTTTTCAATATACTGGTAGAATTGATCACTTTGCTAGTGAATAACATTTATTGAAATATTTTTTTTTAAACTTTACCTTTTTAATTTTGTATTTGAGTCAAAAAGGAAAATATGTGAATGATTTCCTCATATGTATTTTCATAATTGTTTAGAATATCTGTGAAATCTTTTTTAAGTTACAAAGTAAATTTCAATATTCATTGAACTTAATTCAGAAAATTGAATAATATATGGTACAATAAAAAGTAGTTTGAAAATGTTGAATGTGACAACTCAAAATATATTGCAGAAAGTTAAAGCAATCTAGGTATTTCTGTAGTTTATATTTATTGGTGTGTGTGTATTTTTGTAAATATTTTCATATTCATGCTGGTTAAATATAATTATTGAATTTTTGTATCATATAATGTGTGGTGTATACAATTGTAATGATTACAGTAGCATTGTGTATAAAATTTTTTATTTTTTTCACGAACATTTCTTTAAGTCTGTATGCAGCTGTGAAAATTTCAGTGACTTTTTCGCAAAATTCTCACGAACATTTCTTCATCATTTCTTCATCTGTGTGCATTTGTGAAACTTTCAGTGACTTTTTGCAAAATTTTTTCACGAACATTTCTTCATCTGTATGCATTTGTGAAACTTTGACTTTTTCGCATACTCCAGGACATTTCACATCAATTTTCAACAATTATCAACTATTCTTCAGAACAGTGTTCGCCTCTTTTTTTGCTGTTGGTGGGGGGAGATGTTAAAAAACCCCTTTCACAACTCAGTCAAGTCATCAAAAAAGCCTTTAAAGTTCAGCGCAATATGCAAAAAGAACTGTCTTTCCGTGTCAGCGCATCTGCCTTTATAAATCAGCGAACGCACCAACAAACATCTCGCAACATCGCTACTAAAATCGCAGCAGCTGGCGAACGCCTGCATACGAAGAATTTCTCTCGCTGTATCTTCTTCCATCGGCGCGCGAGGTAGTGGTAATACCGGATATTTTTCGACCAAGCTTCCTTCACTCGGAATGGCAACGCATCTGAATGACTAGTGTTTTTTTCAACGAGCGGTGTGTTGGATGGTATAAAGTCTCAAGCGAAAGAAGGGTGGTTTCCCATTCATTCGAGATTTTTTCTCGTGTGAGGAGCCACCCTAGTTAGTTCTGTGTTTTACTTTAATATGTGATAAGGTGAAGAAATAGAGGTGTATTTTGTTTGTGTGTGAAAAATCTGTCTACAAATTTTAAGTATGTGATCGACATCTAAAAAATAGTGAAAGTGTAAGAATTGCGAGTCTTCAAAAGAAATCTTCTGTTCGTCAGTGTAAGATGATGTTCAGTGTAAAAATGTGCTTTCTGCTAGAACAAGCTTTTCTTCAGTACCAATATTAAGTATCTATGTTTTTTAATTAAAATTAATTGTCCATGGATGATATAGGATTCAAATGTTCATTATTTAAACGCAGTGATTTAGCCCACATGTATGATGTGTGAACAACCGTGAAATATATTAATTTGAATGCATCTTTTAAAATATAAATATTTTATTAATTGTGTAACCTTAAAATATGTTTTATATATAAATAAATTAATCGAGAATAATCTCTAAAGTATTATTATTTTTTGTTTAATTAGCATGAAGTGTTTTATAATATGTACTTTTAGTTTTCAGCTATTTCAGGTTGTTGCTCGGGATGCTAAGGTGGTCTGTTATTGTGGCCAACATTTATTGGTACGGAATCACTATTTCGATCAGGTTTAGGAATTTAACTTGTGTTCCCTTTTGAACATTTAATCGTGTCCCCCTTTAGTTTATTTTTATTTTGCACCATGAAGCCCTTTTCCATCAGCCGAATTTATCATCATTTTTTACCAGTAGAATTTTCTATATTAAATTCTAGGACATACTTTAATTATTGTTAACTTTATCATTAAGCAAGCTATCATTAAAATAAACTCATATTTTTTATTTTATTTTGTTATGAATAAAAACTTTGCATTCATATTTTAAAAATCCTTTCTTTTTATGTTTTATGTATACGAAGTGACTTTCTTTCCAATAAAAAATATTTTAATTAGTTCTAAATAAAATAAATATATATGCAGTACATTGCATTCTTTAGTCATAAGCTGATTTTCAGACAGCATTGTAAAAGTTTCGCTTAAAAAAATGTGTTCAATCATTATTTTGAATAGTACACTTTTTCACTCTTTTTTAATATAATGTCTAAAAATATCTATAAATATATAACTTAATCTTAAGTCTTAAATTATATTATACATTAATAATTTGTGACAATATAAACTTCAATCATGAGAATAATTTGTTTATAGAATATATTTTTTTCACTATATAAAAAACAAATTCAGAAAATAACTGCTTCAGTCACTTTTCATCGCCGGATAGTTCACTTATAATCTAATTATAGTTAAACAATTTGATTCGAATCACATTGAAATTAATTTAAAACACCACTTATTTAATTTCGCAAATTATAAAAAAAGAATCTGTTAATTGTTTACTAACATTGACATAGGCACAGATATTAAAGAAATATCCAACGAGAAAGAGCCATATTAATTTTTATTATTATTAGGTTTATTAAAATTATTTTATATAATATTGAATATATTTTAGAAATGAATATAAATCCGACATAAATATTTTAATATACCCTCAAATGTGTCTAAACTTTATACCAAAATAAAATAATAAGTCTTTTAAAGTGCAGCAGAATCTTTTGATATGCTATCTGAAACAACCCTTACAACACTTTAAAGCGCTATGAGACAGATAAAACTTTATCTGAAGAGAGAATAAATGCCAATCGCTGAACGGAAGGTTTTATGTAGGTGTATTGTACATTTAAATAGTTGTTTGAATACTTCAATGTTGTTTCAATTTTTCCAAAACAATGTTTGGAGAATGTGATGCTATATTTACGTACCAGATTTCTTCTTAAGTATAATTTACGAGTTGAATTCAGCTTGTATGCTTATTATGGCATCATTGATATATATATATATATATATATATATATATATATATGCGGTAGTGCGGATAAGTGGTGAACTGCATTTATTAAAAAGTTTGCGGAATCTTAAAACTGTGGGATGATGTCTTCTGTCGCCTCAATGGGGTCAAATTTCCAAAAATTGGACTAGAAATGATTAAAATACAAAAATTAATAAATAATCACATATTTCGCTAATCGGTTTGGGGTAGTGCTTACAAATTACTATTTTGTAACAACAAAAACCATAGAAAATTGTAGATTTATAGGTTAATAATTTCTGTCGCCTCATCTTCATCGAATTTTGGAAATTTTGATGCATTTTGTTAGTTAGTTTTCTGTATAACTGTTTACTGCTTGCACAATGCACTATCGCGACAAACTGGGTTTGGTGGTCTGCCCAAATAGTGGAACACCCATATTTTCCTGCCGAGAAACAACAACAATAGCCATAAAAAATTTTAGAATTATACGTTAATATCTTCTGCCTCTTCATCGACACCAAATTTTGGAAAATGAAGGCAAATACACGTCACACTTACTTCATTTTTATGCGAACACAAACTTTAATTTACCTTTGGAACATACAAATGACAAAAGCATTACTGCTTGTAATCATTTTTGGTCTCAAATTTTGATATGTGTTTTCTAGATCTACCCCTGTTCTGCGGCCCAACTGTTTTTTCGGAGACTGCAGTGACTAATTCCACAATCCGCTCAACCGCTTATGTGTGTGAAGGAAATTTAATAACGTCCGAGCAATACATTGGCATACTGCCCTGTATCATCATCATAAGTTCTTGAGAATTGATAAATCTGAGAACAGGAGGCGATATCTTATTACAAACTTGCCAGTCAATGATATCTACATAGTCTGTAGCTCCAAAGTTAACAGCAGGAATAATGAATTTGCGAACACAATTTCTGTCTGGGCTAATTTCCCTTGCCTTTATAATCCGCCGAGCTGCAAGGGTTCTAATATGGAACCTTTCATAAGTTAACATGGCCAAAATCATGTCTCCTGGAGTCACAAATTAAGCGTTGCGAGAAATATCTGGGTCGATTACGTCACGATACTTATTTGTCAAATACCGAGATTAGCTGATGAAATGTCACAGGTGTCTAGAACCATCCTTTATGGAATGATGAATCTTAATTCGGAACCATGAGGATGCGTAGACTCTTAGAATGAATACAACCAAAGTTAGCAACTCATTTGATGGGTCTGATGTAGATATATATAACCTCAGTATTGGATTGGAAGTTGTTAGCCAGCGGGACAAATTCAACGTTTCCGGTTTCCGGATAGCTAGATCTGAACAACAAACGACCGAAGTAATGGCGGTACAAATGTCTAATAAGTATTCCTGATCTGAACTGAGGATGGTAGGATAAATGTCTGGCAACTTGCATTCAATACTATTAAAATCAACAATTGAAAGCTTTTCGCATCCTTTGAGGTTTCGTCCAATGTATCCTGTGTAAGATGTGGGGCCAGATGACTTGCCGTCTATGGACTCAAATAGGTGTCGATTTACAACATAAGACACTCCTGAGTTCACTACTATGCCGTAACATCCAAGTACAATAAGGTTGCTAAAAACATCTAATAAAGCGCTTGTTACGCATTCGTAAATGCTATTAGATATATCAAGACTTGATCCGCTTTCGGGTATAACATGGACGTAGAACCCCATGGACGTAGAACCAGGCTCCGATACAATACTGTAATGCGCTTCTACAATTGTTCTTTGGAACTGTTTATCCTCGAGTGATTCTGATGTTAAAGTTTTGTCATATCGTCCATCAAAATAAATGCCAGATAGAGTGGAACGATTTTCATTTGATTTTTAAACCAATTTTTTGTAAATTCTCGATTTTTCCCTCATATTTTATTTTTGTCTGTGACAAGGCTGGTACCTGATTCCGATATTAAACCCAAATCTTGCATAACACTCGATGCAATAGCAGCCGTGGCTCTGTTGGAAACACCATACCTTTCACTGACAAGAACTGTGTTATCCAGTTTTAAACGCATTTGAACACTCCGTGTGGGCTGCTGAAGAAACGCTTTGTAAAACGCGTGTTTGGTGCCCACCTTGACTTCCTCAGTCTCCACCTCTATCACATCTTCTATTTCATTTTTCCTTTCATTCGGCACTGAATAGCTTGAAGCAGAAGCATGAGACGACTGTTTTGCAGATCGAATAGCATCCTGCTCCCTTCGCATTTGACGTTTCTGTAGCCGTTTTGTTTCTGGAACATCAACACTTCCAATAAACATTTTTCTTTTTGTTCTTTGGTCAATGAGGAACGCCTGCTTTTTTGTAGGAACTTTGCTATCTTTCGGACAGATACACTCCTTAAAAATCGCGTATTTACAGGCAGATATCTCAAAAAGATTTTTTGCTTTCATTTTAAAGTTCTCAACATTTTCCAGAGTAGTCTTGCTTTTTAACCACAAGTTTTATATTTTTCATGATTGATCGATATTTTCCATGGTTTGCGTGTATCATATCACAAACACGTTTATGTGAAACTACATAGTTGGCATGCCTGACTATGGTACACTGTTAAAAAAAATTCTGTGAAATTACGGAGAATCTACTGGTAATCTCTTATCTTAAGGCTTATGTAAAATTACAGAGATCAGAAAACAGAGATTATGTTAAATAACAGAGAAATTATTCGGTAAATTTACAGAGTCTACTGCAAATTTTTCTGTTGAAAAAAAATCTGTATTATTATTCATAAAAATAAAAATTGACAGAAAACGCCGATTCTACGCCATTTAAAATACTTGAATTAATTCTAATCATCGTAACGCAAGGATTGCTTCGACCATATTCGAACCCGGGTCAACTGGGTGGAGGACAGGGATCCTAACCGCGATACCATCTGGGCAGTTGCTGATTCGTGCCAAGTATGTCTTTTATGATTTAGTCGGAAAAAAATCATTGTACTTTCAAATTTTACCATCGCTTTTCAACGATTTTGTTTAATGTGATTATTAGTCTATATAAATATAGGGACTTAAAAGAGCTTTCATTTTTCTAGTCTTTAAACAAATTTAACTAATATTTGATGCTGCCATCTTTCTTTTTTTTTTTTTTTTTTTTTTTTTTTTTTTTTTTTTTATGAAAGAGTTTTAATGTATTTTTTTCAGCAAATTTAATAATGTTTTCGAGAAATTTTCGAAGTTTTAACAGAATATATATTTTTTTCTCCTAATGCGCGAATATTTTTTGGAAAGGAATTTTTTTTAGTAGTAAATAAAAGAAAAATAAATTTAAAGCATATAAGTTATTAAAAAATAGACTTTTAATATTTTCATATATTTAAATTTAGAAGATTAAACTTCATTAATTAATTTATTATTATTATTATTATTATTTGTAATATTTATGTATTTAGAAGATTTATATATTTTTATAACGCATATATCATTAAAATTCTACGATTCCTAATAATAATATATTATATTTTTTTATAAATATTAACACAAATTATAAAATAGACTAAAATAATATTTGAAAATTATCTTACCTAAATTGTAAATCCAGATTAAAATAAAAATTTATTCTTTAAATAACCACACTATTTTTCCATCTTTTGATCAAAGTGATAGTCGATAAAAATCCCCGCTAACTCCGCAGAGATGAATTCCCCCTTTCTAAAATATTCTAATTTTTAATAAAACAATTTTTAAACCAAATTTTTTTCTTTAATATTTTTAATAAAATTGTAAAATAATTTTAAAAGTGTGTATTTTGAATTACAGGTTATAAAAAATATAAAAATATCTTTAAATAAAGACACGAAAATCCCTACAGGGGATCTAATATAAGAAAAGGGAATTGTCTGTAAAATGATGACGGAGAAACTCCATCAAATGCATTTAACGGAGAACTAGCGTAAATTTACAGAGAGTCTCGGTTTTTTTCTGTGTTTTTACAGAAATTTTTAACAGTGTAGAAGTTTGGAATCGAAATGATTTTCCAGTTTTTGATAAATAAATTATTTATTGAGTTATGAGCGATTAGTTGCACGGGGCGACCGAGTTTTCTACTTTATCGTGCTGCCACATCAAGGATTCGGTTCAAAACGCAAATTTGAAAGTATTTTCTGAAATATCTTGTGCCTTCCCAGAAATATTATAAACGTCGTTTGAGTACAACGTTTCTTATTAAGATCACTTGTTAATTTGATACATTTATTTGCGAACAAAAATGAATAAAAAATTTTTCATAAAGTACCCTGGAATTGAGAACAGCCTTATTACAACATTAAAAATTTAAATGCTCCTCAAAATATTTAAACATTCAACTCCACCTCCCCCACTTAAAATGGTGTATATTATTCTAGTTAAAATGACATGTACTCATGTTAGGTTATATAACCGATTAAGTAGTATATTAAGATTTAAAGAGTTATTTAAGTTTTAAAGGAATGCGAAAAAAAAATCCTGCAGTATATACAGTAGGGTGGATCGATAGTATATGGTGAAAAAATAAATATTATTAATCAAAACCTACCTATGCGGAAAAGATGTTCTATTGTATGGAGATTAAGAGAAAAATAATGAAAAAAATTAATTTTTAAATTTAATACTGCCGCAAAGAGTTTGAATTTTCGAAAAATAATTGGAAAAAGACCTCATTTTGGTTAGGTGATTTTTGATTCAAAATAATTGTTTTAATTTTAATCAAAACATACCTATGCGGAAAACATGTTATATTGTATGGAGATTAAAATAAAATTAAAAAATAATAATAATTTCAAAATTTAATACTGCCGCAAGGGAGTTGGATTTTCGAAAAAAGGGCATTTCCAGAATTTTCATTCTTCCGCTTTATCCTTCCACCCCTCCATAAGTTGGAAGCGCTACGTCATGGAATCTTCCCTACATCATATGATACGCCCTCGTGTCTCTGAATTAGGGCTCCTATAATAGTTAAAGGAGCCTTAGTCTGAATAATACTGGATAAACGTGTTCCCACCGCTCGCTCATTCAGTTTATAGCTAACGGCTTACGGAATCGGGCGCTGTTCTCGAAAAGTGAAATAAATTTCGATTTCATTGTGTAAGTTTTCTTTGTAAGTGTATTGTGTTGCGTAGTGTAAATTGAATATTATTGCACCATGGCTATGTTAAGAAAAGACATGATTTGCCCTATATATTGGTCTGGTTGTGATATGCCAACGAATATGCTTCCTACCTACAGTAACGTAATAAAGTGCGTATGTTGGCATTCAAAAGAATACCGAAGCAAGGAAACATTGTCTACATCTACACTTTCCTCCTCATGTGAAAAAATTGCTAATAAGTTAGAAGAGACCTGGAAACGAGCTTCAATCCCAATAATTGACTACTATAGCATTTTGAGAAAAGTTCGATTATACCACGACCAATATCGCGGTCTTCTTAAATCTTACAAAGCCAGAAAAGGGATTGAAAGCTATCGCAAGCAGATTGACGTCTTCCGGAAAAACGCAAATGCTGTTTTTGATATATCGGCGTGTACTTGTAAATCATTTGAATGTTGCTTCTGTAAGAAAGAATGGAAAGTACCAATGAACGAGAGAGAATTTCTATTAGACATGCGAACTGTATGAAAAATGGTAATCGGATCGCTGGATTGGAAAGTCACTTTACAAATAACTAAGGCCGAGAAACGAAAATTAAAGCAAGGGCGATACGTGGAGAAAAACAAAACACTGCCTGATGTTTCTTCCAGTTCAATATATTTGAATATGAATATGAAAAACGGGTGTAAATTGCAGCGGCGTATATGCGAGCATACTGACTTTTTTTCATCATCAGCTATCGTTGAAAGCGACGCCCAAAACGCTGACGGTGTCACTGTCACATCTGTCGTGACGAAATTACATGCCGTAGCAAAGACATTGGACCGTTTTGGCATTTCCGACCGAGCAGGCGCTGCCATCGTGTCAGCTGCACTTCAAGATGTGGGTAGAATCTCACAAGGCGATGGATCGAACGTCGTTGACAGAAATAAAATTCGACGTGAGAGAACAAAGGCAAGAACAACTCTACCGTCTCAGTCAGTTGTGAAAGATTGGAAAGATTCTGACCATGACCAATTTGGTTTATACTTCGATGAACGTAAAGACAGGACTATATTACTAGGAGATAACAGAAGAAAAGTCATAATAGAAGAACACGTAAGCTTGGTAAAAGAACCTAGTTCCGAGTACATCGGACATGTATCTGTAAATTCTGGGAGAGTGCAAGTCATTGGAAAAGACAATTTTTTTGTCCTGCGTTGACAACAATATAGATGTAACAAAGTTGGTTGCGATCGGTAGCGAAGGAACATCTATTAACACAGGTGCTAAAGAAGGTGTTATTCGAAATTTAGAACTGATTCTGAAGCGTCCACTTCAATGGTTTGTGTGCCAGTTACACGCCAATGAGTTTCCACTACGTCATCTTTTCGCGTACGTAGATGGAATTACGACGGGGATCAGAAGCTTCACTTGTGGAATAGAACTTTGTTATTACGAGAAATGGGTTTTTTGCCATCCTGAAAATATCCTGATATCGAAGTCACCTGACGACGGAACTCACATAAGGCAATTGTCCCTTCGAAGAATTCTAAAAACGAGCGAAGTCAAACGGTCTACTGCAATCCCAAACATTTCAAAGAATAACATCTGTATCTTCAATTTACCAGCTTTTGAACTTTGTGTGACGGATTATATTGATTTGATTAAATGGAAAAATGTGACAGAACCTCAACTAACTGAACAATTTAGTGACGACATGATTTCAGAAGCAAAAGTAAATCCAGCAATTATTCCGACGGCAATAATATCTACTATCAAGGGGTTTCCGTGCCACACTCAAGCTACAGAACGGATAGTCAAAACAGTCACGAAAGCATCTTCTGCTGTTTGTTGATCATATAGAAGAGACGGTTTTATAAGAAATCGCATCGAATCACGAAACCTCATGTCAATTTTCAACACCAAACGTGATTATCGCCCACTGTAATTTGGACGATTTTAAATGTTTTTCTTTATTTAATAATAAATAAGCTGGTAAATAAGAAGCTGACGTCTTTTCTTGTAACCAAGTAAGTGTCCTCTTATTCCAATTAATATTTAAAATTACTAAAATGTATATTTCATTTAACAAAAATCACTTTGACTTTTTACAGTAAAAATACTCAAATACATAAATTTCAAACACCTTGCGGCAGTATTAAATTTTGAAATTAATTTTCTTAATTATTTTTCTCTTAATCACCATACAATAGAACATCTTTTCGGCATAGGTAGGTTTTGATTAATATTAAAACAATTATTTTTATTCAAAAATCATCTAACCAAAATTATGTCATTTTTTTTCATTTTTTTAGAAATTTCAACCCCATTGCGGCAGTATTAAATTTTGAAATTAAATTTTTTAATTATTTTTCTCGTAATCACTATACAACAGAACATCTTTTCCGCATAGGTAGGTTTTGAAATTGTGAAAACAAATTTTTCGATCCACCCTAATATACAGGTGGCTTTCTATTTAACGACTTTTAAGGAACCTCGAAAAATCGTCCATAAGTAGAGATCATCCTTAAAAAGAATTTATGGAAAAATAACATTTGAAATATATTTCCCTTCATACTTTACAGGCTTAGGACTGTTAATGCATTTTCTAATAAATTGGTGTGTACAGAAATGTTTTATTTGTTTATTTAATTTATTTAATTTATTTAATTTATTTTTTATTGGAATTTATTTTTATTGATACAGATATAGTACTACATATTTTTATTGCACAAATACAAATCGTATTCATTATACAGTATACAAGTGCAACGTTACAGTACAATAAGAATATTTATAATACATTTAATTAAACAAATCAAGTTTTTAAAAAATCAAAAAGTGTAGATTGTTTCAATGGCGGTCTTGTTCTTTGTACTCTTATTTCAGACTTCGCAAGAAATTTGAATGGGTCATCTTCCATATTTGATGAAAAAATGCACCGTGAAAAAAAAAAACAGAGCATAATTCGCATCTGAGTAAGAAGGTGGTGGTGCCCCCCTTTCTGTATCATCAGCTTAGTCATCATCTTCAACATCTATAGTTACATTTTCATTTGTAATATCTTCATAAATTTTATCTAAATTTCTGAAGTCTGTTATTAGAACATCTTCGTCACAATTGAAAAACTCTTGTACTGAAACATCTTCATCATCAAAATAGCTTTTCAATTCTTCGGTGAGGATATCTTTTGTTTCCAGTTGTACAACTGTTATATCCATTTGCTCTTGAATGCCAATTCCAGATGCCCGAAAGCAGTTTTCAATATTGTAAGGAGAAACTTCTTTCCAGGCTTATGTAATCATGAGCATGGCTTCCAAAATTGTAATTTTTTTAATTTCCTTTTTGTCAGTAAAATTATTTAATAATTTCCTAATTAAGGATTTTCGGTAATATGCTTTTACACTGCGAATGTTCCCCAGACATAATGGCTGCAACTTACATATGAAATTAGCTGGTAAAAAATGAAGAAACACATTTGTAAGGCCTGGAATATTTGGAGGATGTGCAGGGCAACGATCGATCAAAGTACAATTTTTCTTTTTTCCTTGCGCATGAAATTTTTAAATTTAATCAATAAAAATATTATATGTATTCGGAAGATTTTCTTTTAATGTTCTTAAAACACCTAGGTTGCTTTGATTTGCTTATAACTAGTGGGGAAATTTCTCAGATCCATCCTAATTACTGCACAGTAAAACAGTAAGTCCTTTTTACTGTGTTTACCACCAAAACATTTTTCGTTCTTATATGTCAAAAGTTTTATTAGGCATCATATTGTATAATAGGCCAGTCTAGTCTGCATTAAAGATATTATTCTTATCGTATTCATCTAATATCATCTTTAATTCACCTTTCCATTCTTCCACAATTTTTTCATCCACTGATTTCATTCCAATCATATGCTTTTAAATGCAAGTGCATATCTTTCTTTAAATGTCGCTAGCCAACCCGCCGAAGCTTGCACAGTTTCTAATCCAACATTTTCTGCTAAAATTGCTGTATTTTCGTTGAATATTACTCCGGAAGTTGGAATATTTGAAGCTATTGCTTCAAGAAACCATTGCAGAAGTGATTTATCAAATTCTTCTGATCGACCGCCTTGAATTTTTTGCCGTTTGACAACTAATCCATACTTCTGTGCTTCTTCAAGAATGTTTCCTTTATTTTCTAAAATGCATTTGAATGTAGACTCGGGTCGATCGAACTTTTTTGCAAATTGATATTTGGATATACGACAACTTTCATTCCACTCTTCATTAAATTTCACTTTTTCCTATAGCGTAAGAATCTCTTGTTTCGAAGCCATTATCCTTTCTTTCTACTCAGAATTTGGATTCGCACGGGAAATGAGCAAATACCATTCTAAATTCCTAAGCTCTCTCTCTGACAAATAGTTGTGACTGACCGGTTGGAGAGGAGGAATGAAATGTGCTTTTGGACAAAGAGATGAGCGGATGGAGAAAACGAATCATCACATTCCATACAATTACTGTACTCGGCTGAATACCAGAAACTTGCTTTTCTATCACAAGAAGTTCCATCGCTTAATATGTTGAAAAAATTGCATGAAAAACGTCGTTAAATAGAAATAATGTCGTCTTTAAATAGGGACTTTTGTACTCGAAAGAGCCGGGACCGCAAAATATTGTCCTTAAATAGAGATCGCCGTTATGTATAACGACGTCAAACCGAGAGCAACTGCATATGTTAAATCCCAAAAGTGATTTACTACGCGCCAAATCAACGATAATCCACCGATATGGTAAACCTACTAAGGTCAAACTGCGTAAAGAGGCTAGCTAGCCTTTCTTTCCACTGTTTGTTAGATTTTCTTACACTTTAGATGTCTTTAGGTGTGCTTGTTTTTTGTTTGGTTATTTTAGAAAGACGATGCCAGATTTTATATATCACAGAAAATCGGAATTCGCAAAAGTCCTGCGCGTGATATTTTTTCGAAGGGGAGTATTCGCATTATTCAAAAACAAATACAGAAGTCGAAAACAGCATAAATGTAGATATTGTTTTTTTATTTTTAGTTTTCCGTATCTTGCTCTTAACCGCCGATACAATTTTTACAAAATCGCAAAAATCGCTAAACGGCATACAGAAAATATAGTATTCGAAGTGTTCACTTTCGTATTTTATAAAACTAAAGATGGCTTTGAAAAGGTAAAAGTCAGCTCTTTAATTTGGTGACCTTCGTTTTTCTGTATCTCTTGTAGTCCGGTAGATCCGAGGCTCGGAAAATGGAAGAAAATAAATTCGATGCTTTTTGATTATTTTTTTTAAAGAGTTAAATGTGATTTTTTTTAAACCAATGAGATCGTTCGAGACGTAAAAGTACGTTCTTCGAGAATATGTAGATGTTTTTTCCGCATTTCTAGCCGTTCGCCCATGGCGAATTTAGAAAAACTGAAAAAGAAAAAGGGATGACTCGTGCTTTATTTCTTCTATTTACGGAGGCACTGATGAAGGACAACTGAGCATGCGCGCGCGGATTTCGGAAGAGTGGTGTTTCATTTGTGATCTAAGATCAGTTTTTAATTAATAACTACTATACTTTTCAAAATATTAAAATTCTGAGGCTCAGGTGAACCAGGAGATGGTTTGGACTACCTAAATCTAAAATTTCAGGCTTCTATGTGGGCTGGATTTTGCTAACCATCGCAGACAGACAGACAAAAAAACACATAGAGAAACTTTCTTTTATTAGTACAAATAGACAATAGTTTGTTCGAATCCCTGTCAAATAAAACCCTCCATTTAAAAATTGAGCAACTAATGACAACAGACTTGTTTGATTTTCAATAAAATGCATTGACGCATATTAATGATAACAGCATATCTGTAAGCATATCTGTTTTAAGCACTGGATCCACTTTAATTCTGAATGCCATGTATATATTTCTTTAACTCACAATTTATTCCTCAATTTAAGAATGAAGAAAGTACTTCACCTCAATGATTATCTTCTTCAATGTCTGAAGAATATTAGCAAATTTATATAATAATAATAATATGAAATTTAGTTAATTTTTTCCATTAAAAATTATTTAATAAACTGATAGTTACAGCTCTTTTTTGTAAAATATTTAAAATAATAATTATTTAAAAATAATTGTTATGGAAATAAATTTTTAGAAACATAATGTAAATAAGTTTATGTTATCTTATCTGTAAATAAAAAATGATTAATACAAAATTCTATGTAAATGGTTGAGAAAATAAGCGCTTTAAAACATATTTAGCTTCAGCTGTTTCGATTTTTTTTCTAAATGCGATCGAGTAATGAATTTTGTGTGTATAGGAAAATCTACTTTTATTAGTAATGGTAAAATAAATTTGTAATGGTTTATTAGTAATGGTAAATTTTATATAAAATTTTCTTGAATGGTACTGAAAAGTACAGTCTAAGCATAAAGGGTTAATCAATGTTCCCAATGTAATGCGAATTAATTAAATATATAAAACCTAAATATTACTCTCTCTATATGTTGTTAGGGAAACTAAAAATATATAGGTTAGGTGTAAATTGTCAGTAAACATTTTCCAAGTCATATAAACTTTTATACTATTTGATTATCTAGTATACATCTTGAGGTAAAAATACATTTTGAAGCTTATAAATGTCAATTTTATATTTACCCAAACTAGAAATGTGTCACGAAATGTTTGAAATTTTATAAATATGAAATCTTTATTTAAACATTTTGAAGTAAACATTCCAAAAACTAATTTTCTAATGTCAAACATATTGCCACCTCATTGATCACAAAATACTTTCATGATACTCTGAAACGATAAATCGTGAGAAATATATTAATTTACTTTATATATTTTTTCTAAAGTCACAAAATGTGTCTTTCATATTAATTTTTGTCCAAGCTCAAAAAAGTTAAGGTAACTTTTTTTAAATGGCAATAGGAAATCTTTATTTTTCATAAAAAAGTAACTTTTTAATAATTTTAAATATATCTCGATGAAACTACTTTTCACTAGTATAAACAATTTCGCAATTTAACAATAACATTGTAACTATAATTATATATGCATAACATACATATGAATGTAATTATATTTGTATTGATTTTTATCTGTATAAAACTCATGCCAGTGCGCATCGTTAACATATGTGCATGTGCGCTATAATTTTGTATTACATAATTTATTTTGAGCGATTTTCATTATTAAATTTCTGTCTGAAATATAAAATAAAAAAATATATTTAAAATATAATAAATTATAACACCTTATAATAGAATATTTCTTTTAAATGATAGCAGGTGTACACTAACAACATAATATACAGTAAAGTAACTTTTATTAGATTGTTGACATGTTTCGGCTAACTCCGAGCCATTTTCAAAAGCAAATGATAATATTCTATAATTGCATGTTTTTTGAAGTAATTATTTGAAAACCTAACATTTAATTTTGATGTATTTTTTAAAAATTACGCACGTTATCTTTTATTTTTTTTTTGGTTGTTTATTTCCATATTTATTTTTACTTGGTTGTTTATTTCATACATTACCGAAATTGTGGCTCGAGTTACTCCATGGTTACAAATATGTAAATAAACAACAAAGTAAAAATAAAAGATAACGTGCGTAAATTTTATAAAGTACAGGAAAATTAAATGATAGCATTTCAAATAATTATTTCAAAGACCGTGCAATTATTGAATATTCTCATTTGTTTTTGAAAATGGCTCGGAGTGAGCCAAACATGTCAACAATCTAAAAAAAGTTATTTACTGTATATTCTGTTGTTAGTTTACACTTTTTAGTATTTAACAGAAATATAAATATATATTTGTTTAAATTTTAACACAGACTATTTCTTTTTTCCTTTTAACACGTTTATTTTACAGCATGGGATATTATAACATCCTCGCTTTTCGTATTATTACATTATCATTTATATTAATCAGAATGTTTTTAATAACAATAATAAATTATATCAGTTTAATAATATAAATATCTTTCATAAATTATTAAGTGAAAAAACAAAATATTTTCTTAGAAAATGTATTTTTATGACACAGCTAACTATCCATGGAAGAACGTTAATCAATTATTTTCATATCCAGTGCATTATTATTCAAGAAGGGAAATATCGGCTACTGCACACAACTTCAGGATAATAATTCCTTTAATGTCTCATTAGCATAATTATTCTTTTTTTTTTACGAAATAATTTTTGTAAACGTGAGCAGCTTAAAAGAGTGTGTAATTCTCTAATTTTATTATTATCATAGTTTTCAAAATAAGTCTTGAGAAAAGAAAGTGAAAAATATATACATTTTGGAAACAGACGGGAATAAAAAATGCTGCTAAGAAAGCATATAAAATACACAATAGAAATAAGATATCAAAATGTCATGAAAATTGTTTTACATTGTCACATTCTAACAGTGATCCTACTTTTACCCAAAACACGGCATCTGTATCTGACAAAAAGTTAGTTGTTTATATTTTTAAAGAAAAAACGAATCTGCAAGCCAAAATTCTAATTTTGAATGTTTTTCTTACATATATTTTAACACATTGACGGACAGTAGGAACAAGTTCGAAAATTGACACTATTTGTTTTTTATAATTTTTAGAATATTAGAAGTATAGTTTTACTCTTTCTGCTTAAATAAACTCAATTTTGATTAATTCACCTTCTTTAATTAGGTTGCACTAATCCCTTCACAACCACGTCAGGGTCGCTAGTGGTCAGGTTAAAATACAGTAAAAAAAGAGATAAACACCAGTATATTCTTATAGAAAAATTTATCTTGATAATTCGATCAAATAATCAATTTGAATTTTTCTATAAGAATATACTGGTAATTATCATTTTTTACTGTATTTTCTCCTGACCACTAGCCACCCTGCACGTGCATACTGAAGCTGCAACTCGTATAACAGGTGGAAAACGAACTTCAACCTAAAAAATTGTTTCCAAAACATGACACTGGGCTTCTACTTGTACGCCGGTAAATGCACATTTGTGCTGCTATAGCCGTAGTGTCTAAAAACGACCGTTTCGCTTTGGACGGCTATAGCCGTCATGCCACATTGTGAACTTCGCTTTGGCGGCTATAGCCGCAAGTGTCCGTCAACGTGTTAACATAAAAAGTGTCCAAAAGTATGAACAAGTTTTATCTAATTTTAGAATCAAAAGCAACATAATTAAAAAAATAATATTTCCAATAAATGAAAACTAGCGTAAAAATGTAATTTAGAAAATAAGTTGAGAAGCAATAAAACAAAATTCTAATTTTGAATGTTTTTCTTACATATATATCAACATAAAAAGTGGCCGAAAGTATGCACAAGTTTTATCTAATTCTAGAATCAAAAGCAACAGAATTAAAAAAGTCCTTCCGGCCTGTACCGGGAGGAAAAGGTAGCTTTCCTACATCTTCGTTTTAAAATTTCAGCTAATGTTACACGAAAACAGCAAGTTAAAATGCAAAGAAACGTTTACAAAAGATTCGTTAATACTGAATTTGAATAAGAAATTCGCCAAATTATTGAGCAATAGCCAAATTGGCTTCATTTATGAAGACTTATTTTGGTCGCCAAATTTGGCGATATTTCGCCAAATGTCGCCAATTTTGCCAATTTTGTCGCCAATGTCGCCAATTTTGGTGCTAACGGATATGAATATATAGTTTTATGCGTATGATTGGGAAAATTATTACAACAATGAAAGAAAATAATATGCGAGTAATCGCGTTAATGTGCTGTTTTGTTTCAAAATGTCAGCCACCATAGAATTTCAAACTGCTCTATCTCAGCCATTTTTTAAGATAGAGGTAAACCAAAAAATGCTCTGGAATCCTTGTATCAAGGCCTAACACGTAAATAAATTTGAATTTTTAATTTTTTTTGTATATTTATTTTAGTTTTAAATTTTTAAATGGCCGCCATCTTGAATCAAAATGGCGGACCAAGCTGGACAACGATCTCGGTCGAGACATTGGTGACCTTAATACACACAATTAGTTTCATCAAAATCGATTTATAAATACGAGCGTTATCGTATGACATAGCTCAGATATATATATATATATATATATATATAAATCAACATTTGAACGGAGGGTGGTTTTGGGGTCTGGGGGTCATGATCGGTGAAAATATATCGAAATTTTCCGGAACTGCTTTCCTCCGAACGGCTGCAATAGGTAGCTTTATACTTTTTAGTATTGAAAGCTACCTAATAATAATATTTCGAATAAATGAAAACTATCGTAAAAATGTAATTTAGAAAGTAAGTTGAGAAGCAATAAAACATAAATCGATTTTTAATGGATTTGTCTGATAATATGTATGCGAATACGGTTTAATTTGAAATTTTTTCAGCCAAAACAGTGGAATGTTTAAGTACTAATATGCATAAAATGGGTGAGCGGTTGTATGATGGTAACGAAGTTTTTAAGCATGTTTTTAATAACATTAAAGATGTATTTTTAATTGTGATATGTTTTGAATAAAAGGAATGTTGATTAAAGTTCTTGCCATTTCGGATGCATTGTTCTAAGTCTGCGCAACAGGTCTTGTTTAGCCCCAGTTCTATGATAATAAAATTGATTGAGTTCGTTAAGAGATATGAATTAAATGAGTTGTTTACATTTAAAATGAGTGAGAATTTGTAGATATTAAAATTAGAGTTTTAGAATAGCTGCAGAATATTTTTAATTAGATCATATATAACTTTTTTTTAAAATTGTAAACACAGTGTGGTATTTACATTCCCAAGGTTTATTGTAAATCACAGCATTTAATTTATCTCATATTATACTTTGTAAAATCAAAATCAAATAAAAAATATATCTGTGCCCGACTAGTGCAACCAATTATTTTTGACGTATGTAGCTTTGCAATTATGTCTAGTTCATCGGTGACGGAATAGTCATAATGTACTTTTACATAACTTTTTAAATAGTGTGTTGCCATGTAAAAATGAAAGTTCGTAGTTTCAGATGAATGAGCAAGAAAAGAAAAAAATTATTTGAAAAACTATTTAATTCTTCAATTAATATATATATATATATATATATATATATATATATTATCATTATAAAATGCCCTTAAACTGGAAGTAATTAAACATAATTAATTGGATAGAGATATCATTTGGGAGGGATGTGGACATGTATTGCTCAGGAAGGGATCTCCCTGAGCAATAGTGTCCCATCCCCCCGTTAGAGCAACATTTAAAAAAATAGGTTTTTAAAACAAGCACGCGGCTTTGAGTCTTAACTTGAGTTTTCATTCATAAAATATATACTGTTGAGTTTACAAAATGTTAAAAACAATTAAAGAAGCAACAAAGAATGAGACTGAAAATTTAGATTAAAAATCTGAGTAGTTAGTTACTTTTGAAATTGTAAAATAGTATTTTTAATTTACAATTTCAAAGGTGCTTGAAACTAAAACGATTTACGGCAACAAGTCTGCTGCAATGATTACTCCATCTGGTGGAAGAGTCATAAATTAAAAATAAAGCTTATTTTAAACATAACTGCAGATGTCTCATCCCTCCCTATTCTCCCTTATTATTTATGTCAAGTTGATTTTTCTTTCGATTGTATGAATTTTAAAATTAATAGTTTTATCGCTGAAGGCAAGCACGTTTCGGAAAAAATATCCGTTGAAACGTAAATAAAAATGGCTCAGTTAAAAATACATTAAAAAAAAGCTTCGACAAATAAAATAATTAAAACCACTCTTCAGATATGATGATTTTAAAACCAGTTTTATAAAACTTGCATATTTAGAAAAGACATCATGCTGTAAAGAAGCAGTTTAGTCTAATCTGCGTGAAAAGTGCCATACGTTAATAGAAAAATAAATTAGCTCTTTAAAAGGAAGATGAGACTTGGAGTGCAATAGATAAAACAGATGATATAAAAGAAATTTCATTTGAAAAAAAAAAAATTATTGCTAGGATAACTAAATCGTGTGTTCATTAACCTTATACGAATTTGGCTTTAAGCGTGATTTTTACTTGCCATGAATATTTCTTTTCAAGTGTTTTAATTTAGTGAGGATGTAGAGAGGTAATTAAAATATTAATCGATTTGTAATTGATTTAGTTTTTTAATGCGATAAAGTTGAATTTGCATGTTTTTGAGACATAGTAATTGAATGTATCAGTACTGATATGTATATAAGGCGTGAGCAGTTATATGATATAATAGCAGTTTATTTTTAAAAAAATTACGAAGTTTCAGGGTATTTTTAAATGTGATATTTATTTTTTTAAATGACCCTTACCTCTGCTTGCCCTTTCTGATGCCTAACTCACATGCTATGCAATGAAACACTGTGCAACAAAAGTCTTAAACCATTACACTGTGCATCATTTCATATTTTTTTATTTCTATTGTAATCACACTAACACAATATTTTATCTTTATTGAACTTTTAATTTTTTCTTGTCTATTTGATATTTTTATATATAAAATAGTTTACGGAATTATTAATGTTTTTTAAGCTATATCTGATTTAATTTTAAAAAATAGGAACTTTTAATACATTTTTACAAAAAAAGAGAGAGAGAGAGAGAGAGAGAGCGAGACAATTTTTTTTTAAAATATTTATTTCAATATATATTATTTCTAAGTCATACATAAATATACAGATTTATTACATTTCAGAGGAAATTTGGTATTCAAATAATATCGTCTAAATTAATGAATTTAGAATTCGGAATTTTATATAAAAAACACGAATTCTTTATAAGTTAGGTAATCTATAAAGTTTATTATTTTTTAATTTAGTAATAATTTTCGACTAAATAAGAGCTCAGCACAACTAATTATTTTTAAATACTTTGAACGAAACTGCATAACTTAAAGAGTTATTGCTAGTTGAGCTGATTACAAAATATTGGATTCTCATCACAAAACGAGTAAAAATTTTAATGACCGAGCAGAAAACTAATTACAACATGTTTTGAGCAAAATAAGAGATATTTGCTCTAGTGAATTCAATAAGTGTAAGTACTTCTATCTACTAAATTAGTTTAGAAATATATTGTAGTAGTTATCTGAAGAAAAAAAAAACTTATATTCACATGTTTAAAATTATACAAAAAAATGAAGAGAATACTCATATAAACGATTACTGGAATTTATGTACTTTTAATTTTATATATATATCTACAAAAACAACTTTTCAAAAGTAAAAAAAGCCAAGCGTAAAAAAAAGAAAAAAAAGTTGTGCCTAAAAAATGGTGTGATATCAAATTTCCAAGCTATAATATTACTTATTTAACTTTTTTTCATTAAATAAGTTATCATATATATTAGTCGAGTGCCTACGTATATGTTAATAGAAATCGTTTTCTCCTGTACTAAATACATCCTAACGAGTTTCTGAAAATTCAATTTTTTTCAAATTATGCATGATGGGCTTGGCGGCCATCTTTGCATATTATTCACAAAATTCTAAGCACTCAAATCCGTAGTTAAAATTCGAAGTTGAACATTGTTATTTAAGCAGATATTTTAAGCGTTTCATTTATAGACTTGTATGCTCTGAAAAATGTGTCTTAAGATAATGATGACTTACCTTAAAGATTCATCTTATGATTTTTTTAGAGTAATTAATAATTTCAAACTAGTAAAAATCAATTTCTCAAAATATCAGTCTTATCTAATTTATCTGTCCGTAGTTAAAATCTGAAGTTCAAAATTGTTATAAACATATTGCATTGCAAACATATTACGCTTTTACTTTAGAGATTTGGGTGCTTAGAAATATGGAAAGATGGCCGCTAGGCCCATCATGCATAATTTGAAAAAAATTGAATTTTCAGAAACTCGTTAGGATGTATTTAGTACAGGAGAAAACGATTTCTATTAACATATACGTAGGCACTCGACTTATATATATGATAACTTATTTAATGGAAAAAATTTAAATAAGTAATATAATAGCTTGGAAATTTGATATCTCACCATTTTTTAGCCACAACTTTTTTTTTTCTTTTTTTTTACGCTTGGCTTTTTTTACTTTTGAAAAGTTGTTTTTGTAGACATCATTTCTTTTTTTTTAAATAGATTAAACATAATTTAAATAATCTAAACATGAGAAATAACTTAAAAATACATTTTACTTTCAGTCATTGTTTAAAGAGTTAACTAGAAATACCAGTAGATTTTTCAATTAAACTAATTACACTCTTAAAAACAACATACTAAATGTGGCTTGTTATAATACTTGTTATCTTCCGTTAAAAAGTATCACTGACTTATCCATGAAATGAATAAAAATGGAATACGTACACAGCGTGTCAGCGCTGCATTTGAAATCAAACGTGATATCGCGCTCTTTTATTATTAGCACTAGCTGGCTTCGGCCGCTAACCGGCCTCTAATTTACATCGGAGCTTCGAATCTTGTAAAACCTCGAATAAGATAAACCTCGAACCGAACGTACCTCCGAACTGGTTCCCCGCTGCCTTCGGCACCGGATAATCCCTTAATTTGCACATCGAATAGTTTAAACCTCTAACCAAACGAACCTCCTACACGGGTCCATTTCCAACGATATATCACATGAGAGGTGTCGGCAAAATTTAGAAAAGTGCCCCCTTTGGGGGGGGGGGGTGAAATTGGGAGGATGGACCCTGAAGATACATAATATGAATAAGCGGTCCAGGCCTTTCAAACAATATATCACATGAGTAGTGTCGGGGGGGGAATGTGGGGGTGACACTTGTGGTGCATAACATGAATAGGTGGTCACAGACCTTTGTAACGATATATGTGACATGACGGATATCGTTAAAATTTAGAAAAGTGTCCCCCCCCCACCTTGTGTAGGCTAAACACGCTCCGCCACTCCCTATAATTTTTGACGCGCATTTATTTTTTAAATTTATGTTATGTGTTATAAAATATCGTAAAGTTTCAAACAGATAGCCTAATTATACTTCCTAATTTTGTTCACGCACCTCTCCATCCCCTCCTCAAAATGTGACGCGCCAATCTTTTTTATAAATTTTTTATCATAATTTTTTATAAACTATCTTAAAGTTTAAAACATATCGCATTGGAATTTAATATATTTGCTGAAATTACTATTATATATAGAATAATATAGAAATAAACCCTCCTTTAGCTTGTAATTAAGATATATGAACAATTTTTAGAATTTCTGAAAGCTGATTTTTATTTATTTATTTATCTATTTATTTATTTTTTGTTTATTTATTTATTTATTTATTTGCATTGCACATTGTACTGTTACATTAAATTTAAATTAAAACAAAAATAATTTAACAACTGGATTTCATTAATTTATAGGAAAATGACGTGAAAGGTATTCCTGCGAACAAAATGGGATTATGCGATTATGCAAACATCCTTTACCATGTTTTTTTTTTTTGTTTTGTTTTTTTGTTTTTCTTTTTTTGTGTAGAAATAAATGAATCACATGTAATTCATTTCAAAAATTTTTTTTTACGTTTGGAAAGAAATTTTAAATGCCAATAACTCTTAATGTATACATTTTAGAAGGTACATCTTCACTCAAAAACTAATTTATTTTTAAAGCTTTCTAAAAACGTAAATTGTATATTTGAAATATTTTTTAAAGCATAAACACTACGTCTGATTACTTTTTTTACAATATTATAAGAACACTCATTTTATCAGACAATTAAATACACTGAACAAACATGAGTGAAAATTTGACATGGGCCAGGACTCGAACCTGGGACCTTAAGCGTACCGTGCCGACACTCTGCGACTGAGCCACCCTGATCGACATCCTTGACCGGCTATTTCTCATACTTATTCATGTTGGAAACAGTCATCTGCCAGAGTTTGCAGTCATATTTAATTGTCTGATAAAATGTGTGTTCTTATAATTATGAAGTTTTATTTAAAAAAAATATCTTCAGAAGAAAATAGTTGACTTGCCGATGAAATTTGATGGGATTATAACCTATAACTGATTTGTGCTATTATAAGACAGATGGTACATGCTCGTTGGCGGGTTTTATCTCTGTTTGGGCATAGTTTTTTAATCGCCAAGTTAATTAACAGGTTTTTTGCTAATTAAGGATAGAAAATAATTTTTTTACACTGGATTTTATAAAAGCGCATATATTATGTAATTACTTGTCCAAAAATGCAATCCTTTTTTTATTCTGCCTAATATTAAGGTCTGTAGGTTGTGTGGAAAAAAAAGTTTGACGAAGAAAAAAGTGATCATTTTAAGTAACTCGACGTTTTTTTAAAAAATCTATATCTCTGTTTATAAATCACTTATGAAGATGGGTTTGGCCTTAAATTGAAGAAATTCTTCATTAGATTCTTCTAGTTTTCGTTTTTTTATGCGACGCTTGGTTTATTTGATATCTGATATTTTAATCTGGCATGTTTTGTCGATTTAAGATTGCGAAGTTTCTTTCTGTAAGTGAGCAGTAGCGCTCTTTAGTCCAGTTCTTGGCGTTGTTTCTGTGGCGTTTTTTTTAAAGCTTGGCTTGGCAGAGCGACCGCCCTGCTTGATATATTTTTGTCAAATTTTCTAAACAAAATTAGACATTTGTTTAAAAAAATCTTACATTTATATTTTAATAATATACAGAGAATTTTTTAAAGAAACAGCATATTTCAAGAATCGATTTTTTCCAAGCAGTATATGATAGAATCACATTTCGTATATAACTGGAAAAAATATATATGATGATAGATCATTTATTAATTTGCATTAACGCAAAATTTACATTTATTGTAATGTCGCAAGCGTGAAATTGGCTGTTAATTTTATTTTATACATGAGTTAAGTAATGTATAGCTACAGAATGCGGCTTCCACCATTAGGTTTCAAAGATCTTAAATGTTATCAGACTTGTTAAATATAGATATGCCTATGAATTAAAACAACTTATATAAATATTGCAGTGTTTAGGTATAGATTTAAAAGTAGTGTTCATGTTCAGTTAATAGAACATAACGGACCATCGACTAAATTTGACCGTTCTTTTATACAGTGCTGTGCGGAATGCATTTATGTGTTATACAATTTGTATATAATAAATTCATAAAAATTGCTTTTTCTGTTTTAACACACTCTATAAAAGGTTTCCAATTATTTGTTTTACAGATAACACAAGTAAATATTATGTTAATATAAATATTGAGACAAAACAAGGTGACAAATTTATTCAAAAAATATATTAGAGATAATTTTTTCACAAGTTTGTATTTTAGTATTCGACTGCAATGCATTATTGAACAATTTTCTAAAATATATTTATAAACACTAGCGGTGAAAAACGAATATTTATTAAACATACTTCTTCCATATTTCTCGAAGAATTAAAAATATTTCATTTTCATTAAAGAGTATTTTTCATATACAGATAAAGATTTTTGAGTATGTGGAACTCCGTAAAAAGTAGAATATATTTTGTTTTTCAAGGAAATGATTTTAAATACACAGTTTTATTTTCTATTAACGTTGTAGACAATATGTTATTACTCAATACAAATATATCTGGAGGATTTTTTATATATTTATTAAAATAATTGTCTAAGTTAAGGGTGTGTTATAAAAAAAATATATTTTTAATTTCAACACAAACAACTGTGAGTTACATCTCTACTATAACTAATTTTATGTCCAAAAATTAAAGTAACAAAGACATTGTAAAAATGAGTTATATATTAATATATTTTTTGAAACTCTATTTCTAATCCACATTCAGATATTTTTCATGCTATCAGGTTTTTGATGATTTTTACGCCCATCTCCAAAAATGAATTCTGTAAAAAATGAAAGACTCATTTTGACCAATCAACAAACCGTAGTCATTCGTTTTCCCTATTTATTAATTATAATCAAGACATCCTCTATTAAAAAGTGGGAATTCTGAACTTTAATATGCTGAATAATAATTTTCATTCTTTATTAATTTTTCAGAATAGTTGTAATCGCTATACCAACTTGGAATAATCCAAGAATATCATTTAAAAAATTTAGTTTTTGGGTGCGTTTCGAAAGATTCTCGCTACTGAGTGATTTTTTTTAATGGCTATTTCTAATTCTGCAGACCGAAGGCCGTGCATTGTACTACCAATCCCTGCATAATAAGGTAATTAATGGTAATAGCATTTTATTATTCTGATTTTAATACGAACTAATTTCACCTTTAATTTTATGGTGAAAAATATAAATTTGTCATGAAATATACTGTTTTCATAAAATGTTAACTTAATTTACAAAGATTTAGAAAAAAAAATGAAAGTTAAAATATTAGTTACATACTTCTCACTCAGAAACGAAATATGAGAGATATCGAGAAAAAGAGATGTCATATAAAATCCTTAAATAGCCACACACTTTTTGGATGTCTGCGGAAACCAAACAAATAAATAACATCAAAACCAAATTTAAATTTGACGAAGTGATAGTCCAAGAATTGGAACAGTATATTTAGACATTAAGTGATAAATTCAAATCACTTAAAATTAAAGACAATTATTATCTTGATTTAGTGATAAATCTCCATACTTTAGAAACAAATTGAAGAAACTGTAATATGTGCTGAAAGCGCAGACTTTATGAAATTGCGTTCAAATAAGGAAATGAGAGTAAACAAATCAGTAATATTAAGTAAAAAAAACAAACACTAACTTTTAAAACCACATCCGATGGCGAATCTAGCAAAAAAAAAAAATCAAATTAATATGCAATGGGAAGCCTGCCGAAGTTGAATTTTTCACAAATTGCTGTCAATGCGTATGAGTTTCTCTATTTGGAAAATTTCGATTCGGTGGTTCACAGCAATAATTAATTAAGGTATATTAATTCATTTATTTGCAGGCGCAGCTGGTTGAGACAGACGGAAGTACAATTGATGACTATAATACTTCTGAGAAAACGTATGATTCAGCAATTAATTTATTAAAGTATACGGTGCGTAAACAAACATATGCTTATTCACAATCACAGGAGTAATACTTTTGTAGTTAAGCTGTTGATAAATTCGGTAGATTATTATGGTTTTAGAAATTTGTTTGACAAAATAGCTACTGAGCTATGAAGCATATAAAGCTCAGGAACAGCTTTGGAAATTATTTCTAGTGTTTCATATAGAAACATTTTGAAAACGGTTCTTCAAGATTTATTAAAAAAATCTACAAATCAGAAAACTATAAGGGATTTTGTGATATAAAACAGGTAAGGAAATTTTTATCTATTTGAATTAAAATAAGAGAAAAACTGCTTATGCTTGTAAAATGTTTAATGACACTAGTAAAAAAAATCAAACGCATCCCACTAAGAAAAATAATCTCAATTTTCTCACTAGTAAACATAAATAATTTTGAATGGCTAGTGATCTCATTTCAAAAATTGTGAAACAGAATTTAATCGTCTCGAAATGAATTTTCTGTGACTCATCGAAACATTCAGCATGTGACTGGTTACTTAATGCGGTTCACCTACTCAAAAAATAATAATATTCTACTGAAATGTTTTCAATGCTAAAAAACTCCTTTACATTTATCCTACTCTTGGAAGAAAAATATTATTTGCAATCATTGTCATCGAAGAAACATGTGGTATTAACATTTACAAACATCCATGTTACATTCGTGGAAATGCGTTTTAAACCCCTTTTTAAGTTTAGCGTAATTTTATTATATTACATCTTGTGTCTGAATTTTATAGATTATATACAGGGTTGTACAAAAGGATTTGTAAGCAATGCAGTCTCACGGAATCATTCCAATTCATTACAAACATTCATGCAACAGCGAAAGAACCCCTAAAATTAAAAAAAATGCAGCCATAAAACGTATAAAATAACTTAAAGCGTACTTTTGAAAATTTCCATCCATGTATGGTAATGTGTTCATTTTTCTGCAGCTCTGTATATGAATTCATTTCTATTCTACAAACAACTCTTAGTATACTACATTGCATTTTTCAGGGAAAAGCACAACAGTTAAAAATATATTTTAAGGCATTCACGTCCATAGACGGTAATTCTTGCAAATCCTTTCGCGCAAGCTTGTACATAATCTATAAAATTCATACACAACATGTAATATAATAAAATTACGGTAAACGTAAAAGGCATACCGCCGCTTAAAGGGCATTCCCATGATTTATCGCTCGCAGAAAGTACTATAACCTAATGTATCTAATGTTTCCCTGTATTTCAGGCATGTCAAACAGGTAGCCCATGAAGCCTTTGGTGATTTACCTGTGTTTCATTTAATTGTTAGAACACGGATGCTGAAAATACACTTTGCAAGAACACACTTCCACCCATCGTGGTCTTGGAGATGGCAAACATCAGAGAGATATGTATATCAGTATTACCAGTTTGGTGGACGTCTTTTATTATTCAGAATGTTGCCACTACTTTTGAATAGTAATATTTGTCTTATTTATTATGTCATGGTAGCATTCTAAATAAAAAAATTCCTGCTCATCTGGCTAAATTCATGTATATAGACAGATATAACTCAATTTCGGAACGTAGCAAAAGGCGATATCTTCAGTCTGAAAATTTAATGATTCGTAATTTTTTTAAAGTATTTCATTTATAATTTTTATGTGTTTATGTTGAAACTACACTGTTAAAAATTTTCAGCAAACTGTCCAGCCATTCGACTGTTTTTATAGAAAACGGTTACATTACCATGATAAAACTCTATTCTTACCATAATATGGTCAATAATATGATCAAAATAAAGTTAAATTACGGTTATGTAACTGCTTTCCATAAAAAACGGTTGAATGACTGTACAATTTTCTGCAAATTTTTAACAGTGTAATACTTTATTTTACTACTCTCTTAGATTTTACACGGCTTTACAAAATAATATATTGTATTTATGAATTACTAAGAAATATATTATAAATTAATAAAATTCAGCGCTAATTAAGAAACGTTAAAATTTTTAAAAAATCAAAATATAATATTAAATAGCTTTAAATGAGTTAGTTTGAAATTGGCACAAATTATCACTTTTGTGCTCGACATAAAAGCTCCGAATATGCGATCTAGGTTCTGCAGTTGGGCTATAGTCGAACATATAAATTTTGGATTTAAACTCTTTAATAATTTTCATTACTTAGGTCTGTATTTGTGTGTGATATTCTTGAAGTCCTACGTGAACTTTCTTTACTTTTTATTGACATAATATCATATATTCTAGGATTTATAAAAAATAGACCGAGAACTAGTGTAAATTTACAGAGGGTCTCGGTTTTTTTTCTGTGTTCTTACAGACATTTTTAAAAGTGTATATTATCTTCTCTGGATATGTGAACAAAAACAATGATCGCCTTGAATAGTGTCGCCATCTGTTATCGATTTTTCTAATCAGTCCCAATTACAATCAATCGCTAAAAATAAATATTTAAAATATTCTAAAGGATATATTATTTTTAGAAATGAGAAATTGTTATACACACTACATGCGAAAGAAATTACACGCTTTTTTATACACTTTATTGTCTAATATTACATCCCTCTATATTATATGTCTATATTATCTATGATATGTACAAATTGTAAAGATATTTTTATTAGTCGAATATTGCAGTGAGAGATGTGTGGGCCTCGCTAAGTGATTTTCCAGGGCCTCACGCAAAATTTAGTGGAAAGAATAGTATTTGAAGCAACATTCTTCTGCTCCGAAACATTATTTGATATTGCTGGCATATACAGGGGCAAGATTGTATCACAGTCACCACGCATATCACACAATTGTGGTAAATTCAGAATTCAGACACTTAAGTGTCTGAATTCTTCCTTACTTTCATATGTCTTATTTTCAGACATATCGTCATTATTCAGACATTTTCTCAGTTTTTTTATACCCTGGTCAACGTAAGACACTTATGTGTCTTAAATTCAGACATCTCTGATGTCTGAATTTGCACTGAATTTTCACATTCAGACACTTAAGTGTCTAAATTGCTTTTTCAGACACATATGTGTCTAAATTTAAGACGCCTCTATTTGCAGTGTAATTGGAACGATAAATACGCGCATAAATACAAATAACTTTCCTCTTTCAAAATATGCTTATTATTTTTTTTACTCAAAGAAAACACAGAAGGTTGACAGCTATGCTAGATCAGGATTAACAAACGAAGCGTGTACAGTCCATTTTTGAAATAATTTAGAAAATTCAATTAAATTTTATAGATTTCGTTCATGAAAAAATTGTTTAAGTATTTTTTTTTCGAAAAGTAAGATAAAATTGACTATGTATAATATTAACTTTGAAACTTTTTGTGAATATTTCTTTAAAATGGCTGTGTTTTCAACGTACAATTTTTGTCATAGTATTATCTAATTTATATAATGTTGCCCGCGGCTTTGTATATTATGCTTAATTTGACCCGCTTCGGTAAAGGAGTTTGACATGTCTGCTGTAATTGAATGCTAAATGCTATGCACATCACATTCTACAGTAAGTGTCACGTCGTGCATCTTAAAAATGTAAGTTAATTTAAATATGTTTGAAATAGTGTAAAATAATTAAAATACATTGCAAACGTTTTTTCTCCATAGACCTTAATTTAACGGAACTAATTTTTCTGTGCCTGTAAACGAACTATATATTCTATAAATTTCTTTTTAATTAGGCACCTCAAAAAAAAAATAAACCTCAATGACATATACCGATTACATGAAAATCCAAATATATTTACTAAAGATAGTGCATGAAAAGACGGAAGGCAGACAAACGGAAGTCACACTTTTCAATTATGTTGCAAAGTGTCAAAACTTAAAAAAAAAAAAAAACTAAGATTGCTTACTTAGAAATATATGAGTTTATCATCGTTTATTGAAATTTAGAATTTGCATAATGAGTAATATAAAGACACATATTTATATCATACTTTTTCATATTTATAGGGAAAATAAATGCGATAGAGCAACAAATAAATGATGTTTCGATACTGATTCTAGTATATATTGAAAATTAAATGCTGTATTTATCAGTAATTTTTAATTACGTTAATAGTATCTGCCTTGCCTAACTAAGAAATTTTGATCAATAACTATAAATGGTTCAATTTCACCAATCACTTATAAACATTAAGACTTTCAGATTTTTACTTTTCCATAAATGCTAAAACCTTTAGGAATTACCATACTTCTATTCCATATTTACAAGTTAGATTTAATGTTTATCAATTTTCTCAAATACACATTGATATTTTGTACTATTATAATTTAAAATATACATAATAATACAATAATAATACTTTATAATACAAAAACATTTTTACTTTGATTCAGCCATGAATCGAAATTGTATTCTTTCGTTTTGTCTTGCATCGTTTGAAACCCGAGATTTTAGGTGTTTGCGCTATACTTTAAAAATAAAGGAAAGACTCTATTGAATGTAATTTGCTGCTAATTTAAAAAATAGCCTAACACTAGGCATAAACTTTTAAAAATGACCAAACGAGAAATGAATGCTAAAATAGCATGTCCATCACCGAAGTATACAGAAACGATTCAATTAATGAACATTCATAATCTTTGAAAGAAGTAGACCTCTATATGATTTTTGAATAAAATATTCCCTTTCCAAAACACTAAATGAATAAAAATTGAACTTTATTTAGACAAAAAATAAATACTTTTGGTTTCTGTCTGTAATCTTAATAAGTTAACAGTTTTGTGCGAACGTTGCTCATGCGATTGTAGCGAGGAATTTTTCTGACATGCACGAATGCAGCTCGGAAACTTATTTTCTGCATCAATCAACAGATTTAAAAGTATTTTTTTTTATAATTTTTACAACTTGTATTTTTCTAGAAGATGAATCATGTAGTTCATTAAACACTGGATTACAAAAAAAATGTAAACATGTTTCTATATTAAATTTTGTTTTTTTTTCTTTTTACAAGAAAAGGACTGATTTTTTTTATTTTAGTTTTTCACTTTGTTGCGGATAGTATTTCTTCTTAATTTTGAGTTAAAATAATTGACTAGTGAGTGACAGTGAAGTACTGAAAAGACAGAATAATTCTCATATTGGACACATAATGAATCAGAAGTTTAAGTAAAGATGCACGTTTCCCGCTGCAAATAAAAATCATCATAAATGATTAATAGATTTAAATATTGAAATGTTTATCAAAAATGTGCTTTTCTAGGACAAAATATCGTAGAAAAATGAAACCGTTTATTGCCCCTAGAACCGCCGTCTATGTAAATTGTGAGTTGGGTTCGAGATGCCGATCAGAGAAGTTGCGTAAATCTCGGCTCTCGACCATTTTTATTTAGTGTTGTGAGAAATTAAAAGAACTACAGTCCGCTAGTAAGTTATTTTATTGAGATTGTGTGTTTTTCCTTGTAGTGCTAAATAATAACTGAGTTATCAGCGTATCAATAGTACTGGTCTCCTCTCGCCGGAGAAAGAATAAAAGGAATTTTGCGATGTTTATGTTTTTTGGTAATCGTCTGTAGAAGATGAAATGGTGTTGGAATTCTATCACAGTAATAAAAAAGAGTAAAACGAAAATTAAATCATCGTATTGTTTATATTGAAGTACAAAATATTGTGATTCATTTCCGATGAAGTTTTGTTTTTTTTTATTCCATAAGAAAAATAATTTGGATTAACCTTGAGAATTTCGTAATACGGAAAAATAATAATACGTAAAAATCGTAATACGGAAAAAAAAATTTCCAATGAAACAAAAACTTTAGGAATATTGTGGAAGCCGCAACCAGATTGTTTTGGATTTAATTTAATTATAGAGCAAAGTGAAAGATATACCAAACGCTCAGTATTATTGCAAATTGCTAGAATATTTGACTCGTTGGGTTTGATAGGTCCAATAATTACATAGGCCAAGGTTTTCCTCAAAAATTATGGTTGCTGAAAATAGATTGGTGTGATTATCTTCCAGTGAAAGAAAATATCGAATGCACTAATTTTCTTACTTCCTTAAAAACTCTAAATATGATCAATATCCCAAGATTTGTATTTGTAGAATAATCTAATTGCGTGGAATTGCATGGTTTTTCAGATGCTTCTGAACTTGCTTATGGTGCGGTCGTTTAAGTAAAATCTATTAATTCTTATGGTGATTCTGCTATCAAACTGCTCACTAGTAAATCTAGAGTGGCTCATCTAAAGCATATTACTATCCCTCGCCTAGAACTTTCTGCAGCAGTCCTTTTATCTAAGTTGATGCAAAAAGTGTTAAGTGCTCTAAAGCAAGAAGTTTCTAAAACTTGTTTTTGGACAGATAGTACTATTATACTTGCATGGTTAAAAAAGGAGTCGAATGATCTAAAGACATTTGTCGCAAATAGAGTATCGATTATACAAGGTTTAACTTCGATTGATCAGTGGAATTATGTACCTTCCAAGCAAAATCCTGCAGATCTCATTTCTAGAGGCCTAGATCCCATACAGCAATGTGATTTATGGTGGTTCGGTCCATCATTCCTACAACAGCCTGAGATGGTGGAGTCTCCTGATATTATTTCTGTTGAAACCAGTGAGCTGTTTATCCGTGAATTGAAAGCACCATCAGTAACTCAAGTATGTACCTTAGTTAACACTGTTGAGCCTTTAGACATCATTAATAACAGTTCTTCATTCATAAAACTGCAAAGAGTAGTAGCATGGTGTAATAGATTCATCCATAACTGTAGAAATCCCTTGTATCCCAAAGGTGGAACTTTAACCAGCAGTGAACTCTCTCAGTCCTTATTCTGTATTGTAAAAAATATCCAGAGGACTTCATTCGTGAAGGAAATGCAATATTTAGAAAAATGTACTGCAATCCCTAACAGTAGTAAACTGACAAACTTGTGCCCGTTTTTAGATGATAATGGTGTAATCCAAATTGTGGTAGACTGAGAAACAATAATTTAACTGAGCATCAAAAATATCCAATGATTATTCCTTCAAACCATAATTTTACTTTTTGTGTTATTAAATATTTTCATAATTTGTATTTCCATGCAGGTGCTGAGACAACTCTTTCTCTGATCTGAAACAAATTTTGGATCTTATCTGCTAGAAATATAGTTCGTAAAATCCTTTTCAATTGTATGACTTGCAAAAAGGTAAATTCTAAGAATTCAGAGCAACAAATGGCTGATTTGCCAGCTTCTAGAGTAACAATGGCCCGAGCATTTATGCGTACTGGATTGGACTACTGTGGTCCCTTTGAAGTAAAAAACTTCGTAGGTAGAAGTAAACAGGTAAAAAAGTATTTAATTGTGTATTTGTTTGTTTTACTACAAAAGCCTTAATTCGGGCCAAGACAATATCATAAGAGTTGTCACCTTGAAAGATAAAAATGGCACATATAAAAGGCCAGTGACAAAAATTGTTGTTTTGCCATATGTGAATGATGGTTTATTAACTACTTAAATTCATACATTTGTTTTATTAAACTATATATTTCCTGCAGTGTATTACATTCTTGTGTTTATATTTGTAAATTTAGTATTTTATTTAGTGTAGTATTTTTGAGAAGAAATTGTGTTTTTTTGAGATTGTATTTTTCACTTAGAGATTGTGTTTGAATTATATTGCATTTATATTATTGAACGTTAGCAACATTCAAGGCCCGGCGGTATGTTGCCACTAGAAAATTATATTTATGAAAATTATATTTACTTTCGAAAATTATATTTATGCTTTCTAAAATAAGGTAATTAATTTAAAATGCATTTAAACACTACCAGATATAAATAAAATGCCAGAATAACTAACAGTTTGGTTAACGGTACCAGAGGTACTTATGGCGTGGGATGCTGGAGAGTTCTGTTCAAACAATAATATAGCTTGTTATTTTAAGGAATTTGTCCATCATTCACCAAAACTACAACCATATTAACTAGGTGGTATATTTAATAAACTATAAATAATTATGTATTAGTTATCGTAAAAATACCAATTCTCTAATACAGAGTAACGCGAGCTTAGCACAATCGCTCACGTTAAAAGTTAACTGCTTAATTAAATTCAAATAAAATTCGTGCACTGTGTTATTTGGTAAATCCCAAATACCTATGATTCTTCCGTCTATATGAAATGTAAAAAAAAAAAAAAAAAAAAAAAAAAAAACTTGTGATTGTGAGTTGGGTTGGAGATGCCGATCAGAGAAGTTGTGTAAATCTCGGCTCTCGGCCATTTTTATTTAGTGTTGTGATAAATTAAAAGAATTACAGTCCGCTAGTAAGTTATTTTATTGAGATTGTGTGTTTTTCTTTGTAGTGCTAAATAATAACTGAGTTATCGGCGTATCCACCGTTAATGGTGAATAATATTAAATATGCACGGGAGTGTCTTTTCTGTATTGTTGTACTTTCTAAAAAGGGAAATTGATAAATCCTTGTCCTTTCTGGAAAACTTTGCAAGTATCGACAAGAATATTTGTATGATATTCTATGCTTAATTACCAGTTCTAACATTTATATATATATATATGTTACTTTTTGAGAAAATATTATTTACTGAAAGGAAAAATATATATATACAGCGATTTCAAGAAGGAATGTTTGATATCTAATTAATAATCTACAAAACGTGTAATCCTACATTCATCGCAGACTTTTAATACTGGAAGTTGAAGCAATTTTAAAATACCGCAACAGGATTTATCAATGAATTTACGGAAAGTCTAACATCTATTTTTGTTGCATTTATAGACTATGTAAAATGTATGAATTCCGTATTTTATATTTGTATATAAAGATTTGCTTTTTATATACAGAAGCATTGTAAAAGAGAATTTATTCTTTATTTTTAGTTAAAATATTACTTTTAATTTTCGAAAATTATATTTATGCTTTCTAAAATAAGGTAATTAATTTAAAATGCATTTAAACACTAACAGATATAAATAAAATGCCAGAATAACTAACAGTTTGGTTAACGGTACCAGAGGTACTTATGGCGTGGGATGCTGGAGAGTTCTGTTCAAACAATAATATAGCCTGTTATTTTAAGGAATTTGTCCATCATTCACCAAAACTACAACCATATTAACTAGGTGGTATATTTAATAAACTATAAATAATTATGTATTAGTTATCGTAAAAATACCAATTCTCTAATACAGAGTAACGCGAGCTTAGCACAATCGCTCACGTTAAAAGTTAACTGCTTAGTTAAATTCAAATAAAATTCGTGCACTGTGTTATTTGGTAAATCCCAAATACCTATGATTCTTCCGCCTAAATTAAATATAATGAAAATTAGCATTAACTATTTTAACAAAACCAAGTACAAAGTCCAGTTATAAGTTTGACATTATATAGGTAGTAATTATTTCGTGAAGATAATATATTATTAAATAAAAAAACAGATTTGGACGCTATTTAAAAATAAGTAGATATTCGTATTAAGAGTTTACTTGTTTTTCTATAAGTTAAATATTTAACATTTGGATATGAAGAATGTATCTTTTCGTGTAAAGTTTGAATTAAAAATACCTTAATTTTGATAGGTGTGAAAAAATTAATTCTAAATATACCTGTAAAGAAAGAAATAAATTAACCTAAATATAATTACGCACATTTTAAACCATGATGATTAAATGAAAAAAATAATTTAATTAACCTTTAATTAAAAGAATAATTAAATTAAAAAATATTTATTTACAGTTATCAACATATTTACAAACATAAGAAAATATCCAAAAAAGGAGGGAGCACAATCTCTTCCCGATAGATTTAATTCAGCTTTTATGTTGATTGCATTTAGTTCCTTTGTTAAAGCTATGTCATGTTGACATTTAAAAAATCTACCAATTGTAGTTAAAGCATTTAAAAAAATAAATTTTTAAGTAGGATTTTCAGAGGCATTTCTCTACTTAGAATCAATTCAATAATAATATCTGATATACAAATGTTGGGAACAGATTTAAGTCATACCTTGCACTCATAAGTAGAAACTGAATTGATTATACATCAGCGTGGAGATGCGTTTTCTTGAAATCAGAAAAATTAAATATATTAGTAGTAATTCGGTTCATATCGATGAAACATATTGATTTGTTCACAATCTGAATTATATCAGATATCTGTTGTCATAATTGATCATAATAAGTTGTCTTCCTTCATCTAAAAAGGTGAATTGGAAAACGTTCATATATTCTGTTCAAACAATATGTAGCAACTAAATTTCAAGTTCCTTTGCATCTTGACTCACAAGTCAGAGACTTGTATATAAAGGTACTACTGCTATCACTACTAGAAAGAAAATGTTACACATTATATATTTTAAAAATTACACAAGAAAAATAGCACTCAACTGCATGGTCGGGCTTAGAAAATGCTCAAATTCACTTTCTAAACTTTATGCCAATAGTAACATAGGAAAAGCATTTATTGACTTTAGAAAAGTCACACTGTGCTTCTAAAATAACAACTGTCCAGATCCCAGGGTCACTTCCATGTAAAATACAAAGACATTATTATCCTTAAGCGCCCCTAATTTATTGGTGTCCATAAATTGTCCTATGTTCCCTTTGGATTTAACGTCATCGAACTTGCTTTGGTTGTAGCCCTTTGCTACTACTTGCCCCTTACCAGCAGTTCTAGTACAGGGTCATTCATGATTCCCTCCGGGGTTTCGAAACGTTATAGTAAAAAAACGAAGACGAATATGAAAAAAAGAAACATATGAAATTATTCCGAAACTATTCAAGTTTTACTTACATACATTACAGGTGTTCTATGTGTGAACCCTTGGTCACACGGCATACATCCATGCGATAGTCCGGTTCCTGCCATACTCCGTTTCTTTAAATTTCCGGTACCACACATGAATTGTTTTGTCAGTTGGTCCCTGTTTTCGATATTTATTACGAAAGGCCCGTTGAACTGACACCACTGATTCAGATTTAAAGAAACGGAGTATGGCAGGAACTGGGCTATCGCATGGATGTATGCCGTGTGACCAAGGGTTCACACATAGAACACCTGTAATGTATGTAAGTAAAACTTGAATAGTTTCGGAATAATTTCATATGTTTCTTTTTTTCATATTCGTCTTCGTTTTTTTACTATAACGTTTCGAAACCCCGGAGGGAATTATGAATGACCCTGTATTGCTTTGCTTGCTTAGATAGTAGATCCTTTATTTTTATTTATTTAAAATGTCCGATTTATTATACAAATTATTATTTTTTTTAGAATGGGACTATTTAATTATAATAAAAACAATGTTTTTCATTTATAGTGTGACTCTGACAGATTACATACATATTAATTTCATATTTATATTATTTATAGAATAATTTATATAAACATTATCATTATTTGAAATTACCCAAAAACATCTCTTGTTTCACGTACAAGATGATGGTGTGCGCTGCTGCCTATCAAGCTTCAACAGAAAAAAAAAAAAATAAATGTCGTCCAAATTATTTTCAATTTTTATATATTTATTATATGCATCGCTAAGAAGTTTTAACTGAGTTTTTCTCTCTGTTTTATGGTATTTTATGTTGATAAAAAATTGAAGATAGCTACAAAATGTAATCACATTTTTGGACTAAATCTGAATACAATTTAAGCTAGCTGCAACATGTGTTTTATTTTAACGGAACCGTTTGAATCCGAACAAATTATCATTTAATGGCAAAGTTACTGTTTAAAATACATTTTGTTGAAGTTACATTTCAATAAAGGAAAAAATAATAATATTTTAAAATAATCTATAGTAAAATTTTTATCGTGGCAGGTTTAATGTTTATAATTTATTATATAATATTGTAACACAGTTATAACCATCTGAGAATACTTCAACATTTAATATAATACGATGGTTATATTTTGCACGTAAAATGTCTTAAAATTACTTAATGACAATTACAGTTATTTATCAGATTATATTATACATAAAAATAGTTTGTATGTTGTTCATTTTCAAGTGAGTTTTCATAGTGATCTATACATTTAAAACAGAAGGCTGTTATTTTTAGACATGGGCTGAGATTTCTACTGAACTAATTTTGATAATTATTATTTTTTAATTAATGCTGCTCATTTGTAGATGTGACCGCACTAGCTATAGTTTAAAATATTCCCATTTTTATATTTTAATTTTAATTTTAAAAGTTTTTTTATGAGATTTCATTAAAATGGGGGCAATCGACTTAAGATTATCTCTCTATAACATAAAATTATTTTGACTTATCACATTCCACCAATTAGAAGCGGGATTGCATCAGTGTGAATGTCGTCATATTTAAAAGAAAAATCTCAACAGTTTTCATAACATTTAAACATATTAAACTGATTGCATTTAATTATACAGTAATCACGGAAGAGCACGGAATGCAGATTATTTAGTGAGAAATAATATTAAGTAATCTGTGTAAATAAAATATCAGTAAATAATCTATCATAAGATGTAATATGTAAAACGAAATGTTTCCGATGAGAAAAATGACGTCATTTGGAAAACAAAAGATGTACTTTCCATCATGAATCTAAAATATTTTACTAATAATGCATCAATATGACGTCATATTCACTAACCCTTTCTCCAGCATCTAAATAGACAGAATTTCTGTTTTTTTTTATTTAAAGATCCTTGGTATGCACAAAGTAAAATATTTCTGAAAATCACCTTAGTCTCATTTAATTATAATAAATATTTAACGAAACTCAGGAATTTGAAAGAAATTGTAGTAATATTTTCCTATATATTTTCGTGAAAATAATTTTGATTTATTTTATTATTTTCAAAGTTTTTTATTCTACCAGCTCCAAAATTAAAACCTAAATCGTCTGTTTGTGTTTAAGAAATGTATTTAATTTTTAAAACTAGCATTTTCAAGCACAAAATTTAAATTTCTAGAAAACTAAATGACGTAATTGTCTAGATTTTTACTGCGATCACGACTTCAATGGAATATGGTGTGCACGTGCAAAGTTTTGAGTATGTTTGTGTGATTATCATGCATTGGATATGCAATGAACTTTTTTTTCATTATATTGTTATTTTATTCACAACCATAAAATGTAACATACTTATTTAATATATTCTCTTGCGTCGAATTTCGACGGGTAAAACTAGTAGTATTTTATAAAAACAGCAAACATGTTTAAAGTTACATGCCGTATTTACTCGTGTATAATCCGCACCATTATTTTTTTAATTGGGAAAACGAAAAAAAATATATTTCTTGTGTATATTACGCACCATAGTATCCTCATGGCAGAAAATAAAGATAATTTAAAAATTCTGTAAAAATATTGGGCAAACACAGAAAAATAATTAATTTAAATTTTCGTATTTACTTTTGTACATTTATCATACCATAAAGTGCCAAAAAATTAAAGTTTTTGCAATATATATATATATATACATCTTTGCAATATCTATATACATCATATTTGAATCTTTGTTTTAAAACATTTATTGAAAACTCGAAGTATAATATTAGTAGTAAAACGACGAAAGTATGAAAGGCGAAATTAATCGATTGTGTATCGCATATTTAAGTTTATTCTGCTTCCAGGGCTATCGATTAGAATAGAACATACGACAAGTTACACTGTCGCTTTCAAACTGTAAGTTTTATATTATTCTAAAAAAGACTTGTAGTAATATTTACTATCTAGCTGTATCTCAAATATTTGATTGTGTCATGTTTAATATACGATTATGGAAGAAATGAAAATCTGAATAAAAGCTCCATTCCAAAGATGGTTATTTAATGATTTAGTGAAAACGTGTATGGTTTTTTACAAAAAAAAATATCTCGTATAAAATGGGCATCCTGAATATTACCTCAAAAAGTTTGGTAATAATATACACAGTATACACGAGTAAATACGATATTTTGTTTTCTACAAATTCAGCTAGACTTTTTTTTTACTTTATTTTTTGCTAGTTTTATGCGATAGTCGTAGAATGTATTTATGTTTTTAAACAACAGCACAATGACATTTTTGTACCACATCCAGTTATATGTTTGACATTATATCATGTATCATATGTAGTACCCTTATATCATATGTAGTAATTGTTTCGCGAAGATAATATATTATTAAATTTAATAATTATATTATTATTATTAAATAATTATACTATTAAAAAAGATTTGAACGCTATTGAAAAATAAGTAGTTATTCGTATTAAGAGTCTCCTTGTCTTTCTATAAGTTAAATATATAACATTTGGATATGAAGGATGTATCTCTTCGTTTAAATTTTAAATACAGTTTTGGCCAAAAGTTCTTGATCCGTTTTCAAACTAAATAAAATCTGGTTAACACGTGAATATAATAATAGATTTTGCAAAATAAATATCACGTGACTACTTTATCATCAATTTTGGCTGGAGTTGTATTTAATAGTATGTAATTGTTTTGGTGCAACGCCATCTATGGATGATCTGTGGAACATTTATTTCAATGCTTAGTTAAAACATTTGGCCCTCAAGAGCATATTTGTCAAAACAGCAATTTCTAAAACAACTTTTAAGAGAATTTTATAATGTTTCTAGAAGGTATGGATCATCCTAGCAAGATAGCAAGAATTAATCTAGGGGTGATCAGAAATCGACTATAAAATATACCACTTGGCCAAATGCAACAACACTTACTTTGAATGATATTGATATCAAAATAAACATATTTAATGAACACATACATCAGATATTTCCTAACATGGTCAGAAATTACACTTCAGATTTATGTGGTCACTAAAATAAGAATAGAAGAGATTGAAAAGAACGCATGAAAAAAAGGCATGAAGAACAGAGCATGAAAAAGAACGTTTCATGCATGGTTAGGTTTTTGACGTCAAAAACTGTTTTTTGACATGTCAGTGGTAAAAACCGTGTTTTTACCGGTTTATTCCGTCAAAAACATATCATTTTCTATTGTCCTCCAATTTATGGTGTAAGTGTAGCATACAATACATTTCTAAATTGATTTTACCATGTTGTTTTTGTTATTATTATTATTTACAATTACATTTGTGAAATTAATTTAAAAGAAGATCATGTCCTAATATGGGAAAGATTTAAAAATACAAGAGTAAAAGAAAATAACAATATTTGTCATAATCTTCACTAATATAGATTCTACTAACTGCAATTAACATTAATATTAAATTATAATAAAAGGTTATTATAATTATTAAATAACATTCAATATACATTTTTAATAAAGTACATTAAAATTATTTTAGAGATGCAAAAATGCTGTTACATTGTATGACAATAGATGTTAAGCATAGACAAGCAGTGAATAAATTTGAATATTATTCGATATAATATTTTAAAATGCAGATCTTATGTATTTCATAAATGCAATTATGGTGATTTTTATTTGCACTTTAATAAGTAGAATCTTAAAGTTTTGTTTTCAACAATGTAATAAATTGTACCGAAAATATACACATTGTTTAATCTAATACTTATAGGTTACAGGATTTCTTCAAAAAAATCTAATTTTTTTAGACTTTGCCAAAAAGCTTAAGATTATTGTAGAGATCTTCTAACAGAGATGTACACGTATCATTCTAATGCAATTCTTTTCTGTTTTTCTTGGATGGATAAATATACTTTAGAGTATTTTTGATACTGAATATTTTATGTAAAACAACTTAATATTAAAGATAGAATACAAAAAAAAAATGTAAAAACAAACTACTAAAAAATGGGTTTTTGACAGTTTTTGACATTTTTGACAAGGAGGTTTTTGACATGACGTTAAAAACCATGGTTAAAACCGGTAAAAACCGTCATGTGTCAAAAACTTGCCAACCCTGGTTTCATGTGATTCTCTAACATTTGATAGTATATCTATGTTTCATGCTATAAAGCACAAATTTGGAATATTGTGGTAAAAGCTGAAATGTATTTGTTTCGTCTAATAATACAATTTTCTAAAGTTTGAATAATATTTATACAAAATTTTGTTGGTATTTGCCTAGAAGATATTTTATTATCGAGCTTTGTTATCAAACGAAGCCAGCTAGTAATAACCCTACATATTATATTTTTCCCGTCGTGCTTCTATATGTTATGTAAACATAACATATAATTTGTATTCTTTTTTTTTTACAATTTACAATATATGATTCCACTTTTATCTATGAGAAAGCAACTTCACACTGTAAAAAGAATTCACAGGAAATGAAATATACTGAAAATCAAATAGGAAACCTTGATAAAGGAAGACAACAAAAGTCTCTTCTGAAAGGAGCTTGTTAGTGTATGCGTATCTCGTGAGATTCGATACCTTTTTTTAATATTTGAGTAGTTTTATTGTGCTTCCAGATGTTGTTCTGTGTGCTTATATAAAGAACGCTTATAAAAAACACAAATATTATTTTAATCATTCAAATCGATATAGGTTTAATATTTATATGAAAATATTAACCGTATTCAATAAATATCGTAAAAAAATTGGAAATATGAAACTGAAATAATACGGATAATTTTAGAAATATTTAGAAGAAAATATTGCATAAATAATCCTGTAAAAAATATTCTTAAACCAAAGAAAAATGTTGTGAAAAAATATGATAGTCTTTTACACATTAATTTATTTGTACATTAGAACAAAATACATTTCATGCTTTTTCCTTTGAGAGGCAGGTGAAAGGGTGATTTTAAATACAATATGTATACTAATATATTGTGAGATCATATTTTTTTTATTATGTTAATAATTAATTGATGCAATGTCGAAGTGAAAGTGTTCTAAAGTAAAGGCTTATAATGAGAAAATTGCATATAATTAGTACTAAATTCCAGTTATCCCAAAAATTACTTCATATATTATTTGCAGATTGGTTAAGTAAGTCGTGAGCATCGTCGGAGACTCTTCAAAATAAGTGGCAAAGGGTCCTCACACATAACGTTGAGATTTTAAAATCAAACATCTAATCTCTTTTAAAGTCTTATTTCAGTGCGAAATAGATTTGCACGTGGGAGGCACCACACGCCACTCATTTCCTTCTCAACATTTTTGCTGCTGTTGTTACTACTGCCCTTGGCTGACCATATATTAGACAACGTCCAAAATGCGGTGGGTGAAGAGAGTGCAGGTTATTTCGAGATTTTAAAATCAAACATCTAATCCTTTTTAATGTCTTATTCTAGTGCCAAATAGATTTGCACGTGGGAGGCACCACATACCACTCATTTCATTCACAACATTCTTGCTGTTGTTGTTACTAATGCCCTTGACTGAAACATATATTAGACAACGAACAAAAGGCGGTGGGTGAAGAATGTGCGTCTTTCATTTTACGAAGAAAACTTATGTAAAAATCCAACTTGGCCTCAATGTTCGGTACACACAATTTTGTTCTTGACCGGAAGGAGGGTATCTCCCGGTTCATAGCATCTCTTCCCTTTACAGACCTCAAAGTTGGAAAAATGTCCATACTACTGACATTACATGCTTGTTATGTGGCAGTACATGGCGTTAACGGGAACATCGAAAGTACTGGCCGCGTCCGATACTGCTGAAGATTGATATTATGATGGTAACCGATACTTTACAGCATCGTATTACGTTGACATATATTCGTTTTAACAAACGTCATTGATTCGATTTCAGACAGCCAAAATATGCATTGCAACTTACGTTAAAGCACACAGAAGCTGACTGTATATCGATATGTGGCTGCTGAGAAAATCGGCTTAAAGCAGCGTATGTATTTTTTGATGGCATGCGCGATTTCTCATGAATCTTTCTTATCGATTCCTATCGAAAGAGTTTTCTAGATATGTTACTATTTTCCAGGACATTATTTTAAACCTCAGAAGCTTGATGAAAATAAATGTCTAAGAATATTTATTATTTAGAACGAATAGGGTATTTAAGGGAATTACTGAATTAATTTGGACTAAACTATAACTAGTGAATTTTAGACGCAAATTGAGATTTAAATATGACTGACTTAGGAATACAAGTTACAAAACAATAGCAGTAAAATATAAATAATCATCCGATAGATAAACAAACACATTTTATTAATACACATATATTAAAAACAAGAAAAATAAATCATATTAAATTTACAATGATGGCTTTGAGAATTAAGAATACTGTACTCATTATTGACCGTCATATTTAATTAGTATGAATAATACAAAAAACGGCTTCTAGAATAAATGGCTTAGTATAAATCACTTATCAAGTAATTTTTAATAAGTTGTTTAACATATACACTTTGTAAAGATTTCATTAAATTATGAGGGAATATCGAATGAAACTTTCCATCCAAGACTTTATTTTCACACGTCTAGGAAAGTTTTTTTCCCACGAACAAGTATCGCCGACGTGGTGTCTATCGTGCTCAAAAGAAAGGTGCCATCGAGAATTCGTATGGCGGGAAGTTGATTGATCTGGCTCTTCTCTAGAAACAATGTAGCGAGGGGATTCCCCTGTTTCTATGAGAAGACAGAAATTGGCAACAAGGCGCCAGGTACGAACTCTTATTTCCCAATCAGACAAGATGATCGGATTTTATTGGGCTTTGAGAAAACGCTAAACGCCCGAATAACCCCCCACCCCCCTCTCCTTCGGCGAGCAGCGAAAAAGAGGACTTTTGGGGAAGGAAGTTGAAAGTTGGGAATCAACAGAGGAGGTCGGGGATTATCTGACCTGCCAAGAAGAGAGAATCATCTCTCGGTGGAGAAAATTGGATCTACGTCCGGACATCACGTACCGGGGGTGAAATTTTCTGAACACCAGCTGAATGGGAAAAATAACAGAGACATCACTTCTCTATTCGGAAATTGTTGCAGTTCACCGTCAGTGTGATTGGAACTGGTGGGACACCCTGTCACCACGAAATAATTGAACTTTTCTTCGGATTGCTGGGTGAGCGAGAGAAACCTGGGTTAACCGAGACTTCGTTACCTCGAACTTTTTCTTCGGAATTAGAACTCGCATCCTAGAAGTAATACTGGCAGTTAGTTAATGGAAATAGACATCGAACCAACTATTTACATTCTGTAAAACAAAAGTGATTTTAGTGTTAATTTACAAAAGAAATAAAAATATTTCTAAGGATTAAAGATTCGAGTTTTGCGTTTATTGCTACCATTCAAATTTTTATAATGCAAAATGTTAAATCATCACAGTGTTGGCAACGGATGTGAACTCTCTAAAACATTAACTGGCCGTAACCAAGCTGAATAAGAAGCAAGAGTGACACGAGTGGAATTAAAAAGCCACAACCAGGCTGAAAAGCAAGAGAAGCGAGAGTGCATCGACGAAAGAGTAACCGGTTAGCCCCAGTACAGTGTGCCGAATGTTTAGAACCCTGAGAGCTAGAAGGGGAACAGAACCAGAGTGCTGGATCTCAGACCCTGACAGAGTGTGAAAGTAACCAGCGGAGGTGCTAAGCTCAAGAGATTCCAAGTTAGAATTTTTATTTTGTTCATTTCAGAGGTCTCTTTGTTTTTTTTAAATCTTGGTCGGTAGCATATTATAATGTTTATGTAATTTATAGTACATTTGGCTTGAGACTATGAAACATATTTTTTTTTAGTTTCTCAAAATGAAAAAAATAATTGACATTAATTATTAAGCAAATTAAGTGTAGGGGTATAATTTTGTATAATTTTGCAAGTAATTCGTTTTGGAGTAATTGAAATTCTGGGCGAGTTAATATTACTAAAAGCAAAAGGGATTTTGGCAGTGTACTAAGTGGAGAAGCCTTGTTAATTAAGTTAACGGGAAAGAAAAAAAAAGATTACCTTACAGGTATAATTTATTGAAAATTTATTTCTAATTTAGAGTGTTTAATTTGAAATAGTTCTGGGAATGTATATGAGAAAATATATTTGCATTTGGTTGAATAATGGTAAAGGTTATTTATGTTATTATTGATATTGTATTTATTGTAATGTCTTTATATTATGAAATAATATATTGATTAAAATTGATTTATGGGAAAGTTTTGAAAACGTTAGAGTTTAAGTTAAGAATTATATTGTATAATAATTGTCGATTGATCTATCTGTGAATATGTCTGTGTGGTCAGGGAAAAAAAGTGCGACTTGAAAGAGTTAGCAATTGAATTTGACGCAACGATTGACGAATCGGATAAAGTTTTCCAAATCATTCAAAAACTGACTGAATCTCCAGGTTACGAAGAATCGCTAGCACTGGGACTATTCGCGATCATAGAAAAAGAGAGATTGCAAAATGAATCTGAGGAAAAAGTGGAACGAGAAAAATTGAGGGCATTTGAGAGGGATGAAAAATCGAAGGCTTTGGAACGCGAATATGAATTGGCTAAATTAAGGGTAGAAAGAGGATTAGATGAAGCTAGTTCAACTTCGAGTCAAAGCGAGGGCGAATCAAAAATTGCGTTGAAATCAATTCTTCCAAAATTCGACCCAGAAAAATCCGAAATTTTTATTTATCTTAATTTATTTGAAAGACAAGTACAGATGGCTCAGATAGGTAGAAATCATTGGGTGACACAATTATTGGGACTACTCCCTGCGCAATTAAGCGAATTAATTTTGAAAGAAAACGCAGAGCAAACGGACGATTTTGAATATGTGAAAAGGATATTGCTAGAAAGGTATTACTTATCGGCCGATGATTTCAGGCTTAAATTTGTTACGTCGAAAAAACTCGAAAATAAAAATTGGCGAGATTTTGTTTTCGATATTTCTAATTATTTTGACCAATAGTTAAGTGGGCTAGAAATAACGACTTATGATCAACTCAGAGACCTAATTATTACGGATCAATTGAAACGTAAAGTGAACCCTGAAATTAAACATCGTTTTATCGATTCGTGGAGTTCGATAAACACTCCTTTTGAGTTAACTAAGAAATTAGACGCTTATGACTCAGCGAGGAAAAATTTGAGATCGCCAGGGTTTCCAAAATTCCAAAATAATGAGAAATCGTTTGAGCGAAATAAAGTGCCAGAAAAACCGAAACCTGATAATAGAGCGGCAGAAATGAATTCGAATTGGAGGAATAAATATGTTGTTAAAAATCAAAATGAAGTATTCGATAAAAGAAGAGAGATTACCTGTTATCTTTGCAAAAAGCAAGGTCATTATCGATATTCATGTCCCGAATTAGAACAGTTAGAAAAAACAGAGTCGGTTCATCATGTGGCGGGCTTAGACAATTTAGAAGAATCTTTCAAACCTTATATAAGTTAAGGGTTAATTAATGGGAAGGAAATGAACGTGTTGCGCGATACAGGGACAAAACTGGATGTTTGTAGTGCACATGATGTAACAGCGGATGAATATACAGGAGAAAATGTTTGGGTGAAACAAATAATGGATAATAAGTGTCGCGGGCTACCTATTGCGGAAGTAGAAATAATATGAAATACCGGTGAGAGAATAAGGGCGAAGGCGGCTGTTGTCGACAAAGACATAGACATGAATTATTACTTGTTAGGGAATAAAACCCATGAATTAATTCGGAGTCAGAAATCTAAACCCTATTCGATTAGCGAAAGACTCACAAGGCAAAGCGCGCGCCTTCGAAACGAATCTAAAAATACCCCGTTAGCGAGAGAGAGGGGAGATATTTCAAAAGGTCGTTTGACAAGCGAGCAACGGGCGACGCGGAAAGAAGAAAGGACGAGGGATTTAAGGCCACAACTTAGGGAGGATAGAAGAGGGGAATCAGAGGGTGAAAATGAAGAAATTTTTCTATCCCAACTTGACCAGGAAAATTCAGGGGTGGATTTAGCTCAGATTAGTAAGCTAGACTTACAAACAGTTGTAAAGGCTGAAGTCACGGTGGACTCTATTAGCGAAGGAGTTTCGGATAAGACTTCCCATTTGGACGTGGAAAAAGAGTCAGTAGTCAGAACAATAACGGATAATGTTGGATTAGGAAAAGGGCGATTTGTTGTTCCATTGACCTCGAAGAGGGGGGTTTTGTCGTTGTGTCAGGACAATGTGGGTGGACACTTAGGCTTGAATAGGTTCAGAGACGAAATGTATAAGGATCATTTTTGGCCTAATGTTTTGAGGGAAATGAAACATACATCGAATCTAGCGACCCCAGCTTAGGTTTAAGAAAGGGAGAGGTTGAAGGGAAAGAAATTCCTTTGTCCAGTGGATATGTTGCGAGTACATGACGCGTTGGGACACGGACACGGAGAGAACCTTACCCCTTTTTGAAAGCAGAAATAAATATTTAGTGACAGCTCTCAGAATAGTGTTTGAAAAATGGAAAGGAGACGAATATTCGGAAAAATTAGTGACCGATTACGGGTTGGATTTAATCGCCCATGATATAGAGTTAGCAAGCGAGGTACCAGTGAAGATTATCTTCTATAGAACTTCACCGAGACAAGCCGAAATTCTTAGAGGCGGGATAAAAGGAGGGTCAGTTTTAGGCGAAGTAGTTGAAGGCGCGTTCGATTCTTATTCTCCGTTGTTTTTGATAGAGACTCCGGGATGGGACCCCTTCTGTTGCATAAATTACTCGAGGCCCGTCCGAAAAGGGAAAATAAATAGTGAAGGGCGCCAGGCAATATTTTCGAGCCGAATATTTACCCTACATAAGTTAAATTTTGCTACGGGCGAAAAGGAATGTGCCGCGATAATTTATGTTATAAAGAAATTAAGGCATCATTTGGCTGACCACGATCATTTAAGTTAGCTGAAAAATAATGTTGGGTATAATCCCCGGTTGTTACGTTGGACTTTGATTATGCGAGGCTATCATTATTCAATTAAATACAAACCAGGAAGACAAATAGCTCATGTTGATTGTTTAGGTAGAATTGACTAAGGTAGTTAAAGAGAAAGACGTGTATATATATTTTAAAATTCTTATCATTGTAATTTGAATATAATTTAGTTTTTAATTTGAATTTGATTTAGTAAATGTATTTTTATATAAAAAAATGTGCGACCAAGGTAAGACCTCTGATTTGAATGAAGTAAGAGTCTAACTGGATCGCAACTAAGATTTTTCAACCATGTGAAAAATCCCATCTGTGTGAGGGGGTGCTGTAAAGATTTCATTAAATTATGTGGGAATATAGAATGAAACTTTCCATCCAAGACTTCACACGCCTAGGAAAGGTTTTTTTTTCCCACGAACAAGTATCGCCGACGCGGTGTCAATCGTGCTCAAAAGAAAGGTGACATCGAGAATTCTTATAGCGGGAAGTTGATCGATCTGGCTATTCTCTAGAAACAATGTAGCGAGGGGATTCCCCTGTTTTTATGAGAAGACAGAAATTGGCAACAAGGCGCCAGGTACGAACTCTTATTTCCCAATCAGAGAAGATGATCGGATTTTATTGGGCTTTGAGAAAACGCTAAACGCCCGAATAAACCCCCCACCCTCCTTTCCTTCGGCGAGCAGCGAAAAAGAGGACTTTTGGGGAAGGGAGTTGAAAGTTGGGAATCAACAGAGGAGGTCGGGGATTATCTGACCTGCCAAGAAGAGGGAATCATCTCTAGGTGGAGAAAATTGGATCTACGTCCGGACATCACGTACCGGGGGTGAAATTTGCTGAACACCAACTGAGTGGGAAAAATAACAGAGACATCACTTCTCTATTCGGAAATTGTTGCAGTTCACCGTCAGTGTGATTAGAACTGGTGGGACACCCTGTCACCACGAAATAATTGAACTTTTCTTCGGATCGCTGGCTGAGCGAGAGAAACATGGGTTAACCGAGACTTCGTTACCTCGAACTTTTTCTTCGGAACTAGAACTCGCATCCTAGAAGTAATACTGGCAATTAGTTAATGGAAATAGACATCAAACCAACTATTTACATTCTGTAAAACAAAAGTGATTTTAGTGTTAATTTACAAAAGAAATAAAAATATTTCTAAGGATTAAAGATTCGAGTTTTGCGTTTATTGCTATCATTCAATTTTTTATAACGCAAAATGTTAAATCATCACAACTTTTTTAAACTTGTAGACTACAATACGAATCAAATGAATGTTTACATCACGAATAAGCTTTACTTGATTTATGACAAAGAATGAGAATAAATAAAAAGAATTAATTATGTCAATATTGTTGACACCGACCAGACTCAGAACATCGAATTAGAATTAATATTTTAATTCGTTCCGAATTGCTGTGTATGTCTCATCTGACGAAACGTATTCTATGTCAAGTCATTTGTAATTGGAGAACATAACCTCCCGGCTGAAATATTTTCCTCCGTTTATTATTAAGACGTATTTAATTTCAATGCATGTCGTTAATTATTCGAACTATTGTCTTCTTGTTTGGATGGAATTTTAGTTAAATAAAATAATATATAAATATATATATATATATATATATATATATATATAGAACATTCTCCACAACTTCGCGTTTTTTGAAGAAGTTAAACTTTTTTGGCATGGATAGGCATTGTTGATAAGATCACTTATAATTCTCTTCCTGACAGCAACTTTGTAATCCAGACTCATGTTTTTCTTCCATTTTATGAACTTGTAGATCAAAGAATTTCCAAGATTCATCCCTCATTTGGGGAGAGGGGAGGTTATATTACAAAAATCTAAATTCCATACTTTATTAAATGTATTCCATATTTTTCCCCCGTCTAAATTCCTCCTACAACCCTAGATATTAAATTTTCCCATTTTAAACAGTATCATTTTTATTTCATTTATCTAAATCACTTTTTATTTAAAATTCATATTTTAATATTTTATTTCCCCTCAAAATATTCTAAAGGAACGATCTGCAACAATTTTTCTTCAAAAACCTTTTTATATCCCAAGTCAAATTCATTCTATTTAACACTATCACATATACCATTTTCTTTTTCCTATTCTTAATTCCAAAAACCCTTTCGCTTGCTTTATTGCTGACGCCTTATTACTTCAAAATTCTGTTCCTATCAGTATAGTATTCCGACTTAATCAAACGCCCTTATTGGTTGGTCTCTACTACTGCAGTGCGACAATAACCTGGCGCACTTGGGGTATAAATCGTGAAGCATGAATTTGGGAGCTAGAAGTTTCTGTGATTTTATGATTCCTAATAATCTATAGCTATTTGTAGCGAGATTACGACATGTCAAATACGCTTTTATTTAACATCAGATTTATTTAGCAATTTCAAGATGTCTACTAGACTGCGAGAATGTTCAAAATTTTTATTTATTATGAAATATTAAATTCTTTTAATAAGTAAAAGTGTTTTCTTGAAGAATTCCAATATTTATCGGCCAGAACCAGTAATAATAAACTGCGTCTGATTTTTTACGTATGATTTAAACTGCTGACCCTGATATTGGCTGCGGGATATATTTAATATTTCGAGAAAGATATTTTTTAATTCGACTGGAGTGTTCAAGTCATCACATGCATACGTATGGCAGCTAGAATCTTCTGTGATTTTATGATTTCTAATAATCTATAGCTATTTGTAGCGAGATTACGACATGTCGAATACGCTTTTATTTAACATCAGATTTATTAGCAATTTCAAGATATCTACTAGACTGCGATAATGGTCTAAATTTTTATTTATTATGAAATATTAAATTCCTTTAATAGGTAACAGTGTTTTCTTGGAGAATTTCAATATTTATCAGCCAGAACCTGTAGTAATGAACTGCGACTGTTTTTTATATGATTATGATTTAATCTGCTTATCCTGGTATTGGCTGTGGGATGTATTTAATATTTCGAGAAATATATATATTTTTTTTAAATTCGACTGGAATGATCGAGTTACCACTTTCATAAGTGTGGGAGCTAAAATTTTCTGTGATTTTAGGATTCCTAATAATCTATACCTATTTGTAGCGAGATTACGACATGTCGAATACGCTTTTATTTAACATCAGATTTACTTAGAAATTTCAAGATGTCTACTAGACTAGAAGAATGTTAAACTTTTTATTTATTATAAAATATTAAATTTCTTCAATAAGTAACAGTTTTTTCTTGAAGAATTTCAACATTTATTGGCCAGAACCAGTAATAATAAACTGCGACGGCTTATTTACGTATGATTTAATCTGCTGATCCTGATATTGGCTGCGAGATGTTTTTTTTAAATATCGAGAAATATATTTTTTATTCGACTGGAGCGTTCAAGTCATGACATATTTTTAAGTCAACAGATTGATTATTCTGTGTTTTTATGCTTCAAAAAATAAGAAATGTGTTGATATGGTGGAACGGGAACAGTGATAAAGTACGTACGCTACTACGAAATACAATTTCGATGTATATGAAAGGTGCAAGGATGTTACATTTTGTTGAGAAGCTGTTACTTTTTATGGAGAGTATTTCCAAATATAAAAGCCTGCCATTATGAGTAACCTACAGATACCGATGATGTCACAACTAATAATATCAATCATACCAGAGATATGAGTTTCCGAAGATTTATTTTTATTTGTTTATTTCTTATGTTATATTTGTAAATTTTAATATATATATTTTTTAATCAAATGAAAGATTTTATTGTTGCTGATAAATAATTTATTTATTTATTATTATTAGAGAGTTCATTTAAACCAGATATATGTTACATGTTATTATTGATATTATATTATGTTAAGTTCATATGTTTTTAAGATCAGAATTTCTCAAAGAAAACAGAATTCCATCTTTTGTTAGAGTAAATTTTGAATTTTGTAATATATATATTCTCCCTCTCATGCCTGATTTTTGGCTGCTTATTTTTAGCTAATTTCTCATTTTTTTAAAGTCTCATATTATGCTCAATTTGAATTTCTGCTACCCACTGCTTTATTTCTGAATAATAATTAGTGGATGCGAACAAACTTTATTAAAAAATAATCATTGGCTGCCACCGTAATACTTACCCATCATGGATATGCATAATATAAAATATGAAAATAAAACATGTGTAAACTACTTCTAAAATGCATTGCAATTGGAATAAAATCGTGGCTTGATGACGTCATAAACTTTAAATGCTCTATTACTGAATTGCGTAAAAGAAACATCCTTATAACTCCAAAAATGATAATCATAGTAACTAACGGTTTACTGCGTCGGATTAAGAGTCTCATTTCCAATTAAAATATATATTTGGATTGAAATTTGAATGAAATACAGGGTCATGAAAAATTGAAGAGTGTGGAAAATAGGATTACAAATATCTCCGCAACTCATTATCCGATCGACTTTGTTCTTGGTGCAAAATTTATGTTTTTTTATTGTATTTTATATGCACTCTTTAAAATAAACAAGTTCGAAAAATTTTATATACCTTTTATCCGAAAGAATATTTCGAGAGTTCGAAAAAAAAATAGCTACTGATAATCGAGGTTACTGAAATTCAATAAGCTTCTTCCCACTATTACATACTAAGTACATACCAAATTTCAAGTCTCTATCTCAATTTGTTCGGGAGTTTACATACACACACACACAGACACACAGACACACAGACAGACTGACAGTATATGTTTTTTTTTTTCTAAAAATATGTTTTTCGGAATTTCCAGTGTCTGAAACGTGTAAATAAGTCAAAAATTTTCTTTTCGATTTTCAAAACGATTACAAGTTTTACCCTATACTACGTATGATTGGTAAGTAATAAATATGATGTGGCAGTTTTTATCAGACAAAACACAGATTCTAATGGATAACAGTAGATTTTTTTGCAAATTTGCCATTTTACTTTCAAAAGAACATTTTTGAAATGTTGTGTGCACTATTTTCAAACACATATCAAACCTACGATTAAATGACACATATCAAACAGACGATTAAATGGCTAGATATTGGTTAGTATATAAACATCATTATTTAAATTAAGAATGGGGACAGTAGTGATGTTTAATAAAGGCACGCTTACCTGTTCCCCAGTCTTTTAAATCCAGGAAATCTTCTTTACAAACAAATAGCAAGAAATGGCGACTTTTTAAGAACAACATGTGTTTCAGAAAAAAACACTGAAAATGACTGCTTGGAGTCATCTGCTGGAAATATGAGGATATTCATCACCTGGATAGTAGGGACTAAACACTTGAGTGACACAACTTTAAACCCAATAGAAAGAAATATTACACATTTCACTCATGTTAAAATTATATTATTATACTCCATGTTATTTATATTTATAATAAATTGATTGGTTTTAAATTGGTTTTAATAATTATTATTTGGTGATGGTTTTAATGATCATGTTATGTGTTAACGACAGGGGACAGTAATGACTTTTGAGAAATTTAAATTCCATTTGAACAATTACAGAAACAGATTTTCACTGTAGAAGTAATATAATTTCATAGAGCAATCACAGAGAAACCTTTTAACATTAAATGAGAATATATATTTCAAAGAAACGCCGAGAGATATAAATGGGACTGAGAAATCACCTGTATGAAATTTTAGCCCATATATATATATATATATATATATATATATATATATATATATATATATATATATATATATATATATATATATATATATATATATATACAGGGTGTCCCAAAAAGGAGTACCTATTTTTTAAAATGAATAAGAAACAAACGAATAGAGTTATTAAACAAATTCTTGCAGGAAACGGATGTGTGAAGTCTGGAATTTTGTTTAGAACACTTTATTATGATAGTTCAAAATCAGACCGACAGATGGCGCTACAGCACATTTTGGTGGCTATATGAACAAACGGAGCATGCGTGAAGACCAGACAGAAGCAGACGTGGTCAGTGAAAGTTCATTCTAAGACTCCGGCATTTTATCGTGATGAATTGAGTACATATTGAAAATATTGCCATTTAATTTTCAACTATTGCTGATGAATGCAGTAGCCGCAGCGCCATCTGTCGGTAAGAATTTTAACTAACATAGTAAAGTACTCTAAACAAAATTCCAGACTTCACACAACCGTTTCCTGCAAGAATTTATTCAATAACTCTATTCGTTTGTTTCTTATTCATTTTTAAAAATAGGTACTCCTTTTTGGGACACCCTGTATATATATATATATATTTCAAACAAAACTAATGATAATTATTGCATCACAGGCGCTGAAAGCACCTCAAAAAATGAACAACATGTGCTTCATTAAATGCTTGAACTTAATATATTAAGAAATGAGAGCACATACACTCGCGACACCCCCTTTAAACCTGTCGGAAATGATTTTTTGAAGTGGGGATTGTAGCTTTTCTCACCCTTAACACCTAACGAGGAGAATGATGTTGTCTGTTTACATGAGTAGTTTATTGTTATAGTTTCAAAATTTAAATTTTTGAGGTTGATAGTTAATTTGTACGGTAGTTTTGTTTTAGTTATTTATATATACCTGATTTCAAATCTTAATATTTTGAAGGTCATTCATTTAATGAATTATATATACAGGGTGTCCGAAAAGTCTGGAAACGGTCGCGTAACTCAGCGAATATACATGGATTGGAAAACGGAAAATATGTGTTCAATATTTTTGAAAAATCTATGTAGGGAAATCAAAGCCTCCCCCCCCCCCCTTCTCCTTCCAACTCTGCTCTCTGGGAGAAAGTGGGCAACTTTTAAATCTTATATGATATCACCCATTTTTTTATTGCAGATTCAGATTCTAAGGAAAAAAATATGTAACTTTTGTATTTAACATTTTCTTCAGAAAATCGTAGATGACGGCTGTAATGGAGCAAAAGGAAATGATACACGTTTCCATTGAAAAGTGTGGAAACAGTCGAATAACTCGAGAAATATACATCGGATTGGAAAATGGAAAAATGCATGTACAATATTTTTGAAAAATCTATTTAGGGTTGCCCCCACCCAACTCTGACCCCTGGGGGGAAATGGAGACAACTTTGATATCTTAAATGATAACCCCCCTTTTTTATTGCAGATTCGAATTCTACGGAAAGTAATACGTAACTTTTGTATTTAACATTTTCTTCGGAAAATCGTAGATTGCGATATAATTGAGTAAAATTCATTGATTATCATTTTCATTGAAAAGTTTGGAAAAGGGTCGAATAAGTCGAGAAATATACATAGAATTGAAAAACGGAAAAATTCGTGTTCAATATTTTAGCAACAGGGCAAATTTGATATATCTAAATGGAGTTTTCAAAAATATTGAACATGTATTTTCCGTTTTTCAATCCGATGCATATTTCTCAAGTTATTCGACCGTTTCCAGACTTTTCGGGCACCGTGTTTATCATATATATATATAGCATTTTATGACATCACAACAATATTTACAAGCTTTCATTAAGATGAAGTGGTGATGACTTGTGATAAATTTTAAACTGATACGCAGTGCCATATCAATATATTTTATTATTCGTGGTGGAATCGCAATCAGAGCACACTCTAGCAGTCATCACGGCGAGTTTAAAATCAGGAATAAACCTTGAGATTTTGTATTTTTTGTGGCACACAAATTATCATAATCAGTTACGAAAAGCATGTTTATTTAGCAGTTTACTCTATCACGATAAAGAACTCTCAGGCATTCTGATACTGAATTAAATCGATTCAACTGTGATCAGCTACATGATGTTATCACGCAATGAAGACATAGCCATATTAACTTCAAAAGAGTTTTACATAATCCACGCCTTCATTGATATCTACATTATTTTACATATGCAAAGAATCAACAGAAAAAATAATATCCATGCTGGTGTAAATGCATTGAAAACCTCGTTCGCAAGGATACATAATAAGAAAGAATAATTAAAAAGACATAACAAGTTCGCGAAAAGAATCTTCCTCGTTATTATAGAGAGCTCTAGAAATCAAGAGATAAAAACAGATGATAAAATTAAAGGGAAAATTAAAGGGGGAATTTTGTAAGACAGAAATCTATTACTGGCGGAATGTCAGAAGAATAAATACACGGAGAAAAATTAGAATTTTGAAGGGGGCAAAAGAAAAAGGAAATATTGTATTTTATGACGAAATAAAAAGATTAAATGAAATAGATTTTGAGATAGGTTAAAAGTTTAAAAATATCTTATACACACACACACACACACACACATATATATATATATATATGGTGATTATATAAAAAGACTATCTCGATATATGAGCCCATAACTGTCATACCGTCCACAGAAACTGAATGAAAGTCTGACCTAAAGTATTTTGAGGTATGCGCTCAAGAATCACGTGGAAAACAACAGTTAAATTGTAACAGTTACGGTTACAGTGACAAAATTTCAAAAATTTCAAATGGCAACACCAATTTTTTTTATTGGAATGTGATCTTCGTAGTGAAAAACCATAAAAAGCATTGGAACGGTACCTGTAGCACGAAAATCGCCGGCGTAGACAGACTAAGTAGAAAAGTGAAAACAACCAATAAAGGACAGAAAAACAACAGAAAGTAAAACATTTCATTGTTCAGTGCTATCCACCATCTGCCGCATGTAAAGTACCGTCGTGTGTAAAATGGAAAATGTATGAAACACAATAATATGTTTTGTTTTCTGTTGATTCTCTGTCCTTATTCGTTGTTTTCACTTTTCTTCTTAGTCTGTCTAGCGCCGACAATTTTCGTGCTACAGGTACCGTTCCAACGCTTTTTATGGTTTTACACTATGAAGATCACATTCCAATAAAAAATAGGTGTTGCCATTTGAAATTATCAAAATTTTGTCATTGTAACCGTAACTGTTAGAGTTTAACTGTTGTTTTTCATACGATGTTTGAGCGCATACCTCAAAATACATAAAACCAAAATTTCAGTCAGTTTCTCTGAACGGTGTGATAGTTAAGGACTCATATATCGGGATAGTTTTTTTTATAAACACCCTGTATATAGATAGATAGATAATTATCCTCTCATCCTTATACTACGAGTTATTGGCATCACCCAAGAAGCCTGGATGAGGAATTGAACTTTCCCTAGTTCCCGGATTAGGAGCCAGAACTTTTGAAGGGAATGCGTTTGTAATAGCACTTTGTGTTTTACCTATGAAGAAGGCTATGCGTACAGCTGAAAAATACTTGGAAGTAATTCACATTGGATAATGTTAATGTTGTGTATTCAGTGCTATCCACCATCTGCCGCATGCAACGTGTCTTCGTGTGTGACGTGGAAAATTTGTGAAACACAATAAAATGTTTTGTTTTCTGTTTCTTCTCTGCCCTTATTAGTTGTTTTCACTATTCTTCTTAGTCTGTCTAGCGCCGACGATTTTCGTGCTACAGGTACCGTTCCAACGCTGTTTATGGTTTTTCACTATGAAGATCACATTCCAATAAAAAAAGTAGGTGTTGTCATTTGAAAATTTTGAAATTATGTCACTGTAACCGTAACTGTTAGAATTTAACTGTTGTCTTTCATATGATTCTTGAGCGCATACCTCAAAATACTTTAGGCCATAATTTCATTCAGTTTCTGTGAACGGTATGATAGTTAGAGGCTCATATATCTGGATAGTTTTTTTATAATCACCCTGTATATAGTATATTATAAAAAAAAATTCTAATAAAATGTAAGAAAGAGAAAATCCAATAAATATTCAAATTCCCCATTTTTTTAACTGCAATTATAATTTCAATAGACATAAAAATTACAATAGGAGACGTCCTATTATATCTTTTCTTTTTAAAATTATATTTTTCTCTTATTATCATTTGAAATTAAAATATAATTTTAATTACCTTATTAATTGACTTTTCTGTTAATTGTCAGTCAAAAAGTTTATAATTATACATAAATGTAATGTAAAAAGATAAAATGGTCAAAAGAAAGATACACGTTAATGAACTTTAACATATGTTTCTGAAAATTATATACGAGTATCGAAATAAAACAAGGACTTTGAACTCTATTAATATATTAGTAACTGTTATAATTTAACTGTATTTGTGACACATAGAATATTTACAATTAATTCCGGAATTATTATTTGTTCCTGTTGAAATTATAGCCTATTTCCGCATATAACCATTGCAGTCATCAATCGTTGCATTACGGAGAATTTTTTTGCTCCTGTTGCATATAAGTCAGAAAGTACTTCAATCCACAAAATTTTATTTAATTATGGTTTTATGAATATTTATAAAAATAACTGAAAATTAACAGAAAATATTTGAGTTATTTTATTCTTTTTATTCTCAAATTGTGACATTTTCGTGACTTTCTTAGTCAGAAAACGATTTTTAAAAACACTATTTTTATTGTTCATTTAAATACAAAAATAAACCAGTTAAACTGAGGGCATTGAGCTCACAGACTATTCACCCTAATTGTTTATTATAATCTTATTTCAAAGAATTTAAAAAAAAAAAACCTCGAAAAATAAAGAAATTGACAATATATTAAGGGGGGATCAACCCCGTTCTCCACCCCTTAAAATTAACCAATGAAACCCTAAACTAATCAGGGAAGTCCCTTATTGCAATGAACATATATACAAAATCTGAAGCTAATTTGATAATTCTGCATGAAAAACTCATTTATGTAAATTAAGGGCGGGGCAAATTAGCCCCCGTGACCCCCTTTATACTTAACTGATGAGCCCCCAAAACTAACCAGAAAAGCGCTTATCACAATGAACCTGTATACAAAATTTGAAGAAAATCTGTCAATTCTGCATGAAAAACACAGATATCTAAATTAAGGAGGATTAGCCCCCCTTTCCCCCTTATACTTATAATTTAAAACTTAACCAATGAACCCCAAAAACTAATCAGGCAAGCGTCTTATCACAATGAACCTATAAACAAAATTTGAAGCTAATCTGATAATTCTGAATGATAAACCCATTTATATAAATTAAGGGTCGGGCAAATTATCCCCCGTTACCCCCTTTATACTTAACTGATGAGCCCCCAAAACTAAGCAGAAAAGCGCTTATCACAATGAACCTGTATACAAAATTTGAAGACAATCTGTCAATTCTGCATGAAAAACCCAGATATCTAAATTAAGGAGGATTAGCCCCCCTTTCCCCCTTATACTTATAATTTAAAACTTATCCAATGAACCCCAAAAACTAATCAGGCAAGCGTCTTATCATAATGAACCTATAAACAAAATTTGAAGCTAATCTGATAATTCTGAATGATAAACCCATTTATATAAATTAAGGGTCGGGCAAATTATCCCCCGTTACCCCCTCCATACTTAACTGATGAACCCTCAAAACTAACCAGGAAAGCGCCTTATCACAATGAACCTGTATACAAAATTTGAAGAAAATCTGTCAATTCTGCATGAAAAACACAGTTATCTAAATTAAGGAGGATTAGCCCCAATTTCCCCCTTATACTTATAATTTAAAACTTAACCAATGAACCCCAAAAACTAATAAGGCAAGCGTCTTATCACAATGAACCTATAAACAAAATTTGAAGCAAAACGGTTATTTCTATCAAGAGGTATCGCGTTCCGTACATACGTGCATACATACAGAACCGGCGGGCACATTCGCTCTCAGGCTTTGATAGCCTGTGAGCTAAAGAAGCTTATTTTTTGCTTTTGATGATGTATATCACGTTTATCCCCTTTTTGATTTTACTTCTTTATTTATTATTTAATCACTTCACTAAAATGTAAATGAACCCATAAATCGCTTTGTAATATACCATCTTGCATAATAATAAGTTTAAAAAGAAATTATTAAATTTTCTTCACAAAAAGTAGAAGAAAGCCACTATTAGAATATTGTAATCTTTAATGAATACAGAAGGTAATATTAGCCCTTTTTTATTTCAGTACTTTACAATACCCTATTGTTAATTTGTTAAATGAGTTGTTGAATAAATTATATTTTATCAAAGAAATGAACTATTCAATTCGTAAAGTAAATAAAAAAAAGAAATTTTTACTGAATTTTAAAAATAAAACGTTTTTTCTCATACAAATAATAATACTCTCCAGTAGTTTTTCATTCTCTTCCCAGCGATGTTGTTTGCAATTTAGTGAAATGTATTTCCTTAGGTTAATTAGTTTAGTTTCAGAAGAGAAAAAATGTCATGTTTTATGTAAAGTCAGAATAAAAAAATGTTATTTAATAAATTTAAAAATTTAAAAACTTTTATATTGTTAGAATATAATTTTATAATTTAACTGCTTCTAATTTTCTATCCGTTTTATAATTTTATGAAACTCACAGTAAGGAACTTCCCTCAAAGGTCACGTTAAGTGAATGATGTATGTTTAAATTTAAAATTTTTGATCATCCACGATTTCAGCTCCATAAGGTAAGTGTTTTTTTGAGTCATGCTTAAAAAGACACCATAACAACAGTTTGGTGGAGGATATAGACATAAGCGTTTCCGAGGTTAATTTTTCCTAAATAACTTTTAGTAAAAGAATTCACGGTTTTCAGTATTTGTTAATATATATAAATATTTTATTTAGTGTTTTTCGTACATAAATAATACTTTTAATTGATATGTATATATATATATATATATATATATATATATATATATATATATATATATATATATATATATATATATTAACAATGATGATCTTTATTGTAAGGATTTCAACTTCCGATTCAGTATTAAATATCTCTAGAAATAATCATACAATTTTTAAATTCATTTATATCTAGGCTAATTTGATGAGGGTCTAGATTAATTTTTCACAACGCATTCCCCACCGGGGTGAAATTCCACATATGTTAGTAGTTTTACGTTATTAGTTATATGTTATTTCCCTATTTGTTTTTTTTATGTTTAAAAGTTGATTTACACAATAAAAATTAAAGTTAAACATTCGAATTTCAGAAATAAATAATAAAACAGTTAATGTTTTATGAAAAATTCAAAAAGTTTTATTTCAAAAGTTCAAATTAATACAAGTACTATAATAGTTATATGAGATACCTTTTAAAATTATTCAATAATTTTATATATTTAAAATTTCTATGCGACGTCTTCGATTTACTATTAAAATGTCTGTTAACTATCTACTGAACTATTCTTGTATTTCTACCTTTTCTACAATATGTCACTTGAAGAATCTTTCATTCCTGATACTACGGAAGGGCATATTTAAAAGTGACTGTGAAACACATTGTTACTAATGCACAGTTGATATACCGGGTGTCCTAAAATTGACTGACATATTTTATAATTCAATAACTTCCAAACGGTGACAGATATTAAAAAAATTCTTGCAAGAGAGTAATGTGAGATTTAAGGAGTTTTTTTTTTTTTGTTTTACTGCGATTCCTGATTTTAGTTGGAACTACAAGCAATAGACGGCGCTGCAAGCGTTAGGTGTTCAATCCTGACTAAGACTAAAATCACTCAGCATTGATGCGGTTGAAGGAGGTTCAATATATGGAGTGGGTCACATTCGCTAGTACAATCTTGTTTTTATGGCCCGATTCTGAATAAGATTTTATTGGTGAATGAGACGCACTCCATGTATTGAATCTCCTTCCTTCACATCAATGCTGGATGATTTCTGATTTTATCTCTATTGCACTTCTATCGATCGCAGAGCCATCTATTGCTGAGAATTCGAACTAAAATCAGGAATCGGAAGAAAATAAAAAGCTCTTGACATCAAGCATTACTCTCTTGCAAGAACATTTTTAAAAATTTGTCACCATTTTGAAGCTCTTGAATTTTAAAATCAGTCAGTCCATTTTAGGAAATCCGGTATGTACTTCCAACCTTACAAACGATAGTACTGAAGGTTCAAATCAGCGGCCTCAACATCAATTTTGAAAGATATTTTAATTTTCCTTTTATTTCAAAGAATATCTGATCTCCTGACATTCGAGATTTTATAATGTTAGATTATATGCATATTTCTACCCAAAATGGACATACCAACGTCAAAAGCAAGCCTACATTTCTATCATGGACGCATTTTCTGTATTTTGTAACGTTATACACTTCATCTTTTTTTTTTACACAGCTTGAAAAAAACTACTTTACTTATTCACTTCGTCAATGATGCTCCAAATGTTAATTGGCGATTCAGTTAAAACGCATTTACTTATGTATCAACATTTAACACTTTATGTACTGAATTATGAGTTCCTGAAAATTTTATCTTCTAAAGCATTTTTCGTGAATTGTTGAAACTACATTAGAATATCTCCATAATCATTTAATAAATTTTAGAGGGATTTTAGAATTATTGAAGGATTTAGGAGGTTTAATTAAATATGAATTTATAGGGATTTTGTGCAATATTTATAACCCCATTCAAATATTTTATTTTAAAAATTTTTCTTAGTATTTTGTAGAATTAGGAAATGTACAAATATAATGTTCTTACAATAGAAATATAGAAATATTTACGAATTGAAATTCCCTCCTCCCCCCCTCCAACGCCAAGAAAGCTGAAAAGATGCAAAGGCAAAAGAAATCATCCTTTTAAAAATATTTTTGTTTTGCGTATCCAATAACGCTTTTGGAACAAGATAAATTAATGTATCTATAACTCGTTCTAAACTGTATTACTACTAATCGATGCATTAAATGAATTTTATAACAAGTTATTTTACTGGTACTTATAAGTACCGTCAGTAGATAAAGGGTTAATATGAGTTTTATTTTTCCAACTGATTGAAAAAGTGTCCATATCAGTATTTGAACCAATAACTATTGGATTAATTTACCAATGGTCTGCCAACTGAGCTATCCTGGATGAATCTGGCGGGCACAATTCACTCATTCAAATTTTTTTTATTGGCGTCTGGACTGTCATCTGAAACAACTCAACAGAATAAATCGCAGTTAATGGAATTTAAGTAAAACGCTGGATATGTAACTACATATGATTAATTTTAACAAATTTATTCTACACCCAGAAAAAGGAATTGTTTAAAACTGCAAAACATGCTTTGTTGAGTACATTTTAGTTGTTTCAAGCAAAAGTTTTAGTTTAAGTAAAAAATTGGTTTTGTCGCATGGACAAAAAAATGTTGTCAACGCGCTTGCAAAATTTTACAAAATTTCATCGATTTTACTTGAAATAACAAAATATATATTTTTTTTATTTTACACTATTTTTGTAATTTAAATTTGTAATTACAGAAAAATTTTGTTGTTTTTGCAAAATTTAAATTGTTGTGCAGTAGTCATAACTCTCTCACGTAACTTGGTTTACTTGACTTATATAGCTATATATCTAAATGTTTAACATAATTTTTGTATAATTAAAACTTTTAAATTGGGGCGGGCCAAGGTAGTTTAAAAAATCCCCCTCTTCCATTTATTACTTTCTTCTATATTTACAAGAAGAAAGTATTGGATTCATGAAAATTTTCGACTTCCGGTTTTCGATGGATTTTAAAAGGTCTTGAACACGATTTGACTGTTTTTAGAAAATGACTGTCTATGACTCTGTTTGTCTGACTGTATGTGACAAAAATTTTTGTGGGCGCTCTATTTCAAGAATTAATGCACGGAATTTAATAAAACTTCATAATTTTTTTTACTTCCTGACATAAATTGGTGCTGATTAGTTTTTGGCGTAAATCGCGTAACAGCTGGCGCTGCTATGTTGCATTTTTGGAGATTTCTGCAATAGCTCTATCTCAAAAAACTAATTCTCTGATTTATTTCAAACTACAGATTTATACCTTGACATGAATGGAAGCTGATTATGTTTTGGTGCAGATATCCCAACAAGGGGCGATGCTATACTACTTTTGTCATGATTTTCACTGTAACTATATCTCAAGAACTAATGCACGGGTTAATTTTTAATTCATTTTCAGCAGTGAATTACACGCCTGTAATTCTTAAATAATAGCCAGTGAATTTTTATCCTTACATTTTTCAAGCGTAAACCGACACAGTGAAAAATGTCCCAAGCCGGGAATCGAACCCGGGTCCTCAGAATAGCGCTCTGAGGCTCTACCAATAAGCTACAAGGAACGATATCCCAACACAGCATTTCTCACTCTTATATATGCCGGACCGGCTGCAACCGCACAAGATGGAAATGTCATCATGAGCACACAAATTTCTGCTGCAAACATGAAACGATAATACAAAGCCCAGCATACGGCAACACAGTTAATTTTTAATTCATTTTCTACAGTGAATTACGCCTGAATAATCCTTGAATAATAACCAGTGAATATTTATCCTGCTTTTTACAGGCGTAAGTCACTGCTGAAAATGAAATAAAAATTAACTATGTGTTACCTTATGCTGTGTTTTATATCATGTTTGCCACATAAATTTGCATGCTGACATTTCCATCTTGTGCTGCGGTCTCAGTTATAAGAGTGAGAAATGCGGAGTTGGGATTTCGTTCTTTGTAGCTTAGTGGTAAAGCCTCAGAGCAATATTCTGAAGACCCGGGTTTGATTCCCAGTTTGCGACATTGTTCAAACTGTCGGTTTACGCGTGAATAGAAGCACGATAAAAATTCGCTTGTTATTATTCAAGGTTTACAGGCGGAATTCACTGTTGAAATTGAATTAAAAAATAGTTAAGATTACATATTATATTGGTTCATTTAACAAAAGTTTTTGTAGTATAAACAAATGAAGTTCGTAATATAAAATATTTTATTATTTAAACAAACAAAATATATTTTGTTGAAAAAAGAAAATAGATTGCTAAAATAATACATAGTATATATCTATGTAACAAAAAGATTTTTTTATTAAAACAAAAAATAATTTTAATGTGTATATTATAATTGTTTCTTTAACAAAAACCTTTTGTTCTTAAAACAAAGAAAATTCTTAAAATTACACACAACAATTGTTCTATAAAAAGTTAAAATTTCAGTGCAATTTCACTTTGTTTAATAACTAAAATTCATAGAAATACAACTAAATGTAAATATATTGTTTGAAGGTGCGTAAAAACATGCATAAAATATTTAAAAGCACATTAAAGTCCTTTTAAAAAATTCAAAACGTTTTCAACCGAACTACTCGGTCATCATCAGTGAAAAAATAATTGTTGAGTTGTTACTCTCTTCGCGTTTTCTTGCTTGCCTGGAATAAACTATTTTACTTCAAGGGTTTGGAATATAAGGTGGGATGAGAAAGGTAATCAATGATGTATTAATTCATTCCAGACTGCGTGAATATCATATGATAAGACATCGTTACATACTATTTATTTTTTAGATTTTGTTTAGGTTTTGTTAAACAGAAAAATTGACCCAATCCAGGCTATCAATAAATCAGGGGTATATATTATACCTTTCAAGAAACATAACAAAGATTTTATGTACGTAGGTATGACACTAAGGAAATTTCGGGACAAAATAAAAGAACATGAAGCAAATCTGAGTTGAGTTGAGTTGAGTTGATTATTGACGGCCAATTATCTACACTAGGGATATAGGCCCGGGGAGAGTGCCCTTCATGGGGGTCTTTCTAAGGGAACCTAATCCGTATTTACGCATGGATAAATCCAGGGCTCGAAGAAAACCACGAAAACTCCGAACGATTAGGCCGACGGGCGCGATTGGGATCGAACCCAGCACCTCCCGTCTACCAGCTTCGAGAGCACAACCTCTCAGCCACTGGTGGGGCGAAGCAAATCTGAGATTAAATAGACCCCACATTGTGTTAGCAAGATTAGCACAAACTGAACCTATAAAAGTAGATTTCAATGGATCCAAAATTATATTCCGCACAAATAATCACATGGAAGCTAGCATAAGAGAGTCTCTAGAAATAATATTTAAAAAAGAAATAGTATGTAACGATGTATTATCATATGATATCCACGCAGTCTGGAATGAATTAATACATCATTGATTACCTTTCCCATCCCACCTTATATTCCAAACCCTTGAAGTAAAATAGTTTATTCCGGGCAAGCAAGAAAACGCGAAGAGACAGCAACTCAACTCAACAATTAGTTTTTCACTGATGATGACCGAGTAGTTCGGTTGAAAATGTTTTGAATTTTTTAAAAGAACTTTAATGTACTTTTAAATATTTTATGTACGTTTTTACGCAACTTCAAGCAAAATATTTACATTTAGTTGTATTTCTATGAATTTTAGTAACAATTGTTCTTTAAACAAAAGTTTTTGTTGCCGAAACTAAAAAAGACTCTTACCCTGTAACTCATTGTGAACTTCAACTCGCCATTTAAAACTTAACTCTCGGTTGACCCTGAAATCCAATTCTCCGCTAACTCAACCAGGAAAATGTAATCTAAAAACGGAAGTCGAGTTGTCTAACTGAATCTTGGTTTTGAGCTCGCGTTAGTCGGCACGCATGTGCAGTTGAAGCAAAAATGGCGGTCGATTTCATTAGTGCTTTGACGTTTATTTTGTAATCAACGCTATTTATGATGCAATAAGCAAACGAAATGTAAATTTAAAGAAAAAATAATGTGAAAGAATGTGTTACTTTTAATTCTTAGCCCTTTTAGGATATTTTAACTCTGTGAAGTCAAGATTATAGTGATTTTTGAAAATTATTTGGAATTTGGTAGCGCCATCTACCGAATGCACAATCAAATGTTCTTACGCCTCAAATATTGTATGTATGATTCAAATCTTTTTTATCTCTCGTTTAAATGATAAAAAAGCAGTTTTTCTCAAATTTCAGAGTTACTCCTGCACTTCAAGATTGTTTAAAGAATAAAATCATAGAAGACGGAATTTTCTGTTAAAATATCGCGTTTATTTATCCGTTTGCAATAGATAAATAATATGAGTTGTTATATATTTCTTAATTAAAAATAATTATTTTTGTTTGAAAGAAACATTTTTCCAACAATTTCTAGAAATGTTCGCACTTTACGAGTATTTTTTCAAACAACTTCTAAAATTATTATACAAGGAATAAAAAAAAATCTATTATAATAATCTACACATGAAATTTAAAAAGAAAATCTTCTTACGTCTCGTATAAGGGGTAAAGTCTACCAAGCATGCAATTTTATGCAAAATAATTTATTGAAAACTGATTCAAGGGAGGCCAGAATTAATGGAGGCGATTGCTACGTCAAGTGATCCCTTTGGCAAATCACATATACACACTTCAACCTTCTATTGACTAACCGAGAGCGAATAACCATGCCTCTGATGTTAACGAACAATTCGAAATATCAACCGGCAGTTAGATTTGTGAACCTGGCGTTACTCAACTGAGAGTTGAAGGTTGGTGGTGAATTGACCGGTTTATTTAACATATTATATTTATTTTGAGAAAACTTTCAACAAAAGAATTTTGATAATTCAAGTAAAATCTGACTATTTTACTTGAATTAACAAACCATTTTTTTTGCTGACGATACATTTTTTTTGTTGGAATTGCAAAAAAATCAACAATATTTTTTGTTGATTCAAACAAAATTTCAATTGTCCCATATTTAAATGAAAAGTTCTGTTGGGCCAACCAAATTTTTGTTGATTCAACAAAACCTTTCTCTGGGTGTAATCAGTAAATAAATCTTATGATTTGCAATTTTCCATATATTGTATTTATAACACAGTTTTGTTTTTTGATTGAGAAAGTACAACTTTTTACAATCGAACCTTAAGTTATACTATAATTATGGACATATTCTGCTACTGGTACAGTCGGCCAAAAGAAGGAGAATATCCGGTATATTTTAATCACAAAATTGTCAAAAAATAAATAAAAATAATAAAATAATAAAATAAATAAACCAAAATAGACATTCTACTAAAAATTACGTTTTCTTTAATTTTTATTAAAGAAATAAGCTTTTGAGGCTTTATCCATACACAAATTGCAACAAAATCTGGTATATTGAATCTAAGAACCTAATTTTGACATCATGTTTTTATTTATTATTATATTTTACCTTCGGATACCAAACTAGAAATCAATAGGTGAAAAAAGTTTATGAATTGTCCATATAAAAATTTTGAATTCCTAATTTGAAATCTAGCATCGTTAATAGTTGTAAAATTAATTTCATTGAGTGGAGATTTTTTAACATAACTCCAAAAATAACTCCCTCAATTATAGAACAACATATAGAATATGTAAAACTCTACCCAACAGATTTACAAAGGCATGCAGGCCTTGGCAAAGCCTATCTTGAACTAGCAAACCTGTACTGTCACCCTGATAAAACCTACGAAAATAAACTACCTTACATAATGAGGTGATGTTTTGCATTCCATATTAAAGCATCTAGAAAACGATTTCTGTTAAACATTGTATAGATTATAATACATATTTGTTTCGAATAATAATTTTATATGGATATTTATTAATATTCGAAAAAAGTGTATTGTACGTAAAAGAATTCGATTTAATGAAGCTTCAAATATGCGAAGATGAAACATGATCAATTTCCGTCAGAACGATAATGTTTATCTAAAAAGGTGGATTAAACTTTTTGCCGTTATATTAAAAATAAATGTACAACGTGAAATAGCACAAATTAAAAATATATAAACTGACAAACAGCTCCGTACTTAATCTCGCCCGGTCTGGCTGTCTCTCCGTCACATGTGTTTCTGACTCGCCACCATTTCATCTTCGCGTTTGCGAAAGACGCAAGCAAATTGACATGGCTTAGAATTTTAAATCGGTTTTAATATTTTGAATTGGCACTGATGATAGCACTTTAGGGGATCCGAAAAAGCTGTTTGCCAGTTTATATATTCTTAATTTATGCTATTTCACGTTGTACATTTATGTTTAAGATAATGTTTATGTTATGCTATAAAATTTTACTCATGTTATAGAATTGGCAACTATTAATTAAGAATTTAACATTAGTATTTCAAAATTTTAAATGAGTGTAATTGCTAAACTTCTTTAACTAATGACTGCCCATTGGGTATCCTAAGGTAAATGTTAGAAACGAATATTAATATGTTGTAAACATTAGATATACAATTCACAATTTCAGAGTTTATTAAAATTTCATTATAGAGACAACTTCCTAAGTTATTTTTAGCATAAATTAATAGAAGACTAAATTTAAAGTCGAATATTTATGTCCGTTTTTACTGGAATAATTAGGCGATTATAATGTGTGGGGTGTTTTTTTTTTGGCCAACTCTACCGTCGGCAGACTGTGCAGTTTGTCTCATAAACAAATTCCTTCTTAAACATCACCCTCTTACACCTTAATTTGACTGACTGTACATGTGCAATCTACAAAAAAAAAAAAAAAAAAAAAAAAAAAAAACCTGATACATTTTAACCAACACATTATACCAGAAAAATTAACAGAAATAGCCACTCTACTGGAAATTATGTCTTTTTTCAAATTATGTTAAAAATAAGCTTAGAGGACTTCTTCATACTGAAATTGTACCAAACATTGCCATTTGCAATCATATTATTTTTTTTGTTCGTTTTCCCTTAGTATATCAAATAGGAAGTCATTGGGTCAATGAGTTTGAGAAATCTAAAGTTTAAAAGTTTGGAACTCCAAGTGTTAAATTCATTTGTAATCGCTTCAAAAGGTATTGGAATGCGATCAGTTTTTGAAGTTTTACTCATGAACAATTTCTCAGAATGAGCTGTAATTTTGGATTCCGATATTTTAATTTTCTAGAAATTGATTTCGATTAAAAAGTTCATAAATTTAATTTAATAGGCATTTAAAAATTTATTTTGATTAAAAGTTATTTTCAAAATTAATATTTTTAAAGAAATATGTGTAACCTAAGATTCCTTTAACAAAAATCGATTTCTGGAAGTTTTAAATATGAAAAGTCCAAATTTACAGTTAATTCCGCCAATGGGTTTTTTGGTTAGGATTCAAAACTACACTCATTGCAATCAGCAGCGATTACATATGGATGTAACATTTTGAATTCCGCACTAGTTCATAATTCCTAAACTACTTGATCGAATGAGTTTCCGTACGGTATCTTAGGTAAGGTGTATTGAGTAAAAAGCAAATATGATATCAAAATGGGGTGTTTGTATTGAAAATTTCACAGTCTAGTACAAATTATTTGTGAAGACGACTTCCAAGCATGTTAGTGTAATATAACGGGAAAACAGACACAGTTTTCAGTCGAATGACTACTTCAGATATTAAAAGCAGTTTTTTTCGGCCTACTCTATGTAGACCATCATTTCTTCATAGCTATGTTTTTATTCATTATACAAAAATAATGTAAATTATTATATATATTTTGATTTACTGTGAATTTATTTATTTATTGCTAAAAACAGATTTACAGTGTAAAAAGAATATTGAGAAAAGAAAGTAGAAATCTAAAAAACACATAAAACTTTGACAATAAAACAAAAAACAAAGTTTCACCTGAAAGGATCTTGTTAGTCAATGTTTTTCGAATCTCTCGAGATTCGATATTTTTTCAATATGATTGTTATTTTTTATACGTTTACAAACTTTCTATCTGCATGTATATAAAAGAATGTTATATGTAGCATAAGCTTTATTGTCATCTTTCAAATCAATGTTTCTTTTCAATTTTGTATGAAAAGTTTTCTATAAGGTCATTGTACCTAAATGCGATACTTTTCTCATAAGTTTTCTGCATTTAGGAAATAGTTCTTATTTTATTAAATATTAAACGAAAAACATAAAGGATTAAGTGATATCAAAATGAATTATTATAATCAAAACTAATATATTTTACAGAAATTTAATTATTATCTCTAATCTAAGTAAAAATATATCATTGCCACATTCACTTTATGTTCTTCACATTTATATTATTGAAAATCCAAATGAGATTACCAAAGTACTTAAAATACCTAAATGTAATAATGCATTTTACTCATGTCAGTTCATCTTAATTGTTTAATTGCAATATATTTTAAAATAATTATTATTGTATTATAATTAAATAATGAATCATTTAACGTTCATACATTAAACACTTTTAACTTCGACAATTAATAAACAAGTAGTAATAAATGAATGACCAATATAATTTAATTTTTACCAAAACTATTTTTGTTACTGTATGTTCCACACAAGAAGTTCATAAAATATTTTTTTTTATATATAAATAGAAATTTCTGGAATCCTTTTAATTTTTTTAAATAAATGATGAACTTAAAAATAGCACAAATTAAAAATATATAAAATAGCAAATAGATGTTTCGGAGCCTCTAAAGCTTCATCATCAGTGCCTAATTAAAAATGATCAAACCCGGATTTAATAGTTTAAGCCATGTAAGTATGCTTGCGTCTCCGCTCGCGACCAAGGTGTAATGGAGGTGAGTTTTTTAAAACAACAGCGGAGTCAGGAGTCACATGTGACGTAGGAGACCAATCAGAAGCGCTCGTAGACTGGACGAGTTTCAGTACGCAGGAGAAAAAAAAGAGGGTAAGATTGAAGTGAAGAGAAAGAATTAAACGAAAGGTAGCCAGACATGTGAAAAATTTGATGTACTGGGCATATCATAAAATAAGTTGCCTGAATTTTTCCATGTATGATAATCTTTTCAAAAATCAAGGTTTTAAATTGATGAGCACTTCTGAATAATTGAAACTTCCGAAAAATTAAAACTGTGATTGTTAGATCAGCAATGGTTATCAATCGCAGATTGTTTAGTGTCACAATTTTTAAAATAATTTATATGTTTCCCCAAGAGTTCACTTAGTTTGACCTATATACATTGTATCACAATCGCAAGACATCTTATAAATTCCCCAATGTGAAAATCTGTCATTTGGATGTTTGAGATCTCTAAATTTGATATAAATGCTGGTCTATTACACCATGAAACATTACAACATTAAAGAAGTGAGTATAAAACATCACACATTTACTGAATGGTGTATACAAATTTAAAATTTTATACATACATTAATATTAAAAATATCGACGTTTCGACCACCATCTATGGTCATCTTCAGGAAAAAAAAATTATATTGCTTTTAAAGTTTCAAATGCGAAAAACAATCCGTCTGTTGCCACATTATTACTGCCGTCCACAAATTAAAAATTAACAAGTGTAACACTCAGCCATCGTACCAACCAACCACAAGTCCGTTTTGTCCGGGTTTTTTTGTCCGTTAGGAAGATGCATTGTTTCTACTTGTGGTTGTTTCGTACGATGGTTGAGTGTTACCGTTGTTAATTTTTAATTTGTGGATGGCAGTAATAATGTGGGAATGGACGGATTGTTTTTTGCATTTGAAACTTTAAAAGCAAGAAAATTTCTTTTACCTGAAGATGATCATAAATGGTGGTCGAAACGTCGATATTTTTAATATTAATGTATGTATAAAATTTTAAATTTGTATACACCATTCAGTAAATGTGTGATGTTTTATACTCACTTTTTTAATGTTCTAAATTTGATTTTGTTAAATGGTGTATAAACGACTTTAAAATCGAATCTTTTCAAAATTGCGGATATTTAATTGCTAATTATCGGAAAGTATGGCAGTATAATTAAATTTTCTTTGCGAACATTGAGTAGTGGTAAAGTTACATTGTTAACGTTGGAATGTGTACGTTTAATTAGTTTATTACGAGTTGAATAATCTACTTCAACAGGATAACCCAGGTCAATGGCAATGGATTTAATGTGGTCTAATTTTACTTTGAATAAACTTTCAAATGAAGAAGTTTTTAAGGCGCGATGAATATAGGTATTAAAAGCAGCCAATTTTTGATTGGAAGGGTGAGAGGAAAGATGATGGGGGGAGTAAAGAAAATGTGAATAATTTAGGATAAACAGTGGTTTGGAATGAGTCACTTTCGCGGTAAACAATAACATCAAGGAAAGGTATTTGTTTATTATTTTCAAATTCAGATGTAAACTGTATAAGTTCATGTAAAGAGTTCAGAACATAAAGAATATGACGGATATCTATATCACTAGAATCCAGTAATGCGAAGCAGTCATCTACATATTGGGTGTAAAATGGAAAATTTAGCCTATTGAAAATGTTTGACTCTAAGTAATGCATATACAAATCTCTGAGGATTGGGATGAGGGGCGAGCCCATAGATAAGCCATCAGTCATGAGATAAAAATTACTGTTAAATATAAACGTGTTTTGCGATAGACAACTGTCAATAAGTGTAATAATTCATCAATTTCAAACTGTGAGTAGTGAAACTCCTGGAGGCGTAATTTAAGACTGTTTAAAGCACCTTGAGCCGGTATGTTAGTAAAGAGGGACTTGACGTTGAATGAAACCATACGGTGACTTTGAGTAGTGGTAAAGTTGCGTAATTTACTGACAAACTCATAACAGTTTCTGCATTTGTAAATATTGTTGGAAAGTAGCGGGGAGAAACAAGACATTTAGCTAATTTATAGGAGAAAGTACCAATGTTAGAAACGACTGGTCTGAATGGAATGTCAAGTTTGTGAACATTTGGACACACAAAGTACTAATTATCAAGATTCTTTTTGTTTTTTTATCTTGTAAATTTCATTGTGCCACTATCAGTAATACGTGGAATCAATTTCATCAATTTCTGACAATTCCTTCATGGTGTTGCAATTTTCACAAACATGAGTGCTCATGTTTGTGAAAATTGCAACACCGTGAAGGAATTGTCAGAAATCAATGAAATTTTATCCATATATTACTGACAGTGGTACAAATAAATTATCAAATTTACAACCCCCAAAAAAGAGTGTCGGGAATTAGTACTTTGTGTGTCCACAACACTGATCGATAAGAGCTTGTACAAGTCGTGGTATTGTATCATTCAGGATCTGAATGTAATCCTGGGGAATAGCATTCCAGGTGGCTTAGACTTGAAGCCAAAGTTCAGTCTTACCGTGTGACCCACCAGCTCTACGAGCGAGTCGCCGACCAATGTAATCCCAGACATTCTAGACTGGGGCCATAATAATGGGGAATAAACAGGCCATGCGAAACCTCTTGTGCCCTGACTTATCCACAACAACAGTCTGGCCACCTTTTTCGAATTTGCTGATAACTGTATTATAAAATCTAATAATAAAGTCTAATTCAAATAGAATCTAATATAGAAAATTGACAAGAAAATATAATATGGTTATCAGCAAAGTCGAAAAAGGTGGCCAGATTGTGGTTATATATAAGTCTGATTACTTGACTTAAACACAAGATTTAATGATGATGGTCCTTATAAAAAGGTTATGTCTTACACTTCACAAAAAGAACTCCAAACAATTCGTTATCCAACGTACCCCCTTAATTTTCAATAGTACTAAGTCTTCCCTCATTCATTCTGTGACACATAGCGCAAGGTTTTATGCGATAAGATATAAGGTCAATGTGACTAAATGTGGCAAGCATTAATGAGTCAAAGTTTTTATACCAAAAATTCTAAGGTAAGAATCATATACATATGATTCGTAATTTAAGATTTTAAGTATAAGTACTTTGACTCACACACACATTATTGTGTGCCCCATTTAGCCACATTGACGTTATATCTTCAAATATCTAAAGCAAATATATGAGTAAAAACATATCGTGATTGTGTCTATAAATTTGACAAGAAAATATCACATGATAACAACCTCAAAATATAACTTTTAAAAGAATAAAAATTTTTGGCTGTTGAAAAATGTGAGTATTCCACCCTTTAAATTCAAAATACGAATATACAAAAATATTTCAAGTTCTTCATTTACAGCAGAGGATAAAAATTTAAAAATTTTATTTATGTTGCTCACCCATGGGGATATTTTTTTATATTCATGTTAATAATGAAACTGAATACATAAATGCACATCATACAACGAAAACCTTTTAACATTTAAGGAGGTATATTTTAGGGCACTAATATGCTTAGAACAATGACGATTAGAAGACAAAAATTACCCTTGTTTCAATTAGCCACCTACTGTAAAAATAAAAAAAATAAAATGATTTTAAATAGATTGCAAATACTGTTACATTTACTTAAATTGATTTATCCCATATTTTGCAGACTCAAACCGATTGATCTGCACTGTTTCCACGGTTTTTTTCTTGTTAATATGTCAAAGAATTGTAAATAAATGTAACAGTATATGCAATAGATTTATTTTATATTTGTTTTTGAGAGTTAGCGGCTAATTACTTCAAGGTTATTTTCTACATTTGGTCTTCTACTAACCAGCATTTTACTATGCAAATCCATGACCTGAACGTCAGGTCATGGATGTTTTATACTCACTTCTTTAATGTTCTAAATTTGATTTTGTTAAATGGTGTATAAACGACTTTAAAATCGAATCTTTTCAAAATTGCGGATATTTAATTGCTAATTATCGGAAAGTATGGCAGTATAATTAAATTTTCTTTGCAAACATTGAGTAGTGGTAAAGTTACATTGTTAACGTTGGAATGTTTACGTTTAATTAGTTTATTATGAGTTGAATAATCTATTTCAACAGGATAATCCAGGTCAATGACAATGGATTTAATGTGGTCTAATTTTACTTTGAATAAACTCTCAAATGAACAAATTTTTAAGGCGCGATGAATATAGGTATTAAAAGCAGCCAATTTTTGATTGGAAGGGTGAGAGGAAAGATGATGGGGGGAGTAAAGAAAATGTGAATAATTTAGGATAAACAGTGGTTTGGAATGAGTCACTTTCGCGGTAAACAATAACATGAAGGAAAGGTATTTGTTTATTATTTCCAAATTCAGATGTAAACTGTATAAGTTCATGTAAAGAGTTCAGAACATAAAGAATATGACGGATATCTATATCACTAGAATCCAGTAATGCGAAGCAGTCATCGACATATTGGGTGTAAAATGGAAAATTTAGCCTATTGAAAATGTTTGACTCTAAGTAATGCATATACAAATCTCTGAGGATTGGGATGAGGGGCGAGCCCATAGATAGGCCATCAGTCATGAGATAAAAATTACTGTTAAATATAAACGTGTTTTGCGATAGACAACTGTCAATAAATGTAATAATTCATCAATTTCAAACTGTGAGTAGTGAAACTCCTGGAGGCGTAATTTAAGACTGTTTAAAGCACCTTGAGCCGGTACGTTAGCAAAGAGGGACTTGACGTTGAATGAAACCATACGGTGACTTTGAGTAGTGGTAAAGTTACGTAATTTACTGACAAACTCATAACAGTTTCTGCATTTGTAAAAATTGTTGGAAAGTAGCGGGGAGAAACAAGACATTTAGCTAATTTATAGGAGAAAGTAGCAATGTTAGAAACGACTGGTCTGAATGGAATGTCAAGTTTGTGAACATTTGGACACACAAAGTACTAATTATCAACACACACAGGGTGTCCGAAGTAAAAGTAATTAGAAATAATAACATATACAAAGATAAAACCATACGAGTATTTTGTAATATTATTTATATTAAAAAAAGGCAACTCTTCCAATTTATTTTGCAATATTGATTAATTCCATGAGGATCACTATTATTTACTATGTAGAACCACATTTCTTTCTCAGATGATGAATAGTTTTAACTAAATGTCTTGTACGAGTAGTAATTTTCCAACTGGACGAAAAATGTCCGGGCCAGGATTCGAACCTGGGATCGCCTGGCTGAAGCCGCCACGCTCTACCACTGTGCTATCCCGGTCGAATCTGGAGGGCATTATTCATCCAGTTAACCTTATTGATCAGAGAATCTGGTCTGATATTTTAATCAGCTCAACAGAAAAGATCGCAGGTAAAGGAACTCCAGTAAACGCTGGATCACGTTTCCAGCGTTTACTGGAGTTCCTTTACCTGCGATCTTTTCTGTTGAGCTGATTAAAATATCAGACCAGATTCTCTGATCAATAAGGTTAACTGGATGAATAATGCCCTCCAGATTCGACCGGGATAGCACAGTGGTAGAGCGTGGCGGCTTCAGCCAGGCGATCCCAGGTTCGAATCCTGGCCCGGACATTTTTCGTCCAGTTGGAAAATTACTACTCGTATGATTTATTTACCAATTTGAAATAATTGTGTTAAAATTAATCTATTGTAAATGTCTTGTGTTCATTAAATTCAAATCCCACTAAGGAATGAATTTACATGTGGAAAGCAAACAATTACTTTCATCTATTTTACAACTTTTGTTGTTGTTGTTTTTCTTTCTAATAAGCTAGGCCGTTCACACCACAAAGCAACTTCAAAAATCGCTGAGCGAAAGTGAGTGCAGATTCCGTTTTACATAACAAAACTTTGGGATTATGTGGTTCAAGATTTCTCACAATCGATGTACCTTGTGAACTTATTTGTCAGTCTCAGCACATTTATTCGGTCAACCGAAAAAAAATTTCCTCAAAAATGATTTTGTGTATCAGTCGTGTGGTCTCACGGCGCCATAAGTAGTCTAGCTTTGTTAGGAATTACTTTCAAAAGTATTTACCGTACCCGATACTGCTTAACTTCTTATCCTGGTGGTAACTGGTGACGTACAACATCGTATGAATTTCTAACATATATAACTTTAAATTAATCACTAATTCAGCTAGTCAATGATCGCATTGAAATTTACATTTTGACTAGGACAGGCCGCTTCGAAATTACAGCGTCATTAATTTAAACAGCTGAATAATGATAGCAATAAATTGGCTCGAAGATGCGGTCGTTTGAAGTATTAAATGCTTCTGATCTTCTGAACTCGCTGTTCGGTGTTTTAGGTAGCTTTCAATACAAAAAAGTATAAAGCTACCTATTGCAGCCATTCGGAGGAAAGCAGTTCCGGAAATTTTCGATATATTTTCACCGATCATGACCTCCAGACCCCAAAACCCCCCTCCGTTCAAATGTTGTTTTATATATATATATATATATATATATATATATATATATATATATATATGATTTATGTCATACGAAAACGCTCGTGTTTATAAATCGATTTTGATGAAACTAATTGTGTGAATTAAGCTAACCAATGTCTCGACCGAGTTCGTTGGCCAGCTTGGTCCGCCATTTTGTTTCAAGATGGCGGCCATTTAAAAATTTAAAACTAAAATAAATATACAAAAAAGTTAAAAATTCAAATTTATTTTTTAATTACGTGTTAGGCCTTGATATAAGGATCCCAGAGCATTTTTTTGGTTTACCTCTATCTTAAAAAATGGCTGAGATAGAGCAGTTTGAAATTGTAGGGTGGCTGACATTTTGAAACAAAACAGCACATTAACGCGATTACTCGCAAATTACTTTCTTTCATTGTTGTAATAATTTTCCCAATCATACGCATAAAACTATATATTCATATCCGTTAGCGCCAAAATTGGCGACATTTGGCGAAATATCGCCAAATTTGGGGACCAAAATAAGTCTTCATAAATGAAGCCAATTTGGCTATTGCTCAATAATTTGGCGAATTTCTTATTCAAATTCAGTATTAACGAATCTTTTGTAAACGTTACTTTGCATTTTAACTTGCTGTTTTCGTGTAACATTAGCTAAAATTTTATAACGAAGATATAGGAAAGCTACCTTTTCCTCCCGGTACAGGCCGGAAGGACTTTTTAATTAACGAAAGTCGCTTTTAAAATTGTACAGAGGAATATACCGCGATCGGGGGTACATCCTTTCCATCATTCTTAGTGACTTGAAAGGGCTAATGAATGGCGATTCGCAGTTTCAGCCTATTCCGAGAATAACGGCCGGCGGACGAAGTTAATGGAAGTCACATTTTTTTTTTCAGTGGGATCTTTTGTGTTCTTCAAATCCTTCAGACCATAAGGGTTTCGCTGTGCGTTGACACAGCGGATATGTTGTCAAAGAAGTCCCTTGATTTATTACTTTCGTTACCGCACTCATATAACAAAAGACATATTCGGTCATATTATCCCCTGGACTACTCGGATAAAGGTAGAATTACCTGTGATCTGGTCTCAGTGGTATTTTTGGATGTTCTCCTGCTCACTCCCTTCACTACAGCCTCACTTAGTGGTCATGATCCGTTTGTGGCCTATGTCTTCAAATTCAAAAGAAAAAACATTTTCTCTTTGTGGGTGCGGTGATGTTGATCATGCATCTCAATACTACTATAATTGTTATTTAACAGCTCGTTCGCATATTCGCCGTTATATTCTTTTTCTGGCTGATATTTTATATCGTGTGGCTTTTGTTTCAAACTTTAAAAACATCTTTAAATTTCTATGTGATTTTAGTATCTTTATTCATCACTGAGTGAGGGACTCGGGTTTCCCCCTTTTCTCCACCCATTGCCAAATCGGGCGGCAATTATATTAATTCGTGCTATTTTACTTTTCACGAACATTGTTTTCGTTATTTGTATGTCTACTGTTCTCCACACTGCCTCTTGATGCGCTTTACGGCGTGCTCAGCTACGACAGACTAATGTTCACAAACATTTCTTTTCCAAATTGGTCTCTATTTACTGCCCTTTGTCGCGTTGTTGACGGCACTATTTATCTTCCACCCCGCACCCGGTCGAGTTCCCTGGTGGAATCAGCTCTGGGTTCTTTTTCTTATGAAGTCAATAAAGGGGACCGGGAAAGACATCTCTGCTCTACAGATTTAGCTTTTTCGTCTGATCAGTCTCTCTGGGAAGTCACGCCTTGAATGGGATGTTGAGAAAGTGGGGAGGCGCTGCCGTCTGTTCCGCGAATGGCATTGTTTGAGCAATTAGTAGGGTTCGAAACCAACGTATCAAACACACAAACCCCAGCGTGTACGGTTCTTCCGTGCTCGGGGCTACCTCCTTCACAACGATCTCACTGTTGAACGCGACTTCGGATCCGCCTGTTCCGCAATCGGTGACGGCTGTAAAAAATTATGAATTACTAAAATTTCACCTTTCACAGAATTGTTCCTGAATTTTTCAAAATACGTGCAATGATTTGTATAATCATTATAATTATTTTTTTTTATTTTGTCTACTATCTTTTAGAAAATAAATCAGTATTTATCGGAGTTTGTAGAATATTTACAATTCTATTTTTTTTTATTAGTTTTCAGAAAATTAGAAAATATTCACATATCATGGATTTACTGTATAAATATGATTTTTGTTTTTCAGAATTCAAAAGTTTTGCTCCATGATTTCATCAGATACCCGAAAAGTTTTATTTGGAAAGAATATATCAATTCAAACTTTTTTTTTTGTATACTGAATAACACTATCGAAACATGATTCAAGTAAAGTAACTATCTATAACTTATCCTGAATTTCATTACTCTCAATTGATGTGCTGATTGAATTTTATAAAACGTTTTTGCTAATTGTATTTATAAATACCACCGGGGAATGAAAGATCACAATAAAATTTTCTCCCAAACATTAGATTACATATGGGATCTTCTATCGACTGAGTAGTATTTTCAGAAGCAATTATTTATGTTTCTGTGAAAATTACCAAAAACATTTGTGATTCATTAGCAAAATAAATTAACATTGTAACGAAAATTGTTTTAAAACCGACACATATAATAGGACTAGTTGTCCAGAAAAATGCGATTGGGGATTTCCAATCAGTAAAAGATATTTTTTTTACACAGTTGTCTTAAATTATAGAAATAAAATAGATAACCAGCCTTTCGCAAAAGATTATTTCCTGGAGAGGATTAATGGTTGACGTTTGGATGTTCAAATTTTCATACAATCTGTACATTTTTCTACGATCATGTTCCGATAATATGCTAAACAATTGAATAATATGTAATTATATAACAGACTGAAAATTAGAAGTTTTCAGATGATAATATTTACTATAGTGTGCGTGTCTTAAAATACACTGACTGATTTAAAATTCAGTAAAAACGCCAACAGATCTTAAAGTTATTATTATAGAAGATTATTAGGTAAAGTCAAGATTTTAGTAAATTGTTTTGTTTTAGTACGAAACATTACCAATGAAAGTGTTTCGAAATTTTATTTTATGTTAAATTATTGAAATGTATTTTTCTGTGAGTAATCTTGTTATAATTGGTAATAAAATTAAACTGTGAGATTATTGTCCGTATATTTTATTTTTATTTAATTTATCGGTATACTTTTTTTTAAAGCACCTAAATATATAAAGAGAGCGAATGTTCTACTGAACGTGCTACTGAACTGTTTAACAAATTCAATTAAAATTACACAGTAAAATCTTTTAAAACTAAAACTGTTTATAACTGAAACCTGTCTTAAATAGAATATTTTAGGTAGCTTTCAATACAAAAAGTAAAAAGCAACCTATTGCAAACGTTCGCTGGAAAGCAATTTTGGAAAATATCGGTATATTTTCACCGATTATGACCCCTAGACTCCAAAACCACCCTCCATTCAACTGTTGATTTATATACATATGTGTATATCAGATCTACGATACCACTCGTATTTCTGAACCTATTTGGATTAAACCAAGTGTGTGTATTAGGCTCACCAGTATCTCAACCAAGTTCGTTGGCCAGATTGGTCCGCAATCTTGTTTAAAAATGGCGGCTACTAAAAGATTTAAAATTCAAAAGTATATACAAAAAATTTAGAAATTAAAGTTTATTTTTGTTTATGTGTTAGGCCTTCATACAACGATTCCGGAGCATTTTTTTTGCCTTTATCTTAAAATAAAGGCTGAGAAGAGCAGTGTGAAATTCTAGGGTGGTTGACAGTTTGAAACAAGACAGCAGATCAGGGATTAATTTATGAGCATTAATGATCGTGATTTCTTACTAATTATTATCTTTCATTGTTGTAATCATTTTCCAAATCATACGCATAAAACTATAGTCATATCCGTTAGCGTAAACTTTTCGCCAAGCTTTGCGGGGTGAACTGGGTGACACGGGTGGGGAACCCGGGCTTACTGGGTGAAATATCGCCAAATTTGGCGACTAAAACAAGCCTATATAAATGAAGCCAACGTGGCTATAGCTCAATAATTTGGCAAATTTCTTATTGAAATTCAGTATTAACGAATTTTCTGTAATCGGGTTCCTTGCATTTAACTTGCTGCTTTCGAGTAACATTAGTTAAATTTTTAAAGCGAATATATAGGAATGCTACCCTTTCCTCCCGGTGCAGACCGGAAGGACTTTTTCAGATTCAAGCTAAAAAAATATCATGAAATTATACGTGCTAAGACGAAATTATTTTACAATCCACAGATATTACGTTTTCATACGCATTACAATGTTTAAGTGTTAATTTTTAGGTAGGGGAGATGGGGGATGAATGGGACATTTTCACAAAAATATTTATTTTAAATATTTTATATAAGTTATTATCAATGTTATATATCACATGTCAAACTTTAAGTGTTTGACTACATCTTATGCACAATATTTGTTCAAAGTTATTATTATACGGATATATAAATTAAATTTAAAAAATCGTTCTTCTATGTCCCAATCATCCCCACAGCAGGGATGAATGGGACACAAACATTTTCCTCCCCGTATTCAATGTTAAGGACTAAAAGCTGAACAAAAATGCCGCCTTGGCAAAAGCTGAGAAATTATAAATTGTAATATGATCTCCAGGATTATTTGTCAGTCAATTATCTTGGACTCATCTCAGCTTTGCCTTAAAAGGCCCATAAACGGTGGACTGAAGACGATGGCTACAAAGAGGATGAAATGTTAAAAGAATAATTACCATAAAGTATTAATTTAGCAACCTATATAATATTTTTTAATTAATAAAAAAATTTCAGTATCCTCTAGGGACGAATGAAGCAGTCCCATTCATCCCCATTTGAAATGTCGCAATCATCCCCATGATGCGTATATTCAACTGTCAGCTATTTTGTCTCAGAAATTATTTTGTCACAATGATTAATATGCATTCATTTTCACTACCACTATTGAGCCTTTAAATAAAAAACTACAACATATCTTAATTGTTTATATTGCATAAGATATTTAAGTAATTTCAAATGTAAAAAAATTTACTTTTAAGCAGAGTTTTCAGGAAATGCAAATTTGAAGAAAACTGAAAACAGCCATGTGCTCTTGCTTTTGGTTCTGAAGCACACTATGGTAGTGAAATCTATGAGGATAGGAAGCAACTAAAAAAAATATTGAGAGCGTCCTATCCATCCCTTGTCCCATTCCTCCCCCATCTCCCCTACTAAGTATATTAGTAGTATTTAAGATCATGGAAATTCAAAAAACTTTAATAGATAAATTGTAATTTAATTGTTAAACATTCCCCATAAAAAATAAAAAATAAATATTATCGATGACTTATCTAATGTCTCAAATTATATCGGACTTATTTTTTTTTTTGTTGTTATTTAATATTTTAAATATATTTTCATAAAATATTTTACAAATATCTACCAAATATTTAATAATAAAAAAATTGTTAGGTTTTCAGTTATGCCAGAAAATAATCCGATTTTTATAAATTAATGAATAAAAATTAATAACTGTTTTTGAAATTACTTCACAATCTCTTCCAAAATCAGATTTAATTATTCTTTTATTATCATTTTTGAAATTGGCAGAGAAATATCAGACAAACTACTGACTATTCATTCTTTGAATAACGTCATTAATAAATAATTACATTTAATTAAGAGCAAAATTTCGGAGCTTTTTTAAGAGTTTATTTAGAATATTTTTATCATTTTACGGTAATTGACAATCGAGACATTAAATTCATTTCCTAAATTATGTTTTATCTGAATCCGTTATAATGACAAATGAAAAGCTCATAATGGGTGATTACTCTATTTAATTAATAAAACGCATTAAGTAAATATTTACTGGTGAAGATTCAATGATAAATAGTAATGTAAATATTTCATTATTAATTATTAATCCAGGATTTTTAAAGTAATTATTCTAAAAGATTAATTTTAATAAGAAAAACATGGCTCTTTGTAGCACATATTTTCATTTGAGCAATCAGTAAATTCACATTTTAAAAAAACGCAAAATACATTTTCAAGTTGACTCTGACGAAAAACTGAAATCTTCATACTTTATTAAAAGTTATACTCAGTGAATCGACTTTGTAATGAAATAAATGTCTAATATATTAGTATATATACATATATATATATATATATATATATATATATATATATATATATATTATGTCATGTGGAGATATCTAAACCGGAAGTGGATCGAAAATTGTGGTTTATTAAACTGTTTTCGCGCATTTTTTAGTTTTTACAGTTAATATTATATTTTAACTGTATCTATAGCATTGCCTCAAAGCGTTTATTTGTTTTTTTTTACTACTTTATCAAGTTAAATTAGCATTTTCTGCAAAATTTGATTTTTATCAAGAAAAGTAGACGACTATTGCTCTAACTCAAAATTTTATTATTCTATAACCATGAAATTTTTTGAGTAGTTATTTGATAATGTTCAGACCGTAATGAAGTAAAGAATTGATTCTAGGTAAATAATTTGTTAATAGGTAGCTAATTTTATGAAGAATTACATGTAAAATTACTGCCATTTTCTATGTAATTGTATATAATCAGCTGTATCTATTTTAGATTTCAGCATATTGGCTAGTTTTTAGTTCATTACACTCAAGAGTGTTTTATATGCATATGATAAAAATATTTGTGTTATGTGGAATTTCTTTTTTTTTTTAAAGCCGAAGATGTTTTAATAAAAAAAATGCTAAAAATGACTAAAATTCTTCAATTTTTTAAAAAGTTGCATAAATATTTTGTATTTTTCATTATTTTTCTTATTTTGTATTATATTATACTTAAAAGTGCCAAAACAGTACCAAAATTACTGTTTATCTTTTAAAAAATGGCTTTTTAAATAATCGGATAGCAATAAATATTAACATAACAACTTACAGTAGTAAACTCGAAAATGCTCCAAAAAGAATTAAATGCATAAAAATAATGAAATGTGTGTAAAATAAGCAAGTAGAAGGCTATAGTTATAAATTTAGTGGTTTTTAAAGTGTTTATTAAATTTAAAAAGTTCTTTTCAACTCATATGAAAACTTTAAATGCGTTTTCTGAAAAATTAGATTTTCATCGGAAAAGGTAAACGACTATTGCTCTAACTCAAAATTTTATTATCCTATAACCAGGAATTTTTTTGTGTAGCTTTTCGATAATGTCTAGAGTGTAATGAACTAAAGAATTAGCTCTAAGGGACGTATTTTTTTATATATAGCTACTTTTATGAAGAATTATACGTAAAATTACTGAAATTTTCTATGTAATTGTATATAATCAGCTGTATCTTTTTTTAGATTTCCGTATATTGACTAGTTTTTAGTTCATTACACTTAAGAGTGTCTAATATGTATATGTTGAAAAAAGATTTGTGTTATATGCATTTTATTTTTTGTTTTTAGAGCCGGAGCCATTTTTATAAAAAAAGACCAAATATCTTCAAAATTTTAAAAAGTTGCATAGATATTATATACTTTTTTACAATTTTCTTTATTCTGTGTTAGATTACACTGAAAAATACCAAAAAATGTGTCAAAAGTAGAGTTTTAAAAAAATATGTCTCCGAACTTAGTCGGAAACCTACAGGAACATACAAATATTCTATGTTAAAATTTAAAAATTTCAAGCAGCAATTAAACAATGAAAATTGTTATATATAAATTATGTAATTAAAAATTATAAGTCACATGCACATATGTTAACGATGCGCACTGGCATAATTTCAGGACATGAGTTTTATACAAATAAAAATCAATATCAAATATAATTGCATTCATATGTATGTAATGCATACATAATTATATTTACAATGCTATTGTTAAATAGTTTCAAAAAATATATATTTAAATAGTTTTTAAATATATATTTGAAATTATTAAAAAGTTACTTTTTTATAAAGATCAACAATTTTGTATTAACACTTTACAAAGTTACCTTGACTTTTTTGTGCTTCAACAAAAATTAATATGAAAGACACATTTTGTGAATTTGGAAAAATATATATATAAAGAAAGTTAAAATATTCCTCACGATTTATCGTTTCATAGTATCAAGAAAATATTAAGTCATCAATGAAATGGCAATATATTTGACATTAAAAAATTAATTTTTTGAATGTTTACTTCAAAATGTTTAACTAAAGGTTTCACATCTATAAAATGTCAAACATTTCGTGACAGATTTCTAGTTCGTGTAAATATAAAATTGACATTGATAAGCTTCAAATGGTATTTTTACCTCATAATGTATACTAGAAAATCAAATAGTACAAAAGTTTATACGACTTTGAAGATGTTTATTGACAACCTACACCTACCCAATAATTTTTTACTTTCCTTCTCAACATGTATACACAGATAGAGAGAGTAATATTTATGTTTTATATATTTAATTTATTCACATTATATAGAGAGGGGCTTGGTTAACCCTTTACGCTCAGACGGTACCTTTGAGTACAGGAAAATTGGGGTATTCATTTACGTTTGAAGCAATACCACAATTCGATTTTGCTTAAAAACCGAAAACCGAATACAATCACAAACTTAAACTATCTGTGATTATATCCAGTGGTTGGAGTATCATAGTTGAGATTTATTTCAACAGAGCCGGAAAAATACCGGAACCAGGACTCGAACCTGGGTACTTTGTCTTACCGCTCCAACGTTCTTCCTACTGAGCTATCCCACCGATATCCTGGCCAGCATATTTCACTCTTATTTGTTGGAGAAAGCTGCGAACTGTAGCGCTAATTTAATTCATTCGAGCTATAACTATAGCATATTATATGATGAATCTGAAATATGAATCTGAAACTCCTGTATACCATGTAATTCCCGACAGTGTTTTGCTTTGTTCGAACAAATCTTAACTATGATACTTCAAAAATTGAATATAATTTATCTAGTTGAAAATACTTTCCTCTGTTAATTATCTGTGATTAGTTATTTGTAGACAAAAATCATTTTACGAAATTTCATCACGTTCAAACAAATAATAATAGAAATATTTTTGAGGGTATTATGAGACAGTCGTGTAGTATGGTTTAGAGGATTAAAAATGAAGAAAATGTGCAAAATATGGAAAAATACAGATTTAATAGTACCAAGGGAGCATGACTAATATATGGTATCTAAGTATTCGTTTAATATAGTTTATTATTATGCACAAATAACAATATAAAGAAAGGTCTCTGCGCCAGTACATTTAAGGGTATTCCATACTGGTGTACCATATAACCCGAGCTTACCAGTTTAGAATAAAAATACTCTCTGCTTTTTGCCATAAATTACGAACTGAAAAACGAGCCTCACATGATTAATTATTGCTATTTGGGTGTACATCATCTATAGTTTCAATGCGAAAATATTAATTTTAATGATGAATAAAAAGTATTGAAAACTTACGTCCTGAAATTTTCCAAACATGGAAAACAAATGTTTATTCACACAACGTACCCTGACGCAAACTGACGACCGACACGCTCTGAGAGGTACGCTGAGAACTTTCTTACGTTGTTCATGATATTGCTGCTTGGTGGAAGCAAGTTACTAAAGAGAAAGCTTAGTATTCCATATTCCTCGACTATTCCACAATATCGGAAGTTCCTCTATATTATTAACATATATATCCAGAGTTGTATGTCCATAGATTTCCGGATCGCCATCACGTAATCGAACATACGTTTTAGGCGTTAGTTTTTCGTTTGTATTCAATATGTTATATTGAACATATTTCTAATATTGAGAATATTTTCTTCATATTTTTCTATATACATGAGAACATGAGTAGGAAAAAGTTATTATGCTTAAAAAAATAATTTTATAACTTCTCAGATTCGCACAATATTCCTTTACTATGAATATTCAAAATTACTCCCCAAACCACTTTAAATTGGTTTAAGTGGCCATTATATCCCTATTCGTAAAAGTAAATAAAAATTATGGCAGATGTTAATTTCTAGATTTGGAAATGTTGTACTGAGTACATTTCCTATAATGAATATTTTTCTATACATGTGAGAAAATATGTTCTCGTGATAAACATATACTTTTTTTTATATATAAAGTGTAAAAATTTTATGTTACCATATTCGTAAACGTCTTAATTTTTTTGCATATTGTTATTATTTTTCTCATTTCCAATATTGTGCGTGTCTTTGTCTAGTTGCCAACTTTTATTGTTAGCCTGAGCATTTACACAATAACCCATGCCATATTAACAATTTCTTTTGTATGATAATTAATTTTATAACTAAAACAAGCGCTAAAAACGTTTTATTCAATGCGACAATCGATCGAAAACATTTTGTAATTTACTTAGCAATTTCTTTATAATAAGTATAATACATTTATTCTATCAATTTAAACTAATTAATTCATTTTATTATTTTTATTAACAACGCCTTCCTATAAAATTCTGAATAAATGCTATTAACAACTTTTAGCATTAAACAGAAATAGAACAAAGGCGAAAATAAATTTAAAACTTTTGTAAAAATCTTTCTTGAAACGTACAAATTGAATTAAAGTAATAAATTACGAAATATTTCTTCACCTGTACAAAATATACGGCAATGAAAATTCTATGAATGTCTCATTAAAAAAATAGAAGAAAAATGGGCCATTTTTATTAATGTATCACAGGGGAAATAATTTTTAAATTTGAGAATTTAAAAATTTGAGAATAATTTTAATTATGAGATTCTTCAGTTAACAACTTTTTAAAATTGTTAGTTTTACTTAATAGCTATCAATTTATTCCTCTTTGGTAACAAGACAAAATTGAATAGTATGTATTTGGGAAAATTACTTTTTAGAACTGTTTATTGATGGTTTAAAATTTCATCTAGTTGAAATGTAGGTAAATTTAAATATTTTGCAGAGTTTGTAGTCTTGAGGCTTAATAGTTCTTTCTTTTTATTCAGTTATAAAAAGCCTGATACACAAACGTTTCAATGCACCTTCATTTTTTATACTGCATTTGCGGGTAATTCTCTGTTTTTAGAAAATCTATATATTAAAGTAACTTTAATTTTTCATAGACTTCGAGGACTGAATGATATTGGTGTTTTGAATTTCTAACCGTTGTTTATATATATGCTATATTTGTTATATAACATTTTTTTCTAAAACTTCATTTTGTTTTTTTAGATTGGTTACATCTTTTATTGTATAAATTCCCTTATATTAATTATCCCTCAAAATCCTCTTTAATTAAAGTTCAAAGTACGTGAATTATTTTAGATATAGTTAATTTCCCAAAATATAGATACCATATGTTAAAAACCAAGACACATAATAATAATACATGTTTAATAATAGTACAAATTTTGTAATAATATTTATTTATAATAAACACTTTGGGAATAGTAATATATGCACGTAGAATGAATTTGTAAATGTTTGATATATTTGTTTAAAAACTACAAAAATATAAAAAAAAATATGATTGAATTTCTAAAATAAATTTTAATAAATATTCTATTGATAAAATTGTTCTTTTTTTTACAGAAAAATTTTGAATCGTTTCATATTTTACAACAAAATTAGCAGTCACAATTTATCTTTCGAGTTAATAAGCTGGTTTTTTTTCATAAACTGATTCATAAAATATAAGCCTCTTAAAAACATCCAAAAATTAGCAATAACCAACAGAGTTAATTAGTGTTGAACTAGTATTATGAGAATAAATACGAGTGCACTATCTCATATTTATTATTTAATCATAAAAAAATAGCATATTTGCTCAAGATAAAAAAGATATATATATATATATATATATATATATATATATATATATATATATATATGTAAAATCTGTTCCGTAATAAACTAATTTTTTTAATATCAAACATTTTTTTTTGTACGTGTTAAATGTAGGAAATGTAAACACATGTAAAATGAGAGAGAAAAATATTACGGTAAACGTTTAAAGCAGTTTATCCAACGTGTATGTACTTATAGATTTCTCATAAAGTTTTGTAAATACTTTTATAAAGATTTTTTTTCGTTTTTTTATAAAATATCTAGAAACCTCCTTTTAATTTATCGTCCATTGTACCAGACGCACATGGGAAATTCAGTAAGTATTATTATTATTATTATTATTATTATTATTATTATTTCAGACAGAAGGTCAAGCGGATCTTACCTTTATTTTATTCAATAGTTTTGCTTTTTTCTAAAAAACACTTATAACACTTATGAAATGTTTCTATATGCCACTAACTATTAATAGAGTGCAAAAAATAGTAGATTGAAAAAAAAAACCGATTTCATACTTTTCTTTAATGTAAATCATAGAAAAGTTGTTTTTCTGTATAAATATGGAATACAATTAAATGCGTAAATTTATTTCCATTACATTATCTTACCAAATTTGAAGGATTGTATAGGAAATTGTTGTATTTGAAAGCATATTTTAGCAATTAGTTACATATTTCCAAACCAGACATTCTTGTATCCACCTTAAACGGGCCCCACCAGTGGCTGAGAGGTTGTGCTCTCAAAGCTGGTAGACGGGAGGTGCTGGGTTCGATCCCAATCGCGCCCGTCGGCCTAATCGTTCGGAGTTTTCGTGGTTTTCTTCGAGCCGTGGATTTATCCATGCGTAAATACGGGTTATGTTCCCTTAGAAAGACCCCCACGGAGGGCACTCCCCCCGGGCCTATATCCCTAGTGTAGATAATTGGCCGTCAATAATCAACCCAACCAACCAAAATTAAACGGATATCTCCACCTTAAACGGATAGCCTGTTTAGCCCTCGTTTGCAAAATATGACCGTATCTCCCGCAACCACCCACATACATCTGTTTAGAATAAAGCGATAGCATAATTACCGTATTTACTTGTAAATGCCGCACATTTTTTTTTTTTTTTTGGACTGTTTAAATTCAACCCACATGCTTGTCTAGTGTATTTATGGCAGCTGGCTACCATATAAAAGGGGCCGAGTTCGAATCCTGACGCAAACATGAATTTTTGTTTTGGATTGGATTCCACCTTAAACAGATATATCCACCTTAAACCGTATCTCCCGCAACCACCCAATCAATCTTTTTTAAATTCAGGTATGCGATTGATTACACAAGGATTTGATACTTCTAACGATATTCGGAAGCGAAAATTCAGTGACCTTGAGTGATAACTCGCAAAGACAGCATGCTCTAACTGAAATTCGATAGTTTTGTAACGTTGACTTTTACATTTTCAGGGTGTATCAAGATGAGAGTGTGAAAGAAAATTCAATCGATTACGGCGGGAGAAAATTTAATATTAATGCAACAAAAGCAGAAAAAAGTAAACCATGCTGTAAAAAGTCTATACAGCGTATCGGAATTATGCATACTAAATTGGCGTAAGAAAAGGGAATAGCTATTAAAGTATTCTAAGCACAAGTTTTCTTCAGGGCAGCAAAACAAAATAGTATCAGGTGAGGGAAAAACTCAGGTTATATAAAAAGGAGAAAAGACAATTTGTTTATGCAGTTTCTACAGACATGTTGCAACTTTTCAATTTTAAAAGAGGCAAGAAAACTTTACAGCTCCTGGATGATGAATAGCTATAGATGAGAATATAATAGCTATATATAGAATAGCTATGTTTATAGAAATGAATGGCTCTCAATTTAAAAAAAATACTATTTCTCAGTGTCTTCCAAATCCCTATGAAGATTTTTTTTTAAATTTTCAACAACATCTAATTTCTTTGAAGTCATTTTGTCATATTTTTTATTAAATATTTTTCTCCAAATAAGTAAATGTTAAAGTGCACGTACACTTCGAATTATTTTGTGTGACCATGTAAATGATTAATAGAGGATACGTGCTCCATATTTGAAAAAAAAAAACATGGTTTAGTGCGCTTCATAACCACCATTTCACCATTTTTTTAATTGCGTAACTTGTTCAAAATGCACTTGAAAAGATAATTTTCCCATTGACTGTAATGTAACGGAATAATTTTGACTAGCCTTGTAAACAAACTGTACGGGCTACATTCTTCATTTTCCATAGGGATCATGCTATGATAAACGTCAATAACATACCAAAAATTTCAGGGCAAGCCTAATATATTTACGAGAGTTAGATCACGGACGGACGGCCATACGGCCATATGACAGACGGCAAACAAACCGATGACATAAACACTTTTCAACGTTGGAAAGTGCTAAAAATACATTTGACCGTACTGTGATCGTTTGAATTCCCTTTTCGATATTTTCTGTTGGAGGAAATAACGTACATTTTTGGTAAATGCTTGTCGTACAGTGGCAAAGCTGTACATATCATAACTGCTAATCATCCTGTACATTAAATAAAGACAATGTAGAACGGGAAATCAAATGTTGATTTTTCGTGACATTCTTACAGCTCGATTTGTCATTCTAAACAGTAGTCACAAAATGTGTTCTAATTAATTTCATTAAACCCGCGTTCTGAATAAAAGTGAATCGCTTTGCAACAATTGGATTCAACATAAAAATATCACAAGCTTTGACGTTTTTGCAAATTTTAACTAAACAACTCCACGTTGGCATGTTTTTATTTTTTTTTCTCAAACTCGTAGAAATCCATCTAGCGGTACGATCCTTATTTTTCTAAATGTTGATTCCCTTTCCTGTTTTTTTTATCTCTGTGCTCTGAAATGCACGGTGCTGCTATAACGTAACCATTTGACGGATTTTTCACTTGTTTCAGAAGCTCTTCTCTGTATACATGCATTTTTCGGGATGCGATTTATTAAGAGAATTCATTATATCTGCGATCCTTTTAATTTATATTCCCTTAACTGCTAACATTATTCTAGACGTTGTAGGTTAAATATAAATGCAAGTTTGGCCACTGGCGGTAGAGTATAGATTTTTCCAGTTTCATTCTTAGTAAAGTAATTCGCGTTTCTTTCCATAAATTTGATAATTTTCGGGTGTCCTGTGGACAAAATAAATTTTAGCAAGTATACGAACTAAAACAACAGAAGTAAATGAATAAAAACGAATGAATTAATTTAACCCGCACAGTATTTGAAGAATATGATTTTTTTAACAGACTATATATAAGTGCAAATTAATTTTACCAAAACATCAATTAGTTATGGAGAACGTTTTGGTATTACAAACTTATGCATTTTAGTGCGGAAAAATATATAATTTTAAAGTGAAAAATGCGAGAAGCCGCGAAATTAAAACTCTTTAAATAGGAAGAAAGTGGTATTGTTATTTATAATGTAAGAGCACTTTAATTGAATTGGACAATTTTATGCTTAGCAACAGTGCTTTTATTTATTTAAAAAAAAAAAAAAAAATTCTTTCCTCATTATGTGTCCACATCGGTATGTTTGGCAACTTGTTTATAAAATTACTGATAATTTTTGCGACAGTCAAAATATGCTGAATTACGCTAATTTTCGTGAACCCCAATTACGAAAGTGTGACTATAAAAATATAAATAAAATAATCTATAAAATTGGAATTGTTTCATTTAACAAAGTTTTATATTTAAACATATTATTTACTAGTATTTAGCCATTTCGTCATTCTGAAAAGAAAGTTTTCAATAGCATGATTACTGATAAAATTGTTTGTCGTTAAACCAATAATATGTTGTCACACATCTCCGTCATCTATAAATATTGTGTCTTAAAATTCTCGATAGATTTTAACTGCATTGCGAATAACAGTACGTCAGCAACATTTTAAAATATTTAACTAAAAATATACTTTGCTTCAGTTGGGGACTGCATGATAATTTTCTTGTAACTAAGCCTTGTTTAATGTTAATTCTATCATATCAGAGGTAACCTCCGAAAGATTAAGGTCATCAAACATCATCACAATTCATACATCATTCCAAAGGCATTTTTTGTCTATGGAAAACTATACATGATGTCTGTCTGATCACGAGACTAAACTGAAGTTCGACATACATTAAATTTTCCTTAGAATAAAAATCTCTCCCTAATACGTTTGCTGATCAATGCCCAATGGTATTGGCGAGAACTCTGATTACGTACGATTAACGGGAAAAACGTATTAAAACGAATTTTTTTCAAAGTCTAGACATGTTAAATAAAGACAATGTAGAAAGTAGGACGGTTTTATTGTTTTCATGATTTTCTCGTATCAAATTGGTCTCTATTGCATGTTTTGTGAAAACATTAGGAACAGTTTTTACATGATATCTCCATCTTCAGTGATGTGTTTGTTATATTGTCCTTTCAAAACCAATTTTTCCTTCTTAAAAATCTACCTAGATCGTTTACGCGGGCTCAAATTAGTTTAATTATATTTTGTGAAAATTGTTGGAGCAATTTTTGATGTATTTTAAGTGCCGCTGAGTTTACTGTAATGGGTCAAAACAAATTTTTTCGAATTCCTGAAAATCTAGACAGTTTTCTGGTGTTTGGTTTAGTATAACAGACACGTTTCGTAAAAGCCGTTAGAGCATATTCGATTTATTTGAAATAGCATATTCAGTAGTAGGTTTATTTTAAACTGTCAAAAGTTTCCTGAATTTGGGATCTATATAGATACTTTATCGTACTTGAATTTCCATAGGAGTTATGTTTCGTGAATCGCCCCAGCATCCAAAATTGCTTGCTCCTTTAATATGGATGATTTATTCATTATTTAATTTCTTTCAGTAACGATAGCAAGACATGTGATATATATATTTTTTTTACAGTGTATATTGCACAAGTTAATTATTAGCTATGTGGTATTCTGATTACACAATATCATTAATTATCTCTTAGTAGATTTTAGTAGAATGATATTAGAACTTGATATGTTTTTGAAATTCATAGATATTATAATTATATATATATATATATATATATATATATATATATATATATATATATCAACATTTGAACGGAGGGTGGTTTTGGGGTCTGGGGGTCATGATTGGCGAAAATATATCGAAATTTTCCGGAACTGCTTTCCTTCGAACGGCTGCAATAGGCAGCTTTATACTTTTTTGTATTGAAAGCTACCTAAAAAAGGGATTTAACGTAATTCAGGAGTTCAAAACTCCGGATATATATTTTAATAAACTATTAAAGTAGCATTAGTGAAGATATATATATCCGAAAGCATTTATGACAATTATTTATTATTCTACTTCTATAACCGCTTTCGCACATACTCCTGAATGTCCAACTAATAATTTCATGTCCTACAGAAATAAGAAATGAAACATAATAAAACTAATTTTTCAGAAAAACTTATGTGTATTTAATAAAATATGTCGAAAGAAATACTCTTTTGACGCATCGTAACATATATCAATTTCACATCAGTTAATGAAAAGGGTATTATTAATTTTCTCGAAGATTAAGCAGTAAAAAGATAACGTTTTGTGAATGAATAAGATAATATTTTAAAAACACAAATTGCACCGATTTTGCTTATTAGTTGCTAAAATCAGTGTAAAAATTGTTTTAAACTCATAAAAGAGCTAAAATCCTACATGTTTCAGCTTTAAACTTAAAGCCATCATCGGGGAAGAGGAACAACACAAACGACTACTGATCTTTTAATTTTCGACACGAGAAAATTGAAATGTGAGGTTTTTACAATTTCATTAATAACAATTTCACATATCAATATATGACAGGACGTTTTGTGCTATTGCATTATTTGAAATACTCTAATTTAACATGAAAACTGTCTTTTGGCTAACAGTTCATGTCCTTTTCAGATTGAATTAAATAGCTGATATGCATTTTTAAAAACCTTTTAAGTGACAATTGAATAGATATTGAAGTACAAAATTCCTTAAAACTGGCAAAATATTTTCTGAACCATATTTTTGAAAATAATCTAATTTTACTCGAGAACTATTTTTTTAAATAACAATGTGTTATTTAAATAAACCTCAAATGTTTTCAATGCTGTTATTATAAATTTAGTCTATTATTAGTATCCAAGATTATATTACAGTGTATTATACATTTTCACAAGCAATCATTAAAAAAAACACTAAAAGTAATAAGTAGAAAAGCAATGTAAGAAGAAAAAAGTGCTTCCGACATGTACAGGGAGGAAAAGGTAGCTTTCGTTGTCCATGTTTTTAAAAATTGAACTTTTTTTAATCAAACACTCGAAGCTAAAATGCTTGGAACCCGATTACAGAAAATTCAATCCCGGTTTTCCTTAATGCTGAATTTGAATGTGCATTTCAGCATGAGAGTTACATCATAACAAAAATCAAATTGCTTCAAAATGTCAGCCAACGTAAACTTTCAAACTGCCATATCTCTGCCATTTTTTAAAATAAAGCTAAAACAAAAAATGCTCCAGAATCTTTGTATCACGATATAACACTTTACGGACACAACTTTTCAATTTATAAATTTTTACACATTGTTTTGAATTTTAAAAAAAAAATTAAAAAAAGCTACTTACCGCAATTTTGAAACAAGACGGCATATGAACCTGGGCAACGAACTCGGTCGATACCCTGATATGTCCTATATACATTAGGGTGGAGTGAAAATGGCCTTAAAAAATTTTTTTTGGAATTTTTTCTTTGGATAGGTCTCAAAATTTGCCTTTTGGCACAGTGAATATTAGGTTAAATTTTCATTTCATTTGGAATTCATCTTTAGGGCTCTACCAGCTCTTAAAGATTATGCCTTTTATACGTGAAAAACCAAAAAAGTGTAAATAATCATGAAATTTTCTTTTTGGAATTTTTTCTTCAGATAGGTCTCAAAATTTGTCCATTGGCACACTGATTATTAGGTTAAATTTTCATTTAATTTGGAATTCATCTTTAGGGCTCTACCAACTCTTAAAAATTATGCCCTTTATATGTGAAAATCCAAGATATGCACTATGTAGTGTAAAGTATTCAAATTATTTTTTTTGCAGAATTTCTCTCATTTTAGTAATATAACCCATAAAATATGACTGATATAAGTATTACATGTGATCAATATAAGTGTCGTCATGTTTTGAGACCTTGAAGGTAACGGTCACACTAAAATGTAAATTTTAAAGAAAAAGATAAAAAAAAAGTAAAATAATTATTTATACAGTTCACTTTTATGTTTTGAATGTACATGAAAGATAGTTCTTTGAATGTATAGGAAAGACAATTTTCTAAATATATAGGAATACAATAAAATGGATATATACGATGGACTCTAAAACTATCTGAGTATTCACTCTAATTTATATTGGCCTTTGGTATCAAAACTAGGCATTATGTTTCGCGATTTGATTTTTGCTCGTATATATCCGTCCCTTGCTTCTACTCCTACAACTTCCAATGTTGCATGCGTAACTAATTTCACGAATCTTTCAAAATCAAACTTTCAATCTTTTGCCAATCTTTGTTTCAAAATATCTAATAGCACTATTATTTCTTACTGTGTTTACATCTGTTCCGTCACAACCTACATCCATAGTTTGTCAAGGTTTAAGTTTTTTTCAGTGCAGTATTTTAAAGTGCTTTCTGCAATATGCTTTCCAGATCCAGAAGATGCTGTAATGTGTCCCTGATACAGTGAATTATGCTCTTCAACCAGACATACATGTTCCTCACTTATAGTTATTCGATGTAATTTATCTCCAATTTTCTCTTGATGTAGTGTTTTATATTTTCTTCCATCAAAATATATACTTTCGATTCCCGCTTTTAAAGCTTTCAGATCATCTTTTTAGCACATTTTCTAGTTTTCTTTCGTTCTCTGCGTACTTTGCTTCTGTGAATTATATGTGATGAATAGTTTTCTATTATAATGCCAATATCTTGTAGAGTTGCAGAAGCTATTGCTGCCACGCATTTATCAGAAACCCTATACTGATCTGAGATCCTTGAACCCGTAGGAGATGTGTTCTTATTTGTCTTTGTGACTCTTCTTTAGCAGTAGATGCTTGTGATACGGATATTAAATCTTCACACCCTGATGAAGAGCTACTACTTCTTTCTTCATCACCACTGTCAAAATACATAACAACTGTACTGCCCTGATTAACTGCAGAATTTAAACTTGGCTTTTCAGCCCACATCCTCTTCCTTGTTTTCCTGTCTTCTCTTTGTCTCAATTTACTTGTCTAGGCTTTATCGAGCATACCAATAACCCTCTTTCTTGCTGACCTTTGGTCAAGAAGAAATTCCTGTTCTTTTGGAGGCACCTTCCTTGATTTTTCACAAGTACATTTAGGAATTGGCTTGTATTTGCGCTCCGAAATGTCTAGAAGTTTATTTACAGCTTCAGATTTGAAAAAAATGTACCTTCTTCATGTAATTATCATTTCTTTTGGATTTGACGAATCGAATAAGACTCTGGTATTTAGAAAAATTGTTGTCTATCATTTGATCAATACCCCTCTGGTAAACTATAAGAATGGATGCTTTCTTCCAAATTTCTTCGATCTTCTCTCTTAGGATTTGAATTACCTATGACTTTGGTGGATCTTTACCATTCTAACTTTGTTTTAATTCTTGTCTTATGTATAAGTAACATTGTATAACGTCTGCTATTGTTCGCATAACAACTTATTTAGTTTTGAAGGCTCACGAAATAAGAGAGATTCCACTGCACGTTTAGTAATGGTAAATTTTGGTTTTCCTCCACTCGCCCTCATTTTTGCGCTAAAAATGAAAAAAATAATTTGTAAAGCTCAATAAAACGTTTAAAAATTTTTAAAATAAAGATTTAAGGTTTAGAAATGATAAAGAAGTTACACTAAACATTTTAAATATAAAAATGTCAAACGCGATTACCAACGAACACTGTAAATGTACAATTTATGGTAAAAACCTATTGCGTGAAACAATGAAAATATAAAGGTCGTGGTAGAGCCCTGAAGGAGTTTTTCAAAATTCATAAAATTTTGCACGTATATTATAGGTACTAAAAGGCAACTTTTGGCTGCTATCCGAAATCAAAATTCCAACTTTCGTTTTTTCACTCCACCCTAATATACATACTCAGTTACATCCAAATCGGTTCATAAAAAAAGAGTTACAGCATAACATATGTCACATATATATATATATATATATATATATATATATATATATATATATATATATATATATATATATATATATATATATATATATATATATATATATACATATATATATATATATACAGGGTGAATCTAAACTCTTGGGCAAAACTTTAAGGAGTGATAGTACACATCAAGACAAACAATATTAAATAGGAAACTAAGGGTCCCAAACGTCTTCTGAAGGAGATAGGCGCCATTAAAGTTTAGGGTCCAAAATTTAAAATAATTATAAAAAACGGAAAAATTGTCAATTAAAAATAAATTTTAAAGAAAAAGTTAAAAAATTGTTGATAGAGGGCGCTTTAGACTTTGGGGTAACGAAAAACCATTTTTTACCATTATTTTTTGTATCTGATTAAATGCTTTCAAAAGCTTAGACTTAAACTTAAATTTTGAGCTCAAAATCTGAATCGTTGGGAGTGGTTAAGTAGCGCAAACGGAACTGTGTTCAGGAGTTGAAATTTGACCCCCCCCCCCCCTGAACACAGTTCAGTTATTCCCGATATTGGTGTCGTAGACCAGGCAGAAGCTACTACCCCCTACAAGTAAAATAAACGATAGAGGAATGACAAAATTAAATAAAACATTTATTTTTTTAATAAATTTTAAAGATAAAGTTCAAAAATACCGATAAAGGGCACTTTAGACTTTGGAGTAATGATCAACTATTTTTTACCGTCGACTCCGACGAGGACCTGGTTGCGAGGATTGCCGTCGTAGCAGGCGATATCTTGGAGATTCCGGGGGTATACACTAATGTTCGCAGCTCTCTCCGCTGGCGGCGTTAGGCCTGCATCGTTGCTGGTGGTCACTCTTTCGAGCAGTTTTTGTGATTCCATCGTGCGTGTACCATTTTCTACCTGTCAACTTTCATTCATATTGCGCATTACATGCATACATCAAAATTTATAGTTTTTTTGCGCGGAGAAATTGCTCTTGTCTGTTATGAATAAATTTTCTATTTAATTTTGACATTACTCTATCGTTTATTTTACGTGTAGGGGGTAGTAGTTTCTGCCTGGATTAATTTTAACACAATTATTCAAATTAGTATAGAAATCATATGAGTTGTAATTTTCCAACTGCACGAAAAATGTCCGGGCCAGGATTCGAACCTGCGATCTCTTTGCTGAAGCTGCCATGCTCTACCAACTGAGCTATTCCGGCATGAACTAGATGAAGTATGCCCTCCAGATTCAACCGGAATAGCTCAGTTGGTAGAGCATGGCAGCTTCAAGAGATCCCAGGTTCGAATCCTGGACGGACATTTTTCGTCCAGTTGGAAAATTACAACTCATATTGTTTCTGCCTGGTCTACGACACCAAGATCGTGAATAACTGAACTGTGTTCAGGAGTGGGAGGAGGGAGGGAGGTGTTTCAAATTTCAACTCCTGGACTCAGTTCAGTTTGCGTTACTTAATCATTCCCAACGATTCAGATTTTGAGATCAAAATTTAAGTTTAAGTCTAAGCTTTTGACAGCATTTAATGAGATACAAAAAATAACGGTAAAAAATAGTTTTTCGTTACTACAAAGTCTAAATTGCCCTCTATCGGCATTTTTTGAACTTTATCTTTAAAACTTATTTTTAAGAAAATGCTGGCATAAAGAATAGTTTTAGCGAAAACTGCAACCGAATCGACCAATTTTTCCGTTTTTTTATAATCATTTGAAATTGTGGACCCTAAGCTTTAATGGCGCATATCTCCTTCGGAAGACGTTTGGGACCCTTAGTTTCCTATTTAATATTGTTTGTCTTGATGTGTACTATCACCCCTTAAATTTTTGCCCAAGAGTTTAGATTCACCCAATATATATATATAAATCAACATGTGAACGGAGGATGTTTTGGGGGTCTGGAGGTCATGATCAGTGTATATCAAAATTTTTTGGAATTGCTTTCCTCCGGACGACTGCTATAGGTAGTCTTTTTTAATGAAAACTACCTAATAATATTGAACACAGAGTAGTCCATTTTCATAAACTAAGACGTTATTTCGTAGAGGAATTTTTCAGAACACATTGCAATTTTAATTTAGCTTCAGGCAGTTTAAAAAAAAATTATCACACAATTTCAATCACAAATATATACAAATATACCATCCCCGAATCACTAATCTACATTTAAAAATTCAGTCTAACCATTGGATTAACCCATTAAATATTAAAACTATAGCATTCAAGTTTTTCGCTGAAAATTGCAAAAGGTAATGTTTGCTTTATTTAATCTCAAATTTCTCTCATTAAAACAGCCATTTTTACTTCCCATCATACGTAGTATATGGTAAGTCTTGTAATCGTTTTGAAAATCGAAAAAAAAATTTCGACGGATTTACACGTTTCAGACACTGGAGATTCCGAAAAACATATTTTTAGAAAAAAAAAATTGCCGTCCGTCTGTGTGTCTGTGTATGTGTCTGTAAACGCTCTATCTCCCGAAAAAATTGAGATAGAGACTTGCAATTTGGTATGTACTTAGTATGTAATAATGGGAAGAAGCCTATTCCATTTCAATAACCTCTATTAACAGGAACTATTTTTTTCGGACTCTCGAAATATTCGTTCTGATAAAAGGTATGTAAAAATTTCGAAATTGGTTATTTTAAGAAATGAATATAAAAGGCAATAAAAAAACATAAATTTTGCATAAAGCATGAAGTCGATCGGATAATGAGTTGCCGAGATATTTGGAATCCTATTTCCACACTCTTCGATTTTTCATGACCCTGTATTTCATCCAAATTTCACTTAAAAGATATATTTTAATTGGAAATTTGACGCGTAATCAGATGCAATAAACTGCTAGTTAATAGGATTATTATTTTTGTAGTTATAAGGATGTTTCTTTCAAGCAATTCAGTCATCGAGCCTTTAAAGTTTGTGACGTCATCAAGCCTCGATTTTATTTGAATTGCAATGCACTTTATAAGTAATTTACACATTTTTTATTTTAATATTTTACATTATGCATATCCATGATGGGTAAGTATTACGGTGGCCCCCAACGACTAGTTTAGATCAAAACAGTGGTAGCTAGGTAATTATTTTAAGCATGCCCATTAACTGTTACCTTTAATCCTTGACCATTGCTTGAACTCTACACCAGAATGCGGGTAATGAAATAAACGCGCATTTCATGTCAAAAACTTTTTTCAATTGAAATTATTTTTTTATATTTTTACAGCCGTTCAGATGTGTTCACAGTCATGAGAATATTTTTCAATATCTATGGGTTCATTAATATTTTAAATCCTGTATTCATTAATTCTATAAAACATGTATCCAAGTGCAGTTACTATGGATACAATAAAATATGCTAATATTTTGTAAATACTATTCATGTATATAGATATTATAAGTCTTATGCTGAAATTTATTTTACACAGATTAAAAGAAAACAAATTTTATTTTTTCCTTTAAATGCTTCTAAACATTTAGATTTAGCTATAATCAATCTTTCAAAATTTTTATAAAAAAAACGTAGTTAGAGGCAATTGTAACAACGTTTCATATAATTCCTTTAATAGAGTAAAAAAATATATTTATTAAAGTAATTATATTAAAATAAGAACACTAAAACCATCGTTTGACTTAATTAGTCAATTAACAGATTTTTCGTTTTACTATAACTTTATGATACAAATTTTAATTTTTTGTTTAAATGATTCTGAACATTTGGATTAAGCTATAATCATTCTTTCAAAGCTTTTCTAAAGAGGTAATTAGATGAAATTGGAGCAAAATTTCATATAATTCCTCTAATAGAGTAAAAACACATATTTTCAAAAGTACGTATATTAAATAAAAAAATAAAAATAAAACCATCGTTCACTTAATGCAACAGTTCATATAATTCTTTATACTAAATGTTGTATTTAAAAAATCGCCTTTTCTGATAAACAGAAATAATTATATTTGTGTATATTTAAATGATTGTTAATACTCACATAATAAAATTTTTAAAGTAAAAACGACTTTTCCAAGATTTGTTTTATATTGGAACTTCAATCACATAAATAAAATGAACATTAAAAAAATCTATAATTAAAATATATTGAACATATTTTAATCGTTTAAATGGAGTTTTAAAGTAGATGTAAAGCTTATGTGCGGCAATAATGGTTCCGTCGTACTATTTATTTTTAAATATGTTTTTTGATAACAATTTGAATTGTATTTGAAAATAAGAGTCATTTCATTTTATACAGGGTGATCAAAAAGTTGTGCAAACCATTTTTTTAAATTTTGTATAAAATCCAAAATATACAATAATGTCTTACTATTTCGATATAAGACAGCAGTATACTGTTTTCAGTGAACATCATCAGAATTTTCAGTTGAAGTTTATTCTGTTATCTGTAAGAACCGTTTCTATGATATGGGATGGAGGTTTTTATTTTTTCAAGCACATATAATTTATTTGATTGAATATTATTTCGCAACTACATCTTTCTTCAAACTCATTAAACCGTTTTAAAAAATATAACTTTAATGCAAAAAAAATAAAAAATAAATAAACTTTCAGCATTAGACCCATGTTTTTCCGTTCTTAGAAGTCATGTTAAAATGGCTGTAGACAAAAATATTTTTAACAAAATAGTTTTTTAAACCTTTTATAGAATTAGGGGATATGAAATATATTATAGCATCAAACTGCGATTAAATATATATATATATATTCTGGGATTTAGAAGCATACTTATGAAAATATACTAGAAAATCCCTCAAACGCTGAAAGGGTTAATTGCTTTACATATGTCAAACAAGCTAATTTGGTAAAAACGTCTACACTCCAATATTGAGAAAGTATTGTGGAGTACTATTTTTGAAAAATCCTTTGATTCTCTCAGGAACCGAGATATGTTAGCACCAATCCGATATCAGCTGAGCGAAGGACATGAAATAAAACACTTAAGCTAAGCAAAAGCCTGGCAGGTAAGGGCCTGGTCAGCGGTCTAAAAAAAAAAAAAATAAAATAAAATAAAGTTGTAAAAGTGAAAAAGCGCGAGTCTAGTCACAGCAGTTTAAGAGAGACAAGGTTGTGTTCCCATGGATTATGAGCCTACATCAGTCATACGAAAAAACGCGCTAGCTAATGTTAAGTCTATGGGTAGGTTCTTCCGCGATTTCTCGCTCGCATTTTAATATTTTTAAATGATGTATTTTGCATAGGATAGCTGAGGTCGATCTCTAACGTTGTTAGTTTTTGCTTTTCAATTTTGGTTCAAGTTTTTTTTATAGAAGGGTACTTTTACTCTCAGAACCGGTTCCAATCGGTTCCAAAATTGAAAATGTCCGCTTATAAACAAAAACTGTAACCAAAATCTAAAAAGTAAAAACTAACAACGTTACAGATCGACCTCAGCAATCCTATGAAAAAAAAAAAAAAACATTTAAAAATATTAACATGCGAACGAATCGCGCTAGAATCGTCCCATAAACGTAACTTGTTTCTTCCCATGACTAGTGTCGGCTCTTAATCCTTGTCTCTCTTACACTGCTGTGACTAGACTGGCGCTTGTTCACTCTCATACAACGGGAAGAAACGCTGAAGCTAATATTAAGTCTATGGGAAGGTTCTAGCGCGATTTCTCGCTTGCATTTTAATATTTTGAAATGTTTTTTTTTTATTATTAGGATAGCTGAGGTCAATCTCCAATAGTTTTTTACTTTATTATTATTAGTTATTAGTTTTTACTTTTTCGATTTTTGTTGCAGTTTTTTTTATAAGCGGGCATTTTGAATTTTGGAACCGGTTGGAACCGGTTCTGAAATTGAAAGTACCTTTATATAAAATAATTGGAACCAAAATCGAAAAAGTAAAAACTAACAACGTTGGAGATCGACCTCAGCTATCTTACGCAAAAAAAGCATTTAAAAATATTAAAATGCAAGCGAGAAATCGCGCTAGAGCCTTCCCATAGACTTAACTTTAGCTTGAGCGTTTTTTCGCATGACTGATGTAGGCTCTTAAGAGCCTACATCAATGATGCGAAAAAACGCTCAAGCTAAAGCTAAGTCTGTGGGAAGGTTATTTCACGATTTATCGCTCGCATTTTAATATTTTTAAATGATTTCTTTTTGCATAGGATAGCTGACGTCGATCTCTAACGTTGTTCGTTTTTTACTTTTTCGATTTTGGTTCCAGTTTTTTTTATATAAGTGTACTTTCACTTTCAGAACCGGTTCCAACCGGTTACAAAATAGAAAATGTCCGCTTATAAAAAAATTGTAACCAAAATCAAATAAATAAAAAGTAACAATGTCTGAGATCGACCTTAGCTATCTTATGCAAAAAAATTCATTTAAAAATATTAAAATGCGAGCGAGGAATCACGCAAGAACCTTCCCATATACTTAACATTAACTTTAGCCCTTCTTCGCGTGACTAGCGTAGGCTCTTAAGAGCCTACGCTAATCACACGAAGAAACGCTTAAGCTAATGTTAAGAGCCTACATCAGTCATGCGAAAAAGAGAGCTAGTTAATGTTAAGTCTATGGGAAGGTTCTCGCTCACATTTTAATATTTTTAAACGATTTGTTTGCATAGGATAGCTGACGTCGATCTCTAACGTTGTTAGTTTTTTACTTTTTTGATTTTGGTGCCGGTTTTTTATATAATGGTACTTTTACTTTCAGAACCGGCTCCAACCGGTTCCTAAATGGAAAATGTCCGCTTATAAAAAAACTGCAATCTAACAACGTTAGAGATCGACCTCAGCTATCTCCTATGCAAAAAAAATAATAATCGAAAAATATTAAAATGCGAGCGAGAAATCGAGCAAGAACCTTCCCATAGACTTAACATTAGCTTGAGCGTTTCTTCGCGTGACTAGCATAGGCTCTTAAGTCTATGGGAATGTTCTTGTGCGATTTTTCGCTCGCACTTTAATGTTTGTAAATGTTTTTTTCTTTTTTCTTTTCTTTTTTTTTTTTTTTTTTTTTTGCTTAGGATAGCTGAGGACAATCTCCAACGTTGTTAGTTTTTACTTTTTCGATTTTTGTTGCAGTTGTTTTATAAGCGGGCAATTTTAATTTTGGAACTTGTTGGAACCGGTTCTGAAAGTGAAATGACTTCCCATAGACTTCACATTAGCTTGAGCGTTTTTTCGCATGACTGATGTAGGCTCTTAAGATGAATTTGACGAACATGAACTTTGACGAAACAAGAAACTGGAATGTTCTGATTTTAAAGGCCCCAATCTGTTCCTGTATATGGCATGTATTCCTACTTCTACTAATATATTTCCTTTATTCACAAGTTTATGCTGTGTCGTCTAATTGTGTTTAGAGTCTATGTCAGTTACTGCATAATATTTCATTCGAAAGAATACAGTATTGGCGAAATATTGGACCAAGATATGACCAATGTTGCATTTTCTGTAGAAATATCTTTTTTTCTGCCATTAAATTCATATTCAAGAGTTTTAAGACATAAAAAGTATTATAGTTATACGGATTGCTTTCACTTTTCATATGAAAGGATCAGGTTCCATAAGCCGTGTTTTTGGCCCATGAAATAAGCCTAAACTCGATTTTGTTATAATGACTTAAATATTTCACTTTTTAATATTAGATGGTTTTACCTGTAGAATTTCAACAATCGTTTTTGCATTTTGTTCGGATTTATATAAATTACGCAAGCTCAAACTTCGTATTATTCGTAGTTTTTGATGAAAATCAGGCAATTTCTCCTAATTTTACCTCAATTATTGATATGAGCGCAAACGTGCAACACTTTCTTCCTTACATATATTATAAAATACATCAAAATGTACAATATATGTAAAAATAAAAGTGTTGTAAAGCTGCGCTCATAGTAAAATATTGAAAAATATAATAGAATTTGAGGTAAAATTAGGCGAATTTGAGTATTTTTCATCAAAAACTACGAATAATACGAACTTTGAGCTTGTGTGAATCATGTACGAACAAAATGCAAAAACTATTGTTGAAATCGTACAGGATAAACCTTCTAATATTAAAAAGTGAAATAATTAAGTCAGTATAACGAAATCGAATTTTAGTCTTATTTCATGGGCCAAAAACACGGCTTACGGACCCTGATTCTTTTATAAACTTTAAGAATCTTTTGAGGAAAATATAATGGTGTTTTTCCTAACTTCTCGCAAAAATAAATGAAGCATTATTAAATATTTTTAGATATATATAAATATATACAACGTGCCTTTTTTTCTAACAAAAAATTATAACAAGCTGATTAACATTAATTGTATTTATAGTCGCTGATGAATATAAACTGAATTGATTATCTATCATTTGTCCTCACTGGGATTGTGGGATTATGTGACCATGAGCGATTACTTCCTCTTACATCTTGATTAATAGGTGGAGAGATACAGCTTCCTAACTGCTTTTGACATTCTTTTACAGCTGTTATAAATTGAATGGGTATAATTTAATTAATTTCTGAAACACAGCCGTTTTTCTATTTGTTTCAAATGAGTATGTTTTCTATTTGTAATAACACTTTCTGCTTTCTTTAATTAGCATTAAAAAATGCTATTAATGCAGTTATATATGCAACCATAACCCGATAAAATTTAATTACACAAAACTGACATCGTTTTGTTTTTATGCTTTTGAAAACTGATAACAAGATGAAATATACAGCATAGGACTGTTTACATATAGTTTAGATTTTATACGTCTCTCATAAATGTAATTTATCTAAAGTTTTTTTTTCCCTCATATGCAAGTTTCCACCATTATCGGTTATATGTTGAAATATTTCGAATGTTAATATTTATGATATGTGTGCATTTTATATTCCTTTAAACTGCGCATTTTCTTTTAAAAAAAATCACTGAAAAACTCTTACTCACAGAACATTTCATACAAAATTTACATGAACTTACAGACTTGGATTTCGCACCAAAGTTTATCAAGTTATTCATGTGTATAACTAAATTGAAGATTTTTTCCCCATGTAATGATTAATTTATACCTTTAATAAGTACCATAAAATACATTATGCATAATTATATTTACTATTCAGTGAATGTAAGATAAACTTTCCATTTGAAATGGTAATTATTCATTTCACAATATTGCGCTAATTATTGAGCTGTAGTTGAAGCTAATTGATCAGTATTTTATGACTGGATGCTCATGAGTGCATCTCCATCTCCAATACAACAGTGAAGAATTTTGGTTTGCCTATTTGCGAAAGAATACAGACAAAGTTCGCTTATTAAAAGAGAATAAGGAGTTATTTAAAAAAATATATAAGATGAAGTGGAAAATTACTGAATAATTTACGAGTGAAACATTTAGCAGATCTATAAATAAGTATGAATTTACAGATTACTTATTATTATTTTTTTTAACTGCGCCCCACTTAAAAATGTAATATGTTAAAAATATGTTTATTTTTACAAAAAAAAAATATTTATCGCATATTTATCAACAACAAAAAAATCTATATAAATCAATATGAGATATTACACTCACAACATTTAAATGGAATCTAAAATCTAAATGAATATTTTGTACTTCAGATTTGAATATTTCAGGCTATTCATATTTATCACTAGAGTAAGAATATTTATATAAATTTAAGAATGATTTCCAAATTTATGAGTCGTACAATATTTTATACATCCATATAAATGATTATTAATCAAATACACAATTTTTATTAATACCAGCGTGGATGACCGAGCCATGCTCGGTTAAAATTAGCTTTGTATTCAACTCAATGGAACAATTAATTTTCTGTACGACTTATAATAATCAGTTCTATGTATCGAGATTGGTTGAATTCTGTTTTCGAGAATGTACTATGGACGCTGAATTAATGCCGGAGTGGGATAGATCGGACAGGCAGAGCCAGACCGTGGATCTTTAACTTTCCACCCGGGATGTTCCCCGGCACGCGCGGAATTGTTAGGGCGTCTCCAGCAGTCCGACAAAGAGAGCAAACGCCAGAGGCCTCCAACGAAGGATTTGCTCATCCCTCAAAGAAGAAGAACGCCCCCGATGAGCGGAACGCCCACTCAGGGGCCAAGGCACGAGCGGGACCAGTACAAACCAGACAAACTGCAGCACCGGCCGATCACCACCACCACCATTTATTTAAAAATATATTTCATTAGTTGTGGTACATTACGACGCCAAGAGGCTGGTCCTACCGTACAAAGTCCCACGCTACAAATGGCAGGCTGCAGTGCTTAATGTGTGGAAAGAAAATTTACAATACAAGGGTCTGTCGCTGTGAACAGCGTCACCACGCGACAGGCAGCGACAGACAATGTGCGCCTGCACCAATTGTCCAACTGTGCAGCTTCAGGGACGTATGAAGGTCCAGGGATAGGCTGAAGGGTGTTGAGAGTAGTTGGGCATGTAAGGAGGCGGGTTGAAGTAGGGTAACCAGGAGTTCCTCCAGCTGTCTTGAGTTGGGGTAGGCGAAGGTAAGAGTCCTCTATGCGATGGGTGTGTGGATATGTCGCGAGTATTGATACTGCGTGTGTGTAGTGAATGTACATGTTGCGAATGTTGTGGCTGGTATGTGTACTGCGTCTGGTTTCATTTTGGTGGTGTTGTTGCCTTTTTTATTTTGGTGTAAATTCCGCTTCTAATTTGTTTCTGATGTGTGTGTACCTTTGCCTGTATGTAGTGCATGATGGGTCCAACGCCTGGTGGTGTGTGTCATCGTTAGTGTTCTGTGTTCTGTTGGTGTTGGTGCAACTTATACAGTTGGGGTGCTTATTGCAGGCGGTGTCTTCGTGCTCCTCTCCGCAGTTAACACAGAGTGGGACGTCTCGTCTGCAGTGTCTCACTCTGTGGGTGAATGCCTGGCACTTCCTGCATCTGGTGACTGTGGTGTGGGGTTTTAATTTGCATTTCCTGAGGTCGATCGTTTGTCCTCTGTCTGCGATGATAGTGTGCCCTAACGACTTCGGGATCAGGAGGATGACATTCAAATTGTTGCTTCTTTTGTTGGGGAGTTCTTTTCAGATGGTTATGTCTGTGATTGGGATATCGTAATTGGCTGTGATGGTGTATGTAATTTTGCCTTGTGTGGTCTGAGGGTTACATCAAGTAGGATCATCTTCTAGAGTGGAGGTATCTGGGGGTAACAATTAAGTTACTGCTTAGATCTTGATGTTGCTGGATGTCGTGTCTGAATGTTTGTAGATTTGCTGGTGTTTTACATGTTATTTCTATAGGGTTTCTTTTATGTGTTACCTTGCGTGCATGGATGGGTGCATAGTAGGCTGTTTTCTGGAGTACTGTATCATTTCTTTACTTGCTGATTCCTTGTGACCTTTAATTATGAGGGTGTTCTTTTCTGTGTTGGGTACCTTCTTTTTTTGTGGTGTCTGTGTAAGGATGTTGCTGTAAGTGTGTGCTGTGTTGATGTCTGTATGTGCTGCTGGGGATGCCCTTTTTGAGTGTGCCTGGCATTCCGATGCTGGTGATGTTGCCTTTGTTTGATGGATGATAGCTACGATTTCTTCCATGCTGGGGACCTTGTCGACGAGACGCTTGTAGCACTGCTTCTATTCATGTATTTCTGCTTCCAGGCATTGGACCTGTGCGTGTAGTATAGTGATTTCAACTTTTTGTGAGAGCAGCTCTCGGTGTGTTTGTGTGTCGGCATCATCGATGTTACCTAAATAGCTGTCAGTTTTTTAATTTGATTTTTGAATGTTTTATTGTCGCTGTCCAGACTATCTGATATGTTTTGGAGAAGGACTCTTGCCTTTCCTGTACACCTTTCAACGGTGACCGACTTCTCAGCTAATTTTGATGAGGAGTACCGCGAAGGTCTTAGTGGCGTGCAAGGCTTGCGGAATTGCTGATCCGAATCTTCATCATCGTTACCGAGAAGGTCGAGATCGAAGTTAGAGTGCAAGGATCTGAAACTCATTGTTGAGTGTTGAGATAGTGATTCAGGTGAAACAAAAAGAAATATTAAGGTAGTTGAAATAATATATGAAAAATATATAAATAGATAATTAAAACTAACAGACCTTTGGGCACAGATCGCATCCGACCACTTCTGTCCATGACGTTTCACCAGGCTTGCAGCATATTTCTAGAGAAGGGGTGCTAGGGGCAGTTTGCAATGCACTACTAGGGGCAAGAGAAAAGTAAGCTAGGGGAGGCATAATAAGGCTGGGTGGGAAGGCTGGTGAGGAGGCCTTTGCATAGATGTGAAAGAAAGGGAGGGGAGCAGAGAGTTAGAACACCAACCAACGAAGCCAGCCAACCAGGCGCCAGTGGGAAGAATAAGTAAGAACTAAAACACTGAGTACATAGAAATTAAAATGGACAAAATTAAAAGTGCACTTGCAGGGTAACTTGTATAAATTTTGAAGGTGGAAAAACATTACAATTTTTATGGGAAAAAGTGAAATTCAGCAATATTTACGAGTATTTAGGAGATGAAAACAAACTGGGTAAAAAGAGGATAGTTACCAGAATCATAGGATATTAATAATAAAGGAGTGAAGTTTTGAGAATAATATATATTGTAGGAAAAGCAGTTTTTATAGATATCTTATGTGTGGAAATTCAAAAATTTAGAATAGTTTGCGAAATGTTAGAGTGCGAAAAACGATGAACATTAATTTGCAAGTAAAGATTAATTTCTGAGTGGAGGGGGTATAGTTACATTAGTTATGTATGAAAACCAATTATTTTGTTAATTGAGTGTGTAGAACAAAAGATATTGGTGTTTGAATGGTGAAAGTTGCTGTTCCGACGTACGGCGAATCTACCGGACCCGACGGCAGGGACGGCCAAATGTCCCCGAGCTCCGGTAAATCGTGAATGCTTTAGTATGAAAAAATTTTTGAATTTAAGAGAAATAATTCTTGGGGACGATTTTAATTTACTTTTTTAGATGATTAACTAGTTTTGAGTAATGGGAGTGAAAATTTTTGTTTTTGAAAAAAAGCTAAAAATGGCAAAAAATACGGCTAAGTTTCATTAAAAAACTTAAGAAAATGAATCATGTATCTCGGTTCCTATTGGGAATTTCTAGAAAATTTCTTGAGATTCAAAAGCCAATGTTTTCACCAAATTTCGCCTAAATTTGAAGAAAATGCGCAAACTTCATCCATTCTTTCATTTGTCGACAAGCATGCGTTTTGGCATTGCTAATCATGAAAAAGGATTTTCCCGCCAAGTCTCGCCAATGTTGGTAACATTTTACCAAATTTGGCGATATTTAGCAAACAGTTGCCAACTTTGAGACAACGTTTACTGCCAACTGTTGTACAATATAATAACTGTTTCAACCTTCATGAATTCACATTGCAATGCTTTGACCCTTAGTGACCCCAAAACGGCACACTAATCGAATTTTCTGGAACATGTGACATAGCTCAATGGTTTTCTCGTACTCCAAAACGGTAGGATACGAAATTTTGTCAAAATCGTTAGAACCGTATTTAGATCAAATTAGCTTGACCCGTAGTGACACCAAAAGAAGCCACTATTTAAAAATTTTCTACCATGTGACCTAGCCTAAATGTCTTCTCGTAATCTAGAACGGTAAGATACAAAATTTAGTCGAATCGTTTCAGTACTACATAAAATTAGCTTGACCCTGAATCGTAGTAACCCAAAATGACCTACTAAAGCGAATTTTCTCGAATATGTGAGTTAGTCCAATGGTCCCCTCATACCCAAAAACGGTAGGATAAAAAATTTAGTGAAAATCATTTCAGCGGTTTTTTATATAAAATTAGCTTGACCCTGACAAGTAGTGTCCCAAAATGACCCGATAATCGAATTTTCTCGATCATGTGACCTAGCGCAACGGCCAATGGCCTTCTCGTGCCCGAAACTAGTAGGATACAAAATTTAGTCAAAATCGTTTGAGTTGTTTTTTAGATATAATTAGCTGGACCTTGACCCATAGTGACTTAAAATGACCCATTAATCGAATTTTCTCGAACATGTGATCTAGTCCAATGATCTACTGGTACTCCTAAACGGTAGGATACAAAATTTCGTCAAAATCATTACAGACTTTATTATATATTATATATATAAATTAAAGTAATTGAAGAAACATCATTATTAATTATTCGAGGTGAACTGTAAAGACGTTTAATTGACATTTGATTCACAAACACGTACATCTACACAACACACGTAACAGACACATTTCTAACAGTAAACAAAACTTAATACCAGTATGTGACGTATTTTGCTGTGGTGCTGCCATCTATTACTTACATTTCTAACTAAACACCACATACTCTCCTCTCCTTAATTTGGGAATTTACAAGGAGCTTTTCTGTTCCTGGTGGATCTTCTAGGTACCTGTTGGGAAGAAGAAGAGTTAATTAAAGTATCTTTAGCATCATCAATAGAAGTATTGGGCACCATGGTTTTTGAAACTGAAGGGATCACTTTAGAGTCCACTGGAGCAGGACTCGGAGTATTTGGGAGGACAAAGTCATCTGGTTTAGGATTTGGAAGAGCTGGGACAACACAATCATCTGGTTGAGGATTTGGAGTAGATGGGACAACAGAGTCAGCTGGTCGAAAATCTGGGACACTAGGAGACATTAGCTGAGAATCACTTTGATTAACAACTGCATTATCACTTTTGTGACTTTCTGTACCACTCTCTTCAGAATTTGAATCATTAGTTAGATGTATCTTCGAACCGACATTAGTTATCTGATCAACATGCCTTTTCCAAATATTCGAACCAACTTGAATTCTATAATGCAACTTGCCCTCTCTTGCAATAATGCGACCAATTTTCCACTTGGCTTCAGGAGTATAATTTCTTACAGCCACTTTCTGCGTAATTTGAAATTATTTTACTTTAGAATTGGCCTTTCTCGCATTTTGTTTATCATGCACAAAATTTGTAACATTTGGAATAATCAAATCTATTTTCGTTCTTATATTTCTTTTTAGAAATATAGATGCATGACTTTCCCCCGTAGTAACATGAGGCATCTTTTTCTATATTGTAAAAGAAAGTTATTTATTTTCATCTGTAAAGTACCAGATTCTGAAGATAAGGCTTTTAACCCTTTTTTAAGAATCTGCACATATCTCTCTGCCTGACCATTTGTAGCTGGAGGGTATGGAGCACTAAACCTATGTTTAACCCCATGATTCTTCAAAAATGTCTCAAATTCTTCAGAAGTAAATTGTTTTGCATTATCAGATACCAGAGATATAGGATACACGTATCTGGCAAAAAGAGAAGAAAGACAAGTAAGTGTATGTTCTGACGTTGTATTAGGAACAATAAAAACTTCAGGCCATTTGTTATGAGCATCAACCACAAGCAAAAGTATTTTACCCATCACAGGACCAAAATAATCTATGTGAATTCTTTGCCATGGAGCTGTAGGCCATTCCCAATGATGAGTATCTACCTTAGGAGGATTATTTTTTAAATTGACACAAGTAGTGCAATTTCGTGCACGATCTTCAATATCTTGGTCAATCCCTGGCCACCAAACAAAACTGCGCGCTAAGAACTTCATTTTTACTATACCGAAATGTCCATAGTGCAAATCACGTAAAATTTGTTTTCGGTGAACTTCTGGGATAATTACTCTACATCCTTTTAAAATACAACTATGTTAAAGAGTAAATTCTTCTTGTTTGCCACTAAAAAGTAAATTTTTAGGAATTGGAGAACCAGAAATTAGATGATGAAAAAGTTGACGTAATAAAGGATCAGATTTTGTAGCTACTGCAATTGATTTGGCATTTAAAGGCAATGTAGAAATTTGGTTAATTTGAAAAAATTCAGATTCATCAATTACATTACTTGAATTTAATTGTGGGGGTAAATCTTCACTACGTAATGGAAGTCGTGAAAGAGCATCGACATTTCCATGTTCGGATGTTTTCTTATTGCGAATATCATATTTAAACGCTTGTAAGTATAATGCATATCTTTGCATCCGAGCAGCTGAAAGAACAGGAATACTTTTATTTGGAGAAAATATGGACACGAGTGGTTTGCTATCTGTAAATAAAGTAAACATATTACCATATAAATAATGAAAAAATTTCTTTACTCCAAAGATAATATATAGTGCTTCCTTATCCACCTGGCTATACTTTTTTTCTGCATTCGTAAGCGTTCTGGACACAACACCAATTGGTTTTTCCACGTTATCTGGCATCACATGTGAAAGAACTGCAGAGATACCATATGGAGAAGCATATGTTGCTAACACTAAAGGCAATTTAGGGTTGAAATGTGTAAGAACTCTTTGTGAAATAATTTAATTTTTTATATTTTTAAATGCGTGTTCACAAACAGGAGACCAAATAAATTTTACATTCTTTTTGAGCAATTGATTTAAAGGATGAGCAATTGTAGATAAATTTGGTACAAATTTAGAATAATATGTGACTAAGCCTAAAAAAGCTTTAACTTGTGACACATTAATTGGTCTAGGAGCATTTACAATAGCTTCAATTTTATCTTGCGCTTTATGAATACCTTGCTTATGAATTTTATAACCACAATATGTAATATGGTCAGCCAGAAAAATTGATTTATCTTTATTTATCCTAATATTATATTCACGTAACCTTCTAAGTCTTGTTTTAGCCTTGTTAAATGAATTTCATCCGATTCCTCTTTAACACCAATATCATCAATGAACACAGTGACACCATCAATACCACTTAATATTTGTTCAATAGATCTTTGCCAAATTGCTGGATAGCTAGTAAGACCCATTGGTAACTTTAAAAATTGAAATAAGCCCTTCGGAGTATTTATAGTTAACAATTCCTGTGATTTTTCGTCTACAGGTAACTGAAGATAAGCTTGATTTAAATCAATTTTAGTAAAATGTAAACCACCACCTAAAGTAGCTAACATGTCCTCTACCCTAGGTAAAGGATATTTTTCCACCTTCAAAAATTTATTTACTGTAACTTTAAAATATCCGCATAAACGTATTTTACCATTTGGTTTTACCACTGGAACTATAGGTGTTGCCCACTTACTACTGATGACAGGTTTAATAATACCCTCATCCTTTAACCTTTCGATTTCATCATTTACTGCATTACGTAAGCATACGTGACTGTTCTAGCCTTACAAAATATGGGCGTAGAACCTTTTTCTAGATAAAGTTCTGCTTTCAAACCTTTTATTTCCCCTACTTTATCCGAAAATAAATCAGAAAAATCCTTTAATAATGCTTTCAATTTATCTGTAGACTTTGCAATTTCATTGACATACACAGATTTAAAATTAGTGGGAAACAAATTAAATGCAGCTACCCAGTCTCTGCCAAATAAAAGTGGGAAATTATCTTTAATTAAATACAATTTAAGCTGTTTAGTAATATTTGCATAAGAAACATCTACTGTTACATACCCCACAGGTGTAAACACCTCACCCGTTGCCGTTCTCAATTGAACGTCTGGTGGAAAAATTTTATTATTCTGAAAAATTCTCCGAAATTGATTTACAGGTACCGCAGAAATTCCGGAGCCCGTGTCTACCTCCATTTCAGGTTTAGCTTTGTGTTCAATTAAAACCCACAATTTTATAGGTGTAGAACTTTTATCATGGCTGACAAATAAAATGTCGACAGTTTGCCATACATTTGTTTGTTTCTGAGAACTACTTTTACATACTTTACCAAGATGGCCTCTTTTTTTACATATTTTACAAAGTGTATTTAAATGCTTACACTTGTTTGCAAGATGGGATGGATTTCCACATCTATAACATTGTAATTTATTTTTATTTACTTCAAAATTCCCCTTATTTACATTGTCAATTTTCGGTTTCTGGAAATTATTTGAAATTTTATTCGGTTGAACATTTTTAAAATATGCCAGTATATTAACATTTGCACTCTTGTGTTTCAATTCAGAAATATCATGTTTGTTATTTTGCAAAATAATTGCTTTTTCAATAGCTTTCTCAAAAGTTAAATCATCTATTTGTGAAAGTAATTTACTTTGGATATTTTCATTTTTTAAACCTCGTAAAAATTGTTCTAACAAATTTTCATTAAGTGTTTCACCAGCAAAAGCACAGAATGCAGTTAACTTCTTTAATTTTGAAACAAAATCTTGTATAGATTCGTTCTCATTTTGATAAGAATTACGGAATTTAATTCTAGAACAAAATTTATTAAGTGCTTTAACAGAATTTCAACTATTTCTTCGTATTTTAATGCTTCCGGATTTTTAGGAAAAGTTAAATCTGACAGCAAAGTATATAATTTAGGCCCCATACAGGAAATAATAGCAGGTACCTTTTTTTCCCTTCAACATCATGTAATAAAAAACTCTGTTCCAACCTCTTAACATATGATTGGAACGTTTCAATGGAATCATTGCATTCCTTAAAATTAGCAAACGTTATTACTTTTTATTTATTGCAGTGAAGAAAAAAAATCAGCACTTACCACCCTCGAAACGTACGTATTTAGAACATTACTCTACAGCGTATACTCTTGTAGATGTAAAACCCGAAGCCTCGCCACTTTGCGAATCAAGTGGAATTTTTTGTAATTTGAATTCCGGTAAGAAACTTGATTTTCATCGTCGCCATATTATTATATATTATATACTTGAATTAAAGTAATTGAAGCCACATCATTATTAATTATTCGAGGTGGACTGTAAAGACGCTTAATTTACAATTTAATTCACAAACACGTACATCTACACAACACACGTAACAGATACATTTCTAACAGTAAACAAAAATTAATACCAGTAGGTGACGTAGTTCGCTGTGGTGCTGCCATCTATTACTTACATTTCTAACTAAACACCACATACTTCTTTAAGATAAAATTTGTATACAGACAGACATAGACACACGATTTGCTCGTATTAAAATGTGTGATAACGTTACAGATTATAACAGATCTTCTTCAATGAGATTATGTACTAATCTTGTAATGGAACTTTTCAAATGTAGACACTTTTAAAATCCGACGCAATTTGATTTTAATACACATACTTTGCCATCTGCTTATAAAAATATCTTCTAGACTCTGTTTATGACAGCGTTCTTACCAAACTTTGTTCATAATATTTTAGTTGGTTCAATCTGCATCAAAATTATCTCTAATTTAGCCATTGACGTTGCGTAGAAGATTTGTTTTCAAATTCTTATTTTAACTGTCTCTACCTGTGTCTACTTTTTGGAACTTCCTGCAACATTTAGGTTTAATTGTCTTCGTTGAAAACTTAATTCAAGAATTATTTCAAGTTAGATAAACATGTAAGAAAAAGAAGAACATGCCACTTATTAGCGAATTAATTGTGGGTAAATTTTCTGTAACGCTCTTTTCAATCTTTAGTTGTTTTTAAAAATGCACTATCTTTAGAGAGGCAGCTTGAGTTAATTTATTCTATTTTATTTATTGATACTTAAGAATTAATCTACAATAACATTGTGAATTAATTTTAGTTAGGCAGTCCCAGAAGAGAGGCAGGACAAATTTCATCCACTAATTGAGGAGGATTCAAGTGTTTTCTGACAAAAGTTATGAAAAACACTGATATATATATATTTTTTTTAATTTTTAATGAACTTTTAAAGTACATTGTACATCTAATATACGAAAGTTGTTATTTTTTGTCTTAAAATAGCATACTTATAAACAATTATAAACTATGTCTTTTACATATTCGTTTTTTCTTGTACTGCTGTAGCTGAAAATTATGTTAAATGTCATTTTCATTTAAACATATAAAATGTATAGAACAGTCATATATGAATAATCTTTTTCTTTATATTATGCAAGAAAAAGGAGAACATATTAGAGAAAATTAAATAAACTTATAAAACGACCGTTCAGAGTTTTTTACATCATTTAAATGTATCATGAGTGCACTAAAACTTTAATCAATTTACAAATATTTACAAGACTCAGAATTAATCACTAAATATATAACGAACTATTCCAAAGTAATTTTAATGATACTTTTCAACATAATCGCCTAATCATAGAACAGAAGTACAAAATAACAGATTTATTTTTTCATCTGGATACTCAAAGATACCGAATACTTCTCCAATAAAATTCTGAAGAATTTTGATTACTGGATTAGAGAAAGAGGATAGATTCATTTTCCTGATGGAAGGAAAATAAAGTGTTACTTGGCAACGGTTTGGAGATTAACTGGGAATGCCATTGAATAAATTGTGGAGCACTCTCTCTCTAATGCCATGATTAAAATTTACAAAATTATTTTCACTTAAGTAAAATATTTTTCAGAAAAGCTTCTTCTATGATTAAAAAGTAATTATTTTTAGTTAAATGTTCCAAAGTTAATGCTGTATGAAAAGAAAAATAATAACCTGCATAAAAATACTGAGCGTATGATGGTAATTTATTTCATAGACAAAACGAAATTTTAAGAAGTTTATTAGACATTTTCGCTTTACACTCTCTATCATTATTATTTTTTTAAATACAAATTCATTAGTTTAACACATATGTTAATTATACATAATGACATTTGTTTTCAATTTAGAGAAAGTATATAAAAGAAAGGAACAGTACATGTTTGAGATGTTTGAGAAATAAAGTATACAATTCTTGATCTAAAAAAGAAAAATAATTCTTGACATTTTCTGTTAATGAACATGGGGGAATTCTGAAGTTATTTTATATGATTTATTAATGAGCATGGGGACATTTTGAAATTATTTTGTAAGTTTTATTAATAAGCATGTGAAAGATTTATGCTTGAAAAAATGAGTGCATATTATAAGAATTCCCGACGGCTCGGGCTACAGGCACAGGTCGATTTCGAAGAAGCAGACCGTGGGGTGCCTGTTTATTGGGAATTGAAGAAGAAGGAGCCTTTTGCCATTATACGGCAGTTGGGACCATCACTTTGAAATTTCCTTGTGTCTGTATGCAGGGATTTTTTTTTTGTTTGTTTTTCATTCTTATTTGCTTTAAAAGTTAGTTCGATCGAAAACTTGTCAAAATAAAAATTTTAGATAATATTAAGGAGATTTATAATAAATTAAGCGGATTTGATAACTTGTGAGTTGTCGAAGTTATGAATTTATTTTTTTCTTAAAACCCTATTTTTTTTTCATTGAGGACATTTTTAATGATATCAAAAATCTCTCATACATAAATTTTTAGCCCATTTTGTAGAAGTAATAATAACTTTAAACTGATTCGGTATGTATCATAATTAAGAAAGTATGGGTTTTTTTCTGTTTTCACAAAACTCCTCCCCATTTCCAGACCCCTTGGTCTGATTTTGCCCATTAACGATCTTGACCGAAATTTTCTACCCCTTGATTTTATGTATCAGTTTGGAAGAGATTTGTGCAGAATTATGGAAGTTATTGTGTTAATCAAAAAGTGATATAGATATAGATAGATATAAAGTTTTGAACTGGGGGTGGTTTTACGTTCTAGTAGTCATTATCAGCGTAGATCTGCAAAATTTTTTCTGAAATTCCAACATAGGGGAGAATGTAATAGGTAGTATTTCTTACGGAATCTACCTAAAATACCTTAAATAGTTTGATAAAATTAGAAACTTTATGTTTTTTCCTTAAAATATAGAATATTGAACATGATAAAAATGCAATAAATATTTTATAATTTTTCAATTAATGAAAAATGTTCGTATTATTTAACATTTAAAATAAATCATTATAACGTCCAAGGAAAAAGTGGATATTTGAGTGAATATTCATTCAAAAGTTTTGATTTAATTATGATTAAATTATAAAAGTGCAACATTTCATGTCTTACAGAAGAACAAACACACAATCTCTGTAAAAATTTATATTTTAATTAGTAAATTTCTTATAGGTGTGCGATGAAATATTCTCTCATGTCTATGAAATTTTAAGTTTTAGGATATGTACAGATTTAATATTATGAAGCTGAATATTAATAGATAAACTTAAAATATTAATACAAATAATTTCACGTATGTATGAAATTTATCTGCTTTTTATTTAGAAAATGTCAGCATATTTAATTTCAATTAGTTTTTGTCACACCCGCAAAATAAAAGATATAGTTATTTTTCTCACCCGAAAATTGATGATAGATATAAAATGATGCTTCGCATCTAAAAATATTTTAGTAAGATGTATTCACTTGCACCAAAACATTACATACATTATAACTCATAAAATATTGAAGATAATTGGGTCTGGATTTTTAAAGCTGTTTGTTGTGGTTTCTTACAACCACTGCCATATTTTTATTTAATTTAATTTAAGAAATATTTTATTAATCTTTATTCATTTAATATTAAAAATTCGCATTCAAAAATTATTTTAATTCCTTCCTTTTTAAAACTTCCCCCTGTAAGGTTTTCTTTCCTACATAACATTTCGCTTAATTTTAAATAATAATGATCGTTTTGATGTCTGTACTTCCGGAATTGGATTCTGCTAGATCATTCTACGACATTCTCTGTGTGAGCTCACTCTCTCCTGGTAGCTCCACCCCTCGCCAATCAAATTGAAATGAGTTTAATACGTAATTTAAAAGTTGATCTTTATCTCTGCCGATTGGCGTTTTTCAATTTTTGGAACCCCCCCCCTCGCTCCTCCCTGTTTCCTCTCAGCGTTGAAGCTGCGCGCTTTCGTCACTGGGATGTTTGCTATAGGAATGAAGGGTGGTCGCTTGGTTTGCTGCGAAGAAATGTTATGCGTACATCGAAAGTTATAATATGAAGCAAATATCTCTTTTTAAAAATTGTGATGATTTGATGTCCTCCATATTTTACTCTGCTTACGGCAACGATGAAACCATTTCCACCAACGTAGATGCAAAGACGGTTGTGAGTGATGGTAGGTCGATGGAACCTGGAATATATGGCAAGAGTGACTTATTTTAATTCGAATGGTGATATATTTTTATTTTTTTTCAAATTGCTTGATAAAATCATATGGTGATTTATTTAAAAAAACATCTCCGTAATTAAAAAAAGAGAAAGTCTCAATAAGTGTATATTTTATACATCAAATGTTCACTTCTGATTACTAAAAAAAATGATTCTAACAATAAGAGAATGCATAGTTGAATATTGTTTTTTCCTTCAAGAAATTTCTTCATAAATAAAGAAATTTGAAGCTGAAATTTTGCAGTGCTATTCTTTCACTCTAATGCACCAGTTGTGTTTTTATTTTTTTAGATGACTGCAGGTAATATTTTTACTGTTATCTTCATTGTTCTTGATTAAAAATTTACATGAATAATTATTTAACGAATCATTTTTAATAATGAATGTCAGGTCGATGTGGTCTTTTGCGGCTACAAGGCATTGTACTCTATAGTATACTCTCCTAGATAAAATAACAATATATTTTATTGGTATATTAATGTGATTCCAGTGTTAAAAAAAAAGAACTTATCGTCCAACAACCACACTGTTTTTTAACATTTACATTTTGTACATCAAGTACAAAACTTCAATGTGTGCATCTTTGGTTGTCTGCTATATATGCACATGCAAGTATTATTAATTAGATAATGCGTACAATCAGCATCTATAACTCTAACATCATACGTATTGTCAACAACTTCTTGGGCCAACAAATTTATATATTGAAAAACAGTCATAAAAACAAAGTGAACATTTATCTCGAATATTTGATCAGTTATAATACATTGTAATGGTAACGGAACATTGTGGACACCCTTATTACAATTGTGATTTATTGGGATTGTGACATTGAGTAAAAATGGCATCCAAAACCCAAAATAATACTTAGGGGAAGGTGGCATAAAATGATCCCCTTAAGGGGAATTCTTGTGTAAAGTAACATAATTATTTTAAAAAAAAACTTTGGTCCTTTGCTAGTATGATTTACACTACATTTTGCATTATAAAAATATTTTAATTATATTTTAAACCCAAATTAAATAATGAAAAAAATAGATTTTTTAAAAAGTATCCAAAGGATCATTTTACCCTCACCAAAGGGCAAAATGATCCTTCATTTAAAATGAAATATAAATTGTTTTTTTCGGCCAAATATAGGATATAGAAGTAATTATGACAATACATAAGTGTAATTCACATCTAAAAACATACTCCATTAAGTAAAACCAAGTCACATTTATGTACATGAAATACTGTATATGTAAATAAATATGAAAGTTAGTCCTTATCTTATGACAGATGTTATAAAACCCATTTTTGCAAAGAATTCTGTCCAGACGCGTAATATTGCGATCGCATGAATACCGCCGTAGCGTCTTCTTCACTCGGCACAACTAATTTGTGTTACCTGGTAGATAGAGCGACCTGTCTGAAAAAAAAAAACATATATGGATCGTTTTGCCCGCTACGATCATTTTAGGCCACCTTCCCCTATATAAAATTTCCTGTATCTAAAAAGTGCAAGATTAACATTTATTAAGAATGAATGACAACCGTGATGATGGGAATATATTATTAGAAATTAATTTTGCATGGAATTGCTCTCATTTAATTCAGAATTACATTTATGCAGCCCACTTGGTATACTCACATGTTTGCAACAATAGCTCTATTTCCGCATATGTATTTGTTTACCCTTTCAGCGTCTGAGGGTTTTTCTATATTTTTAACAGTATGCTTCTAACTCCCAGAATATACATATTTTTTATCGCAGTTTGATGCTATAATATCTTTCATATCCCCTTATTCTAAAAATATTGGTTTGTTAAAAATATTTTTGGCTACAGTAATTTTAACATGACTTCTAGTAGCGGAAAAATACGGGTCTAACACTCAGAGGGTTTTAAGGTACTTCAACCATGGGGAACATGCAGTCTTGTAATACATGAATATCGTCATTTAACACCTCAAAGAGAAGCAAATCTATAACAAAAATCCAAATGTTTTATGTTGGATTTGCTTTTCTGTTTAAAAAGAAGTACAATATTGTACATATAATATTACTATGAATAACATAGAGTCCATGCAACGTGGTTTTTTTTTTTTTTTTTTGAAACTTCATAGAAAACAAAGTTATTGATACAGGTAAAGCTGACATTGTGAAAGTTTGTCTCCAATGATGTTCTTAAAAGACATGAAGTAGTGTTAAGTAGTGATATAAGCTTCTGAGTTCTCTAAATGTGTTAAGTTATTGCTAAAAATAAGAGGTTCTAAACATCTCTGAAAGCAAAATGCAAAATTCTATCATTAAAATACATCATGAATATTGCAATGAATTAAAGCCTGTTCGAAAAGCATGCACCAAATCTTGTCTATTAAATTAGGAGTTGTGAATGTTTAAATGACATTTTCAACCTATTACGGACCAATGTTCCTTTTTCGAAACATCGAATTGAAAACTGATTAAAAATTAACAATTAAATTGAATAGAAACTGTTAGCAAATATAGAAAAAAATGCTTGATATTTTTTGTATAGAAACCACATTTCAATCACAAAAGGAGAAATGTGCAGGAAATCATAAACAAATTTGACACAAACATGAGTATAAATTTTCAACTTAATTAAAGCGTGTTCTTTAAATTTATAAAACAATATTTCATTAATTATTAATCCTTCAGTTTCTGCTTAATCTACTCATTATTCTGTTCCATTTATGTATAGAGTGTAAAAGAATATCCAGACGTTGTCAATGTTTACTATTCGGTATGGCATAAAGATTGTATGTTACGGTTAATAGGATTAATCCGGTCATTATTAGTAATTATTAATCATATTGACCGTAACATGTATATAAGTTTTTCTTCAGAATTTAAATGATTAACATATTTTAACTAAAACAATAGAATCCAAAATATGGAAAACAATAATGAAAAATATACCCGAATATGACCTCGGCTCGTAAAAAAAATTGATAAAAATCTGGTGAAATTGGAATCTGAGACAGTTGACTCTTGTCCTGTAATCGGTGTTTTTGCGGTACGTTCATTAGCATCATCGTCCAGAATACAAATTAAACGGTTCATTTCTAAAACAATAAAGCACGATCTTTAGAATATAAAAGTAAATGTTTCAAATGATATATATAATATGGTCCTGAAAAACGAGATGTTTCATGGGAAACAAAATAATGTATAATTAAGAAAATTGCACCTCCAATATTCACAAACTGAAGATGAGAAATGGCATTTATTAAATTAATACATTATAATAATTTGTGTTATAATATTGTCTTATATTATAATATTTATTACAATTTTAAAATTTTCATCCAATGTCAAGTAGCTCTTTCAATCTATTATTTACACAAAAGATGCACACTAAGACCTGTCCACTTCCAATAATTTTGAAATGGCACAGTCATGGATAGTCTAAGTATAGTAAAGTAGTTTTGCTATACGCAATGAGACAACTTACAGAGCAAAATAGCGGTAAACGGAGTAGTTATCATTTTTGTCTTGAAAACAGCTAAGATATAAGAGAAAGACGTAAATTACAAAGTAGTAGACTATCCTCGATTTAGTAGAAAATGATGTCTTGCATGTAAAAATAACTTTAGTAGATGATCTGAAATTTAAATGAGTAATAGCCTATCATAAACTTAAATATATCAGTAATCGCTAGCGCAAGTGTAGAAATATACAGCACCTGGATATTTACAAACAAAACTAACACATATACGCAAGGTACAGTTCATCATAAAGGAAAAATAAGTTAACTATAAGGTAAAGCCAGGAGAGATGGCGCGGTAGGAGAGATTGCGCACATAGAGGTTCGGGGGAAAGGAGTAGAGTGAGCGTGCAGCGATTCCAGGTAGTTGTACAACAACAGTACTAGAGTGTCTATTTGAAAGTGCACGTTGATTGCTTCGAGCGTCTAAGATAAAGTTTTGCTATTTTGTTTTGTTTTCCCAAAGTAAGTGCTTGAATTTTCATAGCTATTCATCAGAATTTCTATACAATGTCAATAGTACAAAATATTTTTAACTTAAACGATTTCTCATAAGCTACTAATCTAGACTAACAATGTGAACATCAACGGTTCGTTTTAGAAGAGGTCATATTTAAATAAAAGGCCGCGCAATCTCTCCTACCAAAATTGGAGAGTTTGCGCATCTGCTACTTAGGAGAGATGGTGCAGTGTTCTCATTAGTCTCCATGCTAGGAGAGATTATGCAGCTTATTGGTAAATTTGCATATAAAGAAATGAAAAATGAAAATGAACTAATTTTAAGTTAAAAGTGAGATTAAGTAACATAATTTTATTTTGTAATCTTATCTGGACTTGCTTTTTCTGATTCTTTATTTTTTTTCCTTTAATTAAAATTTTTTAATCGTTTTTAAAATTATTTCCTTTTTCTGTTTCTTTAATCATTAGGGTGAAATATTCACTCCTAATACAATAATATTTGTTCACAAAAACCTTACAACAATGTCATTTAAGTGTAATTATTATTGTTAACAATTTAATTGTAGTTATTAGTAGTAAGAATCTCTCCTATCCATTTGCGCAATCACATCAACCCTGTAAGGACAGATTGCGTAAAATAACTTTCTTGGTTTTATTACAACTGTTCTATTAAATTGCAACATAACAACAAAATATCAATGGAAATGCATAAAAAGCAAATGAAGTAAGAATTATTCTTGAATAGTTTAGCAAAAAATTAATATTTAGATTTTTTATTTCTATTCTTATGAATTGTGCGCAGACTCTCCTAGTTTTACCTTACTCAGTGTGTACATCATCGGGGCATATTCCGAATGTATGATGGATTCTTACCAAATTTTATTAATTTCTGTATTCTACGTGTAGTAAATTGTTAAAATCAGTTTACTGTTAATTAAAAAAAAAAAAAACATATTGTCAAATTAATTGCTGGTCCAATTTTCATCATCCAATTTTCATCATCCAATTTTCATCCACATATTACATTCAGATATATTACATTCAGAAATATCAATATTTCATAAATTTCTGATATGAATTTGTTCAAAAATATAATGATGATTGGAGAGCTGTTTCTATCCATCAGATAGTTTTAAAAAAATCATGAAAAATCACATAGACTCATGCAGCATTCCACCTACAATATGTTCTCTTCAATAAATGCTATTCTCTGACTTTAGATAAACTGGTTTATATTAAAAAATATATTTTGCAATTTAACTATATTAAGGTTTCCGAAAAAAAATTAAACTAAGTTAATGCGTTTAAAAATTAAGTGAAATAATATTCTTTATTATTATTATTATTATTATTATTTTACATTTTACGTAACAATATTTTTGAATGCATGTTTAGCGAATGTTCAGAATTTCTCTCAAATACTTAATCTAATAATGAGCTGTAAAAATTGCATATTTAGAATATATTCTAAAATCCTCTTAACAATTTAAAATTCAAATCATGTTTCTCGGTAGCTTAATTAAGGAACAAACAGAAATAAATAGCATATTGCCGTCATATAATTTGCATCCACATTTTTGTCGACGCGAGAATATTTTATTTTATTTCTGTAATCTAATCAATATTTTTCAATAACTTAAATTTAAAAAAAAAATAAAAAAAACGTATGTAGATTCTTGTTTTTAACAATAGAAAAATAAGGTATTTTTTCATAACCAAGTATTAATACGTTAGATATAGAAAAACAGAAATGTATTAACATAAAAACTTTCAGTCTTAAAAAAACATTTGATAAAATTTACCTTTAAATTAAAAAAAAAATAATATTAGTCCGATTTAATTATAAATCACAATCACATTAACACTATTTTATTAATGAGAATATTATTAATTAACTTAACGTACACATTTTTTTCTGTAATTTTCATTTTATAATTGATATATATTTTTATAATTAATTCATAAATGCAATAGTAAAAATCTAGAAAAAAAAATGTTTACCTGTTCTAGTATTTTTTGTCTATCTTAGAAATAAAATATTTTTAATCAAAATAACTTTATCATAATCCATGAACTTTTATAAGTAATTATTTATTCCACATAAATAAATTTTCTCTAAGGAATACAATTTTATATTGTAAAAGAACTGAAGTTAACATAATTCTATTTCTAATTTATATCCTTAATATAATAATTTACGGTAATTTTCTCAAAGAGCTGCATATATTTTTCAACAAGGGAAGCTTTATTATTTTTGATTTATAACAGATACTGTTTACTGTATCAATTGTTTAACACTTTAAAAATCTTTAAATTCTCAGTAGTCGACACACAAAAACAACAATAATAACAAAACAAAAAGAATCATTTATGTAACTCAATTAATGTAGATGTCTGTTTTAACAAAAAGTAAAATTTCAAAAATATTTCTGTTTTATTTCAAATTTTTATTCAAAATCGTATGTAAAAATAATTTACATTAAACACTTTCATCGAATATTATGCATAAAACCATGCAAAAAATAATCTTTGAAATGTTACGAAATCATAATTTTCTTCTTATAAAAATATTCCTCACATGCATATTTTATATACTTTTTGAAAAACAACTTTTAGAAAACTTTAAAATATACAAAATTGTGCTATTAATAAGTTCTATAATACGCTTTACACAAGATATTTTTAAATCAAAACCAAGCATAAAATAAAGTAATATTTGACTATATCTATGATAGTTTAAGTACACTGCTCAAAACAATTAAAGGATATTTGAAGTTTTATATAAAATAAAGATATAAACGAAATTTTTTTTGCCGAAAATAGAAGAAGATAATCACAAATGCAAATTTTTCTCGTTTTCAAACTGTGGAGTATGCAAATTTTGAGTTCGACGTCAAAAACGTCGCTTCAGCGGCAGCGAATGAAATTTGACTTTCAACTGGATAAAAGAGAATGAAGACAAGGATGATCGGCATTCAGTGATTGCTTTGTTTCGATGAGTACAATGTCTCAGCGAAGTCATTTGACAGATTCAGAAGCTTGGAGAATTGTTGATAGGTTAGAAGGGGGCCAAACTCAAGCCGAAGTAGCACAATCCATTGGAGTGTCACAAAGTGTCATTTACAGGATCTGGAACCGTTTTTTGGAGAGTGGATGTGCAGGCCGAAGACCAGGGCAAGGTCGTAGACGGGCAACAACGCCCAATGAAGATCGGTATTTAGCGTTAACAGCTCGGAGACACCGAAACATGAACGCTACTCTTCTCCAACAACACCTTCGCTCGGCTACAGGCACCACGATTTCAACTCAGACTCTCCGAAACCGGCTCCATGCTGTAGGTCTGTATGCTCGCCGACCGATGGTATGTGTTAGATTAACATCAAGGCATCGTCGCGACCGCAGGGAATGGGCAACCGAGCATGTCAACTGGAGGAGAAATGAATGGAGCAATATTCTGTTTTCTGACGAGTCTCGTTTTTCTGTGCATCCGGATAATAGGCGTATTTTCATCTGGAGGTCCGTGGCAGTAGGAATAATCCTGCGTTCGTGCACGAAAGTGTCAGATTTGGCGGTGGAGGAGCGTTGGTGTATGGTGGCATCTCCATTGACGGGCGCACTGACCTCTACATCATTCGAGATGGAGCTCTGACTGGTCGCCGATATAGGGATGAGATCCTCAGACCTATTGTAGTCCCTTACGCTGCAGCAATCGGAGATAACTTCATTTTAATGGACGATAACTGATTTGGATGAAACTAAGTGTGTGTATTAAGCTCATCAATATCCCGACCGAGTTTGTTGGCCATCTTGGTATGCCGTCTTGTTTCAAAATAGTGACCACTAAATTTTTTTAAATTCACACAAATATACAAAAAAATTAGAAATTCAAATTTATTTTTATTTAGATGTTAGGCTTTGATACAAGGCTTCAAGAGCATTTTTTGTTTTGCCTCTCTCTTAAAAAATTGCTGAGATATATAAGTTATAAATTCTAGGGTGGCTGACATTTTGAAACAAGACAGCAGATTACATGAAATCAGGGATTAATTTATGAGCTTTAGTTTCCGTGATTTCTCGCAAATTATTATTTTTCACTGTCTTAATCATTTTTTGAATCATACGCAGAAAAATATATTCATATCCGTCAGCGTAAAATTCTTGCCAAGCTTGACGACACTTGGCGACTAAAATAAACCTCCATAAATGAAGTCAACTTGACTTATAAACCATTAATTTTTCGAATTTCTAATTCAAATTCAGTATTAACAAATCTTCTGTAATCGGGTTCTTTGAATTTTAGCTTGCTGATTTCAAGTAACATTAGCTAATATTTTAAATCGATGATATAAGAAAGCTACTTTTTCCTCCCGGTACAGACCGGAAGAATTTTTTTGTAACTAAGAGACTCGGGAATCTATTTCCTTACGCTCTCCAACTCCGAAAAACATCACAAACAGCGTGGTAATATTAGTCTCTACGAATCAAAGAATTTCATCGCTTACTACATTGTACAGATTATGATAATATCTTCTGTCAGGTCCGATATCATCTGTTTTAAATTTCACTGATGTCCAGAAATTACGGGGCAGTGACCAATTTCAGACGTTTCATCGAATATCTACTGAAAGTCGGGAGGAAATGCCCGAAATGCCCTTGAACTTTCAGGCTGTAAAAAACATGTTGGACTTCCTGTTTTTCAGTGAAGATTTTATCACGAGGACAATTAGTGGGGGGGGAGCAATCATAATTTTAATAATAAAATAGATAATTTCGATCACCCAAGTAACAGAAAATGCTAAAAATGGTCTGTCACTGTAGCAAATGACTATGTAGGTCCTGTTCAACATCTGTGTGTATTTGTGTAAGCATAGCACGTATATTCGTGAAGATATTAACGTTCCTGAGAAAAAATTATTTTTTTTCTTAGAGCATGCAGAGTTTTGAGCCGAATTTAACACCGCGTTCCAAAAGCTTGACAAAAAATCGTAGAAATAGTATACTGTAATTAAAATGTAATTATATTGAATATTTGATGCGATATAGGTATTTTTATGAAATAAATTTTTATTGCGCATGTGCGAACTACAACAAAGATTTTTTGTCATGATTTGATAGTCAATACTATAGGGCAACGCATATAAAAAGACAAGTGAAGTATCGTGAAAACTAAAAAAAAAATACGGCAATAACTGGTAAATTGAGGAGAAAACCCCATAGCATTATATATTTATTCATTAAAATGTTATTTTTGTTTTTAGCACCCATGCCAGAAGTAACGTAATTAAATTGAAATAAGATAGATTTCTTATGACATTTAATATATCTTCAGAATAAGCTTCTATCATAGTCAAAGTTGTGTTTTGATAAAATGTTTTGCATGATAGCTTTTTTGTGCTGTTAGTTTATTGTTGTTAGTTAGCTTTTTTGTGCCCTAGTGAGAAATTGCATAATTAAATATATTATTTTTCTCATTTTGAAATCCTGCTCCAAGTAAAAACTACATAGGGTAGATCAACTGAACTTTTTTTTTTTTTGCGCCGGTAATGTCTTCCAGCTAAAAACAGAATAACCAATTTTAAATAAATTAGTTTTTTTGATTTTTTTACAGTACGCCGGCCGTACTCAATTAGGACAGAGTGAACGGTTTACAAGAAATAAATTTTAGCTTATTTCTTAGAAAATACAGAGGATTTCAATTTGACTGAATGTCCGTCTGTCATTCAAGATTGTGTTCGAGAAAAATTTGAAGTAACGCCAAAAATCACTGAATTCTTGCCTTTCTTGTTAACATTTATTGAAATGTTGCCACAATTGACATTAGAAGTACGTAATTAAATATATTTCCAACTTTGCAAAAACACGTTAATCATAAATAAATAAATCATATTCAAACATTGCATCAAGTTAACATTTACCACTTCTGTTTACCTAATAAAATTTCCTGTATTTGAAACTTTTTTTATCGGAAAGACTTTAATTCTTATTTAGCAAATGTACAGGACAAAATCCTAAACTTAATATAAAAAAATAGGTTCTTTGTTTACAAATTCGTAGCATTTTCCCACCTATACATGTCCTAGGATTATTTTTTCACAGACACGAGACGGTGATAGTACCGATTTAACACAATTTTCTTTTGCGCTTACAGCGAGCACTGAGAAGAAATAGGCTATCTACATTTAAATAAAATTTATATTTTATATTTTACTGTATGAAAACATTTACGGTGATCACTTTCTATTTAAATTTATTTCTAACAAAAAATATATGATTATAGAATTAACAACAAATTAGCAATTGGTTATTTATAATAAATAATATTATAAGCTGTTACATAAAACAACCAAACACAAGATATATACAATAGGGTGGGACAAAAAAAAAAAAAAAAAAATTTTATTCACTATACCGCGGAAAACTTGGCTTTAGGGTTGCTTAGTAAAATAAAATGAAAAAAAAAATTAATTACATTTTAATTTTAGCGGCAGAGCAGCTCAAATAAATTTATTGGGGAGCAATAGTTTTCTTTCTTTTTTAAAGCTATAAAAGAAAAAAAACTGCTATAGTGAAAAATCTTTAAAAGAAAGATATAAAAATACATTATAATAAAAAAAGAAGCAAAATTACTTCATTTGAGGTAGCGCAAAGCATTTAAAAAATCCTTAAGTTAACGCAATCAAGTTGTATTCACTCAGTGAATGTTGGCCGGATTGTGGGTCGGGTCTTTTTTTCTGTTTTGATTCGCTATACCAAAAAAGACTTGTGTCTAAGGTAGCTAAGTAAGATGCAAAAACAAAGTAAATAAAATTTTACTTCTGGTGGTAGCGCAAAAAGCCTAAAATTTGTGAAAAAAAGCCAAATTTTCACAAATTTTGTGAACCATGTTAGTGAACAGACGAATTTGTTATAAAAAATATCATCCAATTACTATAATATGAAATAATCAAAAAACAATATACATCCGAAACAATATATAAACATGTCAAATTAAAATGATATAAAGAAACTTCCATATTAGTGAACAGAAGAATTTGTTATAAAAATTATCATCCAATTACTATAATATGAAATAATAATTAAAAAAAAAACACTATACATCCGAAACAATAAATAATCATTTTTACAAATGCTATGCATATTTTTTAACTGTTACAATAAGCAGTATGAAATAAAGAAAACTTATTTTCATTAAATAACAATATATAAGATAATGCAACGCATTAATTTTAGTACTAAACATTATTTTTCTGCAAAATAGTTATACATATTAATATTTTATTGAAAATTAATGGCTTAGGTACTGCTTAAAATTTATGAATAAAACATTTTTCTATTTAAAGTAAACAGTACCTGCCAAAACAACGAAAGAACTATAAGCATCGAACAAAAAAATATTTAAACAGACTAATATTTCTGCAGACGATTTTTTAAGTTATAATTATACATATATAGTTATGTAAATACGTTGTAATTTAAATAATGTTATGCGTACATACAAACACATTAAATATTCTGTGTCAAGTATAATAATTAATGATAAAATGAAAATTTAAGTGCATAAATAAATGATGTTTATATTCTTTCGATTGCGTCTATTATGATTAAACATAAATCTGCATATTATATTATATTTTTAATGATGTTCAACAAATTATATTTAATTTAGCAAGAAAATAAATATATATTTACTATTTAAAAAAAAACACCTAATCTGTAATTCCACGTACGCATTCTTACAAAAAATTCTGTTAAAAGATGATAAACAAACTTTAAAATACAAATAGATATTTTTATAATTTAGAACTGACATAAGATAAATTGTCCCTCTCTTTTCTTTTGTAAAATCAAATTCAGAATTAAAAAAAAAATCGCCGTCACATTATGAAATAACTGCTCACAAATTCTACATTTATTTACATTTACTTCTATTATCTACACATTGATCGTCTCTGTTCCAACAAAGTCTAAAATTTATGCTGGTAACACCACCCTAAATGTGTATGCATGAGTAAAAAAGTTCTAAAATATCGATTTCTGTTATATTTTTGGGGATAAACACTTGAAATTTGGCTTGGTATTTACTTTTGAGATGCAAATGCTCGCTAAAAACCGTTTAAACGAAATAAGAAATTTTAAGTGCGAAATGAGCTAAAAATATTTAAAAATGATCTAAAATAAATTTATTTGGAAATTTTACTGCTAGAACCTGGAAATTTAAAATGGACGTTACATGTCAAACGTAAATTCTCGCACAGAACAGTTTTTTGAAAAAAATCGAAATAAAAAAGGGAGCAAGATGAAACTACGTTATAAATTTGAGAAAACTGTCATGCTGTTGTTGCTAATATGTACTAAAGTATTTTACGAAAATCCGAAATAAGTTTTGAGGCACGCTTATTTTATGGCAGAATAACAGGATTACAAACTAATTCTCTCATACAAAAACTTTTAATATTGATTGGTACTATTGCCTCTTCTATTTTGTAAATTAATTTTGTGAAAACCAGTGTATCATTACCAGAATAATAAAAATTATAAGGACTTGAATAAGAGTTGGAATGTTCCTGAATAACGAAAGTATAAGTGAACTCTTATCTGATTTCTTATGTAGTAATTTAAAGAAAATCCAACCTTTCTTGAGTTTAATACGTTAATTGCTCCACAAATTCCCCTCAATTTTGATCTTCTCGAAAAAGACCGATTTCGTGCCTCCGTACCTCCCTTCTATGCATTTTCTATGTATGTTATCACATGTGCTAGACATTCTCCATATCACGTGTAGATATGTGTACTTAACGTTTACGTATATTTGGGTGGAGTGAAAAAAGTAAAGTTTACAATTTCAAACTACAATAATGATTACAATTTATCTCTTCGCTTCCTATTTAATTGAAAAAAAAATCAGGTAATCCCCTTAATGTGTTGAGCCTTCTACCAGTCCCTGAATTTACGAAAAATAGTAGAATATTGTGATGAATCATGCACTGAATTTCTATTACTTTTACTTAGTATCCCAATATGTAATACTTATTTGAAGTTGCATTTTTATCCTTCATACGGTAAAAAAAAAAAAAGGACTAAGCTATGAATGTTTTTAGCCCTATATCAACCATTGAAATATCGAGAATTCATAGAAAATTGTATGATATTTTCGACAACTATTTCACATTTATGACCCAGTTAAGAAATAATTACTTGAGATGTGGATGGACGTATGCTTGCATAGCTAATTCATGGAACGTCGGTATAATTCGGCCGCGAACACATTGTGCATGACGTTGGAAGAATTCATTTCACTGCAGAAAAATAAAGTAATAAGAATCCCATTCGTACATTGTAAAAAAAAAACTGGGGTTATTAAAATTGTTTTAGTAAAATTGTATTCCACAGAAAATTTTAGTAACCGGTATTATAAACCGGAAACGTTGCCAGCTGATTTCTAGTAATTCTTACAGATTTTCTTGTAACTGAGTAAGAATAATTTTTTTTTAGTACTTAAAAAGATCAATGAGAAAAACTAAAATTATTTTAGTAGATCGACCCATTTTTTTACAGTGTGGCATAGTAAGGAAGAATCTGTCTATTGCATATTTTAAAACAAAGTTTTGTTCTATTCCGTTCAGCGTGCTTCTTAATTTTTAAGTGATTGCATCATTCACATTGGTGATGTAAGTATTTTTTGCATTTACATAGTGATTTAAAGGATTGATATTGTATTGGTAAGAGTTAAAAAAGAGTGTATTATTTGCGTTAGTTTTCAACATATATTTTTTTTCTCGATTTAAAAAGAGATAATCAAATGCTAAAGTAATTATTAGTCAAATTAAATGTCCTACCAACTGAATTCCTTGATACACGTTAACCCCCCTTTAAGTATGTTATAAAAAATTATTTACTCATTCGAAATATATTAAAGTCAACAAGTGTTGGTAAAGAACTTTCATTTCTGGAAATCAGTCAGCAAATTGTTTCGAAAGACGAACTTATCTAGAGAAAGGCTGCAATTTCCAGTGTGTTGGTCATGTGTTTCTTTTTCAACTGATTCGTAGTAACTATGGTAAATATTCAAGTTTTATAGGATATCCCATGGAGAAAAGAAATGATAATTACAAATTAAAATTGACGATATTCAGAAATGAATAAAAAAAATTGTTTTTAGGATAATTCCTGTTGCAAATATGAACCATCCTCTTCATATTCGTGTGCTAATGTTAGGAAAGCTCCTGTAAAGAAACAATAATTTTTTATCTATAAAGGAACAGCACGAAGTTAATGATTGGGTCATTTGATGATATTTAAACAAATAAATGGATACGGAAGGAAGTAAGTACAGTTAAAGAACTTTTGAGGCAGAATAAATTCAAAGCAAACAGTTCTGATGGTCGTTTAAGGGCTATAACTATTGAGCCATGTCCTTCAGTGTCATGCTTCTTAAACATTTTATATATTCAAGCACATTTCTGGTAAAGTCACAAGTTGAAATATTAGACTCATAGTTAAATTACAAAACAACTATCTACCATATTCCGAGTTTGTGACCATTGTTGTTTGTCCTATAGGGCAGCAGCAGTCATTGCTTCAGCACTTCAGCAGGATGTCCGAATTGTAACTGATGAGGATATTGCAAATGTATTTGACATAAGCAAGGTCCGACGTTCTCGGCAAAATATTCTAACCAGTTTCAGAGAGGAAATTTGATCATTTGACAATATTGTTCTGTTTATTTCGATGGTACAAGAGACAAAACTTTGCACCAAGAAAAGGTTGGACCTATAAAAGTATAGTCATAGAAGAACACATTTCCCTAATAGAAGAGTTTGGCTCTATTAGGATTCAATATGTAGGTCATACTACCCAAACATGAGGTTGCGGTAAAAACTTAGCACGTTTCATCACAACAGTTTGTTCAACTCACGACATCCAGTTACACCAGTTGGGTGGTGTTGGCCATGATGGTTCCATACTGGTACTAAGAATGGTGTCATTCGTTATATGGAAATTGAGCTTAATCGTAATTTTCAGTGGTTGATCTGTCAATTACATCTCAACAAATTTCTTCTCCGTTATTTGTAAAAGCATATTGAAGGAAGCACTATCGGTTCTAGAGAATATTCTGAAAACATTGGTAAAATGCGAGAAAAATTGTAACAATTGCCTGTGGTAACATTCCACAACATTGTTTGTTATTTACACGGAGCAGCTTCAGATTTAAATACACACCAGATGTATCTTTATGATATTTATGAATCAATTTCTTCAGGTGACGGTTCTTTTGATTTGTCCAAACGGCATCTAAGAAAATTGTCCGATTCCCGTTGAGTAACGACAGAAAATAGAATTTTATAGCTTTATGTTGGAACTTAGTCTCCTTCTTCTGAACTGAAGTGTCTGTCTTAATTTATAGGAAGAGTCTATGTGGCAGTATGGTTTAACATCAAGAACAATTCGTGTTGAAAAAAATGGAGTTCTGTACCTTTTTCTAACCACAAAACTATCCCTATACTTGAATCTTGACATTAAAATAAGTTATATATCCCGTACATCAAAGCAATGTATATTTTCGTAATCCGGAAAATTTACAGTTGGCGATGACGGTATTTACATTCAGGAATTGGAATTCAGATGAATATTGCCGGCCAGAATTTGTTTTCAGATAGAGTAAGAATTTTACAGATTTCAGTATTAAACTTTGGTACACAGGATGACATTGACCTTATTTAATAGACAAATTGTTACATCACGTATCCTCCAATTTTAGAACATCTAATAACTGAAGATAGCAAAACGTCTTTTAATAATACAAAAATGCTTTTCTGGAATTTCTTCAATTTCCATGCCGCAGGCAAATTGTTTAAATGTGTGATAAAGTACTTTGTGAAACATCATCTCTACTAATAGGCCAAGATGCAAGAGATAGCTTCATTAGAACAAGAATAAAGTATCGACAAATGATGCTTTAATATGATACGAAACCAGAATACAATCCAAGCTAAGCATATATTTTTTGCTTTATGCAACTAAAGTTTTTGGAATATTTTCTAAATTACTTGTTTATTGTCTTTTATCCATTTATTTACCTGTATGATATATGGATATGAATTTGAGACTATTATATAACATCTTAAGGTAGCTTGGAAATTAGATTAATTAGTTATTTGTTATTCATTCTTATGCGTAACATTAAAAACGACAAGTAGAGGGCGGAATATATTGATGTAGCAGAATGAAATTTTCGTGTGTAGATCATTCATGTTAAATGAAACTTTTGATTAATCTTGTGTTTTTGAATAACAAAGGTATTTTTTCAGGTTTTTCACTCCACCATTGCGTTTGTATGTGTATCTAACTTGTAGATATTAAGATTCACATCGAAATCAACATCATGCAATATTCAATTACACTGATTAAATCGAAAATTGTAGCACAAAACATAGCTACAAATTTTAAATTGTTTTTTCCCCACGGAAACAATCGAAAGAAAAATAAAAATGTTTAAGAAGATTAATGTTAAAATATTACGTACAATATAGCATATGCATTGAGATCGTACTTAATACGTATATGGTAATGCTGACATTGTTAATATTTAAACTATCGCCTTGCCGAAAATATTATCCGCTTTCAGTGAAAAAATTTCAAGGAAAACATTTTTTCAAAAAGAACTGATCTCAAGTACTGTGATGTTGTCCATGTATATAAAAACATTTCGATGAACAATGACGGTGCTACGGAACTGGCTCTAAAATATCGTGAAAAAAAAGGAACAGTGGGGAATTTTTTAAACTTTTTTTTTGGAATGTTTTAGTTTCTCACTAAAGTGTTGATGTACAAAAGCAAAAGCGAAAAAATATATATTCGAAATCTTACTGCCATTTTTGTGAGTTTGACATTATTCCTTAAGCCTTTAAATGTCTGCCTCTTCAAAGAGGTGGAATACAGTGTCCGAAATTAATGGATTTAATAAATTATTTCAAACTTGCTAACTTAAACCAAAGGTAAATATCTTCGGATGCAAGAAATTACATTGGTTACGCTATGAATGCTAAATAAACTTGAAAACTATACAGTAAGCATACCTTGTTCATTCAAATCTTGTTCAAATGTTATATCGTTATTGAACTTAACGACATCGAGGACGATATTTTACTATTAAGGTGATTTATACAAAATGCACAATGAAGAAACCAACGGAGAGCATATATCAAGACCTACATATGATTAAATTCGACGGACTGTTTAAACAGTATGACTCTGGATAGAAATTAAAATGATTCTAATGACTACATAATGCGAATTGATTTCATTATTTTATGTAGGAATTTATACTTATATTTTGTTTCCAAATATTTTTTAAATACTGATCCGGCGATTGCTTAGTATGGAAGAGGACTGCATAAGTAATTCGGTAGTGTTGTTTAATAGTTATCCAAACTAATAACAAACTTAACAATTTATTGAGCAATAAAGAAAAGATCCAGCGACTGGCAGTGGTTGATTCACTGCGCTTACTTCCCAAATGCTTCTGATGGGAGAATTGTCCCGCTACACCGTCACGGTCTTATCCGCTCTCTTGCGCTCTGCACAAAACATTTTTAAAGAACATAGAGAACACATACTATTAGTTGTAATTTTCAATATCAATGAAACATATATATATATATATATATATACTTGAGTATATACGGTTCTCTGTAAAAAATCTTTAAGCGCATTTCGGACATTAGCTAGTATTTTACACTATGGCCGTTCGTTGGCAAGTGACAAAAACGCTCATAACGTATATTTCAGACATCTTAACAATTTGTGTTTTACATATTTTACAAATAATTTAACATATCCGAACATACAAATGACACAACCTGCCAAAAACATCGATTATATATATTCAAGCACCTATTTTATCTTTTCAAACATTTTTAAATGACACTTATGCCAATATCTTAAAAAAAGAACAGTGACAGTTTTTGAGTACCTGAAACTTGTTTTAAAAAGACTTTCTCGTGACATTGGTATCTTAAGCACTCAATAATTGCGTGACTTATTAGCTTCGTTCTTACTTTGGCATCATAAGTAATAAACTTGACTGGTTTTCTAAGTTATTTTTCATAATCCATATATTTGAAATTCTATGATGACATGCGATATTGTCCTTTTTTTTGAATATCTATATTTTTGTTGAAAAGAAGAATCAGATAAATATTTCAGTAGAAAATTCGATTACAGAGAAACAACATAATTAAACTTTCAATCAAAACCATGCTGAAGGTACAAGCTAATGTCATATTGAAAGATAACTTGTACTTACAAAAAATAAATAATATAATATAATGCATTTTTGCTGTTCAATTAAATGCTTTTTTTCAATTTATCATAATAGTTTTAAAGCAAAAATTTACTAAAGAGGAAATTTACTAAATATGAAACAATTTTAATGTTATTTAAAATATGTTTTTTTAAAAGAATATTTAGATATAAAAAGATTTAAAATGTATATTTAATATAAGTACTTTAAACTCATTCGTATTAGCAATGTATGGGTTTTGCTGAGTAGTAAAGTTCCGAGAAATGCATTTAATAAAGAACTGTTTTGTTTAGACAATATAATATATTTAAATTAAAATTTTGTGAAAATCTCTTACATTTTATTTTTACTTCTAATGGCGTTTTCTTACAAATATTCTCATATAGATTATTTATCAATAAATCAATTTTTATAATGTAATTTCATTCCTGTTTTTTTCTTTTTTTTTAACTGGGAACTATTTTTATTTAAAAAATATATATTATTTAAGTGTTAGTCAATCTAAACATAGAAAAGTTTTATGATGGAAAGCGTTAAACAGATGCTACGATTAAAATATGTACACATATATATATATATAACATATTAGGAAATTTAAAATTTTATTGAACATTATATACACTCTGTATAGTATGTGATTGTGCGTTGCCGATCACATATGTTTAGGGTGTCATTGATGAGCAGTTTTCATACATTTAAAATTATACATGGATAACATTGGTTATTATAACTCACAAACATATCTATTTGCAAAGTGTATAAATATATATATAGTTTTTTATTTTTATCTATGAAATTAAATTTAATAAGTAATTTTAATTACTGCATAGCATAAATTTGATTGAAGCACAGTAGTGATAATAATAATTATTTAATTTGATATTAAATTAATCTCTGAAATCTAAAATATAATTAAGTATAAGTATAAACAATACATTAATTATTTAATAACAAGTCTAAAATATATTTAAGTAGAAGTAACAATAAAAAATTAATAATTTAATTATAAGTTTATAATATATATCAGTGGTTTAACACAGCTGGCAGCAAAGCACTTTGTCTTAAAATAATATCTCTTTTACAAAATATACTTTTGTTAAGAATATCTGAAATGCTGTGCAGGATGAATAAATTCTGTGTATATTTATTCATATTGTAGGATTTTATTCGAATTTAATATTAAAACTACAAGGAAGTATTGTTTATTAAAATTTATATATTGATTAAATTTAATGAAGTGATTATGTTAATAATAATATGGATATGTAACTAAATATTAATTATGAATAATTATAATACCAATAGATGGCGACACTTTACGTTTTAGTTAGTTGATGACATTATTATAGATATTATTTTGAATTTAACTATAGAGGGAGCTATTGCTTGTATATTAATTTTACTTTCAGGAATTAAAATTAGATGGAGTAATTATATATTCAAGGAATTAATTTTGTTATAAGAGTATTATCAACAGAATAGTTTTGTGTGTTTTTGAATTATATTGTGTTGGGGTGTCATTGATCGAGTTGTGTTTTTAAAAAAATGAGCTCTCAACTTGTCTTTCAAATCATTTCTCTCAACTCGACTCGAATGTCAACATGTTTGATACGTGCCATGTGGAATTGATCATTATGAAGAAGTTGCTATATTTTGAGGATACTCTATCATTCTTGTGAGTAAAACATTTTTTCTATAATTTAAGGGTTCAAAATTCCAATATTATTTCAAAAATGATATCTGGTGGTTATATAGTGTGGTGATTTATAAAGATTTTAGGATAATCGTTGTAAGTGATATATTATATATTTCTTAATGGTTTTTTATTTACATTTTACATATTTCCAATTTTAAATTTTTCCAATTGTTGTCTGGTAATAATTCAGTATACTTGGCTGATTCTACTGTACATCATGCCAGTAGAATTATGAAATACTGAATTATTTTTAAAACACATGTGGGTGCAGCCAAGCTGACGAGTACATCCACATATGTTTTTTCATATCCAATTCTTGATTGGTTCTCTTGTGGTCCAGTTTTTCCACTGAATAATGTTCATAATTAATTTATTAATCCATTTGTGTTTAAATAATAGCAACTTCAATTTATAATTTTTCCCCTTTCTCTCTCTTTCTTTTTAAATGTTCTTCAGGTATGAGTAAATTTGGCTAATTACCATTGAAGCACATGCTATTGTAATTTTATGATTGCACAAGTTAATTATTAGCTATGTGGTATTCTGATTACACAATATCATTAATTATCTCTTAGTAGATTTTAGTAGAATGATATTAGAACTTGATATGTTTTTGAAATTCATAGATATTATAATTATATATATATATATATATATATATATATGACGGTTTTTGTCACTTATGAAAATCTACATTACACACATTACGCCATTCAATTTTAGAATAAATTTAGACCCCCGTGACTAAAGATTCGCTAAAATTTACGGGTCAAGTTCCAAATGATTTTGACAACTATTTTGTAACATATTCGACAAAAACATTTAAAATTCTAAATACCAGGACACTTTTGAGCAGATAGTGTATTTTACATATCAGTGTTAAATACGATTAAAAACATCTTTGATCAGCTAGAGAGTGATTAATTATATTTTATAGATTTATGTTATTATTCGATAAAGGCAGATTCTAATATATATATATATATATATATATATATATATATATATATTATTTCCATTCCATGTTTTTTTTAATCATAATTTTGTGTATTTTTGTAAAATTTTAAGTATGTAAAGTACATTTGTCCACAAACACTACAAGAGAATAAAAAAACATGCATTTCCATTGCTAAATTATCAAAGAACAAAATTGATTGAAAATGATGGATTATTTCAATTTTTATTTAAAAAATTTGTTTCAGAGACCGTATACTTATTAGAATAATAACAAACTATAAAATCGTCAATACAAACAACCAAAGTAGACTTCAGATACCGATTGTACAGATAATAAATTTAAATTTTGTGTATGAAACGTGAAACCGTAAAAAATTTTCGCCAATTTTCCTTAGTTAAATTATTCCAAATTCTTACAATTCTTTTTCCCCTCTCTTTTTAAAATATCTCTTAAATCTATTTTATATTTTATTTCATAACTTAATCAAATATTCTTTTATTTATCATTCTAGAAATCTAAATCTGTTAAAAGCTACACGTATTTATTAAAACCTTATTATATTAAATTGCAAAACTGCCTCTGAAACGCACCTGCTTAAATTCTTCTTATTTGAGACATTGAATTTTTATTCTTTGGAACTTTTGTATTACCATTTTTTATTTAATTCATTCGGCATCCCAGGATTCTTCGCGTTTCCCGCTCAAGGCTTTTTTACCTTTTTAAATTGCCGCCTCTGATAAAGAATTTTGGTCATACGTCATGTACTCACCTTCTTGGCCTCATTTTTTCAACCATTAGCGAGAAAGCCACGCCTTCTTTATACCCCTGGCTCCCTCCGAACATTGATGTGAGTAGGCCAGCTTTTTTCGCGCTTCTGTCACTTTGGGCAAAATTTTGGAGTATTTATACGGTTGCACTGGCTTCGGAGACAGATTTTTCCACGAATTAATTGTTGTCAACTATAAGCCGTCACTGGGAGAGTCTACACTGTTTCGTCGGTAGTCTGTTCTTCAAATTCTGCAATTTCTTCAATAGCTTTAATGTGTTCAAGTTTTTAATAAAGCGAAAGTCGGTGGAGTTGCTTTCATCTCTGTTATCATAATAAAGTCCTTGCTCATATATTAAGTCTTCCTTAATATTTTTGGGGAAATTCTATTGGAATTGACTGCCTCTACTCAGCTACAGTGCCTAGAAGTAAGTAGTGTGCTTATCGCCAATACAACGGTAATAAAAAAAATGTCCCTAACAGGAGGAAAACCAGATTCTCCGCGAGAGGGCGTCGAGTTCCCACCGCCGTTATTAACGTTTGAAGTTTCATTTAACAGGCTTGATCCTAATGTTAGTTTCAATGTAATTAACGCTGTATTTTCAAACAAACTATACGAATGTTTCTATTTCTATAATATTTTAAAGTAAACATATATTATGCCTGTTTAATGATAAATCAGTATGGATAAATCTGCAAATACTAAGAAAAGAAAAGCTGATCGAACATGCTCCGGGCTTAATTTCTAAGAAAAAAAGTGCCGGAGCCCTAATATTCTGCGGTACTAACACGCACCCCCCACCGTCACTCCAGTCTGCCTATTTATATTTCATACATTATCTTCAAAATTTAAAACACTTTTTTTTTTTTTTTTTTTTTTTTTAGCAAAATAAAAATAATTAAATACATCTATCTGCGTATACTTAGATATCAACTGTTCCATTTTTTTGTTATTACTACTTCCAAACAGAAACCTTTGCTTTACCTAATCTTAATGTTAATTAATCGCAGAATTCTGCGATTAAATAAGCTCAGGATTATGATTCGGAAATAGTGTTAACACAAAAAATTAATAGTTCGTAGCTATGCGGAATAGAAAAAAGACTATTTCTGTTTACTCGTTATTCTGATCAAAATAGCATTAAAATGATTTGAAATGGAAATAAATAAAATTTGAATTTAAGACAGATTGAGTTCAAGCCTCCCAAGACTGATATAAAAACCGAGCCCGTTTTATCTCAATCTCTTACGTGAGCGACACATTACCTCACTTATAAGTGTTTTGATACAAAAGCAGGCAAAAAATTGGGGATGGGAGGGAAAGGAAAGGGTAATTTAGAATTCGTTTTTCGGAAGCGTTATTGCACTGGGCTCCGGAGCGCAGTGTTTATGAGCTCCGCTGAATTCTGGCCAATATTTAAACATTTACTAACAATAGAGAAGTACCGGAGCTGAGGTCTGGTGGGCTCCGGCGCAAATTAAGCCCTGAACATGCTTCGTTCCCGGATATACTAGTGGATATAAAAGCAACAAAACTAACATAACTCTATCCCCCCCCCCCCCCCCCCCCCAGCAAAGACTAAAACTAATTTGAAAAATGGTTAAAAGTCATTCCTCGTGCCGACAAAGATCTGAACCAACGTTCAGTTGCATGTGAATTAGAGTCCTGCACGGGTCGGGTTGTACCCGACCCGAACCCGCAAATTTCATTTGAAGTCAACTAGCAACCCGACCCGAACCCGACAAAAAATTTACCTCGATTTCCTTAATCTGAAAAAATATTGGACATTCTTTTGAAAAAGCGGGTCATCCCGAACCCGACCCGCAAGAGTAAAAACCCAACCGTACCCGAAAAAGTGAATGTCAACCGGACCCGCAGTAAAAAGTAGAAGTCAACCCGACACGAACCTCAACAACAAAAAAAAAAGAGCGCCAACCCGACCCGAACCGCGGGACGGGTCGGGTGCGGGTAACCGATGCAGGACTCTAATGTGAATCGCATTTTCATAAGCGATTTATTGAGAGAAATTACAAATACACTATTGAAGGGAAAGAAGATTTGCTCAATTATTTTTAATTTAGTATTTTAATTTTTCTATCTAAAATAATTAAAATATTTATCTTGTGATAAATGACAATAAATAATTTAAACAATGAACATTATCATAAATATTTTATTAATTATTGATATCCTAACTTTTAAATTTATTTTAACATGACTATTTTGTTTCATTAGTATGCTTTCATTCAATCATGGTTTTAAATACATTCACAAAATCAATGTATTACTTTTTGTAGGGTGTCTATTACTCGAAAAAAACTGGAAAGTGTTTGATTTATTTCTGTTATTAAAATTTTGATTCACATTTGAGAAATGTGAGTATGAGAATGGTTAAATATGGTTGATAACTTAATGTAATAATATATATATAATAATAACTATTAATCAAAAATAATTTTTAAATAATTTTTTAAGGACGATTGGCGCATCTACCCTAATTTAAAGAAAATGCATTCTTGTCATACTTTCAGGAGAGTAATTATTTTTTTTTCTAGATTTGAAATTATCATTAATTTAATGTTTGATGTTTGCTAGTATACCTTAAATTATTTTACTCAAAACTAAAGCTCCGAAATGTCAGAAATTTTTAACAACTCAATTTACTCTTAGTTTGTTAACAGGATGTAAACAAGTTATGTAATAATGAATACCGATTAAAAAGTTGTCAAAATAGGGACATGTTTTTGCAAGAATTCATCATAGTATAATGTATTTATCCAATATATTGTATTTATCCAATTTTAGAAATAACTAAATATTGTAGGAAGAAAAACATTGTCCTATGATAAAGTTTGTAACTGTTTGAGTTCATTACAATTAGTTGTTATGAAATCAATTACATTTCTCTTCAACTGTATTTTTATTATTAGAATTTTTTTCCTTGTTTATTTTTTATCTAGAGCATTTTAAAGTACTGATTTATACAGAAAAAAAAATAGATTTAAAATGAGGTGTATGTAAAAACGAAAGTTACCATAGCCGCGGCGAGAACACTGACGCCATCTATCGGCGTCCTCTATTTCTGAAGTATAATATTGACGCCGATAACAACACTATATACTTCTAGGCACTGTAACTCAGCTTTCACGATTGCAATACACTACGATGTTCAATGTGACTTGTACTCCGAGATTTGTCTTCATAGTGAGTAAATCGGAATAATACCCTCTCCAATGTCATGACTGCATTTCAACGATCTCGACTGCGCATACATCGATCTGATTATCTGGTAATTTTCGTGGGGTTCGGACTGATATGTCGTCACGGAGGTATGATGGAATGAACGTGTCAAGTCGACAGTAATAGTAATCATCTACAATGTGTCAAAAAGTGCGACAGGATCTTTGATGATCTGTGTAAAAAGCATTTTGGAGACTTCCCAGTGACATTGGAGAACACTACCGATCAGTTGTCATTTATCACTCATAAGGAGGAGTGATAACTAAATAATATAATGACATGTTTATAAATTTATCCCAGAAGTGACATCTGTAAGTTAAATTATTCTTTTATTTTTGTTGATTTTTTATTTTGTTGATTTGTTATTATTGACTTACATAGAACAAAATTTGTTCTTAGAATATTTTTAGAAAACTATTGTTACTTTTATCCTGAACATTTAGAACGTACGAAATTTAATATTTATTCTTATGTATTGTTGAAAAATTAATATTATTTGGTTATGCTCACAAATATTACCGAAAGTTTTTGAACTGTTCTGATATTTATTTATTACTATATTACTTCATTTTACAAAAGTAACTTAATTCTATGTTCTTATTTTATCATTTAATTTAGTCCCTTTTCATTCTGTGATATTATTTCATAGGAAATAATTTCTATTTATCGAAATATATATATATGAAAAATATATTTTCATTATTTATTAAATCAAATGTATTGAACGTTCTATGCCATTCAAAACTGCCTAAAAATTTATTAGATTCTCTGTATTAAAGCTTACATCACTGATTACATAATAATCGCAAAAATAGCTTTTAAAGTTTCTTAATTTTAAGAGCAAAAGAAAGTTTGCGTTGAAGTTGCGTAACATTGAAAAGGTAAAATTATTGTGTGCAGTTAATTTAGTTGTTTATTTCATTACTTTTGTTTTTTGATGCTATGTTCCGAGAGTACAAATCAAGATCCAAAAATTTTGTTCTTACGAAATAATGCTACTTATTTTAAAAGGTGTTTTATTTATTTATTTCATTCTATTTTCTTTTGTGATATTTTTTTCATATACAGCAAATCTATTTATAGAAATATAGAGTAAGAGTTTACATTTACTATTTAAGTGGAATGAATTTAAATATGAATTTGACATTTTTACTGTTAAATATTATTTGTTCTTGTTAGTTAAATTATTAAGAGTTAGATATTTTTACAGTTGTTGTTAAGTTAAAGAATTCTTTATACATTGTTATTTTTTTGCATGTTATTAAAGTCAGGGTTTGTTAAAGTTATTGCTGAAAGTAAAGGTACTCAAACAAAAATGGCTGAAAAAGAGCTTAATGTTATTATTTTTGATCCAGAAAGTGGGATGGATATTACGTCTTGGCTTAGACATTTTGAAGGATCAGCCCCTTCAGATAAAAAAAGAGTGGAAAATCAACAATATTTCCAAATATTTGAAGGGCATACATTAAATGTTTATGTTAATGAATGTCTAGAATGTAAAGAGTATGAAAAAATTGCTGAAATCTTAACTGAAAAATTTCTGAAAGTAACAGTCCCCCGTTTTTCTGATTTCGCCTCGCTGAAATTGCATGACTTAAACAACTTAGAAAGATATTTTCGTCAGAAAATAGAGATAGGTCGACAACTTAAACTATGTAAAACCATTATTTTACAGGGATTGGCCGACGGCTTAAAACCGGAATACCAGAACTATTTAATAGTAAATCCTCCCGAATCTACTACCGATTGGTATAGATTAGTTAAACAACTTGTTGTCATTCCATCTCATTCTAGCAGTAACAATAATAGTAATGTTAGAAATATGCCTCAAAATTCCAGACCTTTTTCTCAACCAAATAATTCACCTAGACATTGGATTCGCCCTCAAACCAATTACAGGAATTCAAATTTCCAAGCAGCAACTAATTTTAACCCTTCAACGTCCAGGTTCGTTAGTCCCAGATTACCTGTCAACCATTATCAAAGAAGGATTCCTAGTCAACCATGTAGATTTTGTCAGGATAGGGGAATTTCAGAAGCTTATCATTGGGAGAGGAATTGTATCTTTAACTTAAACCCTACACAAACAGGTAATATTCCTGTTGGTAGCCAGTTACCAAGTCAATCCAATGCCTGACAGTTAATTGTTGCTGGGTATGCCAATAATAAAAAATTAAATTATGTTATTGATTCCGGATCGACAATATCTATTCTTCCATTTAAATTTATTCGTTATTTAAGTGCTAAAATTGTAAATATTTCACCTATTATTGTGGGTCAAGCGAAAGGTAAAGTTACAATTAATAAGTCATGTAATTTATTAGTTAAAATAGGTAATATTACACATTATATTAAATTTTTGTTATGTGACAGTGATTTGGAATATGCTATATTAGGATTACCTGATTGTTCTCAATTTAACTTAATCATAGACTGTGCAAATTGTCGAGTTACTCAAGGAGATCTTGTCTTAAATCAAAATGTTGACATATTCAGTAATAATTTGCAATTATTGCATTTTAATGTTCCAGATCAGTCTCAATATGTGCAGCCCGATTATGGAAGTATCATGGCTCCTCAATCCTTCGCGCCATTTAATGTTAATGATTATGATTTAATAGGGGAAATAAATACAGTCGAAAACAAAGCTTTAAGGGATATAATGGGGAATTATTTGGATATTTTTCCAAAAAATAAATATGATGTGGGGAAGATTAATATTGAGCCACAGCGTATCTTTCTCAAATCTGACCTACCTATATCTATGAGGCCTTATCGTACTTCAACAGTGGAAGAAAAAGTAATCTCTGAACAAATTCAATCATTATTATCTGCTGGATTAATCAAAGAAATCAATAGCCCATATTCTTCACCAGTCACTTTAGTAGAAAAACGCGATGAAGGTAAAAAAACTAGATTATGTGTAGATTATAGAAAACTTAATTCCATAATGAAAAATGATGCAGTACCCTTACCCCGTATTGACGACATTTTAGACAAATTAAGTAGTGCCCAGTATTTTTCCACCCTGGATTTAGCCTCAGGCTACTGGCACATACCCATGCATCCAGCAGACACTGAAAAATTAGATTTTACTACCAATTGTGGACTTTGGGAATGGAATGTTCTCCCTTTTGGGGTAAAGGTAGAACCATCAATATTCAATAGAACTATTAGGAGAATTCTTACTAAACATAAAATAACTTTGCTTGCTACTATTTTGATGACATAATTATTTTTTCTTCAACTTTGGAAGCGCATTTACAACATCTCAACAGAATATTTGAATTATGCAGAATGGAAAATCTTAAACTTAAATTATCTAAGTGTAACTTTGTCCAAAAAACAATTAATTTCTTAGGTTATGAGATAAAAAATGGTACTTTAACTCCTGCTAACAATAATATAGAAGCTATCAAAAAATTAAAACCCCCTTCAAATGTTAAAGAACTCCAAAGGTTTTTAGGATCTATTAATGTCTATCATAAATTTATTAATAAATATGCAGAAATCAGACAACCTCACAATAAATTGCTCAAAAAAGATACTATTTGGGAATGGAACTTAGATTGTCAACATTCTTTTCAAAAACTTAAAGATGCCCTAATTGCTAAACCTGTTTTGAAAATTTATGACCCTAAATCACCCCTCCATATGTTTGTTGATGCCTCACAGGTGGCAGTAGGTGCAGTCCTTAAGCAGCCTGATAATAATAATTTCTTACATCCAATTGCATACTATTCTAGAGGATTGAGAAGTTATGAAAAGAATTATTTTATTACAGAACTGGAGTGTCTTGCCATCATTGACACCTTAGACAAATTTTATCACTACTTCCATGGTGTTAAATTTACTATTCACACAGATCATGCGTCTCTTGTCTGGTTAAGAAATGTCAAACATTTAAGAGGAAGATTATTCAGATGGTCCTTAAAGTTAAGTATGTTCGAGTATGATATTGTATATTTAAAGGATTCCACAAATGTCGAAGCCGACATATTGTCCAGAAATCCTACTACATATCTTTTTGAACCACTTACCTTTCTTTTGGATGTTAGGGAAGTCATAGAGATGCAACAAAAAGATAATGTGTGTGGAAAAAACTATTTCAAGGAAAATGGACTTATGATAGTAAAAAAGAAAGTTTTTAGAAAAATAGTAGTACCCATGTCTTTAAGAAGAAAATTGCTTAATGTTACTCATGAAAAATTTGGTCATCCTGGTATTCAAAAAATGTTAAACTTAATATCTCCTAATTATTATTGGCCTGATATGACTCAAGATATAACTAATTTTGTAAAACACTGTGATGTCTGCCAAAAGAATAAAAAACCGAGACAGAAAAAATTTGGCTTATTACAAGCTATGACCACCACAGATCAAACTTTCGAATGCATTTCTGGTGATACTGTGGGAGGATTTAATTACTACAATTCCACAAAAAAGTATTTACATCTTATAATCGACCATGCTACTAGATATGTATGGGCCTTTCCCTCAAAAAGTGTTACCACAGAAACTTATACTAATTGTCTAAAACAAGTTTTTAATATTCAAACACCACAACAATTATTCTGTTTTAATAAAATTCTTAATGTTCAGACCCATCAAAAAGTATTATGTGACAGGAATGCAGCCTTTACTTCATCTAGATTAAAAAAATTCCTGCAAAACCATAATATTAAGCAACGTTGAACCACATCACATCATCCACAAACGAATAGCAAATGTGAGAGAGCGAACCAGACAATAGTTACTAGATTGAAGTGTAAAGTCAATTCTACCAACTCCAAAATTCCTTGGACAAAAATTTTGACAGAAGTAGTTAATGAGTATAACAATACCCCTCATTCTATCACTAAGTTCCCTCCTGCTTACTTACTTTTTGGCCAATTACACTATGATTCCCCTCTTCAACAAAATTATTACCCTCCTGTTCAAGAAGCCCTTAAACTTGCTAAAAAACGCACTGATGAATTTTATTGGAGAAGTAAAAAATATTATGATCGAAAATATCTAGAACCAAAATTTGAGAACGGAGATCTTGTAATTTATGAGGAGTTCCAATATCCTAATACCAGAAAACTTTCACAAGTCTTTAGTGGTCCTTATCAAATTCTTAATAAGTTGCCTGATGTCAATTTTGAAATTAATAGGCAGATTCAAAATAAACCTACTGAAATAGTACATGTATCAAAATTACGCCCTTATTATCATCCTGATCTATTAAAATTATCCCATGAGAACCAACAACAAACTAATGTTAAATCTATAGTTTCGTCTTAATTTTATTATAGTCCAAAAATAAACGAAATAAAATAAATACTATTTAACTAATCAATTCTCTTCTCTATAACCGTGGTGTTCTTGATTGTGCACCCGAGAGTGTCACTGTTGAAGTTTCCACTTGAGTTAACTTTTTATGCTGGCATAATTTAGTTGATTTAAGTTAGGAGTTTCTAATACTGAATTGAACTAGATTAGAATAATAAATGAAAAGTATTAACTAAACTAATAAAATAAACTGGATTAAATTATATCTTAGACTAATCAAATATGATATCGTAATACTAATTGAGAATTGTCCAACCTTTCTTAATATTTTACAAGGTCCCATTTTTTCATTTCACAACTTATGTTTTCTTGTTTGACTGAAAGCAAGATAGTTACATAACCATCATGTACACAATAATGATTGTTTTCACGAATTTTTCTTATTTATTCCTTATTTTGTATTATGTATTTTATTTGAGTATATTTCATGCCTCATTCACTACTATATGGATGAGATATTAATTATATACTTAAGAAAGTAATTAAAGAAAGTGTGTGATATTTTGAATTATAATGCTTGTTATTGCTGAACTTATTGCTGCATATTATTATTATTAGTTATACTATTTATAATTTGATATTGAGAGAGAATTAGAATGACGAACACTAGTGATCACTATGATAAACAAGATGAATTAACTTGATACTGATGATAATTGAGATTAAATATTACTTGAAATTGAATATTAATTGAGTTTGAATATGTTGAGATATATAAAATTTTACTTCTGGAAGTAAACAAGTAATAAAGTAGTAAAGGTAATGGAAGTTATAAAGGTAATAATGGTAATAGTAATTTTGATGTTGAGTAAAAAACTCTTATCCTGCTTACATTACCTATTTGCTTTATTAGAGTAATTACCATTTGTCAGACAAACTATACCATGACAAAAAAAAAAAAAAAAAAAAAAAAAAAAAACTCATTTCTCTTAAGTTTCTTTTTCGAGCATTCTATTCAGGAACGAGTTTTTCAGACAGACATAGTTTAATATTTGAAATTAACTTATGATTATTGTTATTGTTAAGTATTATTATTTTAAAATTTTTATTGTTGATATTATTCTTGCTATTATTATTATTATTGTATTATTTTATTTATTGTGTTTTATTGTTGTTAATATTAGTCTTAGTACAATTTTCGAGTTGTTGCTAGTAAATATAAAGCATTCAGATGAACTTTAATTTCTGAAAACAGACTTTCATAAGAAAGATCAGTAAGATCTAAAGTTTGAAGGATTTTTTCTTTTTCAATTTGTCAATTGTTCAGTTAGTGAGATATGCAATACAACTTTATTGGATGGACTCCCAATCATAAGAGGACTGAACAACAAATTAAGCAACAATTCTACAAGCAATTTGCAACAAATTTTGTAAGATGATATTCTTGAAGTATGTTGCGTATTATTTTAAATTGTTACAATGGTTTTATTATTTTGTTTAATATTTCTAAAGCTTTTTATGTCATTGTTAACAAGATTAATATCTTGTAATTGTATTTTTATTAACAACTCCACCAATTCGCGTTATAGTTATTAAATTTAATGTTATTGGGCATTAATGAATAATTTTTGGAAATGTACTTATTTTGACTTTCTCAAGTTGACAAATTGTAATCCTACACGGACTTGGATTACATTTCCCTTCAATGAACTTGCAGGTCATCTGACCTACCGGTTCATTCGTCTTTTTGGGTGGGGGGATATGTAATAAAAAAAAATTCGCCATTTTTCCTTAGTTAAATTATTCCAAATTATTCCAATTATTTTTCCCTCTCTTTTTAAAATATCTCTTAAATCTATTTTATATTTTATTCCATAACTTAAGAAAATATTCTTTTATTTATCATTCTAGAAATCTTAATCTGTTAAAAGCTACACGTATTTATTAAAACCTTATTCTATTAAATTGAAAAACTGCCTCTGAAACGCACCTGCTTAAATTCTTCTTATTTGAGACATTGAATTTTTATTCTTTGGAACTTTTGTAATACCATTTTTTATTTAATTCATTCGGCATCCCAGGATTCCTCGCGTTTCCCGCTCAAGGCTTTTTTACCTTTTTAAATTGCCGCTTCTGATAAAGAATTTTGGACATACTTTATGTACTCACCAAACCATTAGCGAGAAAGCCGCGCCTTCTTTATCCCCCTGGCTCCCTCCGAACATTGATGTGAGTGTAAGTTTACCAGCTTTTTTCGCGCTTCTGTCTTTTTGGGCAAAATTTTGGAGTATTTATACGGTTGCACTGGCTTCGGAGACAGATTTTTCCACAAATTAATTGTTGTCAACTATAAGCCGTCACTGGGAGAGTCTACACTGTTTCGTCGGTAGTCTGTTATTCAAATTCTGCAATTTCTTCAATAGTTTTAATGTGTTCAAGTTTTTAATGAAGCGAAAGTCGATGGAGTTGCTTTCATCTCTGTTATCACAATAAAGTCCTTGCTCATCTATTAAGTCTTCCTTAATGTTTTTGGGAAAATTCTATTGGAATTAACTGCCTCTACTCAGCTTTCACGATTGCAATACACTACGATGTTCAATGTGACTTGTACTCCGAGATTTGTCTTCATAGTGAGTAAATCGGAATAATACCCTCTCCAATGCCAAGACTGCATTTCAACGACATCAAATACGACAAAAACATAAATTTATTCTGTTATCACACGTAATTGTTTTACAAAAATGATATTTCTATAGAGTGTAATAAAAAATTTTTAAAAATACCATGGACAAAATTATAAGACACTCTAACATTTTAATTAAAACACCTATTTTTGTCGAAATATGCAAATTTTCTGCACGCTGTTATGACGTCAGCAGTTAACGAAAGCAGACGATAACCGATTTCACGCATTTACAAACATGCCACGCAGTACAGAATGTCCCAGCACATTTTATAGCATTCTTTAGGTCTTCGACACATGTAAACTGCCTCCCGTTTCGGTAAATCTCACGAGCTAAGATCCCCCACAAATTTTCGATGGGATTTTTGTCTGGGGAGCTAGAAGGCCGTGGAAGAACATTGATACTTTGCTCTGAAAGCCAGTTTTTTGTTACGTGTGATGTATTAATCGATGCGTTATCGTGCTGGAAAATGTAGTTTTCGCCACAAAGAAGTTCACCGTATATGGCTAGTTGATTTTTAAGAAGATTCTTATACTTTTCGGAATTCATTCTTGGATGCACAAAAAAGGTATATCGGTTTACCTTGAGCCCCAAATCAGCGAAAAACCAGCCCAAACCATTACTGAGCATCCACCCATTTGTACAGCAGGAGACTTCCGTAAATTTTGCCAATAATAGTGAAACCCGTTAGGACCATGCAGGTTAAACTTTTTTTCATCAGAAAATAACACAGAGTACCACTTGGAGGTCCAGACCATAGTTTGTTTAGCGAAGTTTAAACGGTCCATTTTGTGCCGCTTTAGAAGCGGTGGTTTCTTCTTCAATTTTTTTTATTTCACATAGGAAGCATTATGCAACACCCTGCGAATGGTTTTTCTTGAACAATTGAGTTTCAAAGCATTTTTAATGCCTGTAGTGGGCATCTTATTCTGTGTAGCGAGCGAAAGCACATGGCGTCTGTCTCTCGAGGACAAGCAAGGAGTACGTTCAGATCTTTTAATCACCGATCCATTACTTCCTCTTTTCAAAACATTTGAAATTGCACATCAAGAGAGTTTAATAACTTTTGAAATATTATTAACTGAAGCACCAGTTCCATTTAATCTCCAAATTTCGCGAATTTCACTTTCTTTTAATTCTGTACCTCGTGGCACGTTTGTAAACGCGTGAAATTGGTTATCCTCTGCTTTAGTTAACTGCTGACGTCATAACAGCGTGCAGAAGATTTGCATATTTCGGATGTTTTAATTAAAATGTTAGGGTGTCTTATAATTTTGCCCATGGTGTTTTTAATTTTTTTTAAATTAAACTCTGTAAAAATATCATTTTTTGTAAAACAATTACGTGTGATAACAGAATAAATTTATGTTTTTGTCGTATTTTATAAAGCATTTTTAAGCTCTGAATCTTTTCTTTCACTGTATGTCAAATTAGGTAGGTGTCTTATAATTATGTCCACCACTGTAACAGATGTAGTATAAGCAACAGAACTGACATTCTAATATCTATACGTTTTGCCGAATTCACCATTATGTTATGGTAATAAATAGTTATTTATTATATGGTAAGAATGGTATTATTTACTTATTATATGTTATTTATTAGTGTTATCTATTTTCTATCCCTATATGTATTCTTGTTTTTGTATCATTTGTGATTTTCTACCCTTATTACTATTTAATATACAAAATTTATCTTTTAATTATTTTAAGAATTTATTGTTATTGTTTTTGTTCCATTATTTTTATTTATTATTCTTATTACTATTTATTATGTTTAATTCATATTTCCATTATTTAGGCAAATATTTTTACTGCTGTATATATTTACTGAGGAGTTAAGATATATTTTTTATTTGATGATTTACAGTAAAAACTATTGGGATTCAAAAATAAAGGTACTTTCTAATTTTACATAGTGTTAGTCACGATTACCTGTCAAGATTTGTGATATGAGAGTATGCGATTTTGAGCTTTTAGCTATTAAGGTCTCAGGGATCATTTTTTGTGAGGGGGGTTGCAGTGAGGAGGATATAATTTTGTTTTTAAATTTCTCTATTTTGTCCTATTTAATTTACTTATTTTTATATTAAAACTAGCTGTTACCCGTGACTTCGTTCACGTAACATTAAAAAAAGAATAAATACATTAATTTAGCAAAGCATTTCATTCGATAATTAAAAACATATATAGTTAACCAAATCTGCATCACATTTTATAGGAGACAATACGGTATTTCTTTGCTATAGGGGTCTTAACATAATCCAGTCTTAAAAAAGTGAAATTTCATGCCAAATAATATATACAATCACGAAAATGAAACTGCAACCAATAAAAAAAGAAGGGCCCCGTAAAATCGTGAAAATCGACGAATCTCTCTTCCTAAAACGAAAAATAATACTGAGAAAATTCTTGTATACAACAGTGCATTTTAGGTGGTATTTGGTGTGAAATTTGTATATGTATTCAATTCTAAATGGGCATTATTATAGTGTTTATTTGTATAGACATGTGTTATATATTTCTTAGTACATTATTATTTTATGTCTTGTTTATGTATATATTAAATAAAGTGTTTCTCGCTAAGTGGTGTAAATATTGAACAAACTGCCTGTGGTTTTATACATTGAGAGATATTTCATAAAGATATAACAATCTGATGCGATTCTAAAATGTAAATAAAGGTTGCTAGAAAGTACTTTAAATTCTGCCCAATTTAACCTCGATATTTTTTCTATCGCGTCAAGGACACTCTAAACAAATAACTACCGACAACACCAATCTGATGATCTAAATTTACATATTTTTTTTTAATATATATGGAATTATTTTAATTTATTTCGTGCGCTTAAAATTTGTTATGCTTTTTTCTAGGGTTAAGTGTCGAATATTCTTGTTATTTTATTTTGCCATTTCTATTTATTCTATTTTCCATTCATTCCATTTATGGATATTGATTTAATTTACAAATTTGTTTCAAAGAATATTGTTTAAAGTTATTATTAGGATTAGGATAGGATACGATTAGGGTTAGGATTAAGATTATAAACTGGACGAAAATGGTATGATTAATTAAGGTTTAAAGGATGAACCAGGATGTGTATTTACATCATGAAGTAATAAGAAAATTAGAAAATTATCGTCTGATATTTTTTAATGTTATACAGTCATAGTTGTTATCAAAGGTGAGCGAGAAAATGATCATCTAAAATACCATTAAGTGTTTACCACGCAAAAACAAATCTGATTACAACAATGCATTTAATTTTGCGCCAAATTTCACTTGATAAAAAAAAGCAAATTGGCTATGGATCCGATTACAGATCCCTAACCTTCCTATTCTCGGAAATTTTCTACCTATATGTGAAAACCTTTTCTACTATATATAACGCGCTGTCACGTTTATAATATTATGAATTGGCGCGATCGGCTTGTTCAAGTTTACATAATTTGGCTGGAAGGAAAGTTTCATTACTTTTTGATTTCTTCTTTGCTTTTGCATTACACGAATTTGTCGGTAAAATTGATTTTCGTTTTGATAACATTGTTGTTTTTTAAGTTTTTAAAAATATTGTAATTTTACTTAAACATTGCTTTAAAATCTATGCCATTTTTCTCAACCTACAAGACTTTACAAAAATCTATTATGAAACAGAACTTTAAAAAAAGCTATATTTAAAAATGACAACAAAGTTTTTACTATTTTAAAGCTAAAAGAAATGTAAAATTAAATTCTGGGTCGAAACGACCATTTACAAATGTGTTTTGATTGTGGAAAAATGATAGAGGAAAAATGTATTACTTCGACGCAATCATATTAAATCGTAAAAAAATGCAAATTTCTTTTAAAAAATAAAGTTATTTTTATTAAGATTTTCTGATTTTCTACACGGTAATTTTGCGGTGCATATTATTGACATTTGCCGTCCAATATCTTTTCAAAGATTATTATTATTATTATTATTATTATTATTTACTTTTTAAATTTTAAATTAAAAATATGGTACCTTTAGTTAGCTGTGTGCAGACGATAAACCGCCAAGTATTATTCCTATCACCATCATTCGTATTGAATTCTTATTAAAATATAAATATTTCACTCATTTCATTTAAAGTACTGAGCTTTAATTTACAACACATACATATAAAATAATTTATTTCATGTGAAATAGAAAAAACAACAAAAATAGAGAAATTAATCAGAAATAATTTGATAACCCAAGATCATTTTATTTCAACATCAAAGCGAATCTGTTTTACTTTCGATATATGACGTCATATTTGCTTGCTTTCCATACTTTCTCGTATTTATGCACCTTGTATTAGAATCAAATATTTGAAAATTCAAGTTTTATTTCTAATATGGCGTCATTTCATATTCTGTTTTTTAAATAATTAATTTCGTTTTCATTTTTCACGTGGAAATTTTTCATTTGAAAATAAATTGTTGAGTAAAAATTATTATTCCAGGTTTTGATTTAGTTTTGGCAACGATGAAGCATTAGCAACGGTAAAATAAATTTTACTATTTTAAAATATTATACAAAAAAATGTCCATTTATTCTCTATGAAAATAATGAAATTTTGAAATATTAAGAATAATATTTGAATAAAATAAACAAAAACCAGCCTATGTTCATTTACGGGTTATAATCAACCTATATGCAAAGATACATGATAAATAAATTCTCCATCTTGACGCTGGCTTCAGCTTAACATTTGCGCACAATCGGATTTATAATATTATTAGGATAGGATAGGATAACTTAATTCTGCAATTTTCTACCTTAAAAATTCCTTTATTTTGCACCTTGTAGTTCATCCTTTTTTATTCCGTTTATTTCATAAGCCTGGTATTTTCTATTCTCAGAACTCATTTCAAACTTTTCTGCAAATTTCAGTACCTCTTAACACTTACTTTCGCATGCGACTAGTGTGAATAATAAACGTAATAAGTGTCTTTGAGCATGCTGGTTTGTTAAAAACCCAGTTCAAGTGGCTTTTAGAATTTTCACTGTATTCATACGCCCATTTTCATAACACTTTGCGCAACGTAGAATCTAGTTAGTTCGTAAATCTGTGAATGGAATGGTAAGATGGAATGACGCGAGGGGGAATGTTACGGAACAGTGTGTCATGTCAAATACTTATGATTGATAGTAGTTAATTTTGCCTTCTCTGCACCTGTCTTTGTAATATAAAATCTTTCTCTATATATATATATAAACAGCGTCCCAAAAGCTTATTCACAACCATTTTTTTTTTGGATTTAAGACCCAACTAAACGAGTAAGAATGATCAAATAAATTATACAAATACATATTGATGAAATAAAAATAATAAAATACTGAAACAAATTAACTCTTTCAAAAATATATAGACAACCGGTGTAAAAAGCTCATTTAAGTACTGATATCCAATATTTGCATATTCCAAGGTCATGTACTTGTGAGGCAATAGTTTTCTGATATAAAACCGAATCTGTCATTCCGTTTACATCTGATTGCAAAGATGCCTTGCAATGTGCAGTTTTCCGAAAGGGAAATTTCGCAAATCTATCGTTTAAAGATTCGTCGCTGGAAAGTTGTGGGCATTGCAAGGAAAATGCGACCTAGCAGGGTTGGCATTTACTGAAATCTGTCAAAAGGTGACAATTTTGAAATATTATCCCTTTCTGGACGACCAAAGAAAACAACTAAACGACAAGACAAGGAGATTTTGAGATTTGTTTCAACCCAGAACCTGTCTATACGGTCAGTTTCTAAAGATGTAAGCATTGCAGTATCAACGGCTGCAGGCAAGTACATTTCTTAATTATCGAAAAATACGTCGTTCGACAAAGTTTACCAAAACGGCATAAGGACGCTCGTGTTCAGTTGGATCGAAATCACATGAATTGGACCGATGAATGATTGAGTGTTTGTATTAGTTATGAAAAGAAATTTAATTCAGATGGTCCTGATGGTTGGGCACATTACTGGCACGATATTACCAAGGAACATGGAATATTTTTTTTCAGCAGAAAACAAAGAGGGGGTTCACTCAGAGTGTGGGGAGCATTTTCTTATAATAGAACAACTGATATTGCTTTTTACATATATATATATATATATATATATATATATATATATATATACATATATATGTTTGTGTGTGTGTGAAATCTAATAAGATAAAAGAAATATAGGCTAATTAAAATGTTTTATATTTTCTTCTATTATTTGACAAGATTATAAAAAGTAATAAAATGATAAAACATTATATTCGATAATAAAATGAAAAATGTAGAAGAACCGAATATCTTAAAAAACTAAAGGAAATACAAAAATTTATAATCTAAAGTAACTCGTAGTTATTTATGGATAGCACAAACAGCATCTTTTCTTTGTTCATAAAACATCAACTAATATAACTGAATATAATGTGCGTAGTGAAATTTTAAGAAGTATTTAAATAAAATAAAGTATATAAAATAAGCACATATACTAGTTTCATCAATGAAATAAAACTATATTTTTTATATCATGAACATTCAAATAGATCCATTGCAATTATTATATAGAATTATTCTGGCAAAACAAATCTTACTTCAGATTTTAGATTGTATTACCTGTCATCAGTTATAGTAAATGTTATCTGAATATATGTATTTAAATGCGGAAGTAAGTGTGTATGGGAGAAAAAAATAGTATCATAAATTAGTTTCCGTAATTGTCGCACATGAATTTGATATCGTGTCAAATTAGTTGATCAAATGATTTAATCAGTTTTATGTCAATTGTCACTCAGCTCAGTGCCGGAAATGGCAGATTACATGTGTTGCAGAATTAATATAGAATTTGATACAAATGTATGTTTATTATATATATATTTTTATAATATATAATTTCTATTCACCTGCGCGATCCGTAAAAATATACACTTGTGAAGTTGAACTCTCTGGTGTTGTTTATCCTTTATCTATTATGTATAATTTGTATATTAGTAGGAGAAAAAATTCATTGTGGAACACAATTGCATGTTTGGCCTAATTTTTTAACAATTTCCGGAAAAAAGGAGAATTTTTACTTTAGGTGATCGCAAATTTTTGTCATAAAATAAAGCAAACATTACTAGGTGGAGTTTCTGGTATGGATTCAGAATTTCTGTATAAAAATGGAGGCCAAACTAGGAACACTGTTTAAGAAAAGAATGTTTTGCAACCGTACAAGTAGTATTTGATTTAAATTCTTATTTTCATAAAATTATCCATATCAATTATAAGTTCAAACGTAAAAATTATATTTTTGTATTGTTGTTATTGTTCTATGTCCATGAAAGTAACATGACACTTTCCAGGAGGAAAAATGCAAGAGCCTCAAGAAATATTATATTTTTCTTTATGCTGTACACATAAAGTATACACAGTATTGTAATCGTGAAAGATTTCGACTTTCAATTTTTAATGATTTAGATGTTTGGCCTGTCCTGAATACGATTTGAAAATTTTTAGAAAATGTCTTTCATAAAATATGTGTTAGAAATATTGTGGGCGCCCTATCTTAAAAACTAAAGCACTGGGTTTCATCAAACTTGATATTCTTTTAGATCTTTAAGAAATCAATTGCTGGCTTGGATGTTTATCACTCAACAGGTAGCGCTGCTACCCTCCGTTATTAACTTTTGACGTCATAGCCATACCTAGTTTTGTATAGGATGATATTTGATCAAAATTCGCATTCAGTTACACATTGCCCTAAGTTAGTATTGGTTAGGTTTGGGTGTATCTGTCTCAACAAGTGCGCTTGAAGTACTTTCTACTCGCTGTGTAGTGTTTCCCATGATTTTTTAAATGGACACTGTTATTGATTCTTTGATGCTTTGCAGCAAATTTAGCATACAAGATAACTATTAAAAATTATGTTCATTAATTTTAACTTTGTTCACTCAACAGGTGTTCTACTACGGTGTGTTTTTCACGATTTCCCAGATATCTTTGCATCCATGAGATGATATTTCCCCAAATTTGATTGCGTAAAATATTTATTAAAAATTATGTTGATTCATCTATTTTTTTCTCTCAACAAAGACGTTGCTATGTTATTTTTTTGCGATGAACATTCAAGCTGTATCTCAGTTTTTATTGGGTTTTGTATTTAAAAAGTATATATTTAAAGTTATTAAATAAAGCAATACATGTCTTTCTAATTTTGTATTTGAAGACTAATATGAATGTATGATAAACTGCGCTTCTTTATTCACTTATTACTGCAAATTGAAGTTAAACGTTTTCTATACTTTATAACTGTTGATATGTAAAGGCGCTATATTAATTTAAATATTAGAATAATAATAAAAAAGTTTTCTGTTCGCCACTGCATAGTAGTTTAAAGATGTCACCACAATATTGATTCCTACTTGATAAGGTGCCCTTAAATGAGAGTTGCGACATACGGGACATAAAATTTTATTACTTTCGATTATTTCGGATAAAATAATTATTAACAATTTTGGTGAACCTATCATTATCGCTAAGGTAACGGTCAAAATCTTGTCTCACTCGTCCAAGTATTTATCTCCAAGTTATGGAATGTAGCCATAGTTGGGACAAACATTTCTGTCTGAACATGGACCCTGTGCATATGTCGCCATTCGCATATAGAGGTAGCGTAAGGAAAATAATGATCGCTGTAAAATATGTAAAAATATTCATTGGATAATTCAAAAACGTCTAGACTACTTTTAGTGTGATAAGTTTAGAATAATCACATTATTTCAATAGTCAAGCTCCAGGCAAACATTTCAAAATGCAGTCAAAATTCCGACTTTTACATCATATTTTTAATTTTCCTCTTAATGCGAAATAAGATTTTTATATTTATTTATAAAAATTTCTCTCAGCATACATTAAAATATATTTTATAAATATATATCTGAATATTTCTAATTATATTTTCTTTCTTAAAATCATTTGGCTCTTTTAATAAATATACCTTTCTTAATCTCTTCCTACAATTTTATAAAAATAAATAATCAAACTACTATATGCAGAATCATAAATTCCTTTTAAGCTACAACAATTTTTTTATTATTAAAATGAATAAAATTATTCATAGTCTTAAAGTAAAATGCATTGTAAATGCATTTTACGAAATTTTATGAAAATTTTACGAATTTTACGCAAATTTTATGAAATTTGTGAAACAGTCTTAGGTGTTGTAGCATATGCCCAAGATGTCTAAATATATCTTCCATACGAGACGAGATTGTTGCAAATGCCACCAGTTTGCATGTAAAGAACACATGGCTGTATTGTGTTTGAATAACTGAAATTCCAAAACTTCGTGCAATGGTCCAGAAGACACTATTTTGTTTAATACAAATGATATTTGTAAGTACTATCTGTTTATATAAATTTAGTATTCAAAAATTTAATTTTTGTTTGCTTTTGTTGTTTTTATTATTTACCCACCATACGTAGTATAGGGTATATATCGTAATCATTTTGGAAATCGAAAAAATATTTTTAAAGGATTTACATGTTTGAGACACTGGATATCACGGAAAACATATTTTTAGAAAAAAGAAATTGCCGTCCGTCTGTCTGTGTGTCTGTGTGTGTGCGTGTGTCTGTAAATGCTCTATCTCCCGATTAAATTGAGATAGAGACTGGAAATTTTGTATGTACTTAGTATGTAATAGTGGGAAGAAGCTTATTGAATTTCAGTAACATATCCGGAACTATTTTTTTTCGGACTCTCGAAATATTCGTTCTAATAAAAGGCATATAAAAAATTTCGAAATTGTTTATTTTAAGAAATGAATATAAAAGACAATAAAAAACATAAATTTTGCCTAAAGAATGAAGTCGATTGGATAATGAGTTGCCGAGATATTTGTAATCCTTTTTCCGACACTCTTCGATTTTTAATGACCCTGTATTTCATTCAAATTCCAATTCAATGATATATTTTAATTGTAAATGAGACACTTAATCCAACGGAATAAACCGTTAGATAATATGATTAACATTTTTGAAGTTATAAGGATGTTTCTTTTACGCAATAGTAATATTTTCAGTAACAGAACATTTAAAGTTTATGACGTGATCAAGCCATAATTGTATTCGAATTGCAGGTAATAAATTTAGTATCGGATGGCAGGTAATAAGTTTAGTATGTAAAATAATCATTAAAATATAAGAACAAATTTTAATTGTTCCTAAAAACTGCTAAATTCGTAATTAAATTTTCTTAAATGGTATTATTACTGCTTAAAATACTTAACAGAAAGGAATGCAACAGTTTTTACTGAAGATTTTTTTTTTGTTAATTTTAAACAGTAATAAACCTTCGTCTACGAATGTAGACCACGTGACTAAACATGTTAGTAAATGTAACGCGACTAACTGAGAAGTTAAAAAAAATAAATATGAAAAACTGTCATCTATCTACGATTATCATCACTTTCTCTGACACTTCATATTATGTAACAGAAATATTATTACCGTTACTAAATACGTGAACACGTACTTTTCTAAATCTTTCTGAAACTTTTCTGTGTTTTTCAGACAATCAGTATCTTGAAATACTGCATAATCACTACATAGTATAAAACAAAGTCGTTTTTTCTGTCCCTATATCCCTATGTACGCTTAAATCTTTAAAACTACGCAACGGATTTTGATGCGGTTTTTTTTAATAGATAGAGTGATTCAAGAGGAAGGTTTATATGTATAACACGACGTTCTACGTAGATTAGTTATTGAATTATGATAGAAAGTTTTGTTATTTTGGCCGAAAAGGTTACCATTGCTATTTTTTTGGCGATCATTATTGTTGCAGAAAGAAATGAAAAGGCTATACATCTCCAAAAATAAAAGAAAAACTGTGTTAAATTAATTAAAAAAAAAGAAAAAGAAAGAAAAAAGAGTTTTGATGAGAGAATATTATAAAACGAAAATATTTAGTTTAAACATGATTGGGAATGTTCGCAATGCTTAAAAAATTATTCAAGGGGCAAGATTGCTATCGAAACAATATTTCACGATTTATCTTTTGTTTTTGGCGATTTTGATTTTACTTTTGATCCTAAACAATTTGATTTTAAGCCAAAAGGTGTCTTTTTTTTTTTTTTTTTTTTTTTTTTTGATGCAGAAAGAAATGAAATGGCTATACATCTGGAAAAATAAAAGAAAAAGCTGTTATTAATTTTATTTAAAAAAAATAAAGGAATTATAGGGGGAAATTCGAAAATCAGGTGATATTTTTTTTATCAAATATTAGCTTTTTCAGTATTTGATTCGGATTATGAAAGATTAGCCTTCTGAAAAAGTTCTACTGGACGGATTTTGATGAGAATTGTATTATTAGTCAGATGCTATTTCAGGAATGGTTTTAATGTACTACATATTGTTCTACGCTGCTTAGTCAAACAGTTGTGTGAAGGTTATACAGTCAGGAGAACCCGATTCCGAAAGATTAGCCTTTTTGAAAGTTTTTACTGGGCGTATTTTTTGCGACTTGCATTGTTAAGTAGATAATTTGTAAGGATGGTTTTAGTATATTTTATATTGTTCTGTTTTAGAATTACGTGGAAAAGTTCTATAATCAGATGAACCCGATTATAAAAGATTAGCCTTTATAAAAACTTCTACTGAATGGATTTTGTTAATTAGTTTGCATTGTTAGTTCGATAATTTTTAGTGATGGTTTTTATTTTATTGCATATAGTTTTATCATTCTTTAGCAAACCTTAACTGTAAATGACCAAATAAAAGAGTTGGTCCTTAACAGCTAAAATTTTGACTGCACATTAGAAAATATAATAGCGCAATCACGTCATTTTTCAGTAATGTGGAAGGATATTCCAGGTAAATATACAGATTGCTTTCAAATACAAGGTCAAATTAAACGATATATTTTGTTTGCTTCAAGGTTCATTTGTAGAAACTGACCAGCGCAGCGGGCGTAGCTTGCTAGTCTATATTATAAAGTAAACACATCTCCGTGTGACATCGACTATGGCAATACAATGAAAGCAATTCATTTTCCTTTTGTCGAAAATTTAACTACTTCTAAACATCGCAAAATTTTCATTTTTTTGCCATCGAATATGATAGTAAAAAATCTATTGTCAAATGCATTGCGTTTGAAAACTGGGCTAAATTTAGTGATTTTTTATGGGTTTTATAGTATGTTTTTATTTACAATAATTTTCAAGAATGATTTTTTAAATCTATCACTACCGCGTGCTTTAGATTACAGAAGATTGACCCTCTTGCACCTAAAACTGTATTTTTTTTTTGTTACTGGCTAATATTCCATAACAAAAATAAACTTCATCAATAGATAAATACATAAATAAAATATTATAAAAAATTCATATTTAAGAAATGTATAATTGAACTACTATATAATTAACCCTTATCAGATGCAAAATACTTCTATTAATAAAATGTTGAAATGATTGAATGACACCTGATTTTACGAACAAATTTATTTGAAAAATGTAAAAGCTTTTCTTTGTGTACATAATAAACGGAAAACATTAATCCAAAATTCTGGTGCCATTGTGGCATTTGGGGATTAAAATTTACTGGTATAAAAATATACCACTACCATCAAGGAGTTAAACACTGCTATAATCAGAATAAACATGATGTTGCATGTAGCAAACTTTTTAACGACTCCTTCGGCTGTTATCTGTGGTTTATGGTTAATATGTTAGCATCGTTTTTTATAAATTTTAAAACTTTATTTAAGTGTATTTCTTTATTTAATGATATTTCTCAAATAAAAATGCATTTTGGTGTTGTTAGTGAGAATTTTGTAAAACATATATTCGATGTTAAAAATCTATTGGCATTTTTGATTTTAAAAAAATGGAGTCACGTATATTCTGTGCACAGAGCAGTATTTTCTGTAGCAAATGTACCCCTGGTGGGATTGCTTTGTTATGAAATAATGGTTTAATTATGTTCTAAAATCTAGTTTGGGAGAACTTTCTTGAAAACAGAAAAAAAATAACGCACATACTAACATATTTTTAATCAGAAAAGCATGAGGCGGACAGGAATGACTACTGATGTTACTTGAAATCAAATGGTGTTTATCGTATTTCAATAAATTGATAAAAAAAAATATATTGATTGAAATCCAAAAGCATTTTCGATTAAATACATGAATTATAAGCGTCGTAGCATCATAACGGCGCCGGGTCTGGAAACTCGGTTCTAAACTTGAAGTTTGGCAGCATTTCCTGAAAGATTATCTGACTTTATCGAAAAATGAAAAAAAAAAACTATCCCATTTAATTTTATTTTTAAAACAGCATCTGTTAATCTCGTACATTTAAGAAAAAAATATATATTCATGAATGCATCAGAAAGCAACTAGTTCGAATTTACTAACAGCCTTATTGAACTATTCAAACAGGCAGAAACAGAGGAGCATTAATTAACTGCCTCTTCGCATCGTTGAGTAATATGTTCCATAATCTTACAATGCTGTGAGAATAACAGGTTTCAACAGATTCCTGTAATCATTTCGTAATTTAGGATATGGTTTGAGAGTGCATTATGTGCTCATTTGATTTACTAGACATAAGTTGTAAGCATTTTGCAACTTTGTCTGTAATATAATATTTACATTAAGAGCCTTTTATATGAATAGAATATTTAGCCAAATTTATTTCGGTTTGTTTAGGGAATTTTATATTTCAAAATATTCCAAGAAATTGCATGATTTATATATTACATTTTATGTATCTGTAGATGAATCCCACTAATACATATCAACTATTTTCCCTAAAGGTGATAAAGAGAAATATATGGTTTTCAAATAAAGTGACTTTTCTAAATAGCATTAAATCTAAGTGCAAAATTCTATCCAAATAAATATATTCAACATCCTTTCTTTATTCCACCTTCCTTTTAGCAACATAACGACAGACTCAGTTATTTTGTAAAATAATTCTAGAAAGTCACCTGTAGAAAGTCTTTTTATTATATATCAGCATTAGTTAGATCTCAATGGATATTGTATTTCTTGTTTCGCAAATGATTATTCTTACCAGGAATTCCTTGGCGATAATAAACATGTTTTAAAACATATTTCTTACTACAAAATTTTGTATAAATAATCCAACAGTATTTTAATTCTTAGAATGTACGATTCCGAGTTGAATAATTTAAACTAGGTGTTTTTTTCGCTAGTGCAAAAAGTTACTAACAGTGGTAAAAGTACTTAATCGGTATTTAATGTTCTGCCATTTTTTATTTGTACAGTACATTTACAGAGTGTTTTAAAATGGTATAAACAGAGGGTGACAGCTAGTGAAGTTATTCTTGTAGGAAATTAATGTGGAAAGTCCGAAAATGTTTAATATAGTTATTGTTTCTGTACCATTTGGTACGGTGCCCTGTCCTAAATTGTAAAAAACAAATAACTAAAAAAACAACTTATAAAGAGGAAGCAAAATTTACTCTAGCTTTACAATTTTGAGATGACATAGTAGCGAGGTTATGAATCATTTATTGCAAGTAATAAAATAAGGAATTTTATTATTAAAACATACTAATAACCCTCTAGATAAATATACAGTAAATAATAAATAAAGTTCCAGCAGTTATATCCGGTAAAAACAGAAGAATCACTCTCAAGTTTCTGAGCAATACAATAATATAAAAAAAACATAAAGAAAAAAAATCATGAATAAAATACTTTCTTCTTGTAAAGATAGAAGAAAGTAACAAAGGAAAATAATATGGAAAATAAAAGGCAGCCTCAGATGTGTCTGTAAGTTTTACTAAATTAAAGTCCTACTAACTCTATTAATACATAACTCAGTCAGTTATTTAGGTAATCAGCTTATGCTGTCTCTGCTACGAACCCTTCTACAGTTCAGTAATAAATACTTATTAATAACTCTATTGTTGAAGAATAGCTAACGCTATTATTTCACTAGAGCTCAGGATGGACTCAATTCCAGACTAGTCTGGAACCAGACTAGTCTGGAACCAGACTTCGAAATATCACAGCGGTTACTATCGTAATCTCTTGTGCGGAGAAAATCAGATTATAAGATCAAACCGCTCTTCTCTGATTAAAATCGGTAAGTATCTAACCTTTTTCCACTTAGTAACTTTTAGACTGCTGGAGGAATGAAATATTGGGGGTTATTCCATGTTGAACTCGTGAACACAGGGGGAAGATACTTTAATTGTGAAGTCTTTCAATTCGACTTCGAATTTTCGATGCTCATGTTAGGCATTGGAATAGTATCTGGCTTTTCCTGACACATGATTTCTTACCTAAAATATATCCATTCATCAGTGCGGAAGCTAGGTGTTTCACTATTGTTCTATAGTGTCTGCAGTCTTTCACAAAAGAGATGAATCGTTCACTTTTATATTTTTGAACCAACACGGAACTGTTTCGAAAAATCAGTTTATTTTCTTTATTTCTATGGAAGCTCTGTCACGCTGAGAAACTCAAAGTTTTCACAAACTGTTGTAACTAGAGTTTTGCGATTGGAAATTATCATGATATTACAAGCATTAACATAGTTTGAGACAATGCTACGTCATCTGACTGTGACGTTAGTTACTAAAACTGGAAAGGATGGCAAAGAAATTCAAGACTTTACAAAATATCATCCTACAAGAATATTTTTTAACAGTGGACACCGTTTGCTTGCTAATGTTTTTTTCACTTTAACGTTTAACTTTAGGTTTTACTCACATTAGAAATACAGAAGGAACTACATTACTCAACTATCTTAATTATCTCTCATATATCTTATTCATTCAAGGCTGAAGAATCAGTCTGAAAAAATATATGAGAAATGAAAAGATTGATTTTCTAAAATAAATATAGTTACTTTGACGTTAATGAATAATTCAGAAGTATAAGAAAGCATTATTTACTTCTGTGTTGTCAATATGAAAGATTTAGATATGTTGCATTATGTAATGCGTCGAAAACGTCTCTAGCAATCTGTAAAAAATGTACGAAGCCAACGTAAAAAAAAAAAAAAAAATTAAAATATTTTTGCATAATAATGAACTAACCTTAAAATCCAAGCAAGTTATTTAAAACAAAAAAATATATATATATTATGAAAAGTAATTTCATTTATATTTACTTATGTTGTAGACAGGACGTCCCAAAAAGGATTTAAAATTGCTCTAATGTTTTATCTGATGGAAATATGTAGTCAATGTAAATTGAAAAAAAATTCAATATCAGTTTGGAGTTAAGATTAGGTTGCTGAAACAATCCTCCTAATAATTTCAAAAAACTTTCACTTTTTAAATTTTTATAAGATTTTTTTTATTTATAAAGTTATATTTATAAATACGTTCCCCATGCTCTGATAAGTAAAATAGCAAGAATTCCATTCTGCTACAAACAAAACTCACCAGGTTATAACGCATAGAATTATGTGAAAATAGAATTATATCTTGGAACTCTCCGGCACTAAAAAATAGTCTGTCCATTTTGAAAAAAATTATATGAACAACATTCTTAGTTTTAGTGTATAGTTTTATAGATAGTTTAAAACTGCTTATTTAGAAAATACGTATAAATAATATTTAAAGGCAATTTAAAAATTGATCCGTATTCCAATGTTATTATATTACATATAAAGGGGAGTGTCAAAAATACGTCCATTAAAAATGAATATTACAAATATATCTCAATTGTTTTTAAAAATATATACTAAAGCACTTTTATTGTTTAAAAGAAGTCCAAAGACATTAAAAATATATTAAAATTACATGTTTCGATTGATTCACTCAATCATCATCAGAATATCTGATGATGATTCTGATAATATTCTGATAATATTCTGATAATATTCTGATGATGATTGAGTGAATCAATCGAAACATGTAATTTTAATATATTTTTAATGTTTTTGACGTCTTTTAAGCAATAAAAGTGTTTTAGCATATATTTAAATTGAGATATATTTGTGGTATTAAGGAGATCCGCAATCAATGTAAATTATGATATTTCCATCAAAAATTTAAAAGTTTTATACATAAGGTGAACAGGTTGATGTTTGTTTTATAATATTGTTTTTACTACATTCACAAAATAATTTCAAAATTTGATACATATTTGTTTTAGCGTTCCCCAGAATTACGATTACGCCAAGTTGCAGTCCGTTTTGCCATGGTGAAAAGGTAAAACTCGTAAAAAGTGAACGTATAATAGAAATGTAAAAATAAATGACATTGCATTAAATAATATAATATTTTATGTTAATAAGAATATATTACAATGTTTCATAACAAATGCATACTCATGTTTCATAAATATTTCCTACAATGCTTCAGAATATTGACAACTTCTCTATTTTTTAACACTTCTCTCATGTAACTATTCCATCAAATTCTCGCATTTCTAACCATATATATTTGTTTCTTACACCATTTTATGAAGGTTAATTCTTCTGTCAAATAGTACATAAACTTTAAAGCAGTCAGAAACGTTACATTAGAACCACTAAACCAATTTCCAACACGGAGGTATTTTTTTTCAACAACTTTAACGTAGCATCGCTATACTCGCATAGTTTCATCATTAGTAACATAGAGTTTCATATTATGTAAATTTAAGCATAGTGTTTTGTTAAGTAAAAACCCACGGTTTTGTAAAAAGGGAGATTGTATCCATCTCAGGACTAGGTAAATCAAAGATTATTTCATTATTTATAAAAATAAATAAATATGAATAAAGAAAAACAAGACTGCATGCAATAAAAAAAAAAAAAAAAAAAAAAAAAAAAAAAGCTAATGAAAAATTTTTTGGAACACCAATGAAAAATAAATTAGATGATACCATAAACACTTGCTGTTTCATTAGGACTGCAAAACATTTGACGAGATTTTACTACCTAACTTGGCGATATATCTTTTTCACTTGGCAATTAATACTTAGGGGCTGCTATAACAAAGAAGTAATGAAACTTTCAGCATTTATTTCGTTAAAAGAACAATGCGAATGACATTTAACTATATACTGAGTAGGCTGAATATGTTTTAAGATTTAACATGTTTGTAAAACACCAACATTATCTAATCAGAAATGGAAACATAAATTAAACGCAACCCTTGTCAGATTATGTTAACATCGTCAAATATGCATACAATTAAATTACACGTTAATAATTACATTAGATATTTACAATTCTAATCTCATTTATGTTTGCATAGAAACTGATGAATGCGGGGTATTGAATATATCTAAGGTTAAGCTTATTAAATCGACAACTGAATATTGTTAATAATCAAGGAGTATTTATAGTATATATATATAGAGAGAGATACTTTTTTTTTTATAATATGCAAGTATTTTTTACCAGAACCAGAATTCCACACAATATTTAAGCCTTATTTAACAAGTGAAAAACAACAAAATATCAAAATTAAACAAATCGAACCATAACAGAATAATGAAACTAAAAAGGCTGTGGGCTCATCGGCAGTTGGTATAATATAAACAATATATATATAATAATATATATGATAGATATATAATATGATATATATATATATATATATATATATACATATATATGAAACAAATTAAAAAATTTTTGCCGTTGGCCTCATCAAAAAACTATAATTCTGTGTAAATCCCATTATTCTAAATTATTTTCTCGTTCTAGTATTTCGACTGTCAAAATTCCATCAAGCTAAAAATACTTTATTCTTAATTCATTCTCTTTAAAAAATGGCTCTGATCGCTGTTCTATTAAAATTACGCACTTTTGTTTCATTAAATAAATGCATCCTAGAATTTAATTCTTTTAAACATCAATCTCCCAGCTAAAAATATTTTCACTCTCTTGAAATAACAACCTACATTTTTTTATTTTATTTTATTCTTATTTCCCTATGTTTTCTGACAAAAGAATATTATTTCTCAAAATTATGAAAGCCAACTTCAGTCTCAAAGTAAAATCTTATCTTGGCATCTTGCCCATTCTCGGTAAAACCTATGTATTTTTTTTTTATTATTATTTATTCGAAGGAATTAGATTGTTCGGTAATGTTCTAGAAATATTTTTCCCGCAGTTTTTCAGCCTACGGTCTGATAACGTCAAATTTTTAGCGCCAGAAATTTTAGTCCCGTAGCGCTGATTGGTCGAAAGACTGTTTAATGAAACTGTATTCTGGGGCGTTAAATAATAGTTACACGCGGAGTTTTCCCGCGTAGAGTCAGTTTCATTCCTGGAGCCGGTTGTACATGTAACCCCGACGCTTACTTCACGACGATGGAATAAATCTCCTTGGCTGCAGATAGAAAAAACGACTGCCTGTAAGAACAAAATGTCTTCTTAAAATATTAAATTAATTCACCAAGTTTCTCCACGGTATTAAAATCCTCATGTACGGAATTAGCATCGTAATTTGTAAAGCATGGCCATTTTTCTTTGAATTCAAATAAAAAGTGAACTGGAACCGACTGCCTCTTATTTGCATTCTGTATACTATAAATTGGATTCTCGGCGCCCGACTACAAATTCCTGGGTGGAAACCCTTTTCCCGGATAATGTGATCTACAAAAATACGGTGATACAAATGAAAACGTGACAGTATTCTTTTAAAAGTCGACGAGGATATGCCAGATAAGGTGCTTTTGTTCGACCAGGTGCCGGTGTATGGACTCCATGTGTCACGACAGTGTTGTAGTTTAGATCGAAATATTTTTGTGTCGCTGATTTAGTGTTGTGTAACCATCGGATCGAAATAAATGGAAACGTATTTTGCTGATTTACTATTTTGTGCTGATTGCAGAACTCTATTCTCTAATGTGGACATGCAGCCAAGTAAAAAATGGAAAAAGAAGACATGACAGATGTAAGTTTTTGTTTTTATGGTTGATATTTTTATTTTGTTGATTTTATACTGTTTGAATATTTTTGATGAATTTTTATTTTAGTGTTAATGATTATTTAAATTCTATTGTTATTTAAATGTTATTAAGATCGGGGCTTTGTAACGAAAATAGAGTACACTCTTATATTCATATTGATAAAAGTAATAGGAAAATGGATGATATTAAATTAATTGCATTTTACGTTCTAAACAGACGATTTTTTTTATTCCACTCTAAATAAAATTTACTGAAACCATGACAACTTACACAGTGTTGCAAAATGATGTAATAATGAAATTGACTCTTTCAGTTGAAAGAAAAAAAATATTTCAAAGCTTTTTCTGATTTATTGACAGGGACTTTTTATACAACTTAAATAAAGAATAAAATATTATGTTTTCACTGAAAGATATAATATGATTGAAGATTAATATGCTGTTGTTAGTTAAAGATTAATATATTATGAATTAATGTTAAATATTATTAGTATTATTATTTAGTGTAAATTAATTTATTATTGTGTGTTCTAAAAATGCTTTTAAGCAATTATTTCAATATCTTGGATATATTTTGTGATTATTTTAATAAATTTATAGAAAAGCATTTTAACATCTCAGGAAAGGATTTTTGTGTTATATTAAGATAAGATTTTAAATTTAATTTTTATTTTTAAATGGAATATTTTATTGAGTATGTTCTAGTTTGAGCTTAAAAGAAATGGATTTAACTTTAAATTATTGCTGTTCATGTGATAGTTGTAGTGTCAGAAGGGAATTAATTGTCTTAGTTTGGAAACATGTAACAATTCGCAACAATATCATTTTCCAGATGATTTCAAATTATTTCATGAAAATAAACGAAAACCAACACAAACAACTTCACATACAGGTTCACAACACCAAACATTAGTAAAAACAATATATTAATTTTTTCCAAAAGTTTTTATTTACAATAACTAGGAAAAAAATAACCTTTCTAAAATTAAAAATAAATTCTTTTTACCAGGTATATTCTTGGGCTGACACAGGGATACTACTTGTGTAATTCAATTAACTTTAAATGTAAACAATAGCTTCTCAACATTACTAGGTGTCTTCTAGCCTGATCAACTAGTTTTGGTACTTATTTTTGTTGAGTCTATTAAATTTAAATTAAATATTCTATATAATTAGAGTTTTTAGTAAATATTATTTATATTATTTAATGTATTCGCTGTAGCTATATTTATTTTGTTTAATACAGTAAAGATCTTGAATTATTCTTGAATGCTGATATTCTGTATTAGTCTAAAGGTTGATATTGTGATATTGTAGTGAAATGTTTTTAAGAGATCAATTGAAAAGTAAGGATTGCAATAGTGTAAATATAATAGTTTTATATTCCAATTCTCTGTAATCTATCTATCTAACAACTATTATTATTATTATTATTATTGTTATTATTATTATTATTTTGCTTATTACTTAAAAAAAGTGTAAAAAGAAGCATATGATTCTACACTTAAATTTTGGTAATTAGCTATACCCGATTATGTCATAGATTTTAGTAGTTAAAATGAGAGTATTAGAAAGGGATATTATATTGTCCACAATTGTTGGTTGAGTGAATCCTATCTAAATATTTGGGCATCTAAATTATTTAGTATTGGAAAAATAATATATTGTTAATTTTGTTTATGCACAATTCGGCAAGCAAAGAATTATTTCCTTATCTTTTCAAGTAAGGAAACAAACAGATTTTGCTATGTATTTTTTTTTCTCAACCAAGAATTTTATGTGGAATGTAATATTTACTGTGATATATTACTAGAGTAGTTATCGAAGTTTGTTGATATTATTTATTATTTGCAGAAATTTATTAATGTTATTATTTATTAAGAGAATATATTAGAAAAATGTTGAGAAATGTTATAAGTAAGACAAAATAGAATTCTATTTACAAAAAAGTTGACAAATTGATTGAACTGTTTACAATGAATTGGAGTTATAAAATGTTGATGAATTTTGGTATATCAATATATGATGAATTTGAGAATATACAAAGTGTGTATATACCAAAGTAGTGTATATACCATGAAGTGCAATATGCACATAAATAAAGTAAATACAAAAAAGTTACTGATTGTGACAAAAGATAGCTATCACAAATATTCCATTCATGGAATAAATTAGCTCTGATCTCTAGTGTGACCACGAAAAGAGTGGCACCATAGATTAGAGTGGGGTCCATCCCAAACCACAATAGAGACGAAAAAAGACTGAAATTTAATGAGAACTGTTTGAGACTGTTTAAGTCTACTGAAGCTTCAGTTTTTCAATGTAATTAATTTCTATCTTTATTATTTATTATATTGAATTCTTTATATATTATGTTATTAATATTAGTTATTATATTAGTTATTTCTTAGTTTATCTTGATGTATTCTCATTTATTTACACTTGCAAAAAGTTTGATATTATTTATTATTGTGGTGGTTATTATTATTATATAAGTGTGGTTGTAAAATTTATGTATTTTAGGTCATGCTTTACTCAAAAAAAAAAAAAAAATGAATTCTAATTTCTATTCTTCCAAAATTTTAAGGCAATTGCTTTGATCGTGATTCTTGGTGATTTAAAAATTTAAAAATTTTAGAATTTTTTTTTTAGTTTTAGGATAATTCTCATTTTTTTCTCACTTATCTGAACTGCTGTTAGGGAACTGCTGTTCAGATAAGCCTGTTTTTTTTTGGGGGGGGGGAGGGGGGGAGGGATATGAAACAAATTTTAAAAAAATTCGCCATTGGCCTCATCAAAACTATAATTCTGTGTAAATCCCATTATTCTAAATGATTTTCTCGTTCTAGTATTTCGGCTGTCAAAATTCCATCTAGCTAAAAATACTTTACTCTAAATTCATTCTCTTAAAAAATGGATCTGATCGCTGTTCTATTAAAATTACGCACTTTTGTTTCATTAAATAAATGCATCCTAGAATTTAATTCTTTTAAACATCAATCTCCCACCTAAAAATATTTTAACTGTCTTGAAATAACAACCTATATCTTTTTATTTTTTTATTTTTATTTTCCTATGTTTTCTGACAACAATATTCTTTCTCAAAATTATGAAAGCTAACTTCAGTCTCAATGTAAAATCTTATCTTGGCATCTTGCCCATTCTCGGTTAAACCTACGTATTTTTTTTTCTTCTTATTTATTCGAAGGAATTAGATTATTCGGTAATGTTCTAGAAATATTTTTCCCGCATTTTTTCAGCCTACGGTCTGATAACGTCAAATTCATAGCGTCAGAGAATTTAGTACCGTAGCGCTGATTGGTCGAAAGACTGTTTAATGAACTGAGTTTTTCCGCGTAGAGTCAGTTTCATTCCTGGAGCCGGTTGTACATGTAACCCCGACACGTACTTCACGACGATGGAATAAATCTCCTTGGCTGCAGATAGAAAAAACGACTGCCTGTAAGAACAAAATGTCTTCTTACAATATTAAATTAATTCACCAAGTTTCTCCACGGTATTAAATTCATCATGTACGGAATTAGCAGCGCAATTAGTAAAGCATGGCCATTTTCCTTTGAATTTAAATAAAAAGTGAACTGGAACCGACTGCCTCTTATTTGCATTCTGTACGCACACTATAAATTGTATTTTCGGCGCCCGACTACAAATTCCTCGGTGGAAACCCTTGCCCGGATAATGTGATCTACAAAAAATACGGTGATACAAATGAAAACGTGACATATATATATATATATGTGTGTGTGTGTGTGTGTGTGTGTGTGTGTGTGTGTGTGAGTAATATATATATATATATATATATATATATATATATATATGTAAGATTTGAATTAAGCATACTTCATTCCCTTTATGACGAGCGTAATCATCAAATTAACTGACGCTATAGTATTTTTATTATCCATGATTTCAAAGCACGGGTTTGGATCACGAGATCAAGATCTGAATTAAAAATTGGAAAAAGAGAGAGTCTTCTAATTTTTATCATGGAGTAATCGTTGAAATGTGAAATAGCTAATAAAGGCGCTGTTAGGCCTAATTGGACTGATAGAAAATAACTATATTGTACGTTTTGGGCGAGAAGCGTTCTATGTGGGAAGAAATTACTAGTGAAGTATTGTAGAATTATCTTTCTAGAATTGCATTAAAGTTTATATTTTGTTATTCAACGTCTAGTTGTTCAAATAATTCCAGTAAATTAACTTTATATATAATATTTTTTACATATATATATATAATATAAAATCATTATCATCGTTTAACACTAAAAACAGCTTGTTCAATGATTAGAAAGTCATGTCCCTTATCTATATTAATAAAAGAAAGTGTGTGAGTCTGTCTATCAGTCTGTGTGTGATGTCTAGCAAAATCTACCGCAAGTATGAAAATCTGCGTGTGGAATCTATATCAATAAAAGAAAGTTGTTTGTGTGTGTGTCTGTTTGTCAGTCTGTGTCTGATGGCTAGCAAAATCTACCTCAAGTAGAAATCTGAAAATTTACGTGTGGATAGTCCAAGTCAGATCCTGATGAAACTATGGCTCAGATTTTTAATTTTTTTAAACACTGGCTCCCTGGACTCCTTTATGTTTTTGTCCCCTAAATTGTTAATAACTTGTCTGTTTTTTATCCGATCTTCTTCGTTTTTTGTGTCATTTCTCCATTTAGTTATTTCCCCATTTCAACATTTCAGTTAAGTCTCTGAGGCCCGGTAAGGAGCTCCTTGAGGTTTTTTTAACAACGTCCCCTTTTTATACGGTTCTTTTATGGACCTTTTATCTTCTCCTTATGGTCCCCTTTTTATCCTACGTTTTTGGGGTTTTTTTCTCCATTTAGTTATTCCTACAATTCTACAGTTCAGTTAAGTCCCTGACCCCCTGGTGCCCTATCCGGGGTCCCTTGAACTTGTTTTTGCACCATGCATTTTTTACCCCCTGTGAAGTGGATTTAACTTCACATATTCCACTTTCTTAAAATTAATTCCCCCATCCCCTCACTTTTTCTAAATTTCTCTTTCTTTAAAATTATTTTGTTTTCCTATTATAAAATCTAGCTAATCCCTGTATTTCTCTTTTATTAAGCGTTCTTTAATTCATTCGGATCTCTTTCCTCACCGCATAAATCATGCCGTTATAAAAAAAAAGAAAGAAAAAGAATTTGTTCCCATTATAATCCGCTCTTTTCTTTCGGCGTCCAAACTTCACTTACATTCTTACGCCTACATTTTTGTTCATTTAGTTTTCATTCCTTTTAACGTATTTCATTATTTTCCCAATTGTCCAGATGCCTTTCATATATAATATCTCTAACGTACCAATTCTATTTTTAATCCCAGTTCTTAATTCTTTAAGCTAACCCCATGAGAAAGGGCTCCATGCGGTTTTGTCTGGTTTACCAAAATTCCGTATCTCCATTCTGGCGCTTAAAAGTCATATTTTACATTCATCTCTTCCCCATAGGATTATCATTAACGGACTATTACCACTTGTTTCTTATCACATTGTTCTCGCCAAAACAGCATGTTATCAGGCTAATTGGCGTATCTAATTATCGCCATGTCATCACTGTAACAGCGAAAAGAAACTTTGTAACAGCAAGTCACTCTCTCGCCGCCTGCCCTTGATTGCACTTGATATATAACTTTTAAGCCGCCTCCTCACGCTCCCTGCTTGCGGGGCGGCGACCTGTGTGTAACCTACCCTGGGACAACTGCAAAAATAAATATTCTTAATATCGTAACCTGACGCATTTATCTCTTCAGCATTTTGTGTGTTTATTCCTTGCAGAACCTTTGGATATTTAAAAATTGGCTGACATCACCTTGGACTAACGAAAACTTCAGTATACCCCCCCTTAATTGTGTCACGCTTTGAATGCATATTTTTAATGTTGAGTATTGGACTAATATGCCTGGGTCACCATCCTCATATTTTTATTGGGGCCTTAGAGTCCTGTTTTTTACATTTCCCTCATTTTTGCTCATTTTTTAAAAAAAATTTTCTAATGATTAATTTCCAACCTATGCATAATTTGGACAAATTGAAGATATCAAGCGTTAAGTACTAGAACCTTTCAACATGTTTTCATCTTAAGGCCTTTCTCAAAACTATCAGTTATCCCCTTTTGAGCCCTCTACTACACTATATTACTAAAGGTGAGCGGTCACTTGCGATTTTAGACTTTTTGTTAACTATCTAGAAAAATACATGAGTAATTAACCTAAAACTGTTGGTGTGTAAACAGTATAGTATAGTATATATATTTCTGCGAAGATTTTTCCACGAAACCCCATAGGGGACTGTCAACAAATTGAAAAAGAACGAATATCTTTTGAATAACCCTGTAAAAACTGATGTAGCAAAAGCGTTCAAACTCGAGATTATTAATAAGTGGCTCATTGTAATATACTATGTTCATTTTTATGAGGATAGCATGTATACTCGTATAGAAATTAAGGTTTTTATAGAAACAGTCCCAAATTTTGCCAAGTTTTTTGCTTATAATTTGCAAAGTTCTTAATATAAAAAAAAGTTCTTTGCAGAAAATATGACAAACAGCATTGTACACAATACTCTGCAATCAGAATTAAAAAATAATAAAAATTGGATGAAAAATGAGCAGGTTTACTAAAAAAGTTTCACTGCGCACGCGCGAATTCAGTAAAACTTATAATATGCATAATGTATTAGGTAAGTATATAGAGCAACTTTTGTGAAAGTCTCAAAGTCATAGCTTAAAAATTCTGAAAATTATCGTCGATAGAATAAGCTCGAAATCCGTTGTTTCCAAAAAGAAGCAAAAAAATGAGGGGTTGTATCAAATATCTGTTGATTAGTGCCAAGATAGCATACACAATATTGCACGTACTACTACTATATTTGGATACAACACCCCATCTTTTTGCTTCCTTTTGGGAACACCGAATTTCGAGCTTATTCTATCGACGATAATTTTCAGAATTTTCAAGCTATGATTTTGAGACTTTCACAAAAGTTGCTCTATATACTTAGCTAATACATTACGCATATTATATTTTGATTGCATCCGCGCATGCGCAGTGAAACATTTTTTAGTAAACCTGCTCGTTTTTCATCCAATTATTATTATTTTTTATTTCGATTGCAGAGTATTATGTACAATATTGTTTGACATATTTTCTGCAAAGATCTTTTTTTTTATATTAAGAACTCTTCAAATTATAAGCAAAAAACTTGGCGAAATTTGGGACTTTTTTTTATAAAAACCTTAATTTCTTTACGAGTGTACATGCTATCCTCATAAAAATGAACACAGTATATTACAATAAGCCAGTTATTAATAATCTCGAGTTTGAACGCTTTTGCTACATTAGTTTTTACAGGGTTATTCAAAAGATATTCGCTCTTTATCAATTTGTTGACAGTCCCCTATGAGGTTTCGGGAAAAAATCTTCGCGGAAATATATAACCTATACTATATTGTTTACACACCTGCAGTTTCAGGTTAATACCTCATGTATTTTTCTAGATAGTTAACAAAACGTCTAAAATCGCAAGTGACCGATCACCTTTGGCAATATAGTGTATATTTTACATTGGTAACCATCCGATTCACTAGTTATTTTTTCTAACAAATTCTTAGGTCCTCCAGCTACTACATGAACGACAAAGTAATTTCTTAGAACTCAGCTACCACCAGTTTTGAATATTATCCACCTTCTTAAATTCCTTCTTTAAAAATTATCCGATTCTTCTCACTTTTCATTAACATAGTTCTAGGGTCCTCCAGCTAGTTTATAAATTATTAAAATTTCCTTAGACCCCCAGCTACCACCTTTATTGAATATTAATCTTCTTTTTCAGCATCAACTTAGATATTCTCACTATAGCCGTAAAATAAAAATCGCGTTACTGTTAAAGGTAAGTTGTTAAGACTAGAGGAGAGAGATTTCCTCCGTAAATTAAATATTACATTAATATTAAGGGTAATCCGTTAAATTTACTGAGAAAGATACACCTTCCGCCGGTGGTAATTTTTTTATCGTATACTATGGGCTCGATTTCACTCGGAATTGGTTCATTCAACTTATCTTACGATAGATTTACTGGTTTTAGTTCCATCTTCCACCGACAGGTAGCACATTCTTATCTCGGGTTCTATGGGCCTGATTACAACGAGTTTTGGCTCACTCAACTTGGTTATCTTACAGATTTTACTTCCGCCTTTCACCGCCAGGGGGCACATTCTTATCTCCAGTTCTACGGGTTCGATTACGACGGTGTTTGGCTCATTCAACTTGATTTTCGAATGTCTCCCGTGCGTACGGAGTATTCCTGGTATACACTGTCTTAGACAGTAGGGACCCATTTCACCGTTCCGTTTGGAAAGAGGTTTCTTGGTAACACACTAGACCCTGCTGAAGGCATTGTGGCCCCGGAAACAAGATTCAATTGAAATATTTTTTGAATATATAAATTCATACAAACTTAAGTTTTGTTTAAGTTTATTATCACGGGCCCGGGCAACCGAGCGGGATACGTATTATATACACACTAGGAGCATCACTTTTTAATCATTGTACCAAGCTGTTTTTAGTGTTAAACGATGAAATTCATTTTAGATTAATTTGAACAGATTAGATATTCTTTTCACAGATTAAAAATGAACAAGAATTGTAATCTGACTAAATGAATTGGTATCTCAGTTAGTTGCATAGCACGTTAATAAGTTTTATCTGAATAAACTCAAATAAGCTACAAATAAATGTAGGTGTATTCAACTGAAAAAACTGCCAGTATTTTATTCCTATGATTATTACTAATATCTCGAAAGGATATCTCGAATGATATCTCGATTTTTCATAGTTTGTTTCAAAAGTAAACAGACATACCATTCGTAAATTTTCTATAAATATACATTCTTTTTCAATTATGCAATATTTCACATATTTCTCATTATGCTTGATAGTTTATTTACAAACTGCATCATGGATTATAACTAATTGTTTGATGAATTTACATTCAGTACTATAGCAATAATGTGTTCAATATTTTTTACCCTATATATTGCAAAATGTATAAACAAAATCGTCTGCACGTTTTAGGGACCAAATGCCGTGAAATTTCATAAAATTCAAAGAATCAAAACTAGGTGAGTTTTGTCGTTGAAGAATATATTTTTTTACTAGTGTACATGTAAGAGCATTAAGAAAATATTTTTAATTATACGGAATAATACACAGGGATTGTATAAAAATTTAAAAAGTGCAACTTAAAAATTATATAATGAAAGGACAATTTCATCGATATAATCTTAATTCCTACATTATTTTAAACATTTTTGCAAATTTCACTGTATTCTTTTTCCCAACAGGTAAACAATTAAAGTTCATTTCCGTCTATTTGAGACACTTGTATGTACTCAAGTTAAAGATTTTCCACGTCTGATACAATACACAATTTAAAAAGTGTTCTTCATCGAAAACAATTATTTTAATAAGTATGGACTATTGTTTATCTTAAATTAACAAGGAAAATATTTAGCTTACTTTGTGAAAATGTACAATCATGTAAAAAAACATATCTTCCAACATGTTGTTTACGCCACAAATCATTGTGCACCAACTAAAACTAAAAAGTAAGAAATAACATGGAAATTTAAAAGCTATGTATCTGAGATTCATCCTAAATCAAAAATTAAATTGAAAAAAAAAACATATCCAAATCATCAGGGAAATTCGCCGGAGCTTCCGTTACGCTTAAAACTCTCTTAAACAGCCCTGACCTTAAAATATATAACAAACTTCTTATTTATAACTCTTGCATTTCGCCTTTTATGACATATGCAATATGCATGTCCGGTATGGGGCTTCTGCTCATAAAACTATGCATAATCGCAGCCATCTACAAAAATCTTATAATGGTCCGTAATGCTAACCGTTACTTATGAAATTCTACTGTCAGAAAAAAAAATCAAATCACCACTTTCAGGAAAAGGGTAACTGAAATTGCTAAAAAATGTGTATGAAAATTATTATAATATCCCCAACGAAATAGTTTTGGACTACGACGACGCATTCCTGCCCCAGTATTGAAAGCACCTTAAATATTCCATGATTATGGATGATGGTTGAGATTTGAGTTCTGTAATATATCTTTCTCTCTGTTTAAATATATACCATAATTTTATTTCCGTTATTTCTTCGTGATCCTTAAACTCTATGCAGTATTCATTTAAACTACAACCTAGCTTTCTTACAACGGCTATTGCCAAGACATATCCCTCTTCGACTGTGCGTAAAATTATTTTAACTAGGAAGCTGCTCAGTGCTACCCACACCGTTCCACACATTACATTTAAAATGTCGTTATATTTTTAAGACTTTCGAATTGAATGCTTCCAGTAAGCTTGTACGATTTTACTAATAGTTTTATTTTTCGAATGTTATGAATAAGCTCCTAATATTTTCTTCTACAATTATGAAAGTATGAGAAAAATTACATTAACTGTATCTTTTTTGAACGACTCTTATCCAAGGAACTGATATATGATAACAAATGTCAGTTTTAACATTTGAATATTCAAAGTTGGTACAACTCTATTATGTAGACAATCCATTGTTTGTCTAAAATTTTAAAAGTCGACACAATTCCTTGTTCACACTGCTATTTCTAACATAGCTCTACAATAATTTAGTGATAAAATAGCGTGGAGGGATATGCGTTGTATTTTGCAAGACTGTACATGCATTTTTCTGATATTTTTATCAATATAAACTCGTGTTTTTAAAAATTGTAACACCATGAAGAACTCACCAGATTTGAATGAAACTTATTACACAAGACACGTACGTGTATTAGAACAAATATATGATTAAATTTGCAAATAAAAAAAAAGAATATTCATGTCAAAAATCGGCATTTTTTGCAGCAACTACGCGTTGTAAATTTTCTTCTATACGATGTGATATTGAATTTAACAGATTTTGAATCTGTACCTGAAGACGAGCATTAAATATTGCTCTTCTCTGAACTTAGAGTGAACTGTATCAGCTACATGTTGGCGTCACGAGCAAGACTCTGAAGCAAAAAATCCGGGACATGTTCAAAAGGTGAAACATCTGGTGAATAGGCCGGCCAGGAAAGAAGCAGCATCATTTGTTCTGTAAAGACTGTTTGGCCATTATTAGCAAATGTGGACCATTATTGTCCTTTTGAACTGCAGCACCAGGAAGGCATTGACGACTTCGGGCATAGAACGTGTCTGATGTACCGGTTGATGTGCAGATTACCCACAGTTATTAGCTGCAGAGATTGTTCATGATACCATATAGCGCCTCAAGCCAATACGGTTGGCGTTCGTCCAGTATCATGTTGGATGGCACACTCTGGAATGTAGCGTTCACTGTATCAGCGTATAAAGGGAATGCGTCCATTTCTGTACCCAAAATAAAAGTGTGATTCATCGGGAAAGACGAGTTGTGGCCAATCACAATCGGCAAGGCAGTGTCCACTTCGATAAGCCTATTGTAGCTGCAGACGCCGATAGTTTTGCATGAGGGCAATCCTGTACAAAGGAACGGTTGCATGTATTCCACGGTGCAAAGGACGCTGATGAATAGTTGGAACAGGAAATAATGCATCTTTAGCGGTTCTCCAACGGTCTGTCAACTATCCAGATCAAGTTGTACGGTCAGTCACTATCATGCGTATGCGGTTTCTATCATCCTGTGCTGATATAACATTTTGTCATTCACTGCAGGATTTCCGACTCGTCAGGTCTCTTGTGTTCATTACTTCCACACTGTGTGTTCCACTCTTGTGATCATTATTTCCACACTGTGTGTTTCACTCTTGTGTTCATTACTCTCAGACAACCATTTACTATTCTCAATGTCCCGTTACTATTTATACGGCTGAACCAGCAGTTCAGAGGGCGCTATTCAGCCCATGCTTGTGCGGTGACTTTGAAATTCTAATCCTTTCAATACAAAACCACAATTTACATTTGATATTATCTTCAGGTCACTTGCACGATTCCTTAATTGGGTTTAAATTTTTGCAAATCGGATTTTAGAATGAATTTGAAACTCGCTTTTAATTTCGCATAAAAGAATAGTAACTCTCAAAAAACACTGCCACATTTGACATTCTATAACAAAATAACAGATACATATTTATGAGACAGCAGTCGCAAGCAGAAACTATGAACAATTTTACAACAATAGACGGTATTTTGATATCATATTTTTATATGATTTTTCAAAACCACAATAATCATGTTATTTTTCTTTTCAGGTATCTTTCGTAATTTTTCAAAAATGTTACCACGTAACATATAATAAATATATATTTCGTGATATGCAAGAATATTTGAAGACGTTTACGTGCACCCCAATTACTGGTATTGAATGTCTAATCATTAAATGACATCGAAAATAAAGAATACTCCGAACATTTATTTCTAATTTTTTTTATAAAATAAATTTTTATCAATACAATGGATGAAAAAAAAAAAATTCAACCGTCTCTAAAGCATTATCCGTAAATCCATTGGTTGCTCTGTATAAGTTAGATTCATTTTTATATCAAATATTTTTCTATATGTCATTTACACCAACAAAGTTGTTTAAACTCGCCATACTTAAAAATAGAGATCAACATATTTCTAAAAGAATTAATATTTTAATCAAAAAACATATATTATGCTATATCTTGTACAAAGCCATCGTTCGGGCTGTACGAAATGTGATCTCACATAGGAAGTAGCGCCTAGGTATGTCTCGTGTCCGGACTTTTTTATTTATATAAAGAATATTTAAATATTGAGCATTTCATTCAATAAATGTATAAAAAATTGTATTCGTTTAGTAATTCTCTTTATTTGGTGTCAGTTTTTTGCCTGTTATGGAATATATATTATGCGCTCTAAATTTAGCAATGAAAAGGGACGTTAGTTCTGCTCTTTTTACATCATAGGAGACGTTTTATATAAAAGCTATTGTTTCAGTGCGTTATTTTTCAAAAATGAAATCTAAGCAGTGCATTCCATTACACTGAAGATAATCAAATAAACTACTGAGCTCATACTGTTCTAATACAACTGACTGAAGCTCATTCTATACGCATGAGACTCGTTTGTTATATTAAAGTCTCAATATTAACTGTTGAGAAGCCGGTTCTTATGATGAATTTGAATAATTGGTAACTATTATTTCAATGATTATTTGTAATCCAATAACACATTTCTTTATCAGTTTTTTTAATTATAATATTGCATATTTCTTGTTTAATCAAGTTAAAATTTTTATTGTACGAGTCTCCCATTTTTTGTTCACCCAGAACCGTATCTGATGCATGTATAATTTTTAACACTTTCCAACCTTGTTGAAATGTGTTTATGACTTCGGTTTGTCTGGCCGTCTGCCGTCTGCGGTCTGTCCGTGCTCTAACTCCCGTAAGTATGCTGGGATTGCCTGCAATTTTTATATGGTCTTGTCGTTATATATAGCATGTTCCCTATTTCAACTGAAGTGTGTAGAAATTATAGTTTTTTTACAGGGACAGTCAAAAGAAAACCGTTATATGACGTCTATGGAGAAAAATCGTTTGCGGTTTAATTAAATAATGTTTCACTATTTTAAACACATTTAAATTTTTATATATCACTAAGGTGCATTAGAAGATGCTTACCACAGAATATTGTGTGTATAGCAGTCATCGTTCATTTACAGGGACACACAAAAGAATTCTCTACTGTCTGTTAACAATAATTAAGGGAAGTGCGTTTTAAGTTGCTAAACGCGATTTTAAATTTAACTGACTTTTTGTCTATTACTTGGTGTGTATAAATTCTGTAGATCATATACAGGGCAGCACAAAAGTTCGCGAACACATTTCCGTTTATTGACAGAAACTCCAGAAGGAGAATTTTAAACTCTGCTACGTGTTTCCTAACTAAACTAAAATTTAGCATCCTATGTAATATATATACAAATCTATAGATCATATACAGGGCTGCATAAAATTATTCGGATATTTTTCCGAATATTGTATAGGTTGGAAATTCCTGAAAATACGTTTTTAAATATATTATGCGTTTTACAAATTGTTTACTTAGATGTTATATTTCCGCTTATTAAACGGTAATGATTTGTAAAATTATTTTGGAAGCGTTGGAAAGTGTTACATAATCTATGCTTGACACATGATGTTTCGTTCTTGTTTTCATTTTTAGACGATTGCGTTTTTAGAAATGTGAATGGTATTAACTAGTTTGGAATGAAAGAGCGTGGCAGAAGTTCTTGATTTGGGTCTCGCTTTTACTAAGGACTGTTTTATCTAGTATTTCTCATTCATTGTACTTTCTAATAAAAAAGCGATAAAAAAATAGGCGCACTGCAAACGAAGGTTTACAACATCTCTATGAAAGATTGATTAACTATTTGACACAACTCATAATATATCACAAAATAAAAATCACAACTTGTACTTTGACCATTTTCGTAAATATGTATATGTTTTTTAATGGTTAGCACCACTCCAAGGTTCTGGAAAGCTCTATATGCATGATTTTACCTTACTGATCTGTAACTATATCTTAAGTATTGTGTGTAATACTAATATTACAACTTGCTAACTGGGATTATACTCAATAAGCAAAATCTCAAAATCAGATTTCCCTTTTTCATATTTTGTATTTCTTGTAATTTTCTGGTAAATCAGACTTACCATTTGAGAAACACATTTTTACCATCATGCTCTTTAAAATAATCTACGTACGTGACATACATTTACACTTGCATGCCACAAAGTTTAGAAAAATTTATAAAACTGTTCTCTGGTAAAGTAATATTAGAAAATAAAATTAAATTTCTGTAGGTATGGAAAACATCCTTTAAATGTAAGGGGCTCTGAGAGCACAGTTTGCAACAATATACGTAGCACAGGCGCGTCTCGGACATCTAATGTTAGAGAAATCTCCATAAATATCCTTACTTCACATTAAAAAGAAATCTACATAGAAAACCATCAAACGCACATAAAACTCCATTGAATAGTTCTATAATCTTCTATAGAGTGTTTGTGACACATTTTCAAAATATTATGTATTATTTCTATCAAGAAGTGCAATTGACTATATATTTCGTGTATTTCCATTTCATTCATATTGAAATGAGAATATTCTGAAAAGATATCTTCAACGTTGCTAGTAATAATTTGTTTTAAAAAAGAGAACATATAATAATGCTTTTCGTTCAGAATCTTCAAAATTATAGTGAATTAAACATGCCAAATTGCGACATACGGATGTTAGTTACCTGTTAATATCTGGTTCACCTTTACCCTTTAAAGGACAAGCTATTTTTACACTTTTATTGCATTTAAAATGTTTTTATTATGTAAAGATTGAATTTTGTAATCGATTTTCCATTCGGTTCCTCTTAAGTGTATATAAAATGTGTTTGTCAAACATGTAAATATGTAAATCGAAATTTGTAAAAGCCTTTGTATAAGCATGATTCATCATATGAGCTACTACAAAATACTATGTAACAAATTGTAAAAAATATCTGTTACATTCTTGTTGTGTTATGGTTGTATTGTAACATGTTATATAAATGCATAGTATTGTAATTTAATGTTGTCTTTATAGCATTGTATTTTGTGTGGTTATTTGTTATTGGCATACGTAAATAATTGTAAAATCGGTATAAACCTCATTGATTTCCCTAAATAGGGTTAATGAAGTACAGTTCTTTCATAAGTCAATTGCAACCAGAATTTAGTATAAACCTGTTTAATTCTTCAACAAATCATAGATATTTATGTTGTAATATTGATATTGTAAAATTGTAGTATAAGCATTGAAAAAGACATTTGTAACCCGAGCTGCTAGTTGACATGGTCTGACCCTCGGGATTGCACTATCACTCTAAAGTAAAAACTGAGTTCCCAAGGTGGTCATCCGTGTCATCCCTGTTATGATAGAATTATAAATATTATGTACACAAGATTACGGATAAACGGAAACACATACAAACAAAATCATGTTTAGTATTTGTACATGTATTTGTTCCCGTGTCAACGCGGTTTTTGATATTTTTAGATTTTAATTATAAATTAATAAATTAAATTTAAGCCACGTTTGCTTTAGCCACTCGCAGGTCATAAATTGTCAAATACTTGATATGGTTACATCTATATACAAGTTCAAAAATAATGAAGTTAATTTACTGCCAAAATATGCCAACCGAGTATGAAACTGCGGCAACGAAATATTTTAAACATTAAAAAGTACAAATTATAAATAAAAAATGAAGACATATTTTTAAATAATACACTTTAATGATTTAATACTTTAATATTAATTAAATTATCATTATACGAAGAGAAAACAATTTATAAGTCCTGAATAAATAGTTTGCATAATTATTTTTTCCTGTTGCCATTTCTTAAAAAAGAAACCCTGCAAAAGCTATTTTTTTAAGAAATAGCTCTCGTGTAAATCAAAGCATTAAATGATCCATTATCGGGGCTCACGCTAAATTTCGGCTAACTATATTAACGTTTTTTTTTCTTTAAGAATATGATTTCCAGTCAAAAAATTAGACGCGAGTTTTAAGATAATTATTAAAAGCTTATAAAAGAGTCTAAAAACTATTTTTCATTTTATACTTATTTTAAGTTTGAATACAATCGAAAAAATTTTACAATAAGTCAAGAGATGAGAAATTCTGAAGTTTTGTCTCAAGATATTATTGAAGATGTTTCAAAAATATACACTGAAAAATTGCTCCAGCATTGCGTTTGTAATTTCTTTTCTCATCAGTCATAAATATACCTCCTTCCAATACTATAGAATAATAAAGTTTTTTTTTTGTGTTTTCATGGTGATAGAAAATAATGCAAGAAGTATGAACACCACATTAGTTGTAGATTTTATTTTGAAAAATAGAGAATTATTTTCAAAGACAGAAATATTATTCTCTACGTGCTCGAACAGTGGGCAAAACAGCTAGACTATGTTGGTACCAGCGGTATGGAGAAATGAGTAGGAATGCTAACATGCATAAACGTACAATAAAGTTTCAAAAACACACGTTACCCTTTACAAATTAAGGAAGCGTAAATTCTCTTATTGTGGAAGTTATTTTTCAGTCTAAATTTTTTTGCTCTAATACTGTGTTAAATAGGTTTAGACTAGAAAAATTTTCTTTTTATACGTGCTTAATTACCTCAAGATGAATTTACCTGAATTATAATTGTGGTACATAGACGTTTAATAAGACCATTAAAACATTTAGAATTTGTTGAAAAAGATTTTTGTTAACATTTTGTTTACCTACAAACATATTCTCATTTGATTTTGACTGAAGTTATCTGTCTTTGTATTTATAAAACTTTTGATGAATATCTTGACATCTTCACTGATATTAGTGTAAATATCAATTCATCTTTTATTTGACAACTCTATAGATATAGAAATTAAATCTTCATACAATATCTATAGCAATATAACAGTAATAGTTTCAATTTTCAAAATGTTTATTAATTCAGTCCAGAAATAATTCAACTGTCAGTATCCTTCGCGTTTATTTTACGTTCATTTAACTTCCTTTTTTTAAATCTAAACAGATATTTTATTCTATATTAGAATAAAAAATAATAATCTTTTATTAATTATATTTGTCTATTATTTATAATGGTTAAAATATGTTTTCCTTAACAAAATACCATACAATTCTAAATTTCAAAAACACATATGTACATTTCAACTTTTACACAATTTCTTGAAAATGTAATTTGATATAACATGGCATTTAAACTCAGAGGAAAAAAGTACTGAAAAATATTTGCTAATATTTTCTTTGCCATGCTTTGATTGTCTGCCTTAGATTAATGGCTTTTATGCGAAGACTGTTAATCATAAGTTTATTAATTTTAATGTATTAAAAAAGTAAAGATAAATATAAGTGTACAATAGACTTAAAAATATATAAGGGTGTCATTATATGTTTTTGGTGATTTCTAAACTTTAATTTCTGAGAATCACAAATTTATTTTAATTTAGTACAAGATGGTTTTTATTATTATTTTTTCCTTTCCTCTTGAATAAGTAAATATGAAATCTGCAATTTTCAGTGGAATTATTTCCCAAATATTTAATATTATTTTGTATACATATACATAACCTTAATGCGCTTCAATTGTTCAGTATACCATACGTAAAATAGTATTTTAAAATTAGATATACTTCTAAAAATAAAACATATATTATTGTTATTCCCATTTTTCTACAAAATAAAGTATCGAAACAAGTTTCCAATAAACATTTATATATATATATATATATATATATATATATATAATATTAACCTGTTTTACAACTTTCTTTCTTGTGGAATATGCTGATATTTATTTAAAACCTATGCAACCAGATTACATACTGGATAATTTTCTATTTTCAATATGCACCTGTCGCTTTCCTTTTTATGTTATGTTTATAGCAATATCTTCTTTATCACCTGAAAATTTAAAACCAGATTGTATTAAAATTTCATAACGAATATTACAAAGCAGATATTACAAAAATTGAAAAAAACTATAATATATTTCATAACTCCTAAAAGGATTATTGAAATGACATTAAATGAGCTAAAAAACTTTCATTTCTACTTAAATGGAATTAGTATCATTATTAACACAGATGTACTTTTTAATGCGTAATATATTTCTAAAACAGAAGACTTTTTACAAAATGTTTTAATTTTGAATTTCTAACTTTAAAGGATTATCTTGTCTCTAAATTGCTAACTGACAAGTTTTAAAAGTCTTTAACTACAACTTAACAATAATAAAAATGGTGGAAATATAGAAAATAGAAAAGCAAAATATTTCAGATAATTAGGCAAATGTAACCCAACAACTAAATAGAAAAACAGTTAATTGGATCATTAAATAAAGCGAAAGTTTATAGTTCTCCAAGTGAAATTATGTTAATTGGTATTATATTTGGATTTTATTTTGTAAAAGAGATTTCTTTAATAGTTTTCACAAGTCAGTTAATTAAATCTCCAGAAATGAATGTTATTAATGTCAATTTTAATTCCGATTTCTTTATAAGGAGAATAAGTAAAAAACACACCTAACCATTTAACTATTTTTTTAAACGATAATTGCATTAAAGATTATAATAATGATATTTTGGATATTTAAGTAAATTGGAACTCGATAAATAAGGAAAGAAAAGAGAACAAATCTAATATAAGCGGAAAACAAAAAAAAAAAAAAAAATTATCTCAGACTGTGTAAAAAAAATAATCATGTATAGCAAATCTTATTGTTCAAAAATATATTTTATATTTCATTTTATATTTCTCACCTTTTTTATTATTTTTCATTAAATTTTAGGGGGAAACGCTTTTCGTCAATCAAAACGCTTTTCGTCATTCATAACTTATTTATATAACTTATAATTGACATAGGAGTATATTCATTAGAGTTTTTAAAGGAATTTCCATACAAAATCGCTATGCTATCTTAGCAATATTACTGTGAAATAATTTTTATTTAACGTACTATTTCATAAAGATTCTGGTATACATTGTAAAGCACAATCTATTATATAAAATGTACAGCATTTTTGATTATTTTGAATAATATCTAATGAAAACTATAATTACTGTATGTATCGCCGATATGTTAAATAATGGAATCCTATATAATTAAAAAAAATTAAAACAATTTTATTACAGCTAGTTTATGCTATATATATTAAATATACATATTAAAAGAAAAAAAAATGTTTAAGATTTTCCTTAGAAATTTTGAATTAATATAAGCTAAAAATGAAAATTGATTATTTAAATAAACTGGAGGACACAAATATATTGGGTATCTGTGTAATATCTTTTAAGTATTTGAAACAGCCGTTTAAACGTTGAAATAAGTAAAAATGTTAGATGGTGTTGTCGGGAGAAATAGTATTTAACTATGATGACAGCTGACAATAACTGCGTAAGTAACTAAAAACGGGTTTTTATATAATATTCAAAATAGAATTCATGAGGTTCATATGTAATGATGTGTCCAAGTCATGTATTGAAATTTTCGAGAATTATATTTAGACAGGGGATTATTCCATTGCCTTTACGTTGCAAATGATTAAAATATAGCTAATCACAGTCATGACTTAATAATGAAAATTTCTTTGAAGATTCTAATGAAGAATTAAGATTCTTGACTAGTTATATATATATATATATATGTATGTATAATCATATTAACTTCTAATATAATGTATACTTTTCTAAAGTGTTAATATAATACATGTTTTAATTTTTATTAAACGTTCTACCCTTACCACTTATATCAAGAGTATTTAATTTTTAACTTTGTATGAAGAAACATTATACGTTAATAATTAATTTCAATATTTAATTATTATTAATTTTAAATCCTTTGTATCTTAATTCAAATATTTAGTATTTTAGTTTAATTTAATTTTTGTGATGTTGCATTTTTGGCACAGCTATTTCATATTATTCTAACATCTATTCTGGCAACATGGTAAATCATTTTCTAAAACTAAATTTGGCAACATGTAATGATTTTTTGCAATTCATTCCCTCTGTTTGGTTGTGTTCATGTGTGGTTCATGTGGTGCACAGGTATATTTTTTAATCCAAATGGATTATGTACTTTATGACTCTATTTCAAGTTTTATCTGTATATTATAGGTATGGTTTCTTTCCTTTTTAATATTGTATTTATTTTTTATTTTTTCACAGGTTTGATTCATTGATTATGAGTGGTAGTCCCAAAATCATATTCTTTAGCATTGTTATGGCTTATATGATGATGAAACCACTCATTTTATTTGTGGTATTTAGGCATTTGGGACTTGATAGTTCTGTCTAAATTCCACGAATTTCCATTCATTTATTCAATTTCATTTATTCAATTTTTAATTTAATTTCTTCTTCGTTTAAATAAGTTTTTGGTATCTATATTCAGTGTGTTGGGGAATACTTTCATTGTCAACTAATTATTACAAACTTAATATTATTTCATAGTTTAAGTTGGTGTTATGGTAATGTTTCATTTGTGGTTATATATATATATATATATATATATATATATATATATATATATATATATGTATATATATATATATAAATGTTATATATATATAAATATATATATATTAGCACATTGTGCTTCATTTATTTTTGATTGTCAGCATGTTGCAGCTGTTATTTGAGTCATCAACTCAGGTAGCCTTGTTCTACTAAAATAATGAGCGCTGTATCCACTCAAACATTTAGTGAAGCTTCAAAACGTATGATGTTTTTAGAGCAAATACCCTTAAGCCGGTTTTCTTCTACTAAATCGAATCGACGCTAAAATTCGGAAATGACATAAATTATCTCAAATGCATTCCACATTTAAAGTGATAGTTTTATTTTTCACATATCTGTTCTGTATATTAACACTGAAGCTTCTGCGTAAGCTGAAGCCGTGTCCATTCCCTGTTATTTATGAGATTCTGAAAGCTATTACAAATTCCATTTATGGATCTATATTTACATGAGGTACATTCGTGACAACCTTGACACTCCGAAGGTAAGAATCTGAAAAACTACTCGGAGTTTTGTAATATATTTTCCCTCGTGGTCAAAATAAATTTTCTGAATATTTTAAAAGGAAATTCTGAAAAGATCACATAGTTTACACTAACGGCATAAGTAAATCTGAGTGCTACTTGTAAATTTTAACACCGCTATTGTCACGTAAGGGAATTTGAATAAAAAATAATACTTATATATATATTAAAAAATAAAAGACCTGAATATGATTGATGGTATTTGGTTTTCATGAAGACTTTGTAGATGTCAATATATTTCAAAGAAAAAGAACGTGTAATGTGTTATTTGTTTTGATAAACTATTCTGTGTTACTCCTAATGTTTGTATGTATGGATAAACAAAAATCTAATTAACAATAACATATAAACCACAGGATATTAAAGTTCACCAAAAGTAATCTATGAATATAGAAATCTTTTAAAACAACTAAAATTCTAGATATCACTAATAGTACCCATGTAACTAGTTTAAATGTAAACATATTCAATCTGTGTGTATTTGCGACTGACTAACTTTCATAAAACAGCCTATCGTAACATGAAATTTATTAAAAACTTATGGCTATACAGAACTCCCTTCCCAAAGAACAGTCCTAGGTCTATTGTGTGGAAAGTATTGTCGCGATTCAACATTATTATAACGGGTAGTTGCATTTTCTAACTCATGATACAGTTAACTATTTACCAGTTTTCTTTGCCTTCTTCAAGCTGAGGTGTGACAGTTTTTTAATAAAAATACAAAATCCCGTGTCCTGTTAATATTCACCTCCATAACTTTTCATACTGCAATTACATACAAGTTAATAAATTTTACGTTCCATGTTTACGTTTTAAGAAAATAACATCAGTTTAAGTTACAAAAGAAATATCTTAACACAGTACAATTTATAACTATTAAGTAGTCAGCATTAATAGTTGTTTTACTTGTACCCACGTACGAGCTGAGTCTAAATAATTCGTAACCAATACTTTTTATTAAGCAATACTTGCCCATATTCAAATTTCTCTGTAAATAATAATTTAATCATTACCTTTTGTTAATGTATTTAATTAAACAAATTTGGGCAACATACACATGAATACAATTACAGACTTGAAACTAAAAACCCAAAGCAATAGGTCGCTAATAGCACGCGAAATTTGGAGCTGAAAATTTAGAAATCAAAATCGACTTTAACATGAGATTTAATGAAGTCCCATGCATTAGTTCTTGAGATAGTGCGCCAACAAAATTTGTGTAAAATACAGAGAGACAGACAGTCTCCAAAACAGTCAAATCGTGTTAATTCCAAAATATATAGTACCCATTGAAAATTTTCACGATTCTAATACTTTATTCTTGTTTATAAAGAAGAAAGCAAAAAAACGTGCTTTGATATAGTTTAAAAGTTTTAGAAAATATCACAAAGTATTAAAAATTAATGGAAGCAATATATGGTAATTAAATTATATTTTTCAAAATGAGATAAGTTGTGCGTTATATCGAACTATTGTATGTTAAATGGTTGGTTATATATATATATATATATATATATATATATTTAAATGTGACGTAGGATGATCTTGACATTTGCATCAAAATTAAGTCGATTAAACTATATCTTTCATTACTATTTTTTCTGAGGTCGTGTATAAAAGAAGAAGCATATGAAAAACCTTTTTTTTCTTAAAATAGTCATGTAAGTGTAATATAGCCAGTTATACGCTTATTTAACAAAAAGTATGACAAACAACGCATGTCGTTGAGAGTTATCTATCATTTGAATTATAAACGATCCTACCTGCTCTATGTTATTTCTAACAAGAAATACTTCATAGAATATATAAATTCAGAGTTTACATATAGAAAATGTATCCTATGTAGAGAAGTGCATATTTGCTAAGAAATCGTTTGGAATATAATTTTTATAAATAAACTTTAAACTAAGTTAAATGTTTTAAGAATTTATAATGCATGAAAATGTTAGTTTTGTAACACATGTTATAATAACTATCAAAATAAATTAAACTTTTAAAATTTCTACTGCTTTTTTTTTCCCCTAGAATTTTTTTTTTTTATATAAGCAATGCCACAGAGTCACATGAAGTTAACTTTGCTTGAAAAGTTAAAATTAAATTATTCGAAGGAAGAAAAGTTTACGTTGTTGGTTAATAAATAAATCATAAAGTAAGATCTTCAATTTTGTAAATTTGTATATGAGAAAACTGCCGAATTTAATGAAATTACTGAATTTTTTTATCACGAGAAGCTTAACATAAAACAGCTACTTTTTCTTAAGATTTATTAGTTAATGCTGATCACTGCTGATGTACTGTCATATTTCTAATGTGAAAGAATAGTGATTAAAATCGTACTTAAAAATGAATTATTTTCTGTTTTCAGATCATAAGAATGAATAAAGAAAATGTAAGCAACGTTTTTGTCACATTCTTCACAGTATACGAATTTTATGCTCCATACATTTAATTTAACATTTGTCCTTTTATACAATACTATTTTATATTTAAGAGAGTTATTTTATTTATTTATTTATTTATTTTTTAAACAGGATTTCGAAAATAACATTGCTTATATTCAAACTATGTGGTATTCTTTAAAATAAACATCAGGAAAGGCAAGATCTCAAAATAAACTTTATTTTAAATATTTAGTCTAAACATGCTAAAGTTACTTTTCTTTCGCAAATCTGATTTGCCTAGTAATCAAATAAAAACCCCACTTATCTTACAAGAAGTTTTGTACTCTGCCGGAGCCTCTTCCAAAATTTTTTATTTCGTTTTACTCAAAATGCTCATTTTTGAATGGTGGGCATTGTAAAAAACTAATTAAGGTATCTAATTGAAAGTCGTAAGATACATACGGTATGTACTTATCCTATGAAACCATAAATCTGTTTTTAGAATATTTATTTTTTTTTAGAACGTAGCCTCGAAAAAATCTTTTTGAAATTTTCTCTAAATTTTTACTTTAAAATCTTTACTACTGAGTATTAATGTAATATTATTGATTATTGCTGAATTATTTTGTCTCAAGGGACTTTATATGACTTCAAAGATGGGCGTCAGAGCAATACTTGAACGTAAGAGCAAGAATTTTCATTTATTTCTATTATTTTGAATCTTGGCCAACGAAGCATATGATTCTAAGATCGGAATTGCAATTATGTTAGAGTAAATATTTTACAACATAAAATTATAGTTCACAATATTGACCTACGGAGTGAACAGGATAAAATTATTTTGAAATTATATATATATATATATATATATATATATATATATATTTCGAGGAAACAGAATTATATGCCATATTTTTTATAATATGAAAGATAAATTCCCCAGCAGAAAAAATCTTCCATATATTTAAACATCAGTTTAACATATCAATGTTTAAAAATATAAAAATCGAAATATTATGATAAAACTCATACTTAACACATCATGAATTATGAAACTTTATGAAATATTTCCGAATATTTATTAAGATCACTTTACGAAGAAAAACTCGATAAAAAGATTGTCCGGGTTTTCGTGAGTTTTATTTTACTGATTATTCAAAATTAAATGGGAAATACATCACCGTGGCTTTTGTAATATAATTTATTTTACAGTTTTTTTTTTTTTTTTGTGGAGTTTATTTTAATAATAATTTTACAACCAATAAAACTTTGAAGTGGAAACCGTATAAATTTATTATTGCACTTCATAATCGTTTTCCCCAATTTAAAATGATCCAAAATTTTATTTACTCATAAAAGCACGAAATATTAAAAAACGAAATTCACAGTAAATAAATATATATGAACTCTATTCAATATGGTCTAAAATAATTAATATCTATTTTAAATCAATCCTTGAAAGTTTTTAGTTCAAGCATTCATAATCTATTCTTCCTCCAACAAAAGTAAATTATGGAAATCCTTGTCAGTAAATGCATAAAGATTGATTGTCTATACTTCATTTATCTGGATTTAAAATCTAATGCCAGTGCCGCAAATACACTTAATATAACGAAAAGATTCGTTTTGATCAATAATGGGCGTACTATTAAACGTGTTCAAATGTGAAACGGTAAGCGATAGATGAATGGATATGGGTGGGACATTTTATCATCAACCTGGGATTAATATTTTTAAGTAGCGATACACTGATCGGAAAAGTTTTAAGTTAAGAGAGCGTAATAAATTATGACAGAAAGAGGATCATCAATAATATCAAATGATGAGCGATTGAAAACTGCTTTCCTAGAAAGGCAAAAAAGATTTTTATTATTTTTTTTATTAATAATTGAGGGGGTAGTGGCAAGAAAGTGGCAACCCAAATTTTTGGTAGAATAAATCTAACAATGTATTATGTTGCTTAATAATGTAAATTATAATATATAACATATAATTTCCTTCTAATGTTACTGGGTGACAGCATATGTGACATGTTTCGTTTTTGCCCCAGATGTTTATGTCCCCAATGAAGATAGCTAATTTACAAAAAAAAAAAAAAAAAAACAGAATAGTAATATCAGTAAAGTAATGCCATATTGTTACTCAGAATATCATAAATGTTACTAAGACATGGGCGTAAAAACTTTAGGTTATATATTAAGATTTGAGTTTTTGATAAAATTTTCAAATTGAAATATCTCAAAAGTTCAAAAATGTGGCTTAGCACTCTCTTGCCCCAAACCCCTCAATTTTTAAATATGAGACTGAATAAATTCTACAAGTTTCTGCAATGGCTAAATCACATTTTAACACATGAATATACATTTTCAAACGGTGCGGTATGGATTAAATTAAAAATTTAAGAACAGTAAACATTTCCCGCATATTGCCGTATAAAAGAACTGGCAATAACAAACGATTATGTATAACGCATACTATTTAATATATTAGATGAATTAATTTTGTGACTGTCTACCTATAAAAATTTGGGCTATGATGTTATTCACTCACGAACAGTTTTTCTTTTTTTACGCGGTTATAAAAACGAAAAAAGTCGCCAAATTTAAGAGTTTTTTATTTTAATGGCAACCTAGTTATTGTATTAAGTTATTGGTTTGGCGCGGGCTTGAAAATTTCGCCAAACACATAGTCGCCAAACATCGATGTGTGAGTGAAACACATCTGTTCCAAAATTTGAATTAATGAATAGCAAATGAATATCTAAATTACTCTAACTAATTTTATTGTATACTAGCTGACCCGCTCGGCGTTTCCCGGGCCTGTGCTAAAACCTTAAATAATCCCCAAATTTGTATTATTTTATATATTTAACCTGATTTTGTATGAATTTATATTTTTAATGACAAAATCGTGAAATAGTAAGAAAACATTTAAAAAATAGCTTTTTTTGTCGAAACTTTAATGATAGACGAAAACGAAAAACGATAAAACGAAATTTTAATGATCATAGATACAAAAGTTTCAGGAGACGCGAACGTTTCACAAACGTCTCGCATAAAATCACAATGTTTCACTTAAACATTTGAAAAAGCCATCAATTTATTTTTATTTAAACTGAAATATACATACTTTAAAAATAATATTAATAATTTTAGTAAACTTTTCTTAGTAAATTGTCTGGAAAAGACATAAATTTATATTAAAGGAAAGTTATTTCTTTGGTAATTCTTGAAATCTCTTTAACTTCGGAAAGACATATTTTCCCCATAAATTAAATATATAAAGAAAGTTACTATGAACGGCCGTATTTTAATGCAAAACTAAACGTGTTGTAATATGTTGCAATGTAGATAATAACATATGGTTGCTTAAAATATTAGGAATTTTGTAACATTCCTTTGGAATTAATTTCTGCTTAGGTCTCAAAACGATGTTGAAATTTGTAAAATACATTTTGAGAAGTAATATATTAATAAGGGTTTAAGTAGGTAACATTTGAAGTCATTTGCAAGGATGACGCAAATTTCACCAGGTAGTAATTGAAGATGTTTTGTAAAATGTTTTAGCTACTCCAATAAATTAAGTTATTAAATTTACAATTATGCAACAATAATCATAATTTGGTACATTATTGGTTGTGTGTATATTGTGAACAATGCATAAAAGAGAGCATTTGAAAATAAAACTTTTCATGAAAATTGAATCGTTAGTTGGCATTTTGGTTTGTAATTTGTTTTGCTTTTACCGTATTTTACAAGGATAAATTTATACTTTTTAGAACTTGAACAATAAATTAATGAATTTATTCGTTTATTTGCGCAAGATCCTTATCAAAAGTAATATTGTACAGATTTTAAACTGATATGCTCGTATTTCAAGAGGGATAATATAAATACAATTGCTGTATCTTCTGGTTTTTCTGAAGTCTCGTTCGCTCAATTTAAATCAGGTAAGTCATTGTTATTATTTGAAAAACAGTCCTGAAATATGTATTGAAATATAAACAGCATTGGGATTTTCATATAATATATATTTTGGATGCTCAAAAAAGTATTCAGAAAGAATAAATTGACGCACACATATAATTCTTAATTATTCATTGTTTATAAGAAATACAATACATTATTAACATCATACTTGTGCATGCCTCCTGCAGATGAGTATATTTTTCCTGTTGAATCACGTTCGCTAATCGAGAAGTCAAGGAATGAATATTTTTGGAAAAATTGAGAATATTACATCTTTATATAGTCAGAACAAGATACATTCTATAAAACACTTTCAGGAGTAAAAAAATATGGAATTATTATTTATTATAATTATGGAATTATCTTATCTGCTACCTTCCGATTTTTTCATATCATATAAAAATATTTCGAATCAGATATGTTGATTAATAAATTAAATCAAATATATACAGCATGCAAGCAAAGTACGTCTTTTTAGATGCATTTTCTAGGTTTATTTTAATAAAAAAAAATACAATATTGGCAGTTATCCGATTTTTTGTTAATTGTAGAATTTATGAAATTAGTATCTGAAATAAAAACATATGGAGAATAGTGCATCTTATGTTTTCAAAAAATAGAAAAGCATTGATCTCACATTTAACAATTCTAGAACATTTTGAGAAGAAACATCACTATGTGAAAGTATTTCTAAAATGATTTTGTAGAGGACTTTCTTTAGGTTATCTTAATAATAATATGAATTGTGATGTAAATTTAGAATCTGTGAAATATACAAAAATTAAAATACGTTAAAATAAATTATTAAACTTTAATTAGGGCTTTGATGTGCATTCGCCTGTGTTTATCCGTATAGACAGCAGTTGTTTATAAATCTTAAATTTTGCTATTTTCTTTTTTTATCCACGTTCTATTCTCGCCTGATAAAAAACGTTACAGTTCTTTTCTTACGCATTTATTCTGGTCTATGGTACTATTAAGACGAGTTTTCCATTTATTTGTGTATTGAAATAGCTTTTCGATATTTTATTGCTAGAGCTTGATGTTAAAATAGTCACATTATATGTCTTGTGTACACTTGTTTTAAATGTAACACATTTACAGCTAAAAACGCTCTGTCAATAGCTTAATAAATTTGTCTAGTGACATTTAATATGCTAAACGCTATGTGTATCAATACACAGTATATAATAAATTGATGGCGTATGTCATTTGAATATGTTCAGGTACGTGAGACAATCCTAGTTCTATAGAGTCAATTAAACTAGGCCATTCCATGGGTTGACTTTTCAAAGAAAATTTCACGCTGTACATCTAACATGCCAAACAAAATTTCATTGTAAAACCTATTGATTTGTTCATTTAATTGTAAAAAATATATATTGTACAAATATATTTGCTACGAAAAGTCTTTGAACAGTAGTAGTTTGACAATTGAGGCTTATGCTAATTGAAGGCCATATTTACACTCTCAGAAAAAAACTGTAAATTTAGGAGCGTTAGCCCTTCAATTTTCACGGACAATTTGGTGAAAACGGTCTGATCCACTAAATAAGCAACATTATCTCTCAGATACTTACAAAATTAAGGGCAACCCACATATTCTGATAGTTCTAGCCCATCTGTTAGCAAAAATACGATACGACCCCCAACGTTTTCCTCCGCTAGAGTGTAACCCTTCATTTTAGTCGTGTTTCGAAAAATAATGTCACTTAACTGCGACCGTAACATATTTTTTAACCCGCCATAAAAGCGATACTGTGATGATTATTTAACGTGCTACATGCTACGGAACAGTAAGTAAAGTAGTATTGTGTTTTAATGTGGATTATATCCTGTGCATTAAAATGCTGGATTACGTTGTCCCGTAAAATTATGGGCTGCACAAAAGGATTTTTTTTTCTTTTTTACGGGGTATGACTGGAATCTCAGCTACCGACCTCTGCCCCTAATTTTACAAGGATTTAGTACGTACAGTCGAAACAAAACATGGAGACACCCTTAAAATATTTATAAATAATCATATTAAAAAAACACCCTTATATATTTCTCATCAAATTGCCTTAAAAATTTATACCAGAAATATGCATTGTAAAGGATATTATGTTTTTTTTTTCAGTTGTGATATAAAAAGAAACCTACGCGGATAGCTTCATATTGAAATTGTACAAAACTATGAAATTTTCAATATTAACACAATACGAATATCATATTTGAGTTTTTTGTTTAAATTTCGCTTTAGGATACCAAACGAGAAATCATTCAGTCAAGTAGTTTAAGAAATATGAAAGTAAAAAATTTATAACTTCTATTATTAAATTTATTTGTCATCGTTGCAAAACAGATTGCCTTGAGTATGAGTTTTTATGCATAACTCAAAAACTGCTCAGCGGAATGAGCTGAGAATCTGGATTCGCATACTTGAAACTTCTAGTAATCGATTTATGTTAAAATAGTCTTAAGTTAAAAATCTTATTTGTTTTAAATATACATATATATTTTTAAATATATATATATATTGTAATCAAGTAATTTTTAAAGAAAAATTGAACATTAGAAACTTCAAATATATGAATCCAAAATTACAGGTCATTTTGCTGAGTAATATTTGAGTTATATTTAAACAACTACCTGCATGGCTCTCTGTATTACAACTATTAAAAATGAATTTAAAATTAGGAGTTTCATGTTTTAAGCCTTTTTAATTCTTAAACAATTTTGACTAAATGGCTTTCCGCATGTGTCCTGGGGTAAAATCTAATAAAAATATGAAATATGATTTCAAAATGTGGTATTCATATTCAAATTCCAAATTTAGGTATATTTTCACTATAAAAGTGTCTTCTAAGTTTTTTTTTTTTTTTTTTGGTAACATAAATTAAAATATATTTTAATATATATATATTTTTTTATTTTTTTATTTATTTAAATACTTTTTTAGCCGACTGTACAGTACATCAAAGACAACTACTTGCCTGTGGATGATATTTTGACAGCACTTACTCAACATATTTGTCGCAGACATGGCAGCAGTGTGGAGTTGTGAGCGCTTAGCAAATGTTCTTTCACACCAACTGAGTCCAAGCGAGAAGAACTACATATGGGATTCATACAGCTGAATTTCAAGGACAAAAATAACCCGAACTTTCCAGTGTATCGAAGAACGCGATTTTTTTTCAAATGATCCGTTTACGGTAAAAATTAAGATTTTAGAAACAGAAGACCATATCATGTTTTATCAGCGAAAGTGTGTTTTAGTTATTTTATTTTTGTGTTATTTAAAAACCATAAAAAATGTGATATTTTTGTAAATGAAAATGGAGATTTTGATAAGAGGTATGCTCATTTTTATTTATTTTTTAGTCATGAACAAAACAATGAACCTCAGATGGATAAAATTTAGCCAATCATATAATATTTAGAATTATACAATGTTTTCAGTAAAATGATAAGTTTTTTATGCTACATCGACGTACAATGCCATAATTCCATTTTTTTTCCAGAATGTCTTGCTATTAACATCCGTTTTAGTGGCAATCTCATGGCTAAACTATTGATCAGATAAAAAACTTTTGACATAAAATGTAGGAAATCTGACACTCTTTAATTCATATACTGTCGACATTAACGTAAAATGCGTACTTTTGGAGTTATTTAAAAAAACAAACAGAGAAAGTGTATTTTTTATACGTTTTTTGTAAAAAAAAAATATTCACCGAAAGAAATTTTGTTCGCAAACCTCAGATTCATGTTCCGCGACCGCAAAAAGATAAAAGTAAAAATATCAAAACTCCCTCTAAACTTTGTTTTATTTTCTACCGACAAAAGCTGGGATATCAAAAAATTTTCAGGCATATATTTCTCATTTAAAAAAAAATATATATACTGTTCGTATATCGTGCTTGAATTAATAATTAAATTGTGTCTGGATATGTTTAGTTTCCAAATGCCGCACGTATTTTTCTGGCATTTTACTGGTATATGAATGAACAATACCGTTTTTAAATTAAACCTACAAGTGGTGAAAATACCAGCCACATAGAGTGAAGTAAATACAGACTAGCCGATATTTGGACATCTATGGGTTTGTTTCCAGTGAAAGAGAGAAAAATAAATATATGTATGAAATCATAGACGCTGTATTGCTTTGTTGCGTCATTTAACAGTTACCAACATTGGTTACCGCATCACATCACAGAAAACCGTTGTTGGACAATCCAAAATATTCCGCAATAAATGCTAAGAGAAAGAAGAAAAATAACGGAGGAAAAACGGACAAAATACAGAAGAAAGGGGCTGAAATACGACTTATTTTTTTTAAAAGGAATGTATTCGACAAAGGAAAATGATGTAAATTATGTCTTCTGCAAGGGTGCTTTCGCTGCGGAAAATAAGGAGAATTCTGTGATGATGTTTAGAATACGATATGCGGGTCCATATTGATTGCACCAACGCAGAGATTTTTTACTATGTTTGTGACTTTTGTCAATATAGTAATCTACATTTCAAGTAGGAAGTTTGTTTTTCTTTACAAATTTAAAAAAAAAAAAAAAAATCTAAAAACAGAATGGAAAGAAGATTGTCAGAGATAGTCGTTATGATTTTTATAAATTTGAAAAAAATGCTTGTTTATTAAACAATCCATATTCTTTCTGTTCATATGAAATACTGATAATCAATAAAGTTTAGTAAAACGACGTTCTTCTCGCGTCATTGTTTGTGTGATTCTTTTGGACAAATAAATGAGGTAGCCGGTATTTAGACCACATTTTCCAAACTCAAAATTTGCAGTCTTTCGGAATTTTTCTTTTTATAAAGATAGAATGCTTTTTAAAAAGATTTTTTTTTGTAAAGGGGTGTGAAACACACCAGAGTAGCCTACCATGACTATTTTTCTCCAGTGATTTTTAAAAATGTAGGAACTAGATTGAAAATAAAAGTGGTAGCTGGTATTTGAAGCTTCTCTTCTACAATCTACTTTTATATAATATGTGCAATCTTTTGCGATAAATCATTCATATCATGTTCAGAAGCTTTGTTGCTTACATATATATGAAATTAAGATGAAAGATAATTTTCACATAAATGCAATCTATTATGATGCCAAGTTTAAAATCTGTTATGATTTATCTATTATATCGTGTTTTATGAATCTTTATATGAGTATTTTTGAAAAGAAGATATAATCTTATAAAAGTAGATGTAATGCATTTCGAATGAGGTTTGAGTTCGTGCGGAAAAAAATGATGTCTATCACAATGTTTCGTAAATGAAGTTAAAATTGTACAATTTTATTTTTAGTATTCTAGCATTATTTAATGCTCTTTTATTTTCTGCTCGTTTGCCAAGAAAACAGAACTTTAAAAGTGTTTTCACGTTTTTACTAAACTTATTCAGTCACACTGATTATTGGTAGTTGTTCTGGATTGTTAGAAAGATATATGTTGGTAAATAACAACTATAAAAGAGTCATTTTATTGTAACCAGTACTAATAGGCATTTCCTTAAATTGTTACGAAAGCTAGAATATACAGAAGTCTAGACTTTTTTAAATCAATTTTAAAAGTATTCGAAATTTTAATTTAACTATCATTATTATTCACATATTGTAACAAACAACTATGATAGTTAATCTTCATAAATATGCATTAAGGTAATTGCAGTATTTTGACATCTATTATGCATTATGGAGTAAATGTCGCCTAATGTGATAATCTCTGGATAGTATGAAGATAAACCTTTAATGCATTAATAATTAATTATTATTCTAATAATAGCATAAAATCAGTAGACATGTACATTTAAATCCTAATAATATTATAAATGTGCTTGTGTGTGTGTGAATGTTTGGCTGAAGTAAACGACAAAACGAAGGATTTAACGACGCTGAATCTTTGCATATTGCAGGTGGATTGTAACTCAGAAATGAAGATAGACTAGATTTTATTTATTTTAGTCAAATATTTTTCTTAATAATTCAAAATGTCATTATTTTCATAGAAAATCAATAAATATTTTGTCCATAGGATTTAACCAATTTTCTTTCTTATTGACAATAAATGAAAATCTGGAACAATACTTTCCCCAACAATAAATTTTCAATTGGTCAATTTTCAAAACTAAAATTAAAAATAATTCAAAAGAAGATGAATAACCGTAATATTTCAAACGAAAATACAGAATATTTGTTATTATACATGAAGTATGAATATCGGTTGAGAAGAGGTTTTCTGGCAAACATATCGCTCTAATTAGAGGGGAAATGAGCAGTAATTATATAATTAAGAAAATGTTTCTCTCGGACCATGAAGCTATAAAAATGATCCTCTCTGGCTTGGACAAATATGACGTCATATTGAAAATAAAACATGCATTTTCAAATATTCATAATAGTGCAATGAGAATGAAAATCAGTATATAATGAAACTACATGGATAATGACGTCATATTTTGTATGGAAAACTTAAATATTTTTTATCGATGCTAGTTAAGCAGCATAAATATTAATTACATACACATGCGAGTTGTTTGCCAACATTTAATTCATGATTGCCAGGAAAAGAAAATTAACAAGAATTATATCATTAAAAAGAGATTTTTAATGATGTCATATATCAAATAAAACGTGAATTTTCAAAAAAGTTTTAAAAGTAGCGTGGATAAACTTCATACATTAATAATACAAGGATCAGTAAGTACAGAAAGTAGATGAGTTTCATGCATATTTAAAACGAAAAATTGTAATATTTATTTATCTATACCGATTATTAAGCATAAATATGAGTTAGATACTGATGAAAATTTTCTGTCGAAAAAAAGATCACTATTACTATGGAAATAATTAAAACGAATTTATTATATTAGACTTTGACCGTCTGTTTGTATCTCGCAACTAGTCCTCTTAGAATATCGAGCGCAATACGATTTATTTAACATCAGTTATCATTCTTTCGAAGATGTCATATAAACTCTCAGAATTAAAACAAAAATTAAATTCCGATAGATTATTATTATTATTATTATTATTATTATTATTATTATTATTATTTTGTAAATTTTAACTAAGTTTATCAAAAAATGGCAAAACAATTACTCCATTTTTCTGTATAAAAAGGGCGAAAAAAAACCGGATAATTATACTTTTTACTACATTTTCTCATTAAAACTGAAAAAAAAAGTTTTTTTTTTCAATTGGAACAAATGGTGAAAGAAAAAAATTTGATTACAGCAAAAATTTCGAAAAATAAAAACATTTTTTCACATGTTCAAACTTTATGAATCAATTTATTCTGGAGAACAAAAATCATCTGTCAACATATTGTCATTTATAATTAAATATTTGTTTGAGATATATAATAAACGAAAGAGGTAAATTTAAGCTCCTTGTATTTAGGTGTACAATTATTGCTACTTATTAAAAAGACGTGAATTTAAAGAAAAAAATTTCTATTTCCAATTAATTATTTTTGAAGAATGGTTTTTAAAATGTTTGACAAAGACGTTAAAAGTAAACTGTTTCATCAGATAAATTGACATTTGTTTTTACCAAATTCCTCGAATTCCACGATTTTATTTGGCCCGTATTTTTCCATTGGTTGCAGTTTCATTTTTGCGATTGTTTGGCACAATATTTCCTTTTTTGAATACTGAGTTATGTCAAATCCTCTATGATAAAAAAAATACTGTACTGCCTCCTATGAAATGTGATAAAGTGTTAGTTAAACTTTTTACGTTTACGTTTTTATTTACGTTTTTAGTTTTTGTGAATGAAATATTTTGCTTAATGAAAGATTTATTCTTCTTTTAAATTTTACACTGGCGCTTGAACAGCATTTGTACGTGAATGCATGCAAAATTGGACAAATGCTGTCCGAACCCCCCTGTAAAGGTTAATGTTAAGTGAACGAAGTCACGGGTAACAGCTAGTAGTACATATATTGCAGTGAAACCTGCAATTCACTCAATGAAAATACTTATCCTTCACATTGAGAGTGTTAAATATTTACGGAAAATTAAACATTCACAAAGAGTATTATTATTTAGAATATTGTGGAGCATGTAGTGGACCGCAAAGCTTTCTGTGTGATCGAATAATATACTCGTAAGAATCAATAAAAGTTTCTTGCAAAACGCTTAATAACGTTAAATAAAACAATATGAAAATATAGATACAAATAATAAAAAATGAGCACAACTAAAATTTTTGATTGACATACAATTTTTAGTAGTGAGTATTACATACTACATTATATCCATGATTAAAGAAATGAGTTGGGAAAATAATTTTAAAATTAATCTTTATACTATATCGTATCGAAAAATTCCTGAATGAAGAATGGTTTTGCACAAAAGATTTTTAACATTCAACTCAAAATGTCAGAACAAACTCAACATAAATCTTCAAGTAAATAAACGAGCAATTTGTTAGTTTATAGGCTATATTGAAGTTTTAGAAAATACTGGGAATTTTTGAAGAAAATATAAATAAAAGAGCTGAGATGGGAAATGTGGCGTAGGTGATTCCAAATAGATTTTACGCCCAGTCTCTGAATTCTGACAACAGAAAATGAAAGCACACCTTCCTGCCCTAATGAACCTACATACTACCCATTACTCACAATATACTAAAGGTAGAAACGGAAGAAAAAGAAAACGATGTATTAATGAAACATTTTTAAATGATTTGTTTTAAATAATAATTATTAATCTGTACAATTACTGATATTTTTAGTATAAATCTCTAGAGAATATTTGTACCTTGTTTAAATGATTGTGGGCGCATTTTAATGTACTAATGAACAGAATAATTATTCAATGCTATTTCGACCGTAATTCATTTTGCAATTTCTCTGTATGTATCTGAAAACAGATGTATATATATATATTTTTAAAAATAAATATGTATTTCATATGCATACACAATGAAACTAACAAGCTATTATAAGTTGGAAATATATTTTTCGTTATGGATGCAAAAAGTTTTTATACTATTTTTCTTTCATTGAATATGCCATTTGTTTACAAATACATAAACTATGTATTATCTCCAAATAATATTTACATTTTAATATATAATTATAATGTATGTAATGTATGGTATAAATTGATGAAGTTGTAATAAATAATTGTATCATGCGAAGTTAAGCAAAAATATATGATTTTGACGGTACATACTGCTATTTTAAATAGTTCTGTGTAATAATTTTTATAAAATATGTTTGCATTTTCTTTTTAATAAAATATTATGATTATAGAGTTTAATAGCATGCGCCAATTACTTAATATCTAAAAATTAAATACTTCACATTTTGCTTGTACTGAACTTTCAGCATTAAGAATTATAATTGACATTTAGTCAACTGTTAAAGTCTTACACACTGTAAAATGAATTATAATAAGGTTAATCTATTAAATGAACAAATTCACCACAATAAAAAACATATGTGGAGAATCATTTTTCTGTTGACGTACTTCTAAAACAAATAGTTATTATTTTACAATTTCCTAAAGATAATTACAAAAATCTTAATAGAAAAAATACTGTGCGAAAACGAAGAATTATTTGCTTACGCTATGCAATATTTTTTTACACTATACTTTACCAATACTTTGGTTAAACTTGAAAACACAAATAAAATTTAAAATGATACATTTACAATTAAACCTATATGTCAAAATATTTTTAGTAATCGGTTGGAATCGAACGTAGGATCTCCTGTTTCGAAACTGCAGACATTACCTCTGAGTTACCAATACTTGATAAAATCCCCACAATATTTATCACTTATACTTTGCCACATTTACTTGGGGATTTTCCCTGTACATTCGGTCTCAAAATGGTTTGAAAATTATTTAAATATGGATAAAATGCATCATCTGTTGGCCGATGTTTACGGAAATCTATACAGTTCATGCGTTCGACAATGGTTTGCAATACATTCACGAAATTGGAGCTCAATCTGAAGTACTGTTTGAGGGCTATCGTGTTCACGCACACACACATACACACATACATATAAATCATGATTACAAGAACTTCATGACAATATGTGTTCGGAAAGCAAAAAACAATTTGTCAATTTGTTATGACAGATATTTTTACACTTTCAAAAGTTTACAAATATTATGAAATGTCATCCCTGAGATATATACTACCGAATCAATGTTCCTAATCATTATCTACACTGGTGTACAAAATTAAGAGAATTTGCATATTTTGTCGAATTTTATGAAAACAAATGAACTGAAAGGTAAAACCACTGCTTCCGGAGAAAGATGCAAATATTCTGTGTCGAATACTTAAGCGTAAACGTATGTCTGGGAAGAGATATTAGAGGTATAGACTTTATAAGTGCGCGTGGCAAAATCTGCATTTCAGTCGCTCACACACCTCGGCGAATTTCTGGGTGTTTTGTTGCAGCAATTGGTTGAATTGAAATTCAAATATGCAAAATGGGTAACCACCGAGGTTTAGATGATGGAATGAGGTGCAGAATCTTCGTAAGTTTAGAAGCAGGCTAATCTCAAGTTTCATATTTGTAGAGAGTTTGATGTAACGTCCAGCGTTTCGTCCAGCTTATTGAAGCAGTTTCAGGATATTGGATCCATCAGGAGAAAGCCTGGCCAAGGTCGTCCCAGAGCCTCAACGGCCAATGAAGATCGATATTTGTCAATTACAGCAAAGCGTAACAAGCATGCTACATTTTCTCAGCTCTCTCGCGCGACCTATATGCGGCCACAGGAAGCCGAGTTTCAAGGGTTACTATTTCCAGAAGGCTTCATCAGAGAGTCCTGTTTGGAAGAAGACTTGCTGTGTGAGTCCCACTCACTTCTGCAAAAAAGAGAGTCCGTTTAGCATGGTTGAAATATCACAAAAATTGTTAATTGGATCAATGGGCAACCGGCTTTTCACTGATGATTCCCGGTTCAGCCAAACAATTGATTCTCGCCGTACTTTCATATGGAGACAACCAGGTACCCGTTACCTTCCCTCCAATGTCCAAGAAATTGAACATTATGGCAGCGGGGGGTTGATGATATGAAAAAGCATCATTTTGAACGGTCGCACAGACCTCCATGTGTTTGTCAGAGCTTCTGTGACTGGTGTGAGGTATATGGATAAGTGCTTGAAGCCTTATTTTACCGCTTCAGGGGAGCAGTTAGTCTTGATTTTATATTAATGGACGAAAACGCGCGCCCACATACAACTCACCTGGTCGACGAATTTATGGAAAGTGAGGATATTCGCCGGATGGATTGCCAGCCTGATCGTCAGACCTAAATCCCAGACCACATGTCTGGGACGCTCAGGGTAGTGCAATTCACAACTCGCATTCCACCTTCCAGGGTCTGAACACAGTGTTTCCGAAGAAGTGGCGCCAATTGCCACAGGGACACATAAATTGCCCGATATCCAGTTTGAACTCACGTTTTGAGAGCTGTATAGCTGCAAGAGGTAATCATACCCCCTATTAACAAATTTTTTTAATAATTTTGTAAGTTCTTTTTTTTACATTACTACGCTGATGAGTCTTACGCACTCTCATGCATGCGTATTATAACTGTTGAATGATAATTTTATTTTCAATATTTCAACCTATGTTCATACCAAATTTCATTAAAAACTGTCCAGTAGTTCTAGAAAAAGTTGACCAAATCTGAAAATTATCTTAATTTTGTACACCAGTGTACTTAAAAACCCGCATTCAATCACTGCCATTCATGATACTTGTCTATTTACAAATTACTATTGCAACAAAAAACAGCCGAATATGAAATATACTCTCCGAAAAACTTGAATGATAAACATGTATTGTACTGTACATCTGTCCGTCTACATATTCAACAATAATTCACAGGCCGGGTTATAGACTACATATCTCGTGTATTCTTGGCCCTTTTCTATTCTTCTACCTATATTCAGATTCTTTAAATAGGCATGTTCAATTAACACTCATTCTTCTTTTCCTATAGCAGTAAAGTCTGTTTGTCCCCATACTATATTTTTCCCACAACATTTCTTTTTATTGTGTCCAGAATCGTCTTCCTATTGAAATCTTTTTCCTATAAAATGGGCTTTAAGTGGTCTTTAAGAAGTGATTTCGCATAGTTACCACCTATTGGCATAGTTAACACCTACTACCTATGTCGATATATGGCTATGCACTGTCTATTTTGAATATAACATTATTCCAGCGTGAGAACTTTCCATATCATAAAACTAACGCTGGTTTGAAGGATGTACATATAAAACTATGTATACAAAACAGTTTGTTTTTTCGATATGAGACTATAATTTTCTTCGTCCATCCATAAAAAAAAAGAAAGTTTTGAAAAACTACTAGCTGACGTAGCAAAACACATGTATTGGATTTGTGTTGTATGAGATCTTTTTTTTCTTTTTAAGAAAGAAAGAGGAATGTAGAATAATGATCCGTGAAATTCATAGAAATAAAATTTTTAATGATTTGCATTTTCCACATTTCGGTATCATGAAAATGAAGTCCATAGCTCGCAGTGTTGTATAGTGGCCAAGAATTTACCAAGATATTGAACATTTTGCACGGAATTGCACTATTTGCGTCAATTTAAAGAATAATCCTCCTAAGGTAAATATCATTGGGTATGGCCTACAGCTGCATGGAAAATAATTTATATTGAATATTTTGGTAAAGTTATGTGTAAAATACTTTGCCTTATGTTTGATACTCATAGCAAACGGTGCGAAGTTTTCATTGTTCCTAATACAATTTGAGAACATATGATTACTTGTCTTTCTTATCTTTTTGCGATATACGAGTATCCTTTGTCTTTGATATCTAATAATGCTAAACAATTTACTTCTGAAAAAATTGAGACATTCTTAAACAATCATGGTATAAAACATAAGTTTACTGCTTCCTACCATCCAGCTACAAATGGTTAGGCTGAGAGATATGTGCAAATTTAAACGTGGATTAAAATCTTTACCTTCAGAATCTGGTACTTTACATATGAAATTAAATAACTTTATTTCACAGTATAGAAAGATACCTCGTGTTACAACGGAGGAGAGTCCTGCATTTCTATATTTAAAGCGGCATATAAGAACAAAAATAGATTTGATATGTCCAAATGTTAAAAATTTCGTTCATGATAAGCAAAATGCGAGAGATTCCAATACTAAAGTAAAACATTTAAAATTAACCAAAAAGTTGCTATTAGAAATTATAGTCATGAAGTGAAGGGGGAAATTGGTCTCATTATTGCAAGAGAGGGTAAATTAAATTATAGAATTTAAGTTGGTTCAAGTATTTGGAAAATACATGTTGATCAGATAACAAATGTATGTTCAATGGTACATTTAACGAATGATACAAATTCTGAAGAAAGTGATACAGAAAGTTACAGAAGTAAAAATGCAGTTATTAGACAAGGGATTCTCAACTAATGCATCCTAGTGTCACAGATCTTCAACCAGCCGACTCTTGTGTCCCAAATGTCCCAAGTCTTAAACCAGCTGACACAGATTTTATACCTCCAGTTCCAAAACCTATGGTTCCAAATAGTACCTTCGATAATGCTGCAGATAACTGTAGATAACAGCTTTAAAAACTAATTCTACTTCTTCCTCCCCACATGTACCTAGACGTTCTACAAGATTTCAAAGAGCTCCTATCCAACTGAAATACTAAGTGGAGGATAATTGTAGTGTTTGTATTTCAGATGATAAACTCTGGATAGAAACACTACAAATTGTAAGATCTGTTCGCTAGAGCCCCTTATTCTCACAAGTTTGATTGTACTGCAGATAACCATCGAATGTAGTTGTAGTTATGTAATGAGTGTGTTGCTACGTTATGTCTCCTATCCAACTGCAATACTAAGTGTCGGAGAGTTGTAGTGTTTGTATTTCAGATGATAAACTCTGTATGGAAGCACCACAAATTGTAAGGTTTGACCGCTAGCACCCCCTATTTTCACAAGTTTGATTGTATTGCACATAGCCATTGAATGTAGCTGTAGTTATGTAATATGTGCGCTGTCACGTTATGTCTTTTTTGTTTGTATATTAAAAATCTACTTATAAAGCCTAACTCGTGCATCTCATTTCAATATTTAGTTATCGTAATTAATTAATATTTAAGATAGAAAAAATAGAAAATAAATAGAGAAATAAAAATAAGAAGAGAAATTTCGTTACATTATTTCCCACCCTTTCCTTTCCTCTTTAAATGAAATGTAATTCATTTCGAATAACATGCAAACTATGAGTGCTCTAAATAATCTAATATATTAATAGCATGGGATTTATGGAATCTTTCAATCCTTGAAAATATTTTAATGTACATTTTTCTGTTTTTCCAATAAAATTTTTCAAAAACTTCGAACGAAAATTTTAGAGAAGTTACTCTAAACATTTCTAGACACATTCTAGCCTGTCAGTGTCTTAAGATATTGTACACGGTGGACAATTATGATAGTTCAATGGTTTGAAAGCTCATACAATTATTATTTTTAAATTATTATTTTTTTTCACAAATTTAAAGATATTAATCAGTGTCAAAACTTGATTTTTTAAAGAGTTCATATACGGTAAATACAGTTTTACTTCTAAAATTAACAATAGCATTAATTTAAAAAGTCCTAAATACATTTTTTTAAATTAGTGACAACTAATGTTTTCAAATATAGAAAATCACTCATTTTAAATGTTTTTTGCCTGAATATTTTAGAATTAGTTGTTCCATATATAATGTATATATATTATAGTATAGAAGAAAAACCAGTTTCAAAAACATACTGACTTAAAATTGCTGCAAATCTTTTAAAACAGAAAAAATAAACCATTTATATTTAAGACTCATAAAAGTATCGATTTTAGTATAAGTCTTGATATTTTAAAAATGCATTTCATAATATAACATTTATTTGTTATTAAATTTATATATTTAACACAGCTCTTTATCACAGATTTGGGAGAAGAAAAATTGACTTCTTATCATAAATACATTTGGCTTAGCTTGGCACAGGTAAGAAAACTATAGAAAAGAGATAAGTCTTGGTAAATATATTTAAGGTTTATGAATAATTTATAGCTTATGATATATTATTTTTGACTGGAACCTATTTTAGCATAATAGATAGTTATTCAAAAGCATTTATTGATTACAGGTGGGACAACGAAAAAGCATGTATAGGAATTATATTTTATACATTTGCGTTCTTATTTAATGAATAATAGATACTTAAAACGTTTTAACTGCAAAATGTTATTTTATTAAATAAAACCAAGTATAACAGGAAGTCTAATTAAATGAGTTGCTATATCCAAACCTAGAAGAAATATAATAGAAATATTTCTATTAAAACTATTTGCCATACCTGAATGTTTAAAATATGCATAAAAAACATTATATACCGGGTTTTTTTCACAGAAAGTTTCAAAAATAGATTCTAAATCTAATTTTTTTGCATCTAATCTAACAGAATTTTTCCAACTTCAGAAAGAATAGTCATTGTTTGATATTGTCTACGTGGATTGATTTATGATCAAGTGCATGGGAACTTTCCTTATAAGTTTAAAGCAAAATTGTCTGTCATAATAGGTTTAATAACTTGTTAAACAATTTCATACGATCTGGTAATATTCAAGATTAAGATAGTTTAAGACGATACTCAACTGTAGATGTGCAAAGAATACAAGCGGTTGCATGTTGTTTCAAGTCATCCATGTGAATGCTCTGCCGGGAGTTTAGTATTCCGCGTTCTACTCTTTGTAAAGCTCTACGTTATTAATTTATAAATCCTCTGGCAACATTCCAATTACACATATTTCAAACTAAAGACTATGCTAACTCGCTTAACTTCCTCGGCAATACTATCCAATACGATTATTGGAGAGTGAGAACTTAATGCAGATTTTCCTCCGCATTTGCGCGACCTATATCCTACATTTTTAATACACATTCTAATACATATTTGAAAGAATACATATTTTAATGTGTGGATGTCATTGAGCACGATAACGCCAGTTCAGTAACGCTAGTTCAGATTGAGCTTGCATTTGGCTACTTGTTTTTAACCACTGTCCCAATAACTGCATTGGTTTTCGTAGAAATTAGCCAACGAATTAGCCAATCTAATTTTAACCCATTTTCACACCATTTTGTGTTAGATACAGGGTTGTAGCAATAATAGTAATAATGTAGCAATAAACAATAAGGGGTGCTCAATAAAATATAGTGGGGTCTCATACTATCTCTCTCTCTCTGACACATTCATGCACAAACATAGATATACCGGGTGGTTATAAAATAAGTATCTCTATTTAGAGCTGTCTGTACCTTGAAGGAATAACCAGAATGAAACCAAAATCGGTGTACCTACTATTCGAGAAGGGGGAAGAAGAATAGAACAATAAAAAATAACTGCAATAATTTCCGACAGATGGCGCTTTTGAGTGTGAAATGAAATGTGTAATATTGTGTACTGTGGAGGTGTCGCAAACCTTAATGACTTTACCGAATATCACAACATGTGCAAAACATCACTCCTGATGCATTACATTCCGCAGATGAGCACCGCCTGGATTGAGTCATCCAGCACAATAGTCATTGAACATGGCACCGCCATGCGAAAGCATAACCATATTCACAGTGACATTTTCCAATAAATTACGTGTGCCATCCGGTTTGATATCTTAATTCTTTGTTTTTGTATCACGCATTACATTTCACACTCAGTAGCGCCACCTCTTGATGATTATTGCAATTATTTTTTTATTGTTTCATTCCTCTTCCCCCTTCTTGAATAGTATGTGTACCGATTTTGGTTTTATTCGGATTATTCCTTCAAGGTACAGACAGCTCCAAATAGAGATACTTATATTATAACCACCCTGTATATGATCAAAGTGTTATATAAAAAGGTAAATTAATGCATATTCATATTTTAGGCACTATGTTTCTTATTAAACTGTTTATAATAACTTTATTTGATGCTAAGAAAAGTAATGGCTGCAGACAAGGATGTAATGGAGGATATACTGGGGATAAGCTGTATACATTCTGGATTATTGTAAGGAATACCTTATACCCTCTACTCAAAAACACTGTAGCATATACTCTTTAGGGTATATCCTCTGCCTACAACGTATGCCCTTATGTTTTTTACAACTACATCACTGGCTGCAGAATGAAAATTTTCAGTGTATTCTAGTGAAATAATAAGTGATAATGTCAAGCAGATGTCATAATGTCTGCAGATCGGCCATCGAATCACTTAGTAAACCATTCAATGTAAACAAAACAGTAGACACAATCCAAAACCTAATAAAAGAAGCTAACAACAAATTTAAAATCAGCTGGGTTAAGGCGCATGTAGGCATCCAAGGAAACGAAGAGGCAGACATGTTAGCCAAAACCGCAGCTCTAAATGTAAACAACAAAAGTAAATACAACCTGACTAAACCAATCTCAAAACTTAAAAGAACACTAAAAGATATAACACTAAAACAATGGCAGTTCGAGTGGGACTATGGGGACACAGGCAGGGAAACACACAGGTACTTCCCAAAAGTAGATAAAAATAGACTAATACGCGATTTCCAGCTAGCACAGCTATACACAGCTCACGGAGCTTTTCCAGCATACCTACACAGGTTTAAGAAAGCGGACACACCGGACTGCGAATGCGGAACGGTGGGTTCACCAAAACATTACCTAATTCAATGTCCACTCACCCAAGCACACCACCTGGCACAAATAACAACAGACAACGAGAAATTATGGTATGAACAATTAGCAAAAAACAAACATGTACAAAACTATTCAAAGACAGTAATCAGGTGGTTCCAAGAAAACTGCGACAGCATCACAACACTAATACAAAACAACACACAATAATATTTAGCACCCCAGCAGCAGTCGAAGGCGGAAGGTAACACAACGATAAAATGAATATGTATATGTGTTTATGTGTTTATGTGTTATATGTTAAAATAAAGGAAAGGAGCAATCCAAAGCCAGCAAAAAGATTAAAAAATTGTCCATGGGTATTGTCCAATGGCAGTGTGCGGTAGTCGCACAACATCAGCTGCTTTCACGGCCCGAAAAAGGAGCCCCGTAATCACAGAATTAGCAGCACGACGTACGTCACTAACGGATCAGCAAGTTGTGCATTATGACACAATAAGAAGCTTATAATAGCCCCCGGCACTGTCTGTCCGTCCTAGTGTAAAAGGAAAAAAAAGTGTTTATTTATGTGTTTATGTGTTATATGTTAAAAAAAAGGCCCAGGAGCAATCCAAAGCCACCAAAAAAATTATAAAATGTTTATGTGTTTTGTCCTAGTAGCAGTGTGCGGTAGTCGCACAATATCAGCTGGCACCACGGCCCGAAACAAGCGCCCCGTAATCACAGTATTACCAGCACGAAGCATGTCATCAACGGTCCAGCAAGTTGTGCACCATGACACAGTAAGAAGCTTATAATAGCCCCCGACACTGTTTGTCCGTTCTTGTGTTAAAAAATAAAAAAATAATAATAAAAAGAAGGGGAAGAAGACAGATGAGAAAGAAGAAGAAGAAGAAGAACTGGAAGGAAAGAGGTGATAAGTATAAAGGATAAGTATGGAAAGTAGACCGTGTATGTTAATGGGAGCTGGTGCACGTTAAATCTGTTCGTGGCTCTAATGTCCTCCAAGTTCTATATAAGCGTTACCTCTGGTGGTGCCAATCCAGATGCAGGTCTCTCATCTGGAATTGGTTCAAAATTAAGAGACTAGTTTCACAGTTATATGGATCATGTGAGCCATATAGAAATAAAAAGCTGCAAATCAGGGCCCGTGGGCCAAACCACCACCACCAACAACAACCCATTGGGCTTATGGTTTAGTCAGTTAACGACAATAGTACTTATTTTAAATTGCAAATTGTTAATTATTTAACAACCTTTCATGGGCCCAAAGGACGGGTAGCCAAGTCAATTAGCACAATAAAAGTAAATTAATTTCAATAATGTAGTTAAAGTATAATTCAGAATAAGTTCAGTTTAAAATGTTACTAGCATTCTTCTCTTCCATGTCCCCCTTGCAGTTCCTCGTGCTGCCGGTTGGGACGGGCCAATGACCGGCCCCAACTGGTAGAACAAAGGTTTTTTTTAGCAGCAGTTTTTTTATTCATTTTATTTTTGACTGTTCGCCTCTTTATTAGTTGCAAATGGACATTGTCCGCACAAGATACCGGACCCGCTCCAATGGGACAGCCCACGGAGCCAGTTTTTACCAGGTGGGGTTCGGTAGAAAGGCGTAGTCCCGTCAGCCCCCGCAGCGTTTTTGTCTGCCTTGCTATTCGGCCCCAAAATTTTCCTCTCTAGTACGACATAGCTATTGGCAAAAATAATAATAATAATAATAATAATTTCAGTGGTTTTAATTGTCTTCCCTCAAAATTCTCCTCCCTGTTTCAAGCTAAGCTGAGTACCATAGTTTCGGCACTATATTGTCCAGTCCCATTCCAACTATCATGACGAGTATGTGGCGTGCGGCAACAGATCTCAGAATACTAAAACCTAGGAGTGATCAATCCAGTAAAATCCGGACTTTATTGGTCAGCCGACCTGGGTACTTGTCATTGTGGATCGCCCCATGAGGCGATCAGGCGAATTTCGCCCCACTCTCCAGTTACTCAAACCCGTCAAACTGGGTCGAATCCCGGTAGGTAGGGGCCTGGTCAGCGGTCTCCAAGTGATAATGTCAATAACTAAATAAAAAGCTCATAGTTCACCAGTTTCAAAAGAGTTGCAACCTTTATGTTTTTTCCGAATATTCCCTGCTCTTAAGCATTCTAAAGTTATGTTTTTATATTATAAAAACATTAGAAAAATCAAGAATGTATTTTGCATTTTAAAATTATTTTTGTGTTTAGTCAAATGCTAAAACCACTTGTATTTAAATTGGTTATAACTCATTAGAATAACTTTGTTTTATGCTAATAATGAAAAAAGCTGCAAAATGAAAAAATTCAGTATATAACTAATGCAAAAGTCAATGTTTGCATCAGCAAAAGGTTGCTAATTCTGAGTATCTGTAGGTAGGATGCGCACCTATTGAAGCAATTATTTGCAGTTTTAAACAAATACTACAATTTAGTATGTATGCAAAACTGTAAAATACTTCCAAATCTAAGTTAAATTTTTGAACAGAGTTTCATTGTGATTTTGAAACGGAATTTCGTTTGGTGGCCTTGGCAATGTTCGCATGGGGCTCAAAAATTTTTAGGGGTTTCTGTGCCCCCTGGCACCTCTCTAGCTATGGCCCTGGTGCGATATCATAGTGAATATGACCATGAAAATGTCATTAAACAGGATAATTCCCAAACAGTAGTTCCGATTGAGCTTACCTTTCGCTAAATGTGTTATAAACCACTGTCCCAATAACTGTTCTAATTTTCGTACACATTGCCGACAGATTAGATAACCAATTTTAGCCCGTTTTCCCACTATTTTGTGTTCGATATTATAGAAAATATCACCAAGAAATGTAACAGACTGTAAGTGAGAAATAGTGCTGTGGTGTAATCGCAGATATAACGTCTCCAGCGTTCAAATCCAACTGATTTCAATGTGTCAGACACTTACATGTATTTTGTTTTTACTTCATGACATATACACCAGTGTTTGGAAAATTGCCCGGAGTCACACTAGAATTTTGTTATTATGGTTTCTTCAAATCGAACATGACATTAATTAATGTTAAATTGACAGCATTGTACATTTGAAACAGCGCATTATTACACAAGTTACTAAAATTTCAAAAGCCACATAAGTATAAATATTTCTATGCCGTTTGTAAGGGTGGAAACTGTACCTATCCACTCTGGGGAACTACATAGAATTGGTTTAAATATGTTCTCTAATATGTTTTATATGTATTTTTAATACATAACCTTTCTAAATAAAGCCTAATAAACTTTCTAATAAACTATACAGCTCCTTTAGGTTTATCATAAAGTACTGAAAAAAAGAGTTTGCCACGACAGTTAAATTTTATTGAATAAAACTACTACATGTAACAACAGATTAATATTAAATGAAGGATTTCCAATTTATAATTATTAAGGGGACAGACACCTTTAAAATGGTCAAAAATTCAATTTCAAGGTTTTGATGTCAGTAAATAGTGCATTTTATTCTGAGTAGAAAGGTACCAATGTTTTTCAGAGGCGATAATTATTGACGAAGATATAAAGTAAAACGCAATCGTCATTCTTTGTTTTTGAATGGAGAGTGAAAACTTTAAATGCATTTAATTCACAACAATGATTTTCAAACTTGCGCGCACGATTTCTCCAAAAATAATTTAGATAGAGCCTCAATTTTTTTCAAACTTATTAATGTTGTAACAATGAACAAAATGAACTAGAATCTTTTAATTTGGTCAATAAAATAATTAACTGTAATTCATCGAAAAGCGCATTCAAAATGCGTTTTTAATTTAATTACAGTTAATTATTTTTTAATTTATTGATCAAATTAAAAGATTCTAGTTCATTTTGTTCATTGTTGCAACATTAATAAGTTTGAAAATTTTTGAGGTTCTACCTAAATTATTTATGGTGAAATCGTGCGCGCAATTTGAAAACCATTGTTGTGAATTAAATGGATTTAAAGTGTTTACTCCCCATTCTAAAACAAAGAATGACGATTGCGTTTTACTTTATATCTTCGTCAATAATTATCGCCTCTGAAAAACATTGGTACCTTTTTACTCAGAATAAAATGCCCTATTTACTGACATCAAAACCTTGAAATTGAATGTTTGACCATTTTAAAGGTGATCTGTCCCCTTAAAAAGATCTATCGAAAAGCACTCCAAATTTTTCCAAAATTGTTTTTTAATAAATAAAACTAATTTTTACACATCATAAAAGAAAACGTATTACTAAATTTATATAGAGAATATGGATCCGCACTACTACACAGTAAAGAATGAAGAAGTTACAAAAAGAAAAAGGAGTAACGAGGGTCAGCATTAAAACATAGTTAACAGTTATTAGAGTTAGCGACACAACAGTTTGCCAAAATGTAGCTAAGATATTTATTTCAGTGTACAGTATATAATTCAATTCATAAAATGTAATTTTTTAAAACGATTTTGGTTTAAAAACAGGTAAGTGGGTTTTACCAAGTTAAGGAGTTTAGAAAAAAATGGATCATCACTTTATGTAATATTTTTTTGCAAAAATTTGATAAAGATAAACAAAACATAAAGATTTATTTTTACTAATATTAAAGTAGAAAAAATATTATGAATTCACATAAGTTTGTAATAATGTCAAACGAATTCAGATATAAATTAAAAAAATATATAATGAAATGAATTACTGCTTTAAGTGTCTGGCGTAAGGCACTGCCTACTATATATGCCTTACATAAAAAGTAAAAAAAAATTAGACATTCCACCCCACACAAACTAATTTTTCAACAAATCACCTTATGACTGATTCCATGCGTGGATGTAGTGTCAGTCGCATAGATGTAAATGGCTGCGGTGTTTGACTACCAGTATTATAGTAAAGCAAAATTTGACTTATTCAATCCCTTATATCTACAATTAAATACAGTGAAGAATTAAAAAAAAAATACCTGTGGCCAAGAACGGTGCACTTTTGCGGCTATGCGACCACATTCATGCATGGAATTAGCCCTTATAAAAGTAATTACAGTGGCAACATTTCTACAATAATGTCTAATGTTACTTGTGTGTGGATTTGGCTTTTAGAGTCGTTTATATATTAAATTCGCATTTAACATTTTCAATAACAGTATCCTATTTTGACACGAAAAATATTCTTTGTTTAAATGTACACCCAGATGTATCAAGTAATTTGAAGTAAAAAAAAAAAAAATCTAAAATTAAACAAAGTTTTAACCCTAGATATTTAATAGACTTTTACCAAACTACTAATCTAAATATTTACACTTTGTCATGAGTATCCATTACTGGATTACGGTATTGGAATTAAATGTAGTAAATTTAAAATACATTGAATTAAAAAGAGATAATTTTTTTTTTAATTTAAGACTCATGATAAACTTTATAGTACAAAACTTATTAAAACATTTAAATTTTTTCTTTGGCGATTCTTTTTTTTTCTTATATGCCATGAAATTTTCTTTCATCTTATATAAATGAACAACGCATGAAAAACGTCTGCAAAATAATAAATGTTTCATATGATATTTTCCTGACGTCATTTATGCAAAAAAACATCAGATGCGGTACTTTCTCGATTGAAATGTGTTATCGCTGGCATATATTTTTAAAAGAATCTCAAGATCTGTGAAATATGGCAGTAAAGTGAAATTTCATAAGACTTAAGTATCTTTTAGATGACAAATGATCATTTAAGTCACATTTTCGTGTTGAGAAAATGGAACTCGTAAAGTGTACGTTGTAGTAAATGTACAATAAGAAATTGCTGACTTTGAAAAACTAAACTCGAATGTTTCATAAAATTGAGTTTTTCAGATAGATTCTTAGGCTTGTTAGGGTTTTCGTTTTAAATTTAATCAAAGGAAAAGTAACAGAAGTATCATGATGTAAAAAAAAAATACAAAATTATACAGCTTCTGTCAGTAACGCAAATTTTACTTCCTTCTATCTTTACAAGAAGAAAGTATTGGATTCATAAAAATTTTCGACTTCCGGTTTTCCATGGATTTATACATTTTAGAAGGTCCTGAACTCGATTTGACTGTTTTTAGAAAATGTCTGTCTGTGAGTATGTCTGTCTGTCTGTCTGTGACAATCATTTTGTGGGATCTCTATTTCTAGAACTAATGCTCGAAATTTAATAACACTTTATATTCAGTTAGTCCCTGATATAAATTGATGCTGATGAGTATTTGCTGAAAATCGCCCGACAGGTGGTGCTGTTATGCTGAATTTTCTCGATTTATGCAATACCTCTATCTCAAGAAATAATGCACTTATTTTCATCAATCTTCAGATTCAGTTGGACCTTGATATAGATAGACGCTGATTAAGTTTTGGTGTAGTTATCCCAAGAGGTGGCGCTGCTATGCCACTTTTTTCATTATTACCACGATAGCTACATCTCAAGAACTAATGCACGGAATTTCATTAAACTTCAGATTCTGCTAGAACGTGGCATAAATATATGCTGGTTACGTTTTGGTGTAAATAGCCCAATAGGTGGCGCTGCTGTGCTACCTTTTTCATTATTATCACGATAACTATATCTCAAGAACTAATGCACGGATTTTCATCATCCTTCAGATTCTGTTAGACCTTGACATAAGTTGTTTTTGATCAGGTTTTGGTCTAAATCTTTCAACAGGTGACGCTGCTATGCTGCATTTTGCAGGATTTAAACGATTATAGCAATAGTCATATCGCAAGAACTAATGCACGGAATTTAATAAAACGTTAGATTCAGTTAGACCTTGATATATATTGTTGCTGTTTCGTTTTCAGTGTTTGCGAAACCTGTGTGAGATAAAAGAAAGTTTTGGGATTGGCACATCCGATTAGTTTAAAAAGACAACAGTATTATACTCTATGACATTTTTATTTTATTACTTTATTTGAATTTTGTACAAAGAACAATTTAAAATGTGTTGTTACAAATACCACGTGGATTCTTATTTTAACAAATCTATAATATATATATATGAACATTTTGGAGAATTATTTTCGTTTGGCATCCAAAGACGTACAATAGCGTCTTTGAGAATAGCGTGGGACTTTACGCTATTCTCACATAATTCGTCGCATAAATAACTACTCTGAGCGGTATCTGAGACCAGTCAAAAACTGAATATAACGTTCCAGTAACGGATATGATACTGTTTCTGCACTAATATTTATGCACAGAACTATAATTAAAATCTATCTATTAAGGTGTCTCTAGAGAAAGAACCACACATTAAGACAGATGTTTGTTCATCTAGGAACATGACATATAACTCCGAAGTAAGGTATACAGTAACCTCTTCTGAGTTACTGATGTTTTCTTTAGAAAACTTAGAAACAAATTAATTTTCGAGATGCAAACATATATTTATAAAAACAAAGTTTCTTTCCTGAAAGCAATTTTCGGAACGTTTCCTAGTACTTTTAACAGTGTATAATCAGTTTTTTTCAATCCGGAATATAGGATCTTCGGATGCTGTAACTTCTCAAGTAAACATTTTCATGTTCAACAAGCATATTTTCACACAAACAAAATAAATGAACATCATAACCACTAGCATAAATCTATATATTTAAAACGCTAAACGTTTTCTTTCGACAATCCGTGAGAACAAACTACTGCATCAAATTCCATACTTCTTTCTTTTTTTTATGAAGGATATTTGGACACAGATTTGTTATCATACATTCGTTTTTTCGACAATTTAATTAATTAGCCGTAATTTTAAATTAAACTTTTACTTCTGCATATGACGTCATAAAGTCAGCAATCGGATAACGCCCGCCGTTGCGAGACACAAAGTAACGAGATACTCTGTGGTTGCAAGGATAAAAGAGACATAATAAATATTAAAAACACGTGGTTTTTAGGCGAATTTTTTTGTTGCAAGTTCAATTTCGGTAAAAATAATTATCCGCGTGATTTATAAGCGAGTAAAAATTCATATTTATTGTGAATTCACGGGAATAATGTTCATTGGGTTTATTTGTTTGTTTGTTTTGCAGCTTTCTACTTAGCCAATTTGGCTCGTATATAGCTGATATGGAAACAGGTCTCCTAATTTTGAACCAATTCCAGATGAGAGATCTGCATCTGGATTGGCATCCCCAGAGGTAACGCTTATATAGAACTTGGAGGACTTTGGAGCCACGAACAGATTTAACGTGCACCAGCTCCCATTAACGTACACGGTCCCACAGCAGAGGCAGACGAGAGAGGATAGACGATGCACCCTTCCAAGCACTGACCTTGGTCGATGCTGCCTGGCTTTCGGTGATCTTACGAGAACCGAGCTTTACCGTCTGCGCCACTGCGGGACCGGGTTTATTTCATCATCATGCATTATAACTTTGTTGATGACATTTTTTCATTACATTTAAATACAAAATATATTTTTATTTGTATACGCGGCGTTTAATCATAAATGTAACGTATACAAAGTACGTGTGAAAAGTTTGCGCCGGTGAAAATGACGTTATGCTTAGCTTGAAATGCATTTTAACATTGATAAAGCTAAAAAGAAAAATTTATGTGATTATGTCAACATGTCAGCATGACGTAATTTTAACTGATTTTTCAATTTTTAATTTTAAAGATTAGAACTAGAGCCTGTATTGGTTGCTTCATTTTGATTGCATACCTTGATTAAATGTTACCAATTACTTTTTTTTAAATTATAGATTAGAAGATTTCATTTTTTAATAAAAAAATCACAAAAGTAAAGAATTTCAGGAAAATTAAAATTATTAAAAATAGTGTTATGGTAAAAAAAAAGTACTTTCGTTTTATAGCGGCCCCCACAATTATGATTATGCCAAGGTTGCAGTTATGATTTCGGCAAGATCATTGCAAAGCTTATATATAGGTCGCTCCGTGGGGTGGCCGCTATAACACGAAAATATTAATGAAAACAGATACAAAAATGTTATATATATATCATATATTATTATAATGTCATTCATGCTCCATAATTTGGCGATTCACCCTTGGGGCAGCTATAACCCGAAAGTACCAAATTTACAATATATTATTGGAAACAGAAACAAAAACTGTTATATATATATATCATATATTATTATAATGTCATACATGCTTATAATTCGGCGATAAATCTTGGTCGCTTGTCGATTCATCATTGGGGGGGGGGGGCGTTATAACATGAAAGTACCAAATTTACAATATATTAATGAAAACAGAAACAAAAAAAAATATAAGACAATTTCTCATCCGACGTCAAATTTTGAATTCGGCTTTTTTTCATATCTGATAATTTGCATGAATCCTTTTACTTTAACATTTTTTAAACAATTTTATACATTGCTATTGCCTATTTAAAGGAAAATTCTTCTAAAGTTACAGAATTTCGTTAAAAATTCTTCTAAAGTTATAGAATTTCCTTAAAAACTTTTAAAAACGATTAAAAGAATAAAGTGACAACGTCAAAAGGTCTATTCTCGACCGAAAACAACAATCATTTTCCCAATGGTTAAAAAAAATTAAATAATGATTGTATTTTTAACTAGAATAAACAATGTAAGGCTAATATTTTATAGGAATTACTTTGGTAGGCTTCTTATAAGTTCATTCAACAGTTCCTTATTAGCGGCTAAGTCCTATTTCTTTCACTGGGAATTTTTCTTTCGATGTAAAAAATGATAGTTTACTTTTGGACGCCAGCCAAAACACAGTGGCAATTTTTAGAAATGTACAACGGTTGTGACACGCTTTAGCTTTTATCGCGCTAGCATCACTTCTAAATACTAAAAATTTTAATTTTTTACTACATTTTTTTAGATCCATTGGATATTTAACTGTATAAGAAGGAAAAGATCCCCCACTGTGATGAAAATGAAGGAATAATTATCCTGAGTATGTAAAGGGACTGAAGAAACCATACAAATAAATTACACTTGAAAACATTAAAAATCTTCCTTATCTGTAGATGGATTTATTATTGTAAAAACTTTCTTCCTCTTTACATAAAAATTGATTAGCTTAAAACAATGGATGCATTTTAGAAGATATGGATTTGAAACGAACAATGATTAAAGAGGACATTTTAAAACTTTTAATTTAAACATTTTAAAACTATTTTTAATGTCGAATGTCGGCGATGCCTTTGGGCAGATGCAATGCACATGCGCATAGGAGGTCATTCGGTTGCATTATCACAGAGTGGCGGAGAATATGAGCTTTATTTACTATGTTCTTTTATTTACTGAATATGAGATGAAAGTAGCGATATACTATTTGTATGATACTTCATAGGTCCATGAAATTTTCTTTCTTGCCGTGGGGAATATGGTGGTAATGTCAAACTAATTTGCATTACACAGTTGTTTACGGATTGTTTGTTTGGAATTGGCATCGGAAATAGCACTGTATTTCACTAGGAGAAAAAAAAACTTTTAAAATAAAATATTTGAACGACTGTTCCATACGCACGCGTTCTTAAATAATAAAGAAGCTTATTTTACTGATATTGTTATAGTAATTTTTTCCGTCAGGTTTTGACGGGTTCCATGTAGTATTAATATTATTTTGTTATACTCCTGCATGTTAAATTTCATTTACGCAGCTGAAAATATTTAATGGAGAATTACTAGCATTCTAAAAACAGATATTCTCGTTTGAGAAAACTGATTAATAAAAAAAAGAAAACTGCCCAGTTAAACTGAGGGCATTCAGCTCACAGGCTATTCACACTAATTGTATATTATACTCTTATTTCAAAGAATAATGCCACTCAAAAAATAAAGAAATCGACAATATATTAAGGGGGGGGGATAAGCACCCGTTCCCAACCTTTATACTTAATCAATAAACCCACAAAATCTAATAAGGCAAGCGCCTTACCACAATGAATTTATACACAAAATTAAAAAAAAAATGGGATAATTTTTCTTGAAAAACCCATTTATCTAAATTAAGGGAGGTGAGCCCCCCCCGTTCCCCCTTTTATACTTAACAAATGAAAACCCAAAACAAATCAGGCAAGCGCCTTACCACAATGAATCTATATACAAAATTTGAAGAAAATCGGATAATTCTGCATGAAAAACCCATTTATCTAAATTAAGGGGGAGTTAGCCCCCCCGCTTTCCCCCCTTTATACTTAACCAATGAACTCCCAAAACTAATCAGGGAAGCGCCTTATTAGAATGAACCTGTAAACAAAATTTGAAGCAAAACGGATAATTCTATCACGAGTTATCGCGTTACGTACATACATACATACATACGTACATACATACATACATACAGAACGGGCGGGCACATTAGCTCTCAGACTTTGATAGCTTGAGAGCTAAAAAGCTATAAAAAATACACTCGTAAATAATTCCAAAAGTCAGTGACAGCAAATAACTTTTTTTTTAAATGATTCTTTAAATCTCGAAAATATTTTGTCTTCTTATGTTTCTAAAGATACAAAATGCTTTTCGGAATCGTCAGTAACCAGAAGAAGATATTATGTGTATACAATTGCCGTTATGTTATATTTTCCTAGAGTAAACGATTTAGAGTGCAGGATTTAAACTTGTGAAAATTTTAAAAAGCATCGGTATGTGAGACCACATAATTCAATTAAAGGTTTGAAAAAAAAAAAAAAATACTTGAAAATTTTCATTCAACATACATTACTTTAATGACATTTTTTCAGAATTTGTTTTATTATTAACGAGACGATCCACCCGGCATTGTCTGGTCTCGTCAAAAAATAATACGAAACGCGAAATCACTCTAAAAATTACTGCACAAAACCGTTCCTCCAGTAACTGTTTGTCTTTCGGAAATTAAATAGTGATATTTACCCCAAGCGGAAGTAAATTTAATACCACCTCCTCAAATGTCTGGATCATTTCATTCAGAGACCGGCAGTTTTTGGCCAAAATTAATTTACCGTCTGATTTTCACAAAGTTTTCATTTTTCAAGTCAAAAAAAAAAAAAAGAAACAACGTATGTACTGTGAGTTTTGAATCGATACCTCGAATAGTTTTCTTAAAATTCGAGGATGACTGAAAATGAGAACATTTCGTTGCCTGGAATTATCAAAGAAGTAAATTTACTTTGCAGTTTCGCTAAAATAGATATTTTCTGCGCACGCGCAGGAGAATATTTTTGTTCCACCACCAGGAACGCGTCCTGTTATAAACACACCTCTTTCCAACCGAAAGTCCGGCAGTTGTCCCAGCTGCCTACAGCACCGTATAGCAGATGTGCTGCGCACTCACTGCAATATCTTTTAGTTTTAATTTTCAACGCCAGGGGGCGCAAAATCAATGTCTTACATAGTTATCTATATCTTAGTTAGTTCTGTTAAGTTTAATGAAACAATTCCCACAGAAATTAGGCTGGAGAACCCCAGAAAATAAATCCCTGCTAGAGATTTATATTCATAAATGGTGCTAACCAACGGCTGAAAAAATTATACTGAAATTTATTTAGTATTTGGGAGATCTGGGAAGAATGCTATACAAGATTTCGTTTGAATCGGAACAATTTTAAATTCAAAATCTTTTAGTTCCACTTTCCTGCGGTGGGCGAACTCTGTTTTAACCCTTTCAACGGCAATCACTTGTGCTCCTGTAACGTTGAATTCCCACCGGAATTTAGGAAAGAATTTAGTTCAAAATAAGAATAAGAAATTTTTCAACTTTTTCTCGTGAAAGTTAAAAAAGTAAAAAATTAATTAAAAGTTTCTGGTTTGAATCGGATTAAAATTAGGTGGTATATAGTATATACCACCGCCCCTCAAAGAGTTAAACAGACCGCTTTCCGAACAAAAGTCCGGAACGTGTCCACGCTGCCTGCGATACCATATAGTAGGAGTGCTGTGCCCGCGCTAAAAAATATTTTAGTTCCACTTTCGACCGCCAGATGGGCCAAATTTGTATCTTAATTAGTTATATTTATCTTAATTAGTTCGTGTTTAGTTTAATAACCCAATTCTCGTTAAAATCAGGTCTATAGAAACCGAAAAAAAAACACCTGGTGATTGATGTTCAGAAAAAGTGGTAACCAAGGGCCGAAAAAATTATACAACATGAACAATTATGAACAATAAGAGTTAAATTATGGTTATATAAACATTTTGTATAAAAACGGTAAAATGTCTGGGCAGTTTACTCCAAATTTTTAGCAGTGTACAAAATCAAGGGAATATAAATATATTTTAAGCGTTTTTGAATATATATATAAACCAATTAATATAGTTTTAAAAATTGTTGTGCGTGATTTAGAGAATTTTATTTTAAGTGTTTTCGATTTTAAAAAAAAAGATGCTGGCTTTTCAGCTTGTAGCAATTCTGTCTAAAAACACAAATGGAGTATATAAAAAAAAAAATAAAAAAAAAAATCATAAACAAAATGTAACACATTGCGAAAGTCCTACTTACCTGGAAACATGCGTAAATTAACCACAAAAAGTACTCATTACTGCTAAGGAAAGTGTGTATTCAAATGAGGCTAGTTTAGTGGACTCCTTTAGCGAAACAAAGAACAGAAGATATATACTAAAATTATGCAGACACATAAAAACAGCCCACGACATTTTTATTTACTTTTGTCCGATCCTCCGCTTTGTGCTATTTATCTAGCTGACCGGCTAAACCCCAGATAAAACAAAGATGGGACAATGGCCTGTCAATCTCCATCAAAATTTACCATGGCCCGGTTTTGCATAGCAGTTCGTACTTTGACAGATTTCAGGCTACAACATTTATTGCCTTGTATCATAAAGCATCAGCACAAATCCCATTTAATGTGATTCGAACATTTTACAGTTCTGAATAAAGATTCTTATGTTTTTTTTTTTTTTTTTTTTTTTTTTTTTTTAATATATATATGAATATCAAACCAGTTTCTAAATATTTTTTGGAGTGAAAGACAGACGCTTTGCCAAAAAACTAATGCACCCTCTTTGCCATTTGTATAAATGACCGGCTAAATCCCAGATAAAACAATGATGGGTCATTGGCCTGTCAATTTACATCAAAATTTACCATAGCCCGATTTTGCCTAGCAGTTCCCACTTTGACAGATTTCAGGCTGCAAATTTTATCACATCCTTGTGTCATAAAGCATCAGCACAAATCCTATGTAATGTGATTCGAACATTTTACAGTTGAGAATAAAGTTTCTGACGGTTTTTTTTATATATGAATCTCAAACCAATTTCTAAATATTTTTTTGGAAGGAAAAACGGACGTTTTACCAAATAACTAACGTACACTCTTTGCATTTGTCTAGCTGACCGGCTAGAACCCATATACAACAATGATGGGGCATTGGCCTGTCAATTTACATCAAAATTTACCATAGCCCGATTTTTGCCTAGAGCTTCCTACTTTGAAAGATTTCAGGTTACAAATTTTATCATAGCCTTGTATCACAAATCATCAGCACAAATCGTATGTAATGTGATTCGAACGTTTTACAGTTCAGAATAAAATTTCTTATGGTTTCTTTTTATATATGAATCTCAAACCTGTTTCTAAATATTTTTTGGAGTGAAAAACAACACGTTTTGTCAAATAACTAATGTACTTTTTCAGTAAATGTGCAAAGAGGTTCATTTTCTCATTTACTGAAAAAGTTTAAGTATATTTTACTATTGTCACAATGGATTTTACTTACATATTACAGATAATTTTTTTTAAATTGTAGTTGTACATTCTGTTCCAATTCTGTTCTTTTTAGCAACTATCTATATGCGGATCTTTTACAAAAGCAATGGTTTAAATTAATTCAGACTCCCTTTTAACCCCATATTCATTGCATTTGTAAAAAATTTCGATCCGGTATAACTGTAATCCGAAACACGTGTATACAAAAATAATCGACGTAAGTACATATACATATAGTACAGTACACACATATACGCATAAATGACATGCACTAATTGGTACACGCTTATGAACACATATTCATGCCTACTTACATATGCGCTTAGTATTTAAACTATAGTTAACAGATTATTTTATAAAAAACATTTCATGAATACTTAGTACAGAATATTTCTACATTTACTTTATTTTTTTCTATTTCTGCGTTTTTCTTATTTTTTCAATTTTTGTTACCTAAATGATTAAAGAAAATTCAGAATTTGACAGAACCATTTCACTCGAGATATGTAATATATATGTTTTTTTCTTCTTTTATCTATATTTTATTCAGGACAATATAGAACATAACATGCTATTTGTTATCCTGAATATTATCTGCTTATATATAACAGCCATCAAAGTCACAGATGCAAATTAAGCTGTAAATGGAGCAATTTGGCGCTCCAAAAATACGATCAAAATAAAAAGATACTTCACTATGATTTACGCAAGGTGGATGTGAATTGAATGAATTGTTTTGAATATCATGTAAATATTTAAGATCTTCTTGCCGATGCCATTATGCACTGTTCAGAAGGCCTGAGGGATTGAAATGATTGAATCCACAATCTTCCTGAAGATATCCAGCTGAGAAAAAATATATTATATGGAAAAACCTTTTCAATATCATGATATATATGCTTATATTGGTATAGTACAGCTTCATTTGAATACAAAATGTTATGTGAAAAACGTAACAGATAATGCTGTAATAGCTTCCTTAAGTATCTAGCATTTTCACCCATTAAATAAAATGCAGTGTAAAGTTAGTCTTATTACTTGATCATTGTATAAGATAAATTTTCTTAAAGATATATGAAATCATAAGATATTTATAAAGAAATTGAAAAAGTATAAACAAATTACATTAAAAGTCTTTTTATAATTTGAAAATAACTTATACATATCTCTTTTAATGCACGAACGTTTTCAGCAGAAATGCTAAATTTGTGATGTTATATCAATAGAAAATAATACCATGACGAAATAACGAAAATGTTTGAGAAATGTAACAATCAAATTTTGTGTGTATTTGCGTACACTAATACTTGCGTGCATGTAAAATATTTATGCACACAGACAAACACACATATATGAACACACGTATGTAGCAAAAAAATACATGCGCCAAATTGGCTTCAAAACCAGCAATACTTGGCAAATTATCACCAAATTTCGCTCCGCAAATAACTTAGCAAAACCAAGTAAATTATCCCGCTAGCTAACTAACGAAGGTAGCAAAATTCCCATTTTTCTAAATGAAGAGTAACACATGCATGATTAATTTTCCAAAATTTTCTTAGCGAAAACATATTGTAATTTTCTGTTTCAAAAATATGTATTACAACTGCTTTGTAATTAACCCTTTCTCTTTGGAAATAAGTTGAATACTTTTATCCACCTACAAAAAATAAAATAAAATTAAAAGTCTTCAGCTAAATTACAGAGAGTAAGTCCTATGTCCTTAGACAGTCTTTAATGATAAATCAAATATACAGACACAAGGCATTTTACATAACAATATTTGATCGTAAACGCATTGGAGAACCATTAGAAATTGCTCTTTGACAAAGACATTCAAAAGAAAAGGATATGGAATGGATGGCTAAAAATATGTAATAACACAGTAAGAGAAAAGATAGATTGATTGTTAAATTAATTATGACAAAAATATAATAACAAATAGCACGTAATATTGTACTTTATATGTAAATGAATAACCCTTTATTCTAAGTTATTGCATAAATAAAGTATTGAGTATATTTTCTTTTCAAAACATTGCATAATTTGCAAGGTATACGCGTGGAAATTGTATGCTTTGAAAATTACCAGGAATATGAAATATCTTATCATCTGCATCATTATTTTTTGTGAGGAGGTCTCAGGTAGTTGAACAATGGTATTGTAATGTAGTTGTTTATATAGATCTGACGGAAGAAATCAGTGGCTAGGATCACAAAGAATAGTCGGGACAATATTTGTCGTACCTTGCGGACTATGTAGCATTGATATAGTGCCGGAATAACTTACTGAAATATGCGGGATACTTGTTCATCTGAAATCACGTGAAGCGAGTTGTCAAGGAGCAACTCTGGTAGCACATTTTCAAAAATATCCGCTATGTTCTCCATTGTATGATAAAAATGAACACTCACAATTATTGACATCTCAATCTGCTTTCTTCAGAATACCTAGGTGATTGTAATGTTTGAATCCACACACTTCCTCAGGAAGGCCATTTGAGAAAAATATGTTATACGGAAATATCTTCACCGTCGTGATGAAGATACTTATATCGGTAGTACAATTGCATTTGAATACAGTATATTCCGTTTATGGATCAAGAGATAATATTTGTTTGATATTTTTTTAATTACAATTATGTAAACTCCATTCCTATGTCGAACTAGTACATCACCCCGTATACTTCAAGTATGATGATATAGTAGTAAATGATAATATGATTTAATTAATAATATGATTATTTATTATGATATAGGGATTTCAGTGTAAATAAAAGCAATTTTTAGAAGAAAATGAAATATTACACATAAATTACATATAGCAAAAGAAATTAAATTTTACATAGACAGAAAAATCAAAAGCAGTACTTTTCGCATATGTTATAAATTATTCGGTTTACAAATGTATGTTTCGTAATTCATATTTCGTGTTTCAAGGAAAGATAAAAAAAAATGTTTCTATTTTTTTTTTCTAGTACAGTCGCAGCTAGAAAATAATTACAAAAAAAAAATTACAAAATTACAAAATTTGAGCGCATTTTGCACTTCTAAAAATGCATAAAATGTGCAAACTGAATTGTGCACAGAAGTGCATAAACTGTATTTTGCATAAAAATTACACGAATTGAATTGTGCACAAGAGGTACAAAAGGGGCCAGTGCGGTCATCTATTGCGTTTTACAGAAGCATATCTATTTGTTGATACAGTACAATAATCTCGTTTTTCATTGTCCCAAGGTTGGATCAAACTCACTACCTGGTGGTTAGGGAACTACCGGCTTTGCCAATAGGGTTCGTGCTTTGGTACAATTTTAAATGCTCGAGACGGAGTGAGGTTGATTCGTTTAATTATTTTAAGGTAATTATTTTAAGGCGAAGATCGCAATTTATCCGTGCTTTTATAATTCCTCCTATATTTAACTAATCAGGTTAATTTCTTACTAGAGTTTTTCTATGGCTAATGACTAATTATAATATGGCTTGCTCAATATAATTTATCAGATATTATTATTTTTTAATTAACGAATGATTAGAATATAATTAAATTAATTTGTTGCTGAGAAAGTTAAAAATTTTGAAGTGGATTTTGAAAATATAGATTAGGATTAGGAATTTTATCGGGGGATATAGATTAATCATAATTTCAATTCGATTGTTATGAATATATTTTGTAAAGGAAAATGCGCTCCCTGGATTTTGAAATTTAATTGACTAAATTAATTTTGCGAGCAATTTTGAAAAACACGATAAATTTGTACTTTTCGAGTAACTTAAAATAATTAAACACTTAGGGAAAGTACTAAAAAATTTTATGTTGACGAGTAGCTCTTCCCCATAAATCCCCTAAGAAATTATTTTAAAGTTCTGTTTTCTTGTAATGTTTATGTGTTAAAAATTTATTTCTAGTCGACAGTGCCACAGCGGGGACATCTCTACCCCCAGATTTTGAAATTTATTAAAATAAATTTTCATTTTGTCTGATTTTAGAAGGCATAGTATTGTATTTTCTTTTCGGGTTACTTAAAATAATTAAACGCTAAGAGAAACTGTAACTAAGAATTTTCATCTAAGGGGAGTGTGTCCCGTAAATCCCTCATGAAAGTTAATTTTAGTTCAGTTTTCTTTTTTATGTTTTTTTTATGTTTATGTGTTTAAAAGTTATCTTAAACGCAGGTTCAGGGCAGTGTTAAACTTATATGGGCATGGGGCTTCCCCACGGATTTTGAAATTTATTTAGCATAATTTTCTTTTACTCTGATTTTTAAAGACATAGTAATTTTCTTTCTTTACGAGTAATTTAAAAACACTATGAGGAAAATAAAGAACTAAGAATTTTCCGACTTCCCTCTCATAAATCCCCCATGGAAGTTAATTTTCAGTTCTGTTTTCCTTTTTATATTTATTCGAGTTGAACTGAGCGGGTCCGGATTTTGAAATTTAATTACTATATTTTTATCTTTATCGTATTTTGAAAGATACAGTGTTTATTGTTTTCGACTAACTTAAAAACACTAAGTGAAAGATAAACTAATAATTTTCCTTTAGGAAAGGGGCCCCCATAATTCTCCATGGCATATAAATAAAAATATGTAAAATACACTTTAACTTTAAATGCTGAAAATTTTTAATTTTGAATAGAAAATTTGGAATAGTCAATTCAAACTCTTACAAGTCTAAATAATTTAAATGTTGTTATATTATTCTATGAAATGTTAATGCAGGAAATTAAAAATCTGTCTTATAAAATACGTAATTTACGCATTCGACATTATACTCAATAAGACATTATTCTCAATACATTTATTCTATTATCTTTTTCTTGGGAATAATTTATAAGTTAATGAGGCAGCGTTGTTCTTTCATTTAAATAAGCACAGTATACATACTGGCATATGTAAAAAAAATCAAGGCGATTTAACCTAATAGACCCTCAGAATTTCTTCGTTTTTTGCGATTTTCTTATATTTTAATTTATTTTCATTTCGTTTGAACTTTAAAAGTCAACATATTTTAGAAACTTTTATTCCTAGTGATCATTTTACTCAGATCATATTAATTTAAATTTCTAATTTCACAAAATTTGCAATTCTGTATTGGATGTTTAAATGGTTTAAATATGAAATAACACAAAAAGAAATATCAAATGATTATCGAAGTAATAAAAGGTTATATGTATGTGCTTAGGAAGGTATAAAGCATGAATGTGTACTTCTTGTTAAAAAGTTGCAATTATACAAGACGGAAAAAAGTATAGGGTAATATTCGACACAAATTATAAAATGATTCATTTTCCTTAACATGGGGATATTACACATAATAGTATACTCTTTTACAGCATGTGCTATATTCTAAAACATTAAATATCATTCAAATCAATGTTTTTAGTAAAAATGTTCCAAGAAATGGAGACAGGTAAGTTAAGTTGAAAACTAGTAAAGAAATACAAAATTTCGATTAGAAATTCTTCGCTTTTTACAAATATGCTTACTGCTTTACGTATATAGGTGATACTTTATTCCTTTCAGATGTAAATCTTTCTAGTTTTCTTTCTATATAGATTGATCCATATATTCAGTTCAATCTCAAAGCTGAAAATGATAACTCTCTTTCTTTTTCATGATGTATTTGCTTGGAAACACTATAATAAAATAAAGTCTGATTTTCAACCACTCTCTTCAGTAAAATTTTCACTGTTTATCATTCTCCGCCTGCACACTCTAATCCTCTTCCTCAGTAATAAATCCTTTTTCGATGGGACAGATCGGAAAGAAATATTTGCCGTGTCTAAAGGCACCATAATGTTTTAATGGAAGAATATTAATAAACATGAGGAAAATAATGTAGAATTTCTTACTCACACAAAGGCGAAAAATCACCCTTGAACTTAATTTCCCGTATTTACTTTTGTATATTGATCATATTATATTATGCTCATAAAATTACGTTTTCCACAATGATTACTTTTCTCATATTAGAAATTTTGTTTTATTGTATTTATTGACACCAGACGTACAATACGACAAATAATTAGGCGAAATTGTGAAAGGCGATACATTTTCGCAGTTACGATTTTTCTGTTTTTAGAGAATGTGCGACTGCATTGAGAAATAGTGCAATTATACTGCCACTATCAAACTCCACGTTCGACATTATGGTATAAACTGAAGCAAATGGGAATACAGTTGCAACTCGCATATATGCTCGAATATGCTTCAGGCGAGTCTTCTATACAAGTATGGAACAAGGAGAGAGAAAAGTTCAATCCTACAATGGATTATTAAGTGACTTAGTGAAATCTTACAATGGTTCTAATAGTATTCAGAAATATCCGGGGTATAATGTACAAACATATGTTAACCCAAACATTATTGAAAAAAATGTGTGTGTGTTTCATGAGACGCATGACCAAACTGAAGCTTACTCAATGATATTTCTTTATTGTGAACGTATGCGAAACAGTACGCAAAAATGTTAATATAGATATACTAAATATGGCAATAAATATTAATGTAAATGGTACATGGTAAAAGGTGACATTGAATATTACAAAGTTAAATTTTTCATGTCTTGAAAATACTATTCTTATATGAAATTTCTGTGTCTTAAGTCTGAAAAAAATTGATAAATCTGTGTCCAAATCTAGAAGTTATTCTTAGAATATTTAAAACGGTGCAGCATCGTTTTCAAAGCAACACCGTGCAGTTTGTCCAGTTGTGTTATGTCGTATCGGTCGCACGATTCCTTCACTTAATATATGAGCTACAAAGATTGCCTTAACATACTACTTAAAGTATTCTTTATCGTATTTTAACAATTTATTGTAAGTCGTTGTTATGGTGTTTATTAATCACATTTCTTTCTAAAGTCTTCTTTTCTTTGCAGAGATTTTCGCCCCTCAGGAAAAGTTTTAACTCATCAAGTGCCGATTTAAGAAAGTATTTTTTTATCCATCGAAATTAGTTATATTATTGTACAGATGCAATTATCATCTTTTAAATACCCCGCCTCATTGAAAAAAATCCTAATTACTCGAAAAGTATAGTATCTCAATTTGAAGTTTATTTCATGTTATGCGGAATGTGAAATGTGACTATATATGAGGTATTTTTTAGATCAACGAAAACAGAAAACAAAAAACTTATGCATACATGTTCTATAATGAATTTTTATATATGTATTGATTTTAAGTTTGTACAACAAAATATTTTTTTTTAATTTAAGTACTTGTATTAAAAGTGTCAAAGTTTCTTGCATAGATTTTAATAACCTGATATTTACATAAACTTCCCTATAAACCTTCAAAAAATTTAGAATTAATATACATGAATAACATATTCCTTTCTACAAAATTTTCTCTAAAAACTTTGATAATTATACAATTAACAGTCTGATATTTGTGAATTTTAACTGAATTTATACTAGAAAATTATGTAGCGTATAATACAGAATATATATTTATCAATAAGCAACTTACATTTTTAGTACTGTATACTATACAAATTTTTATAATATATTTTTGAATTTCGGTGCAATTATAGATTTAGTTGTATATATCCAACTAACACACAAATAATTATATATACAATGTTTACAATTTATAAATACTTTCATCTAACTAATAAAATAATTTCGAAATTTGAAAGTAGAAAACATTTTTAAAAATAAATTGCAATCTCTGTTTAGGAAATTTTATTGCTATCATAGAACTTTATTTGATATCGTATCCGAAGTTTTAATGATGCTCTATGATAAATACCATTTCAGCATCACTTTCAAAAGTGAAACCATTACAACGTAATTCGAAAAATTTTATGATAATATAACAACCCTTTTGGAAACATAGAGCAAGATTGTCTGACGAATGGGTATTACTAACAAAAACAGTATAATAATCCGCTAGAAATAAAATTTAAAACATAACTATAAAGAAAAAGTTTATTTCTAAACAAATCAAAAACATATGTCAAAATAATTTCACTTATTAGAAAGTAATGGAAAACGTGCGTATTTAAAAGACTTAAACATATACGTCTAAACCTTTTACCTTGTGTCAAAGTGAATAATACGTGCATAAACCTGTATAAATAGCATAATCCTTTTACAATTTTTACAATTACAAACTTCATAATATTTTACGCGAACTGCATTCATAAAGTTGATACATGGAGCTTTCCTATTCCAATTTCTTAATTTTGACATGTGCTAAATAAAGAGTTAATAGAGAAAGACATTTTAACTGAAAGAGAAAGCCAAAGACAAATAGAGTTGGGTGGGTCGTTTAAATTCAATCTCCTGGTATTATTTTTAACTTGAAAATCATAAATTAGAAATTTTTTAAACATACATGCGCACAGTATAATATTAAAGAAAACTATCCTTAATTTTGTCAGAGATAAGTTTGGTTTAGAAAATATCACGATAAAACCAATAAAATGTTTACGACTCGCGTTTCATTGCAAATTTATTGGAATCGCAACAATATTAGTGTACACGAATATTGCATTCGCGTTAAAATATGATCAGTGTGAAATCCATTTTTTTGTTATGTTTGAATTCCATTGCATTAAAATTATCTAAGGTAAATTTAAAATTTGTAAGGAATATGTTTTATGAAAATAGCAAGGCATGTGAAACCTTAATAGCATTCTTTAGTGTGGGAAAGTATTTTAAAATTTTTGCGTGTTTTATGCAAAATTTTTCCTTTTTCTCTTCATAATTTACCAGTTGTATACTTGAAAATAAATCTAAAAACACTATATCAGAGAAAATGTTAAAGGATTTTTTGTAATTATTTTAATTTCGCTATCGTTATAGATAATGTTAAATTAAGATGGAAAAAAATTACAATTAAATGTTTGGAAAATGATAAATTTGTTTTAGCTTTACAATCATAACGTTGGCCGAAATAAACATTATAAACTTGTAAAAAGCTTTATCTTTTTTAAATAATATAATATTTTGCAAATTTATTAAGTATTTCATCACAATTGACGGAATGTTTGGCCTAAACTTTATCCATATAATGGAATTTCTACTTTTAAAAAAAGTGAAACAGAAGATGGAAATATCTGTATCCAGGCTAATACTACACAAGAGAGAAACAAGTTGGAAATTGTACGTCAAACGTGACAAACGAGGTCCGTTCGTACTATAGCTAGTTATATCAATATTCAGATCTTGATGATTTTTAATTCTGCGAAATGAATTATATCGTCTGCAGATTAATTTCTGTCATAAAATAAGTATCTTGGTCGCTTGACGATTCAATATCGGAAGCTCCTATAACAAGAAAACACCGATTAAAAAAAAAAAAAATCATATTTCTTAATAAATGTTTTTATAAATATCTCCTAAAGTTTTGATTCGATTTTTATAAAATTTGAATTGTCTCGACAAAATTCTGCAAAGATAATATATCTTCAATTTCAAACCATTCGGTTGGGTAGTTTTTGCGTTGTTATATGCGGACGGACGGACAGACAGACGGACGGACGGACGGACGGGCAGACAGACGGACGGACCAAGCGACGACAATAGGTGCTACGTATTTATATAATTACGAACGCACCTAATAAAAAACGGATTCCAGAGAACAGAAGAACGAATAAAAAATAATATAGTTAATGTATTGGAAAAAAAAATAAAAAATAAAGTTATGTAAAATAGAATTGTCTATATAAGTCAGAAGGTTTTACAATCTTAGTAAATTTATTTCAGTTAAATTTTCTTTGTACGTGGTATAATGATAACAAGTATGTTAGTTACTGACTATATTTCGAATAGTATTTTGAAAATACAGTGTTATAAAACAAATGTTTGATTTTGAACTGAAAAAACTACGTAGATTACTAATGTACATTATTTTACATATTTTGTAACTGGTAGATATACAGTAAAATTTCTGTCAAGTTCCTAAATAATCAATAATGGGAAAAAATGAAGTGCATGGTTTTCTATGAGTAGTAGTTTTCAAAAGTTTTTAAAATTATATAACCTTTGAAAAGCATGATAAATGATTTGGAGAAGCTTATGAAAGTTGCATTAAACAGATTGCACCATACCAAGCAGCTGAAGTAAAGTTTAGTGCAAAATATTGATTTATAAGATTAATGTTTTCAAGTGCTGCAGTTTTCTGTTATTTTAGCTTTCTCTGTCTAGTCGCAATATTTTTTTCCCTTTCGTAGTTAAACTTGCTTCTGTTATTTATCTTTAGCTATGAAATAGTTATTGCTAAAAATATTCTGATTTATTTCAACACAAATGCAGAAAATTATAAATTTATGCATTGATATTTCGTCAATAGAGTGTCATTAACGTCCATCATTAACGTTCAACGTTTGAGTCTTCCGCAGATATAAATAATAAACAGAGTGTGGCAGTATTTTCTTTTTAAAATCTTAATGTCTCGGTGGGAGGAGGGGAGAAAATCTACTAAAAAAAGTGAACCAGAATTCAAATACGAAGCATTATCTCATCTTTTTTGCAGCAAAGCTGGGCGCACGCTGAGGTCTATTTGTTACTGATATTTAAATGACTTATTCACATGAATCTCCCACCCCCCCGCCCACACACACCCACACCCACACACCTTGTCAAGAAAGTAAAGTAGAAACTCACAAATATCTTTTTTTTTTTTTTTACTCTGACAGTGCCAATATTTCCTGCATCGGAAATGTTTTGCACTAAAATATACATTCTTTTTTTTTTCTCCACAGAATTCATATTTGCTTGCCGTCTAAAATGTGCATATAAAATTTCTCCTAATTTAAGTGATTAGTTTTACCTATTGCTGTCCACTAAATGGAAAACTATTTTGTGTCGACATTTAAAAAATATATATTTTATGTTGTTGTTGTTGGTGTTGGCGTGGCAGAGAAAGTGCCAAGGCACTTCTCTGAAAGATGGGATGCCAGAGCCTCAAGAGAGGTTGGACTTCTAGAGCTGGTCTCCTAATTTTTGAACCAATTCCAGATGTACCTGCACCTGGATTGGCATCCCCCGAGGTAACGCTTTTACTAAACTTGGAGGACATTGGAGCCACGAACAGATTTTACGTGCACCAGCTCCCATTGCCGTACACGGTCCCACAGCAGCGGCAGTCGAGAGAGGATGTCACCCTCCCAAGCACTAACCTTGGTCGATGCTGCTTGGCTTTCGGTGATCTTACGTGAACCGAGTTTCAAACGTCTGCGCCACTGCGGGACATTATATTTTATGAATCGTGGTTTTGAAAATAAATATATTTTAACGCTTTAAATATAAAAGTGCAAATATTGGCTAAACATATTCATATTAGAAGGCTAATATTCATATTTTACTATCAAAAATTTATATTCTACATTATTGACTGAGAAGACAGCAAATCCATGTTATAAATAAATTGCATGAGGATGAAATCAACTATAAATGAAAGTGATGGAGATGGAGATAAAATGACTTGAGTGGGTCGTCCACTTATACACTAAAGATGATTACTTTTATATAACATTAGTTTAATCAGAAAGGTTCTAAGTTCATCAGTATATAACAAATTATACAGAAAATATGATTATTAATTATATTAACTCTTTACTCTTTAGTACATTATATCTGATACATTTCAATAAATGGTATTAATATACTAACACTCAACATGTCTACGACAGGCAAACTTATTTTCACGCCAGAAGTGATTGGACAAATTAAACTAGTTTTGCGTAGAGGAAAACAATTCAATGCTAACTGTTTTTAAAAAAGTCATTAGCAGAACAGATACGGAACTAGAATTTTTCCTATTCATATTTTTAAATTATGAATAATATATTAAAAAAAAGTTTGTTGGAAACGTTTGGTATGAAGTAATTCAAGTGGACTATGCGTCATATCTGCAAAATTATTTGAATAAATTGTATTTTGAAGTACTTATGTTAAAGGTGAGAAATATATTTATCCAGTATTATAACAGGACATTTTTAAAACTTTCATAGCTTTAAAAATTATACGTTTTTAAGCTTTATATTTTTATCACTCGATGAAGATATTACCTTATCAAATGTGATGAGTGTTTTAAATCAAAAACTGCAGGAACTGCGTGAACTACAGTCAAATAGATTGAGGACGACATCGAATATAGAGGACATTTGTCTCTTTATGTCACAAAAAAAATCAAAATCTCAACCTTAATATTCGAGCTTTATTTAGTCTTTTCATTACAACTCTCAAAGTCTTGATTTTACAACAAATGAAAACAAAAATATGGAGTAAACGCTTAAATATTCACTATTATTTTGGAAGCCTGATTTTTACGACTATTTTACAAAGACATGAATTGTAAAGTAAAATAAAGACATATAAGACAACAATTCGTTTTATGAAAACTTTGATGAAAAGAAATGCAATTGTAAATGACAAATAGTAAAAAGTCTGAAATAGGTAGCAACTTATAAATTGACCTGGGTAGGTAACAGCAAGTAAGAATTGACTATTTTAAACAACAGTATCTTGATGAAAAATGTTTTTAAGTTCACCAATATAGAATAAATTTTAAAATACAGATGATAATTATATATATTAACTGTTTTCTCTTCAAACATTATCGATCACAATATTATGTTAATCATTGCATTCTTTAAAAAACTTAATAAGTCCGTAAGAATAGTTAATTATAAGATTTCTTGTCTATGGTTATTTATAAATAATTAAATGTATAGACTTAAAAAAGTATCAGGTTCTGTGGTTTTATATACATTGAGAGAGCTTTATGTCATATCTGTCCAATTATTTGAATATATAAACTGAATTTCAAGCCACTTATGTGACGAAATATATATTTAAAATTCCAAATGAAAACTCTTTTTTTCTTAAAACATTGAAAGATTATCAATTATTATTTCTGTAACAGAAGAAAAATTAAGCAGTAAAACCCTAAATTTATATTATCAATTTAGAAGCACATGCCTCACATTTTTTTTCAATCACGTCAACAGTAAATTACTAACTGATAAGACAACAATACATAATGATCAATAACTTGCGTGATAAGGAAGACCTATTATAAGTGAAACATGCAGTGATGATTAAATTGTCTTGGGTGGGTCTTTCTGTCAGAAACTAAAGATTAATAGTTCTAAATAACATAATTTTAATGAGAAAGGTTTTAAGTTCTTCAGGATATAATCAATTATAATGTAAATATGATAAATAATTTTGCAAAATGTATGACGTTCAAACGAGTTATTTTAAAATAATTTGCAGAAATACGTAAATGTTACCTGTCTTAGTGCATAAATATATTACTATTTTATATAAATACTGCTCTTATTTTTAAGTTCCCACTTTTATTTCATCAAAGGTATTTAGAAACAGAAGAATAACTCTAATTACGAAAATAAATAGGGTGAATTAATATGGATTTTAGTTCAGATGGTGCAAAAATTAAAGTCGTTAAGACAAAAAAAAAACCTTGCTGCAAAATTTAAGAAACTTCCATTTTCTGAAAAACACTTCATAAACTAACTTAAAGTTTGTGTATGAAGTGCATGAAGTGTTTAAAGATTTCTTGAAGATTTAAAATATTTGGAAGTTTAAAACAATATGAGCATTTATTAAAGGACCATGAAAAATCTTAGCAGTATAATCATGTATAATTTGCATATTAATTGACACATGGCGTACCCTACATGTAGTATAGTCCTACAGAAAACTTTTAATACAAATTACATTTTATGAAATGTTTAATACGTATATATATATATATATATATATATATATATATTTATATATGATACATTCCTGTCGAAAATTGGCACATTATAGACGATCGCTATTGCTGTCGACTTGAACGTTCTTTCCACCAGACAATCGAAACATCTCAGTCCGAAACCACTTAAATTACCTGATAATCATATCGAGGTAGCCGCAGTCGAGATCGTTGAAATGTAGTCATGACACCCGGACAGGGCATCACTTCGAGTTGCTCACCATGAAGACAAATCTCGAAGTATATCACATCGGAAATCGTAGTGTATTTGCAGTCGTAAAAATTGAGCAGAGGCAGTGAAATCCAGAAGAAATTTCCCAAAAACATTAAAAAGAAGACTTAATAACTTAATAGATGAGCAGTGGCTTTATTGTGATCACAGAGATGAAAGCAACTCCACCAACTTTCGCTTCATTAAAAACTGAACACATTTGAAGATCTTGAAGAATTAGCAGAGCTTGAAGAACATACTACCGATGCATTAGTATAGACTCCCCAGTGACGGCAATTAGATGACAACCACTAATTCGTGTAAATTCTGTCTCCGAAGCCAGTGTAACCGTATAAATACTTCAAAATTTGGCCCAAAGGTACAAAACGCGCGAACAAGCTGGTCCACTCGCATCCATGTTCGGAGGGCGCTAGGGGGATAAAGAAGGCGGAGCTTTCTCGCTAATGGATGAAAAAATGAGGCCACGAAGACGTGTCTCTGACGTATGATTAAAACTCTTTAACAGAAGCGGCAAATTAAAAAGGTAAAAAGGCCTTTGGGCGCGAAAACCGCTTGGAATCATGGGATGCCGAATGAATTAAATAGAAATAAAAATGGTATTATAAAAGTTCCAAAGAATAAAAATTAAATGTCTCAAAAGAAGAAATTAGGCAGGTGCGTTTAGAGGCAGTGTTGCAATTTAAGAGAATAAGGTTTTAATAAATACGTGTAGCTTTTAACAGATTAAGATTTTTAGAATGATAAATAACAGAATATTTTGATTAAGTTATGGAATAAAATACAAAATAGATTTAAGAGATATTTTAAAAAGAGAGGGAAAAATAATTGAAGAATTTGGAATAATTTAACTAAAGAAATAGGGCGAAAATTTTTAATATTACATATCCCCCCACCCAAAAAGACGAATGAACCGGTAGGTCATATGACCTGCAAGTTCATTGAAGGGAAATGTTACACGGACTTGGATTACAATTTATCAACTGGAGGAAGTCAAAATAAGTACATTTCCAAAATTTATTCATTAATGCCCAATAACATTAAATTTAATAACTGTAACGCGAATTGGTGGAGTTGTTAATAAAAATACAATTACAAGATATTAATCTTGTTAACAATGACATAAAAAGCTTTAGAAAATATTAAACAAAATAAGAAAAGAATTGTAACACTTTAAAATAATAGATAACATACTTCCAGAGTATCATCTTACAAAATTTGTTGCAAATTGCTTGTAGAATTGTTGCTTAATTTGTCGGTCAGTTCTCGTCTGAGTGATAGTCCATCCAAAAAAGTTATTTGCATACCTCACAAACTGAACAGTTTAAAATTGAAAGAGAAAAATCCTTCAAATTTTAGATCTTACTGATCTTCCTTATGAAAGTCTATTTCAGAATTAAAGTTCATCTGAATGCTTTATATTTACTAGCAACAACTCGAAAATAGTACTAAGATTAATATTAACAACAATAAAACACAAATAATACAATAATAATAATAATAATAATAAGAAGAAGAATATCAACAATAAAAATTTTAAAATAATAATACTTAACAATAACAATAATCATAAGTTAATTTTCAAATATTAAACTTATGTTTGTCTGAAAAACTCAGTCCTGAATGGAATGCTAAGAAAAACTTAAGAGAAATGAGTATTTTGTTATGGTATAGTTTGTCTGACAAATGGTAATTACCTAAAAAGGCAAACAGGTAATGTAAGCAGTATAAGAGTTTTTTACTCAACATCAAAATTACTATTACCATTATTACCTTTATAACTTCCATTACCTTTACTACTTTATTACTTGTTTACTTCTAGAAGTAAAAATTTATATATCTCAACATATTCAAATTCAAGTAGTATTCAAATTCAAGTAATATTTAATCTCAATATCAAATTATAAATAGTATAACTAATAATAATAATATTCAACAATAAGTTCAGCAATAACAAGCGTTATAATTCAAAAATATCACACTCTTTCTTTAATTACTTTCTTAAGTATATAATTAATATCTCATCCATATAGTAGTGAATGAGGTATGAAATATACTCAATAAAATACATAATACAAAAAAAGGAATAAATAAGAAAAATTCGTGAAAACAATCATTATTGTGTAGATGATGGTTATGTAACTATCTTGCTTTCAGTCAAACAAGAAAACATAAGTTGTGAAATGAAAAAATGGGACCTTGTAGCATATTAAGAAAGGTTGGACAATTGTCAATTAGTATTAAGATATCATATTTGATTAGTTTAAGATATAATTTAATCCAGTTTATTTTATTAGTTTAGTTAATACTGTTTAATTTATTATTCTAATCTAATCCAATTCAGTATCAGAAACTCCTAACTTAAGTCAACTAAATTACGCCAGCATAAAAAGTTGACTCAAGTGGAAACTTCAACAGTGACACTCTCGTGTGCACAATCAAGAACACCACGGTTATACAGAAGAGAATTGATTAGTTAATTATTAATTTATTTTATTTCGTTTATTTTTGGATTATATTAAAATCAAGACGAAACTATAAATTTAACATTAGTTTGTTGTTGGTTCTCATGGGATAATTTTAATTGATCAGGAGGATAATAAGGGCGTAATTTTGATACATGTACTATTTCAGTAGGTTTATTTTAAATTTGTCTATCAATTTCAAAATTGACATCAGATAACTTATTAAGGATTTGATAAGGACCACTAAAGACTTGTGAAAGTTTTCTGGTATTAGGATATTGGAACTCTTCATAAATTACAAGATCTCCAATCTCAAATTTTGGTTCTAGATAATTTCGATCATAATATTTTTTACTTCTCCAATAGAATTCATCAGTGCGTTTTTTAGCAAGTTTAAGGGCTTCTTGAACAGGAGGGTAATAATTTTGTTGAAGAGGAGAATCATAGGGTAATTGGCCAAAAAGTAAGTAAGCAGGAGGGAATTTAGTGATAAAATGAGGGGTATTGTTATACTCATTAACTACTTCTGTCAAAATTTTTGTCCAAGGAATTTTGGAGTTGGTAGAATTGACTTTACACTTCAATCTAGTAACTATTGTCTGGTTCGCTCTCTCACATTTGCCATTCGTTTGAGGATGATGTGATGTGGTTAAACGTTGCTTAATATTGTGGTTTCGCAGAAATTTTTTTAATCTAGATGAAGTAAAGGCTGCATTTCTATCACTTAACACTTTTTGATGGGTCTGGACATTAAGAATTTTATTAAAACAGAATAATTGTTGTGGTGTTTGAATATTAAAAACTTGGTTTAGACAATTAGTATAAGTTTCTGTGGTAACACTTTTTGAGGGGAAAGCCCAAACATATCTAGTAGCATGGTCGATGATGATGTGTAGATATTTTTTGGTGGAGTTATAATAATTGAATCCTCCGACAGTATCAATAGAAAGACATTCAAAAGGTTGATCTGTGGTGTGCATAGCTTGTAATAAGCCAAATTGTTTCTGTCTGGGTTTTTTATTCCTTTGACAAATATCACAATGTTTTACAAAATTGGTTATATCTTGCGTCATGTCAGGCCAATAATAATTAGGGGAGATTAAATTTAACATTTTTTGGATACCAGGATGACCAAATTTTTCATGAGCAACATTTAGTATTTTTCTCCTTAAAGACATGGGGACTACTATTTTTCTAAAACCTTTCTTTTTTACTATCATAAGTCCATTTTCCTTTAGATAATTTTTAACACACACATTATCTTTTTCCTGCCTCTCTATAATTTCTTTAACGTCCAGAAGAAAAGTAAGTGGTTGAATAAAATGTGAAATTGGGTTTCTCGACAACATGTCGGCTTCGAAATTTGTGGATCCCTTTTCGTAAACTATATTATATTCAAACATGCTCAACTTCAAAGACCATCTAAATAACCTGCCTCTCAAATGTTTAGTATTTTTTAACCATACAAGAGATGCATGATCAGTATGAATGGTAAATTTTACACCATGAAAATAATGATAGAATTTGTCTAAGGTGTCAATGATGGCAAGACACTCTAACTCGGTAATAAAATAATTCTTCTCATAACTTCTCAATCCTCTAGAGTAATAAGCAATTGGATGTAAAAAATTATTACTATCAGGTTGTTTTAAGACTGTACCTACTGCCACCTGTGAGGCATCAACAAACATATGGAGGGGTAACTTAGGGTCATAAATTTTTAAGATAGGTTTGGCTATTAAGGCATCTTTTAATTTTTGAAAAGAATTTTGACAATCTGTATTCCATTCCCAAAGTGTATTTTTTCTGAGTAATCTGTTAAGAGGGACTCGAATTTCGGTATATTTATCTATAAACTTGTGATAAACATTGATAGATCCTAAGAATCTCTGAAGTTCCTTTACATTTGAAGGGGGTTTTAGTTTTTTTATTACTTCAATATTAGCATTAGCAGGAGTTAATGTGCCATTCTGGATGGTATATCCTAAGAAGTTAATTTTATTTTGGACAAAATTGCATTTAGAGAGTTTAAGTTTAATGTTTTCGCGTCTACATAATTCAAATATTTGGTTTAAATGTTGCATATGTTCTTCTAATGAGGAAGGAAAAATAATGATATCAACAAAATAATGGCAAGCAAATTCTATTTTGTATTTAGTAAGTATTCTTCTAAGGGTTCTATTAAATATCGGGGGGCCTAATTTAATCCCTAAGGGCAGAACTAACCATTCAAAGAGCCCAAAGTTGGTAGCAAAAGCCAATTTTTCAATATCGGATGGATGTATGGGTATGTGCCAGTAGCCAGAGGCTAAATCTAAAGTTGAAAAATACTGCGCACTACTCAGTTTATCTAAAATTCCATCGATACGAGGTAGGGGTTCTGCGTCATTTTTCATTATTGCATTTAATTTTCTATAGTCAACACATAATCTAGTTTTTTTACCTTCTTCTCTTTTCATTACTAATGTAACAGGGGCAGAATAGGGACTATTGCTCTCTTTAATTAAACCAGCATCTAATAGTGAATGAATTTGATCCGAAATCTCTTTTTCTTCTAAAGGGGAAGTTCTGTATGGCCTCAGAGATATTGGTAGGTCAGAATTAAGAAGAATACGTTGCGGTTCGATATTAATTCTCCCGACATCAAATTTATTTTTAGAAAATATATCTAAATAATCCCTTATACTTTCCCTTAAAGTTTCATTTTCTTATTTCCCCAATTAATTTAGAATTATCAACATTAGATGGAACAAAGGATTGAGGAGATATGATCTTTCCATAATCGGGTTGCACTCTCTGATAATCATAGTTAACATTAAAATGAAGTAACCTTAATTTATCACTGGATATCTTCTTAGATTCATTTAAAACAAGGTCTCCTTGTAATACTCTACATGTAGCACAGTCAATAATTAAATTAAACTTACAGCATTCTTTTAAACCTAGTATAGCATAATCTAAATTTGTATTACATATTAAAAATCTAATATTTTGTTGCACATTACCTAATTTAAACAATAAATTACAAGCTTTATCTATTACAACAGTTCCTTTGGCTTGGCCAATAATAACAGGTGGAATATTTATAACTTTAGCATTTAAGAATTTAACAAATTTAAAAGGCAAAATACTTATGGTTGAGCCAGAGTCAATCACACAAGGTAGTTCCCTGTTATTTACATATCCTGATACAATTAACTGTCATATATTATCAGTAGATGGTTGTGGTTGACTAACAGGGGGTGCAGAAGATTGCAGAGGCCTAACATTGAATACACAATCCCTCTCCCAGTGATAAGCATTTTGGATACCTCTATTTAAACACATTCGACATGGTCGACTAGGAAGCCTTCTTTGATAATGATTGACAGGCAATCTGGGACTAACGAACCTGGACGTTGAAGGGTTAAAATTAGTTGCTGCTTGGAAATTTGGTTTCCTGTAATTAGGTTGAGGGCGAATCCAATGTCTAGGTGAATTAATTGGTTGAGAAAAAAGTCTGGAATTTGAGACATATTTCTAACATTACTATTATTGTTACTGCTAGAATGAGATGGAATGACAACAAGTTGTTTAACTAATCTATACCAATCGGTAGTAGATTCAGGAGGATTTACTATTAAATAGTTCTGGTATTCAGGTTTTAAGCCATCTGTCAATCCTTGTAAAATAATAGTTTCACATAGTTTAAGTTGTCGACCTATCTCTATTTTCTGACGGAAATAATTTTCTAAGTTGTTTAGGTCATGCAATTTCAGCGAGGCGAAATCAGAAAAACGGGGGACTGTTACTTTCAGAAATTTTTCAGTTAAGATCTCAGCAATTTTTTCATACTCTTTACAATCTAGACATTCATTAACATACACTTTTAATGCTTCGCCCTTCAAATATTTGGAAATATTGTTGATTTTCCACTCTTTTTTATCTGGAGGGGCTGATCCTTCAAAGTGTCTAAGCCAAGACACAACATTCATCCCACTTTCTGGGTCAAAAATAATAACATTAAGCTCTTTTTCAGCCATTTTGGTTTGAGTACCCTTACTTTCAACACTAACTTTAACAAACCCTGACTTTAATAACATGTAAAAAAAATAACAATGTATAAATAATTCTTTAACTTAACAACAACTGTAAATATCTAACTCTTAATAATATAAATAACAAACTAAATAATATTCAACAGTAAAAAAGTCCAATTCATATTAAAATTCATTTCACTTAAATAGTAAATGTAAACTACTACTATAATCTTTCTATAAATAGATCCACTATATATGAATATCACAATTTAGAATGAAATAAATAAAACACTTTTTTAAAATAAGTATCATTATTTCGTAAGAACAATTTTTTTGGCTCTTGAATTGTACTCTCAGAATATAGCATCAAAAAACAAAAGTAATAAAATAAACAAATAAATTAACTGCACAATAATTTTACCCTTTCAATGTTACTCAACTTTCTTTTGAGATAACACATTTTTTTTTTCACATTAATAAACTTCAAAAGCTATTTTTGCGATTATTATGCAATCAGTGAAGCTGTAATTTCAGATAATCTAATAAATTTTTATGCATTTTTAGAATGGCATAGAATATGTTCCAATACATGTTACTTGAAAAGAGATTACTCATATATTTTTTCAATAAATAGAAATTATTTCCTATGAATAAATATCACCGAATGAAAAGGGACTATAATTAAATGATAAAATAAGAACATAAAATGAAGTTACTCTTGTAAAATGAAGTAATATAGGAATAAATATCAGAGTAATTCAAAACTTTCAGTAATATTTGTGAGCTTAACCAAATAAAATTAATTTTTTAACAATACATAAGAATAAATATTAAATTTCGTAAGTTCTAAATGTTCAGGATAAAAGGAACAAAATTCTTCTAAAGTATTCTAAGAACAATTTTTGTTCTATATAAGCCAATAATAACAAATCAATAAAATAAGAAATCAATAAAAATAAAAGAATAACTTAACTTACAGACGTCACTTCTGGGATAAATTTATAAACACTTATGAGTGATAATTTGACAACTAATCGGTAGTTGTTCTCCAATATCACTGGGAAGTCTCCAAAATGTTTTTATTACACAGGTCATCAGTTATCCTGTCGGCTTTTTTGATACATTCCTGTGGAAAATTGGCACATTATAGACGATCGCTATTGCTGTCGACTTGAGCGTTCTTTCCACCAGACAATCGGAACATCTCAGTCCGAAACCACTAAAATTACCTGATAATCATATCGAGGTAGCCGCAGTCGAGATCGTTGAAATGTAGTCATGACACCCGGACAGGGCATCACTTCGAGTCGCTCACCATGAAGACAAATCTCGAAGTATATCACATCGGAAATCGTAGTGTATTTGCAGTCGTAAAAATTGAGCAGAGGCAGTGAAATCCAGAAGAAATTTCCCAAAAACATTAAAAAGAAGACTTAATAACTTAATAGATGAGCAGTGGCTTTATTGTGATCACAGAGATGAAAGCAACTCCACCAACTTTCGCTTCATTAAAAACTGAACACATTTGAAGATCTTGAAGAATTAGCAGAGCTTGAAGAACATACTACCGATGCATTAGTGTAGACTCCCCAGTGACGGCAATTAGATGACAACCACTAATTCGTGTAAATTCTGTCTCCGAAGCCAGTGTAACCGTATAAATACTTTAAAATTTGGCCCAAAGGTACAAAACGCGCGAACAAGCTGGTCCACTCGCATCCATGTTCGGAGGGCGCTAGGGGGATAAAGAAGGCGGAGCTTTCTCGCTAATGGATGAAAAAATGAGGCCACGAAGACGTGTCTCTGACGTATGATTAAAACTCTTTAACAGAAGCGGCAAATTAAAAAGGTAAAAAGGCCTTTGGGCGCGAAAACCGCTTGGAATCATAGGATGCCGAATGAATTAAATAGAAATAAAAATGGTATTATAAAAGTTCCAAAGAATAAAAATTAAATGTCTCAAAAGAAGAAATTAGGCAGGTGCGTTTAGAGGCAGTGTTGCAATTTAAGAGAATAAGGTTTTAATAAATACGTGTAGCTTTTAACAGATTAAGATTTTTAGAATGATAAATAACAGAATATTTTGATTAAGTTATGGAATAAAATACAAAATAGATTTAAGAGATATTTTAAAAAGAGAGGGAAAAAAGAATTGAAGAATTTGGAATAATTTAACTAAAGAAATATGGCGAAATTTTTTTATTATTACATATATATATATTATGGAGCAGAGACTTGGACACTAACAAAACGGATGGTACAAAGATTACAAACAACACAGCGAAGTATGGAAAGATGTATGCTAGGCATAACCAGAAGAGACCGAAAGAGAATAAAGTGGATCAGACGAAAGTTTTTGACATCATCGAGAGCATTAAACGGCTAAAATGGAAATGGGCTGGGCACATTGCAAGAAGACAAGACAATAGATGGAAGCACAAACACCCTACAGTGGTATCCCAGAGATGTAAAACGACCAAGAAGATGAACTCAAGTAAGATGGAGTGACGAAATCAGAAAAGTGGCTGGTGTTAATTGGATGACTAAAGCACTAGACAGGCAACAATGGAAAAATCTGGGGGAGACCTACATCCAGCAGTGGATTGAAAACGGTTGATGATGATGATATATATATATATATATATATATATATATATATATATATATATATATATATATATATATATATATTATATTTTTATCTAAATACATTAATTTTTATTGAAATACCTTCTTTTCAAATAAGCAGCAAGCGATTGCTTTTTTCTGATACAATCTAACTACTCAATGTTTCTTAACAGCATCATGAAAGATTACGAAAAACGTTTTAAGAACAAATATTCAATTTGAATAAATGATAACATTTTCTGTCAACCAGTTGGTATTTTCAAATATCACCCAAATGATTTAGTTTTGACTTTCACTGAATTATAATTTTTCGGTAAAACATTCAGCATATATGTTTTACATAAAATTCTTCCTGAACACAATATACAATTTCTCTCACTGTAATTAACTTTGTGCAGTGTGATGTGTTGCGATATTTACTTTATTGTATGTTTGTATGTTGATTTTTTTTCTTTTTTTTTCTAACACATTAAAATAGGGTTTTACCCCGTTTATTTTATAAGGCATGAAGTAAATATACAGGGTGTCCACATATAACCTGACCGACCTTTATTTTCGAAACCGTTGCTCCTAGATGCATACATCCAAAAACAAAAATGGTTTAAATAATTTTTTTAAAGCGATTTGAGTCAATAAAAACATTTATTTAAAAATTATGAAATTAATATTTTTATACGGTCCCCCGGTCCTATAAGTGATATTTAGTAAACATTTACTGTGACACTAATAAGTAAGACAAAAAAAGTGCCATTCATCTAACATTAAAATTGACCGAGTTATGAAACTTTGAAATGCATGACTTATACCACTTTTTTGCATCTTAAAACTGATGATTTCGGCCATGATTTCAGGGGTCGTATATAAATTACTTAAACTTATTTCAAGGTATCTGCGCTTTAAAAGAAATCGTACAACTATTACGATTGAGTTAACTTTTATTAGTTAAGTTTCAGATTAGTTAAAATAATTATATTTTAACATATGTGTTATTTTGTAAGGATTTGAGGCTAGGATTTCTTTTAACAAAAATTATGTTATTTTCATAATGTTTTATTTAACTTGCAACGATCGTCTTTCCAGTTTAAAATTTGTACTTGAACTTTAACTCACTTTCAAAAGTCCGATCGAAGTTAAATTTTACATACTGACTTCAATCCGATGACAATGTAATTTTCGACGCTTACCATCTTATACATGCTTATTAGAGGATAACACAAAAAAATTCGGATAGATTACCTTCAGCAAGTTTAAGAAAGAGTTTTAGATTAGATAACATAAACCTGCGGTGGTTGTGTTAATTTACTTTTATAATAACGTTTTATGTATTTTTTAACACTGAATAATAATTAAAAAAAATTCCTTCACTTTTAACCATCATGTCAGGATTTTTCGGAAATCGTAAATTTCAAGGTTAAAAAGTAGTGAAAAATCTGATACTATGGAATAGATGTAAGACTTTTATATTCAGTTTAATTTTATTTAATTCAATAATTTATTCAATTTTTTTGGCTTATACTGGGTATCTTACAGCTAAACAGCTCAAGGGTCCGATGAGGTTGGGAGGGGAGGGGGGATCAATTTAACTTTGAGCTTTTTAACTTTGAAATTTGCGATTTGAGAAAAATCCTGACGCGATGGTTTAAAATGAAGGTTATTTTCGGATTCAGCGCTAAAAAATACATAAGAATCAATTTTCAAAAGATAAAAATCATGGCACAACCCAAAATTTAAAACACAGTGTAATCTAACAGCATTTTAAAATCTGTATCATTTTGTAAAGAATTGAGGCTGTTGTTTTTCATGCTTTTATTTAACAAAAATTCTGTTATTTTTATCATCTTATATGTTCAGTGCAAATTGTATATTTTGAATTAACATGTCAGAGTGATTTTATAGATTTCACATTAGATTGCAATGTTAATTTTGCTCTCAACTCTTTTTTTATATATCTAACGATTTCTAGTACATTTGTGAATGACCCCTATTTCGCAGCAAAATATTTACTCCTACTTTAAACAGCTATTACTCGGTCAATTTTAATGTTACATGAATGGGACTTTTTTGTCTTACTTGTTAGTGTCACAGTAAATTTTTACTAAATATCACTTGTAGGACCGGGGGGTCGTATAAAAATTTAAATTTCGTATTTTTTTTAATAAATGTTTTTCTTGACCCAAATCGATTTTTAAATAATTCTTTACCTTATTTAAAAATTTTTGTAATTGGAAGTATGCATCTAGGACCAACGGTTGCGAAAATAAAGGTTGGTTAGGTTATACGTGGTCACCCTGTATATATTTAAGTAAAAACGAATTCCAAATATACGTTTAAAATTTTAGGTTACCTTTATGCAGGATAATATAAATTCTTACAGCAAAAGAAACGGATATTAAAAGCATTTATAGTGCTCATCCTGATGAACAATTTTAGTATAGGAAACCAGACATGTATCCTATACGGTGTCAAATATTGCGAACGTAAGTGATTTAGTAAGTCACAAAACATAATTAAATAATAACTTACAATCATATTCACTTAAAAACTATTTTTATTTCCCAACATATTCTGCACCAATATTGATGCACTTGTATCACCGTTTTATCTTTGCCCCAACACCATTGCCCAGCTGCATAAGATTCTTTGGGTTGATGTCTCAGCCACATTTGGACTTCAAGTTGAATCTTTTCATCATCTGTGAACGTCATCTTGCTTACAAGATGGTTTTTTAGTGGACTAAACAGATGAAAATCGCTTGGCGCTAAGTCGAAGCAGTATACTGGATGTTGAAGAAGTTGCAAGATGATATTCACAGATGATGAAAAGGTATAACTTGAAGTTCTAATGTGGCTTCATTGTAATTATTATTTAATTATCTTTTGTAACTTACTTAATGACTGTCCTTCGTACTAAAGTTTGTTTAATCCGAGCCAAACTGGGATTTTCTTCAATATATTTATCAATACAGGAAATATTAAAAATACATTTTAATTATATTTATTTTGCTTTCGAGGAGGTGTGATGAAATTACTAGAAGTGTTGTAAATGATCACCATTCACGGTCAAATTACATTAAGCCTGGCGTTAAATAATTTAAACTGTAGCTGCCAGTACATAAGTCTCAATGACTGAATTATGTTTCAAGTCCATTTCTCGTTCCTATTTTCCCAGTCCAGCATGTTCTCGTTATTTAACCACATCACCTATATATCAAGGTGTCTCTATTGACGATTATGTAAAAATGTGTTCACATTTATTATCGTTATAAAAGAAAATGCGATTTCTGATTAAAGTGACTATTTTGGACTAAATAAGAGAAATGTGGCTGTAATTTACTATAAAAAAGGTTCGTGTCGATTGTAAATCTGGGCTTTCATGTATTTTGTACGGTTTATGATCCCCTGTAGATATAAAGTTGAAATATATATTTATTATTATGAATATTCGGTATAAACTAAACTATAAAAAAAATTCAAATATTTATTTATGCTGAATAAATTTTCGCTTCTCAAGTGAGAAGTTGACAAGTCGGTTGATAGAAAAGTATCAATATATATATATACATATATATATATATATATATATATATATATATATATATATATATATTGCTATATTAAAATCTGTCATGGCCATGAGAATTTTATCAGATATTTTTCAAATAATATGTTTCTAAGAAATTGTGGTTGAAAATCTTTTAAAAAGATCTGAGAACTATTCTGCAATAGTTATTTTTACAAAATCTACACATTTTAGCAGAAAGAAACATTTGTTCTTTTTTTAAGATAAAATATACTTGAAATATTATAAATGGTATAAGATTACATTCCATTGCTGTCGCATAAAATATAAAATAAAATTTACCAGTTAGAAATGAATTCAAATTAATTTGAATTGAATTAATATTTCCCTTTTAAATTATTAAACTTACTTAAAATGTTTCACTCTTTTAAACTATCCAGCCTACCAATAAAGTTTAATTAGTCCTATTTTTTAATTAAACCTTATAATATATGTAACATTTTAAAGTAATATAATTTTAATGTTTTTTCTTTCCGGTAAAAGATTTCGTCTTTTATGAAAAAAGTAACTAAACGATCTTCAGTATAAATGTAGAGATACAAGTTTTTTTTAAATCGTTGAAAAATGATTCAGAACATCAGTAAAATGTATAATGTAAATGTATGCAGGGTGGTCAGAATTAAAAGACCCCTTCTCCGCACTCTCTCTGTATTGAATAACTCAGTGTCTAAACTAAACGAACTAAAGCTTGAAACTAAAGCTTCAAATTTTGTGTACATAATTTGAAAGACATGGGAAAAATGGTTATGTGAAATTTTTTTTCCAGAAATCACCGATAGATGGCGCTGTACAACTTATGCTGAAAAGATACAAAAATATTTTTAACGCATTTTATTTGAACGTGTCAAATATCCCTGTGTCAAGGACCTTATCAACGCAAGGAATGCTGCTTAATATGGTTCCCTTGTTGAAGATTTAAATTTTGCACACCGTGAGCAGTTTGTATAATCGTGGATCGTCACTGGTCGACTCGAATTCTTCTCACATGGAAAATGACACTTTTTTAAAAGTCTTCCAAGGTTACCAGATGTCCTCGATAAACGAGATTTTTTAAGTGTCCCCGCAGCCAAAAATCACACGGATTGAGATCCAGAGAGCCAGATGGCCAGGTTGTCGCAAAGACACAAGTGATTAGTGAACGTTGATGAAATAACTGCTGTACAGAGAGTCCAATATGTGGAAACGCTCCAACTTGCTTAAATATAATAGAGTCAAGACTTTGCTGCTCTTGCAAATGGAGTAATACCAAAAGTTTCGAACATCCTTTTGTACCTGTTGGCCGTCACAATGAAAAGTTTAAAACTGTATGTTTAAAAATGTTATTTTAATATTTCACATATTATTAAATTTCACAAGTTTCTTATAACTGAAAGATAAAATTATTGGAGAATGCCACATAAACTCATGATCTCGTGTTTCCAAAGAATACCTATCGCAACATTATGATTCAGTTTTTAACTATAAATTTTAAATTTTTTACCAGTTTGTTTTTATTATTTATTACCTCATGGTTGAACCTATACAAGTTTAACGTTCAATCGGAGCACCAGATAAATGAACAAGGTATTACAAACTTATGATAGCATCTACAAAAACATAAGAAGTTTATTCAATCCAGAACTGAAAATTTAATTGTGTTGCCCTTGCATATATCATGTCATCAGCTCATAGTCCTTAATCTGAACGTATTTATTTTTTTCTTGTTTTTTATTCATATCTAGCGTAAGCTCCTGTGTTATCTTACAAGTTGTCTATGATGAATATTCTGTCACAAGACTCGATTATTTTTATTTTTGATTAGTTCCATGTACTTTATTTTCAATCAAAAATTTGTTCTAAATTTATTAAAGGCCAGTCTGCTTGTCTAGGTATCAATGATAAAACCATGGGGTGGACCGGAGTTTCCCCCGCATCCCCCCTCCATTGAAGAATCTTAATATCTCCACTCAGAAGATTAGATACTTTATGCTTACATGTGGTCGAAGGTACAAATGTCCTCCTCTGACCTTCAGAATGCCCACTCCCCCCCCCACACACGGATGCTTCAAAAATACTTCATGAAGAAAAATGACTGAATTCAACATTTCTTGGTCGTGTATACTGTGTAATGATTTTCATTCAGTAATATTTAATTTGCAGGCAGAATGTAAGTTTTCTTTTTGCACCTCACGTTTTAATTTTATTATTTAATGTGGAAAAATTCTCAGTCATCTGACATTTAAAAATATAGGCCTAGAATAAAATATTATAATCAAAATTATAACTAAAATTTTATAATAATACGAAATAAACAAAAATTATGTTATATCATAGAAAGAATCACTTCATGATAAATTTCCAATAAAGACGACTTAATCCATATATCGACTTAAAAATTTAAAAAACTGTAATGTTTTAAGTGGATTTAGTATTATTAAGTATAAATTTTTATGCATATTATAATTTGAAAGAAAGTAATCTAGGAAATCATTAATTTTTCAATTTTCAACCTTAAAAGATTATTTTTCTTCTAAACTGATAACAGAATATTTCTAATATTCGTCAGATACATTGTAAAAAAATAATAATTAGAAAACAATATAATACTTCAGATAGTATGGTGCGTATACTGTATAATTAATCAGAAATAACTATTAATTGACTTCTTAAATGAAGCGAGAATTTATAATACGTGAAATGAATGGTTTTTAGCGGTATTATATATTTTGATTTTGTTCCGTAAAAGACATTATTTTAATAGTTTTTATAAGCTTAGTTAATTCAATCTCTGGAAATTAATGTTGGAAATGTCAATTTTTATTCGATTTCATTAAACAGGGGAAAAAATAAATCAAGCAAAATAGTAACTACAGGTTTTTTTTTTCAAGTAAACTACAGGGTTTTTTTTCACAAAACATTTATTGCATTAAGGATTATTATAACGATGTTTCGGGTAGTTAAATAAATTAGAACTTCGAGACTGAAGTCCTAATGTAAGTGGTAAAAAAAGGGTAAAAAGATTTATAAATTGTTTTTTTCCAAAAAAATCATTCTGTTTTTTTTAATATAAATATTACAGTTTTAATATTGTATATTTTAGGGATAATTTGAAAGGATTTCTTTAAAGGTTCATACATGCTACAAGGTAAGATTTACTATTCAAAATAATGTTTCGTAGTAATTCGGTACTACTTAAAATCAGAAAAAAAATTATTTTACATTAAAAACATGTCCTTTATATCATATTGAATAACCTTAAACTCATTAAATGTCCTCAAAACAGCAATAATCAAAATTAAGGTCATTTGAGTTCTTTTCAGGGTCATCAAAGTTTCGAACGTAGAATAAGTGTAATAAAGTTGTGCTCTCTTAAAGTATAATTTTTAACTTTTTATTCATAAAACGTGACACAACTTCTTATCAAGTGGTTGTATCGACTTGTGAAGTCATTCGATACAGAATCAAACAACACAGGGATAAACATTATCACAGTCGACCTATTTTTAAAAAATGTAACTTCCCTTCCTGAATTAAAATGAAACCTTTTGACAAACACACACAAAAGTATAACAAATTTGTTTTGCGGGAATCTTCGAATCTTCATAACTAGTGCTAAAATAAATATATTTCTACATTTCCGTGAGTGACTACTAGTTGTTCCTGTAAAACCTTATTTTACCTGCACTAAAGCATAATTTTCGACTTTTAATTCTTAAAACATGCCGTAACATTGTAAGACATGATCGTATCAACTTGAGGATGATATCATTCGAATTGTAATTACAAATTACGTAATAAACGATACCCCACTTGACCGACTTAAAACAAAGTTGAGTTCCCCATACCCTGAGATTAAATACCATTTTTGCTCCCACAAAACATGGTAATACGACCTTATTTTTTGATGACTCATCGTATCATTATTTCTTGTGCCAAAGCAGGGTTCTTCCCAAATTTTGGTGAATGGCCTTCAGTACTAGTGCTATTCTTACACAAATGAACACAAATGTTGGACATAGTTCTCATAGTCATTTGCTGCATCTCGGCACAGATCAGCTCGAGTATTTTATTTTACAGGATGATCACAAATATTACTTTTATTCAGTTTGTTGTTTGTCCCCAAGTACCCTGTTGACAAAACATTCACTGGAAAATATGGAGTCAAACTTCTGTTTTATATTCCGCAAACTCCAGAATTTTTTTTCAAATATTTCTCAAAATATTAGACTAAACGTATAAAATTGAAAGGGTACAGTGACATTTGATCATAATAGGACAGTAGAGTGGGAGCATGTGTGATAAATTAAAAATTTCTTTTAAAATTTTTGAGAGCTTATTTCCTTCTAAATATGTCGTAATGTATTTGACTCATTACGAGAAAATAATTAACCTGGACTATTGGTCTATAAGCCTAACGGCTTCATTTAAATATGCAGTCGTAAAAAAGCCTTCAAGTACATACCGTGCATGCCCAAGTAAAAATTCATGCTGGTATGTGTTTGCTAGAAATTGCATGTGCATTAAATGCTGTATCCCAGCAATAAAATAGCATAAACTACCATAAACATTTGCTGGTTCCACCAAAATTACCAGAAAGGCATGGTGTGTATTGACCCGCTTGATGCTGGCTATCATTATAAAGCATATAATAGCAATAACTAGCCTATTTCTGTTGCTGGTACTAGCATAAACATTTGCTGGTTTCACCAGAATTACCCAGCATGTCATGGTGTGAAATGACCCACTTGATGCAGGCTAGCATTATAAAGCATATAATAGCATGAACATCTAGCATACAAAGCAATACATAGCAATAAATTGAATATTTTTTGTTGCTGGTACTAGCATGAATTTCGAGCTGCGTGTGCACATATAAACTCAGCGGAATATCAAGATTTCAGTATTTATTGAAATTAAGAGAAACTTTTTGATAATTCGCTGACATCAAATAAATTTTAATATTTTGTAAGCGAGTGTTTTTCGTTATCTCATGCATAATTGAAGCGTTGCATTCTTAGAAAAATTAGAAAATCGGGTTCAACTAAAGGACGTTTGCTAAATACGCAGTCTCAGAAATATTGCCGTGTACTAATTATGCATGTGCACGTAAAATCCACGGAAAATAAAATCATCTAACTAACAAGGGAATTTTTCGTTGTACAAACATAGATAATGCGGTTTTCAATTCTACATTGATAGAGTATAGGCAATGAATAAAAATGTTAAATACATAATGTAATGGCCAGTAGATCTTGGCTATTTTTCACCAAAGTTAGATTCACATTTTTCACCAAAGATTTGCGCTTACCTATATAATCTTGTAAAATACGCAACTTTCTATCCGTTTTAGTAGCGCGGTTGACAGCACTTCAGTCTTTAGAATGCAAGCATTTTTTTTTTTTACTGCATTAGTTCTAGTCCTAGCTGAAATATTGCTTCCAGACAAAATAATTATCAACCATTTTTAAACCTCATTTAAAAATATATACGTAATCATTTGAGTTTGAGACAAAAAAAAAAAATTCTTGCGGATATCTATATATTCATTTATATTTTTTACACAAAGAAAGTTTTCATTATACATTGTTTTTAATTTTTTTATAAATCTAATGAACAGTAAAAAAAAAAAAAAAAAAATGAAATGTACACAGTTGGCGTCTTTTGAGTCGACACTATTTTCATTTTACGTACAACTGCTTTATGTTTTTCAAGTGAATAAACGAAAATAGTGTATTAAAATAAACGCGACATAAAATTTAAATGTTCTATTTTAAATGACTTTTTCTTAACAGATTATTGGCTGTTTCCTAATAATTTAATTACTCAAATAGTGTAAATATTATTTATGATTTAAAAAATATATATTTATTATTTTTGAATCTAATTATTTTTAAATCTCGGAATCTAACTCTTTCATATAAAATATCTGTTTTTTAATTTTTTGAAAAATATATTTGTGTAATGGAAAATATAAATAAAGATACCATACTTTAATTTTATACATAATATTTTAATACATTTCTCTCAAGAAAAAATGTAGTTATTCTTGTAAAAAATAAACTACTGACAATTCTAAATAAAATGAATATATATATTTTTTCTTTTTTACATTTTATTATATACATAGAAATGCAAAAATCACTATTTAGACATTTCCTGTAAATACTTAAATGAATATATAAATATATATTTATATATATATCTATATATCCGCGGTAACATGTTTTTAAAAATAATCGTCTAAAATATATGGTTAAATATATATTTTTAATTGTGGTCCAAAAATGTTTGACGATTATCTTCTCCGCATACAGCAGTTTTTTTTTAATTTATTTATTTTTTTTATTGAATTTAAACTGGAAAAAAATCCTTCTAAAGTCTGGCCACGGCCGAACGACCCACATAACCCGTCAGAAAATAGATGAATTATTTAAATAAGCGTATATAATATATAAATAAGCGATTCTATATATATATAAGCGTAAATAATGAGAAAACTATACGTTTGTATTTCCTTACAAATACACTTTATAGATTTCATGTATCTAGTGACTATATCTAGTGATAAAAATCTATCGACGTATAAAAGGTCACCGATTATCTGATTCCGACCTCAAAACCTCCCCTTGTAACTTGTAGCTAGGCGTAAATGCGCTGATATCCATTCTTCCAGCATCAATTAAAATTGAGAGAAAAATAAGATTTAGTGTTTGTATCTGGTTAATAATTTTTTCTTTATTGAATGTTATTTTAGTTTAACCCTTTCAGGTGCAAAGTAATCCTGTTTCAAAAATGTTGAAATGATTGAATAACACAAGAATTTACAAAAAATAAATAAATAAAAAATAAAAGTTTCTCTTTCTGTATATGATAAAATCAAAATTTTATTCAAAAAATCCAGTGGCATTGTAGAGATACAAATTAAATGGGATGTATAGTAAAAAATCGCTCTTCAAGAGGTTAACTCGAAATGATTATCATTGAATATTGTTCCTTGGAAAAAATTAATAAGCAAGGAACTTTTGAATCCAAAATAATTAAATAATCGCTTTGTTATTGCTTATGGTGATTCGTTGCCTTTCCGTTCTACAATGAACGAACGGGTTAATCAATCCCAAATAGGCCGAAAATTTCTAGAAGTTGATCTTCATCAACGTTGATAATTGAAGAAGGCTGCATCAAAAAGGATTGCTCTCGTCTAAGGGATGAAATATTTAATGACAGGAGATTTTAATATAAAGAAATTCCTGGAATATTCTGTCTAATCAGTTATGAATGCATAGAGTGGCCCGAGTAACAGATTCATCCTTGCGGCAGTTGGAGTGTCGTCCCATCCCGGAAGTTTTCAGATTTCATATATATTATTTGTCTAAAAGTTCCCTCCCTCTATAGAACTCTTTATTGTCCCGCATTGATCAGCAGAAATTACTCTTGAAGGAAAACGTCTTATTCAACAGGAGTATCTTACTTTAACAAAAGTAATTAAGTAACGTAAAAGTAATTGAGTAACGTAAATTAACATTTTCATGTGATTCAATTTGTGCGTAAGATGCGTAACCCAATGCACTTCAGCAGTTCAAAAGCAACTTATCATTTGTTGTAAGTAGTTTTTCAAACTTTACATTGAAAATGAAAGTTTTTTCTGCAGTAGATTTAACGACTACTGTTATTGAGATAATATCAGTGATACATTATTACAGTTTGGAACTATATACTCTCATGGAGAGAATAAAAGGATTGAGAAAAAAAATCGGCAGAAATACTAAAGACAGAGGTACTACCAGGCACATAAAATGAATATTTCTTTTTAAACACTTTCCCGCATAGTTGAAAAGTGTTTATGAATTTGTTTGTCTTTCCGCCGTATGTCTGTCTGATGTCTTTCTGTCTGTCTGTCTGCCGTCTTTCTGTGCTCTAAGTCACTTAAATATACTCGGATTTACATGTTGTTGATACATGTTATTGAAGTTTACTATGCGTTGTTCGGTATTGCAAATGAAGTGTGCAGCATTTTTAGTTCATTTACAAGGGCACTCAAAATAATTCTGTTATATTATGGTATAATGCAAAATATCGTTTGCGAAGTACTTTTATAATGAAACACTATTTCAAACGTATTGAAATTAAAATATATCACACTGAGAAAATTACACTTTTAAATCTGAGTAAATAGATGTTTTTATTTTTATATAAAACGTATTACTTCAAAAATGACGACCCAGTGCACTCAATTCTGAAATACCATAAATACTCAAAATATTGAAACAGGGACATACTTAAAACTGAGCAAATAGAGGTCAGTTCACACTCATTTTGGAAACATGGACATATATTCAAAAAAAGTATTAGAATCAGTTCAAACTCATTGTTGAAACATGGGAATACTCAAAAATGAATAAATGAGCAAATAGATGTCCGTTCATACTGATTTTCCAAACATGGACATACTCAAATATTAGCATACGATGTTTTATTCTTGTGTGTGTATGTTTTCAGAAATGAGCATATACATATTTCTAAATTGAGTAATTTTGATTAGGAGCCATTTTGACTATGCGACATACTCAGATTTGTGTATTTTTTATCAGTTTTGAAAATGTCCTTTTTAGAGTGTATAAATAACATTGTTATAAAAGTGCCAAACCAAACTGTATATAGATGCAACTGGGAATGTTAAAACTTTCTTTTAAAGAAAATATGTTGGAAACAGCTTCTAAACACACACACTAAACATAGCAGAAATGATTGGGCTATTAAGGAACATCATACGGAAATCAAATAAGAGTCTCGCCGTATTATTCAGGGACAATAAAAAGTGGAATTTGGGAGCTTCTAATGTCTGCCATTGTTATTAGCATGAAAACAGAAAACATCCACATATTTACTTCAGTAGGCACGAATGTCCATGTCTCTGATGGTTTGGAAGGTGATTTATTTTAATGGTCAAATTTTCCTGGCGTTTATCCATGAGAAACAAAACTCAAAGAAGTATTAAAAAGCTCTTTCTGTTTAGTGACCTCTTAGGTTATCCTGAGTGGATATTTCAGCAAGGCAATGCTTCAATACACACGATAAATAATACGAAATAATGCATTTCCATGCATGGTGTTGAAATGTCCGATTGGCCAGATTTAGGTCCAAACTTATCTCCGAGTTAGAGAATTTCAAGGGTATCTTACCTGGTAGTTTAAAAAATGTAGTATATTTAATGTAGTCTAACTGAGTAACCATCGAATATGATTTTTTTGAAAACGTCCAACTCACCAGTGAGAAAGTATAGTATTGTCAACCTGCCGTAACGTTCCGTAAACTGATAGATACAGTAGATATCCGTTCACCCGAAACCAAGAAATAAATAATAGGTAACATAATGTGTAAAATATTAATGGTAATTTTAATGCTAGTGGTTTTCCTTTGTGCGTGAATTTTGACATAATGTACTGTTGCAGAGTTTCATCTGTTTTTCATCAAAATTTCATCAATTATTTTTATATGATTTATTTAAATGACTTTACAGAGTGCAAAATAAAAAAAAATAATTATGCGACCATTTTGATTATGCTACATACTCAGATTTGAGTATTTTTTGCTCATTTTTGAAAATGTCGGTTTTTGAGTGAACTTTTGAGTGAACTGCTCTACAAGAGGCGTACTGGAGAAAACGGTGTACATAGCATTCATCGTTCATTTACAGAGACACCTGTTATAGTACTCTCTAACAAAACTTATCGAATAATAATTGATGAATGCGGGTTTTCAATTGTGGTATGCGGTTTTAAATGAAACTCTTTTTCTGCAGATTAATTGGGGCATATAAATTCTATAGATGCTATACAGGGCAGCACAAAAGATCTCGAGTATACATTTCCGTTTATTGGCAGAATTTTCTGTAGGGGAATATGCATTTACCATCTGAAGTAAATTCCAGAATACTATATTGTATATATAAAATCTATAGATCTTTTACAAAAGTGCACAAACGAATTTGGATACTTTTTCAACTGTTGACGGCAATTTCTAGAATCGGGGTATCAAATATGTTATGTGTTTTCTAAATTTTTAAAAGATCATTGCCTTTCACAATATTACACTGTGCAGGTTTGCTTCAGTATACTGAATGTGTTGGAAAGTGTTTCATAATGTATGCTTGAAGTATGGTACGTGCCTGACGGGTGCCCTCAGGTGGCTGGCGGCGCAGCTCAGTTTTTTTTTATTCTTTTTTATATTATTTTATGCATATGTTTAATGATTTCATAAATATAATTAAATGCTGATTACTGTATGATAAATTTTTCGTTTTACATTACAATTTTTGTATTGATGTAGTATAAAAAATATCCATTGTTTAAAGACTTAAATGTTTGTGAACATTAAATTTTAGTAGCATATTCACTGCAATATTTATATTCTATCAGGTATTTTAAATAGCGGATATGTGAAAAAAAAATTATTAATTCGGATTTTTTTTATGATTAATAATACGAAATATATTTGCCATTAATTTTTGCCTGAAATAATTTCAATGAACGGAATTAAATATAAATAAATCAATACGTAGCGGAATTTATGTTTTTACAGTGATGTGTTCCACTTTAACTGAAAGATGTTTTATTTGAGAGTGACAGTCCATATATTCTTAGAAGGATTGCATTTACGAAACCAAAGTTCCGTGTAAAAATTCATATATTTTAAGAAAAAAAAATAAATTATAAATTTATAGTGCAATTTAAAGAAAATAAGAGAAGCTTTAAAGTGCAATTCTTATGTAAATTAATAATTAGTGTATTAATTTATCCTCTAGGTAATGTTTGTCTCATTTGTTTCGGCTTTGTTAATTTCACAGTTAGGTAATCCATTTAACTTATATTTCCCCAGTATCTTCTGTCTGAAATGCTAAGAAACTATTGGAATCAGTACGTTTACGCTTGCAAGAATAAATCAAGATTTATGAATAATTCAGCAACGCATGATCAATGTATTTAGTCTAGAATCTCTAATACGATTATTGATTATCTCTTCCAATGCCTTTAGTAGATTCAGTTGATGTAATATAAAATTGATGTACTATGAAATAATTCATATATTTAATATTGTAATTTTTTTTTCTGAATGGCGATTCACGGAAAAGCAGACACATGAAATAATTAGGTTTAAACGCAATGTTTTGAAAAGTATGTCAAAATGCATTCTTTAAACTACTGGTTTCATTGCAATTTCTACAATAGGAATATTATTTTAGAAAAGGTTTGTTATACTATTAACATTTCATTTATCTATGAAATATTTCTTTTTTACATAATAAAAATTTTAAGAAATGTTTTATCATGTAAATCTCCATGAAATTGGATTATAAAAGTTATAGACATCTTGATAATAACTTACATAATGCACATTAAAATGTTTAGCAGACGTATATTTTTTTATCAGTGGTACTTTAATTATTGTCATTAAAGTCACATGTATATTTTCATTAAATGAATTGGAAAACATTTTCTTTTGCGCAGCAAACTGGACAGTGACATCTTATATAATGTCAAATACATTCCAAAATATGGAATATTTTTCTGCACGTGTGCAGAATGTGACATCATCCACTTCTTACTGGAAATCACTTCATTTCACACATCGGAATCTTAAGTCAGTATCATATTTTGTTATAATGTTTTTATTATTGTAAACGTTTTGAAGATGAATTCGTATTCGGAATGGATGGAAGGACTGTGTATATATATATATATATATATATATATATATATATATATATTTACTTAACTCGTCAGCACACGCGCTGGGATAAAATCTACCCCAGCTCACAACTATTACTTAAAAATGTGCGAAAATCGTTCGTGATCATTCTGAGCTTTATAGTACCTTTCAAGCAATCAAGATGTGGCCAAAAGAAATTACCTCAGGTTGTGGATTTTCCACTCTTTTGTTATAAAAATGTTACGTGGGAGGAAATTTACCCCACGCTTGTTGTAACGTAACCCATATTGATAGGAAAATGTTAATGCAAATGATTATGCAATGCAAATAAAAATATAATTGTTCTTTTAAACGTTAACAACTCTTACACAGACAGTTTCTTTATATTAGTTCTGACTTCGGATTGTAAAAGCTCTGTACGTAATGATATGCAGAAAAAAATCTTAGTGCTAGATTTTATGTTTTTTGTTTGCTTTAAATATAAAATAACTTCTTATTTTAAGTTAAATTATGTTCTTTAGTGATTTACAGTTTATTTCAAAATATAATTTTTTGTTTATAATCAAACCGGGGGGAAATTGACACAAGAAAACCCATTGGGGTAAAATTTATCTCGCGCGTGTAGTAACGTAATGATAAGGGCGCGTGTGCTGACGGGTTAAAAAGGTATTGGAACTCTTATGCAAAAAACGTATTTTGCAATTTCTATAATCTTTTACAGTTGGATACTCTGCTACTGAGACATACTACTTCGTATCGTTTCCTGACTGTTGAAAACTGAATTGTACCGTGTGCTATTTTCTAAATTAAAGATCAAAATAAAGTCTAGTATATGACATTCTATGGTCAATAAATATTAAATTATTTAAATTTTAAATGAGGCGAATTGAGAATACTTTAGAATTTCTTAAGAAATTGCAGTTGGTGCCTTCCATATTTTTTAATTGCTTTACAAAACTGAAATTAATTACACAAGATAAATTATATTTAGGTACACAAAACTAAAACGTTAATAAACATAATATTACAATGTAAAACGCTTCTTAACTGTCTTTTAAACATTTGTGGTCAATTCTTCCCGAGATTTTTTTTTTAATGTTTTGATTAATATACACATTTTCATTGTTACAATAAAATAATAGTTAATTTGAAATGGTTGATAATGTTTAATTAATTTAATGAAACGGGATGAAAATATATGTTTTAGGGTTAAACAATTTAAGAAACATTAATGTATTAATTGTTCAATATATATGTATTAGTATATATAACAATATTACGATATTTATTACAATGTTAATTTAATTGTTTTTTATAAATATTAAGTGTTGGTTTTTTATCTGAATTATGAGATAATGAACTGTTGTGTATAAAATTAATATATTGTAGGTTTCTTATTACATTATCCGAATTTATTGTGCATATTAAGGAACTTCTTTTGCAAAGCTCACTGATGACATTAAAACAATTAATTGACATTATGTTGTAGGTTTTAATTCATTTAAGACTATAATAAGATAAATATTCAGTTAAGACTTTCTAAAACAAATTATTAAATCGACAATTTTATACGCTTATATATAATTAAAAAAAAATCTGATCCAAACTTGCTTGAACTATTGATATTAAAAATTATTTCACTTCTAATGCTTAAAATCTGCCTTTATAGCAAGGATAGTCAATCATAAAAGTAGTGTGAATTTAAGACTTTCTGAAATAAATTATTAAAAATAAATTTTATTAAACTTTATGAACATAATTAATCGAATAATCTGTGATGATTTTATGAGGTAAATTTATAACAAAAGACTATTGCATTTTTCTCTTCCATTCAGTTGAAATCAATATTAATCACAACCGATAGCAGTCATAATTTTTGTTTGAAAGATCAATAGCCTTTGTGTGATAGAGACATAATCGTTCGGAGATATGGTGAATTTATTCTTCCGGTTTTAAAGAGATCATGGGATATTAATTTTCATAAGAGCAGTTTAAGTATCATATATCTCGCATATATTAAACCAGAATACTATTGCTTTTGGCATGCATAAAATAAAATTTTGTTAACAATATACTTCAACAATTTAAAAATTTTAATGATTTATATTTGTTAAAATGACACAATTCTAAATATTAAACAAACTGCTGCTGTCCAGCATTGCTTGATACATTAAAGTAAAAACAATGAGAAAATCTTAAATAAAAAACAGTTAATATATGTTATTGTTTTTTAATAAGAGAATAATGATGCCATTAGGAGGAAATAGATTAATATAATTCTAACAAAAAGTTACTAGCTAAGAAAATTACAAGAAGATAAAATATCCCACATTGAAGTTACTGTTTATGGCATCACAAGAGCGCCAACATTGAATTACATGTAACACATACTCTCTAAAACGCATGTTTTAAAAATAGATGAGTCCTATTTCGAAGTGATTAAAGAAGAAAATAGAAATGTAGTGCCAGTTTAAATTTTTAGAACAACCATGTCAAAATAGTGAAACACATTTCGACGAATATTTGCAAGCGTGGTTGTATAAGGCAGTTAATTAGCAATATTTTTATCTTCAATTCATTTGGACTTATTTTTTGAATAGGCTGGTCAACAAAATTGAACTTTTATTGTGTAAAACTCATCAGCAGGGTTTTACAAATTTCATAAAATATGGTAGCCAGCAATAACTTCTACTCGCCAGTAAAAAAAAACATTTTATCCCCCCCCCCTCCTACAACAGTCATTTTCCAATGAATTAATTGAGAAAAATGACAAACATCGCTTATAATAATTAGTTACATAGATTAAAATAGTAGATATTTTAGTTTTATAGATTTAATTCAAGTGAATTACTTTTAATCACTTATATTCGTTAAAATGAGAGTGATAGATTAATCAGTTTTAATTCTGAAATCAAAAATCTGATTTGAATCTTACAAAATCTTGAGCATTTTTCAGCCTTGTCTCTAATATAATGTGCCACAGAGGCTGGAACGATGCTATTTCTGACTGCTTTATTGATACCTCTCACACATTCTACAAAGTGGTATGCTAGTGCAACGAATGACGTTTCATGTGCATGAGATAGAAAATGCCATTTAAACTTGGTTCTTCCGTTATAAGTACAAACGAAGAGGAAGACCACTGTTTTCCGTGCACGAGTAGTGGCGGGGGAGAGAAACAATGTTGTTTGTGATAATTTCTTGGGTACTTTATTGTACAATAATATTTTCCCTACATAATTTCCCTTTTCCGATACGCATCAGACCCCTGTTAAGCTTAATGCTCTTGATTATTTCCTGCGCACCATGCTTGAGGAGTGGGAAATTGCTGGATGACGGTAATACCAACTCCGTATTTTTCAGCATTTTTTTTTTTCTTGGGATTACGATAATCCTCCCGTAAGCAAAAGGTTAACTTTCTTTTAAATATCCACATAGATATTATATCGCCAGATTACATAACTTGATCGCCAGATTAAAAAAAAAAAAAAAAAAAAAAAAAAAAAAAAAAAAAAAAACCTTGGTCGAAAGTGAACATGGAAGCTTAATTCTTTTGGATATATTTTGAGTTCAAAGTTACATACGAGGGGCAGTGCAAAAGTTCCCGGAATTTCGTTGTAACTCTTTATTACCACAACATAGATACGTATTTACTTAATCGTTTTCAAAGTATGCTCTGTCAGAACACACTCATTTGCTCCACCGCTACTACCATTTCTAGAAACAATCATGAAAGTCGTGTTTTGGTATCATTCCAAGTTCAGCCGTCGCGTTGATTTTGATGTCTTCTACGGTGTCAAAATGGATATCTTTGAGATACATTTTGATCTCGAGGAAGAGCCAGAAATCCGATGGTGCAATATCCGGTGAGTAGGGAAGCTGGTGAAAGAGTGGGATGTTCATTTCTCTGCCATGACTGCACAACAATCGATATGTGAGAGGGTGTATTGTCGTGATGAAATTCCATTTGGCGGGACATTTTCTTCGAATTGCCTCTCTCATTTTATTCAAAACTTGCACATACAGAGATCTTTTAACAGTTTGTCCAGCTGGTACAAATTCATGGTTCACCACACCTGTTGTCGAATAACGCAAGGAGCATAAATTTTTTTTTTTTGGATTTGATATGACGTGATTTATTTGGTTAAGGAGTGACGTGTAAACAAATAAATACATTGTGATATTAAATATTTACAGCGAAATTCAGCGAACTCTTTGACAGTGCCTTCTACTTAAGGAGTAACACCAATTTGACATCATGTAATTTAAAGAATTCTTCTGGAAGTGTTTACAAAAATACACATACAATAATAAAGTAGACATATTTTAAAGTTGAAAATTGTATTTTGTTTCAGACGTTATAGTTAAAAATTGCAGCTTGCCAGTTGGTGTGTTGGAATGGTTCGAAAACAGGAGGATCAAACGGTGGACACAGTAACACTTACAAGGAAGGTCTGCATAAGCGCATACTCAGAAAATTTTGAAAACATTACAGAATATTCTTCTCATAAGTTTATAAAAAAAATTGCTGCGGAACCTCGATATAATGCCCTTAAAAAAATTATGAAAATTTCGTATTTTGGCGATTTTTTGCTGGATTGGCGACACAATGAAATAACAAGAACATACGCATTTGCGATAAATACTCTTTTAGGAAAAACGTTTTCTACTCTTTTTACTGAACTAGTTTAAGTAAGTTTAACTGAAATAAATTCCGTTTTATAACTACGGTTTTGCCATATACATTTATATGTATCGTAAAGAAAATTAACGATCGTATTCTACATTTTAGAACAAAATTTTAATTGACTAAAAACGCTTCAAACTAAAAATTAATTGTCCGATTCTGAGCACTGTCAATTTGACCTCGAATTGTTAGTGTCGGAGACAACAAGAGAAAAGTCTTGTTACCGTGGCAACAATGAATTATTTAAAATCTAAATATATAATGAGAGTTTTCTTAATCGCAAATATAACTTAAAACTTATCAATCCGGCAAAACCGTGTAAAAATTAAATAACTTCAGCAATACTTAACTTGTATATATATATAATATACGCTTATAGAGTAAATAATAAACTATTTAATCGTTGAAGTTTACATTCATAAAATACTACGCATTTAAACACTCATTTTACCAGGAGTTTCCAAATACATTAAAATCGCTTGCATTTGGCGACGAAAATGTGTTGTTCGCCAAATCGCATCTTTTTTTGCACCAAGTACTCGAAAGTATTTAATTTTTTTGCAGATTTTTTACTGGGATTCCGCAGCTAAATTGGACTGATCCTTCATTACGAACATGTCATTATGAACCATTAGCATTTTTTTCAAAATATTCTGAGTATGCGCTTTAAGGAGACCTTCCTTGTTAGTAGATAAATTACAAATAGATTGATTTTTGAATTTTTTTTTACTGACATATGTGAGTGAGAGATGCCAAGTTGGGTACCGCCCTCGTAGCTCAGAGGTAATGCCTTGGAGCGTTTTTCCAAGGGCCCGGATTGCCAATTTTTCACTGTATGATTTACGCTTCGTTTAGCAATGTAACAATTCTTGTCTATTATTCAACTCATGGTAGACTTAACGTAGAACATTAATATGTATAATTCAGAAACTAGTGAAATGCATAGCATAAAAATATGCATTTTTAACGAAGTGCCATCATATCATAATTTTTAACCAAAAAGTTCGTTACTGAAAATTAGGAAAAGAGGAGTGAGATATCCATTATTTAAATAAAATTGTATGTATTTCACTAGAAAAGTGTTTGACGAATTACTTTAAAAAATAGCAAGTTCAAAAATCACAATTTTTTTGATTGAAAATTGTCCAATGCTCAGTCCCCACTGATTTTGAAAATACTCTTCTAAAAAAGAAAAAAAAATCACAAAAAGTGCACAATATTCAGGCATTGGAGTGGTCTCTATTAATAGAGATCAAATAAAATTTTTGTGCACCACTATTTTCTTACGAAAAGTTCCGTTTTAGATTAATCTTGCAAAAGTCGTAGAAACTCGCTTTAGGTTGATATTTTTATTCCAATTGTTGTAATACTCTGGAAGAAAAATAATTTAAAAAAAAATAAATGCTGACCAGAAAGAGACCGCCCCGAGGCATGCATTATTGTTTAATTGCTCCAATTTAAATTTGGGGACCACAAATACAACATAATTTTATTTAGCATTTTAACGCATCGGTGGAACGAAAAGGGGAACCAAATTTAAGTAAAATTGATATTTTTATGTTTCATTGTATGATAGCAATACTGAATATAAAAATAGACGGCATAGGTTCAATACAATTTTTTTATGTTTATAGTTTCCCCTAAAGTAAAACATGATAACTAAATTTAAACAATTTTTTTTTTTTAATAAAATGTCAGAATAAACTTTTGCAGCAATCAAAGTTATATTTTCATGAAATTTTTCACATGTTTTCTAATATGAAAATTATATTGCAAATTAAAATTAGAGAATAGAGATTCAAGAAAATTTTCTTTTGCGTTTATAGCATCCCTTGAGAAATAGGGTAGCCAAATTTAAATAAGATTGATTTTTTTATATGTTTGACTCTATGAGAGCTATACGCGTATTTTTAGGATTTTCTATTTTTATGTATTTTACACAAAATGCTCCCACACTTACGATGGTTAAAATTGTGTGCTTTTGCTACTCCCTCTATATTAAAAACAATGTGTGTGGCGTATATTCCTTTTACAAATTTCCAATTTTTGACCGATTACTACGAAACTAGATATGCATACGTTTTAGAACAAGTTTAAAATTAATGGCTAATTAAAAAAAAATATCAGACAACTCGTCATCCCGTTTATCAACCAATACGAAGATTTATCTTTATAGAAATATATATTTTACTAATTTCTAACTAGCTGATTCATCGTTCACGGCGTTACCAGGGAGGCCTTAAACATACGTAGCCTTAATGCCCTGATAATAGTCTTTAACATACATATTAATTAATATCAGGTTGAGTAAAAAGTTTTCCGCCAAAAAATATTTTATTGTAAAATGATAAATACATACGAAATCATAAAAGCTAATGAGGATAGTAATCTCCGTTTAAATCTACAATCGTTTACCGACGTTTTGGCAACATTTCAATCCCTTCTGCGAAACATTGCAGCGTGCGCGAGTCCAGAAAGATATCGACCTGATTTATGACCTCCTCATTCGAATGGAAGATTGTGCCATCAAGATGCAGCTGCAGATGTGAAAAGAGATAGAACTCTGAAAGGGCCATCTCGGGGCTGTATGGTGGATGTTGCATCAAATCCCACTCCAGCTTGTAGAACGTCTAGCAGGTTATCGTACTAACGTGTGGCCGGGCGTTATCTTGATGGAAGTGAACCACCTTCCCTCTGAACTCATTTCTTCGTTTTTCGCGAATGGTATCGCAAACTTTGATTAGCATGTTGCGGTATATTGCACTGTTGATAGTTTGCCCGATTTTCAGGTACTCATTGTACAGAATTCCACGACAATCCCACTAGATGCAGAGGAGCACCTTCTTGTTAGTCAAGGCATGTCTTGCTACTGAGCCAGCTGATTTCCCAGGTTCTGACCACCTTTCTTTATGGCTTGTATTGTTGTAGTACACCCATTTTTCATCACAGGTCACAATTATGTCCAGAATGTTCTCTTTCCTTTGATCTCTGAGCAGAGCCAAACAACAGTTTTTTCTCCTGCGCTTGGTCTTCAGCAGTCAATTCGTGAGGCACCCAGCGGTTGAACTTAAAGGTTAGGTTTATGTGTTTTAGAGCGTGACTTTTTTTGTATTTTTGGTAAACGTTAAGCTCTAACGCAATAGTTTGTGTTGAAACATTTCTGTCTTGATCCATGATGTGCTTTAACTGCTCATAATCAACTTCAATAGGGCGGCCAGAACGTGGTTCATCTTTACTGCCGAAATTTTCAGCTTTAAACTTCCGAAACCAAACTTTGACTGTATCATAAGAAACAGTATTGGTTCCTAAACTGTCACACATCTTTCTGTGGCATTCAGTCGCACTGAGTTTCTTACGGAACTCGTAGTAAATAATCGTTCTGATCTGCTGACGTGATAGCTCCATTTTAAACACTTTTTTGAAGCACAAGATAATAAATTTTTAACAAACAAATTACACAGTCATATAGGCCCTGTACTCTGCTTTTGAATGCAAAAATTGGTTGGCTGAAAAGTTAACAACCGCACGAATGACAGCTGTTTGCGCGAAGGTATCTCTCGTTGGCAGAAAACTTTTTACTCAACGTAATATACATACAATAAGTGTTGAATGATTTTATATTCTTTAACGAAAATATAAGTAAAATTGACCTGCAAGAAGCATCCTTCTATTTTTAGTTCGTGGACTACAATAGGATAAATTTAAACATTTTAAAGTATATATCATATGCTCATATTGTTTAAAATTTTTATGAGTTATAAATATAATGTTACGGAGGTATCGTTTCGTGCTAAAATATTGATATTTATTTGTAAAAAACAGTATTTTTCCCCCATTACTTTTTATATCTAATCCCATGAGAAAAAAATGAAATTCAACAAAAGTTCCTTTCGGAAATGAATTTTTTTCAAAGGGTTAATATTCGTAATTTTTAAGACAGATTGCACCGTTGGAAAGAGACATGAACGTACAAGTGGTATGGCATATTTATCCTTTTTCCTTATTTTCATTTCCGAAGCCGATGACCAATTTTGATTTATGTCGAAAAAATAGAGGGTGTAAGGTCTTCGGGTACAAGAAATTTTAAAATGAGAATATTTGTTATCGTCCAAAGTTATTGAAAACTATAAATTTTCCGAAGTCTGTGCATAACATTTGTAAAAGAATGATAATGTCTTGTAAAAGTGCTATGTTTTCTTCTTGCTTTATTCTGTGTCGAGTCATTAAACATGAAAACAATATAGTTTTTTTTCTTCCAAAATCTTTGAAAATTTTCACAATTATAAATATCATTTTTGGAAGCCTGTGTATAATTTTCTTGCTAAAATAAGGATGTTTATTTGAAAAAATATGAAACGCCAGCGTTTTCACATTCTGAGCAAAAGTTTTACTGATATTATTTTTTATATACTTTTGATTGTCCGATTGATTCAAAACTTTCATGGTTGATGTAATTATAAGGTAAAAAGAGGTTTTAAAAAGATTATTTTTAAATACCAACCTTTAGTTACCTTTAGTGTAGTAAAGAGTGTGTCTCCTGCGTGCACGGAAGGACTTCCAGTCGCGAATTTTTTCGAAAGGTTTCATATTCGCATTTATGAAAACTAATTTCACTGTTGTAGGAATGGGTATCATTTGCTTATACGTATCTATGAAATTGAATCCAATGTGAGCTTCGAAAAAGATGGAAAATAAATTATGTGAAATCTAACTTTTTTTTCTTTTGCAATGGTTAACAACAATATTTTATTTAAATAGAATGCCGCGAAAACAAAAAAGTGCTGTATTTAATTTAGTGTGGTCTGATTTTTGGTAGTTTAAACAGTTCGGATGATACACGATAAGAAAAACGTACGAAAAAAGCGCCGATCTCGCACATTTGGATCTAATTTGCTTCACAGCTTTATAACAGGGTTTCTTGCAAGCAATGTGCTACATTTTTTGTCAGCTATTTTTTAATTGAGGGTTTTCATTAATATCCCGTTGAATTAGGAAAAAATGAAAAAAAATCTGAACTTCAACTGCAGTAGGATCTGTGTTAATCTGTCCCCATCCAAATTTTTATACCTCTACACGTTGTAAATTTTCATATCCTTTGTACACTGAGAGGCATCGTTTTTTATTAGTATAGATACGATTTTCTGATTGTCTTTATCAGAGACTTTTGAAGTTGCCTATTTCAATTCATCAGAATGTACATGGCAGTTACTTTTTTAAACAAAAGGTAAAAAAGTAAAATTAACGTATTCTCTAGCCTGTTGATCTTCACAAACAATCAATATCAATCACAAACAAAATTTGTAAGTCAATTTAACAGTTTTCTCATTTAGTTTAGCGAATCGAATATTTTGTCGAATCTGTATAAAAATATTTAAAGAGTAAAAACTAGTTTTTTTTCTATTGAAACCTTTTGCCTGAGATCATTTATAAAATAAGTGTCAGAAGTGATACTTTCTTGACTGAAAATTGTTATCTTAGTAAAAAATATCCCTTTGTACATCTGGAAATCCATAAAATATGACAGAAACATCAAATAGTTGAAGAAGATTTTCTATTATATGAATGATAAATGATCATTATATAGCATTTTCTTCTGAAGAAAAGAAAATTTCTTTGAATAAACCTTTTTGGATTACATGTATATAAAGTGTAGACATGCAGGAACACTTTAAGATTCTAGTGAATTACGATTGACACATAAAACTAAATTCTGAAGACATACTTTTATAAAAGGTTTATATTTAAACATGTTTGGAAATGTGAATTTTAGCACACTTTGAAAAATATAACTAGTACAAAAAATCATGCTTCAGGCACACATTATGCAATACTTTCCAGCACTAAATTATTAAGAAATTTCATTTTTTTTATACAATGAAATGAGATATTGAAATAAGCAATTTTAAAAGCGCATTTCTCAGTAATTTTATTTTCAGCAATTGTTGTCTGTATCCGGTAATATGCGCAAATACTGTCCTGCAGCCCTGCATATCAACTATACAAATTATACACACCACGAATACAGTAATCATTAGATAATTTTAAGATGTAAACCCCCATAGGAAAATGCACTTCCAGGAATTATCGACCATGGTAAATCCTATAACTATTCTACTGTTTTTCTATGTATGCATCTCTATAAAAGAATTACAGATGCTATAGAAAACATGTTGTAGTGCATCTCTGTGCAATTTTTATATTTTATTATGTTTGAAGTATCATAACATTTTAAAATGTCCATCAAACGATGTTTCCACATACATCATAATGCAATTGAAATTTCTGCGGTCCTGAAAACGAAGTATAATTGTTATGCACTTCATTTTCAATAGACAATATTCTATAATGAACCTTATTAATATATAAAAAAATAAATGTCGTTTAAAATATATTTAAGAGAGTTAGAGTACGGGCAGACTGTTCGTCAGACAGACAAACTTAATTTATAAACACTTTTAAACTATGTTGGAAAGTTAAAAAATATATATGACAGTTGTAATATTTTTATATAAAAACATTTTCATTTATTACATGCATTTACGAGAACCTTCCTTTGTGTCAAACAAATTCTAGAAATTAAAAGGGGATGATGTTATTCAAAACAAATATTACATGTTCTTTGAAGCAATTTTGCCCATTTCAATTTCAGAAAGAAGTGTGAATTAAGTTTATTTTATAAAGTTAATGAACACTTCTTCTTTAAGTTTCTTTTAGAAAATTAAAGTCATTATTTCAGAATTAATTTTCTTTCACCATTAAATCTACGATTGATTTTTTTTTATTCTAAAGTTTTCGAAAAATGATAATCAATTAGATAAGAAAAAAATAGTATTATCATACAAGTACATTTCTACAATACAGGTAAAAAAGTACATATTTACTATACATTGAAAATTATCTAATATATAAAAATAAAAAAGTCTGCACTTCTATTCCAATCAACAGTTTGGAAGCCAGAATTATTAAAATGTTAAGTAAAGGAGAGATGGCGTGGTAGGAGAGATTGCGCACATAGAAGTTCGCGGGGAAGGAGTAGAGTGAGCGCGCAGCGACTCCAGGTAGTTGTACAACTATAGTAATGGAGTGTCTACTTGAAAGTGCACGTTGATTGATTTGGGCGTCTAAGATAAAGTATTGCTATTTTGTTTTGTTTTCACAAAGTAAGTGCTTGAATTTTCAGAGCTATTCATCAGAATTTCTATATAATGTCAATAGTACAAAATATTTTAAACTTAAACGATTTCTCATAAGCTACTAATCTAGACTAACAATGTGAACATCAACGGTTCGTTTTAATAGTGGTCTGTTTAAATAAAAGGCCGCGCAATCTCTCCTACCGAAATTTGAGAGATTGGAGAGAAAGAACGCATTAGAAAGAATATACGATAACAATGTTTTCCACAATGTTGAAGTAAAATTTATATTTACTAAAGTACTGGAGTCAATGGCCAAAATGAATTCAAGAGGTAATTTCTGCTGAAAGAAGACATGCTTCATAATAATACAGGTATTATTTTGTGTATATTAGAAGTTTTCAGAAGTATCTAAGGACATACATTTTGAAAACGAATACTTTTTTACTTTGTGCCAGAGATTTTGCTCAGGTATGTACAACTAGTTTTAAATAATAATCGTTGAATTCGAGAATTCTGTGATTTATTGAGTTCAAAATTCCTATTCGGAAATTCTGGTATTCAAATTATTTATCATTTTGATCGCAATTGATATCCATCTTTGATACCTAACTATTCACGCTGGTGCGCTTTGTACACCATTGGATGTTATGATTTTAAATATATATGTTACAAATGTTCATTGTTCGAAAATATCGTCACATATCTGCCTACGTTATGGGGATATATTTTTTTTAAAATGACTATTTTGGAATTGTGTTTAACTAAAAATTCAATTTTTTAACCAATAACGTATTTTGTAAATAGATTAAAAATGTATATATATTGTACACAAAATACACCACGTGGAAAGTTTGGCTATTTGAATTTGCACGACAATTTAAGGAACTTAACGATGCAAACGGAAATTATTTAAGTATATTTTGTCAATAAAAAAGATTAAAATATTTTTTGTATCATTTCTAAGGTACTAAATTCTATTTACTTCAAAAACAACATGAGTCCAAGGTTTTTTAATTTTATTTTTAATTTTAATACTTAAACAATAAACACATGATAACAGACAAACATATTTAAAATTGAACCCTCTGTCTGTGACGCCCGAACTCAGTTCGGGTAACGCAAATGCGCCAATTTTGGAATGTCTGACCTGAGTTTGGGAAAGAGAAAAATCGGTGTTTCAATTACAGGAACCAAGAACTCAGGTCGGACAATACAAATGCGCCAATTTTGGATTGCCCGACCTGAATTTGGAAAGGAGAAAAATCGGTGTTTCAATTACAGAAACCAAGAACTCAGGTCGGACAATAAAACTGAGCCAATTTTGGATTACCCGACCTGAGTTTGGGAAAGAGAAAAATTGGTGTTTCAATTACAGGAACCAAGAACTCAGGTCGGACAATACAAATGCGCCAATTTTGGATTGCCCGACCTGAATTTGGAAAGGAGAAAAATCGGTGTTTCAATTACAGGAACCAAGAACTCAGGTCGGACAATACAAATGCGCCAATTTTGGATTGCCCGACCTGAATTTGGAAAGGAGAAAAATCGGTGTTTCAATTACAGGAACCAAGAACTCAGGTCGAACAATACAAATGCGCCAATTTTGGATTACCCGACCTGAGTTTGGGAAATAGAAAAATCGGTGTTTCAATTACAGGATCCATGAACTCAGGTCGGACAATACAAATGCAGCAATTTTGGATTGCTCGACCTGAATTTGGAAAGGAGAAAAATCGGTGTTTCAATTACAGGAACCAAGAACTCCGGTCGGACAATACAAATGCGCCAATTTTGGATTACCCGACCTGAGTTTGGGAAAGAGAAAAATCGGTGTTTCAATTACTGGAACCAAGAACTCATGTCGGAAAATACAAATGCGCCAATTTTGGATTGCCCGACCTGAATTTGGAAAGGAGAAAAATCGGTGTTTCAATTACAGGAACCAAGAACTCAGGTCGGACAATACAAATGCGCCAATTTTGGATTGCCCGACCTGAATTTGGAAAGGAGAAAAATCGGTGTTTCAATTACAGGAACCAAGAATTCAGGTCGGACAATAAAAATGCGCCAATTTTGGATTACCCGACCTGAGTTTGGGAAAGAGAAAAATCGGTGTTTCAATTACAGGAACCAAGAACTCAGGTCGGACAATACAAATGCGCCAATTTTGGATTGCCCGACCGGAATTTCGAAAGGAGAAAAATCGGTGTTTCAATTACAGGAACCAAGAACTCAGGTCGGACAATACAAATGCGCCAATTTTGGATTGCCCGACCTGAATTTGGAAAGGAGAAAAATCGGTGTTTCAATTACAGGAACCAAGAACTCAGGTCGGACAATACAAATGCGCCAATTTTGGATTACCCGACCTGAGTTTGGGAAAGAGAAAAAACGGTGTTTCAATTACAGGAACCAAGAACTCAGGTCGGACAATACAAATGCGCCAATTTTGGATTGCCCGATCTGAGTTCGGGCAAGAGAAAAATTGGTGTATCAATTCTGTGAAGCCCGAACTCAGTTCGTCCTATGCATAATATGTAGTTTACCAATTTCCCAATAAATACCGATACGTTCCCGCGAAAAGTTCGGCAGTTTCGCGCCATTTGTCAGATTTTTGTAATTTTGTCGGTTTTTGTAATTTTACTAGTTACATCGTTTATTATTTTTTTAAATAATATATGTGTAACATTTCGATGATAATAACGAACAAAATTAAAGATAATATTTCTCTCATTTTTGGGCGTTTTTCTCAAATATGTTCCACAAGGGGCTAACAAATAAATTTAGCACAGAAAAGTTCCTAAAATATCTAGCAATTTTGTGTTTAGAACAATTTTTATTTATTTCTGAAAAATCTTAAATCTTGGAACCTGAAATATTATTTTCAATGCAACTTCAAATTTAAACAAGCAGGGAGGCCTAGCATATGGTTTAAGCTCCACAAACCGTGCTCGGCAGTTTTATTTTAAAAAAATTGCAAATGAGGCCATTAGACTTCTACATAATTATAGCAAAATATAATATTCGTTAACAATCCAAAATTCTAGCACTAATCTTCAAATTGGTCTGCAATTGCCACGTTTTGAAAAATAATTTTTATTCCCCAAAATCCTAATACACTATATTATGTTATGCTGTAAATAAAACAAAATGGTGAATTCAAGTATGTATGTTAAAGTAATGTGGATTTTTACCTGGAAAGTCCTTCTGCATTGCTGAATACAGTGCGAATGCTATTGCGCTATTATCTTATCTTATGCATTATACAAAAATTCGGGCTATTAAGAAAGAACTCTTTTATTTGTTCATTTATAGTACAGTTTGATAGAGAAATGTGGCCGTTACGACCAAAATAAAATAAAATGTTCTCTAGTCACCATACTACTAAAACAGAGAGCATTAGAATCATTGTAGAGATTGACCATTGAACTTAGATAATGTTATTCATTTTCGTTTGTGAGTTCTTGTACTCCGGGCCGATCGACTTGTTGCTATGTATAGTTCTGGCAGCTTAAATACAATCTCACTCTAGGTTACATTATATTTCGTAATAATATTCATTTTCTGGCATGTCTACTACAGTTTTCTATCTTTGGATTCCCACAGATTAAATACAGTGAAAAATGTAATAAATCATTTGGACACAAAGTACAGTGTTTAACTTTCATATTTAAAAGAAGTATGAATAATACAAAAGTGGGTTTTTAAAGCTGAATTGCTTGAATAAAATTAAAGTAATACCATTTCCACTGCCTTTTCATTCTATATACCAGTTGTAATCATGTAACTATTAACCTGGAAAATACCTCGAGAACTGATTCTGTTAGAAAACTAATCCTCCAGTTTCTATCCAATAAATTCTTTTTAATCTTCCGTAACCGGGTCCGCATTAAACGTTTTTGCAACGATATGGTTACAAATATACCAGAGTTAGCTACAAAACGATGTTAGTTACGTGCCAAACAACTTTTCATTAAATAATGTCAAATTTCTGTTGATTGAATTATAGATCTTTCACCAATAAAACTCAATGAGAATGATAAATAAAGTTAGTTATTCAAAATTTTTAGTAATAATCTTTTTGGTGAATTTTTGAACCGAAGATTTTTTTAAATTTCTCTAATGAGTATAATAACACGGAGAAGTAAATATACTTGCTATTTCGTTTATTTTCAAGATTACATTATTCTTCAGTCTGTTGTAATCCCATAAAGAACATAATCGTTATTTTGTGACTATATTTAGCAGCTAGGGCTGTGCGCGTTCCGAAATTGCTTTATAATGCTAATATATAATTGCTTTAAAATTTTATCTAATCTGAATTCCAGGTACTTATTACCTTATCTAAGCTAAAATAATAAATCAGCATGTATTGTTTATTGGCCGCATTGGCATTTCAATTTTTTTTTTGTCGTGCATTGCAAGTGTTACTTTTTTAGTGATAGTAAACTTACTGCAGATGAAAAATGTATAATAGTAAATCGTCTTTCGTCCGTTTGCTTCATAATGAAAAACCCTAAATTTACTAATCGCTTAGTACAAATTTTGTGTAATCTGCAATCGTTTTCACTGTCCAGAGTTTCCTTCAAATATCAAAGTTGTTTCTAACAATACAGTAAATACGCCAATTCGCGGGGGGACCTATTTAAAAAGATTAGTCCAATATATTTTTAAAACCTTCAAAAAGAAGATGCGATATGCAAAGAAAACTAAAATGAAATGAATGGAGAATTTTTTTTATAAATGTGTGTTAATAATTTGTGTGTGGCAGACATGTACGCTAAAATTAAAGAAATGTGACTCTTTTTTTATAATATTAATTTTTATTTATATAATTTACATTTGTATATATATATATATATATACATATATATATATATATATATATATATATATATATATACAATCCAAAAATGCGGTCGTACACTTGAAAAACAACATTATTTATTATTGTGAACATCGCTCGAACCACTGATATGCTTATGCATTTTTTGCTTAAAGGCATAAGCGTATCAAATTGTTTGGCAGAAAAGTAAAATCAAAATCGTAAATAAACAAATAACATGTAACTCACAAGTACAGATATTTTTATAATTATATCTGCTATTTTCTTCTGTAAGTCACATGATGGAGGAGTTAGATAAAAAAAACAGAAATAAAATTATTAGTCAGATTTTATCAAATCAAATTTTCAGGTGCATTTTTCTTAACATGAGGCAAACGGTAAATCGCCAAATATGGTTGTAATTGCAATATTGCACATTAAATAATTTTTTAAGCATTGCGAGCATTCCCTTTTACGTTTAAATTAAATATTTCCGTTTTATAACATTATCTCTCATCGTTTTTCTTTTATAACCTTTTTTGTAACCAAACTTTGTAAGTTTTCCTTTTATTTTTCGAGGTGTTTGTAATATTTTCTGAATGATATAGCCGTTTCAATTCGTTCTCCAATAATGATCGCCAAAAAATGACCAATGGTAACATTTTCGTCCAAAATTACAGAACTTCCCATTACTAATATATAACTAATCTACGTAGAACGATATGTTATATACTAACTCCTTCGCCGAAACATTATCTATCGAACAGTGTAAGATCCATCAAAATCCATTCAGCAGAACTCGAGTTATAAACAGTTGGAACGAAATTTCCATTTGTATTTTATGAATATTAGGGAATCGAACCCGGGTTTCCCGGGTTATAGAACATAGGCGAAAACCAATTTTTTTCTAATTCTAATAGATTTTTCATATTTTTATTTGTCAAGGCTTCTGCATTTAGTAATTATTTTTTTTTTGTTATTGTTCGTTTTCTTTTCTTGTGCATGAAGCACTCAACCGCGACATTAACGAATTTCATATATTTTTTGGTATACCCAATACTGCGAGATCGCTGCATCCAGTGGTGTTTTCTTTGTTTTGTTTTCATTATATTCATTATTCGTCATCTTATGCATGCGATATAGTGATCGGGATATTGACGAATTTCGTGAATATTCGCTTTTTTAACTTCGCAATAAGCTTTAACATTTTTTGTAATATTAATGAAATGTGAATTAAAACGTTTTTTACTGATCACATTAACTTTTTTATATGCATCTTATTAAATTTGTGAAATATTTCTTTTTTATATTTTAGTGATAAATGCAACATAAAAAAAAATCTGTTTATATTATCTGTTAAAGTATTCGCTGTTTGTTTATATGGTCTAATTAAACAATTCTTCTTTTAAATTCTTATATTCTTACAAACTATCCTTTTGTCCAAAATCGACTAAACGAATCAAATTTTGTATCCGGAACATCGTTACTTTCATATAAAGGCATCCTGTTCATGTGACGTTTTTATCTTAAAATTCATTAATTTTACTATCTGTAACTATTTAAAATTTTATAATGACAACATTCTTCCGTTTGTTTATTGGGAGTGGGCGAATAGTTTTTTTCATGGAGAATGGTCGACGGGATAATGGAGAAGTATCGCGAAATTTAATCTTCGATACAATGTAGCAAAAAATTACATAAATATGATCATAACGAAAAAGAAAAAAACAGAAATAATTAAAGGTTTTTGTCTTGCATTTTTCTGTTTCCTGTGTGACAGGTGACAAAAAAGAAATTAAAAAATCGTCTGCTCTGGCAAATTTGCTGAATATTATTTAAATAAACATCTGCCATTTTCTTTAGGTGAACACAAAATTATTTTACCAAAGCAGCTGATCCACTTTTTTCTTCATTTATTTTATTTTTACTTCCGCAATCACTAATTTTCTTTCTTTCTTCATTTTTTCAAGAAAAAAAGGTTAGTTTTCGTCCTTTTTCTTCTATTTTGATTTGAATTATAGCTTTTTAATGCCTTTATCATTCAGCTAAAAAGTATTAAGCTTTCTAATCAGTAAAAGGAGATACGTTTTAAAAAATAATATTTAAAAATACATATTTTCCCCAATTCAGCGGAGTAAAAAGTGAAATTGTTCGTTTGTAATGTTGAATTTGTGTTTATATTAACTTATTATTATTTTATTTATTTATTGATAGAGTTTTAATTTTGTCATGGAAAATTAGCCGGAGACAAATGCAAATTGTTTGTTATTCTTTGGTAATGGGCCTGCATTCAATGGAACAAATAAATGCTTGAAAATTATTTTAAAAGCCATAATAAATCAGTCAATTTAGATAGAGTTTTCAAACAAATTGCAATCAAAAGTAGATTTTTTCCCTATATAATGGTGCAAAAATTGAAAATGTGCGATGTTTATAAATTTAAAAGATTGCAGTAGCAAAAATCGCAAAACCGAAATTTCATCGTCAACTGTTGCCATTCGCAAAATGACGTCAGCGTTACGCACGGAAACGTGTGTCCTTTATAATATAGATAGTAGATTAATTATAATTTCAATATTCCTCTATAAATGAATACAAAAATATTTTTTTTACATTTTTTGTATTTATGCTACACCGAAGAGTTTAAGTGACATCCGTTTCTTTATGGGCAGGTTGCTAGCTGATAATCAAAATTTTCCAGTTAATATTTTGGCTATCTTCAATAGTTTGGATTATGCTTTAAATGCAAGTTGTTGGCTATTTAGATAACGTTGTTCCCATAATAAACAAAATATATTAAAGAATAGTTAAATATATTTGCCGTTATTGTATATATATACATATATATTTCTTTAAAAGAACTTAAAACAAAAAAAAAATGTGAAATATGCAATATTTTAAGAAACAAAAGTAAGAGAATTGATAACTTACTAATTTATAATATTGTTACCTTAGTTCATAAAACTCGATGCACTTATTTATGAACATAATGGGAATTCAAGAATAATACATTTCCAAGTGAATTTTTTTCGACAAATTAGAATTTATCTTTAAAAGCCTTCCAATTTTTTATAGTAACTTAGTGAACTTCATGAAAGTCGATGCATTTATTTATGACCGTAATAGAAATTCAAGAATGATACATTTCTAAGTGAATATATTTTTTTCAAAATCCTATAGCAGAAATAGGATTTTTGTTTTATTTAACAAAATGTACATTACACAAAAATTGGAATTTAGAATTGATACATAATAGAATTTCATGCAACTTTATTTAAGGTAAAAAGACTGTAACGATAATAGTAAATCTTAAATTTGATTTTCCAGAAAGATATTATCTGATATATGTTTAAATATAAGATTTTATTTCTTCAAGGAAAATTACAGTTCTTCCTACTAAAAAAATTCTGTGCAAAAAAAAAGTTTAAGAGAATTAAATTCCTTATAGATATTTTTTTTAATATAGAGATTTACTTGTAAAACTTCGCTGAAAATAAATTTTAAATAATAATTAACGCGAAATATACGATTTATCTTTGAAAGCATTCTAGATATGTTTAGTAACTTAGTAAACTTCATAAAAGTCAAAAGATGCATTTATATATGACCATAATGGAAATTTAAAAATAATTAATGTTTAAAAAATCTAATTATATATTTAAAACATTTTCTTGCTAAAATTTATTATTTAATTAAAAATAATTTATTCTTAAATGTCGTTTTCCGAGTTTTCTACTTTAAATAAATTGTTCATATTTAAAAAAATTATGGACAGTTAAAGATGTTGTTCTTTTTCAGCAAGAAAAAAAAAAGAATAAAAGAATTTTAGAAATGTAAAGCTTTGAAAACTAAAAAGATACATAACACAATGATTGATGTTTACTCTACAACGGAATGTGGAATAAGAAATCACTTAATTTCAGAATAAAATATTACTGATCTACATATTTGTGTGTTTTTAACACTTTCAAACACAGTTGAAAAGTGTTTATGACTGCGGTTTTTCTGTCCTTCTGGCCGTCTGTATGCGCTCAAACTCTCTTAAATACACTTTGAATGCCCTGTAATTTTTATATGTTTTGACGTTAACTATAGCATTATTACTATTTAAAATTAAGTAAGTAGCATTTATAGCTCGCTTACAATCCACTGCGAAAGGGAATAGCGACTATCTTAGTAGATTTTCACGTCCTAAGAACTATGGTACAGCAAGTACGGGTGAGGGAAAACCTGACTTAAGACCTAGGGTCCGGTTCTTTTCTGGGAGTGGTGGTGGTCAGCAGGTTGCGGCGCACCCAGCGGCCGTAGAGGACGTAGGATAATACTGGTCGTGCATGTTAAACATTTTAAATAATTTGGGAAGGTCTGTTAACATGCCCGGCGCATCTCAGTTTTATAGCTCGTTTAGAGGGTCAGTAAAAGTATTTTTTACACTACGGTCAAAGGGAAGAAAATCATTTCAAGCGTTTTACACTGTTTCAAACGTAATGAAACTTATATGTTTTTATGAAGAACACTTAAACTTGCATTCTTGTAGAATATGGTGTATAAAGCATTTATTATCTATCTATATTGCCCTACAAAATATTCCGCGATATGGTTTACGAGTAAAATGTACGCCGTGTATTTTAATAACGTTACACTATTTTCAATATAAGGAAATTGATATGCATTATTGGGATTCACTATAATATACTTGTTGTACAATATCATTGCATAGCAATTATCATTCATTTATATGGACACACAAAAAATATCCGATGCAGCAATGTATCCGAAGTTCTATCTATTAACAATAATTGGTGGATGTACGTTTTCAGTTGTGTTATGTGATTTTACATTTCACAGAATATTTGCATACAACTTGGTGCGTGTAAATGCTATAGATAAGATACAGAGCTACACAAAAAATTCGTAAGTATTACTGAGTATGAGTCTATGTTGCTTAAATGTAGTTTTTAATTGCGTTATACACTTTCAAACTGAACTATATTTACTATACCGAGACGATATTTGTAAAATATAAATAAAATCGCATATTGGGCAACGTAAAGATCTGGATATGAAGACACTTCCCAGCTAAAAATGAACTGCAGTTTTTCTAGAGAAGTGAAGTGTTTTTTTTGTTTTTCTACAGTAAACTGTAGATTTTCTGTAGTGCAATATAGACTGTAAAAATACATCAGTTATTTTGTAGTTAATGTCAAGTAATTTTGCAGTAATTTATTTAAAAAATACTCCAAGCTATCATCTGCAAAAATACTGTAGTTTATGTGACATCATTTCACAACCATCAATTAAAAACTTAATTAGACTTTACATTTGTAGTAAAACTGCAGTAAGTTTGAAGTAATTTTACAGTTATTAATTCAGAAGTATATTTTCTGATGTATCTGCAGTATAACTGTAGTTAGAGTGAGGTAATTTTGCACAACTTACTTTATAGAAATTTTGTGTTATTTTTTTCTGTAGTTTATCTGCAGTTTTAAAAGTGATATTAAAGCTTTTCAGTTTTTGTTATTGTTGCCAAACTCACTATTTAACTTATTAATAATATTTATTACTGTTTTCAAAACTTTAATTTTAAGTCCCTAATTTGAGCACCTGTGAAAGTCCTCCTCTCCCCTCTTCATTCAGTGAAACAAAACAAATATTCAAAGATATTAAACTTTAAAATTCAAAACAAATATACATATAAAAATCAATCAATGTTGTTTATCCTTAAAATATTAGACCTAACCAGAGACCGACTTACAGATTACGGGGTCACTGGACAGAAATATAATAGCGGCCCCCTATAACATTTTAAGTGCAAAACTAAAGCATTAAAAACATATCGTCTATTATACTAATTTACTATTTATACAGTATTATATCATTATCTTGCGCATTAATTTAAAAAAAGGAAAGTGCTATCAACCGTAGACATTTTATAATTCATATTATAAAAGTCAATTAAAACGTCTAATTATATGAAATAATTAAATATATATGCTTAATCGTTTTTAAACTTAATCGTACAAAGAAAATGAAACTAGTTCGCAAACAAATTCAACTTTTTTTTGTTTTTTTAATTACGTATTCATTTACAAAGCAAAAACTAATTTTCTTATTTTATTCAAAAATTATTAATTATTAAAATTAAATTAAAATTATTTTAAAAGCTTTAACGACATAAACCTGTCTCTCGCCAAAATACTACTACTACTAATAATAATAATAATAACAATAAAACAGAAAAAAACTAATTCGCAAATTAATTCAACTTTTTTTTTTTTAAATTGCGAATTAATATCCCAGCTAAAAATGAACTGCAGTGAAACTTAAAAGAAACTGCAGTTGTAAAACTGTGGTGATTTGGCACAAATCACTGCAGTGTTTTTGAAGTTGATACAACTGCAAAATAACTACAGTTTATAAACTACAGTAATTGTACAAAAAAATTATTTCGCTTTTCTTTCTGTTTTTGGTGGCGCCATCTATGAGTCATCTTATCATATTTCTTTGTAAATATTTTAAAAGAACATTTTTCCCCACTTGCCGAGAGGAGATTCGATCCGGGGGTGTAACGGTTGGAAATCGAGCATCTTACCGACTGAGCAACTGTGTCTTATGATAGGTTTGATTGAAAGGGGTCATAAGGGGAGGGTAGTCAAATAAACAGGTTTACTTCTCGTTTTTAGGTGATTTGACGGCGTGAAAGATGGGATTTTGAAGTGAATTTTTATAAATGCTCTGTGCGTGTGTACTTCGAAATTAATTTATTATTTAAAGGCGTGGAATAAATATCTTAGTGGTTATTTATTTATATACTGAATTAATTTAGGAGATATATATATTTTTTAATTTGTTACATATTTTAAATTGAAAAAAAAAATATTAATTTCGAAAATGAAAATTATTAAAAAATAGTATGTTATTATAAAAATATGTTTTGTGAAGAGCCGTATTTTATTAAGAGAATTTTGTGTGGGACACTGTTTTATTAATAGTAATTTTGTGAAGTTACTTTTGATAAGGTTATTGTGGAGGTACCTGTTTATATTTTTGTAGCTGGTGAAATAAATTTAATTTAGTCTTAATAATTAATAACTTTTAAATAAAATAAGAAAAATAGTTGCTGCTTTTTATATTAATGCGTACTTTAAAAAAAAAAAAAAAAAAAAAAAAAAAAAAAAAAAAAAAAAGTTGAATTAATTTGCGAATTAGTTTTTTTTTCTGTTATATATATATATATATATATATATATATATATATATATATATATTTGGCGAAGAGACAGGTTTATATTGTTATAGCTTGTAAAATAATTTTAATTTAATTTTAATAATTAATAATTTTTGCATAAAATAAGGAAATTAGTTATTGCCTTGTAAATGAATACGTAATTTAAAAAATAAGGTGAATTAATTTGCGAACTAGTTAGATTTTCTTTGTACGATTAAGTTTTAAAACGTTTAAGTATATATGTTTAATTATTTTATATAATTAGACGTTTTAATAGAATTTTATAATATGAATTATAATATGTATCTGGTTCATAGCACTTTAATTTTTTTTTTTTATTAATGCGTAAGATAATGATATAATACTGAATGAATAGTAAATTAGAATAATAGACGAAATGGTTTTAATGCATTAGTTTTGCACTTAAAATGTTATAGGGGGCGCTATTATGTTTCTGCTCAGGGCCCCCGAAATCTGTAAGTCGGTCCCTGGTTAGCTCTAACATTTTAACGATAAACAACATTGATTGATTTTTAATGTATATTTGTTTTGAATTTTAAAGTTTTATATATTTGAATATTTGTTTTGTGTCACTTAAAGAAGGGGGGAGGGGAGGACTTTCACAGGTGTTCTAATTAGGTCCTTAAAATAAAAGTCTTGAAAACAGTATTAATTATTATTAATAAAGTAAATAGTGAGTCATGCAACAATAACAAAAACTGAAAAGCTTTAACATCATTTTTAAAACTACAGATTAACTACAGAAAATATAACACGAGCTTTCCATAAAGTAAGTTCTGTAAAGTTAGCTCATAGTAACTACAGTTAAATTGCAGATACATCAGAAAATATACTTCTGAATTAATAACTGTAAAAATACTTCAAATTTACTGCAGTTTTACTACAAATGTAAAGTCTCATTATTTTTTAATTGATGGTTGTAAAATGATTTCACATAAACTACAGTATTTTTGCGGATAATAGCTCAGAGTATTTTTGAAATAAATCACTGCAAAATTACTTCACATTAGCTACAAAATAACTGAAGTATTTTTGAAGTCAAGATTTCAGTGCAGAAAATCTGCAGTTGACTGTAGAAAAACTTCAAAAACACTTCACTTCTGTAGAAAAACTGCAGTTAATTTTTAGCTGGGATAAAAAGCAATAACTGTTTTTCTTATTTTATTTAAAATTTATTAATTATTAAGATTTAATCAAAATTATTTCACTGGCTATAAAAATATAAACAGGTATCTTTGCAAAAAATTATTAATAACCTTAGCAGTAATCACTTCAGAAAATTACTATTAATAAAACAGTGTTCTTCATAAAAATCTCTTAATGAAATACGTCTCTTCACAAAATCTATTTTTATAATAACATACTATTTTTTAGTAATTTTCATTTTCGAAATTACTATTTATTATTTTTTTCCCTCAAGTTAAAATTCATAACACATTAAAATAAATATATATATATGTCCTAAATTCAGAGCGATCCGTTTCGGCCTCCAAAGGGAAAAACAGTCTTGGCGCTTGCGCATTGCAAAAGCGGGGGACGTATGCAGATGGGGAGAATCGTTACTACGTAGAGAAGCGAAATGGAAGTAGATGACGCCGCATTTGTTCCTCTTTTGGAAGATAAATGCTGTCGCTTGATTTTAAAACACTTCCACGTATCGTTTGATTCATGCACGATATTCTGAGCATAAATAGTTTGATTTGAAGCACAACATTTTAAAAGACGAAACTTACTCGCCAACCTTATATATCTTCTCGCCAATGGTAAGGTGGTGTGCGGAAATTTTGCGCCCTGTCGTAGAATATACTTAAATGTAGAGATTAAATACAGGGCTGCACATAGGAATTGGAATACTCTTCCGACTATGGACGAGAATTGCTGAAATGTGGATTTCAAATGTCATATGCGTTTTCTAAAATGTTTACTTAGGCATCTTATTTACGTTATTAAACAGCAAAGGTTTGTTAAAGTATTCTGGATGTATTGTAAAATATTTCATAACCTATTCTCTATGCATAGTGTTTCTTTCTTGTTTTTATTAGAAATTATGTTTATATATAAAACAAAAAATTACCTGCTTTTACCATTCTTTTGAGAAAAGTACGGTGAAATTCTTGCAACACCATAGTTAAATGCGTTTTACATTGGTTTAATCACTAACACTTGAAATACTCTCTAAAATTAATTTTATGTAAGTTTAAATTGTATACAAGCGTCTCAGAATATTACATCAGTTAATTTTAGTGAAATTTGTTAGAATATTGTCATTTCAAGTCAAAATAATAAATAATTTATTACCCTTGCACGATAACCTTATATGAGATTTTTCTGTAAAACTAGCAGATCCACCGCTAATTGACGGTATTATCCAGGGAGGCATTTAAGGTAAAATAAATAAAGTAACAAGAGTCTAAATATTTTGGCGATCACAGTAACGGAGCCCTGTGTATTTGTGTCTATAAATCATCATAAAGGCAATCATGAAAAAAATTATGTTACTTTTATGCCATCGTAGGAAAATCTACCAGCTTTATGAATGAAAATCCAAATTTGCTTTGGTGCGTGTAATACCAAAATATATGATTTCCCTGCTAATCCAGGAATCAAATGCCACCAAATGACATATAATTTAGAGATATGCTATTTTTCTTAATTAATTTTATTATTTGGCATTATTTTTCAACGGAAACTTACAGTTTCGTTCATAAACTAAGCCTATAATGGTTACATAAAAATTATGTAATTTTCTAGACTCTCCAAGTCCTGACGTCAGACATGAAGTTTTGTTTGAAATGAGAAAAAACTGATTTTATGAAAGCGATTGCTTTGTTTGATTTCCATATTAATTTAAATGTTAAAAAAATTTACTACAGTATCTAATATATTAAAATACTTAGCTACAATGTATAGCTGTGAGATATAGCAATAGTATATAAACGGATGAAGAAATAAAACATAATTACCATTTGTTTCACACCACACTTAAAAGGACGTAATATTTAACAGATTATTGTTAACTTCTTGTTTATTTGTTTAATTATTTTTTCTTGAAAATGAAATGTCTTTATTATAGTAAATGTTTTAACTCCAGATACATTTAAATACTTATTTCATTTTATAACACCTATTGTAAAACATAAATCTTATATGTGTAAAATGACAGATATCTGCTCAGAATGACGTCAATTTCAGATGCAAAAATAAAGCGAATGAGTCCGATTTTTAATGGCTAAAAAATATTGTCAATGTTCCGTCTCTCCTTGTATCTATAGAAAAGAAAACAAGCATAATGTGTCAATAAAAGATGATGTAACCCTTTCCAGTACTTCCAAAATACTTATACAAATCTTTACCATTTAACAAGGTGAAAGATGATTTCAAAGTAAACAATTTGGAAAACGCACAGCACACTTAAAACCCAATTTCAGCAATTAACAACAATATTTGAAGATATATTATAATAATTTTGTGCAGCCCTGTATATGATCCACAGATTTTTATATATAATGTAGAATGCTAACGTGTAGTTCATTACGGAAAAGCATAGCGCAGTTGAAAATTCCCCGTCTGTAATTTCCGTCAATAAACGGCAGTGCATTCGACCTTATTTGTGCTGCCCTATATATAGTCTGTAGAATTTATACACACCAAGTAATAGGAAAAAAATAGTTAAATTTAAAAACGCGGACCACACTGAAAACACACTTCCAGCAATTGCTTTTCATTGGCAGTACTGTAATCGGATTAATTGTTGTTTTTGCGTCCCTATAAATGATCAGTAAACGCTATACACACATTATTCTACAACAAGCTTCTTGTAAACTGTTTCAGTGATACATATCAATTTCAATATGTTTGAAATAGTGAAACATTCTTAAAAGTGACATTAATAAACTATTTATACCATACATTTTAATGAAATGGAATTCTAATGTGTGTCCCTGTAACCGAGCTTAAAATTCTACTTATTCTATACACCTGAGAAAGCAAGTTGTAGTTAATCAAAGAGTTGCATATATATATCCCATTATGTTTGAAATATCATAACATGAATAAAATGCATCACAAACATTTTTCCCCTATACACCGTAATGTAACAGAATTATTTTGAGTATACCTGTAATGGAGCTATGAGTGCTATGCACACATTATTCTGTAATAAACCTCTTGTAGTTCATTTCAATGATATATGTAGATTTCAATATATTTGAAATAGTGTAACATCGTTAAAATAATCCGCAAATAATCCCCCCCCCCATAGACCATAATGTTACGGATTTCTTTTGAGTGTCCCTGTAAAGGAACTATTATATCTACACACTTAACTTTGAATACCGAAGATGCATTAGTGAACCTCAATAAAATAAATCAATTGCATGGTAATCCAAGTATATTTACGCTACTTAGACGATGGACAGACGCTAGACAGACAGACAAATTGAACAATTCAACTTTGTTGGAAAATGTTAAAAATGTATTAGAAGTTTTAAAAGCATTAGATATGTATAATTGTAAACTTTAGCAGGCGTAAAAAAACAGGCGAAGTAAAGTGTATGTACTCTATGAAATATTTAAAGTCGACAGAATTTTTACTCTTATTCTAAAATGTAACTTTATCAAGTTTTGTGCAGATCAGTCAAAAATTGTAGATATGTTCAAGGAGTATACACCTGAACACTGTTTATTTTATATAGAGAAAATTTTCAAAGAATTGTTTTTTTCTTAATCTACGTCTTTCTAACATGTATGCCTCGTATGATATTCAATGATGCTTGAGAAACACAGGAATAGCTAGAAGAAACATCTTATTTTCGAATATTGTTTTGAATAATACGCCTTTGACAATTTGTTTCTGTCTGTTGAATACAAACAAGAACTTAAAAAAAATATGTATATATAAATAAAAACTGTTTTGAATTAAATTATACATGTATAATAACACGAATAAATATGTAATGACTAATGATAAACATATTTTAATGCATGTAACCACATATAAATAAGTATATTTTGTTCAATTAAGACGATCAAATTTGAATAAAAGTATTAAAACTTATATCAACAGTAAAAAGTGAAATCTATTATATAATTTCGCTAATACTCTTGGTTATATAAAAGATATGACCAAAATCCTATTGATTGTAACCAGGATCCTTCAATGTAATATGTATAATACTGAAACAAGGGAAGAGGGTAATCACACATCAAAAGGGATCTGACCAACTGGAACCTCTGTAGAAATCTCAATGTATAAATTCATTCGAGCAGCATTTATTATCATTTTATCGAAGTAGATTTTGAATACTTGAAATTTGTTTAACACATCACTTGATAAAATAATCATATAAAAACTGTCAAAAACTATTTAATAATTTGCTTGTCTTAAGTAAAATTATTCATGTACATTTGTCACTATAAAATAGAAAATAAAAATATAATCATTCATGGCAATTTATTATTTAAATATATAAGTAGGAAATAAAGTGTCAAAAGAAACATATTGTTTTAAATTCATTGAAAAAAAAAACGAGAAACTCACAATATATCAGTAAAACTCACTAACGGAAAATAAACTGCTGAATAAAGCTCATTACAAAATATGGTCGCAACATTTGGAATAAATAGAATAAAAATAGGGCATTGAAAGAATGGTGGTAAATTTAGCTTTTAAAGCAAGATAAATACCACGTAGAAAAATGAATTTAGTTGCAACTATTTCAGATAGTAAAAGCTCTGTTATACAATTTTTACACATTAATTTTTATTTTTATCAAATCTATTTGGATGTGACAATCCCAAAACTTTCTGCTATCGCATACATGATAATACATAAAAGTTCGCTATCATAGCTCCAAGGCTATTAGTGCACCCCTTTCGGCGGAATATCTCGAAATTCAAGAAGGACCTACTGGACATAGTCACAAACCTACAAACAAAATTTTTTTCAATTCTATGCATAACTTCCTACACCTTTCGATGATACAATGAGGTCAGACACCTGGTTATACATATGGATAGACAGACATTTTAAAGGGACGTTCAAATGAAAAGCAGACTATGGTTACATTTGAAGCAGTTTTTCATTTCGGAATAATTTAATTACAGCCTATTGTAATTATAGTTGATGTGTAACATTCCAACTAAATATAATTGGCAATAACATAGATGCATTGATACCAGCGCGTAGGAAGGAAGTGTATGGCTTCAGTGTAGAAACTCCGGGGTTTCAAATGGATCCATTTTTTCACGATATTTTGCATTTCTTTATCACATGTGAACTGTTGACCTTATAGCGACTTTCTTAATGACCAGAAAATACTGGAGTAACATAAGGAGATATCAGGGCTATATTGAGGATGTTTCAAGTCCTCACACCCAAATTTTGCCAACAGGGCGAGAGTCTTAAGGGCCAAGTGTGGCCGAGCATCATCCTGCAGTAACCTCATTCCTTTAATGAACTTGCCTCTGCGCTTATTTTTGATGGCCTGTTTAAGCCTCAACTACCTGGAGGAATCCATCATTCATCTAATCGCACAAACAAACTTTTCAAGATTGGATAAACTGGGCAAATCCGTTCACTACAGATGCGTAACTGGAAAAAATACCACGTCATCTATCGACACACACATTAAACCACTACGGTTAGAAAAAATGGCGATCAGAAAAAGTCTCCTTTTCGTTTAAACGTGACTAATATTTAAGCATGATTTTCGGTATCTCTGACCCTTAAAGCGTGTAAACACTGTGTGATTACAATACTTTCTTCTATTATAGATAAAATAAAGTAAAAATCGAAACATGGAAGGAATACTTCCTAAAAAATGTGATGGATTAGCTCACAGGCTTTCAAAGCCTGTGAGCTAATGTGTTCGCAAGTTCTGTATGTACTTAACGCAATAACTCTTGATAGAAATTACCGATTTTCTTCAAATTTTGTATATACGTTCATTCTGATAAGGTGCTTCCCTGCTTAGTTTCATTGGTTAAGAATAAATGGGGGGAACTAGGGGCTAATTTCTCTTAATCTAGATAAATAGGTTTTTTATGCAACATCATCTGATTTGCTTCACATTTTGTATATAGGTTCATTGTGATAAGGCACTTCTCTGATTATTTTTAGGAGTTCTTTGGATAAATATGAAATGGGGGACGGGGGCGAGTAATAACGTACTTAATTTATATAAATATGTATTTAATGCAGTATTATCCGATTTGCTTCAAAGTATAATAGGGGAAAAGGGGGGGGGGCATAACCCTTTAATTTAGATAAACGGGCTTTTCATGTAGAATTATCCAATTCGCTTCAAATTTTCTATTCCCTGATTAATTTGGGGGATTCATTGTTTAAGTATAAAGGTGGGTAACGGCGGCAAATCCCCCTTAATTTAGACAAATTGGTTTTTCCTGCAGAATTATCCAATTTGCTTCAAATTTTGTGGTTCAATGTGATAAAGCGCTTCCCTGATTAGTTTTGTGGGTTCATTGGTTAAGTATAAAAGGGGAGCTAATCCCCCCTTAATTTAGATAAATGGGTTTTTCATGCAGAAGTATCGGATTTGCTTCAAATTCGGTATACCGTTTTATTCTGATAAGGCGCTTTCCTGACTTTTTTTGGAGGTTCATTGGTAAAATATAAAGGTGGAAACGGGAGATGGCAATTCCCCCTTATATTAGCTAAATGGGTCAGAACATCAATCACAAAACACTGCAACGTTGCCAAAATTGGTAGGATTACATTAATTTCGAGCATGCGCCCATTAATCCAGACTCAATGCCAGGGACTCATCGCTCCAGAAATCATGCTGTAAATGCTACATTCCGAAAAAAAGAGAAGAGTTCTGCGTATTTCTGATGTCTTGCAAAACTCATGCTAGCATCATGCTGTTTTTCGACGAGCACCTAACAACATTATTATTGAAACTTGGAACTTTCGATCTGTATTATTATTCCACGTGGGTTTTATTTATATCATATGAAATCGTGAAAAAAAGGAAATCAGAGGTTTTACATCTATTTGTATCACTAGCCAGCCTCTGATACAACAACTATTTATTAGTCCTCATATCACTGATATGCATTATGCTGATACAAGTCAAATATCTCATTTTTCATATGGATTGCATTGATATGAGTGCTAACGAATTGCGTTTTGTCGTTTTGTATCAGAAACTAGCTCCTGATAGTAAAAGACTATAAAACATGTCAATTCCTGTTTATCAGGAGTTCATATGATATAACTGACACCCGTGTGCACTAATCACTTCTCTGCTTATTCGTGAGAACCTCATCGAGATTTCAATTCCTTTCCTTGATCTAAGCCACAATCCAACTATATAATTTATTCATACGACCCTAGTAAGATGCTTTGTGCACTACAATCATGATGTACTACAAGCTCTTTGCGTATTAGTAATTTAACTTATTATACATATACTTATATATATATATATATATATATATATATAAGAATTATTACTTGTATTCTCTTATTAACCCAAAGCTACACAGTTCTAATAAAGTAACAATCAGTATCATCTATACAACTAAACATAGATTCGCAGTTTAGTTTTTTATAAAAAAATGTATTACCCAAGAACAATGCATACGCTATTAAAACTGCATTCACTAAGAAGGGAACTACAGTTAAAAGTAGAACGAATACTCTTTTATATTTCAGTATTTTCTATCTAAACCGGAATGCAAATGTTTATACACTGCTCAAAACAATTAAAGAATATTTGAAGTTTTATATAAAATAAAGATATAAACGAAATTTTTTTTGCCGAAAATAGAAGAAGAGAATCACAAATGCAAATTTTTCTGGTTTTAAAACTGTGGAGTATGCAAATTTTGAGTTCGACGTCAAAAACGTCGCTTCAGCGGCAGCGAATGAAATTTGACTTTCAACTGGATAAAAGAGAATGAAGACAAGGATGATCGGCGTTCAGTAATTGCTTTGTTTCGATGAGTACGATGTCTCAGCGAAGTCATTTGACAGATTCAGAAGATTGGAGAATTGTTGGTAGGTTAGAAGGGGGCCAAACTCAAGCCGAAGTAGCGCAAGCCATTGGAGTGTCACAAAGTGTCATTTCTAGGATCTGGAACCGTTTTTTGGAGAGTGGATGTGCAGGCCGAAGACCAGGGCAAGGTCGTAGACGGGCAACAACGCCCAATGAATATCGGTATTTAGCGTTAACAGCTCGGAGACACCGAAACATGAACGCTACTCTTCTCCAACAACACCTTCGCTCGGCTACAGGCACCACGATTTCAACTCAGACTGTCCGAAACCGGCTCCATGCTGTAGGTCTGTATGCTCGCCGACCGATTGTATGTGTTAGATTAACATCAAGGCATCGTCGCGACCGCAGGGAGTGGGCAACCGAGCATGTCAACTGGAGGAGAAATGAATGGAGTAATATTCTGTTTTCTGACGAGTCCCGTTTTTCTGTGCATCCGGATAATAGGCGTATTTTCATCTGGAGGGACCGTGGCAGTAGGAATAATCCTGCGTTCGTGCACGAAAGTGTCAGATTTGGCGGTGGAGGAGTGTTGGTGTATGGTGGCATCTCCATTGACGGGCGCACTGACCTCTACATCATTCGAGATGGAGCTCTGACTGGTCGCCGATATAGGGATGAGATCCTCAGACCTATTATAGTCCCTTACGCTGCAGCAATCGGAGATAACTTCATTTTAATGGACGATAACTGCAGGCCACATCGTGCAAACCTGGTGGAGGATTTCTTTTCGAGGAAGGAATCGTTCGAATGGAATGGCCAGCGTGTTCTCCAGATATGAATCCAATCGAGCACGTTTGGGACGCTCTAGGAAGACGAGTTTCTGGCCGACAACAACCCCCACAAACTCTCCAAGAAATGGAAAGAGCTCTTCTGGAAGAGTGGGGCAGAATAGTCCAACTCGTCATTAATAGCCTCATTGAGTCCATGCCTCAAAGGCGTTGCTGGCCGCCCGTGGAAACCATACCCCCTTACTGAAAATGATTTTCTTTGAAGAAAACACCTTTTCTTATTCTTTTTTTCTCATATGCACAAATTGTGTTTTTTTCCTTTTGTACACAAATGCGCAATAAAATGCATTTTTTTCTGCCAAACATGTGTAATTTATTCTCATATAACCTACTATGTCTGTCGACCATGTATCAATCAGCTAAAAAGTTTCCCAGATACAAAATCCACCTAAAACTGCAATATCCTTTAATTGTTTTGAGCAGTGTAGTATAAATACATAAGTAACATTTGTAGTACGGATAATATAAATAGTGTTTCCCATAAATATTATATTATTTAACAAAAATAAAAACAATAAAAAGACGATATATAAAAAGACAACTAACAAATAACATCTCATTCTAGAACTACATATACACTATATGGTCATTAATGACCGGCAACTTTTAATTTTAGACATTTTGTCGAATATTTAAAAATATACTTCTCAGATTCTTCTGGAATTTTAGGATCCAAAAGAACAGGTTTGACTTCATATTTATCATTGTTGATTTGATACGGAGAACAAATAGGGGACCAAAAAAAATTTAAAAAAAATAATATTTGGGATCACTCTGTAAAATAAAATGCACCAAATGATCCATCGCTGCAAAATATACATAGGCAGACATTGTACAATATGTGTATTCATTTGTGTAAGAATAGCATGTATAGTAATAGAAATATAGCGATTTTTTTAGAAAATTAAAAAAACTCTTGCATGTTTTTTGCTTATAACATACAGGGTTTTTAATCAAATTTAATGCCATTTTCAGAAAAATTGACAAAATGTAGTAGAAACAATATAGTGCAATTAAAATATAAATATATTAAATATTTAAGGAAATATGGGCAGTTACATAAAATAATTTTTATCTGCGCATACGCGAACGATAACAAGGAACTTTTTGCATAATTTAATAGTCAACTCTATGGAGCAACTTATTAAAAAAAATCAGTCAAATATCGTAAAAATTAAAAGAGATATCGGCGTTAGAGTGAGCTGTTTTTTAGTTTCTCACTAAAACTCGCTGAATGATAAGGGATTTTCCACAAATTGTCATTTTTTATTTTATACTATTTTCCAATTTTTAATGATACTTTAGTTCTCTTTGAAAAACTAACCTAACGAGCTTATTCGAACAAAAAAAGAATTATCAAAATCAAAGGATCCATTCCAAAAGTGTTATAACCTGGTGCAATAAAGTTTTCCAAGGCGAACTAAAGTATCAATAAAAAATGAAATATAGTATAAAAATTAAACATGACAATTTGTGGACAATCCCTTATCATTTAGCGAGTTTTAGTGAGAAACTAAAAAACAGCTCCTCTAACGCCGATATCGCTCTGATTTTTTACGATATTTGACTGATTTTTTTTAATAATTTGCTGCATAGATTTGACTATTAAATTAAGCAAAAAGTTCTTTTTTATCGTTCGCGCATGCGCAGATAAAAAATATTTCATACAACTGCCTATATTTCCTTAAATATTTAATATATTTACATTTCAATTGCACTATATTATTTCTACTATATTTTGTCAATCTTTCTGAAACTGGCGTTAAATTTGGTTAAAAACCCTGTATGTTATAAGCAAAAAACATGCAAGAATTTTTATTATTATTTTTTTTTAATTCGCTATATTTCTATTAATATACATGCTATTCTTACACAAATGAATACACATATTTTGCAATGCCTGCCTATGTATTTTCTGTAGCGATAGATCATTTCGTGCATTTTATTTTACAGGGTGATCCCAAGTATTATTTTTTTTCTTTAATTTTTTTCTGGTCCCCTAATTATACTCTTTATCAAATCGACGTTGATAAATATGAAGTCAAACCTGTTCTTTTTAATTCTAAAATTCCAGAAGAATCTGACAAGTACATTTTTAACTACTGCACAAAATGTCTAAAATTGAAAGTTTCCGGTCATTAATGGCCGTATAGTGTATATATATATATATATATATATATATATATATATATATATATATATATATATATATATACAGTATGCCCACTTGAAGTCCCTTGCCACACTCTTAACTGCGGAACGGCTACTGCTATATTCATATAAGTGGTGTCTAGGTATAGTAAAGTAGCCATGCGCTACACAATGAAACCACCTACAGCGCCACCTGGTGGAATGCTGCGAAGTTAGCATTCCTATCTCGAAAACGGAAAGAGATAGAGAAAAAAAGTTATTTTCAAAGTTGTAGAGTATCATCGATTTAGTACGAAAAGACACCTTGTGGACATTAATGCGAAAGAATAGAACGGTTAAAACGCGCATTTGTTTTTTGTGATTTCCTACACTGTGACGTGAGAAAACGATCATAGAAAGAAAGAAACAACCAGTTATGAAACAGCAGGTCTGTGCGACACCTCCACAAACATTGCAGGACATTAAACGACGCTATTACGGACGCTTGTGCCAACGTGTCACCATCTATGCTCCAACGTGTGCAACGTGAAATTCAAACAAACATCCAAATATGCATTGCAGCTGACAGTGAGAAGTTTGAAAATCTAAAATAAAGGTATATTATTATAACTAGTTACTTTTTTTCTTTCTATGATCGTTTTATCACGTCACAGAGACTTTTCGAAAGGAAATCACGAAAAGACAAATGCGTGTTTTAACCGTTCTTTTCTTCGCATTAATGTCCACAATGTGTCTTTTCGTTCTAAATCGATGATGCTCTACATCTCTGTAAATCACTTTAACTCACTGTAACTCCGCAACATTCCACCAACTGGCACCGTAGGCGGTTTCATTGAGTATCGCATGGCTATTTTACTATACCTAGACACTACTTTTATGAATATAGCAGCAGCCGTTCCGAAGTTAAGAGGGTGGCAAGGGACTTATTGCGCATACTGTATATATATATATACACACATATATATGTGTGTGTATATATGAGTGTTCTTTTTATAAATTACATTATATGAAATATTCATTAATTTAAAGTGTAAAAATTTTGAACAAGAAGAACATTTTACAGAAATCTGTATGTTAAAAAAAAAGACTACAGGACGAAAAACTTTTTAACCGTTAGAAAATTATTTAAACCAGGAAAGTAATGCTCCACTTTAAATGTCTTATAAACGATGATATGTTCTTTGTGCACGTGCTGTTGTTTTTGAAGAAGAGTAAAACAATTTACTCTTGAGTTTAGATGAGTTTAAACTAACATAGGGAAATGTGAGAAAAATAAAATTTCCAAATATATTTAGTTTTGATTTTAAAAAATCGTTTCGTCCGAAAGATTTTAATGTTCTTTTTTTTTTGAATAAGAATTTCATTAAATTAGAATGCGAAATAGAAAGCTTATAACAGTTAGTTTTTTTTTTAATTATAATTAGAAAATTGAATGTAATGAAGTTTTAAAAGTCAAAACCCAAAGAAATAATAAACAATTATTCTTTCAGATTTATTTATATTTTAATGTTAATCCTTACTCATATAAGTTACAAACTAATTTTGCGTTATTCTCGGATTATAAATACCAGAAGAATTAATTATACGTTTTACTAGCAACAGTTTAAAAAATGTATCAGTTTTTATAAACCTATTGTTCCTACTATATGAATTTTGTTGAAACATTTCTATAAAACTGCTAGTTTATAACTGCACCTTAAGTATTTCTGACATGGAAATATTTAAGAATAAAGAACAGTTTACTCAAAAGTATTTATGTAAAAATCATGCTCGTATTTATTTCGGTAATATCTGTAGATATTTTTAAGACTACTCATAAAAGTGTCATCATATAAACCAATTTTGTACCAAATTGGTTTATATGATGCTTGTTGTATTACATGATGTTTGTATTATATACAAATTAATGTTTGTAATAAGATAAATCATGTAACGATCGATATAAAGTAAAAGACTCTAAATGAAATATAACAGTTAATAATTCTGAAAAATAGATTACATTCTAGCACACAAAATGTCATTTATGTGATTTAATTGTCATTTTTCTTCTTTTGTTAACGGAAATACTCACAAAGACAAAATTCTTTGTAACATGCACACACAAATACATATAATAAAATATTCTATATTGAAATATGTATTGTTTCCAAACATGGTGTAATTAAAATCAAGCAAGAGAAATGTGCAAATATTTAAATGGGTAAAAGTTAAACAATTTAATCCAAATTTTATTTCTCTTTCTCTGTGTATACAAATATTTATGAAAATTGGAGATAAAAACAATACACAGAGTAAACATACATATGTTTGATACACAGAGTAAACATACATATGTTCGATACACAGAGTAAACATGCATATGTTTCTGAAGTAGTTATTTAAATTCAATATTGTTCAAAATATACTTAATAAAAAGAAAGCTTTGATCTATGACGTTCTCTACTACTTGCTCAAATTAGTCCTAGTTACAAAAGATCGAGCTATTGTATCCAGAATTCGGGCGAAGTGAACACGGAAAGCTTCAGCATGGTGTTTCATTTTGAATAAATAATATCATCGTGACATATGTCTTCAGTTACCTTCTTACCTATAATAATAAAAATAATAAAATATATAAATTTTCATAAAAATGTCATTTTTTAACTATTTTTGGGGCGCTTGGGGCAGCAGAAGATATGAATGGATTTCAATAAAAGAACAGATGTAAACTAAAGTACATAAAAGGCAACTTTTGTACCCCGCGCCGATTCGATTAACCACATTTCGTTTTTTCGATCCACTCTAATATACATCCCTAGCGCAATTAACATAACTTAATATTTTTAAGGTCAAAACTTTAAATTAATTTTTACAAAAGTGTTACATATTACTTCTAATTATATCCGAAATTATTTAAATAATTAAACTTGAAAATCATTTAAACAAAAGTGTTAGACATTACATCTGTTTTTCAATAAATATACCTAACAATTTTTATTTCATAACAGGAAATTCACTTACAAAATCATGGTGAAGCACAACCACTTCAAAAATTTTAAATGAGCGAAAGGAAATATTTATTTTGCACTTCAAATTTATAAAAGGGAAGTTATTTAATTATAAATCATGATATATACAAGATGTATTATATAATTTAATATTCAAAGTATTTCTTAAACGATATATTTTAACACAACATTTTATGAAATATTTGGGAAAATAGAAGTTGACTTACATTTCTAAGATACTTTTTTTTCTGAACGGTTAAGAAACATATGGGATGCGATAAGTCCTAGAATATAAATCTAAGGTTTATAAATAATTTAGTAGCTTCTGATAAATTACTTTAGGCAAGAATCTTCTTTAGGATAATATATTATTCCACCAATACGTTTATTGATTTCAAGTGGGTAAATATAAAATAATGAATATGACATAATTTCATACACATTTTTAGAAAAATGTCGTGCATAGAATCTTTTTAGCTGTCTTTTGTTTATTGTATATTGGACGTATATGATACAATCTTCTGTGCGAGGCATTTTATTAAAAAATACGAAATACATATATTTAAAATATGTGTGATTGTCAAGATAATTTTTAGTGCCAGATACATTATATTCACCATTCTCCAAAAATCGCTGACTGTACTAAATAAAAAAAATCAAATCAAAATATCTGCTTCAACATACCCCGTTTGTAAACTAAAACAGTGTATACTATAAAATCTAATTAAAATATATTACACAAATTCTCTACTGATTATCTCCTTAGAATGTATTATACCTATCCCTTGTTTCATCCTGTTTCATACATGCAGACGTTGCCACATACACTCGCCGTTTAATCGTACGATAACGATAGCTGTTGGTTCCAAAAGTTTCGTACTTTTGTCAGATAGCTCTAGTTTGAAGCTTGTAAAGGGGCAGACGTTCTCACCTTGTTTGCTAGTGCACAAAATTGATGTGAGAGAAAAGTTCCCACCTGTAATAAAAATCCCTTGCGAATACGCCCGTTCGGTACTATCACTCAGATACAGGCTCACCCGACCTGTATGGTAATTTCTACATCAGCATTGTCTGTTTTTCCTTTTTAAAAGAAATAAAAAAGATGTTATCGTGTTCTAATCGCAAGGGTAAACAAGTTCTAGGTACTATGCCTCGACGTGTTTGCACCTGGCGGTCTGTAAGTAGTTTGATAACGGCGTTACAGCTAGAGTAGCCGTTGACGCCTGACTCTCAAGCCTAGCTGTCAGGTTGCCGTAGGATACATGTCTGCAGGTTTGTCATGGACGGTCTCATTAATAACTCAACTGATTTGACGAAACCAGACGTTGTAATGCCTATTATTGGTGATGAAAATTTGGTGGTGCTTTTAAGAGTTTGGAACAGACCTTGTTGGATCCGTTCAAGTCCGAAGTCACAGGGATTCGAGTCGGAGATAATTCGAACCGATCTGACGCCAGAAACGGTGAAAGTACGAGTTCGAACCTTGAACTCTCTCACATAGATACCCTGAGGAAAGTGGTCCTCAGCGGGATGTATTTGGATGTCAAACCGAGAGCAAAATAGACTGCCGATTTGTCCTTTTCAGACATGGTCATCTTCTCAGCTGCTTTCGTCGATGAGGTGCATTCTCTGATTACGGACCTCCAGGGGGGATGGGAAAAGACTTTAAACTCACTGTTGTGAAGAAGGACACCTACAGGGCGCTTGTGGCCCCAATGATGGGTTTCGTCTTGGAACATTACACATGGTTCTGTCTCCTAAATGGGACAGCCTCACAGAAGGAGAAATCACCGACTGTCAGTCGCGACGTAGGGGTTGACAGTACGCTGCAGCTTGCTAGGAACGCACGCTGCATGTCGGACCACTTTTCCAGGAAGGAGGGGGTACCAAGCTTTGGAAGGCTCAGTGTAAGTGGTGCCAAGCCCATGAACCCTGAGTCTATGTCGATGCATACTCAAACAACGCTAAGGTTATGGCGAATCAACTCTTCCAAGACATCTCAGTAAACGTGGTGGACGTGATATCACTAAATTAACCGCATGTGAACAACCGATCCGTTGTTGATACTTCGCATGGTTGGACTCAAATGAGCTCGTTAGGAAGTCGCTTTCGGGCGACTATCTCAGTTCACAACCGTTTGACATTTAGTACGGTCCTGAGGCAGTGTGATGTGGTGACTATCCTCTGCAGGTGGTCCAGTTACAGGGTTTGAGTGTTGACTTGTTACTGCACCCCCTGTTAGGACATTGATCTTCTAATAGTATCGTTGGCTACTCTGTTGAATACGTATCCGAATGACAATGTCATTTTATTAGGTGATTTTAACGCAAGACAAACAGAGCAACGCCCAACGAATCCGCGAGGGAAGGGCCTAATCGCATTCGCCTTGAACGCTGATTTCAAAATCGTGAACTACGCGGAGAGTCTCTCCTCCTTTAGCGGCCTGAAAGGGGAAGTATGGATAGACATACTTTTACTCCAGTTTTGCAACTGTCGCAATTCAGTCTGTATGATATTTGGCGTCGAGTCATTATGCGATCTTAGGGTTATTAGTTGGACCTATCAAGGTAGTCCAGACCTCAGACTCATCGCAAGTACTATACGTAGCTGGATATCCGTGTATTTGGTCTGGGATTAATTCCTCCTCGATCTCAGGACTGCGTATCTAACTTCTTATGACTTCGCCTCCCACAAGGAGGGCGTTGTACACTTGATAGTGTCTTTGTCGAGACTCTGTTCAATGAACAAGGAAAGCAAACCAGCCGAGCAGAGGGGAGCGTGTTGGTAGACGCCGTAGCTGTCTTTCCAGACATCAAGGTTGCGTGAGCTGTGTCGACTCTTCCAATTCCGACTCGGATCGGAAGACGTGGTGTCTTCATTAAGCGTAAGCGAACAGAATCTTAGAAGGCGATCCTGCACGCAAAGCATGCCTATTTCAGACTTATAAGTTCGGATGGACTAATCACGTACAAATTAGGCAAAGTAGTCGAGGTGGCACGGGTAAAGCAGAGGCTGGGAGAAATTTCAGGATGAACTTTCTAGATAGCATTTCCTTTTACCCGATGATGTTTCCCAGGTCGCAAAAATTAGGAACGATGAACCAGGCTGATTTTCCATTAACGACCTGGAGTTTGCAGTGGAATCTCTGCCGTCTAACAAGGCACCGGTCCACGATGGGATCAGTCTCTAGATCGTCAAGAAGGTCCTCCAGTTCCACCCTTAGTGTTTAATGTCTTTATATAATCACTGATTTTGGACGTCTTATTTCCCGCTGATTTAAAAAAAGAGAATTCGCTGTATTTTTTTTTTCCCAAAGCGGGGAAAGACACCAGTTGACCTGTCTCTTGCCTGCCCTCTGGAAGATATTAGACAAATTGCGCGCAACCAGGTTGGCACTCTTCTTAGAGACCAATGAGTTGCTGAGTGCAACACACTGCCGATTTCGAAAGAACATCAGTACGTTTGACGCGTTGCAGAATGTTTGGGTATATATAGCTGAATCCAAGAAGCGTGAAGAAGTACATAGTTCGCAGCTTCAAGATTTGTCTCATGAGCTTATAGGTATGGTAAGCTAATGAGGCAGTCTGTCATAATTACTTATTTTGTTAAGTTTGTTTTGTTGTTATGTTGCTCATGTTGGTATGCTTTTGTTTCAGGTGCTAAGGTAAAATTTGTAGGCCAGGTGACGGGAGATCCGGCTCTGTTGGCTTACAAGCCTTGGCGAGGGTGTGCCTTTGCACTCAGGGATGAAGACTGCAAAACATACCAGGTTCGCAAGTGGTACACTATCTGTTTTGTGCCTAAGCAGAATGGCTAGTTACTATCTCTGTAGATTTTCACGCCCGGAATCGTTGATAAAGCAAGTGCGTGTACGGGAAATGCGGATACATGCCTACAGCCCAACACCTCTATCGATGTCCGTTATCTGAAGCTCCTGGTAGATTCGGATACGTCCCCCAAGTGTTATGCGGCAGATACATTTAGTTCATAGCTTTGCTGTTCTAACGATAAGTTCGTCTATCACTTGGGTGCAGGAGGAGTGATGCACAGGTGGTGGTGTTCCTCCTTGGTCGGTAGTCTGTGTCGTGGACGGATCACGCCAGACATTCAGCGGCCAAGGCTACTGCCATAGGTTCCGTTTGATGCGTGCCATATTTGCATTCCTCTAAACCTGTACTGGCGGTGCTGTCGACCTTTGGCCTGATGGTTTTACCCTTGTCACATAAAACACTAGACAACAAATTTGAACTTTTGTTCTGTCCCAAAATTGAAATTAGTTGTTTCTTATTCAGATTTTTGCGCTGATTATCAATCCAGTTTTAGATTTTTTTCAGCGCGTCCAGATTTACAGGTATTTGCATATTTCAATTTATGCAAATTTAGGAATTTGTGTACATTTCCATGGAAATTGAGGGCATAAAACCTTATCAGACTTGCTTTTTTGTTTCATGTTATAATTCCTGGCTAGTTTACTTTACAAAGATGGTGTCTAAGATTATATTGCCATGGTACTGTGAAATATTGCGATTAATTCGCATATTTTTCATGTTTTTCTAACAACATTAGTTGACGTCCAAAAATATCTGCCATAGTAGTACGCTAACGTGATTCTAAATCAGTTTTTTACGTTAATTTCAAAACTGAGTACCGTTTTTTTTCTATCACGTCTAGGTTTAAAAGTAAAAGGCGGAAATTTTATTTTCTGGTAAAAAAAAGCCAGAAAATGCTTTTATGCTACTTTGTGATCTACTTCAGGTATTTAGGATAGATTCTATTACATTTTTTCAATAATTTTTCGATTATACCCTGATTATTTCCCTGATAGGAGTCTCACACTGTTAACCCTTTTAACAAGGAGATACACTCCCCTAAAATGCATTTTATATCAAACTTGTGCCCATATCATACAAGCGTAGATATTCATTTTACTCAAAAACTAGACGTCATAGAAGGAAACGGATTACAGATTTGAAATCAATATAATTATCTAATCTAGGAAAAAGTTACGTCAATCCTGTGGCGACTACTGTAAAGTTGATAATAATTTAAACATTAAACCATTGAAAATTTTGAAAATTAGGCTTAATAACTTACAGGTTATACAGGATATACAGGGTATACAGGATATACAGGATATACAGGCTGCGACATTTATCTAAAGCAAATGGTCCAGTATACATAATATAGAAAACGTAATACAATCATTTATTGTACCTAAAATTTACATAAAACGGCATAAAGAAACTTAAATTTGCATACACATATATATGCAAATTTCCCAAAAACTGGACATTATATTCGGAAAAGGCACAAGATACTGATTTAGAGATAAAATATTTTCATCTATAGGACATTTTTCATGCTGTACAATGAAATACCGGTGAAATACCATTTTCTATTTACGAAGGCTAATGCAACGAATTAAGACCATGTGTGGATTCGTGAATGCATGGATACACATTTAATCCTTTTCTGCACAGAAAGATTCTCGTAATATGATAGGGCAAGGGTAGTTATTTTGTAAATACCCACATTTAACAAGACTGTGCATAATGTTAAAACAAAAGCTTTAACAAAAATCAGTTTATATAAATTCAGTAGAAATTCATTTGCTGTTGGATATATCCAAAAATGTATAAAACTGCATAAAAATCTTTTAATTGTCACATAACGCTGTAAGTAAATTAAAATGTTATAGCACACTATTAGTACCTATTATTATAGCACAAACTGAAAATATTTCATGTGCTGAAAACTTGACACCTGTTGCAATAATGCAAACACTCTAATAGCTTTTAAGCACATTCTTTTTCACATTCATAGAATTTTTAAGCGCAATCTAGTTCATCAATAATACAATGTATTGAAACGAAATCAATATAACGCAAAACTTACACAGTGCTCATATTCTAAAAGGGAAAAAAATATTTTAATCGTGATTTATCATGAGGAACGTCGTTTACAGAGTGATTCAACAGAGAGAAGGCCACACAACTTGGTTACACCGCAGAATTTTTAAAATTTAGAGAATCAGAAGAATGAGATATCTATCAATATAGTTAAATTGTTTAATATATGTTAGGAAAGTTATGTATTTCTTCAAATCAGTTTTTAATATTACGTTGTTATGTCAGAAATGATATTCGATATCGGAGAAAAGATAATAGAAAAGGTGTCGTGATAAACCTGCATCATCACTGAAGCATGCCTGCCATTAGTTGGCGATGCGTGACATGCCGTAATTCGAACAAAAATCAGGAGCTCCAATTTAGGGGGTTCAAATGATCTCTTGGAAACTAATTGTGAAACCAAATACTGGAAATGCTACAGATACTTCTCCTTTAGTAATTGTTTTTCCATCCATTATATCCAACCTTCCTGTTCTGAAAACTTGACTCACGGATACTATGTAGCGGGAAATATTCCTAATAATAACAGATTCCTAAAATGTCAAAACACATCAATAAATAAAATGATTCCTATATTTTTAGAAAACTTAAGAAATATATAAAATTTTACTTATGTAACAGCAATGCAAAAGTTAAGAATACATAACATTGGCTACATAATTTCATTTCGGTGTTTTGAGGGAAATAAAATAGTGTTATATATATACATATATATTCGTATATACCGGGTGAACCAAAAGTTCGTTAAAACTTTAAAAATTCATAAAAAAGGAAGAAATTATGATAAAAAAGTGCGGTTTACAAGAAAAGGCTCACTAGGTCGTCGGTTTTTTTTAGCAGCAAAAAATGTTTAGTTAAAAAAGTCACCTGTAGATGGCACTAACATGCGAAAGATTCAGCAGAATTATGCAAATTACTCCTGCTATAAAAGACCGGGATACACGAGAATTTTTCATTCTTTTCAGAATGTCATCATTACTCGATCGAGCGTTGTTGGTGCAGTTTCTCTATTTGGATGGTGGGTTTCTGAATTCATTCAGACATGTTGCATTCAGCTGTAACGGGCGTTGTGAGTCGCCTTAGTTGTGTCGTACAATGTTCTGGAGGTCATGTTGAACAATTGTTATTGCAAGAATAAATGGATGGAGCAAACTATTGTCCTGTTCTTTGTGTTTCCGGGTCGTCAGCGTCCTCTACCAGTGACATTTTTAACTAATAATTTTTTTCCTGCTAAAAATAAATTCGACTATCTTGTGAGCCCTTTCTTACAAGCCGCAATTCTTTATCATAATTTCTTCCTTTTTTTATGATTAAAAAAAAATTAACGAACTTTTGGTTCGCTCGGTATATTTATTTACCTTAGAAGCAAAACAATTATAGTTATATCATGATTCATTTTGAGACGAATATTGACATTTCTTTAAAACATTTCCTTCCTAATGACATTATTCACAAATATTTCCAGCGAAGCGCCAATCAGGTTTGAATGATAAGTATTTCAAAAACTCAATATTGTACAAAATTAGGTGAGTAGAGAAAATATTTTCATTAAATTGTGAATATTGTCCCAATGTGGGCTTTACATTTGAAATATCTCCATTGAAACACCAATATTGCAATAATATATACTAAGTGTTTCCTTCCAAAATAGGCAAAATATTGGTGGAATATTAAGACTTCTTATTTCGGAAATTTCGTTTAGCTGTGATGCATTGATTGTTCAAGATAGAGTTATGTTTTAGCCATTATATTCTTGTTGCTAGCAGGTAATTTCGAAATTGTATGTATCCTACTACGACCAGACTCGCTATATTTAACTATGTTTTTTATATTATTTATATTTCTTCTGCAATTATTTGTCAAAAATGAAAGTGTAGTATATTTAAATGAGAAAAATTAAATGTTTGCATAAGGTAAAGCTAGGAGAGTCTGCACACAATTCAAAAGAATAACAATAAAAAATCTAAATATTAATTTTTTGCTAAACTATCTATGAATGAGTTTTACTTCATTTGCTTTTTATGCACTTCCATTGCTATTTTGTTGTTATGTTGCAATTTAATAGAACAGTTGTAATGAAACCAAAAAAGTTATTTTGCGCAATCTGTCCTTACAGGATTGGTGTGATTGCGCGCATGGGTAGGAGAGATTGTTACTAATAATAACTACAAATAAATTGTTAACAATAATAATTACACTTAAATGACATTGTTGTAAGGTTTTTGTGAACAAATATTATTGTATTAGGAGTGAATATTTCAACCTAATGATTAAAGAATCAGAAAAAGGAAATAATTTTAAAAACGATTAAAAAAATTTAATTAAAGGAAAAAAAATAAAAAAGCAGAAAAAGCAAGCCCATATAAGATTTCAAAATAACATTAAGTTACTTGATAACACGTTTAACTTAAAATTAGTCCATTTTCTTTTTTCGTTTTTTATGCAAATTTACCAATAAACTGCGCAATCTCTCCTAGCATGTAAACTAATGGGAACAGTGCGCCATCTCTCCTAAGTAGCAGATGCGCAATCTTTCCATTTTCGGTAGGAGATATTGCGCGGCCTTTTATTTAAGCATGGCCGCTACTAAAACAAACTTTTGATGTTCACATTGTTAGTCTAGATTAGTAGCTTCTGAGAAATCGTTTAAGTTTAAAATATTTTGTACTACTGACATTGTATAGAAATTCTGATGAATACCTATAAAAATTTAAGCGCTTACTTTAGGAAAACAAAACAAAATAGCAATACTTTATCTTAGACGCTCAAAACAATCAACGTGCACTTTCAAGTAGACACTCCACTACTGCTGCTCTACAACTACCTGGAGTCGCTGCGCGATCACTCTACTACTTCCCCCCGAACCTCTATGTGCGCAATCTCTCCGACTGCGCCATCTCTCCTGGCTTTACCGTTTGTCTAAATTCTGTCATTAGAGGGTACTGTATATTTTATTTACTGGAATTTATATGGGACTTATCGGTCAGAATTTAAACTGAAATATATCTATGTTTCAGAAATTAAATCGGCAACCACTAAAATAGTCCCCTTACAATATAAACGTCAACATGGTCGTAGAGTGTCTAGCGGCGCAGCCCTCCCTTCGCTCTACGTCGCAGAAGGCTGTGGGTCACACAACCCTACTTTCGGTTAAAAATATTTTTATTTAAAATATAAAATCATACGAATTCGAAGTTATTTGAAAAATAGACCAGGACGCTACTCGAGCAGATGAAACCCCCAACTCTTGATTATTTTATAAACTTAAAAACATGGGAATTCAATTATTCAATATTTGATTACCAAAACATACCAGAGAGTGCGTTGCACGCCCGGTGTACGCTGACAAAGGCAGTGAACGGGGGAGAGGAGGGGCGGGGGGGGGCGACACTATGTACATTTGGGATGATTTTCGCTCAAAAATACAATTTTTTAAATTTCGAAATTCGTTTACAAAATAAGACCAAAGCTTGAGTAGCACGTCCGGCTTTGTGCTGATGAAGACCTTGGGGTCTCAAAAACTAGCTTCGTTCAATTTGAGTTTCGTTAAAAAGAAAATATATGTATATATATAAATTTTCGGATTCATTTGAAAAACCGATCACCGTAGCGAGTTCATACGGGTAGTTCAGTTATTAATAAATAAATCCAGTTTTATCAGAATTTGAAAACTCGATTTTTGAAAATAAAACATTAAAGTAAGGAAATATTTTTCATTTTTAATCTAAAATTTGGATCTTTTTTATATCTTAAAAGAAGTTTTATTGGCTAATTTTACATATTGTTATGAATTTTGTAAATATTTCATTCTTTTTAATTTATTTTATTTTATTATTGTGAAAATTGCAGTATTATTAATTTATTTCCTAATAAGCATCATGTAACTCAATGCTAAAGGCCTCAGGTGGTTTGCAAGGAAAACAACCTTACAGCATCGGTTTTTATAATGAGTTCTATTGGAAAATCGCCAAGGAATGGGTTTATCGCCAAGTTGGCAATGGTTTTGGCGACTTATTTTTGTCGCCAAATTTGGCGATATATCGCCAAATATCGCCAAGTTGGCGACGGATTTGGCGAGTTTTTGTGCAATCCCCCCGTATACCTTTACATTGGGATCCTTTCTCGTTTGGGGTACTCTATCGAGAGTTAAAGCACCTTCTGGTAATTTCTAGCATCTGAAAGCTCTGGAATAATCTGGAAAGATCTCTGAAACCTATATAAGGACCTCCATCATTTCAGTTCAGTTAGTTGTCTGTCAACTGCGATTGAATTCATACGAGAGGCTTTGCATTGAGAACTGTGTTACTCGGATCGATTTTGTCGTTGATACGTCGTATTGAACGCATTGTTTCTGTGTGAAATTTTGCTGCGCTTTTATTGGATTTGAAGATTACTGAATATCTTGTAATTTTCAGAAGATATTTGTGATCATATTGCACTGTTTATAGTGAATGAAGCCTTTTTATTGTTCTTATATTTTGGCATCAGTCCTTTCGAACCCCGAGCTCACAACATTTGGTGTCAGGAGTGGGGTTGAATGCCGATCACCAGAGCAATGGAGGAGCAACTGAAACAATTATTGGAGAAATTAGCTGCGAATCAGGCTGAGATGTCAACCAACCTTGGCGAGATGAAAGAAGAAATGAAGAAGGATATGTCAGCGATGGATGAGAAAATGACTGCGAACCAGGCTGAAATGAAGGAAATGTTGGAAGAAATGAAGAAGGAAATGTCAGCGATGGATGAGAAAATGACTGCAAACCAGGCTGAAATGAAGGAAATGTCAGAAGAAATGAAGAAGGAAATGTCAGCGATAGATGAGAAAATGACCGCAAACCAGGCTGAAATGAAAGAGATGTCGGAAGAAATGAAGAAGGATATGTCAACCAACCTTGGTGAGTTGAAAGAATTAATAGATAATAAAATAACATCTTTAAATGAAAGAATTGACAGCGTGGAAAACAAATTTGAAGGAAGATTTCTGGAAATAGAGGAAAAAAGTACAAAAGACAGCCAATACCGTAGAAGAAAGGATAGAGAGTATAGAAAAGGAGTTGGAAAATGTGAAGAAACAAAAGATAACTGCCGAAAACTATCCCGAAGGTGTCAAGTATCAAGCTATGCTTCCCCGGGCCTCTATTAAACTCTCGACCTATGACGGAAAATCCTCATGGCCAGTTTTTAAGACACAATTTGGGATCGTAGCGGACGCCAATGGATGGGATTCCCAGACAAAGGCTTGCCAGTTAGCTGCTTCTCTACGAGCTGATGCTGTTGACGTCCTACAGACTTTGCCTGCAAATGAACCGCTGGATTTTGAAACGCTCGTCAGTGCCTTAGAATTGCGCTTTGGCGAGAAATGCATGAAGGAATATAGCAGACTCCAGCAACCAACCTTGGTGAGTTGAAAGAATTAATAGATAATAAAATAACATCTTTAAATGAAAGAATTGACAGCGTGAAAAACAAATTTGAAGGAAGATTTCTGGAAATAGAGGAAAAAGTACAAAAGACAGCCAATACCGTAGAAGAAAGGATACAGAGTATAGAAAAGGAGTTGGAAAATGTGAAGAAACAAAAGATAACTGCCGAAAACTATCCCGAAGATGTCAAGTATCAAGCTATGCTTCCCCGGGCCTCTATTAAACTCTCGACCTATGACGGAAAATCCTCATGGCCAGTTCTTAAGACACAATTTGGGATCGTAGCGGACGCCAATGGATGGGATTCCCAGACAAAGTCTTGCCAGTTAGCTGCTTCTCTACGAGCTGATGCTGCCGACGTCCTACAGACTTTGCCTGCAAATGAACCGCTGGATTTTGAAACGCTCGTCAGTGCCTTAGAATTGCGCTTTGGCGAGAAATGCATGAAGGAATATAGCAGACTCCAGCTCAAATCTCGACAGCAGAAATCCACTGAATCCCTGCAAGAGCTTTCTACGGATGTCGAGAGACTTTCCCATCTTGCTTATCCTGACTGCCCGACTGAAACTAGAGAAAGTTTAGCTCTGCAACATTTTATCGATGGTGTGCGTGACTTTGAGATCCAGAAACAACTCCGGATTGCAGATCTCAGTGACTTAAAAGGGGCTTTAGTTTATGCCCTGAAAATCGAGGCAGCCCAGCAAGCTACAAGGAAAGATAGGCACTTTGTGCGAGTAGCCAACATGCCTGAGACGTCGGATACAGCTGTGGAGCGGTTACAGCAGCAGATGAAGGACGTGATGAGACAGATAAACTCCTTGATGGACAACAAACCTGGCAGAAAGATCAAGTGCTGGAAATGCGGTGGAGAAGGCCATATTCAAAGAAACTGCCTAAAACGACCCAGCACAGAAGGTAATAACTCCGCACGAACGGCGGAGCAGGAAAACTAATTAATGGCCATCTCGCGGGGCGGAGGTTGCCAGATTTTGAGAAGCTCCATTATCAAATGTGTCAAATTTCTGCAAGAAGTTGCGGCGAGAATGGAGTTTTTATTGTCGGGCGTGTGCATGATTTGCTCTGTAATATGATCATCGATACAGGAGCCAATGTGACCATCATTCGGAAAGATCTAGCTCAGCGGCTAAAAGAAAAACTCCTCTGGACTCCGCCCCGTGTTATCCTTCAAACTGTGACCGGGGATAAGATCGACATACATGGAAGAATGAAATCGAAAATAAAGTTTGGGAACGCCGCTTACCATCATACAGTCTATGTGGCCGATATTTCAGACCCTTTCATACTGGACTGGACTTTTTAAAAGAGCATGGATTTACACTGGATTTTAAGAAGAATGAGTTACGCTCTGCTCAAGAAGATGTCACTATTTTCAAACTTGGAAATGAGTCCGGGTCTATTCAACGGATCACAGCCAAGGCAGATGTTATCATCCCTCCCCGGACCGAAATGATGATACCTGGATTAACTGAGAACGAAAGTAGTTTTCAATGTGGCTTGGTTGGATATCCTGAGAAGAGCCCAAAAGGAGTGCTAATAGCATCAGCGCTGGTAGATCTGTCGAGATATGTGATACCCGTGAGGATGGCGAATGTAAGTGAAAAGTCTAGAATTATCCAGAAGGGTGAAGTGCTTGCTACCTGTGCTCCAGTCACCTGTGTTTGCAAAGACCCGAGCTTGACGTTGTCGGAGCCGCCTACAAGTTTAACACCTGAAATTGGACGAAATGAGAATTTATCTCCTGAGCAGAGACATGGCGCAGAAAGACTGTTCCACGAATTTAAGGATGTGTTTTCTCAACACGAGAGTGATATTGGTCGTACTTCACTGACACGGCATAGAATTGATACTGCCGGCCATCCACCGATTAAACAGCATCCCAGACGTTTGCCGTTCGCTAAACAAGAAGAGGTGTCTAAGCTCTTACAACAGATGCAGGATAGTGACATCATCGAACCGTCATCAAGTCCGAGGGCCTCTCCCATCATGTTGGTCCGAAAGAAAGATGGCTCCACAAGATTATGTGTGGATTATCGTAAACTTAACGACATCACGAAGAAGGACAGCTATCCTCTACCAAGAATAGACGACACGCTAGATACTCTTTCAGGACATAAATGGTTTTCCACACTGGATTTGAAGAGTGGATATTGGCAAGTAGAGATCCATCCTGATTACAAAGAGAAGACCGCATTTACTACTGGACAAGAACTTTGGCAATTTAAAGTTATGCCGTTCGGGCTCTGCAATGCCCCAGCAACGTTCGAGCGCCTCATGGAGACAGTGTTAAAAGGCCTGACTTTTGAAGCTTGTCTCATCTACCTAGATGACGTCATCATTGGTGGCCGCACGTTTGAAGAACATCTAGAAAATATTCGAAGAGTGTTAACGAAGCTAAGAGCGGCAAATTTAAAGCTGAACCCTTTGAAATGCAAGTTCTTCCAACGGGAAGTAAATTATTTAGGACACATCATCTCAGCTGAAGGTGTTCGAACAGATCCTGAAAAAGTGTCCGCAGTAAAGAACTGGAAGCGTCCGGAAAATGTCCATCAGTTGCTAAGCTTCCTGGGACTATGCACTTATTACAGAATGTTTGTCCAGGGGTTCTCCAACATCGCAAGACCATTGCATAGGCTTACTGAAAGCAAGCAGAAGTTTTTATGGACACAAGAATGCGACAATTCCTTCCAGCGGCTGAAAGAAGCTCTCACATCCTCTCCAGTCCTTACCTATCCAGACCCCGGCAAACAATTCATTGTGGACACGGATGCCAGTCACGAAAGTGTCGGCGCTATACTTCCTCAAGAAATAGATGGCCAAGAACGAGTCGTAGCATACTGGAGCAAATGTTTATCGAAACCAGAGCGGAATTATTGCGTCACTCGTAAGGAGTTATTAGCTATAGTGAAAGCCATAGAACACTTCCATCATTATCTCTATGGCAGGAAATTTCTCCTTCGTACTGATCACGCATCCCTAACATGGCTGATGAATTTTAAGAACCCAGAGGGCCAAGTAGCCAGATGGATACAACGACTCCAGGAATACGACTTTGACATCAGGCATCGTAAAGGCTCATCGCATGTAAATGCTGATGCCTTATCAAGAAGACCGTGTCCCGAAAGTTGTCGCTATTGTTCCAGAGCGGAGAACAAGTATAATCCTGAACATGTCATACGCCAGACGAAGACTTCACTATCAACGCCACCAGATCCCTGGAGTGATGAGAAGATTCGATAAGATCAAATGGCAGACTCCGACATCAAACCAATCGTGGAGTTATTAGAATCTTCTAGCACAAAGCCCAGTTGGAAGGACATCTCGACTTACAGTCCTACGACGAAGCAATATTGGGCTCTTTGGAACTCCCTCCACGTCAGGAATGGTGTCCTGTTCCGAAAATTCGAATCGGAAGATGGGAAGACATCTCGGTGGCAGTTGGTACTTCCTCGATCTCGAATTCCAGAGGTCCTCGAAGAATTACATGGCAGTCCCACTGGTGGCCATTTTGGAGTCATGAAAACATTACACAGAGTCCGAGAGCGCTTCTACTGGCTGTCGTCGAACAATGGTGCAAATCTTGCGATGCATGTGCAGCTCGGAAAGGACCAAAGACACGTAGCCGAGGAAGACTACATCTCTACAATGTAGGAGCACCTTTTGAACGCATTGCCCTTGACATCCTAGGTCCTCTGCAAGAAGTGCTGATGGCAACAAATACCTCCTTGTTGTCATGGACTATTTCACGAAATGGCCTGAAGTTTATGCCATCCCTGATCAAGAAGCTTCTACGGTTGCGGATGCCTTGGTACACCAGTGGATATCAAGGTATGGAGTCCCCCTTCAAATGCATTCTGACCAGGGGAGAAATTTCATCTCTGCTGTGATTGAGGGTCTCTGTCAACTTCTCGGAATGGACAAAACTAGGACGACGCCTTTACATCCACAATCGGATGGCATGGTTGAGAGATTTAATCGTACCATCCTCAACAATCTCTCACTGCTAGTCTCAAGAAACCAACAAGACTGGGATCAAAAACTTCCCTTGTTTCTTCTCGCCTATCGCAGCGCCGTCCATGAAACAACCGGCTATTCCCCGTCTCAGATGCTTTTCGGTCGTGATCTTTGTCTACCTTGTGATCTGATTTTTGGTCGCCCTCCGGATGCGCCTTCATCGCCAGAGGGATACGTGCAGAATCTCCAGGCACGATTTGAAGACGTCCACAACTTGGCTCGAGAACGGATCAATATACAGACGGAGAAGATGAAGACCAGGTACGACACGAAAGCCACGGGACATCAATTCAAAGAAGGTGACAAGGTTTGGTTTTATAATCCGACTCGACGAAAAGGACTTTCTCCCAAACTGCAATCGCACTGGGACGGTCCTTATACAGTCCTAAACAGACTGAACGATGTCGTAATTCGGATCCGAAAGTCACCAAATTCGAAGTCGTTCATTACGACAGGCTAGCTCCATACTATGGCCATAGTACATAGTTCATATGTTATAGTGCATTGATTGTAAATAGTGTAATGTAAATAATGTAAATTAGTATGACCATGGTCTTGTATATAAGTTAATGTAATAATTTCTTTTGCTTAGCATTATCATTATTAATGTTATTATTATTTAAATACTTGTATGTAATGATGTCTATGCTTTAATTTAATTAATTTTTTTTTTAAATAAGTGTATATTTTGTATAATTCAGCATTATGAATGTGTTTAATTGTTATTTTCCATGTTTGCTTTAAGTGCTTTGAATAGTATAGCACTTGTTGGTAACGGGTTTGCTTTCCGATCAAAGGTTGAACTGCCCGGGACGTGCAGTCCTTGAGAGGGGGGCAATGTTATGAATTTTGTAAATATTTCATTCTTTTTAATTTATTTTATTTTATTATTGTGAAAATTGCAGTATTATTAATGTATTTCCTATTGAGCATCATGTAACTCAATGCTAAAGGCCTCAGGTGGTTTGCAAGGAAAACAACCTTACAGCATCGGTTTTTATAATGAGTTCTATTGGAAAATCGCCAAGGAATGGGTTTATCGTCAAGTTGGTGATGGTTTTGGCGACTTATTTTTGTCGCCAAATTTGGCGATATATCGCCAAATATCGCCAAGTTGGCGACGGATTTGGCGAGTTTTTGTGCAACCCCCCCGTATACCTTTACATTGGGATCCTTTCTCGTTTGGGGTACTCTATCGAGAGTTAAAGCACCTTCTGGTAATTTCTAGCATCTGAAAGCTCTGGAATAATCTGGAAAGATCTCTGAAACCTATATAAGGACCTCCATCATTTCAGTTCAGTTAGTTGTCTGTCAACTGCGATTGAATTCATACGAGAGGCTTTGCATTGAGAACTGTGTTACTCGGATCGATTTTGTCGTTGATACGTCGTATTGAACGCATTGTTTCTGTGTGAAATTTTGCTGCTATTTTATTGGATTTGAAGATTACTGAATATCTTGTAATTTTCAGAAGATATTTGTGATCGTATTGCACTGTTTATAGTGAATAAAGCCTTTTTATTGTTCTTATATATTGGCATCAGTCCTTTCGAACCCCGAGCTCACAACAATATTTATATGCAATTAAAAGTGTTATCTATATATATATATGACTCAAAGACAGCGCCATTCGAGTATTGCGCTGTTCGGCGGTTAGTTGGTGGGGAACCCACTGAGCACAAATTTTTCGAAAGTTCAAGTGTTGATGCAATATGGTGTGAGTGGTGCCCACGCTAATACTCAGTAACCGATGGATCTCGTCCAAGGTTATTCTGCGGTTGGCCATGACTAAATCATTCACTACCGCAATCATTTCCGGTGTGATGACAAGATGAACATGTCCAGGACGAGTATCGTCTTCCAGTAACTCGCGCCCGTCAAGAAATCTTTTGCGAAGTTCCACAACAGTTGAACGATTCAGACTGTACTCACCGTATACAGCTTTCATCCGTCGATACAGTACACGGCCTCCAACTCCCTCCGCCTCTAAAAATCGAATCACTCCTCGTTGTTCTTGCTTACTCGCTTGCATGTTCAGTAGTGGACGATAACTTGTGTGACTACCTTCTCTTCAAAGTGAAACCACACTGTCGCTATGCAACGTGAAATGTTGCGCATGCGTCAGTCTCTCTACCAATAGATGGTGCCGCCATACACGCAGTTACGTGGCGCCCCCTTACGTCTAATGCAAAGTCACACGAACTGACCGGGTTTCAGTTAAATGCTCCTCATATATAGAAGGATTTACGTAGAATGTACATAGATTTCATATAGCATTTGTATGTAAAAATTTTTAAATTTTCTTTTATTTTCTTCAAACATTCAATAAATAAAATAAAAGAGAATGATGATTTTATCAATAAAAAATATGTAACTCTACATTCACAAAATATTGCCACATTATATTTATACACCTGGATTTCCAATTTCAAGTGATTATATGTACAATACACACATTATAGCTAAATTATTTAACATAACTAGAAAATCATATATATTCTTCAAAAGTCTGATTATCCTTGTAAAGGAATTTAAAGGATGTCATTTATATTCAATTTTTTAGTGGTATTTTTAGAAACCTTTTGCATTGATTTCTTTTCTTTTTTGAAATCTGTGTAATCACTTTTGAAATCTGTGTAATCACTTCTGATTGTTCTAATTATTTTTATTTAACTTTTTTTTTATTTATTCAAAGCTTTATAAATTACCCGCTTACTTCAAAACGACGAGGTACTTTATAATAAAGTTTTAAAAAAAGAATAATTCATTCTTTTTTTATTCTTTAGTGAAAGAAAAATAATTATTTTAAGCGAAACATAAAAATTTCTGTTTATCTACTTAAAACATTTTGTTACAAATAGAAATTAAATTGTCATGGGGAAAAATAGTGAAATTTAATTAGTAACATAAACTTCCTAGCATTAAAAAAACAGATACGTAAAAATAAATATGCACTATTAAATTTTTAAACAAGAATTAAAGAAAAAATTCTGTACTTAAAAATATAAGTATTTTATGTAATTTTTTTTCATAAAAATCATGATGATAAAAAAAAGTATGATTACTCAATAACATTTATAACATACTTTTTAGATATCGTTCGTGTAAAAACTGCATTATTTTATAATGAAAATATTGCATGCATTGCTAAAATTATGTATAAGATTTTTTTTTTTTTTTTTTTAATTCTTAAACAATCCAAATAAAGTAAAACATAATGAATCTATGTAACTTTTTTTTTTAAGATAATGAGTTTCATTTTGATATCAGATTATAACATTCATTTTTAAAGCTTCGTCAATAAATTATGTGCATTTTTGCTTCTTCAAAATTAACTGAAATCGCAGCAAATAGGTTATCTAAATTTTAAAATAAAAGTTATTTCACGAAGCTAAGAAAATGTAGTACAATTAAAATTTAAGATAAAAGTTTGAACAAAAAGAAAGCGGAAACTATATAAAACTAGGAGAGTCAACCAGCTTCACCTTGGAGATATTTTGGATAGTATATTTATGTTAATGCAATTATTAAATGCTATACCCTAAAAATAAGGGGATCGCAATAACGTATTCGCTTCCAGAAACCATTAAAACGTCAATCGAAAAAAAAAACTATGTCATTTCGACGCAATCATTCTAAATTCCTGAGATTTATGAATGCGAATTCAAATATTATTTGATATGTTTAACAAAAAACTGTAGGATGTTCCTGACAAAAGGGCTGAATATGCAAAAATTCAACCAAATAGCATGTAGCAAAAATCAATTTCGTATGACTGTTTGTTAGTAAATCATTTAGTTTATAGTTAATAAACGTTAATTTAAGAAGAGAAAGTGGCTTCTTTTGATGACAAAATATTATTGATTAGCGAACATATATACAATAAGAAAAGTTTTGTAATCATAATAAAAACCCGATTATAGGAGTTTCGGTATATTTTTACATTTTGAGATTCCCCAAATACGTTTTAGTTTTTTCAAACTATTTTATATGTATGTACGTAGGCGTGTATTCTGGAGTTTGTTTCTGTTTTATAATTACCAGAGGGTTTTTTTTTTTTTTTTTTTTTTTTTTTTGTTTACGATTTTGTCAGTAAGTAAGTATGTAAGTGAACACGATAGTTCCCAAACTATGCTTTCAATTGAACCCCCATTTGGTGAATACGTTACACGCCACTCTCATAAAAATTGTATATATTATCGAAGAGCCAGCGTGTTCGGTATCTAAACCATGTTTCCACCATTTCCCAACCATTCTATGGTGATCATTTTGCATTAAAAAATCACAAAAAAAAAAAAAAAAACTTTTATTTGTGTGATAAAATTATGTGGAAATTTACGTAATGCATAAAATGACGAAAGAGCTACATTGAAATCAACTAAAAACATCCATTAGCATGATTGTAACTCGATTTCAAAATTTTTTTTATTTATTGGCTTAATCTCAAAATGGGCAAAAATAAAATTCATCGAAAATTACGTTAAGTTGCAGCTTTAAGAATGAAAGTGCAAGTTTGCATTAGAACATGAGGTCATTTTCACCAGTGGAAACAGTTTATCTTTAATAAAATACATTTTTATAAAATTAAGACATAACTTATTAATTTTTATGTTATTAGTTATTTGAAAGAATGGTGCTCTGTAAAGAGAATCGAAATAGAAAATAAAACATACAACTGTTCCTTTAGAGTCAGTTTGCGTCCCTTTGAAAGCATTTGACATATATTAACGGCAGATTTAGGAAAAAATATTTTTGATTTTCCTTCCCTCTGAATATGTTACTTGAATTTGAAAAGTCTGTATAATAGTATACTCCAAATACATTTAAATAAATGTTCTACGTCGTTTATATGCAGGTATAGTAATATTTTCAGTTATATATACAAAAATATTACATTTTCTTCACAGAATTATTTCAGTTTCGGATTTCTAATTATAGTGAGCGAATCTGAATTTATTTGTTTATAAAAATATTGTCCATATGCAGTTTCTTGTTATGCAATGATGGCGCAGCAGTTGGTCGATTATCACCGCTAAATTTTAATAGTATTATTTGGCTTAAAAAACCTCTGAAACTCTGTCCTTAAATAAGACAAAGAGTACAATTTAACTTTAACGGTGTCAATTGATTCTCAGCTGCGTCACAGTTTCATCACTGTATTGTCATGGCTACGGGAAAGAAATTAAATTAGAAAATGAAAAATAATAGATTTCGACAATTATGAAGTATGACAGGTGTTTGAGAAAAAGGAAAAGAGTGGTCTGGACATTTTTAAAAGTTGGTAGTAATTTTACTGACGTTGTAAAACGTATGTATGAGTTTGCCAAGTTTCGTGCAAATTGGTCAGAAACGGTAGCTTTGTATATGGAACATACACACCAAGAACAGATTTTATGTATACTAGAACACAGTAATGGGTTATAATCTTCATAATAATGAAGTCAAAGTGAACGCTATTTTGATATCCCACACTTGATAAGCTTGAAGAGAAAAAAAATCATAATTTCAATTTACTATTCATATATTTCTATAGTACAATAAAACATTATTTAAATACTAAAATTCTATTGTATTTTAAAAAAACACTTAGATAGGTGAACTGGGCTTCACGTGTCAAAGAACATAGGCGAAAATCTGTTTTAAGATAGTAATCCTTATAATAGATATTTACAATTAATATACTACTTTAAATTGCTTATTAAGAATATAAAAATATATTAAAAATATCAATAATGTATTCAAATAAAGATTTGAAATTTATTAAAAGCGGTACTTTAGTATTAGTGGCATGCGAGGAATAAATAGCCGAAGAAATCGCCAAAGATTTCGCTACTTACACCAGCCTTTTTGATTCGGATAATTTCAGTGGTGTAGGCATGCAGTTTGATTACATGTCTGTTAAATTTGTGTTTTATATATATCATATTTTTTTTTACTTATTTATTGATGAAGTTTTAATTTCATTTTGGAATATTAGCCGAAAACAAATGCTGAACTATTTATATTGTTTTACGTATAAATGGTTTAATGATTCGTAACCATTAAATAGTAATAAAATAGTAAAATAATTTATCCATCAAGACTCTATTTCCCATATATTATCTGTGAATCAATAGAAATCTATATGCACTGTAAAAAATGACCAATGTTTCTTATTTTATGAAAATATGCTATAACCACGAACGAAAATATAATATAATCTTCGGAGATATCCGAAATTTCAAATAGCATGTTACGTCGTCTTTTGAATCCCCAGAAACGAATACATTTTCAAAATTTAAAGAATAATTTATAAAAACAAATTATTTTTAGCTGCCCGAATTTTTCAGAAACGTTTCCTAATGGTTTTTATAGTGTATTAATTAGTGTCCTCAGGCTATTTCGAATGCTATCAATTCTGAAGTAAACATTTTCATGCTAAAAAAATGCTCATGCTATAAATTAACTTATGCGGCTGAAAACGTGTACTTGAGAATGGATAACCTTCGAAAAAACAAGTATTCCAGCCTGAGGACACTCATTAATACAGTATAAAAACCCTCCGAAAACGTTTCTGAAAAATTCGGGCAGCTAAAAATAATTTGTTTTTATAAATTATTCTTTAAATTTTAAAAAAGTATTCGTTTCTGGGGATTCAAAAGACAATGTAACATGCTATTTGAAATTTCGGAAAACTCAGAAGATTATATTATATTTTCGTTCGTGGTTATAGCATATTTTCATAAAATAAGAAACATTGGTAATTTTTTACAGTGTGCGTAACGTTAACACTTTCAATGAATCCACCTCATTTGAATTACCTAAAATTTGACACGAGCTACTTTTCAATTTAAAAAAAGCAATAACGAAATATTAATTTTCACGTGTACTGTTGGCTACTTAAAGCACCTGCTTTTCTTACATATATGATCTCGTGATTCATGTTTTCAAGTTTATTTTCAAAATTTTCCGAGAATATTTTGTTTATCATTATATATCTTGAACATGGCGCCGTATGAGTAGTGAAATGTATGTGGATCATTAAAAGGATTTTTGTATAAGCCTTTTGTTGTTTCTATTTATATCGCTTAATCATTTTAACTATATTTTAATTGAGATACAGTTTTCAAGCAAGTTATATTTGAATATAATTTTTTTCTTGCTATAAAACGGTGTAAAAATGTAAAATGTATGATGTTTAAAAGTTTACAAAATTGAAGTAGCAAAAATTTTAAAACCAAAATTTAATCTTCAGATGTTGTCAACCTCAAAATGACGTCAGAGTTAAGCACGGACACGATTATTTTTTATAGTATAGATAGATAGTTAGATTACGTGATTCATCACTACATCTGAAAAACACAGATGGTCGATCAAAAACAGAAAATAAAGAAAGTACAATTTGAAGTATTTTGATAAAATTTATATTTTGCTAGAGTTGTTTCTTCATGTGCTTAAATAATGAGCAATATTCTGCATTTGATACTTCCAGGAGGATATTGGTACTGCCAGGCATCAGAGCTTTAATTCAAATATGCGGAGAATAGCGCGTAAACAATAACAATATGTCTTCGAACCGTGCTCCAAATCTGGAACTTATGAATTATTTTGTGTGTACGCTAGAAAGAGATACACACCTGTCCAGAATTATAAAAACACTAAAAATGTAAAAAAATTCTATTTTTCTCTAAAATTGAATGTATTAATAAATATTAGATAATGATTGTTTATAATCAAAAGAGAATCATTAAAAAGTAATAATTAAAAAATGAAATAAGGAAAATATCTATCTTTAATCGTTATAATTCTAAGAAAACTGTTTATATATTCAAAGAAATACAATTTTAATAAGGAATGTAACCAACTTCAATTTGAAAACAACCAGTCATACAAGTTGAAATGTTTGGAGGCACGTTTTGTTAATTATGATGCAAGTATAGCTGCCTAACGATTTTAAATAGCTACTTTAAAGTACGTAATGCATGCATATTTCTTGCCAATTGAATAAAAACTTCACCATTGCACTCCATATATTTCTTAAGATATTCATAGAATCTATGAAATAGATATTCTTATAATGGATCACTTTTTCAATTTTTTGCAGTATGACACGAAGCCTTCATTATGTATAAAATATAACATGGATTTTTCAATATAATTTCTTACTTAAAGGTTAATTAAAATAAATAAATAAATAGATATTAAAAGATTTAAATATTAAAATACACATTATATTTTTTTAATAATACCAAGAAACGGAATAATGTATTTGTTTAATTTCATTGGAAGTAAAATCTGACATAAAAATAAATGATATGAGTTGAAATAACATATTAGATGTGCATGCGGTCCATATTAAATATTCAGTTGAAAAGAAAGTTGTGAGTCGACATCTCATATTTAAGGTTGTGATAAAAGATTTAACTGTCGCTTAGTTGAAAGCTGATATTCTGGGTACTTATGTCGCCCCACGCTTCTTTATGCTCAAGATTGTGTTTATCGTCTAAGTTCATAAAATGATTCATATCCTGTCATTTTAGCGTCTTTATTTAATGTATGTATATCTCATATTATTAGCTTCGGAATATTTGTATACCAGTTTACGAAGTTTTGTAAGCGTGGCACAGTAGAATATGTTTGAAAGAAGTAAAGTTATCTGGATCAAATCCCTTTCTCGTTTTTAGGATAATATTACCGTATTCTTCATCCTAAGTGTATCTGTATTGCACTTTCTATTTGTTCTTTGAAAGTGGTGTAGAGGTTGTCGAAATTTATGCTAGCTGAACACACACTTCATCCTTCTGCTTTCACGTAGTCCATGGCCAAGTGCATGTTTGTTTTTCTCCAAGAGACTCTGCTGTTATTGGTCTATTTCTTAGCATCAATAAATTAATTAATTTAATGCATCATGTATAATATTAGGGTGCTGAGGAACGGATGAATAAACTTACAATATAATAATTTTCCATCACCTTTGTTTTAAAGAATAATGAAATTTCTACTTGCCCAAACAGATTCATTCTTATTAGAAATTAGCTCAGAATAAAATAAACGCACACCTAAACATTTTTTGTTACCTGTAAAAGCTTCATATCGGGCGAAAATGAAAATAATTAATACCAATGAAATTAAATACACTTGAAATGGTGAGAGAAATGATGTTGGGAAACCACACCTAATTATAGCAATGTCTGTGATTTCTCCAGAGGTGTGGCTGTAATTTCCTTGTTTAAATTTTGAAAAACGCTCACCAAACCATCCCAACAACTCTAATTTAACGTTCCGATCCCCACAGTTCTCGCTAAGTAAGATGTATATGATGTAAAACCCAAAGGAAATCAAAATATAATGACAACTAACATATCTCTGAAGGTGACAACCGCAACATAACAGTTCAGAAATCTGGTAAAATGTTTTGGTGTGAAAAGGTGTGTACACATAAACTTACAGCATTAAGCCCACACTTCTTGCACTGTCCGCTGAAATCTCAAAAGAGGTCATGATGATCGGCGTCCTTCAAAGTTGTGCGGTAGTTTGAAAGCATTGTTTACCGGCATTATTGCATGGCGTTGATTCCTTTATCCTCCCCTATAGAGAAGAAAATGCGTGCAATTTATTGTAACCGAAATAATACAAATAAATTCGTTTAATTCCTTTTAATAAAAGCTATTTATCGATTGTGTAAATGTGCTATGAATTTTCTACGCAACTCTACGTTTAAACAATAAATCTGCTTCTCATGCATTAAAACTTCATAATATATTCGATTTAAAAATTTCATAGATCAGAAAGAAAATTGTAAGTTTGAAAATTAAAGTGAAGAGATGGCAGATGAGCATTTTGATGGCAGTATTGCGACTCATTTTTCTCTGTCTGCCACAAAAAAATTAAATATATATATATATAAATTTCCATTGCTTGCAACCTATAGAATTATTTCTGTAATTCTCTAATTTTATGCTTATGCTTATCCTAGGTTCTTTATTTTACTCTTCATTGTAAATAAGTTTGGCCTGAAAACTATAATGTTCGTAAATACATATTTTAATGAAATAAATCAATCGCTAATTTTTAAATGAAAACTGTCCGTTTTGAGGTGATTTGTTAAGGCATTTATCAGGTTAGCGAATGTTAGTGGTTCTCGATATTTTATCGTAGATATATAATCATGTGCCATAATCGTTTATAGTACAATGCAAAATCGGATTTTGTTTCAAATCGAGTAAAAGCGCAGTGAAATCCTACAAAATGGCAAAATGTTTATAAATAAATGGAGATATTGCGCGATAGATGAAGTATACAGATTGAAAAGCTCTATACTTATTTATTTGTCAGATATATGTACACAATATAAATTTCCAAAAAGTTCACAATAAGATAGAATTTAAAATAATGTCGATAAAATTACACACCTGACATTTTTTATACGGACCCCATTTTTATACGTCCCTGAGTTTAGAAAATGCCTCACATTTAAAACGATTTTTGCTCTGATAAGTAAAACAGTAAACATTCTTTTATTCTATCAGCAAAACTCACGAAGTTAACATGCTTTGAACGTTCTGAAATTTAGGAGCTTTCCAGATCTGAAAATTGTCTTTCAGTTTTTAGCACGGGAAAGACCCAGACTTATAAAATTTAAAGTATGATATCTCGATGAGTTTTGATCGTAGATAACAGATATTTTACTGATACACTTGTCAGTGAATTGAAAAATTGTTTATGAAAATAATCTATAGGACCGTATAAAAATTTTGTGGCAGGATTATGTGATCAACATAATATTAAATACTCTGTTATTTTAAACACATATGCAAATTATATTGTCTATGACTCGCCAACAGGGATAAAATTAAATCGCGTTTAATTCTTTTTTATATACCCTGTGTGCTTTTGCACTACCGCAAAATGTGACCACGCTGGCTGTGTGTCTGCCAAGAAAGTGAAAGCTGAATATTTCTCAACATAAATGTCAGGGACCTGACTGATCACTAGTTTTACGGTTAACTTTTGTTTACGAAACTTCGCGCCAAAAGACGTGAAGACGGGCCAAATAGCAATCGCACGCTCAGCAGACAAATGCGACTACGGCTGGAAAAAGTGGAGTGATCTATCACTAACTTGAACGAATGGAAAATGATCAGTATACTGTGGGTTGTTTCCCCTGCTCACCTTTTTTGCTTTGAGATTATAGGGATAAGAACTTAAGATATGTGGTTCAAAGTTTGGTCTCTGAAGCAAAGGAGTGAGCAGATTGCTCCATACTTGTAACTGAGATAACTTTTTTTTTATTATTATTATTTTATCATTTAATGGAACTTTTTATAAAAAGTGCGTAGAAACAGCTTCAGAAGTTCATTTATTTTTATTACAATGACATCAGCGTTGACATTTAATTGTGTTAACTGTGATCTCGACGTCACAATGGTTAAAATATTTCTGTGAAGGTCGGGAAGTTGAGAAAAATAAATGGTATTATTTGTACTTATTTATTAGTATTCTGATGACGAGAAGAATGCTATCCAAAATCGACAGAGTTCATGAACTAGTGCAAAGTATTTGCTTATTTCTCATGCAATTCGGTGAAACGTTGTCACAATGACGTTTTATAAACGTAAAATATGTTTAAGTCTTTCCTCATTAGCACAATTTAAATTTAAAACAATAGAGAAAGTCATCAAGTGGTCATTTCGTAAGAATGGCATGCAAAGGAAACGAGTCTGGCTTGGCCTACACTGTTAAAAATTTGCAGCACACTTTCCAGTCATTTGACCGTTTTTATAAAAAACGGTTACATAAACATCATTTAACTCAATTCTGATCATAATATCAGCAATAATGTGGTCAGAATAGAGTTAAATTACGGTTATGTAATCATTTTCGACAAAAACGGTCAAATGACTGGACAGTTTGCTGAAAATTTTTAACAATGTACTAGACCTATTTTACATTTGCAAACTGAAATCTGAATAGTCAGAGATTTTTAAAAAATCACAATTTCACGCTGATTTAAAAGCAGATCACAAAATGAAAATTTCAAGCAGTTAATTAATGATACCAAAGGTTATTGTATCTGAAAATGATTGGTTTAAAATGAAGTAAACAACTTTTCATATATTTTAATTTGTCTGATATCACTGACAATTTACGGATTCTTTGGATTACCTTACATATTTCAAGAAAAAAGTAAAGTAAAGGAAATACTGAGTTCCTCACACAATTCTATATGTACGCTATTATGTTTCTTTATAACATTTTATGTGTAAACATATGTTTGGAGTGGTGAATACCTAAATTTGTGTTATAAATCATATGGAATATTCTTTAGGCATTTATATTTTCAACCTTAATTAAATTTAGTCATTATGTTTTGGGGATTTTTTGATTTTCTTAAATATGTGTTTTACTGGTCGTTATTCCATCATCTTGCTATGTAGATTAGATCAGTCATGCGCCTGCTAAAGCGTTTTAATGTGTTTTACATGCGTTAATTTTATGCAAGGGAACAGCAAAATATATGAGGGATTCATAAATAAAGACTTCCCTAAAGACTGCGTTATTTTAAAACAAATATACTAAAAACATGTTTTATTCACTTATCTATTTTCAAATAAAGATGTTTTTCGGTTGATAAAGAAAAACATTTTGAAAAAATTTGAAGCAAACATCTTAAAAAAAGATATATGTTATATAAAGTGACGTATTTACTATGTCTTATTTTAATTAATAGTAAGAGTTAAAACAAAGTAAGTTATTCTGAAGCAAACAAAGACATTACTTTTAACACAGTATTTTAAGAAATATAAAGTTTAATAAAACATATTGAAATTCAGTTCAATTATTTAACGTTAGAAACGTAGGAATTTAAATAAAGAAAAACTTTTCATTTTAATCGATGGATAATTTTATTCCTCAGATTTTTAGACTTCCTTAGTAAATGTGGAAAAAATAGCTTTTGTAAGTGAGAAATTTTTCTTTTAAAATCGAAATAATTCAATTTGACTAAAAAATATAATTTTTACTGAAATGTATGTGCACTTAAAAATTGTAATTTTATTTAACAAAACTGCTTTTTCTTATACGGCTTATACAGATTTGAACCACCAGTATTTCTTTTTGAAATGCCATTATATTAAATAAGAGAGATCATTCAGCATTGCTGCGTTTTGGATAGTCTTTCTATCTGTGAATTTAAGTACCTAATAAAATGTTAGTTTTAAATTACTGTTCTCTTAAGTTTGATTATATAGATGCTCTTTAAAGACACCAAATTCCCTATATAACTTACAACGCATAAAACTTAAGATTTAAGAAACATTCAGAAAAGGCTCTATTCATCTCATTGTAATAGCCCATTTACGATTTTCAGCTTTGTGTAAATGCTAAGTCATGACATTTTAGTGAAATTTAGTTGAAAGAATCTTTAATGCAAACAGTCTTGAAGATTCGTTTAATCGTAAACTTAATGCGCTTCGAGGAGTGATAGATAAAACTACAGTATCTCCAAAACAATTTAAAATTTATTCTTAATGCATTACTTTTTCTTTAATAAATAGTATCACGGAATGTTATATAATTCGTAAGTAGGAATTTTTTATTAAAAGTCTTCTAATTAATATTTATAATAGTGTATCATTTTTTTTAAATCTTTAGTGATATTAAATGATTTTTACCGAAACATAATCCAGATTTTTAAAAATTATTATTATTGATGGCTTATAAATCAAAATAATTTAAGCACATTTTAGAAAAAAACATTTTTTACCATAAATAAAATCAGCAGTTAACGAAAAATATTTCAATTTACATATCACTCCTGTATGTATTGCTGCATAGAAAATTTTAAAACTTAAATTTTTCAATAAAATAATAACAGATCATCATTTTATTATTCAATGCTTGCTGCAATGTTAGGCAGTGTTAGCAAATTTTAGTAAGTTGTTAGATTATTATTTTTCATTTAATGCAAGACTGTTTTTTACTAGTTTTCTTCTACGTAAGGACACGAGAAAGAAGTGGAAGAAGTGCTTAAATTATAACCTGAAGTCTTGCAATTGCACCTGAAGCAACTGCTTAATGATGGTTCGGACAAACGTGCGACTATCTTTATAGAATATTCTTCAGGTATTACAGCTACACTCATTGAAATATGTGTCTTGAATTTGATTGCATTTTTTAATGTTGATATAATTTTCCTGTCACAAAAAAAATAATGATTAAATAAAACGTATATGCTCTTTTTAGGAGGGAATAACTATATAAATTAAAACAAGCTTATCTACAAATTCGTATTACGTGAAACGCACAAACATATAAATAATATTAAACAGAGATTTCACGCTCTTACATTTGTAGTAGAACTGTTGCGAATAATATTTTTTGTGATAATTTTCTACTAATACATTAGCCGGAGTAGAGTAATAGTAGTGTATACCACCTACTGAAAATATATATAGTATGAGTGTTGTTAGAGGTCAAGTTTGTAAAAAGCAAAATACAACAAAATCCTGATTTTGTTTTATAATTTTTATGAACTAGAAACTGCAAAAATAAAATATAATAATACATAAGAGTACTATATTGATTGCAGGAGAAAAAGAAAAAATAACTATTCTTAAAACACTGATACTTTATAAATATTTTTTCTTTCTTGTTTAACATGACAGAATAATAAATTTCTGCGAATTTTAAAATAAATGTTTATTCAAATTGGTTGCTACAAACTCTGATTTCTCTCTTGAGATCATAAGTATATTAAACATAGAATTATCTCTACAAAGAATGACATATTTACCATTTTTTTATAACAATTTCCATAATAACTTTTCTTTTAAAAGTTAACTTTCAATACGGTTTCCTTTATTGTTTGTTTAAAATAGTAAAAAGAAAAACGAAATGATTAGTAATAGCTTGAAGAATATTAGAAGGGCATATGCATTAACAAATCATGTATTTGTCATTTAAATTAAGATTAACCTGTGTAGTTTTAGAACCAAAATTAGCTAAAGACTAAAAATATTATATCATAAATCTAACCAGATTATATCAGTTTTTTTTATATATGTACTTTATGTAACTATCTACGATTATCTACGCAAATATTCACGTAATTATATATGTACTTATCGCACCTACAAAAGTTATAGATACCAATATATACAGAGATTTTTTTCATACATACTTACTTCATGTATTTTAGAATTGTTTATTTTTATTTTTAATAATATGCAATTAATTAAAAATATATATGATATATTTTAATAATTTTATGTATATTGAATACATGTGGTAATTTAAATACGAAAATGGATTAAAAAAATAATAGGAAATAAGATAAACAATTCCTTGGAAAATTATTTATTAAAATAATCTCGATTTAATTAAAAAAAATTAAACACCATTTATAAGAAGGATGTTATCGAAAAAGAACTATAAAGTAGAGTGCCAAGGTTTTTTTGATTTTGTTAGGTTTCAAAAAACATTTTATTTTAAAGCTTGATAATTGGACACAGGTACGATTTTAAAATTTGTTGCTGAGATCTAAAATATTATTCCTTATACCGACTTACAACTGAAACCTAAAGTATCAATATCAGTCTTTCGAAAAGCAATTGAAAGTGGCTTTTTTGTTGACTTATATTTTTATTAATACTAAAAATCAAGCAAAAAATATATGTTTGTCGTGTTATATAATTAATTATTTTTGAATTTTAAGATTACTTACGCAAGTATTTAATTTTTACTTGTAGCAGAGGGATGGAGTTATAACAGAGAATAAAATACCTAGTTTCGAACAATTTAATGACAAAAAAACTATTGATATATATTTTTTCCAACTTTTAGTGAAAATGAATATATTTACACTCAAGTGCATTGGCTATCATTGCTTAACATGGCAACATTCTAACATATGGAATTATTTACGTACCAATATTTCATAATGTTGGATGTACTTTTTTTAGTTTTTATTGTGTAAGTCTGTGAAAAAAAAATTTAACAGGACAAATAATTTGATTGGAATGTGCCATTCACTCTAAATATGAAACTGCACACAGCAGTCAAGTTTTAATGATATACCGCGAACTAATACACAATTTAATTTTCAAAGACTTCAGGAAATCCTCTAATATAATGTCTCTCGCAATAAATATAATGTCTCTTAGCTGTGAATAAGGAAACGCTCTATAAGCTTAAATTAGTTTAAATAACATTTCCGATCAATTTCAATCCTAAGAAATATTTCTATGATTTTAATTGTTTAAATTTGGATTTAGTGTTTAGTAAATGTAATATCACATGTAATGCTGAAAAAGTAGCACAAATACCAGATTGAAATGTATGTTTATAGAAAAGATTTATAGTTATGAATTCGAATATATATATATATATATATATATAAACAGTACAATGTATATCCATATTTTTAGTCTGACGTACATCATTCTGCCATAAGGTATATATAAACATAAACATTTAAGAGATATATAATTTAGAAATTATCAACAAGATTGTCCGCTTAAATTATAATCTGACGTCTTGCAATTGCACCTGAAGCAACTGCTTAATGATGGTTCGGACAAACGTGCGACTATCTTTATAGAATATTCATCAGGTATAAGAGCTAAACGCATTCGAATATGTGTCTTGAATTTGATTGCATTTTTTAATGTTGATATAATTTTCCTGTCACAAAAAAGTAATGATTAAATAAAACGTATATGATCTTTTTAGGGTGGGGGGGGGATAACTATATCAATTAAAACAAGCTTATCTACAAATTCGTATAACGTGAAACGCGCAAACATATAAATAACATTAAACAGAGATTGCACGCTCTTACATTTCTAGTAGAACTGTTTGCAAATAATATTTTTTGTGATCATTTTCTAATAATACATTAGCCGGAGTAGAGTAATAGTAGTGTATACCACCTACTGAAAATATATATAGTATGAGTGTTGTTAGAGGTCAAGTTTGTAAAAAGCAAAATACAAGAAAATCCTGATTTTGTTTTGTAATTTTTATGAACTAGAAAATGCTAAAATAAAATATAATAATACATAAGAATACTATATTGATTGCAGCAGAAAAAGAAAAAAATAACTATTCTTAAAACACTGATACTTTATAAATATTTTTTCTTTCTTGTTTAACATGTCAGAATAATAAATTTCTGTGAATTTTAAAATAAATGTTTATTCAAATTGGTTGCTATAAACTCCGATTTCTCTCTTGAGATCATAAGTAAATTAAACATAGCTTTATCTCTGCATAAAATGACATATTTACCAGTTTCTTTATAACAATTTCCATAATATTTTTTTCTTTTAAAAGTTAACTTTCAATACGGTTTCCTTTATTGTTTGTTTAAAATAGTAAAAAGAAAAACGAAATGATTAGTAATATCTTGAAAAGTATTAGAAGGGCATATGCATTAACAAAGCATGTATTTTTCATTTAAATTAAGATTAACCTACCTAGTTGGAGAACCAACACTCGCTAAAGACTAAAAATATTATATCATAACACATGGACTGATAAGTTCCCGATCTAATAAAGAAAACACAACTTTTTAACAAAGCTTTATAACTTTATGAATTTATAACTTTATAACTTTAATAATAAATAATAATAATTTAATAATAATAATAATAATTAAAAAATAATAATAATAATTAAAAAATAATAATTTTATAATAATAATTTAATAATAATAATTTTAAAAATAATTTAATAATAATAATTTAATAATTTAATAAATGATTATTGATAATAATTTAATAATAAATAACATAATTTTATAACGAAAAAGCTCTAAACAGTGCTCAGAACTCATTGTTGTTTTTGGTCAAAAGTCAACACGCGCGGCAGCCACTTTGACAACAGCTTTTTCATAGACAAATTTTCATTCAAAATAAAACCTACACGTTCCTTGGATATCTTCAGAGTATGAGCTATCTCCTGCAACTTCACTTTACGGTTCCCCAAAACGATTTTGTGGACTTTTTTTATGTTTTCCGGAGTAACCACCTCTTTTACGTGGTGCATCACTGGTGTCCGTACGACCGCGTTTAAATTCCGCAAACCAGTCAATAATGGTTGATTTACCTGGTGCAGTGTCTGGATAATGCTTATCAAGCCAAACTTTTGTTTGAACGGCGTTTTTTCCTATCAAATAACAATTCTTGAAATTCTTGTTTATCCAATTTTTTGTTTATCAACAAAGTCGTTCAACTAAAACCACTCTAACGTTTTATCCGCACGGCGAATCGTCATGACATTTTTTTCTGCTACCTTTTAAAGGTTAGTATTTACTAAAAAACATCGGTTCGGCGATTGCAACGCCATCTCTGTGCCAGACCGGGAACTTATCAGCCCATGTGTTAAATCTAACCAGATTATATCAATTTTTTTAAAATATATGTACTGTATGTAACTATCTACGATTGTCTACGCAAATATTTACGTAATTATATATGTACTTATCGCACCTACAAAAGTTATAGATACCAATATATACAGAGATTTTGTTTCATACATACTCACTTCACGTATTTTAGTATTCTTTATTTTTATTTTTAATAATATGCGATTAATTAAAAATATATATGATATATTTTAATAATTTTATTTATATTGAATACATGTGGTAATTTAAATAAGAAAATAGATTTTTAAAAAATTAATAGGAAATAAGATAAACAATTTCTTGGAAAAATATTTAATAAAATAATCTCGATTTAATTTGAAGAAAAAATTAAACGTCATTTATAAGAAGGATGTTATCGAAAAAGAAATATAAAGTAGAGTGCCAAGGTTTTTTTGATTTTGTTAGGTTTCAAAAAACATTTTATTTTAAAGCTTGATAATTTGACGCAGGTGCGATTTTAAAATTTGTTGCTTAGATCTAAAATATTATTCCTTATACCGACTTACAACTGAAACCTAAAGTATCAACATCAGTCTTTCGAAAAGCAATTGAAAGTGGCTTTTTTGTTGACTTATATTTTTATTAATACTAAAAATCAAGCAAAAAATATATGTTTGTCGTGTTATATCATTAATTATTTTTGAATTTTAAGATTACTTACGCAAGTATTTAATTTTTACTTGTAGCAGAAGGATGGAGTTATAACAGAGAATAAAATACCTAGTTTCGAACAACTTAATGACAAAAAAAAAACTATTGATATATATTTTTACCAACTTTTAGTGAAAATGAATATATTTACACTCAAGTGCCAAAAAAATAGTACACCTGCTTAATATCGTATAGGACACCTACGAGCACGCAGAAGAGTTGAAACATGACGCGGCATGTACTCGACTAATGTTTTAAGGTATTCTGGGGCAATTCACACGATGAATCCTGCAGGGCAGTACACAAATTCGAAGGAATGCGCGGTGGGGGAGATCTCTTCTATACAGCACGTTGCAAGGTATCACACATACACTCAATAATTATATATTAAAGAATTTAAAAAAATGTTAATTTGTTTACATTATAATATGTGTTCTTATATACTAAATAATGTTCATGTCTGGGGATTTAGGTGGCCAATGTAAGGGTCTAATATCAAAAGAGTGCTCCTGAAACCACTCGGTAGCAATCCTTGACGTGTGGGGTGTTACATTGTCCTGCTCGATTTCTCTAAGTCCGTTGGAATGCACAATGGACATGAATGTGTGTATGTGATCGGACAGGATGCGTATGAACCCGTCATCTGCCAGAGTCATCTCTAGATGTATCAGGAATCTAATATCACTCAAACTGAACGCACCCTATATCACCACAGAATATCCCCCAGAATAAACAGTCTCCTGTTGACATGTAGGGTCCATGGATTCATGAGGTTGTCTCCCTACCTGTATACATCCGTCTGCCGAACACAATTGGAAACGACATTCGTGAGTTTAGGCAACGTCTTTACAGTCATAAACAGTCCAATGCAGGTGTTAGTGAGCCAAGGCAAGGCGTATATATTTGTGCCATACAGTCAACAACGTTACACGACTGGTCCTGTGGCTTCAAAAGTTCTATATCAATGTCGGCCCGTTGAACAGACCGCACGCTGACACGTTCGTTCCCCAAAATGGAAATCCGAAGCAGGTTGGGGAAGTTCGTACGTCTATCTCGTTTAAGGATTATCGTCAGTCTCCGACGGCCCCGTGCATTCATTGTCTTTTTCCGGTTTCACCACTGTCAGAGATTCGATATTTTACTGGATACCTAATATTTACGGTTCACTCGTGAAATATTCGTGCGCGAAAATCCAAATTGCACTGCTACCTCGCTATGCCCCATCTCGCATGCGCCAACTATAACACTCCTTTCAAAGTCAATCAAATCATGATAACTTGCAATTGCAGCAGCAGGTACAAATCGAACAGCTTTGCCAGACACCTGTTGTCTTCGCTGTAGATTGCATCGCCTTACTCTGATTGGTTGCATAGCTATGTTATTTGCTTACACACGCCTGTACCAGTTTTTCTGGCTCTTCAGTGCATTATTCAATTTGATACATTTAACAATAAAAAAGTACTTAAAATAATTTGTATAAAATATTAAGATCTAAATTTATTTATATAAATTTTTTAACCGACTTAAGGAAACTCGGTACTCTTTGAAATATTTTTTCTTCGTTGTATTGAATAGCTTTTTGACCTAGTATCATATAAATCTACGATGCAAAATGATTAATATTTGTATATTTAACGTAATTTGTATATTTAACGTTTATACTTTACTATTTTATACTAAAATACTTTAAGGAAAAAATTGCACAATTTTAATACCACACGTCTACATTTTTTTTGTTTTTTGCAACTTTTTGTTTTTCCTACATTTTTTACAAATGCGCTGTTTGTCAGAAAATTTAGACTTATTAATTTTCGAATACACAGATATTCTCTTATTAAACGTACATTACTTTAGAGTGTTACCAATTTTTATTTTAATTATAAAGACCCATAAAAGTATAAACTATTAGTAAACTATTAAAAATACAAAATCAAAATTTAAAACGATATACACTAAAACAATCAACAGTAAACATAAATGTTTTTAAATACAACATTGTTTTTGGGAGACAGAAGTCACGTAATGCGAGATTCAATCATATCTACTGAAACACATGATCAAGCACATACACTGATGAATTAATGAATTTACAGAGCTGAAAAGAGGGAGGATATCAACTTTGTGACAACCGAACAATTTCACTCCTAGTTCCGACCCCAACATCTTTTTTCCAGGGATATGACAAGTAATTAATAATATGTTCGTCAAACGCGCATTAAAATGACAACATTGATATTGGCAACAATGAAGTTCAAAATGAATGTAACTTTATTTAAAGTGTTGCTACAAATGTTTGTGCTGTGAGAAACATTTGTAGCTAAATAAACTTGCTGGTATGTAATAAGTTAAACAACACTTATTTGAAGCCAGTTTTTTATTTTTATTTAAAAAGAAATATTTATTTATGTATGAAGAGCAGAAATTTATATATCTATCAAACATGTCTTCAACAAAAATAAAATATTTTCTTTGCATATATTATAAATTGATTCATAAATTTACATAAAGTCTCAGTTTTAAGTATATATGTAGATCATTAAACTTAGCACAATTTTGTGAGAAAAATTTATTAAGCTACATTTTTATTCGAAGAACGTTATTTTAATGCTGTATATATAGTAACAAACATAAAATTGAAATTTTATATACAAAATGCGATTTCGTATAAGATTTCAGACAGTCAAAGTATGCGGGAAAAATGACAGTCGACAAAAGAAAATTCAAAAATATTTTCCAAATTTAATTTTTTTAAATGTTTTAATGAATCTTATTGATTAAATTTTAAGGTAAATTTTTAATATTCTTGAGTAATCATAATAAACTGATTTTTTTAGCATCTAAATAAATATATTTTTGAATTTTTAAAGCATTTAATAACATATTTATTCAGTCAATGATAGTTTTTTTTAAATATTTTCATATGTAAATTTAGATTGAGTGGAACATTTTCAAACATTTTGGAATTATTTAATTGTTTCAAAAGATACGCTTTGTTCCAGTTTTCCATACATTGTGGTACGATCTTAAAGGGTTTTTTTTAAATGGACGGATTGAAATTTGTACTGTTATATTAAAATAAATGACCAACGTAAAAAAATATCACAAATAAATCCTTATAAAGAGAATATACATACTTTAAATAATATAATGCATTTATAAAATACAAATAAAATGCAATCACAGTTTTAATTTTTCAGAAGTATCAATAATTCAGAAGTGTTCATAAATTTATGACCTTGATTTTTGGGGAACTTATCATATGTGGAAGAATTCAAGCGACTTAGTTAATGATATGTCAGTACACCAATTTTTTTCAAATGTCTGGCTACGTTTCTTTTATTCATTCTCTACACTTTCCCCTCCTCCTTTTCTCCTTCGTACTTAAACTGATTGGTCTCCTGCGTCACATGGGACTCCTGACTCCGCTTTATTTTTAAATACTCATGGCCATTCCATCTTGACCGCGAGCGGAGAGCAAGTATACTTACATGGCCTAAACTTTTGAATCTATTTTAAGAATATTTTTAACTTTGGCACTGATGATAGAGGTTTAGAGGCTCTGAAACAGCTGTTTGCTTCTTTATAGGTATTTTATATGCGCCATTTTTTTACATTGATCATTTATTTTAACAATTAAAGGGTTATACGTACTTGCAGACTTTCAAAAAAGGCATTTTTTTCATTTTCTGATAGTACAATTAGTAAATAATATTAAGTTAGATTTTCTGCTAGATATGGTTAAAAAATAAGAAAGTTACGTTAAAAAGTATTTTAAAAACAATACTATCATGAGAGTAATCATTCCTTTTGGCGATTTAATGATTTTTTTTTTCTATATTTTCTAAAAAATCAAAGTTCAAATGTTTTTTTTTTTTTTTTTTTTTTTTTAGTCATTTTATTAAAAATTAATTTTCCCAAAACACAACTAATTACTCTTGCGTTTTTAACGCTCGGTGAAAACATATTATGCTTTATATAATTTTAGATAAAATTTGACAAAGGAACGTTGATGACTGCGGACGACTGCCGAGCGACACCAGCTGCAGGAAGCGGGTGTTCTGGAAACACCCAACTTTATTTTGCCATTACGAAAAACCAATTTATTTTTTTCAAAGTGTAATAAACAAAATACAAAAAAAAAATAGTTTTTCAAATATATAGTTTCACGTTTCTGAAAATATCCCTTAAAATACACATTTGTTTTATTGCAGGTGAGTATTAACCCATTAAGAAACGCTATATATTAACATTTCTTCATGTGATTTTTCTTCAACAATTTCTTAAAATTAACCGGTGCTAGGAAAAAATGGCAAAAAAACAGTAAAAAATAAAGTTTTAAAGTAATGGTATTTAATTTTAAAGAACAAATAAGGGGAAAAACAAGAAAGAAAATACATGCACCAAGCATAGATTATGAAACACTTTCCAATACTAACATAATACTTTAACAATCCATCGCTGTTTAATAAGGTAAATAAGGTATCTAAGTAAACATTTCAGAAAAACACAAAACCCATTTGAAAACCAGATTTCAGCAATTACCGTCTACAGCCGGAAAAGTAAGTACTCCAATTCTTTTCTGCAGCCCGGTATATAATTTATATATTTGTATATAATCTATAGTATGCTACAATTTAGTTTAGTAATAAAACACATAATACAGTTGGAAATTCAATTTCAGAAGTTTCTACCAATAAACAGAAACATACTTGAATTATTTTGTACAGCCCTGTATATTACCTTAAGCTTTTTATACACGTCGCATATTAAGTTATAGTTTAATTCAGAAAAATACACGCTGAAAACGCACTTCCAGAATTTATCATAAATAGACAGCCATGTATTCAGTTCTTTGCGTGGGCCTGTATATGATTATATTTATATTTTACAAATCTTTATTGCTATACTAAATATATTTCACGCTCAAAATGCATAACTCGATTAAAAACCAATTTTAGTCAATTTACTCTGAATTAGCATTACACCGTAATGCTCACGGATTTTTTTGTATAGCCCTGTATATGATGTGTACCATTTATACATACCTCATAGCTTTCAAAAATTTTGTTAAACGCTTACCTTACTAAAATCCCACTGCCATTTATGACATATAAACAATAAGTCAGACACCGTAATGTACCCGAAATATTTTGCGTGTCCCTGTAAATCATCGATAAATGTTATGCACATATCAAGTATCTTGTTGTAAACCTGAATAATGCATATTAATTTCATTATATTTGAAATGGTGTAACATAATTAAAATACGTTGCAAACAGTTTTTCCCCTGTAGAGCATCATGTAAAAGAATACTTTTGTGTGGGACTGTAAATGAAGAAAAAAATTTTACACTCCATATTGTATAGAAAGTCTTAGCCCATCTCAGAAATTGAAATAAATTTCATTATGTTTGTAATAGTGAAACATAATTAAAATTCGCCGCAAACGATTTTCCACATTAAACCATAATGTAATGAAATTATTTTCGGTTTCCCTGTGAACTAATTATAAGTGCTACGGAAGATTGAATTATAATTAAACGACCAGTGGCGATCTCTTGTAATCGGGTTTCCGTTCATTTTCCTTAGACTGAGGGAGTTTATAGCCAAATCAATTGTTGTTGCAACAGCGAACTTTTTTCGTGATTGATTAAAAAAGATCAATTAAACATTGGAAAATTAACTTGTGTTAACTGACTAAGTAAACAATGTCGCTGCATCAAGGAATTTTATAACGATGGTATCAGAAAACGTTTATAAATGTATCGTTTCCAATAGTTTTCTTCTTATTATTAAACGTAAAAGTATAGTTTTTAATTGAAGGTGAATATTATTATTTACGCTTTTTTTAAATTTTCAAATAAGTAAAAAAAAATTTTAAATAAATGAATTCTTCGTGTAAATATATATTTTTTAATTGAAACTGTTTGAAAATGTTGTTATTTCATCATTTTAAAAATTGAGTAATTTTTCCCAATTAATGCTTTTTACACGTAATTATTATTTTGAAGTTTTATTTATCTTTTTAATGGTCACGCGCAAGTACATTTTTATGATGTAATTTTCTCCATTTACTGCTTTTAACGCTAGATCGTTTAATTATTATTTTAAAGTTTTATTTCTGTTTTTAACAGTCACGTGTAGATAATTTTTTTTTTAAATTGAAAGTGAATATTATTATGTGCGCTATTTTACAAATTGGAAACGATTCAAATAGTTGGCTTTTTTGAAATATGAAATAAATCTCAATTAAAATTATGGAAGTTTCAATAAAACATTGAAAAAAACCTTCAAAATATTATTGAAATTAACAAAAAGTAATTACACACTGCACACCGCAAGCTTATCATCTATATACTTTCAAAATATTATTAGATTCTTATGTATAGTTTTTGTTCCTATAAAACTTTTTAAGAGAAATATTTTGACCTTATTTAATATTAAATATCTGCTGTTTTAAAATAATTCTTTGATTTAAAAACTGCCTGCTTCAGCGTGTTTATTGAACATTTCTCTATAAAATTCCAAATTTTCATATTTTTATATGTAATAGTTTTCTAATATTAGCTCAAAAAGACCTCAAGGGAAAACATTTCATTAAGAGCGGTGGCAGCGGCAGTTATTTTTACTTTTATTTATTTTATTTTTATTATTTTTAATATAGAGATATTTTATTGAAGTCTACGTTACGAAAAGCATATCAGGTACAATATTTAACTAAACACTTATACATTCCACCAATGTATAATCTCATATGTGTATACTTTATTGTATTTAAAAAAAATAATATCAGGACGGGTGTGTGTGGGGGGGGGGTTAACCGACTTTCTGTACGCCACAATGAGACAACTAAATAATCTTAAAATTGTGTAGTAAATTTATACAAAATGACATGTTTTAAATGTATTAGTAGTAGGAGTAAACAATAACATAATATATTGTGTATTCAGAAATAACTAATTTACATATATAAGTAAAAAAAAATAAAACGAAGTGTCAAATTGAACATTTAGCAGACGTTATATTGGTTTCTTTTTCTTTTCATTTCCTTCAGAATTTGATGTGTTTCCCCAACTTTTTGTCGTAAAGGACAATTTACGGTTTTGTAATTCTCTACTTTTAAAATTTGCTTCATTTTTTTTGTTTCTGATGTGTCATGTCGGAATACACCTATGGGCTTTTGTTCTACATTTCATAACACTCTTCTCTTTACCAGCTTTAGAAAAGCTTATAAGGTATTTGATACAATTATTAAAATTATGAAAGAAATCATATGAGATGTAATCTATCTAACTGGGCGAAAAGCCCGGGCCAAGTTTAGAACCCGGGATCACTTGGCTCAAGCTGCCACTGTTCTGCCAACTGAGCAATCCCACCGAATATGGCTGGACTATTTCACCTAGTTAACCTTAATGGTCATTGCATCTGGTCTGATATATCAATCAGCACAACAGGTAATCGGACCTCCAATTCATTACACTATATTAATCATGTTATGATCATTAATGTTAACTGGTAGAATTAGTTCAACCATATTTGTCCGGGATTGCTCAGTTGGTACAACATTGGCTGCTTTAGCCAAAGGATCACTTGTTTAAATCCTGGCCGGAACTTTTTCGCCCAGTTGGAATGGTTACATCTCATGAGACTAAAATATTCTTTTTTTATTATATATAATTTACATAACATATCAGAACGTTTATGTAATTGTTACAGTAATTGTTATTTAATATAATTTCCCATTCATGCATATTTATATATACAGCGTGTCCACGTATAACCTGACCGACCTTTATTTTCGCAACCGTTGGTCCTAGATGCATACTTCCAATTACAAAAATGGTTCAAATAAGGTAAAGGATTACTTTTAACGTGATTTGGGTCAAGAAACACATTTATTAAAAAAATACGAAAGCTAAATTTTTATACGGACCCCCGGTCTTATAAGTGATATTTAGTAAAAATTTACTGTGACACTAACAAGTACGACAAAGAAAGTCCCATTCATCTAACATTAAAATTGACCGAGTTCTGAAACTTTGAAATGCATGACTTATACCACTTTTTTGCATCTAAAAAGAGATGATTTCGGCCATGCTTTCAGGGGTCGTATATAAAGTACTTAAACTTATTTCAAGGTATCTGCGCTTTGAAATAAATCGTACAACTATTACGATTGGGTTATTTTTTATTAGTTAAGTTTCAGATTAATTAAAAGAATTGTATTTTAACATATGTTTTATTTTGAAAGGATTTGAGGCTATGATTTCTTTTAACAAAAATTATGTTATTTTCAAAAGGTTTTATTTATCTTGCAACGATCGTCTTTCCAGTTTTAAATTTGTACTCGAAGTTTAACTCACTTTCAAATGTCCGATCGAAGTTAAATTTTACATACTGACTTAAATCCGATGGCAATGTAATATTATTATGATTTTCGACGCTTACTATCTTATACATACTTATATTAGAGGATAACACAAAAAAAATTCGGACAGATTATTGTCAACAAGTTTAAGAAAAAGTTTTAGATTAGATAACATAAACCTGCGATGGTTGTGTTTTTTAAATTTTAAAATTACGTTTTATGTTTTTTTTAATGCCGAATAAAAAAAACATTACCTTCACTTTTAACCATCATATCAGGATTTTTCGCAAATCGTAAATTTCAAGGTTAAAAAACTTCGAAAAATCTGATATTATAAAATAGATGTAAGACTTTTTTATTCAGTTTAATTTTATTTAATTCAATAGTTTATTCAAATTTTTGGCTTATACTGGGTTTCTTGCAGCTAAACAGCTCAGGGGTCCGATGAGGTTGGGAGGGGGGAGGGATCAATTTTAACTTTGAGCTTTTTAACTTTGAAATTTGCGATTTGAGAAAAATCCTAACGTGATGGTTTAAAATGAAGGTCATTTTCGGATTCAGCACTAAAAAATCCATAAGAATCAATTTTCAAAACATAAAAAACATGGCACAACCCAAAATTTGAAAGACAGTGTAATCTAACTGCATTTTAAAATCTGTATCATTTTGTAAAGAATTGAGGCTGTTGTTTTTCATCCTTTTATTTAACAAAAATTCTGTTATTTTTATCCTCTTATATGTACAGTACAAATTGTATATTTTGCATTAATATTTCAGAATGATTATAGATTTCACAATTATATTAGATTGCAATGTTAATTTTTCTCTCAACTATTTTTTTGATATATCTGACGATTATTTATATTTCTACTACATTTGTGAATGACCCCTATTTCGCAGCAAAAAATATACTTCAACTTTAAACAGTTATTATTCGGTCAATTTTAATGTTAGATGAATGGGACTTTTTTTGTAGAACTTGTTAGTGTCACAGTAAATTTTTAATAAATATCACTTATAGGACCGGGGGACCGTATACAAATTTAACTTTCGTAATTTTTTTAATAAATGTTTTTCTTGACCCAAATCACGTTAAAAGTAATTCTTTACCTTATTTAAACCATTTTTGTAATTGGAAGTATGCATCTAGGACCAACAGTTGCGAAAATAAAGGTCGCTCAGGTTATAAGTGGACACGCTGTATATATGTGTGAAATTTTTACGAAGATGATTTAATATTCCACCAGAAAATGGCAGTATGTTAAAAATGTAGAATGTTTTCAGTCGATATCAAGAGTCATGGCGAGGAGGTTAGGCAATGATGAGACACCACAAAAGTTTCTTCATTAAGGAGCAGCCAATTTCCAGATAAATATTTTATTAATGAGCAGGAGAGATGCAAGTAACAGTTCCCACAGTATCCGGTATAAACGTATAGCCCTCAGGTTTGACGATGGCTCACTACATCATTTAATAGATCTTAAAGAGCTGTTACGAAAATTCGACATTACTTCAACACCAGATAACCATTTGGTCAGCACTCACAAACACGACAAAAATCTGCTCTCCAAATGCTTGCTAGCGTTTTTGGTAACCGCGCGTAGGGTTACTGACGACGACGTAACAAGCGCACGATCCAATGAGTGAGAGGCGAATTTAAGCTAAGCGAATGAGGTGCGAGGGAGAAGATTTAACACGAAAGAATCCCCATCGTAGATGCGCAATTATTTTGACGTGAAAAATACCCAGCTCGCGAAGCAAAGCATGGAATAATATATATTTTTTTTTAAATGGCTTTTAAAAACATTCGAAATGACACAAGCGTCTCTTAAAATTTTATAGATTGGGGAGTTGATAAAAGTTACGAATGAACTTAAAGTTTTAGTTTAAGATTTGGAATAAGATAATTATTAATATACGTGTTATTACTTTTAAAAGGACATTAAATAGGAATAAAAATTATTAAGAATTAAGGAAATAATGACTATGTCAGAAGTTAGATTCATTTAAATTAATAATGCGAAATAAATGCGAAGGATATGCGAAGGAAATAAATTTTTTTATATTATATATATATATATATATATATATATATATAAATGTATTTGAGAGAATTATATATATATTATCATGTACATAAATTCTAATAATCCAAATTATCGGTAAAATATTTCGTATTCACATTAAAACATATTACATTTTACACAGTAATGGTTATTCCATGATCGTGTATTTCACAAGTATTATTCTCTGGAAATAAAAGACTTTTTAATTGTATAGTAAATATGTTTTTATCTGTTATGTAAATTAACTTCTTCACCAATATCTTCATAATTAGTTATAAATGTGCTCCTATTTAATGTCTTAATAATGTAAATAATGAGAATCTACCATTTATCTTATAAGGGGTATTAAGAGTTTTAAAACATTAGAAATGAGTATTTGAGTGGACCATCTAATATGAAAAGCCCGTTACAGCATCTGTAAATTTTAAGGAAAAATTTAAAAATATATTTATTGTATGTTTTTTCGATGTAATAGGAAATGATAAATTTTGACTGTTCCAACTTACATATTTTGGTGTCGGCGAGAATAAGGTAACAAAATATAAAAAGAAAAAAAAATGTCAGACAGTACAAAATACAAGATGTAAAGAATTTAATAATTTAAAGCAGCAAAATAATTTATGTATATTGTTTTATAATTTTTATAATATTTTACGGTTAACCCTAGATTAAATTTCCTGCTTTGCTCTACTTTAAATTATATGTAAAAAATAAATTCTATACGAGGCAGAAAAAAATTAGCAAACTACCAAAACTTTCCAAAAAATCTACTGCAAATGTGTAATAATCATCAGACTCGTAATTTGTACCGGTTCCTAATAACAACGTTGGTGACATTTTGATAATTATGTAACCTGTGCTGACAATCATCTACACCTCGAAAGTGAATTACATAAGTGCGTGACAAAGGTAATGTCCGTGAAATGTAAAACGAAAAAAGTCGCGACACCTTTAAGTAATTTACGAATATTATTTTAATCACGAAACAGAAATTATATTCTTTTCAAGTAATATAAAGGAAAAGAAATAAATATGTTTATGTGCAGGAAGAACTTATAAGTTGAGATGCATTTTTTTCTTCTTTTGAGCATAGACATAAAATAGAGACAAAAATAGATCTGTATGTATAGGTAAATTAATATTTAATACGGATAGAAGATAATAAACAAAAACAAAATACTTCTATTTCATTAATATATGATTATTATCATGTTAATTTCAAAAATAATCATAAAGTTTTTTGGCATTGTAAAAATGAACGATTCTTGATAGAAATCTTATTTCCAGAAAACGTAATAATATATTCATTGTGTTAAATATCCATGCTTTTATTTTTTAATAAAATAGGGCGCTTTTAATAAAATAGGGCCCTCTGTGAGCTGCGTTCACCAACCCCCGTTCTCACTCTGCAAACTCTAACAACACGCTAATTTGATCAAGTCTAAAATGATTACGGAAGATTGAATTATAATTAAGCGACCAGTGGTGATCTACTGTAATCGGGTTTCAATTCATTTTTCTTTCACTGAAGGATTTTAAGTGCGAATAAACTGTTGTTAAAGGATCTAACAACTGTTTTCGTGGTTGATTAAATAAGATTAATTAAACATTTGAAAATCTACTTGTGTAAAATGGCTAAGTAAACAATGTTGCTGCATAGAAAATTTTTATAATGATGTTATAAAAAATTGGGTAACTACACTGAAAAAAAAAATTGAGTTTACAGTATTACTGTTTATTGCTGTTAATTTTATGGTATTATACTGGCAGCTAGGATGTCAGTATTATACTGTAAAATAAACACTTTTTTTTTTGCCGTGTAACCGTTATCCCTTCGACTACAATCCAAAAAAGGAAAACACTGTTGCCAAAATATAGAAATTAACGCCAAAAATGCGTTACCGTGGCGGTACATTCAATTAACATCAGCTATGTAACACGTGTCTGTTATGTCATCGAGAGATTTTTATTCGACATTTACCAGTATTTTTAATGACATTTTACCAATTTATAAGTCATTTCGTTAATTTAAATAATAATTACGACCTTAAACGGCGCGCCATATAATTAAAAGAGAAAAAGCTTTGAAAAAATGTTGCTATGCATAGTTTCGCACAACAATCCCTTTTCAACTGACGTTATAAACACTTATCCATCAGCCGAGGGGGATATTTAGGAAAAATATTGCAAATAAATAATTTTTTAAGATTACTTTTTTCTCTTTTCATTAATGTATTATAAATTTTATTGTTTAAAGTTACTGATAGTTGACACTTTAGTGAGTGAGGCTATAGTTTCAAATGGCAACATTCTTCCATCTATTTTTTGGGCATTAGAGTTTGGCTAATGGCTTGCCGATAGTTTTTCTTTTTTTTTTTTTAATGGAAAGTTGTCAACGGTATAATGAAGTACCGAAAATTGTTTTCAATAAGACGTTTTAAATGTATCGTTTCCAATATGACGTAATTCTCAAAGTTTTCTTTCTATTAGTAATCCTAAAAATTTAGTTTTTAATTGAAAGGAAATATTATTGTTTACGCTGTTTTAAAATTTGCAAAAATAGCTAAAAAGTTTTTTTCGAAATAAATTAATGTTTTGTGTAAATATATTTTTAAATTAAAACTCTTTGGAAATATTGTAATTTGAACATTTTAAATATGACGTAAGTTTCCCTATTTAATCCTTTGAACAAGTAATAATTTAATAAATTCTCTTTTTAATATTCACGCGCAAGTACATTTTTATTACGTAATTTTTTACAATTACTGTTTTTAATACGTGATCATTTAATTATTTTTTAAAGTTTTATTTCCGTTTTTGATAGTCACGTGTCGTCACGATAGTCACGTTAACGAAACACCTTTTAATTGAAAGGGAATATTATTATGTGCGCTATTTTACAAATTGGCAACAATTCAAATAATGGACTTTTTGAAATATAAAATAACTCTCCATCAAAAAACTGAAATTTTGAATAAAATATTGAAATATAACCAAAAAAAATACTGAAAAAGAATAATTGCACTCTGCATACCACAAGCTTGTCAACTATATCATTTTAAATTATAGTTACACTCCTGTGCATAGTTTTCGTTCCTATAAAACTTTTTTAAGAGAACAATTTTAACCAAATTTAAATATTAAATATCTCTTGAAATAATTATTCGACTTAAAAACTGTCTACTTCTTCGTGTTTATCATTGTTAACATTTCCTTGAAAAGTTTAAGGGGACAGTACACTTTTAAAAGTCGCAGAAAATGCGAAATTCTGTCATGTACTTTACATTTTTTTGACAAAATAGTAAATTCTCTAGAAGTACAAAAATTTCAGAATAGCTTTATATGATATTGAACTATGTTTAAAAAATTTTAGTTTGGGTATAATATGGTAAAAAAAAATTCAAGGGGTAGGTTTCAAAATGATATTTAAAATTTTTTTAAATGAATAACATTTCACTGCGCGCAAAATATCTCATGCAGATTTCATGTTATTTACTTACATTTGATCTTAAATTAAAGATAACACTTTGGACTATAATTTGAACTAAAATGTTTATAAATGGTTAATTAGATACAGAGAAATTAGATTTTAACTATGAAAAATTGAAAAATCATGAATTTTTACATACATTCAATCTCATAATTTTTTTTATTCTAAACATAGCTTCATAATTCTAGTTCTTTTTCACAATTATATGCACATTTAGGTAGGGTAAAAAGTTTGAAGCTCTACTTCAAACGGTTTTGGAAATATCACGCGCGAAAGTTCAAAAAACGTCATTTTGAGAAAAAGCTGTTTAAAGATTAAAATGTATTTTACAAGTATAAAACTTATAATAAAAGAAACAAAACTACTAATAATATAACTAATTCAGTATTAAAAATAAAGTCTGATGTTTGTTTAAGTTGAAAAATATAAAATAGTTTGTAAAATGCTACAAAATGTAGGAAGCTGCGTAAACTTTTACGAGTCGTGAAAAATATGAAATTCTGTCATTTGGTTTGCATTTTTTTTTTTAAAGTAATGACTCAAGTAGCACAAAACCTGCATGGTATCTTTATATGATATTCAACTATGCTTAAATATTTTTAGTTTGGATATATATTTTAACAGAAAAAATTTCAAGGGGTAGGTTTCAAAAATATATTTTTTAAATTTTACGTCGAATAACATTTCACCGCACACAAGATATCTCATGCAAATTTCACACGATTTACATAAATTTTATCTTAAATTGAACATAACACTCTGGACTACTATTTGAGCTAAAATTTTATAAATGTTTGAACATATAAACAATAATTACTTTTTAATTATAAAAAATAGAAATCATAAAAAATTTTCATACTTTCAACCTTATAATTCTTTTCATACTAAAAACATCTGTATAATTCTAGTTCATTTTCACAATTATATGCACATTTAGGTAGGGTAAAAATTTTGTAGCTCTACTTCAAACGGTTTTGGAAATATCACGCGCGCAAGTTCAAAAAACCTCATTTTAAGAAAAAGCTGCACATTAAATTACATTTCAAAAATATAAAACTCATAATAAAAGAAACAAAACTACTAAAAATATAACTTATTCAGTATTAAAAATAAAGTCTGATGTTTGTTTAGGTTGAAAAATATAAAATAGTTTGTAAAATGTTACAAAATGTTGGAAGATACGTAAACTTTTACGAGTTGCGGAAAATACGAAATTCTGTCATTTGCTTCGCATTTAAAAAAAATAGTAATGACTGACTAGTAGCATAAAAACTTCATGGTATCTTTATATGATATTGAACTATGTTTAAAAAAATTTAGTTTGGATATAATATGACAGAAAAAAATTTCAAGGGTAGGTTTCAAAATATCAAAATATATTTTTAAAATTTTACATCGAATAACATTTCACCGCACACACAATATCTTATGCAGATTTCACTCGATTTACATACATTTTATCTTAAATTGAACATAACACTCTGGACTATAATTTGAGCTAAAATTTTAGGTAAATTTCGGTTAGCTGGGCACCAGTAATATATATACAGGTATATATATACACACACACATATCTACATATATATACATACACATATATATGCATATATGTATGTATATATATACAAATTTATGTATATACATATGTATTTATATATGTACATATATCACTGGTGCCCGGCTAACCGAAAAGTACCAAATTTTATAAATGTTGTATATAAACAGTAAATACTTTTTAATTATAAAAAATAGAAATCATAAAATTTTTTCATACATTCAACCTTATAACTTTTTTTATACTAAAAACATCTGTCTAATTCTAGTTCATTTTCACAATTATATTCATATTTAGGTAGGGTAAATATTTTGAAGATCTACTTCAAACGGTTTTGGTAATATCACGCAGTTAAAAAAACGTCATTTTGAGAAAAAGACGCACATTAAATTGCATTTCAAAAATATAAAGCTCCTTACAAAATAAACAAAACTCACTAATGCTACAACTTATTCAGTATCAAAAATATAATTAGATTCTAGTTAAAATTGATAAATATAAAATAGTTTGTAAAATGCAAAAAATTTATGTGAAAAAAAAGGAAAATACAGGTATTTCTTGATTAATGTGGTTAATTAGACTTTGCGGTATTCGCTCAGCAATAAAAACATACATTCAATAGGGAAAAGTGTAGATACACAGCCAATTTTCTTGAAAACATTCACACTAATCGAAAAAAATTTCCACACTAATTGAGGAAGCGTTTGAAAAAAAATTATTGCACCAACTGAAATCGCACTAATCGAGGGATACCTGTAGTAAAAATATACCACTTACCTTTGCAAAATAATTTAGTCCAAACAAAACAATTAAAATTTTCTTTCATATTCTGCAAAGCGAATTATTTTATGTCGTCATAACTAATTTAGTTTACATATTTTGTATCATATATATTTCACATTAAAATTTTCCGCTTTCATATATAACTCCTTCCTGTTGTTTTATTTTTTCTAATTTTGCAGTATTAACCATATGTCTATTCCTTCGCATATCCAAACTAAAATCTGTAACGCTTTTGTCCGCTTCTGCTATTCGTTGCGAGTCAACTTTATTTGCTGCTTGTAAAGCAAACTGCCCTACACGAAAACCTAATGAATCCATAATTTGAAGTCTTCCTTTCCTTCCTTCATTAAATGCAACAACTGCTTCATTCGCAGCAATATCGGCAATTATTTTACTTGAGCTACTAATTTTGGGGCAGAACCTCCAGACTAACGAATTAAAAGATTCATTAGGATTTTGTGTTCGCCCACCAAGGCAGCGTTTTAAAAGTTTAGGATCGGATAAATCTTTAAAATTTTTCTTCATGGATTCCATTACTGGTGCTGCAATAACATTTTGATGGTGAAAATCCTCCAGTTTTCCCTCTGTCTTGGCCTTTTGATATTTACACCATGAAGCATCTTCTTCTGGGCAAAATTCATGTAGCGGTTCTTGATTACTCGAACGTTTATGAAAATAAATCGCCCATATAACCTTACGCATGTCCATTAGCGAATCCTTATTGTTTCTTATCGCACCTCCATAATAAATAGTTAACTGTTCAATTAATTTGTCAGTTAAACGTCCCCTGCCTCCCAATGATTTGCCATCTTCCAACTTCTTTCCCCGCATAGAATGCTTCAATTCTCTAAGTCGACTTCCCATTCTTTTCTGGACATGACCTACACATTCCACTTTATTTAATGCTTTATCAGTTCCATAAACATAACTTTTTTGGAGCTCAAGGAAAGTTTTTGTGTCTCCATCACCAATGTAATTGAGATATTGAGCATTATATTTTGCTTCGGAGCGCTGAAAAATTTTTAGCTTGCCGTTGACTTCCATCATCGCTGCCGAACCAGAATGATTTTTCAAACACTGATCTTTATGGCTCTTCTTTCACTTTTCAAGTTCTTGTCTCTTTTTATTCTTCGTTCCTATTTCACACCGTTTACAGTAAGACGACATTACTTGTAAATCTAAAACTTTTCCGGTTTCAACCCCAATTACACTGGTAATTTCTACCTTCGAAGAATGACCGCGTGTTTTCCACGACCCATCACCACTGACAGTCAATTGTGACTGTCCTGTCATTTGAATTTCTTGCTGCATAGCATTCAGCATTGATGTGCCAGCAACATTTGACACTGAATTTGAAATCTTTTCTAGTGATTTGTTATATGCAGAGTTTTGCACAGGTTTTGGTAAATCCATTGCTCCACAAAAAAATTTCATTCCACATAAACCTTGACCTATGCATCTCATTGCATAAGTGAACCGCCTATTTATTTCTGGTACATTTGATTTTTTATCCATCATGCGTGAATTTCTAAATGATGTAAGTTCCTTGCACTGCTTACAGTTAATTTTAAATACAAATGAGAGTCCATCTATACGAGTCTCTGACAGTTTCACATCTGAATGGCATATTTTGCAGCACAAACTGTTTGATATTTCATTAGATAAAATATCGATATCAACAAGTCTGTATCCCAAATTGTTTACTTCTATAAAACTGTTGTCTAAAACACTCATATTTAATTTCTTAGATGATGCACTAGAACCTTCAGACAAATTTTTGTCATCGCAGTTTGCATAGCGATTTCCTTCAAACTTCCTTTTTTTCGGACGTAGTCCTGAAGCACGTTTCGCATTATTATTCATTTAAAATAATAATAAATGAAGCATATTGAATAATAAGAATAATAAATCAGGATGATTTTGTTCTGAAAAGAACAGTTTGGTTTTAAATTGAACAACTACTAGCGAATGAAACTCAGTAAAATCCTAAGAACAATTACAATCACGTTTCTTGAGCAAGTAAACAAACTTGGTAGAAGCGGAAGTTGAAGTTAATGTTTTAAAGCTTTCTTCTTATTATTTGCGATATTCAACTAAAAAAAAATAACAGATTTTCGCATATTTCCAAAGTTGCGATAATGTGAAAGCATGACAACAAAATGTAAACAAACCGCCGTGACGGTTGTCACTGGGCATTTAAATCGAAAATGAAGGAGTGATGTTTACATTTTCACTGATATCTCAGTAAATATTTATCGCAGAGTTAAAAGATTGGTATCAATTTATTCAGAATAAAATTATCTTTCCAAAAATGTAAAAATGTAAAAATCTATTTTTGGACCATTTTAAAAGTGTACTGTCCCCTTAAGGGACTTCTCCAACAATAAATATTATATTATAGATTATAGTTATAGTATTCCATATTATACATAACATACAGTCAATGTACCTTATAACTAAATCGAAAGTGTATGCAGTGTATCGAGTATGCAGAATTCTGGATAATTAAGAGAAACCTAAAAAAGGGCGTTTTATTACATAAAGATATCTCTTAAAGTAGCTTTTGATTAGTAAAAAATGCTAGGCGTTATGTATTCATATTATATTAAGCATTCCTAAGAAGATCCCTTTTACTATAACCAGTAAAAATATGTAAACGTTGATTTAAAAACAAATTTCAAAGAAATTTTATTTTTTCAAATACATAGGTACAATATATATAACAAAAATATTAATTTGTGATTGTAGATGATCTGCATGACTGGATTTCAGATATTTAGACTCAGTTGTCTCATTTTAACGGTATCAATACACACACACACACAGACACACACACACACACACACACACACACACACACACACACACATATATATATATATATATATATATATATAATATTACTACGCTACACATGGATAAACTGGAAAAAAATTAAATGTAAAAAATACATTATTGACTTTAATTATCATAACGGTCAGTTTTATATACCTACAGTAGGTTTGAAGAATGACAATAACAAGATACATTCTTTTCTTAACCTCATTGTATAATATTGTACATTGTATTTTGTCAACAAACATTTCGATTTAATTCGTTAACAAGTTTTATTGTACATGTAATGCACAATATTCTGGAAATACTCAAATACATCATATGGTAAAATACTCTCCAACTTCTATGAATTCTCTTTTCTCTCTGACACTGCCATTTTCTGCACTTTCTTAGAAGATATTCTCTCCATTGTTCTCTTCATTTGCTATTATGTCTTCATCAATATTAACGTATTGATCAATGTTAAAGTCGGAAGTTAAGTTTAAAGAATGGAATCAGTTCATTTGTATCATCCAATTCGAATAAAGAAACAATTTCATTATTATTTGAAAGTGGTAGGTAAATTCCTGAAACTGAAACAAAACTTTAACAATATTCTATTTCGAAACATCGCAACAAGATTTATTTGTCATAGGAGTTGCTTTCAGCACGTCTATTTTTGTTTCTCTCTTGTCATCTGAATTCAAGTTTATTATTTCACAAGCACCTTCTGGTATTTAACTTTAAAAGAATGAATTATTCCTGCGTCTAATGGTCCTATTTTGGATGTAGTGTTAGGTGGCAAAAAGTAATTTCATACATTTGAGACGAGACAGAATGTTTTTGTTTCTTGCGTTTTTAAACCATGAAAATAATACTTCAATCACATCTGCATATTTCGCTGTGCGTATACGTTTAAATGATGAGGAAACTGCACTATTATTGAATAATTTCATACTTTTTCGCGATCGCTCAATATTGTTATGATAGTGCTACTTGGTATCCAAAATTTTTCCTCTGCATCGTTCTTTTTTTTAATATTATACTTGACGGATTTTATAATTTTGACTTTCAATTCTAAACTCAAACATTTTTCTTTGCCAGACATAACCAGCGTACAATGAATTAAAAAAAATAACACGTAATAAATTGTCACGAAAAGCAAATGTTAATGAAATCAATCATCGAATAAAAAAGAAACATAATCCATTTCAGCTAAGCTTTCGCACCTCTCTGTGTCTTAAAACAAAGTCCCTCCCCCAAATCTCTGTTGGAAATACTGAAAATATGTGATTAGCCGTGGAGAAAAAGATTGAAGGTTACGTATTGAAAAACACGTCTCACATTTAAGAAATAAAATTTATATCCCACGCCGAAGTTTAAGTAAAAAGAAAGTGAAAAAGTAACGATATTTATTTTTTCTTACTTTTCCTGCTCGAATTCTTTTTGTTATATAGTGCTTCCGTTATAAATGTTTTGTTATATCGTTTTGACTTCAGTATTCTTTAACATACAGAGTACCTAAATGGGTATAAGCATTTCGTTATATCGTGCTTTTTGTTATATAGTAATTCGTTATAAAGTGCTTCAACTGTAATATATTATCGATAGTAAATAGTAGATGATATAAAATAAATTTACTACAAAATTTATTAACATATTTTAGTATGTAATATGCTTAATAATAGAAAAACAAAATGGAATAAATCAGTTAAGTGTGCCATCAGAATACTTTGATAGCTGCTGTTATTAAAACATTTAAGTTAATTAATATTTATATATTCTTTAATCATTTTTGTTAAGTATATGGTTCTACAAATTTTAGTGCTGATGGATTTGTGTATTACTCTGAATGTACCTCATAATGAGCTGAAAATTTGTATACGCAAATCAGAATCCTCTAAAAATCAATTTATAATTAAATATTCATGAATTATAATTTGTATTTTTAAGATTAATTTCATAATTCATATAACAAACATGAATCAATAAACAATGTCTGTGATATCTAAAACTTACGTAATAACTGCAAACGGTGGTTATTTTGAAAACATTGTTTTATAGGTTTTCCTAGTCAGCAGCGCCATGTATGGACCAAAATTTTAACTAATTTTCAAAATTCGTAAAAATAAATTGCCTGGTTACCTAAGCAGAATACAGCAAACCGTACATTTCTATCGCCATCCGTTTTTCTTTAATTGATTTTTCAAATCGTCGGCCATTTTGGGACACCCGGTATATATATGGTGACTTTTAATTAACCTACAACTTTTAACTGAAATAATTCTTGAGTCGTTGCAGATAGCACTACAGACATTTTTTTTATTCAGAAGAACGTGGAAAAGGTATTTAATGGATAATGGTTTCAAAGTGAGAATCTTCAGAGGTGATACAATAGCGCTAATTAGTTACAAATTTGAGAGTAACAACATGGAGCGTTTATTTTTTTATGCCTGAAATTGAGTCAGATATGAAACTTTTGAGGCTAATAAGGTCTGTCAGATTCTTCTTGTACACGAAATATTTCACATGACTCAAAGATAGAAATCGCATGGATCCATATCTGGTGAATAAAGTGGCCAGTGCATTGCACTACGATCACGATTTGAGTATTGATAGGTGATAACTGCCTTTTGAATGTTGAATACCACTTCCGCAGAAATTGTGTTGCATTTCACTACATAAATACTAATTTTTAACAACAAAAATATGATCTTCAGTTGAATATGACGCTTTGGGAGACATCTGCAAAATTGCGTGGAACTGATACTAAACAAATTCCTTTCATGTCCTCTTTCACTGCACGCATTCGTGCCGGCATCTAGTGAGGCTCTAGGAAATTATGTCAGTTTAAAAATGTAGGTTAATTAAAAGTCACCCTGTATATATATTAACGCCGGTTCACAGAAAAAGAAATGGAGAGTAAACTCGTGAAAATTTTAATGTAAAACATTAAATTTTGTAAACATTTTACAGCATTACAAATATTTATTTTAATATGTAGGTTTTAAAGATATGTGACTAAGCAACATCGAAAAAATTATTACTATTTTGAAAGCAGGGTGATAAATTACAAAAGAATTCAATTCAAATGCAGCAAAATGTTGCAGCATGAAATATTTTATTTTATGTGGACATCTAACTAAAATTTCTGCTACTACATAAGTGTAATATATGTTAATCATTAATGTTTCCTCCAATATTAATCTTAAAATAGTAACAGGGAAAATTTTATTTCGGAAAACTCTTATTAGAAACATAAATTACAATTCATATAGTATAATAAAATAATCATCATAATAATCATAAAAACATATGTTGTTTCCCTGATTACAAAACTGCATTGCTGTAAAAATATTATACTCAGACATATATTTGTTTACTTATTTGTAAAATCTATAACCTAGTTTGTAATACGATTAAATATGTTAGTAAATTTTAAGGTGCTTTCGGTATCGTAGCTCGGAGAAAATTGATCAATTCTCTTTGCTTACAATTTCTCGAAAAATTATCAAAACTTCTCTTTTTTACTTTCTTCTATCTTTACAAGAAGAGAGTATTGGATTCATGAAAATTTTCGACTTCCGTTTTCCGGTCCTGAACACGATTTGACTGTTTTTAGAAAATAACTGTCTGTGAGTCTATGAGTCTGTGACTCATAGTATCTATTATCAGTTTATCTGTCAGTTATCTGTCAGTTTATCTATCACAGTTTATCTGTCTGTCTGTCTGTATGCGACCAAAAGTTTTGTGGGCGCTCTATCTCAAAAACTAATGCTCGGAATTTAATAAAACTTTATATTCAGTTAGCCTCTGATATAAATTGGTGCTGATTAGTTTTTGGTAAAAATTGCCCAGCAGGTGGCTCTGCTATGCAGCATTTTTTGCGATTTCTGCAATAGCTCTATCTCATGAACTAATGCTCGGAATTTAATAAATCTTTATATTCAGTTAGTCTCTGATATAAATTGGTGCTGATTAGTTTTTGGTAAAAATCGCCCAGGAGGTGGCGCTGCTATGAAGCATTTTGCCGGCTATATACGATTTTAGCGATAGTCATATCTCAAGAAATAATGCACGGAATTTAATAAAACTTGAGTTTCAGTTAGACCTTGATATAAATTGGTGCTGATTCTTTTTAGTGTATGCGAAACTTGTGTGAGTTAGAAGAAAGTTTTGGGATTGACACATCCGGCTAGTTTAATCATGTCATACGATTTTTTATACTTTTTGTATCCGCAGGATTTCATCCATAACAATGCCCAAATTCCTGTTGGACAGATATAGACAATCTAGTTTCATGGACAAAAAAAAAACATTGAACTGTTTCTCTCATCGAAGCCGCTTAAAACAAAATAAATCTGTTCACAGGTTCCATTTATGGAATCTATTCGACCATTACAAATTTTAAGAAAACTGCTATGTATTGAAAAAAAAAATACTTTACTATCTTCAATAGTTATTTAAGGCTAATATCAAGGAAAAATATTGTGTTCACGCTAAGTTTTTATGCAACGTAATTAAATACTTTATGGCAAGAAAATAGAAATTCATCATTAAATCTATTAAGATTAAATGTTATTACGATTAAATTAATTTAAATACCTATCATTTTTGTAAATAAAACAGGTTCCGTCTGTTTCTATTACTATTGACTGATTCCTTGTTTTTAGGAATTTATTTGAACAATATTAAATATGTTTATGTTTAAAAAGCAAACTATTTAAAAAAAATATTTAATTAAAATATATTTTATTAATAGAAATGTAGTTTAATAGAAATGGATGTAGTTTTTTGTATAGTTTAAATATAAATAAATAACAGTTAAAAATCACAAATGTATGAATTTCATTAAAAAATATATCTGTGCTATCATACTTCGTGAATTTTAAATAAAGTCAATACATACATGACGATAGAAAAAAATTTAAACAATCTGAGAATAACAATAAAATTGATTTAATTCAAAATGAGTATCATTATTAATCGAAATGAGTACCAAAACTAATTTTTTTTTGTTTTATTAGATGGTTTATTAGATTGTTTAATTATTTGTTCCGTATTTTAATGATTGAAAGACTTTGTAGATGTTATAAAATAACGATCCCGTTTCATACTTCTCTATAAGCGAATCCATGCTCACATACTGTAATATGTCATTGACCAATATCGCGCTAGAAACGTAAGAAGCAACTATGGTAATAAAAAATACATGGATTTATTTCATAATTTCTCATTGCTACACAAAATAATGAAGAAATGTATTAGTTTGGTGGAAAGGAAAACCAACGGATGTTCTGTATCCTAAAAACAAAAATACAAATAAATAATAAAAAATCAGTTTCAGGAAATATTTGTGTATAAGCAATTGATTTTATTCAAAGTACGTATGCTGCTTACCTATAACAACTTCAACTCTTTCATTCGTAATTTAAATCCATGAAATAAATAACATAAAGTTTCCTGTAAAGAACCTTTTAAAATAAATTTCATTGCTTTGGCATAAAATATATTAAAATGTTACTAAACTTTCATTGTTGGACAGATATAGACAATCTAGTTTCATGGACAAAAAAAACCATTGAACTGTTTATTACATACTTATTTGAGATAAGGTTTTAAAGAAATGCAAACATAAAAAAACGATATTAATTAAATTTTTCTATAAATCATAAAGCGATAATGGTAACTGTTAAATACTTTTTCGATTTAGATGTTTTATTCATCTTTTATTTACTTGGCGAATTTAGGGAATTATAATTTTTTTTTCTCTAGATGCAAAATAAAATACTCTTCATTTTTTAAATTCTGATCCAGTCTGAATACTGAAGCGTAAGCCAGAGTTTGAACCCTGAAATCTGTAAGAACAATCCAACACCTTTCTTAAAAGTGAAATATTGAACAAACAAATCCTTTATTGTAAATAAGCAAACCTCACCACAGTATTATAATTTTTGGGGGAAAGTGAAAAGTTTTAAACGTCACAAGAAAGCAGCATTGCTAGAGAACTATAATTATGAACAATTACAGAGCATCAATTAAGAAATATGCTTACCTTTCTTACATTTATATCTCACTACATTCTTCCAGTTTTCTGAAGCTCTTAGCGCTGTGATCTCTTCTTCAAACTACACATTTAAAAGAAGCACACAGAACTTTTATTATATACTGGAAAAACCTGCGACTTTGCACTCTTGGTTATTGTAATATGTCAAGTGATATTTATGGGCTATTCACATAAAGAGCCATTATACAGTTATGGTTAATTTAAATATTCCATTTTGAATAAAGGCCAATCTTGTACAGAATTAGGTAAACATACGATATGGAATAATAATAAAATATTCATTTCAACCCACTCAATGTGTGAAATTATATCTTAACCCGGATACCAAATTTCTAGTTTCTAGCATCAGAAGTATCACAAAAATCGTAATTCTAGAACGTTTTTATTATTCCTACATGGAGCATTTATACCGAAATAGAATATAGCCTATGTTGGAGCAGAGACAATCCCCATCATTTTGCCAAATTTTTTTATTAAACGATTTGGTGGTTCCAGAAATTAACACCTACAAACAAATAAACAAATTTTCTTCGTTATAATATTAATATATATATAGAACTATATATAACTCATATGTAAACTTCAAACATAAATGTACATAAAAAATATAATTTAAAAGACTGGGACGTGCAGAGCTAAAGAATTTTTTTTAACTTTCGATAATTTAGTATTATTAGTGCATACTGGTTATGCATATTTAAAACCGCGCATTCCATTAGAAATTCATGAAGTAACATATTCAAAATCGATGACTTGTAGAATTTTAAGATGTTAAAAAAAAATTCTAAAGGCCCTAAGTTATTGTTCTACACCTGTTTGTGTGCTTATATGCATTTACATCAAACACATATATTTTTAGTGTAACATCGTAAACATTACTCCCGTCTTAAATACAGAAATGCTCATTACGATGTGGCATATAGCAATATACGGTATTAAGTCGTTCTAAGCATCTTGAAAGTGCGTAATTAAATGATAAAAAGTATCATTTGACTACGCTTCACGACCTGAGGTTATTAAAATTTGTTATAACAACTTTTATTTTTCCGCTCTGAAATATTTTAAAGTTATATACATGTTTTTAAAATGTGTGCTTAAACCTCTGTTAACATGTAGTATTTCTGAATCTAATATTACATACTAAGTAGGCATGTTCTTTTGTTCAAACGCTATTCCTAATTTGCTTACCTAGTTTATATTTGTATCAACATTATTATTTTCTCATTCCAGTATTGTTTAAATGCGTATTGCGTATTGCGTATTGTGGGTTTTCTAAAAACATTAAGAAATGGATGTAGTACCGCAAAAAATTGCAAATGATAAATTAACAAATTCTTCTAATGTCCAAATTTGCTGCAATTGAAAATGTTAAATGAGTCGAAAGTTCTATTGTACGTTATAAATTTTTTAAAACTGTAAAAAAAAAACATGCTGCAATTATATAGAAATAATTGTTATGAAACGTATCAATAAAATAAGTACAAAATTCGGAAAAGGATTTTATCCGTAAATTGTAATATATATTACAAATTACTTCATTATAAGTAATTACAAATGATTAGTTTTGTATTAAACGAAGTAGCAGTTTTCTGGAAAATTGCAATAAAATGTTTAATTATAAAATGTTAAATTTTCTCGATAATTTGCTACACCAAATTACCTAATAATTTACTACGCTTTAGCTGGACAAAATAAAAATAAATTATCGGTTGATAATTTTACTTGCTTTTGACAGCAAGATTACACATTTCTTTGTATTTTAAAAGAAATATTATAATGTATTCTTATTTTTAATGAAATATTAAAATTTAACCTTACACTTTTTCATTTCCATTTGGCTCTCTTTTTTTTAGTAACACACGAAGTATTTCAAAATTTATTTGCCTTGAATTTATTTACATTTTATCTCATAAAAAATCTCTTCAGGAAACTACACAGATAATAAATATAAAAATATCTTAAAATGAAATTTTCTAGAGAACAATAAAGTAAAAGATGCGTGAAAATATACATCACGTTATTTCATAACCACTTCAAAGCTCTTAAATATATCGTTATTTGTGAGATGGCCTTCGGCGCATGTTGTATATATATTTGAAAAAGCATCTGATTATTTTTATTTAAAGGGTTCATAACGGCAGCATAAAATTTTATTATGTATAACATCTTTTGTGGATAATAGCCTTTTCATATTTTCATTCTAGGAAAACAATTACTTTTATTATATTTTAACTACGAGATATCGATTAGTCTGTTCCGTTTACTTCAGCTATATATTTAATATATATATTCTTTTAAAAAATCAGATGTATTTAGACCGGTTTATAGGATATTATTTTCTTCACATTTTATGTTTCTGTGAAGACTTTGAAAAACTGTTTAAATCATCGTAGCATTAACATGCAAATAACGATTATATGTGTATCCTTATGTTTTGTTTTTACTTACACATCATACGTAATATAGGGTAAGTCTTGTAATCGTTTTGAAAATCGAAATTTTTTTTTGAGAGATTTACACGTTTCAGACACTGGAGATTCCGAAAAACATATTTTTAGAAAAATAATATTACCGTCCGTCTCTCTGTGTGTCTGTGTGTCTGTGTGTGTGTGTCTGTAAATGCTCTATCTCCCGAACAAATTGAGATAGAGACTTGAAAGTTGGTATGTACTTAGTTTGTAATAGTGGGTAGAAGATTATTGAATTTCAGTAAAATTGATTATCCGGAACTATTTTTTTCGGATTCTCGAAATATTCGTTGTGATAAAAGGCATATAAAACTTTTCGAAAATGTTTATTTTAAGGAGTAGATATAAAAAAAAAACAAAAAAACATAAATCTTGTATAAAGAATGAAGTCGATCGGATAATGAGTTGCTGAGATATCTGTAATCATATTTTCCACACTCATCGATTTTTCATGACCCTGTATTTCATTTAAATTTCAATTCAAAGATATACTTTAATAGGAAATGAGACGCTTAATCCGACGCAGTAAACCGTTAGTTAATAGGATTATCAATTTTGAAGTTATAAGGATGTTTCTTTTACGCAATTCAGTAATAGAGCATTTAAAGTTTATGAGCCACGATTTTATTCGAATTCCAATGCATTTTATAAATAGTTTACGCATGTTTTATTTTAATATTTTATATTATGCATATCCATGATGGGTAAGTATTAAGGTGACCCCCAAAGACTAGTTTATGTAATATTTTTTATTCATATATTGAGAATAATGCCAATAATTTCGAAAATACATGGAAAATGTATTTAAACATCTGCAAGCACGTTCTATGAAATGACCAAAAACACAAGCTTTTAGAGTTATTTCAGATTTGAACAGGGCATATCGTGCATTCAAACATAATGCGTTACTGCAAGAAGAACTATAAATATTTATGAATTAGCAATGCACTTCAGATAAAAATTCAGTTCCAACATTAAAATTATCGAAAAAAAATATTTAGCATAAAAAAATATTTTTTTAAATAAAATAAGGAAGAGAATGATTTTTTGTGAATTATTTAAAAATTTTGGTCGGAAAATAAAAAGGATATATAGATATAGCTGCTTTCATCCTGGGGTACCTAACAAATGATAATCAACAAATGATAATCATTATTATATAATTCTGCTTAAAATGGGAGTGGGTGCGTTTAGTGCAAACGGTAGCAAAAAAAAAAAATAATTGTTTATTTAACCTTGTTCTTTTAGTACACAGCACGTTTCATGTTACTTATTATCGATGAGAGCCAGCTAAAAGTACCAAACTAATTTTTCGGACTTGTGTTGCAATGAAATGGCAAACACATGACGAGAAATTCAATTAAATCCATTGGTGCTCCGTTGAGCTTTTCTCCATAGAAACTATAGAAATCCATAGAATTTACACCTCTAGTCCGTCACATGAAAATAAGATTTTCAAATACTTATGTAGAAAACAATACAATTATATTAATTTCATCAATCCATTATAAACATAAAGAAGACACGAAGCGAGACATTTTCTGTCTCCTGTAATTATATTTTAAATTAACCTTTTTAGAAACTTCTCATAATCTCCGCAAAAACCATAATCATTTTTGAGGCGAATTCTACTATTGATTATTTTGAAATTAGTGTAGTGTAAAGCAATTTTTTTAATGCATTACATTCTTGTATCATGCCAAAAAAATAAAAAATAAATAAATGAAACAATATTTTGACTGCAATGGAAATCTTAGAAGATTACTCGTTTATTTATTTTATTAATATTTACGAATTTTGTGTATATCAAAGCATCATATATAAAACATTTTTCCAAAAATTCCTTATTTAAATAGTTATTGGATCGTACTTATATATATATATATATATCTGTAATATATATATATATATATATATATATATCCACTGCAATGCTTTGTTCAATCACAAATCCTTTGAGGAAAGATTATTGTTGCCCTTTGAGTTGAATAGTTGAATATAGAATGATATCAACTGTAGGGAATTCAAGTCATTATGAAACAAATTATTTAACAGAACGAAAGTTATATCTTTCAATAATTACATATAATTGCATATAAAAAAGGCAAACATTAATCTTAAAAAAATATTTTGAAATAGTATGAAAATATCCTTTTATCAACAAATGCTAAACAGCACTTAGAGATTTTACGAAAAAATCTCTTTACATAAAACTATATCAAATACCTTTTTCTAAACGAGTTTAGTTTACTAAAGCTCATTTAAAAGTATTTTTACAGATTTCTTTAAATAATACTTCGTAAATAATTTAAATGAAAGAACATGATCCTATCTATTCTGATTTATACAGTTCACAAATTCTCAGTAATTTATTTTGAATACGACTACAATCACTTTAAAATAAATTACTGATATTTAAATAGCACGTTTAAAATTCTATCAAATGCGATGATATTTGTATAAGTTGAATCATTTTTAGAAAAACAAACGTTAACTAAAGGATTTAATATCGCATTGACATGTTTTACATATTTGAGTTTTCCAGTTTGATATTTACATTTAAAAATAAAACCTTACTGTTAAGGTTTAACAAAAATCTTTATTCAAAACAGAAGTTTTCTGAAGACCAGATAAATAAATATAGAAACATTTTATAGAAGCATCTATGAAGTAAATAGTATTTATATATAACACATCAAAAGTAACAGCAAGTTTAACTGATTTAAATATATATATAAACTAAAAACAAAACACCGTCATTACCTTCTCCTTTAAAATTGTTTTACATGATGATGATTCTACTTTTAAAAAAATAACTAAAAAGAAGTACAAATATTTGAATGAAACACTTTGCAAATGTATGAAAGAAACCCGAAATTTTATTTTTAACTATAAGACAAGAGTTACATTCCAGCACAAAAATGAAGAAATTCAGCTTTTTTTTGTCTTTATAATATACTCGATTGTGTTGATCATCATTGTTATGTATGACCTTGAGATAAAGTATTACTTTAATTAAGCAAACTAACGCATTTACCTGAGTCAAAAAATATATTCACTGTATAAAAACTCAACTCCTAGCTGAAACGTAAATAATACAATAAGATAATAAGATATTATAAATTAGTGTTCTCATCTATTATATTTATCCATATGAATGAGTTCCTAAATTATTAATGAAACACTCCCACAACAATGTTGAGAGTGGGTCTTGTTTCTTTGTATGTAACTTGTTTCGAATAATTGAGAAATACATGTACGTTCACTAATCAGAATATACGATGAAGTAATCTATCAATTGTTTTCACTGTGTTATTTCCCTTTATGCATCATCGTGTTTATATGTTTTGTAAATGCACAGATAAAATTTAGATTTGCTATGTCATATTCAAATTATTAAAACTTAATACATGAGAGTGAATAACACACAAGTTAAATTCTCATTATGATTAGATGTGTTTTACAACAACTTATCTACATATATAAGCATATCAATACTTTGTGTCATTAAACAAACATTCCTCTTTTTCACTTATAAAACGTGTGTTATAAAGGATTGCTGTACATTATTGTTTATTAAATTGAACGAAAGCTGCAATTTTAATCATTTTGTTTCAAGTAACTATTTTGTTTGTCGTTCACAGAGTAATTCAAATTAACTGTGAATGACTAATTTTCAAGGTGGTCAGGAACACAAAAAACAAGCATTAATAACATAAGGCAGTCTGCACTGGTCTGGTCTCAAATAAAAAATAAAAATGTTTTATAAATTTAAAAGGAAAAAACTAATCAATACGTTGGATAAGCAAATTCATTTAATCATATTTGTTAGGCGTATAGGAATATGCTAAAGTTATGTCAGGATTTCAGAAAATGTCTGGACAGCAATAACATTTCACACTGCTCTACTGCATACTGTTTCTACTGCTGTTCTAGTGTTATTATTCCTTGGTTAGGTGTCCTTGATTTTTCTGTGATTTATCCAGTGAAGTTACTTTAATCATTTCTGTTTTAAAGATCTTTGCATGGTTTATATCGGTTGTCGAATTCTAAGAAGTTTCCAGATGTGTGTGTGTTATATATATAACGTGTGTTATAAAGGATTGCTGTATATTATTGTTTATTAAATTGGAAGAAAGTTGTAATTTTATTCAATTTGTTTCAAGTAACTATTTTGTTTGTTTTTTACTGAGTAATTCAAATTTACTGTTTACTAATTTCCAAGGAGGTCAGGAACACAAAAACAAGCATTAATAAAATAAAACAGTCTGCACTGGTCTGGTTGCAAATGTAAAATAAAAGTGCTTTATAAATTAAAAAAAAACTAATCAGTACGTTGGATAAGCAAATTCTTTTGTTTTTGTTAGGCATATAGGAATATGCTAAAGCTATGTCAGGATTTTAGAAAATTTCTGTAAAGCAATAACATTTCATCCTGCTTTTAAAATAAGTTTCGAATGTGCAACTCATGCGCAGAAACATGCTTCACATGGACAAATTTATATTGCTTATCAATAACAAAACCAACTCCTGCAAAAATCTGAGCCACAACAAACATATGGGACTCGAGGTTTTACCATATATCTTGCCAATAAACTAAAAACATCCGCAATTTTTTTTATCATCTAATTTACTGTCACACTGTTCTGCTATGTCTCTCTTTTGTCTTTCTCAACACTTTCCAATGTTATTATTGCTTTTTTAGGTGTACTTGATTTTCCTGTGATTTATCCAGTGAAGTTATTTTAATCCGTTCTGCTTTAGAAATCTTTGAATGGTATATATCGGTTGTCGAATTCTAAGTAGTTTCCAGAGGTTCTCAAGTAGTCTCAAGTGCTAAAAATTTATAGGAGGGTTACTGTCTTTATAGTGTCACATTTAAAATTTTTATGGGGAATTATCACTTCTGTAACGTCATTTGAAGGTTTTTTGGCTGCAATATAAAAACCACACGAATAATCTTTATGGGAACCTTACTGCGGCTGTTCCTTTCGGTTCATCTTGAAAGGAAGGAAGATATAGGGACTCGATTACAGAACTATTCTTTCTTTAATTTGTAGCTAAAAGAAGAAACTATTAAAGTACTCCCTGTATATGATTGTTTTAATATAATAGAGACATATTTTTAAACGAAATATTCAGTGATATTGTCAGGCTATTTAACTCTCATTTACTATCTGTAGAATAGAAAGATATCTATAAAACTTATACTAGGTTAATGTTAATAGTTTATAAGTTATTTACAAGAATCTTCTATATACAAGATAGCTATAAAGTAGCGACTGCATTCAAATCAATCTATTTTATGTTCTATTTAATGTATTTCTCATATTTTTCATATCATTCGAAATGTAGCACTATAGAGATACGTGGAAAGAATTGTTTTAAAACATAGACATAATTTCTGCTATCTGGAAGAATTTCAAATCGGACAAACATACGTACAAATACAAATTAACAAAAATAGGAATTTACTACTCACATAACTGTTAGGATTTCTTATTTTGACGTACCCTGTAAAAAATTAGAAATGTTTATTGATTACCTCACGAAGGTTTAAAAAAATATGACATAACCTCTTCACAGGTACCAATAATTCCAAAAAAATTCTGTGTCCTTCAGAAATCTTAGAAACTTAATGATTTACATAATTTAAAGAAGCATATATGAAACAGGTTTTTTTTTTCTGCGCGTAGTAATTTTCGGAAATAGTTGTCAGTAAAAAAGTGACAATTTTGACCAACACGGTATCAATACAAAATGGCAGTATTTCGGATGACTTTAGTTCTTATGTAAACATTTTCAGCTAAGTAGCAGAATTGAAATCTGCAAGGAAAACAAAGTAATGTTCATTTTACATTGTTAACCCCTTACCTGTGACTCCCGAACTCAGTTCGGGCAATCTAAATACTCCAATTTTGGAATTCCCGACCTCAAATCGGGCAAGAGAAAAATTGGTGTTTCAGCTCCGTAAATCCCGAACTCAGTTTGCCCAATGCTTAAAAACAAAGCAAATAAACTTTTAACTTGCGAAAAATTTATACACCTGCCTGTCGAGCAAAGTGCGGTTTAAATGAAATTTGAGAAGAACTGCAAAATTACAAAAATCCGACAAATGGCACGAAACTGCCGAACTTTTCGCGGGAAAGTATCTCCGTCTATTGGGAAATTTTTAAATTACATATTATGCATTGGAAGAACTGAGTTTGGGCTTCACAGAACATAAAAACAGATTTTTCTCTTGCCCGAACTCTGGTCGGGTGGTCGAAAATTGGTGCATTTGCGTTACCTGAAGTGAGTTCGTTCGTCGCAGGCAAGGGGTTGGGAATTTTTTTCCATTCTTGGCACGTTTTTCTCATATATATTCCACAGGCAAGGGTTAATTTAGCATGTTATCTTATGAACATATTTGTTGAAAAAGAAAATGTTTACTTGACAACAGATAGCATTCAAAAAAACGATATTTGATGTTGAATACGGCAACGTTTCTAACTCGACAACGTTTTTAAAAGTTACAGATACCAAAATAATCTTTTGTTTCAGAAATGATTCTTTAAATCTCAGAAATTTAATATTTTATGAGATTCCTGAAGGTGGAGGTACGGTTTTCGGAATCAAGGGTATCTTGAAGGAGATTATATTAAATATATATGCATATCTTCTTTATAAATAGAGACACATATCTATTAATTACCCCTCATACGTAGTATAGGGTAAATATTGTAATCGTTTAAAAAATCGAATTTTTTTTTGACGGATTTACATGTTTCAGACACTGGAGATTCCGAAAAACATATTTTTAGATTTTTTTTTCTTTTTTGCTGTGTGTCAGTGTGTCAGAGAACGCTCTATCTCCGGAACAAACTAAGATAAAGACTTGAAATTTGGTATGTACTTAGTATGTAATAATGGGAAGATGCTTATTGAATTTCAGTAACGTCGATTATGCGGAACTATTTTTTCGGACTCTTGAAATATTCGTTCTGATAAAAGGTATATAAAAATTTTCGAAATAGTTTATTTTAAAGAGTGAATGGAAAAGACAATAAAAAAACATAAATTTTGCATAGAGAATGATTCGAACGCTCAATTAGCTGTCGAGATACTTGGAATCATATTTCCCACACTCTTCCATTTTTCGTGACCCTGTATTTCATTCAAATTGCAATTCAAAGAGATATTCTAATTAGAAATGAGACGCTTAATCCGACGCAGTAAACTGTTAGTTAATATGATTATAACTTTTGGAGTTATAGGGTTGTTTCGTTTACGCAATTCAGTAATAGAACATGTAAAGTTTAATACGTCATCGAGACAGGATTTTATTCGAATTGCAATGCATTTTATAAATAGTTTACACATGTTTTATTTTCATATTTTATATTACGCATATCCTTGATGGGTACATATTACGGTGGTCCCCGACGACTAGTTTTTTATCGTGTCCCCAAGGTGCATAATAATGTACATAATTGTGTACATAATTGTGTACATAATTGTGTCCGTAATTGTATACATAATAGTGTATAAAATGGAAATTTACCGATAGCTGAAGGTAATTTAACACACGCAAATGATATTTAATAGTGCAAATATACTATGTACAATGAAAATAATTAGAACAGACCTTACAATAATTTGTCCTGAAAAATACTTTTTTTTTCTGACAAATTTTGCAGAACAATACATTTTGTCTTCTGTGGACCATTGTGCATATGACTTAAAAATATTATCGACAATATGTATGATATATATTTTCTAAATCTGAAATCATTTTTTAAACTTTATTGGATATTTATAGCATCAATAAGATTTTTATTAAAGATTTTTCGTTATTTACACTCTATAATGTATTTCAATTTAAATTACTTTTATTATATATATGAAATGGAGTAAAGATATATTGCAGTATTTATTTATGAAATGGAAGCAGCAGATGTGTTTGATATATACGTATTGGTTTTTTCTCATTTTTAGAAATAATATATTTTAGATTTGAGCTATATTTCTAAGAACCAATTTTCCGTATAAAATGATTTAAATGGGTATGAATATTGAAAGCAATAGCGAATAAAACATTCATAAAAATTAAATTGTATTTTTCTCACTTCTATCAAATGGTATGTGGAAATGTTAGTAAATGAAAGTTTATGCAACCATTTGTTATTTTACAACTATGCACCTTTAGTGTATTTTATTATCGACGATTCCTCTTAGTATGAAAGCACAATTGCTCTCTTTAGGAATAACAAACAAAATTTGAATGTTTAAAATAATCATTTCACAGGAACTATTTGTTAAAATCAAATGTAGTTTTATTTCGTTTTAAAGAATAGAAGCATTATTTAACCAGTACTGAAAGATTATAAATTTTGTCCTTCGTCAGCTCAAAATAGTTTGATATAAATATAATGTTATTCCTTCATCTGGCATAGCATATTTATTGAACGTCAAATATATATTTTTTTGTCTAAACAAAATATTTCAATCATATTGCATCAAAAAACAAATATATTTCCATTCTACTTTCAATACAAAACTGAGATTAATTTTATCTAGTAAAATGTATTTTATATTTTCGATATTCATTTAGTTTAATTCAGAAAATCCTGAATGATTTTGATTCAACATTTATTTTGATTTCAGAGAGTTTATTTTTTGTAACAGCTAAACATGATTGTTTTCTAATGAATTCGTGGTTGTTAAAAATATTAATGGACGGAAGTTTCAGAATAAAAAAAAGCAAGCTATATCTAATATATATATATATATATATATATATATATATATATATATATATATATATCGTGATAAAACTTTTAATCCTAGTTTCACTTTCTGCATATGTTCTTTTAATCAGGGGTGCCACTCGTGACTATTTTTATATTCTATTCATAGAAATATTTTTAAAAAACAAATTTTGTACTAATTCTTGCACACGTAGTCAAAGTGCATGTGAAAGATTTTTCTTTTGAGAAAGTGGTCCTATATAGAATTAAAAAGTAGTTGCCAGTGTCAGACCTGTTTAATTTATCTGACACGAATGAAACTAAATAAATAACTGATTTGAAATAATGGTAAAACCGTAATTTTATCAGGATTAGGAAGATATTCCCATAGTTAAATGTATATTTTTTCGAAAATCCAGCTTTCGTCTTTTTGAACAATTAAGAAAATAGTCAGTCGTTATTTCCTTTGAATCCTTTATAAAAAAGAAAGAAAAATCATGCTTCAAGCAGGCATTATGAAACACTTCCAACGTATATTGTAATAAAATTTCACAATTTTATAAGGTGAAAGATGATGTCTAAGTAAACAATTTGAAAAGCGCATCACGAAATTGAAATCCTAATTTAAGGAGTTACCGCCATTATTCAACAAAATAGTTGAATTGCTTTGTGCAGGATTGTATATTATGTATGGATTTGTATATATATTCCGGAGTTTGCTACATTTCGTTCAGTTAGAAAACGCATAACACAGTTGAAGCTTCTCCTACAACAAATTGAAACAATAAATTGATTTTGTTTTCCGTGTATTCTTGTATACGATCTATAATATTCATCCACATACCAAATAATACACTGTTAAAAATTTTCAGCAAACTGTCCAGTCATTTGACCGTTTTTGTATAAAACGGTTACATAGCCCTAATTTAACCATATTCTGATCGTATTATTGCTCATTTTATGGTGAGATTATAGTTAAATTACGATTATGTAACCGTTTTATACAACAACGGTCAAATGACTGGACAGTTTGCTGCAAATTTTTAACAGTGTATGCAAAAAAATTGTAAATTTAAAAACGCATACCACAACTAAAAACGAACTTTGATCAATTATCGCTCTATAAACAATTACACAGTCATCACAGTGTAATGGGTAGCGAGTGATATGCAATCGTTTTCGTTTAAATTAAAAAAAGAACTTTATTAAAAATAAAGTTAGTCTTCAATATAGAAATGAAATTATAACAAAAATATTTCGTAAGTTCTTTGAATGTTATTTATAGTTCGTAAAGGAATTAAAAAAATCTTTGCTGTAGGACCCAGTCTTTGGGCTTTATCACAAATTTCTCCAGTTATTGAGAAAATGTTCGAATACCAACTCACTGACATAGAGGTATACAGCTTTCCTGACGGTCACTAAAGTACAGCATAAACTTTCACTAAGTTCAGGTATAGTTTGTCTCTTGCACTTTTTCCTCAACTCACGTATCCAGTGATTTTGTTGAGTGAGAGTAATTGAGATACCTTCTCAACCACGTAAAGTTTCCGTATAAAATATACCTACAGGTGTTCTCAATCCAGAACCCTCCCTTATCTCTTTACCGAACCAATACGTTATTCCAGAATTTCTCCGGAAAAAATAAACCCAGCTCCTTTCTGAGTTGTTCCCCCTTTTCAGGTTTCTCTCTGTTTAAAACTCTTCGATGCCTTAATTCATTTCTCGAGATTAATTATAGACGATTCTAAACTTGGCCAATCTAAATGTGAGAAAATTATTGTCATTCGCAAACTCTAAAATCATTGGTTGAAATAGGGGGATTAAACTCCATCATTTGAGAGAGTCCCACCTTCTACAACGCCGCAACTAGGCTTTTAGAAAAATCTATCTCACGCGTAGATTTCGGCGACTTTAATCTGTTAGAAACCTTTTAAATGGAAGATTGGTTATGATAGATGATAAAAAATGATGATAAATTGGGCTGATGGAAAAAGGATTCATGGTGCAAAATAAAAATAAACTAAAGGGGGACACGATTAAATGTTCAAAAGGGAACACAAGTTAAAATCTTAAACCTGATCGAAATAGTGATTTCGTACCAATAAATGTTGGCCACAATAACAAACCACCTTAACATCCCGAGCAACAACCTGAAATAGCTGAAAACTAAAAGTACATATTATAAAACACTTCATGCTAATTAAACAAAAAATAATAATTCTTTAGATATTATTCTCGATTAGTTTATTTATATATAAAACATATTTTAAGGTTACACAATTAATTTAATTTAAAGAAAAGCATTTAATTAAAACATGATCATAAAAGATTACATTTTTGTTTAGGTGGACGCTCCATTTTACGTTTGATTTATATCTATCTCTATCTAAATGCATCCACTGAAAAATATTATTGAATTGAAATCAAAATACTTAATTTATTTGCTGCAGCAATTCTTGGGTTCACTGTCATATACATTTTCATACTAAATTTAGTAAGCATTCACAAAACATATTTTTGAAGACTCTGCATCACACGCAATTCACTAATTGCCAAAGTAGCTATTCTCCTTTTTCACACATTCATTGTCACGCACATACATTCTTGAAACAAAATGATGATTTTCACTGCACTAACATATATCACAAACATAGAAACTTACTAGGGTGGTTCCTCATACGAGAAAATTCTCGAAAATGAATGGAATCCACCCTTCTTTTTCACGTCCTTTTATAGCATGCAACACACCGCTCGTTGAAAAAACCACTAGTCATTCAGATGCGATGCCATTCCGAGTGAAGGAAGCTTGGTCGAAAAATATCCGGTATTATCACTACCTCGCGCGCCGATGGAAGAAGATACAGCGAGAGAAATTCTTCGTATGCAGGCGTTCGCCAGCTGCTGCGAGTTTAGTAGCGATGTTGCGAGATGTTTGTTGGTGCGTTCGCTGATTTATAAAGGCAGATGCGCTGACACGGAAAAACAGTTCTTTTTGCATATTGCGCTGAACTTTAAAGGTTTTTTGATGACTTGGCTGAGTTGTGAAAGGGGTTTTTTAACAATAGATTATGATCATAAAAGGTTGCCCTCCATGGGAACAAATCAATCGGAACACCTGCACAGAATTCTTTCCCACGCTCTCTCAGGGTCACGCTCACCTCTGTAAAGATAGTTTCTTTACTGCTCATAAATGGTATTGCCATCGAATTGCTTTGTATGTCCCTGTATATGAACGATATATGATATGCATTCCATATTCTACATTAAGCATCATGTTGTTCACCGCAGTGATGTATACCAATATCAATTATGTTTGGAATTGTGTAATAGTATATAAATACGTTGGAAATAAATTTTCTCTCTAGACGATAATGTAACGGAATTATTTTGACTGGCCCTGCAAACGAACTATAAATGCTTCATTTTTAACACAAAACATGTGCCTGATTAACACATATAAATTACATTGGAATCCAAATTTATTTACGCAAATTTATTAGAGCACGGACAGACATACAAAAATTCAGACTGCCATTAAAAACGTATTCATAAATACTTCTAAACTATATTGAGAATTGTTATAAAGGTTAAAAATTTACTACATTTAAAACTCAGTTCTGTGATATATTTCGTAACTAATTATTTTTTTTTTATTACTGTAGTATAATTTCGTATAATACTGCTATCAATATCAATATATTTCCTTGAACAGAAATTCACTCTTGATTGGATAATTTAAATACATATAATTTGTAGCATTCTTCGCATTTTTGGATGTAACCGGAATTTCCTCAATTTCACAGGATAAATATAGCTTGCATTGTTTACATACGTAATTCAATTCCATCTACTAATGTCTCACCACAAATATCTGAGTTATTAAATAGAATTTATTATTTCCAAGATACTCTGAAGTCTAGAGAATAAGAGATTTGTGATGAATATTATGTTAAATTAAATTTTGTTTTACCATTAGTTATTATAAAAATTATAAAATAAATATCCCATATTAATCAATATAGATTATAAAATTATTCCCACTAATGACGACATCAATAACACATTACATATTCCAATGCATATAATAATTGATGAGTGCTATTATATGCACACTGTTCAATTTTAATTTCCAAAATTTTTTCTTGTACATATCCGGACATTCGTATAGTGCACCCCTACTAAGAGGATTTTAGTTTAAGATTCTATAAGCGTTTACACTGTGCCTATTCGTCGTATAATTAGTGAAGTGACAGGTTGGTGAAGCAAAACAAGAAATTTTATATTTGTTATTTGTACTGCATAAGATAAAAAACGCATCCAATTACTAATCAACACATGCATACCTTTCATAAGCAAAAATATTATGAAACCAGAGGGCCCGTGCGAAGATTTCGCACTGAAATCTGATATTTTTTAGGTACTTCTCTATTAACCCGTCGACAGCTTTTCATAACAAAAAACTACCGCCAAACTGTAAGATTAAACTCCAAAAATGCAGTCCCATTTACTTGATGTCAGAATCATTATGCGTGTTTGTTACGTCATCTAGTGGTATTACATTCGACATTTGCGTGCATTTTTCATTATGTTTTACTGATTTAGTAGTTATTTTATTAATCAAAAAAACAATTGTGTCCTTAAATTCTTATATTTTATTTATTTTTTGATATTCCAATGGCAACGTTCTCCCGTTTATTTGGCGATAGTTTTTTGTTATGAAAAGTGGTCGACGGGATAATAGAGAAGTATCATTTTTTATCAATATGTAATATTTATTAGATGCAGGATTAAACTTCTAAAGAAAAAGCAAGGATAAAAATATCTGCAAACAACATTTAGTTGTTAGTCAAGCCAGAATATCATCTAATTTCTTCCATCAAAGTTAGACTAAAAACTGATCCAAGATTTCTAAAGGCACGCGCGAGAATAAAAATTAACAATCGTATTTTGACTGCATTAGAGGATGACGTCATCCGCTTCGGGAAAACCATGGAACTTATAAATCTAAACATTTCAATTTCAATTTCGCTTTTTAATCATAAGTATAAAATAAACCTGTGCGGTGTTTTTTATAATAATTGCTATGAGCATCATATAATGTGGTATTTTATTTTTTTGGCAACAATAATTTCAGGATAACCTTTCATTTCTTTCATGAAAACAATGCCGATTTAATTTTTTAATTTCAGCAAATTTTAATCAAAACATGTTTTAACGAATTGTTAAGTGGGCTATGTCAGAAGCCTGTTCTAAGACCTTTCATATGGTATCTCATTCGTTGTTCTGCGTTTCATATTTTCTGAGTAAAAGGGATGTTGACAGGAGAAATAATATATAAGGATGTTTGACTCATATGCAAAATTTTACCAAACATTCAAAAGGTGGTTACTATAAACAGTGAAATAGTTTTTTTTTTTTTTTTTTTTTTTTTTTTTTTTTTTTTTTTAGGGGTGGGGGGGGATTTATATTTTACTTTTTCCCTTTCTGAATGATCTGGAATGTATACATATATCACTCTTATGATTGAATATTTTTTCTTTACATTACTTTAAACATGGGTACTTTGCTTCTTAGTACTTGGTATCGATAGTTAAATTTTTTCACAATAAGCATTGCTATTAAATATTGTCCAATGTATATTCTGAACAATGTTTCCATAACAAATTTAATGTTAACTATTTTACAGGTCCAAATAACAAAATACTAGCAGACATTTTGCAGCTCATCTTTCAGCTCCATTTATGTAAAAATTGACCTCTTATGTGATTTCATTCACTAACTGAATAATTAGTGCTCAGCTCCATATATCTTCCTTCAATCGTCTAAAAATTATTTACGTTTCCTACCTTATTTGTTCGGAATTTTTCTTTGTTCTATTAAATATTAGATTGCGGTGTTCAAAACTTAACGGAAAGCAATCATTTCCTAGTGTGACTTTATAGGTAGAAGATCTCTAATTATAGTACACTCTCAGAAAAAACTGTAAATTTATCAGCATTTGCCCTTCAATTTTCACGGGCAACAGCCTTATTGGATGATAAACGGTCTGATCCACTAAATAAGCGGCCTTATCCCTTAGATACTTACAAGGAGACCGCCAAACATGATGCGCACAGATTTTGGTGATTTTAAAGTATGTTGTAGGGGTCATACCCCTAATTATTCAGGTCAAAAGTTTCCTTCAAATAGACTTTAGTTTTCGAGAAATTTCGGGTTAAAGTTTAGTATGCATTTCAAATACCCATTAGTTCGCAGTCTTGAACAAGATCTCCATGGTGCAGGGCTATCGCTCTGGATTTGAAAGCCGGAGATGAGGGTTCTGTCCTCGCCTGTGGCTTTTACCTTTTTTTAATAAATTTTATATATTTGTCGCGTTGTAAGTTTTATGCAGAATAATGAATTCTGCATCTTTGAACTTTTTGATATTTTCCTAATAAATTATATTTACATTTTCAAATTTTGCGTGAAAATTTATAGTTTTTGCGCAATTTTTATTCTAATATTTCGGTTGACGAAAATCCAAACTAATTTATGTCTTGATATCTGGTCTTTTTAAAATGATTATTGTTTACATTTATGTATATTTACTTATTTATTTACCGTATTTATGAAATAATGCATTTTTTTTATTTGCATTTTCTATTTTTAAAAAATTAAATGATTAAGAAAAAATTAACAAAATAATATATCCTTTTAATATTTGATTTGTTCTAAATGTACTGAAGTATGTTAAATGCTGAAATACAAAAATATTTATCATCACCGACATCGACATTTTTTGCTTATTAAATATGGAACTAATTGTGTGATACATATTGCAAAAATATTCTGAACAAATTCCGCATTAAAAGTTGCCTTTAAATATATTTTTTACGTAAATTGTTTTAACAATATTGGAAGAATGTATAAATTAGCATATTATATATTTTTTAAATACTTAAATTGTGATAAATATATTAAAAAATGCATTAACTTGGCTAAAACTTGGATATAAGAGTTATTGCTTTAATATTTTATTACTCCTTTCAAAATACGTTGTTGGAATTACCTAATCATACATACCTTTATAAGATTTGAAATAAAAATATTTTGTATAAATTATAAAAATATATATATATAAAATTTCATAAAGTTAAAAAAAGTATTATTTTAGAACGGTTATTAACAATAATAATAATAAAAATAAACAAAATTAGTTTGACATAAAGACAGTTTTAGTTTAGACATAAATTAGTTTGGAATTTCGTCAATAGAAATATTAATTTCAAAACTGCAGAAAAAAAAACTATAAATTTTCACGAAAAATTCGAAAATGTAAATAGAATTTATTAGGAAAATATCAAAAAGTTTAAAGATGCAGAATTCCTAATTCTGCATAAAACTTACAACGCAACAAATATATAAAATTTATTAAAAAAGGGTAAAAGTCACAGGCGAGGACAGAACCCTCATCTCCGTCTTCCAAATCCAGAGCGCTAGCCCTGCACCACGGATACCTTGTTCAAAATCGCGAACTAATGGGTATTTGAAAAGCATGCTGAACTTTAACCCGAAATTTCTCGAAAACTAAAGCCCATTGAAGGAAAACTTTGACCTGAATAGTTAGAGGTATGACCCCTACAACATACTTTAAAATCATCAAAATCTGTGCGCATCATGTTTGGCGGTCTCCTTGTTAGAAAATTAAGAGCAATCCACATATTCTTACAGTTCTAGCCCATATGTTAGCAAAAATACGGTACGACCCCATACATTGTCCTCCGCTAGGGTGTAACCCTTCATTTTACTCCTGCTTCGAAAATTTTAACCTACCAAAAAAGCGATTCTGTGATGATTATCTAAAGTGCTACGAGCTACGGAACAGTAAGCAAAGTGTTATTGTGTTTTAAAGTGCATTATATCCTGTGCATTATAATGCTATATTACTTTGCCCCGTAAAATTACGGGCTGCACAAAATGATGGGCATGGAATTTTTTTTTACGGGGTATGACTGGAATCTCTGCTGCCGGCCTCTGTCCGTAATTTTACTGCATTTCTTTTACAGTGTAAAGAAGGTAGTTCGCGTGTTTGTGTGTGTTTCTCGGTTGGGTTCTAAAGAGAACACTGCACGCAGAGATATTTGGTTGGAAGATACCTCTACGTACGTAATTTTGTACCTCGAAACCAAATTTTGGAATTTAAAAAAATAATGTTTTAAATAACTTTTTTATGCGAATTTTAGTGTTTTTTCACGATTTGCTGCAATTTTTCTACAATAGTAAACGGAATCCGGTTCCAATCTTTTAGCCCAATATAGTAAATTTTGTTCTCTTTTCAATAAAATTTATGCGAAATTGGTACAGCGATTTTTTAACTTTTGGCCAATTTCTCAATTTGACGCTAAGAAATTCTGCCCAGAATGCTTAATTGGTTTGGTAGTTGTTTTTATTTCAGCCTCAGCTACGCTCAAAATCGTCATTTATTTTTCGCTCTTTAGAGAAAGTTGATAATTCTTTACAGATAAAAAATCATGATTTTAAAAGGGAAGGGGGATTATTTATTATCACAATTTTTTTATTAGATTTCTTTAAAATATCCATTTTTTATGCGTTTTTTTATTTTATTTTTCATGTTTTGTAGCGTTTTTTGTTTCAAATGACGTCACAAATTGCACAGTAGAAGTCAAACACCGCTGGAGGGTATTTGTGATTGGTAGTTGATAGGATTGTAGGCACAGCTGGAAGTCAACCGGGCAGTTATAATTGGCAGATGAAAAGGTCGTCAGCTGATTGCAATTCGAACAGCGAGTTGTGAAAAATTCGAGATTTGTTTTATGCGATTTTTAAAGTTTTCTCATGTACTTGACGTCATTTATGTATTTGATTTCAGAAATTAACAATGAAATTAATAACAATACAGAATAAACTTACTCATTTTGTATGTCACCAAAAAAAAGTAATTTTGTTTCTTTTTCAAAAGTTTGTGTTAATTCCTAATTTTTAACGTCGTTGGTTTAATTCTGTGAGGAGGGGGGAGGTTGAATGTCCGGTTGTAAATTAAATATCGCGTTAATGCTCTGATCAAAACTCCCTCTTTTCCATCTGCCTCCGAAATCAAAACTTTTTATTATTAATCGATTCAAACGAAACCTTTTTCCAGGTCCCCCAGGTACTAGATAACCTTCAATATCATTTTAGTTACCTCTATTTCTGAAAATTAATCACAAGGGAGGGGTATTTTCTCTGGTTCAATGGGCCCAATTTCAACGGGAATTAGTTCTATATAAAAGCATGAACACTACGTCTGATTACTTTATTTTACAATAGAAGAACACACATCTTATCAGACAATTAAATACAGTAAACCAACATGGGTGAAAAATTAACCTGGTCCTTGACTCGAACATGGGACCTTCAGCGTACCTTGCTGATACTCTGCCACTAAGCCACCGAGATCGGTATTCTTTCCACGCAATTTACCAATGTTGGAAACAGTCATCGGTCAGCAGTTTTGCAGCTTCAGATGACAATAATACAATGAATAACTATTCATCGGTCCGTAATTAATTATATATTAAAGCATACACATTACGTCTGATTATTTTATTTTACAGTAATCAGACTATTGTAAATCAATCTATTGAAAAATAATGTTTCATTTTATAATAAAATAATTTAAAGTAATATAAAGTAAAATAAAGCACTATTGTAAAATAAAGTTGTCAGATGCAGCTGTGGAGAACCTTGCGGTGTCTCAGACTCTCAACGCCAGTGCTACGGGGACTCTACCGATTGCCGCTGAGTATAAAGTTACTCTACCGATTACCGCTGAGTATATAGGTAATGCTTGCAAGGATCATTTCGATGTCGTTCGATAGCGACATGAACTTTCAAACTGTTGGATACGGAGGATTTTAAAGATGCAAATTCTTGCTATGCTGCAGTTTCGGTGGACGAATTCTAATTTTAATAATTATTGTCTGTTTACTCTCAAGTTTGTATGCTGTGTGTCAAATAAATGTTATAATTAAGAGAAAGGTGCATTAGCATTATGTTTTTAATTATAGTTTAATCTAATACTTTCTTTCACCAGACTAAAAACCTGCATTATTAAGGGCTAAAAGTCAGTCAGATTTTCTTGTTAGTGCTTGTTTAATTTTATAATATTTGTTTGATATTATTTAGATAGCTTCGTCATTTTATTTGTAAATATGAATCGGATTGTTGATTTTGATGTTAATGAGTCTGTAAAGGTAAAACATAAAATTATGTCAATATGATTATTGTTATTTCATAAATAACAACAATTTCGAATCAATACATTTCGTTTCAAATCAAACATTAAATACAGCAGTATTAAAATACAGATTTCTGCCGCAAATTTACAGCCAGATATTTTGTTGTAGTAAATTTAAATTAAATTGAATGTTGCCTGGTGAATAAATAGTCACTTGTAAACACATTAAAAACCATTAGGTAAAGTGTTTAAGTATATTGTAACTGTACAAAAAGTAATTATATCTAACAAAAACGTAACTGCGAAAAAAGGGAACCAAGTTCTGTAAAAAAAAAAAAGAAGAAAAGGAGTGATATCTATGTGGGTGCCGCCAAGTTCAAATAAAATTCCCTCAAACTTACCAACTGAAGTATTATAGCATTGTTTAAATTCTTTATATATAAAAATTATTGATTTCATATTAATAATAAATCTATAACTTGCCAAGTTTTCGATAAATATTATACCTATCTTATCTCCGATTTTCCTGTCTTAATAAAATGATGATGGTAATACTAATAACACTGTCATTATAATAATTTTTAATATTGTTATTATTATAAACAAATGACTCGTGTTAAAGATTTGCCAAACAAATAAACACGCAGACACACTTCCGTTCGTCTTTGAATATCACTCTTGCGACCACCAGTCCTGTAAACCTAAGTACAGATTTAGCCTGACAAAGAGATCGATACACTTACACTTGACCTTGGCCATCACTCTAGAGACCCCACCACTTTCAAGAGCCTCAATACACTCAAATTAAGGCCTTCAAACATGAAATAACAAGTTTTGATATAATAATGTCATTAATAAAGATAAATAACTCTTAGGTAAAAATATGCCAAATTTTAGATTTATTATTAATATTCTATCAATATTTTTTATTTTTAAATAATTTAAACAATGCTATAGTACTTCCATAGGTAAGTGTGAATTTTATTTGAATTTGGCATCCTCTTACATATCACTTTTTTTTTTTTTTTTTTTTTTTTTTTTTTTTTTTTTTTTTTTTTACAGAACGTGTTTTTTTTTTTTTCAGTTATGTTCTTGTTAGTTCAACTGAACATGAGCGAATTAAGATATAGCTAATTAATTTAGGGATAGATTTGGTACCCCAGAGGGTGGACGGTGGAACTAACAGATTTTTCGCGCGTGCACGGTGCTGTAAGGAACGTGTGCCAGAGTTTCGTTCCGAAAGACGTTTATTTAGAACAGAATGCTCCATCTGATGGTGGAAACAGAAACTGAAAGATTTTGCAGCGCATGCGCAAGACGTCTGCTATAGATAGTATCGTAAGCAGCGGAAACACGTGTCGGAAAATTTGTTTAGAACAGAATGCATCCCTTGTAGGTGGAACTAAAATATTTTCCTGCGCGTGCGCCGTAAATGGCTTTTTTTATTGAAACCGCAAAAGAAAATTACCGACTTGATAATCACAGACAATGAAATAGTTTCATTTTCACTCACCCTCCAGTATTAAGAAAATTATTGGAGGTATTGAATTTAAACTCACAATCTTTTCGGAGTTTATTTTTCTGATTCCGAAAATGCAAATATTGTGAAAATCCGACGGTAACCTTTTTTAAATTTTGACCAAAAAAGGACGCTTTGAATCAAAAGATCCAGACAGTTGAGTGAGTATTAAGTTTACTTTCGCTTCGGGGTCCATCTCTCTATTTAATTTCCGAAAGACAGATCATTATCAGAAGAACAGTTTCGTGCAACGATTTTTAGAGTGATTTCACGTATTGTGTTATTATTATTATTATTTTTTTGGACAACTCCGAGCGGATGCGCTAGTAATAAATAAAATAATCTCTACTTTGATATTTGAAATAGAACATTCTATTGGGTTGTATGGAAAGTTTGTGCCGGTTAGGAAAATTAATTTTTGCCATAAAATTATATTATTTAACTATTAGACATTGATGCCAATATCTAATGTCTAGTAATTAACGGGCAGAATTTTCAGGTACGAAATGAGATTTTCCTAACCAGTACGAACTTTCTGGACAACCCAATATTTTTGCTAAAAAAATCTGTATGATAGGTTTTAAATATTATTTTAATTTCTATGTATTTTTAAAGTTTTATACTTTGCAAATATTAAAAGATTCGATTGTTAGTAAATACAATTATTCCAGACATGTTTTAGTTAATTTTACTTTTTATCATTTAGAGTTAGAAAATTTTAATTTTATATGGCCCTATATGTTATATGAGAAAAAAATTGTCGATTCTCAAACAAGTTATTAAGCAGTAAAGATTAAAATCTGATACGATTAAAGTTTACCCGATTTGTGATACTTTTAAATTTATGAAATTGTAGCATTTTTTGGCACTAAAAACACTATTTACTGGATTAAAAAAACATTAAACTGTCCTCAAAAAACTTTTAATAGTAATTGTATTAAATTAAATGCCTAAACAGTATATATATATACTAGTCGATCCCGCGCAGAGCATCTGCGCTCTAGTGTCTACTCTTTTAAATATAAGCATATAAGAATACGAATTTCAGCATTATATGTATAAATACTACGCATAAAAACTTCTTCACTTAGGACTGGGTACTTTGAAATTAAAAATATATATACACATCATAAGATACGGACGCCATTTAGAAATATGAAAACAGAGGTACTTTTTCAGTATCATGCATATAAAAACCTTTGTATGCACACAATAGTTACTGGATACTCTTTAAAATTAAAAAAGTGTATACATATTATATTGAAAGTATCTACACCATTCACAATTATCAAAATATTTTTATCTTTTTTTTTTCAGCATCGAAAACTTCTTTATGCACACAATTGTAAATTTCAAAGCTCACATATACTACAGTAACTAAATTAAAAGATCTAACTCTTGAAAGACCAACATAAAACTGACCATTAGCTAAAAACTGGATTTGACAAATCTAAGCAATATCTTTCAAAAGTTTGACCCTGGGATTTATTTATAATAATTGAAAAAGCTAATCGGATACTAAATTGTATACGCTTAAATGTAAAAGGCATATTATTCTCTGATGGAATAAGTGGAATTCCAGGGGTAAGAAAAGTTCCATTAATATTAAAATCAATTTATTTTGCTTCAATATCATTATTCTGTAAGTTACTAACTATAAGTCTTGCACAGGCCTTTAGAAGGTACTAAATTTCTTAATATAACATTATGATGGCCCCTGGCCTTCATTTCAGTTTATGAGGTGACATTCCAATTGGTGTTAGACTGTTTAAAAATTTTAAAGTATATGCAAGTTGATCTTGTGGATCATAATTTATGATCATGTCAATGCTTTCATAAACCCTTTTCGTTCCTATCATACATTGTAAAACGAGATTTTTAATTTCAAGTGACAAATTGTTTGTCGCTGTTAGTATGGCTCTTCCCTTAAGCTTTTGAGGTGTCACTGTCCTAAAACCGATGTCACTGAAAAGTTGATGCACTGGATCATGTATATCTGGATAGCAAATTGGGGCAACTTAATAGTTTCTCCACCCTCTTTGACATTCGCCAAACTGTAACAGCCACCTTGCTAACTCTCTCTGTTTTATGGGTACGTATATTTTCTGTAAGTTTCAAAATTTAAAATTTAGAACAAAGTCTATGCATCTTTATGCAACGCTAAACTGTTAGCGATCTTGAATCTCTAAAACTGAGAGGTAGGACATGACGGAAATCTCCACTCTATAAGATTATTTTATTCAGTTATTATTATCGATGCTTTATTATAAATCACAAATATGTGCATCAGTAACATTGACGTCATAAAGATGCGGACAACAATGAGGTTAAATTGCATAAGGTAAACAATGGAGCTAATGTTTAAATTGGTAACAAAATGGCGCGTTTTTTGGTTTGACTTCGCACTTTATTTTCTTTCTTTTTTAGAAATTAGCTAGTTTTTTGCAAAAAATAAGAAAAAATACAGCCCCATTTTTACAAAAATCGCATTTTCGATGCAGAAAAATTTTCTACATAATGTGTGATGAGTTTTATATCGATAACTCAAATACTTTTCTTAATATTTGCAAATTAGTGAAAACAAAACACTTGTTGCCACCGGCAAAAAAGAAATAATCGCGATTTCTGTGCCACGTACGATAGCGTAATATATATATAGATGTGTGCGTTAATAATTTATTATTTATAATTTGCGAAAATGTTGTTTAGCATTCTCACTTTTATACTGCACAAAATAATTTTTCTAAATAAAATAATATTCAATGAAGTGTTTAATTTTTCTCGCATATATTGTAGTTAATGTTAATTTTTCGATGTAGAAGAGACTGTGGACTAATGCCACATGTTTACCATGTCATAATATAAAATATATAACTTCTAAAATTCCCGGATTTCATTTTGACAAACATTTAAATGAAACTGTTTTCTACTGATTGATAAAATATTTTAAGCATAGTTTGATTACTAAAAGAGAAATATCCTTTAACTCTTGTTTTTTTTTACTCTAAAACCGTCCTACGAGATCTAATGGGTCTTGCCGTGAATGTAATACTACACATTAATTAAACATAAATTTTCCCTAAATAGACTAACTGATGAATTTCAACAGCAATATTCTAAATTCAGCGAGACAAATCGTACTTTTAAAAATAAATTTTCTTGATAATTTTGAGTACTTCTCTATTATCCCGTCGACCAGTTTTCATAACAAAAAACTATCGCCAAACTGTAAGATTAAACGCCAAACATGTAGTCCCATTTACTTAATGTCAGAAGCATTATACGTGTTTGTTATGTCATCAAGTGGTTTTTAATACGACATTTGCCTGTATTTTTCATTATGTTTTACTGATTTATTAGTTATTTCATTAATTAGAATAACAATTGTGTCCTTAAATTCTTATCTTTTATTTATTTATTTATATTGATATTCCAATGGCAACGTTCTCCCATTTCTTTCGCGTTACAGTTTGGCGATAATTTTTTTTTATGAAAAGTGGTCGACGGGATAATAGAAAAGTACCAAATTTTATAAGTCTTTATTAGATTATTAAGTTTTTTTTTAAAGTTAATTTGTTAAAACAATTTAAATTTTAACAGATAAAAATGAATAAAACACATTACGTTTTTGAAACACATAGTGTTAACATTTAACATATTACTTTAGATACAATGTCTATAATGAGTGTCTTAAAAATTAATATTCCTTTCCAAAATTAAATAATTTGAAGCCTGTTAATGATATAAATGCCCTTGATCTTCCACCTTTATTAGAAAATCAATAAAGTTTTAACCATACAATTTCAAAATTTTTTTAATTTTTTTTTCAAATATCTGGCTGTTTACTAAAAAAACTAAATTACAATATTTTTGAAACGTCCGCCTTATCCAGCAATAACAAGATGTAGTCGTATAGCAAAACTAGCCGCTACCCGTGAATATGTGTCATCAGGAATATCCCCACATCCCTTACGGATGTGTGGAGTTCTTCTAAACTATGGATCAGTTCTGCTAAACTGTGTTCGTTTTGTAGGTAAACTTTGACTTTTAAGTGTTCCAATAAAAAGAAACCGCAAGGATTCAAATACAACGAATATTGTCATTATTGTTTTCATCTTACAGAGCCAAATATAGGCGAAATTTTAAATTAATTTGGAATGGTTTAAAACTGATTGCTTTATAAATAAGGATCAAACAAACGCAGTATTTCTATAGGTAAACGTTTTCAAATTATTTAATTTTAAAAAGGGTGTCTCTTTTTTGGGATACCAGGTATATAATCAGCTTTTAATTCCCAATCAGATAAGTTCCATTAGTGCATATACCTTTTTCAACTGCATATGAGATTATTGTAAATTTATTATTCACCTCTAAATGTATCTTTGGTCAACATAGTCAATGTAATAACGTGCAAATTCTGTCTTTCAAATCGCAAAATTACAAAACAAATCATAAAGATCATACAAAAGAGGTTTTCAGCATTAGAACTACAAAAGCGTGTCATCTATGACCCAAGACGTGATTCTTTGCTCGAATCGATGTTGTTTTTCATAATAAACATTTGAACTTGCTTGACCTTTCCTACATATATACAGTATAATGAATTAACACACATTTTGTTGAAATCCAATTAATGATTTTCTATCTACAAGTCTGTATACCTAGAATTACCGTGCGTAAAATGTAAGTAAAAATTTAAGGAGCTGGTATATGTTTAATTTGTATTCGGTTTTATTATATTATTAATCTGTAGGATTACTATTACGAAATTTAAATTGATAATTACATGAATATTATTTGAAATATTTTTTTTATTTTACATCTCATGCCAGCTGTCAAAATCTCAAACTGTCTATTCTGAAATTAGAAATTTAACAATTCTTTGATGGTATCTGATCATTATGATTTCATATATATAGAAATGCTACGGAATTTTTATAAAGATTTGTTAGTGGAAATAATTTACGTTTATTAAGCTGCATCGTTTCAAGGAGACAGACTTAAAATATATTTCAAATAAAGTCTTTTAAAAATTAAATTTTCAAAGTTTTTTTTTAAAATTGGAATTTTTAGAAACCGCTTACAAGTTAAAAAAACACATTAATTATAACACAGGTCAGTGACACAGATTTTAATATTCACAGTAATATTCTAGAAGTTAATTTCAGTAATCATTAATTAAAAATCATTGTGGTAAACATCAAACCTTACTGTGTGTCTTTCCCATGCAAAAATATCATCACTAAATTCCGTTGCTCAGCTACAACCCCCGCCCCCCCTCCTTGTAGTTCTAGGTATACAAACAATGTGGGAGTTCTAGTATTAAAAATAAAATGTCTAACTCTATAGGGAGAGCTTTCGCCTAATATACACATGGTGCCCCAGCTAAGATGTTACAAACTTTGAGGAAGGGTAGGGTACATTTAGACGACAGATATCAGAATGGAATAACGGGTCGGAACCGCCTTCCTCACGCAGTAAGGACATTGGAAAGGTCGGATCACGCAAAGCTGATCCTTATTCCCGGATTTACGAGAGTTAGTACCATAGGGGATAAGACGAACAGGTTTGCAGTTACCGGGGAAATCCACCACACTACTGGAATGTTTGTGGATGTTCGAACTTTCATGAAGCGAAGATGTGGCGTCTGCATCACATGCGCGGGGTGACAATTCGAACACCTTCTTTGATACCACTTTTACTTCCCTTTTGTTAGTTTTGTTTTAATGTTTATGAACGGCGAGTAGTAAAATCCTTTTTTCCCTATTCTGTGTCCTTTCCTTTCCTTGTGTTTTATGTCTAAAAAATGCGTAATGAAGCTTCGAAGCAAACACATGTGAAACACCCGCGCCTATTTCCATGCCCTCTGCCGCGTCAGGAAGGCGTTACCGACCCTGCATTCCTATGTAATTCCGAGACGTCTAGGTGTACTCCCCTCAAGGTTTGTAACATCTTAGCTGGGACAACCTGTATATATATGTAGAAATGCTACGGAATTTTTATCAGGATATGTTAGTGGAAATAATTAACGTTTATTAAGGCGCATCATTTCCAGGTAACCGACTTAAAATCTATTTTAAATAAAGTCTTTTAAAAATTAAATTTTCGAAAATTTTTAAAAATTGGTAATTGTTTGAAACCGTTTAAAAGGTTAAAAATACACAGTAATTATAACACGGGTCAGTTAAACAGTTTTTAATATCAGCTGCAATCTGAAACAGAGTAGTATCAGCGCTGCTGAGATGCGGAGGACGACTGCTTTCACAGCGCCTAAGTGATATAACTACTTTTCACACAGAAAATATGCAAATTTCCTGCAACGTTCATTGAAATATCGTTCATTGTTCTTAAACGTATGAACAAAAATCTGATTACAAATAGGAGTGACACAGACTGTATATTTTACTTAATAAAATAATTGTAAATTATTTTAAAAAATTTGTCTTTTGTGATGTGCTCTACTTAACGCAGAAATTTGTAAGTAAGGATCTGGGAAAACATGTAATACACGTTATCGCTTCGAAAGCGATAAAATCTAATTTTTACTTATTCCAAAATTTAAAATTATTATGTAAGTACTTAAAGTCATCTTAAAATGTTTTCAGTAGATACATTTGCAATCTTTAACAACGGAAATAAAACCGATATCGAAAAATCTATAATGTTATTATTTCAAATAAAATTTAAAGCGATATGAACTTTCTTACTTATCTTTGAGCAAATAATAATACATAAGATCACTATATTGAAATGGGAATAAAAGTAAAATTGCTTTTCTTATCGGTGTTTTCAGACATAAGGATAGTTTTCTGTATATGGCTAAAACACATTTCTTTTTCTTGTATATTCTTAATGGTTTTCTGATATTCAGTTAGGAAATATATTTATCAAATCAGTAAAACATGTACAATAAGATTGAAGATAATAGAATTTCAAAAAACTTTCTAGAAAAAATAATGTTTTTATTTTTTGCATATTATATTACTTACTTCATTATGGTACGCAGTTGTATATTTTGACTGTTCGACAAAAAGTATCTAAGAAGTCTTAGAAATAAACTGCTGCATTATAGTTTTCATGTGCGTATTACTTCCAGACAAAATCTTCTATATATATATTACTCTATCGTACGTGGCACAGAAATCGCGATTATTTGTCATTTGCCGATGGCAACCAGAGGTTTATTTTCACTAATTTGCGAATATTAAGAAAAGTATTTGAGGTATCAATTTAAAAGTCACCACACATATGTAGAAATTTTTTTTGCATCCGAAAATACAAATTTTGTAAAAATTGTCCGGCAATTTTTCTTATTTATTTAAAAAAAACTAGCTACTTTCTAAAAAGGAAAGAAAATAAAGTGCGAAATCAATCCAAGAAACGCGTCATTTTGTTATTAATTAAAATATTGACTCCATTGTTGTATCTTATGCAGTTTAACCTCATTGTTGTCCGCATCGTTATGAAATCAATGTTAAGAATGCACGTATTTGTTATTTATAATATAGACTGAGTAATAACAAATAAATAATAATAATAAATAATAATAAATGAATAAAATAATCTTATTGGGTGGAGATTTCCGTCAAGTCAGTCCTACCTATTTTTAGAGGTTCAAGATCACTAACAGTTTCAAATTGCATAAAGAAGAGAATATTTTACATTATGCAACTCACAGCAAATATACGTGCCTTTCAAAAAGAGAGAGAGTTAGCAAATTCGATGTTAAGGTTGGCGAATGTGAACGGGGGAAAACTATTGAGTTTCCCCCAATTTTCTATCCAGATATACAAGATCCTGTGCAGCAACTTTTCAGTAACATTGATTTTTCAACGGTGATACCCCAAAAACTTAAAGGACGAGCCATAGTAACAGTGAAAAACAATTTGTCAATTAAAATTAATAATAATATCTCCGAGCTCTGAAATTTACAATTGTGTATATAAAGACGTTTTCGATGCAGAAAATTAAAAAAAAAAACTAAATATTTTCCTAATATTGAATAGTGTAGATATTTTCAATATAATATGTATACACTTTTTTAATTTAAAGAGTATCCAGCAACTACTGTGTGCATGTAAATGTTTTTTATATGCACGATGCTGGAAAAATACCTCTGTTATCATATTTCTAAATGGTGTCCATATCTTATGATGTGTATATATTTTTTATTTCAAAGTTCCCACTCCTAAATGGAGCAGTTTTTATGGATGATATTTATACATATAATGCTGAAATTCGTGTATTCTAATATGCATATAGTATTTAAAAGAGTGGGAACTAGAGTGCAGATACTCTGCGCAGGGTAGGCTAGTTAAAAGAAAAAGAAAAGTGCCCAGTTAAACTGATGACACTAATTGTATTCTCAATAATTGTATATAATACTTTTATTTAAGAAAAAACCCATTTAGATCAATTTAGGGGGGCATTAGTTCTCCCATTTCCCTACCTTTATAGTTGACTTAACTAATGAACCTCCAAATCTAATCAGGGAAGCGCCTTATCAGAATAAACTGGTATACCAAATTTGACGCAAATCGAATAATTCTGCATGAAAAACACATTTATCTAAATTAAGGGAGAATTAGCCCTCCATGGCCTCCTTTATAATTAATAAATGAACCCCCAAAACGAATCAGGGAAGCGCCTGATCAGAATGAACCTATATACAAAATTTGAAGCAAGTCGGGAATTCGCATGAAAAAAACCATTTATCAAAAGAGGGAGATTAGCCCCTAGTCCCCCCCCCTATTATACTTTACCAATTAACGCCCGAAACGAATCAGGGAAGCGCCTTATCACAATGATCCTGTATACAAAATTTGAAGCAAATCGGATAATTCTGAATCAAAAACCCATTTATTTAAATTATGGGGGGTAGTCCACGCCCCCCCCCCTTTGTACTTAACCTAAACCCCCGAAAATAATCAGGGAAGCGCCTTATCAGAATGACCCTGTATACAAAATTTGAAGCAAATCGGATATTTCTATCAAGAGTTATCGCGTTACGTACATATGTACATACTTACGTACATACATACAGTACCTGCGGGCTCTTTAGTTCTGCGGATTTGATAGCCTGTGAGCTAAAAAATCCTTGCCAAATAAATTCCATGTAAAAAAATACATTCGCATTTGTTCTTTATTAACGTTTTCTATTATAGTTGAAAAGTGTTTATGCGTTCGTTTTATCTGTCGTTGCTGTTACTTGCGTACATATGCTCGGATTGCCAAGTAATTTATATACGTTATGAGTTTTCACATGCCATGATCGGTATAGAAAACTATGTGTTTAACATTTATAGTTCCTTTACAGGGGCACTCAAAAGTATGCCGTTAGATTATAGACTATTGTGAAAAATCCTTTTCAGGCATGTTAATGATGTTATACTATTTCATACATATTCAAATTGAAATAAGTCACTGAAATACACCACAAGATGCATACTTTAGAATATGGTATGTGTAGCCCTTACAGTTAGTTTAGAGGGCATTCAAAAGAATTCCGTAATACTATGGTCTATGGGAAAAAATCGTTTAAAGTGTATTTTAAACATGTTACATTATTAAAAACATAATAAAATTGATAAGTTTATTAGTTGCACTAAAAAATGCTTTCTATATCATATGTAGTGCAAAGCATTTTTCATTCATTTACAAAGCCACATAAATGAATTCGGTTATAAAATGATCAACGCGGAAAACTGTTTCCAGCGTCATTTGATTACGTTTTATACACTGCTCAAAACAATTAAAGGATATTTGAAGTTTTATATAAAATAAAGATATAAACGAAATTTTTTTTGCCGAAAATAGAAGAAGAGAATCACAAATGCAAATTTTTCTGGTTTTCAAACTGTGGAGTATGCAAATTTTGAGTTCGACGTCAAAAACGTCGCTTCAGCAGCAGCGAATGAAATTTGACTTTCAACTGGATAAAAGAGAATGAAGACAAGGATGATCGGCATTCAGTGATTTCTTTGTTTCGATGAGTACGATGTCTCAGCGAAGTCATTTAACAGATTCAGAAGCTTGGAGAATTGTTGGTAGGTTAGAAGGGGGCCAAACTCAAGCCGAAGTAGCGCAAGCCATTGGAGTGTCACAAAGTGTCATTTCCAGGATCTGGAACCGTTTTTTGGAGAGTGGATGTGCAGGCCGAAGACCAGGGCAAGGTCGTAGACGGGCAACAACGCCCAATGAAGATCGGTATTTAGCGTTAACAGCTCGGAGACCGAAACATGAACGCTACTCTTCTCCAACAACACCTTCGCTCGGCTACAGGTACCACGGTTTCAACTCAGACTGTCCGAAACCGGCTCCATGCTGTAGGTCTGTATGCTCGCCGACCGATGGTATGTGTTAGATTAACATCAAGGCATCGTCGCGACCGCAGGGAGTGGGCAACCGAGCATGTCAACTGGAGGAGAAATGAATGGAGCAATATTCTGTTTTCTGACGAGTCCCGTTTTTCTGTGCATCCCGATAATAGGCGTATTTTCATCTGGAGGGACCGTGGCAATAGGAATAATCCTGCGTTCGTGCACGAAAGTGTCAGATTTGGCGGTGGAGGAGTGTTGGTGTATGGTGGCATCTCCATTGACGGGCGCACTGACCTCTACATCATTCGAGATGGAGCTCTGACTGGTCGCCGATATAGGGATGAGATCCTCAGACCTATTGTAGTCCCTTACGCTGCAGCAATCGGAGATAACTTCATTTTAATGGACGATAACTGCAGGCCACATCGTGCAAACCTGGTGGAGGGTTTCCTTTTCGAGGAAGGAATCGTTCGAATGGAATGGCCAGCGTGTTCTCCAGACATGAATCCAATCGAGCACGTTTGGGACGCTCTAGGAAGACGAGTTTCTGGCCGCCAACAACCCCCACAAACTCTCCAAGAACTGGAAAGAGCTCTTCTGGAAGAGTGGGGTAGAATACCCCAACTCGTCATTAATAGCCTCATTGAGTCCATGCCTCAAAGGTGTTCAACGTTGCTGGCCGCCCGTGGAAACCATAACCCCTACTGAAAATGGTTTTCTTTGAAGAAAACACCTTTTCTTATTCTTTTTTTCTCATATGCACAAATTGTGTTTTTTTTTCCTTTTGTACACAAATGCGCAATAAAATGCATTTTTTTCTGCCAAACATGTGTAATTTATTCTCATATAACCTACTATGTCTGTCGACCATGTATCAATCAGCTAAAAAGTTTCCCAGATACAAAATCCACCTAAAACTGCAATATCCTTTAATTGTTTTGAGCAGTGTATTTTAAATATAATGAAACTGGTGTACATTAGTGATGTTTTCTGCAAGGTACTTGCTGTAGAATGCGATGTTGACTATATTTTGTGTGGAGTTACATAAAATATTTCAGATACAGTACTGTATCCGTTGTACTGTCTATTAGCGATAATAGCTTGAAGTGAATTTTCAGTTATTGTTGAACGATTCCTCTCATATTTAATTATTCACCAAGGATGCACTCAAAAGAATTCCGTAATATTATGGTCTATGTGGAAAAATCGTTTAAAGTGCATAGCTGCAAACTTTTACGCTTAATTCCTACCACTAAAATTTTATACTAAATTTTATCTTATTAAATTGACGAGATCGTATGATTACATAACGAAAAAAATTCTATTAAATTTTAGCGGTAAGAAAAAAGCGTAAAAGTTGGCACCTATGAAAGTGTATTTTAAACATGTTACATTATTACAAACATAATTAAATTGATATGAATTTCTTAGTTACACTAAAAAATGCTTTCTATATCATATGGAGAGTAAAGCAGATTTCATTCATTTACAAGGCCACATAAATGAATTCGGTTATAAAATGATCAACGCGGAAACCTGCTTGCAGTGTCATTTAGTTACGTTATATGTTTTAAATACAGGGTGATTATAAAAAAAAACTATCCCGATATATGAGCCCCTAACTGTCATACCGTTCACAGAAACTGAATGAAATTCTGGCCTAAAGTATTTTGAGGTATGCGCTCAAGAATCATCTGAAAAACAACAGTTAAATTCTAACAGTTACGGTTACAGTGACAAAATTTCGAAAATTTCAAATAGCAATACCTACTTTTTTTTTAATTGGAATGTGATCTTCACAGTGAAAAACCATAAAAAGCGTTGGAACGGTACCTGTAGCACGAAAATCGCCGGCGCTAGACAGACTAAGGAGAAAAGTGAAAACAACCAATAAAGGACAGAGAAGCAACAGAAAGTAAAACATTTTATTGTTCAGTGCTATCCATCATCTGCCGCATGTAAAGTGTCGTCATGTGTGAAATGGAAAATGTATGAAACACAATAATATATTTTGTTTTCTGTTGCTTCTCTGTCGTTATTGGTTGTTTTCACTCTTCTTCTTAGTCTGTCTAGCGCCGGCGATTTTCGTACTACAGGTACCGTTCCAACACTTTTTATGGTTTTTCATTATGAAGATCACATTCCAATAAAAAAAATAGGTGTTGCCATTTGCAATTTTCGAAATTTTGTCACTGTTGCCGTAACTGTTAGAATTTAACATTTGTCTTTCATATGATTCTTGAGCGCATACCTCAAAATACTTTAAACCAAAATTTCATTCAGTTTCTGTAAACGGTATGATAGTTAGTGGCTCATATATCGGGATAGTTTTTTTATAATCACCCTGTATAATGAAACTGATGTACATTACTGATGTTTTCTACAGGATACTTTCTGTAGAATGTGATGTAGAATACATTTTCGTTGAGTTACAGGAACACATAAAAGATTTCAGATACAGTACTGTATCTGTTGTATTGTCTGTTAGCGATAATCGCTAGAAGTGAATTTTCAGTTACTGTTGAACGATTCTTGTCATATTTACTTATTCACCAGAAGGCACCCAAAAGAATTCCGTAATACTATGATCTATGGAGATAAATCATTTAAAATTTAATTTAAACATGTTACATTATTACAAACCTAATAAAATTGATATGAATTTCTTGGTTACACTAAAAAATGCTTTCTATATCATACGGAGTGTAAAGCATTTGTCATTTATTTACAAGTAGTCCAGTACAAATAGCGTAAAAAAGGGCCTTTAGTTGCAAAAATTCGGGTAGTTCTGATTTTACGATATGTTGTAATGTATGACCTTTTAATAAAAAAAACAGGTTTTCCACCTTCTAGACATTGTGTGTTTTTCACAATATTAAAAAAAAAAAAAAACCAATATCTTTCGGCAATTTTTTCGATTTTTCTTAAATAACTCAATTTCAGTGCATTTTACAGAAAAAGCACTTTCACCATTTTGTAGAACATAAAATTCTCTACAAGATGCAGTATTCATGTTTGTAAATAGTCCTAATAGGGGGTGAGATACGGAGCCGGGAAAATGGGGTAAAATTTGCAAAAAGTGCAAAAATCCACAATTGACATTATTTTTTGCTTAATAACCTACTTTTAGTGCGTTTTAGAGACAAAAGTGTCAATATAAAGTTTGTAAAGCATGAAGTAGTCTTTAAGTTTCATTTATTAGATCATTAAATATCTATAATAGACTCTAAAAATCAGAATAATACAATTTATGGTTAAAACAAAAAAATACCGCCTGACAAGTCATTAATTTAAAAACGAGCTTTTATTTTTGATATTGATTAAACGATGCAATTAATTAATTATAGTATGTACAATAATAGGTAACTGTTGAATAGTTTCGGGGGGGGGGAGCGAAATTAACCAAAAAACCTAGTCGGTAGACATAGGTGCAGGGCCATGAATTCAAAGTCGAAAGTAAAATTAATAGCTGGGAATAATGTAAAAAAATACTTGAAAGATAAATAAGTTACAATTTAGGATTTTAAAAAGGAAAAGCAGTATCTAAGGCCGAAACTAAGGGAGGTGAGAGCAAAAGGAGCATGTGGACTGGGCTCTAGAATGGAAGGAGAAGAGGGCGCACAATGAAGATTTGGTTAATCGTGCTTGTATTCATTTGTACCACATATTTTTGTTAATCAAAGTTTACATTGATGGTAAATGTATCTCAGTTTGAGAATGTTAGTCCCAACAGAAAGAATAACAACAATTATACCTGATAAGTTGGAAACCTGTATGAAGGAGAATTGTTTTCCGGTGTTTTGAATTCAGTTTTAAATTTTAAAATAAAGAAAATATAAGAAACTTATCCTGAACATAATCAAAAATGTATAGAAAGTGCAGAAAGTTCTCGTCGCTTGAAGATTCATACTTCTGCTGACATTAAGTTCAATGAGACTATGTTTCCACAGATGCCACAAGAAAAATTGTTGGGTAATGAAAAAAAAATAAAGAACTTTTCATTTATATGCTTCGAAATGAATTTGAAAAAGCACAAATGATCACTAGGCAGGCCATTGAAGATGCATATGTGCTAATAGTGAACACAGCTATTTCCTAAGCCCGTGATTACGATGCTGTCATTATCAATGGTGAAGACATGGACCTTCTTGTTCTTGTGGCTTCTCTAGCTGCAGACAATGTTTATTTCCGAAGGGCCAGGAGAAGGAAATTGCCTGATGATCTCTACCCCAAAGAGTGTTTCAAATTTAAGGAAGTTGCACAAAATATTTCCAAGAAGTGCTGTCCATCATAGATCTAAGCAAACAAGAAGACAACTACACATATCTCATCTCTCTAGACTTCCACCATGCCTTCGACAATCTACCTTGGGATGCAACAGTGGAGGAGCTCGAAACCTTAGAACTGAGCAGACCATACATAAACACGACAAGATCCTTCCTATCGCTCAGATCTGCGTACACCAACTGGCTCTCTGGAGACCTTCACTGGTTCAAAAAGGGCTGTCCCCAGGGGTCGTGCTACGGCCCGTTTCTCTGGAGAATATTCATCAATAAGATCCTGATAATCCTCAGAGAAAAGGGATTCAAAGTGGTGGCGTACGCAGATGATATACTTCTAATCATAACAGGTCGCACCAGGAAGATCATAGAAGACAAAGGCAACGCAGCTCTCCAACTGATTCAAAACTGGGCGGATTGTCATTCCATTCAAATAACACATGAAAAATCAACAGTTCTGCAAATAAAGAATCGTAAATATCTCAAGCGTCCACCCACACTAAAAATTAATAACAGATCCATCAAACATAACCCCACACTAAAATATCTCGGCTTAGTTCTGGACAGCACACTTTCCTTCCTACCACATCTAGATGCCAAGAGATCAGAAATCAACACAGCAGTCCAAAACCTCCTGAAGTTTGCAGCCTCACAACGCAGTATCTCAAAAGCAATACTAAAAATATGGAACAACACAATCTTAGAAAAGAAAATAACTTACGCTGCAGCAACATGGTTCCCCAAACTACAAAAATCCCACGGGCTGCGATTCCTCTCAGCAATTCAGGCACAGTGTCTGCTTTTGATCTCCCGTGCATACAAGAAGACAGCAACCTCAGCTCTCTGCGTCCTCACGGGAACAATTCCACTCTCACTAAGAACAGAGAAAACAGCAGCCCAAGGAGCAATCCTTAGGCTAGGCATCCCCATGGTTGGAATACAACCAGATATGTATCAACCGAAATTTATACCAACAGAAATTATACCATACAAAACATATTTTGAATGGGCAGAGAATGCAGAGGAGCAACCAAATTTGCAAGTATACACGGATGAATCGAAGACTGACGCTGGTGTAGGATACGCTTTCTGCATCTACAACAAAGAAGACACAATAACAGAACATCAAATACACCTGGACACCTCAAACTCCGTTTACCAAGCGGAGCTGCTCGCAATTTCCGACGCAATTTCCTGGCTGCAAACATCCACACACGACAAAGCAACAATAAATTCAGACAGCCTTTCCAGCTTAGTGGCACTTACAGACATGAATACAGAAAATTATCTAATAGGTCAAATAATAAAGAAACTGCAAAACACAACAAAAAAGATCCTCTTCAACTGGGTAAAAGGCCACTCAGGAATTGCGGGCAACGAACACGCTGACAGACTCGCCAAAGAAGCCACACAACCGGACACATCAATAAAACACATCTTCCACCCAGCACCTCCATCCTACCTCAGAGGACAACTAAAACACAAATACACATCTAAATGGCAAGACCAATGGACAGCGGAGCACAGGGGACGAAAAGCCTACAGCCTCTGTCCAAAAGTCACCGAGGACTTCCTGGTCCCACACCGAAACATCTACCTGTACATAACCAACCACGGCCGTTCCCATCATATCTCTCTCTCTTCAATAAAGCCCCATCTCCATTCTGCACATGTGGAAAAAGAGGAGATGCCACCCACTACACACTCAACTGCCCGCTAACGTCAGCATATCACATAAGGAAACCGGCATTACTGAGGACCTCAGTTTGGTTCCACCACGTCCTCCATACACCAAATCTACAACAAAAAATAATAGACTGTGTCCATCTCCTAGAACACAATCAGCAACTCTTTAAAATGCCTCCAGCACACCTTCTAGGAAATGTCCTGCCCTCAGACGATGATGAAGAAGAATAACCCTCATCATTGACCACAAAAATAGCGGAACACACAGTAGTGTAAATAATTCCATTCCCTCAGTAAAAGCCTAATGGCCTATTGGCCTCATCTGTAATTTTTTTTTTTTTTTTTTTTTAAATAAACTTGCCAAGCAGGGCTTGTAGAGCTTAAGCCGTATGGTAGGCCACCCTGCTTGGTTGAATTTGAATCTGAATCTGCAGTAAGTGGTTGTGATACCACTTCTGTGCTCTACAGCCATGGGGAAATAAAATATTGCAGAATTCTTCAGAACCCATCCCTGAACCATAAAGTTCAAATCTTTAAAGACTCAAATGCTGAGAGGCACAAACTTGTTGAAAACACAGAAGGTGTACTTCTTGCGCTGTATGGAGGTGATCCCAACCAAAACTTGAATGTATTGCGGTATGTCAGCTTCGCTAGAGAAGCTAACAATATTAAATTAAATTTAGCTAGACTACCACCTACTCGCGATGCTGCTGAATATCATGCATTCAGACATGGCTGGGAAACGAAAAGGATCCTCTCGAATGCGGCTGGAAGTGTGGTGGTAATGGGCTCATTCCAGTCACCATGATGAATTGACCAGCTCCTCAAACTCTACTCGATTTCATATCTTGTCAATGCAAAAAAATAAAAATTGTAGTACGAATTGCAGTTCTAGAAAGGCAGGCTTGACGTGCTCAGTTGTCTGTGTGAAGTTCCACAACCAACTATGTGGCAACACTCCTGATATTATACTGGACCTTGAGGACTTTGATGACTTAGAACAACCAATCGAGTCAAGTACAGAGACTGACGATGAAGTATCTGAGACGATGGTATCATTACCAGGGCCAAGCAGCAGAAAAAGGAAACATATATGACAGAGCGACTATATAATACTTACTATGTATTTGTTGATTAATTTATTGTGAATTCTATAATTAATTAACCACATCGTGTTTTCAATATCAAAAATAAAAGCTCGTTTTTTAAGTTAATAACTTGTCAGGCGGTATTTTCCTGTTTTCATCGAAAATCTTATTTGCTGTGATTTTTAAGGTATATTACCAATATTTAATTATCTAATAAATGAAACTATAGACTATCTCATGCTCTAAAAAGTTGATTATGACAGTTGTGTTTCTAAAATGCACTAAAAGTGGGTTATTAACAAAAAATAAAGTCATTTGTGGATTTTTGCATTTTTTTCCAAATTTAATCATATTTTCCCAGCTTCGTATCTCACTCCCCTATTTGGACAATTTACAAACATGAATACTGCATGTTGTAGAGAATTTATCTTCTACAAAATGGTGAAAATGCTTTACCTGTAAAATGCACTGAAATTGAGCTGTTTAAAAAAATCGATTCCATTCTAGCGCCCGGGCCACATGCTCCTATTGCTCCCACCTCCCTTAGTTTCGGCCTTAGATACTCCTTTTCCTTTTTAAAATTTCTAAATTATAACTTATTTATCTTTCAAGTATTTTTTTACATTATTCCCAGCTTTTTATTTTTTCTTTCGACTTTGAATTCTTGGCCCTGCACCTATGTCTACCGACTAGGTTTTTTGGTTAACTTCGCCCCCCCCCCTCAACTATTCAACAGTTACCTATTATTGTACATACTATAATTAATTAATTGCGTCGTTTAATCAATATCAAAAATAAAAGCTCGTTTTTAAATTAATGACTTGTCAGGTGGTATTTTTTTGTTTAACCATAAATTGTATTATTCTGATTTTTAGAATCTATTATACATATTTAATGATCTAATAAATGAAACGTATAGACTACTTCATGCTTTACAAACTTTATATTGACACTTTTGTCTCTACAACGCACTAAAAGCAGGTTATTAAGCAAAAACTAACGTCATTTGGGGATTTTTGCACTTTTTGCAAATTTTACCATATTTTCCCGGCTCCGTATCTCACCCCCTATTTGAACAATTTACAAACATAAATACTGAATGTTATAGAGAATTTTATGCTCCACAAAATGGTGAAAGTGCTTTTTCTGTAAAATGCACTGAAATTGAGTTATTTAAGAAAAATTGAAAAAAGTGCTGAAAAAAATTTGTTTTTTCAATAACGTAACGTAAACGTGTAACTTAAAATGCTATTTCTACTGGACTAAAGGCTACATAAATGAATTCGGTTATATAATGATCAACGCGGAAAACTGCTTGCAGCGTCATTTAGTTACGTTATACATTTTAAATATAATGAAACTGGTGTACATTGCTGATGTTTTCTGCAAGATATTTGCTGTAGAATGCGATGTAGAATACATTTTTCATTGAGTTACATGAATATGTAAAAGATTTCAGATGCAGTACTGTATCCGTTGTACTGTCTATTAGCGATACTCGCTAGAGAGGAATTTTTAGTTATTGTTGAACGATTCCTCTCATATTTATTTATCAGCCTTATTTCACAAAATGTTTAACTTCATGTAACTCTCCACTTTTGTTTTTGGGTTTGGAACTTGGCAGCAATATTTTTATGTATTTTTTGGCCTAATTTTAGATTTTGCTAGAATGCATATTTATCTTTTTGTTTCTTTTCGGTGTAATCCGTCGAAAAATTTTGTGCTTTCTATTTTATGCTGTGATTCGTGATTTGTGATAAATGATAAATATAAAAAAAAAAGTTTTATTTTTTTATTATTTTATAATTTGTTTCTAGACAATTTGATCTTAAGAGAGAAATATTTTAAAGAGATTTTTGGACAGCTACCTAGATCGTTTTTAAGTTTAGCAAAATTTTTGCATACTACGTGTTGTGTATAAGTGCTGTATAGATCATATACATGGCTACACAAAAGAATTCATTTGCATTAATGAGTATGATTGTAAACTGCTTATAGTTTTCTTTAAATTGATTTATGCATTTTTGAACTGAACTACATTTATACTTTTTTTTATATGTAACCATTAATTATGTCGTATATCAATCACTAAACTCACTTGTTTTACTAATTTATTCAGGGATTACATTGCTTTAAAACACACAAAAAGATAACACATCTGTCTAAGAGTTTTAAAAAAATACTGTAAATATACAGCAGACGTATATAAGTTTTTAAAATGTCTTCATCTCCTTCTGTCCTGAGGCATAATCGATTATTACCTTTCCCTTTCTTTGCTAGTTAATGTTGTTAATTTTATTCCCATTTTTTCTGCCTATTCCTTACAAAATAGCAGCTGACAACGAAAAAACGGAACAGCATTAACTGATGATGCCTCAGAACGGAAGGTAGTGATAATATTATTTAAAACTTTAAAAAAATCTGCAGTGTTTTTTAGTGTGTTTTGAAAGAATGTAATGTCTGAATAAATAGCTTAAACAACTGATTCCAGAATATTTAGTATACTAAACAATGCGTGAAGAATATAAATATTATCATAGACAGGGCCACGCACAGAAAATGATATATGGCCTCTTATGGATGATAATTTCAGGAAGATTGATCTCAGTTGTTTGAAGCGTGCATCCACTTGAATTAAAATTTTGATTAATATGTGGATTGTATAAATATCTGTAGGTAATATACAGGGCTGTACAAAATAATTGAAGTTAGTTTATGTCTATTGATATAAATTACTAAAGGGGAATTTTCAAATATTTCAGCGTTTATATAGTAAAATAAATTTTAGCATACTAAATATAATATATAGAAAGCTATAGATCAAATACATGAATGCACAGAAAAATTGGAAAATTGGTCTAGCTAAGGACGATAATTGCCGAAAGCTGGTTTTCAAATGGACTATGAGTTTTCTAACTTAGTTCTTGGGTATTTTATTTACCTGATTAAACAGAGAAGATTTTTTAAAGAAATCTGGAAGTCATATAATACAATCACTAATAATTATTCAAAATCAGATATAAGTGCTTAAGTGATAAAAAACAACATAACAAGGCTTACAAAAATCTTTTATTATAATGATCGACATGTTTCGAACGCACAAACGGCGCCATTATTAAAATCAATAAGATAAACAAAAGTTTCTCGCAAAATTTATGAAAATAAACTTAAAAATATAAACCTCATATTTGTAATTTTATTATTTTATTTTATTGTATATTTATATATTATACGGTATCTGCAGGTAATATGACCACCCTAAAGATTGAAAATTTAACACGGTAATAGTAACTGGTTTAAAAAATATATATTATTTGGGTACTTCTCTATTATCCCGTCGACCACTTTTCATTAAAAAAAAAAAAAAAAAAAAAAAAAAAAAAAAAAAAAAAGAAAAAAAAAAAAAGGCCAAACTGTAACTCCAAATAAACGGGAGAACGTTGCCATTGGAATATCAAAATAAACAAATTAAAAAAATATAAGAATTGAAGGACACAATTGTTATTTTAATTAAACCTTTATATCCTGAATTAATTTTCCAGCTACTTTTTAATTGTATTTTTGCATCATTGGATAAATTTTGGTGCAGAATAAACATAAGAAAGAGGAAAATATTTTTTATAGTGTTTTAGTTGTTAATTATGCAACTGTAACCACCCTAATTTTTTTTTTACCCTATGATATAAAATTAAATAGTAAATTTCAAATAGTAAACTTCAAATAAAATATAGGAAATGTTCACCTGTAGAGTATAGAAAACAATAGAAAATAATAGTACTAAATAACCGGTAATAAACCACTAAAATTACTCAAATGAAGAACAACATGCATATCAATTCTATTGCAAAATGGACTTCGAATGTAGCGTGGCAAATGTAAAATCCCACAGTGCAAAGAAAGAGGATATGTGCTTGAATTTGCCATCTCCTGCCTGCTGTCAGAAATACACTCTTTGTGCCATTGTGAATACCGTTAGAAAAAACCGTCACATTACGAATATATAGGTGTTTTGTTAAAGTGGTACTTATAAGTACCGTCAGGATAAAAAGGGTTAATAAAATAACTAATAAATCAGTAAAACATAATAAAAAATACACGCAAATGTCGTATTAAAAACCACTTGACGACATAACAAACAAGTATAATGCTTCTGACATCAAGTAAATGTGACTGCATTTCTAGCGTTTAATCTTACAGTTTTCTATAGTTTTTTGATAGGAAAAGTGGTCGACGGGATAATGGAGAAGTACCATAATTTGAATAACAAAGCAGATCCTTTTTAGCACCGGAAAATATATTCAAAATTTAAACTAGTCAAAATTTCTACCTGTAGCGGTTTGTTTTTTTAAAAAGCTAGTTGATGAATGTAATATGGCCACACGCAGGTAATATGCCCATAGGTGAAATAAAATAAAAATGTTTATATTAAATGTTTAAAAAACAACAATTAATACAGAACCAAATTTATTATTTGAAAATTTATAAAAATAAAAATAAAATAACCATGAAGAGAAGGTTTTAAGCAATTATGAGATTTTTATAGTATTTTTTTTAATTTAATTTTAACTGTACATGTAGGTCAAATGTTTTTTTTTTCGGCATTTTTACTGGTCAGTCCGACACTTTCCTCATGCACATAATTACAACCGTCAACAAACAACACATAATCTCATATCTATAGCTTTTTTCACCTGTATTGTATTTTTTTAAATAACGTTAGGGACAGACGCCAGAATTCTGGAAATGCGGTAACTTTAAAGATGTAAATGCCTTTTAAGAACTGTTTCTAAAAAAGCAAACTTTAAAAAGAAGATATGAGCGGAAAAAGTTTTAAAAAATGTTCTACATTAGGATTTTTAAAGGGATTGTTAGGGCTAGGAGCTTGAAATTTGAAATGGTTTGTATTTGCAAAGAACATTTTCTAATGAATTAGAAATTTATAAGGTTGCAGGAGAAAAAAATCCTGAAAATTTCAATTATTTGATACATTAAATCTGGAATGGTGGTTAATTATAAGATTTAAAAAGACTGCTTCTAAAATATTAGAAATTTAAAAGAGTAAAACGACTGAGAAGCTTTCTGAAAACATTCAAAATTACTATTTTTATAAGTTCTTAACACTAGGCATTTGAGGTTTGGCATGTTTGCTACATTTAAGACGTAAATGTTCTCAGAGAACAATTCCTAAACTAGTCGGGTGTGCGAATCACAAAACTTTTTTCTATATCAAACATGTTAATACACGAAATTAAACAAAGTTAAAGTCAAAAATTAAACCAAGATTGGACATTGTACAATTGGGAGATTGAGTGTAATCCCCCCCCCCCCCATCTTCTGTGGTTATTCGAATCTTATATCATCTCCCCACGCACCAACAATTCTGCGGCAATACTGCACCTGCGAGCCGTCGCATTCACAGCAGCTTGTATACAAAAATACAAGAGTTTGGCCTATTTCTTTCCTGCCCGGTAAATCGAACAAAATTCGCTATCACAGTACCACCTTCAGGCATATTTTCTCTAAATTTTTATACAAACTTTGGCATATTAGATTACATCTGAACACAAAAATACTCATAAATTCTTCACTTAAACTGCAAAAAATACAGAAAATCGCACAAAAGCTGTTATTACAGAGCCGCTTTCTGGGAAAATATCCCCAATTTCACCTAGAACCTTACGTGCACAGTCAAAAACATATATGCGAAATTTCATTCAATTCAATGCATAACTTCATAACAATAATCAAAACAATACAATAATGAACAATAATGATACAATAATGAACAATAATGATACAAAAATGATAATTCCAAAAATCGCTATCATAGCGCCTTCTTCCGGCGGAATATCCTCAAATTCAACTGGGACCTGTTGGCCATAGCGAAAAACATATATATATATATATATGGTATTTGGTTTAATTCTATGAATACCTTCATACACTTTTCGATGATACAAAGAGGACACACAGAAACACAAACAGACATACAGACATTTTGTAAAAACATGTTTTTCGAGATTTCTCAACATTGAAACGTTTAAATACGTCGAAAAATTCTTTTGATTGGAATACTTTCTTCTATTCTAGATAGAAGAGTATAACAATTTAAAAATTTAAAGTGAACATGACTAAAAGAAGTTATAACATTGGGATTACAGTGATACCGTACAGGACTGAAACTTGCCTTTTGGCATGGCGGTTGGTTATGCGATGTAAATGGTTGCTGAGATCTGTTTCTAAAAAAATTAAATCCTAATTTTAAAAAGTGAAACGAGCGGAAACGGTATATTTTACAAATTGAATGGAATTGTTAGAGCATGATTATGAAACTTGACATGGTCTTTACTTTTGAGATTGAAATTCTCGCACAGAACATTTTCTAACAAGTTCGAAATTTAAAAAGGCACAGAAACAAAAAAAAGTTCTAAAATTCTAATTTCTGAGAAACGATGCGGGAAAGAAATATGGAATTTGCAACGGTGGTTATTTATAATATCTAAATGTTTATTAAAGACAGTTTATAAAGAAATATAAATATAAAAGGGAGATATTAGCCGAAAACTATGGAAAAAAATTCTAAATTATGACTTAATGTCGAACAGGTTTAATACGAGAAATAACGAAATTAACAATCACTTGTAATACCCGTAACAATAATAAAAATGTTAAGAACATACACATAACTAAAAAAAATACTGTAATTAATGACTCTAATTCTCATAATTCTAAAATTAATTTGATTTTAGCTAACATAAAATATTCAGCCTTTGTGAGTGTCATTTTCTATAGACGGGTGTTTGCATCACTAAAAATCATAGTACTGAAGATAAAGCTTTTAAGTAACGAGTAATTCCAACGGAGATGAATTACGTTCAGTAATGCAACTGGTCACTGCTTTTTTACCCTTAAAATACTCGGCTAACATTCCAATAGTCACTACAGTTTTCGAGCCTTTGATTTCACATATTCTTTTAATTTTAACATTGAGATATGATAAATGAAAATACTGTTTAATAAAACTGAGTCTGAATTTACAGTAAGAAAAATGTTTTCTACTGTACTCCTTTCTTCCATGGCTCAGTTGCAAATCTTACAAAGGGACGATATTTGAAAAGTCCTTAACTCGCCCCTCTATCTTTTTAGTCTTTCATGAATTCAGGACGTTACTTCGAATATGTTAACAACCATGCCTGTAGATCCAGAGTTTGCTATTTTTAGATGAAAAATAACTTTTAATTTAAAATTGTTTATGTCACATTCTTCGAATTATTTTTAATTTAAACAGACAGATTTTTCATAATCATCGTTTATTGAAATAACGAGTGTACAGGAATAATCTAAAATTTGAAATAGTATTAAAATGTGTCCAAAAATTCTTTATAAGGCATCATTAAATATTATCGTAAAAAGTATTAATATAATAAAAACGCACTCTGTATATGTATACTATATACATATAAAATGAATTCTGAAAGAATAATGGCCAAATTTGTCTAGGAATAGTAAAGATACTCACCTATTATTAAAAAAGAAAAAAACAACAACAACAAAAAACTGAAGTGTCACTTTGACATAAATAATCAATTCTATAAAATTCAATTTGCAATATTTCATGAAATTATAGGTATGTAATCTATATATTTAAAACGCTAAGCGTTTTCTTTGGACATTCCGTGAAAACAAACTACTCTATCAAATTACATCATTCTTTTTCAAATGAAAGATATATGGACACAGATTTTTTATCGTACATCTGTTTGTCCGAAAATTTAATTAATTAGCCGTAATTTTAAATTAAACATTTATTTCTGCGTATGACGTCATAAGGTCGGCAATTTCCACTGTTGCGAGGCACAGAATAACGAGAAACTCTGTGGTTGCCCCGATAAAAGAGAAATAATAAATATTAAAGGCACGTGGCTTTTAGGCCGAATTTTTATATTTGCAAGTTAAATTGGAGAGATGTGTGCTTTATTTCCTATGTTCTTTTATTTACTGAATATGAGGTGGACGTAGGAATAAACTTCTGATATGTATAATACACTGCTCAAAACAATTAAAGAATATTGCAGTTTTAGGTGGATTTTGTATCTGGGAAACTTTTTAGCTGAATGATACATGGTCGACAGACATAGTAGGTTATATGAGAATAAATTACACATGTTTGGCAGAAAAAATGCATTTTATTGCGCATTTGTGTACAAAAGGAAAAAAACACAATTTGTGCATATGAGAAAAAAAGAATAAGAAAAGTTGTTTTCTTCAAAGAAAATCATTTTCAGTAGGGGGTATGGTTTCCACGGGCGGCCAGCAACGTTGAACACCTTTGAGGCATGGACTCAATGAGGCTATTAATGACGAGTTGGGCTATTCAGCCCCACTCTTCCAGAAGAGCTCTTTCCAGTTCTTGGAGAGTTTGTGGGGGTTGTTGGCGGCCAGAAACTCGTCTTCCTAGAGCGTCCCAAACGTGCTCGATTGGATTCATGTCTGGAGAACACGCTGGCCATTCCATTCGAACGATTCCTTCCTCGAAAAGGAAATCCTCCACCAGGTTTGCACGATGTGGCCTGCAGTTATCGTCCATTAAAATGAAGTTATCTCCGATTTCTGCAGCTAAGGGACTACAATAGGTCTGAGGATCTCATCAATATATCAGCGACCAGTCAGAGCTCCATCTCGAATGATGTAGAGGTCAGTGCGCCCGTCAATGGAGATGCCACAATACACCAACACTCCTCCACCGCGAAATGTGACACTTTCGGGCACGAACGCAGGATTATTCCTACTGCCACGGTCCCTCCAGATGAAAATACGCCTATTATCCGGATGCACAGAAAAACGGGACTCGTCAGAAAACAGAATATTGCTCCATTCATTTCTCCTCCAGTTGACATGCTCGGTTGCCCACTCCCTGCGGTCGCGACGATGTCTTGATGTTAATCTAACACATACCATCGGTCGGCGAGCATACAGACCTACAGCATGGAGCCGGTTTCTGACAGTCTGAGTTGAAATCGTGGTGCCTGTAGCCGAGCGAAGGTGTTGTTGGAGAAGAGTAGCGTTCATGGTTCGGTGTCTCCGAGCTGTTAACGCTAAGTACCGAACTTCATTGGGCGTTGTTGCCCGTCTACGACCTTGCCCTGGTCTTCGGCCTGCACATCCACTCTCCAAAAAACGGTTCCAGATCCTGGAAATAAACACTTTGTGACACTCCAATGGCTTGCGCTACTTCGGCTTGAGTTTGGCCCCCTTCTAACCTACCAACAATTCTCCAAGCTTCTGAATCTGTCAAATGACTTCGCTGAGACATCGTACTCATCGAAACAAAGCAATCATTGAATGCCGATCATCCTTGTCTTCATTCTCTTTTATCCAGTTGAAAGTCAAATTTCATTCGCTGCCGCTGAAGCGACGTTTTTGACGTCGAACTCAAAATTTGCATACTCCACAGTTTGAAAACCAGAAAAATTTGCATTTGTGATTCTCTTCTTCTATTTTCGGCAAAAAAATTTCGTTTATATCTTTATTTTATATAAAACTTCAAATATCCTTTAATTGTTTTGAGCAGTGTACTTCATAGATCCATGAAATTTTCTTTCTTGCAGTGGGGGATACGGCTGTAATGTCAAACTGATTTGCATTAGACAGTTGTTTACGGATTGTTTGTTTGGAGTTTGAATCGGAAATAGTAGTGTATTTCACTGGTGGATTTTTTTTAAATAAAATATTTAGAATACTATTTCATACGCACACCTTCTTAAATAATAAAGAAGCTTATTTTACTGATATTGTTATAGCAATTTTTTCCATCAAGTTTTGACAGGTTGCATCTAGTATAATATATTTTTTTAAAATTCGTTTAGAAAATTTGCGAATAACTGTAAATGGCTTAAGTTTAAAATGTTGGCAAATGACTCATAAATGTTAAAGACGTACCTACATACAATATTACAAAAATATTTAATTGATTGGTTCATATGATATACTAGATGATAAAACTGTTTGATAATGTAAATTCTGCAAAAGATTCATGTAGGTAAATTATTTGGATGCTGAATTGAGAAATTCATGAACAATAAAAAATTCTTGCCCACCCCCAACCCCCCCAGAAAAAAAAAATACGATAGAAATAAATGTATATATGTATGGTAAGATCGGATTAGAAAATTAAAAAACTTTTGGATAATTGTGATTCTTTTTCAGACATTAGTGAAAAAGCTTGGGCAATAATAATAAAAACTAGTTGGAAATTGTACGTTAAACGTGATGTATGAGATGAGTTCATTTTAGAACTAGTTTCACAATGTAAAATAATCATACTTATTATTTCAGTGAAATTAACTATATCGTCTGCTTTCAGCCAAATGAGCATGCTTTTTTTTTTCTTATGACGTATGCCACGTTTACAAATGCGATTTTTTTTCTATATCAGACAGCACTGAAAATTCATCATGGACACCTTGCTTTACAAATGATTACCTCCATGATTTAATATTTTTAATTTTTATGACTCATAATGCACCAATATATTGTGTTTATTTACTCTAATGGATTGAGATATTTGGCTGTTAACTTAATTTCCACTGAAGTTATATCAGAATCTATACAATTTTTAATTTAACTCATCTTTCAAGCAAACAATTTTTTGAAGGATTTTTCTAAACATGTAAATTTTTATGCAATTTTATCCGAAAAATTATTTTTGAATAAAAGTGACTGCCTGGCATATGAAAAAAGGAGTGGTTTTCCCGTATTTGTTTTCCTCAGCCACATGACTTTCGCTTTTATTATACAGATTACATACATTAGAATTTAATAGAATAAAGAAAACTTTTATTAATATATCTTTATGTTTGGATTCGATATTCATGAATTTCGAACTGACTCGACAAAATTCTGCAACAATAGTATATATTAAATTTCAAAACATTCGGTTGGGTAGTTTTGCGCTGTTATATGCGGACGTAAGGACAGATGGACGGACCAGACGACGACTGTAGGTGCTACGTATTTATAAATTAAGCACGCACCTAAAAACCATTACAAAAACTGACGAACGATGAGACTATATGTATCAGGCAATTTTTTACCGAAAAAAACAACTTAATTATAATATATATACCACCTTATTAATAGACTATTCTACAGGTATGGATAAACATAGTGGATTGAAATTACACATTTTTTCTTTCTTTTCTACAACCTGATCTACTCGAAGGGAAAATTTTATGTACAGTTTTTGTTTTCATTTTTGGATTTTTTTTTTAAATTTTTATTAAATACATTTGTCTACTTTCGTATTTTAGGCTAATCCATTATGCATAATATTGGTAGATCTGCAGATCGTTAAACTCGTCTGGGATTTTCTAGTTGCCTTTTGTGCTCCATTCTCGGATTAGCCGTATATATTTGCAAAAGCAAAATAATTTTTCAAAATTGTCTGCAAAAAATATTATTATCGAACAAACAACTGACTAACAGATCAACTATAGACGTACATTTTATTTCAACTGTATCAGTTTTTTAGTAAATTAACATCTTTCACAAATACTAAATACATATAAATTGAGAAATACTGATATCTTGAGAAAAGGAGTTAATTTTCATTGATTTTAAATGATTAATTACTCTAAGAAATGAATAATATCTAAACAAAATGTTTACATCTAGTATTTGCTCCTTTCGTATAAAGGTTCTACGAGAACTTATTTTAATTTTAGTGGTGGATTATTTAAATTATACATAATCTGTTTAAAAAAAAAGTTTATCTACAAATACATTTTTTTTTCAAAAGTAATAATAAAAGGCCAAGCTTTTAAAAAATAATGAAAGTTGTGGGTAAAAATGGTGTGATATCAAATTTTAAAGCTTATATTATGGTACTTATTTAACATTTTCTATTAAATAGGTTACCATTAAATGCAACATAATATGTTTCTAAAAAAATTATTATTTTTTTATTATGCATGATTGGCTTGGCGGCCATCTTTCCGTATTTTACGGACATTTCTAAGCGCTCAAGTTCGTAAAGCGAAAGCATAATATATTTGCTTTAGTAAAATTTTAAATTTCTAATTTTAGCTACGATATAAAAATTCAGAAATACTTTTATTTTGAAAAAAGAGATTGATTTTCACTGCTTTTAAATGATTAATTACTGTAAAAAAGAAATCATAAGATGAATCCTTAAAATAAGTCACCATTATCTTAAAACACAAATTTCTACGCATAGAAATCCGTAAAGGAAAAGCAAAAAATGTTTACTGTAGTAACAATTCGGATTTTAACTGCGGGCAGATAAAATGAGAAAGACTGAGGAAATAAATTGATTTCCACAGCTTTTAAATGATTAATTACTGCAAGAAATAAATCTTCACATTTCTTAATATAGCATGAATGTGACTACTTTGATAAAAGTTATGCCGATTATTATTTTTTCCTTTATGTTAAGAATAGGAATCCAATACTTTAAATTGATATAAACAAAAACTAATTAATTTTTTTTACAAGAAACTTTAAAGGTTTTAACTACTCATAAAACAAATAAAATGCAGTAAACAATAAAAAATTCGATAATTACATATTTCTGTAGACCTGTCAAAATATTTATGCTGAACGACAATTTAAAAAGGGTAAAACTATGCGCGCACTTTTAAAATCTCATTTACTAAAAACCTATTCGTCGGATTTCGCTTCATTTTTGGTTACTTAGTGATATGGCATGACCTATTAAATATAAACAAGAATTTTGTTTCTATGAAAAATAGAACGCGAGCTGTAGAGGTACCAAAAGTCAATTTTGTAAATCTGCAAAATATAAACTAGACACAATACTAAATTAATCGTATAAAATCGCTTGGCATCAATTGGCGAAATGGATTCCGTTTGCTTTTCATTGCATGATTATTTATTTTGCTTGGCGAGTAACTCTGCCGAGTTGTATGATGTTGAATATTACAAAAAATAATGTTAGAAAAGGTAAAACGATTTTACATAAATGTGTTAAATAGTTAATAATAGCATTGAATTAATAATTTATATAATAAATTTAAAAGGTAATGTAAAATTACAATTTAGAAATTTCTTAAACTACAAGATTTTACACTTAACGATTGTTTTTTTATAGTATTATTTTTGTTTTTTATAGTATTGATGTTATTGTCTTTCATTAACTTAGATTCTATATATATATATATATGTGTGTGTACATATTTAGCATTTTGTTTTATTCTACTTAAATATAGTTAAAGGGATTTTTTTTTATATAGATGCTTTGTTTAATTTTATTATAAATTATATAATATCAAACTAATACTGCCATCTCTAATTCAGAATTCGTTTTTTATATCAAAACAAAATTACTTTAATTCTTAGTAAATCAATAATGCATATATTCTTTTTTAATTTGGTAATAGTTTTATGTTAAATTACAGCACAAAAGTTTCTTTATAAAACTCTGATTAAAACTGTGTAATTGGAGGGATTAATTTTAGTTTAGAGGTTTACAAACTATTGGTTTCTCATCACAAAATAACTAAAAATTGTAATAAACTTGCAGGAGATAATTAGTAACTGCTTTGAACTAAATTAGAATCGTTTGTTTTGTCTATTGCTTTGTGTAGTGTTTAAAATATGGTAATTTGTTTTTAACTTTTTTTTACACAATTTTCGTAAACGCTATTTAAATATATTTTGAAATTTCTAATTTATTTTTAACAATATCTATTTTCTTACAGTGAATAATCGTCTTTTGAGGAAAAAAGTATAAAACATTTGTTTGTAAAAACCTTTCAGTAGTTCTAAATTTTTACTTGACATTTATAAGCCACAAAAATTACTTTTATCGTCAAATATATTTTTTTTTCCTTAGCGTTTTAACTGCAAACGTTCCACAAGTGAAATATAAAATATGTGATGCTGTATCGTTCTTGTTTAATCTGCTTGAAATTTTAAATATATATGTTACATTATTAAAACTTCCTTCGCGATGTTTCTCTGTTTTATGCTAAATTACCACCAGTTTCACGAAATCCTTATTCTTTAATAATATCTAACGTTCATTCTATTAAATTCCTCTTAAATTCATTATTATTTTGCCCGATTTACTTAAATATAAAGCATTTAGTTATTCCTAAATTATATCATAATTTCTGATCATTTCTGTGAATTCGAATGTTTTTTCGAAAGCAATTTCTTTTTCCTCTTTCCGAGATTTTTCGCGCTTTGGGTTCGTTTTACTATAAAATGCGTCCGCTTAGAATGTGTCAGAACTCTTTACTTTATCATTCCCATTGGTCATGACGTAGATTGTACGCGTATACCCTATTTTCGCATTGACTAGAGCGCGCGTTACGTCATGATTTGGTACATTTCCGCTTATTTACAAAAAAGCAGGTGCAATCGATCTTCAATCAGATTTTGGCGGAATTTCCATTTGTTAAACAACCCTCTGGCTGTGCGTTTGAATGACCATGTATTCCAAACGATTTAAACTAATACTATGTTGGAGTGTTATGTTAGACATATTTGAAGAACAGGTTGTAACAACTAACTACTTAGAAATGGCACTGTCCCTTTAACCATGCGCAGACTGCATACTCGATGATGGTTTAAGAAAAACATGGAATTATTCATCGCCTTGTTTTTGTTTCATCTTGGAAATACACCCAATGTTGTGATTTATTGCCTTGTCCCCCCACGATACAACTGTATTTATTAATAGTATTACACTTCAAATAGACGACTGATATAATGCTGCTTCCATCCAATCAACTTCAGCATATTCTAACATATATATTTATAAGATATGTTATAAAGGATCATAAAGTATTGTTCAATAATTTTCGATGGTTCTCATCCTGATGCCTGTTAAAATGCAGCAAAAAAAAAAAAAAAAAAAAAAAAAAAACGTAAATGTAGTAGACTGTGATTTTTACTCTAATTATTCCTTTAGAATTCAAATGTGAGTACTCTGATGATGGTTATTGTATTGCTTACTGTTTTTTTAAATGAACTTTTATATATAAATTAATTATTTATGTTATTTTGTTTTTGTTTATACTAATTTGAATGTCAATGTTCCACATGTGAGACGGTGGTTCAATAGTACAAAATTGTCTTATTATTATTATTAGGACTTTGATCACATTATGCAGTTTGGTATAATGTCAGGTATGGTGAAATTACACTAAATAGGCTACATAGGTGCTGCTTTTCCAAATAGGCCCAAATTAGAATAATTGTGCCATAATTCGTGTAAATAGTGTTTTATTATGGTAAATCGCTACATATCGCTAAATAGGCTGGTACCATGCTAGATAGGATAAAATTAGTCTAAATAGGCTAAATAGGCTGCAGCTAGTATATATAGATCAAAATTAGAACAATTGGGCAATAATTAGGGTAATAGGGCCATAAATGTGCTAAATACGGTTTTACTATGGTAACTAGCCAAATAGGCTGGTACTATGCTTGATAGAGTAAACCTAGTCTAAATAGGCTATATGGGGTGCAGTTAGTCTACATAGAACCAAATTAGAACAATTGGGCCATAATTAGGGTAACTGGGCCATAATTAGAGCAACTGGGTCATAATTGGGGTAAATAGGGTTTTACTATGATAACTAGCTAAATAGGCTGGTACTATGCTTGATAGAGTAAAACTAGTCTAAATAGGCTAAATACGGTGCAGCTAGTCTAGATAGACCCAAATTAGAACAATTGGACCCTAATTTGGGTAATTATTCCATCATTGGGGTAAACGGGTTTTTATTATGGTAACTAGCTAAACACTCTGTTACTATACTTGATAGGGTAACAATAGTCTAAATAGGATAAATAGGTGCAACTAGTCAAAATAGGCGAACTGCACCTTGTTTGCTATATTTTTATATGCGTGTAGAACTGTTAATTAATTGGAAATAAAATTTGGCTAGTAATTTACAAATGTTATTCGTACCGCCAACGTTCCACAAGTGGAACATACATCTAACTCCACTTCTATTTCACATGACGTTCCACAATTTTGCACACAATTTTAGAATTAATCTAAGTTATTATAAATAAAATTTAAAATTAATCTGACAAGAAATTCATGGTGCGGTGGGTAAAATATTAAGATAGAAGGACTTTCAAATTTTGAAATGTTTATTTTGTAAAGTATATGCGTGCTGCACTGTTAGAAATCTCTCTCTCTCTCTCTCTCTGTATATATGTACATATATATATATATATATATATATATATATATATATATATATATATTCATAAATTGAAGTGTGTATCCCTATATTTCACTTTGCAGCCACAACTACCGAGCGCAGACCACTGATATTCATGTATGGTAGTAGCCTCGAGTCTCGTATCGAGCACTATGGTGGTTGAATGTCGGTAGATGTGGAAGTGGTCGACATAGGCCATTTTCATATTTCGAACAAAGTGTTCTAAGAATTTTTTCAACGGGCATGGGTTCATTCAGCTTAATATGAACTAATTAAGATATATATAACTAAGTAAGAAGATTTCGTGTCCCTTAGCAGTGGAAATTGAAACCAAACGATATTGCATCACGTGTTTAGCACGCCTGGTATACAATGCCGTAGGCAGCGGGAACGAGTGCCGGAGTTTCATTCGGAAAGATGTTCGTTTAGAACAGAATACACACCGAAAATTACTATTTTTATCGAAACTGCAGAAGAAATTTACTGATTTCTGGGCAACGCCAGACAGTTATGCTAGACTATACTAATACTATAAAGGACTAAAGATTGTTTGTTTGTTTGTTTGTTTGTAGGGGGTAATCTTTGGAACTACTGAACCGATTTCAAAAGTGATGGTGGCAAATTGATGGTGACAACCCCTGCTCCAACATAGGCTATATTTTATGTAGATGCCACTAACCCCAGGGGGGTGCAGGAGCGAAAAAAGTTCTAAAATTGCGATTTTTACTGAAGGAGCTAGAAATTTGAAATTTGGTATTGTAGTTACTTATCAGATGTAAATGCTTTCTAAGAACAAAATAAAAGAAAATCGAAATTTAAAAGGGTGTAATGAGCGAAAAGCGTTCAAAAAACATTCTAAATTACAATTTCTATGGAATCTCTGTAACTATAGAACCAATTTCAAAAGTGATGGTTGCAAATTGATATTGACAACCCCTGCTCCAACATAGGCTATATTTTATGTTGGTGCCACTAACCTCAGGGGGGTACAGGAGCGAAAAACGTTCTAAAATTGTGAATTTTTCTATACTAAAGGAGCTAGAATTTTTAAATTTGGTATTGTACTTACTTATCAGATGTAAATGCTTTCTAAGAACAAAATAAAAGAAAATCGAAATTTAAAAGGGTGAAATGAGCGAAAAGCGTTCTAAAAACATTCTAAATTACAATTTCTATGGAATCTCTGGAACTACAGAACCAATTTTAAAAGTGATGAAGGCAAATTGATGGTGACAATCCCTGATCCAACATAGGCTATATTTTATGACGGTGCCACTAATCGCAGGAGGGTGCAAGAGCGAAAAACTTTCTAAAATTGCAATTTTTTTTATACTGAAGGAGCTAGAAATTTGAAATTTGAAATTTGCATTATAGTTAGTTATAAGATGTAAATGCTATCTAAGAACAAATTTAAAATTAAAAATATCGAAATTTAACCCCTTCGGGACCGGCGGCTTTTACACAAATTTTATTCGGTTGGCACCACTTTTAAAAAAAAACTACCTTTACTTAAACTATCACAAAAACGCTCTAATTAGAGAAAGCAAATATTACTTTTATTTTTTACCAGTACCTAAAACAACTTCTGTATGCTCTTTTTGAGGGTGCATATATGCACCCATGTTCCCGAATGGGTTAAAAGGGTGAAATGAGCGAAAAGTGTTCTAAAGACATTCTAAATTACAATTTCTATGGAATCTCTGGAACTACAGAACCGATTTCAAAAGTAATGGTGGCAAATTGATGGTGACATTCCCTACTCCAACATAGGCTATATTTTATGTAGGTGCCACTAACCCCAGGGGGGTGCAACAGCGAAAAATGTTCGAAAATTGCGATTTTTTTATACTGAAGGAGCTAGAAATTTGAAATTTGGCATTGTAGTTACTAATAATATGTAAATGCTCTCTAAGAATAATAAAAAAAATCGAAATTTAAAAGGGTAAAATCTGTGAAAAGCGTTGTAAAATCATTCTAAATTACAATTACTATGGAATCTCCGGAACTACAGAACCGATTTCAAAATTGATGGTGGCAAATTGATTGTGACAATCCCTGCTCCAACAGCCTCTTTAATAAAAAGCTATGTGTTGCTGACGACAGGGTTTTTCGCTAATTGTTGTCACAGATAAATCTCGGAAAATGAAACAGTTGAAGTTACTGAAAAAAATAATAGATCGAAAATTATTTGTAAGAAAACTGTTGGACAAACTGCGTTTGAAAGGTAAAAAATTGTATTTTTCTTGATATAAATTTCAAATCTAATGATTATGCGGTTTTTCAAATATTGAATTAAAAAAATTACCAAATTTTACAATGGAGTACGACAGCGAAACCTTCATGCGTAAAAAGATAATGATAAGGACGTTGTGTCCTGACGTGTATATTGGCTATAGCACGAGTCACAAATTATAGTAGCCTTATTATTCTGTTAAAATATAAAAGTGAAGTATGAAATGTCAATATTTTGTTTGATTAAAGGTTCGTTAAAAGAAATTGACCAGCGTAGCGGGCGTAGCTTGCTAGTAAAAAATAAAACTCAAAATAAATATAATTTTTAATTGCACTATGATTTTTTATTTTTATTTTTTTTTTCTGACTGGATTGCTACGAAAATTCATTTAATAGTGACATATTGATATTTTTTCGCAAATTATTTAAACTATTTTTAATTGCTAATAAAAATTTCCTTTATACAATAAACTTTGAACTAAGATGTAAACATTTAAATCATTACTTTTTTAATATAATTTTAGTTCCTTTCTGTACACATGTGTTTCGTGCACTTACAGACAGTATTGTCAAATTTTATTCTCAAAAATATACGCATAATAACTTAGTTTTTAGCAGATCTAAATTCTGAGTTTAAAAAGTTTACTTTAAACATGCTAAATGCTTTTTTTATATACGTGAAATATTAACGGAATCCATAAAGGAACTCTTTTTATTTTATCAATAATATTTACAGATTCGCATTATTTCAAATAAAAACTCATTTATGTTACATAATTATAATATCCATGTAAATTAAAATAAACGTAACACTATCCAAACTGGCTTAAACTTAAAAAGTTACAAAAGTGGGCGTTACTAAAATGGAAATATATTTGTATAATAGCGGATAGTTTATCACCAAGTAATATTAAATGAGGGCAATTCCATATGTGACGGAATGACATTTTGAGTTAAAGAATTAAATTAAAGCAATTACCTTGAAGCTATTTTCAAATGAAAATTGACTTTTCAGTTTGCACATTACTGTTATTGATTAAAAGATTAAAAAATATATATGAAGCAAATTTTTTAGCTATTTTATTCTTTCATTTTTTAGCAATTTCTTATAGTGTGACGGAATGACATTTTTGCTACCATGACTCTAACCGGGTTTTTAAAACTGGAAAGTTTTGTGAATTAAGAAGCCATTCAGTTTTTATACTAATACATATCTTAAATAGGA